>OX336392.1:192895076-195395076 GCA_946902985.2 Meconema thalassinum | reverse complement strand
ACAAGAACTTTTATTGTCAACTATATGTTTGGGTTAAGTTTTTTCTTTCTTCATTTTTTCTATTGTATTTAACCGCCCTCTGAATGAAGAGAGCTGCATAAAGAGGCTTTGTAGCCTCAGTGGCCTGTATAAGAGAAACAATAAATAAATTCAAATTCAAATAATATAAAAATCGGTATTGTTTGGCTTCTTAAGTTGTATGTGCCCCCTTACCCACTTCTACGTCAGGCGAATGCCGGGATGGTTCTTAAATTAAGGCCACGGTGCCTCCAAACCAATTCTAGCCCCAATTACAAAAACACACAAACAAGTACAACCATCACAATAACACAGGTTGTCAGACAGAACACGCACCGAAGCACACGGGTATACATACGTATGATGCCACAAAGCCACCAAATTAATCAACAACTACAATGTATGTGCCCTCATCTTAATTAACTACCATCCTTATTACAGTAGGCGTGATGGTGCAATGGTCTAGGTGCTTGTCTCTCACCAAGGTTCGATTCCCGGTCAATCCATGTGAGATCTTCGGAATGAAATACCACGTCCTGACGTTCAGATTCCACGTACGAATAGAGGTCCCGTGGCCCACGATCGCAAGATAACGATCAAGTAAAACTAAAAATTCCTTCCATTCTACATTCACTCGTTAATGTTTCATCCGAGAGGTAGGCAATACTAAGAATTTCTCATTTAATTTGCTTTTTTTTTTCAGTTCACATATTTTAGACATCCCCTGGAGGCTCGACCTCACTGAAATTCCTTGTACTGGTAGATGTTGAAACAAGAGCCTCTTGATTACGACCAATTCTTCATCGCCACTTTTCTGCTTCCTGGTCATGTTTATTCAGGTTATCCGCTACATCCTACACGCAAAATGATCATTGCTAGGATGTTTATCGTCCAGCCTATGGTTAGTCGTGTTCATCATGCAAGATGGTTAATGCTACTTCGTCACGTCCGAGTCATAGGTCAGCGGTGTTCAGAACCAGTCGTAGATCTAACTATGGAGAGCTTTGAAAAGTTTGACCAATTTCAGGTCATTCCAAACATGACTATTCTCGTATATAACTCCCCCACGGGCTCTCGACTAGTGGGACGCGGGTTGGCTACCATGGGATCCCAGAAGGGTTCGGCATTGCTTCCACTTACTTGTGCTGGGCTCCTTTCTGACATCTTTCCTGTCAACCTCCCTTTGTCAAATCCTGCTCTCTTCCGACCCCGACTCTATTAGAGTATCCAAGGCCTGGTGTGTCTTTCAATTTCCTGCCTTAATTGGCCCTTGTCTCATCTTCCCTGTTACCTTATTCTTCGAGGTGTCAGACCACTTGTTTCTCTTTTCATAATATCTCCTGCCTTCTGCTCAAGGTCCTAAAGGAGGCACGGTGTGTGTAGCCCCAACACTTATGGTGCACCCTGGATAGTGCTACACCCTCAAGTGTTCCTGGCTGGTGAGTAAGAGAGTTGGAAAACCCGAGGGATTCCTGAGCTGTGTTCAGTTTTTCCTCTATTTCCAGTGACTCTGGGGCGAACCCTCTCCTCTTACACTTTCCTATAGGCCTTTCGTGGCTCTACGTCCTTCAATTTTTTGCTGTCGTTTATATCCCTTATTCCTTTTTATTTTTGTTCTTTTCTTCTTCTAGTCCGTATGTTAGTTGGAAGCGAGTAGTTAGTTGTAGATAGTTTTCATATTTTCACTATCACCCAAATCATTAGGGCAGACAGGCAGATTGTAGTTTTACGTGACCATGAATCTTTTGATTATGAGCCACGGGACCTCCATTTCACGTGGAATCCGAACCACAGGACATGGCATTTCACTTTGAAAAAATCTCACATGCATTGACCGGGAATCGAACCCAGTCCACCTTGGTGAGGGGCCAACAGCTTAAGCGCTGCGCCACCACGTCCCCCAAATCATTAGGGGCCGATAACTTGGATATTAGGCCCCTTAAGAAAACATTTTCATCGTCACCACCATCATCGTAGATAACAAGTTCCAGGAAGAATCACTTGAATTGATTTCATTTATACTGTGTTCTGGGACCGCGATTCTCTAGCTATTGGTCGAGACTCCTTGGCTAGTACTGAGAGGGTGTAGGGGGATGAGTCGGGAATACAATTAAGCTAATTCATTAGGGCAGACAACCTACAGAAAATGTTACGCCCCTTAAAACAATAATTGCTACTATCATCAGCAGAAAATTCAATTAATTTGTTGAGTTTTAGGCCCCTTAAGAAAACATTTTCATCGTCACCACCATCATCGTAGATAACAAGTTCCAGGAAGAATCACTTGAATTGATTTCATTTATACTGTGTTCTGGGACCGCGATTCTCTAGCTATTGGTCGAGACTCCTTGGCTAGTACTGAGAGGGTGTAGGGGGATGAGTCGGGAATACAATTAAGCTAATTCATTAGGGCAGACAACCTACAGAAAATGTTACGCCCCTTAAAACAATAATTGCTACTATCATCAGCAGAAAATTCAATTAATTTGTTGAGTAAGACTTGGAAACTTGACCACGGTCGAGATTAGAATCCGAATCTTTTGCTGTCGAGGCAGACGTCCTTAGCCATTAACACCACTGCAGGCCACGCCACTATCAAATGACCTCTCCAAAAGGAACTGTTTTCCAAAACCATCTCAATGATTCTACATCATTCAAAGACAGTTCCTACTTTGGCACAGAGGTATCTCTTGTGTCTTCTGCGTCTTCTGTGAGATCACGGACTTCTCTACGGCATTTAGACCTATATAAAGTAGCCGCTCAGCGCCATCTCCATCCAGCGAGACTTGAATATGTGGCCAGGTCTTCGCGTGGACACAGCGGTGAAAAGGCTTAAACGCGTCTGTCTGGACAGCAAGAGATCTGGGTTGGAATCCCGACTGTGATACCATTTTCAAGTCACTCAACAAATATGACCACTCCAAGGGGGGTTATTCCTCATTCCTTGTTTAATTTAAATAGAATATATTAATACTGGCATTAGCTACCTGTTGTAGATCTTTTGAGATGATCTACTCTCAAACGTTTTACGTTCTGTTTTCCTCGGCCTTCTAACACAGGAAACCGAAACTTTATGGGGTGAACGTTGGCTAAGATTTGCTGTGATTAATTCTCTCCAGTCACCAAAGTATGAGCGACTTCGGTGGCGTAGTTGGTAGCATGCTAAACTGCTGTGCCCAAGATAGCGGGATCATACCCGGCAAAAGTCATCGGATGTTTTAAGAGCGTTAAAATCCTTAAGTATGCCTTCCTTCAGAGGGGAAGCAAAGTCGGCAGTCCCATGTCATAGATTTATGGCAAGTGAAAGATCCTTGCACTAACTAAACTTGTGTGAAGCCAAATTTCTAGGTTAGATTTCGTTGAAACGCTCTATCATAGTTCCTACGTTAACCACTAGGTGTCAGTGACATCTGGTAGCGAAAGTTGGAACTACTTGAAATTGAACGGAGCTTGTATTGAACCCGCTGAGCTATGGTTCATGTGATATTTTTTTTATGACAGAGCATTTATGATGGGATGTTGTACTTTTGAACACACCCAGGAAGCCACGTGAAGCTGAGAGATCACGCGATACTTTGAAGTAGCGGTGAATCGCACTTTTGACTTTGGTGTAAACTGCTAATTATTATCTGAGGTCTTATTAATTATTTTTATCTTTCCTACGAGACTCAGAATATTCCATTTCGTCATGCTGCATTATTAAAACATTTTGGAGAATGTTTATTTTTACTTTAGGTAAGGTAATACCCTTGCAGATACGCAAAAAGGAACGTAAGTAGTCGCTCAACGTTTTCGTTTTGACGACCTACTTTCTAGAGACACCCAGTACCGGAGCACTGCGTCTTGAGAATCCGCCTTGTGTAGGCGTGGAATTACATTTGTCCTACGAGACGTAGAAGAATATCCGCTGTTTAGCGTTTAAAAGTGATTATAAAGTGCCATCGAGCAAGCAAATACTAATATTCACTGTCGATGAAGTCCAGTGAATTAAATAAGAAGCTTGGGAAATAATTATTGGCAAGTATAGTGTATTGCACAACATTGCTGTGACATCACATATTACCCACGCGTATGTGGAGGGCAGATGCCTAGTGGAAATATACAGGTAATAGTGTTACAATTATCCTGAATAAGTGTGATTATAATAGTATGAGATATTTAAATTGCCAAAGTGGAAATTTCATCTTTGAAACGTCGTATAATTCACGGATGCTGCGTGATACAAAAGTAGCGTCACTAGCACGTGCCGCATTATAAAATAGTATTAGCTCACATGCTAATCCACATCTGCAAGATTAAGGCTGTGTCGTATTTTATAATTGAAGCCTATAATAGTCACGACGGACATTATAATTTTGGAAGTGAGAGGATGAATAATCACGCAACTTATTTCGCTACCCACGTGATTGGACTTTTATTCACCATGGTTGAAGCAGTCACCATGGGCTAATACCATCCCAGTATGGGGGGGTGACGTTTCTACAGGAACCAGCATGATGGTGGAACTTCCAGAACGATGAACGAGAGGGAAGGAGCAAAAATGCCATTTCCAGGCATATCCACGAAGATGTCGACAGGGACAAATCGAGCCCTGGTCTTTGGGGGAGTCCAGATGTTAATCCTGATGAGGAGGATACCGATCCAGAGAGCCAGAGAGGTTTATGTACAACCCTTGTTGTGGAATAGAGAGCTGAGTGAGAGCTTCTCCATTTCGTGAGTTTTTGTCACACCCCTTCTTTGTTCTAGTTTCTGGTGGTATAGTAGTTATAATGTAGTTTGTGAATCAACCACACTCAGTGTCAGCCATTTTTCTAGGTAGGGATGTAACTAGATTAGTTAGATGTCATTTATTTCAGTTTAGAGTGAGACACCTTTGGGGTCAGACATTTTGGTCAGCCCTGGTGCAGCTTGGTGAACGTCGTGGAACGTCAATGCCTACCTTTTTGCTGAACCTGATCGTAGTCATTTTGAGGCTATTTTGTTCAACCCTACTTGGGGTAATTTTCAAGTCTTTGCTGACTGTAGTTATGGCAATCAGATGCCTTGGTTATTAATTGACTGCATTCTTCGCAGCCATCATTTGTTACACCCCTGACTGTCGTTAGAACGGTCGTATCATTTAGGTAGTCGACAGTAACTACCAGTTTGTAAATGCATTATATTTCATTTTGAATCAGCTCAGAAGCTATTCTTGGTCATGTTTGAACCTAACAACTAGAAGGAATGTTTCGTTGCCTAGCATCGAACGCGGTTCCCAACGTATCATTAAGCAGATCTAGTGTGTGAATCTGTGCCACAATTATCATATTTTTCTTGTGTCGTGTGAGACACGTTTTTATTTGATGTTCTAGCAACTACTGAGTTGCAATTTTAAAGCAAAGAGCTTCAGTTATTGTAAGTTTACTTTCATTTAGACGTCTTTGGTAGAAAGACGGAAGTGTATTACTATACTCAGATTTATAGCGTGCATTTGATACACGGACTCTGTAGAGATCCGTAACACATGGTAATGTTTTTTATGAACCGGCCAAGTGCAGGTTTTGTATTGATTAAATCGCCGGCCTTGAATAAACTGGTTATGTAACCCAGTGACCTAGAGCACGCCTGCTTCATTGTGAGACAGAACTACTATAGACGAGGACAGAGTACAATTTGTATTCGCTTTTCCTTTCATTGCTATTTTGCTTATGGAAACCAGTTTCCACTCTTGTATTTGATCACTTGTTTTATGGATCGGTTTTTGTTAGTTTAGCGCTCTGTTGCGTGTATTGTCGTATGACAGGTACAGTTATGTAAGGTTTTCTATAGGATGGTGAAGTCTACCCTGTTATAGCAGGATGTTATTGTATGCTTTGTCCGGGGATGATCCCGTTGACCAGATGTTTTTGGAAGGTAACTGTTGTACAGGCCTATCCCAGAGTTATTGAACGCGAGCTTAGCGCTGCTGGTAACCCGTGTTATTGTGTGTCCGAGTTGTTATACTCGTTGATTATATTCCGACTGTTGAGTCGAGGCTTTTTGGTGGAGAATGATCTCAGTTGGAGACACTCCGTGCCCAGGCTATTGTCAATGTTATTCGCCATAAACCTACGATAAACCTATAAACCGACATTCTAATAATAAAATGCATAATTGTTGTAAAACAAGCCTAACTAACGATTCTTTCTATCTAACCTTGTTCTTTGCACTCTGGAACTGTTGACATAGCCGTGCAGTCGAAGATAATTTCCTTGTGAGGAAATGACTAGGACAGTTGACATTTTTGTAGCGACCTGAAGCATGTGCGAACCTAGAGTTCGTAGCTCGTGGAGCTCAGGCCATGCGATGTCATACGTGGTCTCAACTGCGCATTCGTCACCGTAACTATACACATTAGATGACTATGGTTTACAAAGAGTAAACCAAGGTGTAGGCAGGAATTTTTAATAAAACTACTGTGTCTATTTCGTTATTAATTTATGATGTCAAGTGTATTAAACCCTACATGTTACTTTATTGTGTGCTGTTAGCACATAGTTATTAAGCATAATTAAATTGTTTGTTTTTCATGGCTGTACACTTAGCTTTTGGATGTAATTGTTTTCTTTTACGGACGTCATCGCCGTAAATTTTGTTAATTGATAGGACTTAGCTAGTTGAATTAATGTTAAATTTAAATGTCGAAATGGTACCATCCTAACCTAGATTTGTTTTGCTACCCTGTTAAATGTAAATTCAGATATTAGCTTGATCTTGTAACTTGAACTAGGGACTTGCGTCGTGCCATATTCCTAGCGTTGCTGTTGTTGCTTTATCATTGTGAGTTAAATCTTTCCCGAGGGTTTTCAGTAACTTCTCAGGTAGGGGACCTGTTCTTTATCTTAGTTTATTTATTAATTTGCAGACTAGCCGATTATAACCCTCCGAACTAGGCTAGGGGCTTGTGAATTTTAATAAATTTTCACGGTGTTTTACATGAGTCTGGATGTTTATTTTCTCAGTCTAGTTTTAAGGTGAACCTTTCCTTAGGCGGTCTATGACCATCGTCACCATGTACCACGATCCCTGTGGACTACGGACTCTCGTGCCGCTTTAGCCTTTATGGAAGGTCACCTGATCCTCACGGTACTTTCTTTTTATTCAATTTATGTGTCGTTAGTTGAGTCATCGTGGTTGTTGACATCAACTAAACGGTCACATAAAATGGCGCCCAACTCATGTGCCGACGTTAACGTGGTGACCCTCAGTACCATGTTATTTTTTTTGAGGATCCTAATGTCGATTAATGGTAAATTGACAGGACTGGGACGAACTTAGAAAGTCGTACTGCAGATCAATTGACCGCATGGCATTCATGTTTGATAGAAGTCCATGGGGTGAGGCTTTAGTGTTGAACAAATGAAGGATAGGATTTTCTTTGATGATGCCTCATCCTGAGTAAATGTAATACTTTGCTTTGCTCACCGTTGTCTTTGTAAATGTAGAAGCACTTAGTTTGCATACTCCAGCTGTACTCGTGATATTTATATAAATGAAGCAAGCTTTATACCACCAAGTAACTAATCATAGCTGTAAGTTCCAGTAGAAATTGATCCCTCACTTTCTCATATATTTCTTATCTATGGATGAGGAAACTATTCGTCGTGTGTTTGGAGAGATGATGGCAGGTGTGAATGCCAATCTTCAACAGAATACTCAGGCTGTAAATACTGTAAGTGGTCATGTGGACCAGGTTAGACAGGAAGTCAACAATGTAAGACAGGACTTAGAGATTAACACTCAGTCTATAAACAATGTAAGACAGGACTTAGAGATTAACACTCATTCTGTAAATAATGTTAGGGCTGATTTAACTCAAGTCAGGGCAGACATGGACACATATAGGATCGAAGCGAGAAATGATCTGACAACAGGTTTAGCAGCTGTTAGGGTTGATGTCATACGACACCATCAGGAGGCTAACCAGCGCGTAGATTGCTTAACCGAACAGATGAATAGAGCTAGGGAGGAGGTGCAAAACCGATTGGAGGAGCACACAGCTCAAATTCAGACAACCTTGAATAAAGTCCAGATAGACATGAGAGCAGATCTGGAACATACCAGGGAAGAATTCGGGACTCGACTAGATCACGTCGAGGGATTTATCGGAAATGTGAAGAAGGACATGGCAACCATGAACGTTGGTTTAATCTTGATGAGAGGAGCTGCCAATGCCGTTAATAACAACGTGAAGACTATCGTTGATGGCATGATGGAGATTAAAGAGGAACTTAACACCAACAGGAGAAACATTTCTGAATTGACGGAAACCGTAGCCAGTCTACGTGAGACAGTTGATGTTCATCATGAGGAACACAAAATTGACCTCATGTTATTGAGAGGTGACCTCAACGAACACGAAGCTACAGTCGAGGCTAAGGTAGCCGAGATTAGAGACGATGTGGGTAAAATCCAAGAAAATATGTCCAGAGTTGAAGGAGATATCGATTCCTTACAAAAGAGATTTGAGGAAGTCGCGGTGACCGAGAGGTTAGACCTCAGTTATAACCTTAGGACGGCCATACGCGAGGTAGACACAAACCTCAAGGGAAAGGTTGACAGGATCGAGCTGCAATTGAACGACTTAGGCAACAAAGTCGCAGCCAGAACCATCCCAGGTCTTGAAGTAATAGAAAGACGCCTGGACAGACTCGAGATGACTCCAAGAGAGAGACACGTACACCCACAGATGGGAGGATCTCAGGAAACGCCTATATCTCAATCAGGAGGAATGATGCCTACCCATTTCCAACCCAGCGCGCCTATGGAAACGCAACGGTCACAATTCACTAATTTAGCGCAAGGTCAGACCTTGAACTTTAACGCTCACCCGTTTCAACCAGCATCTAATCGAATTAGTCATGAGACTAACACTCCTACGCAGAGTTACATGCAAAATACTTTCAGACCCGCGAATACGCAGGGAAATGTCACCATAATTCGTTCAAGAGAGGAGCAACCAGCTCACTTCTCGGGAACTGGGAGCGGTGTTACTTTAGTGGAATTCCTAGCAAATGTCGAAAGCTACTTACGTGATACTATGGTAACTCCAGAGAGGGAACTAAGAGTTATAGAGCGACTGCTTGAGGGACAAGCCGGTACCTGGTTCAGAGCATTCCGATACTCATTCACAGGCTACCAAGACTTTAAGGAAGCGTTATTAAGAACATATTGGTCGAGCGACATCCAGCAGAGCATCCGTGCTGAGATGTACACTCGAAGGTACAGTTCCAATACACCTACTCGTTATGCGAATTACTTCGCAATACAGCTCGCGAAGCTCCGTTGTCTTCAGCCTCCGTTGTCCGAACAAGATTTGGTGAACACAATTGTTTGGCAGTACCCTGCGGATGTACAACGTGTGTTAATCGCTGCAGGGGCATCCACTTTCCAGCAGTGTGACCAGATACTGCGAAGGTTGGACGCTAACACAGAACAGTTTCCTACACACCGTCAGCAGAAGGCTGATAGGCGCGAGGATAGACATATGAATCTGACGACTGTTGATAAAGTGAGCCAGACGCCACAACAAACACAAACCACAGAGGATTCTGGGCGACGTGATAACAATTACAGTTATAACAGGAGAGAATGGAATAACACTCCGTATACTCGAAATCAACATGATGACCGGCGAAGTCATTGGGACCGGCGATTCGACCGAAGGACGGACGACAACCGACGTCATGAAAACAACCGCCTAGGGAATGAAGGAAGAAATCAGCAACACGGACGTATCCGTAGAGACTATCGATATAGTGGGGGTTACTACAGAAATCGAGACCCTAGATACCAGCCAGACAGGGATTGGAAAGGAAGAGCGCGGGAGAGCCGTGAGTACCTCCAACAATTGAGAGAATTGCAGATCCAAGAAGAGGGAGAACGGAACCCTACTTCGAGGGAAAATAGACATTCGGCGCAGGAGACGGAGCAGAACTAGCCCAGTACTTCTCGCCATGACAGAAAAAAAAACTCCGAAAAATCAATAGATTCTTGTTTGGTTGAGCACCGAGTAACTGCCTCTATATTACTCTGGGAGCCAATCCAAGAAGACTTGTTGGACGAACGACGAACGACGAACCACAATTATGAATTAACACGTCTACCCAAGATTGTAGCCACCTTGAATGAAGTCAGTGTAGTCATACTCATCGATACTGGAGCGATGATTAGTGTAATTTCCGCCGATTGCCATGCCAGACTTAGAGCAAACTCTGAGGTGACGGAGTTGCCCATTTCAGCTATAAGAGTCAGAGGTGTCATACCTGACCGCGTTGTAACGTGCAAAATCCAGATTTTGTGTACTGTGAAGATTTCGAGCCACGTGTACTTGCACGAATTTCTCGTAATGAAGGGCCTGCATCATGATGCCATTTTAGGCGCAGACTTCATTAGAAAATATGATGGAATCATTGACATGGGACGGAATACGGTAGAGTTTAAGCCGAACGAAGCCATTCAGATGAGCCTAATTGAAGAAGAACCGGAATTCCTATCCGAAGTAGACGTAGTCGAAGCATTAATGGGCAAGGAAATTGAGGCGACACTAGATGCCGACGAAGAGGCAGAATCGTTATCAGCACCCACACATGAGGATCTTGAGGCAATACTGAACGAATACCGAGATATATTCGACACCACACCTGGTGAGATATTAGACTACGAGTATGATCTTGTATTACTGGACGATTCCCCATTCCAGAAAAGGATCTATCCGATTGCCGAGAAACATCTCGAAGAAGCTGCTAAGAAGATCCATGAGATGGAAGCAGCAGGTACAATCAAGAAATCACCGACTCCTTTCTTGAATCCCATAATACCTGTGGTTAAGGTAGATGGAAGCTTGAGACTTTGTCTTGATGCCAGAGCCTTGAATGAACGCCTAGCTCCTGAGCACGACAGACCGCCCAAGATTAGGGACATTCTCAGGAAGTTCAAAGGAAAAAGGATATTTTCATCATTAGACTTGGTTCAGTCTTATTACCATATCAGATTATCTGAGCATACTCAGAAATATACTGGATTCTTGTTTGATCAGACTACTTATGTATTCCAAAAACTACCATTTGGATTGAAAAATGCCGGAGCCGCATTAATCAGAGCACTTGATGCCAAGCTGACTCATGAAGTGAAGCAGAAAGTAATATGTTATGTGGATGACATAATCATAGCTTCGAGATCAGAAGAAGAGCATTTAAAGACATTGTGCCTTGTTTTTGAGAATCTCCGACAGGCAAATTTTAAGGTCAAGTATGACAAGTGTCGATTTTTTCAGGAAGAAGTGAAATTCGTAGGACACATAATCAATGGAGAAGGATATAGACCGAATCCGGCAAAGATTAGAACTGTTGCTGCATTTCCAACACCAACCCGTGTGAAACACGTGAGACAATTCTTAGGAATTCTCCAATTCTTTGCTGCTCATTGTGTGAAGTATTCCGAAACTGTTGCACCACTGCAAGGATTATTGAAAAAGAACTGCAGGTGGAACTGGAATGATGAATGCGAGATAGCTTTCAGGAGAGCTAAACAGATGCTTGTGGACTCAATTCAGTTAGAATATCCAGATTACTCTCGGAACTTTATTCTAGAAACTGATGCATCTGCCATTGGTATAGGAGCCATTTTACTGCAAGAAGATGATGAGAAGAAACGTCATTACATCGCTTTCTTAAGCCGACGTTTAAGACCACATGAATCTCACTACTTCACGACCGAGATAGAAGCACTTGCAATTGTTTACGCACTTGAATACTGGCAGAAACTTCTGTTAGGTCAGAGGATTATTGTGAGAACCGATCATCATGCGTTGACCTTCATCTTGAGAACAAGACTGGCAAGCGACAGGATCACACGTTGGACGCTGTTTCTCCAACAGTTCGATTTGGAAATAGTTTATCGACCAGGCAGAGAGAATGTGTTGGCCGACATCCTCAGCCGGAATCCTGAAGCTACTGTTAATGCCATAGACATCGAGGGAGAATGCGAGGAACACCTTCGCCGATTTCGTCATTTACCTGAAGGACAGCGACGTGAGGAGGAACTCAGACATATTATCCGTTTCCTAGAACGAAGAATGGATCCACAGGATGATCATTATGCAAGGATTGCTGCTGTTGCAGATGATTATTTGATTTACCATCGTGTCTTATACAAGTTTGTAGACGAGGACCACACTCAACTGCGTGCAGTTATTCCTAGGAGATACCAAGAATCTGTTATTCTTATGGTACATTTATCCATTGGACATGGTGGAACAGACAAAACCATTGCAACTATCAAGGAGTCTTTCACATGGAAAGGGTTAGGAGCCACCGTTAGACAGTGTTTACGTGCTTGCGACGCATGCCAGCGGAACAAATACACGTCACACTTGCTGAAGGAACAACCTAGACCAATACTACCAACTCAACCTAGAGAGTTGTATGCACAGGACCTGTATGGCCCAATACCTAAGGCTCGTCGTGGGAATCGATACATCGTTGTAACGGTGGATGTGTTCACGAAATATACGATGCTTCATCCAATTCAAAAAGCTACTGCACATCAGATTATTCAGAGGATTAGACGTCAAGTGATACCGGAGGCAGGAAAGCCACAATTCTTGTTGACTGATCACGGATCACAGTACACCTCAGCAGAATTTGCCAATGCCATGAATGAGCTTGAAATAGGTCATGTTTTATCATCTATTCGACATCCAGAGAGCAACCCAGCAGAATGCGTGATGTCTATTATCGCAAAATTCTGTCGATTATATTGTCAAGAAGAACACTGGCGATGGACTGAAGTCCTTGTTATTATGGCAAAATGTATTAATTCAACAGTACATGAAAGCACTGGTCAAATACCTATGGTCTTGCATTTGAACCAGATGCCGCTGAGAATATGGGATCGTGTGATTGTAAATCCACCTTGTTTACAACCATCACATGCCAGCAAACTTTTAGCTGCAAGAGAGACTATGGACAGACAAGCTGCCAAGCGCTTGAGAAGAACTAGACGCCAGAGGTTTAGAGAACCACTAGAAGGAGACCTTATCCTTATAAGGAGACCCGGAATTTCTAGTCCTATAGACCGCATATATGGGAAATTTCTATCCTTGTATTATGGCCCTAGTCGTATCCGACAGCCTTTAAACAATGGAAGTTATGTGATAGAAGACATTAGGACAGGAGAACGCATTGGAACCTTTAATGCAGCCAATCTAAAAAAATATCACTCTTGAATGAATTTCAAAGCAAATAAAAATGTTATCCCAACATTTTATTTGAAACGACAGAGAGGCAGATGAACCCGCTGAGCTATGGTTCATGTGATATTTTTTTTTATGACAGAGCATTTATGATGGGATGTTGTACTTTTGAACACACCCAGGAAGCCACGTGAAGCTGAGAGATCACGCGATACTTTGAAGTAGCGGCGAATCGCACTTTTGACTTTGGTGTAAACTGCTAATTATTATCTGAGGTCTTATTAATTATTTTTATCTTTCCTACGAGACTCAGAATATTCCATTTCGTCATGCTGCATTATTAAAACATTTTGGAGAATGTTTATTTTTACTTTAGGTAAGGTAATACCCTTGCAGATACGCAAAAAGGACCGTAAGTAGTCGCTCAACGTTTTCGTTTTGACGACCTACTTTCTAGAGACACCCAGTACCGGAGCACTGCGTCTTGAGAATCCGCCTTGTGTAGGCGTGGAATTACATTTGTCCTACGAGATGTAGAAGAATATCCGCTGTTTAGCGTTTAAAAGTGATTATAAAGTGCCATCGAGCAAGCAAATACTAATATTCACTGTCGATGAAGTCCAGTGAATTAAATAAGAAGCTTGGGAAATAATTATTGGCAAGTATAGTGTATTGCACAACATTGCTGTGACATCACATATTACCCACGCGTATGTGGAGGGCAGATGCCTAGTGGAAATATACAGGTAATAGTGTTACAATTATCCTGAATAAGTGTGATTATAATAGTATGAGATATTTAAATTGCCAAAGTGGAAATTTCATCTTTGAAACGTCGTATAATTCACGGATGCTGCGTGATACAAAAGTAGCGTCACTAGCACGTGCCGCATTATAAAATAGTATTAGCTCACATGCTAATCCACATCTGCAAGATTAAGGCTGTGTCGTATTTTATAATTGAAGCCTATAATAGTCACGACGGACATTATAATTTTGGAAGTGAGAGGATGAATAATCACGCAACTTATTTCGCTACCCACGTGATTGGACTTTTATTCACCATGGTTGAAGCAGTCACCATGGGCTAATACCATCCCAGTATGGGGGGGTGACGTTTCTACAGGAACCAGCATGATGGTGGAACTTCCAGAACGATGAACGAGAGGGAAGGAGCAAAAATGCCATTTCCAGGCATATCCACGAAGATGTCGACAGGGACAAATCGAGCCCTGGTCTTTGGGGGAGTCCAGATGTTAATCCTGATGAGGAGGATACCGATCCAGAGAGCCAGAGAGGTTTATGTACAACCCTTGTTGTGGAATAGAGAGCTGAGTGAGAGCTTCTCCATTTCGTGAGTTTTTGTCACACCCCTTCTTTGTTCTAGTTTCTGGTGGTATAGTAGTTATAATGTAGTTTGTGAATCAACCACACTCAGTGTCAGCCATTTTTCTAGGTAGGGATGTAACTAGATTAGTTAGATGTCATTTATTTCAGTTTAGAGTGAGACACCTTTGGGGTCAGACATTTTGGTCAGCCCTGGTGCAGCTTGGTGAACGTCGTGGAACGCCAATGCCTACCTTTTTGCTGAACCTGATCGTAGTCATTTTGAGGCTATTTTGTTCAACCCTACTTGGGGTAATTTTCAAGTCTTTGCTGACTGTAGTTATGGCAATCAGATGCCTTGGTTATTAATTGACTGCATTCTTCGCAGCCATCATTTGTTACACCCCTGACTGTCGTTAGAACGGTCGTATCATTTAGGTAGTCGACAGTAACTACCAGTTTGTAAATGCATTATATTTCATTTTGAATAAGCTCAGAAGCTATTCTTGGTCATGTTTGAATCTAACAACTAGAAGGAATGTTTCGTTGCCTAGCATCGAACGCGGTTCCCAACGTATCATTAAGCAGATCTAGTGTGTGAATCTGTGCCACATTTATCATATTTTTCTTGTGTCGTGTGAGACACGTTTTTATTTGATGTTCTAGCAACTACTGAGTTGCAATTTTAAAGCAAAGAGCTTCAGTTATTGTAAGTTTACTTTCATTTAGACGTCTTTGGTAGAAAGACGGAAGTGTATTACTATACTCAGATTTATAGCGTGCATTTGATACACGGACTCTGTAGAGATCCGTAACACATGGTAATGTTTTTTATGAACCGGCCAAGTGCAGGTTTTGTATTGATTAAATCGCCGGCCTTGAATAAACTGGTTATGTAACCCAGTGACCTAGAGCACGCCTGCTTCATTGTGAGACAGAACTACTATAGACGAGGACAGAGTACAATTTGTATTCGCTTTTCCTTTCATTGCTATTTTGCTTATGGAAACCAGTTTCCACTCTTGTATTTGATCACTTGTTTTATGGATCGGTTTTTGTTAGTTTAGCGCTCTGTTGCGTGTATTGTCGTATGACAGGTACAGTTATGTAAGGTTTTCTATAGGATGGTGAAGTCTACCCTGTTATAGCAGGATGTTATTGTATGCTTTGTCCGGGGATGATCCCGTTGACCAGATGTTTTTGGAAGGTAACTGTTGTACAAGCCTATCCCAGAGTTATTGAACGCGAGCTTAGCGCCGCTGGTAACCCGTGTTATTGTGTATCCGAGTTGTTATACTCGTTGATTATATTCCGACTGTTGAGTCGAGGCTTTTTGGTGGAGAATGATCTCAGTTGGAGACACTCCGTGCCCAGGCTATTGTCAATGTTATTCGCCATAAACCTACGATGAACCTATAAACCGACATTCTAATAATAAAATGCATAATTGTTGTAAAACAAGCCTAACTAACGATTCTTTCTATCTAACTTTGTTCTTTGCACTCTGGAACTGTTGACATAGCCGTGCAGTCGAAGATAATTTCCTTGTGAGGAAATGACTAGGACAGTTGACATTTTTGTAGCGACCTGAAGCATGTGCGAACCTAGAGTTCGTAGCTCGTGGAGCTCAGGCCATGCGATGTCAGACGTGGTCTCAACTGCGCATTCGTCACCGTAACTATACTCATTAGATGACTATGGTTTACAAAGAGTAAACCAAGGTGTAGGCAGGAATTTTTAATAAAACTACTGTGTCTATTTCGTTATTAATTTATGATGTCAAGTGTATTAAACCCTACATGTTACTTTATTGTGTGCTGTTAGCACATAGTTATTAAGCATAATTAAATTGTTTGTTTTTCATGGCTGTACACTTAGCTTTTGGATGTAATTGTTTTCTTTTACGGACGTCATCGCCGTAAATTTTGTTAATTGATAGGACTTAGCTAGTTGAATTAATGTTAAATTTAAATGTCGAAATGGTACCATCCTAACCTAGATTTGTTTTGCTACCCTGTTAAATGTAAATTCAGATATTAGCTTGATCTTGTAACTTGAACTAGGGACTTGCGTCGTGCCATATTCCTAGCGTTGCTGTTGTTGCTTTATCATTGTGAGTTAGATCTTTCCCGAGGGTTTTCAGTAACTTCTCAGGTAGGGGACCTGTTCTTTATCTTAGTTTATTTATTAATTTGCGGACTAGCCGATTATAACCCTCCGAACTAGGCTAGGGGCTTGTGAATTTTAATAAATTTTCACGGTGTTTTACATGAGTCTGGATGTTTATTTTCTCAGTCTAGTTTTAAGGTGAACCTTTCCTTAGGCGGTCTATGACCATCGTCACCATGTACCACGATCCCTGTAGACTACGGACTCTCGTGCCGCTTTAGCCTTTATGGAAGGTCACCTGATCCTCACGGTACTTTCTTTTTATTCAATTTATGTGTCGTTAGTTGAGTCATCGTGGTTGTTGACATCAACTAAACGGTCACAGTATCTCACCGCATGGGTGAGCCGATCATGTCGTCGGACACTCCTGGTAATAGAAGCCATACGCTAAATAAATACCGTAATAACCAAAGTGTGATGCAATAGGTATTTTACGATTCGAAGTCCCGTAGATTACCCCGCCGTTCAAAAACCTGACTTTCTCGGCAGGAAATCAAACCAGCGATCATACTCTGAAGACGCCGAGGAGGTTATGGGATTAATGCACACAGTTCGTACTGAACAGTGGAAGATAGTTTTAGGATCATGGGACATCTTGGTCAACAGCCCCATGTACTTGGGTGAGTGTTGAACAAGCCTAATAACCTGTGTTTCTATGAAGACTGCCACGGACGATTACTCTTTACTCCATGACTTTTGTGTTTCTTGTTGTTGAGAGCTTTGTTACACAAGGCCGTGAAATGTTGTAATGGTGGTCACTAGAATATAAAGTTTTCTTATGAGAAGTATTGAGCGTTTCATTCAATTTGTTTTATTGGTTATACCTACACCGGATAGGCGTAGGTCCCTAACAAAATATTGGCGACCCTGCTAGGATGGTGTATTAATTCAAACAACTTGAAGATTGTGTTGATTTAAAGACCGCGTGTTCCTGTTCTGTGTTCGTATTGGAAATGGAGAAGTTAATGAAAGCGCGGAAGCCGGTAAGAGCGACTTTTACGAAGACGTTTTTGCAAAACTTAAATCAAGAATTTCAAGACGGCGTGGACGACGACACCTTTCAGTCCTTGCTAACCAAATTGGAGAGGTTAGGAACGGAGCTCGCACCGTTGGACGAGAAAGTTTTAAGTATGTTGCTGGAAAAGGAAGGGGACGAGTATGACCGTGAGTACGAATATGTAGAGTTTTAGAGACAGATTGGATGGTGCAAGACAGAAGTATTCTCTACGGTTGCAGGCTAATTCCAATGTATTGGCAGTGGTGTCAGCAAGATCGGTCCGATCAGATGGGAATTGCAACTACCTAAAATAGAACTCATGAAATTCGATGGGGAGATTAAAAATTGGTTGGAATTTTGGGGACAATTTCGACGCTTTCATGAGGACTCTGAAATTGAGGACGAAGACAAATTCCAATACTTGATCCAATCCACGAAAGTTGATAGTCGCGCTAGAGAATTAGTTGCCAGTTTCCCCCCTACTGCTGAAAATTACCCTAAAGCAGTGGAATCTCTTCAAGGTAGATTTGGAAGGGAGGATTTATTGACTGAGTTCTATGTAAGGGAACTCATAAGACGTCTTGTAGTGAAAAATGTTTCTCAAACAAGGAAGAAGACTCAACTTGCTAGTCTATATGACAAGTTGGAAGCACAACTGAGAGCTCTGGAGTCTATAGGTGTTACCCGAGATAAGTACGGGTCAATGCTTTTCCCTCTAGTAGAATCCTGCTTGCCTGAGGAAATGTTACGTGTCTGGATGAGGAGTTCGTCAACGGCTATGAGGGATCAAGACAATGGACATGCCGACAAATTGACTGCATTACTTGGTTTTCCGAAGGGTGAAGTAGAAAGTGAAGAGAGGATTACATTTGCTCAAGCTGGTTTTGGAGTTTCTAGTGAATCAAAGAGTCCTAAGTTAAAGAATGGAAAGAGAGTAGTTTAGCAACTGCTAGTGTTCTCTTTGCTGGTAAAGGTGAAGGAAACATTTTAACGTGTGTCTTCTTTAAAAAAAAAACATAACAGTAAGGGGTGTTATCTTGCTCAAGAAATGAACTTAGGGAACAAACGTAAAAGACTTTCTGAAAACAAGGCTTGTTTTTTTGTGTCTGAAGGTTGGACATAGGGCTGCAAATTGTATTACGAAACTGAAGTGTCTTGTGTGCAGTAGTAAATATGAAGCTATTATGTGCCCAAAATTAGATGTAAATAGGGGGGATTATAAAGGCGAGGAGAAGCACCAGGAAAGGGGCTCTAAATTGCCTGGTGTCCCAACTACAACCCTTAATACACAAACTAGTGATGTTTCGGAAGTACTGCTGCAAACTCTTGTAGTTAGGTTGGTTCATCAAGGGAGAGAAAAAACTATACGGGCGTTGGTAGATACAGGCTAGCAGAGATCCTATCTGTTAGAGAAGATTGGTGTGGAAATGGGGTATATTCCATCAAAGACTGAAATAATTGAACACAGGCTTTCTGGGGGTGCTTCAATCAGTGCCAATGATCATAACCTATATGAGATAGATATAGACGAATTACGTCATTCAATTTCTCGAAAAATAAAGGTGTTGGGACAAAAGGAAATTTGTGGTGTAATCCCACAGTTAAACCGGGGCCCTTGTATGGATGAGATCAGAGAAAAGAAAATCTGGCTCTCTGATTTTGGCCCAGACCCATCGGAGATTGGACTACTAATCGGCGCAGACACTGTGGGTAGTTTATTGACTGGGGACACAATCAAGTTGAAGTCTGGATTGGTTGCTGTTAGGACTACAATTGGTTGGACAGTGATGGGTCAGCTTTTGAAGACAACTGAAAACGATAGCACAGTGTCCATGGTGAACTCTCTGTTTGTGAGAACTGCTTCTTTGGGTGAACTGTGGAACCTGGAAACCATTGGAATTGGTGATCCTGCTGAAACACTATCGAAGAAGGAAATTGAAATTGCAACATTGAAACATTTCCAAGAAAATGTTAAGATCAATGAGGAAGGAAGGTATGAAGTCGCACTTCCGTGGAAAGAAGATCAGCAGTTATTGTCAGGCTACAAGGAAGTTGCGTTAAAAAAGACTGGTTTCTGTAACACACCGTTTGATAAAGGAAGACAAGTTTAAGAAGTACCAGCGGGTGCTTCAGGACTGGGAACAGGAAGGGATAATCGAAGAAGTTGGTCAGGAGGGCTCTCAGGATGTTGGGTATTATTTACCACACCGAGGAGTTTTCAAGGAAGGATCGAGTACAGCGGTGAGGCCGGTGTTTGATGCTTCATGTAAATCGAAAGGAGGACTTTCAATCAATGACTGTCTGGAAAAGGGTCCTAATTTGTTGGAAGTAATTCCTTCTATTTTCAACCGGTTCCGTTTAAACAGGATAGGTGTGATCGCAGACATTAACCCTAGAACTGCTGCAGGTTTATCTGTCAAATGCTGCAGTAAATTCCCATAAAGTACACACTAAAGGAATTTGGTATCTGTAAGCATACTGTGTTCATGAATATGACTTATCATACACCAATATAAAGCTGAAAGACTGTTCTATATTATATTGATATAGGTGAATCATTCAGACTCGTCATTTTGAATTAATCATAAAAAGTATTTTATAAAAAATAAAAAAATAAAAAAATTGACTTTTCTGCTCTAGAAAACCATATTGCCGAGTTAAATGTTCGTCAGAGACATCATAAATGAAAAGTTCATAGTTTTTTGTTACTAATTCAAGAACCAGTTTCAAATAATTCCTGTTATTTCTAAAAAGAAAATTATTTTTATAAAAATATGACATTTCTCGATTTTGAAGTACATAATCGGCGCGCGATTACGGGGAGGCAAGTTCACAGGCCCAGGATGATGAACGATAAACGGTACATTTTTACCTGGAAAGTAACTTTCTTCGGGTTGAATATCAGTCTAGTTCACACTTACCCCTTCGCGGCAAACATTAGGCATGTGTACAGGGTCTGTCGGAACATGATAAACATCGCTTGCATTGATGGGGATTTCCATAACTTGCGTGACATCCTGTTCATCGGTATCACTGCCACTACTTTCACCATCTTCATTTTCATACGAATCCACACAATAATCACTGTCATCATCCATACTATCACACGAATCGTCAAAAATCAAGTGCTAAATTTCTGAATCGTCTACATAGTTGGCGGCCATTTTGCTCAATGCAACTTCAATATCAACATGGAAGTACTTCCACTTCTGCAGCCAAATAATAGCTTGCATACTGTCATTTGTTTGCCAAAGACTTACACTACGAAAGATAAAAGCTTCGGGAACCAGCATAACTTGAAATTAGTGCCATCTTAAGGCTAACAGTAGTACTATATTTGAATTCCAAGACCGTCTTTCAGAGAGACGGTCGCACTTGATTAAACAACACACCGTCTTCCTGGAAGACGGTCCGCAGTTCTAGGGTTAAGAAGGCTTTTCTTCAAATTTCAGTCTCTGAGAATGATCGAAACTTTCTGAAATTCCTGTGGTGGGAGAACTTCACTGAGGGGACTCTTAAAATATACCGCCACAAACGGGTCGTTTTCGGAGTGAACTGTAGTCCATTTCTACTTGGAGCCGTATTGGACAGTCATCTGAAAAACAGTACATGCTTCACTGAGACAGCAGATAAACTAAGAACCTCACTATATGTAAACAATTGCGTCACTTCCTTGAACACAGAGGAAGAACTCAAACAATTTGTGGATGAGTCTAGAAAGTTACTGTCGCAAGGAAAATTTGACCTCCGAGGATGGGAGCACACCCGATTGAGTCTGGAGGATGAGGTACCCGAAGTGACACCCGTTTTGGGTTTGTGGTGGGACCCAGTAGCTGATACTTTGGCTTGTAAAGTAGCAAAATTAAAAGAATCTGATGTTCTCACAAGGAGGACAGTTTTGTCGGTAGCTCAAAGTATCTTTGATCCAATTGGATTTACTTGTCCGGTTTCCATTGTGCCAAAGGTTTTTCTTCAGGAAAGTTGGAGAGAGAAAATAAGTTGGGATAGTCCACTGAGTGAAGACGCCCAAAGCAAATTCAATAAATGGTTACATGAACTGTCCTCTATTGCTGAGATTAAAGTGCCTAGAATATTTTCTAATTGTGAGGACAGATCCTCTTGGAGTTTGCATGTATTTTGTGATGCTAGTCAAGTGGCTTATGCGGTTGTTATTTTCTTTATATCATTCAATGGGAAAGAATTTGAAGTGCAACTGGTCGCAGCAAAATCCAGGGTAGCACCACTCAAGAAGGTGACGATACCGAGACAGAGCTATTGGCTTGCACTATAGGCTCACGTCTTGCCTTTACAGTGAAGGAAAGCTTGAATCTAACGAACGTCCTGGAGTACTACTGAAGTGACTCGTCTTCTGTTTTATGTTGGATACGAAGAGAGGAAGCTTGGGGAGTGTTCGTCACTAACCGAGTGAAAGAAATTAGAACATTAACTAACCCGAAGCTTTGGATTCATCTACCAGGGACGGACAACCCAGCCGATCTACCTTCGAGAGGTTGCCCTACGTTGCAGCTGATTTCTTCTTATTGGTCGGAGGGACCCGCTTGGTTAAAGTTGGAAGAAAACAGCTGGCCAACGCGCATTGTAAAAGTTAATGAAGAGGAGGTCGATGAAGAAAGAAGAAAAGGCCATGTTACCAATACCATGCTTGTCTCCCAGGAAAAACACTGGTATTTGAGGCATTTTTCCAAGTACTGAAGAATCGTCAGAATGGTGGCCTGGATGTTACGGTTCGTCAACAATGCAAGGAAGGACGTAGTGACAAATGTTGCTTCCGAATTAGATTGTCTTGAAATTTCAATGGCAGAGAAACGGCTGCTGAAATTAGTTCAGGAAGAGAAGTTTACCGAAAGGGACAACCAGAAAACATTCTGATTTTTTTAAGACCAGATGGGTCTCTTCAGGATTAAGACAAAAATTACCAACAGAAAGGATGAATATGATTTCCGTGTGCCGGTGTTATTGCTATCAAAGCACCCTTTGACTGAGATGATAATCAGAGATCATCATTTGAGAGCCTCTCATGCTGGTGTTCAGATTTTACTCGCTATACTCAGGGAGCACTACTGGATACCAAAGGGAAGAAGAACCATTCGCAAAGCCATCAGGAAGTGTACCCAGTGCAGGAGATTCGAAATGGAAAAGACAATTCCGGAAACGCCAGCCCTTCCAGAAGATCGTGTGAGAGATACAGGTGTATTTGAGGTAGTGGGAGTGGGTGGACCTTGCTGGACCGCTATACTTAAAATGCAAGAACAAGGCTTGGATTGTGATTTTTACATGTGCCGTAGTGAGAGCGGTCCATTTTGAAGTGTTATACAGAAGCTACTATATCCCGATACTGACCTATGCTTCAGAAACGTGGACAATGAAGAAAAGAGACATAAGCAGAATACAGGCAGGTAAAATGAAGTTCCTGCGAAGTAGGATCGGAGTAACAAGAAGAGACAGGGTGAGGAATGAAAAGGTCAGGGAAATGGTGAAAGAGAAGCCCTTGCAAGGTAGGATTGAGACATCAAGACTGAGGTGGTATGGACACTTAAAGAGAATGGATGAGAAGAAGATTCCCAAGAGGATACATGAGATGCAGATGCAGAAGAAACGACCAAGGGGAAGACCAAGAGATAGATGGCTGAAAGGAGTGGAGGAATGTGTCAAGAAGAGAGGCAAGGACTGGACTAGAGTGACAGCGGAGAGGTGGTGGGAAGAAAGGACTAAGTGGCGAGGCCTATGTTCCAAACAGACCCGGCCTGGGGCTGGAAACTGTACAAGATGATGATGATGATGACTTTGTCCACTGCAGGGTTTCTGTTAGCTCTTAGGCGTTTCATAGCCCGACGAGGAAGGCCTCGTGTGATTTATAGTGACAACGGGACAAAATTTGTTGGCACCAACAATTTGTTTGGCTTCATTGACTGGAAAGAATTATGTGCGGAAGTATCAGTTGATAGAATCAAGTGGAAATTTAGTCCTCCTTCAGCCCCTTGGTGGGGTGGATTCTGGGAACGTATTGTGCAAATGATCAAGAAATTATTAAGGCGTGTTTTAGGCAAAGCTATCTTGACATATGAAGAACTATTAACTGTGATTGCTGATAGTGAATCGGAAATCAACTCGAGGCCCCTCACCTACATTTCAGAAGACTGTGATGAATTGGTACCTCTGACTCCATCAATGTTTCTTCAGGACATTCCCGTGGTTGGCACTCCTGATTTAGACATGCTAGATCAAGTTAATCTCACCAGAAGGTTTCATAATCTTCAACAGCTAAGGGGTGAGCTGAGGAGGAGATTCCGACTGGAGTATCTGGGTAGCCTTCTATGCAGTTCATCGGGCAAGGAGTCTGACCATCAGTGGAAGGTAGGAGTTTAGTCATCATTGGTAGTGATGACAAGAGAAGGCTAGACTGGCCGCTGGGGAGAGAGACAGCTTCACTTCCAGGTAAAGGCAAAGTGACCCGAGTAGTTATGGTAAAGACATCCTCAGGAGAACTCCTCCGACCTACGAGACACCTATATCCTTTGGAGGCTGGAGGTGGGAGTGAGGAGGTGCCCTTACTTAGTGGTGCAGTTCCGGAGGCAGTAAGTCTCAGGAGTCGCAACTTCACCAGGAGTGGAAGAAGAGTTAAAATGCCTTCCCGTCTCTGTTTATGAACATTGTGTTTGATTTGCATCAAAGGTGGGAGGATGTCATGGACGATTACTCTTTACTCCATGACTTTTGTGTTTCTTGTTGTTGAGAGCTTTGATACACAAGACCGTGAAATGTTGTAATGGTGGTCACTAGAATATAAAGTTTTCTTATGAGAAGTCTTGAGCGTTTCATTCAATTTGTTTTATTGTATATACCTACACCGGGTAGGCGTAGGTCCCTAACAAAGACTGTACTAGTGAATGTAGCTGTATTAGGGACAGGGATGGGGTAGGTGCCCCTGGACTTGAAATGATGTACTATCCCGGCATTTACATGGAGGTAGTAGGAGAAAAAACTGCATTGAGGATAGCCGTTGTTAGCGCCGGGATTCGAACCTCTGATCTCCATACTTCTGCAGCTCATCGTCACGTGGCATTGTGGTCGTGGAGCACGATTAAACCAGGTGGAAGGTAGTATCTCTATTACAGTAGTGATGTTGTTGATTCATATAGCCTCGTGAATTTAGATGTGTGTATGTGTGGAATCTGTCTAATAGCCGGTGTCATTTAGATGGCTGTAAAAGTGTGTATTTATTTCTAATTGAGCTTAGGATCTGGAAGGAGTCGACTGTGGCCTAGTAACCATCCGGACATTTGTCTGAAGACGGAAAATCACTTCTAGGATGGCTGAGGTAGGAATTGGACCCAGATCTGGAGTCTCAATACGTTCCTCGAGACCACAGAAGGCAGCGTATTACAGTCCACGTCAGCTTAGTATGTATTAATAATTTATTCATTGCGGAGGTGTTTCCCGGTGTGCCATATCGGCCGGCTTCTCTTTCATCTTGAAACAGGAAGGAAAGGGATTGCTTTCAAAACATTTGACGCAGGCTCTATTTCGCGAGTAAACTGAAGACGTGACCATGAATAATTTACGGTCTGATTAATGAAAGGTTTAGCGTGGGCACGAGCCTTCAGTGCTGTGATACTATCCTCTGACAGTGACAGCTTCGTTCATAGAATACGAAATTACCTAAACAAAGTCTTACTTCTCAGTTCCGTAAGAAATATCTTCTTGTTGTTTTTGTTGTTGTTGGTGTTGTTTCAAAAATATAAATTGTTCATACGAAACTTTTGAAATATATCCGTGCCTTACAGCTTTTTATAATATTTTTAGTATCCAAGATACAACTTCCGTGGAATTGATAGTAATTCGAGTAATCATGAAACTCATGTACTTTTTCTAATACCAACAGCAGTGGCTACGCTCGTTAAAGCGCAGCGTTAGGGCACAAGGCCAAGCTTTCTGCTGACTCGGTAGACGCTTGGGTTCGAGCCCCACCGTCGGCCGTCCTTGAAATGGTTTTCCGTGGTTTTCCCATTTTTTACACCAGGAAAATGCTGAGACGGTACCTTCTCACAGGCCACGGCCGCATCCTTCCACATCCTTGCCCGGTTTCATTCATCTTCATCGATTCCATCTCTCATCCCGACGCGCAGGTCACCCACGGGCATCGATTAGAGGGACCTGAACTCGGCCTCTCAGGAGGCCACACGACAAAAAAAATAGAAACTTGCTTTAATAATAGAGCATATAAAAATTGTAGTCCTTTTTAACATAGTGTTATTTGTCTATTTTCAATTGATTTAATAATACATCTTCATCGAATCCATCTCTCATCCCGACGCGCAGGTCACCCACGGACGTCGATTAGAAGGACCTCCACTCGGCCTCTCAAGAGGCCACACGACAAAAAAAATAATGTTTTAATAATAGAGCATATAAAAATGTAGTCCTCTTTAACATAGTGTTATTTGCCTATTTTCAATAGATTTAATAATACATCTTCATCGATTTCATCTCTCATCCCGACGTGCAGGTCACTCACGGACGTCGATTAGAAGGACCTGCACTCGGCCTCTCAGGAGGCCACACGAAAAAAAATAGAAACTTTTTTTAATAATAGAGCATATAAAAATTGTAGTCCTTTTTAACATAGTGTTATTTGCCTATTTTCAATAGATTTAACAATACATCTTCATCGATTCCATCTCTCATCCAGACGCGCAGGTCACCCTCCGGCGTCGACTAGAAGGACCGGCACTCGGCCTCTCAGGAGGCCACACGACAAAAAAACTTGTTTTAATAATAGAGCATATAAAAATTGTAGTCCTTTTTAACATAGTGTTATTTGTCTTTTTTCAATAGATTTAATAAAACATTGGGTAGATTATTTATTTAATTATTATATTCTAATTTGTATTATTCGTCTTGTATACGGCATGTTTGCTAATTGGTTTAGTTATAAGTGTCATTTATATTTTGCGTTATTAGTTACGCTAGGTATAGTTTCTTATTATAACAAACCAGAACAATATATTCGCTGCATAAAGGCGCTCTTTAGCCTCAGTGGCTGTTCTCTATCAATAAATTCAATGCAATAAGCGTTTTTGACATTCTGGCCATTTCAGCCCCCGAACTAGGGTGGTCCAAAAATGTTGTGATAACCTGTGTTACTGTGGTGTCTTCAGTGGTGTGTATTAGTAATTGAGGCTAGGATAGGGAGGAAGGTGGCATTGGCCTTAAACTAGGAACCATCCCGGCATTTTCCCGGAGTAGAAGAAGAAAACCACGAAATACTAAAATACTACTGTACTTCTTGCAGATAACTGAGCTGGGAATAGAACCCATCTTTTCACAGTTTGGCCTCACGAGAGTGAGTGTACCCCGTTCCAACCCTCAGAGCAAAATTCAAATTTTTCAGCAGAGGTGGATGTGTGCCAGAATTAGTCCCAGCAGGTGACCTTCATTGTGATTGTTGTTGTTAATGCATTTCAGGGGCTTGGGACATCTTGGTCATCAGCCCCATGTAGTAGTAGGGTGTGTGTCGAGCTTGTCTGATAGCCTGTATTTATGTCATGAGTGTAATAGTGTATGTAACTGTATTGGAGTCCGCCTCGTTGCGTAGTGGCTAGCGTTCTTGACTGTCACTGCGGGGGCCCGGGTTTAATTCCCGACTCTGCCAAGAAATTTAATTCTAGTCTGAGGGTTGGAATCAGTCACGTGAGGCAAAACTGAGAAGAGGTGGGTTCGTTTCCTACCTCAGCCATCTTGGAAGTGGTTTTCTGTGGTTTCCCATTTCTACTGTAGACAAATGCCGGGATAGTACCTAACGTAAGGCCACTGCCACTTCCTCAAGTCCCTTAAGAAACAACAACAACAACAACAAACTGTATTCGTGACAGGGATGGGGTAGTCTCCCCGGGACTTGAGGTAAGTTTCTCTCCCGGCAATTGCCCGGAGGGAGTGTGGAATAAACGGCGATAAAGCACTCAGGATAACCACTCTCTGCGCTGGGACTCGAACCTACGACCTCTGAACTTTCTGCAGCTGCCCACGCGAGCGAAGTGCATGATTTAACTAGCACAGCTACGCCGTGGGGTGACCTTTAATGTGCCAATAGATCTATTGACACAAATCTCTCGCATTTAAGTACACTTAAATGCCAATCGACCAGGACAGCAGACGAGAAATACTGTATACCCATACGCCATATAGCCAGGTTACATCACAGTCAGTGTCGTAGCCAGGGGGGTGTTGCTGGGGATTAGAACACCCCCCCCCCCCCCTTTTTGTTTTGATTTCTTACAAAAGCTAAACATTAAACAGAAACTGGTAATAAACAATACGCTAAATAAACATTTCTTTAAATAAATAATGGCGCTAGAACTCATTTTTGTGGTAAATCGGTATGGTTGTAATTCTTGCCTGTATCACCTGGTCTGTGTGCCTGGTGGTACTTGACGCCTTTCGGCCTGGCTCCATAGTGAGGCTACACAAGTCTTCATGACAGCGCATAACTTCGTCCTCCCAGGGTGGTCAATCTAGCTTTTTCCCCACTAAGTAGGCCTATAGCTTTTTTAAACTAAGCCTAGCGTACACCTGATCGAGATAACATTTACCTATTAAAACCCCCTAATGTTATCTGGATCAGGTGTACGATGTACGTTTCTTCTGCAATAAAGCAAGGCCCATATTCGCGGCAGTATTAAAGGTGCCGGGACGTCCTCATAAGACCGGGCAGCGCTTAGTTTGAATGGCTTATGGTCCACGCGTGGCGGGGAATGTTCCACCGTCTTTGAGAGTTGTAGACCCACCTCATTAAATAACATACATCTTATCTAGTTTGGCAACACCCCACATAAACACATTGAATTGACTCCGCACAGCACATATGAACAGGGGGAAGAAAAGAGAAAACCCCGTGTCGTTGAGATAACAGACCATCTCAGTCGACCACACCTGGAGTTACAGTGAACACGAAAACTGCGCGCAGCTCCAGCAAGGAAGACAATCAGATAAGTAGTAGCATGTAATATTACATAGTTGATTTTTACAACCATATAATCACTCCAAATTACAAACTCCGGATATCTATCACCATTTAGCATCTCACCTAACATCATATATACTGCATTTAGTATACACCGACAGTTGCAGTACCAATACTGCAATTAAATAATTGTACATATTGTAAATATTTTCACCTGTATTTTCAAACATAGATTTTATAGCCTAAGTGTAATCGATCTGATGATGATCGCTTGACGATCGAAACTGGTCATCCTAGTGAATTTATTAATCTCATGTAATAGTTTTCAGTATTATAGTAAAGCCATCATTACTTCCGATTTGACATTTCAGTGGTAGGCTCGAGTTTCGTTCTCTAAATCGCGACATCGCGAACGAAACTCGATTTGTCGTGATTCATGGATTTGATTGGTGGCCTGTGATAGTCTAGTTAAAGGGATTTTCCTTCTGACCGCTAGATAACTCTAGGGTAACACTGAAACGTCAAGTCGGAAGTAATGATGGCCTTACTATAAGGAATAACCCATCTCATTTGGGTACAATCGTGTTGACCGACTGAAAAGCACTAAACTTTTGTTTACAAAGGCAACACTGAAAAATGGCTTCAAACACCATAATCCATTGGTAGATCTTGGATACGCTACTGATCGCAGTACAATGTAAACGCTATTTAAACTGATGTCACCCAGTAAGGATCAGACCATTAACTTGCAAACAAGCAATCTTTGAATTCTCCGACTGGCATCTGTCCTTGTCTTCTTCACAGAGACAAACTAGCCTTTGTAACGTGGTGTGGTATGATGCTCCCACTACTGTACATCATTAGTTTACTATTGAGCCTGGCCAATCGGCAGTCAAGTGTCTCTGTCTGTTACATTGAGAGTAATTGTATTCTATTGGCTAGTATGAATTGCTTCATTGTACTGATCAATACAACTCATTGATTACTCAGTGAGCGATGGTATTACAAACAATGACATATGTGCTACATCCAAAGTCTCAACATTAACCTATGTAGTTCAAGTCTGCATCTGTTTCCAGTGGGCCACTACTTACATCAGTTAATTTGGATCTGTAAACATAATTGCTGTATATTTCATATTGGATAATTTTCCCACATATAAGTAGATCAAATATTCAAAATTATTCGCCAAATCAATACTCAATTTATATATATTCTATATAAATAGGACATGTTTCGGCCTTCAATGAGGCCATCTTCAGCTAAATAATAAGAATCAATTATGAATTAAGGTAAACTATTATAAATGAACTTAAATCTAATAAGAAAAGAAATATTGATGTTAAAAATTGAATGAAATGAATAACTATTAAAATGGATATCTTAACATATCAAATTAAATAAAATGAAAATAAAATACTTGTTATTTTTCTTTTCAAAATGTAGTTAAAAATATTATTGGCGAATGTAAACAAATATTAAACTATATAATAATTCCTATCAAAATAATACACTTAAAATAATTTAAACATAAAGTTCTGTAACCAATAATTAATACAGATCAGTGATAAATGAATATTGATTAGGCGTATAATTTTGAATATTTGATTAACTTCTATCAATACGGGTTTTAAAACATTTGTTTTAATGGCTAATGTATTCGCATTTTACATATAAGTAGTGCCGAGAGCGGAAAAGCAAATGTATGCAACTGTGAGAGTGCAATTCCAGCAATGATGACTTTATACGAATTTTATGTTCGACGATGACGAAATGTAAATATTATATGTCACAAAACTGTATCATAATGAGGGTCATTATAACACTAGTTTTCATTATGAAACAGTTTCTCCGACCAATCAGAGCTCAAGAAACAGTTGTGTGACCAATTAGGTGAGGATAGCCCGCATCTGCGCTGACTTCCACGGCCTTCTATTTTAAATTTCACTGCGAGGCTTCTAGTGTCATAGTGGGGTATTCCAGGAGGCCATGGTATTCTCTGCGTTCCATGCGCTCTGTTCAGTACATAAAACTGGCGAAATCTCGACAGATATTTATGAATACTTATGTTCGAACATAAAATAGTTATAATTATCGTCGAACATAAACAGTCGTATGCAACTAGCTTCGCTCGTTTTATAAACATACTCGTGTCTTAATTATTGCCATTATAGGTTCGTTGCATAATGCACTATTTTGGAGGTTAAGCCAAAAGAAATGATGTACTTATAGTAACAAGTATTGGTGCATATTTGTAAATATCACATTGTTATACGTTTTCTGATACGTATAAATAAATAAATAAATAAATAAATCATTATGGTGGATATTGGAGGTTTTTACTTGTGATACAGACTGTATGAATGCTATTCAGTTCTGGTATGACACTCTTTGGGTAGTTTGCGTTGAGCACTGCTTACCGTCAAGCTCTCCTCTTTACCTCACACCTGGGGTCCTTAAAAATAGACATGTGATGTCCCCTCAACACATCCTAAAGCAGTGCAAACACTTAGCAACAAACAAACACTTGATCACAGCACTTGTCAGAAACAGTCGCCAAGAGATGTCAGCAGCAAGCAGCGTCGTAAAGGAAGATGTTACAATAGAACACAGTGGAACCCTGTGGCGATGAGAAACAAGAAGTTCCGTGAAGAACTATACAGCCTACTTTTCATGCCAATAATGACGAAATTAAGTTGGTAATATCTAATTAGTTCAAAATATACCTGGTATAATGTAGCCTAATAGAGCACTACAGTTGGCAGCCCTGGCGACTGAATATATTCTTAGTTCAATCTCTTAAGGTACAGAATACAAAAGTTGGTTGAAGTCCAATGGACGTTACATGCAGTTAGACACTGGATCTATCAGCACGCGTAAAAGCATGTTGCCAACAATACCATGCGTGTGCTGGTCAGAAATAATCTGAAATATTATGATATCTTGTTGTGCAAATTTTGGATGAAATCCATTTGTTAGTATAGAAGTTACATGTATTTTAAAATTGGACATATCAGCAGGCATAGAATCATGTTGGCAGCACTGCCTTGTATTAATTACTCCAAATTAATCTACAATGTCAGGTGCTATACGTGTGCAAAGTATAGAGCTGTTGGCTTGCATACTTTCTGGTATATTGATATTAGTGTAAAATAAATATAGACAGCATTTATTAACAGTTGGCAACCCTGATTGCTCTTAACAATACTTATAGTCATATCTGTTATGGTACACATAGCACATACGAAATTTGGTTGAAATCCAACTGATAGTATAGAAGTTACATGTATTTAAAAATTGGTCGTATCAGCAGGCTTATAATCATGTTGGTAGAACTGACGTATATAAGTTACTCGAAATTAATCTAAAATGTCAAAATATACGTGTGCATAGTTTAAAGCTGTTGGCTTGCATACTTTCTGATATATTGGTATTTGGATAAAAAAAAATAAAGAGAGCAATTATTAACAGTTGGCAGCCCTGGTGGCTCTTAAGAATACGCTCAGTCATATCTGTTTATGTACAGATATTACATACAAAATTTGGTTGAAATCCAATTGATAGTGTAGAAGTTATATGCATTTAAACATTGGACCTATCAGAAGGCTTAAAATTATTTTGGCAACACTGTCATGGTTGGCCTCCTGGAAATTAAACTGAAATAGTATTATCTACATGTGTGCCAATTTTGGAATAGCTCCCATGCATACCTTGCAAGATATCCAACATGGAGCTCAAATTTCTAGTGCGTTTTTTCAGCAGTTGGTAGCACTGACATCATTTTAAAATATGGACGTGAGCTATTCCGGTGCACATCTTTACTCATACTAAATTTGGTTTTGATTGCTGCAGCCATTTAGGAGTTGATAGGGGGGGGGACACACAGCCCGACAGACAGAAGGACAGACAGACAGACAGACAGACACACACACATTTTCCCGGATCGATCTCATAAGTCTACTTTTTCCTCATTTTTGCAAAATGTGAAAAGTAGGCTAAAAATATATCGCAATACAACATTCAAGTGTTAGTTTATGGCACAGAATACTGCAGTCACTGCTCATTCTCAGTAGCCATGTCCACTCCAAGTCCGTGACTCTGAGAATTCATTTCAACAGGTAAATTCGTTTTATAATAATATAATATGGAAGCCTCCGTGCCTTACGCGGCAGCACGCCGGCCTCTCACCGCAGGGTCCGTGGTTCAAATCCCGGTCACTCCATATGAGATGTATGCTGGACAAGGCGGAGGTAGACTGGTTTTTCTCCGGGTACTCCGGTTTTCCCTGACACAACTTCATTCCAGCAACTCTCTCCACTATCATTTCATCTGCCATTCATTTAATCATTGCCCCAGGGGAGTGCGACAGGCTTCGGCAGCCGACACTGTTCCTATCCTCCCCCCAGGGGCTCACATCTAGTGGGACGTGGGTTGGCGACCACGGGGCCCCAGCTGAGTCCGGCATTGCTTCCACTTACTTGTGCCGGTGCACCCTGGATAATGGTACACCCTCAGGGGCTCACGGCTGGTGAGTTCGGGAGTTGGCGACCCCAAGGGATTCCTGAGCTGGGTCAGGTTTCCCCCTTTTGTCCCTTACCTGTGGGGAGAACCCTCTTCTCTTTCACTTTCCTATCAGCCTTTCATGGCTCTCCTTCCTTCCAAGGCCCTCAATCCTCATTCTTCGAGGGTTGAGGGCATTTCTTTTCCTCCTGTCCTTTATTTGCCTAATTCTCCTTTTGTTTTCCATTTCTTCTTCTAGTATATAAGTTAGTAGTTAGTTTTAGTTATAAGTTAACATTTCATTTTCATCTTCACTGTCACCCCAACCATTTGGGGCCGATAACCTAGATGTTAGGCCCCTTAAAACTACAATTATCATCATCATCATCTTGTTCCTATCCTCGCCGCTAGATGGGGGCTTCATTCATTCCATTCCCTGACCCGGCAGGTCGACTGGAAGCAGGCTGTGGATTTTCATTTTCAATAATATAATAATAACTAGAGGATTATTGGCCATCATTGTAGACAATGTTAGCGTTAACAGCTGCCCGAGAGCGGATCCCACATCACTCAAACAAGCAGCTAAGTTCTTAATCTATCGCAATACAAACACCAACCCGACATTTACTATCACAGATATCACACTAAACATGCAGGCTTGAAGGTCAATAACCAATAACAATATCTTAACAAATATAAATAAATATCTTAAGAATAAATCACTTCGGTGGCGTTGTTAATAGCATGCTGAACTGCTATGCCCAAGATGGCGGGTTCAAACCCAGCCGAAGTCGTCGGATTTTTAAGAGCGTTAAAAATCCTTCAGTATGCCTTCCTTCGGAGGGGAAGTAAAGCCGGCGGGCCCATGTCATAGATTTATGGCATGTAAAAGGATGATGAAGATCAGATGGGTAGATAGGGTTACAAACGAAGAGGTATTAAGACGAGCGGGAGAGGAGAGATGTTTCCGGCGACTGCTAATGAAGAGAAGAGATAGGTTGGTAGGACACTTACTAAGACACCCAGGAATAGCAAGCTTAGTTAAACAGATTGCCTCGGATGTAGGGTGTGGTAGCTATGTAGAGATGAAACGATTAGCTCAGGACAGGGAGGCATGGAGAGCTGTATCAAACCAGTCAAAATACTGAAGACTCAAAAAACAACAACAACAAAAGAACCTACCACTACCATTGGTAGTGTGTAGCTAAATTTGTAAGTTATTTGGTTAGAAATGCTCTATGAAGTTCCAACGTTTGTCGCTAGGGTCATAGACAGTGGCATCTGCTAGCCAAAGTTGGAACTACTTCAAATTGAACTTGTTGGCGAGCCTATGGACGTTCAATAAAAAAAAACTTGCTATGGCCATTGGCTCCAATTCAAACATAAATATCTTAATAATAAATCACATATACTCTGTAACTAACAAATCTTGACAAGTTGCGCAAGTTTATAATAACTGCTGTAACTAAATAAGTGTGGGATATTTTGTAAATTCCATCACCCACTTGTAGATATAGATTTAACGGCCTAAATATAAAGGATCTGATAGCTTGACGATTGAAACTGGTCATCCAAATTAATTATGTAGTTATTTTTTCATGTTTAAGGAAATACCCATTACAATTGGGCACAATCGTGTTGACAGACTGAAGAGCATTAAATATTGATAACTAAGGCAACACCGAAAAATGGTTTCCAGCACGATTATTAGACTCTTATTTTTTTCACATCGTTAGGCCCATCTAAGGAGTGCGAGAGAACTCATTTAGCAAATGACGTTGATCTTTTCTTCTCCCAAAATCTCTTCACCTGGGCACTGAAGAGTTTCTTCCGTTCGTCAATCCATGGTTTTCTGGTACTGATACTGATTTTCTTCGCAAAATGATAGTTGTTGATAACTGTTCTGAATTCAGATCTGTCTTGTATGATTTCATCTATTATTATTATTATTATTATTATTATTAATAGCCTGCCACGGTGGGTGAGTGGTTATCGTGTCAGATTACTAACCCCAAGATTGCAGGTTCGCTCCTGGCCGTGGTAAGTGATTTATGAAAGGCGGCAAAAATCACGATACGCATGTCATACGTTGTTGGCATGTTAAATAACCCATTTGAATTCAGTAGGCCATGTTGTAGTGGCAAAATTAATCTCGGGATTTTCCGCCTACACAAAGTTCCTCATTTCTCTACTAGAAAGCGCTATAGTGTCAAGGAGCTTAGATATCTAACCTCCTAGAATTTCATAGTGCTTCAAGGAACAACAAAAAATTCGACATGCATGCCTGCTGCCCTCTGGGGTCAAATAACAAAGCTTGCACCCGGCACCCGAGGCCATGCGATGTTGTTATTATTATTATATTATTATTATTATTATTAATAATAATATTATTATTGCTGTTATTATGAAATGGGCAGAGGAGTTAGCTGTCAGCCACAGAATGGATCGATGGCAACAGAGATGGGAAGATGATTCCCGAGAGAAATGGGCGATGAAGGTGATGCCATCACTAGCTGGCTGGGTTGACAAGAATCAAGATCAAGTGAACTATTACCGTACCTCACACAGTTCTTGACAGGTCATGGATACTTCCAAAAATTCCTCCACAGAATAGAACAAGCGAGTAGTCTGGTGTGCATTTACTTCAATATCATCGATGACGCACTCCACACCTTGACTGCCACACAGAAGATGCATGGAAGCTACTGTAAGCAGGGAGAACTGACTCCAGACAACATCGTGCATGCTATGCCGAAAAATCAAGAATCCTCGGATCAGGTAGCAGCAGCGTATGTGGAAAGTAGGCTACTTTGCGCAAAAAATATGGGGGGGGGGGGCTTAGATACTTATGAGCGATAATAAAGAAGAATTGAAGAAAGAAGAAGAATCATAAGAGGCTTCACGCACGACGACACCGACGCATAGTGGGTCAAAATCGAAATCTAGGGGGATAAAATTATGTTTACGTTTTAATCATGAATTTAGAGTGAAAGCAACGTATAGAATTTGTTTACTTCGTAACAAACATCAGTTAAGACCTTTTTTAAGCTACGTCTACACTTACAAGAAATTGTCTATGACTAGGAATTGGATAGAGCATTCAGTTTATCTCTTCAGAACAATTTTATCCCCCTAATTTACTTTTGACAAAGTTACAAAGTTCCACTTTTCGCATAATCGTTGTGCTTCAAACAGTTGTAAACGTGTGAGAACTGGTTGGGCGGCATCTTCTAAAACGTAAAAATAACTAAGTAAGTTGCAAAAAGATGCAAAAAATCTTATAACAGGCGTAAACTACAAGACTTTATCTACATTTTAACATGAAGTAGAAAGTGACGCAGAGTGACGCGACATACTAAAAATCTAAGTGAAAATATAATTTTAAAAATAATAGTTAAATATTATATTATACAAATATAGCTAAAATTACGTAACAATTACGCCCATTAATAACTGAAACACGTTACAAAGATCATACCTTCAGCTGCATGTTCCATCTTAAAGCATCACACTAACCACTAAGATGCGTTAATATCCCAGAATAGTGAGCGGCAATTATATGAGAATGCCGTAGAAGTAATAAATTTGATTTTTTAATTATGAAAATAAATAATTTTGTCCTCCTAGATTTCGATTTTGACCCACTGTGCGACGCCGCCCTGAAGTATTGCGAGAGCAGTGACGGGGCGGAGACACACGTCGTGGGAGAAGGGTGTGTGGTTTTTAGAGCTAAGAATCCCACACTCTTGTTGAGTGTCTCAGGCAAGATTTTTCACATTCACTCGTAAAAAAAATGTTGTTATTGCTTTTATTATTATTATTGATGCCTTTATTGTAGCTCTTCCTGTACACTTAACCACACACAATCCAATTTATTAAAGATAATATTCACATGGCATTCTTAACCTACCATTCTAAGTCCAAGCTAACATACATAGTAAAATTTGTTGTTGTTGCTTATTTTAGGGGCTGAGATATCGTGGTCAAATAGCCCCATGAATTTTGGTGTGTGTGTGGAATTTGTGTGAGAGCCTGTGTTATTTTGATCTCTGTACTAGTGTGTGTAAACTGGAGTTAAGATTGGGAAGGAGGCGGCCGTGGCCTCAAGTTAGGAACCATCCCAGCATTTTCCTGGAGTAGAAGAGGGGAGGAAACCACGGAAAACCACTTCCAGGATGCCTGAGGTGGGAATTGAAACCTTCACTTCCCAGTTTTGCCTCACGAGGCCCTTGCAACAGAATTAAAATTTCTTGGCAGAGCCGGGAATCGAACGTGGACATCCTGGGCGACAGCCAAGACATAATACTAAAATTAGGTGGCTATTATGTGTTTGACATGTTATTATCTTGACTATTCAATATATAATTTACCAAATAACAATTTATGAAGTTAAATCGAATTTAGATGTAAAAAAAATCCGGGACCTTAATCTTGCCAAATAATGAACTTTATCATTTCTAACTTGTTTTAGATTCTTCAGTGGGTCATATCTCATATCTCTCACCTGTTTCCTCCTTTTGTCACCTGTGGGTGTTCAAATAGATGCTTGGTATACCACGCCTGTCATACGAGACAAGTAAGAGAGAAGATTGGTTGTACCTCCCTCTCAGCAAGGTACACTCGGGGTAACACAAAATGTTTGTTTTGCCAATCTGCACACAACAGAAATTGGCCATGGTCATGTTTTTTACTCCTTTAAATATATGGTACATGTTCCTTGCAATGTCATAGCCATGGAATAGGACCAGAACCTCCAACCCCTCTCCGAAATGGATGATGAGGAAACTCAGCCACGTGATGGTGCAGTGGTCCTGCTGCTTGATTCTCACTTTCGAAGTGAAATATCACATCCTGTGTTTTGAATTCCACGTAACAATTGAGGTACGCGGCTCATGAACGCGAGATTAACAGTCACATAATGACCTTCTGCAAGATTGTTTTCCGTTCAAGTTCAGTCGCTAGCTTCGAGCGTTGGCATTCAAGCGCTTCTATTCAGAGCCAAATCTCTCCTTGAATAAACAAAAGATCTTCTTCTTCTTTCTCTTTACATCATTCCCACTCCTATATGGGGTCGATGTTTCTGACCCGGTCATGCACATCCTCTTCTGACAATTGTTTTTCTCTGAGGTCCTCCTGTACACAATCCATCCATCTTTTAGGTCTGCCTCGCATTCTCACTCCCTGTATTTGCATGTCTAGCATCTTCCTATCCACGTAGGATTTCTCCCTTTTCCTCACATTCCCGTACCATTGAAGTCGCTTTTCTTGTAACTTCTTAGATATTTCCACAACCTTCAATGTTCCTCTTATTTTGACATTTTCCACTCTATCACGCTTAGTCACTCCACTCATCCACCTGAGCATTTTCATTTCCGTGACGTCAAGCCAGTTTGTGTGCGTTTTGCGTGCAGGCCATGTTTCAGAGCCATACAGCAATGCAGGTCTTACGACAGTTTTATATATTTCCCCCTTAACCTTAGGCTTGATCCTGTGGTCACAGAGCACTCCTGGCATTTTCCTCCAGTTCATCCATCCTACCTGAATCCTGTGTGACACTTCCACATCCAGATTTCCATCTCCAGTCACCACCGAACCCAGGTATTTGAACTCATCCACTCTATTTAACGTTTCCCCTTGCATTCAGATCTCACAGTCTTGATCTGTATTGAACATCATATACTCCGTCTTCTTCCTGCTAACCCTGAGTCCTCTGTCTTCCAAGGCTGCCCTCCACTGTTCCAGTTTTTCCTCTATGACATCTTTGGTGGTACTACACAACACAATGTCGTCCGCAAACATCATGCACCAGGGGGCTTGGTCTCTTAATCCACAAGACATTTGGTCCAAAATTAGGTCAAACAGATATGGACTTAAAGCCGAACCTTGGTGTAAACCTACTCGAACCGGAATCCAATCGGTAAGTCCAGCGCTGCTTCTAATCTGTGTTCTTGCTTCTTTGTACATTTCATGAACCAACTGCACGTACTTCTTTGTGACTCTCTTCGCTCGTAAACATCTCCAGACTTCTCCCCTGGGCACCCGGTCATATGCTTTCTCTAGGTTCATGAATGCAAAGTGTAATCCCTTCTGTCGTTCACGATACTTTTCCATTACTTGTCTCAGGGCCAACACTGCGTCTGTGGTCCCTTTTCCTGGCATGAAGCCAAATTGTTCCTCGCTAATGCTAGTCTCATCCCGGATCCTCTTGTCTATCACTCTTTCCCAGATTTTCATGGTATGCGACATTAAATTAATGCCCCTGTAGTTAGCACAGTCCTGAATATCCCCCTTCTCTTTATATATAGGCACTAAAATACTTTCTCTCCATTCATCATGTATTGTTTCGTGAGAGTACATTTTTGGATTAAATCCAACAACATGTCGATCCCATCTTTCTCCAGATACTTCCACACTTCAACTGGTATTTAATCGTGTCCTGTTGCCTTTCCGTTTTTCATTTTACTAAGTGCTAATGTTACTTCTTCTCTTCTAATATCCATTGTTACACCCTGGTGTTGTTCTCCTTCTCCTAAATATACCCCTGGGGTTCTCTTCATTGAGAAGTTTTCCGTAGTATTTTCTCCATCTGCACTTGATGTCGGAATGGTCCGTTAATACTAGACCATTTTCATCTTTGATCTGCTTTATTAGGGTGTAGTCCTTCTTGTCTTTATCTCTCGCCTGCGCTATACTGAAAAATTTTCTTTCACCTTCTGTAGTTTCCAACTCCTTGTACAGCCGATCCATCATTTGTGCCTTTAACTGTGCTACTACCTTCTTTGCTTCCTTATTACATCTCGTGTAGTTCTCTTTATGCTCTTGTCCACCTGACTTATCCCATAACTTCTTTGCATCACTTTTGGCTTTCACGATCTTCTGTACCTCCTCATTCCACCACCATGTTTCTTTTCGGCTAGTTGTTTCTTGCCAGAAGTTCTCCCTAGCACTTCAGTTCCTACCCTCCTTATCAAACTGCTGTTGTGCGCCCACCACTCCTGCACATCATTGCAAAGAACCACTCCATTGAGTACTTTCTCTTTAAACTGGTCCTTCAACGCCTCTTCATTTAATCCACGTCACTTAATTTTTGTTAAGACTTGCACAGGTAAATCCTGTCGATAGGAGGCGGCTTCGGTGGCTTAGTTGGTAGCATGCTGAGCTTCTATGCCCAAGATAGCGGGTTCAAACCCGGCCGAAGTCGTCGGATTTTTAAGAGCGTTAAATCCCTCAGTATGCCTTCCTTCGGAGGGGAAGTAAAGCCGGCGGTCCCATGTCATAGATTTATGGCGTGTTAAAGAACCTTCCACTAATTACACCTGTGTGAAGCTAAATTGTATGGGTTAAGAATGTAAACAACGCTCTTAGGTTGCTACGTTCGTTGCCAAAAGCCGACTGCGGTGGCGTCTAGTAGCTAAGTTCTGAACTAGGCCTAGTAGTCGTTGACGGTGGCGTTTGGCGGCAAAAGTAGGAACTATTTGATAAATTCCAAGTTGCAGCCCTTACTTGAATTAAAAAACAGATACACACACTAATACAGCCATCAAAACACCGGTTATCAGACAGATTGTACACACACCCAAAGTACACGGGGCTACATGACCACGTTGTCGCAGCTCCCAAACTGAGGAACCAACCAACCTGTCGATAGGAATAATTGCCAGAAAGTTCAATTGAATTCGCAATCAGCTTGATGCTGGACTGCCTCATTGAGCGTACCATATAAAGAAGATCTCTTAATAGAAAAGCCGTAGGTTAAAGTTAAAGAACACATCTCTATGTCTTCTATAATTTCTATCATCTATTATTCATGGGGTCTGTAGAATATTAATGTACTGCAAGTTCTCCCTGTCAAGACGTAAGCATATAACTATAATTCACCCACCCTGTTTGGTCACTCTATCTGTTGTGTTGTCCAAACGGAACTTGACTCAAGGACTTTACTAGTTCCCATGTCTAAAGGATACAAGTGTGTGTATTTCCACGCGTTATAACGCTACTTCTTATGTTAGCAAACCGGTGTCTCAGACCCTGACAATGACCTCTAAGGTCTTGCGATGTCCAGCGGCTAGTTTATGGGAACATTAAACTCTGGCACTATTAAACGTGCATGGTATACAAGCTCATGTTCACATTGGCCTACATATCAAAATACCGTTGTAGAAAACAAAGCTATACAACGATAAGAACTGCCTATTATCCCTTGACCACCTCGTGGCCTAGTGACTAGCGTTGATTGCTGTCAGTCCTCAGATCAGAGTTCCTTCGCCACTCTGCCAAGAAACGCAATTCTAGTTCGAGTGTTGGAAAGGGATACGAGGCAAAACTGAGAAGGGTTCAATTCTCACCTCATCCATCCTAAAAGTGTTTTAATGGACAGTGCAGCGTAGCCATGTGTGCTAAATCACTCACAATGACCCCCAGGGGTTCATAAATTGTGGGACGTGGGTTGGCGACAATGGGACCCCAGCTGAGTCCGGTATTGCTTCCACTTACTTGTGCCGGGCTCCTTTCAGTTATCTTCCCTTGGTCCACTCTTGTTCTCTTCCGACCGCGACGGTATTAGGGTATCTTAGGCCTATAGAGACTTTCAATTTTCCTCCTTACTTGGCCCTTGTCTCATCTTCCTGTTACCCTCATTCTTCTTTCTTGTCATGATATCTCCTGTCTTCTCTTCAAGGACCTCAAGGGCTCACGGCTGGTGATTTCGGGAGTTGGTGACCCCCAGGGATTCCTGAGCTGGGTCCATTTTTCTCCTTCCCTTGCTGCTTCCTTTTCTATCTATCTCTCATGGCTCTACGTCCTTCCAAGTCCCTCATTCATTTCTTTTCCTCTCTCTCTCTCTCTCTCTATTTGGCCTTTCCCAATTAATTGGGGTCGCGGGAGCCAACCAGGCTCATTTTGGTTTTGGCCATGGATTTAAGGACGGATGCCCTTCCTGACGCCACGTGATTTTTCAGTTGAAAATTCCACCCCGCTGTCACCGGGATTCGAACCCCGGCCGTCCGGGCGAAGGACGAGCAGTTAAGCCACTGAGCCATCACGCTCCCCTAATAGGGATGTATAGAACTAGCACCGATAGAGTGCACTGCTGTTGTACTGGGTAAGCGCAAGGTGCTCTTCATTTGTCTCCTGTGTTCTCATGCCGCTAATATGTACGAATTTAAGTCGTTTAAATCGTTATTTTCGTGACTTTGCTGAGCTATTGCAGTGTTCCTCTTTGCAAAAATCAGGGAAGCCCGTTTTCGTTTCACCAATTTCCACAAAATAAAGAAATGAGGAAGAAATTGTCACATGTTATTAGAAGGAATTTTTTCGGTGAGAAAAATCTGACCGAATATATTAAAGTGTGTTTCCATCATTTACAACCCGATGACTTCACGAAAACTGTGTTGGATAAGTGTGTCTTACAAAGGGAAATAATTCCTATTTTGTACCTATAAACTGATTAGACATTTCGATAACAACCACTGAATTTATGCGTTTGTATTTGAAGGTCAGAGAGCAAGATAAAAACCGGGCGCTGTTCCATCGCTTTTTCCGTGAACCACGAACACAACAAAAATAATTATTTAGGAAAAGGCCATACACAAGAAAATTGCCGGATTATCACGATAAGCCTACAATATCGTAATCTGCAGAAATCATCTCCATTGAAGTACGGGAAGAAATCGTCAATATACACGAAGAAATGAAAGTAACATTTCTGACTCCCATTTTCAAAGACATCAATAGGCTACTCGGTCAAATACTTCAAGAATAAATGTCGCAACATTAACAGTCACAAACGTATTATGGTTGGTTTCTTGAAATCGGAACTAATCGTCAATTTCCATCTGCCTGACGGAGAATGTGGTAGCGACTGACTTCTACATTCTTGAGACATAGTCAGATGAATGGAAACAGTTCGTGGCCCTAAAGCAGGGATTCTCAAACTTTAAAAAAATTGTACCCTCAAGTCCTTTCCCAGGGGTAAGGGAACGATTCTTATTGCGAAATTGACAAAATTGCATAAGAACCAAACGTTGCGATGCATTTTCGAGGTACACATTTAATTACCGGTATCAACTTTCTTTGATTATGTTTACCTTAAAACACGACAGTTTCATGTAAGCTATCAACCTAAAAAAATACATGAATCGAAGTCTGTAAGCAGGGGGAGAAAGTGAATATTTAAATCTCAATTTATGATTTAAGTCTTTTGGAGATATATTTATCAATATAGGCCTACAATACTCTAGTAATTGTAAACTTTAGGAGAAAGCATGCTGACTCATATTCATTATTTGAATAATAAAGCGTGTTAGAATTTTGTTATTACCGCTGTAGGCTATTAATTCTTCCTTCCTCCCGCTGGTTTTAGTGCCTCTAGTCCGTAGCTCATTTTGCAGCTGTTTAACGCTTAAACGCTGAAAATCGTCCATAATATATTAGGAGATATACCTATAGAATTAATTAACGTAGTCTTGGCGTAAAATTAGAGAAGATATAATTTACTTTCGCATAGAAAACTCGGTCACAATTTATATATTCCTCGCAGCTGACTGGGAGAAACATAAGACGATCGCCTTGCGCTTACCAAGTACTACACGAGCGCTATCTGGCGCGAACCTTCTCCCGCTACATCCCTATTCATTTCTTTTCCTCCTGTCCATTATTTCTTTTCTTTTCCTTTTGATATTCATTTCTTCTTCTAGTAGCCTACGTAAATTAGTTGTTAAGCCGGTAGTTTCATGGCATTATCATTCATTTTCACGATCACCCAAACTATTAGGGGCCAATAACCTAGATGTTAGTCCCCTTAAATCAACAATTATCATCATCATCATTACTCAAAATGACCTCGATGAGAGGCTGTAGTAATCCCGGAGATAGAGGGTTCAAATCCCAGCGCTGACATTGGTTACCCAGAGCGTGTTTTTTCTCCGGATTTTTCTACACTCTCTCCAGGCAAATGCCGATATAGTACCTTATTTCAAGTCCCGGAACACCTACCTCATTCCTGACGCTAATAACTACAGGTACACTACTGCAGTCAACACATTTATTTATTTATTTATTTATTTATTTATTTATTTATTTATTTATTTATTTATTTATCGTATGGCTTTTAGTACCGGGAGTGTCCGAGGACATGTTCAGCTCGCCAGAGGCTGTAGCTGCTTCAAGCGGACACCCATAGGGTGAGCCACAAGTTCCGTTCAATTTCAAGCAGTTCCAACTTTCACTACCAGATGTCGCTAACACCAAGTGGTGAACGTTGGAACTTTGATAGAGCGTTCCAACGAAATATAACCTAGAAATTTAGCTTCACACAAGTTTAGACTGTGGAAGGATCTTTTACATGCCATTAATCTATGACATGGGACCACCGGCTTTACTTCCCCTCCGAATGAAGGCATACTGAAGGATTTTAACGCTCTTTAAAATATTCGACGACTTCGGCTGGGTTTGAACCCGCTATCTTGGGAACAGCAGTTCAGCATGCTACCAACTACGCCACCGAAGCTGCTCGCAGTCAACACAGAAACACAGGTTATCAAATAAATTCCACGCACACCTAAGTAGGCTATGTGGGGCTAATGATCAAGAAGTCCCTACAAGTGAATTAACGATAATAACTCTGCGTTCCCCGTGGTTTCTCAATTATAAACCATCCAAATAACGGGATGGTTCCTATCGTAAGACCAAGGTCATTCTATCCTCTAATTCAAATTCACACAGACAATATCATAACACAGATAATATGATAAACGCTAAATACACACACGAGTTCACTGAGCTCAAAATCATGATGTCTAAGGCCCTAAGTACAGGGTCTTTCATATAAAATAAGAGCGCCAAGCGGCGGCTTTGTTAACCGCAGCTGCGGTCACCTTGGCCGAGCTTGTGGCGTGCCACGGCCCCCTGCTGTAGTATTGAAAGCGCGTGCATAGTACATACGAGGGCTTTTTTTTTCAAGTTCAGATGGACTGTATAAAAATAACAGATTGACATTATCAAACTTGACCTTGCAATACGCGTGCAGGTGCTCAGTCGCCAGTCTAAACCTCAAGTGCTAACATGGTGAGACAGTTATCAATGCAACATCGTATATTTTTATGTAAAACTTATTTTAAGTACGAGTCGGCTCGGCGGGTACGTGATGCATTTGTTCAGCAATTTCCTGATGAAGTACCACCTTCACTAACACAGATTCACGTAATTACAAATAAGTTTGACAGTACTGGCTCGGTGCTCAATAAAAAAACATGCCCGCACACGAACAGTTTTAGCAGAGGATGAGCTAGATGACATTGGCGAGAATCTTGAACGGTCTTCGAATAAATCACTCACAAAATTAGCACAAGTAGGGGTTTCGGTTTCATCAACAATAACCAACTAACTAAAGTAAGATTTCAGCATTGTACACACGCTAGCAAGGCCGCTGCATCATATAGGATTGTACACACGCTTAAAGCAGGGGGCCTTGGCGCGCCACAAGCTCGGCCAAGGTGACCGCAGCTGCGGTTAACAAAGCCGCCGCTTGGCGCTCTTATTTTATATGAAAGACCCTGTACAGAACTGTATAAACCCAATAACTAGTGTCCCTTTAGGATATAGGCCCCACACTGAAAACTAGAATAACACACCATTTAGAACTTCAGCCGATTTACTATGGTACTTGGGTAGAAAAATCGCCATCAATCTCAAAGAAACCTTTGCGTAAAACATTATATTTGTCCCACAGAGGTGCAGAACTAATGGGACCTGGGTTGGCGACCACGAGACCCCAGCTGAGTCCGACATTACTCCCACTTACTTGCTACCTGTCGACCTCCCTTGGTCAACTCTTGTTCTCTTCCGACCCTGACAGTATTAGGGTATCTTTCAGTTGTACTTCATTTTCCTGCCTTAGTTGGGCCTTGTCATTTCCTTTTTTCTGATTCCCTCATTCTTCGAAGGGTCAGACTTCTTCTTATTTTACATTTTATATTCTGCATACTCTCCGAGACTATAAAGGAAGCAGGATGTGTACGTGGTGTTTCTTGGATAGTTCTCAAGACTGGTGAGGTCGGTGTTAGCAGTCCTGAGGAATTCTGAAGCTGGGTACGTGTTTCCCATTTCTCCAGTGGCTTTGGGGCGGACAACTCCTCTTTCCCTTTCTTAATTGCCTTTCATTGCTCCTTTCCCGTTTAAGTTTATACTCATTCTTCGCGGGCTGAGGGTATTTCTTTTCCCTGTCCTTCTACCCCTACCGAATACTGAGATGGTCCTAAATTAAGGCTACGGGCGCGTCCTACTCAAATCTTAACCCTAATTTCAAATACACATACTAGTACAGTTACTTCAAAAACAGAGGTTATCAGCAGGTCCGACGAGAAGGGGATAAGCAAAGCTAGTGCCCTGGGACCCAACTCACCTAATGAGGTCCAGCTTTGTAGGGATACTGGACCCGATCGGGCAATGATTTGCCATTGCCTTTAAATGGCATCCATTTGGTACTGGTAATTATTTGATGAATGCAATGAACTGTCTGTGTACAATGTTACAAGGATTAAAGACATATTCTGTCAAGTGGATAAAAGTTTTCTTCACAACGCGCTTGTGTGAAGGACTACTGTCTCAGATAGATCAACGTAAGTCGATGGTACTTCAGTGGGCCCGAGAGACATCAGCCCCAGAACCCGTAACCACTCTCGATGGCCCTGGTTATCAGACAGAATGCAGTTACACCCACATACAAATACACGGGGCAACATGACCACTATTTCGCCAACCTTTTAATTGAATCAACTACAGCAATCGTCACTTGTTAGAGGAAGCAATCTGGACTCTGCTGGAAGCCCACGTTTGCCACCTGTTTTTACAAACGTGAGCTGTCGGTTATAAACAAGAGTAACTTCATTAATCAATCGTTGAGAAACTAAGTGCACTGTATTGATAACTACTGTTCCTACAACCTGAGCAGACCTCCACGAAGTTGCGTCGTAAGAATGCCTTGAAAGCGAGAACTCAGATTAGTGTAATGTGCCACATCATTCCTTAATGTCCAAAACGTGACCGGAATCTTCTCGTTTACTAAGTTGCTCAATGAAAGAAAATTGTACGTTAATTTACGCACGTGACCATTGATGTGTATGCTGCGTGTATCGTTACTACCTGTGTACTTAAAATAGAGGTATATAATGTGCAATATCCTAATTGCCGATCGGCACGAACACTTCCCGTGAGAGGTCTGCACTCTGAACTTCTCCACTATTTGGCGGTACATATGCTATGATAAATTTGATAACGTCGAGTTTGTGTAATATAATTTCCGGTTGCATATAACCACCACTAAATTTGGTAAATTATTGAATATTTATCCATTTAACTGGTGACTTTATATACAGTAATTCCCAATTCGTAATGGCAAATGTGAATAATTTAGTTGAAATCTTGCACCTCGCTCCTCTAAAGCCATGATGAGACAAAACCATTACTCGCTTCAAGGTTACACGACTGTCTGGGCGAAACCATTGGTCGCTATAAGGTTAGACGACTGTCTGGACGAAACCATTGGTCGCTAATAGGTTAGACGACGGTCTGGACGAAACCATTAGTCACTTCTCGGTTAGACAACTGTCTGGGCGAAACCATTAGTCGCTATTAGGTTAGACGACTGTCTGGACGGAATCATTGGTCGCTACAAGGTTACAGGACGATCTGGGCGAAACGATTATTCGCTACTAGATTAGACGATGGTCTGGGTGAAACCATGATATCTCCATCAGGTTAATAGTTTAATAGTTTAACATGATAAAGTGGCCGGCCCCGTGGTGTTGGGGTAGCGCGCCTGCCTCTCACCCGGAGGCCCCGGGTTTGATCCCCGGCTCCGTCAGGGATTTTAAGACCGACGTGAGGGTTGGAACGGGGTGCACTCAGCCTCGTGAGGACAATTGAGTAGCTGTCTTACAGTGAGACAGTGCCCTGGTCACGAAAACCAAGATTAATGGCCGAGGGGACCCGACGCGCTGACCACGCGTCACCCCAAAATCTGCAGGCCAATTGGCTGGGCAGCGGTAGCTTGGTAGGCCTAGGCTCTTCAAGGGCTGTAGTGCCACGGTGGGGGGGTTATGATAAAGTGAAGTGGATATTATCCTTACAAAAGTTTGATTTAAAATAAAATGAAAAGTTCACATAGGCTACAAATTAAAATTTGGTTGGTTCCTCAGTTTAGGGGCTGCGACAACGCGGTCATGTAGCCCCATGTACTTTGGGTGTGTGTAGAATCTGTCTGATAACCGGTGTTAATTGTGATGCCTGTATTAGTGTGTGTTATCTGTAATTCAGTAAGGACTGCAGACGATCAATTTCAAGAAGTTCCTACTTTTGCTACCATATGATACCATCAACGACACCTAGCTATGAAATTAGCTACTAGATGCCACCGTAACCGGCACCTGGCGGCGAACGTTGGAACTTATGGAGCGTTAATCAAATCCAACCTAGAAATTTAGCTTCATGCAATTGTAGTTAGTGGAAGGTTCTTTCTATTACATAGGCCCGCCGGCTTTACTTCCCCTCTGAAAGAAGGCATACGGTACTGGGGGATGTTTAATACTCTTAAAAAATCCGACGACTTCGGCCGGGTTTGAATCCACGATCTTGTGCATAGAAGCTCAGCATGCTACAACTATGCCTCCGAAGCCACAAATTAAAATTTACACACTAGAAGGAAGTTGTTACTAACAAGTAGTTCCGTGAAGAACTAAATAACCTATTTTCATATATCCTATTTATGTTAATTGCCCCTATCAACATACAAAATTTCAGTTTAATTGCTGCAATCGTTTCGTAGATATTGAGAACCGTAAAATGGGGGTAAAGTGGATCAAAATTTTCGTTTTTTTTAAGGTTTATGTTATTTATTTTGATAAGAAAATTTCCAAGATTTTAAGTTAATATGTATATATTAACTTAAGAGCTTTCATATTCCGTTGGAAACAAAATGATCACTCTTTTAGTGTTGTTGTTAGAAAATAAAAGAGTGTGATCCGCTTTACCTCATAGGTTGGGGTAAAGCGGATCATCTATGTTTTTGAACTATGAAACCTCTTTATCCCACAGTAGGGGGAAAGTGGAACACTATGGTACTTTTTAAAAGGAAATACTACAACTGAAAGGCAATTAGCTGTCAAAAATTCTTAGTATTCATTGATTTATTGTAATTTAAAGACAAAGCAAGACAAAGCGAATGTTATTCTTTCACATTCTTGAACGACATTCAGTGTAAGTTAACTGGACAGACTGTCACCTGTCAAATGCTTTGGACCCTGCATTTATCTGCAGTATGGAAGGATAACGGTGGAAAACCAATCCTGAAAGAGAGATGCATCAAACCATCCACTCAAATTCCTATTGTATGCTGAACCAGTTATTCCTCCTTCAGTCCATCCAAGATACATGTGTTTGGCTTCATAAATTATGTTGGGAGGGAATACTGTTGCTGCGAACATTACACTGGTGCTTGCTCTACTTGAATCCATGATCCTTTCTGGGTGTTTCATCCCACGTCTCACAACAACCTTTATAGAGCCAGGGTCATCTGTGAAGTTAGTCTCATCATAGTTAATGATGTTTGACAGTGGAACACCTTCTAATGACTTCTGAAGGTGGTCAAAGTTTGTTTGCAGCAATTCCAATGTCACGGCAGCCCTTGACCTTTTAATGTTTTGAGCAAATTTAACTGTGAGTTCAGGGTGGCGTTTCATAAAAATGCGAAACCATTCCAGTCCTGGTCTGTTCTCTTTGAATCGCTTCTCTAGAACACCCTTTCTGTTCAAGTACTGCTGTATAATGTTTCGTACATCCGCACTATGAAGAGAGGAAGCCCAGTTGGCACATATAATGAAGGCCTCAACAAGGCAAGTTTCCTCATCCTCTTTGAGAATAGTTTGTCTCCCGTATTTCAAGAGTTCTTTCCCTTCTTTCTCCCATCTGTTAAGTGTGGTGTAAGGCACTGCATAATATTCAGATGCCTTACGAATGGACATCTCACCACACATAACATTTTCAACAGCCTCATGCAAGTATTTTTCATTGTAATTTCTCTTCCCCTCAGCTCCAACATTTTTTACGTAATTTCTCGGCATGATCCGTTTTACCCCGCAATGTCACAAAATACATATTTATACTCACAGCTCGAAAAATATACATCATAAGTAAACAAGTTGAGGTTTGGAGAATTGCACATAACCATATTTTTGATTGATACTATATGTTTTTGAGCCACTCGCAGAACTTCCTCTATACAATGCTTCGTTTTCAATGAAAATAAATTGTTTAAAAATGTTAACCTAACATGCTCATTATTTAAAAATCTATTTACAATTTTTAGGCAGAGAATATCGCAGATATTGATACTCTGAAGTCACACACTTCTGATAATGGCGTAAAATTGTGGGTTTTTTTTTGTTTTTTTTTTTGTTTTCTTGGACACGTCAGCAAAGCAGCACTGGTTAATCAAAGCAGTGCACACGTGATTCACTTTACCACATGTGATCCACTTTACCCCAATTTACGCAACCGTCTAAATATTTAGCATGGTCACCATATTGGATTTTTATATATGTGGGCCATAGAGTTATGTACTATTAGATGAAGATTATTGCGTAGGTTTATTATTCAAACTTCAATCACATGATTAGGACACAAGAAATAAAAGACATGATTTTAAAATTTCGCACAGCCACCAATCCTGTGGTTATGAAAACAACTGAAATAAATTAGATGTCAGTGGATTAAAATTTGTATAAGCATTTATCGTACCAACGGCGCTCGGATGGATAAATCTTGAGAAACGTCCATTTAAATTAATAAATTTCGCGTCGCCGCCCTGTTGGATTTGTGCTCACAGGTTATTGAAAGTTCCATAGGTGAACTAATGTTAATGGCCTTTATCAACCTTCAAATTTTCAGTTTGATTGCTATAATAGATTAGTATATAATGACAACCGTCTAAATATTCCAGATGGTCGCCATGTTCGATTTTTATGTATGTAGGCCATATAGTTAAGTACTGTTAGATGACGATTATTGCGTAGGTCATTAGTCAATCATTGACCGATCACAGGATTAGGACACAAGAAATGAAAATTTAATTTTAAAATGGCTTAACTACTCAGAAGAAAACACGTGAGATTTACACCATGGAAAGGAGTCTATTATCATATCAATAGATACACGCAAACCATTAAATCAAACGATGATCTAGCCAAGAGCCTACCAAAAACGAATTAAAATAACACAAGCTGAAGACTGAACGAACTAAAGTTTCAGTTTAAAAAAATCTCTAATCTAAAAGAAATATGAAAGTAGGCTACAAATGCCTCGACAATCAATTCACAATTGTTCTCGCTGGACGATTTCTATAATTCCATACCCATGGAAAATAATGATGAAAATGAACTATCATTTCTAAAAGAAAGAAATGTCCACTAGAATGTCATAAGTCCAAACGAAGAGTATCACTGAAATATTTTTGGAATAGTTCAAGTGCACGTGTGTGTGGTCATCTTCTTCCTAATCGCTATTCTTATACAAAAATATCGTCGTCTTGGTCCTAATTATGCTGCAGATGTCTTCCCAACAAAATTCAATGTTTGGTTTTATTTCCAAAATTTTCAAAAAAACACAAGTAATGCTCTAAATAGCATTCGTCGTCGGCTGTAACTCGATTCCGAGTAAACATACTTCTTCCTGCATAGAGCTTTTCAGACCAGCCTGTGGATGTGCTTCTGATGACTAAACAGGCCAATCCTGGCATAAAACATGCGCCCACATAAATTGCACTCAATGGTCGGGGGAGGGCGGGGTTGCAATTGACGAAGCTTTCTTGCTTGTCGCTTGGCCTCTTCATGTCTGCGGCGTTCTTCTTCAAAGAAGTTGACAGCCGTCGATGTAGTGTTCCACCAGAGTAAACGGTCCGCAGCAGATGTTTCCCATGAGTGGATGTCTATACCAGTCGTCGTCATGATGTGTTTTAACTGGTCTTTAAAACGCTTCAAAGGGGCCCCATGAGGTCTAGTGCCGGAGCAAAGCTCACCATAAAGGAATTGACGTGGAAGCCTGGTATCACTCATACGGTGAACATGGCCTAACCATCTCAGTTGATGAGCGATGATAGTTGTCTCAATGCTATCGAGATGCGCTCTCTCGAGAACTGCAGTGTTGGTCACGTGGTCCTCCCACTTGATGTTCAAGATGTATCTCATCTTTTGTTGGTGGAAACGCTCAAGTTTCTTGATATCAAGGCGATAGAGTGTCCAAGTTTCACAGCCATACAGTAGCGTTGAGATGACGACAGCTTTGTACACCATTAGTTTGGTATGCATATTTAGGTCTTTATTCATGAAGACTCTGTGCATTAAACGGCCAAATGCTGCATGGGCAGCCCCAATTCTTTTGTCAACATCCTGTTCGCAAGTGCACCGTTTAGACAAGATGCTGCCAAGATATGAAAAATGATCAACCTGCTCCAGTGTTGAGTCTAAGATGGAGATATTGAACTCAGGAAGAGGTAATCCTGGGGGCAGGTTGTGCAAGCACCTTTGTTTTCTTTGCATTGCTGGTGAAACCAAAGAGATCACACGCAGTGCTAAAGCGATTGACCGATTGTTGAAGCTCTGCAGCTGTCGGAGCAGGAGATGCGGTGTCATCGGCATACTGCAGTTCTGTCACCCGGGTAACTTGGGTATGTCTCTGTGAACGAAGTCTTGCCAGATTGAAAATACCTCCATCGAAGCGATACTTAATCTCTATGCCTGGGTTGTTGGAAGATGATTCATACATCATGGCAGCCATGTACAATGCAAAGAGTGTTGGAGCAAGCACACAGCCTTGTTTCAAACCATGAGTGACTGGAAATGGATCGGATACAGAGTCACCGTGAAGAATCTTCCCAGACATTCCATCATGAAGAGCCTCAACTAATTCCACATAGCGATCGGGACATCCAAAGTGCGTTAATACTTTCCACATAGCAGGTCTTGGTACAGAATCAAAGGCTTTTTCCAGGTCATAGAAAACTAAATACAGGGGCTCCTGTTGCTCTCTGCACTTTTCCTGGAGTTGTCTGGCACAGAATATCATGTCTGTTGTGCCCCTGGAGGTTCGGAAACCACATTGAGACTCGGGCAAAATCCTCTCCGAGATACTTTGGAGCCGGTTTAGGAGAATTCTTGCTAGAACTTTACCTGCAATGGATAATAGCGATATACCTCGGTAGTTCCCACACACGCTACGATCGCCTTTCTTGAAGATAGTTATGATGGCAGCATTCTTCAAGTCGTCAGGTACTTCTCGAGTTTCCCAAATTAACAGGATAAGTGTAAAAAGTCGAGTCTTCAAGGCCATACCTCCACTTTGTAACAACTCCAGAGGGATGTTATCAGGACCAGGAGCCTTTCTCGGCTTTAGTTGATTGAGTGCTTTGGTGAAATCTCGGAATGTCGGCGGAACCGCCATCCATGGCTGTTGGGGCTGCTGAGGGATGTTTCGAAGAAAGTCCTCGGCAACATTGGAGGCACGATTTAGAAGTGCAGAGAAATGTTCCTTCCAACGCTCCAAAATTTGTCCTTGTTCAGTTAAAATGGCGGAATTGTCAGCAGTTTTCAATGTACCTGATGATGATCGGATTGGGCCGTATACCTCCTTTATGCCTGCATAGAAGTTTCGCAGGTCACGGGCATCAGATAGTCTTTGCAGTTCTTCAGCTTTTCGCTGCCACCAGTTGTTCTTTATTTCCCTGATTTGTGCCTGACATTTCCCCTTAAGTTGCATGAATTGTGATTTTTTCACACTGGAAGACGGATCTTGAAGAAAGGATAGATGGGCTTCCCGTTTGGCATTGATGAGACACATAATTTCATCATTATTTTCATCAAACCAGTCTTGTCTTTTGTTCTTCACAAAACCAATTGTTTCCTCAGCTGACTCAGTAATGACCTTCTGAAGCGTTGTCCATTCCTGTACAACACTATTTGTGCTAACAGGGTGACTAGCCAGCTTATTTGCGATTTCATTTCTGTAATCTGTAGCAATTGATTTTACTTGGAGTTTTGAAGTGTCAAATTTCCGTCTCGACAGGTTGTGGATGGATCGTTTCGGTTTGCGGCAGATTGAGATCCTCAACCGGCAAAAAAGGAGCTTATGATCTGTCCAACAGTCATCGACACTTCTTGAGGTCCTGGTGACAAGGATGTCCTTTTTATCACATTGCCTGGCGATGATATAGTCAAGGATGTGCCAGTGCTTCGAGCGAGGATGCATCCAAGTGGTTTTGTAGCGATTCGGCAGGCGGAACTGAGTGTTGGTAATAAAGAGTTCATGTTCAGCACATAGACCAAGGAGTAATAGGCCATTGGCATTGCAGTTGCCAAGTCCTTGTTTTCCCATCACATTGTTCCATAATTGATGATCTTTACCAACTCGAGCGTTGAAATCGCCAAGCATTAAGAGTTTGTCTCGAGATGGTACTTTGGTGATGATTGTGCTCAGCTGGTTGTAGAATTGATCTTTAACTTCCATATCAGCATCCAAGGTGGGAGCATATGCAGAGATAAGAGTCATAAAGTGACCCCCGGAGAGTGGGATTCGAAGAGTCATAATTCTTTCACTGACAGCAGTTGGAGTTAGCTGGTGATCATTCACCAGTGTGGTCTTTATAGCGAAACCAACACCATGAATACGGCGCTCTCCCTCATCTTTTCCCTTCCAGAATATGGTGTACCCTGAACTGAACTCTGTAATTTTACCTTCGCTGGACAATCTGGTTTCACTTAAGGCAGCAATATCTATGTTCATTCGACCAAGCTCATGGGTGACGAGTGCTGTTCTTCGCTCAGGCCTGTTATTGTCCTTCAAATCGAGTAACGTACGAACATTCCAGGATCCTATCGTTAATGTTTGGATATTCTTTGTTTTCGTTTTTCGACCGCAAAAGGGGTGACCCGCCGGGTGCGGCCTCCCAGCCGGCTGAAGGTGTGACTACCGATGTTTAGCCCACATTTTCTAGGGCCTTCCCCATTCGGGGTGGGCAGCGGTGATCCTAAATAGGCTTGCCCAAACACAGATGCAGGACCTAACTCCTGAGTAGTCACGAGGTCTCAGAAAGACGACCATCACACATCTGCTGCCAGCGTGCAGGTCCGAACTAGAGGCTTCCAGTTTCAACCCGAAAACTTGCCTCCACCATCCTCATCCCATCGCCGCTGGACTTGTTGAAAGATGTGACAGCAGGAAGAAGGTGCCACAAGCGAGATTTTGTTTAAGGTGGATCACAGCTTGCAAGGAAGTGACCCACACACTATGATCTCGGAACTATACCCTGCGGCACAAAAGAAATGAGACGTGTAGGTTCTAGCACCGTGACTGCAATGGACTGCCGCAGACTCTAAATATAATTGAGTTGCGCCTTCACAGCCAGTCCATCTGGCATGACCTCATCCGCCTCCACGACCGTTGAGAACCACAAGGAAAGTTCCTCCTCCGTCCGTTTTGCCGTTGGGCCAATATATACGTAATGGGTTTCAGTGTCATTTCCTACACTGAGGGGCCATCACCCCACCTAAAGGGGCTCATCAGCCAGAAGCCGTTGGCCCCTTCAGGGGGTCGAGTTATTTACCGCCGCCCAACATTCGGCGTTAGCTGTTTTTACAGCTGGTTGCCAAACCAGCTAACCCTCCTCCTTTCGCATTCCGGACTTGGGACCGGACAAAGGCGGAGTTAATGTTAACGTTTAATGTTAATGTTAACTACGAAATAAATTACACTCTCCGACAGAAATGATAAAAGGAACCAAATCTGGTCTTCGAATGAATTTCATACTATTTAATAAAATATTGGTGAAAAGTGACGAACTAAAAGTGACAAAGTCTACTGTCTACAAGAAAGAAAAGTTTTCCAGCTACCTTGGGCGATGTTCTGGTTGAGATTGAAGAAAGTAAAGGAATATACATTCCTTTCAGGAACTGGACCCTCATCCCTGAGTAGTCCATGGCTGGAGCTGTAAGTCGTCGAACCAACTTCCTCCTAACTCGAAAACCACTGTCTACGAAACGGAGTTCCTACATATTACTTGTACAAGGCTCCCTCGACGTTATCAGTAAAGTAGTTTCGTTCATTTAGAGTTGTTTCTTCATTCTCATGTACTTCAAAACCACTGGATCAGAACGAACGCCTACAATCGTTTCTTTTTCTTCATTGTAGTATTTATAAGGTTGTCATTTCAAATGATCAATCCTGCCTCTGCATTGCATTCCTGTACTATCTGCCTAGCCCAACATTGCTACAGCAGCTAGATTCTCACAATAAAGTCCAGTCGTATTGTTCTTGATAATACTAATGCTTTCCTGCATTTCAACCGTATATGTAGTAGATTTCCTCATCGTGGAGTTTGTACTGACAAGTCCATGCAATAACTAAGCTCACTCGCATATATCTATTTTCTGGGTTATGCCAAACACGCCAGAAATACGAACAACCGCATGTTGCTATGAAGCAATCCGCCAGTTCGCTCCGCGCCGTGATTAGAGTACACTCGTACGACTGCGTGTTTAACGAAACTTTTCTTACAGAGCCGATAGCACTTTCACTCCCTGTGTCACAAAACTCAAGTGTGTCTGACTTCAGAACTGCTCGCAGACACCTCACAGCTGGCAGTCTACCCATGATACATCTCTCCTTGTATCGAGGTTGACAATCGAACTCTGTCGATCATCATCTTATACACACATCAAAAAAAGTTTTGCATCACCCCGGTTCCCAGATCTCCGGCATATAGACGTTGACTGTGTATATTGTATCCAAGATACAGTCCCTTTGACTGTTCATAGATGTCACTAAAACTGCTCAAAGATGTAAACAACCATGCATGAGCAGGGCCTATTAGACGGAGGGGGTACGACAGCCGATCAGTTCCAGTCATTCCACCAGGACGAAGGTACGCTGCTCATGTTGTCTGTAGTTCTACCATGCCTAGAAGGTCAATACCGCAGTTCGATCGCGTCCGCATTGTTACTTTGTGTCAAGAAGGGCTCTCAACAAGGGAAGTTTCCAGGCGTCTCAGAGTGAACCAAAGCGATGTTGTTCGGACATGGAGGAGGTACAGAGATACAGGAACTGTCGATGACAGGCCTCGCTCAGGCCGCCCAAGGGCTACTACTGTAGTGGATGACCGCTACTTACGGATTGCCGCTCGGAGGAACCCTGACAGCAATGCCACCATGTTGAATACTGCGTTTCGTTCAGCCACAGGACGTCGTGTTTCAACTCAAACTGTGCGCAATAGGCTGCATGATGCGCAACTTCACTCCCGACGTCCATGGCGAGGTCCAGCTTTGCAACCCCGACACCATGCAGCGCGGTACAGATGGGCCCAACAACATGCTGAATGGACCCCACGGAATTGGCATCACGTTCTCTTCACCGATGAGTGTCGCATATGCCTTCAACCAGACAATCGTCGGAGACGTGTTTGGAGGCACCCTGGTCAGGCTGAACGTCTTAGACACACTGTCCAGCGAGTGCAGCAAGGTGGTGGTTCCCTGATGTTTTGGGGTGGCATTATGTGGGGCCGACGTACGCCACTGGTGGTCATGGAAGGCTCCGAAACGGCTTTACGATACCTGAATGACATCCTCCGACCCATAGTGCAACCATATCGGCAGAATATTGGAGAGGCATTTGTCTTCATGGACGACAATTCTCGACCTCATCGTGCACATCTTGTGAATGCGTTCCTTCAAGATAACGACATCGCTCGACTACAGTGGCCAGCATGTTCGCCAGACATGAACCCTATCGAACATGCCTGGGATATGTTGAAAAGGGCTGTTTATGGACGTCTTGACCCACCAACCACTCTGAGAGATTTACGCCGAATTGTCGTTGAGGAGTGGGACAATTTGGACCAACAGTGTCTTGATGAACTTGTGGATAGTATGCCACGGCGAATACAGGCATGCATCAATGCAAGAGGACGTGCTACTGGGTAATAGAGGTAGTGGTGTGTACTGCAATCTGGACCACAAATGCTGAAAGTCTAGCTGTATGATGGTACAACATGCAATGTGTGGGTCTCATGAGCAATAAAACGAGCTGAAATGTTGTTTGTGTTGATCTCTATTCCCTTTGTATTTAACGGTTCCGGAACTCTTGGAACCGAGGTGATGCAAAACTTTTTTTGATGTGTGTATATGCATCAGACAGTTGCAGAAATAAGTTAGTGAGCATGTCCTGTCCACGTGATCAAGAGCATGGCGGGATTGCCTATCTATCTCCTAAGTGAATGATGAGTGTATTGCTCCTCAAGCCTGCAGCCAAATTAATGCCAAACAATAATTTCAAAATACGTCTCGCTGTCGTATCAGGGTTCAAGTATACAGCAAAATACTGGCTCATCCTCCTCCCAACCTAGCTAATAAAAGTGTGCAAATACTTTTATTACACCATTCTAGGTATTCGTTAATGAACAGTATTTTGTGTTTTATTCCACTCTCTTCAAATACTTTCTGAGGTTCTTTGCATTGAATTTTCCTATTTCCTCGTTCGTGTGGATGTCTAGGACTTGGTAACTATTGTTCCCGTACACTCTGCCTACCTTGTAGGGGCCAATGTGCAGGTTACTGAACTTCATGTATATCTTCCTCGCTGCATCAGTTTTAGTGGATTTACGTACGAGAACTAAGTCATTAGTTTCTAGAGGCGGGTTGTAGCGCTTTCCTTTATTTCTTTTCAGCCTTTTTTCCGCCGCATCCATCAGGCTTTCTCGGGAATTATCCACCCTTTCCTGCTCTGACGGTTCAGCATCTTTAGTTAAAAATTGTGTTATTTCATCCCAAGCTCTGGCTTTCTGTTATGATGAACTAATACTGGAATATCTCTCAGACTTTCATGATATGTCGTATTTAGGCATGACTCCATCAGAGGTACATATTTTACCCAGCTAGGATGATCTTGAGGGCAGTATAAACGTGCGAACTTGGCAACCTCTGACATTAGACGTTCCGAACTGTTGGACTCAGGATATCTGATGCTGGAGAATACGTGACGTATTCCAAATCTCTCCATAGCGACTTTGAATTCATGGGAAGTAAATTGTGATCCATGATCTGAAAGAATCGTTTCTGGTCTTCCAGCTTTTGTGAATACACTCTTAACTAAGCGACTTATAACTTGCGCTGCTGTTGCGCTCTGCAAGGGGTCTTGGGTGACCAATTTCGAAAACACATCCACGGTAACAAGTAGAAACTGGTTACCCCTGGCACCGTTTGGACAAGGGCCAAACAGGTCACAAGCCATTAATTCATGTGGTCTATATGGGATAATTGCTCTCGGCTCCTCCTTAGATAATGCCGAAGGATATTTGCTCCTCTGGCAACTGTCACATGACCTAATAACCCTCGCAACGGACTGACGCAACTTAGACCAATAAAACGTTTCCTGAAGCGTTTTCATGGTCTTATCCAGGTCACCATGGCCTATACTATTGTGTGTTAACCAGATCAACGGTACAGTCAATTTGGGAGGCACCACTATTCTAAGTTTGTTCTTGTGCTTGTCCACAAATTTACAAACAACTTCTCCACAAAGAGCGAATCTGTCAGAACATCTCCTAGTTGCCTGAAAATACTCATCCGAGTCATCCATGTGGCCCTTTAAATATCTGTACATGTTCCTTATTGGAGTGTGCCTCTTCTGTGACACAGCTAATTTGCGTAGCTTTTCCAGGGTTGCCTCATCTCCCTCCTCCAATTGTACCAGGTTTACTGCTAATTTATTAGAGGGGTTTCTCGAAAGAGCATCAGCAAGAAGGTTGTCCTTGCCTGGCGGATGTCTGATGGTGGCGTTAAACTGCTGTATAAACAACGTCCATCTCGTCAGACGATCAGAAGACAAATCGGACTGAAGCATGAACTGCAGAGCTCTGTGATCTGTAATTATTACAATCTGATGACCTAGAAGTATTTTTTTCCACTTCTGTAAAGCTGAGACAAAGGCCAGAGCCTCAAGCTCTGTAGTGAAATAATTCTCCTCATGAGGCCTTAATTTCCTGCTGTAAAAATCAATGTAGTGCTTATTCCCCTGTTCATCCTTTTGATACAGGACCGCACGTAAACCTACTCTGGAGGCGTCAGATTCAATATAAAAAGTGCGGCTGAATTCCGAATAATCTAACTTAATGCATTCCTTCAGCATAGTCTTCGCATTCTCGAAGGCCTGCTCAGTTAAGTCCGTCCACTTCCACCGATTATTTTTCTTGAGCAGTTCATATAACGGTGCCATGGTCACTGAGTATCCTGGGCAGTGACTACTCAAAAATTGGCACATCCCAAGGAATTGGCGTAGGTGCTTGATTCTTTTTGGTCTAGGGAATTTTGCAATTTCCTCAATCTTCTTAAGATTGGGATGATAACCGTATTGATCTATAGCGTGGCCTAGGAAATGTAGACGTTCCTTCATGAAGTGACATTTATCGTAGTTGACCTTAATATTGGCCTCTCGGAGCTCTAGGAACAACTTTCTAAGTTCTTTCAAATGTTCTTGAACATTTACTGAAGCGATGATGAGATCGTCAATGCAGCACGTGACGCTGCGTTTGACTTCATCAGAAAGCTTACTGTCAAGAGCCCTAATGAGCGCTGGACCGCTATTTATCATACCGAAAGGTACACGACAGAACACGAAGGTTGTTTGGTCAAACAGAAACCCTGTGTACTGCCTGCTGTCCTCGGTAAGTTCTACTTGATAGAAGGATGCTGTTAAATCGAGTACGCTGAAACATGCCTTATCTTTAAATTTCCGTAACAAATCTCTGATTTTGGGAGGTCGGTCCATTTCTAAAAATATCCGGGAATTTATTTTCCTAGCGTCTAAACATAGTCGAAGCTCACCATTGCTTTTCTTTACCACCGTAATAGGGTTTAAGTAGGAAGAGGCTTGTTTCTTAATTATTCCCTCTGCTTCCATTCTCTTAATGATCTCCCTGACCTCTTCATAATATTTATCCGGAATGGGATACAGTTTGGCCTGGTATGGAGTGTCATCGTTTAATCTAATCTGATACTTGAAGTTTTTAATTATGCCTGGCTTATCATAGAAGATATCGGTAAACTCCTCGATCAAGTCTTTGAATTCTTTTTCTATTTTTGTAAATCCCTCGACGTAAAGTGCATAATGCTCTCTTTCTTGCTCGGTCTGGTTCATTATATTTTCTAAAACTTCTTCCCTGATCAAATTTTCCACATCCTCATTGGAATCAATAACTTCAGGTACTATCTTCCTAATAGTTTTCTCTGGGAACCTGATAATTCTCCTATCCATGTCAATGGTGATTCTGGCACGGGTAATAAAATCAATCCCTAGGATTATTTGGAAGTTGATATTTTTGAGCACCACAAACATATGTTGAAAACATCTTTCATTTATACTGAACTTCAGCTGGACTTGTAATTTACATTTCATCGACTTATCCTGAAATAGTCCTCTAACTTTGATTGATGAAGCTGGCAACGTGGTAAATTGTTGTTCCTTTTCTAATTTCAAAAAGCAATCTTCGGACATGATTGAAATGACCGCTCCCGTGTCTATGAGAGACCTACAATGTTGTTTACCCACAGAGATTTCAATAATAGGTAATTCAGCTCGTTCACTCTCAATTCCTTCCTTTTCTTCGTACAACAAATCTTCGTCCGTGACCTCATAAACATCTTGTATAATTATGTCAAATGGAGACGGCTGGCTGTTTAATCCTTCCGGGATTTCGTAATTGGCATTTTTTTTTCTTGTGAACCCCTTTCATTGTCACTGGTGTGATGGCTAGTGTTAGGTTCTGGCTCACTTTCTGTGTCCCTTCGATCCTTCCTTTCTTCACGCCTATCCCTGTCCTTTCTAGACTGTTCTTTATCTTCCTGGTTATGATAGTTCTTGTCTTGGTAGTTTTTGTGTCTGGCAAACCCTTGTTGACCTCTGTTCTGTTGCTGATACTGACCTTGTCTATCCCCATTATCGTAGTATCGGTTATTGTTCTGATAACCTCGATACCTGTTGTTCCTAGGTTGGTATTGTTCCCTTTCCTGATTTCCATTCATATACCTGTCATTCCTATTTCTACCTTCGCAAGGTTTATATCTTTCTTGATTACGATCTGTTTGGTTAGGTCTATCCCGGTCTCGGTCATATCTCTGTTGGTAGTTTCCATATGGTCGCTGGTTGTTTCTATCATCAAACCTTCACCTATACGTTCTACTGTTCCTCATCGGACCTTCCCATCTAGATTCTGTCCTATTTGACCTTTCTGTTTGTTGAGTTTGATCAACGACTACCGCGTTCACGGTCTTAGTTTCCGTCCTTCCGCTTTTGACTATGGTGGGTGACATAGAAGTATGGTCGAGCCTACGCAGCAAGTCGTCCGTTGCCGCTAAATCCTCTACGCCTGATGAGATTAAATTCCTTCTAACTTCCACCGGTAACTGGCGTGAAATTGTCTCGAGAATTTCCTCCTGTCTCAGTGGGGGTTGAAGATATCTAAGGCGAGCTAAGTGAGATGTGAAGAATTCAGAGTAACTGGTGGGTCCAGTACTACTATACTTCCTTGAATATACTTCCGCCCTCACTGCGTGTTGTATCTCTATCGACCAGAATCTTTTAATAAATGCTTCCGAAAACTGTTCTAAGTTATCGAAAGTGTATCGGAAAGCGTGAAACCAATTTAGCGGTGCATCTGTCAGATGCTTCTCAACAATCTGCAGTTCTCTGTCCCTTGTAACATGATGTTCCGCAAAATGATCCTGTAGATTTCTAATGAATTCTATAGGAGTCAAGCCCTCCGTGTTTGAAAATTTCTTAATTTTCTCCTCGTAATTCCTCACTATCATGACATTAGATCTGTCATTAGGCGTTGATGTCCTAAAATCTCTGGGATTTATTTCTGATGTAGCCTCATTCGGGATCTCTGATCTAGCATGACTCTGATCTGTTTCACGTGCCTTATTCAACCTCGCTAAATAGTTTCTAGCTGGAGTGGTGGTATCCATCCTGTCCCTTAAATAGTGTACCGTTCCTTCCCCATCGGAATTTATAGGTTTCCCCAACGCGTCCAATTGTGACTCGATTTCCTCTCTTAATTTATTTATGTCTATGTGATCCTTTAAACTGAACGTTTGTGACTCTTGTCTAATCTCGTTTAATTCCGATGTTTTCTTTTAACGCTCTGAGTTTAGATCTATCTTAACTTGGTCTACTTTCAGAATTCCGCCTTTAATCTACGTTTCAAAATCCTCCCTAAGAACAGTGACGCTTTCGACCTGCATAGTCTGTACTGAATCGATTCGTTTATCAGTGTCTTTTCTAGCCTGGGAAATATCTTGGTTAAGTCTTATTTCCGTTCTGTTAATCTTTAATTCAAAATCTGACTTAATACTTTTAATGACGTCTTCATTTATTTTTGTGATTTCCCCCCTTAAGATGGTCACTTGATCGTTAACAATAGCCTTGAGATCGATCTCTATATCCTTTCTCAAGACCTTGTTGTGTTCTTCAACCCTTTCCTTAAGTTGGGCCATATCACCCTCTAATTTGGCTAGAGTTTGGCTAATTGCTTCGTTTGAAAACTGCAATTGCAATGCATCTAAGCTATTTTTATTTTATTTTTGGTTACTGTCTAGTTCCGATTTAATATTTCTAACATCCTCCTTTATGGTAGAAATACTAGATCGTATACCAGTTACAATGTCTTCTGTTAGGTTAATTTTAGCCTGAGTGGCATCTATCTTTTTCTCAGTCAAATCTATTTTATTTTCAGTTGAATTTATTTTATCCTGCATTGCAGTTATATCAACTTGAGCTGCATCTAATTTGCCTTCAGTTGAATCTAATTTATTTTCAGTGCTTATGGCTCTTACTTCCAATGATGCAACATTAGATCTAACATGGCTAACTTCTACATTAATATTACTAATATCAAGTTGAACAAGCTTGACATCGGCTGTCACACTGTCGATGGCTGTTTCTACATCATCTATCTTTTCTTTTATATCTTTAGTTTTAGCTGAAATCTTGCGATTACTATCTTGAAGATATTTGAGGGACAAGTGCATTTGACTAATCTCTGCCTTCAAATTCTCCCCTACAGATTCCTGAACTAATTCAGTATTCTTATTGACAATGGCGTTGATATTGTCAAAACTAGTTTGGCAATTACTCCTGATCTCAGCTAATTCATTGGTGTGACTGCCCATCTTCTCCTGTATTGCCGTCAACATTTTGGCAATGTCCTCATTTGACACAGCAGTCATGATAAATACAATTATAGAAAACACAGGAATGCAATACACAAATAGCAGAATTGACACATTTAGAATGACCCTTTTCACCAATACAAGCATTGTATTTCGTTTTGCTCCTAAACTTATTATATAAATTAAGTCTATAAGAAAATAGGAGGAATGCAACGACGGTGATTTTATATTAGAAACGGTTTAAATTAAAGTTGAGATGCTGAATTATTTATTTTATTATTAAAGAAAGTGATTCTATCATTACAGATGATCTACAAATAATCATCGCCGGTGACTAACACGAAATGGCCGACAAGCATGGAGTGAAAAATTGCCCCATGTCATGTCCCATCTGACCACGCTGATCCATAAAAAATTCATAGAAATGTCTTTTATGATCATGTCGTAATCAATCAAATTACATTTTACTAGGCACACACAAAACAAATAAATTTAAGCAATGGCGATAATTCTATTTGTATGCCAGGTAGATTGAGTAAACTCATCTTCACGTTTTGAAGAAACGTGAATTCCCAACGAATTCGACGTGTATAATTGTAGCAGTGCCAAAGAAAATTTTGCTAACGACTACATCGTTCGAAAACTGCTAAACTCAATAACCTCATAAAAATGGATTCTCACACATGGGTTTAACATTGGAGAACTCGAGAATGCCAATTCGAAAGCCCCATATGTTGGGCCGCCATATATAGATGTACCCGTAATCCACGTGGTCTTACCTGTTGAAATCCGATGGAAAAGCTGGATCGTAGATTCTGGAAGTTCCCGGCTGAAATAACCCCTAAAAGTCTACCAACTAGGATCAACCAGGGATCAGGATACGTCTATATTAAAGAATGCGATACGAAGGTGCCAGTGGTGTATGAATTACAATGAAACGAAGCTCTTAAAAAAACTCGAACAAGAGACTCTAAAAGAAAACGAAAGTATCTCGGGCGTTAATTTTAAGCAAACTCAAGGAAAAACCACCCACTGGTCCTCCTAACGCACTCCCTTTTCTAATAGAAAACACCAGTCGTTCAAAGAATTTTTTAAAATTAAATTCAGTTTATTAACTGGCAAATGGTGTATGTCTGTCCACTAGACAAAAATGAAGAAAGCTTCTCTAAATCAAATGACGAAAATAGTTTCAATAAACGCCTATAATAAGGCCCCATCTTACTGCTCCAAATCACAGTACATCTCATTCATTGAACACATTACAAGAAAAATACAATATTAAATCATGCACTGATGCTATACCCTTATTAAAAATTTATACATATCTTACATTTTATATACAGATTATATCCTTAGTTAGGATTTTGTTATTATCGCTGCCCATTTCCATTTAATTCGACAAGTATATCTCAAGGTTATAATTCTCTTAATTTGTTGCATTCAATAATCAATTAAGATAATCGAATAGTGTTACAAGTTAGAAAATAGTTTGTTAACTATCCAGATGCTTCAATGAATGCAGTATATTGCATGAATCAATTAAAGTTCAAATGATCAATCCTGCCTCTGCATTGCAGAGTTCGATTGTCAAACTCGATACAAGGATAGATGTATCAATTAAAGTTCTTCGAGAAGTGGCTGTGTCACTTAAATATGTGTGTCATGATATAAGCAATTCATCTCCGGCAAATCTTAATAGGCAAGAATAAAAACGTAGGGTTACTTGAATTAATACTGGCATTTAAGAGAAACATTCGTGATTCCAATTCACGTTCACTACAACTTCCTATCCAAAGCTAATCTCACTCTTACAAAAAGAAATGACTACGTTAATGTCTTCACATAAGCCTTCGAGTACATTATACAATATTAATGTTGACCATCCAATGTTGTCAAATATTCGCTTCATTAGCACAATAAATTCGTATTCATTAAATTGCAATACATTAATTCAGCTTTCCAAAGCTGTCAAGAATTTTTCCCAAACGTAATTAAACTCAAAACCTTTCAATAATTACTCTGAGATATCACGCCTTATCGTAGACGAATATAGAAGTGTCACAGAGTACCTCTTTTCCAACTTCACTCAACAAGTTGCATCAATTTATTAGATAAATTGTATTATCTACTTCCATAAATTATCGTCATTTAAGTCTATGACAAATTCTGTTATACTTGTTTGAACTGTTAATTTAGTTCACTATTCCTATATATATATATATATATATATATATATGTATAATTATTTCCATAATAACTTATATATAAAAAAATCGTAGATAGACACTAGTAAAATAGTCGGTTCAGTTTCGCCTGTCCAAACTCGAAAAATGGCTTAACTACTCAGAAGAAAACACGTGAGATTTACACCATGGAAAGAAGTCTATTATCATATCAATAGATACACGCAAACCATTAAATCAAACGATGATCTAGCCAAGAACCTACCAAAAACGAATTAAAATAACACAAGCTGAAAACTGAACGAACTAAAGTTTCAGTTTTTAAAAAAATCTCTAATCTAAAAGAAATATGAAAGTAGGCTACAAATGCCTCGACAATCAATTCACAATTGTTCTCGCTGGACGATTTCTATAATTCCATACCCATGGAAAATAATGATGAAAATGAACTATAATTTCTAAAAGAAAGAAATGTCCACTAGAATGTCGTAAGTCCAAACGAAGAGTATCACTGAAATATTTTTGGAATAGTTCAAGTGCACGTGTGTGTGGTCATCTTCTTCCTAATCGCTATTCTTATACAAAAATATCGTCGTCTTGGTCCTAATTATGCTGCAGATGTCTTCCCAACAAAATTCAATGTTTGGTTTTATTTCCAAAATTTTCAAAAAAACACAAGTAATGCTCTAAATAGCATTACGTTTAATGTTAACTACGAAATAAATTACACTCTCCGACAGAAATGATAAAAGGAACCAAATCTAGTCTTCGAATGAATTTCATACTATTTAATAAAATATTGGTGAAAAGTGACGAACTAAAAGTGACAAAGTCTACTGTCTACAAGAAAGAAAAGTTTTCCAGCTACCTTGGGCGATGTTCTGGTTGAGATTGAAGAAAGTAAAGGAATATACATTCCTTTCAGGAACTGGACCCTCATCCCTGAGTAGTCCATGGCTGGAGCTGTAAGTCGTCGAACCAACTTCCTCCTAACTCGAAAACCACTGTCTACGAAACGGAGTTCCTACATATTACTTGTACAAGGCTCCCTCGACGTTATCAGTAAAGTAGTTTCGTTCATTTAGAGTTGTTTCTTCATTCTCATGTACTTCAAAACCACTGGATCAGAACGAACGCCTACAATCGTTTCTTTTTCTTCATTGTAGTATTTATAAGGTTGTCATTTCAAATGATCAATCCTGCCTCTGCATTGCATTCCTGTACTATTTGCCTAGCCCAACATTGCTACAGCAGCTAGATTCTCACAATAAAGTCCAGTCGTATTGTTCTTGATAATACTAATGCTTTCCTGCATTTCAACCGTATATGTAGTAGATTTCCTCATCGTGGAGTTTGTACTGACAAGTCCATGCAATAACTAAGCTCACTCGCATATATATATTTTCTGGGTTATGCCAAACACGCCAGAAATACGAACAACTGCATGTTGCTATGAAGCATTCCGCCCGTTCGCTCCGCGCCGTGATTAGAGTACACTCGTACGACTGCGTGTTTAACGAAACTTTTCTTACAGAGCCGATAGCACGTTCACTCCGTGTGTCACAAAACTCAAGTGTGTCTGACTTCAGAACTGCTCGCAGACACCTCACAGCTGGCAGTCTACCCATGATACATCTCTCCTTGTATCGAGGTTGACAATCGAACTCTGTCGATTATCATCTTATATATGCATCAGACAGTTGCAGAAATAAGTTAGTGAGCATGTCCTGTCCACGTGATCAAGAGCATGGCAGGATTGCCTATCTCCTAAGTGAATGACGAGTGTATTGCCCTCAAGCCTGCAGCCAAATTAATGCCAAACAATAATTTCAAAATACGTCTCGCTGTCGTATCAGGGTTCAAGTATACAGCAAAATACTGGCTCAGTACCATCCCGGCATTTGCCCGAAGACGAAGTGGGAAACCACGGAAAACCACATCGAGGATGGCTGAGGTGGGAATCGAACCCCCTCTACTCATTTGGACCACCCGAGGCTGAGTAGACCCCGTTCCAGTCCTCATACCACTTTTCAAATTTCGTGGCAGAGCCGGGAATCGAACCCAGGACCTCCGGGACGGCAGCTAACCATGCTGACCGCTACGCTGCGGAGGCGACGATTGTATTGAAAAGTTTCTTTTTATGGCCGCTAGATAGCACTCGCCCTGTTTGGATTATCTTGTTCGATATTTCTCCACTAGATGTCACGACTGGTCTACGTGGGACTCCATTGATTAGCGTACCATTGGCATTCTATGCGCATCGAATTTGAGGAATGACAAGATGATACTACGATATATTTTTACTTTTTTATTTTAAAGGGTTTGTAACAGCCCATTGTGCGTTATTTGAAAATGTATTTGAACTAAAGAAAGAAACGATTTCACATAGTACCTGAACTCTAGCAGTTGGTGCTAGTTCAGGATATTAATTAATACTTTTATTGCAGCCAAATAGCAATCGAAAAAATCCACATAGTTGGTATACACACGTCACTGTAGGGTCATGGAAAGATTTGTTAATTCAATTAGGGTGTTGAAAGCCATGCACAGCCAGACGTGTAAACACATGCCTCAACTTAAAGTTGGATGTTGCCCACGTCCGGTCGATTATGTAATAATAATAATAATAATAATAATAATGATATTGGTTTTACGTCCCTTTTAACTACTGTGGCTTTTAGAGACGCCGGGGTGCCGGAATTTTGCCCCGAAGGGGATTTTTAACGTGCCAGTAAATCTACTGACACGGCTCCCTCGCATTTGTGCACCCTCAAACGCCAGCTGACTGCGCCAGGATACGAACCTGCAACCTAGGGCCCAGCATGCGAGAACTTTACCGCTGAGCCACGCAGCCAGTCCGGTCGATTATGTCTCCAGATCCATAACATTCTTGAGATACTTCTTATCTTTCTTTCTTTCTTTCTTCAATGATGGTAGCAGATTTTTTCGAGGTTGTGGTGTTTGGTAGGGGTAAATAGTTTCTAAGGTCTTCAACTAAGAAATGATTCTATTATACTCTTTGATAAAAACAAAGAGTTATAACTATACTCATATATTTAGGAGAAAGTAGGCTATATGTTCTTTACTGAATATCTTGTTTCATAGATGAAAATAGGCTAAAATTGAACTTATAAATAATACTGGTGAAATGTATAAATGGAATTATTTCAGAAATCAAGCTTACGAAACTGGCCAAGTCACACAAAGTCGTCTACTGCGTTAGTAAACCAAATTAAAGGCGTGTTACTTGGGCAGTTTCGTACGGTAGATTTCTAAAAAAAAAAAAAAAAAAAAGTAATTTATACATCTCACCAGTATTATTCTTAACTTCATTTTTAGTAACAATTTCTTTCTAGTGTGTTAATTTTAATTTGTATGTGAACTTTTAATTGTATTTTAAATCAACATTTTGTAAGGACATCCTTTTCACTTAGTTTCATGTTAAACTATGAAACTATCAACGCTGTTGAAGATACCATTGTCATATCGAAACATGTACAGTTAAAATATTTTACTAAACATCATTTCAGAGTATTGACAAGGGGGATTACGCAATTACATATTACCATTAGTCAATACGGATAAAACAATTACCAATTTAACATGGTTTACGTAATCGCATCTTATTTAGTAGACATGCTGAGGGCATGGTTAAGCAATCCAGTTTTTTTTTTGTGTATGGCTTTTAGTGCCGGGAGTGTCCGAGGACATGTTCGGCTCGCCAGTTTTGTAGCTGCTTCGAGACGGACACCCAATGGGTGAGCTACAAGTACCGTTGGGGAGGGAAGGAGGGAAGTTGGAATGTAAAGACGAGGAGTTGGAAGGTAGCGGCTGTGGCCTATAGTTAGGGACCAACCCCGGCATTTGCCTGGAAGGAAGATGGGAAACCACAGAAGACCATCTTCAATGTTGCCGGCGGGGGAATTCGAACCTCCTCGCCTCCCGGATGTGAGCGACTGCCATCAGTCATGCCGTAACGACCACGGCTAACTCACCCGGTAGCAATCCAGTGATGATCAATGATGGAGAGGAGGTAGATAATGTTTACAGCAAAAATTGAAACAGGTGCTGTCCTTTCTAAGAAATAATAATAATAATATCGTATGGCCTCGGGTGCTGGGTGCAATCTTTGTTATTTGACACCTAGAGGGCAGCTTGCATGTCGTATTTTGCTGTTCCTTGAAGCACTATGAAAGTCAATGGGTTAGATATCTAAGCTCCTTGACACTACAGCTCTTTCTAGTAGTGAAATGAGGAACTTTGTGTTGGTGGAAAATCCCGAGATTACTTTTGCCACTATAAACATGGCCTACTGAATTCAAAATGGATTCTTTGACATGCCGACATCGTATGACATGCGTGTCGTAATTTTTGCCGCCTTTCAAAAAATCACTTACCACGGCCAGGTGCGAACCTACAAGCTTGGGGTTAGTAATCCGACACGATAACCACTCACCTACCGTGGCAAGCTTCCTAAGAAATGAAGTAGAAGGGGAAGAGCGAACAACACTAGCAAAAACTGGGTTTAAGACTTACAAAGATATGGAACAACAAGAGAGACCTACAGTAAGAAAAAGCACAAGAAGTTGTAGCTACAGTTAGTGAGCTTCTGTTATCTTTTAATTGCAGCCAATGGCTATAGCGGGGTATTTTAATTGAACATCCGTGGGCTCCCCATCAAGTTCAATTTTAAGTAGTTCCAAATTTGGCTACCAGAGATGCCACCGTCACTGACACCTAGTGGTGAACATTGGAATTCGATAGAGCGTGTCTAACCAAATAACCTACAAATTTAGCTACACACTACCAATTGTAGTGGTAGGTTCTTTTACATGCCATAAATATATGACATGGGCCCACTGGCTTTACCTCCCCTCCGAAGGAAGGCATACTGAAGTATTTCTACGGTCTTAAAAATCCGACGACTTTGGCCGGGTTTAAACTCGCGATCTTGCAAGCATAGCAGTTCAGCATGTTACCAACTACAACAGAGATTTCCGTGAGCTTTTATCTGGAGACGTAACATCAAGCCCTAGAAATATATGTATGCTTTTTGGTATGGCACATGGAAAAAAGGCCCTGGTAGCCACCACCTTGAAATTATCTTTCTAGAGCATTTGTGGAATCCATCCTATTTCAAACCAGAGCAGTTAAAAGGGAAATTCGAATCCTGGCTCCACCTAGTGAGAACAATTAAGTAGCAGTTTGATATGAAAAGTAGTGGCCAAGGGCCTACAACAAAGTTAATGTAACTGAAGGTGTCATCGCACCGTCTATGATGATGATGATGATGATAATTGTTGTTTTAAGGGGCCTAACATCTAGGTTATCGACCCCTAATGGGTTGGGTGATCGTGAAGATGATAATGAAATGTAAACTATAACTGAAACTAACTACTAACTTATATACTAGAAGAAGAAATGGAAAACAAAAGGAGCATAAGGCAAATAAAGGACAGGAGGAAAAGAAATACCCTCAACCCTCGAAGAATGCGGATTGAGGGACTTGAAAGGAAGGAGAGCCATGAAGGCAGATAGGAAAGTGAAAGAGGAGAGGGTCCGACCCAGAGGTAATGGATAAAAGGGGGAAACCCGGACCCAACTCAGGATTCCCTCGGGGTCGCCAACTCCCGAACTCACCAGCCGTGAGCCCCTGAGGGTGTAGCATTATCCAGGGTGCACCAGAAGTGGTGGGGCTACATACACCCGGCCTCCTTGAGGATCTTGAGCAGAAGGCAGGAGTCAATATGAAAAGAAAAATGTCCTCTCGGCACGCCGGAAGGCGGAGGTAGATTTCATCGGGCAAACTTGGGGATAGGCGAAAATAGGCAGAATATGCACGTTTTCGTAGAAGGATCAGATCTCATTTATTGCGAGAAAGTATTTTATAATTGGAGCTTAATTAACTTTGTTTTTCGTCATTTTATGCATATTTTAAACATTTTATTGTCTTATGGGGACGGTAACCTGCTTGTCAGTTGGGGTACATTTTTATACTTGTGGTCACACTGTCCTTATGCAAGGTTTCGACACTGATGTGTAACTACGTAACGGTCTGTTACTTCTTCACGCAAAATTATATCTCCCGCAGAGATTTTGGTTGGTTCCTCAGTTTAGGGACTGCGACAACGCGGTCATGTAACCCCGTGTACTTTGGAACTCAGCAATTCTTCTAGGTTTGTGCCGTGTCTTGTGTGGGGTTTCGCCTAGGACACCAAGCTAGGCTCATCGGCGGGCTCTTGGTGTCCCCGCCCGGACCCCCACAGGAGTGACGAACTGCGCGCCACCTCCCTTTATATAAGGTGCAACTGCACCACTTGACTACGAGAACTAAAAGTTCAAGCAGCCTTAACCTCCCTATGAAGGCTTCCAAAAAGATGGTATATTGGCTTTCACGGCCGGTGAATTAAAACTCAGCAATTCTTCTAGGTTTGTGCCGTGTCTTGTGTGGGGTTTCGCCTAGGACACCAAGCTAGGCTCATCGGCGGGCTCTTGGTGTTCCCGCCCGGACCCCCACAGGAGTGACGAACTGCGCGCCACCTCCCTTTATATAAGGTGGAACTGCACCACTTGACTACGAGAACTAAAAGTTCAAGCAGCCTTAACCTCCCTATGAAGGCTTCCAAAAAGATGGTATATTGGCTTTCACGGCCGGTGAATTAAAACTCAGCAATTCTTCTAGGTTTGTGCCGTGTCTTGTGTGGGGTTTCGCCTAGGACACCAAGCTAGGCTCATCGGCGGGCTCTTGGTGTCCCCGTCCGGACCCCCGCAGGAGTGACGAACTGCGCGCCACCTCCCTTTATATAAGGTGCAACTGCACCACTTGACTACGAGAACTAAAAGTTCAAGCAGCCTTAACCTCCCTATGAAGGCTTCCAAAAAGATGGTATATTGGCTTTCACGGCCGGTGAATTAAAACTCAGCAATTCTTCTAGGTTTGTGCCGTGTCTTGTGTGGGGTTTCGCCTAGGACACCAAGCTAGGCTCATCGGCGGGCTCTTGGTGTCCCCGCCCGGACCCCCACAGGAGTGACGAACTGCGCGCCACCTCCCTTTATATAAGGTGCAACTGCACCACTTGACTACGAGAACTAAAAGTTCAAGCAGCCTTAACCTCCCTATGAAGGCATCCAAAAAGATGGTATATTGGCTTTCACGGCCGGTGAATTAGTGTATAATTAGTGTATAATCTGTCTGATAAACAGTGTGAATTGTGATGGCTGTATTAGTCTGTAATTCAGGTAAGGACTGCAGACGGTCAATTTCAAGCAGTAGTTCCTAATGTGCTACCAAATACTACCGTCAACGACACCTATCTCTGAACTTGGCTACTAGATGCCACCGCAACCAGCAACTCGTAACGAACGTTGGATCTTCCCCTCCAAAGGAAAGCATACTGAGGGATTTTTAGCGCTCTTAGAAAATCCGAAGACTTCGGCCGGCTTTGAACCCGCGAACTTGGGCATAGAAGTTCAGCATATTACCAGTTAGGCCTACGTCACCGAGGCCACTTCTCACTTGGTCATGATGATGATGATAATTGTTGTTTTAAGGGGCCTAACATCTAGGTTATCGGCCCCTAATGATCTGGGTGATAGCGAAAATGATAATGAAACGGAAACCAGAACGAAAATTAAGTGAGACGGAAAATACTTACAAAAAGGAACTCAGATTGAAACAACTCACAAAATGTTCTTAGAAAAGGGAATTTAGAACGAAAAGATTCACAAAAGGAACAGATTGAAAAATACAAAATGAAGGCTAGGTTCAAAATACGTACAAAATGCAATGTAGCGTCAAAATACCTACAAAATGCAATTGAAATTCAAAATACTTACAAAATACAAATGAGATCGAAATTACGTACAAAATGCAATTGAGGTTCAAAATACCTACAAAATGCATTGAAATTGAAAATACACGTTGCAATTCAGATTGAAATATCCCAGTTCCAATCCAAATTATTCACAAAGTGCAATTGAAATTCAAAATACTTACAAAATACAATTGAAATTGAAAATGCTTTCAAAATGTACGGTAGATTCAAACGACTCATGTGGATTGACAATACTTACAAAATGCAATTTAGATTGAAAATACTTGACAAAATGTAATTTAGATTCAAAATACCCACAAAATGCAATTAAGAATCAAAATATTTGCAAAATGCCCGCCAAACAAAATGCAATTGAGATTCAAAATTCGTGCGAAATGCGGCTTTGGTTGAAAATACTTACAAAATGCAATTGAAATTCAAAATTCTCACTAAAAGGCCCGGCTACCTGCATTGAAAGCCTTACCAAAAAGCAATTTAGATTGTCAATCTTTACAAAATGCAATTGAAGTTGAAAACAAACGCGAGATGTAATTTGGGTCGAAAAACTTACAAAATGCAACGTAGATTAAAAATACCATAACAAATCGCTAAAAGGGAATTTAGATACACGGTGAACCAAGTAACAAAAACAGTGCTGGAATCTTAAAGAGAAAGGAAATAGAACGAAAAGAGGAGAGGAGAGGAGAGGGGAGAGAGGAGAGGGTCCGCCCCAAAGGTAAGGGACAAAAGGGGAAAACGGACCCAGCTCAGGAATCCCTCGGGGTCGCCAACTCCCGAACTCACCAGCCGTGAGCCCCTGAGGGTGTAGCATTATCTAGGGTGCACCAGAAGGGGTGGGGCTACATACACCCTGCCTCCTTAAGGGCATTGAGCACAAGGCAGGAGGTAAAAGGAAAAGAAAAAGAAGGCTGACCCCTCACAGAAGGAGGGTATCAGGAAAGATGAGACAAGGGCCAATTAAGGCGGGAAAGTGAAAGACTACCTAGGCCTCGGATAACCTAATACCGTCGGGGTCGGAAGAGAACAAGAGGTGACCAAGGGAGGTCGACAGGAAAGAAGACAGAGAGGAGCCCGGCACAAGTAAGTGGAAGCAATGCCGGACTCAGCTGGGGTCCCGTGGTCGCTAACCCACGTCCCACTAGATGTGAGCCCCTGGGGGATCACTTAGTCAGATAGAAAACTGAATGTGATCACGTGCAAGTGCGTTGTCATGGCAACGTCTGATGGCTCATCCCTCATCAATTTAGTAGTGTTGTCATGGCAACCCCTGATGGCACTTGGCATTTTCTTCTAATTCTGAAAATATCATTTTGCTCATCCCATGGCGTAAGGGTGGGACATATCAAAAATTCTTTCAGACAAAAGTTTTAGGTAATTATTAGGGGAATATTGTCCATTTTGCACGGTTTTGATATTGTGCCTATTAAGAGAGATATGATTAATGTTTCCCGAAAAACCCACTTTTTCCCACCCCTTTGGTCAATGGTTGGTGCTATCAAAAAACTCTTCAAACATAAATGTTTGGGCCTTATTCGACACATAGTATGAACTTTGAATGGATTCGATATTTCAAATATTAAGAGAGTTATAGCGATATTTCACTTTTTCGATAAAATACCCCCACTTTCACCCCCGTCGACCGATTGTGCTCATTAACGAACTCGACCGACATTTTATAGGGATACATATTATGTAAAAAAATCAAATTGATTGGTGCAAAATTGCGGTAGTTATCGTGTCCACAAAAAAGTGATATATGTATATATACATAAATTATATATAAACTTTTTAACTGACGGTGGTTTTGGGGTCTAGGGGATGTGAAACGTGAAGATATGTCGAAATTTTCCGGAAGTCGAAACATGGTACCCATTGCAATAGTTAGCTTTCTAATGAAATCTACCTAAAAGGCTGACTCCTCGCAGAAGGAGGGTATCAGAAAAGATGAGACAAGGGCCAATTAAGGCGGGAAAGGAAGAGACTCCCTAGGCCTCGGATACCCTAATACCGTCGAGGTTGGAAGAGAACAAGAGCTGACCAAGAGAGGTCGACAGGAAAGATGACGGAGAGGAGCCCGGCAAGAGTAAGTGGAAACAATGCCGGACTCAGCTGGGGCCCCGTGGTCGCCAACCCATGTCCCACTAGATGTGAGCCCCTGGGGGGGGGGGGCTATGGTTATTAGTAGTAGAAATAATCACAAGGCTAAAAAATAAATATATTCGGATCACACTATTAGAGAGTTCTTCAGAAGTGTTTATATTGGATACAGTGATAAATCTGCACGACGTCACCTCACACAGTGTGGAATGTGGATAGGCTATAACATTAAAACGGTAAAGTTATAACCGACCGTCGTATTTCGCCACGATGACCTCTTGAGCTGTACACTTCTGCGTGGACCGCTGACCTGTGATCAAGGTGGGCAGTTTTCACATGCTCATTTTCAAAACTCACTGGTCAATCTTTCCTTAAACAATATAAATGTGTGGCAGTAACACGGCTTTCCACAAATTAAGTGAATTATGTTTCCTTATTGAATAGGAAGATTTTGCAATTTGTATGGGTATACAGATACAAATTAATTTGCATATACTGTAAGATGTCAGATTCAAGTGGTCAGCTCTTGAGCGTTCTCGCAGTGAACAAAAAGAAGCAGTGCCCTTCAACTCCCTTCATCTCTTTGCGAACAATAGCCATCAAAATATCAAACAACAAAGCAACAAAGCATGGTTAAAAATACAAAACGAAGCACATTACATTGTGTTTATTTAGTTATTAGTTTTTTTAGTATTAGTTTTTTAGTTTTATTTCTTTTTTAATTATTTTGTTGCGTTTTTTAATTTTGTATTTTTTTTAATTTTTAGATTTTAGTTTATGTGTTTTGTTTTTCCTTTCGTTTCTCTCAATAATTCAATAGTAATTTTCTCTTGATCAACACGAAACCAAACATCTTCAGTTATTTGTTTTACTTTAAATAAATAATGCCGGCCCCGTGGTGTTGGGGTAGCGTGCCTGCCGCTCACCCGGAGGCCCCGGGTTCGATCCCCGGCTCCGTCAGGGATTTTAAAACTGACGTGAGGGTTGGAACGGGGTGCACTCAGCCTCGTGAGGACAATTGAGTAGCTGTCTGACAGTGAGACAGCGCCCCGATCACGAATACCAAGATTAACGGCCGAGGCGACCCGACGTGCTGATCACGCGTCACCCTAATATCTGTAGGCCAAATTGCTGGGCAGCGGTCGCTTGGTCGGCCTTAGCCCGTCATGGGCTGTATAGTGCCAGGGATTGGATGGTTGGTTGAATAAATAATTCTGAAATAGCTCTTGTTACATTAGTAGTAGTAGTTGTTATTAATAATATTTTCATTATGAGTATTGTAATGAAACATAGCAATTGAATATAACAACGTCGTTTCCATACCTCGTATGGCTATCATGCGCTCTACCACAGTTAAATTATGAAGACCGTATTTCCCCTTACGATATAGGATGGTGGCTCGTTATTGGTTTCTTCCAAGAAATGTAACGCTGGTCTGAGGTCTAGAATGGGGTACACTCAACCTCGTTAGGAAATACTGAGAGGACGTGCGTTCCAGTCCCACCTCAGCCATCCCGAAAGTGGTTTATCGTGGTTTCCCACTTATACTCTAAGCAAATGTCGGGATGGTTCCTAATATCAGACCACGGTCACCTCCCATCCAATCCTCACCTGTGAATTAAGTGAATTATGTTTCCTTATTGAATAGGAAGATTTTTACAATTTGTATGGGTATACAGTTATAGCGTGGCAAGTTAGACCTGGCCTGTCATGGCGGAGTCTCGTCTAGGAGGGGAATTGGTGGGATCACTAGGCGCAAATGTGATTTCCCCTCTTTGGTGCAACAGCTGTTTGGGGCTGCTCGTAGCTCGTCGTGTTTATATTATGCAAGCATAAAGTATCGAATAGGAGCATTCTCAGTGACATAGCATTGGTATTGGTGGTAATGAACTGAGAGCGCGCCCACTTCACACACTCCTGACAGCAAGCTTGTTGCCGTGCTTGTCAAAGAACAGAGCCGCTCAGTATTGCTTCGCATGCCTTGACAGCATCTGTACCCTGGCAAGGTTCTGGGAATAATGACTACTTGGCAACATCTAACCAGCGCGTGATGAAGTATGCGCTCACTGGTTGACAAAGAATCCAGGCGGGGGGATGACGTAATGCAACTGGACGCACATGCGCATCGGAAGGTTCAGATCTAACTTGTTCCGTTATACAAATTAATTTGCATATAAGATGTCAGATTCAAGTACATGGGGATGAACGATGGCCAAGCCCTTAAAAATGAAACCATATCAACAAGAAACGTTCTTGGTTTACTTCATTATTGAGATGAAAAATTTCCTCGTGTATAACGTAAGTCAATCATTATCTTTATCTGTATTCCCATTACTAACTGTGTTATGGGTGCATTACGACTTCAGTATCTTAATGAGTTATGTCATGTTGTTCAGTTTGTAATGAACGTCTCATCATCAAATGAGGAAATCAGGATAGCATTAAATAGATACGACTTGTATGCTGTCGGATTCGTTGTTAGTGAGTACACATCATTACATCAACCTCCTGCTGAGAGACAGGGATACTGTGTTCTCTTCTGAAAAGTAGCTCCAAGAAACCACTTAACATTCAACAACATAATCGGCATACCGCTGCCGTTAACGTGTCATTGGAAATATATGCAGGGAAGTTATCGAGTCTAAGTCAAGTTTTAAAGCCCCCCAGGGGCTCACATCTAGTGGGACGTGGGTTGGCGACCACGGGACCCCAGCTGAGTCCGGCATTGCTTCCACTTACTTGTGCCGGGCTCCTCTCCGTCTTCTTTCCTGTCGACCTCACTTGGTCAACTCTTGTTCTCTTCCGAACCCGACAGTATTAGGGTATCCGAGACCTAGGGAGTCTCTTCCTTTCCCGCCTTAACTGGCCCTTGTCTCATCTTTTCTGATACCCTCCTTCTGCTAGGAGTCAGCCTTCTTTTTCTTTTCAACTTATTTCCTGCCTTCTGCTCAAGGCCCTCAAGGAGGCAGGGTGTAAGTAGCCCCATCACTTCTGGTGCACCCTAGATATTGCTACAACCTCAGGGGCTCACGGCTGGTGAGTTCGGGAGTTGGCGACCCCGAGGGATTCCTGAGCTGGGTCCGGTTTTTCCCCTTTTATCCATTACCTCTGGGGCAGACCCTCCCCTCTTTCACTTTCCTATCTGCCTTTCATGACTCTCCTTCCTTCCAAGTCCCTCAATCCGCATTCTTCGAGGGTTGAGGGCATTTATTTTCCTCCTGTCCTTTATTTGCCTTATTCTCCTTTTGTTCTCCAATTTCTTCTTCTAGTATATACGTTAGTAGTTAGTTTTAGTTATAGTTTACATTTCATTATCATCTTCACGATCACCCAAACCATTAGGGGCCGATAACCTAGATGTTAGGCCCCTTAAAACAACAATTATCATGATCATCAAGTTTTAAAGCCTAAACTGTTCGTCAAACGTGCGGGTTCCCCCCAAAGTGTTCCTAGGTTACCTATGTGCTAAGCATGAATGTTGTTCTACTTCGATGATGATGATGATGATGATGATGATGATGATTGTTGTTGTTTGAAGGGGAGGAACACTGAGGTCATCTGCCCCTCTCATCTACTTACATTTTCAAACTAAGTAAATCAGCGTCAACTTTTGATTATGGCCGAATTTTTCCCAATCCTAGGCTAAATTTCATATAGACACTCTACCGCAGACGGACACCTGAATAACACAGGTTATCAAATAATTCACATACTAACGTACACGAGGCTGATACTGATGGCTACTATAAACCTCTGCATGAAATAACAACAGCAACAGACACAAATTGTTCACTCTGGTCTCATCATCGTATATGAACGTTTGTTAGTCTGTTACTGATAAAAATCCACACATTTATTTTCAGCATTCAGTAGGCCTGCAAGCCTCTCTGAGTAAACGAGACTCTCCCATAATCCTTTAATATTGCAGTTAGCGACGCGTCCTCATCAGTTTCTATACCTCTTGTCTTGGACTCGTTTAACACCTAAGTTATTCCAACTGTTCTTTATCCTCCATAACTGGTCACATATTTTCAGATAATATTCCCTCATGCATTTGCATTATCCGATCTGAGTGATATGCATGGCTTCATCCAGTGAGTTGATTCCTCATGTATAGCCTTCGTTTCATCACAATTACCCTCCAGCCATTCCTCAGATCAGTTCGCCCAACAAATATTCACGCTACCTTCGTGTGTGTAGCCTCTAGCTTAGAGTGCTGTATCCTATATCCTCCCACTCACGATTAGTGTAGGGATAGTTTGGTCTGAGAACTGATTACATCAGAGGAGCAGTGAAAGTGGGACCCATAGGAAAGAAGGTGCAAGAGAGTAAGTATGGGCATTTGCTGAGAAGAGAGGTACCTGCAGATGCCCTTGACAGGAAGAAGTGGCGAACGACAACCAAGCACGCAGACCCTCCGCCAACGCGGGAAATACGCTACAAGGAGGAGTATTCTTGAGGAATTCCTTGGAAAACTGCGTTTAATTCTTTGCGTTGCGTAACCAGTAAAGTTCAAATGTTGGTTAAAAGAGGCGCCTTAAATTGTACCACGTTCCTTGTGGTGACTTATTGTTGAGTCTTATTTTTCTTGTGCTGAAATAACATACGGTTATGGATTTCCAAAGAAACTCCGTCACAGTCGCAGTACGGAGTATTGACAACTTGAGTACGAAATAAGTGGATTCTGAAACATACATGGTTGATCTTATTCTGCAGATGGATGTCACATGTAATATGCTAAGTAACCTACTTTCAGGCACTAAAACTATTACCGACACTTCTAATGAGGAGAACCATTTAATTTAGTGTACTTTGTGTTCTCATGACGAGTATCTTGACACCTAAGTCTTTGAGAAGTCAGGGATCTTCGACTAAAAGCCCACTTCTATAGCCTATTGTGCATCCTGAGTAATTGCTGGTTGATTCCTCATTTTAGGGACTGCGACAACGCGGTCATGTAGCCCCGTGTACTTTGGGTGTGTGCAGAATCTGTCTGATAACCGGTGTTAATTGTGATGGCTGTATTAGTGTGTGTTATCTGTTTTTAATTTTTAATTCAAGTAAGGACTGTAGACATACAATTTTCAAGTAGTTCCTACTTTGCTACCAAACGCCACCGTCAACGAAAACTAGTTCTGAACTTGCTTACTAATTGCCACCGCAGTAGGCTCATGGTGACGAACGTTGGATCCTAAGAGCGTTAGTCAAATCTAACCTATAATTTAGCTTCATACAAGTGTAATTAGTGGAAGGTTCTTTTACATCCCATAAATCTATGACATGGGACCGCTGGCTTTACTTCACCTCCGAAGGAAGGCATACCGAGGGATTTTTAACGCTCTAAAACAATCCAAAGATTTCAGCCGGGTTTGAACCCGCGACCTCGGGCATAGAAGCTCAGCATGCTACCAACTACGCCGCCGAAGCTGCTTGAATAACTGCAGTGTACAAGGAGTACTCTCAGATACTCTGTGCTTCTAGTAATAGGCGACTAAGTGACCGTGTAGCCTACATCCACTTGGTACTGCACTAAGTGAACTGTGCACTCTTAAGGGCTTGTTGGTGATTTTGGGAATTTGTGATCCCAAGAGATACCGGAGATGGGACCGTCTTCAAATTATTCCAGCGACTTTTCAACTTGTATTTCTACCATTCTTGGCCATATCCCCTTCAAGAGCCTCTTCTTCATTCCATTACTAATAATAACTAGCGGACCCATATGAGAACTCTCGCATAATGGGTTGTGTGCGCCCCATGTGTACAGACTACCCGCCCGGCTCCAGTGCTATGCGGGCTGTACGCGACATAGTTCTGCCAGAGGCTATCGTCTTGTTCATAAGTTTAAAAGCACTTAATAAACAAATAAATATATTTCCGTTGACTTAACAAGAAATGCAAGATTTTTCCTGTACTATTGAGACGACTTGGAAGATTTTGGTACAAGCCACACCTTCTAACTGTCTCTGGTTTAGGAGCTTGAGTTTTGTGATACATACACCTTAGCGTATTATACAGGGTGATTTTTTCCACCGTGTGCAAACTCTAGGGATTGATCGCGGGGAGGATACGGAACAAAAATAGTCTAATGAGCGTATGTCCGGAAATGCATGATGTAGATGATAGGGACCAGTCTTCCTTCCACGTTGCCTAACAGGCTGGAACTATCGGCGTTTCTTGCGGGTGACTTTGACTCCCTTGCTGGAAGACGTACCATTGATGATTCGCAGGGTTATGTGGCTGCTACATGATGGTGCTCCAGCCCACTTCACCGTTAACGTCCGGACGTATCTCAATCGTGTCGTCTCTGGATCGGACGAGGAGGTCCAATTGCATGGCCTGCTCGTTCACCAGATCTCAACCCGTGCGATTTCTGGTTATTGGGCCATCTCAAATGTATCGTGTATGCAGAGCCCATTCCCGACGTGGAGGCACTGGAGCAGCGTATTCATGCTGCCTTTGACACTGTTCGGATGCAGCCTGGTCGATGTGAACGTGTGACACAGAACATGTTAAGGCGCGTACACGCATGTGTGGAGGCACATGGAAACCATTTACAACACATACTGTAACTGTGGCTGCATGGTACAGCGCGTATTAGACTGCCGTCTCTGTAACGAAGTATGATCTAATAAATGGTCCCTAACAAACAAACCATGCATTTCCGGACATACGTTCATTAGACATTTTCTGTTACGTATCCTCTTCTCGATCAACCCCTAGAGTTTGTACACGAAGAAACAAATCACCCTGTATAATAAGATAGACTAACAATAATACTCGTAAGAATACAGGATGGACAGGAGAACGCAATAAAGAGCACAGTGAATGGATGAGGAGATATTGGAAAGAAAAGGGGGAACATTGTGTTAAATACTTTCTCACGCACTCCTTATTTGGTAATAATAATGTTATTGGTTTCACGTCCCTTTTAACTACTGCGGCTTTTAGAGACGCCGGGCTGCCGGAATTTTGTTCCAAAGGGGATCTTTAACGTACCAGTAAATCTACTGACACGGCTCCCTCATATTTGCGCACCCTCAAATGCCAACTGACTTCACCAGGATTCAATCCTGCAACCTTGGGAACAGCAGGTGAGAACTCCTTATTTGGACATAACGAATCAAATAGTAATAACAATGTGGGAGCCGGATGAGGATCAAGACGGCCGAGTATGGCATCTAGGGGGCGCAGGAGTAAGCTCAGCACCATTGTCGGAGAATAAAAAGAAGAGAAGCAATATTCCGAGTTACGATGAGCTGCGAAACACATTCCCTTAATTCTATATATTGTATTCTAATAAGTTTCTTTGTTTAAATAAATAATTCAGTCCTATATTCGATGCTTGTGAGTGTCATGATCTGGAAACCGTTTCCCACAATAATAATAATAATAATAATAACAATAATAGTAATAAAGGTTTTAACGTCCCTTTAAATTGGTTTGCCTTTTTAGTGTCGGTATTTCACAATGGAAGGGTTCTTTAATGCACCATTTAATATACCGATACGAGGATGATGCATTTAAACTCATTTAAATATCATCGGACTGAGTTGGAATGGAACCCACTATGTTGAATGTTGAAGGCCAACGCTTAATCCGACACCATTCTTTGAGAAGTTGATGGCATTTATTTCCTTCTCTGTTCTTATATATCCCTTACTGATCCCTCCAGAGTCTCACATATAGTGGGTTGTGGGTTGGGTTGGAGACCACGGGACCCCAGCTGAGTCCGGCATTGCTTCCACTTACTTGTGCCCGGCTCCTTTCCGTCTTCTTTCCTGTCGACCTCTCTTGGTCAACTCTTGTTCTCTTCCAACCCCGACGGTATTAGGGTATCCGAGGCCTAGGCAGTCTTTCACTTTCCCGCCTTAATTGGCCCTTGTCTCATCATCTTTTCTGATACTCTCATTCTTCGAGGGATCAGCCTTCTTTTTCTTTTCATATTATCTCTTGCCTTCTGCAAAAGGCCCACACGGAGGCAGGGTATATGTAGCCCCACCACTTCTGGTGCACGCTGGATAGTGCTACATCCTCAAGGGCTCACGGCTGGTGAGTTTGGGAGTTGGCGACCCCGGGGGATTCCTGAGCTGGGTCCGTGTTGTCCCCTTTTCCTCTGACCTTGGGACGGCCCCACTTCTCTTTCCCTTTTCTATCTGCCTTTCATGGCTCTCATTCCTTCCAAGTCCCTCAATCCTCATTCATCGAGAGTTGAGGGTATTTCTTTTATTCCAGGCTTTCATTTGCCTTATCCTTTATTTTTTTTTTACTATTTCTTCTTCTAGTTTTTAAGTGAGTAGTTAGTTTTAGTTGTAAGTTTAATTTGATAATCTTTCATTTTCACAATCACCCAAACCATTAGGGGCCGATAACCTAGATGTTAGGTCCCTTAAAACAACAATTATCATCATCATCCTTAATAGTATCAGCAGTAGGAATAATTCTCATAAGTAAGGCCAATAACAATGCAGTTCAGCCCTTTGGAAGGTTAACAAGCATTATCTTAATCATCATCATCACTGTTAACATTACGCTATCTCGAACATTCCACACACTTGTTTGAAGATGCCCCTTGCTTGACAAGCTAAGAACGTGGCCCGCGGGAGATCACGTTACAGGTCAATTGTAGACATCAGCGGGATGTGAACTGCTAAGTGCCCGAGCTGGTTCTTTGAATATTTACCTCCACGACCAGTTTTCAAAATTAACACCTTAGCTTACATTACCTCCCAGAATTATATACCCCAGGCGCTCTTCAATATGCTTGCACAATTTAACAAACCATGAAAACGAATGCGATATTACACCCATTTGTACCCATTAATTTTTACCTATCCGCTGTATTCAAATGATATCATACACTGGCCAAGCCGTGGTAGGATCTGAACTGTCATCAAATTTACATACATAGATGTTGTTATACATAGAGTAAAACATTACATCCTACATAACGTAGGCTCTCTCATCTGTATGCAAATGAATGAAAGTTTACTTCTTAATTGAAGATAAACTTTGTTTTTGGTTTCTACAAGAATGCTACCCCATACTGTGGCAAGGTATTGTCAGAAATAACTTCCAGGTTTTATGTAGGCATTGCTAATAGTTAGCGTTCTCATTTTAAATATGATACTTGTGTTATTTAGCACCAAACTGAATTTATTTATCTCACAGCACTCCATTCCACTATAATCTTCATCTTATTGCACATCTGTGAGTGCGTGGACAGAAGAACGCCCAAGCTATCTTCAGCCTACTGAAGGGGGCGACTGAAGTATAGGGTATGTGTAGGTTATCTCAAGGTGATGATATTGGTGGCTTCGGTGGCGTAGTTGGTAGTATGCTGAGCTGCTATGCACAAAATCGCGGGTTCAAACCCGGCCGAAGTCGTCGGATTTCCTAAGAGCGTTAAAAATCCTTCGGAGGGGAAGTGAAGCTGGCGGTCCCATGTCATAGACTTATGGCATGTTAAAGAACCTTCTACTAATTACACCTGTGTGAAGCTAAACTAATTATAGGTTAAACATTTGACAAACGCTCTTAGGTTCGGACGTTCGTCGCCAAGTGCCGACCGCGGTGGCATCTGGTAACCAAGTTCTGAATTAGTAGTCGTTGACGGCGGCGTTTGGCGGCAAAAGTAGGAACTACTTGAAAAAATTCAATGTCAACAGTCCTTACTTGAATTGAAATCATATAACACACAGTAATACAGTCATCCCAATTAACATCGGTTATCAGACAGATTCTACACACACCCAAAGTACACGGGGCTACATGAACGCGTTGTCGCAGCCCCTAAACTGAAGAACCAACCAAGGTGATGGATGATACACTATGGGTAAATCTAACGAGAGAACGGTACAAAATGGATCATCGACTTTCTGGAGAAAAAAGAAATTATATTCCTGAAGACCATTTTTGTTTTCCTCCTCGTTGCGTAGTGGCTAGCATGCATGGCTGTCACCGCAGAGGCCCCGGGTTCAATTCTCGGCTCTGCCAAGGAATGTAATTCTGATCTGAAGGCTGGAACGGGGTTCACCCAGCCTTGTGAGGCAAAACTGAAAAGAGGTGGGATCAATTCCTACCTCAGCCATCCTGGAAGTGGTTTTCCATGGTTTCCCACTTCTTCTCCAAGCAAATGCCGGGATGGTACCTAACTTAAGGCCATGGCTGCATCCTTTCCATTCCTCATCCGATTTACAAATACACACATTAATACAGCCATCACAATAACACAGGTTATCGGACAAATTACACACACTCAAGTACACGGGGGTACATGACCACTATTTCGCAAAGCCTCTAAATCAACAACAATAAAAACGAAGGCTCTTTTAAACTGAAACGGGCCTGAAGGGTCTAATTTTTCGCTAGTACTTAAGGGGACAGTGTGGAGATAAAAATCGATATCTTGGTCGTTTTGGTGAAAAATTATTTCTTAAATTATTTCTTACCAGGAAGTTATTCTGTTCAATTCAAACTATCACTCCGCAACGTAGCCTTTAAATCACTCACTACGACCAAGATGGAGAAGGGGCTGCAGCAAGTCTGAAGATTGGAGGTTCAATCTACGGTGCTGACAACGCCTATCATGAGTGTAGCTTTTACATGGATATGCTTTTTGGATGGAGGTCTTGTTGTGATTAGCATCATCAATTTCCCGACGCCATGGTAACCATGACAACCAACGTTCGTCACCAATGTTTACTAAAAGAGTAGCTAGCGTCATCTATGTGTTGCTTTAAGAACACGAGCTCTTAGTTACGTGCCGTACCTACATGTCGCTCGGACTGGCTGTGTGGCTCAGCGGTAACGTTCTCGCTTGCTGGGTCCCAGGTTGCTGGTCGTATCCTGGCGCAGTCAGCTGGCATTTGAGGGTGCGCAAATGCGAGGGAGCCGTGTCAGTAGATTTACTGGCACGTTAAAGATCCCCGTCGGGGCAAAATTCCGACACCCCGGCGTCTTTAAAAGCCACGGTAGTTAAAAGGGACGTAAAACCAATAACATTATTTACATGTTGCTATAAGAACACAAGTTCTTAGTTACGTGCCTTAGCTACGTTTTGTTTGTTCATATATGTGTTGCTTTAAGAACACAACCTCTTACCTATGTGTTGCTATACGAACTTAAAATCTTAGTTACGTGTCTTAACATGTTGCTATAAGAACTCAAGCTCTCAGTACCTACGTGTTGCTATAAGAACACAAGTTCTTAGTTACGTGCCTTAGCTACGTTTTGTTTGTTCATATATTCGTTGCTTGAAGAACACAACCTCTTACCTATGTGTTGCTATACGAACTTAAAATCTTAGTTACGTGTCTTAACATGTTGCTATAAGAACTCAAGCTCTTAGTTACGTGCCGTACCTACGTGTTGCTATAAGAACACAAGTTCTTAGTTACGTGCCTTAGCTACGTTTTGTTTGTTCATATATGTGTTGCTTTAAGAACACAACCTCTTACCTATGTGTTGCTATACGAACTTAAAATCTTAGTTACGTGTCTTAACATGTTGCTATAAGAACTCAAGCTCTTAGTACCTACGTGTTGCTATAAGAACACAAGTTCTTAGTTACGTGCCTTAGCTACGTTTTGTTTGTTCATATATTCATTGCTTGAAGAACACAACCTCTTACCTATGTGTTGCTATACGAACTTAAAATCTTAGTTACGTGTCTTAACATGTTGCTATAAGAACTCAAGCTCTTAGTACCTACGTGTTGCTATAAGAACACAAGTTCTTAGTTACGTGCCTTAGCTACGTTTTGTTTGTTCATATATTCGTTGCTTGAAGAACACAACCTCTTACCTATGTGTTGCTATACGAACTTAAAATCTTAGTTACGTGTCTTAACATGTTGCTATAAGAACTCAAGCTCTTAGTTACGTCCTTACCTACGTGTTAAGGGGCAGATGACCTCGCTGTTCCGCAACTTAAAACAACTATAACTAACTAACTAACTAACTAACTAACCAGTGCTTTTTAAGGGGGAACGCGGGGGTATGCGTACCCCTTAAACATTTGAAAACTGTTTGAAAAAATATTGGTACATTTGTATCTAGTCCGGCAAATATAACTTCCGACTTGAAAGTTCATCGATCAGCTGGCGTCAACGCACTGTTCACAACAGTTGGAGGAGATTTCGAGTTATCCTCGATAGAAATCGATTTATCGAATCAGTTTTTTTCGGTCGGCTACTCGGCACTCCGTTCTTATAAAGCACGCAGACTAGTGTATGGAGGCTGGGTAGGTTGTTATGTTGTGCGTGTGGTTAGTTTTGAAGGATGAATTTATTATTTTATTTATTTATCGTATGGCTTTTAGTGCCGGGAGTGTCCGAGGACATGCTCGGCTCGCCTGAGTTTGTAGCTGCTTCCAGCGGACACCCTAAAGGGTGAGCTACAAGTTCCGTTCAATTTCAAGTAGTTCTAACGTTGGAACGTTGATAGAGCGTTTTGACGAAATCTAACCTAACAATTTTGCTTTACACAAGTTTAGTCTGTGAAAGGATCTTTTACATGCCATAAATCTATGACATGGGACCGCCAGCTTTACTTCCCCTCCGAAGGAAGGCATACTGAAGGATTTTTAACGCTCTTAAAAAAACCGACGACTTCAGCCGGGTTTGAACCCGCTATCTTGGGCATAGCAGTTCAGCATGCTACCGACTACGCCACCGAAGCCGCTTTGAAGGATGAAGAAAATAACGAACTATTTAACATCCACTTTGGCATCGAAAAAGCTGAAAGTTGATGATTCAAACACTATGACTGGACATTGCAAATTGCCGAAAATTGTAAGATTTTGATGTTTTGTCGACTACAACTGAGAGTACCACTTAAATTTCTTTAGAAAGAATGCACTGTAACTAACTAATTAAGCACACGATTTCAAGTAACGATGGTGGTGATTACTGATTTGACCTAGGCCTAACTCTGTTACACGTAAAACATAAATATATAAATTAATAACAAGATGTTCAGTAAATAACATATAGCCTACTTTCTCCTAAATGTATGGGTACTGTTATAACTCTTTGTCCTTTTCAAGGAGTTTAATTGAATGTTGGTTGTAGTAGCTTGTTGAAATACTACGTGTTATACGGATATTAATCATGAATATGAGGTGCACTTTGCTAGTGCTAACTTTGTACAAAAGTTCATTCAATTCGGTTTCGCCGTGTTTGAATTGATATGGTGAATCGATTTGCACACATACATGGCTGCTATCTGCAAACTACTGGGCTGATGACCTTGTATTTCAGTCAAAAGATGCATCGCACAAAAAGGTATGTTGCAAAATTTGGTAGAGATCAGATTATTAGGTTGGTCGTAATTTGATTTAATCTTTTAACATTTGGGTGGCCACCATTACGTTTCCGACAAGATGGCGACGATATAAAACATGACACTGAGTTGCCTTTTGCAAGTGCTACCTCTGTACCAAATTTCGTTCAATTCGTGTCTGAATTGATCGGGGGAATCGATTTGCACACATACATGGCCGCTATCTGTAAACTATTGGGCTGATGACCTTGTCGTTTGGTCATAACATGTTTACCACATAAAGGTATGCTGTTGCAAGATTTAGTAGAGATCAGATGATTAGGGTGGTCGTAATTTGATTTAGGCTTTTAACATTTGGGTGGCCGCCATTACGTTTCCGTCAAGATGGCGGCGATATAAAGCATGACAATGAGGTGCCCTTTGCTATTGCTACCTCTGTACCAAATTCCGTTCAATTCGGTTTCACCGTTTTTTAATAGATAGGGGGAATCGATTAGCACACAAACATGGCCGCCATCCGCAAATTATTGGGCTGATGACCTTGTAGATTGGTCCAAAGATTCTTCATATGTAAAGGTATAATGTTGCAAAAATTGGTAGTGATCAGATGATTCGTTTGGTCCTAATTTGATTTAAGCTTTCAATATTTGGGTGGTCGCCATTACGTTTTCGTCAAGATGGCGGCGATATAAAACATGACACTGAGGTGGCCTTTGCTAGTGCTACCTCTGTACCAAATTTCGTTCAATTCGGTTTCACCTTGTTTGAATAGATAGGGGAATCGATTAGCACACAAACATGGCCGCCATTCGCAAATTATTGGGCTGATGACCTTGTAGATCGGTCAAAAAATTTCATATGAATAGGTACAATGTTGCAAAAATTGGTAGAGATCAGATGATTCGTTTGGTCGTAATTTGATTTAAGCTTTCAACATTTGGGTGGTCGGCATTACGTTTTCGTCAAGATGGCGGCGATATAAAACATGACACTGAGGTGGTCATTGCTAGTGCTACCTCTGTACCAAATTTCGTTCAATTCGGTTTCACCGTGTTTGAATAGATAGGGGGAATCGATTTGCACACAAACATGGCCGCCATCCGGAAATTGTTGGGCTGATGACCTTGTAGATTGGTCAAAAGATTCCTCATATACAAAGGTATAATGTTGCAAAAATTGGTAGAGATCAGATGATTCGTTTGGTCGTAATTTGATTTAAGCTTTTAACATTTGGGTGGCCGCCATTACGTTTCCGTCAAGATGGCGGCGATATAAAACATGACACTGAGGTGCCCTTTGCTAGTGCTACCTGTGTACCAAATTTCGTTCAATTCGGATTCACCGTGTTGGAATTGATAGGGGGGGGGGGGGCAGACATTCAGTACACACACTCACACACACACACAGACACACAATTTTTCGCCCTGTGTTGATCTCATAAGTCTACTTTCATTTTTTGTAAAAATCGAAAGTAGGCTAAAAACTAAGGAAGAAAGCGTGTAATTTTGCGAGTGTTAATCTCGCACTCATGAGCAACGGTACCTCTTCTTTACGTGGAATATGAACCATCGGACGTTAGGTTTCAATTCAAAATCTCACATGCTTTAACCGGGAAAATTAATACATGAACACATAAAGAAAGTCAGAAAGAAAGAAAGAACGAAAGAAAGAAATAGGAACTCCATGACCACTATTTCAGTTTATCTTTACCAATTTGCATCATTGAAATGTAGCCAGGATAAGATTTAGCTAATTACTGGCTGATATTCTTACCTTGATAATGCCTGCCTCAGAAGTAAATTTCTCGTCGGCACCTTAGAGTTATATTACACGCCATTAGGTTGTGTCCCAAATGTCTTGCTGAACAGGGAAGACGCCTCTAATGGCAGCAAGACAGCGACCTTCTGGCCGAGGATAAAGGAATGTTCACTAATGGCTGAATAAATAACCACTTGCCAAATACGGGAACTTCACTAACGGGCTATTATAATGGTGTTCCTCTGATAACAACGGCCAATAAATCTACGGTCACAAAATTAAGATGTTAAATCGAATTCTGATAAGTTAAAACAACTTCAAGTCAAAGAAAGAAATGAGAGAATAACTTCAAAAGGTAAGTCGCCATCTCTGTCTCTGTCCCTTTGTTAGTATGAAGGGAAATCCATGTTTCAAAGCATCCAATAGTTGTAGTGATATGAACGTAATCATATCTAAAGCTTTCCTTATTGACAATTTAATATAAATGAAATACCAATATGTGTATTGCACCTTAGACAATAATAATAAATTAACATGCATTAATTAATGAAATCTACCAGTTCTTCTTCTTGTAAAAAAAACGAATGTAATTAAGAGCAAAGCTTTGTTTTTAATATTTTACTTGGGTTTTCTATGATTTTTAAATAAATATTGTTAAAAACAGATCTGTAACATTTGTTATAAACATTTTTATTATTTTTATTTAAATAATTCATTTAAAACCCAAGTAAATTATCAATAACAAAGCTTTGCTCGTAATTACACGCTGAAGAAGGCCGAAACATTTCGTTAATTATTGTATATTAATGTATATCGTTCAACCGGTGGCACTTTATGGAACTGAATGTTGGCCAGTCACGTAGAGACATGACATGGAAATGAAGATGATACGCTAGCCACAAAGACTACACCACATCAGGAATTAGGATGTTCAGGCAACATTTGGTGATAAAATGCGAGCGAGTCGTTTGAGATGTCATGGCCATGTGTTACGCAGCAACACTTCATGAGTAGCGTAAACTGCACTAGATTTGTGTCCTGAAGACCGTAGACCGTGAGGGGGACCAAGGAAGCGCTGGCTCGACACCTTACGGGAAGACAAACGCACGGTGAATGTTCTACCTAGGGACGCCAAAGAGCGGCAGAAAAACGATTATGATGATGATGATAATTGTTGTTTTAAGGGGCCTAACATCTAGGTTATCGGCCCCTAATGGTCTGGATGATAGCGAAAATGACAATGAAATTGAAACCATATCGAAAACCAATGTAGATTGAAAATGCGTATAAAAATGTAACTTAGATTGAGAAGACGCACAAAATGTAGATTGGAAATACTCACAAAAGGTAATGTACATGGGAAATACTCAAGGAAGCAATTTAGATTGAAAAATACGCACAAAATGTAGTTTAGGTTCAAAATACTTACAAAATGCAGTGTAGATTCGAAATACTCACAAAATGCTGTTGAAATTCAAAATACTTAGGCCTACAAGATTCAATTGAAATTGAAAATACTTGCAAACTACAATTTAGATTCATAGTACTGACAAGATGCAATTGAAATTGAAAATACTTACACAACGCAATTTAGATTGAAAATGCCTCAACCAGATTCAAAATACTCACAAAATGCAATTGAAATTCAAAATACTTCCAAAATGCAATTGAAATTGAAAATACTTACAAAATACAATTTAGGTTCATAGTACTGACAAAATGCAATTGAAATTGAAAATACTTACACAATGCAAGTTAGATTGAAAATGCCTCAACCTGATTCAAAATACTCACAAAATGCAATTGAAATTCAAAATACTTACAAAATGCAATGGAAATTCAAAATACTTACAAAATACAATTTAGGTTCATAGTACTGACAAAATGCAATTGAAATTGAAAATACTTACACAATGCAAGTTAGATTGAAAATGCCTCAACCTGATTCAAAATACTCACAAAATACAATTGAAATTCAAAATACTTACAAAATGCAATGGAAATTCAAAATACTTACAAAATGCAATGGAAATTGAAAATACTTACAAAAGGTAATTTAGATTCAAAATACCCACGATATGTCGGCACGCAATTCAAGATACTCACAAAGGTAATTTAGATACACAGCGAGCCAATTCATAAATATATTGCGGGAATCTTAATGATAAAAGTAAATATAATGAAAAGAAAAAGAATAATGAGGGATCATGAAAGATGAGAAGGGCCAATTAAGGAGGGAAAGGAAGAGACTGCCCGAGGCCTCGGATACCCTAATACCGTCGGGGTCGGAAGAGAACAAGACAGAGAAGAGCCCAGCATAAGTAAGTGGAAGCAATCCCGGACTCATCTGGGGTCCAATGGTCGCCAACCTACGTCCCACAAGTTGTGAGTCCCTGTGGGGGGGAGGGGGAATTGGGTAGGGGTTGAGGGGGGGGGGGGGAGGGGGAGGGCAGAAATACAAGCAAAGGTGCAAGAATGCAGACCCTGCAATGCGGGATAAATGCTAGGAAGAAGAATGAAAAATGAAAATCCACAGCCTGCTTCCAGTCCACCGACCGGGTCAGGGATGAAATGAATGAAGCCCCCATCTAGCGGCGAGGATATGAACTGTGCCGGCTGCCGAGGCCTGACGCACTCCTCTGGGGCAATGAATAAATGAATGACAGGTGAAATGAGATGATAGGGGAGAGTGTTGCTGGAATGACATTTTTGACAGGGAAAATCGGAGTACCCGGAGAAAAACCTGTCTGCCTCCGTTTTGTCCAGCACAGATCTCACATGGTGTGACCGGGATTTGAACCACGGACCCAAGGTTAGAGGCCGGCGTGCTGCCGCCTAAGCCACGGATGCTCTAGGAAGAAGAAGAAGAATGTATATTATTATTTTACACTTATTGACTGAAGTGTAATAAATACCCATTGGTATTTCATGTAGACATGCAATATGACTGGTTGTACTCCTCAGTTTTACTCCGTCTTGGATGAATTGTACTAGCTTATTTAAGTAGAGAAGTCAGCTTCACCGAATCAAGGCGGTCATCATGGCTAGGGTGACTATTCATCTGTTCCGTGAGCTTGGGAACCACTATTCTCATCCTTGGCACTGTTCACCTTTGTTTACTAGGATAGAGCAATATGGAAATAAATAAACGAAGCACGTATACTTTTGGTATCTTCTCTCCAACATGTTGCTGTGGCTTGTTCTGGATGGCTAGTACAAGTGTTTGCGGTGAGATTTTAGAACACTTCAGTTTTACAAATGCCACATCCTGATGAAATACTGTATGTCATAACTGAGTGAAATTGAATCATTCACTTGTATCATCAGCGGTGGGAAAACACGGAAATCCCAAGAAGATTCTTTCGCAACGATACCAAATGAGACCAATTCACCATGGGGCAGGATGTAACTGTTGTTGATGTTGTTTCATTTGGACATTGTAGTCATTTAACACCGTGTATTTTGGTGAGTGGAATTTCGTCTGATAACCTATGTTGTTTATTTATTTATTTGTACACGGTTCCTTCCTTCCTCCTTCCCTCCCTTCCCTTCCATTCCTTTCTTCCATCCTCCTTCTCTTCTTTCCATCCCTTCCCTCCCTTCCCTTCTATTCCATTCCTTCCTTCCTTTCTTCCCTTCCTTCCTCCTTCCATCCATCCTCCTTCACTCCGTTCCATCCCTTCCCTCCCTTCTCACCCTCTGCCCCCAGGGGCTCACATCTAGTGGGACGTGGGTTGGCGACCACGGGAGCCCAGCTGAGACCGGCATTGCTCCCACTTACTTGTGCCGGGCTCCTCTCAGTCTTCTTTCCTGTCGACCTCCCTTGGTCACCTCTTGTTCTCTTCCGACCCCGACGGTATTAGGTTATCCGAGGCCTAGGGAGTCTTTCACTTTCCCGCCTTTAATTGCCCCTTGTCTCGTCTTTCCTGATACCCTCCTTATGTGAGGGGTCAGCCTTCTTTTTCTTTTCCTTTTACCTCCTGCCTTGTGCTCAAGGCCCTTAAGGAGGCAGGGTGTATGTAGCACCACCACTTCTGGTGCACCCTAGATAATGCTACACCCTCAGGGGCTCACGACTGGTGAGTTCAGGAGTTGGCGACCCCGAGGAATTCCTGAGCTAGGTCCGTTTTCCCCTTTTGTCCCTTACCTTTGGGGCGGACCCTCTCCTCTCTCTCTTCTCCTCTTTTCCTTACATTTCCTTTTCTCTTTAAGATTCCCGCACTGCTTTTGTTACTTGGTTCACCGTGTGTCTAAATTCCCTTTTAGTGATTTTTAAGGCATTTTTAATCTACGTAGCATTTTGTAAGTTTTTTTCGATCTAAATTACATCTCGCGATTGTTTTCAACCTCAATTGCATTTTGTTAAGATTGACAATCTAAATTGCTTTTTAGTAAGTCTTTCAATATGGCGGAGGGACCTTTGTGAGTATTTTGAATTTCAAGTGCATTTTGTAAGTATTTTCAACCAAAACCGCATTTCGCACGAATTTTGAATCTAAATTGCATTTTGTTTAGCGGGCATTTTGCACATATTTTGATTCTCAATTGCATTTTGTGGGTATTTTGAATCTAAATTACATTTTGTCAAGTATTTTCAATCTAAATTGCTTTTTGTAAGTATTGTCAATCCACATGAGTCCTTTGAATCTACCGTACATTTTGTAAGCATTTTCAATTTCAATTGCATTTTGTAAGTATTTTGAATTTAACTTGCACTTTGTGAATAATTTGGATTGGAACTGGGATAGGGCCTATTTCAATCTGAATTACATTGTGTATTTTCAATTTCAATTGCATTTTGTAAGTATTTTGAACCTCAATTGCATTTTGTACGTATTTTTATCTAATTTGCATTTTGTAAGTATTTTGAATTTCAGTTGCATTTTGTAAGTATTTCGACGCTACATTACATTTTGTACGTATTTTGAATCTAGCCTACGTTTTGTTCAATCTATTCGTTTTGTGCAGATTTTCGTTCTAAATTCCCTTTTGTAAGAACATATTGTGAGTTGTTTCCATCTGAGTTCCTTTTTGTACGTATTTTCCGCCTCAGATAATTTTGTTCTGGTTTCCATTTCATTATCATTTTCGCTATCACCCAGATCATTAGGGGCCGATAACCTAGATGTTAGGCCCCTTAAAACAACAATTATCATCATAATCATCTTCTCTCCCTTCCCTGCCTTTGCTCCCTTCCCTCTCTTCCCGTCTTCCTTTCCCTTCCTTCCTTCTCTACCTTTCTTCCCTTCCCTTCCTTCCCTTCCTTCCTCTCTCCCTCCCACCGTTCCTTCCTTCATTAGTAGTAGTAGTAGTAGCAGATTCATTAGTGTTACGACTACTACTGATACTACACATGCGAAGTTGTCGCATGTGTATAAACCACCCGCCCGGCTTTATTGGTATGCTGGCTGGACGCGACACCAATCTGGCAGGGCTATCTTCTTGTTTATTTGTTTAAACGCACTCATTGAACAAATTTTCAATATTTATGAAATCAGAGTGCAGTTCGTCGCTACTGCTCTTTCTTTTAAATACTCATGTGTTACGATCGGTTACTCGTAGGCGCCCCATGTGTGTACAGGGTGTTTCTAAATTGCCATTACAGACTTTGAGGGCTTGTAGTGGGGACCAAGACGGTTAAGTTTAGCATAGGAACTTGTGTCCGGAAACGTACCGTCTTCCCGCCACCCACTTAAAACCACTGCAGCACACGTTCAAATCTCCCGCATTTTCAGCGCCACTGAGTAGAGTACGCTCGTCAATGAACGATCCGGGGGACGTGGTGGCGCAGCGGTCAAGCTAGTCGCCTCTCACCAAGGTGGACCGGGTTCGATTCCCGGTCAATGCATGTGAGATTTTCACACCATGTCCTGTGGTTCGGATTCCACATGATCACAAGATTAATGGTCACGTAAAACTACAAGATTATTCATTAAACGATCATCTGATTTCCCCTATCCCTTACATTAAAACCTTGATTTACGAGACCTCTGTGGAATCCAAGAAAGACCTACTGGTGCGGGTTATGGCTGCGGTGGATGTTGGAGGACCAGGAATTGGTGATCGTGTGTACGAGAACATGGTACGGAGCTACCGTGCCTGGGTTGACGTCGGTGGTCGTCACATCGAGCCCCACCTGTAATTGGACCCAGACGACATGCAGCAGGAGTCGGACAGAGCGCCGAAAATGCGGGAGCTTTAAACGTGTGCTTTGGTGTGTTTTTGCGGGTCGCAGGAAGACGGATACAAGTTCCTATGCTTAACAGTCTTGGTTCCCACTACAAGCCTTGTAGTTCCGCCCCTTGAAACAACGACAACAATAACTAACTATTATTGTTATCTAGGCTCGACGCGGCACAGTTCTGGCAGGGGCTATCGTCTACTTTATTTATTTAAACGCGCATTTCAAAGAATGCAAACCTTTTCCTGTACTATTGAGAAAATTTACAAGATATTGGCACAAATCACAACTTCTAACTCCCTCTGGTTTAGGAGCTTGAGTTGCATGAAGCGATGATATTATTATTATTATTATTATTATTATATTTATATATATAATGCGTTTGGCCCTCTAAGGAGCACGTAGAACCATTAGTTAACATTGGTCTTCTTGTTCTTCTTATCTTCCCAAAACTTCCTCATCCTTTCGCTATGTGCCTGTCTTCTTTCTTGTGTCCAAGCAGCTTTAAGTTTCAAATTCTGTCCCGTAGGGATCTTGGGTGGAAACTTCTACGAATTTACTTTTTGTCTATATGCAGTCCGCGTCGTTGTCAGTGGGTCAATATTGATTTCAGTGAGGTCCTTTTGGGTGTCTGCTAGTCACTAGTCAGCGTACTTTGGTTTGTCGGTTTCCATTGACTATGAGGAAGATTTTCTTGGTCAGTCGGGAGTTGTCCATTCGAGCTATATGTCCGTAGAATTTCATGCGTCTTTTACGTGCGAGTGAGGCGAATCGTTCAGTCCGTGATTACAGTTCGTCTGAGCTTTTCCTCATCCAGATACCGTCCTGAAGCTTTGGTCCAAAGATTTTTCTCAGTATTTGTCGTTCTATCTTCTCAATGTATTTGATGTTGATGGTTAACGATGACGTCTCAATCGCATAGAGTGCCTCTGGGAGGATGACTGTGTGGTAGTGATGGAGTTTGGTTTTAGTGGAAAGTGATTTCTTGTTGTAAATATTCCAAGTGATTGTGTAAGCTTTGCGTAATTTTTCTGCACGTGTTTTGTTAGCCATTCTTTCGTTACCGGTGTTCCCGATAATTTCACCTAGGTACTTGAAGTGCTTAACTTGTGTGATGTCGCCATATTTGGTTGTAATTGATGCCAGGTTTGTGCTCTTGGAATCCATGTACTGTGTTTTCTCGTAAGAGATATGGAGGCCGGTTCTGATTGATATCTCATGAAGCTTCTCGATGGCATGTCTGGCTTCTTCTGGAGTCCGGGTAATTATTGCTAGGTCGTCAGCAAAGGCGAAGCATTTTATGTTGATTCGTTTTTCTTTTGTTCCCATACTTATTCCAGGTATTTCTTTCTCCCATGTTCTGATGATCTTATCTAGTACCAGGTTGAATAGGAGTGGGGACAACCCATCACCCTGTCTTACGCCTGTTCTAATGTGAAAAGGTTCGGACACTTCACCCATAAATTTAACTTTAGAAGTTGTATCTGTCAAGGTCTGTTGGATTAATGTAGTTGTTTTGTTGTCCACACCATATTCACGAAGTATATTAAACAGAGTTGCGCGGTCGATTGAATCATATGCTTTCTTAAAATCTACGAAGGTGACAACTGTGCGATTCGACTGGCGATGTTGGAGTACCATCTTGAGGTTCCAGAGCTGTTCTGCACACGATCGACGCGGTCGAAATCCCGCCTGATATTCACCGATCATGTGCTCTGTCTGTTGCTCCAATCTGGTGAGGAGGGCACGTGAGAGTACCTTGTAGGCGATTGGCAGGAGTGAAATGCCTCGGTAATTATTCGGATCTGTCTTGTCGCCCTTTTTGTGTAGTGGGTGAATCAAAGCAGTTTTCCAATCAACCGGTATGGTGTCACTCTCCCATATATTAGCAATGATGTTTTGTAGTCTTTCAGTCAAGAGTTCACCTCCAATCTTGAGCACTTCGGCGATTACACCGTCTTCTCCTGGTGCCTTGTTGTTTTTGAGATGTAATATGATGTTTTGTATCTCATCATATTTTGGTGGTACTGAGTCCTGGTTTGGGGCAGTAAGTGGAGTTGGAGATTCTCTGCAGGTGGTTCACAATTGTGAAGCTCCTCGAAGAACTGTTTCAGGATATCACAATTGGCCTTTGTGTTTGTCTCAAGTGTGCCATCAGGGCGGCGAAAACAAAGACTGGGCGGCTTGTAGTTCGTCAGTTCTTCCCTAAATGTCCTGTGGAAATTTCGTGTGTTGTTCCTCTCAAAGTCATTATCGATTTCTTCCAATCGTTTGAGGTGGTACATGCGTTTAACTCGTCTGATTGTTTTGGATGTTTGCTTCTGCGTTTCTAAAAAGTTCTGCCAATGTTCTGGTGTTCGGTTGCTATTCCATGTCTTCCAGGCTCGGATTCGAGACTATGCTCCACCATCTGTGTTTTCGTTTCCTTGGTGGTTTGCCGAGTTTTCTTGTTGATTCTTGGATGGCCTTGAGAAGTTCATCCCATGTTTCCGTGTTAGTCTGTAATGATTGTGTAAACTCCTGTGCGTGTTCTTTTAGGTATTCCGGATCTATGCGTGGGAGTTTGGAATTTGGACGCGTTTTACGATTGGGTATGAAGCAGACTTTAATCTGCGAGAGATGATGGTCGGACTCTACGTAACCTTTGCGTACCCTCACGTTCATGATTTCTGGAGAGAATTGTCTGGTTATTGCTACATGATCTATTTGATACTCCCCGATGTGGTTTATGGGAGATTACCATGTAGTCATTTTTCGTGGTGGTTTCTTGAAATGTGTGGACATTAGTTGTAGGTTGGCCATTCCACATATGTTGATTAAGCGAAGCCCATTCGCATTCGTCTTATTATTATTATTATTATTATTATTATTATTATTATTATTATTATTATTATTATTATTATCTTTATTTACTCAACTTACAGTTGGTAACATGACTCATATCGGTACATTACGTACAAGAAAATGAGTAATGTCACACTTTGAAAAGCCTATAGCATACATTTTCAAACTATACCTTTATAACATAGACATTTGACAGTTAATTTTCTTTATGTTCGACCCTGACTGTTATATGACTGAAAACTGTATCATAATGATGGTCATTATAACACTATTTTTCATTATGAAACAGTTTCTCCCACCAATAACAACTCAAAAAACAGTTGTTTGACCAATTAGATAAGTGTACCTTCGCGCATGCGCTCAAAATCCAACATGTCTGTATAAATTACCGAAAGTGCACCGTCCAAATGTTCGCCTAAATAAACTGGTGAATATGAGACCAGAAATAGCACTGTACCTTAATATCTACAAATCCAATTTCTACACAGCGCGTTGTTTTCAAACGCATTCGGTGACATTTTTACTGAATACTGGCGCTCAATCTGCACATATGGCATTGAAGCACACAGAGCGCATGCGTCGGTCGATCAGAGAGCTTGGAAATCAGAGATATCCTATACTCAGCGCAGCACCCGATCACAAAATTCGAGTGACAATCTCAACAGATATTTATGAATATTTATGTTAAAACATATAATAAAGTTATAATTATCGTCGAACATAAACAGTCATATGCAACTCGCCTATAATGGTAATTAAGACACTCGTATGGAAATTATAAAACTTGCATACGCTCGTTTTATAAAGATACTCGTGTCTTAATTATAGCCATTATAGGCTCGTTGCATAATGTACTATTTTCAGTAATGTTATCGTCCACGTCCCTTTTTCACAAGAGGGTCCAAGATAATTCTAGTGTGTATTCAAAAATCCTCTAACGATGTTGCAGGTCTTCAGAATTGCAGCCTTTTGTGCAATAGTGTGGGTGTATATGGGAAGAATTAGTGTGGCTAGATTTACTGAAAAGGATTTAGGTGTCAGGCCAGTGAGAGAAAGGAGGAAAGGAAGGATCTTCACATGTTTTTGTCTCCAGATTCTAGCCACCTCCATAGCTAGAGGAGTATATTTATCAATCTTCTCTCTGTATTTACGGTGGATATTGTGGCCATTCGGAACAGATATGTCAATCAAGTACGTGTGATAGTTCCTCTTATCAGTTGAAGTTATGTCTCGTCTATTATGAGGAGTTGTTTTGTCAGTTTGAATAGTGCGATCCCAATACAGCTTGTAATCTTCCTTTTCCAGCACACTTTCTGGAGAGTATTTGTAATAAGGCGTCCTGTCGTGTATGGGAGATCGGGTTAGGGCGAGTTTTTGATGAATGACTTTGGCAACATCGTTATGCCTCTCACTGTCAGTGTAAGATGTTGGCGCTAGAATTCTGCAGACGCTGGTAATTATGCTCTATGGTTTCTGGGCTGGTATTGCACTTCCTGCATTCGTCATCTATAACAGTCTGATCTTTCAGGATGTGTTTCCTATAACTTTTTGTAGTGATAACTTTGTCTTCTATCGCCTGGTTAAATCCCTCAGTTTCTGGAAACAGCTCTCCCATTGGTAGTCATGTGTTCGAAAGCTGTTGTCAATATTCTTGTCATTGCACTGGTTGTAGAATCTGCCAAGAAGTTCTTTTCCTGTCCATCTCTCCATCTTATCTCTGTTCAGTGTGTTCTTGTCTTTCATGACGAAATTTCCTTCATGGAGGTTCAAAGGAGTGTGGTTGAAGTCAGCTTGTGCTACCGCTCGATGTAAAACACTGGTATCTTTCCGAGAATGAAAGTAATTCCTGAGGTGTATAACTTGTTGATTGTGCAGAGCTATAGCATCAAGAATACCTCTGCCTCTTTCATTTCTGGGAGTAGTTACTCTCTCTCCTACAAGCATTGGGATGCAATATTCTGTGTTTCGTAAGCATAGTTCTTATTGTGCGATTAATGTTCTCTAGGTCTGTTTGAGACCATTCTAAAACACCAAATTAATACATACGCACAGATATACTGTAGCATATGAATTGATAGCTTTTGTTGGGTTATGAGCACCAAGCTTGGTTTTCAGCAGAAGTCCAAGTCTATGATTAAATTTCTGGCAGAGGTTCTCCTTCTCAGATTTACTGGTGATTCCAATTGCTTGCTCAAATCCTAGGTATGTATATGTTTCATCTTTCCCCGTGCTGTCTAATATTAGTATTATTATCACATTCATTCCACCACGTAAGTGGGACATATCAACACATCGTCGGCTTGTTTGCAATACGGTATGGCTAATTCTCTTAAGGTGGCCTTCTACATGGTGATATGTAGTCCAGGATGTATTCCCAATATTTCTAGATAGCGAGACAATGATTTAGGGATGATGCCGGTAGAAGAAATGACTATGGGCAGAACCACTACACTTTCCTGTCTCCACATTTGCCGTATTTCCTCAGCCAAGGGCAGATATTTGGTGATCTTATCACAGCAGGTTTATTGCAGATTATGGGAATTGGGCACTGCAAAATCAATCAGGAAGGTTCTCTTCTGCACCTTATCCACAAGAACGATATCTGGCCAGTTTGCTGGTATGGTTTTATCAGTAACTTGCAGAAGTACCCGTTCTTCGAACGGTATTCGGTGTTAACACCAGACATTATCAGTTGAGCTACTGTTGCAATGGTTAGCGGTTTGTCATTCCTTCATAATTTTATCAGAACGAAGTTAGTTTTCTGGGAATATCACACACACTGTTAATTTAAGGGCCTTAAAATGTGGTTTTCGGACACCCTATATGGACTCCCGAATTTTGTGTCTCACATTGAGAAGCGCAACATATGCTCTGGTCGTCCTTCTAGGATAATTTTTATATTTCGCCTATTTTAGCATGTATTTTGAGAAGTTTTTCCCTATATTCACCTTTCTACTGTATGAAAAGTACGGTGAAGAATTTTATAAATGATTGGTGTATTGACTCTCATGGATGCCATACCTAATTTTACGATGCACCAAGCATCCGAACACGAGTTATAGGCGTACATAAAGATGCACAGACAGACAGACAATTCTATTGTCCACAACATATCACCCAGATATCCAAATATGGGTATATCTACCACACAGTATCAAACAAAATCATCCTTACGATGAACCCGTATGTCGACAAAAAATAAATAAAAAATAAATTATGAGTTAAAATGTGTTCTCAAACTAAATTCAACTAACGTGTACTTCATGACGTGAAATAGAATTGAAAGCCTTCTAGACGGAACGCAATACACGTCACATAAAAACTGACCCTCTACGTTGTGTTAGGTCCCCATACACAGGAAGACCCCTTTCATAAATTATAAAGGCTTGTGGTGCATGAAAATTCAGGTCCTTTAGCCTCAATTGGCCCAAATACCTAAAAGCCGCAAAATATGCTGATTCAATTCAGGAGTTTTTGAAAATTATGTTGCTGTTTGGAGATATAATAGACCTTCTGTACTATATGTCGCACGTGAAAATTGCGTGAAAAAATTCTAGGTTACCCCTTGACCCCCTTAATTGCATTGATGAATTATACAGTCTAAGTTGGTTCCGTGATAACCTAATAGCCATTTGCAAACTTTCACAGAAATGTAATAAATGGATTGACATTGCTTCTCACAGAAATAGATGGAAAGTTGGATGCCACCCCTTGAGATAATGTTGTCATGGTTACCGATTTGCATTCCTTCATTAGTTTGTTAAATTAAGTTTAAATTAGTTTTCTGGGAATACTTCAGAAACTGTTGGTTTTAGAGCCTTATAATGTCGTTTTCGAGTACCCTTTAGGGCCCCCGAGTTTTGTTTCTGGCACCAAGGGGCTTTGTCTCGTCGTTGTACGCCATAATATAATACTAATATAATAATATAATATAGGGATAGGAATATAATATACCTGCCAGACCACACCCTCAGGTGTAAATCGCGTGAAAAAATTCTAGAGTACCCCTTGACCCCCTTAAGCGCATTATACGTATTGATGAATTTTACAGCTTAATTTGGTTCCGTGATAACCTTCTAGAATATTATAATATAATATAGGGATAGGAATATAATAGACCTGCCAGATCACACACACAGGTGTAAATCGCGCAAAAAAAATCTAGAGTACCCCTTGACTCCCTTAAGCGCATTATACGTATTGATGAATTTTACAGCTTAATTTGGTTCCGTGATAACCTTCTAGCAGTTTGCAAACTTTCACACTAATGTAATTAATGGAATTGCAATAGATGGACCTCTGAGAATCTGTTGCCATGGTTACCGGCTTGCTACACAAATGGGGTTGGCTAGAATCACCAGCTTGTGACTGCGGAGCTCAAGAACAGACCATGTACCACATCATTCGGGAGTCCCCTCAGCGTAGCTTCGCAGGCGAATGGGAAGAGTTCATGAAAGCATCAGCTCCAGCGCTTTCCTGGTTGAAGAGCCTTGATGTTCATTTTTTATTGTTATGTACATATTTGTATATATATGTAAATCATTTGTACCATACGAAAATAAATAATAATTAGTTTATTAAATGAAATTAGTTTTCTAGGAATATCTCAAAAACTGTTGGTTTTAGGGCCTTAAAATGTGGTTTTCGTGGACCCTTTAGGGCCCCCGAGTTTTGTCTTTCACATTGAGGGGCTGAAAATGAGCTTTGTCCCGTCCATCTACGCCTATTTTAGCATGTATTTTAAGGGGGTAGGCCCCCTTTTATGAGAGGTACGGAGAAGAGTTACATCAATGATTAGTGCCGTGCCTCTGATGGATATCTGTACCAAATTTTACGTTGATACACCCAGCCGTTCTCGAGTTATAAGGGAACAAATTTGTCCACAAACAAACAAACAAACAAACAAACAAACAAACAAACAGACAGACAAAAAATATTTCGTGCGCATCCGTCATAAAACAGTCTGAAACGCGTAAATAACTCAAATTTCCGTAGAAATTCAGAAAAAAAAAACAGGCAAACTTTCATTTTTATATATAGAGAGATAGACTGCACCGCTCGGTGTTGACCGTGTTTTATTGCACAAATTAAGTTTTACTCGCTAACCGTTGGAGATACACGAAACGTGATAAGGACCTTTCGGATAGAAAATTAAATGTTAAAGCTCGTGTATGCCATTAAAAGTTTGCTATTTCATAGCGTTCTCTTTTTATTTGAAATGGAAAAATGAAATTTTGAAACCAAAGGGTGTAGTGACGTCACTAAAATGGTCGCCATTTTTAATAGTGCAAAATATCGAAATCAAAAGTAGCCTATGTGTAACTCTGGTATATCAGCTACATCCATGCAAAATTTCATTTCAATCGGACCAGTGGTTCTTGCGTGATTGAGTAACAGACAGGACGACAGACAGGACGACAAACACCATCCCATTTTTATATATTAGTATGAAGTATGATAACTGATCGGACCCAAAATAACTTGTGACTAGGTTTTTCCAAAACGGCATCAGAAACATACTGATAGTAAGGCAAAGTATTTTCAGATAATAAGTGATTTTATTATTAACGGGATGCGGTTGATCTGAATTAAATTGTCTGACCTCAGCGTGACTCGAACAGAGACGTCCGGCATTACAGTAAATGCCGGTGTTCTAATCACTGACATTTTAATTCAGACCAACCACATCGTTACTTACTTTCAGGAAAGGAAAACCAAATGGGCCTGGTTCATTCAACTGGATAGAGAACTCAAAGAAGTGGGGATTACATCAATTGACATTCAGAAGCGTATCCCACTGAAGAGGAAACATCAAGCATGCCAAGGTTTCCAAGAAAACTGAGGCTGAAAACGGGAAAGATTTGGACCCAGAAAAGGAAGGAAATCCACCGAGTAGAATGCGCGCGTACTGGGCAAACATCAAAGCCCTCGGAATGAGAGTTGGAATGATGCGGCCCTTAGATGGCCGATATGAAATGAATAAACGAATGAATGAATGAATGAATGAATGAATGAATGAATGAATTAATTAATTAATTGGCTTTTCACGACCCCAGTGATACAATTAAGTGATTGGGTCGTGTAATGGACAAATAGTGCAAGGAATGTAGAAGGAAGTTGGAGAATTAAAATGTCAGTTGTTATACGATCGGCATACAAAACCGGAAGTACCGGGTTCGAGTCACGCTGAGGTCAGATATTTTAATTCTCTAACTTCCATCAACATGCCTTGCACTATTCGTGCATTGCCCATCCTAATATCTGAAGGCCTTCTATTGTAATAATAATAATAATAATCGTAATTATCCTCATAATCATCTTCATGACTAGGGACTCTTATATCAATATATTATGCGGATTATTTCTGGTAAAATCAGGTCCACACATGTTTTCTGCCTACGTGTCCTGAGCCGTATACCACCTCCTACGCTGAGAAGAAAGAATATCCTCCTGAAAGAATATAACAAAATCAGCAACAACCAATAATTGTAAATCCATGAGGACATACCTGCCATCCAAATCAACAGACTCCGCTCTAGACATCCTGCAATCAGTACAGCAATCAACCTGGCAAACCATAACTTCAATCTTCACGAAGCCTGGGCATAGATAGATAGATAGATTTATTTACCATCAACAGGATAGGCACCCAATTACAGATGATATAATAAAACATAATAAACATTAAATTTACTTAAAAGCAACTATTTAACTAACCTAGAAACAAACATTGATTCAAGCTTATAAACTAAGTTCTCTATACACTTAAATTAAAATAACAATTATTACACACTATATATACAACAAACACCTACGATCTTGAGTTCAACAATGATCTACGAATTTCCGTAGGCTTCGAGTAAAATATATCTATAGCGCTATCAAGATGGTTTAGAGAGCGCAACGCCATCAATAACCAGGAATTGGCATGGGCTACAGTTCTACACTTCTGGATCCGGAAAGTGAGTCTTTGCCTTGTATTGCGGCCTGGAACATGAAGCGGAATCAAACATAACAGGGGCGTACAGTCGATTCTATTGGTCAGACACTTATATAGAAACATGGCGTTGGCACACATGCGGCGAGACCTCAAAGACCGCATACCCATGGTTCCACAGAAGGTCTCATAATCCAATGTAGAGAGTCGAATGCCCATATACCTACAGCTGATCCACTTCATGAATCTCATCTGCACTCTCTCTAACCGCTGAATAGCATATTGCTGAGAAGGCAGCCATACCTCACAACAGTATTCAACAGTCGACCTTACATATGCTAAAAATAAAATTTTGAGAGAACCTATATTGGCGAATTCACTACAATTTCTCTTCAGAAAACCTAGTAATCTGAACCCCATACTTGTCACCTTATCTACATGTTTTAGAAATGACAGCCCGTCATCGTTGGTAATTGTTATACCTAGGTCGTTTACTTCATTCACACGCACTAATACAGAGTTACTTATACTATAATTCCTCATGACAGGCGCCAACTTCCTAGAAAATGTTATCACATTGCATTTTGATATATTAAGGTCAAGTAACCACTTAGTACACCAATCTGTTAGTAGATGTAGGTCTAATTGAAGCAAGTCACAGTCTGACTCGTGGTATAATAACACTCCACCAGAGCTACATAGTTTTCTCCAAAGCAACAACAAATCATGGGAACTTGATGTACTCTGAATAGGATACGTACCAACCATGGGAGATGTGGTGATCTTTTTCACAATTGGGGAAAGATCGCCTCTCCTGAGTGCACCTGTGGATACCCGCGTCAGACAATCAGACATACATAGTCGAAGAGTGCCCAACCGATTGGACTCTTTGCATGCTACAGCAAAGGCGATGGACTATGTAAATAATGTATCTGTAAATTTGTAAATCTTGTATATATTTTTCTTTATGTTCCAAAAGTGGTGTGTAAATGCCATAGATTAATAATAATGGGACCTTTGAAATATAAGGTTTTGAATATTCCCGAAGGGAATATGATGTAGTTTCCATTTGAGCGGATGAATTATCAATAAATGATAAAAATGGTCCGGTTAGCTCAAGCCATGCCAGCGTTTCACCCCAGTGTGCCGTTGGGCTCGTCAGTTGGTACAGACACACCTCACCAATACGCGTGGCTAGCACATACTGAGAAGGCCATGCAAGACACAAAATACAAGCAGTATTGACGTCACGAGCATGCCAATGTGCTACGGGAGTCAAACTCCCTTTCATAAAAACAAAAGCCTTACCTTGGCAATCCAATATAAGGTTTTGAATATTCCCGAAGGGAATATGATGTAGTTTCCATTTGAGCGGATGAATTATCAATAAATGATAAAAATGGTCCGGTTAGCTCAAACCATGCCAGCGTTTCACCCCAGTGTGCCGTTGGGCTCGTCAGTTGGTACAGACACACCTACCAATACGCGTGGCTAGCACATACTGAGAAGGCCATGCAAGACACAAAATACAAGCAGTATTGACGTCACGAGCATGCCAATGTGCTACGGGAGTCAAACTCCCTTTCATAAAAACAAAAGCCTTACCTTGGCAATCCAATATAAGGTTTTGAATATTCCCGAAGGGAATATGATGTAGTTTCCATTTGAGCGGATGAATTATCAATAAATGATAAAAATGGTCCGGTTAGCTCAAACCATGCCAGCGTTTCACTCCAGTGTGCCGTTGGGCTCGTCAGTTGGTACCTTTGAAATAGCAATTCGTTATAATCATTTCTATTCACTCCCGAGAGGGAAATCCATTTGATTAAGCTGCTTTAAGAAAAAATGCATGCATTAAATCCAGACGCTAGTTCCATCAATACAATGCTCCAATAGTTTTTTCATGATTGAACAATGCCTGATCTGCACACATGTAACTTTTGCTCTTGTGTTTTTTGCGACAATTGAAGAATGAAATAACTCACTTCAGCTGTACTTGTTATCCACCTCGGTCTTCAGTCATGACAGCGTTCAAACAATCCCACACAATTCCTGCAATAGAATCAGTAAGAACGTGTATTACAGGATCTGAAGCCGGTGGTATATCGCCTATTTGAAATGCATCATGCTACACAGGCCTCGTTCTTTCTCCGACTAGGAAGGTTTCGTGACGACTGAAAATGGATTTCACTCCCCCATATTAGGAAAGACTCAAGCGAATGGAGATTTTTAAACAGCAGAAATGATTACACGTATTCATGTCCTTAATCGGTTATCAAGAATTTATTTTGTAGGAATGTTTAAGTCGGCTGTGTTCTGGTGATGTGATTTATAACATCTGTCTATTTTTACTTGATAATACTAAGAGATTTATATTCATTTTCCACTCTCCCAGGGCCTCACAATTAGTGGGACTTGGCTTGGCGACCACGGGATCCCATCTGAGGCCGACATTGCTTCCTCTTGCTCCTTCAGTCATCTTTCGTGTCAACCTGCCTTACTAAACTCTTGTTGTCTTTCGACTGCGAAGATGTTAGGGTTTCCGATGCCTAGGGAATCTTTCATTTTCCCGCCTTAATTGGCTCTTATCTCATCTTTCGTCGAAGGGCGAGACCTCTTCTTTTCTTTTCATCGCACCTCCTACTTATGCACAAGGCCCTAAAAGAGGCAAGGTGTGTGTAGCCCCACAACGCAAGATGAACCCTGGCTAGTTCTACACCCTCAAGGGCTCACGTCTGATGAGTTTGGGAGTTGGTGACTGCGAAGAATTCCTGAGCTGGTCCGTGTTTCCATCTTTCCATTACCTTTGGGGCTGATCCTCTTCTCTTTCCCCTTCCTAGCTAACTTTTATGGCTCTACATCTTTCCAAGACCCTCGTCCAACATTCATCATGTGTTGAGGGTATTTCCTTTCCCTGTCGCTTATTTTCATTATTCCCCTTTTTTCCTTTGTTTTCTAGTACGTAAGTTGGTTGTTTCTTAAGTTTAGGGGCTGCGACAACGCCCCGTGTACTTTGGGTGTGTGTATAGAATCCGTCTGATAACCGGTGTTAATTGTGATGACTGTATTAGTGGGTGTTATCTGTTTTTTAATTCAAGTAAGGACTGCAGACTTTTGAATTTTTCAAATAGTTCCTACTTTTTCCGCCAAACGCCACCATCAACAACTACTAGTTAAGAACTTAGCTACCAGACGCCACCACAGTCGGCTCTTGACAACGAACGTAGGAACCTAAGAGCGTTGTTTACATTCTTAACCTATACAATTTAGCTTCACACATGTGTAATTAGTGGAAGGTTCTTTAACATGCCATAAATCTATGACATGGGACCGCCGGCTTTACTTCCCCTCCGAAGGAAGGCATACTGAGGGATTTTAACGCTCTTAAAAATCCAACGACTTCGGCTGGATTTGAACCCGCGATCTTGGGCATAGAAGCTCAGCATGTTACCGACTACGCCACCGAAGCCGCCTAGTACGTAAGTTAGTTGTATGTTAGTACAGGTAGTTCGAGTTTTAGTTTTTCATTTTATCAACATTTTCACCCAAACCATTTGGGTCTGATAACCTAGATGTTGTTGTTTGAGTCTTCAGTCTTTTGATTGGTTGTCCTGAGATAATCGTTTCATATCTACAAAACTACCACACTCTACATCCGAGGCAATCTGTTTAACATATTCTAACCTTGGTCAACCCCTACAGTTCTTGTCCTCGACCCTTCGTTCCATAACTAACTTTGCTATTCCTGGGTGTCTTAGTATGTGTTCTACCAACCTATCTCTTCTCTTCATAAGCAGTCGCCAGAAACATCTCTCCTCTCCCACTCGTCTTAATACCTCTTCGTTTGTAACCCTATCTACCCATCTGATCTTCATCATTCTCCTGTAACACCACAATTTCAAACGCTTCAATTCTCCTCTTTTCTGCTGCACCAATAGTCCAAGTTTCACTTCCATAGAGCGCCACACTCCAGACAAAGGCTTTCAAAAATGACTTCCTAATGCCTAAATCTATATTCGATGTCAACAGATTCCTTGTTCGTAGAAATGCTCTCCTTGCCTGAGTCAACCATGTCCCCTGTTCTGAGCTAATCGTTTCATCTCTACATAGCTACCAGACCGTACATCCGAGGCAATCTGTTTAACATATTCTAACCTTGGGCTACTCCTACAGTGCTTGTCCTCGACCCTTCCTTCCGTAACTAAATTTGCTATTCCTGGGTGTCTTAGTTTGTGTCTTACCAACCTATCTCTTCTCTTCATTAACAGTCTCGAGAAGCATACCTCCTCTTCCTCTCGTCTAAATTCCTCTTCATTTGTAACCCTAACTACCCATCTGATCATCATTCTCCTATAACACCACATTTCAAACGCTTCAATTCTCCTCTTTTCTGATGCACCAACAGTCCAGGTTTCACTTAAATAAAGAGTCACGCTCCAGACAAAGTCTTTCAAAAATGACTTCCTAATACCTAAATCTATATTCGATTTCAACAGATTCATTTTCTCTAGAATTGCTTTCCTTGCCTGAGCCTACCTACCTTTTATATCCGCTTTGCTTTGCTGGTTATTTTGCTTCCTAAGTAACAGAAGTCTTCTACTTCCTTTAGATTATCATCTGCCAATTTGACGTCCATAGGGGTTTCTGACTTCTTTCAGTTGCATTCCAATATTTTTGTTTTACATTAATTTATTAATTATCATCATGAATTCTTTCCTCAGGCTCCCCAGGGGCTCACATCTAGTGGGACGTGGGTTGGCGACCACGGCGCGCCATCTGAGTCCGGCATTGCTTCCACTTACTTGTGCCGGGCTCCTCTCTGTCTTCTTTTCTGTCGACCTCACTTGGTCAACTCTTGTTCTCTTCCGACCCCGACGGTATTAGAGTATCTGAGGCCTAGGGAGTCACTTCCTTTCCCGCCTTAATTGGCCCTTGCCTCATCTTTTCTGATACCCTTCTTCTGCGAGGGGTCAGCCTTCTTTTTCTTTTCATGTTATCTCCTACCTTCTGCTCCAGGCCCTCAAGGAGGCAGGGTGTATGTAGCCCCACCACTCCTGGTGCACCCTGAATAATGCTACACCCTCAGGGGCACACGGCTGGTGAGTTCGGGAGTTGGCGACCCCGAGGGATTCCTGAGCTGGGTCCGGTTTACCCCCTTTGTCCATTACCTGTGGGGTGGACCCTCTCCTATTTCACTTTCCTATCTGCCTTTCGTGGCTCTCCTTCCTTCCAAGTCCCTCAATCCGCATTCTTCGAGGGTTGAGGGCATTTCTTTTCCTCCTGTCCTTTATTTGCCTTATTCTCCTTTTGTTCACCATTTCTTCTTCTACTATATAAGTTAGCAGTTAGTTTTAGTTTACATTTCATTTTCATCTTCACGATCACCCACACAATTAGGGGCCGATAACCCAGGTGTTAGGCCTCTTAAAACAATTATCATCACCGTCATCATCTTTCCTCAAGACAGAGCTCTGAGTTCAAGCAAATTTGGTTCAAGTAATAACCAAATTCATTCTTCACGGAGAGCATAAACCGCTTATCCAAACAACGTGATCTCTGCCTCAATACCATGGGTGAATTTTGTATCAAAGTTAAGGAGTATTGTGTAATATAAATACTACTCATTCATTTGTACCATCGGCTTAGTTGATGCCCTGGCTGCTCTGAGAAGTTTGCGAGGCTACGTGTACCAACATGGAAATCACAACTTATGTCTAATGCATGTGCCACAAAGAAGTCTGTAAAAAGTTGCCAGATATCATTCAATCACTTCACACTGATATTGGAGTGAGAACATTTAATATTGAACATTTCCAACTTATAATATTTATGACGGAATGAACCTTTACCGAGATGAAATGAAATTCCACAGCCTGCTTCCAGTCGACCGACCGAGTCAGGGAATGGAATGAATGAAGCCCCCATCTAGCGGCGAGGATATGAACTGTGCCGGCTGCCAATGCCTGTCTTGCTCCTCTAGTGGCAATGATTAAATAAATGACGGATGAAATGAAATGAAATGAAAGTGGAGTGTGTTGCTGGAATGAAATTTGTTGCAGGGAAAACCGGAGTACACGGTGGGAAACCTGTCTTCCTCCGCTTTGTCCAGCACAAATCTCACATGGAGTGACCGGGATTTGAACCACGGACCCAGCGGTGAGAGGCCGGCGTGCTACCGCCACGGCTATCCAACAGAATGTTTGCTTTTCTCCGTGAGAAAAAGACAAAGGGGGCCTGGTTCAGTGAAGTAGAGAAAGATCTCTTGGAGACTGGGATTACACGTGAAGATATCCAGGAGCGTGGCCCACTTAGGGAAAAAAAATCAGAAACATCGGAGTTTTCAACTTAAGCCGAAGCTAAAAACCGGGAAGGCGTGGACGACAGAGAGAAAGGTGAAACATCGATTGCGAATGAAGGAATACTGGGCCAACATTAAAGTGCAGAAAAATCAGTTGTCATGACGTGGTCCTTAGTTGGCCGTAACGAAGGAAGACGAAGAAGAAAATAATATTACACAGAAATCAATAAGTTCACTGATACCGTGTATAAGAGACGATTGAAATTTTATGGTCACATCTGCAGAATGGGCAACACCAGATATGCAAAAAAAAAACTGCTTGATATAATTTATTCAAAAAGGTCAAACTCAGTTGGTTAGAAGAAATCAAACAGGACTTAAAAGACATCACAGAATATATCATCATGAATCGCAAGACTTTTGGAACTCTAGTTACAAATCACTCTTTCACCGAAAAAGCTAAAAATACCACTGGAAAAGATGGACGGAAGAACGTAAGAAGGGGCATAGCGAGTTCATGAGGAGATTTTGGGAGGAGAATGTAGCCCCCATCTAGCTGCCGATGCCTGTCGCACTCCCCTGGGGCAATGATTAAATGAATGATAGATGAAATGAAATAATAAGGGAGAGTGTTGCTGGAATAAATGTTGTGAGAGGGAAAACTGGAGTACCCGGAGAAAAACCTGTCTGCCTCCGCTTTGTCCAGCACAAATCTGACATGGAGTGACCGGGATTTGAACTACGGACCAAGTGGTGAGAGGTCGGCGTGCTGCCGCCTAAGCCACGGAGGCTCGTCCTTTACCGAGATAAATGTGAAAATTTGTACAATCTCTTATCACTTACTTTTTTCGCAGACGAACTGGCTTTGGTGGGACGGGCTCATCATGACATCATGACATGCGAAGGAGCATGAGAGATTATCGAAGATAAATATCATAGCAAGTGGTTGTAATTCCACACAAAATATGGAGGTCCCGTGGCTCATATTCGCGAGATTAACGGACACGTAAAACTACAAGCTTCTGCCCTTTCTTCTTTTATTTAGCTAACTTATCGACTTCCTTTCTCCCTATTCTGCGGCCCAAGAACCTTTAACGGGTTTCATTTGAATATTTTTTGTCAATTTTACCCTCCAGGTTGGTATTTCCCACGGACTCAGTGAGGGATCCCTCCACTACCGCCTCTACGGGCAGTGTCCTGGAGCTTGGAACATCTGGTCGGAGTGGATAGAACTGAGTAGGTGTGATCAGCACCTTGCCCAGGCGGCATCACCTGCAAAGCGTACAGGGGTCTCATGAGGGATGGGAAGGGAGGGAAAGATGGGGATAGATAGGCAAGGAAGCGGGAAGGAGGCGGCCGTGGCTTTACAATAGTTACCATCCCGGCATTTGCTCGAAGACGAAGTGGGAAACCACGGAAAACCACTTCGAGGACGTCTGAGGTGGGAATCGAACCCCCTGAACTCATTTGGACCACCCGAAGCTGAGTAGATCCCGTTCCAGTCCTCATATCACTTTTCAAATCACGTGGCAGAGCCGGGAATCGAACCCAGGACCTCCGGGGTGTCAGCTAAACACGCTGATCACTACGCAATGGAGCGACTTCATTTGAACATCCCTCATATATTTCAGTAATTTACAAGCAAACAAAGCTGCACAATGGCCTTCAGAACCCATGGCTGCGAGTTTGATCCAGATTCAGCCCGACGTGAAATCTGACAGCATAATGCGAGTAAACTATTTCACACGGTAAAGACCCATTTCAGGGCCAACTTTTCAAAAACTGCAGCATTAAAAGCATGATAGTATTAAGCTCTTTTCACACAGAAGTAATAAAACCATTTGTCAGCTAGTTTCTTGCTATTAAATCTTCCATAGGGTTTATGCGGAAACTATTTGAAATTTTCCATGGTGACTGCACTAGCCAGCATGACATCATCACGATTTCTGATGTGGTCATCTACTGGTCGGTAGGCACTCAGAGGTCAGTAGGCCCCCAGCCATTTGTATTCAAGGAGCTAGCGATTCCACCGCCCGCTGCTAAACACTACATTCATTTGCTCGCACGACAGCTTGACCCGGATTAGCAAACTCTCAACAGAAACTACACATTAAAATTTGAACTCACACTTAAATTTACAGTATATTTCCAAGATTCCTATCCTTATATTCAAGAAATACAACCCAGTCGTAATTTGGTGTATGATACATGTTGGAAGAGGTTTCAACTCATTGTTAAAAAAAACATCCTATTACATTTTCGGCCGATTGCCGACTCGAAGCAGTTCATTACTGAATTTTATTGTTGGTGCATTTGTAATTAATTTTCTTCGTTTTCTCCACTTTTCCAAACGTAAAGGACGCACTTAACGTTTCTTACGAGGTGCCGGCATGATGACACACAGTAGACTGACGATTGTTCACCGAAACTCAATCATATCCGGTCGATTAGATTAGCAGTTTGCCTTTTCTACCACTATGAGCGGTAGTGTGAGTCAATGAAACTCAACCACATCCGGTCGATTAGAATGGCAGTTTGCCATGTCTACCACTACGAGCGCTAGTGTGAGTCAATGAAGAGTTTCACTTAAGCCCTTATAACTACTTCCGGTGTGAAGAGTTTTCAAAAAATAATAAAAAAGAACGGCTGAGGGTATTGAACCAAGGAGCACATTAAATAAAGAATTATGTAAAGAAGTTAATTTGGCTAGGATTTTATTTAAAAAGAAAACGAGTGAAGAAACTAGCGATTTTAGGCTATTTATCCGGAACTGCATTTAGGCCAGAAGTAATTTTCGATATTTAGTCCTTCAACGTTTGCCACAATTGAGGAAATTGCTTTATTTTACGTTTTTCCTAAGATAGGGACCCTTTCTTTGTCTGATAAAGAAAGTTTTCAACACTAAAAAACCTTCCTTCTTTGGGATAGAATATTGCTTTACCCCATTTTTGGTTGGTTGGTTGGTTCCTCAGTTTAGGGGCTGCGACAACGCGGTCATGCAGCCCCGTGTACTTTGGGTGTGTGTAGAATTTGTCTGATAACCGGTGTTAATTGTGATGACTGTATTAGTGTGTGTTATCTGTTTTCAAATCAAGTGAGGACTGCAGACATTGATTTTCTTTTTCAAGTAGTTCCTACTTTTGCCGCCAAACGCCACCGTCATTGACTACTAGTTCAGAACTTGATTACCAGATGCCACCACAGTCGGCTCCTGGCGACAAACGTCGGAACCTAAGAGCGTTTGTCGAATGTTTAACCTATATATAATTTAGCTTCACACAGGTGTAATTTGTGGAAGGTTCTTTAACATGCCATACATCTATGACATGGGATCGCCGGCTTCACTTCCCCTCCGAAGGAAGGCATACTGAGGAATTTGTAACGCTCTTAAAAAATCCAACGACTTCGGCCGGGTTTGAACCCGCGATCTTGGGCATAGAAGCTCAGCAGCTACCATTTACGCAACCGAAGCAGCTACCCCATTTTTAATCACAAGCAAGATGATCAATTTATTTTTGATATCTTTAACCGTTTCAAGTGGAAAAACGACTAAATATTAAATCGTTACTCACCACACCGTTTTGTGAAGATCGGTGCAATAGTGTGTGCGATTATTAGACTTCATTTGCAGAAATCTTTGAGGGAAGTGAGTATAAATGTATTATACAGTATTTTGCTGAACCAAAATGATCCTCTTATATCAAGAAATGTAAATGTTCAAACCTTGTCATTTAAAAAATGTATTTTGTGTGTTTTAGTTACCTTTTCAATGTAAATTTTAAATTTCGTTTTCGTTATATCTGACTGGCAAATTTACGCTCAACAGAAGACCTATTCAAACATCTTTGGTTGGTTGGTTGGTTGGTTCCTCAGTTTAGGGGCTGCGACAACGTGGTCATGTAGCCCCGTGTACTTTGGGTGTGTGTAGAATCTGTCTGATAACCGGTGTTAATTGTGATGACTGTATTGGTGTGTGTTTCTGTTTCTTAATTCAAGTAACATCTTTCACAATAATATGAAGTAAAGTTGGATTTTGTAAACGTTAGGGCCTATATAGATTTGTGTATCCTATAAAGGCTCAGCAGCTTTGAAATCTTTACTTTTTCTCTAGCAGTGAAGATATTGCCTTCGCGCCAGGAGAAGACAATTGGACACGTTTTGACGGGGAGCGGGGATTTCAACTGTACACATGCGCAGCTCGTCTAATCCTGGCCTATATACATCACCAGTTAATCGCTGCTACCTGCAGCAAAGTGCTTGTTGTTTTTGCATTTTTAAGTGAGTATTGTTTCCTTTCTACTGTCGGCATTCTCACAAACTTTGGGTTTATTTATTAACAGAGCACTGAGTACAAAGAAAAAGAAATAATGCATTGAATGAATGAAGCAGGTGGAGACCGGCTCGATGTTCTTGGAATGCGCGATACGTGGTACGTGGGAAGACATTATGCAGTTCAAACCCAGTTGACTTCTCCTGGCGCACAGACAATACTCACACAAAGATTATTTACAAAATTCGTGTTATGTTTTACTGATAATGTGTTGTAGTCTATTCACTGGATTAAGTTACAATGAATATAGCCCCGCCAGAAAATTTAAAATTTTTATGACAATTAATCTGGGTGATTTTGTCTACTCTGGGCTCTTCTACCACTCCGAGTCCCACAGCAAGTCCGGCCTTTAGAGCTGTAGCCCCATTCCCCCATCTTGTCAGACCTTTACACACTCGAGTACATGGAGTTGTTGATCAAGACACCCCTAGCCCCTAAAACGCATCAACAACTATAATAAGTATTAATAATAATAATGTAATTGGTTTTACGTCCCTTTTAACTACTGCACTGAGGCTCTTACCGAGGCCGGAGTAGCCTACCGGGATTTTGCCCCGTAGAGGATCTCAAACGTGCCAGTAAATTTACCGACACGGTTCTCTCACATTTGTGCACCCTGAAATGCCAACTCACAGCACCAGGATTCGATCCTGCAACCTTGGGGAGAGCAGGCGAGAATGTTACCGCTGCACCACACAGTCAGTGCAACTACAATAGGCCTAAGTGTTGAGTTAACATTATGTCCACCTCCTGGTGTAGCAGCTAGCGTTCCTGGCTGTCGTCCCGAAGGTCCGGAATCGAACCCCGACTCTGCCAAGAAATGTAATTCTAGTCTGAGAGCTGGAACGGGGTACACTCAGCCTCGTGAAGCAAAACTGAGAAGAGGTGGGTTGGATTCCTAACTCAGTCATTCTGGATGTGGTTCTCCGTGGTTTCCCACCTCCACCTTAAGTAAATGCCGGGATGGCTCTTAACTTAATGCCCCGGCCACCCCCTTCACAATCCTCACCTGAAATTCAAATACACACTACTACATACACCACAATAACACAAGCTGTCATACAAATTTTACACACAACCAGGTACTCGGGTTTAATTGACCTCTTGACTGGCTGCGTCGCTCAGCGGTAACGTTCTCGCCTCCTGAACCTAAGATAGCGGGATTGAATCCCGGCGCAGTCAGCTGGTATTTGAGGGTGTGCAAATGCGAGGGAGCTGTGTCAGTAGATTTACTGGCCCGTTAAAGATCCCTTTTGGGGCAAAATTCCGGCACCCTGGTGTCTCTAAAAGCCGCAGTAGTTAAAAGGGACGTAAAACCAATAACATTATTATTAAATGACCTCGATGCCCAAGTCCCTCAAATGAAACAACAACAACAACAAATGAGTTAACATTACTTCACCCAAATGCCTTAACGAGGGTCTTTGTAGATCGACTTCCATGTTATATTTAAGTTATTACTGCAGGTATTAGTTCCACTTCCCGAGATGAAATGTAGTTATTATGGAGTCATTTATGACATAATTAATCACACATTATAATCAATGTTCCATCATGTAGGAAGTAGAAGGTAGCTGTCGTGTGTATTTTGAAGCCTGAATTCGAATGTTAACTCACGTAGGTGATGGGCCACTGAACTTGCGGCCTCCAAGGCCATTATCATCTGCTGCCTGTCTGTTGGTCAGCGTCCATCGACAGTGACCCCCTTAAAGAGGTCTCCGGCTCAGGTTAGACCAGACGTAAATCAAGCACCATCAACACTACGTTTAAAAAGAAGAAGACAAGTTGCACGGTTACCGTTTCTTTAATTTATACTACCATTAAATCACAAATACAGAAGAAAACAGGAAGAGAAAACCTGACACGGCGCATCTTCCCTCAGCCGTTGGGAATGAAGACAGATGTATCCAGTTGTATCTTCTGCATATAGCTTACTGTTCCCAGGATTGTATTCACGATGCGCTTCATAATATTCAGCTTAATTGGTGTTGTAAATTAGATTAAAGTTGGACAACACCTCATTTCAGAATATTATTATGGAGACTTACCGACAGTGGTGGCTACGCTCGCTAAAGCGCAGCGCAAGCTCTCTGCTGACTCGGTAGACGCGTGGGTTCGAGCCCCACCGTCGGCCGTCCTTGAAATGGTTTTCTGTGGTTCCCCATTTCCAACTCCAGGCAAATGCTGGGACGGTACCTTTTGACAGGCCACGGCCGCTTCTTTCCACATCCTTGCCCTGTTTCATTCACCATAATTCATTTCATCTCTCTTTAACTCCTCCAATGAGGTTGGCGTCAGAAAGGGCATCCGGCCGTAATAACCAGCCGCCCCGAAGACTTCCATCACATCTCATCGCCGACCCTGTTGGAAAACGGGAATAATAAGGGGTAATACACATACATTATGGAGACTTGTAGAATACCAAAGTTAATACTTTTAATTAAGTCTCAGCCGATAAAGTTCCGATATATTTGCTAGATGGCAGTAAAATACGGGATGTAACATGTATTACGTAGATCGCCTTGATTGCACCTCTACAAAAAATACACATGGGAGATGAGGTAAGGTGATTATTATTATTACTATTCATATGTTCACCATGTCATTGAGTACAGTTCACCATTTCATTGGCATTTGTTGCAAAATTTAGTGGAGTTCTCGATATTGGTAGGTTGACCCAGGTTTGTAAAATAACTACTTTCTGCAAACTGGTGTTCACAGCTAGGTGCCGTTTACAATAACATTTGGTAGGAACTACTTGTAGATCGTCTGCAGTCCTTACCTGAATTGCAGATAACATACAATAATACAAAAAGATGGTATATTGGCTTTCACGGCCGGTGAATTAAACTCAGCAATTCTTCTAGGTTTGTGCCGTGTCATGTGTGGGGTTTCGCCGGTTTCGCCTAGGACACCAAGCTGGCTCATCGGCGGGCTCTTGGTGTCCCCGCCCGGACCCCCACAGGAGTAACGAACTGCGCGTTACCTCCCTTTATATAGAGTGCAACTGCACTCCTTGACTGCGAGAACTAAAAGCTCAAGCAGCCTTAACCTCCCTATGAAGGCTTCCAAAAAGATGGTATATTGGCTTTCACGGCCGGTGAATTAAAACTCAGCAATTCTTCTAGGTTTGTGGCGTGTCATGTGTGGGGTTTCGCCTAGGACACCAAGCTGGCTCATCGGCGGGCTCTTGGTGTCCCCGCCCGGACCCCCACAGGAGTAACGAACTGCGCGTTACCTCCCTTTATATAGAGTGCAACTGCACTCCTTGACTGCGAGAACTAAAAGCTCAAGCAGCCATAACCTCCCTATGAAGGCTTCCAAAAAGATGGTATATTGGCTTTCACGGCCGGTGAATTAAAACTCAGCAATTCTTCTAGGTTTGTGCCGTGTCATGTGTGGGGTTTCGCCGGGTTCGGGCGGGGACACCAAGAGCCCGCCGATGAGCCAGCTTGGTGTCCTAGGCGAAACCCCACACATGACACGGCACAAACCTAGAAGAATTGATGAGTTTTAATTCACCGGCCGTGAAAGCCAATATACCATCTTTTTGGAAGCCTTCATAGGGAGGTTATGGCTGCTTGAGCTTTTAGTTCTCGCAGTCAAGGAGTGCAGTTGCACTCTATATAAAGGGAGGTAACGCGCAGTTCGTTACTCCTGTGGGGGTCCGGGCGGGGACACCAAGAGCCCGCCGATGAGCCAGCTTGGTGTCCTAGGCGAAACCCCACACATGACACGCCACAAACCTAGAAGAATTGCTGAGTTTTAATTCACCGGCCGTGAAAGCCAATATACCATCTTTTTGGAAGCCTTCATAGGGAGGTTATGGCTGCTTGAGCTTTTAGTTCTCGCAGTCAAGGAGTGCAGTTGCACTCTATATAAAGGGAGGTAACGCGCAGTTCGTTACTCCTGTGGGGGTCCGGGTGGGGACACCAAGAGCCCGCCGATGAGCCAGCTTGGTGTCCTAGGCGAAACCCCACACATGACACGGCACAAACCTAGAAGAATTGCTGAGTTTTAATTCACCGGCCGTGAAAGCCAATATACCATCTTTTTGGAAGCCTTCATAGGGAGGTTATGGCTGCTTGAGCTTTTAGTTCTCGCAGTCAAGGAGTGCAGTTGCACTCTATATAAAGGGAGGTAACGCGCAGTTCGTTACTCCTGTGGGGGTCCGGGCGGGGACACCAAGAGCCCGCCGATGAGCCAGCTTGGTGTCCTAGGCGAAACCCCACACATGACACGGCACAAACCTAGAAGAATTGCTGAGTTTTAATACAATAATACAGCCATCACAAATAACACCGGTTATCAGACAGATTCTATACACACCCAAAGTACACGGGGTTACATGACAGCGTTGTCGCAGCCCCTAAACTGAGGAACCACCAGTTATTTATTTTTATGTATTTATTTATTGAGTTCATTCTCTACCTACATGCTCCAACTATTTCACAACACTATACCGATGTATTTTGTGTTTATAAATGTTTACTTACTGGTGACTAATCTTAATTGTTTTCAGATGTTGAAGGTCTAAAGAGTTCACATATTTTGCAAAGGGATTTGACTATTTTTAATGAGAACAGACCTGTGTGTTGTCCAATACTCATCTTTAATTAAACTGTTTCTAAGGATTTCTCTGTCGCTTTTCACTACATTACAATCGAAGATTAGGTGATCCACTGTTTGTGATCCTTCGTTGCGTACTATTTTAAGCCGATGCAGATAAGAATTAATGTTGCCATTACCAGTTAGTATTGTTGTCATGTTAGGCGTGAGGTTGAATTTAATTGCTAATCTACTGTACTTTCTATTGTTGGAAAGAATTCCTTAGTAATGATTCCTTTCGCAGTTTCTTTTCATGTTGTCATTCACTGTTGGATTGTTTGCAGAGTTGATTTTTTACTTTTTATAGATATAAGGTGCGTTCAAAAAGTAACGAGCCGGAGGCTGTAATGCACAAACCGGTGACGACATCGGCTAATCGTGGCGTGTGTAACGAGGTGTGGTTCCGACCAGAGCGTGGAAGGTCAGAGCCCGTCGCTAGAGGGCCCGCGTGACGTCACGTGACGATACAAAGCGAGCAGCAGCATGCATCATTCGTCCAACCAAGACCAAGACAGTAGGCTATTCGATATACTTCCTGGTGTGGTTGAAGACTGTGGGGCACCCATTGGGCACACACTTTCCGCAAGTGCAGTCGTTCCTTCATGATGGCGTGCACACTTCCGACGCTCAATCCGACCACGGCGGATATGGCGTTCACTGTCACTCGGTGGTCCTGGGTAATGAGTGCATCAACCAGCTGGACGTTGTCATCGGTAATGCAGTGGGGTGCCCCAGACCGGGCATCATCGGCTAACGACACCCGTCCTTCCCTGAAGCGCTTGTGCCACGCCTTGACCACTTGTGACATTCGGCGCTGAATGTCCATTCCCACTACTCCTTTCGCTGTCAGAAACCGAACAACACCTCTTTGCTCTTCGTTTGACGCCTCCATGTCTCTGTTTGCAATGCGACTGATAGCGTTGGACGATTGATGCATACTGCTGCTCGCTTTGTATCGTCATGTGACGTGTACGCGTGCCCTCTAGCAACGGGCTGTGACCTTCCACGCTTTGGACGGAACCACACCTCGTTACACACGCCATGATTAGCCGATGTCATCACCGGTTTGTGCATTACAGCCTCCAGCTGGTTACTTTTTGAAGGCACTTTATATTTTGTCGTAATAGATATCTATTAATTTAGCCGCTTCTTTGGCTAGCAATCAGTTATTTATATTACTTCTTTTTCGCAAAGAGATACATTTTCTGACTTTCAAATTTTATAATGAAAACACGAAGTTATTATCCCGGTTTGTGCAACAGAATTTGAATTGAAGAATGGAGCTTGTGCTCGCGAGCACGCTTTGGCTCGTATGACGAGAGAACCAAATTTAATTTAAAGAGCACCGTGGTGATTTCGACCACAAGGTAGAGAACGCCTGTTTTAGAGGCATGTGTTTGGAGTTTTGATATTTATTACGTGTTAAAACAAGAGGAAAGGTTATATTCGCGTGTTAAATCTCAGTCGCAATACATTACTCTTCCAACATGTTTTATCCGGCATATTTTGTTAGTATTTGGATGTGCACCAAAAGCAAAATGCAACTACGTGACTGGCCTTCTTTATCAAAACAAGAAGTTCCGTGACGAACTAAAGAGCCTACTTTTCTTAAAATTTAAGATTCATGCCAATGATTAATCTATATGGATCTATCTAGAATAATGACGAAATTAAGTTGGTAATATCGAAATTCCTAATTAGTTCGAAATACGGTACACCTGACATAATGTAGCCTAATAGAGCATTACAGTTGGCAGCCCTCGTGACTGAATATATTCTTAGTTCCATCTCTTAAGGTACAGAATACAAAATTTGGTTGAAGTCCAATAGATAGCATGGACATTACATGCAGTTAAACATTGGATCTAACAGCGGACGTAAAATCATGTTGGCAACAATGGCATGCATATATTGGTCGGAAATAATCTGAAATAATATGATCTATTGTTGTGCAAATTTTGAATGAAATTCATTAGTTAGTATAGAAGTTACATGCATTTTAAAATTGGACCTATCAGCAGGCTTAGAATCATGTTGGCAGCACTGACGTAGATTAGTTACTCCAAATTAATCTGGAATGTCAGGTACTATACGTGTGCATAGTTTAAAGCTGTCGGCTTGCATACTTTCTGATATATTGGTATTTGGATAAAATAAATTGAGAGCATTTATTAACAGTTGGCAGCCCTGTTGGCTCTTAAGAATACGCTCAGTCATATCTGGTTATGTACATATAGCACATACGAAATTCGGTTGAATTCCAATTGATAGTGTAGAAGTTATATGCATTTAAAAATTGGACCTATCAGCAGGATTATAATCATTTTGGCAACACTGCCATGTATGGCCTCCTGGAAATTAAATTGAAATATTATTATCTATACGTGTGCCTATTTTGAAATAGCTCCCATTCATACCTTAGATCTTAGAAGATATCCAACATGGAGCTCAAATTTCAATTGCGATTTTTCAGCAGTTGGTAGCACTGACATAATTTTCAAATACGGCATTGAAATATTCGGGTATAGATCTTTACTCCTACCAAATTTTGTTTCGATTGCTGCATCCGTTTAGGAGTTGATAGGGGGTGACACACACACAGTCAGACAGACAGACAGACAAAAGGACAGACAGACATTTGCCCGGATCTCATTTTTGCAAAATGTTAAAAGTAGGCTAAAAATCGCGTGGCGTTACTAAATGGTGTCGTACGCGTGAGAGGATAGAAATAATGTTCCTTCTTCATCTCTCCAGACAGAAGTCAGAAGAAATATTGTTTATGTTACCACGTCTCATTTCATTCTACTGATCAGTTGTTGACCCAACTACAGCTTGTTATTTGTCTGAACCATTAGCATATTACACTACAACCACTCTCTTCCGCTGTGTTTGAAACAAATTTCGAAACGTGGCCGTGTTGAATATTCATACTTACTGCCAACTTATAATTGATTGTTGTACCGGCCGCGGTGGCGGAGAGCGCTAACGCGCCACCTCGTGCCTTGCTGGCATCGGGTGAGCGTGGGTTCTAATCCCACCTCGGCCGTCTTGAAAATGGTTTTCTTGGTTTCCCATTTTCACCACCAGGCAAATGCCGGGACGGTTCCTTTCAATAGGTCCATGACCCGTCCTGAAAAGAAAAGTTGATGATATGATAATTGTTGTTTTAAGGGACCTAACATCTAGGTTATCGGCCCCTAGAAAAGAAAAGTACATGACCAATGGCTGCATTAATAAAATTATTATAATTGATTGTTGTGTTCCCCTGGCTAATGCAAACCGCTTAGCATTTTTAATAAATGGATTATTGCATGGCTTCCTTTAAGAAGGCCTTGTCCACACCGAATTTCAACACCGCTTCGCTGACGTCATACGTCCGGGTCCGACCCTGCGCCTAGGGAAAAGAAGACATTGCTGTCTGTCAATATATTAATTTGAAATCGGGTTATTGGAAAGAAGTTTACTAATATGTATTCAACCCTTGCAAAGAAGCATAAGAGACTCAATTTCGGGGGGTGTAACAGTCCATTTCGTAAAGTTGTTGTTAAGCACTTCTTATAACATGCAGGGTAACATATAACAAAATAACATGCAGGAAAAAGTGAATACCAGGATTAAAACATATGAATTTAATAAACAGATCAACAAATTTACACTATTTACAGCAAAAACACAGGGACTCCCAAATGACACCCTCTTGAATTAATAAAAATGCCAAACTAGGCCTGATCTCAGGAGAGATCGTAAACATCTGGACCAAATGTCCCAAATTACTGCAATGACATGTGCGTGTGCGGCTTTCCTACATGCGGTACGATGTGTACAATTTAATGCGAGATCCGTTACCATCCAGTAAACCTTCAGGGGACGAATCTGCATTCTCTTAGAGCTAGACAGACACGAGGAACCAACTAAACACTAATTAAACTAAATCCGACACTTCCTACACTGAATAAGACAAAATAATTTCCGCATGAAATTGGAATCAAAGAATTGCCGTAGCAATCCACACTAACGCCTAAAATTAGGACTTTTTAAATCAGCACAAGTAAATCAACACGTGACCAATCAAGGAAAATACACACATGGCCGCTTGCCATTTTTACATGAAAATACGAAATACACCCAACGGTGTCACAACAAACAACAATCTAACACATAAGCAAATGAAATGAGTCACAGAAATCACTAGGCTCCAAGTCAATATTTACATCATAAAACAAATATTTCATTTCATACGATATGCGGTAATTCGTAACGGACATGGCCAACTCCCAAATTAAAAATTATGATCCAATGATCATTAAAAGAACAGGTTTGCTACAGATAGCTTACAAGGGTCAGTTGGTCAGCTGGACTGTCTAAACGATGAATCACCAGACAGAGATGGGCGCAAAGTGGAATCTGCAACATCTGTCAACCCACGTGTCAATTACCACGACCTGCCGTGGCAATGGCTCGAGTCTCGAAGAAGCGTGCTCCAATAGCACATGATATACGTGTGTGTGTCGAATAAAATATCTTAGCATTTCCCACGGAATTCCAAGAATCAGCACAGGACAAGGTAAGGTAGCCTCCCAGAGCGCCCCTCCGTCCATAAATAAAATACAACCACAATAATTTGAGGGCATTAGACACATTCTACCCCTCATCACGAAGAATCAATACACACACCTTGACACAATACACACACCAGAATCACACGTATGGGTTTGACAGAAACCTGAAATAAAAGACATAAATATTTCCACCGACTTGCGTTCCCAGTCTAGTCCGTGACTGAAGAACCTGAAAAGGGATCCAAAAAAAAACTCAAAGAAATATAGAACTAAGGTGTTCTACAGTGACATCTTAACGTGTTGCGCTCGGCAACCCTAGTATGAATAAAAACCTGTTCGTAAAACATCTAACAACTCTTACCCCCTTCTCCTAGTTAACATGAATTTGAATAAAAGCACCATTTATCGACCATGACGAATTTCGCACTCGCATGAATAAAATCCAAATGCACGCGCCGTGCATACTAATAATGACTCATAAGAAAAACAATACAATCAAACAAATTTTTGGCCACGTGCCAACGTACATTTAACAGATAGCTGTTTCGGTGCACAAAATCTAAAATACACAAGAGAAACAAATGAACAAAATTATTTACAACGTTCCCGCGTCTAATCTAGCTACATATTGAATAAATCAATGGTTTGTACATCACCGTCCAGCTTGCAGAAAGTCAACCTCCATCCCAGAGCATTTCCCACGGGAAATTTACTCCGTCATCGTCGTCATTCTGGTAGAGGCGTAGCACATCATTCCACCAATCGACCTTGCTGTAAACATCTTGGCGTGGCTTCTTAAAAAGAAATGTTCAAAATTAATATTCTACCTAGCTAGAATCGCTATGAGCTACTGACTTTCACTCAAGAGTCCTGGGCGATTACTCCACGTTGAACTGGCCCTATCTAAGCATTTGCTTACTTCACACGCACATATGCATCACAAAAAATATAACACAAAAATATTACAGAAAATATTACAGTCTTAGTCCGCCACGCAGCTGGCATTTAACAGTCTCACAAATTACGTATGCCGAGTAGCGCTTATCTCAACTAGAGATCTGCCCTCCGCTAGGCATGAACTCTGCTCCCAAGAGCACAATAAAATGTTCGTTCAGACTGACGTGAACTATGCTCCTCAGAGCTCGATAAAGTTGTGTCTCAAACTACTCATCACCGATCAATTTATTAGAAACTGGCAGAATGGAATGGAGTGGGGGCATTCTGAGAAAATAATCTGTAGTTTTCAACTCACATACTTGGGACTAGTATCAAACTTCTTCTTTTTATTTAAACGTCGCAATGCACTCATGCGGAATTCCATCCAATCGGCGGTTCTTCATACACGTGTTTTCAGCGCCTTTTTTATGGCACGCACCTCGCTGCGTGGTTTAGGCGTCCTCTCTTCTGATTCGCTGATTCAATCGGGTATCGGTTGGAAATTCACCTCTGGCACGCCCATAATGACGCCAAATTGTATGGGCGTTCACTCTGAATTTGTCCTTGAACTTGGCTTAGCCGGTCATCCCCAGGAATAACTATCACGCTACATCTGTTGCAAGCGTTGCGACACACTACCTGCCTTCCGTTGTCTTCAACATGCACTGCCTGGATATAAGTAATAATAATAATAATAATAATAAAAATCATGAAGACTTATTGATCGGCAAATCAATAAGGGTTCAGTATGGACGGGGGAAGGTGCGTATACTGTAGATGTACTGTGGATTCTGATGTAAGTTATTTAATAATTAGTCAATAAAACGATTAAAATGATAAAATTACTTCACATACATTTAACTTATATTAAAATATGTCAGGAATCAAATAAATACTTCACATAAGTGTTAACAATTTTATTTTCCTACTTTCACTTGAAGTAGGCCTGTCTGTCTGTCTGTCATCATTTTGGAGTACATTTTCAGAAGAATGTTCGATGCAATTGCAATTATTAGCTTAACAGTATCACCATTTTCTCTGCTTCGTTTGAATTCCTTTCTGTTTCCATTTTTGTCCACATACACTTCAGTGGATTCTAAATATCCTTGATGAAAGTGCTTAATACACACAACTGACCTTTCGGATGGTTCCCAGTTTTCTCGGGGAATAGCTCGAAGCTACAATTTTCGTGTTTCCTCGTCTTTTGGGAACATGAAACATTGCACATACCCTTCACTCTTAGTACTGTCATAATTGGACTTATAGCCTGGAGCTACACATCTGTCCGACATCTAAAGGTAACCGGAAAGACAGAATTGTTATATTTATATCGATACCGATACGTTGCTGGAAAACAGATTATCCTAGAAAACCACAGTGGAGACTGAGAAAATCGAAATGAGTAGACTATACTCTGTCTATATTAATAATAATAATAATAATAATAATAATAATAATAATAATAGGCCTATCGACCGGGGTAGCTACTCACGTAGTGCCGCAAGGCCCTGGGACCTGACTATCCCTGGAATCGGAAGAGCAGTGGGTTCGAATCCCATCGTCATCTGTTCTTGAAATGGTTTTGCGTGGTTTCAAATTTTTAGCTCCAGGCAAATGCCAGCCACTGACGCTTCCATCCAATTCTTTTCAGTCATTGTATCTCTCATTAACTATTCTGGTGAGGCCGGCATCAGGAAGTGCACCCGGCCGTAAAAACCATTCGCCATATTTTTAAAAAAATCTTAGTTCAACACCAACCCCGTAGAAACGGCAATAATATGGGTTGGAAATAATAATAATAATAATAATAATAATAATAATAATAATAAAGCACCATTAGACTTCTGAGACATCTCTTGCCTGCTAATAAATTACAGTACCGTAAGTAGTTCGGTAGACTGCCTCTCCGTCATTCATGTCTGTCATTTCCAGCAGGCATTCTTATTCTGACATCATACGAAACATAAATAGACGAAGGTGACTTCCTCATGCAATAAATTGCTATCTCTGTTTTAGTAACTAATTAGTACGCCCATATCAGTGATTTATGTGTATCTTACACTGCTTAAATGCCAACGCAGACATGATAAAAAATAGCTATCGTAGGTCATGGTCGATCGAAAGTAGGCCTACTGATTATTGACGAGAATAAAGACTCTGCTAGTATCAACGTACGATTGTTGTTTCAACCCATTTAAATTTTAACAAGTGTATGAAGCTTAAAAATCAAAATGCATGAAATTTCGGAACAATACAGAAGAGCAACCACGTGCGATAAAATTCGAGAGCTTACTATCATTTAATATTATAGAATAAGGACGTTGTGTTAGGAGCTGTACTTACGTTTCCCAGATGATTAACCTTCGCTCTCGGATGTACCTTAAACACAATTGAAAGAACTGCGAGCGATAAAAGAATATATCCAATTTTATGTGGACTAGCACGTTCAGCACCATTCATCACCATGCTTACTGCTTGCCACACATAGACGAGAGTGCGGCGTTGCCGCTCCGCTATGGACAAGGCCTGCTTATCGGAAGCCATGATTATTGGCATCTTTTTTTTTCAACTGATTTATTTCACAAAGATCATTTGAGGGCTCTTGTACTCTACTCTCGCGAATAATTTCGTGATAAATAGTCTACTCAAATAGACCCTCAGTTGTGGTTTTACTTTTTAATCTTTACGATGGCCACCAAATTGTTTTTCTAATATATATACGCATATTTTTGTAATAAATTTAAGTAGACTTGAGGTATGAGTGGTGCTGAGTAATGGCCTTTAGGGCACAGTTAGTGCCTTTCTGTACGTAGGGTGGGTGGTACTGTTCTGAATCGGTGAGGAAAGTAATGGCGAACTACTTCACTTCTCACCTTGCTTAGTATGCCTCATTATAGTGTTGCCTTAGGTTTTTGTGGGTATCCACCGACCTACCTATGGCGGTACTTGCTGAGGATCTAACCAGCCTTTAGTCTGTCTACGTAACAGACAGAGAGACAGATTTATGAGATCTACACGGGCAAAATGTTCCTGTGTCTGCCTTGGTGTGTGTGTGTGTGTGTGTGAGTGTGTGTATGTATTCCCTCCCGATACCCCACCCCCTACCAATTCAAACATGACGAAACCGAATTCGACCAAATTTGGCACAGTGGTAGCACTAGTAAAGGACACCTCAGCATCATGTTTTATATAGCCGCCGTGCTGTGTGCCGAACACTTAAGCTTGCTCCTCGAAATGGCGGCTATTGTTTGCTGCCTGGTCATATTTTAGTACGGTACCTTGAAATCCTTTTATGGAATTTACTGAACGAAATAATGTAATGTTAGTATAAAATGGTTTTTGTTCGACCCTGACTATTATATGTCAGAAAACTGTATCATAATGAAGGTCATATTAACACAATTTTTCATTATGTAACAGTTTCTCCCACCAATCACAGCTCAGGAAACAGTTGTTTGACCAATTAGATAACGATAGCATCGCACCTGCGCTGAGTTCCAAGGCCTTCTAATTTAAAGTTCACTGCGTTGCCTAGTGTCATAGTGGGGTAATCGAGGAGGCCATGATCAAATTGAAGGCATTCTCTGCGTCCCATGCCCACTGTTCAGTACATAAAACTGGCAAAATCTCGACAGATATTTATGAATATTTATGTTCGAACATAAAATAGTTATAATAAATATCGTCGAACATAAACAATCGTATGCAACACGCCTATAATGGTAATTAAGACACTCGTATGTAAATTATAAAACTCGCGTACGCTCGTTTTATAAACATACTCGTGTCTTAATGATTGCCATTATAGGCTCGTTGCATAATGTACTATTATAATTACTCAGACATTATAATATTAAGCAGATGTAGGCTGTACAGAGGTAAGCAAATTATTAGATTCAAATAAATAATTTAAATCAGTCACATGTTTTTATTTAAAAATTATTTTATATTATTTTATGTTTACTACCCTGTTTTTAATGTTTTCTCCCCTGTGGACTTACAACGTTTCCCATAAGGAATTGCATCTAAAAATTTTCAAAATTGGAGATTCTGGGGACATCTGAGCTGGGTCCGTTTATTTCTTATTTTCATTGACTTTGGAATGTATCCTATAAATCAGAAGGTTTCAATCCATTGTCCACGAATCTTCGAATAGTTCAAGAGTGGACAATCAGTAATAAAAGACTTCCAATCTCTCCGGTCTAAATTCACACGAAAACTAGAATAAAGTCATCAAAACAAAACGTGTGGCATTCTATATTAACAAGTCTCCTCTGTTAGTGGAAACTGTGAAATATTAGTTTACTGTCAGATTCTTTTAAAAAGTGTGATTAAGAATATTGATTAATCATTTCAAATAGTTTCAGCGTCTTGTTAGACATATCTACGGCGGCTTCGGTGGAGTAGTTGGTAGCATGCTGAGCTTCTAAGCCCAAGGCCGCGGGTTCAAACCCGGCCGAAGCCGTCGGATGTTTTAACAGCGTTAAAAAATCCCTCAGTATGCCTTCCTTCGGAGGAGAAGTAAAGCCGGCGGTCCCACGTCATAGATTTAGGGCATGTTAAAAAACCTTCCACTAATTACACCTGTGTGAAGCTAAATTGGATAGGTTAAGAATGTAAACAACGCTCTCGGGTTTCTACGTTCGTTGCCAAGAGCCGATTGCAGTCGCGTCTAGTAGCTAAGTTCTGAACTAGGCCTAGTAGTCGTTGACGGTGGCGTTTGGCGGCAAAAGTAGGAACTATTTGAAAAATTATAATTTGCAGTCTGTACTTAAATTAAAAACAGATACACACACTAATACAGCCATCACAATTAACACCGGTTATCAGACAGATTCTACACACGCCCAAAGTACACGGGGCTACATGACCACGTTGTCGCAGCCCCTAAACTGAGGAACCAACCAACCAAACATATCTACCGTATTAAGACACAAAACGTACAAAGCAAATATTGGAAAACTGCCATCCAGTCTAATAATTTTCACACCTCTGTATATATTGCATCACGCTACCACAGCGATTTCTATTTGTTTTTCTTGAGACGCGGTATCGTCAACTACAGCCAACATACTGTATATTCTGACAAGTAAACCAAATAGTATTCTTTATATTTCTAGTTGGTAATATATTTTTTGGCCAAGGGGTCGGTGTAGGAATCCTTGGCGTATGAACTAGCTTCTTTGTTGTGGAATCTTGCAGTAAAACGTTCTGTGTAGTTTGTATTTATTTCCCATTAGAAAAAAAGCACTGTATGGAATTGTGCGGTTAATTATAAAACAACATGTAAAATAAAAAACATGTTTTACATATTTGTACCCCGGCTACACGGGTGAGAGCCAAGCATGTAGACCACATGATCAAAGTACCGCATTGAGTTAATAAGTCAATAATAGCTTCAGAAAGTAGCGCAATGATTGGAAATAATGACACTCTTTAACATAGTATAATATCTAGGCCTAACACTGGGGAGGATGACCTCACTGCTCCACCCCTTAAAACAATCAATCAACGTATACTATACCACGTTGTATTACAAAAAGCTACTACAACCAACATTCAATTATACTCCCTGATAAGACAATGACTTATAACTATACCCAACCTTTTAGTGGTAAGTATCGCACGACTTTTGACACAATTTACAAATGCACTATGGTGTGGGCTCATGGAACACCTCAGTCTCACAAATCCTGTGGTGAAAACCGTGCACCGCGAATCGGGTCACTGTGTGTCTCAACTCATTCTGTTGACGTCATGGCCGTCGTGGCATAGAAACCAATTGGGATCTCCTTCTTTTTTGCAAGTAGTTCTTGTAGCAAATCGTTGTATTGTCTTATGGATGGTAGTTGGTGAACCAGTCGGAGTTCTTATATAAAGAAAAGTTCACCCGATAGTTCATACGTCAGTCTCGATAGGGTATATTTTGACAAACAAAGCAGTCTTTTTAAGAATAAGGCTTTCACTTTCTCTAAGTCTTTCAGGTTATTTTTGCTGAAATTAACCCACATTATATCCAATCCATACGTTGCAATTGGTGTAACTTTTGCTTTAAAGAGTCTCAGTGCCGATTGCAAAGACATGTCTCTGAGATGACTAATGTCGTTCATTGATCTGACAGCACAGATCATTTTATCTTTGATGTGACGTGTAAATAATTTCCCTTGTATTTGCAAAGTAATTCGTAGATATTTGTAATGACTGGTTTGAAGCAAAGGTTCATCTCTGAGGTAAAGAATGTCATCTTTGGCAGTTCTTCCCCCCTTTCTGAATATCATTGCTACCGTTTTCTGAAGGTTTATTTGAAGATCGTTGTTTTGGGCCCATATTGCAAGTTGATTCAAGCTATCTTGTAGCTCTTCACTTGACAACGAGGTCAGAACCATATCATCGGTATATATGATGATTTTTACTTTCTGGGAACGTAAGAGACATACCACATCTGCAGTCGCGACATTAATTAGAAGAGGACTTAGATGGTCACCCTGAAGTACCCCCATTGTTTGATCGATAGGATTAGATGTAGGTTTTTTTTGTTTTCAGGATTAGGAAATAACCCATCTCATTTGGGTACAATTGTTTTGACCGACTGAAAAGCACCAAACTTTCGTATAGCCATACATGTAAGAGAAATTAGGCTATATGTTCTTTACTGAACATCTTGTTTTTATTCCCATCTTACCATACGAGGTAACCCCACTTTTTATTCAAGGAATAAGTTGAAATAAGTTCAGAAAGTACTGTAAAGTTTGGAAATAAGGAAAATATTTAGCATAGTAGACTAAAACATCCAGGCCTAACACTAGGACAGATGACCTCACTGTTCCGCATTTATAATAATTTACAGAAAGAGAGAGCTCCACTAACGTAATACGATCATACAACTAGAATTTTCGACAGCAATAACGCTACCCCTTAATCATATCTAACACTAATATTTAAAAATAAATTTTCTTTTGATAAGAATTTTAGAACCCATCATACATGTATTGCCAAATTAACATGAAGCATTTCTTTCAGGACATTCGATTTTCTTAGACTTTCATACAGTGAATACTAAACTCTTCAAGTTACATTTTCTTAAAATTCTACGTAACATTTGTTGAAGAATTTGTAGGTATTTCAGAAGGCTACTTTTGTTTTCAGACTATTTTCATTTTAGGAAAAAATAGGCTTATGAGATCATATTTTGTCCGTGTGTGTGTATGTGTGTGCGTACTATGTGTGTGTGTCCCCCACTAATAACTTCTAAACGGCTGGAGCGATTTCAATGAAACTCGGTAAGGTCATAGTACTATTTTGGCCAATTCCAACCGTGCTTATCAAATTTTATTACGCCTCACCAATCCAACATGGCGGCTGTGTGAAATATTTCACTGTCACTCTATGTCTCCGAAACTATTATTGATATCACCCCGAAATTGTGTATAGTGATAAAGGGCACTACTAGAAGTTCATCTATGAGATTTTAAAAACCTGGTAACTACAAAAGCAAACATGGCGGCCAAACGGCGAAGTTGAGCCTTTTTCACGATTTAACCATCCAAACGCATTGAAACTTGGTGCAGCAAATGTTAATACACATTGTAATGCACTGTTATCTAATTTAGTTCAATTGTTTACATAATCTCAAGATGGCGGCTGTGCGAAATTTTTCACCGGCATTCAATATCTCCGAAACTATTACTGATATCACCCTGAAATTTTGTATGGTGATAAAGGGCACTACTTAAAGTTCACTTATGTGACTTTCAAACACCTGTTAACCAGAAAACGAACATGGCGGCCAAGTGGATGTGAAACATTTTAATAGACTTTTCTCGCGATTTAACCATCTGAGCGCAAGGAAATATGGTAGAGTAAATGCTTATATACATTGTAATGCACTGACATCTAATATAATGCAATTGTTCACAACCTCAAGATGGCGGCTGTGCGCAATTTTAAAATGAAATTTTTATTTCTTGTGTATTAATCATGCGATCGAAGTGAACGTTTTAATAATGAACCTACACAAAAAAAAGTCATCTAATAGTACATAATTCTATGGCCTGCAAATATAAAATTCAACATGGCGACCAACCGAAATATTTAGACAGTTCTCAATATCTATTGATCTATGATACCAATCAAACTGAAATTTTGTATGTTGATAGAGGCTATGGCCATAAGTTCACATATGTGACTTTCAACAACCTGATGAGCACAAGAGTAACATGGTGGCGGCGCGAAATATAAATATTTAAATGGACGTGTCTCGCGATTTAACCACCCGAGCGCTGTGAAACTTGGTACGGTAAATGCTTATAAAAATTGCAATCCACTGGCATCAAATTTATTTCAATTGTTTTCATAACCACATTATGGCGGCTGTGCGAAATTTTAAAATCTGATTTTCATTTCTTGTGTCCTAATCATGCGATTGAAGTTTGAATACTACACGTACACAATAATCTTCATGTAATAGTAGGCTACATCACTCTAAGACCTACATACTGTATATAAGAATCCAGCATGGCGACCATCCGAAATGTTTAGACGGTTCTCAATATCTACGAATCTATTATTATTATTATTATTATTATTATTATTATTATTATTCTTTCTTCGTTTTGCCCACTTAGGGAGCGCGCTTGAACTTGTTGACTCGGGTTGATGGAGCTTTCCTCTTCTTCTCCTCCCAAAATCTCCTCATGAACTCGCTATGCCCCTTCTTACGTTCCTCCGTCCATTTTTTTCCAGTGGTCTTTTTAGCTTTTTCGGCGAAAGAGTGATTTGTAACTCGGGTTCCAAAAGTCTTGCGATTCATGATGCTATCTTCTGTAATGTTTATTTCCTTTAAGTCCTGTTTGATTTCTTCCAACCAACTGATTTTGACCTTCTTTGAATTAATTATATCAAGCAGTTTTTTTTGCATATCTGGTGTTGTCCATTCGGCAGATGTGACCATAAAATTTCAATCGTCTCTTACGCACGGTATCAGTGAACTTATTGATTACTGTGTACAAGTCTGTGGTTTTCCTTTTAATCCATATACCATTAACATAAACGGGGCCATATATTTTCCTGAGAATTTTACGTTCCTGGATTTCGATTTCACCAATTTGAGAGTGGCCTCCTAGAGATATAGTTTCGGAGGCGTACAATGCTTCCGGAAGAACAACTGTCTGGTAGTGCCGTAGTTTTGCAATTCGTGACATCACTCTTTTATTATAGTGATTCCATGTTATTCGGTATGCTTTCTGAAGTTTGGTAGCTCTTTCTAAATTAGCTTTCCTGTCCAATCCAGACGGTACAATAATTTCTCCTAAATATTTGAAGGAAGGTACGTGTCTAATTATTCCATAGTTGGTCTGTAGTGGAGATCTCGGGATATTCTGGTCTCCATTTACTATGAAATGCGTCTTCTCATACGATATTTGGAGTCCTGTCTTTGATGCTAACTCATGTAACTTCTCTATGGCATACTTGGTTTCTTCACTAGTCTTGGTAAAGATAGCTAGATCATCAGCAAAAGCTAGGCATTTTACTTTTATTTTCTGTTCCAGAGTACCAATGCTTATGCCTTTGATGTTGTTTTCCCACTCCCTGATGACTTTGTCTAACACTAAGTTAAAAAGCAGTGGGGAGAGGCCGTCACCTTGTCGAACTCCGGTATGTACTTCGAAAGGCTCGGATAGTTCACCTAGGAACTTCATTTGAGATGTTGTGTCAGTGAGAGTCTGGCGGATTAAGTCCCTGGTTTTCCTGTCAACTCTGAGCTCTTCTAGGGTGTTCAGAACAGTTTGTCTGTCAATAGAATCATACGCCTTCTTAAAATCCACGAAGGTGACAAACGTGTTGGTACTGCGGCGTATTCTTAATATCGTCTTTAGGCTCCAAATCTGCTCCGAACACGATCTACCTTTCCTAAAGCCTGTCTGGTATTCACCAATCAAATGATCAGTTTGTTGTTCTACTCTGTTTAAGAGTGCTTTAGATAATACCTTGTATATAATTGGTAAAAGTGATATACCTCTGTAGTTGTTGGGGTCTGCTCGGTCACCCTTTTTATGCAACGGATGGATAATGGCATTCTTCCAGTCCTTCGGAATTATTTCGCTCTCCCATATTTCTGTTAGGAATGTATGAATTCTCCTTATGAGGTCATCTCCTCCTATTTTCAACATCTCAGCAGTTATTCCATCGTTCCCAGGGGCTTTGTTATTTTTGAGCGATTGGATTATCTCTTTTATTTCTTGAGTTGTTGGGGGAAGTGAGTCTGGGTTTGGTACAGGTTTTTCAAACTGCAGTCTTTCCACTGGAGGATCACAGTTCAGTAGAGTTTGGAAATAATCAGCCAGTATCTTGCAGTTCTCCTTACTGTTTGTTTCTAGTCGTCCATTACGTCGACGGAAACTTAGAGTTGGTGGTTTGTACCCTGACAAGTCCTCACGGAATGTCTTGTAAAAATTTCGAGTGTTGTTTTTCTGGAAATCCTGTTCTAACCCTTCGAGTCTGATTTTGTTGTAGGCACGTTTTTCGCGCCGGATTGTTTTAGAGGTCAGTTTTTGAGTTTTTAGGAAGTTCTCCCATCTTTCCACTGTCCGATGTCCATTCCACTGATGCCAAGCTTTGACTCGGTCATTGACGGCTTCATCGCACGTTGTGTTCCACCATCTGTGCTTTCTTTTCCTAGGTGGTTGTCCTAATTTCATGGCTGATGACTGTAATGTTTTGCGAAGGTCTGGCCACTCCCTAGGATTTTCTTCCTGTAAATCTCGTAGGAAAACCTCGGCGTTCTTCCTCAAGCAGTCCGGATCAACTCTTGGAAACCGGTTGCCTTTAGGTTTGGATCTGTTTGGTTGAAACCGAACCTTGATTTGCGTGAGGTAGTGATCCGAATCTACCACTCCCTTTCGTACCTTAACATTCTGAATCTCCAGCATATTCTTTGCGGAAATAGCCACATGATCTATCTGAAATTCCCCTAATAACGGGTTAGGTGATCTCCAGGTTTTCTTTTTGTGTAATGGTCTCATAAAGTGCGTGGACATGAGTCTCAGCATGAATAATGTACAAAAGTTTATTAGACGCTCTCCATTCTTATTAGTCCGCCGATGTGCGGGATGGAGTCCTACTATTGATCTGTATATCTTCTCTCTGCCAACCTGTGCATTGAAATCCCCTAATAAGATTTTCACGTGATGTTTGGGGATTTTACTTGTAGTTTCCTCTAGTAATTCCCAAAAGTCTTCTACATTCTGTGGATTTCTCTTATTGTCTATGTTAGTTGGAGCATGGGCATTTATCAAGGCATATGCCTTGTTGCTTGATTTTACTGTAAGCACTGAAATTCTTTCGCATGGCGATGTGAAGTCAATAACTGAATCTAAGATAGTTTTCCTCACTGCAAAAGCCGTCCCAAACATTAGTAAATTGCCTGTGATATTAATGGCTGGTTTACCCTTAAATATCCTTATATAATATTATTATTATTATTATTATTATTATTATTATTATTATTATTAGCCATTGGTAAATCCCATAAAGGGCAAAGGCCTCCTGCTAGCAGGGTAGCGCTGATATATTTCATCAGATGAGCTAGGCTGATGAACATTTACCTTAATAGTAATTTAAAATTAATTGTCCTGACTATTTAAACTCTTATTCATCTTCCTCACAAATGATTGTATTATGTTAAACATTTTCACTTGGACCTAGTTCATATTATCCTGAAGATTTATCTAAGCTGACTATGAGTCTAGGTATGTTTCAAACTAACTGTTTTGACGACAGTCCTCCACGAATTCCGTTGACCTGCCGCTCTCATCCACTGCTTCCCTATCGTCAACTGGAACTCGTCTGACCATCTGGTCTTCGGAGGGCCGGGGTTTCTTCTTCCATCTCTGGGCTCCCACACTGTAGTTGAGTAGGCCCACCTTGCGTGATCCATTCTCAGTATATGGCCTGCCCATGTCCATTTCAGTTTCTTGGCCCTCGTGATGACATCCTCTAGTCCTGTCCGCTTCCTGATTTCCTCGTTTCTAATTCTGTTCCTTAATGTAATGTTTAGAAGTTTTCTCTCCGTTTTCCTCAGGCACACTTCCAACTTCGAAGCTTGCTTCTTAGTTATTGACCACGTTTGTGCCCCAAAGAGGAGAACGGGAAGTACACACGAGTCATTAAATCGCCTTTTTGTCTTAAGGCAATGCTCTCTGCTGTTCAATATGAAGGACAGGCTCCAGAAATCTGCCATGCTGACGATATCCGCCTGTTGATTTCCTTATCCATATTTTGCTGAAAAGATAGTGACTGGCCCAGATAGACAAAGTTTGACACATATTCTACTTCTTTTCCTTTCACCATGAGTTTCTTTGCTTCATGATTTGTCATAACTTTTGTCTTGCTGGGAGAGGCTCAAGCCCACGTTGTTGCTCTCCTCATGCAGATCTTTTAACATTTCTTCCAGCCTCGAACTCGATTTTGCAAACAGGATCACATCATCAGCGAATCCTAAGTTCGTCAGTCTATTTCCATTGATTGTGATTCCGTATTTGTGCCCCCATTTTAACTTCCGAAGTATGTCCTCTAAGACGCTCGTGAATAGTTTAGGTGACAATGGATCGCCTTGGCTTACGCCTCGCTGTAGATAGAATTTATCGCCTTCTTTTTCCATTCGGACTTTTGCCCAGCTGTTTAAATACAGTTTTGAAAGCACCCGCAAGTACTTCGTGGGGATCCCTTGGTTGTGTAATGCTTTCACGACGCTTGGTTGGTCCACCGAGTCGAAGGCTTTCGCATAATCTACGAATGCTTTGTACAACTTCAGATTATACTCTTCGGCCTTCTCAATTATTTGCGTCATGGCTTGCAGGTGATCTGCTGTCGAGTGTCCTGCTCTGAATCCGGCTTGCTCTGTGGGTTGATTTTCATCCAGAGTTCTCGTAATTCGGCGAAGTATTAATTTTGAGAATAGCTTGTATAGATTGGACATAAGACTCACCGGTCTGTAGTTGTCTAGGCTATCTCTGTTGCCTTTCTTATGTAATAAGATGATGGTGTTCGCTGTCTACTGCTCTGGGATTTCTTCTCTGGATAAAATGTTATTAACTATTTCGGTTACTGGTGAAATAAGTTCCTCTATTCCTATTTTCAAGAGTTCGTTGTAAATACCATCGTCTCCAGGGCTCTTTCCAAGTTTCAAGTCCGAGATCACAGGTCTCACTTCGCTCGGAAGAATGGGCAACACATCGTCTGTTTCTGCAAGTTCTTGTAATTCATTTGTTGGCATGGAATATAAGGATCTGTAGAAATCAGTTGCACATTCCACCAAATCATCTCTTTTAGTCACTTTTTCTCCTCTCTTATTTTGCATACTTGGTATCCAATTTCTCCCTTCACACAGTTCTTTTCTAGCTCTTTTCATTGATTTTGATGAGTCGATAACGTTCTCGATAATTTTCCGCTTGTAGCGCCTCAAATCATTTCTGATTTCCCTTTTAGTTAATTTATTGAACTCTGCATATTGTATTCTCTTGAGACGGGATTCGTCCCTTGATTGCAACAGTTTCGCTCTTTCATCCAAGAGTCTTATAGTGTTTTCACTCAGTTTACTTCTCCTCGTAGACGTTCTGTCGTGAGGAACTGATGCCATGGCTGCTTCCTTAATTGAATTTTCCAAACTATCATACACTTCTTGAATCTCCGTACTCACTCGTTCCGGTCTCTCCGCGAGTCTCTTACGTAGTTCTTCTTTGTAGGATGTAACATTTAAATCACCAGTTCTCTGACGCTGGGTTTTGCATTTTTTCCTACTCCTTTTTTCAATGCCTACCTTCGAACGAGCCATTCTGTGATCCGAGTCAAATTTCAAGCTGCTGATAACCTGTACGTCTTTCACATACTCTATTTTGTCTGTAAGGATGAAGTCGACCTCGTTTTTCGTTCTTCCATCTGGGGAACGCCAAGTCCACTTTTTTCCATGACTTTTCTTGAAGAATGAGTTTGATATCGCAAGTCTGTGACTTTGGGCAAAATGTATTAGCCTCTCTCCTCTTCTGTTTCTTGTTCCTACTCCGAAAGCTCCTACTGGCTCTTCCCATTCATTCTCCTTTACTTCAATTTTGCTGTTGAAGTCTCCTATTATAAAGTTTACGTCCCCTCTATACAAGTCAAGTGCGCCCTCTAGATCCTTGTAGAATTCATCTAATTCGTCGTCTGTGGCAGCGTCCGTCGGAGCATACACCTGTATTATAGTAACGTTCCTATTCCTTACTTCTAGAGATAGTTTGATGACCCTCTCAGATTTGCCCACTCGTTCCTTGATGCTTGCTTTTAGACATTGGCTTATAACGAAACCTACTCCTTTTTGACCTTTCGTTTGTCCAATGTATGCGAATATACTTCCGTCGTTTCTCTCAATTATTGCCTCTCCAAGTTTCCACACTTCGCTTATGCCAAGAATATCGACTGGGCATTGTTCTAAAGCTAGACCTAGCTCGATTGCTCTTTCTTCAGTTCTGAGGGTGCGTACATTTAGAGTTCCTATAAGCAGTTCGTGTTCCTTTGCTGGTGAGTTCCTTGCCTTGCATGTGATGTGGTCATCCGTGGTTTCCGCTTTTGAATCCAGTGGGATGCTCAAAGGGTTTCGCTCATCGTAGTTTGGAAGATTTTTTTTGTGAGGTCATTATGCCAATATTCCCATTTCCCATTTATTTGAATCTTTTGGTAGCCAACCTTCACTGTGTTTCCCTTCTTTCTTTCCTCTTTTGCCCGTTTCCTTATTTCACTCTGAATTTCTCTTTCCTTCCTTGTCATATCATCTTCGATGAAGCAGTCCTGCTCCCCTAGTTTGTACTTGTTCCTCATTACCTTGATCTTCTCTCCGAAGCTCTTCATGGTGACCAGAACCATCCCCCGGTTTTTCCAGTCCTCTCATATGTATCGGAGTTGCTCGTAATTTACATCTACTTCAAGACTCCCAAGTATGTCCTTTATTTCTTCTTCCAATTTTTACTTTCTTCCGGCTATACCGTTGCTTTTGATAACAATATTCCTCTTTTTCACTGATTTTCGTTTATTTTCCACATTTTCTTCCAGCTGGTTCAGCCTTTCGGAGAGAGACTTTATTTTGTCTTCTAAAGTCTCTTCTATGCTCTCCAGTTTGTTCCGAATATTTTCAGTATTGCGTGCCCATGCCTCATCTCTCTTTTTCAGTTCGTTTTTTAATTCCAAGATTTCGTTTTGTTTCCCTCTTTGAACTGTTCATTTTGCTCTTTCACTTCCTTCACATTGGCGAGTATTTCGGCCAGAATCTCTTTGGAATCCCAATCCTTGGACTCTTTTTCTGCGTGTGTTGGAGCACTTTTATTGTTTTTGCCTGCCATTTCTGTCGATAGATGGTCTCTATTCTTGCGCGTGGTCTTTAGTCTCAGTGCTGTGAGACAATCTGGCTTGCAATAGGTCGTAAGCAGAGGGTAAAATGGGGATAAGTTCGTCCTGCCTTAGTTCATATCATTTTTAGCCTACTTTCGATTTTTGCAAAAAATGAAAGTAGACTTATGAGATCAACACAGGGCGAAAAAAGTGTGTCTGTCTGTGTGTGTGTATGTGTGTGTGTGTGTATGTGTGTGTGTGAGTCTGTGTGTGTGTGTGTGTGTGTGTGTGTGTGTGTCTGTGTGTGTATGTGTGTGTGAGTGTGTGTACTCTGAATGTCTGTCCCCCCCCCCCCCTATCAATTCGAACACGGTGAATGCGAATTGAACGAAATTTGGTACAAAGGTAGCACTAGCAAAGGACGCCTCAGTGTCATGTTTTATATCGCCGCCATCTAAACGGAAACGTAATGGCGGCCACACAAATGTTCAAAGCTTAAATCAAATTACGACTAACCTATTCATCCGATCTCTACCAAATTTCGCGACAACATACCTTTATGGGGGGAGCATCCTTTGACCAAACCAATAGGTCATCAGCGTAATAGTTTGCGGATGGCGGCCATCTTTGTGTGAAAATCGATTCCCCCTATTAATTCAAACACGGTGAAACCGAATGGAACGAACCGAATGGAACGAAATTTGGTACAGAGGTAGCACTAGCAAAAGGCATCTCAGTGTCATGTTTTATATCGCCGCCATATTGACAGAAACGTAATGGCGGCCACACAAATGTTCAAAGCTTAAGTTAAATTACGACTAACATAACCATCCCATCTCTACCAAACTTTGCAACAACATACCTTTATGGAGGGAGCATCCTTTGACCTATCTAATAGGTTATTAGCCTAATAGTTTGCGGATGGCGGCCATCTTTATGTCAAAATTGATTCCCCCTATTAATTCGAACACGGTGGAACCGAATGGAACGAAATTTGGTACAGAGGTAGCACTAGCAAAGGGCACCTCAGTGTCATGTTTTATATCGCCGCCATCTTGACTGAAATGTAATGGCGGCCACACGAATGTTCAAAGCTTAAATCAAATTACGATTAACCTAATCATCCGATCTCTACCAAATTTTGCAACTACATACCTTTATGGAGGGAGCATCCTTTGACCAATCTAATAGGTCATTCGCCTAATAGTTTGCGGATGGCGGCCATCTTTGTGTCAGAATCGATTCCCCCTATTAATTCAAACACGGTGAAACCGAATGGAACGAAATTTGGTACAGAGATAGCACTAGCAAAGGGCATCTCAGTGTCATGATTAATATCGCCGCCATATTGACAGAAACGTAATGGCGGCCACACAAATATTTAAAGCTTAAATCAAATTACGACTAACATAACCATCCGATCTCTACTAAACTTTGCAACAACATACCTTTATGGAGGGAGCATCCTTTGACTAATCTAATAGGCCATTAGCCTAATAGTTTGCGGATGGCGGCCATCTTTATGTCAAAATTGATTCCCCCTATTAATTCGAACACGGTGGAACCGAATGAACGAAATTTGGTACAGAGGTAGCACTAGCAAAGGGCACCTCAGTGTCATGTTTTATATCACCGCTATCTTGACGGAAACGTAATCGCGGCCACCCAAATGTTAAAAGATAAAATGTAATTACGACCAACCTAATAATCTAGTCTCTACCAAATTTTGCAACACCATATCTTTATGTGGGAAACATATTCTGACCAAATTGCAAGAACATCAGCCCAATAGTTTGCAGATGGTGGCCAAGTATGTGTGCAAATCGATTCCCCCTATCAATTCAAACATGGTGAAACCGAATTGAACGAAATTTGGTACAGAGGTAGCACTAGCAAAGGGCACCTCATATTCATGTTTAATATCCCTATAGCACGTTGTATTTCAACAAGCTACTACAACCAACATTCAATCATACTCCTTGAAAAGGACAAAGAGTTATAACAATACCCATGCATTTAGGAGAAAGTAGGCTATATGTTCTTTACTGAACATCTTGTTATTAATGAGTTAATCACATATATCAGGCGTTGTGCAAAAACTCCTTTCTGCTGGATGGATATAAATCCATTCCTCCCGAATGATTCACCAGTCTCTCGAACGCTTTTGTGCTGATAGAATGCGTTCTTGCTTTTAGGTAGATTTCTTTAGAAAGCTAACTATTGCAATGGGTCCCATGTTTCGACTTCCGGAAAATTTTGACATATCTTCGCGTTTCACATCCCCCAGACCCCAAAACCACCGTCAGTTCAAAAGTTTATATATAATTTATGTATATATGTATCTATATATATATATATATATATATCAGTTTCTTGTGGACACGATAACTGCCGTAATTTTGCACCAATCACTTTGAATTATTTACATAATATGTATCCCTATAAAATCTCGGTCGAGTTCGTTAATGGGCAAAATCGGTCAAAGGGGGTAAAAATGGGGGGCTTTTTTTTCGAAAAAGTGAAATTTCGCTATAACTCTCTTAATACATGAAATATCGAATCCCTTCAAAGTTCATAATATGTGTCGGATAAGTGCCAAAAATTTATGTCAAATAAGTTTTTTGATAGCACCAACCATTGACCAAAGGGGTGGGAAAAAGTGGGTTTTTCGGGAAACATTAATCATATCTCTGTTAATAGGCACAATATCAAAACCGCACAAAATGGACAATATTTCTCCAATAATTACCTAAAACTTTTGTCTGAAAGAATTTTTGATATGACCCACCATTACGCCACGGGGTGAACAAAATGATTTAAATTATAAGAAAATTCCAAGTGCCAAGAGAGGTTGCCATGACAACTTTACTTTTAATTGATAAGGGATGACCATCAGCAGTTGCTATGACAACACCACTGCACGAGATCACATTCAGTTTTCATATGTCAGTGGGAAGCGACTTCGGTATCGGAACTGGTAGCATGCTGAACTTCTATGCCCAAGGTCGCGGTTTCAAACCCGGCTGAAGTCGTCGGATTTACTAAGAGCGCTAAAACACCTGAGTTTGCTTTCCTTCGGAGGGGAAGTTCCAACGTTCGTTGCGAGTTGCTGATTGAGGTGGCATCTAGTAGCCAAGTTCACAGCTAGGTGTCGTTGACGGCAGTATTTTAGGTAGATTTCATTAGAAAGCTAACTATTGCAATGGGTACCATGTTTCGATTTCCGGAAAATTTCCACATATCTTCGCGTTTCACATCCCGCAGACCCCAAAACCACCGTCAGTTCAAAAGTTTATATATAATTTATGTAATATATGTATATATATGTATATCAGTTTCTTGTGGACACGATAACTGCCGTAATTTTGCACCAATCACTTTGAATTTTTTACCGAATATGTATACCCATAAAATCTCGGACGAGTTCGTTACTGGGCTAAATCGGTCGAAGGGGATGAAAATGGGGACTTTGTTTTTCGAAAAAATGAAATATTGCTATAACTCTCTTAATATGTGAAATATCGAATCCGTTCAAAGTTCATACTATGTGTCGGATAAAGCTCAGAAATGTATGTTTGAAACGTTTTTTTGATAGCACCAACCATTGACCAAAGGGGTGGGAAAAAGTGTTTTTTTCGGGAAACATTAATCATATCTCTGTTAATAGGCACAATATCAAAACCGTACAAAATGGACAATATTCCCCTAATAATTACCTAAAACTTTTGTCTGAAAGAATTTTTGATATGAGCCACCATTACGCCAAGGGATGAGAAAAATGATTTCGGAATTGTAAGAAAATGCCAAGAGCTATCAGTGGTTGACATGGCAACACTACTAAATTGATGAGGGATGAGCCATCAGACGTTGCCATGACAACGCACTTGCACGAGATCAGATTCAGATTTCCATCTGACTAAGTGTGATGCGGCTTCGGTGACTTAACTGGTAGCATGCTGAACTCCTATGCCCAAGGTCGCGGGTTCAAAGCCGGCCAAAGTCGTCAGATTTTCTAAGAGCGCTAAAAATCCCTCAGTATGCTTTCCTTTGGAGGGGAAGTTCCAACGTTCGTTGCGAGTTGCTGATTGCGGTGGCATCTAGTAGCCAAGTTCACAGCTAGGTGTCGTTGACGGTAGTATCTGGTAGCAACATTAGGAACTACTGCTTGAAATTGAGCGTCTGCATTCCTTACCTGAATTACAGACTAATACAGCTATCACAATTCACACCGTTTATCAGACAGATTCTACACTCACCCAAAGTACACGGGGTTACATGACCACGTAGTCGCAGCCCCTAAACTGAGGAACCAACCAACATCTCTGCGGGAGATATAATTTTGCGTGAAGAAGTAACAGACCGTTACATAGTTACACATCAGTGTCGAAACTTTGCATAAGGACAGTGTGACCACAAGTATAAAAATGGACTCCAAATGACAAGAAGGTTACCGTCATCATAAGACAATAGAATGTTTAAAATATGCATAAAATGACGAAAAACAAAGTTAATTAATCTCCAATTATAAATAGAGACACGATTTTATGGTGAATAAAAAAACACAATAGCGGTGTAAAAACTAAGGGCAAAGCGGGATAAAAGCGGTGAATAAATGCCATTGCTTACGGTGTAGAAAAACGGTTTACTAGACTATATACATACTTTTGCCTTATGTTGCAATGAAGGAAACAACTAACACACTAAGTATGGCTTGGTATTCATTTGCTGTTGAAGTAGAAACTCAGTAATGTTTCTAAGTTATCATTTGACAGGTTGGTACGCTTGTCAGACAAAATATCATTGTAGGCAGAAAGGGCCCTTTCACTGTCAACATTTGAAATGGAAATGTACAGAGATTGAAGACACTTACAGCTATAGGATATTCCTCTAACATTCCCTTCAATACATCTTCAACTTCATTACCGTCACTACATGAAAAAGATTTACAGGTGGTTTGCAGTTGAATGTAGAACTTCAAAAAGTCATGAGAATTCACTCCAGCAAAAAGGGAGATTTTCTGTATCTTGTTGAATAGAGATCACCCTATGTTCACAGTTCTTAGCAGGGGGAGATGAAACAGTGAGGAGAGTGAATTAAAAATCTCATGAGCAGAGTCTTTTGCCAGCATATCTGAGAGTTTTGTGTGACATGCATTGGCAAGGGCTACGAACCTTTTTTCAGCACTTTTATTTCTATCGCTTGATAGTTCTTTCAATGCCTTCAATGTGTCTGGTTTCATCACTAGTTTTTCGATAACCGTGTACTCAGAAATGAGTTCATTTACCATTGGAACAACTTTATGTGCCAAAGCATAATTAGAACCCTCGAAGCAAGTTATCTTTTCAGAAGTTGAGGCACAGTGTTCTTTCACAAAAATTGCCTCACACAAAATTGATTTTACTTCACTTTCACTTAATTTTTGAAAGTATTTAACACTTTCAGCATCAGTATCCACTGTTTAAAAATACTGAACCAAGTCCATGACATAGTCTGCCAAGTAGGAAACTGATGTGAACCACGTATTCCACCTTGTGATAACTGGTGAGGGAAAGAGCTTTATATCCTTTTTCCTGCACCATACTTCTGCTGCAAGAACCTAATATACCTATGCTTCCGTTTTCTTGTATTAAGAAAAGCTTGCTTTGTTTTGGTAACACACTCATTCACACGATGAAGTTTCTTCGGCCAGATTCCTGCTACTAAATCAAGCTTGTGTGCCCAACACTCAATGTGAAGAAGGTTGTCCGATATCAAACCTTGTAAAGTTTGCACACACTTTTTCATATATCGTGCACCATCTGTTGAAATACCTATGATATTTTTGTATTCAAGTTTATGTCTCTTAATAACCTCCACTATGGCTTGAGAACATTCCTGCGAGTTAAAATTCTGAAGCATTAGGACACCACCTACTAGCACTTTAGGAGTCTCGCTACTACCCTTGGGAAGAGTTCTAAATAGCACAATGAACACGGCTCGACCCGTCCTATCTGTGGTTTCATCACAGTGTCGAATAACATGCTGATTCTTTAATTTCTCACTACTTGATTCTTCTTTTTCTTGATGTAATAGGGGCAAATATTTCTTTCGTAACCAGTCAGCTGTGGGAAAATTTCCACTTCCTAAAACAGTGTAATGAAAACAATCTATTAGCAAGCAAATCATTTTAATTTAAAATATTAATAAATCAGACTTATTTGTTGTTTATGATATGAACTTAAAAGTATGTAAAAGTAAACTAAGTCATTACTACACTTTCTAGTATCCCACATCACGTTTTCATGGTGGCTGCAAAACTTTCAGCTGTAAATGTCACGGCGGGTTGGTGGATTCTCGGCAATCGTAAAAGAATTACATTCCCTCCCTGATAAAATTCGTTACATAAAACTACGTCTTTCCACCTATTATTATTTTTATCGCTACGAAAAGTGGGGCTGCGGGATACTGGTAAGTGTAGCGGCATCCGAAAAAAATTTAACTCGCCTGGTATATGTTTGTTCATCCAATCCTTCATTGTTGGATGATCTAGCTTTTCTAAAGGAATGTTGGCACTCAAAAAGGCCTCCGCTGTTTACATTACAAATTCGTCGGAGTCATTTCTCACTTTTTTGGCATTCCCGACCGCCTCTTGAACTGATATCTGTCTTTTGGTACCTCCTTCAGACAAAATCCTTTTCTTCTTTTTGTGATTTTCACTTAAGTTGTGTTTCACACATGAATCGCGACGCTTCCAATCTAGTCTAATGTTGCAGAATTTGCACATAACTATCTTCTGCCGCGCATCGAAAACATGATAGCCTTCGTCTTCAAACTCGTCAGCCCTATCAAAACACGTCGTTATTTTCGGCATTGCGAATTCACATTAGAAATAGAAATTTCAACTACAAATCACAGCGCACCCACGTGGTCAGCAATGCGCGGCCCAACTCTCTCACTTGTCTCCCAGTACGACAGGATAGCCAATATTGAAACTGTGTAGTAATTTCCTGCTACGTGATGTTAGGATATGCTTAGGCTTTAAACACTTAAAAATACATTTGAATTGGGTTCTACCAGCAATGCTAACAAGGTGAAAACCACTGAAGGCTCGCGATATCGCACCAAATCGTGTAGAGACGTAATAAATAAGACGATTTCGTGATATGTCGCAAATACGGACGTACATCGCAAATAAGGTGGAATTTCGCGTTTAGTCGTGAGGACAAATTCAGTGGTTTATGATCAAACAATATTAAACACACATTTAAAACACCTTTGATGCACATATAAACACATTTCGCATTTTCGCGATACACCATAAAATCGTGTCTCTAATTATAAAATACTTTCACGCAATAAATGTGGTCTGATCCTTCTACGAAAACCTGCATATTCTGCCTATTTTCGACTATCCCCAAGTTTGTCCGGTGAAATCTACCTCCGCCTTCCGGCGTGCCGAGAGGACTTTTTTGAAACAGGTATGTACTCACTTTCCCGAGTGAACGAACATTCACTGTATACTGTGGCAGCGCGGAGTAAAATGTTTTTGCGCATTCCGCGCATGTGACCTCCCTCTCTCCCGAGTGACGATAACTTCTTCGCTGACCACTTCGAGCTGGCAGCGTTGGTGGTGTTAAAGCTTGTTATTGAACTGTACGTGTTGTAAATTTCTCATACTACTTTGCCCTTAACCTCAAAGTTATTTCAATTTACATTTCCAGCTTTTATATACTCTCCCTCTTTCTCCTTTATTCACTAACACTTGGACACGAACTCGTATCACCTCCGAACTTCTCCTTACGCTGCTTACCGCAATTACTCCAATATCTGACATCAACCAACATACATAAGTTACAATCATCATGGTCAACAGCAATCAAACTGAAATTTTGTATGTTGATCGAGGCAAGTAATATAAGTAGGATATATGAAAACAGGCCGTATAGTTCTTCATGGAACTACTTGTTAAGTTTGTAATACCAACACTTTATCTTTGCCATCAAGCTGACGATGAGCATCATGAATGGGTTGAAAACATGTTTCTAAACAATAAATGATAAAGCATTAACAGGCGTCTATTATTCTAAGCTTGAATATACCCCATCATAACTGCCAATAACCACGCAATTTGGACACTAGAAATAATAGTTATTATCATACTAATATATAAAAATGAGATGGTGTGTGTCTGTCTTTCTATCTGTCTGTCTGTCTGTCTGTCTGTGTGTTATCAATAACGCAAGAACCACTGGTCCGATTTAAATGAAATTTTGCATGGATGTAGCTGATTTACCATGTTTACATATAGGATACTTTTAATTTCGATATTTTGCACTATTGAAAAATGGCGACCATTTTAGTGACGTCACTACACCCTTTGGTTTCAAAATTTCATATTTCCATATCAAATAAAAAGAGAACGCCAAGAGATAGCAAACTATTGATGGCACATATGAGCTTCAAAATTTAATTTTCTATCTGAAAGGTCCTTATCACTTATCGTGTATCTCCAACGGTTAGCCAGTAAAACCCACATATGTGACGTCACTACACCCTTTGGTTTCAAAATTTCATATTTCCATTTCAAATAAAACGAGAATGCTAAGAAATATCAAACTTTTGATGCATACACAAGATTTAACATTTAATTTGCTATCCATAAGGTCCATATCACTTTTCTTGTATCTCCAACGTTTAGCGAGTAAAACCTAAATTTGTGCAATAAAACACGGTCAACACCGAGCGGTGCAGTATATCTCTACATACATAAAAATTAAAGTTTGTATGTTTTTTTCGCAATTTCTACGGAAATTCGGAAATTTGAGTTATTTACGCGTTTCAGACTGTTTTATTATGCGCGCGAAAATAATTTTTTGGTCTGTCTGTCTGTCTGTCTGTTTGTTTGTTTGTTTGTCTGTGGACAAATTTGTTCCCTTATAACTCGAGAACGGCTGGGTGTATCAACGTAAAATTTGGTACAGATATCCATCAGAGGCACGACACTAATCATTGATGTAACCCTTCTCCGTACCTCTCATAAAAGAGGGCCTACCCCCATAAAATACATGCTGAAATAGTAGTAGAACGACGAGACAAAGATCATTTTCAGCCCCTCAATGTGAGAGACAAAACTCGGGGTCCCCGAAATCCACATTTTAAGGCCCTAAAACCAACCGTTTTTAAGATATTCCCAGAAAACTAATTTAATTTAATAAACTAATGAACGAATTCAAGCCGGTAACCATGGCAACAGATTCTCAGAGGTCAATCTATTGCTATAAGACGCAATGCAATTCCATTAATTACATTGGTGTGAAAGTTTGCAAACGGCTAGAAGGTTATCACAAAAAGAAATTAAGCTGTAAAATTCATCAATACGTATAATGCGCTTAAGAGGGTCAAGGGGTACACTGGATTTTTTTCACGCGATTTACACCTGCGGGTGTGGTACGGCAGGTCTATTATATTCCTATCCCTATATTATATTATTATTGTTAGTATTATATTATGGCGTACAACGAGGATACAAAGCCCCTCGGTACCAGAAACAAAACTTGGGGGCCTCGAAAACTACATTATAAGGCTCTAAAACCAACAGTATCTGAAATATTCCCAGAAAACTAATTTAATTTAATTTAACAAACTAATGAAGGAATGGAAATCGGTAACCATGATAACATTATCTCAAGGGGTGGCATCCAACTTTCCATCTATTTCTCTAAGAAGCAATGTCACTCCATTTATACCTTCCCACGGTGGGTGAGTGGATAGCGTGTCGGTCTACTAACCCCAAGATTGCAGGTTCACTCCTGGCCGTGGTAAGTGATTTTTGAAAGGCGGCAAAAATACGACTCGCATGTCGTACGATGTTGGCATGTCAAAGAACCCATTTGAATTCAGTAGGCCGTGTTCATAATGGCAAAATTAATCTCAGCAGTTTCCGCCAACACAAAGTGTTCAAGGAGCTTAGATATCTACCCTCCTTGACTTTCATAGTGATTCAAGGAACAACGAAATTTCGACATGCAAGCTACCCTCTGGGTGTCAAATTACGAAGCTTGCACCCGGCACCCGAGGCCATACGATATTATTATTAGGCTACTCCATTTATTACTTTTCTGTGAAAGTTTGCAAATGGCTATAAGGTTATCACGGAACCAACGTAGACTGTATAATTCGTCAATGCAATTAAGGGAGGTCAAGGGGTAACCCAGAATTTTTTCATGCAATTTCACGTGTGACATATAGTACGGAAAGTCTATTATATCTCCAAACAGCAACATTATTTTCAAAAATTCCTGAATTGAATCAGCATTTTTTGCGGCTTTTAGGAATTTGGGCCATTTGAGGCTAAAGAACCTGAATTTTCATGCACCACAAGTCTTTATAATTTATGAAAGAGGTCTTCCTGTGTATGGGGACCTAACACAACGTAGAGGGTATTTTTTTATGTGAGGTGTATTGCGTTTCGTCTACAAGGCTTTCAAATCTATTTCACGTCAGGAAGTACACGTTAGGTGAATTTAATTTGAGAGCACATTTTAACTTTTTTTTTTTTTTTTTGTCGACATACGGGTTCATCGTAAGGATGATTTTGTTTGATACTGTATGGTAGATATACCCATATTTGGATATCTGGGTGATATGTTGTAGACAATATAATTGTCTGTCTGTCTTTCTGTGTATCTTTATGTACGCCTATAAATCGTGTTCGGATGCTTGGTGCATCGTAAAATTAGGTATGGTAAACATGAGTCAATACACCAATCATTTATAAAACTCTTCACTGTACTTTTCATACAGTAGAAGGGTGGATATAGGGAAAAACTTCTCAAAATACATGCTAAAATAGGCGAAATATAAAAATTATCCTAGAAGGACGATCAAAGCATATGTTGCGCTTCTCATTGTGAGACACAACATTCGCGAGTCTATAAGGGGTCTCCGAAAATCACATTTTAAGGCCCTTAAATTAACAGTGTGTGTGATATTCCCAGAAAACTAACTTCGTTCTGATAAACTTATGAAGGAATGACAAACCGCTAACCATTGCAACAGTAGCTCAATTGATAATGTCTGGTGTTAATATATAACACCGTTCGAAGAACGGGTACTTCTGCTAGTTTTATCATAAAAGTGTCGACAAGTCGCCAGACACTTGTTCTAGAGAGACGAAGTGTTCTTTATAAGGAAAGATGTGTACCGTTTGACAACATTCATTAGATTAGCCACTTTTATCTGCTAAATGAGTTCTTTTGTTGTCGCCGTTATCTAGCACTATCCTCGCGTCGATTTGGTGAGCATTGACCCTCATTAAAGAGGTGAGATCTCGTGTTCACAAAGATTAACAAGTAGAAACTCTCCAATGATTGCTGGTCTGAGAGGAATCGGCAGAATAACGATGGGACTTGATGCATTATACGGTATTGTACGTTTATAACTGTTCATCCTTAGGTTAATAAATCCATTGCTTTCGGAGTACCTACCGAGACTTTCATTCTTCGACAATTTGAGAATATTTTCTGTCCTTATTTGCTAAATTCTGTCGGCTTGGTGTACGTTTTCAGACTCAAGATCCAAAGATCTTTGGATTGATTCTCGGCTCTGCCAAGAAATTTAACTCTGGTCTGAGAATTGAAACGATGGTTGGTTGGTTGGTTCCTTAGTTTAGGGACTGTGACAACGCGGTCATATAGCCCCGTGAACTTTGGTTGTGTGTAGAATCTGTCTGATAACCGGTGTTTATTGTGATGACAGTATTAGTGTGAGTTATCTGTTTTTATTTCAAGTAAGGACTGCAGACGATAATTTCAAGTAGTTCCTGCTATCGCCACCAAACGCTACCGCCACGACACCTAGCTATAAACTTTGCAACTACCAAGTGCCATCGCCACCAGCGCCCGGTGACGAACGTTGGAAATTAAGAGCATTAATCAAACCTAACCTACAAATTTTACTTCACACAAGTTCAGTTAGTGGAAGGTTCTTTTACATGCATTGCTACCAACTACGCCACCGAAGCCGCCAGGGTTAAAACGAGTACACCCAGACTTGTAAGTCAAAAGTGAAAAGAGGTGGGTGAATTCCCATCTCAGCCATACTGTATAAGAAGTTGCTTCCCACTTCTACTCCAGGCAAATGCCGGAGTAGAGTATAGGAGGCAGAAGGTGGCCGTGGTTTTACGCATCATCCCGTCTTTCTTGGAGTAGAGAAGGGAGGAGGCTGCCGTGGTCTCGCGCATCTTCCTGTCTTTCTTGGAGTAGAGAAGGGAGGAGGCTGCCGTGGTCTTGCGCATCTTCCTGTCTTTCTTGGAGTAGAGAAGGGAGGAGGCTGCCGTGGTCTTGCGCATCTTCCTGTCTTTCTTGGAGTAGAGAAGGGAGGAGGCTGCCGAGGTCTTGCGTATCTTCCTGTCTTTCTTGGAGTAGAAAAGGGAGGAGGCTGCCGTGGTCTTGCGCATCTTCCTGTCTTTCTTGGAGTAGAGAAGGGAGGAGGCTGCCGTGGTCTTGCGCATCTTCCTGTCTTTCTTGGAGTAGAAAAAGGAGGAGGCTGCCGTGGTCGCATCTTCCTGTCTTTCTTGGAGCAGACTAGGGAGGAGGCTGCCGTGGGCTTGCGCATCTTCCCGTCTTTCTTGGAGTAGAGAAGGGAGGAGACGGCCGTGGTCTTGCGCATCTTCCCGTCTTTCTTGGAGTAGACTAGGGAGGAGGCTGCCGTGGTCTTACGCATCATCCCGTCTTTCTTGGAGTAGAGAAGGGAGGAGGCTGCCGTGGTCTTGCGCATCTTCCTGTCTTTCTTGGAGTAGAGAAGGGAGGAGGCTGCCGTGGTCTTGCGCATCTTCCTGTCTTTCTTGGAGTAGACTTGGAAGGAGGCTGCCGTGGTCTTGCGCATCTTCCTGTCTTTCTTGAAGTAGAGAAGGGAGGAGGCTGCTGTGGTCTTGCGCATCTTCCTGTCTTTCTTGGAGTAGAGAAGGGAGGAGGCTGCCGTGGTCTTGCGCATCGTCCCGTCTTTCTTGGAGTAGAGAAGGGAGGAGGCAGCCGTGGTCTTGCGCATCTTCCCGTCTTTCTTGGAGAAGACTAGGGAGGAGGCTGCCGTGGTCTTGCACATCTTCCCGTCTTTCTTGGAGTAGAGAAGGGAGGAGGCGGCCGTGGTCTTACGCATCATCCCGTCTTTCTTGGAGTAGAGAAGGGAGGAGGCGGCCGTAGTCTTGTGCGTCTTCCCGTCTTTCTTGGAGTAGACTAGGGAGGAGGCTGCCGTGGTCTTGCGCATCTTCCCGTCTTTCTTGGAGTAGACTGGGGAGAAGGCTGCCGTGGTCTTGCGCACCTTCCCGTCTTCCTCGGAGTAGACTAGGGAGGAGGCTGCCGTGGTCTTGCGCATCTTCCCGTCTTTCTTGGAGTAGACTAGGGAGGAGGCTGCCGTGGTTTTGCGCATTTTCCCGTCTTTCATGGAGTAGACTAGGGAGGAGGCTGCCGTGGTCTTGCGCATCTTCCCGTCTTTCTTGGAGTAGAGAAGGGAGGAGGCGTCCGTGGTCTTACGCATCATCCCGTCTTTCTTAAAGTAGAGAAGGGAGGAGGCCTCCGGGGTCTTGCGCATCTTCCCGTCTTTCTTGGAGTAGACTAGGGAGGAGGTTACCGTGTCTTGCGCATCGTCCCGTCTTTCTTGGAGTAGAGAAGGGAGGAGGCGGCCGTAGTCTTGCGTATCAACCCGTCCTTCTTGGAGTAGAGAAGGGAGGAGGCGGCCGTGGTCTTGCGTATCAACCCGTCTTCCTTGGAGTAGAGGAGAGGGGAGGCGGCTGTGGTCCTGTTTGGATTCTATATCGGTATTTCCAGGATTATGAGTGAGTAACCGCTTATAGGATAGCCGAGTGCGGATTTCAAACCCACGTCTATTCTAAATTGTATCGAGATTGGGGGTCTCCTTTCCAACTCTCATACCAGATTTAATTACCTAGATGGCAGGGTTGACAAGTGAACCCGGGCCGGCTGTGCAGAAAGCTCCAATACCGCTAGACCACGACTGCTAGGGTAAATATCCCTTATTAACCTGGTGATCAACGACGGTTGTGGAGAGCAAGGCTTTATAGTCTTGTTGACCTCCTGACCGAAGGTGCAGGCAGTGAAGAGGTGTGATTACGCCAAATTGCCAGTCTATAATTGAATTAAAGCTGTGATAACAATATGAAGAATGGTTCAAAGTGTTAAGTGTTGGTTGTGTTAAGTGAAGGTCAGTGAGAGATCCTGAGAGTTTCACTGCAAGGAGAGTCGTGAGGCACAACCAATCTCATCATTCCATCGTTGAACGGTTAGAAAAAGTCCCTTGATTTTAGCACATGCATCCTAAGTGTATCAGTTCTTTAAACAATCAACTACGTGCAACTCATTTCGATTGGAATCATACTGCTCCATTTGCATTGGTTGCAGCATTACTTGTCCTTAGTTGGATGTGAAGTGTAATGGTTCCGTAGTTTAGGGGCTGCGACAACGCGGTCATGTAGCCCCGTCTGCTTTGGGTGTGTAGAATCCGTCTGTTAGCCGGTGTTAATTGTGATGACTGTATTAGTGTGTGTTATCTGTAATTCAGGTGAGGACTGCAGACAATCAATTTCAAGTAGTTCTTACTTTTGCTATGAAATGCTACTGTCAACGACACGTACCTGTTAACTTGGCTACTAGATGCCACCACAAACTGCTCCTGGCGAACGTTGGAATTTAATAGAGTGTTAATAAAACCTAAGGGGCAGATGACCTCGTAGTTCTGCCGCTTAAAACAACAATAACTAACTAAATAATCAAACCTAACCTACAAATTTACACAATTGTAGTTAGTGGAAGGTTCTTTTACATGCCATAAACCTATGACATGGGCCCGCTGGCTTTACTTCCCCTTCGAAGGAAACCATACTGAGGGATTTTAACGCTCTTAAAATGATCCGACGACTTCGGCCGGGTTTGAACCCGCGATCATGGGCATAGAAGCTCAGCATGCTACCAACTACGCCACCGAAGCCGCCGTAGTGGACATCCGTATAGAAACAGCTGCAAATCAGCTAAGTCTACAAAACTACTGTACTGTACATCGTCAATTCAGTTACATTTTAGTGTATGTTTATGAGTTTGACATAACTTACTACAGAAGCTCACCAAATAAATAAGAAATTTGAAAAGTAATGATCAATAACAAAACAGTCTAGAACGCAATCACTTAAATAGCTCGCTACGGTAGTAGTTAAGGATTGCGTTCGCTTTTTAAGAAATACAAGATACTTCCTGTAGATTACTATTGATAGGATTTGGAAGATTTTGGCACAAACCGCACATTCTAACTCCCTCTTGTTTAAGAGATTGAGTTTTGTGAATATAGTGTTTTAAAAAGGGCAGGCATATATGATGATACTGATGAACATACGTGTTATACAGGGTGATTCTTTCCACCGTGTATAAACTCTAGGGATTGGTCGAGGAGAGGATACGGAACAGAAAATGTCTAATGAACGTATGTCCGGAAATTCATGGTTTGTTTGTTAGGGACCGTTTATTTATTATATTATTCTTTGTTACAGAGACGGTGGTCTACCATGCAACCAAGGCCATAACATCGAAGCTGTCATAACTACGTCGCACGCTATCTTTTCACATTTAAACAAGCAAGCTCATACAAAGATCACCTTGCAAGCAAAAGTCACCTTACTCACATCATTATCTGCCTGGCCAAATATTAAAAGGATCAGGAGGTTAAGAATCTTTTTTTCTATTATTTAATCAATCAACACCTAGTCAAATCTTTTCTATATTCAAGGGTATAAGGAGCTCATCTGAGCACCAATCCCCGTATATTGCATCCCGTCATTGGGATTGCCAGCTAGCCAGAGAATAGCGTGCCACAGTTACAGTGTGTTGAAAATGGTTTCCATGTGCCTCCACGCATCGTGTACGTGCCTTAACATGTTCTGTGTCACACGTTCACATCGACAGTGTCAAAGGCAGCATGAATACGCTGCTTCAGTGCCTCTACATCTGGAATGGGCTCTGCATACACGATACTTTTGAGATGACCCAATAACCAGAAATCACACGGGTTGAGATCTGGTGAACGAGCAGGCCATGCAATTGGACCTCCTCGTCCGATCCAGAGACGACACGATTGAGATACGTCCTGACGTTAACGATGAAGTGGGCTGGAGCACCATCACGTAGCAGCCACATAACCCTGCGAATCATCAAAGGTACGTCTTCCAGCAAGGGAGGCAAAGTCACCCGCAAGAAACGCCCATAGTTCCGGCCTGTTAGGCGACGTGGGAGGAAGACTGGTTCCTAGCATGGACACCATGCATCCAGACACATTCATTAGACCATTTTTGTTCCGTATCCTCTCCGTGATCAATCCCAAGAGTTTGCACACAGTGGAAAAAATCACCCTGTATACAGCACATATCCACTGAACCTACAGTAATTTAAGCCTTAGAGAGCAGGAACTGATAATGATCGCTTGACGAACGAAACTTGTCATCCAATTTTGCCCCCCATTTGTGTGAGAAGTTCCCTATGTACTGGATAAATAATTCGTGTAATTTATTTCAGGCATTAATTGTAACTCCCCGCCCAATCTTATTGGGCACACTCTTGTTGACCTCCCCCAAGGGCTCACATCTAGTGGGACGTGGATTGGTGACCACGGGGCCCATATGAGTCTGGCATTGCTTCCACTTACTTGTGCCGGCCTCCTCTCCGTCTTCTTTCCTGTCGACCTCTCTTGGCCAACTGTTGTTTTCTTCCAACTCCGACGGTATTAGAGTATCCGAGACCTAGGGAGTCTCTTCCTTTCCCGCCTTAATTGGCCCTTGTCTCATATTTCCTGATACCCTCGTTCTGCGAGGGGTCAGCTTTCCTTTTCTTTTCATGTTATCTTCTGCCTTATGCTCAAGGCCCTCAAAGAGGCAGGGTGTATGTAGCCCCACCACTTCTGGTACACCCTGGATATTGCTACACCCTCAGGGGCTCACGGCTGGTGAGTTCGGGAATTGGTGATCCCGGGGGATTCCTGAGCTGAGTCCGTTTCTTTTCCTTTTTCCACTGAATTTGGGGCGGGTCCTCTCCTCTTTCCGTCTTCTATCTGCCTTTCATGGCTCTCCTTACTTCCAAGTCCCTCATTCCTCATGTTTCTAGGGTTGAGGGCATTTCTTTTCAACCTGTCCTTTATTTCCCTTATCCTTCATTTGTTTACCACTTCTTATTCTAGTATGTAAGTCTGTAGTTAGTATTAGTTATAGTTTACATTCTCATCTCATCTTTCACTATCACCCAAACCATTAATGGCCTATAACCTAGATGTTAGGCCCCTTAAAACAACAACTATCATCATCATCTCTTGTTGACCGACTGAAAAGCTTACAGGAATAGATTACTTAGGGCAACACTGAGGAATGGCTTCTAATATTTCAATTTCGTGCAGTGGGTCTGGGTCAGCACATACTGTACAGGTTACGTGATGGTCTCCATATCGATCAGTCCACTAACTTCGTACCGTATATAATTTAACACGGCACTAGCCTATGTTAGTCTTACACGCGAACTGATGTTGAGAGATACGAGCTCAAGGATGGCTCGATGATGATGATGATGATGATAATTGTTGTTTTAATGGGCCTAACATCTAGGTTATCGGCCCCTGATGGTTTGGGTGATCGTGAAGATGAAAATAAAAAGCGAACTTAAAACTAAAACTAACCACTAACCCACATACTAAAAGAAGAAATGGAAAACTAAAGGAGAATAAGGCAAATAAAAGGTCAGAAGGAAAAGAAATGCCCTCAACCCTCGGAGAAGGTGGATTGAGGGACTTGGAAGGAAGGAGAGCCATGAAAGGCATATAGGAAAGTGAAAGAGGAGAGGGTCCGCCCCAAAGGATAGGGACAAAAGGGGAAAACGGACCCAGCTCAGGAATCCCTCGGGGTCGCCAACTCCCGAACTCACCAGCCATGAGCCCCTGAGGGTGTAGCAATATCTAGGGTGCACCAGAAGTGGTGGGGCTACATACACCCTGCCTCCTTAAGGGCCTAGAGCTCAAGGCAGAAGGTAAAAGGAAGAGAAAAAAAAAGGCTGACCCCTCGCAGAAGGAGGGTATCAGAAAAGATGAGACAAGGGCCAATTAAGGCGGGAAAGGAAGAGACTTCCTAGGCCTCGGATACCCTAATACCGTCGGGGTCGGAAGAGAACAAGAGTTGACCAAGTGAGGTCGACAGGAAAGAAGACAGAGAGGAGCCCGGCACAAGTAAGTGGAAGCAATGCTGGACTCAGCTGGGGCCCCGTGGTCGCCAACCCACGACCACAAGATGTGAGCCCCTGGGGGAGGGGATGGCTCGAATACGTCCTTCTTCGGAAACTTGCAATTTGTTGGGCTCCACCAGGGAGCACCTCCTGGGTATTGCTATTGTCCGTCCAGAGCTAAATGTGAACTACAGCTGTTATGGTACAAGTGTTGCCGCGTTTAGCTAAAGCCCTGCGTGGATGTGGATATAGTTTGCATGGCTGTGCGGATAGCGGATATGTTCCGGATAATGTTTGGGGAAAATTTGCGGATAGTTTTTAGAAGACAATCCGAACTTGTGTAATATCATTATTAGGACCCGGAAGTTTATGACACACCAGTATCATATTTTTCCGTTAGGTTATGTTCTTTTCTTCATGACAAATGTAAGATGATGATTTAAGCTAATCTCATTCAAATTATGTCATTAGGCATAATTAACACTCCGAACAGGAAAGGGTTGCAATTCTGGCTGTAGGCTATATCATTCATTTTAATCATAGCACAGACATACGAAGCATAAGGGAACGACTTTTTCCTCAAATGTCTAAATATGTTGCTTTAGGAATTTATGCTTTATCTATGCTGGCCACGGTAGATGAGTGGTTATCGTGTTGGTCTACTAACCCCAAGTTTGCAGGTTCGCTCCAGGCCGTGGTAAGAGATTTATGAAAGGCGGCATAAATTACGATACGTATGTCATACGATGTTGGCATGTCAAAGAACCTATTTGAATTCTGTAGGCCGTGTTCATAATGGCAAAATTAATATCGGGGGTTTCCGCCAACACAAAGTTCCTCATTTCTCTACTAGAAAGCGCTATAGTGTTCAAGGAGCTTAGATATCTAACCTCCTTTCCTTTCATAGTGCTTCGCGGAACAACGAAATTCGGCATGCAATCTACCCTTTGGGTGTCAAATTACAAAGCTTGCACCCGGCATCCGAGGCCATACGATATTATTATTATTATTATTATTATTATTATTATTATTATTATTATTATTATTATATAATTTAAAATATTAATGTAATGCCGTGAAGCCTCCATGGCTTAGGCGGCAGCATGCCGGCCTCTCACCGCTGGGTCCGTGGTTCAAATCCCGGTCACTCCATGTGAGATCTGTGCTGGACAAAACGGAGGCAGACAGGTTTTTCTCCGGGTACTCCGGTTTTCCCTGTCAAAATTTCATTCCAGCAACACTCTCCACTATCATTTCATTTCATCTGTCATTCATTTAATCATTGCCCCAGAGGAGTGCGTCAGGCCTCGGCAGCCGGCACAGTCCATATCCTCGCCGCTAGATGGGGGCTTCATTCATTCCATTCCTGACCCGGTCGGAGACTGGAAGCAGGCTGTGGATTTTCATTTCAATGTAATGCCAGTAGATTCGGATAACAAACGTGGGAATGCGGCAAAAAGTCATGCGGATGTGGGGCGGATGCGGGGCCGATGCGGATAACAGTTGTGCGGATGCGGGGCGGATGCGGATAACAGTCGTGTGGATGCGGTGCGGGTGCGGATAAGGTTTTTTTTTTATCCGCGCAGGGCTCTACGTATAGCGACACAGATATGGTACAGCAGGCAACACGAGGAACTACGACACTGATAACAGCTATACTGAAAAATGTGCCAGCTACAACACAGCATACATCGTCAACTTGCATAGAAAATGCAAACGGAACATCAGGCGTGTTCATAAATACCACGTACCTAAATGTATTTGTTTTATTTCGCGAAACACTTATTACTCTCGAAATTTTCGACACATTGTTTGAAACACTTTTAAGAGATCTGCACTCGTGCGTTGAGAGAAGCTCTACACCAAGTACAACCATGTGCGGGCTGTTTCATCCAGCACGCGGACACTACTGTCAGAAGAATTACAAAACAATGTTGTATATCGAGGATGTACTAATTACGTATCACGAAATTAGCGTCTAGCATTGTGCACTATCCATTCAATACTAATTATGTCTAGCGTCAAGCATAGTGTACTATCCATTCATGACAGCTATTATATTCTTCTTCTTCTGCTTTATATGCCGTCTCCGCGTCGAAGATTGGCGATCATCATTGCTATCCCTTGCCTCGAGGTTGCCGTTCGAAACAGAGATGCTGAGTCAAGTTAAAACCATTCTCGAAAATTCTTGAGCCAGGAGATCCTCCTCCTCCCTCGTCTGCGCCGTCCTTCAATCTTGTCTTCCATGATTGGCTGCTGGAGTCGGTACTTGTTATTTCGAATCACGTGGCCAAAATATCGTAGCTTCTGTCACTTGATGTTGTAGAGCACCTCCATCTCCTTGCCAATCCGATCCAGCACCTCGGTGTTTCTCACCTTGTCGGTCCACAATATACGAAGCATGCGACGATACAGCCACATTTGAAATGCTTTCAACTTCTTCTCCAAGGTTTTGGTTAACGCCCACCCCTCGTGTCCATACATTAATATGGGAATTATGTAACACTTGAGGGCAAGTAGTCTCGTTCTCATACTTAGATCTCGGTGACACAGCAGATTCTTCATTTTGATTAAGACACTCCTGGCTTGCTCAATGCGAGCTTTGATTTCATGGCTGCAGTCCCATTTGTCATTCAGGTAGCACTCTAGATATTTATACGAATGAACTCGTTCGATGGCTTTATCAGTAACTGATAATATGGTATCAATTACTACTTTGCTGACAACCATGAATTTTGTTTTGCGAATCTTCATCCTTAAGCCATAATCATTGCTAACTGCGTTCAAGCTATTCAGCAATGCTTGGAGATCTTCAATGCTTCCGGCGATCAGGACTGTGTCATCTGCATATCGGATATTATTTATGACTGTGCCGTTGATGACAATGCCTTGATGAAACCCATCCAAGGCTTCCGACATGATTGCCTCCGAATATAAGTTGAAGAGCATTGGAGACAGCACACAGCCTTGTCGAACACCACGTCGAATTGTTACTTCATCGGACAGGGGAAATACAGATTTTAAAGACTTCGAAGTCATCAATTATATATAGGGAAGTCCGCTAAATGTAAAAGCCCATAAGAGCCCGTAGTCCACTGTTAACTTTGGACGGACAGTAAGCAAACTACTCTCTCCAGGCTCAATGAGTGGTGAGTTCAAGAATTAACGTTCCCATGGGATTATTTTTGATGCTCTACAACTTCATTACCCACGAGCTTCCTGTAAAATGGAAGGCAAACGGACTGGAAGGGCAAGTTTCACGAGAAACGATAAGTGCTACACATTTTTCTGCAACTCTTCCATGCTCACCGGCTCATATCTCGGAAACGGTAACACACAGAGATAAATATGAATATACCATTTTGTAGGACATGTAATTCTCTTTATGTTTTAAAAGTATTAAAATTTATGTTCGACGCACTGTTTTAAAGTTATGCGCCAAAACCTAAACATGTAGTTCCGTGAAGAACTATACAGCCTATTTCCATGTATCCAACTTAAGTAAATTGCCTCTATCAACATACAAAATTTCAGTTTGATTGCTGTAATAAATTAGTAGATATTGAGAACCGTCTAAATATTTCGTATGGTCGCCATGTTGGATTTCTGTAGGCCTTATATTTATGTACTATTACATGAAGGTTATTGTGTAGGTGCATTATTCAACTTCAATCACATGATTAGGACACAAGAAATAAAAACGAGATTTTAAAATTTCGCAGTGCCGCCATCTTGTAGTTCTGAAACAATTGAAATAAAATAGTTACCAGTGGATTAAAATTCGTATAGGCATATACCGTACCAAGTTTCCCTGCGCTTGGATAGTTAAATCGCGAGAAGCGTCCATTTAAATATTCAAATTTAGCGTCACCGTTATGTTGGATTTGTGCTCACCAGGTTATTGAAAGTCCCATAGGTGAACTTATGTTTATAGCCTCTATCAACATTTAAAAAAAAAACAGTTTGATTGCTGTCATAAATTAATAGACATTGAGAACCGTTTAATATTTCGGATGGTCGCCACGTTAATTTTAACGTAAGCCATAGAGTTATGTACTATTAGCTGAGGATTATTGCGTAGGTTCGTTATTTAAACGATGACTTCAATCGCATGATTAAGACACAAGAAATAAAACTTAATTTTAAAATTTCGCACAGCCGCCATCTTTAGATTATGTAAACAATTGAACTAAATTAGATGTCAGTGCATTGCAATTTGTATAGTCATTTGCTGTACCAAGCTTCACTGCGTTCGGATGGTTAAATCGCGAGTAAAGTCTATTTAAATGTTTCAACTTCGCTTGACCGCCATGTTCGTTTTGTAGTTAACAGGTTTTTGAAAGCTACATGGATGTCTACTAGTGCCCTTTATCACCGTACAAAATTTCAGGGTGATAGCAATAATAGTTTCTGAGATATAGAATGCTGGAGAGATATTTCGCACAGCTGCCATGTTGGATTGGTGAGACGTAATAACATTTGAAGGGCATGGTCAGGATCGGCCAAAATATTTCTATGACCTTATCAAGTTTCATTGAAATAGCTCCAGCTATTTAGATTTTATTAGAGAGGAGGGGGACACACACACACGGACAAAGGGTGGTCTCATAAGACTATTTTTCATAAATGAAAATGGGCAAAAGAGGGGGCCTTTGGGCCCTCCCCCTTGTCCCCTCCCCTCGCCCCACTCCGCCCCCTCCCCGCCCCTCCTCCGAGGCACCTGAAATCGACGGGACTATATTAGCCGTTGTTCAGGGGACCACCCCCTACACATTCCTGAAATTTTTGGAACTAAATGATTTAATGCAGCTAAAAATCCTAATTTCATTGGACTATTTCTGGGATAGTCGTTTTCTTTTTCTTGCGTGCCTGAGGTGGACCTTTCCTATTAGTCTTTCTTCGTCTTCCAGTTTTCGAGTTTAAGGAAAGAATCATAATTCTTGAAAGAAAAAGTGCAATGTAATTTCTTTCTACATGTTTTTCAGTATCATTTTCATAACTATAATTCAATACCAGGGGGCAATAATTCCGCAGTTATACCCCTCATTATTATTATCGCTGCTGCTGTTACTCAGACACATGTAAGAGCAGAGAGCTTAAGGGGCTCTGTCCTGTTGAGGCCCGTCCAAAAGTCTCTCCCCACTCCTGTTTCAACTACTGTGCCGCTGCCGGTACATTCTCGACGTCTACACCCTGGGGCAGATCAGATAAACTTCATTCCCTCCAGCCAGTGTCATAAGTAATTGCAACTTCAGACAAGCCTGGAAGGGCAATAGAATGAAACACCTCGACTGTCAGGAGCAATATAAATGCCAACTCTGCTATATGCAAGGTTAAGAGTTTGTCTCAGTTTGACCCAACGATCCACATCCCAGACCTCACTAAGTGCCCCGGCTTAAAACTATCTCTCCAATACGACTATTGTCCTGTCAATCGATGCGCTGCCCCATTCATGAGGTAATTGAGAATAATTTCTCGAAATTATATATCATTTCATCTGAGACATGTTAGTGGTCTGACCGGCTCATCAATTCAAAATGCTTGTGTGTTTCATGACCTAGAATTCCTAGTATCCTCCCCCACAAGGTTTACCCCGATTCATGATAAGTAGACCACACCTTCAGGGGCTAAGCTCTTTTTATAACAGAGTATTTAAACCGGATCTCTCCTCCTATTTCGTTCCCTCAGATTCAAAAGATATATTTTTCTTATTTTATTTAATTTTCACAAATTGACTGACATCGGTAGCTACGCTTGGTGTATTCTTTGGATTACACGGTTAGTTAGATTAAGCAATTGCTGCTCTTTGCTTTCTTTCTTTCATTGGTTCTTTCTTTCTCTTCTCGCAGACACCAACAGTGATCCCTTTGTATTTCCTTTTTCCTTCGATCAGGCATTTATTTTGTTCTTGAGTCTGTTTTAGTTGCTTATTCCGTGAAAACTTCACTGGCTCACCACGCGGCAACCCGCCGAAGTTCTTCGGATTAATCGAGATCAGGAGGACTTACACACCGTTCCAGCAGGCGTCGTCTTTGTCGCCAGCTATCATCTCCTTGAAGACCCTACTCCATGAAGAAAATTATTCTATGTAAAGAGTCTATTTTGCTTATATGTTTCCTACCCTGGTTTTTGTTATTTTGTTTTCTCCCCACCTCTCCTCCGTCTTCTCACTCGCCGTGTGCTCAATTCTCGCCCCACTTCTAGTTCGGACTTCGAGTGAACAGTTTGTCCTCTTTCAGAAGCCTACCTCCTCTAAAACTGAGGTAAAATTTCAAATCGGCGCCATGTCCGATTTTTAAAAGTAACGGCTACATGGATCTTCCAGCTTTAATCATCATGCGAGTTAAGTAACTCATACATTGATTTTAATCATGTTTTAAGGAAGGTTTTAAACAACATTTTAAATGCCTTAAATGAAAGTTACATGCAATGTTAATATTTTCGCGAACTTGTGAAATAACTGCCTACGAGGGAATTGTCATGCATTAGCTAACTAAGCGTATTTTCAAATCTGAATGTTGGTGCTTCTTGTACTAAATAGGGGATACCTTCCCTACAACGAGGGATTTATGCCAATTAATAACTTTCTAAAACTTAACTTACCTCCGAAGGATTACTACCGCTCCATTTAACACTGTCACTACAGTTCTGGAATATTCCATTCAAATTAAACTGTCAACCGTGGGAACTACACTCAATACTGTCCAAATTACCAAAACTTTAAGTGAAACAGAACTATTAACTGCAATCCAAAATTTTTCTAACGCAATAAACCTATTCAAGTCAAACTCAGTAAATTCATAAACTGCAACAACCTCTCTCATGTTCAACAAACTTATAGTGCTTCAAAAGTGTGTGCGCGAACTTCAACCGCGTCGTGTTCGTTAGAGCAATAAAACTGGCCAGAACTATGAATCCCTATTTCCTGTCCTGCAAATACCTTTTACTAACAAACTTAAGTTAATTTAACTATCTGGTTCTATTTCTACGAGGCCTCGCCAAAAAATAGGCGCCCTCCCAAACTTGTTCCACTTAACTACTTCATTCTGTAGAATTAACCGTGGTTAAAATCCACTTTTTAATACTTGTTATTTCCTGCTTCGTCTAAGAAGTAAGTTTTTTCTAATTGTGAAACATTATCTAATTGTTTAATCCAGGCTTCACAAAGGGTGACCTGCTCCATAATTAGAATTTGTAATCTCTTAAATTCTGCGTAAATAGCAGTGGTTATAGAAACCTCCTATTAATTTTATTTTTTCTTATCCTGCTAGCCCAGGAATGCCTAATTCTTTCCTCACTACTAAGGTATCCTAAAGCCTTATTTTTGCAAATGTAATATTCCACCCAATTAATTTAGATAAACATCAAACAAAGTTGTAATTACTTTACTATTGTCATTATAGGCTTTAAACTTCTTAATTGTATGCACATTTCTAAAACCCTGTACGGGTTTAGTGCTTGTAACAGGTTTGAGACCTGGAACTAATTTAACGTTGTTAATTGTAAACTTTCCTTTTATTAGGTCTGAGACCTTTAATGTTTATAAAACTAATCAAAAAAGTTTTTCTTACGCTCAAAATAAGATTCAAATTCTAAAATATTGTTAATTGTTCTACATTCTATTAATTGTTAAATAAATTATTTGTTATTGGTTTCTTACTTCTATTGCTAGGAAAACCGTTTTGCAGGACCTTCTCTTCCTAATCTTTCTCCTGAAATTATTCTATGTTCAAGGAAAAAGGCCAATTTCTGAAAGAAGATTTATTAAAAACTCTATCACTTGTTGCGTTTAAAACAAAACTTCCCATAACAACATTTACAAAGTTTCTCTTAGCTGTCACAGCTAATTCTAGTAAATCATTAAGGCAAGTATATCTCGCTCTGCCAGCTTCCTACTTGTAGAGATTTTCACTGTGTCTTATGATTCACTATTCAAAATTTTTGTTTTGTTCAAGTAAGGTTTGAGGTTTTCCTCCGTTCTAAACTTTTAGTCTGCACCGTGCTGGGTAAAGGTTTAGCCCTCTTTAAGTGAAACAATTGGTATTTTTCCCAGACTCTCACTAATAACATTAAAAAATATTGCAAAAGTGCACTATCGTTGGTCATCCCTGCCCATCCTGAAGGCGTTCGGCCGTTCTGTCGGGAATCCAACAGTGTCTCGGAATAAAAATATTGTGGCTAATTCTAATCCTTCTAGCATTTCAAAATGCTTTAGAAAATACCACTCTTTTGAAGGGAAAGTATTCATATCCTTGCCATTTGTCATACATTGCCTTGCCAGCGCACTACCTACTTCCCATAGTACCAAAATACTGGCTCGGGAGGGAAAGAGCAATTAGCGATAGCTTGCAGACGACCTCAGCTAACGCTGCACTCTCCGTTAGCCTTACACAAGTCCCCGCACATGTTAGGTACTTCAAAGGCCTTGTGCTGTAAAACTTTTTCTAAATCTTTATTTTCTTACGGTTTTGTGTTGGATTCTCTTCCTCTTTGCCAAAAATTGTTCCCCCTCCTAAACCTACTTCATTTTTTTCTCATCATCTTCCCTCAGGTAGTGTTGACAATCAGTAATAACCTACCAACGCTCGCTAATGCGCATTGCTGCGCAATGGGGCTAAGCTAGCTGTGGACTCGGTAGACGAGGGTTCGAGCAGAATGCAAAATAAGAACTGGTCCTCTCATTTTCAAATGTGTAGAAACATATCTTTACACATCAACTTAGGAAAATAGGCATTTTGCCTAATATTTATCCTCAACTGATATGTAAACATTACAGACTACACTCAGACCCGCATAATGCACAGCAAGTGCTCGAACCTGTTGACCTCCAAGTCCCTATCCTAGAAAAATAAGCAACAACAAAAATAAAACTCGAATCCATCTTACTCGTTAGCACTGAGGTCTTACGCGGTGAACATACTATATCACAGTCGGGTTTACGACCTTTAACCCCAGGGTCATGCGTTGTACGCTAGGACAGACAATGTTCACATGTGCAAACAATAGACCCTGCCAGAGCATCAGTTAGTGATATGATTAATGTTTCACGCCTCATCAATATTTTTCTTACGACCTGAATGGTGAGCTGCCTACTCACAATGAACTATGCATTAACATAAATCAATATATAGTTACAACTTTTATCAAGCACACAAAGAAGTGAATTATTAGTTATTTTAAAATAGTATACAAGTGATTGGCAACAGACGGTAAAGGCAGATGTTCTTTCGTCAAGTAATGCCTGGTTCACTAACGCAGCGTTAACAGGCCTTCAGCGGATTCAGTGGCGTAGTTGATAGCATGCTGAACAACTGTGCCCAAGATAGTGCGTTGAAACACGGCCGAAGTCGTCGGACTTTTTAAGAGCGTTAAAATCCTTCAGTATGCCTTCCTTCGGAGGGGAAGTAAAGCCGGCGGTCCCATGTCATAGATTTATGGCATGTACAAGATCCTTCCACAGACTAAACTTGTGAGAAGATAAATTTCTAGGTTAGATTTCATTGGAACGCTATATCCAAGTTCCAGCGTTCACCACTAGGTATCAGTGACATCTGGTAGCGAAAGTTGGAACAACTTGAAATTGAACGGAACTTGTAGCCCACCCTACGGGTGTCCGCTAGAAGCAGCTACAGCCTCTGGCGAGCCGAACACGTCCTCGGACACTCCCGGCACTAAAAGACATACGATAAATAAAATAAATAAATAAATAAATAAATAAATAAATAAATAAATAAATAAATAAATAAATAAATAAACAGGCCTTCAGTAAATGCGTCGTAAATTTTAACATCGGAATTAAACTCGTTGGCGTTTCACCAGCACATTGACATTAGCAAACGAATCGTTACGTTTAAGGGCTGTACAACACTCGCTGAAAGGTGATGATCGTGTCGGTATTAGTATATTCTTTGCTTTGAACAAGTAGGCGTTGAACTTCAAAAAGCTTTAAGTTTATATACTCCTTGGTTAAAACGAACATGGCTGATGAAGAGAAGAGGGACTAAATTTTTCTTGAGAAGAAAGAAACTTACTGATCCACTTAATTGAGAAAGATCGTGAAATTGTTGGAAATAAGAGACTGATGCTGTGACGTCTAGCTAGTCTTTTATTAAATTAACTACGTGTGATATACCGTAATGCATCACACAATAGTACACATAAATAAGAAATAAATAAATAAACAGGCCTTCAGTAAATGCGTCGTAAATTTTAACATCGGAATTAAACTCGTTGGCGTTTCACCAGCACATTGACATTAGCAAACGAATCGTTACGTTTAAGGGCTGTACAACACTCGCTGAAAGGTGATGATCGTGTCGGTATTAGTATATTCTTTGCTTTGAACAAGTAGGCGTTGAACTTCAAAAAGCTTTAAGTTTATATACTCCTTGGTTAAAACGAACATGGCTGATGAAGAGAAGAGGGACTAAATTTTTCTTGAGAAGAAAGAAACTTACTGATCCACTTAATTGAGAAAGATCGTGAAATTGTTGGAAATAAGAGACTGATGCTGTGACGTCTAGCTAGTCTTTTATTAAATTAACTACGTGTGATATACCGTAATGCATCACACAATAGTACACATAAATAAGAAATGTTACATATCTTACTTGTCAGATAGGAATTCCAGGTTATGTTCTATCATCTGTAGAACATTCCCCAAAGAGGGTTTTGAATACCGAAATCTCATAATAAATTCTGTCTCGTCGCATTCATCAAAGTAATTCCTCAGTTCTTTATAAATTCGAGGTCGACGAATATCTAGCATGTCTTCAAGAACATTGTCATCGTTGAGAATAAAGTTGAATGGACGCTCTCTTTTGGATTCGAATGCCACGTAAAACCACCGTCAGCCGTTAATTGTATGAAGACACAGCAATTAGTACTAATGGTTAATTAGGGATGCTAATGGATTGTTACAGTTTGGTCTTAGCCTCCAAACACAGGTCTACAAAATAAAATTTTCAGAGACCTTTTGTGGATTCAATAACTGATTTTGTATATTGAAAGTGTATGAATTACGGAAATATCTTCTATGTTCCTTTATCACATGACGTATTAAAAAAAACTGCATATTAAAGAAATCATTACGAGATGCGTGAACTTGAAAATCTGCATTGAATTGTTTCTTTATAGCAGGCAGAGTTTAGTACATGAACACATTAACTAAAGATATATTGTAACAAATATTGTACATATCAAAGAAAAACAAGATGTTCAGTAAAGAATATATAGCCTGTTTTCTCCTAAATGCCCCCCAGGGGCTCACATCTAGTGGGACGTGGGTTGGCGACCACGTGACCCCAGCTGAGTCCGGCATTGCTTCCACTTACATGTGCCGGGCTCCTCTCAGTCTTCTTTCCTGTCGACCTCCCTTGGTCAACTCTTGTTCTCTTCCGACCCCGACGGTGTTAGGGTATCCGTGGTCTAGGGAGTCTCTTCCTTTTCCGCCTTAATTGGCCCTAGTCTCATTTTTTCTGATACCCTCCTTCTGCGAGGGGTCAGCCTTCTTTTTCGTTTCATGTTATCTCCTACCTTCTGCTCAAGGCCCTCAAGGAGGCAGGGAGTATGAAGCCCCACCACTTCTGGTGTACCCTGGATATTGCTACATTCTCAGGGGCTCACGGCTGGTGAGTTCGGGAGTTGGTGACCCCGAGGGATTCCTGAGCTGGCTCCGGATTCCCCCCTTTTATCCATTACCTGTGAGGCGGACCCTCTCCTCTTTCCCTTTCCTATCTGCCTTTCATGGCTCTCCTTCCTTCCAAGTCCCTCAATCTGCATTGTTTCAGGGTTGAGGGCATTTCTTTTCCTCCTGTCTTTTATTTGCCGTATTCTCCTTTTGTTTTCCAGTTCTTCTTCTAGTATATAAGTTAGTAGTTAGTTTTACTTATAGTATTTTCATCTTCACGATCACCCATACCATTAGGGGCCGATAACCTAGATGTTAGGCCCCTTAAAACAACAATTACCATCATATTATCATCATTTCCTAAATGCATGGGTATTGTTATAACGCTTTGCCCTTTTCAAGGAGTAGAATTGAATGATGGTTGTAGAAGCTTGTTGAAATACAACGTGTAATAAGGATATTAAACATGAATATGAGGTGCCCTTTGTTGTGCTACTCTGTACCAAATTTCATTCAATTCGGATTTACCGTGTTTGAATTGATAGGAGGAATCGATTTTCACACATACATGGCCGCCATATGCCAACTATTGGACGGATGACCTTGTAGCTTGGTCAAAGAACGCTTCTCTCATAAAGGTATGTTGTTGCAAAATTTAGTAGAGATCAGATGATTAGGTTGGTCGTAATTTGATTTAAGATTTTTACATTTGGGTGGCCACCATTACGTTTCCGTCAAGATGGCGTAATATAAAACATGACACTGAGGTGCCCCTTGCTAGTGCTACCTCTGTACCAAATTTCGTTCAATTCGGTTCTACCATGTTTCAATTGATAGGGGAAATCGATTTGCACACATACATGGCCGCCATCTGCAAACTATTGGGCTGATGACCTTGTAGTTTAGTCAAAAGACGCTCGCCATACGAATATATGTTGTTGCAAAATTAGGTAGAGATCAGATTATTAGGTTGGTCGTAATTTGATTTAAGCTTTTAACATTTGGGTGGCCGCCATTACGTTTCCGTCACTATGGTGGCAATACAAAACATGACACTGAGGTGCCCTTTGCTAGTGCTACCTCTGTATTAAATTTTGTTCAATTCGGTTTCACCGTGTTTGAATAGATAGGGGGAATCGATTTGCACACATACATGACCGCCATCCGCAATGTATTCGGCTGATGACCTTGTAGTTTGGTCAAAAGATTCTTCATACATAAAGGTATATTGTTGCAAAATTTGGTAGAGAGCAGATGATTAGATTGGTCGCAAACAGAGTACACACACTCACACACTCACACACACAGACAGACACACAATTTTTGGCCCTGTATGGTTCTCGTAAGTCGACTTTCATTTCTTGCAAAAATCGAGAGTAGGCTAAAAACAGTTTGTGTTCACTTGTATGTTTAAGTCAATGGAACCGTTGTCACTTGGATGCAAAGCTTCTCATACTGCTTCTTATCTTGTTCACTCTAGTAAATTCATCACGTTTTATCAGCCAACAGTTGAGATATTGTGAAATTTTTCAATATCTTGTTAATCATAATTACTGTAATTATAGAATATTTGTATGTGATCGGACAAAAGTAATGGCTCATCCGAACACTGATGAACAGTGTACATGAAAAATAAGAGTCAAAACCAAGAAAGGAAAAATCGTGTATACCTGTGTAACCATTGGAGGCTAAGGTTTGGTGAACCACGACATTTCGGTAATCATCCGTTAACAGTCTTTAATGAATTGTTACCGGGTGAGTTAGCCGTTGTCGTTACGGCATGACTGCTGGCAGTCGCTCACATCCGGGAGGCGAGGAGGTTCGAATCCCCCCCGCCGGCAACCTTGAAGATGGTCTTCTGTGGTTTCCCATCTTCCTTCCAAGCAAATGCCGGGGTTGGTCCCTAACTATTGGCCACAGCCGTTTCCTTCCAACTCCTCGACCTTCCATTCCAACTTTCCTCCCCAACGGTACTTGTAGCTCACCCATTGGGTGTCCATCTCGAAGAAGCTACAAAACTGGCGAGCCGAACATGTCCTCGGCGGACACTCCTGGCACTAAAAGCCATACGCTAAAAAAAAAGAATTGTTAACATTTTGGCGAACTATGGTGAACCCGTCCTAACAAGGTAGTTAACTGCGTTCAAATAATCAAGAAATTGAGATTACAAATTCAACCGATACATGTTTTTACGATATACTGTTGTTGTTGTTGTTTCATTCGAGGGAATTGAACATTGTGGTTATTCAGCCCTGTATACTTGGGTGTGTGTGGAAATTTTGTCTGATAGCCTGTATGATGGTTGTACTAGTGTGTTTATTTGTAATTCAGGTGAGGATGGCGTCTAAATTTGCCTCACGAGGCTGAATGTACCTCGTTCCTCGATCCAATCCTCAGACTAAAATTAAATTTCTTGTTAGAATCCGGGTTCGAATCCAAGACCGTTGGGGCCAAAATCTCAATACGCACTCCAAGACCAAAAATGTTGCTTCATTTAGAGGCTTTCACATCGAGGACATTCAGCCCCGTGTACTTGGGTGTGCGTACGATTTTTCTAATAACCTGTAGGCTATTAGTATGGTGTGTGTAAAGCATTTGCCTTCAAAACTACTTGTAGCGTGACTGAGCGGGGAATCGGACTCACCTCTTCTCAGTTTTGCATCACGAGACAAATTGAGAGAGGGTATTCAATTCCCATCTCAGCCCCCTAGAAGTGAATTTCCTTGGTTTCCTCACTTCTATGCCAGGCAAATGTTGGGATGGTTTGTAACTTAAGGTCACGACAGTCTCCTTGCCTATCCTAGCCTCAATTACAAAGACATTCACTACGAAAGAAGCCACAAATTATCGGACGAATTCTACACATATGGAGTTATAATTACCACGATATCCAAACAACAACAACATCAAATACAATCACACAAACTGTGTTGGCATGGGTTTCATTACCACAACGAATCCTTTATTAATATACAGGGAGATTCTTTTGCTGGAGCGGAACCCGCCTTGCAGCTGGCCACCGGCCCCGCTCCAGCAAAAGAATCTCACTGTATTAGGGTATCCGGGACCTAGGGTGTCTCTCACTTTCCGAGCTTAATTGGCTCATCTTTCTTAATACCCTCATTCTTCGTGGGTTCAGACTGCTTCTTTTACTTTCATGGTATCTCCCGCATTCTACACAAGACCCTAAAGGAGGCAGGGTGTGTGTAGCTCCGCCACTTATGGTGCACACGGGATAGTGCTACATCCTCAAAGGCTCACGGTTGGGGAGCTCAGAAGGTGGCAACTCCAAGGGCTCCTGAGCTGGGACCGTTTGCCTTTCATTTCATCATCATTTTCATCCAAACCATTAGGAGCCGAAAACCTAGATGTTTTTCCCCTTCAGACAACAATCATCATTAATACTGGACTGTTTGTAAATAAGATGTCATTTGAATACCCACTCAAGGGCTCACGACTTGTGACACGTGGATTGGCGACCACCAATGCAAAATAACATATCTACAACACTGCAGTTGTCAGCTTGTTGAATAGAGGTACGAACTCGACCTACGGTTATAGGCCATATCATGGATTTAATGGTATAAGATAGAAATATACTAACAATCGGAGTAGCCATGCATGCTAAGGCAAAAGGCCATGCGCCTAGGTCATATTCGGATTCGGTAGAAAAGTGGGCTCGAACCGCACCGTCAGCTATCCTTCAAACGATTCTCCCTAGTTTCCTATTCATAACTCCAGGCAAATGCCGGGACTGTACTTTCTAGTAAGCCACGGTTTCGATTTACCAAATGCTTCCCAAGTTTCAATCACTACAGCCCATGATGGGCCTAAGCCTACCAAGCGACCGCTGCCCAGATATTTGGCCTGCAGAGAATGGTTTTCCCGAGGCTTTTCCACACTCGCTCCAAAAAAATGCTGGGATAGTGTTTAAGCCCCGATGCGCCTGCTACATTCCCGACCCTAATAGCCTAATTGCAGCTACACAAGCGACTACAGCCACAACAGAAACACAGGTTATCTGACAAAATCAACACACCCAAGTAAATGGGGCTGCTGATTAAGGTGTCCTAAATCTCTTTCTTGAGGAATGAATTCGTGATAAAAATCAGCAAATGAAAAACAAAACTATTGGAATACAACCGAAATAAATCAGAAACCCCTATGGACATCAAATTGGCAGGTGAAAAGCTAAGGGACGTAGGAGACTTCTGTTACTTTTGAAGCAAAATGGTCGACGCAAGGTGGATATAAAACGTAGGTTGGCTTAGGCAAGAAAAGCATTTCTACAAAAAAGGAATATATTGGCATCGAATACAGTGTGACAGACTCGTATGAGCGCACCTGGTGGCAGACTCGTGCGAGCGCGTGGCGCGCTGGCTGCAATTGTGAGTTGGGCCGGCAAGCTGGCAGTGGATGAATCGAGAAGGCGACGATACGAGAAAGAAGAGATTTAGGATTCGGTGAAAAGGCAGTGTTGAGATTTGGAGTGTAGTAGTTTCAGAAAGACTAGAGCTCGACGTTCCCAGTTTAAATATTAATGAATACTACATTAATATTTAGTAGTGTAAGGTTTGATAAATAAAGAAGTAGTGTATTTGTATATGCCTGACCGGTTATTTCAAGAACCGTAAACGTAACAACTGGTGTCAGACGTGTGGGGTCAGGCTATAGAGTAAATACATAGTGAAAGTCTTGAGGTACCGCATTTTAGAGTGTGAAATGACGACTAGGAAAGTTAAACTTTCAGCACTGAAGGTTTCGGAGTTACGTCAGGAACTGGAAGAAAGGGAAGTTGATTCTACGGGAATAAAATCTGTGCTGCAAGCGAGGTTAAGATAGGTAGGCCTACTGGTGGACACAGGTGAGGATTCAGAAACATTTCTTTTCGAGATTGCTGGTGGGACTGAGGGTTTGTGTCAGGTTTTAGAAAACATGGAAAAGAAAATACGAACAGAAAATTCAAAACTATATAAAAATGTGGAAAAGAAAATAACGGAAAACTCAGAGAATTTGGAAAGGAAGTTAATGGAAAATACTGGCAACCTCGTGAGGAAACTTCAAGAAGTGACGCTCACTATCGAAACCAAACTGAGGGAAGAATTTCAAGAATCCCTGCTGAAGTTCGAGGACGAGCTTGCAAGCGGTGTGCTTCGAAATAAAGACAAGCAGGAAAACGAAATCATTACCGCTGGTGGACAATCGGAAGGTAAGGAGCGTATACCTGTTTCCGCGTTTGGTCGGACTGACCTGCCGACTTTCGATGGGAAGTCTGCGTGGGAAGAATACCTCATGAAGTATAACATAAATTTCTCGCCAAATCAATACTTTTTACTTACTTAAAAATTCTATAGGTACATGTTTCGAAAACACACAATGTTTTCTTCCTCAGCCCACTTATTGGTGTTAAACATCATAAAACATCGATAACCCCACTAAATAACAAAAACACAGTTCACATTTCTTTTCTTGTTCTTCCTTTGTTAGGCCTGTGTCATTCGACACATTAATGTCACTCACGGAATAAACACTTTTAGTTGAAGTAATGAATATTGACACATTGACACATTTACTCATTGCTAGTTTCAACGTGGGTTGCTGAAATGCACACAAGTGTCGTATAACCTTGCCAAAAGCGGAGAAAACAACTAACCAGCACCCAGGAAGGTAATTGGGTGTGGCGTCATGAAAATAAATCGAGTCAGGAATGTATGTTGGAATTAAACTATTGCGGTGGGGGTTGAGGAGGTGGTTTGCGTTTTTTATTATTATTTAAATAATCTGCTAATAAATCTAACAATTCATTCGTTTCAAAATTAACCTCGTTTAGATTATTGCATTCCTTTGACCTCTGATAAGTAATGATATGAATATTTTCCAAAATATTCATATAGCTGCCCTTCGATGCGTAATGCAAAATTTTGACGTCATTATTTATGTCCGTGAACTTATGTCCTGTTTCTTCCATGTGTACCGCCATGGCTGAAAACTTCCTGTGTATTGTGGCCGAAACATGCTCAGCATAACGAGTACGTATGCTCCTACCCGTCTGTCCCGCGTAATTTGAATTGCAAAAATTACATCTGAGCTCATAAACTCCCGATTTTAAATGTTTATCACTACTGTTGACTTTATTGGAGTTGAAAAATTTGTTGAAATTAGAATTATTGGTTTTAAAGGCGACGTTCATATTGTGTTTCTTTAGGATGTTGGTTACTGTGTAAATGCTTCACCTACGTAAATCGAAGCATTTACACAGTAACCAACATCCTAAAGAAACACAATATGAACGTCGCCTTTAAAACCAATAATTCTAATTTCAACAAATTTTTCAACTCCAATAAAGTCAACAGTAGTGATAAACATTTAAAATCGGGAGTTTATGAGCTCAGATGTAATTTTTGCAATTCAAATTACGCGGGACAGACGGGTAGGAGCATACGTACTCGTTATGCTGAGCATGTTTCGGCCACAAAACACAGGAAGTTTTCAGCCATGGCGGTACACATGGAAGAAACAGGACATAAGTTCACGGACATAAATAATGACGTCAAAATTTTGCATTACGCATCGAAGGGCAGCTATATGAATATTTTGGAAAATATTCATATCATTACTTATCAGAGGTCAAAGGAATGCAATAATCTAAACGAGGTTAATTTTGAAACGAATGAATTGTTAGATTTATTAGCAGATTATTTAAATAATAATAAAAAACGCAAACCACCTCCTCAACCCCCACCGCAATAGTTTAATTCCAACATACATTCCTGACTCGATTAATTTTCATGACGCCACACCCAATTACCTTCCTGGGTGCTGGTTAGTTGTCTTCTCCGCTTTTGGCAAGGTTATACGACACTTGTGTGCATTTCAGCAACCCACGTTGAAACTAGCAATGAGTAAATGTGTCAATGTGTCAATATTCATTACTTCAACTAAAAGTGTTTATTCCGTGAGTGACATTAATGTGTCGAATGACACAGGCCTAACAAAGGAAGAACAAGAAAAGAAATGTGAACTGTGTTTTTGTTATTTAGTGGGGTTATCGATGTTTTATGATGTTTAACACCAATAAGTGGGCTGAGGAAGAAAACATTGTGTGTTTTCGAAACATGTACCTATAGAATTTTTAAGTAAGTAAAAAGTATTGATTTGGCGAGAAATTTATGTTATACTTCATGTTAACATGGTCAATACGGAACCTGGAATGAGTGCAATTAAGAATACCTCACCTTGTTCGAGACCGCTGCCATGATTAATGGGTGGTCGGATGCCACGAAGGTTTCATTGATGAGTTTGTCGCTGCGCGGGGAGGCCCTACGAGTCCTGCAGGCTGTTCCCTTGTCGGAAAGGCAGAACTACAACATTCTTGTACAGAAACTTGAAATGCGGTTCGGTCATCGTCACATGGAACAGCTGTATCGCTCCCAGTTGAGAACCCGCTGTCAGAGACCCAACGAGAACCTACAGGAGTTCGAAGCAGACATAGTACGTCTCGTTAGGAGCGCCTATCCAACACCTACTGCGGTGGAAGACGTCTGAGCAACGACCGACTTGGGAAGAGGTAGCACCCTACACGCGCACTGTGAAAGCCTACTGGGCTCAATGGAATTCCGTGATTTTGGAAAACGGGGTGCTAAAGAGGGTACTGGGGAGAGAGGACGGGGCTCAGGAGAGGCTACAGGGTATTGTTCCACGAAACAGAGTGCCCGAGATACTGCAGTTGCTGCATGATGGAACCTCTGGGGGGCACCTCGGAGTTCGAAAAACCATGGAGAAAGTTCGAGAGCGGTTTTATTGGGCTAATTACTCAGATGACGAACGTGAATGGTGTAGTAAGTGCGTGGTTTGTGCCACTGCGAACGGGCCACAGAAGAAGAGAAGAGCAGCAATGAGACAGTACAACGTTGGTGCCCCGTTTGAACGGATCGCCATCGATGTAGCGGGCCCTTTCCCTACGACTGAGAGTGGGAATAAATACATCTTGGTGGCAATAGATTACTTCAGCAAGTGGGTAGAGGCATATCGCTGCCCAACCAAGAAGCTGTGGTGGTTGCCGAGACGCTAATAAAGTAGCTGGTGAGCCGATTTGGTGTACCGTTGGAACTGCATTCCGATCAGGGGCGAAATTTCGAGTCGTCGGTGTTCCAGGAGATGTACCAGATTCTCGGAATCCGGAAAACGAGAACGACTGCCCTGCACCCACAGTCCGATGGAATGGTGGAGCGCATGAACAGGACAGTAGAGAAATACCTGTCGAAAATTGTCTCCGACCACCAGTGGGACTGGGACAAGTTTCTCCACTTGTTTCTACTGGCATATCGCTCTTCTATCCATGAGACCACAGGCCAAACACCAGCTAATGTACTGTTTGGCCGAGAACTGCGGTTGCCGTGTGACCTGGCGTTCGATTGCAAACCTGAGGATAATGTCGTTGGGGAGGACTACATTTCCGGCCTTCGTCGAAGGATGGATGACATTCACGACCGCGTTCGCACAAACATTCAGAATGCGAGCGACAGGATGAAGGAGCGATACGACGTAAGAGCCGAATCAGGCGGGTACGAAGCAGGAGATCTAGTCTGGCTTTTCGACCTTAAACGACGGCGAGGGTTCTCTCCAAAGCTGCAACGCTCCTGGGACGGACCATATGAGGTACTGAAGAGGATTAACGACGTCGTCTATCGTATCAGGAGGAGACCGAATGGCAAACCCCGAGTGGTCCACTTCAATCGGCTGGCATCGTTCCTGGGCGACAACCATGACGAGGAGCACGGGCAACTCGCCCGTATATGTTGAGTCCCGGAGTCGGAACGATCGTTCGAAGAATTCATGTCCCAATGTGGTACTGACCGCAATGTTTGTTATGGCGTCAGTACTGAGATTCGACAGGATTTATTCCAAACCCCCAGTGAGTATGCCTTGGCTCACTCTGTGGCTAAGGACCTGAGGATGAGCCGAGGAATCGCCCAGTATTCCGGCGGAAGTATTGTGGGATTGAAGAGCTGCAGCGTCAAGAGCCTCGTGTCGGAAACGTGTTGTATTTACCCAGGAACGAGCAATCGCTATTCTATCTAGTGACGAAAGAACTTTCCCATCAGAAACCGAACTATCGTGCCGTCTGGGATAGTCTACTTGCGATGCGAGAGCTCCTACTGCAGCGGAACATATCCAGATTAGCTGTGCCCAAGTTGGGCTGTGGGCAGGATGGATTGGACTGGAGGATCGTAAGAATCGTGCTAGAAGAAGTCTTTCGGCGCACAGGGATTGAAATTCTGGCATGCTGCTGGTCCCAAATAGACGGGGTGTCTGCTCCGGGACGGAACAATCTTAAGGAGGGGACAGTGTGACCGACTCGTGCGAGCGCACCTGGTGGCAGACTCGTGCGAGCGCACCTGGTGGCAGACTCGTGCGAGCGCGTTGCGCGCTGGCTGCAATTGTGAGTTGGGCCGGCAAGCTGGCAGTGGATGAATCGAGAAGGCGACGATACGAGAGAGAAGAGGCAGTGTTGAGATTTGGAGTGTAGTAGTTTCAGAAAGACTAGAGCTCGACGTTCCCAGTTTAAATATTAATGAAGACTACATTAATATTTAGTAGTGTAAGGTTTGATAAATAAAGAAGTAGTGTATTTGAATATGCCTGACCGGTTATTTCAAGAACCTTAAACGTAACAATAGATTTAGGTATTAGGAAGCCATTTTTGAAAGACTTTGCCTGGACCGTGACGCTCTATGTAAGTGAAACTTGGAGTATTGACGCAGCAGAAAAGAGGAGAATAAATCATTTGAAATGTGGTGTTGCAGGAGAATGATGAAGGTCAGATGGGTAGATAGAGTAACAAATGAAGAGGTATTAAGACGAGTGGGAGAGGAGAGATGTTTCTGGCGATTGATAATGAAGAGAAGATATAGGTTGGTAGGACACGTAGAGATGGGACTATCGACTACTTTTAACCATCGACTGACTAGTCATTCATTGGAAGAAACTATCGACTAGATAGTCGACTACTTTAAGTCGAATGGTTACCTGAATTCGCATTGCTCCTAAAGCGTGTTGTTTCATGTATTCGACTTAGTAGTCGCTTCTAGGCAGCGTACAAAGAAAGCACTGCAAGCCGTTACCAGCTGAGTTCAGTCGTACCAACAGATGAAAATCAAACTTCTCCTTAACCCACCTATTTTTTCAGACGTTAGTTTGGACTACTCGACGCTCGGCAACATGCAATTGGTCAAAGTTATTTATTTATTTTTACTGAGCTTCGAAATTGTAGTTTACGTCGTGTAGAGTGCAGCCATTATTTTCAATGTTGCACATTTCATTTAATGCAAAATGTGTGAGAATGTTCCCCGATACCGGTATTGATACAGGGCACATTACCTGTATGTACTGTGGATAAGTGAAGTAATAGAGCAATACTTAATTAACCTAAGAGTAAATTAAATCACTATTACTGAGAGGGTGTTCTTAAGTACCGGGAACAATTCCATAGCCAACATTGAAATAATCACACTTCATATTTTAATGCCAAAAAATAAATGTAAAATATGACCATAGAGTCATAAACAAGTCGTTCTCGCTTGCTGAGCCCAAGGTTGCAGGTTCGAAACCTGGCGCAGTCAGCTGGCATTTGAGGGTGCGCAAATGCGAGGGAGCCGTGTCAGTACATTTACTGGCACGTTAAAGATCCCCTTCGGGGCAAAATTCCGGCACCCCGGCGTCTCTAAAAGCCAGTGTAGTTAAAAGGGACGTAAAACCAATAACATTATTATTATTATCTTAAACAAGTTAGGCTATGTGTTCACTAATTTAATCCTCTCTGAAGTACTAAGAACGTAGAGCTGAAATACGACTTGAACAAGAAAACTACGGCCTACAGTAAATACACACGAAAATAGAGCACTTTAGAACAGCAACGAGAGCGAACTTTCAGTGGAGATGTTGGCAACAATGTAAACATAAAGTTTCTTTAATGCGCACGCTATCCGTGTGCTGAAACAATTGACGACCAGAACGTAAAACTATCCGAGCGCGTTCTACATGTTAAAAGTTAAAACACAATTGGGATAAGGCGTTTGCAAACGACTTGTTTATGTTACGGTGAGTAGTCGTTGAATTCATTCGACTGTTTTTTAAAAGCAGTCAAACAAGTCGATGGATTTAACATTTTTCAGTCGACTGCTGCGGTGCTGCTCATCTCTAAACAATTGACGACCAGAATCAATTTGAGCGTACACGCCCTCCGACTTGCTGTACCCTTGCTATTTATTTTGGATCCCAATATAAAATATTTTCTGATTTAATTTTCCTGGAAAATCTATTCTATGTTTGCATCGATCATTACCATCACGCTATGGGGAGAATTTCATAATAGTTTTCTTGTAATTCATTTATCCCGTGGCAGAATAAATGAAAGAAATTCAATCATAAAATAATTAGAACTCTAATTCATAATTGGTAAGCCCATGTTCAAGCCGTGCAATAATTCAGAAATGCACTCAATTCTCATTAAAGGTTTATATAGCCTACTGGTTTAAGGAGTTCAAACATAACCTAAATATTGAATGCTTAACCTTTCCAATAGCATACATATATATTTGGACAACTCGATGTAGGCTATTTCATTGACATAATCTACGAACTGTATAAAACTATAGGTACCTACAGGTATACTTAAATTATTGATTAAAGCTCTCCAATAAATATACAACACAATTGTTGCATGAAGATATCCTGAAGAAGTCGTTTGATTAGAACGACTACTTGAATCTAATGATTCCATTCGCTTGGAGTTAGTCTTTTGCAAGCGACGTGTTTATGATACGGCGCAGATACGGTGAGGTTGAGTAGTCGTTGAATTCATTCGACTGTTTTTTTTTAAGTAGTCGAATAAGTCGATGGTTTTAACTATCGACTAATTCGCCTGTTTTCAGTCGACTGCTGCCCATCTCTAAGGACACGTACTAATACACCCAGGAATAGCAAATTTAGTTTTGGAACGAAGGGTCGAGGACAAGAACTGTAGGGGTAGACCAAGGTTAGAATATGTTAAACAGATTGTTTCGGATATAAAGTGTGGTAGCTATGTAGACATAAAACGTTTAGCTCAGGATAAAGAGGCATGGAGGGCTGTTTCAAACCGACAGAAGACTCAAGCACAAACTCCTAATAATAATTAACAACAACAACAACCGTAGAAGAAGGAAGGAATGAAAGAAGATTGTAATTTACGTGACCATGAATCTTGTGATTATGAGCCAAGGGACCTCCTTTTTACGTGGAATCCGAACCACAGGATATGACATTTCACTTCGAAAATCTCACATGCATTGACCGGGAATTGAACCCAGTCCACCTTGGTTAACCGTAGTAGAGGGAATAGGGGTAGAATTTACTAGTGTCCGAGTTCATTTTATTTTTCCCTTTATGTTGTTATTCGATTGACCAATAGATTTGTAAGAAAAGTAGAGATACCTCTAGTAAGATTTGTTTCTATTTATGTCTGGTCACACCTTAGAATACGCTGTGTAGTAGCGCCACTAGCGTCTGACAGCATAATACGGTGTCTCGGCACGTCAAGATATCAACTTCCCACGTACTGTAGCTTGGAGCAGTAACTCACTGCTGCCTAATTTGTATGAAAATGAATTCCTCTGCGTGGTGCGTGTCCATTCGAGGACTGGGCCTTATTTGTTTTACAATTACCAAAATATACACAGAATCCCTGGCACGATGTGTCTTGCCTCTGTATATTGTCAAACGATAATTCACTTACACTGTGGTTGTTCAAACCAGTTACTAAGACAATCTTGTTTTACAGTCTTATTACAATGCTCGAGAAGAGATTTATTGCTGTCATTACACCTCTTCACCTCAACAAGCAGGGAGTGATTTGAACTCTAGTCTCAGCTCGTGATCGAAATTGAAATATAGAACAGTATGACGTCCAAATAGTAGTTGATAGCATGCTGAGCTTCTATGCCCAAGATCGCGGGTTCAAACCCGGCCGAAGTCATCGGATATTTTAAGAACGTTAAAAATCCCTCAGTATGTCTTCCTTCGGAGGGGAAGTAAAGCCGGCAGTCCCATGTCATAGATTTGTGGCATGTTAAAGAACCTACCACTAATTACACCTGTGTGAAACTAAATTAATTTAGGTTAAACATTTGACTAACGTTCTTAGGTTCCTACGTTCGTCATCAAGAGTCGACTGCAGTGGCATCTGGTAACTAATTTCTAATCTAGTTGGTCGTTGACGGTGGCGTTTGGCGGCAAAAGTAGGAACTACTTGAAAATTGATCGTCTGCAGTCCTTACTTAAATTGAAACAGATACACACACTAAAGGTGCCTGTACACTGGAGAGTGCTTTTCATAGAACAAGTCTAGCTAGACCGCTCTAGCTAAACTGAGTGCGTGTACACTGTAGAGTAATTTGCACTAGCTAGTGCATTCGTAGAGTGGAGATAGACAAATCTACCTAGAGCACTCTCTGAACCTGTGTACACTGTCAAACGTAAATGCACTAGCTAGAGCAGCGCTAAAACTTTCTGAGAGCAGTGTGAGTCTAGGTTTTTAATGCATCAAAATACTCCCAAGTACTCTCCTTAATGCCACATTCATCGCCAGTTTTTTTCTTGTTTAAGTTTCCGCAACTCAGCATTGAATTGGCAGCGGAGGTTGTGAAACGTTCTGGAAATTTCTTGCATAGTGCTTCCCATGGATTCTGCTATCACCCGAAACGACTGTGCCTTCAAATTCCTGTATCTGTATTCTTTCCGAGTACAATTGAAAGTTTCTGGATGGGCTTCAATATTTTCAATTAATGTTATTGTTTTTTCGCGACTCCACACAATTTCAGCCATGTTCAAACACTATAATTAACAACAAACAAATAACCTCAACAATCCACCACTGACTCTACCTAGAGCACTTTCCAATATTCAACCGGACGAATAGAGCTAGACTGGTCTAGCTAGGGCACCCAAATACTGTTTACACCGTAGAGCACAGATTACCTGCCGTAGAGTCAGCCGGCCCTAGCTAGAGCTTAGAGCGGTCTCCGCTAGGGTTCTCTAGCACCTGTGTACACTGGAGAGGAGCTTAAAGTGCCCTAGCTAGAGCTACTCTACGCTCTAGTTAGAGCAAAAACTCTCCAGTGTATCGGCACCTTAATACAGTTATCGCAATTAACACCGGTTATCAGACAAATTCTACACACACCCAGTGAACACGGGGCTACATGGCCGCGTTGTCGCAGCCCCTAAACTGAGGAACCAACCAACCGAAGTCCAAATAATAATATTAACTAGCGGACCCATGCAAGAATTCCTGCATGTGTATAAACCACTCACCCGGCTTTATTGGTATGTCTCTCCAGGGGCTCACAACCTGTGGGACGTGGGTTGGCGACCACGGGAAGCCAGCTGAGTCCGGCATTACTTCCACTTACGTGTGCCGGGCTCCATTCAGTTATCTTTCCTGACGGCCTCCCTTGGTCAATACTTGTTCTCTTCCAACACCGACGGTATTAGGGTATCCGAGGCCTAGGGAGTCTTTCACTTTTCCTCCTTAATTGGCCCTTGTCTCATCTTTATGATACCCTCATTCTTCGAGGGGACTGCATTGTTAGCCTACTTTCGATTTTTGCAAAAAAAAATGAAAGTAGACTTATGAGATCAACACAAGGCGAAAAAAGTGTGTCTGTCTGTGTGTGTGTATGCGTGTGTGTGTGTGTGTGTGTGTGTGTGTGTGTGTGTGTGTGTGTGAGTCTGTGTGTGCGAGTGTGTGTACTCTGAATGTCAGTCCCCACCTATCAATTCGAACACGGTGCACGAAATTGAACGAAATTTGGTACAAAGGTAGCACTAGCAAAGGACACCTCAGTGTCATGTTTTATATCGCCGCCATCTTGACGGAAACGTAATGGCGGCCACACAAATGTTCAAAGCTTAAATCAAATTACGACTAACATAATCATCCGATCTCTACCAAATTTTGCAACAATATACCTTTATAGAGGAAGCATCCTTTGACCAAATTAATAGGTCATTAACCTAATAGTTTGCGGATGGCGGCCATCTTTGTGTCAAAATCGATTCCCCCTATTAATTCGAACACGGTGAAACAGAATGGAACGACATTTGGCACAGAGGTAGCACTAGCAAAGGGCACCTCAGTGTCATGTTTTATATCGCCGCCATCTTGACGGAAACGTAATGGCGGCTACACAAATGTTCAAAGCATAAATCAAATTACGATTAACCTAATCATCCGATCTCTACCAAATTTTGCAACAACATACCTTTATGGGGGGGGGGGAGCATCCTTTGACCAAACTAATAGGTCATCAGCCTAATAGTTTGCGGATGGCGGCCATCTTTGTGTCAAAATCGATTCCCCCTATTAATTCGATCACGGTGAAACCGAATGGAACGAAATTTGGTACAGAGGTAGTAATAGCAAAGGGCACCTCAGTGTCATATTTTATATCGCCGCCATCTTAACGGAAACGTAATGGCGGCCACACAAATGTTCAAAGCTTAAATCAAATTACGACTAACATAATCATCCGATCTCTACCACATTTTGCAGCAATATACCTTTATAGAGGAAGCATCCTTTGACCAAATTAATAGGTCATTAACCTAATAGTTTGCGGATGGCGGCCATCTTTGTGTCAGAATCGATTCCCCCTATTAATTCGAACACGGTGAAACCGAATGGAACGAAATTTGGTACAGAGGTAGCACTAACAAAGGGCACCTCAGTGTCATGTTTTATATCGCCGCCAACTTGACGGAAACGTAATGGCGGCTACACAAATGTTCAAAGCTTAAATCAAATTACGATTAACCTAATCATCCGATCTCTACCAAATTTTTCAACAACATACCTTTATGGAGGGAGCATCCTTTGACCAAATTAATAGGTCATTAGCCTAATATTTTGCGGATGGCGGCCATATTTGTGTGAAAATCGATTCCCCCTATCAATTCGAACACGATGAAACCGAATGGAACGAAATTTGGTACAGAGGTAGCACTAGTAAAGGGCACCTCAGTGTCATGTTTTACATCACCGCCATCTTGACGGGAACGTAATCGCGGTCACCCAAATTATAAAAGCTAAAATTTAATTACGATCAACCTAATAATCTAGTTTCTAGCAAATTTTGCAACAACATATCTTTATGTGGGAAGCATATTCTGACCAAACTGCAAGATCATCAGCCCAATAGTTTGCAGATGGTGGCCAAGAATGTGTGCAAATCGATTCCCCTATCAATTCAAACACGGTGAAACCGAATTGAATGAATTTTTTTACAGAGGTAGCACTTGCAACGGGCTCCTCATATTCATGATTAATATCCCTATAGCACGTTGTATTTCAACAAGCTACTACAACCAACATTCAATTATACTCCTTGAAAAGGACAAAGAGTTGTAACAATACCCATGCATTTAGGAGAAAGTAGGCTATATGTTCCTTACTGAAAATCTTGTTTTTCTTTCAAGTCTTTCAAGGTGTCTGTAGTCCCACCACTTGTGGTGCACCGTGGATAGTGCTACATCCTCAAAGGCTCATGGCTGGTGAGTTTGGGAGTTGGTGAGCCCGAGGGATTCCTGAGCGGGGTGTGTTTTTTCCCGTTTTTCTACTGACTTTGGGGCGAGCCCTTTTATCTTTCCCCTTTTCATATCTGCCTTTCATGGCTCTCCTTCCTTCCAAGTCCCTCAATCCAGATTTCATTTCCTCCTGTCCATTATTTCTTTTCTTTTCCTTTTCTATTCATTTCTTCTTCTAGTACGTAAGTACTACGTAAGTTAGTTGTTAAGTCAGTAATTAGTTCTAGTTGTCGGTTTCATGAGATCATCTTTCATTACCACGATCACCCAAACCATTATGGGCCGATAACCTAGATGTTAGGCCCATTAAAACAACAGTTATCATCATCATCATCATTGCCGACAGCAGTGGCTACGCTGGCTAAGGCGCAGTGTTAGGTCATGGGGCCAAGCTCTCTGCTGACTCGGTAGACGCATGGGTTCGAGCCCCACCGTCGGCCGTCCTTGAAATGGTTTTCCATGGTTTCCCCATTTTCAACACCAGGCAAATGCTGGGACGGTACCTTCTGACAGGCCACGGCCACTTCCTTCCACATCCTTGCCCAGTTTCATTCATCTTCATTCATTCCATCTCTCATCCCGACGCGCAGGTCGCCCACGGGCGTCGACTAGAAATACCTGCACTCGGCCTCTCAGGAGGCCACTCGACAAAAAAAATCATCATCATTGGTATGTGGGCTGGACGCGACACATTTCATGCAGGGGTTGTCGTCTTGTTTATTTGTTTAAACGCACTTTTTAAACAAATTGTCGATAGAGTGCAATTCGTCACTGCTGCAGGTTCTGTTCCTCATTTTTTCGATCGGTAACTTGAAAGTGTCGCATGTGTATACGTTATATCACCCACTCGGCTTTACTGTTATACGCGACACAGTTATGACAGGGGTTATCGTCTTGTTTATTTGTTTAAAGGCACTTTTTAATCAAATGAATATATTTCCGTTGACTTTTCAAGAAATGCAAGATTTTTCCGGAACTATTCAGATGATTTGGAAGATTTTGGTACAGACCGCACCTTCTAAGGCCCTCCAGTTTAAGAGCTTGTGTTTTGTGAAACATACACCTTAGCACTCAGCAATCCTTCTAGGTTTGTGCCATGTCTTGTGTGGAGTTTCGCCTAGGACATTAAGTTGGCTCATCAGCGGGTGGGGACTCCAAGAACTGAGTTTTAATTCACTGGCCGTAAAAGCCAATACTCCTTAGGGTTTTATATAATATATGAACATAATAATAAAATAATAATAATAATAAATTGCTTTACCATCTTGCTGAAATAGCACCACCTCCTGTTCGAAGACCAATATTGGCGAACAAGGAAAGGAAGAAAATAGATAAAAAAGAACTCATCCGTTATGTGGGCGTGAACCGCACGAACAAATACTTATATCCAGGAAGAGTTTCATAAGAACATCAATGGCACTTCAAACCACCGATGGAAGAGCAAGGTTGGAATTGTGGACAGCTAAAGACCCTCTTCCCTCTGGCTGGGAAAAGGCATCTGAAACTTTGTCACCTGGTTATGCCAAGAGATGGCTAACATGGAAGTCTCTCAATGGGTTGAGATCAGAAGTAGGAAGATCCAGGGTTATCTGGCAAGATGGGGCACACCAAAGAAAATAGCACAAAGTGTGATTGTGGAGAAGATCATTCCACAAAACACAAGGTCCACTGTCGACTGTCTGTAACATTCTGTACAGAAGATGATCTACGTCAAGCCTCGGAGAAAGCACTGACAGTGGCCAAGTTTTTTGTGTAATGTAATATGATGCTTGTAACTGTGTATACATGTATGTTTCTGACACGTGAATAATTATAATAATAATAGTAATAATAATTATTATTATAATGAAAAAGGAGAGGTTGTTATTCTACGGGCACTTCTTCAGAATGTCCGAAGATCGACTTACAAAAATAGTTTGGAATTTCGTGAAACCAAAAACATTGAGATGGTTCCAAGAATGTAATAAAGATCTTACGGAAATTGGTATTCATGAGGACGAAATAATTCTGAACATGAATTAATTTAGGAAAGTGATCAAAAAACACCGTGGTTCTAAGGTGGGGGCAGAACCCACAAAACAGAGGGGACCTTTTTCAGAAGATCGGAAGAAGACACTGAGTGATGGGCTCGAGAGATACTGACAGGACATCAAAGCTGGTAGACGAATGAGAGCAAGACACAGAGAATTAGACTGATAGTTAACTCGTAGTTCATAGTGGTTCAATTCGAAAGTAATAATAATAATAATATTACCGGTAATATTTGCTCTAGCAATCCCAACTTGACTTCAGACGTGGCGATGAGCTGTCGGAGTCAGGGCAGGTAGCCCAGCCAAGAGTGGCAGGAACCAGCAAAGAACATAGAGCCTATTTTCACCTATATGTATGGGTATAGTTATATGATAACTGTTTGTTCTTATCAAGGAGCTAAGCTACACACATCAAAAATAAGTTTTGCATATTGCTGGTCAAGAGTCGGAGTGGTCTCAAACCCATTAGTTGTCCTTGCGGTGTGTATATCGGCTGTGTACACTCGCCTGTGTCAAAGAGGATAGATCTGTGCGAGTGTGGAGACGACCCGGTGAACAGATGCACGACCAATACATCCGAGACCGATACCAACAGGGAGGAGGGGGTGCATTGTATTGGGATGGCATCATGTATGGTCGCCGAACCCCTCTTGTGTATATCCCAGGGTGTATGACACGCATATGTTACAGGGATACTATCCTGGGACGTGTAGTGATAGGCTATACTGACTATTTCGGCCCAAATTTCAATTTCGTGGACGATAACGTTCGCTCGCACAGAGCTGGCATTGTCAATGCCTTTCTTCAGGAGAATGGTATTCACAGAATGAAATGGCCTGCATATGGCTACGATCTCAATTGTGTAGAGCAGACGTGGACACCACTTAATAAATAAGTCCGTCCTCACTTTCATCCCCACTGTGCTTCATGACAATATGCAAAACATATTTTGATGTGTGTATAATTGAAAAAAGGAATCTTTTGACATCGAATATACATTTAGGTATTAGGAAGTAATTTTTGAAGTCCGTTGTCTGGAGCGTGGCGCTCTATGGAAGTGAAACTTGGACTATTGGTGCAGCAGAAAAGAGGAAAATTGAAGCGTTGGAAATGTGGTATTACATGAGAATTATGAAGATCAGATGGGTAGATAGGGTTACAAACGAACAGGTATTAAGACGAGTGGCAAGGAGAGATGTTTCTGGCGAGTGCTAATGAAGAGAAGAGATAGGTTGGTAGGACGCATAATAAGACGCCCAGGAATAGCAAGTTTAGTTATGGAAGGAAGGGTCGAGGACAAGAAATTTAGGGGTGGACCAAGGTTAGAATATGTTAAACAGATTTCCTCGGATGTAGGGATGTAGAGATGAAACGATTAGCTCAGGACAGGGAAGCATGGAGTGCTGCATCAAACCAGTCAAAAGACTGAAGACTCAAACAACAACAACAACAACAACAACAACAACAACAACAACATAATTGAATGTTCGTAGTAGTAGCTTGTTGAAATACAACGTGGTGTATCGTACGTCATACTATGCTAATTAATTTCATTATTTCCAGTCATTAAGGTAGTAACTGGACCTATTATCGAATGCGTAACTCAATATGGTACTTTTGTCGAGTGGTCGTCCGCCGCTGCTCTATACGAAGGTTTCGATGTGAAATGCCATGTCCTGTGGGTTCGGATTCCACGTAAAAAGGAGGTCCCGTGTCTCATAATCACAAGATTCACGGTCACGTAAAACTACAATCTTCCTTCCTTCCTTCCTTCTATACGAAGGTGCTAAAACGAATCGGTTCACATTAACATTATGCTTCTTTTTAAAGCGATTGAAAAGACGCAGACCAGGGAGTCAGTGCGTGAAAATGGAGAGCAGCCGTCGAAACGACCAGGTAACTGCCAGCCTTCAACTTCCACGTGCCGATTCCCTGTTCCGCGTCTTTTCAGTGGCTTTAAATAGAGGCTTAATGTTAATTTGAGCCATTTTTTTTATCACCATCTTATAAAGTGACCTACCAAGAGTATCCTCTGCCAATTACAATCCAATCGAGGGGTAGAAGCTACCAGAGTTACCTTGACCGATGAGAAATGCGAACTCATAAGCGCTGGTCATTCTAGCGGAGGAATATTTATCCAAGACATCGCGTGGTCTTCAATGTGGTTACCGGAGTTGTAAAAGTCATTTCCACTTGAAATATACCTCCAGAGGCTCACAGCTAGTGGAAAGTGGGTTGGCGACCACGAGACCGGCTGAGTTCGGCGTTGCTTCCACTTACTTGTGTCGGACTCCCTTCTGTCATATTTCCTGTCGTCTTCCCTTGGTCAACTTTTGTCCTCTTCCGACACTGATGGTATTAGGGTATCAATAGACCTAGGGATTCTTACCTTTTCTCGCCCTAATTGGCCCTCGTCTCATCTTTCCTGATACCCTCATTCTCCGAAGCGTTGGAACTCTTATATTATTTTCATGGGATCTCCTGCCTTCTGCCCAAGGCTCTGAAGGAGGCAGCGTGCATGTAGTTCCACCATTCCATGTGCACCCTCGTTAGTGCTACACCCTCAAGGGCTCACGGCTGGTGAGCTCGGGAGTTGGCGACCCCGAGGGATTCCTCAACTGGGTTCGTGTATCCCCTATTCCATTGACTTTGAAGTGGACCAACTCCTCTTTCCCTTTCCTAACTCCCTTTCAAGGCACTATTTCTTTCAAAGCCCCTCAATCCTCATTCTTCGAGGGTGGAGAGCATTTATATTCCTTGTTGTTTATCTCCCATAGTCCGTAAGTTAGTTGGAAATTAGTTTTCGATCTAGTATTTCATTTCATCATTTTAACGATCATCTAAACCATTAGGGGCCGATAACGTAGATGTTTGGCCCCTTAAAACAACAATCATCATAGTATTTGTATTATATATACACCAAGCAATGGGTGGGAAGTTGTCAACGACCAATTTCAAATTAGTGAATGCCTTACAATTTCTGCGTATAGGTTCACTGTCATAACTTGATATGAATTTTATTTCTAGGAAGGAATGTCGTAGGCTATATTTGCTTAAAGAATCATGTTTACGACGTGGCCTTGCATGTCGATATGGAGTAAATCTCGTAATACTGTGACAGTATAGGAACAACACCTTGCTTTAAATTAGAATTCAGTGTAACTTCTAATATATGGGTTATTTCATAAATCACGATACTCGTGACTGGAAAAACTTGAAGCGTGCTTTTATGTCGTACATCAAATACTCATAAATTCATTCATTAAGTCATTGACCCAAGAAGCGTCTAAGTAAGAGATTAATTTCAGATCTCAACTCAAATTACGTAAAGGGACGTGATGGCGCAGGCCTCTCACTAAGGCAGACGGGGTTCAATTCCAGGCTAAGCTTATATAGACACAATAGTATTCTCTCAAATATTGCGTATTTTATTGTATTCAATACCGGGTGAGTTAGCCGTGGTCGTTACGGCATGACTGCTGGCAGTCGCTCACATCCTGGAGGCGAGGAGGTTCGAATCCCCTCGCTGGCAACCTTGAAAATGGTCTTCTGTGGTTCCCCATCTTCCTTCCAGGCAAATGCCGGGGTTGGTCCCTAACTATAGGCCACAGCCGCTACCTTCCAACTCCTCGTCCTTACATTCCAACTTCCCTCCCCAACTGTACTTGTAGCTCACCCATTGGGTGTCCATCTCGAAGCAGCTACAAAACTGGCGAGCCGAACATGTCCTCGGACACTCCCGGCACTAAAAGCCATAGGCCTACGCAAAAAAAATTGTATTCAATTTAATGTTGATTTTGATTATTTTAATTTTAATTTTGATCAAGTTCAATTATAATTAAATTCACTTTTTATATTTTAAATTTTGTAATTATTTTTATAATTTAAAGTGTATAACTATTTTCATAATTTTAATATTATAGTTATACTGCATTAATAATTGTAATTATATAATTATTTTTCTAATTCCAATATTATACTTATACTGTATTAATAATTTGAATTGTATAACTATTTTTATGTTCGACCCTGACTATTATATGTCTGAAAACTGTATCATAATGATGGTCATTATAACACTATCTTTCATTATGAAACAGTTTCTCCCACCAATCACAGCTCAAGAAACAGTTGTTTGACCAATTAGATAAGGATACCTTCGCGCATGCGCTCAAAATCCAACATGTCTATATAAATTACCGTAAGTGCACCGTCCATATGTTCTCGTAAATAAACTGGTGAATATCTGACAAGAAATAGCACAGTACCTTAATATCCCCAATTCCAATTTCTACACAGCGCGTGACATTTCGGTGACATTTTTACTGAATACTGGTGCTCAATCTGCACATATGGCATTGAAGCACACAGAGCGGTCGGTCAGAGAGCTTAGAAATCAGAGATATCCTACACAGCGCAGCACCCGATCACAAAATTCTAGTGACAATCTCAACAGATATTTATGAATATTTATGTTAAAACATATAATAAAGTTATAATTATCGTCGAACATAAACAGTCGTATGCAACTCGCATATAATGGTAATTAAGACACTCGTATGGAAATTATAAAACTCGCATATGCTCGTTTCATAAACATACTCGTGTCTTAATTATAGCCATTATAGGCTCGTTGCATAACGTACTATTATAATTTTAATTCTTATATTCATATTTTTATTTTTAATGTCTACAGTATATTAATTTATATTTTTAACAAGCTGATTACCCGTCCTTTGTATGGGTAAAATGTACTTGTGTGAATATCTTACACTCAGAACACTATTATTTTTCTAACCTGAGTAAATAAACTGTGAATTCCAAAACTTATCAGCGAGAAGGGTGAATATATGCAACCTGCTATGGACACTTGATCGCCGGGCGAGACGCATTAGCGCCTGTTACTGAAATGAAACATAACTTTTCACACCATATTGAAACGCTGAAGCATTTCGAAACGGCAACAGTCCTATGTTTTTTCCTGGTATATAATCTATGTTCTTATATTTCAGCTAAATCGATTGCGTAGTTCTTGCGTGAATGTGTAACAAATAGACACAAATAGACTTTCATATACATTACAATAGACAGAATTAACTGTAATTATCTTTAAATTTTAATTTCTAACGGTCGCCTCCGTAGAGTAGCGGTCAGCGTCGTTAACTGCTGCCCCGGAGGTCCTGGGTTCGATTCCCGGCTCTGCCACGAAATTTGAAAAGTGGTACGCGGACTGGAACGGGATCTACTCAGCCTCGGGTGGCCCAAATGAGTAGAGGGGGTTCGATTCCCCCTCAGCCATCCTCGAAGTGTTTTTCCGTGGTTTCCCACTTCGTCTTCGGGAAAATGCCGGGATGGTACCTTCTTCAACGCCACGGCCGCCTCCTTCCCTCTTCCTTGCCTATCCATCCTAACCATCCCTTACCTTCCCTCATGAGGCCCCTGTTCGCGTTGCAGGTGAGGCCGCCTGGGCGAGGTGCCAATCCCACCTCACCAGTTGTATCCCTTCCGATTCGATGTTCCCAGCTCTAGGACACTGCCCGTAGAGGCGGTAGTGGTGAGTTCCCTCGCTGAGTCCGTGGGTTCCACCAACCTGGAGGGTAAACGACTAAAAAAAAAACTACATTTATGTATTCATTTTTATTTTTATCTTTATTTGTATTTCAATTTTAATTTCTAGACTATATTTATATTTTATTTCAAATTTCCATATTAATTTTTAATGATAATTTCCATATTTATTTTTAATGATAATTTCTATATTTTAATTTTAATTTCTATATTTTTTTCATTTTAATACTAATTTTTATATTTACTAACAGCAGGTACCCGCGGCGTCGCTCGCGTCCTAGTCGTGTCATATTGTTTTTCGATGAAATGAAGGTTTAACCCCGTTAACACCCCTTTAGAACCTGAATATCCAAAAATCCCTCCTTAGTAGACGTTTTCGACACACAACAAACATATCCCCACAATATCATTCTTCTAACTTTAATAGTTTTGGTTGGTCGATGAGAGTGAACATCCAAAAATCCTTCCTTAGTGGAATTTTTTCTTCCAGAATTTCACCACTCCCCATAGGCCCCTTAAATTGGATTTATGAAAAAACGATCGAACACCTATTTATTTATTTATTTATTATTAAGCTGATTGTTTTCCTAGAGTTTCAAACTCCTCGACTATGTCGTTTAAGAGATACACGCTCCGTTAAGAATCCTTCAACTCCAACTTTTCACCCCTTTCACTCATAATATACACCACATCGAAAAACCATTAGACCTGTGTCAGCTTATTTTTAATGATTAGTTTATATCCCAAGTATCACATCCCCAAATGAAACCAAACGTGAGATATTGTTATTCAATAAAATGCACGTCTACCCCCTTAACAACCCTTTAGAACCTGAATATCCAAAAATATTTCCTTAGTGGACGTTTTCGACATACAACGAGCATATACCCAAAATTTCATGTTTCTAACTTCAATAATTTTGGCTGGGCGATGGTGAGTGAGTGAGTCAGTCAGAACATTTTCATTCATTTATTTTTGAGAATTTCACCCCTCCCCATGAACCCCTTAAACGGGATTTATGAAAAAAATACGGTCGAACACCTATTTTACTTATTTTTAAGCTGATTTTTAGCCTAATTTCGATTTTTGCAAAAAATGAAAGTATACTTATGAGATCAACACAGGGCGAAAAAAGTGTGTCTGTCTGTGTGTGTGTATGTGTGTGTGTGAGTCTCTCTGTGTGTGTGTGTGTGTGTGTGTGTGTGTATGTATGTGTGTGTGTGAGTCTGTGTGTGTGTGTGTGTGTATGTATGTGTGTGTGTGAGTCTGTGTGTGTGTGTGTGTGTATGTATGTGTGTGTGTGAGTCTGTGTGTGTGTGTGTATGTATGTGTGTGTGTGAGTCTGTGTGTGTGTGTGTGTGTCTGTGTGTCTGTGTGTGTGTGTGTGTGAGTGTGTGTACTCTGAATGTCTGTCCCCCCCTATCAATTCGAACACGGTGAATGCGAATTGAACGAAATTTGGTACAAAGGTAGCACTAGCAAAGGACACCTCAGTGTCATGTTTTATATCGCCGCCATCTTGACGGAAACGTAATGGCGGCCACACAAATGTTCAAAGCTTAAATCAAATTACGACTAACCTAATCACCCGATCTCTACCAAATTTTGCAACAACATACCTTTATGGGGGGAGCATCCTTTGACCAAAGTAATAGGTCATCAGCGTAACAGTTTGCGGATGGCGGCCATCTTTGTGTGAAAATCGATTCCCCCTATTAATTCGAACACGGTGCAACCGAATGGAACGAAATTTGGTACAGAGGTAGTACTATCAAAAGGCACCTCAGTGTCATGTTTTATATCGCCGCCATCTTGACGGAAACGTAATGGCGGCCACACAAATGTTCAAAGCTTAAATCAAATTACGATTAACCTAATCATCCGATCACTACCAAACTTTGCAGCAACGTACCCTTATAGAGGAAGCATCCTTTGCCCAAATGAATAGGTCATTAGCCTAATAGTTTGCGGATGGCGGCCATCTTTGTGTGAAAATCAATTCCCCCTATTAATTCAAACACGGTGAAACCGAATGGAACGAAATTTGGTACAGAGGTAGCACTAGCAAAGGGCATCTCACTGTCATGTTTTATATCGCCGCCATATTCACAGAAACGTAATGGCGGCCACACAAATGTTCAAAGCTTAAGTTAAATTACGACTAACATAACCATCCGATCTCTACCAAACATTGCAACAACATACCTTTATGGAGGGAGCATCCTTTGACCAATCTAATAGGTTATTAGCCTAATAGTTTGCGGATGGCGGCCATCTTTATGTCAAAATTGATTCCCCCTATTAATTCGAACACGGTGGAACCGAATGGAACGAAATTTGGTACAGAGGTAGCACTAGCAATGGGCACCTCAGTGTCATGTTTAATATCGCCGCCATCTTGACTGAGACGTAATGGCGGCCACACGAATGTTCAAAGATTAAATCAAATTACGATTAACCTAATCATCTGATCTCTACCAAATTTTGCAACTACATACCTTTATGGAGGGAGCATCCTTTGACCAATCTAATAGGTCATTCGCCTAATAGTTTGCGGATGGCGGCCATCTTTGTGCCAGAATCGATTCCCCCTATTAAATCAAACACGGTGAAACCGAATGGAACAAAATTTGGTACAGAGATAGCACTAGCAAAGGGCATCTCAGTGTCATGATTAATATCGCCGCCATATTGACAGACACGTAATGGCGGCCACACAAATGTTTAAAGCTTAAATCAAATTATGACTAACATAACCATCCGATCTCTACCAAATTTTGCAGAAACATACCCTTGTAGAGGAAGCATCCTTTGACCAAATGAATAGGTCATTAGCCTAATAGTTTGCGGATGGCGGCCATCTTTGTGTGAAAATCAATTCCCCCTATTAATTCAAACACGGTGAAACCGAATGGAACGAAACTTGGTACAGAGGTAGCACTAGCAAAGGTCATCTCAGTGTCATGCCTTATATCGCCGCCATATTGACAGAAACGTAATGGCGGCCACACAAATGTTCAAAGCTTAAGTTAAATTACGACTAACATAACCATCCGATCTCTAACAAACTTTGCAACAACATACCTTTATGGAGGGAGCATCCTTTGACCAATCTAATAGGTTATTAGCCTAATAGTTTGCGGATGGCGGCCATCTTTATGTCAAAATGGATTCCCCCTATTAATTCGAACACGGTAGAACCGAATGGAACGAAATTTGGTACAGAGGTAGCACTAGCAAAGGGCACCTCAGTGTTATGTTTTATATTGCCATCATCGTGACTGAAACGTAATGGCGGCCACACGAATGTTCAAAGATTAAATCAAATTACGATTAAACTAATCATCCGATCTCTACCAAATTCTGCAACTACATACCTTTATGGAGGGAGCATCCTTTGACCAATCTAATAGGTCATCAGCGTAATAGTTTGCGGATGGCGGCCATCTTTGTGTGGAAATCGATTCCCCCTATTAATTCCAACACGGTGCAACCGAATGGAACGAAATTTGGTAGAGAGGTAGTACTAACTAAAGGGACCTCAGTGTCATGTTTTATATCGCCGCCATCTTGACGGAAACGTAATGGCGGCCACACAAATGTTCAAAGCTTAAATCAAATTACGATTAACCTAATCATCCGATCACTACCAAATTTTGCAGCAACATACACTTATAGAGGAAGCATCCTTTGACCAATCTAATAGGTCATTCGCCTAATAGTTTGCGGATGGCGGCCATCTTTGTGCCAGAATCGATTCCCCCTATTAATTCAAACACGGTGAAACCGAATGGAACGAAATTTGGTACAGAGATAGCACTAGCAAAGGGCACCTCAGTGTCATTGTTATATAGCCGCCATCTTGACTGAGACGTAATGGCGGCCACACGAATGTTCAAAGCTTAAATCAAATTACGATTAACCTAATCATCTGATCTCTACCAAATTTTGCAACTACATACCTTTATGGAGGGAGCATCCTTTGACCAATCTAATAGGTCATTCGCCTAATAGTTTGCGGATGGCGGCCATCTTTGTGCCAGAATCGATTCCCCCTATTAATTCAAACACGGTGAAACCGAATGGAACGAAATTTGGTACAGAGATAGCACTAGCAAAGGGCACCTCAGTGTCATGTTTAATATCGCCGCCATCTTGACTGAGACGTAATGGCGGCCACACGAATGTTCAAAGCTTAAATCAAATTACGATTAACCTAATCATCTGATCTCTACCAAATTTTGCAGCAACATACACTTATAGAGGAAGCATCCTTTGACCAATCTAATAGGTCATTCGCCTAATAGTTTGCGGATGGCGGCCATCTTTGTGTCAGAATCGATTCCCCCTATTAATTCAAACACGGTGAAACCGAATGGAACGAAATTTGGTACAGAGATAGCACTAGCAAAGGGCATTTCAGTGTCATGATTATTATCGCCACCATATTGACAGAAACGTAATGGCGGCCACACAAATGTTTAAAGCTTAAATCAAATTACGACTAACATAACCATCCGATCTCTACCAAACTTTGCAACAACATACCTTTATGGAGGGAGCATCCTTTGACCAATCTAATAGGTCATTAGCCTAATAGTTTGCGGATGGCGGCCATCTTAATGTCAAAATTGATTCCCCCTATTAATTCGAACACGGTGGAATCGAATGAACGAAATTTGGTACAGAGGTAGCACTAGCAAAGGGCACCTCAGTGTCATGTTTTATATCAGCGCTATCTTGACGGAAACGTAATCGCAGCCACCCAAATGTTAAAAGCTAAAATGTAATTACGACCAACCTAATAATCTAGTCTCTACCAAATTTTGCAACTCCATATCTTTATTTGGGAAACATATTCTGACCTAACTGCAAGAACATCAGCCCAATAGTTTGCAGATGGTGGTCAAGTATGTGTGCAAATCGATTCCCCCTATCAATTCAAACGCGGTGAAACCGAATTGAACGAAATTTGGTACAGAGGTAGCACTAGCAAAGGGCACCTCATATTCATGTTTAATATCCCTATAGCACGTTGTATTTCAACAAGCTACTACAACCAACATTCAATCATACTCCTTGAAAAGGACAAAGAGTTATAATAATAGCCATGCATTTAGGAGAAAGTAGGCTATATGTTCTTTACTGAACATCTTGTTTTCTGCTGAATTTCTAACTTCTCGTTAATGTCGTTTAGGAGATACCCGCTCCGTTAAGAATACTTCGGGCCCCTAATTTTCACCCCTTTCACCTCATAATATACACCATATCGATAAACCCTTAGACATATGTCTGCTTATTTTTATTGATTAATTTATATGCCGAATATCATATCCCCAAACGAAACAACTCGTGAGATATTGTTAATCAATGAAATGCAAGTTTAACCCCCTTAACACCCCTTTAGAATCTGAATATCCAAAAATCCTTCCTTAGTGGACGTTTTCGACATACAACGAACATAACCCCAAAATTTCATGTTTCTAACTTCAATTATTTTGGCTGGGCGATGATGAGTGGGTGAGTAAGTCAGGACATTTTCTTTCATTTATTTTTCAGAATTTCACCCCTCATGAACCCCTTAAGTTGGATTTATGAAAAGAAAAATGGACGAACACCTATTTACTTATTTTTAAGCTGTTCTTCTCCCCTGAGTTTGATGAGTGAGTGAGTTATTCAGTTAGAACACTTTCTTTCCTGTTTTTTTTTTCCAGAATTTCCCCCCTCTCCAAGGGGGTTAAACCTGCATTTTATTGAGTAACAATATCTCACATACCTTTATGGAGGAAGCATCCTTTGACCATATTAATAGGTTATTAGAGTACTAGTTTGCGGATGGCGGCCATCTTTGTGTCAAAATCGATTCCCCCTATTAATTCAAACACGGTGAAACCGAATAGAACGAAATTTGGTACAGAGGTAGCTCTAGCAAAGGGCACCTCAGTGTCATTTTTTATATTGCCGCCATATTGACAGAAACGTAATGGCGGCCACACACATGTTCAAAGCTTAAATCAAATTACGACTAACCTAATCATCCGATCTCTACCAAATTTCGCAACAATATACCTTTATGGAGGGAGCATCATTTGACCAATCTAATAGGTCATTAGACTAATAGTTTGCGGATGGCGGCCATCTTTGTGTCAAAATCGATTCCCCCTATTAATTCGAACACGGTGAAACCGAATGGAACGAAATTTGGTACAGAGGTAGCACTAGCAAAGGGCACCTCAGTGTCATGTTTTATATCGCCGCCATCTTGACGGAAACGTAATGGCGGCCACACAAATGTTCAAAGCTTAAATCAAATTACGATTAACCTAATCATCCGATCTCTACCAAATTTTTCAACAACACACCTTTATGGAGGGAGCATCCTTTGACCAAAATAATAGGTCATTAGCCTAATATTTTGCGGATGGCGGCCATCTTTGTTTGAAAATCGATTCCCCCTATCAATTCGAACACGGTGAAACCGAATGGAACCAAATTTGGTACAGAGGTAGCACTAGCAAAGGTCACCTCAGTGTCATTAAATCAAATTACGACTAACCTAATCATCCGATCTCTACCAAATTTTGCAACAATATACCTTTATGGAGGGAGCATCATTTGACCAATCTAATAGGTCATTAGATTAGTATGTGTAAATCCATTCCCCATATCAATTCACCGCCATCTTGACGGAAACGTAATCGCGGCCACCCAAATGTTAAAAGCTAAAATGTAAATACGACCAACCTAATAATCTAGTCTCTACCAAATTTTGCAACAACATATCTTTATGTGGAAAGCATATCCTGACCAAACTGCAAGATCATCTGCCCAATAGTTTGCAGATGGTGGCCAAGTATGTGTAAATCCATTCCCCATATCAATTCAAACACGGTGAAACCGAATTGAATGAATTTGTTTACAGAGGTAGCACTAGCAAAGGGCTCCTCATATTCATGTTCAATATCCCTATAGCACGTTGTATTTCAACAAGCTACTACAACCAACATTCAATTATACTCCTTGAAAAGGACAAAGAGTTATAACAATACCCATGCATTTAGGAGAAAGTAGGCTATATGTTCTTTACTGAACATCTTATTTGTTTTATATTCACTTTTATTCTTATTTTTGGTAATGTTTTTGTTTATTGTTTTTAGTTTTTAGTTTTTTATTTTTATTTTTATTTTATTTTTATTTTTATAATTTTAAATTTGTAAAATGTTGAAATATTTAAATTTTTAAATATTTATTTTTTATAATTATTTTATTTTTTTTATTTTTTAATATTTAATTTATATATTTTTATAAATATAAATATAAACCTTAACGGAATATAAAAAGAAAGACCAGCGGAGAATCCCCTGACAAAAATATGTACGGTATTTTCAAACGAAGAAAGCAAGTACTGCATATCTACCTTATATAATTATGTGCATTTAGCTATTTCTCATTCTGTCGTACTTTCCCTCAGTGATTCCTTCTTCCATATATTCACACACATTTTCTCATCTAATGTGATTAATAATAATAGACTAATATTTTATGTATAATTATAATAATTATTATGATCACTAGGCGCCAGTGACCTAGGCGTCTTTGAACAAAATTTATCATCATTAACATAAACTCATAAATTATATTTATGATTATAGAAACGATGAGATTAAAACTTGACTGTGACCCATTCCTAAAACGAAACTCGGGCTTCGTGCTTGCTTCTAATATATTGCTTTAGTTGCGGTTGTCGTCAGTGCAGAAGAGTTTGCGAAACAATAGGCTGTGGCGTTATTAAATGAAGATATTTTGATTAGCGAGTGTGGATGTGTGATCCATCATGGGTAGCTGCACATAATTAGCTTCATCACTCAGCCTCCATATTCGTCAGACACTAATCCGCAAAATTAAAGCATTGTTTGTAACGGCCTCCCACTGTGGCACTCATAAGTAGCGAACGGTACATGATATTTGTTATTTGCTTTCATTCTGCTAATATAGTCAACCAGTTCCGAAAACCGCTGACAGTGGTGCCATCTTATAAGCCTTATAGGCTAATCACTCGGGTAGAAGTTTAGTTTTATATTTAGAACTGTGTTCTTGTTATATTTGTTTAAAAACTGCGTCTAAACAAATAAAACAGACGATAACCCCTGCGAGATCTGTGTCGCCGGGAGGTTGGTTTAACGCCTGCGATATTTCTCACACTGGCCCTTTAGTAGACTAGCATTAAAACAAAAACTGAAATGTAAGATTCCTGGGATCTCTCAATTTCGGTGGCATAGTTGGTAGCATAATGAGCTTCTATGCCCAAGATCGCGGGTTCAAATCCGGCTGAAGTCATCGGATTTTTAAGAGCGTTAAAAATCCCTCAGTATGCCTTCCTTCGGAGGGGAAGTAAAACTGGCGTGGTGGGCCCATGTCATAGATTTCTGGCATGTAAAAGAACCTTCCACTAACTACAATTGTGTGAAGCTAAATTTGTAGGTAATAATTCTGTCGTATGGCCTCTGGTGTCGGGTGCAAGCTTCGTTAATTGACACCCAGAGGGCAGCTTGCATGTCGAATTTCGTCGTTCCTTCGAACGCTATGAAAGTCAAGGAGGTTAGATAACTAAGCTCCTTGACACTACAGCGCTTTCTAGTAGAGAATGGAGGAATTTTGTGTTGGCGGAAAATCCCGAGATTAATTTTGCCATTGAACACGGCCTATTAAATTCTTTAACATGCCAACAACGTATGACATCCATGTCGTGATTTTTGTCGCCTTTCAAAAATCACTTACCACGGCCAGGGGCGAACCTGCAAGCTTGGGGTTGGTAATCCGACGCGTTAACCACTCACCCACCGTGGCAAGTAAATGTGTAGGTTAGATTAACGCTCTATTAAGTTTCAACATTCACCGCCAGGTGCCAGTTGCGGTAGCCAAGTTCACAGCTAGATGTCGTTGACTGTAGCATTTGGTAGCAAAAGTAGGAGCCACTTGAAATTGATCGTCTGCAGTCCTTACCTGAATTACAGTTAATACACACTAATACAGCCATCACAATTCACACCGGTTATCAGACAGATTCTACACACACCCATAGTACATGGGGCTATATGACCGCGTTGTCAAAGCCCCTTAACTGAAGGACCAACCAACCATCTCTCAATTTCTCGGTTCGGAGTCCCTGACAGCGTGTGGTCACAAAAGCCATCAGGTTTGCTATTGTTGGATAAACTGCGTGGAATTTAATCTGTGAGGAACGAATTGCTGCCTTTGTGCGTCAAATAGAACATAACTTCGATCACTTATAAGTATGATAAAAGTGTTTAATGGTCCAATTAGATGTATTCAGTGCAACCTGAACACTCCCTTTACAATCTGTCTTCATTAAACTGTGTTCATTGTCAATAGTAGTAATAGTCCACACCTGCGCTCTTTCCTGCTGTGTAATGCTAATGTTATGTAGGCCGCATTGCAGAGGAGTTGGTTAATTGCAGTAGCGTAGCCAAGATCGACCAATTGTTGGGTGGGGGGTAGGGAGGGACAGGGAGTCATAATAACTGGAATTGATTAATATAAAAGGCTCCAAAGCGGTGAAAGAAAGTATCCATAGCTGTGAAATAAAGAAGTGAGGATTGAGTGTGCTTGATAATTTGGCACCCCCGGTGGAAGACTGCCACAAGTCAAAGAGGACACTTTTTCAGGAGAAGGATTTAAATATTTTGAGCTAATAGGAAAAAATATAAATAATTAGAGTGAAAGTAATGTGTTACTTACTGTGCCCTTTTAGCAAGAAATATGCCAATCACAGTATACCAGCGTAGCTCAATTCGGAATTTTCGGGGCAGCGGTAAGTTCCCCCACTCTGTGACTCACATATTTTGGATTAATTAGAGGATACACTTGCAAAAATAACAACAAAATCAACTCCTATTTTAACACATTTAATTAATAAAATTAATGGCGCTACAAACACTTTAACAAATTAACTACTGACCCATAATCCTCTACTTGTTCCAAATGAACAAGGAATCACAAATATAATAAAACAAATATTGTATTTAAACATATGGTTTCCACATAAACCAACAATTCCTACTTAGTCTTACTTCCATAAAGCATCAACTGTAAGTTTTATATAACTCCGAGCTCTTTTGGCTCCCTGCTTTACATAATAATGGTGTCATTCTTGTACACCTCAAATACTACTCTTTTATATTTTCTTAATCCTCCAAACAAATGTATAATTACATTTAAAAATTTATGTTAATTATCTAACTCAATATTTTGGGCATGTTCACACATTCAGCTGTTATCATCTCTCTTTTTTTTCACAAATATATTAAGGTAATCAGGAAATCACTTGTGCACTCCAGAGCGTGAAGATACTTGACACAGTCAAAAAACTATAGTTACTCCCGAAACTTAGTTGCCTTCAATTAACTCGTGGAATCCTATTTCCATACATCATTACAATAAGGATTGTTATTTATCTCTTATGTCTTATAAGACCATTATCACATAAGAAACTACGATCTGAACAGGCAAACGAAAATATCAGTCTACAAGGACCTCGGTTCGACTCCCGGGTCGTTAACAACTTTAAACACTCACGGTGTCTTTACTACATCTTACGAGACGGTTCCGGCCCTTAATCTAAGAGAGCCAGGCCATTATACTTGGGCGCGATTTATGACACGGAGGGTGACGGGCGACTCTCTGTCTAACCCACGTTAGCAGCTCCTTTCCAAGGCTTTCAAAACAAACCTTCACATTATACTCAGTCCTGGGGAGAGACCGGGCTTTTACTGTTCTGTATCCATTCAAACAAATATTCTTTGGTTCATAGACCACTTTCGTAACCTTGGCATTTATTAATTATGAGAGGGTCCTCATTGATTGGGGAAGATTAATACACATTCGACAACGAAGAATTAAGGGGCTTTTATCATAAGAGGATTCTGAGTTCGAATCTCTTCACATACCTCGGGAACCATTTCCTTATAGAGGACTTATACAAGACGCGATTTAAAGTCGGCCGTGGCCTACATGACATACGCTCAATAATACCATACATTAGCTCCCTTTTAATACATACACAATGCCTCGTGATACTACGTCACAAATAGAGGACTTATACAATTATCAATTCACTACAATCAACTACCCTCCATAAGTAATTTGCCAAGTATTTTAACTTCTACGCTTTCCTAGCGTGACATTTTAATATTATTTGCGCTCCTTTGCGCTATGCATTATTTTAAGCCGAAATGTCTTCCCAAGAACTGATAAATCTCATTAGTAACAATTCATATTATTTTTAATTCTTATATTAATCTTTTCCGTTGCCGATAAATCGCTCCCATTTAAAACATTCCCTTGAACATCATATCTTACACATATATTAAGGCTTTAACGCTCTTATGTTCACACCAATTTATTTGATCTTTATTTAATATTTCCATACTTAGTTATTAGTATTATCTTTATTCTTTACACAAGCTCAAAAGCTATTTCTTTCATATCTCAACTTTACTTTATTTAAATATCATTCATGATAATTACTGATATCTCGCTTGCTCTTATGACATTTGTTAAATACATTAACATTTTTATTCACATATTTCCTCTACGGGATTTATTCTTTACATAATTATTTATAATTTCTCAAATTTCTATTATTGTTCAGACCGCGTTCTTGTTTATTCAGTATTTATTTCTTAAAACACATCCCTTTTACTCAAAAACTCCGGTGGATTTGTACACAACCATTTCCTGAAACCAAAATAGAATGAAATTCAGTACTCACATGTTTTTAGGATCGTCCCATGATCTTTATTCTTGTGCGGTGTTTCATTTTGGACCCACTTTGAACTTTTACTCCATATTAAAGGAATTCATCTTATGTACAAACACTTCTTGACATACTTTTAAGACACTTAACATTGACGACATTTTGATACACTGATGTGTCCCTTTTGAACACATAATAAACACTAAAAATATTAATCTAACACACAATCTTGATAAATTTACACTTCACAATTCTTGATCACTAGGCCGTATTTCTGAGCCTATCACACGTGACCTTCTTAATTTCCCGTTTCCAAGGGTGAAATTTATTCAATGTCGGCTTCCTATCCTGCAGAATACGAAAGTCTCGAAACATCTACTGTTCCCTGGAATCCAAATTCTTCTACTCCTATCCTGGATGACCGGCTATTTATCTAGCTTGAACGGCTTCTTTGTAGATCTGTTTATCAATCCTAGCGAAAGTCTATTCGAATCGAGGTCTCCTCAATGACCTATAGATTTAGTTTATAGCAGCTAGTACTTCTCGAGTCTAGTACTTTTAGAATAGTTCGCCTGCTTTCTGGAGATAATGTTTATAGTCTCCTATCTTCTTTATTTAATCGGTTCTAACACTCCTATGTTTCTGATATACGTTCCGAACCTTATTCTATTCTTCCCTTTTTGGGTTCTTTAATTTAAATAACAGTTTACCTTTCTGGTACGGTACTTCCATACGTTATGATATATTCGTTCGTCTATTTAACGACCTATCGCCTTTAAGTCCGACGTTCGCAGCCTGCTCTGACTTTATCTTACGAACTTTCACTATAACTTGTATACAGTCGGGCCTAAATCCTGTAACTAGGATTTTCCTAATATTTCAATACGGCGATACTTTAAATTTCTTCTTTACCACTCCTTATGGAGGCAAGCAAGTTGTTAATACTGCGACGCCTATGGCTATCGGATATTACTTCTGCGGTGTAACACAGCGTTTCTCCCCTCAAGGAGTACTAGTAACTGTCTTCGATGTGACGCAGAGTTACGCCCCACATGGCTGTCTGGATACTGATGTGCTGTGATGTAGTCTTACGCCCCTCACGGACTGTCGGAATGACTGCATGCGTAGTAACACCCTCACGGGTTGTCAGAATAACTGCATGATTGTCTTGGTGAAGCCCGAAGCTTTATACTATTTCACTACAAAAAAATAAGACTCTAGTCCTTTCTGTGACCAATTTCTAAAATAATGGTGGCACAAATATAAAAATTATACCTTCCGAAAGCTCGTCTTCTCAATGTCAAATAATCTCATTGCACCTAAGAATCGATCGTGCAATTCGGAGATATTAATTAATTTCTCGTCCTCAATTGTGTGGGTGTTGCATTTCTTTTGCTTTCTCCCCTCCACACAGGCCTTGGTAATTCCCCGATGACGACGTCTTGCGTTTGCAGTTTTCTCCTGCGCAATTATTAAATGGTTTCTCTTTACTAAAAAATCTCTCATTCGAAATGATTCACTGTACTGTACTTGTTTACTCATTATTATACTTGTAAACGGGTTAAATTTAATTATTCCTCTTCTGGCGCATAAGCGGTGTTGTCAATTTCCAGCAACGTAAGGTCGATTTCCGAGTCAGGCTTCCTTGTTTAATCCTGGGAAATTTCCACTCGGTTATTAATACTCATGACTCGCTCCCTTCTGAATGTCAAGAGGGATGATCTCATCTCACGAACACCTGGTCCTCGCCTCTTGCACCATATTAGGCTAGCATCTTAGCTGGATCTTTCTTTAAGTTACATTAGAAACTATACGTTTCTTTCATTTCTTCCCCAAATGCATGGATTCGCCCTTATTGGACCCTATGGCACATGGGTTCATTACTTCTAACATTGTCTAGTACTATACAATAACATACAAAGTTCGTTCATGGATTATCCGGCCTGTTTGCCATCTCTTGATGAATACAGTACATTTGCATTTGTCAGTTGGCACAGGCTAGAGTAAACGGTGGCTTTTCACCGATGTCTCAGTCTCACTCATGGCTGTGATTATATGGAAGCTACTGAGGTATGGGTGGTGCTTAGTAATGGCATTCGGGGCACAGTCAGTGCCTGTGAATGCTGTGAAAGGTTCAACTCATAGGGTTAGGACTACTGTTCTGACTCAGTGAGGAAAGCAATGGCAAACTACCTCACTCCTCTTCTTGCCTAGAACGCCTCAAAATAGCGCTGCCTTGGGTTTTTGTGGGTATCTACTCACATAACGTAACGGCGGTACTTTTTGAGGATCCAACCAGCCTTCGGGCTGACTACCTGACATACACAGACAGACTCACTATTAACTGCGTTCCTCGAGACTGCTATGAAGTAACGTTCAGCCAATTTTTACATTACTACAAAGGTTTGATTAAAAACACAAACCAAATCTGGCAATGCAAAAATCGGCCTTTCAGCCTTGTCAAGTTTTGTGTCTATTTACAAATATATACAGTGTGTACAATGTATGCAGCAGCTAATGCGTTGTCCGATGATGCAAATCAGTACCTTTTTTTTGTTCCTCTTAATCCATTTTAATTATGTAGGCGACGTTCCTCAAAAACCTTTCAATGTCTCGTGACTTCTCCAATTTTTCAACGGCTCTTTCTATTCTGTTGTCCATTACAATTTACTTCTTTATCCTCTTTAGACCTTCTAAATTTAGGTCAATCCTGATTATTTTCGTGTCAGAATATTCTGCTTCTTAGTGTCATAATTAGGTGTTTTATTCGAGGGTGTGGTTTGCCTACGATTGCATTCAAGCGATGGTTCCATCCTTCCACAGCGTTGTTGGTACGATGTCGCCTGCCGGTACAATTCCATGCATCAATTGGTAAATGAGGGTTGTCTAACCACTGGACAATGAAATAGTCAAAAAACTCATTTAGTTTCTCATGTGTTACGGCAACACTGTGGATGTGTAGCCAGCCTTCCTCCACATCTGTCGTCTTTAAAAAGGCCAGAGCAGAGCACATTCTCACGGAGTCTCGTATTTCCTGGCGTGTGTTGTAATCTTTGGCAAGCCCAAGGTTTTGTACATTCCTCCATAGACTTTGTGAAAAATGAAAAAAGTACCCATGAAATTCTACAGCAGGAAATACAGTGTTGATTGCCTCGATCACTCCTGCTTCAAAATCTGCGTTTACTGTCTCAGGGGACCAGTCTGGAATCACCCGAAGAATGGCGTTAAACAGGCGAATGTAAGTTGATTTTCTCTTGTCGGGAAGTAATGCGAAAACTACAGGGGTTACGTTTGTTTCTTCCACAGTGCTTCCTAAATCTACATGGATGGTGTACAACTGAGAAAATTGTTTGCTAACACTATTAAAGGTGCCATCCATGAAACAATTATTATTTTCTTTTAATGCAGTTTTTCCTGTGGAACTGGCAAATATAAGTATCCGCTCACCACCACAGTCGTCAGCTAGTAAGAAATTATTTCCATCTGCCATCTTCAAACTTTCTGAATCCAACTCAACTTCATCTCGATTATTGGTTCAGCCTGAATTCCCAGAGCATCCCTTCGCTGTTTATGCAGAGTAGACTTGCAGTTATATAATTGAGGAATTCTGATAACTAGTTCAAATCCGGATTGTAGAAGAGGTTTGAATTCGTCGTCATAAATCTGAAAACAAAAGGAACTAACTATTCTATACATATAAATAAAATAAGAGGTCTGTCTGTACATTACTTGGATTAGTGAAATTTTGGCATAATTTCATGTATTATACATCGTAGAAGCCGAATCGAACTTTATCTCAATTTCTGTCTGTCTGTCGAGCAAGACGTCACTCGCAGAATGTAAACTCGCTTCGCTAATTTACTGCCTTCAGCCTCAGGATTTGGAAGGAGTTCAAACTCATTTTAAATTAATATAAGTATATAGGGCGTATGGAATTAAATGTAGTATTTGCCTCCCACTCGTACTCCTATGTCCTGCAATTAGCTTCGTCCTCTTCTACCCCGGTGATGTTGCCATTTCCCAATAATTGAAAGTGACAAATCTAAGAAAATGTTTGCGTAGTCTTATAGAGAATTTTCCGCTCTTTATGATGATGTAAAAATAAAAGCCATAAATACTTCATACATGGCCCAATTTTCACAATTACGATATTTTAGCGCGAATCTCTATATATTTTTTTCGCTATCGTTTTATCCTCCAGGGTTGGTTTTTCCCACGGACTAAGAGAGGGATCCCACCTTTACCGCCACTGAGGGCAGTGTCCTGGAGCTTGAGACTCTGAGTCAGGGATACAACTGGGGTGTGTGACCAGCACTACGCCCAGGCAGTCTCACCTGCAAAGCGAACAGGGGGCCCGTTGAAGGGATGGGAAGAGTGGGACGGTTAGGCAAGGAAGAGGTAAGGAGGCAGCAGTGGCCTTACAGTAGGAACCATCCCGGCATTTAACCGAAGACGAAGTGGGAAACCACAGAAAACCACTTCGAGGATGGCTGAGGTGGGAATCGAACCCCCTCTACTCATTTGGGCCACCCGAGGCTGAGTAGACCCCGTTCCAGTCACCATACCACTTTTCAAATTACGTGGCAGAGCCGGGAGTCGAACCCAGGACCTCCGGGGCGGCAGCTAACCATGCTGACCGCTACGCTACGGAGGCGACCATCTATATTTTTGCAGATATAAAACTTATCACACCATAGATAATGAACTAATGATCGCAACAGATCAAGAACTTATTTTTAGACTGCCTGATGTTGGTAGAAGACATCCTATATCTCAGGGGAGTTTGCCACCATACCACAGTGAACCTGATCCCATTGAAATGGTATGGGCACAAGTGAAGAACTATATAAAATTGAACAACGTCTCATTCAAGAAATAATAATAATAATAATAATAATAATAATAATAATAATAATAATATCGTATGGCCTCGGATGCCGGGTGCAAGCTTTGTAATTTGACACCCAGGGGGTAGCCTGCATGTCGAATTTCGTTGTCCCTTGAATCACTATGAAAGTCAAGGAGGTTTGATATCTAAGCTCCTTGAACACTATAGCGCTTTCTAGTAGAGAAATGAGGAACTTTGTGTTGGAGGAAACTCCCGAGATTAATTTTGCCATTATGAACACGGCCTACTGAATTCAAATGGGTTCTTTGACATGCCAACATCGTATGATATGCGTGTCGTATTTTTGCTGCCTTTCAAAAATCACTTACCACGTCCAGGAGCGAACCTGCAATCTTGGGGTTAGTAGACCGACACGCTATCCACTCACCCACCGTGGCAAGAATTTAATTTCGGCTGCATACCACCAATTGACCACAAAACATGTAGTCTATATATTCGTGAAAAATGTCATATTATAATTTATTATAACCTATGGTATTCGAGAAAATGTAATATTATAACATATTTTAATATTCAAAAATAATTGAAAATTATCATAATGTGTGGATTAAAATCGCTCTCTGAGCTTCGGTGTATCTTAATTATCTAAATATTGTTCCGTCGTTCGCTGCAAGGCATGAGGTACAGTTATATACAACAAACAAATATTTTGGAAATTTCCTGAGATTTTCGTAAAAGCACGCCTGCATACGAGTTATGTTACATCATGTGCCCGGCCTTGCAGAACTTTGTATATGCAGTAGATCTGGCATCAGCGCGCTCCATTTAATGCGTACTGTCTTTTAAGGTAGAGACGCACTATTAGCCCAGTCAATAAAGGTAAAAATATACGCTTTGTCGCAACTAATTAGAGGAAAGCTGAATTTCTGCAGGATGTTAGTATACAAAGTAAATAGCCAAAAATTACAAAGTCCCGACCCCCACTCCTCTTGATTCCCCCCCCCCCCTCCTATACCTTGCTAGAGCAGTACTATGGTTAAATGCTTACAGCTCGAAAACTAATAAAGCTACAGACGTGATTGTTTTTTTATTTTACTTCTTACAATATTTTTAACAATTTATTTAAGAATAAATTTTTATGTAGACAACCTATTATCGCCATAATATATTAATATATGCAGAAAACTGTCATTGCAAAAAATAAAAAGGAATTTATACTAATTATAACTATTTACCCTTATGTCGTAGAAAAAATATGTTCGATTAAAATGTTTAGCTACTGTTATTATCTTTAACGTTATGGGTCTACAAAATATATTTGTTAACATGATGGCTTCACAGAGCGATGAACAGTAGCGGACACCGCGCATCCCGCCGGGCAGCCGCGTATAGCGTGGTGTGGTGACTCGGCCGCTTGGCCGTCTGCATGAGTCAGACTGCACGTTGCAACTAGTTTGTTTACTGCCCTCTTATCTCTACTACGCTGCTTATTGAGTCCTTTTCGTTATTAGTGGGCCTTGCCTATTTAGTGTTCGGTTAACCATGGCATTGTGCGGTTCGTTCCATTTTGTGTTTCGTGATAGTTTTACTTTTTGTACAGAAATACAAGTTGTTGTGTTGTGCCTAGTGCAGTGAAATGCTGATAGTTTTGCTATTGTTATGTATAGTTGAGCGAGATAAGCAAGATAAAAGGTAACCCTTAAAAATAGTAAAAACTTGTTAAATCTGAACTGTTACCCACAAACTTTACAGCTAGGCGCTCTTTATTATCAACAGTTCTCAATAATGACTGATTTTACCAATATATGCGTAATATGTAATGAGGAAGTGAAAGATGCCGGGGTAACAGTCACTAAAGGTATAAACACTTTAATAAAATGTAGTATTGAGAGAAAAGACGAAATCCATAGGTTACTTGTTAACGTCGATGTAATAAAAGTACATACTGTATGCAGGCAAAATTATACCAGACCTAGCAATATTAAAGCAGCATTAAAAGCTCAAAATTCGGAATCTTCCACCTCGCAGCGCCTTCTCAGAGAATTAGACACCAAATTTGATTTCAAGCATGACTGTTTGTTATGTGAAAACAAGATGTTCAGTAAAGAACATATAGCCTACTTTCTCCTAAATGTATGAGTATAGTTATAACTCGTTGTTATTATCAAAGAGTATAATAGAACTATTCTTTGTTTAAGACCTTAGAAACGATTTACCTCTACCAAACGCCACAACCTAGATAAAAACTGCTACCATCATTGAAGAAAGAAAGAAAGAAAGACAGATAAGAAGTATCTAAAGAATGTTATGGATCTGGAGACATAATCGACCGGACTGGCGGCGTGGCTCAGCGGTAACGTTCTCGCTTGCTGGACCGTATGTTTCAGGTTCGTATCCTGGCGCAGTCAGCTGGCATTTGAGGGTGCACAAATGCGAGGGAGCCGTGTTAGTAGATTTACTGGCACGTTAAAGATCCCCTTCGGGACAAAATTCTGGCACCCCGGCGTCTCTAAAAGCAACAGTAGTTAAAAGGGACGTAAAACCAATAACATTATTATTATTATTATTATTATTATTATTATTATTATTACATAATCGGCCTGACGCGGGCAACATCCAACTTTGAGTTGAGGCATGTCTTTACACGTCTGGCTGCGTATGACTTTCACAACCCTAATTGAATTAACAAATCTTTCCATGACCCTACAGAGACGTGTGTATACCAACTATGTGGATATTTTCGATTGCTATTTGGCTGAAATAGAAGTATTAATTAATATCCTGAACTAGCACCAACGGTAGAGTTCAGATACTATGTGAAATCGTTTTGTTCTTTACTTCAATTAACATTTTCAAATAACGCACAATAGGCTGTTACAAACCCTTTAAAATAGAAAGTAAAAATGTATCGTAGTATCATCTTGTCATTCTTCAAATTCGATGCGCATAGAATGCAAATGGTATAGTAATCAATGGAGCCCCACGTAGACTAGTCGTGATATCTAGTGGTGAAATATCTAACAATATAATCCTAACAGAGCGAGTGCATTCTAGCGGCCAGAAGAAGAAACTTTTCAATAAAATCTGGTCGGCGTGCAGTTACCTTTTTGGCAGCTAGATGTCTCGAGTAATCTGCTGGCGAATTATGTTTTAATTAAATATATATTTTACACCAAAATATGCACAATATAACGCTTAATTTTAAAACATCTGAGTCATTACAAAACAATAAACATATAAAATTTCAAGCAAAAAAAACTAGCTCTGATCGGGTTTGAACCATAGGCATTTGAGCGATAGGCTAACGCTCTACCACTGAGCTAATTGTGTCAACGAATATTGTTCTATATAAAATGACTTACATAGAACTTGTTAGCAAATAGTGATTTATACTAAACGATTTCATCACCGGAGTATATTATTTATATATAAAGCATTTCATACAAAGTTTATTTATTTTATATCAGTACGCTATATTGCATGCAATACTCAAATTAGTGAAATATAAGTCAGGCACAAGATATCCGCTGCCATCTTGTCTTATTACTAAATCAGCTCAGCTTTTTAAAATCACGTCTGCACTATAGTATTACAAAATAAACTTTTAATTTCGAACGTGCCTCTTCCTTTAGAACAGTTAAAACGATTCTCGGCTCGATAATCGGAACTGGTGGGTCCCATGATATGGATTATAAAGTTTGCATAATTTGCACGGCCGCCATCCTGAAATGGTATGGCGGACGACCTTGTAGTTTGGTCACAAGACGCATCCTATACGAAGGTATGTTGTTACCAAATTTGGTAGAGATCGGATGATATCGTTAGTCGTTATTTGATTTTACGTTTTGAACGTTTGAGTGGCCGCCATTCAGTTTTAGTAAAGATGGCGGCGATATAAAACATGACACTGAGGTGTCCTTTGCTAGTGCTACCTTTGTACAAAATTTCGTTCAATTCGCATTCACCGTGTTCGAATTGATAGGGGGGGACAGACATTCAGAGTACACACACTCACACACACACACACACAGAAACACAGACACACACACACACAGACTCACACACACACATACACACACACAGACAGACACACTTTTTTTCGCCCTGTGTTGATCTCATAAGTCTACTTTCATTTTTTGCAAAAATCGAAAGTAGGCTAAAAAATGCTGTGTTTGACCCAAAACTTCCTTCTCAATACCGAACCCAAATTCATGAGATTTCAACAGTTGAAATAAAACAAACTCTCCTTAATGCTTGTGATAATAGGAATGATGATTGGGCCTGTAAAGTTAAGTCCAGGCTTTTAGATGTGATTGATTTAGTTGCGGCCGAAGCCCGTTATCATGGGCAATGTTATAAGGACTTTTGTAAACCTAAACCTCATGAACAAAAGGTAGGACGTCCATTATTAGCCGAGTCTGTAGATAAATTTAATTTGCATACTAATTACCTTGAGAGCGACAATGAGTGCCAGTATTCACTAAAGGAATTAAGAGAGATAGTAGTGGAGTTATGTGGTTCTGATATAGGCTATAGTGATTATTATCTCAAGTCAAAACTTGTGATTTTTTCAAAGATCGGCTAGTTGTACATAATTTATCTGGAAAGAGAAGTATTTTACGTATGTCACATACTAGTCACAAGGTAATAGATTCGTGGTACAAAAACAGAGAAACAACTACTGAAGACGAACGTCAAAGAATTGTTAGAACAGCAGCAGAAATCGTTGGGGAAGATATACAAAAAATGAATTATGACTGTGGAAAATACGCAAGTGAAAAGGAAGTGAGTACTGTATCAAATGATTTGATTCCTGAAACATTGGCACTACAGCGGAAGGATATGGTTACAACACAGGCAAGTTTCAAGTCTATCAAAGTGAGATCTAAAGAAGTTCCAATTAACTACCAGCAAATATTCAATCGAATTTTATGCATCTGTGACAGCCCCGTTAAGTTGAAATCTTATTTTGAGTTCGAATTAGCATCTCACCCACCGTCACTATTTGACGAGGTATCAATACGTAAAGGTACGAAAGCATCGTTTATGAAATTATTTGAAGATGGAATTGTTGAAGAAAGCTTCAAGGCAAATGAAGATGTTTTTGTGATGGATGGTGGATATTTGTTACATGCTGTGGTTTGGAGAAAAAACAGCACTTTTAAGGAAATAATAGATTCTTATTTAAGCTCTATACTTTGTAAATACGGAAATAAAGTTACAGTGGTATTCGACGGTTATCCCAACTTTCCAACCACAAAACAGCAAGAACAGGAGAGAAGAGCATCAAAGAAATCTTCTCACAAATGATTTTTGATGAAAATACAGTTTGCACAACACAACAAGCAGACTTTCTAGCAAACCCTCATAACAAAAAGAGGTTGATAGAAGCAATTACAACACGTTGTGTGACTGAGGATATTAAAGATTTTTCTGCGGAAGGTGACGCTGACACTGTCATTGTCGACCAGGCAATTAAATATGTGCAAACTAATAATACTACAGTTGTTGGCGTGGGAACTGATACAGATCTCTTGGTTTTACTCGTAGCATTAGCTCCACAGCAAGGCGCCAAACTTTTCTTCTTAAAGCCTTCGTCGTCAATGTCCAAACTGTACTCTGTCGATTTTCTTATAAATCAACATGTCAAGCAGCAAACTTTACTGTTTTTTTCTCATTCAATGACTGGTTGTGATACGACGTCTGCAGTCTATGGGCTAGGGAAGTAAAAAGCAGCCGACATGATACGTAAATCAACTGAAGCTAGATCTCAGGCTGAGCTTTTCACAAAACAAGACATTACAAAAGATATCCTTCTAGAAAGTGGAGAACAGTTTATCCTAAGCACGTACAACTTATCAAAGTTCAAAACCCTCAATGAAGCCAGGTACTTTAAGTTCAAGCAATTAACAGCAAAAATGTCTCTCAAGTCTAATTTTGATTTAGCAAAACTTCCACCAACTTCAGATGCTGCTCATCAACATATTTTGAGGGTTTACCACCAGATTCAAACTTGGTTAGGTTGTAAAATTCCGGCAGAAGAATGGGGTTGGCAGTATACATCAAATAACAGACTGATACCTAAGCCCATGACGAATCCTGCTCCTCCAAGTGAACTTCTTCTACTGATAACTTGTAATTGCAAAACATTGTGCGTTACAAACTGTAGTTGTCGTAAAGCCGGGTTCGATTGCACATCTATGTGTGGGAACTGCAGTGGAATGTATTGTAAAAATTCTTCAGACCAAACCGATGAAACATTAGAAAATGACCCTTTATACTAAAAAAAAAGGAAAAACATAAACGTTGTTTATTATTAGGCCATGTTAGTTGTGCAGGAATTAATAAGTTATCAAAAATACTATACAATGAAACTTTATTATTTGTCAGCTATAAAAGTGTACTAAGTACAGGATTTTGGTAATGAAAAGTTGAAGTTAAAGTTTTTATATTTCATCATCATAAACTCAATGACTATTCAAGATTAAAGACATGAGTACATACAGCGGTGCCCTTCAGCATCGAGTGACAACGGCGCGGCGCTGCTTCGTCTTGCACGGTGACGCGGTGGCCATTACTGTTCATAGCTCTCTTTGAAGCCATCATTTGAACGGTAAGCATTATAGTAGATACATATTTTTAAAGCTAATTAAATTGTCTATAAGTTTTGTGCAAAACATTTCATTGTATGATGGAAGGATAAAAAGGTACAATAGGTTGAAGTTACTTTTTGTGTTTTGTAGTGGCAGTTTTCTGCATATATTGGAGTATTACGGTGAAATTACGCTATCTACATAAAAAGTGTATATGACATAATTTGTTTAGAATAATGTTAGGCGTAAGATTATTAAAAATCGCGTTTGTAACTTCATTAGTTCTTTAACTGTAAGCATTAAACCAGAGTACTCCTCTTGTAAGGTTGGGGAGGGGGTGGGGGTGGAAGCAAGGGGGGTGGGGGTCGGGACTTTGTGTTTTTTTTACTTTATACTTTATATACTAACATCCTGAAAAAAATCAGCTTTCCTCTAATTAGTTGCGACACTAAACCTTTATTGACTGGGCTATATAGAGTCTGGGGCGTAAATATTGTCACTAATAAAAATATAAACCTACCTGTGAAATGGATTTATCAGCTTCTTCGCGGGCTCTCTTCTTTCCCTGTGCCATAGCCTTATGGACATCTTCTGCAGCCACATCAGGAACACACGTATTGTGGATCTCTTCTTTAATAATTTCACGGTTTATAGTAAACACTTTTCCACTACAAGATCGGTTAACACAACGCCACACAACTTCACCGCACTTCTTCTCATTCTTAACCGTATACCGATACCCGTTAAATAATAAACTAGGTTGGCCCCTTGTAGTGGATGAAAACTCCATAATTAACAAGGATGTTAATTCATAGAGATCATTCGAACGAATTAAGCCTCTGTTCATAAACAGAGGTGGGGAGGGGAGGAATGGAATTCCACAGCAGGGATGGGTGGGAAATCCCACACTGCACTGCCTCAACCCTTGTCAATATGAATCTGTGTGAGTAGCTCACAGCGAATAAAGCGCACATACAGATATTTGCGAAGAAAGCGCACAAGGGCCAATGTGACAGTTTAGGGTAGGGGTTACGTTACCAGGAAATGAATACTTGGAGCTGGTTGGAGGTGAGTCATCACGCAATACAATAGCTCAGGTTCATTCCTACCGAGCAGCCGCCCCACTTCACCGATCCCTTCTTTGTCATTCCTGTTCTGGTGGTCCTTCAAGTCACTTCGTAAGCAGCAATAATCTGTTTTAGTGTTTTAAACTTACTAGTGTTAAAGTTATTTTTACTAGTATACCTAGTGTTTTGAACGTTTACTTTCTTTTTAGTATTTATACATGGTTTAGTTATATTATGGAAGTCTTAACTACTAACAAGGGTAAGCCTGCAGCACATTATAACGGATACGCATATAGGGAGTTTAGGAAGAATATAGATGGGTTAATAGTTTGGCGATGTCAGAAGGAAAGGTCAAGTAGGTGCCGTGGAATGTTAAAAAGTAAAAATGGCGAAGTTTTAGAAGTTACTGATCACTCATGTGCAGCACCGGACACAGCCAGATTGGACGTTATGAAGAGCATCAAAGTTGCAAAGAAGAGAGCCCGTGAAGAAGACACGTCCATTTCAAAGATCTACAGAGAAGAACTGGGAGAACTCCATAACAAGGGCTACAATTTTGTAACAGAAATGCCGCAACAACTCACCACAAAAATAAGTATGCACATACAGAGAAACAGTGCACGTGGAACCCATAAGGAGCCTAAGACTACAGAAGAAGTAATTTTAGACGAAGAATTGCTTCAGATGAACGACGGATCAAAATTTATGTTAGTGGACGAAGGCTCAGAGGAACGGATGATCATTTTTTGTTCAGAAAAAGGAAAAGAGTGCTTGAGGAACCTACAAGGCTTTTTCATGGATGGAACGTTTCAAAGTTGTAGTAAACAGTTCGGTCAAATTTACACCATCCATGCTGATTATGGAAGCTCCGACACAGAAACTAACGATTATCCAGTTGTGTTTGGCCTACTTCCAAACAAGAAGAAAACTACATACGTTCGTTTTTCTCGTCATGTACTGCAAGCAGTCCCGGAATGGAATCCAAGACACATCCACGTTGATTTCGAGGCGAGTGCAATAGCTGCAATTAGAGAAGTTCTGCCATCAGTTGAAATCCATGGGTGCTACTTTCATTTGAAAAAAATGTCTGTGGAGAAAAATACAAGAAATTGGACTGACATGTGAATATAGAGAAAATGAAGAAATCTGACTGTCCACTCAAATGTGTGCTGCATTAGCCTTCTTGAAAACTGAAGATGTCCAAGATGGCTGGGTCGAAATTCACTCACAGGCTCTTGAAAACCCGAAATTAACTCGCTTCTTCGACTACTTCGTCGAACAGTGGCTGCATAATGACGAAATTCCTATTGAATTGTGGAATTGCTATGCTAGGCGACACAGGACTATGAACGCGGTGGAAGGTTGGCACAACAAAATCAACAACCTTCTTGGACGACCCAACCCCAAAATCAGAGATGTCATACTTTGTTTCAGGAGTGAAGCGGAGGAATCTTCTTGTATGTAAATGAGCATAGAACTGAATTTAGCTGGGAAAAAGAGGAAGAAAACTTACATCGAGTTGGATAAGAAACTGGAAAGAACTGTGAAGAAGTATGAAGAAAATGGTGACATCAAAGCGTGTTTAAAGACAGTTTCATATCTACAAAAACTTGGCTAGACCTTCTTTCAAGAAGAAAAGCAAGACCCGAAAAGAATGTAAATAGTAAACAGTTAATATTGACGAAGCTACATTCATGCTGATTTAAAACAAGCCTAAGTTTACTTTAAAACTGTAAATATATTTAAAAAGTTAACATTGACGAAGCTATACTCAAGCTGATTTTAAACACGCCTAAATGATTAAAAATATTTAGTAATTAATCATATAGCCAGTCCACAGCCTGGATAAAGTGTGATGGGAATCAGAAACTAATGAATTCAACTATTATTTTCTGTGTGCGTAACACTCCTTATTTCTAAGAAGATAGGGGTGGGATTCCTTTTGTAACTCCAATAGGGTTGACTGTGCGCTTTCTTCGCACTGCGCTTTTTTCGCGACACCGTCAACATTTCGTCTGGACGAGATGGCACTCATTAAATTGTGTAATAATTTGTAAAACCGAGCTGGACGAAATGGCACGTTTTTCAAGGAAATTTGTTGCTGGACGAAATAGCACCTGGACGAAATAGCACTGAACCGTTGTTTTAATGGGTCTAACATCGAGGTTATTGGCTCCTAATGGTTTGGGTGATAGTGATGATGAAATGGAAACTACTGCTACAACAGCTACAACTACTATTACTAACTACAAGCTTATCGCAAACTGACGTAATAAAAGAAGACTAGCGGACCCGTGCGAGTAATCTTGCATATTCATAAACCACACCTTCCCCAATAGGTTTATAATGAGAGACTTAAGGAGAGAGGTTGATATGATTTTATTTCAACCAAATGATTATAGAACACTATTTACATTTCAGTTAGAATTCTAAGTTCTACGTTCCCTAACTTAAGAAGGCAATCACTGAACATTTGAACACCATAACACTCACCGGATGAAATTATACGATTTGATTACTGTTTCTGAAATCCATGCAAAATGATAAAGGAGAGACCTCAGAATGTTAAAATGACATGAAACAGGCGTCACAGTGGCCAAAATGTGAAGTGGACAGCAATTATGGTGCGTATTTTCCTTCAGCAACAGTATCTGCAAATCACACACTTCGTACATTTTTTATTTTTTTAAAGAAATTATAGATATTTAATAAATTGGAGTGCAAGTCTTCACTGCTAATGTTTATTCTCTTTCATTTGAAAGCTCATTTGTCACGATCGGTCGCTTGTGAGCGCCGCAGGAGGGATCTATACTACTGAAATAATATATATGAAATGAAAAAAAAATAACAAAAGGAATAAGGGAAATAAAAGACCGGGAAAGGAAATGCCCTCAACCCTCGAAGAATGAGGGCTGAGAGACTTTGAATGAAGTAGAGCCATCAAAGGCACAGTCACTGAAAGTAGAGATAAAACCAGACCTTGATCAGGAATACCTCGGGGTCGCCATTTACCGAACTCCCCAGTCGTGAGGCCTTGAGGGTGTAGCGCTATCCAAGGTGCAGCATAAGTGGTGGGGCTACACACACCCTGCCTCCTTGAGGGCCTTGTGCAGAAAGCAAAAGAGAGGCCTACCATGAAAAGAAAAGGAAGGAAGGAAGCTCTTAGTTTTACGTGACCGTTAATCATGCGATCTTGGGCCACGGGACTTTCGTTTTACGTGGAATCAGAACCACAGGACGTGGCTGGAATGGTAACTAAAATAAGGCCATGGCTGCTTCTTACTCAAAGACTAGTTTCAGTTACAAATACATTTCTCTGATAACCGGTGTGAATTGTGATGGCTGTATTAATGTGTATTAACTGTAATCCCATACAATGGCACAGGTTATCAAACAGGTACCGCACACACCCAAGAACACGTGGTTACACGACTATGATGATGCATAAGCTCTTAAATGAATGATCAACAACCACAATAACATGTCAATCATCTTTAAGTACCCTTAAATGCCAATTTACTGCGCTGGGATTCGATTCTCCAACCATGAGCACAGCAGACAACAAAATTACCGCTGCGCGTACGCAGCCAGCAGTCTGTACTAAGCAGACATACTAAGCTGTGCTAGGTGGATCAGGCAAAACCTAGCAAGTCGTTTCTAACTAGCACGCAAGCAGCACACTACGTCCATGTGAAATTTTGCACAGTGTAGCCATCCATGATTTGGAGGGTCTTTAAGTCAAAGTTCCTTTCTACTAGTAGTATTACTACAGTAGATTCTGGGTGACTGCACTACGTTAATTTCCCCCGATGTGCTGTTACTTCATTAGGGGATTAGACATCGTGATCATCAGTCACGTGTACTTAGGAAAGTGTAGAATTTGTCTGATAACCTGAGTCATTGTGATGGCCGTACTATTGTATCTTTTGATGCTAGTATTATAATAAGGCGGCTTTGGTTTGTTTATAGAGCTAAGATCGAAGTCGGACCTCATGGATGACAGCCAAGAATACCAGCCACTATTCTATAGGGGTGAATTAATCAGGGGCGTAGCCAGGGGAGTGTTACTCGAGGTTGGAACCCCTACCCATCCTGTGGCATTTTTACAAAACTCATTCAATAGAAACTGATAGTAAACTATTGCGCTTCGGCGACGTATCATGCTGAACTGCTATGCCCAAGATCCCGGGTTCAAACCCGGACGAAGTCGTCGGATTTTTAAGAGCGTTAAAATCCTTCAGTATCGGCATGCCTTCCTTCGGAGGGGAAGTAAATTCTCCAACTAAAACAAATGAGGAGTGCGAACATCACAGTGGTCTTTGTCGACTTTTAGAAGGCTTACGATTCAATCGACCGCCAGACGCTCTTCTCTGTACTGCAAGAACGAGGTGTAGATTACAATACCCACACCCTCATTGAGCAGACTTAAACCAACATCACCTCTAAGGTGAAGTTCAGGGAAGAACTCTCTAGGAATTTAAAAATACGAGGCACGTCCAGAAAGTAAGTTCCGTTTGGTAATAAAATTAAACTGTGTACAGATACAGAAAAATTATTTATTGCACAACATTCTACACCTCTTAAACTACTTTTCCACATAACTACCGAACTTTTGCAGGCATTTGTCATAGCGTGGCACACGTTTTTGGATACCTTCTTCATAAAAGTTTGCCGCCTGTGTCTTCAACCAGTTGGAAACATCTTATTTCAGCTCGTCGTCATTGTTGAAGTGTTGACCGCCAAGGAAAGACTTGAGATGTGTGAACAGATGAAAGTCGCTAGGAGCGAGGTCAGGGCTGTACGGAGGGTGGTCAAACACGTCCCAGCCAAATCCCTGTAGGAGGTTTTTCGTCACATTTGCAGTGTGTGGTCGTGCGTTCTCGTGAAGAAAAACAACACCTTTTGACAGCAACCCTCGGCGCTTATTGTGTATTGCGCGGCGCAATTTCCTAAGTGTCTCGCAGTAAGCATCTGCGTTGATCGTTTGACCACGCGGTAAGAAATCAATGAGTCCAGTCCCAGAACACTGTGCACATCATTTTCCGAGGTGTCAAGATTTGTTTCGGCTTAACCTTTGCTGGGGATGAAGTGTGCCTCCATTCCATTGATTGCCGCTTACTTTCAGGGGCGTCGTAAGAAACCCAAGTTTCATCTCCTGTGACTATCTGTGTCAGAAATTCTTCGCCGCCTTCATTGTAACGGGTCAAAAACTGAAGTGCACTACCCATCCGTTTTGTTTTGTGTTGCTCCGTAAAAATCATTGGTAGCCAACGTCGGCAAAGTTTACGAAAGTTCAGTTTTTCGGTAACAATTTCATGAATTAGTGATCGTGAGATTTGGGGAAATTCCATAGCGAGAGTACTAATTGTAAACCTGCGGTTTTCCCGGATCTTGCCATCAATCGCGTGAACCAGTTCTTCTGTAACCAAAGATGGACGCCTACTTCGTTCTTCATCGTGCACTTCACTACGTCCTTCATTGAACTGTCGGACCCATCTTCTCACCATTGAATCACTCATCGCATTTTGTCCATACACTTCGCAAATTTGCCGATAAATTTCAATTGGTTTCACATTCCTAGCATTCAGAAAACGAATCATAGATCTGATTTCACAAGCGGTGGGATTTTCAATCAACACCGACATTGTACGAGTAAACATGCACAACAACGCGTACGTGGCTGACAGCGCTCTCCAAATGGCGCACGTTTCTTCTCCTTGATATAGAGCGTCTACCGCGCATATGCGGAACTGCGCTGCAGCGGAACGTACAACTAGTTGAAGACACAGGCGGCACACGCCTATGAAGAAGGTATACAAAAACTCGTGCCACGCTACGACAAATGCCTGAAACATTTCGGCAGTTATGTGGAAAAGTAGTTTAAGGGTTGTAGAATTTTGTGCAATAAATATTTTTTTTTGTATCTGTACACAATTTAATGTTATTACCAAACGGAACTTACTTTCTGGACGTACTTCGTATAAACCGGAGTACGGCAAGGGGGTGGCATTTTCCCTATTTTATTTAATCTTGTGCTTGATAAAGTCATCAATACATGGGAATATGCACTGAGGAATCTGGGAATCAAACCGGTGACCATTGGAGCTGGAACTCGTAAAATCAAGATCAGATACATGGCTTTTGCAGATGACATAGAAATCCTAACCAACAACTCTACGGATGCTGTTATTTCTGTCCAAGCACTACACGATTAGCGATGAAGGCAGTTCCTCAAATATCGTATGACAAAACCAAAGTCGTCATTACGGGAAATCCCCTTTAACAACTGCATATGGAACAATTGAGAAAGTTGATCGTTTCCGTTATCTCGACGAATGGGTCCACCCGAATGGCAGAGATGGCACTTCGATCTCGGAGAGGTGCAATAAACTCAACGCAGCCTATTATCTATCACATAACCGCTACAACGAGAGGTGTATTTCAAAAAAATGTAAAGACTGTCATTATAAAACCGTTATTAGACCACAGTTTTTGTATGCAGCAGAGACTCTCTTGATGAACAAGAAAGGCAATATGAATGATTTGGAGAAAGTCGAGAGACGTATCCTTCGAAAAATTCATGGACCAAGATTGCTCCCAGATGGCTATCGTCTTAAAGCAAACACCGAACTATACCGTCAGTTGGAACCAGCCACCACTAGCATGTGACGGAGACGACTGAAATTCTACGGGCATCTCTTCTGGATGGGGGGAACGACAGAATCACCAAGAAGATCTTCAACTTGATTAATGGCTACAAGACTGGCAGCTTGTGGCTTAATGAAGGGAAACAAGACTTGAATAACGCTGGGATTTTAGACTGTGGTATTCATGTCCGTTCCAAATTTTGTGATAGTATTAACTCTTGGTCCCCACCACCCAAACTTATTAAACCGCGAGGACTGGCGCTTGGGTATTTTTGACTCGAGGATTAAATATATGCTCTATGCTTTCGTTTTGGCTAGTCATAATTTCCTGTCACTTACTGTACCTTCCTTCCTAACCTTGAATTTCACCACGCAAAAGAAACATGCCCATAGCTTTTTGAACACACAAGTTATTTCTATATTATTTACGGTCGGGTCAGATTTACCCATGGCGCCAGTCCTCGCGTGACAATTTTCGGTATACGTTTGCCGGGACAATCTGTAAAAAATAAGGAGAAAAATCCACCTATTTTGGTGCAGCACAATCCCACAGCTCACGTTCTTTTTGATCCATGTTGAAGGTATAAGGACACTTTCGTCATCAGCTCCTTTGTTCAAAAAAATGAGGTGACTGCTTTGCCGCCATTATCAAGGTCAATTATATTGCTATGAAAGTTATTGTCATTTTTCTGCATGTTAAATCTGCAAAATATAAATAAACCTCGTTTTAGGTAGATTTCATTAGAAAGCTAACTATTGCTATGGGTCCCATGTTTCGACTTCCGGAAAATTTCGACAGATCTTCGCGTTTCACATCCCCCAGACCACAAAACAACCGTCAGTTCAAAAGTTTATACATAATTTATGTATGTATATGTGTATATATATGTATATCAGTTTCTTGTGGACACGATTACTGCCGTAATTTTGCACCAATCACTTTGAATTTTTTACCGAATATGTATACCTATAAAATCTCGGTCGAGTTCGTTACTGGGCTAAATCGGTCGAAGGGGGTGAAAATGGGGGGCTTTTTTTTCTTAAAAAAAGTGAAATATTGATATAACTCTCTTAATATGTGAAATATCGAATCCGTTCAACGTTCATACTATGTGTCGGATAAAGCCCAAAAAATTATGTTTGAAGAGTTTTTGATAGCACCAACCATTGACCAAAGGGGTGGGAAAAAGTGGGTTTTTCGGGAAACATTAATCATATCTCTCTTAATAGGCACAATATCAAAACCGTACAAAATGGACAATATTCCCCTAATAATTACCTAAAACGTTTGTCTGAAAGAATTTTTGATATGACCCACCATTACGCCAAGGGACGAGAAAAATGATTTCGGAATTATAAGAAAATGCCAAGAGCTATCAGCGGTTGCCATGGCAACACTACTAAATTGATGAGGCATGGGCCATCAGACGTTGCCATGACAACGCACTTGCACGAGATCAGATTCAGTATTTCCATCTGACTAAGTGGTTGGTTGGTTGGTTCTTAAGTTTAGGGGCTGCGACAACGTGGTCATGTAGCCCCGTGTACTTTGGGTGTGTGTAGAATCTGTCTGTTAACCGGTGTTAATTTTGATGACTGTATTAGTGTGTGTTATCTGTTTGTTAATTTAAGTACTGCAACTAACAATTTTTCAGATAGTTCCTACTTTTGCCGCCAAGCGCCACTGTCAACGACTACGAGGCCAAGTTCAGAACTGAGCTACTAGACGCCGCCGCAGTCGGCTCTTGGCAACGAACATAGAAACCTAAGAGCGTTGTATACATTCTTAACCTATCCAATTTAGCTTCACACAGGTGCAATTAGTGGAAGGATCTTTAACATGCCTTAAATCTATGACATGGGACCGCCGGCTTTACTTCCCCTCCGAAGGAAGGCATACTGAGGGATTTTTAACGCTCTTAAAAAATCCGACGGCTTCGGCCGGGATTGAATCCGTTATCTTGGGCATAGAAGCTCAGCATGCTACCGACTACGCCACCGAAGCCGCATGACAAAGTGGGAAGCGGCTTCGGTGACGTAACTGGTAGCATGCTGAACGTCTCTGCCCAAGGTCGCGGTTTCAAAGCCGGCCGAAGTCGTCGGATTTTCTAAGAGCGCTAGAATCCCCCAGTATGCTTTCCTTTGGAGGGGAAGTTCCAACGTTCGTTGCGAGTTGCTGGTGGGGTGGCATCTAGTAGCCAAGTTCACAGCTAGGTGTCGTTGACAATAGTACCTGGTAGCAACATTAGGAACTACTGCTTGAAATTGACCATCTGCAGTCCTTACCTGAATTAAGACTAATACAGCCATTACAATTCACACCGTGTATCAGACAGATTCTACACTCACCCAAAGTACACGGGGTTAGATGACCGCGTTGTCGCAGCCCCTAAACTGAGAAACAACCAGAGGTAGATTTCATTAGAAAGTTAACTATTGCAATGGGTACCATGTTAGACTTCCGGAAAATTTCGACATATCTTCGCGTTTCACATCCCCCTGACCCCAAAACCACCGTCAGTTCAAAAGTTATATATAATTTATGTATGTATATTGTGCCCTTTTAGCAAGAAATATGCCAATCACAGGATACCAGCGTAGCTCAATTCGGAATTTTCGGGGCAGCGGTAAGTTCCCCCACTCTGTGACTCACATATTTTGGATTAATTAGAGGATACACTTGCAAAAATAACAACAAAATCAACTCCTATTTTAACACATTTAATTAGATAAAATTAATGGCGCTACAAACACTTTAACAATTTAATTACTGACCCAATATCATCTACTTGTTCCAAATGAACAAGGAATCACAAATATAATAAAACAAATATTGTATTTAAAACATGTGGTTTCCACATAAACCAACAATTCCTACTTAGTCTTACTTCCATAAAGCATTAACTGTAAGTTTTATATAACTCCGAGCTCTTTTGGCTCCATGCTTTACATAATAATGGTGTCATTCTTGTACACCTCAAATACTATCCTTTATATCTTCTTAATTCTCAAAAACAAATTTATAATTACATTTAAAATCTATGTCAATTATCTAACTCAATATTTTTGGGCATGTCCACACATTCAGTTGTTATCATCTCTCTTTATTTTCACAAATATATTAAGGTAATCAGGAAATCAATTGTGTACTCCAGAGCGTGAAGATACTTGACACAGTCAAAAAACTATAGTTACTCCCGAAACTTAGTTGCCTTCAATTAACTCGTGGAATCCTACGTCTATCCAACACTACAATAGGGATTGTTATTTATTTCTTATGTCTTATAAGACCATTATCATATAAGAAACTACGATCTGAACAGGCAAACGAAAATATCAATCTACAAGGACCTCGGTTCAACGCCCGGGTCGTTAACAACTTTAAACACTCCTGGTGTATTCATTTCTCTTTACAACATCTTACGAGACGGTTTCTGGCCACTCTCACTCTAAGAAAGCTAGACCCTTCTACTTGGGCGCGATTTATGACACGGAGGGTGACGGCGACTCCCTGTCTAACCCACGTTAGTAGCTTATTTCCAAGGCTTTCAAAACAAACCTTCACATTATATTCAGTTCTGGGGAGAGACCGGGCTTTTACTGTACCGTATTCATTCAAACAACTATTCTTTGGTTCATAGACCACCTTCGTAACCTTGGCATTTATTAATTATGAGAGGGTCCTCATTGATTGGGAAGATTAATACACATTCGACGACGAAGAATAAAGGGGCTTTTATCATCAGAAGATTCTGCGTTCGAATCTTTTCACATGCCTCGGGAACCATTCCCTTACAGAGGACTTATACAAAATGCGATTTAAAGTCGGCCGTGGCCCATATGACATACGCTCAATAATACCATATATTAGCTCCCTTTCAAATACATATACAATGCCTCGTGATACTACGTCACAAATAGAGGACTTATACAATTATCAATTCACTGCAATCAACTACCCTCCATAAGTAATTTACCAAGTATTTAACCACTACGCGTTCCTAGCGTGACATTTTAATATTATTGGCGCTCTTTTGCGCTATACATTATTTTAAGCCGAAATGTCTTCCCAAGAACTGATAAATCTCATTAGTAACAATTCATATTATTTTTATTCTTATATTAATCTTTTCCGTTGCCGATAAATCGCTCCCTTTTAAAATATTCCATTGAACATCATATCTTACACATATATTAAGGCTTTAACGCTCTTATGTTCACATCAATTTATTTGATCTTTATTTAATATTTCCATATTTAGTTATTATTATTATCTTTATTCTTTACACAAGCTCAAAAGCTATTTCTTTCATATTTCAACTTTACTTTATTTGAATATCTTTCATGATAATTACTGATATTTCGCTTGCTCTTATGACATTCGTTAAATACATTAACATTTTATTCACTTATTTCCTCTACGGGATTTATTCTTTACATAATTATTGATAATTTCTCAAATTTCTATTATTGTTCAGACCGCGTTCTTGTTTATTCAGTATTTATTTATTAAAACACATCCCTTTTACTCAAAAACTCCGGTGGATTTGTACACAGTCAATTCCTGACACCAAAATAGAATGAAATTCAGTACTCACATGTTTTTAAGATCGTCCCATGATCTTTATTCTTGTGCGGTGCTTCATTTTGGGCCCACTTTGAACTTTTTACTCCATATTAAAGGAATTCATCTTATGTATAAACACTTTTTGACATATATTTAAGACACTTAACATTGACGACATTTTTATACACTGATGTGTCCCTTTTGAACACATAATAAACACTAAAAATATTATTAACACACAATCTTGATAATTTTACACTTCACAATTCTTGATCACTAGGCCGTATTTCTGAGCCTATCACACGTGACCTTCTTAATTTCCCGTTTCCAAGGGTGAAATTTATTCGATGTCGGCTTCCTATCCTGCAGAATACGAAAGTCTCGAAACATCTACTATTCCCTGGAATCCAAATTCTTCTACTCCTATCCTGGATAACCGGCTATTTATCTAGCTTGAACGGCTTCTTTGTAGATCTGTTTATCGATCCTAGCGAAAGTCTATTCGAATCGAGGTCTCCTCAATGACCTATAGATTTAGTTTATAGCAGCTAGTACTTCTCGAGTCTAGTACTTTTAGAATAGTTCGCCTGCTTTCTGGAGATAATGTTTATAGTCTCCTATCTTCTTTATTTAATCGGTTCTAACACTCCTATGTTTCTGATATACGTTCCGAACCTTATTCTATTCTTCCCTTTTTGGGTTCTTTAATTTAAATAACAGTTTACCTTTCTGGTACGGTACTTCCATACGTTATGATCTATTCGTTCGTCTATTTAACGACCTATCGCCTTTAAGTCCGACGTTCGCAGCCTGCTCTGACTATATCTTACGAACTTTCACAATAACTTGTATACAGTCGGGCCTAAATCCTGTAACTAGGATTTTCCTACTCTTTCAATACGGCGATACTTTAAATTTCTTCTTGACCACTCCTTATGGAGGCAAGCAAGTCGTTAATACTGCGACGCCTATGGCTATCGGATATTACTTCTGCGGTGTAACACAGCGTTTCTCCCCTCAAGGAGTACTAGTAACTGTCTTCGGTGTTTGATGTAGCCTAGTGACGTGCCCTCAGGCCGTTTGAAACTGCATGTGCTGATGATCCAGCGTCACGTCCCCCTGGACGGATTTGTACTGCGTGATGCGTAATTATACCCCTCACGGGCTGTTCGAGACTGCATGATTGGCTTGGTGAAGCCCGAAGCTTTATACTATTTTACTACAAAAAAATAAGACTCTAGCCTTTTCTGTGGTCAACTTCTAAAATAATGGTGCCACAAATATAAAAATTATACCGTCCGAAAGCTCGTCTTCTCAATGTCAAATAATCTCATTGCACCTAAGAATCGATCGTGCAATTCGGAGATATTAATTAATTTCTCATCCTCAGATGTGTGGGTGTTGCATTTCTTTTGCTTTCTCCCCTCCACACAGGCTTTGGTACTTCCCCAATGACGTCGTCTTGCGTTGGCAGTTTTTTTCTGCGCGATTATTAAATGGTTTCTCTTTACTGAAAAATCTCTCATTCAAAATGATTCACTGTACTGTACTTGTTTACTCATTATTATACTTGTAAATGGGTTAAATTTAATTATTCCTCTTCTGGCGCATAAGCGGTGTTGTCATTTTCCAGCAACGTCAGCTTGAATTCCGATTCAGGCCTCCTTGTCTAATCCTGGGAAATTTCCACTCGGTTATTAATACTCGTGACTCGCTCCCTTCAGAATGTCAAGAGGGATGATATCATCCTCTCGAACACCTGGTCCTCGTTGGTTGCACAACCTTATACTGGCCTCCTAGCTGGATCTTTCTTTAAGTTACATTAGAAACTGTACGTTTCTTTGATTTCTTCCTCAAATGCATGGATTCGACCATCCATGGACCTGATGGCACATGGGTTCATCTCTCCCCTCCTTAGGTAAATAAATTTTCGAAAATTTATGAGGAAATTTATTTCAATTAAATTTGTATTTCTTTATTCGTCGAAGCCATCATAACGTTGTCCGTACCTTCCGTTGTTATTACTTCTTTAAAGTCGTATCCGGTAATTGTGTAGGTCGGGTATGCTCTGTCCCTACCCTTTCTTTCTTTCTTTATTTGTCTGGACTTTAAGTCCCCAGAACCTCATTCTTCCTTACGGGTTTGGTCTATCCCTACCCGTTTCCTTATTTCATCATTTTCTTTTCTTAAATTGGAATTTTCTTCTTCAATAAATTCAATTATTTCCTTAATTTCCCAATATACTTTCTCCAATTCGCATTCGCACTCGAATGCTTGAGCTCTATTTTCCATTTCTTCCTTATTCTTGTTTATGTCAAAAGCGGATTCATCTCTAAATGTTTCCATAACCAGGGCTTGTTCATTTTCTTCATCAAAATCTTCGGGAGGGTAATATAATTTCAAATTTGCTGAATTCATGGTCACTTCGTGATCCGTTTCACAGTGCCGAATCCTATATGCGTTATTCCTCAAATCTCTGATTATTTGATATGGTCCGTGGTACATTTTCTGGAACTTCTTGTACACACGGTTCCCTGGATCCGAAATGGCTGGTCTTTTTACTAACACCATTTCTCCTGCTAATAATGGTCGATGATACCTCTTATGCCTATTTCTTCTCTGCCTCCTGTCGGCTTGAGCTTTTAGATGCTCAAAGGCTCTTCTAATGCGTACATCTCTTCCAGGCTGAGCGTCTGCTGGCCTAGGAATTACCAGACTCCAAGGTCTTTCTGGTTGCTCATTCCGATGTAACGTTATGGGTATCTCTCCTGTGGATTCATGGATTGTATTATTTATACAAAATTCGATAATATCCAAGATATCTATCCACTTCCAATTTTCTTCGGCACAGTATATTCTACAATACTTGGCCGTCTCTCTCATAACTCTTTCTACAGGATTTGCCTCAGGATGGCGAATACTTGACAAAATCTGACGTATTCCAAGTCTTTCTAATTCTCGTCTGAACTCTACACTGGTGAAACAACTGCCGTGATCCGACAACAAATTCTCAGGTTTCCCCAGAATCGGTATCACTTTTTCTTTAAGTCGTTTTAACACCTGTTTGGTACTAGTCTTCTGTATGGGAGCAAGGACAACCATTTTAGTGAAGACATCCATAGCCACCATTATGTGTCGATTTCCTCTTCTTGCCTTTGGCAAAGGTCCAAAATTATCAATAGATATGATTTGGCCGGGCCTTTCGGGCAACAATGGTATAGGCTTCTGTCTCATCAGAAATGCATTAGGTTTGATCCTTTGACATAGATCACATGTCTTTAGTGTATCCCTTACAGTTTCTCTCAGTCTCGGCCATACAAATGCTTCTTTCAGCATCGAGACTGTTTTGTCGACTCCCATATATCCGAACGATCTATGGGCTAACCATACTATTTTCCTCTGCAAAATTGCAGGTACAACAATCCTCAATTTTGTATGGTCAGAGTCCACAAACTTATATAACAATCCATTATAAAACGTGTAGTCTTGAGCTATCTTATCAGCTTCCGTGTACGCTGGTGTTCCTCTTATCAAGCTTCCCTCAAGGAATGATATGAGCATGTTCATCCATGGATCCTCCCGTTGTCTTTGACTAATGCTTCTTAACTCATTAAGAGTACGCTGATCCCTGTCTTCCAAATCTATAGCCATTACTTCCTCTTCTATGGACTCTGGCTGTCTACTTAAGTAGTCTGGAACTATATTTTCTTTTCCTGGGCAGTACTCTATCTTGACATCAAATTGTTGAATGTATAAAGCCCAACGCATCAACCTTTGACTGGATAAATCAGTCTTTATCAAAAAGGTTAAGGCTTTATGATCCGTCCTTAGAATGACCTGAAACCCATATACGATCTTCCGCCAATATTGCAACGCGTGCAATATCGCTAACAGCTCGATCTCGCTGATCGTATAATTTTTCTCGTGTGGTTTCAGTCTCCTACTTGTGAAAGCTAGATAGTTCTTCTTATCAGGGTTTTCCGGGTTCTCCTGATATAGCATTGCCCCTATTCCAATCTGGGATGCGTCTGTTTGAATGATAAATCTCTGATTAAAATCAGGATATCCTAGCTTCACGTAATTTAAGAGCATTTCCTTGGCCTCTACAAATGCTTTTTCTGCTTCCTCCGTTAATTTCCACTTGCCCCCCTTCTTCAGAAGGTCCTGTAGTGGTGCAACAGTTTCGGTGCATGATGGACAATGTCCTGAGAAGAACCCAATCAATCCCAAAAACTGGCGAACGTTCTTTACCTTCAAAGGCCTTGGAAAATCCTTTATCGATTCCAATTTGCATGGATTTGGTTTAACACCATCCTTGTCAATCACATGCCCTAAAAATGTCACTTGCCTTTGACAAAAATTCGACTTCTTTAAATTTATTTTAAAATTTGCCCTTCTTAAGTCTTCCAATAATTTCTTCAAATTTTCTAAATGTTCATCAATGTTCTCCGAGGTAAGCAAAATGTCATCCACGTATCGGATAGTGCAATCTTTCACTTCCTCTGACAGGTTTCGATCAAGCGCTCTTATTAATGCAGATCCTGCGGTCTTCAATCCAAACGGACATCTTCTAAAGCAGTATGTTTGTTGGTCGAACTGAAATCCAGTCAACAAGCTGGTTTTCTCTTCCAGTTCGAGATGATGATACGAAGAAGTCATGTCAATATTTGTAAAAATCTTCTTGCCTTTGAACTTCCTCAGTATTTCTTTTATGGGTGGTGCCGAATCATTTTCTGGTATGATTTTTGCATTTAAATTTCTGGCATCTAAACACACCCTTACTGAGCCATCCGGTTTACTCACAATCACTAATGGACTAACATATGGTGTCGCCATCTTTTCTATAACACCTGCATTCATCATCTCCTGCAGTGTTTTCTTAGTTTGTGGGTAATGTTTTTCCGCAACCGGGTATGGTTTTTGTTTGAACGGTGCCCAATCATTGACTTGGAACGCGTATTTAAAATTTTCAATCTTTCCTGGCTTGGAATCAAATACGTCCCTATAATCCATTAATAATTTATTTAACTGTTCCTTAATTTCGAGGCTGACTTTAGCTTCCTCCACTTTTCCTGACAGGTTGGTCTCGAACTCATTTTCCAAATTATCTTCGAGTTCTATGTTGAGGACTTCAAATATCTTTTCTATGTCCTTATAATCTTCCTCACTCACTTCTTCCATATGCCATACCTGTTCTTCTATTTTCGCATCCTGTTCCTGTAGGTTAATATTTTGCTCATCCACATCCTCTCTTTGAATTCTAATGCAGTTTTGCGCTAGGTCTATAATAACCTTGTTCTCACGGATAAAATCAATACCTAATATGACATTATACGGTAATTGATTTACCAGCAAAAAGCACTGCGAAATTTCAGCGCTACCCATGATCAGATCAATGTATACCTGAAATTTACATGTCAAAGATTTTTCAGGGATAATTCCCTTAATCTTTACACTTGATGTGGGAATCTTTAGTACTCGGCCCCTTGTTTCCAATTCATTTAAAAGGGTTTGTGTAATTAGACTTATTATGGATCCAGTATCAATCAATGCTCTGACCAGTAATCCTTCTATCCTAAGCATAATTATAGGTAGTTCTCTTTTAACAGGTGGGATTCCTTCCACATCCTCGTTAATTAGTTCATCTGGTCTGGCTATCCAATTTAAAATTTCTACCTCCTCCCAGCTCCTGGTATGTTTCCACTTTTGACAATTTAAATTTGGAGTTTTTTTTTATCCTGAGGGCTCCCTTTTCCCTCATTCTTTAACTGAGCTTGTAGTTCCAAGCTTTGAGCTCCGTCTAGTCGGTCGGGTGATTTCCGGTTCTTGATTGCCTCACTCCAACGGACTTTTTGCCTATCAGGTTCATCTGGTCTTTCGTTCATATAACGAAGACTTTCCTGATATCTTTCTTCTATTTCGGCCCGATATTCATCATCCCTATCGTCTGGCCTTACATTCCTTCGAGGATAATTCTCCCATTTCTTTCTGTTGTCTTGCCTTTGATGGTTATTGTTATAGGGTCGGCTTTCTTGTTGTCTATAACCCGTAGTTCTAGGATTTCTTCCTCGATATCCTCCCCTGTAATATGGCTGTATCCTTCTAGGCTCCTGGTGCCCATACTCTCGATCTAGTCCTTGAGTATCCGTGCTGGTGGACTGATTCCTGGTCGCTGGTTTTTCTCCTGTTTCCTGACTGCTGGCCATGTGTACTTGCTCAGTCTGTCTTTGATGCCGAGGAGTTACGTGCGAAGTCGTCATATCTAACTGACGTAATACACTTTCCACTTCCACAGCACTTCTGGCTTTGGATGAGATTAGTAGCCTCTGAATCTCATACGGAAGCTGTCTTGCAATGGCAGCACACAGGTCGTTTTCTGCCGGAGCAATATCCAGTTCGCGGAATTTACACAGCTGAGCGGTGAAAAATTCCGAGTATTTAGTAGGTGCATTGGTGCTGTACTTCCTAGAGTACAGATCTAGCCTTAAATTCTCTTGGACGTCTGCTGCCCAATATCTTTTTAAAAATGCTTCCCTAAAGCCTTCCAACGTATCGAAGGTGTATCTGAAGCTTCTGAACCAGGTGAGACAATCACCTGCCAACAGCTTTTCAATAGCTCTCAGTCTCCGATCCTGAGGAACCTTCATTTCGTTTAGATACTCTGCCACTTCTTTTAGCCAGTATTTTGGAGTAATAGACATGTTATTACCCGTAAACTTTACTGGTCTGTCCTCATTTGATTTAATAATGTTTATTATCTGGCCATTTGTCTGATTCATGTACGGGGTTGACATCGCCATCGGATATCCTGGGTTCTTATAAGGGCTCTCCCCTCCTAAGTCCCTCTCCGTATCTGTGCCTTGTTCACGAGAATCTACCCATCCTGTCTTTGGAAACTCCTCCTGATTCTCAAATTCTAACTTCCTTTCCCTTCGGGCACTTTCTTCATTAGCCATAAGTTGGATTTCTATTTGACTATTCTTATGTTCAGTCCTCTCTAATCGGGATCTTAATTCATTCTGAATTCTTTCTTGATTCCTTTTAATATCTTCCTCTACCTTTTTGAGTTGGAATTTCTCATCCCTGAAGCTATCCCTAAACTCATTTATTTGGTCTTCTACCTCTTTCTTAATGATCTTAGCCTGTTGGTCTATAATTTCTGGTTTCACGTCACCTATGGTATCCAGGCCTTCTCGTATCTCCTTTATTTGCTTCTCCACTTCTTTTCGTCCTTTAACCATATCTACTTTAATTCCTTCAAGCTTTCCCTCAGTTTTCTCTTGACTCTTATACAATTTCATCATTTCATCTTGGACCTGATTTACTTCCTTATTGGTTTTTCCTACATGAACCTTTAATGTTCCGATGGTTTCCTGAACCTCATTAATACCCTGACTTATTTCATCTATTTTATGGGTGTTATCCTTATTTTCGTCCTCTCGTTGTTTTCTTTCACTCTGGAGATGCCCCTCGTAGATACCTAATCTTCGATTTATTTCACCCTCATACTTCTTTAAGTTATCATCTACCTGCCCGGTAAACAGCTCAAATTGATCTTTCATATCCCGCGCATCCTTTATATTTTGATTTTTCATCTCAGTTACCTCAGTCTGAACTACACCGATTTTGTTCTCGAGGGTCCCTACTTTCTCCTCAACCTTTCCAAATCGGGTTCCTAGCTCATTCACACTTTTCTTTATTTCATCCCGGGAACTTTCACAAATATTCTTGTTAGATTCTATCTGAGCTTTCAATTCTTTCTGCACACCTTGGATCTGGGTTACAAGTTTTTCCTCACATGCCTTTACATTTTTTTTACAAGATTCTTCCATGCTATTTAATTTAGTTTCCATGGAACTCAAACTGTTATTCAAATTTCCAAAATTTTCCATGCATTGAGTTTGGGAATCCACCATGCTGTCCTTCAATACCTTTATTTGGCCTTGCAGTTCAGATTTAAGTGTCCCATTTTCATTTTCAATTTTACTTGTGATTTCCCCTTTTAACTCAGTAAACTTATTCCCCAACTTAGTGTCAAACCCTTCATCAAGAATTTTAAATTTATTTTCCATCGTCTCTTCTATTTCAGCCTTCAGTACTCCATTGTTTTCTTTACTGTTGGCTTTCAGAGACTCTAACGTCTCCGTTTTTATCACTTCCCACTGTTGTTTAATGTTATCCCCATTTTCTGTTTTCAACCTTTCTATCTCAGCCTTCAGTTCCTTATTCATGTTTATACAGTCGGCTTCGATAGCTACTAATTTAGTTCCCATATTAGCACTATCAGTTTTTAGTGACTCCAAACTCTCATTCATGGATCCTAACTTTTGGTTATTTTTCTCCTGTTGGCTATCCAACTTATTCAAACTCTCATTTATGGATTCGAACACTTTGTTATTTTCATCCTTTTGGAGGCCCAATGTATTGTTTATAGCCTCCAACTTCTCATTGCTATCGGCTTTTATCGCCTCCAATTTTTCATTACTATCGGCTTTTATCGCCTCCAAAAGCCCCTGCAATTCCTCACTCAATACCATCTTATTAGAATACAGTGGGCCACTAATGCCACCACACTAGTACATGCTTGAGAGATGATACTCTGAATCCGTGTGTCCCAATTTCTTTAAAACTTTACTTTGGTACGGGTATTCACTTACAACGTACCCTTTTGATACTCTAACTCAATTTCATAAACCTTTATGGAAGTATTTAAAATTCAAAATTTCGAAAAACCATTTTTTTCAAAAAATGAAAATTTTGATTTTTCGAGAAAAACTCGGGTTTTCCCTAGGAAAACTCATCCCCACGTTGGGCGCCATGAAATGTTTGCTAGGGGGTTGTTAATAATATACAGGGCTGCTCGGTATGAGTTTCCAGGGACCCATGCGGTCAGTTAATATTTTACGTTGTAGCTACACCTATCATTACTTTACTTTACATGAAATGACCGTCTTAAGTGTTCCTCTAGTTATCAATCCAGCACATTACTTATACGACCCCCATGTGCCCTTTTAGCAAGAAATATGCCAATCACAGGATACCAGCGTAGCTCAATTCAGAATTTTCGGGGCAGCGGTAAGTTCCCCCACTCTGTGACTCACATATTTTGGATTAATTAGAGGATACACTTGCAAAAATTACAAAAAAATCAACTCCTATTTTAACACATTTAATTAGATAAAATTAATGGCGCTACAAACACTTTAACAATTTAATTACTGACCCAATATCATCTACTTGTTCCAAATGAACAAGGAATCACAAATATAATAAAACAAATATTGTATTTAAAACATGTGGTTTCCACATAAACCAACAATTCCTACTTAGTCTTACTTCCATAAAGCATTAACTGTAAGTTTTATATAACTCCGAGCTCTTTTGGCTCCATGCTTTACATAATAATGGTGTCATTCTTGTACACCTCAAATACTATCCTTTATATCTTCTTAATTCTCAAAAACAAATTTATAATTACATTTAAAATCTATGTCAATTATCTAACTCAATATTTTTGGGCATGTCCACACATTCAGTTGTTATCATCTCTCTTTATTTTCACAAATATATTAAGGTAATCAGGAAATCAATTGTGTACTCCAGAGCGTGAAGATACTTGACACAGTCAAAAAACTATAGTTACTCCCGAAACTTAGTTGCCTTCAATTAACTCGTGGAATCCTACGTCCATCCAACACTACAATAGGGATTGTTATTTATTTCTTATGTCTTATAAGACCATTATCATATAAGAAACTACGATCTGAACAGGCAAACGAAAATATCAATCTACAAGGACCTCGGTTCAACGCCCGGGTCGTTAACAACTTTAAACACTCCTGGTGTATTCATTTCTCTTTACAACATCTTACGAGACGGTTTCTGGCCACTCTCACTCTAAGAAAGCTAGACCCTTCTACTTGGGCGCGATTTATGACACGGAGGGTGACGGCGACTCCCTGTCTAACCCACGTTAGTAGCTTATTTCCAAGGCTTTCAAAACAAACCTTCACATTATATTCAGTTCTGGGGAGAGACCGGGCTTTTACTGTACCGTATTCATTCAAACAACTATTCTTTGGTTCATAGACCACCTTCGTAACCTTGGCATTTATTAATTATGAGAGGGTCCTCATTGATTGGGAAGATTAATACACATTCGACGACGAAGAATAAAGGGGCTTTTATCATCAGAAGATTCTGCGTTCGAATCTTTTCACATGCCTCGGGAACCATTCCCTTACAGAGGACTTATACAAAATGCGATTTAAAGTCGGCCGTGGCCCATATGACATACGCTCAATAATACCATATATTAGCTCCCTTTCAAATACATATACAATGCCTCGTGATACTACGTCACAAATAGAGGACTTATACAATTATCAATTCACTGCAATCAACTACCCTCCATAAGTAATTTACCAAGTATTTAACCACTACGCGTTCCTAGCGTGACATTTTAATATTATTGGCGCTCTTTTGCGCTATACATTATTTTAAGCCGAAATGTCTTCCCAAGAACTGATAAATCTCATTAGTAACAATTCATATTATTTTTATTCTTATATTAATCTTTTCCGTTGCCGATAAATCGCTCCCTTTTAAAATATTCCATTGAACATCATATCTTACACATATATTAAGGCTTTAACGCTCTTATGTTCACATCAATTTATTTGATCTTTATTTAATATTTCCATATTTAGTTATTATTATTATCTTTATTCTTTACACAAGCTCAAAAGCTATTTCTTTCATATTTCAACTTTACTTTATTTGAATATCTTTCATGATAATTACTGATATTTCGCTTGCTCTTATGACATTCGTTAAATACATTAACATTTTATTCACTTATTTCCTCTACGGGATTTATTCTTTACATAATTATTGATAATTTCTCAAATTTCTATTATTGTTCAGACCGCGTTCTTGTTTATTCAGTATTTATTTATTAAAACACATCCCTTTTACTCAAAAACTCCGGTGGATTTGTACACAGTCAATTCCTGACACCAAAATAGAATGAAATTCAGTACTCACATGTTTTTAAGATCGTCCCATGATCTTTATTCTTGTGCGGTGCTTCATTTTGGGCCCACTTTGAACTTTTTACTCCATATTAAAGGAATTCATCTTATGTATAAACACTTTTTGACATATATTTAAGACACTTAACATTGACGACATTTTTATACACTGATGTGTCCCTTTTGAACACATAATAAACACTAAAAATATTATTAACACACAATCTTGATAATTTTACACTTCACAATTCTTGATCACTAGGCCGTATTTCTGAGCCTATCACACGTGACCTTCTTAATTTCCCGTTTCCAAGGGTGAAATTTATTCGATGTCGGCTTCCTATCCTGCAGAATACGAAAGTCTCGAAACATCTACTATTCCCTGGAATCCAAATTCTTCTACTCCTATCCTGGATAACCGGCTATTTATCTAGCTTGAACGGCTTCTTTGTAGATCTGTTTATCGATCCTAGCGAAAGTCTATTCGAATCGAGGTCTCCTCAATGACCTATAGATTTAGTTTATAGCAGCTAGTACTTCTCGAGTCTAGTACTTTTAGAATAGTTCGCCTGCTTTCTGGAGATAATGTTTATAGTCTCCTATCTTCTTTATTTAATCGGTTCTAACACTCCTATGTTTCTGATATACGTTCCGAACCTTATTCTATTCTTCCCTTTTTGGGTTCTTTAATTTAAATAACAGTTTACCTTTCTGGTACGGTACTTCCATACGTTATGATCTATTCGTTCGTCTATTTAACGACCTATCGCCTTTAAGTCCGACGTTCGCAGCCTGCTCTGACTATATCTTACGAACTTTCACAATAACTTGTATACAGTCGGGCCTAAATCCTGTAACTAGGATTTTCCTACTCTTTCAATACGGCGATACTTTAAATTTCTTCTTGACCACTCCTTATGGAGGCAAGCAAGTCGTTAATACTGCGACGCCTATGGCTATCGGATATTACTTCTGCGGTGTAACACAGCGTTTCTCCCCTCAAGGAGTACTAGTAACTGTCTTCGGTGTTTGATGTAGCCTAGTGACGTGCCCTCAGGCCGTTTGAAACTGCATGTGCTGATGATCCAGCGTCACGTCCCCCTGGACGGATTTGTACTGCGTGATGCGTGATTATACCCCTCACGGGCTGTTCGAGACTGCATGATTGGCTTGGTGAAGCCCGAAGCTTTATACTATTTTACTACAAAAAAATAAGACTCTAGCCTTTTCTGTGGTCAACTTCTAAAATAATGGTGCCACAAATATAAAAATTATACCTTCCGAAAACTCGTCTTCTCAATGTCAAATAATCTCATTGCACCTAAGAATCGATCGTGCAATTCGGAGATATTAATTAATTTCTCATCCTCAGATGTGTGGGTGTTGCATTTCTTTTGCTTTCTCCCCTCCACACAGGCTTTGGTACTTCCCCAATGACGTCGTCTTGCGTTGGCAGTTTTTTTCTGCGCAATTATTAAATGGTTTCTCTTTACTGAAAAATCTCTCATTCAAAATGATTCACTGTACTGTACTTGTTTACTCATTATTATACTTGTAAATGGGTTAAATTTAATTATTCCTCTTCTGGCGCATAAGCGGTGTTGTCATTTTCCAGCAACGTCAGCTTGAATTCCGATTCAGGCCTCCTTGTCTAATCCTGGGAAATTTCCACTCGGTTATTAATACTCGTGACTCGCTCCCTTCAGAATGTCAAGAGGGATGATATCATCCTCTCGAACACCTGGTCCTCGTTGGTTGCACAACCTTATACTGGCCTCCTAGCTGGATCTTTCTTTAAGTTACATTAGAAACTGTACGTTTCTTTGATTTCTTCCTCAAATGCATGGATTCGACCATCCATGGACCTGATGGCACATGGGTTCAATATGTATATATATATGTATATCAGTTTATTGTGGACACGATAACTGCCGTAATTTTGCACCAATCACTTTGAATTTTTTACCGAATATGTATACCTATAAAATCTCGGTCGAGTTCGTTACTGGGCTAAATCGGTCGAAGGGGGTGAAAATGAGGGGCTTTTTTCGAAAAAGTGAAATATTGCTATAACTCTCTTAATATGAGAAATATCGAATCCGTTCAACGTTCATACTATGTGTCGGATATGGCCCAAAAATTTATGTTTGAAGAGTTTTTTATAGCACCAACCATTGACTAAAAGGGTGGGAAAAAGTGGGTTTTTCGAGAAACATTAATCATATCTCTCTTAATAGGCACAATATCAAAACCGTACAAAATGGACAATATTCCCCTGATAATTACCTAAAACTTTTGTCTGAAAGAATTTTTGATTTGACCCACCATTACGCCAAGGGATGAGAAAAATGATTTCGGAATTATAAGAAAATGCCAAGAGCTATCAGTGGTTGCCATGGCAACACTACTAAATTGATGAGGGATGAGCCATCAGACGTTGCCATGACAACGCACTTGCACGAGATCAGATTCAGATTTCCATCTGACTAAGTGTGAAGCGGCTTCGGTGACGTAACTGGTAGCATGGTGAACTTCTATGCCCAACGTCGCGGGTTCAAAGCCGGCCTTTAGTCGTCGGATTTTCTAAGAGCGCTAAAATCCCTCAGTATGCTTTCCTTTTGGAGGGGAAGTTCCAACGTTCGTTGCGAGTTTCTGGTTGCGGTGGCATCTAGTAGCCAAGTTCACAGCTAGGTGTCGTTGACGGTAGTACCTGGTAGCAACATTAGGAACTACTGCTTGAAATTGACCGTCTGCAGTCCTTACTTGAATTACAGACTAATACAGCCATCCCAAAGTACACGGGGTTACATGACCGCGTTGTCGCAGCCCCTAAACTGAGGAACCAACCAAAATCTCTGCGGGAGATATAATTTTGCGTGAAGAAGTAACAGACCGTAACATAGTTACACATCAGTGTCGAAACCTTGCATAAGGATAGTGTGACCACAAGTATAAAAATGGACCCCAAATGACAAGAAGGTTACCGTTCCCATAAGACAATAAAATGTTTAAAATAAGCATAAAATGACGAAAAACAAAGTTAATTAAGCTCCAATTATAAAATACCTTCTCGCAATAAATGAGGTCTGATCCTTCTACGAAAATCTGCATATTCTGCCTATTTTCGCCTATCCCCAAGTTTGTCCGGTGAAATCTACCTCCGCCTTCCGGCGTGCCGAGAGGACTTTTATATTGGGAATAGTTCATAGGAAGACACCAGGTGTAAAATTACTACATTTATATCCGTAAGACTACGACAAGTCGCCTCCGTAGCGTAGCGGTCAGCATGGTTGCTGCCGCCCCGGAGGTCCTGGGTTCGATTCCCGGCTCTGCCACGAAATTTGAAAAGTGGTACGAGGACTGGAACGGGGTCTCCTCAGCCTCGGGTGGCCCAAATGAGTAGAGGGGGTTCGATTCCCCCTCAGCCATCCTCGAAGTGGTTTTCCGTGGTTTCCCACTTCGTCTTCAGGCAAATGCGGGGATGGTACTGCCCCCGTAAATTGAATTATATTGAGACCACGGTGGCTGTATTGGCAAATATGAAGAAAGTTATGGCTGTCATAGTTGTGACGTGGATATCTATGACGTAAGCACGGGTGACGCAGACTTCACGCAAGTAGGCTGCTTGAGCTGAGATTCTTGGTGACGTCATGATTTTGTTCGAGAAAGATCTGAGATTTACGACGCAGTCGCAGGGAAACATGGAATTGTGCTGAGGAAGAAGTTACGCGATTGGAGGAAAAGCTCGAACCAATGAACGATAGTTTGGAGGGAGACGGAGATTACTGAGACTATCATATTTAATTACTTTTGGAATGCAGAATTGTGGAAATCTATTTTCAGTTATGGCATTGATTTGGAATTTTGAAGAAATTATTTTTGAGTTTTTGAAATTTGAAAATCTGTCAAGTATAGCTAAAGTTAGAAATTCTAGCTATGACGGAGAAACAAGCTATGGAAGGGATGGATACGCCCCTTAAGAAGTTGATAAAAGGTCTTGCACAGCAGAGAGAAGCTCTCATAGCTCATGTGTCTCATACCGCAGATATATTTCTGATGTCATATAGTCGTTTTCGAGTGAATAAGTGAAACAAGTCGTCTTTAGCGTGTGGTAAAGCCAACCGCATTGAACGAGCTTCGAGCGTGCCGCAGTTCCATTTTACGGTGTTTGAAACTAGGCGAAGTTGAAACGCACACATTTTCAAGTCTACAAGATAATATATCAAGAGTTGACTAATGCCTTTAAGCTAATTCGATTGTGCAGTACTATATTAAAGTGTGTAGAAAGGTTGAACATTTTCAAGATTATAATTCGAAAGATATTGGCATTTTAAGACGGCAGACAAAAGTGATTTTCTCGCCACCTGAGAAGCACTTTTAATATCACATATTACGCTACGGCTGACACGTAGTGCTACCGTGATACTACAGATTACGTTTGATAATATAACGCTGCATTCTAACATGGAACAGTATAATATGGCAGTTCTTTCAACTATTATAACGGAAATGGAGATGGAAGGCTAAGGACTTTAATGCAATTGGGACATATATCGATGGAGTGAAATAACAGCATGGAACTTCGCTAATCGTCTTTCTACAAAAGCGAGCATGTAGTGAACATCCAACTACACTCATGCATCGTTGTCCAACGCTGAATTATATCAAATGGCAGTGGAAACATATTCATACTCCACAAATATGAATATTTCTGCGGAAATAACTGCAATAAACTTCATGGCGAATTTCTACCATAACTTCAGGGAACTATCAAGAGAGGCCAGGGTAGACCCGGCTCACAAAGAAGAGTTTTGCCAGAAGGATGTCTATCGTATACACGGAGCAGTGCAATTTCCGGAGGAGGAAGCAGTTCTATTCTCCGAGGGCGCTGGTTCCAGGTTCGAGGACGGAGCACATCTTTTTGGTGAAATGGAACCATCACCAGTCTTCTTTGGAAGATTTTCCTCTAGAACTTCAATCAACAGATAAGGTAGTCGTGAACGTTTCTTGTTTTATTTGTGTCATTTAGCGATGTCTGAGCAACCATTTTTCTCATATGTTCTGTCCTATATTTTGCCCCATATTCTTGCTTGATATTTCTGTACTCAGTACACTTTGATGATTTATGCTTTTTCTACGATTTATTAAGACATTGTTATGTCATTGGCAGATTTAAATAATTTTGGATCAGTTGAGACTGATTTCTATATTCTTTCAGTAATTTGCATATTTTAGTAGTCACGATTTGACTGTAAAGTTAACGATTTTCTATGGCAGATTTGAATTCAGACAGCGTGTCATTTTATTAAAGTAATTCTTTTCAGTAAATTACTTTGACCAATTTTCTGTCATCATCAAGAACGAAGAATAATTAAAAGATTTTAGAGCGTTAAAATCTATTTCTGTATCGACGATCTTGGAAATACTAGTCGTTTTATGAACATGATTGCAACATAGACGTTTATCGTCAGTTCTAAAATACCATGGCATTATAGACAATTTTATGAAATATGAACTTTGATTACGATTTATTGAATACACTATAGTAATGAACTTTTGATAGGAATTTTTCTCAATACTAGATTGGAACAATAATGTTTGCATTCCACAGTCTAATTGTATTCTATTCGACTATTTATGCAGTTTAGATGAACTTTGTTTGAAGATAGTATTTTTATACTACGATACTTAGGAGATATTAATCTCAATTTTGATAGACCAGAGAGGCGTGTATAATCGTATTTGCTATTAAATTTATTTGTGATTGGCAAATTTTTACTTCATATCGATTCATGAATGAAACCCACGAAGGTTAAATAAATAACAGTTTTGAAACAATTAATGAATATAAGAATTTTTAAAGTGGAACTATGGATGTATAATCGTTAGTTCAGTGGACATGTAAAAGTCGCTGATGAATAATGCCCTTGAATAATTGAAGGAGATTCCCACAGTAATAAGAATGAAGTTAATGAATTTGTAAGTGGAGGTTTGTTGAATATATTGTGGAAGATTTTTATGCCATATATATTGAAATATATGATGAATTCTGGGCCTATTTTATGCAATTTTGTGCGTTTGAAGCGAAGTATTTTTCCGCTGAGTTTATTGTCCAGGTCCTTTGAAAATTAATCATGTGAAATTACTGTTAAAATTAACAAGAATGTTAAATAATTTGAGATAACGATTTTGAATGGAGGTTACCGTCACAAATAATAATTATTATTATTAAAACTTATTAAACCTGAATATAAGCTTAAATATAACTAACCTTCATTGGTCGATTATATTAACCTGATTTGAGTAATTATCAACCGGATAAACGTGTGGTTTAATGTATTTCTAAAATAAATAATATTAATATTGTAAATAATTGTGTAAATATCTTTAATAATAATTGGAAATGAAAGGAATTAAGAGAGGCGTGTATAGATTTTTCAATTGTCGTTTGACAATATTATAAACAATTTGTAATTGTTATAAACAATTAATGAGCATTTGTTATAAACATTAAGAGTTTTGTTAATATACTCTAAACAACGCTACTGAAACAAATGGATTATGTAATTAAACAAGTTTTGGGATTATTAGAGTAATCCAGTAATATGTGATTGAAGCATTTAAAAGATTTGCGTGATAATATTTGAGTTGAGTTGAGGACATTTAAAGTGTTTGAAAAGGAGCTAGGCTCAGAGGTTACGAGCATATGCTAACGCTGGCTGGACAGGTGGGTCCACTTGACGACGTAGGCATGCGACTTGATGTAGGGTGGATCGCAGCTGGCCTGACAACTGTATGTTAGAGGCCAAGGTCGACTACGTAACAGGCTTGCAGTTATAAATAAAGTGTGATGTTTATGAAAGAGGAAAACAATTGCTACATGTCTCGTTCCAATTCCCTCATCCATTCCAAGTGTATTACTATTATTACGTTCTTTATAAGCTAGTGAAAGATAAAATTTTGTATGTAACGTCTACAAGTCCTACAGGAGGACATGATTATATTGACAATGGCTTCTGATTGCCACGTGTATTTTGTTGAATTTTTGTTAGAATCATTCCCTTTATGTGAAATAAATTATTGTACAGTTTAAAGTTTCTTGTTTCCGTTTTGGTTCATTTTAAATATCATGGTGGAGGTTATTGTGTGGGCATACTTTAAGTGATCCAGTTGACAACCCATACCCGAGATTAATTTGAAGAGGTAAGTAAAGGTAAGTATGAACCCCCGTATATTTTGGTGTGTTCCACAATAATTTTCTTGTTAACTGCTGTGCTCTAATCTCGGTAGTATCTGTCAGTGCCATTTTCATTGATGTAGCTGTGCCGGTGCGATTGATTATTGGCAATCCGATTGAGGGGGCGGATATCTGACAGCCTACTATCCGGATTTACGGGGACCGTAGGATTGGCGACCCTAAAACGTGGGGCACGTTCAGCAAAACATTGGATTACCAAGTTATTGCAATAGAATTGGCACCGCAATTTTGTGGAGTGTTCGAATAACATTGGATTACCAAGTTATCGATGTCAATGGGATTGTGAAGACTCAAATAAAGAGGTTGATTCTTTGTTAGATGTCTTGGCCAATTGTAGAATTTGAGAGTGTGATTATATAGGGATTAAATGTTGTGTTGTATTAGGAAAATTACACTCAGAAAAGATCAGATCTTATACAACTTGAGAGAGGTTAAATAGGCTGGAAACTTAGAAAAATCGCCTATGATCTGGAGTCTTATTTTATTTGACCGGCTTATGACATGTTTCGTCATATTAAAGATAAAATTAAATTATTTGGATTATAAATGTAAATTTTTTGTGTTAGGATATTTTAAAATGAGCCAAAGAAATTTGAACATGTGCTTTAGTTTATTTCAACATAAGATGTCTACGAAGGTTAATTATAAGGTAATTATAAGTTAGATTTAAGACAGAAAATTGCTCAAACTTTATATATGGTGTAAAATGTTGCTCAGATGTTGTTATTTTGCTCTGTTTGATGTATGTCCCTAACGCAGTCTATTTTTGAATAATATTGAAATGGCAGATGGAAGTGTGAGGAAAATGTTGGAGGAGATGTCCAACAATTTGTCTATTAGGCTGGATGAAAGTGCGAGGGAGATGAAAGCTAGCATGAATAGCAGTATGAAGCAGATGATGGAGGAGAATTCTAGTAATTTGTCTGCTAATATGTCTATTAGAATGGAGGAGAATGCTAGTAATATGTCTGCTAATTTGAAAGCTAGCATGGATAACAGTATGAAGGAAATGGAAGCTAGGAATGCTAGTCGAACAAAGCAGATGCTGGATGAAAATCTGAAAGTTCTTCAGACCAGTTCTGCAAACTTAGAAAATGATATGTCGCGTTTACAGATCAGTACCCAGGGAATCGAGAATGCTGTAAGTGACATTCATAAAGATGTTTCTGATGTTAAAACTGATGTTTCTAAGGTACAGAAAGATCTTACTATGTTGAATCTTGATGTTGCTAATGTCCGGGGTGATATTTCCTGTGCTAGAGCTGAAGTAATTGCTGTTAGGAACGATGTTGCTACTGTACAAGATAAAGTAGAAGAGGTTCAAAGTGAGATTAAAAATGTTCGAACCGATGTGTCAAATGTTGAAGTAGACATTAATAACATTCATTCCGATGTAAATGAGATGCAAAGCGATATAACTAAGATACAAGTAGAAGTTAACACTGTTTTAGTAGACATTGCTAAAGTTCAAACTGATGTTAATAAATTAAGAGAAGAAATTGAAACTTCAAAAACACTTTGTACTCGTAACATTAGTGCATTAACAACTAGGTTGGTTGACGAGTCTGTTAGGACAACAGCTTCTTTAGCAGGATTAAAGTATGATGTAGAGGTCATGAGAACCCAAGTATTAGATCATAATCGTTTACTTAAAGAAGATATTGAGGTAGATATTGCGGAAATGTTAACTGCAAATGTAACGGTATGGAAAGATGAATGGAATAGGTCAAGTGGGGAACATGTCACTCAGATTCAGGAACTAATTGAAAGAAAACTTGCCAGTACACAAGTAGACATTAATAATGAAGTAGTGCAAATTAGGAAGGACTTGAGTATAAGGATGGATTCGCTATCCGAAAAGCAGGTAGAGGATAGAACTCAAATAGGTCAGGACGTGCAAGCATTAAAATCCGCGTTAGAGGAACAAATTCATAAGGTTGTCTCTGATGTTAATGAAACCACGAGCAAACTTCAGAATTTGAAACTAGGAGAAGCCAGCATGATGGAAACCTATAAAGAAGAGTTGATCAGGAAAGTCATCACGGAAATCACGGATAAGGATCCAGAAGGCTTGACTGGTGAAGATGATAGGAATTACGTCAGAAGATGTAACCGTGCTACAGAAGAGAGAGATATTAGTCCTGAGGAACGTATATCCAGATTCCGGGAAGAAGAAGAGGATAGGAATATCGAACCTGAATGGAAATATCGTGATAGTGGGAGGAATTACATGGATTCATATCCGAGAAATGTGACAGTCATCCGGAACTTCGAGGACAAACCTCAAAAATTTAGCAATACTGATAGTCAAACACCGATAGAATATATCCGGAACCTGAAAGACTATTTCATTGAAGCTCACATTCCCAGAGAAAGAGAGATGAGGATAGTGGAGAGATTTCTAGCTGGAGGACCCCTTGAATGGTTCAAGCATTTCGCTACACCTTCAGTAATTTTGACGAATTTGCAGAGGCACTGATAAAACGATTCTGGTCCATCGAAGCGCAGAATTCACTAAGAGCTGAGGTATACTCGAGGAAGTATTCAGGTACTCTTCCAACACGGTACGCTGATTTCTTCACGAGCCAGTTATCACGCTTGAGATTTTTGCAACCCCCATTGTCAACAGAGCAGTTGATAGATGCGATTTCTCGTATGCTGCCTGTGGAGGTGAGAAGACTCATCATATCGTCAAACATCAGGGATTTGACCAGTTTGGACGAGCTATTGAGAAGGCTTGACTACACGAGTCCAATGCCAAATGAGGTACAAAAAGGTCAGAGGCACGAATTCAAAGACATCAATACAGTCTATATGGATCAAGTTCAGCAAACTGACAAGCCCAATGAAGAGAAAACTGAAAATGTAGGTCCTCACAGGAACTATCACTTTCGCAACCACAGATCGCAAGGTTACCGTCCATATCAGCAAAGAAGAGGCTGGAATAATAATAGAGGAAACTACAATAATGGAAGAGGTAGATACTACAATAACCAGGGCTACAATAGGAATTACAATAGAAATTACCAGAATCAAAATCAGAATTCTCAAGGTCAGGTTATGACACCCGACAAATATCAAGAGAGAGAGAAAGAAAGTCAGCAGTATCTTAAGGAAAACCTAAGGCTATGATTCCTTCTAAACCAAATGAACTCATGGCGACGGACATATTTGGTCCTTGTCCGAAGGGATATCAGGGTAATCAGTTTCTGTTGGTTACCGTGGATGTCTTCTCGAAATTTGTAACAATGAGTCCCATGCAAAAAGCTAACACGAGGAATGTTGTAAGCAGACTGGAACATGCTGTATTTCCAAAAGCTGGTAAACCAGAATATCTACTGTCGGATCATGGAGCTCAGTTTACATCCTTAGAATTTGCTGCAGATATGGAAAAGCTTGGTATTAAGCACTTATTTTCAAGCGTGCGCTATCCAGAATCGAATTCTTCAGAAAGATATATGGCTGAATTTTCGAAATTTTGTCGAATTTTCTGTCCGAATGATCATTCTGGTTGGGTGAGATTTGTACCCCTTATTGAGGAATGTCTGAATTCTACTGTGCAGGAGAGCACAGGAGAAGTGCCAATGAGACTTCATCTAGGAAGAAACCCAGAAAGGCCGTGGGATAATCTTTTTAACCACGTTCCTAGGGATCCCGACCTAGGAAAGCAGCAGAGAAACGATTCAAAAGAGTAGCTGGAAAACGTTTTGGTGCTCCCTTAGAAATTGGAAATCTAGTATTACTACGCAGACCTGTCAAGGCTGATGTGAGTAAGAAAATCTATCCCAAGTTTGGAATAGTGTTCATGGGTCCGTTCAGAATTACGAATGCTTATGGAAACAACTGTTATGAACTCTACGATGATGAGAATAATGTCGTTTATGGCAAGTTCAATGCTGGAAACTTGAAGAAATATTATCCAAGAGTAAGCCAATGATAATTCAATTTCGTGTTCAAGTGAATTGAGATATTTATAACACAGAGTTTAAAAACAATTTGCAACTGTTTTTAAAACGTGGTGAAGGGAGAATGCCCCCGTAAATTGAATTATATTGAGACCACGGTGGCTGTATTGGCAAATATGAAGAAAGTTATGGCTCTCATAGTTGTGACGTGGATATCTATGACGTAAGCACGGGTGACGCAGACTTCACGCAAGTAGGCTGCTTGAGCTGAGATTCTTGGTGACGTCATGATTTTGTTCGAGAAAGATCTGAGATTTACGACGCAGTCGCAGGGAAACATGGAATTGTGCTGAGGAAGAAGTTACGCGATTGGAGGAAAAGCTCGAACCAATGAACGATAGTTTGGAGGGAGACGGAGATTACTGAGACTATCATATTTAATTACTTTTGGAATGCAGAATTGTGGAAATCTATTTTCAGTTATGGCATTGATTTGGAATTTTGAAGAAATTATTTTTGAGTTTTTGAAATTTGAAAATCCGTCAAGTATAGCTAAAGTTAGAAATTCTAGCTATGACGGAGAAACAAGCTATGGAAGGGATGGATACGCCCCTTAAGAAGTTGATAAAAGGTCTTGCACAGCAGAGAGAAGCTCTCATAGCTCATGTGTCTCATACCGCAGATATATTTCTGATGTCATATAGTCGTTTTCGAGTGAATAAGTGAAACAAGTCGTCTTTAGCGTGTGGTAAAGCCAACCGCATTGAACGAGCTTCGAGCGTGCCGCAGTTCCATTTTACGGTGTTTGAAACTAGGCGAAGTTGAAACGCACACATTTTCAAGTCTACAAGATAATATATCAAGAGTTGACTAATGCCTTTAAGCTAATTCGATTGTGCAGTACTATATTAAAGTGTGTAGAAAGGTTGAACATTTTCAAGATTATAATTCGAAAGATATTGGCATTTTAAGACGGCGGACAAAAGTGATTTTCTCGCCACCTGAGAAGCACTTTTAAATATCACATTTTACGCTACGGCTGACACGTAGTGCAACCGTGATACTACAGATTACGTCTGATAATATAACGCTGCATTCTAACATGGAACAGTATAATATGGCAGTTCTTTCAACTATTATAACGGAAATGGAGATGGAAGGCTAAGGACTTTAATGCAATTGGGACATATATCGATGGAGTGAAATAACAGCATGGAACTTCGCTAATCGTCTTTCTACAAAAGCGAGCATGTAGTGAACATCCAACTACACTCATGCATCGTTGTCCAACGCTGAATTATATCAAATGGCAGTGGAAACATATTCATACTCCACAAATATGAATATTTCTGCGGAAATAACTGCAATAAACTTCATGGCGAATTTCTACCATAACTTCAGGGAACTATCAAGAGAGGCCAGGGTAGACCCGGCTCACAAAGAAGAGTTTTGCCAGAAGGATGTCTATCGTATACACGGAGCAGTGCAATTTCCGGAGGAGGAAGCAGTTCTATTCTCCGAGGGCGCTGGTTCCAGGTTCGAGGACGGAGCACATCTTTTTGGTGAAATGGAACCATCACCAGTCTTCTTTGGAAGATTTTCCTCCAGAACTTCAATCAACAGATAAGGTAGTCGTGAACGTTTCTTATTTTATTTGAGTCATTTAGCGATGTCTGAGCAACCATTTTTCTCATATGTTCTGTCCTATATTTTGCCCCATATTCTTGCTTGATATTTCTGTACTCAGTACACTTTGATGATTTATGCTTTTTCTACGATTTATTAAGACATTGTTATGTCATTGGCAGATTTAAATAATTTTGGATCAGTTGAGACTGATTTCTATATTCTTTCAGTAATTTGCATATTTTAGTAGTCACGATTTGACTGTAAAGTTAACGATTTTCTATGGCAGATTTGAATTCAGACAGCGTGTCATTTTATTAAAGTAATTCTTTTCAGTAAATTACTTTGACCAATTTTCTGTCATCATCAAGAAAGAAGAATAATTAAAAGATTTTAGAGCGTTAAAATCTATTTCTGTATCGACGATCTTGGAAATACTAGTCGTTTTATGAACATGATTGCAACATAGACGTTTATCGTCAGTTCTAAAATACCATGGCATTATAGACAATTTTATGAAATATGAACTTTGATTACGATTTATTGAATACACTATAGTAATGAACTTTTGATAGGAATTTTTCTCAATACTAGATTGGAACAATAATGTTTGCATTCCACAGTCTAATTGTATTCTATTCGACTATTTATGCAGTTTAGATGAACTTTGTTTGAAGATAGTATTTTTATACTACGATACTTAGGAGATATTAATCTCAATTTTGATAGACCAGAGAGGCGTGTATAATCGTATTTGCTATTAAATTTATTTGTGATTGGCAAATTTTTACTTCATATCGATTCATGAATGAAACCCACGAAGGTTAAATAAATAACAGTTTTGAAACAATTAATGAATATAAGAATTTTTAAAGTGGAACTATGGATGTATAATCGTTAGTTCAGTGGACATGTAAAAGTCGCTGATGAATAATGCCCTTGAATAATTGAAGGAGATTCCCACAGTAATAAGAATGAAGTTAATGAATTTGTAAGTGGAGGTTTGTTGAATATATTGTGGAAGATTTTTATGCCATATATATTGAAATATATGATGAATTCTGGGCCTATTTTATGCAATTTTGTGCGTTTGAAGCGAAGTATTTTTCCGCTGAGTTTATTGTCCAGGTCCTTTGAAAATTAATCATGTGAAATTACTGTTAAAATTAACAAGAGTGTTAAATAATTTGAGATAACGATTTTGAATGGAGGTTACCGTCACAAATAATAATAATAATTATTAAAACTTATTAAACCTGAATATAAGCTTAAATATAACTAACCTTCATTGGTCGATTATATTAACCTGATTTGAGTAATTATCAACCGGATAAACGTGTGGTTTAATGTATTTCTAAAATAAATAATATTAATATTGTAAATAATTGTGTAAATATCTTTAATAATAATTGGAAATGAAAGGAATAAAGAGAGGCGTGTATAGATTTTTCAATTGTCGTTTGACAATATTATAAACAATTTGTAATTGTTATAAACAATTAATGAGCATTTGTTATAAACATTAAGAGTTTTGTTAATATACTCTAAACAACGCTACTGAAACAAATGGATTATGTAATTAAACAAGTTTTGGGATTATTAGAGTAATCCAGTAATATGTGATTGAAGCATTTAAAAGATTTGCGTGATAATATTTGAGTTGAGTTGAGGACATTTAAAGTGTTTGAAAAGGAGCTAGGCTCAGAGGTTACGAGCATATGCTAACGCTGGCTGGACAGGTGGGTCCACTTGACGACGTAGGCATGCGACTTGATGTAGGGTGGATCGCAGCTGGCCTGACAACTGTATGTTAGAGGCCAAGGTCGACTACGTAACAGGCTTGCAGTTATAAATAAAGTGTGATGTTTATGAAAGAGGAAAACAATTGCTACATGTCTCGTTCCAATTCCCTCATCCATTCCAAGTGTATTACTATTATTACGTTCTTTATAAGCTAGTGAAAGATAAAATTTTGTATGTAACGTCTACAAGTCCTACAGGAGGACATGATTATATTGACAATGGCTTCTGATTGCCACGTGTATTTTGTTGAATTTTTGTTAGAATCATTCCCTTTATGTGAAATAAATTATTGTACAGTTTAAAGTTTCTTGTTTCCGTTTTGGTTCATTTTAAATATCATGGTGGAGGTTATTGTGTGGGCATACTTTAAGTGATCCAGTTGGCAACCCATACCCGAGATTAATTTGAAGAGGTATGTAAAGGTAAGTATGAACCCCCGTATATTTTGGTGTGTTCCACAATAATTTTCTTGTTAACTGCTGTGCTCTAATCTCGGTAGTATCTGTCAGTGCCATTTTCATTGATGTAGCTGTGCCGGTGCGATTGATTATTGGCAATCCGATTGAGGGGGCGGATATCTGACAGCCTACTATCCGGATTTACGGGGACAGTAGCTTCTTCAAGGCCACGGCCGCCTCCTTCCCTCTTCCTTGTCTATCCATCCTCACCATTCCTTACCTTCCCTCATGAGGCCCCTGTTCGCTTTGCAGGTGAGGCCGCCTGGGCGAGGTGCCAATCCCACCTCACCAGTTGTATCCCTTCCGATTCGATGTTCCCAGCTCTAGGACAATGCCCGTAGAGGCGGTAGTGGTGAGTTCCCTCGCTGAGTCCGTGGGTTCCACCAACCTGGAGGGTAAACGACTAAAAAAAAAAAAAAGACTACGACAAAAAGGGAGTGACACACTATGGGTCAAAATGACCCAGTGCCAGTCCTCATGTTATATTTTTTCACGCCAGTTCTCAAGGGTTAAGACCCGTCCACCCCTCACACAGGAGAGGAAGGACAAGTTATTGGCTGGACTGGGGAGATATTGGAAAACAAAGAAGGCGTCGCAGAAGCACTGCAGTTCGAATCCACTATCGCAAGGATTACAAAGAGTAAAAGAGAGAAGAATGAAAGGACATTTTATTTAGTTACAGTATGGCCAAGAGCAAACCATCACATTATGTTGCATTTTATACTCTAATCGGGAGGGTAGAAGAGTGAGCTGAGGGGAACGTTTAATGTGGGAAATGCAACGCAGCATGGCAGCTCGCTGCCTGGTGGTCGCAAGCCATCGCGTGCTGCCCACCACCTCACTCATGTCGTCACCCGTCAAGTTTTCAGCGTTCAATAATGGCGTTCAAAATTGAAAGTGGCCCGTACGGTTTTCACTGCGTCATTGCACAACTTTGTAGGAATATTGTGTACTAAATTTCAACCAGATTAGAATTTTACACCGCAATCCGTTCCCTTGTGAGTGGGCTTAAATCACTAATAACATTGATAATACTTACAATTAATTGAAATATTTCCACAATCTGTCGTTTGATAGAAAATAAGAAATCTTAAATAAAAATATTTTATAAGATCAGAAAGAGACTTTTCTACCTACTCAGATAGGCTTACAAATCTGCGCTCCGAAATCATGGAAAAAATGCTCTGTTTATACCTTGGGGACAACATAAGTGTTTTTACGAGTTAGTGAGAAAAGGACTATGGTAGTAGTCATGGAGAGTATTTGTTGAAGTAAATGTTAGGTTAGGTCTTAAACACAGAAACTTGTTTGTTATTCCTCCAAATGTTACTAGAGTGTTCCTTATTTAACCAAATCTGTGCACTGTGCACTACGCACACCCGGTGCAAGACTGCCACAAGTCAATAAACATGAATTTTGAAGTATGTGATACTTATAAATGCCTATGATCAAGTCCGTATCCTGTAAAACTGCCACAACTCAGATCTATAAATAGCAATCGAAAACTGCCATAACTCAAAATTATTATTATTTTTTATTTAACACATAATTCTCTGTTAGGTAGTCAGCCCGAAGGCTGGTTGTATCCTCAAAAAGTACCGCCGTTACGTTATGTGAGTAGATACCCACAAAAACCCAAGGCAGCGCTATTTTGAGGCGTGCTAGGCAAGAAGAGGAGTGAGGTAGTTTGCCATTGCTTTCCTCACTGAGTCAGAACAGTAGTCCTAACCCTATGAGTTGAACCTTTCACAGCATTCACAGGCACTGACTGTGCCCCGAATGCCATTACTAAGCACCACCCATACCTCAGTAGCTTCCATATAATCACAGCCATGAGTGAGACTGAGACATCGGTGAAAAGCCACCTTTTACTCTAGCCTGTGCCAACTGACAAATGCAAAAGTACTGTATTCATCGAGTATATTATCTTATATTTAATTCCGTTAGGAATGCTTTGTCCAGTGACATACTTTTTTATTATAAGTCCGATTTTGATGTTTGAGGTGCCAAATTAAAGGGAACCTTCCCTAGATGTTTCGGAAGGACATGATTTCCCTAAATTCTCTTAGGGCTCCCTCCCCAAAGACCTTCAAAGTCCCCATGTAATGTTAATGAATAAACAAATATTCCTGCTTGATATATGATAAGATATTTATTTAAACAGATATTTTAGTAATGCAAATTTGGATATATTTTAATTATCACCTTCCCCCAGGGGCTCATATCTAGTGGGACGAGGGTTGGCGACCACGGGACTCCAGCTGAATTTCAATTGCATTTTGTAAGTATTTTCAACCTAAACCGCTTTTTGCAAGTATTTTGAATCTAAATTACATTTTTATGGTGAGCATTTTGCAAGTATTTTGATTCTGAATTGCATTTTGTGGTATTTTGAATCTAAATTACATTTTGTAAGTATTTTCAATCTAAATTGCATTTTGTAAGTAGTGTCCATCCAAATGAGTAGTTTGAATCTACCGTGCATTTTGTAAGCATTTTCAATTTCAAATGCATTTTGTAAGTATTTTGAATTTCAATTGCACTTTGTAAGTATTTGAAATCTGAAATGCGCGTTTTTAATCTACATTGCATTGTGTATTTTAAATTGCAATTGCATTTTGTAAGTATTTTGAACCTCAATTGCATTTTGTACGTATTTTCAATGTCATTTGCATTTTCTATTTTGAATTTCACTTGCATTTTGTAAGTATTTCGACTCTACATTGCATCTTGTACGTATTTTGAACCTGACGTACATTTTGTGCGTATTATTCAATCTATTCCTTTTGTGCGTATTTTCGTTCTAAATTCCGTTTTGTAAGTATTACCGCTCTCCATTTTGAGAGTAGTTTCAATCTGAGTTCCTTTTTTGTAAGTAATTTCCTTCTCACTTAATTTTCGTTCTGGTTTACACTTCATTGTCATTTTCGCTATCACCCAAACCATTAGGGGCCGATAACGTAGATGTTAGGCCCCTTAAAACAACAATTATCATCTTCATAATTTATTATCACCTGATTTGTGAAAATATTTTTTTCTATTCTCACTATGTTGTTTATATTATAAGCATTTCATTGCAAACTATAGTTGACTGGTGGCAAACGAGCGGAGCGAGTAACGTCCATTATTACAAACATCAAAAAATTACTTATTTTTAACAAGAAACGCAATGAAATGAAACAGTTATTGTAGACCTGTCAAACTGTCAATCATAGGTGTTTGGACGAAATAGCACTAGTGGGCCGGCAGAGAGTCAACCCACCTGCCTCTGTTCGTGGAATTTGGACGAAATAGCACCTGGACGAAATGACACGACACCAAAACAACAATTATCATCATCATATGCTTAACCGACAGTAGTGGCTACGCGGGCTAAAGCGCTGCGTTAGGTCAAGGGGCCAAGCTCTCTGCTGACTCGGTAGACGCGTGGGTTCGAGCCCCACCGTCGGCTGTCCTTGAAATGGTTTTGCGTGGTTTCCCATTTTCAACACCAGGCAAATGCTGGGAGAGTACCTTCTGACAGGCCACGGCCGCTTCCTTCCACATCCTTGCCCAGTTTCATTCATCTTCATCCATTCCATCTCTCATCCCGACGCGCAGGTTGCCCACGGGCGTCGACTAGAAAGACCTGCACTCGGCCTCTCAGGAGGCTACACGAAAGGAAAAAAAATCATATGCTTGGAATAGATGTGGGAAACCAAGGAAAGGCACTTCTTGGAAACCGATTTCTTCTTAGTTCTGCCTCACGAGGCTGAGTGTACTCCGTTCAAGCCTGTAACATATTCAATACGACACTATGACTTGCAAAGAGTAAAGAAGTTATGAGAAGGTGTCATTTGGATACGCTACAGACTTAATATTCATGACGTGCAAGTTGACTGCTGTTATTAATGGATTTGTGCGGTGGTGATATTTGGAACTATATATCGAGATCGAGGAGAAGAGAAAAGAGTTGTACGCTACTCTTGTTGTTTTATTCGGTGAGAGGTAGGGAAGGATATAATATGAGAAAGAAATCTATTAAAATACAACTTATTACTGATTATCCCAATACGTTCCTTAGAGAACTGTAATTCTCATGAATGAAATATTTGATGTTGTTTGAAAATGGCCAGAATATGAATGTATATAACAGGTATTCATAATAAACCTATTGTTCAGAGATACTTGGTTAACCTACAAAAAATAAACCATTTTTAAGCATGAAATCTTGGTAAGCATCTACTATGGCATTTTACAAGTCGATATTTTATTGCAGTAGCTATGATTATTCTTTATCTTGATTCCTATTTTATTAAATTATTTTCTTGTCGAATTGCTTGCGGTACCAAAATATAGATTACAGAAATGGTCACTTGCCTCTTATCAAATGAATCCTGGTTGGTGATAAATTCGCCCTACAACTCCAGTAAGAGGAGTCTTCCGTGCTTTACCGTATATATATATATATATCTTCTTCTTCTTCTTGGCGTCATCCCGTAGGAACGGGGTCCGTTTTTTGGATCAATGCATGCCATTTCTTGCGATCTAAAGCTTCCCGCGATTTCAAGTTTCTTGATCGTAAATCTGCGTTAATAGTGTCCAGCCACCGCAATTTTGGTCTCCGACGCTGTCTCTGGCCGTCGACCGTTAGATGGTAGGCCGAGCCGATGACTGAACTTTGTGGTGCACGGACAACGTGTCCGTACCAACGGAGTCTCCATTCCTGCATTTTCTCATTGATTGGAGCCACGCCAGCTATATGTCGAATCGTTGTGTTGGGGATATGGTCGAGCAGAGAGATGTCTAAAGATCTTCGCAGCATCCGCATTTCCATGACATGAAGTGAGTGCTCAGCACTTCTAGGTGCTGGCCAACACTCGGTACCATATAATGCAACTGGTCTCACCATTGTGCGGTATATTTTTGATTTTAGGCTTATATGCATCTTCTTATCACAAAGGACACCGGAGACATCTCTGAATCGCATCCAAGTCGCATTAATTCGTGCTCGCACATCTTCATTCTCAGGGCTGTCGCTATGCAATCGTGAACCTAGGTATCGGAATGTATTTACTTTGGTAAGAGGAGCTCCATTAATACCTATAGTTCCAGGGGATGAAATCGTTTCGAGGTATTCAGTCGTGTGGATGTTCAAACGAAGACCGAATCCTTGCAGACGATCATGCCATGTCTGCACTTGGGTTTCAAGATCCTTCCTGGAGTCTGCCGCAAGCATCACATCATCAGCGTATAGCAATGTCCATGGGACACACTTCTGCAGGTCTCGCGTTATGGAATTCATGACGATAACAAAGAGCAGGGAAGACAGAGTTGAGCCTTGATGAACCCCAACTGTCACAGGGAAGCTGTCGGTCCTGCAGGGCATCGCACGTGGCTTTTGGTGTTGTTGTACAGCATTTTTACCCAGTTTATATACATTTCTGGAACTTGATGATCTCTGAGAGCGTACCAAATCATCTGGTGTGGTACTCAATCAAATGCCTTCTCAAAGTCAAGGAAAGCAAGATGTACTGGCCGCCTCTTCTCGCGGAATTTCTCCATCAGCTGGCGCACAGCAAAGATTGAGTCTATCGTGCCACATCCCTTCACAAACCCACATTGATTTTCTGAGTGCTGTACGATGTTCCTCAGCCTATTGTCTAGGATGCGTTCGAATATTTTCATAGTGTGGGAGAGAAGTCTGATTGGACGGTAATTGGTACATTCATCTGGATCACCCTTACCCTTAAAGATAATTACTGTGATACTAGTTGACCAATCTGTAGGTATTTGACCACGGAAAATAATTGATTTGAAGACCTCTGTCAGCCAGGTGGTCGCTTTGTCAGTAAGTTCCTCAATTTTCCAGATGTCTGCAGGAAGGTCGTCTAGCCTGAGACCTTTCCATTTGTCATGCTACGAATGGCAACTTTGACTTCATCTTCAGTGATACAAGGGACTGGTCCAGCCGTAATATTGTTGTCTGGTATTTGTGGGCGAGGAAATTCAGTGTTGAATACTTCACTAAAATACTCTCGCCAACGGTGCAGAATCATCTTGCTATCGTGAAGTCGTCGACCATTCTTATCCTTCACACACATATAGTGTTCTATATCCTGACCTGCTCTACACCGTGCTCGGGCTAGTCGGTAAATAATTTTGTCTCCGTCTTTAGTTGTTTGTTGATCATATAAATATTGATAGTGATCTACTTTAGCCTCAGCAACTGCTCTTTTTGCCTACTACTTGGTAGCTTTGTATTTCAGAAGATTCTCCTCAGTCGGGGATGTTCGCAACTGTTTAAAAGCTGCTTTTTTTCATGCACCATTTCCTGTACTTTGTCTGTCCACAACAACGTCTGTTTATCAATAATGCATGCACCTGGCTATGTTACACCAAGCTTAGATTGAGCTATACTAGTTACGTAGTTGTTGAATGATGCCCAAGTATAATCCGTATTAACAGAATCAACTGGAGGGAACATAATCTTCTCACTCAATGCCGCTTTATGGTCTTGTAGCTTCCACCATTTGATTTTGGCATGACCTTTCACATAGGGTTTTCTTATGTAACCTTTCATTTTAAGGTAGGTAACTAGCAGTTTATGTTGAGGGGCTAAGCATTCAGATGGTATGACCTTAGTGTCTATGACAATTGGGAAATCTCGCCTGCGAAGTAATACATAGTCAATCTGACTATTGTGTCCTCCGCTAGTGTAGATGATCTGGTGTGATGTGTGTTTCTTAAAGAATGTGTTAGTGATAATTAGATCATTTGCTTCAGCAAATTCAAGGATCCTGTTCCCGTCTTCATTTCTGTGATCGTAGCCAAAATTTCTATGGCATTCATACCCCTCGCTGGTAATGCCAACATGTCTATTAAAATCTCCACAAAGTAGAAATAGGTCTTCTTCATTGCACATTGTAACAGCATCTTGAAGTTCGTTCCAGAATGTGTCTTTAGCTGTCTCATAAAAGCCTGTCGGTGGGGCATACGCTGAAAAGATATGTATAAGGCGAGTTGGGGTGTCTATAACTGCTGACATGAGACGATCGGAACAGCTGATACTTGATTGCGGAGTTCTTCATTCACTACAAGAGCAACTCCCTGGCTAAGAGTCGTACCATGATATATTAACTTATACCCTTCTCCAATGTCTCTAGATTTCTGCCCTTTCCACCGTGTCTCTTGTAGACAAGCCAGATCTACACAATGAGATTTTAGGATTGCTGCCAATTCGCGACTACGACCTGTCAATGTCCCAATGTTCCAGGAAGCAATACGCAATGGTTTATTTTGGACTCGCTTCTTTAACCAATTTCGTCCTTGAATTGGTAGCCCTTGCTCTCTTCTCACTTTGGCCGGGCGAGACCATCGCGCGTCGCTTGCGGGGAACGGCCTAGCATTTTCCGATAATTCATCTTGTGCCATTGATCCATGAGATGCGATGGTGATAAACCGACCAGCCTGTCGCCCGGGCCTGTCATCGGGCATTTTAACGCTACTGCCAGCATATAATTCGGCCGCCCCTAACATGGGGTACAGACGCCGTCTGTAGCCGCCCGCTCTGGATCAGACGCTACAGCTAATATCTGCCCCTCGAGAGAGGACGATACCTTGTACTCAATTAATCCCAAGCACTGGGCTGCCCCTTCCGCCATCTACACTGTACCGAAGAATATCCCCTCCATTGTAGCTGCCGTTGAGATCTTCACCGTAACCCTGGCAAGGGACCCTTACATGGTACTACAAGCGAGGTCAGCTGGCCCAAAGTTTTTAAAGAGGTGTTACTCCTCTATCACTCCCTCTTTGTCCTGACTTGTGACAGGCAGAGCCTGGCTGCCCAAAATAATGGGTCCAGGTTGGTGGGGTTAACCTAAAAGCCATAAGTTTATGATTTGGCGCCCAACCCCCATTTCTTTTTCTTCTAATCTCTACTTAGTATAAAACGAAGTCCCCGATTCTTGGTTGTTACGGGTAAACTCGAGAACCACTGGATGGATTTTTATGCGGCCTTTACCATTCTGTAAAGGATATCTCGAGGATGATTTCTGTAGAAAATAATTTATTTATGATCAAAGGAAGTCGAGCAGTAACGATTTCAGTGGAAAAGTCGAAAAAAACTGGCGTCCGAGCGCTTTGTAAGGTTACGCTGGACAAACCGTTAAAATTATCTAAATACTATGGGTGTAAGAAATATTCAGCATGAAAAGTTCTACAAAAAAGTCGCGAGACCATATGTCTATCTCCAATACATCGCCCACTATAAGTGTTTTTACATTTTAATATCTTCCAACCATGTCCATTCAACTACTGAGGCGACAGTTTACGAGCTAGCTAAGGGCGAGTCTATCATCCCTGTTACAGCCCAGCTAGCGGGCGAACCTATTGCGCCAGATACAACCAGCAGCAAACCGTCGAGTCGTGTTGAGTTAAGACTTCTGAGAAGGGTGGTTGTGTTTGGAGTTTCTCTGGAAGTGCCACTCGGGTTTTCTTCATTTCGCCTGTGAAACACAGTAGAGTTAAGATTGGACGGAAGGGGGATTTGAGTTTCATTCACCTCGCCATTCCCTGGAAGTGCAACTCTGATTTCGCTTGTGAACTTTTCGTTCCGCAAAACGCACAGTCAATATAAGATTGAACGGAAGGGGGATTATATTATATTAAATTATACTGATTGACGTATAATCTCTACTTAGTATAAAACATAGTCCCCGACTCTTGGATGTCACGGGTAATCTCGAGAACCACTGCATGGATTTTGATGCGACTTTCACCATTCTGTAAAGGATACCTCGAGGAAGGTTTCTGTAGAAAATAATTTATTTATGATCAAAGGAAGCCAAGCAGTAACAATTTCAGAGATAAAGTGGAAAATAATCCTGGCGTCCGTGCGCTTTTTAAGCTTACGCTGGGCAATCAGTTGAAAATATCAATATACAATGAGTGTAAGAATTGTTCAGCATGAAAAGTTGTACAAAAACGTACGCGAGAGCACATCTCGATATTCAATATATCGTCCACTAAAAGTGTTTAGATTGGTCGGAAGGGGGATTTGTGTTTCATGCACCTCGCCCTTCTTAAATTACGTCTGACAAGAATTTGTTGCACGTGCATCTCCATGATAATATAGTTAATAGTCCAGTCAGTGATTTTAACCCATCATGCCGAGACGTAAAACGGATATAGTTCATTGACATCGTAAAGAAGAGCTTATCACGTAATGCATTCACAACTCTTCCCGGGCGAAGTCGGGCCCGTGTTGCTAGTTAAATATAATTAACACATTACAAGCCCTCAGACCAAGATAACGTTTCTTGGCAGAACCAGGAAACGACCCAGTACCTCCGCGGTGACCGTCAAGAATGCCATTCTCTACTCCACTAGGTTGGCATTAGTTAAAAGAAACATAAGACCCATAACATCAGTATTGAACATGTAGACTGCATGACTGCTCTGCAACGAATGGTATCGGGAAATTTCACTCTTGTCTCCGCATGCTTTAGTTGGGCATTCATGTTCTGAACCTGTAATATATTATGGTAACTATGGAACTTCCCTTACTAATTACCAAGGGATGACAGGACAGGCGTTGCTATCGAGTCTATAAATCATAATCCCAACAGAAACCTACCTTAAATTCCCAGGATACGACGTAATAACACGGTTGGGGAGTCTATTACTCTGCTACTAAACAAATAACTTGCTTAAGTAGAAAGAAACCAGTTTACATTATTGTAAATAAATGATCGCCTAGAAGACACGATTTATATATGAATTACTGCCCACGTGACGTGCCAATATTCCATAAATCCAATGCCTGCCAAGTAAGCTAAGCATAGTACACGTCCTATAACTTAGAAAATGAAAGCAAACAAGATAAAGCTCACAGAGGACTGAATGAGGTACCGCAGGGGCTCACAAATAATTTATTCATTTATGTATTTATGTATTTGTTTATGTATTTAATATATGAAGGACCACAGGCATAAGCCTTCTTGACATATCTAGTCAAACATTACAACACGCTGTACATCAATGAGAAAAGAAGCTAGCCACGGTGGGTGAGTGGATAGCGTGTCGGTCTACTAACCCCAAGATTGCAGGTTCGCCCCTGACCGTGGTAAGTGATTTTAGAAAGGCGGCAAAAATACGATACGCATGTCATACGATGTTGGCATGTCAAAGAACCCATTTGAATTCAGTAGGCCGAGTTCATAATGGCAAAATTAATCTCGGAAGTTTCCGCCAACACAAAGTTCCTCATTTCTCTACTAGAAAGCGCTATAGTGTTCAAGGAGATTAGATATGTAACATCTAACCTCCTTGACTTTCATAGTCAAGGAACAACGAAATTCGACATGCAAACTACCCTCTGGGTGTCAAATAGCAAAGCTTGCACCCGGCACCCGAGGCCATACGATATTATAATTATTATTATTATTATTATTATTATTATTATTATTATTATATAATGAGAAAAGAGAGAGAAAAAGCACACTATTGAAGAACAAAGAAAGAAGTACTACAAAATAAATTGTGAAAAATATACAATATAGAAGCCTCCGTGGCTTAGGCGGTAGCATGCCGGCCTCTCACCGCTGGGTCCGTGGTTCAAATCCCGGTCACTCCATGTGAGATCTGTGCTGGGCAAAACGGAGGCAGACAGGTTTTTCTCCGGGTACTCCGGTTTTCCCTGTCAAAATTTCATTCCAGCAACACTCTCCACTATCATTTCATTTCATCTGTCATTCATTTAATCATTCCCCCAGAGGAGTGCGTCAGGCCTCGGCAGCCGGCACAGTCCATATCCTCGCCGCTAGATGGGGGCTTCATTCATTCAATTCCTGACCCGGTCGGAGACTGGAAGCAGGCTGAGGATTTTCATTCTCATACAATGTAGAATGAAAAAACTGTATAAAATAGAAAAAGAATATACAAAAATAAAGGAGAAAAGAGTACCCAATATTCAAAGCTGCTTTTATTTGTTTATTTAATGAGTTAGTGCCAGCGAATAAATAATGTACTTGAGGACCGATTGAATTATAAAGTGATAATATTTTAACTAATGGAGAATTAGAATGGTGAACACTTCTAGATCTTGGGATGTGAAAGAGTGCTTGCTGTCGACATCCTACTTGTGGTACATGAAAAGTGATGAATCTATGTAATCCTTGTCAGTCAATTTTTTCAGTTAAAACTTTCCTCAGTAGTTGCAATGGAATTATCGACCTTTTATTCTTCAAAGACGTGAAATTGAACAAATTTCGTAAAAACTGAGTCGAAGTGTCAAATGGACAAAATACTTTATATGTCTTACAATATAAGTATCCTAGAGAAGTATTTTTCGCAATCTCAATGTGACGAAATTGATCTTTATAAAAGACGTGGGTTGCGGCCGCGGGACTCCATCTGAGTCCGACATTGCTAGTGCCAGGCTCCATTCTTACACACTTCTTCTCGACCCTCCTTTGTCAGCACTTGTTCTCATCCGATCGCACGGTATTAGGGTATCCGAGGCCAAAGAAATCTTTCATGGGCTCTTGTCAGTTTTTTTTAGTATCCTCATTCTTCGAGACTTAGACCTCCTTTTAATTTTCATGGTATTTGTAAGAGAAGGCAAGGTATGTTTTATGTGTAGCCACACTACGCAAAGGGCTCGTTCAAGGCCTCGTGGCTTATGAGAATTCGGTGTGTTTTGGAAATACTTTAAGAATGTTAAAGAACTATGTGATAAATATGAGCAGCTAATAAGTGAGGGATGTGCACAAGGAAATTATGTTTTACACACTTTTTTGTGGGATATCTTTCTTTCTCAGGGTGCCTGTCCACTTCGAACGTTGGCGATCATTCTGGCTATGGTGACTTTATTGGTCGCCATCCGGAACAATCGGGTGGTTGTTTTTCCGAACCATACTCTGTGGTTGGCAAGCCAGGAAATTCTTCTTCGTCCTGGGGCTCGTTTCCCTTCTATTTTTCCTTGTAAAGTGCATTGCAGTAGTTCGTATCTGCCTCTGCTACTCATTATGTGACCCAAGTATAAAAGCTTACGACATTTAACAATATTGACTATTTCTTGGATTGTATTTATCCTTTGTAATACAGAGAGTTTAGTTTGGATGTATCGGAGACCCTCGCTAGCCCGCTCGCCCGCGGCGCGAGCCTGTCTCCCGCCACGCACTTTGCCGTTATGCGACGCCCGCCCGGCACTGAGTCATTGAGTATAGGAATTTGTACTTACCTAGTTCACAGCTGGTGCTGAAAATGTTCACCATTCACTGCTACACATCGCTGGCACCTTTTTATGAAACTGGCATTTACTTTCTGAAGTTCCTCAGCACCGATTGACTGTATTTCAGCTGTAATATATAGTCTTTAAGCTCATTTATAGTGGAGGGTTTCTCGCATACACTCTATTTTTAAGCGGCCCCCACAAATAAGAGTCACATGGTTATAAGTCTGGGCTTCGCGGGGGCCACACGTTCCGACTTATAATCCAAGTACCAAAAATGCGACGCAATTCTGTCATGGATGCTTCGTCAGTGTGAGCAGTGGCAGAATCTTGTTGAAAATAAGTTGACAATCGCTCTTCGTAAGTCAGTTCGTCAAAAAAAATGGTCAAGGATCACATTGAAGTACAAATTTAAGTACAAATTCCTATACCCAATGACACAATGCCACGCGAACGCCGCATAACGGCAAAGTGCGTGGCGGGAGACAGGCTCGCGCCGCGGGCAAGTGGGCTAGCGAGGGTCTCCGATACATCCAAATTAAACTCTCTGTACTTCTTGGTTGGTAATCTTATGAGTCCATGGTATCTTTAGAATCCTTCTGTATAACCATAGTTCAAACGCGAGGAGTTTTGAAATGGTTTCTTGGTTCAAGGTCCATGTTTCTACGCCATACAGAAGCACTGGGTATATATAGCATTTGAGGAGTCTTATTTTTTTGGTGAGGGTGAGGTTATGCCCACATTTGGAGTTATGTATTATCCCAAAGAGCTTCAATCCATTTTTGTGCTCATCGCCAAAACCATTATTATTATTATTATTATTATTATTATTATTATTATTATTATTATTATTACGGATATGCCCTGTAAGATTACGGTAAGACCATAGGATTTCACCAGGGGCTCACGATTAGTGGGACGTGGGTTGGCGACCACGGGGCCTCAGCTGAGTCCAACATTACTTCCACTTACTCGTGCCGGGCTCCTCTCTTTCTTCTTTCCTGTCGACATCCCTTGGTCTTGTTTTCTCCCGACGTCGACAGTACTAGGGTATCTGTTGTCTAGGGTGTCCTCATATTTCCACCTTAACAGGCCCTTGCCTTTTTCTTTCTTGATACCCTCATCCTTTGAAGGGTCAGACTTCTTGTTTTTCAAGTTATCTCCTGCCTTCTGTAAAGAGACCCTAGAGGAGGCAGAGTGTGTGTAGCCTCACCACTTATGATGCAGCCTGGATATTGCTACACCCTAAAGGGGTCAGGGTTGGTGAGCTTGGGAGTTGGCGACCCGGATGTAAACATGAGCTGGGTCCGTTTTGCCCATTTTCCATTGACTTTGGAAATAACACTCTCCTCTCCTCCTTCGTTATCTGCCTTTCATGATTCTATTTCTTTCCAGGGCCCTCAATCCTTTTCGTTCAAGGTTTGAAGGTATTTCCTTTCCCTGTATTATTTCCTATATTCCTTTCTTTCCTCCTTTATTTCTTTATCTAGTACCTAAGTTGGTAGTATGCTTAGCTTCTATGTCCAAGGTCGCGGGTTCAAACCCGGCCGAAATCGTCGGATTTTTAAGAGCGTTAAAAATCCCTCAGTATGCCTTCCTTCGGAGGGGAGGTAAAGCCGGTGGTTTCATATCATAGATTTATGGCATAATAAAGAACCTTCCATTAATTACACTTGTGTGAAGCTAAATTATAGGTTAGATTTGACTGACGTTCTTAGGTTCCAACGTTCGTCGCCAGGAGCCGACTGCGGTGGCATCTAGTAACCAAGTTCAGAACTAGTTGGTTGTTGACGGTAGCGTTTGGTAGCAAAAGTTGGAACTACTTGAAAATCGAGTGTCTGCAGTCCTTACTTGAATTGAAAACAGATAACACACACTAACACAGCCATCACAATTAACACCGGTTATCAGACAGATTCTAACACACCCAAAGTACACGGGACTGCATGACCGCGTTGTCGCAGCCCCTAAACTGAGGAACCAACCAACCTGTTTTCATTTCGTCATCATTTTCACTATATCCCAAACCATTAGGGTCAGATGAACTGGATGTTTCGCCTCTTGAAACAACAATCATCACCACTTCCACCAGACCAATACACCCTAAGGCTTGGAATGAGAATGTTTGTCGTGGTCAGTCCTGACATACTGGCCTTTTTCACATGGCACTTCCTCCCACATGCCCATCCCATACTTCAGCAAGTACGTACATAGGCTACACCTCATTAGGTTTCCCTGGCCGATACCGCAGCATTGATGTTAAATCCATCTAGTCACGATGCATGAAATTATCATGTTTTACAAGGATGAGCAACATGTACACGCTTAATTGGCAAATTAAACGTCAGTGGTACGACAACAACTACGACCTGCGAACAGGAAAAGAAGAAGCGGTGCTGACAGGACTTTGAGACGCGTGAGGAATCTCAAACAAGATGTTCGTTATGGCGGATTATCGTGCGTGTTGCCTGCCCTGTTGAACCAGAGATTCATATTTAACTATAGAGTCTGCCTTGTAGTGCAGTGACTAGCATCCTTGGCTGTCGCCTCTGGGATCCAGGTTCGATTCTCGGATCTGCTCTCTGGTCTGAGGATTGGAACGTGATACACTCAGCCTCGTAAGGTAAAACTAAGAAGTGGTAGGTTCAATCCCTACCAGATCTATCCTGGAAGTGGTTTTCCGTAGTTTTCGCTCTTCTAGGCCACGGGCGCCTCCTTCCCAGTCCTCACCTGAATTACAAATACGCGCACTACTACTGATACCACAATAACACAGGTTATGAGACAAATACTCCGCATATATCCATGTACACTGGGCTAAATGACCACTGGCCAGTCAGTTGCCATTCTGACACATAAAAGATTGCATACTAAGACACCGTTATATCTCTACAATGCCCTTACACTAATGAATTCCGTTCATAATCGAGAAATTAGATACACAAATTGACACTCCAGATTCCTATCCAGGAACCATAAGTTTAATAAATCTTTTGTTTGCTCCGCCTCACGCCTCCTCAACACTTTCGATTTATATAAGTTCGTCAACATTGCAAGCACTGCAGCTCTTAAAAGTCGTCTTTCATCCTGCTTCTTGGAGCAGTGTAGCTATTACTGCATTATGTCGTTTTTTCCAGGCTCTACCAAGAAGTTTAATTCTGGTCTGAGGGAAGAAACGGGGTTTGCTAAGTCTAGTGAAGCATATCCCCTCAGCTATCCTAGAAGTGAGTTTCTGTTTTTTCGCACTTCTACACCTGGCGAACACCTATTAAAGCTCCAATTTCAAACACACACACTATAAAAAAGTACAGTCATCACACTGATACAGTATCCACACACCAAAATTACAAGGGGCTACATTCGTGTTTGAATTCCCACTACGTTCATATTTTCAAGTCTTAATAATCAAATAAATGAGTGAACGAGCAATCAAACAAACGAACGAAAAAACTAACTAACTAATTAACAAAGAATGAAATAAATTACGAAATAAATTAACCAATAAATAATTAAATTAAGAAATGAATAAATAAATTAATTAATTGCGAAAGAAAGAAAGAAAGAAAGAAAGAAAGAAAGAAAGAAAGAAAGAAATGAATGAAAGAAAGAAACATATGAAAAAATAAATAAAATATTGAAATAATATATCATATTTTGTGCTTTTATTGAGTTTATTGTTCGTATTAATTATGTTTATGACCAAGCCCCTATATGAATCAACAACAATAATTCTTAGGCGAGGGATTCAAAGAACTGTGGATATTTGTTCAGAACATTGCATCTCATACTATTTAGCAATGTATGTTGTGCAACTAGGCTTAGAAATAGTTAATCTTCCGCTTATTTCAGCTACATCAGAAGTGAGATAAGCTTAGGATCTTGGGTTAATTAGTAGCGAAATGATAAAGTAATAAAACTAAATACGCGTTTCTCTCTTATATATTAAGAACTCCACCCGAGAATCGCCGGGAAAACAACTAATAGCTTACATTTAAGGTGGCGCTATCTGAACAGTTCCATTTCTTAATATGCTCCTACCACACAAATAAAAAAATATTTACATTTACATTCATAAGATAAAATAGTTAAGTTACTGAAAAGGCATTGTCATTCACTGATACCAACATTAAAATTAATTAATTTTTGAAAACAAAATATAAATCAAACGGTACATTTATGACCTAACTATATAAGTTAAAGGGTTGAAGAAGATTTTATGGCTTGCAATCCAAATTAAAATCATGATTCTACTGCTTCAATTTTTTTTATTTGTAAATTTTTCTTTGATAAGTTTAAAAAATTTTGAAGCAATGCATTTCTTCTCAAGTTACATAAATACTGTAGCCATTATTCTAGGTCATATTAATGTTGTTGTTGTTGTTTTAATGATGATAATTGTTGTTTTAAGGGGTCTAACATATGTACATATGTACATAAAGATACTGTGAAAATTTCAAGTAAATCGGTGCAGTAATTAGTTAGTTAGTTATTGAGGTTTTAAGGGGCGGAACTATGAGGTCATCTGCCCCTAATTTCTGAGATAATTTTTGAGATAATATACCTTGTTTGCATAAAAATAAAAGTTGTAAGAAATGGTTGTCAAAGAAATGTCTGCAAAGGTACAGTAGATGGATCAAGATTTTCAGTAAGTTAGTAGATTTTTGCCAATGTTGACAAACTTCAAAACCCCTTATCTTGGAAGCAGATTAACATTTTTGCTCCAAACTAACTTCCAATGATATTTCAATATGATGAAACCCCGAAACTTCAGAAAAGAGATACCTGCATTTTTCAACCGAAACCTAACTTATCGCCACCTAAAAGGTATTGTACACGTATTAATTAGAATGTTTTCACGTATTCCTCTGGTTACGCGACTGTCAGGTTAGAAGGGCCTGGCCTGAAATAAGATGTCTCTAACACCAACGTAATCCTTAAAACAGTAAACCAGTAGTTCACAAAACAGCGGTGGCCAAGTAAGGCAAGCAAGGAAACTCCTCTGTCTATTAAAGCCATTTAATAACGGGGAGTGTTAGTTCAGGGAGCTGATGGCTTCCAGTGGTTACATTGGTTCATCAAGATTGTGTCCTCACACCTGCTATTATAGGAGGATACGGTGTCTTCTAAGTATAGCCTTCAGTCCCGTACATCACCATTCTTTGCTCGTGTACCTTACCGATTTCCTGCCTCTCCCAGCAAGGTCCAGTGTATTAAATTTTATGACTTAATAAATATTCATGCACGATGGTTAGTACTCAATTTTCGGTCCGCGTCCTTGCGTAATGACTAGTATTCTTAGCTGTCACCACGGAGACCCGGGTTCGATTCTCCGTTCTGCCAGGAAATGTAGTTCTGGTCTGAGGACTGGAACGGGGTACACTCAGCCTCATGTGGGAAAACTGAGAAGAGGCTGGTACGAATCCTACCTCAGCCTCAATGTTTTTTCGTGGTTTCCCAATTCCACTCCAGGAAAATGCCGGGATGGTGCGTAACTTAAGGCCAAGGCCACTTCCTATCCCACTGTATTTCTATCCTTTATTATTCCCGTTTTCAATGGGGTCGGGACAGAGGTACACTCTATGTGGCGTGTGTTTTTACGGCTGGATGCCCTTCCTGACCCCTATCTAATAAGAGGAGTTCATCAGAGATGAAATTAATGAAGATGAATGAAACTGAGCAAGGAAGTGGCCGTGGCCTGTCAGAAGGTACAATCCCAGTATTCGCCTGGAGTTGAAAATCGGGGAAACCACGGAAAAACATTTCAAGGATGATCGACGGTGGGGCTCGAACCCACGTTTACCGAGTCCGCAGAGAAATTGACCACATAGCCTAGCTCTGCGCTTTAGCAACCGTACCTACTGCTGCCAGTCCCTACACCACTCCTACCTCAATTACAAATACACACAGTAGTACAAGCACTACAGTGCCACAAAGTATCAGACAAACTCTACACACATCCAAGTACACGGGACTCCCTGACCAGGATGTCGTAAAGCCCTAAAAAAGAGAATCAACTACAACCATCAACTTGTATTTCAGTGCTTCGCACATTTTTTTACTCGAATGGATTCAGTGATAGAAAATATTCTTTACTTGCTGAATAATTCTCCATTCATTTTAATGATTCATTTAAGAAAATAGATCTGGAAACTACCTAACTGGAAAGCAGGTGAGTGGAGAAGGAGAAAGAACAAGGAACTAAAGGAGTTGTATAAGGTGCGTTCAAAAAGTAACGAGCCGGAGGCATAATTACAGAAACCAGTACCTGTATGTTAGAAGTTTTGGCCCTGGCTGTTGAGGCACTTGTCCCACTGTGACACGAGGCGGTGAATGGCTGTCTCATAAAATTCCCTGGGCTGCGATGTGAACCAGTTCCGCACGTACAGCTGGACGTTGGCGTCCGAGGTGAATCGTTGGCCCCGCAGAGCCCTTTTCAGGTGACCAAACATGGCGTAATAACAGGGAGAGAGGTCTGGACTGTATGGAGGGTGGCCGAGAACCTCCCATTTGAATTTCTGCAGGAGTGCTGCGACTGTGTTGGCCGTATGAGGTCGTGCATTGTCGTGGAGCAGAATGACCCCACGGGTGAGATTACCTGGTCGTTTTGATTTGATCGCATGGCGAAGGGTGGTCGTGCCTTTTTTGGGTGGTGGTGACCCTGGATGCTTCCACTGGAGGCTTTATCGTTTGGATTCTGGTTCGATGTGATGACACCATGACTCATCTCCAGCCACCACTCGTGCCAGGAACCCATTCCCTTCCCTGGCATAGCGCTGCAGATGACCAAGACAGTGGGCCATTCGACATGCTTCCTGGTGTGGTTTAAGACTGTGGGGCACCCATTGGGCACACACTTTGCGCAAGTGCAGTCGTTCCTTCATGATTGGACGATTGATGCATGCTGCTGCTCGCTTTGTATCGTCACGTGACGTGCACGCGTGCCCTCTAGCGACGGGCTGTGACCCTCCACGCTCTGGTCGGAACCACACCTCGTTACACACGCCACAATTAGCTGATGTCGTCACCGGTTTGCGCATTCCAGCCTCCAGCTCGTTACTTTTTGAAGGCACCTTATATAAAGAACCCGATGTTGTTGCGGAAGCTCAGACAAGAAGGCTGAGGTGGGCTGGCCACGTGTATAGAAGAGAAGAGGGATATAGACTGCGAGAAGTGTGTGAGAAAAAGCCAGACGGACGAAGACCTATTGGCAGACCAAAAATTCGATGGAGAGACCAGGTATCCAAGGATATCCACCTACTAGGAGCGTGAGAGGAAGATGCCAAGGACAGAACGAGGTGGAAAAGCAAGCGAAGTATGTTATTTCATTACCACGGCCACGCGAAGCGCGGCAGTGGTCGGGCCGTCGGCTAAACGGGTAGCCCTTAGGCCATAGAAAAGGAAATGACATGATGAATAAGAAAAGAAACTAATAGAGAAGTATGTGTTCTACATACATAAAAGAAAAAGTGAGTGATGAGCTGGCGCAGAGGAAAGCCGGACCACCGGCGGAACCCCAGAGGAGACCCCCCCCCCCCCCACACCCCACCCGCCAGGGAAGAACCCCCCAAACACCCCTATTTATTGATAAATTCAAAGTACAGAGAATATACAATTACAGAAAACACAATATGGGCAAAAAGACAGACATACACGGAAAGAAATATAAACAGAGCACGATTAAGCTGTTTGGCGAGGAAAGAATGATAAATGGAAGTGGAGATAGGGAATTGTAGTGAGAGGAGACACAGTAGACAGCTGAGCGAGAGGGAGAAAGGAGAATCGTAAACGGGAAGACGGGAATTGAATGAAGAAGGAAAAGAGAGAAAGAGACATTAGAGCAGGGAGAACAAAAAGAGAAAAGGAAGGGCGCATAAGAGGCGAACAGGATAAGGAAAGCGTATGAGAAGTATGAACATGTGCAAGAAAAACCAGATACTTAGCAATAAAAGTTCAGATAGTTCATCAGTGTTCAATATGACACACGTAACACACGAGGCACAATCGTAGCAATGTAAAAGCGTGAGCACACGGTATGGGGGAAGAGAAAAAGAACGACTTTGGCGGCACAGGGGAGGCGCCGTGTCCCCAGGAGCAAATGCAGTATAGTAAATGAAGAAAAAGCAGCACAAGCGTATCAAGGGGGCGGGGCACGGCTAGATTAATGTTAAGTGATAGGGGGAGGGAAGAGGTGAGAAGTGGCAGGGGTGCGAGTATCGTCAAGGATAGCGCGGGCTAAGGGTGAGGAGGCAAGAGCGTCAGCGAAATCGGGAGAGTTGCGGAGGAGAGCGGAGAGATACTTAGAACGAAGAGAGTGGAGATGAAAGAGAATAGGGGGGAAGGAATAATACGGTTGGAAATGAGCAATAGTGGTATCGGGGGGAAGGCGGTGAGCAATGCGGATAGCATGACGATCGAGGCGGTGAAGGCGATGGTATTGGGGAGGAGTGGCAGTGAGCCAGGCGAGGGAAGTATATGTAAGGACGGGGCGAAGAAAGGTGCGATAAATATTGAGGAGTTGGGCGGGTCGGAGGCCCCAGGTGGGGCCGGTAAGGTAACGGAGAGCGTAGAAGCAGCGGAGAAGTTTACTGTACACATAGTTAAGGTGATGGGTCCAAAGAAGATTGTTTTGAAAAATAATACCGAGGTAAGTAAGCGTAGGAGTTTCTAGGATGGGGGTGTTATAAAGGGTGAGTTGAATTTTATGGCGGGGACGGCAGTGGCGGGAACGGCGACGAAAGACAACGAATTGAGTTTTGGCGGGGTTGATCTTAATATGCGATTCGTTGAACCAGTCTTGGAAGATGTCGAAATAGGCTTGAAGCTTACGGGTAAGGGTGGGAGCGGTATTGCCAAGGGCTAGGATGGCGAGGGCGTTGGCGTATTGGTAAAGTCTCAGAGGGGGATCGGGATGTGGAATATCGTAGGTAAAAAGGATGTAGAGTAAAGGAGAGAGAGGAGAACGTTGGGGAACACCTGCAGTGAGAGGAAAACTAAAAGAAGGGGTACGGTGAATAAGGATTTGGGCAGTGCGATGATGGAGGAAATTGTAGAGGAGACGAAGAATAATTGGGGGAAGGGGGAGATGGCGAAGCTTAAACATGAGAACAGGAAGGTAGACGGTATCAAATGCTTTGGCAACGTCGAGGCAGAGGAGGGCGGCCGTGTGGTGAGGTTTAACAAATGCGTGGAGAGAGGAAGTGAGGTGAAAGAGATGATCGTGAGTGGAACGATGGGTGGGTAGATTATTAGCTTGGGAATAACCTAACCCCCAAGGGAAGATGATGAATAAAAAGGAAGTGGGTTTCGGACCGGAGAAAAAGGATGGAGAAATAGGAAGAGAGTTTGACATAAATTATGACTAAGAGCTCTTGCTCAAATGCAACAAGTGGTGAACCCTATCAATAGATTTATTTGCATTAAGTGGGAAGAGTCAAGGAAGACAGGATCTTGCCTAACCGTTATGTTTGAGAAATGATAAATCCAAAAACAAATACTTAATTTATTTAACAATGTTGGGTAGTAGCTTTGTAACAAATATATAATTTTGATTTTGTAACAAATGGGGTCGCAGACCTCCGAAAAACATCTAAAGCTTGCGCCAGGCAATTGATAATTCTTTTGGTTTTAAACCTTTTATATGCCTTAAAATCTTCGTAAGATTTTGAAATGAAAAAGATAACTGACGTAATTAAAGTTAGACAATAAATCAAGTACAAGGTGTGTACCGGTACTTTAAGAATTTCTAGGTAAATATCTTAGAAAGAGTAACAACTGCGAAAGTAACAACAAATAAACAGGAAGAATAAAATAGAAGTTTCTATGACTTCTTATATTAATACAGAAATACCTGGTTGGATTATTCAAATAGAGCAGGTCACTTATTGTGAAACCTGAAGAGAACAATCGAAAGGAAGTTTCTAGAATTCCTATGTTTAAGTAGGGATCACGAGACAAATGGGGCAAGTTTCCCTTTCGTGAAACCTAGAGATAACTCACTTATGAGTTGAAAGAATTGTATTCCCTAATTAGAAGGGAGAAACAATATAATTTAAGGCGTGTACTAGACACGAATTTTTACAGACATTAATTCGTGGTACATAAAGCAAGAGAGGGAGGGCACTAATTGAGAGTGACACCTCATTGAAAAAATACCTAAAGTAACAATTTTATTATTTTGGTTTGTTAGTAAAGGGTTTGGGAAAGATCAAATGGGATTGTGGAAAAGTGTTCATGGCCGTATTTATTGTATTCGGACGAGCGCGACGCGGATGAAAGGTTGAACAAGCACCGTTTTCACTATAGTCTGTTGAAATAGATGAAAAGTTCACTGTAGTAGCACAAAAAGTTTATGGCAAAGAAAGTTATTGCAATGATGGAAAATAACTAGGTACACTAGATATGCTAGAGTCTATTGCTTGAGAAAGTTGTAGATTATAGTTGAATGCGCCAGAGACAATCCCAACGGAGGAAGAAAAATTAGATACTGATTAGTAGTTCATAAGGAAGATTCCTTAGTTTGAAAAAGTATTCCCATATGTGAGTGGAAAATACATGACAGTATAACTGGTAGATATAGTGCAGATTCTGGAAGGTTCCAGGGCAATCATGACTGAAGAATAGGGCAAAAGTTAGTCCAGCGGTGGAACGAGCTAAGTATTTTATAGACAGTGGGTAATTTAATGGCATCCCACGTTGTGAGAAAATCTCTCATTTAATAAGCATAAGAAATGCTGCTTCCTGTTAAGATTGGCTTAGATGGACAAAAGCCCAACATAGAAAATCCCGCGAAGGATGATTATTGCCCCAAATATAGAAATCTCACACTGCCTATAAAATGATCATTAAAAAGCATGTAGCTATTTAAAATCAATTAAAATAAGTTGAAGAACGTAGAAGTAGTAGCCTACTTAGCTTTGCTTCATGGCGAAGGCGATGTTTCCTTTGACGGTTGATACTAAAATTCTAACATGGCGTAGAATTTAAAAGTTTGCCTCTCGAGTTGAGGAGGCGAGCTTTAGTGGAGCTCTAACTGACTGGGTCGACTTCCGACGTACAAGTGAGGGCTGCTAGACGCAGCGAAAGCACACCAGCCTAGACGGCATGTTCAACAAGAAGTTGAGTGCACTGTGAGAGTGAGCAGTTGCTCACGACGCGGAGACAAGTCGAGACGAAGTGTAAAAGTGAAGTGACCGAGCCGGCTGGCTGCGCGCGCGGAGAAGAGAGCAGTAGGAGGAGGGGAGAAGAGGGGGAAGCGAGTGAGTAGGGGAGGAAACAAAGAGGTTTTACATAAACATGAAAAACTTTACAAAACAAAATTCTTCTTGGCGCGGTGTCTTCGTGGAGTAGTTGGTTGGTGAAGAACACGACGCCCTGCGGATTAATAGAAGTCTTCATGGTTTGAAGCAATTGAAGTTCGGAAGGCAGCGTTGGGACGCTGTCAGGCTGGTTCAGCGGAATATGCGTTTCTGTAAAAAACTGACAGAAAAAAATGAACAAATGCACGGGGCAAACGGGAGGTAACAGTTCGATGTTGGTGTGTGTGGGAAAGAAATTTAAATAAATGGACTGATATAAAGTAATGAACAGCAAAAGCTAATTCTTTCTTTCCGTGTATTTGCAAAAATACACCAATGGGGGCGAAAACCAGCTTGGGATTCAGGCAGAAGACGAAGAGACGAGAGGTAAGTGGAGAGGCGGCGGGCGAGAATTATTTCAAAAAGTTTAGAGAGGACAGGGAGGAGGCTAATCGGTCGGTAGGAGTTGAGATCAGCAGGAGGTTTACCGGGTTTGAAAAAGAGAAGGATGTTGGCATGGCACCAATGAAGGGGATAAGCACCTGTGTAAAGGAGAGTGGTATAAATGGCACTAAGGAGGTCAATAAGGACTGGCGGGGCTTCCTGAAGATGGTGATAAGAGATTGAATCAGAGGAAGGAGCAGTATTATGGCGATGACGAAGAGCAGTGAGAATGTCTTGAGGAGTAATCGGGGCATTAAGAGGATGAGAATAATCAACATCCGGAAAATGAGTGAAGGAGGGTTGGAGAGAGGGAAGAGCGGGGTCACTAAGACGATGGAGAAGAAGTTTCTGAGGGTGGTGAAAGGAAGGGTCCTGTACGGGGGAAAAGACACGAACATAATGAGAGGCAAAAAGATCGGCTTTCTCTTGGGCGGTGACAGGGACGAGGGTAGGGGTGATAATGGGGTATTTGGGCCGGGGAGGGGTATTCTTAGTGAGACGGCGGAAGGTTGACCAAAATTTGGAAGGGTCGGAAGTATGGGAAAGATTGGTGCAAGCGGTAGTCCAGTTTTTTTCGTTTCATGGCATTGATGTAGGATTTAGCATGGCGAATATTTTGGCGATGTTGGCGTAAAGTGGCAGGGTCACGAGTCCGGAAAAAGTTTTTGTATAGGGCATGGGCGAGGTTGGGGAGAGCAAGTGCCTTGGGAGGTATAGGAGGCATGGAGGGATGGTAGGAATGACGAGGAATGTGCAATTGGTCGGCGGTTTGGATAGCAGTTTCAACTTCATGAATAAGGGTGAGGAGATTGGGAAAGGAGGTAGGGGGAGTAGGGTGAAGAAGGAGGTTGGTGATAGTGTGGCGATAATCATTCCAGTTGGTGAGGTTATATCGACGGGTAGGGGGGGGGGAGGATTAGGATTGCGAGGAAAGATAAGGGGAATTTGGATCAGAGCGGGAAGATGGTCGCTACCAAGGGAAGGGAGCATGTGGATAAGAGGAGTAGGGGTGAGAGAAGGGGAAGTATAATGACATCAGGGGGTAGAAGAACGTGTAGGAATGGTATGGGAAGGAAAATGAGCACGTACGCCACGGATGTGAGTAAAAAGATTCTGAAATGCGAGAGTATCGGCAGCGGTATAAGACGTGATGTTAAGATCGGCAGCTAAGATATAATTAGGAAAAGGTCGATCTAAATAAGTAAGAAAAGCAATACGGGGAGGAGAACGCGGAGCAAGATGTATAGTGGCCAAGATAATAGGTTTACCAGGAGTGAAGATCTCAATGATTCTTGAAAACAATTGGGAAAAGTATAAAAATGTTGGCGGGTGGTAATATGATTAATAACGAGGTGGAGGAGGCTACTTGACGAGGCCAAGAACGGACTGCGGTTTGTGGAGCCAGGAGAGTAAGTAAGTGAGAACTGGAAAACTTTCTTTATTGTATCCTAACTATTCGAAATATTAGTAACTACTGGTATAAGTGACCATGTTAATGTAGGAAATATAGTGGGAAAACGCTTCGGGATTCAGAAGATACATGAAAATTCACAGCCTGCTTCCAGTCTCCGACCGGGTCAGGAATGGAATGAATGAAGCCCCCATCTAGCGGCGAGGATATGGACTGTGCCTGCTGCCGAGGCCTGACGCACTCCTCTGGGGAAATGATTAAATGAATGACAGATGAAATGAAATGATAGTGGAAAGTGTTGCTGGAATGAAATTTTGACAGGGAAATCCGGAGGAGCTGGAGAAAAACCTGTCTGCCTCCGTTTTGTCCAGCACAGATCTCACATGGAGTGACCGGGATTTAAACCACGGACCCAGCGGTGAGAGGCCGGCGTGCTGCCGCCTAAGCCACGGAAGCTACAATCTACTAAAAAAAATTTTTTTTTTTAAATCTTGCATTTTAACCTCGTAGCCCATTAATATGATGGAATGTTCATTTAAGTGGCACAACAATTCAAAGCCAAAACCACAAAAACAAAATGTTCGGGAATATAACGTTGTTTGCATTGTGTGCGGTGTAATTTAAATAATACCCAGAAAATGGCATCATGATCAGCCGTTTGCTAACTGCATGCGCTATCTTAAGCGTACTACACTCAGTATGTGGACGCCTTCTGTGGTCTTGGGTTCAAAGATCCTGGGTTCGATTCACAGCTCTGCCAATAATTCTGAACTGAGGGTTTGAACGGGATATACTTAGTGAGGCAAAACTGAGAAGCGGTGAGGTCAATTCCCACCTCAGCCACCCTGGAAGTAGTTACCGTGGTTCACCACTTCTACTCCAGGCAAATTCGGGGATGGTGCCTTAATTAAGGCCACAGATGCCTTCTTTCAAATCCCTACCTCAGTTACAAATACACACACTACAGTAGTTTTTTTTAGCGTATGGCTTTTAGTGCCGGGAGTGTCCGAGGACATGTTCGGCTCGCCAGTTTTGTAGCTGCTTCGAGACGGACACCCAATGGGTGAGCTACAAGTACCGTTGGGGAGGAAAGTGGGAATGGAAGGGCGAGGAGTTGGAAGGTAGCGGCTGTGGCCTTTAGTTAGGGACCAACCCCGGCATTTGCCTGGAAGGAAGATGGGAAACCACAGAAGACCATCTTCAAGGTTGCCGGCGGGGGGATTCGAACCACCTCGCCTCCCGGATGTGAGCGACTGCCAACAGTCATGCCGTAACGACCACGGCTAACTCACCCGGTACTACAGTAGTACAGTCGCCATGATGATACAAAAATTATATCAGACAGTTTCGACACACACATAAGTACACGGGGTTACATGACTATGATGTAGCAAACCCATAAATGAATCAACAACAGCAATTTGTTGTTTATGAACTGAACTTTCCCTAAATTCAATGGATATTGCCCCGGTGGTACGGGTTCAATTCCCGTCTCTGCCAAAACATTTAATTTTGGTCTGAGGGCTGAAACTAGGTACACTCAGCCTCGTGAAGCAATACTGAGATGAGGTGGGTTCGATAGTAATAAACTCAGCTTTCCTGGAAGTGGTTTTCCGTAGTTTCCCACTTCTACTTAAGGCAAATGTGGGGATGGTTCCTAAATGAAGGCCACGGACACCTCCTTCCAAATCCTCATCTGAATTACAATTACACACACTACTACAGACACCACATTAACACAGTCTATCAGACAAATTCCACACACACAGCCAAGTACACGGGGCTAAATGACCACGAAGTCCAAGCCCTTCAAATGAAACAACAACTCAGCTGCCCTAGAAGTCGTTTCCCGTGGTTTCCTACTTCTACTCCAGGCAAATGCCGGAATAGTTCCTAACTTAAGGCCACGGCCACCACCTTTCAAATTAAAATATACACTCTACTACTACTACTACTACTACTACTACTACTACTAATAATAATAATAATAATAATAATAATAATATCGTATGGCCTCGAGTGCCGGGTGCAAGCTTTGTTATTTGACACCCAAAGGGTAGCTTGCATGTCGAATTTCGTTGTTCCTAAGCACTATGAAAGTCAAGGAGGTTAGATGTTACATATCTAATCTCCTTGAACACTATAGCGCTTTCTAGTAGAGAAATGAGGAACTTTGTGTTGGCGGTAAATCCCGAGATTAATTTTGCCATTATGAACACGGCCTACTGAATTCAAATGGGTTCTTTGACATGCCAACATCGTATGATATGGTGTCGTATTTTTGCCGCCTTTCAAAAATCACTTACCAACGGCCAGAAGCGAACCTGCAAGCTTGGGATTAGTAGACTGACACGTTGACCACTCACCCACCGTGGCAAGCTTACACTCTACCACAACCACCACAATGAAATAAATTATCAGACAGTTTCGACACACACCGAAGTGTAAGGGGCTACATGAATCAACAACAACGACAACAACAATTCATTGTTCATCAACAGAACTCTTCCTATATTCAAATCGACTTGTTTGCACTTCATCTAGCATGATGTGTTCAGATGGTGCGAGAATAACATACAGTTAATTTGTTTTGAACTGTAGCTCCTCTTCAGGGGGTTCTGTACTGTGCGTTATTCTAAACCCCAGAAGCCATAATTTAGCCTAACTTCTACAGCTCCAATTATATTTGACTGACATTATTTTCCAACACTATCTGCTTGATATCACCGTCATAATAACAGCCTTTCCTACCTCAGCGATTAATTTCTTATATGTCATCCATCAAGACACCCAACAGTCTGGAGGATCTCACTGATCAGAATGACAGGTTATTACTGGAATGTATAACAAGGAGAACCCAACCACTTTGCGTATTCATTTATTCAAAATAGCAATTATCCGGGGTTACTTAATGTTGTCTAAGAAACTTTCACAGTAATGGAATGATAACAAGTTAAGCATTTTACAGAAATTTATAAACACTACGCCTGGGGGTGGACAACTGATTTCCACGCTCGTCAGAAACTAGATTTTAAAAAAGTAAAATAGTTACATTTATATTTAATTGAATTTGTGTAACTGAACAAATATTTCGTTACTGCAGATGGAAGGAAGGAAGTTTATAGGTAAAGCCCTGCACGGATGCGGATATCCGCGGATAAACCCGCGGGTATCCACAAAATTTTTCGCCTTGAGAATACTGTTGTTTGAGTCGTCAATCTTTTGGCTGGTTTGATGCAGCTCTCCATGCCTCCCTGTCCTGAGCTAATCGTTTTATCGCTACATAGCTACCACACCCTTCATCCGGGCAATCTGTTTAACATATTCTAACCTTGGTCTACCCCTACTGTTCTTGTCCTCGACCCTTTCTTTCATAACTAAGCTTGCTATTCCTGGGTGTCTTAGTATGTGTTCTACCAACCTATCTCTCCTCTTCATTAGCAGTCGCCAGAAACATCTCTCTCCTTTTGTCTCGCTGCGTGGCTCAGGGGTAACGTTCTCGCTTGCTGATCCCAAGGTTGCAGGTTCGAAACCTGGCGCAGTCAGCTGGCATTTGAGGGTGCGCAAATGCGAGGGAGCCGTGTCAGTAGATTTACTGGCACGTTAAAGATCCCCTTCGGGGCAAAAATCCGGCACCCCGGCGTCTCTAAAAGCCAGTGTAGTTAAAAGGGACGTAAAACCAATAACATTATTAAACATCTCTCCTCTCCCACTTGTCTTAATACCTCTTCGTTTGTAACCCTATGTACCCATCTGATCTTCATCATTCTCCTGTAACACCACATTTCAAACGCATCAATTCTCCTCTTTCCTGCTGCACCAATAGTCCAAGATTCACTTCCATAGAGTGCGACGCTCCAGATAAGGGCTTTCAAAAATGACTCCCTAATACCTAAGTCTATATCCGATGTCAACAGATTCCTTTTTTGTAGAAATGCTTTCCTTGCCTGAGTCAGTCTACTTTTTATATCCTCCTTGCTTCGTCCATCACTGGTTATTTTGCTTCCTAAGTAACAGAAGTCTCCTACTTCCTTCAGCTTGAGAATATAGTTTGCATGGCTGTGCGGATAGCGGATAACCTGCAGATAATGTTTTGAGTAAATTTGCGGATAGTTTTTAGAATGCAATGTTGAACTAGATTTTTAAACATAATTTTAGTTTTTGCTAAGATCTGTGTCTTTCTGGTTTCTAGCTATTACCCTAATTGCTTTCGCTTGGATTGTTTGAGAACAATAGAGAAGTGATAGAAGCCAGTCATGGAAATACCCTCAATTAGTGTTGACTTATGCCAAATAAATTCATTTATACCTGCGCTTGCCTGCGTGGAAGCAATTAAGTAAGTGCTATAATTAGCCACCCGCTGTTTTACAAGCCATTACTCAGAGGGACAAAACTCAGGCAACATTGTCTTGCGATTCACACACAGCCTAGGTTAACGAATTTCTCCTCAAATGTCTAAATGTGTTGTTCCCCCAGGGGCTCACATCTAGTGGGACGTGGGTTGGCGACCACGGGGCCCCAGCTGAGTCCGGCATTGCTTCCACTTACTTGTGCCGGGCTCCTCTCTGTCTTCTTTCCTGTTGACCTCACTTGGTCAACTCTTGTTCTCTTCCGACCCCGACGGTATTAGGGTATCCGAGGCCTAGGGAGTCTCTTCCTTAATTGGCTCTTGTCTCATCTTTTCTGATTCCCTCCTTCTCCGAGGGGTCAGCTTTCTTTTTATTTTCTTGTTATCTCCTGCCTTCTGCTCAAGGCCCTCAAGGAGTATGTGTAGCCCCACCACTTTTGGTGCACCCTAGATAATGCTACTCCCTCAGGGGCTCACGGCTGGTGAGTTCGGGAGTTGGCGACCCCGAGGGATTCCTGAGCTGGGTTCGTTTTCCCCTTTTGTCCCTTACCTTTGGGGAGGACCCTCTCCTCTTTCCTATCTGCCTTTCAGGCTCTCCTTCCTTCCAAGTCCCTCAATCCGCATTCTTCAAGGACTGAGGGCATTTATTTTCCTCCTGTCCTTTATTTGCCTTATTCTCCTTTAGTTTTCCATTTCTTCTTCTAGTATGTAGGTTAGTAGTTAGTTTTAGTTTTAAGTTTGCATTTCATTTTCATCTTCACTATCACCCAAACCATCAGGGGCCGATAACCTAGATGTTAGGCCCCTTAAAACAACAATTATCATCATCATCTAAATGTGTTGTTTTAATACTTTACGCTTTATCTAAAAAATTAAGAATATTATTGTAAAGTCAGCAGATGCGGATAACAGTCGTGCGGATGCGGGCCGGATACGGATAAAATTTGTTTATCCACGCAGGGGTCTGTTTATAGGTTAGAGAGACCGTTATTCTTGCGATCATGAGCCACGGGACCGCTTTTCTTGTGTGGAATCCGAAAATTGGACATGGCATTTTACTTCGAAAAATCTCACATGCATTGACTGGGAATCGAACCTGGTCTACCTTAGTGAGAGGCAAATAGCTTGACCGCTGCACCACCACGCCCTCTCCGTTACTGTAGACATCTCAATCCACAAAATAATCGTGGTCATTTAGCCCCGTGTACTTGGATGGGTGTGGAATTTTGTATGATAACCTGTGTTATTGTGAAGGCTGTCTTAGTGTTTACATATGTAATTAAATTGAGGAGGTGGCCACGGCCTTAAGTTAGAAACTATAGACATCATAATAACACAAGCAGTTTCACGGTCTTTTAAAACGCACGTGAAAAAACAGGGAGCTAACAAAACGACGTACTTAACAACAAAATCTACGAGACTACGACAGCCTGCTGAAGAGATCTTGGCTGCTAAATATAAGGATTTCACAATACTGATATACTGCCTTGTCAGGGATTTAAGAGGCTGTAAACGATTTATAGAAATAATATTCCTGCGAATTTTAGAACATTCTTTCCTGGTGTAAACAACTTTGAATTAGAGGCACTTATTTTGAAAGGATCCTGTCTTCAACACAAATCTTAACTCTTCTTCCTGTTAAAGACGCATTTCCAAGATTTATAGCCAATGAGATGAACGACTTACAATGTGCCGTGCTGTTCTTGTCTGAGCTTGAATCGTAAAAGAAACAAACAAATTACCTTGAACGCGTGTTGCCCAATATACTACTTTGGGGCAGATGATCTTGATATTGAACCACTTAAAATAACTATCATCACCACTAAGCAAGTTGTGGCTGGCCCAGATGTTTATACACCTATGTTATTTGCAGCCAGGCTGCCTTCTTCTTCTGCAATATGTTGCTGTTGTACGCTTTACTTTCTACAACATCATGCGCTTTCACTATTTCTGAAGAAAAAAAACAAGTTTTTCTTCGGTAGAAAAGTTTTCAGCACGTTTAGCCATCTTGTAGTCTAGTGAGTCTAATACACGAGCGCTGATTAATGAAGGCACCAGCATCGATGAGTTTTCATTGGTCGCAGCTGACAAAGAGTAGAAAGGAAGACACTTCTATTTCCGTTTTCGTACTGAAATCGAAACATAAACGTTGCCTAGCTACGGTTAAACACTGTTTAAGCGACGGAACATCGATCATTACTTACAATTAGACGTCGTCTAGGTAGACAATGTCTAAGTCTTAAAACTAGTCATAGTTTCTGCAATCGGCCCTAGGATTAGAGTTTAGTTGTAGTTGATTCTTTTAAGGGCTTTGCGACATTGTGGTCATGTAGCCCCGAGTACTTGGGTGTGTGTAGAATTTGTCTGATAACCCGTGCCACTGTGATGTCTGTACTAGTGTGTGTGTTTTGTAATAGAGGTAGGATTCGGGTAGGAGGCGGCCGTGGCCTTAAGTTCGGAACAATCCCGGCATTTGCCTGGAGTAGAAATTGGAAACTACGGAAAACCACTTCAAACATGACTGGGATAGGAATCGAACCCGTCTCTTCTCAGATTTGCATGGCGTGGCTGAGTGTACTCCGTTCCAGCCCTCACGCCAGAATTAAATTTCTTGGCAGAGCCAGGAATCGACCCCGGACTTCCATGGTGACAGCCTAGAATGCTAGCCACTACGCAGACGGTTAGAGTTTAAACCACTCTACTATGAAGAAGGAAGTCGTAAATACAGTTACCTGCTGCTAGATCTGCACTTACCCATTCCCTTGCATACTACTGCATCGTAAAACATTTGCCACGCAAAGTGACTCTGGCTTAGACTAGAGCTCGCGTCAGCCCGGAAGGCGGACGGCTCTGTGGGATTTGCGCAGAGAGAGAAAGAGATACATTTCCACTGTTGCAACAGGTCCACCATGTCCGAGTTCCCACACCGCAGGCTGCTGCCATGAGTTCCTGCGGTATGACAACACCGTCGCTTACCTCAACGAGCTTGTCTCCTTCACGCTGCTTTACGCTTAGCACTAGCTCAGATTCTCAAGACAGACTGACTGTTTTTTTTTTTTTTAGCGTATGGCTTTTATTTTTAGTGCCGGGAGTGTCCGATGACATGTTCGGCTCGCCAGTGTTGTAGCTGCTTCGAGACGGACACCCAATGGGTGAGCTACAAGTACCGTTGGGGAGGAAAGTGGGAATGTACAAGGACGAGGAGTTGGAAGGTAGCGGCTGTGGCCTATAGGTAGGGACCAACCCCGGCATTCGCCTGGAAGGAAGATGGGAAGCCACAGAAGACCATCTTCAAGGTTACCGGCGGGGGGATTCGAACCTCCTCGCCTCCCGAATGTGAGCGACTGCCAGCAGTCATGCCGTAACGACCTCGGCTAACTCACCACTGACTGTGATTGGTGGGATGGAAGTGAGGCATGACGTAATGGTAGCGTTGTGTTCTGCGCACCGCCTTCCCGGCTGGTTCGGGCTGTAGTAATGTCCGAGGAGACATGCTACTGTTTTGCGTCAATGTTCTCAGCCCCTATCCTACCCCTGTGCACTCAAGGTCAAGTCGCAGGGATACGATTCCAAGCAATGTCTGAGGATGGCCATCCTGAGTGTGGTTTCTCCCCGAGTTATTTCACATTCACTCAAGGCTTGGCGGCTTCGGTGGCGTAGTTAGTAGCATGCTGAGCTTCTATACCCAGAATCGCTGGTTCAAACCCGGCCGAAGTCGTCGGATTTTTAAGAGCGTTAAAGAACCCTCAGTATGCCTTCCTTCGGAGGGGAAGCAAAGCCGGCAGGCCCATGTCATAGATTTATGGCATGTAAAAGAACCTTCCACTAACTACATCGTGTGAAGCTAAATTTGTAGATCAATTTGATTAACGCTCCATTAAGTTCCAACGTTGACCTGTGGTCTTGGCTGTTGTCCCAATAGCACAACGGAAGAGTTGCGCATGCATGCGCTAAAGTCAAAGTTAATGTTTGCTGACAATAAACATAGAAATTCTCGCTGAGCTGCGATCTGCACAGCCAGTGCCGGACGTGTGTGTAGAATTTGTCTGATAACCCATCTCACTGTGATGTCTGTACTAGTGTGTGTATTTTGTAATTGAGGTAGGATTTGGGTAGGAGGCGGCCGTGGCCTTAAATTAGGAACCATCCAGGCATTCGCATGGAGTAGAAGTGGGGAATACAACGGAAAACCGCCTCCAAGATGGCTGAGTTTTTCCTCACGAGGCTGAGTGTGTCCGGCTTCAGCCCTCAAACCAGAATTCATATTTTGGAATAGCCGGGAATTGAAACTGGACCTCCCGGGCGACAGCCAAGAGGGCGAGTCGCTACAATACGTACGACGTGGTGCTTGTAAAGGAATCATAGCAGTAGTTAATGTTGTTAGTCATAAGGCTTTAAGTATACCCATACCAGTAATTCAGGAAGTGTATCGCTGAATACTACGAGATTCTTTCTTGCATGCTTGCGTGTTTTCTTCTGGCATGGATTGGCACGGTAGCCAAAGGAGAACATGTTAGTTTTCAAAGTTGTTCTCAAGAGCAAAGAAAGCAAAACTCATAGACACTGTTAACATGTTCTAGGTTGGTTGTGGTTAGGACGGGGCAATATTCTTGAATAGTAAGTAGCATGTTTATTTGAAATGAAACGAACATTGCATCAAAAACCTGACCTAGTACTTAGAATCACGCAAGCTAGCTTCATATGCATACCTGCTGAATTTGTATTGGCCCCTCTAAAACTTGATCTACAACCACAGAATTATTTTAAATGGCTCTTTTCCCTAAAGGTTTACATCTTATGCGACGTGGTCGATGACCCTGGGGCTCCGAGCTTACAAAAATACCTCGCGAAAGTGAACTTTCCAGCGAACTCATTTTAAGAGCTTGGACAACTTGGATATCAGCCCCATGTAAAGTATTTGTCTAATTTGTATTTGTCTGGTAACTTGTTTTTTTGTGTGTGTGTGTGTTTACCGTAGTAGTGTGAGTAATTGTTGTTATAAGTATCTAGGGTTTATTTATTTATTTATTTACTTATTTTATATTTATTTATTTATTCTTCTTCTTCTTTCCTCGATTTTGGCCATTTAAGAATCGCGTAAAATAACCCATTGCATTCACTGTCTCTTATGATCTTTATCCTTTCTTGCCTTCCAGTAGTTCTTCATTACTTCACTTTGTCTCCTTCTTCTCTCTTCCGTCCAGATGCTAACCCGCTTCTTCTTTTCCTTCTCCTGGAAACCCTTGATTTTTTAAATCATATTTCTATAGTTATCATATCATATCATATTTATTTATTTATTTAATAATTATTAGATACAGCCTTGAAAGGATCATTCTACACTAATAGCAGGTGCTCCAGGATTTTAAATAACGTAACATCTAGTCCAGGGGTCAGTAACCTTTTCACACTTGCGGGTCACATAGTAAAATCTTCAATACCTCACAGGCCGCGCAGATCTCCAAATTAATATTTTAAAATTGATGAATATAAATAACATTTCAATATTTTTTTATTCTAATTTTTTTGCGGAAAGAACAGGCCTCAAGATCTCTGATGAGAAATCTGAATACATTGGATACCAACATGTCAACGAGAAGTATTTGGAAACAAGGTTTGGAAAAATCAAAAGAACAGACAAATTCAAATATCTTGGTGAATGGATTCAATCTAATGGCCTTGATAAGGTAGCAAATAAAGCCAGAGCTCGAAAGACGGAGACTGCACATAGATTAACGAAAAAAAGTATAACAAAAGAGCGATATCCTTCAAAGCAAAGACATTATACCAAGGTGATTAAACCAGTAGCACTCTACAGTTCAGAATGCCTGATTCTCAATAACAACAACAAAAAGGAAAAATAGAGGAGTTAGAAAAGAAAGAAAGAAAGAAAGAAAGAAAGAAAGAAAGAAAGAAAGAAAGAATTCTATGGAAAATATTGAGGCCAGAAAAGAGAGCAGACGGCTTATTAGAGGAAAAGGAGAATTAGTGACTAGTGCCAGGTGGAGAAACTTACGGGCACAATACGTAAGAGAAGGATGACATTTTATGGACGCCTCAAAAGGACGAATAAAAGTAGGTTGACAAAAGGATATTCAATTCCATTGCCAAGTTGAAGTTCACCACAAAATGAGAAGAAGAAACAGGAAATGATCTCCAAGAAGTTGGAATTAATCCATAAGGTATACTAAACATAATAGGGTTAGGAGGGAAGGTTGATAAATTCAATGAGTTTCAGGAAAAACATAGCTCAAAAACCAAGGTCATCTGGTCAGAAGACAGAAGAAGAAGAAGACTTAGCGACCGTATGAAGACATTCTGGGAGTAGATAAAGAAATGGCAAGTTGGCCAATTTTATTTTTTACCGCGGTCCACAGCAGGCCAGAATCGACAGAAAAATGGTTGGTTGGTTGGTTCCTTAGTTTAGGGGCTGCGACAACGCGGTCATGTAGCCCCGTGTACTTTGGGTTTGTGTAGAATTTGTCTGATAACCGGTGTTAATTGTGAAGGCTGTGTTAGTGTGTGTTATCAGTGATTAAGGTAGAAGGACTGCAGACGTTTTTTTCCAGTAGTTCCTACTTTTGATACCAAATGCTACCGTCCACGACACCTAGCTGCGGACGTGGCTACTAAATGTCATCGCAGTAAGCACCTGGCGGTAAACGTTGGATCTAATAGAGCGTTATCAAACTAACCTACAAATTTTAGTTTCCACAAGTGTAGATAGTGGAAGGTTCTTTTTCATGCAATAAATCAATGGCATGGGACCGCCGGCTTTAGTTCCCCTCCGAAGGAAGGCATACTGATTTTAATGCTCTTAAAAGTCCGACGACTTAGGCCGCATGCTACCAACTACGCCACAGAAGCCGCCTTGACAGAAGAATAAGAACTGTATTAGTGTGTCATTAATACTGCTAAAACAGAAGTTTAGAATGTCCAGGTATAATAATTAATTGAAGAAACATGTTAATAGCTTTTACAATACAATTATATTTAAGAAAAAAATAAATACGACCATAACATACATAGACGATTATTGCTAAGGCTTGCTAGGCTAAGAAAAAGTGATCATTTACATTTACAATTACAGTATGTAGTATTAAGTAGAAACGAACACAACACACATAGACAAATTGGCTTTTACAACTATTGTTGGCAAGCAAAATAGATCAATTATAATTAAAATGAAATTTAAGAAAAGTAAGAACATTTCTATTTGGAGAGAACAGTCAGTACAATGCTTGGGCCTGTATCTTCGACGCCAGCTTAACAATATCAACTCAATTTTAGTTGTGCACATAATTAAAAGTTGCTGGAAGTCTCGATCGCATCGCAGAATTAATCCTTTTCATGTGGGAAAATGTTTTCTTGCATAACTAGTTGGGCGGGACTGAACACGGCAGAGTTGTCAGGATGAAAGAACGTCGACTGATAATCCGTGGCCCTTCACGAATGTCCCTGTTCAGTGAAAGCACGGAAGCAATTTTACACATCACACCACAATATATAATCCTTGATATAGTCTGGAATCGAACCCGAGACAGCCACATTCTTCACAATTCTAGCGCCAAACAGATATAAGACTTACTCACAGGCGTGCGCACAAGTAAGGTCCCCGCGGTTGGTTGAGGAGAGGTAGTAACGGAATCCCCCTAAGAAATAACTAACTTGAAAGAAGGCTTCAGAAGTGGGTTGGAATTACAAATGAAGTATCACATATAGGGCTCCCTAGAGCTAATAATAAGGGCACCAACGGCTTCTTACATACAGGGCCCTCCAAACAAATGAAGATAAGGGCCTCTGAAAGCTATAACATATTACAGGGGCTCAAACTGAAGTTCTTAGATATCCAAAAGCTATAGGAAGCTCCAGACATCACCGGAATGTTCACCGTAGATAGTTGGTACTTATAAGATGATCCTTGAATACTAAAAGAGGCCTCCATACTGTTTGAGGGGTGGCTATTGATAATAAAAAGGGTACTTCATTCTTTCATGTCTCCCAACACAGCTTACGATGACCCAATAGCGAGTTAAAAGGACGTGAAGTGCCTCAGAGGTGGCTCCTACAGCTAATAGCGGCCCCCGGCCCCCAATGGCATAACTGTGACTTACAGCAGTCTAGAGGGGTCCCGGAGATCGGTCGCATGGGTGCATTGCATTTTGATGTTTTGATTCAGACTAAACAGACCGATAAAAACAAGATGTTCAGTAAAGAAAATATAGCCTAATTTCTCCTAAATGCATGGGTATTGTTATAACTCTTTGTCCTTTTCAAGGAGTATAACTGAATGTTGGTTGTAGTAGCTTGTTGAAATACAACGTGCTATAGGGATATTAAACATGAATATGAGGTGCCCTTTGCTAGTGCTACCTCTGTAAAAAAAATCATTCAATTCGGTTTCACCGTGTTTGAATTGATATGGGGAATGTATTTTCACACATACACGGCCGCTATTTGCAAACTATTGGGCTGATGACCTTGTAGTCAGTCATAAGATGCTTTCCACAAAAGGCATGTTGTTGCAAAATCTGGTAGAGATCAAATTATTAGGATGGTCGTAATTTGATTTAAGCTTTTAACATTTGAGTGGCCGTCATTCCGTTTCCGTCAAGATGGCGGCGATATAAAACATGACACTGAGGTGCCCTTTGCTAGTGCTACCTCTGCACCAAATTTCGTTCAATTCGGTTTCACCGTGTTTGAATTGATAGGGGGAATCAATTTGCACACATACTTCGCCACCATCTGCAAACTATTGGGCTGAAGATCTTGCAGTTTGGTCAGAATATGCTTCCCACATAAAGATATGTTGTTGCAAAATTTGGTAGGGACTAGATTATTAGGTTGGTCGCAATTACGTTTTAGCTTTTAACATTTGGGTGGCCGCGATTATGTTTCCGTCAAGATGACGGTGATATAAAACATGACACTGAGGTGCCCTTTGCTAGTGCTACCTCTGTACCAAATTTCGTTCCATTCGGTTTCACCGTGTTCGAATTGATAGGGGGAATCGATTTTCACACAAAGATGGCCGCCATCCACAAAGTATTAGGCTAATGATCTATTAGTTTGGTCAAAGGATGCTTCCTCCATAAAGGTATGTTGTTGCAAAATTTGGTAGAGAACGGATGATTAGGTTAATCGTAATTTGATCTAAGCTTTGAACATTTGTGTGGCCGCCATTACGTTTCTGTCAAGATGGCGGCGATATAAAACATGACACTCAGGTGCCCTTTGCTAGTGCTACCTCTGTACCAAATTTCGTTCCATTCGGTTTCACCGTGTTTGAATTAATAGGGGGAATCGATTTTGACACAAAGATGGCCGCCATCCACAAACTATTAGGCTGATGACCTATTAGTTTGGTCCAAGGATGCTCCACCCATAAAGGTATGTTGTTGCTGTATTTGGTAGAGATCGGATGATTAGGTTAGTCGTAATTTGATTTAAGCTTTGAACATTTGTGTGGCCGCCATTACGTTTCCGTCAAGATGGCGGCGATATAAAACATGACACTGAGGTGTCCTTTGCTAGTGCTACCTTTGAACCAAATTTCGTTCAATTCGCGTTCACCGTGTTCGAATTGATAGGGGGGACAGACATTCAGAGTACACACACTCACACACACACACACACAGACTCACACAACACACACATACACACACACACAGACAGACACACTTTTTTTTCGCCCTGTGTTGATCTCATAAGTCTACTTTCATTTTTTGCAAAAATCGAAAGTAGGCTAATAACGTTATACCAGTAGGCTTAATAAATTCGGTCTATTCATGTCACCAAAAATGATTTGTAGTTTCAGCCTATATCTTGATCTTTTAGGTAGATTTCTTTAGAAAGCTAACTATTGCAATGGGTCCCATGTTTCGACTTCCGGAAAATTTCGACATATCTTCGCGTTTCACATCCCCCAGACCCCAAAACCACCGTCAGTTCAGAAGTTTATATATAATTTATGTATATATGTATCTATATATATATATATATATATATCAGTTTCTTGTGGACACGATAACTGCCGTAATTTTGCACCAATCACTTTGAATTTTTTACATAATATGTATCCCTATAAAATCTCGGTCGAGTTCGTTAATGGGCAAAATCGGTCAAAGGGGGTAAAAATGGGGGGCTTGTGAAATATCGCTATAACTCTCTTAATACATGAAATATCGAATCCCTTCAAAGTTCATAATATGTGTCGGATAAGTACCAAAAAGTTATGTCAAATAAGTTTTTGATAGCACCAACCATTGACCAAAGGGGTGGGAAAAAGTGGGTTTTTCGAGAAACATTAATCATATCTCTGTTAATAGGCACAATATCAAAACCGCACAAAATGGACAATATTCCTCCAATAATTACCTAAAACTTTTGTCTGAAAGAATTTTTGATATGACCCACCATTACGCCACGGGGTGAACAAAATGATTTAAATTATAAGAAAATGCCAAGTGCCAAGAGAGGTTGCCATGACAACTTTACTTTTAATTGATAAGGGATGACCATCAGCAGTTGCTATGACAACGCCACTGCACGAGATCACATTCAGTTTTCATATGTCAGTGGGAAGCGACTTCGGTATCGGAACTGGTAGCATGCTGAACTTCTATGCCCAAGGTCGCGGGTTCAAACCCGGCTGAAGTCGTCGGATTTACTAAGAGCGCTAAAAAACCTGAGTTGGCTTTCCTTCGGAGGGGAAGTTCCAACGTTCGTTGCGAGTTGCTGATTGAGGTGGCATCTAGTAGCCAAGTTCACAGCTAGGTGTCGTTGACGGCAGTATTTTAGGTAGATTTCATTAGAAAGCTAACTATTGCAATGGGTACCATGTTTCGATTTCCGGAAAATTTCGACATATCTTCGCGTTTCACATCCCCCAGACCCCAAAACCACCGTCAGTTCAAAAGTTTATATATAATGTATGTAATATATGTTTATATATGTATATCAGTTTCTTGTGGACACGATAACTGCCGTAATTTTGCACCAATCACTTTGAATTTTTTACCGAATATGTATACCCATAAAATCTCGGACGAGTTCGTTACTGGGCTAAATCGGTCGAAGGGGATGAAAATGGGGGACTTTTTTTTTTCGAAAAAATGAAATATTGCTATAACTCTCTTAATATGTGAAATATCGAATCCGTTCAAAGTTCATACTATGTGTCGGATAAAGCTCAGAAATTTATGTTTGAAACGTTTTTTTTTTGATAGCACCAACCATTGACCAAAGGGGTGGGAAAAAGTGTTTTTTTCGGGAAACATTAATCATATCTCTGTTAATAGGCACAATATCAAAACCGTACAAAATGGACAATATTCCCCTAATAATTACCTAAAACTTTTGTCTGAAAGAATTTTTGATATGAGCCACCATTACGCCAAGGGATGAGAAAAATGATTTCGGAATTGTAAGAAAATGCCAAGAGCTATCAGTGGTTGACATGGCAACACTACTAAATTGATGAGGGATGAGTCATCAGACGTTGCCATGACAACGCACTTGCGCGAGATCAGATTCAGATTTCCATCTGACTAAGTGTGATGCGGCTTCGGTGACTTAACTGGTAGCATGCTGAACTCCTATGCCCAAGGTCGCAGGTTCAAAGCCGGCCAAAGTCGTCAGATTTTCTAAGAGCGCTAAAAATCCCTCAGTATGCTTTCCTTTGGAGGGGAAGTTCCAACGTTCGTTGCGAGTTGCTGATTGCGGTGGCATCTAGTAGCCAAGTTCACAGCTAGGTGTCGTTGACGGTAGTATCTGGTAGCAACATTAGGAACTACTGCTTGAAATTGAGCGTCTGCATTCCTTTATGCTCGCTAAAAGCGCAGAGTTAGGTCATGGGACCAAGCTCTCTGCTGACTCGGTAGACGCGTGGGTTCGAGCCCCACCGTCGGCCGTCCTTGAAATGGTTTTCCGTGGTTTCCCATTTTCAACACCAAGCAAATGCTGGGACGGTACCTTCTGACAGGCCACGGCCGATTCCTTCCACATCCTTGCCCAGTTTCATTCATCTTCATCCATTCCATCTCTCATCCCGACGCGCAGGTCGCCCACGGGCGTCGATTAGAAAGACCTGCACTCGGCCTCTCAGGAGGTCACACGAAAAACAAAAATCACACCGTTTATCAGACAGATTCTACACTCACCCAAAGTACACGGGGTTACATGACCACGTTGTCGCAGCCCCTAAACTGAGGAACCAACCAACATCTCTGCGGGAGATATAATTTTGCGTGAAGAAGTAACAGACCGTTACATAGTTACACATCAGTGTCGAAACTTTGCATAAGGACAGTGTGACCACAAGTATAAAAATGGACTCCAAATGACAAGAAGGTTACCGTCATCATAAGACAATAGAATGTTTAAAATATGCATAAAATGACGAAAAACAAAGTTAATTAATCTCCAATTATAAAATACTTTCACGCAATAAATGTGGTCTGATCCTTCTACGAAAACCTGCATATTCTGCCTATTTTCGACTATCCCCAAGTTTGTCCGGTGAAATCTACCTCCGCCTTCCGGCGTGCCGAGAGGACTTTTTTCATTGGGATTGCCTTTGCTGCCCTGTGGCCCCACTTGACAAAGTGGCCCTATCTAATCCTTAAAGCTGCGCATGCCTATGGACTTGCTAACATGTTCTTCAGATATACCGTACCAAATCTGAGTTCGGGGAAACAAACATGTAACATATGCCAATTTTAAAAAATTCCTGCAATCTTTTTAAACCTAAGCTAGAGTGTTTAATATGTAATAACAGTCTAGATAAAGTCAGCAAAGACTGTTATTGTAAGACTGCTTATCATTCTCGTCCAAGTATGCTAATTAGACACATGAATAATAACCATATGTTATCCCTCGGGGCAGACAGTCTAAACAGCGGTCGGAGAAGCTATCACGCTCTATATCAGCTTAACACTACACTCAAGAAAGAAATAGGAGTAATCGTGTTTCCTCGAGTTACGATGATTCATCCTTTATTCAAGCTCAGGGACGTAAATTTGTATTTTAAGAGATGTAAATTATTTCGATCGACATATTCAATTTCAAGATATCTTTGAAATATTGAACTTATAGTTTATGTTCGATCATTTTACCATCACAAATTATATGCACCGTATTTGAAATGCATTACCTTGGGCGCTTTCTCTGAGAGGCACATAATCTCTAGAAATAAAGTAAGCTTTCTTTCTAAACATTTGGAATTTTTGGCTAAAACTTATTATTTATCCCGGATGGGTGTATAGTGACCAAATATACCCTCTGTTTACTTTTCGTCTGTTTGATAAGGGTTCGGATCCAAAACTACTGGAGAGATATACATTAAAATTTGTATGTAAGTAGAAGGCACCCCTAAAAAAAAGGTGATGATGATGATGAGTGTTGTTTTTATGGGCCTAACATCTGGGTTATCGGCCCCTAATGGTTTGGGTGGTTGTGAAAATTAAACTAAAGCTAAAACTAACTACAGACATACTGTAGGCTACATACTAGAAGGGGAAATGGAAAACAAAAAGAAGAAGAAGGGAAATAAAAGAAAGGAGGAAAGGAAATGTCCTCAACCCTCAAAGAATGAGAATAATTAATGGACTTGGAAGAATGAAGAGCCATGAAAGGCAGAGAGGAAAGATGAGAGGGTCCGCCACAAAGGCAATGGAAGAAGGGGGGGGAAATCGGTCCTAGCTCAGGAAGCCCTCAGGGTCACCAACTCCCAAACTCACCAGCTGTGAGCCCATGAGGGTTTAGAGCTATCACGGGTGCACCATAAGTGGTGAGGCTACACACACACTGCCTCCTTTAGGGCCTTCAGGAGAAGGCAGGAGATGCCATGAAATGAAAAAGAAGAGGTCTGACCCCGCGATGAATGAGGGATCAGGAAAGATTAAGGCGGGAAAGTGAACGACTTTGTAGGCCTCGGATACCCTAATACCGTTGGAGTCGGAAGATAACGAGAGTTGACCAAGGAATGTTGACAGAAAGCATGACAGAGAGGAACCCGGCACAAGTGGAAGCAATGCCAAACTCAGCTGGGGTCCCGTGGTCGCTAATCCACGTCCCACTAGTTGTGAGCCCCTGGGTGGGCTAAAATAAAATATTGATACGTACCGTAACACAAAAGGGCGAGAGAGTTAACAGGAAGTCCTTAATAAATCCCGCAGTAACCAATTGTGCAATCTGTATCTTTCTCTTGACATCGAAATGCCAAGTGTGAGAACGGCTAACTGGTTCACCGCAAGGTGGCATGTGCTGGCGCGGATGCGGATATAGTTTGTATGGCTGAGTGCATAGCGGATAAGATGCGGATAAAGTTTGGAGAAAATTTGCGGATAGTTTTTAGAATACAATCCGATCTTGTTTAATATCATTACTAGGTCCCGGATGTTTATGACATACCGGTATCATATTTTTAGCCTATTTTCATTTTATGAAGAGATAGGCTTATGAGATCAACTTTTGTCCGTGTGTCTGTGTGTGCGTGTGTGTGTGATTCGTGTGTATGCCCCCCTAATAACTTCTAAACGGCAGGAGCGATTTCAATGAAACTCGGTAAGTTCATAGCACTATTCCGGACGACCCCGACCGTGCCCTTCAAATTTTGTTACGTCTCAATAATCCAACATGGCGGCTGTGCGAAATATTTCACCAGCATTCAATATCTCCGAAACTATTACCGATATCACCCTGGAATTTTGTACGGTGATAAAGTAAACTACTAGAAGTTCACCTATGTGACTTTAGAAAACCTGGTAACTACAAAACCAACATGGCGGCCAAGCGAAGTTGTGACTTTTAAATAGACTTTTCTCGCGATTTAACCAACCAAACGCAATGAAACTTGGTACAGTATATGTTTATACACATTGTAATGCACCGACGTCTTGGAAAGATGGCCCCTACAAGACTAGTATACGAGCTAGCGAAGGAAACCTTCTACTGTATATAGAGGAACTCAGGCTGAAAATGCCATTGCCAGCTACAGGACCATCTTCAGACCTATTAAAGTGAAGAAATGCCACCAGACTTCTATGTCACTGACGCAATGATGGACAGAATGTGGACCATGGAGAATCAGAAACAAAGACATATAATAATGAGACTTGCCATTCATGGTTTTCAACATAAGATTTGTTTGATCAGAGCTTACCATAGCCCGAGTGACAAATGTGTATGTGTACTATGCAACGGAAGGTGTACCAAGTACCATATTACGACATGCCCCAAAAGAACAAAATCACTTAGTGATTACAGTAAAACTTCCATTTTTAGCCTATTTCCATTTTATGAAAAAATAGGCTTATAATAGGAATTTTATTAATGCAGCCAATGGCCACGTACTTTTTTCTTTCTAGGACGGGCCAGGGAAGGTATATTGGATGGAAATCGGCCGTGGACCTATTGAAAGGAACCGTCCCGGCATTTGCCTGGTGGTGAAAATGGGAAACCACGAAAACCATTTTCAGGACGGCTGAGGTGGGATTCGAACCCACGCTCTCCCGATGCCAGCGAGGCACGAGGTAGCGCAATAGCGCTCTCGGCCACCGTGGCCGGTAAAAAATAGGCTTATGAGATCACCCTTTTGTCCGTGTGTGTGTGTGTGTGTGTGTGTGTGTGTGTGTGTGTGTGTGTGTGTGGGTGTGTGTGGATCTCCCGCTAATAACATCTAAACGGCTGGAGCGATTTCAATGAAACTTCGTAAGGTCATAGTACTATTTTGGCCGACCCCAACCACGCCCCTCAAATTTTATTTCGTCCCACCAATCCAACATGGCGGCTGTGTAAATATTTCACCGACATTCCATATCTCCGAAACTATTACTAGTATCACTCTGAATTTTTGTACGGTCATAAAGAGCACAACTAGAATTTCACCTATGTGACTTTCAAAAACCTGTTAACTACAAAACGAACATGGTGGCGAAGGGAAGTTGAAATTTTTTAATAGACTTTTCTCGTGATATAACCATCCAAACGCAATGAAACTTGGTACAGCAAATGTTTAAACACATTGTAATGAACTGGCATCTAATTTAGTTCAATTGTCTACATAACCTCAAGATGGCGGCTGTGCGAAATATTTCACCGGTGTTCTAAATCACCGAAACTATTACTGATATCACCCTCACATTTTGTACGGTCATAAAGGGTGCTACTAGATGTTCAGCTATGAGACTTTCAAAAACCTGTGAAATAGAAAAAGAACAAGGCGGCCAAGCGAATGTGAAACATGTTAATAGAATTTTCTCGAGATTTAACCATCTGAGTGAAGCCGTCGGATTTTTAAGAGCGTTAAAAATCCCTCAGTATGCCTTCCTTCGGAGGGGAAGTAAAGCCCCCGGTCCCATGTCATAGATTTATGGCATGTTTAAGAACCTTCCACTAATTGCACCTGTGTGAAGCTAAATTGGATAGGTTAAGAATGTAAACAACGCTCTTAGGTTTCTAGGTTCGTTGCTAAGAGCCGACTGCGGTGGCGTCTAGTAGCTAAGTTCTGAACTTGGCCTAGTAGTCGTTGACGGTGGCACTTGGCGGCAAAAGTAGGAATTATTTGAAAAATTCTAAGTTGCAGTACTTAATTTTAAAAAACAGATAACACACACTAATACAGTCATCACAATTAACACCGGTTATCAGACACATTCTACACACACTCAAAGTACACGGGGCTACATGACCACGTTGTCGCAGCCCCTAAACTTAAGAACCAACCAACCAACCATCTGAGCGCAGTGAAATATGGTACAGTAAGTGTTTATACACATTGTAATGCACTGGCATCTAATTTAGTTCAATTGTTTACATAACCTCAAGATGGTGGCTGTGCGCAATTTTAATTTTTTTTTAATTTCTCGTGTATTAATCATGCGATCGCAGTGAGCATTTGAATCGAACCTACGAAAAATTCCGTCATCAAATAGTACATAACTCTATGGCCTACATACATAAAAATCCAACATGGGGACCATCTAAAATATTTAGACGGTTCTCAATATCTACTAATCTATTAAAGCAATCAAACTGAAATGTTGTATGTTGGTAGAGGCAATTAACTTAAGTAGGATATATGAAAATAGGCTGCATAGTTCTTCACGGAACTACTTGTTGTGTTTAATTTATTTGCTGTTTCATTAAAGGAAATCTTTATTTCAAAATAATAAAATATCTGAATGTCAAAACTTGTTTTTTAAACACTATTATTGCAAAGTATAACGAGAGCACTAAATTACATTTAAAGAGCACTGTGCTGCCCGCGGGCACCAGGTGGAGAACGCCCGCACTAGCCGCTTGTCTTCAGTTCGTTACCACAGATTAAAATAATCCCTCTCATAACATAATGTACATTACGATGACAGTGGCATAACTCACTGTAAGGGCAATGATTTGTCTACATTTCAGCACTGACTTCTCCACTGACAAGTCGGTAATTGCGCAGACAGCTCAACTAGCCGTGCCTTTCTCTGACCAGTTATATGACTGGCTACATTTGTGACAGGGACCTGTAAATGTTTTCTAATTAAGTCCACTATGGGTGGAAGCTCATATCAGTACCTGTCACTAATTAGTGAAATCTGCAGACGACTGCCAGGCTGCTGCTTAATCTAGAGTCTAGACCAACTGTCCGGATAGCAGCGATGTGCCGTTTAGGACGAGCCCAACTTGGGTGGGCAAAGGGTGGACGAATTTCTAGCAGTCGCATATTAAATTAGGCTCACGGGCTTTAACGACACTGCTGTGTATTAAATTCTGGGATGGCCTCAAAGCGTGCGTGGTTGGGCGATTGGGTAGGCCTTGAACCTTTTTAACCTATTTTCATATATGAAACAAGATGTTCAGCAAAGAACATATAGCCTACTTTCTCCTAAATGTATGGGTATATTTATAACTCTTTGTCCTCATCCCTAAAACCACCTCTACCACCATGTAGTATTTGTTTTCTTTTATATTGATAATTAGCCAGTAAGTGTCAAAATCAATATTATATACTTTATGATGATGGAATAACAAAACTACTAACTTATTGTAATGCATTCACGTCCGTTAATCTCTATATTAAGCCAGCCTGCAAACTTAAGGATCTATCGTTTTGGGTACCTTCCCCTTAAAAAATCCGCGCCAATCACAGTAGGTTGGTGCTGCGACCTAGCAGTGAATTCATATTTATCTAGTACGCCTCTGGGTGTTCAACGAGTAGGCAGTTTAAAGTAGCCAGGAGGGAGGCGATCCAACTGGCAGTGTTTAATGATAGAGCGTACAGTCACTCGTCCTGCTAGAAGGACCTTCCGGAAGTACTTTTGTACACAGCGGTGCGTCCTTCCAGCAGGACTTTGGACCCTTATGGCAAATGTTTGAACTGGCCTTCCAGCAGGACGCGTCCTTCCGGCAGTACTTTGGGTTATCAGAGCGTAATAATATTGCAGTTCTGGTACTGGGCAAACAATAAAAGTCTGTAAATATTCTAAAATATTCAATATGACTCATATTGACTAATACAATAACTGTCTCTTAACAACATATTGACTCTAAAATATATAAACGTATAAAGTATAAACGTGTTTTCTTATAGTACAGAGACTAAATAAATGTATGAGCGACGGCGCGTCCATCACTCGAGAATAAATAAATTTAAAAAAAGCCTAGTTGTGTTTTTGTCAATATCCCACTGCACAGTTGCACAACTACACGTAATTTAAACTACAGTACCATGACATTTACTGATATCATAATTACTAGCAAATAACGAGCGACATGGTGCATGAAAAAAAAGCAGCTTTTAAACAGTTGCGAACATCACCGACTGAGGAGAATCTTCTGAAATACAAAGCTACCAAGAAGGAGGCAAAAATAGCAGTTTCTGAGGCTAAAGTAGATCACTACAAACATTTATATGATCAACTGACAACTAAAGACGGAGACAAAATTATCTACCGACTAGCCCGAGCACGGTGTAGAGCAGGTCAGGATATAGAACACTATATGTGTGTGAAGGATAAGAATGGTCGACGACTTCACGATAGCAAGATGATTCTGCACCGTTGGCGAGAGTATTTTAGTGAAGTATTCAACACTGAATTCCCTCACCCACAAATACCAGACAACAATGTTACAGCTGGACCAGTACCTTGTATCACTGAAGATGAAGTCAAAGTTGCCATTCGTAGCATGAAAAATGGAAAGGCCCCAGGGCTAGATGACCTTCCTGCAGACATCTGGAAAATTGAGGAACTTAGTGACAACGCGACCACCTGGCTGACAGAGTTCTTCAATTCAATTATTCTCTGTGGTCAAATACCTACAGATTGGTCAACTAGTATCACAGTACCTATCTTTAAGGGTAAGGGTGACCCAGCTGAATGTACCAATTACCGTCCAATTAGACTTCTCTCCCACACTATGAAAATATTCGAACGTATCCTAGACAATAGGCTGAGGAACATCGTACAGCTCTCAGCAAATCAATGTGGGTTTGTCAAGGGATGTGGCACGATAGACGCAATCTTTGCTGTGCGCCAGCTGATGGAGAAATTCCGAGAGAAAAGGAGGCCACTACATCTTGCTTTCCTTGACCTCGAGAAGGCATTTGATCGAGTACCACACCAGATGATTTGGTACGCTCTCCGAGATCATCAAGTTCCAGAAATGTATATAAACTGGATAAAAATGCTGTACAACAACACCAAAAGCCACGTGCGATGCCCTGCAGGACTGACTGACAGCTTCCCTGTGACAGTTGGGGTTCATCAAGGCTCAGCTCTGTCTCCCCTGCTCTTTGTTATCGTCATGAATTCCATAACGCGAGACCTGCAGAAGTGTGTCCCATGGACATTGCTATACGCTGATGATGTGATGATTGCGGCAGACTCCAGGATGGATCTTGAAACCCAAGTGCAGACATGGCATGATCGTCTGCAAGGATTTGGTCTTCGTTTGAACATCCACAAGACTGAATACCTCGAAACGATTCCATCCCCTGGAACTATAGGTATTAATGGAGCTCCTCTTACCAAGGTAAATACATTCCGATACCTAGGCTCACGATTGAATGGCGACAGCTCTGTGAATGAAGATGTGCGAGCACGAATCAATGCGACTTGGATGCGATTCAGAGATGTCACCGGTGTTCTTTGTGATAAGAAGATGCCTATCCGCTTAAAATCAAAGATATACCGCACAATGGTGAGACCAGTTGCATTATATGGTACAGAGTGTTGGCCAGCACCTAGAAGTGCTGAGCACTCACTTCATGTCATGGAAATGCGGATGCTGCGAAGATCATTAGACATATCTCTGCTCGACCATATCCCCAACACAACGATTCGACATACAGCTGGCGTGGCTCCAATCAATGAGAAAATGCAGGAATGGAGACTCCGTTGGTATGGGCACGTTGTCCGTGCACCACAAAGTTCAGTCATCGGCTCGGCCTACCATCTAACGGTCGACGGCCAGAGACAGCGTGGGAGACCGAAATTGCGGTGGCTCGACACCATTAACGCCGATTTACGATCAAGAAACTTGAAATCACGCGAAGCATTAGATCGCAAGAAATGGCGTGCATTGATCCGAAAAGCGGACCCCGTTCCTACGGGATAACGCTAAGAAGAAGAAGAAGAACGAGCGACTCCATGCATCTCCGCTGTTTGGAGCATCGAAATAGGTAGCAAAAACATAAACACAGTCACCATTACGTATAATCGCCGCCATTACTGAACGGTCAGAGCTACCAACTTCAGACTTGCATGCGCTGATTCGTTACATTTCCCTCTATATAATGGAAAAAAGAACGGTCCTGCCAGCAGGACGCTTCGTCCTCATATAAGCAATTGAATTACGTACTCAAATGAGGACCTAACTTCCTGCCGGCAGTGCCTTGTACGTTCTATCATTAAAGGTAATCGGAGCGCGATCGTGGCTATTAGTCGAACTACCAGTATTACAAAATTGCCATACTTTAGGAGGCCAGGTATTGACACAGCGGTATATTTGGATCAATACTACCCACATAACCCACAAGAGGACAGCACCGTACAGAGACATTAAGAAGGCTGTGGTTGATAACAACGTGTATCTAATTCTTCTATTCTCCTTTTCGTAATGTCTTCTGTTTATGTGCAATGCTGGGACTGTGATTTTATTAATAAACGAGTGTATACATTAGCCTCCCCTTTGAGCTAAATGACATTTTATTCAGTATCTGTGAAAAGAGCTTGTGCACATCATTTGTAAAAGAATTCAAGAAAAAAAAAAAGTCAACTGTAGCAGTATTCGATCCCCAGTCAACTGCGTGACAGGCTACCACGCTAGCCCAGAGCTAAACATATCCGTAACATCATGGCGATCTTAACTGATATATTAGATTCAACCTGTTGGCAAATAATGACTTGAAATAAACTATTTCTTCACTGCAGTACATCTTCATTATAGATCATTTCATACAAAGTTTATATTATTGTATCAGTAGGGTATATCGCATACAACATACTAAAACTACTGAAATATAAGACAGGCTCATGAGGACAGCTGCCATCTTGTCGTGTGGCAGATACAGCTCAGCTCTTTTAAGCCAGTCATACAGAATAATATTATAATATTAAATTATAATAAATAACGGATCACGACCTTCAGGATAGCTTAAACCACCCTAGGCTTGATAATCTGAATTGGTGGGTCTTAAGCTATTGATTATAATGGTTGCATAATTCACACGGCCACCATCCTGAAATGCCCTATGCTAGAGCTACCTCTGTACCAAATTTCGTTCAATTCGGTTTCACCGTGTTCGAATTGATAGGGGGGGACAGACATTCAGAGTACACTCACTCACACACACACACACACACACACACAGACTCACACACACACATACACACAGACAGACACACAATTTTTAGCCCTGTGTTGATCTCATAAGTCTATTTTCATTTTTTGCAAAAATCGAAAGTAGGCTAAAAATAGGCTTATGGGATCACCTTTTGTCCATGCATGTGTGTGTGTATGTGTGTGTCCCTAATAAAACCTAAAAGGCTGGAGCGATTTCCATGAAACTCGGTAAGGAGGAAATAGTACTATTTTGTTCGACCCCGACTGTGCCCTTCAAATTTTATTACGTCTCACAATCTAACATGGCGACTGTGCGAAATATTTCACCGGCATTCTATATCTCCAGTACTATAACTGATATCACCCCGAAATTGTGTACGGTGATAAAACGCACTACTAGAAGTTCACATATGTGACTTTCAAAAACCTGTTAATTACAAAACGAACATGGCGGCCAAGCGAAGTTGAAACATTTGAATAGACTTTTCTCGCGATTTAACCATCCGAGCGCAGTGAAGCATGTACAGCAAATGTTTATACACAGTGTAATGCACTGACGTCTAGCATAGTTCAATTATTTAGATAACATCAAGATGGCGGCTGTTCGAAATTTTAAAATTAAGTTTTTGATGTGTAACATCTTTCCGCTCGGTTGCTGGATAGTTTTGTGGGAGTGATTTTGAAAATTGGGGACGGAAGTGGATCGGAACGATCGAGCTGGCAGTGGTGGATCGAACGGAAGTATGCACTGCCCGCTCGATCGATAGAACGGAAGTGTACTGGCTGGCAGTGGTGGAAAACGGAAGTATGCACTGCCCGCTCGATCGATCGAACGGAAGTGTACTAGCTGGCAGTGGTGGAAAACGGTAGTATGCACTACCCGCTCGATCGATCTAACGGAAGTGTGCCCTAGCTGGCAGTGGTGGATCGAACGGAAGTATAAGACGCACTGCCAACTCAATCGATCTATCCAGATGGCACTGGTAAGAGAAACAATCAGCGCGCGGTGTCGGAAATCGATACCATGACGCACTCTCGGCCATGTGGAATGTATATGACATACTCAGCTGACATACTGAACGGAAAACGCTCATGCGAACTCTGGTGTCAAGTGATTGAAACAAATGACATGGTACATGTTCTAAGTCTTCGTATCAGTATTTAAATGGTAAAATGGCTTAATATCAAACATTGTAAGTAGTCGGCATTGCCGGTATTATGTTTCTGCACAATGGCTATTCAAATATTAACCCACATAACGGCAATGCAGTCATCAATATAATATAATCGTTGTGGTTATACGAGAATTGAGCAAGCCTTCATGAACTATTACTCAATACATTCTCTTTACTCACAAGAGGGCCTATTCATAAGGCATTTTAAACTCAATTTCACGCATGAACATTATCGAAACAAGCAACATATAAATGAAACTTAATTCCGTAATGCAGTATTATTGGAACGTGGAAATAAGTCACCATCTTGTGCACAATATTCGCGTAGTCGAAATTGTCGTGGGGTTAGTGCGTATGACTGTGAATATAGAGATCTTGGGTTCGAATCCTGGGCGGGGTAGATATTTTTGCTACCAGATTATCATTTTAAACGATATTTATCATATCGGTATGACTCATTTTAACAGAATCCATATGAAATTACGTGTTGGTCTGTGAATGAAGAGGACCTGTTTAATAAGGAATTTAAGGTTATGAGCGGTGTCGCGTCTATTAATCTAGTTGATCCATATCGTATTCTTTATTTAGGCTAGTGCTGGTGGATGCTACAATTCATCTAATAAAATGAGTTCCGTATTATAAACTACAATATCTGTAAAACACTCCCTTTTACAATAGATTAATATATGCGCCAATAATAGTATAAAATACCGGTGTATCAACAATTTCACGTGAGGTTTCTTCTATGTCAGATGTTACACATCATATGCGAATACTGTAAGGCTCGTAATTTTTTATTTCTTGTGTCCTAATCATGCGATCGAAGTCAACGTTTGAATAATGAGTCTACGCAATAATCGTCATCTAATCTATACTAATATAATAAAGCTGAAGAGTTTGTGTATTTGCTTATGTGTTTAAACGCGCTAATCTCTGGAACTACCATTCGGATTCGAAAAATTATTTTTGTATATGATAGCCAGATTCGAGAGGAATGGTTTAGGCTATGTAGCATTATGCTACACCTCTCAGGTAACCATAAAGATTGATTCTTGTTCAATAAGTCGGAATTACAAGCGCTCCCGGATAGCTCCAATAATACCTAAGTCTATAAATCCACCGGGCGAAGCCGGGCACTACTGCTAGTAGTACATAACCCTATGGCCTTCATACATAAAAATCCAACATGGCGACCACCCGAAATATTTAGATGGTTCTCAATATCTGCGAATCTGTTACAGCAATCAAGCTGAAATTTTGTATGTTGATAGAGGCAATTAACATAAGTAGGATATATGAAAATATGCTGTTTAGTTCTTCACGGAACTACTTGTTTTATATAAGGTACTGTTCATTTCTCCTTCTCGGTAAGCGAGTAAAATTTGTTGCTAATGTAAGAGCATATTTTCATCCCGAATTGTGTACCATGTAAGTTCATAGAAACAACTGTAGAAATATAAACTATATTATTATTATTAGTATTAATAATGTCCGGCTCCGTGGCTAAATGGTTAGCGTGCTAGGCTTTGGCCCGAAGTGCCTCGAGTTCGATTTCCGGTCGAGCCATCAGGGATTTTAATCTTCTTGGGTTAATTCCCGTGGCTTGGGGACTGGGTTTATGTGACGTCTTCATCATCACTTCATCCTCATTACGACGCGCAGGTCGCCCACGGGCGTCAACTAGAAAGATCTGCACTCGGGCTCTCCGGAGACCACACGATCATTCACATTATTATTATTAATAATAATAATAATAATAATAATAATACATTATTATTTTTATTTATTTATTTATTTATTTATTTATTTATTTATTTATTTATTTATTTATGTATTTATTTATTTATTTATTTATTTATTTATTTCCTATCGCCTCCGTAGCGTAGCGGTCAGCATGGGTAGCTGCCGCCCCGGAGGTCCTGGGTTCGATTCCCGGCTCTGCCACGAAATTTGAAAAGTGGTATGAGGACTGGAACGGGGTCTACTCATCCTCGGGTGGTCCAATTGAGTAGAGGGGGTTCGATTTCCACCTCAGCCATCCCCGAAGTGGTTTTCCGTGGTTTCCCACTTCGTCTTCGGGCAAATGCCGGGATGGTACCTACCGTAAGGCCACGGCCGCCTCCTTCCCTCTTCCTAGCCTATCCATCTTCCCCTCCCTTCCCATCCCTCATGAGGCCCCTGTTCGCTTTGCAGGTGAGGCCGCCTGGGCGAAGTGCTGATCACACCTCCCCAGTTGTATCCACCCCGACCAGATGTTCCAAGCTCCAGGACACTGCCCGTAGGGGCGGTAGTGGTGAGTTCCCTCGCTGAGTCCGTGGGAACCACCAACCTCGAGGGTAAATCGACTAAATAAAAAAATAAATAAAATAAAAATATTTCCTACGGGGTCGGATACAACAAAAGTTGACCAAGTGAGGTTGCCAGAAGAGACCAATGAGAGGACACCAAAGATGGGACCCCGTGGTTGTGAGTCCCTGGGGGGTTGGAACAGGTTGGTTAGCAGTAGTCATGTATGGACGAAGGTCAATTGCATGATTATTCCAGCAAATACCTCTCCTAGCTGGAATGTCACGAGCCAGGACAAGCCACTAGCGGAACGTGCTACTCAAAAGACACGGTCCAACTACGTCCCACCTGCTCCATCATCACAACCTGTTCCCGTAATTAATGGAAGATTCTCCAAGCATCGAACGGAATCTGTCACTCGATACGATACGGTACCCGTCTCTATGGTCAGGAACAGGTCCGCACTCAAAGAGAAGACAATACATCATTATTTTACTTGAGTGAGCCGTCACCAGGAAGATAGTGGGGACCTTAGAATCCATGTTGATGCATCTTAATAAGATGTAAGCTAATAACGGAATATATGCTCCAGCCCGTTCAGTGTTTGAACATAAGAACCGAATGGAAAACATTTTCTTTTTAATTATTATTAATTAAACACAATGTGTACAAAGAAAGAAAATTAATATGAATAAGATAATACTGATTTGTATCAGTCTTTAGCAAATGTGCTGATCGGTTGTGATCTCCAAGATGATACAGGGAGCATAGCTCCCCACATAGGCGACATATGCACTTTTCTGTCGATTTGTGAGATCTCGGATTTGTACTTATTTTACTATGAAAACCATGTGCAGCGAAACGTGTGAAGACGTGGTGTAACTTGAAATTTGGTACTTTCCATTCGTGATTTTTCATTACTTCAGTATCGAAAAATTCTCTAGGAATTTGACGTGCTTTAGTTTTCCTTTCTTTCAAGATCGCGTCCAAGGCAACCGTGTTGGGTAGCTTGAAGAGCGATTTGGTATCTTCCAGAAAGAATGTTTCATTTCCAAGAAGATATGAGATTCGATTTTCCGAAAACTTGAATATCTGCAGAATGCGTTTTAAGTACCTGGCATTTATATTTTCAAGTCGTGTTAAGTTTGTTTCCGAAAGATCATTCCATGTGAGATGAATATCATATGTTGCTACTGGGGCCACTTTAATTTTAAATAGTGCCATTGCTGTAGCTTTTGACAGTGGCTTCCCTTCTAGAGGTCCTTTGAGGTGGCAGTGGTGTGTAAGTGGCTATGTGCAACTGCCCGGAATGCTGGAGATTCTGGCTCCAATCCTGACTACGGCTCATTTTCATCCCTTTTGACATCACATATACATTTAGGTATTAGAAAGTCATTTTTGAAAGCCTCTGTCTCGAAAGCGGAGCTCTATGTAAGACAGGCGTTCTCAACTATTTTGATACTGTGAGCACCACTTTGATGCCATACCAAGTGCTTGAGCACCATTAAATCGAATATAATAATTACTAGCGGACCCGTGCGAGAAATCTCGCATGTTCATAAACCACACTTTCCCCGGCGTCCCTACGCCCAAAATGCGAACTGGACAGCAATGATGTCGCGTATTTTCCTGCAGCAACAGTATTTGCAAATCGCACACTTCTTACAAAAATTGATATTTATGAAATTAGAATGCAATTCGTCACTGCTAATGTCATTTGTGTGCTGAGTCAATTGATTGACAGCTTAGCTGTAACAGTCACCGGTTATTCGATATTTATGAAATTATACGATTTGAGTACTCATTCCTTTGATTTACTGTTTATGAAATCCATGCAAAATGATAAAGGAAAGTCCTCAGAATGTTAGAATGACATGAAACTGGTGTCACCGCGGCCAAAATGTGAAGTGGACAGCAATTATGGAGCGTATTTTCCTTCGTACATTTTTAAAAGTATTTTTTTTAAGAAATTATAGATATTTATGAAATTATAGTGCAATAAGTCACTGCTAATGTCTATTCTCTTTCATTTGAATGCTCATTTGTCACGATAGTTCGCTTGTGAGCGCCGCAGGAGGGATGCATACTACTGAAATAATATATATGATAATAACAATGCAAGAAACATACACCACTATTTCCTTTTCCTATCTCTCTCTCCCACCCACAGAAGTGCTGAAATAGCGATGGATTCGCCGCTCACCAGGCATGCTGCTATTGCCTGCATAGTTCATGCAGATAAGATACTGTAACGTATATTACGTGTGGACAGTTGAGTCGAATCAGCCTCTTTCGTGTTATTGTGCTCATAAAACACCGATGTCCAATTATTTTTACTGTAGATTAGAAATAGCCTGCCATTGCACAAAATGATAAAATCTCTGACTGTCAAAACTCGTAATGAAATACGGTAGTACATTATGCAACAAGCCTATAGTGGCAATAATTAAGACACGAGTATGTTTATAAAACGAGCGAATCGAGTTTTATAATTTCCTTACGAGTTTATGTTCGACGATAATTGAATCGGTCATTTCTAAAAGGCCCCATTTGCATGGAGACTAGTTTTGAGAAAAACACAAAAATATGTTTTACATTTATACTATTGATCTGAGACCAACAATTTTTGTACATTACATGTCACCGCCATAATAGCTGTCTCGACACAACATTTGATTGGTTTGGTTCATTAGATAGGACAGAATAAGCTTCCAAATTCTGCAAAATAAGGGCCTTTTAGAAATGACTCTAAAGAGTCAATATTTGTATCAGTAGGAAATAAAGAGCGGTTCTGGGGCAGGGGCTAATGCGCAAGATGGCCGCCGCGCGCAACCACTCTATGTTATTCTTATGGAGGGGTCAGTCAGAGCTGGGGCAGGGGCTAATGCGCAAGATGGCCGCCATGTCCTGAGACCGTGAATAATGTCACAGGGGGAGTTCGACCGTGTAGTCACTAAATGGAATATTTATTATTATTATTATTATTATTATTATTATTATTATGTAATTATTGATTAATCATGTACAATCAAGACCAGTCTTATATAATCCACTTTATAATTAAGTGGCACTGTCACTGTGGAGTCCCCGGTCTGAGTCCTGGCTTTGCCAAGAAATATAATTTCTGGTCTGATAGTTGGAATGGGGTACACTCAGCCTTGTGAGGCAAAACTAAGAAGAGTGGGGTTAATTCATACTCAGCCATTTTGCCTAACCCAACTTTACCTAACCTCACCTAACCTAACCTAATCTAACCTTACCTAACCCAACATAACCTTAGTTCACCGAACCAAGCATTTCCTCACTTAACTTCACCTAACTTAACCTAACCTAACCTAACTTTACCTAACCTAACCTTTAAAGCTAAGCCAAAGGCTAATCAACACACTCAAAGTATATAAGGGCACATGCAACTATCTTTTTTTTTGCTAGTCTTATAGAGAGTAAGGCAAAGCTAACAATTGCACTTTGGCTACTGTGCAAAATGTTCGCTACACACAACCAGCTTAGGATTACAAAGTCAGTTAAGTTTTAAAAAGTAGAAGCTTTTATTCATTTTTTTTCTTTTCATTTTCATATTTTACACATTGCAATTTGTCAAATTCCAATTTACAGTTTTTAAAATTTTAGTTTTAAGTTTTTTGAATTTTGTCAGTATGGAAACATGGATTTTTCAATTTTGTTGTTTACATGTTTTTGATTTAGTCCGTGTCTAAAGTTTATATTTGCCAAACACGATTTTTTCATTACATATAACAAGGCTGTATACCTTATCCCAAAGCATATAGGTAATACATGGGATATACTATACTTTTGAGTACCTAGTTTAGCTAACTAAAGCATTTTCTCAAAATTACTAGAGGTTAACAGTTTGGATTAGGAGTGGGGGGGGGGGGGTGAGTAGTAATTAAACATTTCCAAGCAGTGTTCATACAATATTTTTTTATTCATTTTAAATATATTTACACTATTTACACATAATACATTTGTTATAATTACAGTTGTTTTATTTTTGTTTTCCATTTTTATTTATGTTTGCATATGAATACCATTTTTTTCTTTTTGTGTTTTCTATGTTTAGTGCTATTGTTTTATTTCCTAAATTGTTTTGTTTTATGTATTTGGTATATGCAGGCAGAGGATTCTGATATTCTTAACTTAACTCTTTAAGCATGGTCAATGATTGAGTAATGACCATAGGCATGAGTACCTATACCATTAGTATCAATTACTCGTTTATCATCACCAGGACACAAAGCAATTTTGTTTAGTCTTATAGATGATATGTCATGGTGTTTAGAAGCGATAATGTTCATTGGTATTCTTTTTACATTGTTTTTCATGACACAATCCTTATAATCTTGAAAGCTTATACAATTTTTGACAACACCTCTACTAATACCTTTAATCTTTTTGATTTCTTTACCATTTATGTCTAAAGCATACATTTTAGCTCTAAGTCCAACAAATGCTTTAATAATTTGTCCACAAGCCTCGTCTTTAAATTTTCCCAACGTTTTCTTGTTTGATATAGAGTAACATATATGATTAGTAGGATAATCAGATGTGTCCAGGTGTTCTAGAAAATCCAACTTGTCTTGATATGCATCTTGAGTGTTAACCAAATAAATGAACGAGTCAGTATCCATATACATGAGTTTAAGATTGTCCATGCCATAATAGGGTAGCAGGACATCATAGTGGTGGGAATACATGAGGGTTTTTGAAATATCCAGTATACACATTCCAATATATATATATAGGCTTATTGAATACAATGTTACGTTTAGCCATGTGGAAAGCAGCTAGGTTAGGACCATAAATTGTTCTGTCAATAAATGTCGGCTTTGCTATTAGCTTTTCAGCCTTTTTGCTGTCAGTCACAAGACGTATGTCTATTCTTTTACGAATATTTTCCATTGTTTTTCCAAAAATGGCATTGTTGAATAATTTGTATAGATTTTTCTCAAAATCATTTTTGGCTTGTTTTCGAAGGTTGTTATTAAAATCAACATATGCCTTTAGCCAAGGTCTTTGTTTAAACTTTAACACACGATGAATTTTTACCAATTTTAGTCCATGATCTAAAGCCTGTTTAAGTGCCATGTAATGAACAACGTACCGCCTTCGATTTCCAAGATGAGGAATTAGTTTCTTGAGAGACGAATCCTTAGGTTGTGTACACTCTGGTAGGAAAGGTAAATCGTTGTGTAGATCATGAAGGTCGCATGGGTAATCAACATCAACGTCTAGAATGTACCCCACAGGATCGTCTTCCTTTAGTGTTTCTAGATCAACCGTATCTGGAGAAACCCACTGAAATCCACCATAAGGAAGAGAGTGACACATAGCCCACCCATATTGGTTGTTGGCATCATCATAGGTAATAAACTGCGATGGTTTCTCAGAATCATAGGTTTCCATGTATTTATTGTTAGCTTCAGCATACCGATGAGACACCTGGCATATGCCTCCACGTATTCCAGACTCTATTAAAAGAATCTGATCGTAATCCTGTAGCAATTCCAGTGTAAAGGAGCATTGCCTCGAAACTTAAACCAGGCGAAGTAAAGAAGTGTGCAGCATCCACTCGGTGTGTTTCTAATGTTTTGTTTCTGAACGTTTCAAAGCTGTCTGCAAGTAGGAGTACATCTGAAGTTAGGTAGAGGTCACTATACCCCCCTAGAGTTTTAATGTTGAACTGATTCCATACATTTTTGGCATGTTCATAGTCGTCTTGACTAACATCTTCTTGACTTAATTTGTTAAAGAATGCCTCTTTTGGAGGTAAACACGTTTCATTTAACTTTTCCCATGAATCGATGTAATCATAACAAAATACACCTTTACGAGTCATGAGCATTGCATTTTCTTTTCCAAAGTACTTGTCTGTTTCAGGGTATGATGTTAAATTGGAAACTAAGTTTTCCAAACTACTTGGCATTAACCGAAACGTGTCCACAAATCGAAGCTTAACATTTCCTACATATTTGGTGAAGGAAATGTACTTTTCTTTGGAGTTAGCAATAACATCTACTCTCTCAGTAGTACATCCCAATTGTTTAACAATGAAATTTGCATCGTAACCACTCATATTATGTAGAAATACAGGAACGGGGTTACGTGTTTTACACCTCAAATTACAGTTATTGTGTGCACTTCCACGGTATTCCCCTGTAATATGGCAATGGTCTCGAACTTTCCAGTCCTCTTTGGTAAATGGTTTATGACACAAATAACAGGTTTCAGAACATTGGAACTCTGCTTCTTGATCCTGAGTTAAGGCCTTTGGAATATTTAAGCTGTAAAGGCGATCGATTTCATTAGCTATTGAGATCAAACAGTCCATAAACTTTTCTGCAGCGTCAGGTCCACGATAAATAACAGGTTGGCTTGGAAGGTTTGTATTTATGTGTTCCACAGTAGGTGAGGGTTTAACATATATACCAAAGCTCATAGGAACATGACTCTGGTATGGCACTGTATAACTTGCCTCAGGATTGGGTAGACATGTTTGATATGGTAGAAGTATACTTTCAAAATCTGCATAGATAACGTAAGGTATTCTTAACATTTTTTCAACATTTAAGAATTTCACAATTGGGTTTTTAATAGGCATTTCAACCCTAGCAATGTCATGTTGGACACACACAGCTCTATGTTCTTTTAATTTTTCCATTCCTTGTTTTCCATATCGATTATCAAAGTGAGTAAAACACCGTTTACACGTATATATCTTATGTTCATAGTGGGTAATCTGATGTCTTACTAGTTTATCAAAATCTTTGATAAAGACGTAGTGGTTCTGTCCAGATGAAGAACTTAGTAGGAGGAGGTCACGATGGTCTTGTAGCTCTTGATCCACAACCTTTAGAGGAAACACTTTGTTGTCTTTTTCCAGTCCAAATACATTTATGGATATGTCGTTGGCTTTCTCAAATTTGGGAATGTCAGCTAGCGATGTAGGAAATGATATTACTGAAAAATCATACTTGTTTTCCAGATCCTTGTATTTACTAACGCGTTTAGCATCAGTTTTAACCAGTTTTGCTAAAATAGCATACATAAAACACCTCTCGTCCTTAAAGTTTTGAGGATTAATGCAGGCTTTTCTTGCTTGTATAGCTGCTGGTAATGGAATATATGTGCTGCCACGCAAGGGATTGTACTTATTTATTTTCAATCGAACTCCTTCCACTGCTAACAAAGCCCAATTACTGCCTTTTAGCTCAGATTCTTCCATTTCAGTAGTTAACTTTGTAAATTGTGTTTCCAAGAAACTACTTAAGTCTGTTTCCAAAAATAAGGCCTGATTTCGTGTTTTAAAAGCACGATCTGTAATTTCATTCGTAGACGTATGAATGAATCTACATTCAGCCACAAGATTAACTTTTATTGACTTGTGCATTGCTAGTTCTTTCTGCATAGCTTGTATTATTTGCTGTTTGGACTCTTTAAGGTATGAATTTAAATCCTTACACGTATCACAACGTATAAAATAGGATTTAAGACGACCTTGAAAAGACGTTTCATATTCAGTAAGTCCATTATTATCAGGAACCATTGAGAGCAGATAATGTTTTGTAGGCTCAGTTTTTTGTCTTTTAGCTGCTGACACAATATTACAACATTCTTCATGGCGACGTCCATTGTAGGCATTGTTGAATTTACTGCCACAAGTTTTGCACTCATAAAATTTACCACACGATACTTCGTGACGCTTTCTATCATAGTCCCGAAGAAAAGTCTTTCCACACTCTTTACACATATAGCTAGGCATGGTTTCTTCCATTATGGATGTTGATTTTCTGCAAACAGCTGCTTATTGCGTATCACAAGGCTGTAGGCTGGTCAGTGAGACGGACTTTCACGATGTGAACACTGCAAAAGGTAGTAATCAACTGATTGTATTCCTGCTAAGAGACCTCTTATATAACCTAATCAAGACCAACAGCTACTTACCACGTAGTACACGGCTAGAGCCTACTGGGTGAGACGATCTTTCACGATGTGATCACTGTTAAATGTAGTAGTCAACTGAAAATATTCTTACACCCTACTAAAGGTTATCAGGTACTTACTGCACATCAAAAGGCTGTACACTCATATGTTAGACACTCTCTCTTGCTAACGAACCCTATATTCCCTATAAATGGCTATACATGTTAGTTCTAAACACTTAATGGTTATTTATGTATTAACTTTATATACACAGCTTATACGAGCACGTTTTTCACGCAATTAAACTTTGTCAAATAGCCACATGTGACACGCAAAGTATGTTTCCGCTATCTAGCGGTGACTATGAGAACTACCTGAACGACAGCATGGCCAATGCCACCTAGAGAGAAAGCCTTGCGATACGATTTATGACGTCATAGCCTTCCGGCCGTCAGCGAGCGCGCTACCCAGCGCTGCTGCTATGAACAACCTGTGAGGAAACGCGACTGAGTGTTTATGTATCAAATTACGTTCTACAGACGAGAATAAATAAATAACGAAACCATAAATTAAACATATGGTCAGAAGTTGATGCGATCGATACATTACTCTAGCTAATAAATCGACGTTTTCGATCATAATCGATAAGTATGCATTTCGAACCTTGCGAGCGTGAACTTGACCGAAAACACTGATGTCTCAATAAATGCGATATATAGAAGAATTCATTAAAAAACTTGACAAATATTCACCCCATTTTAAGGTGAGATGTCAACTACACAACGAGAAGAAAAGACACAACAAATAACCAATTAATCTGTAACAGTTAAAGCAGAAATTAATATCTACAGTATAGTCAATCATATCTGTCCAAAGGTCTAGGTTTGATTCCCATCTCTGCCGAGAAATTATTGTTGTTTTAAGGGGCGCAATTACGAGGTCATCTGCCCCTAAAAATACAATTCTGATTTGATTGTGGAATGAAATTCACTCAGCCTCATGAGTTAAAACTGAACTGAGAAGAAGTGGGTTCGATTTCTCCTTTCTCCTCCAGGTAAATGCTGGGATTGTTCCTAGCAGAAGACCATGGTCACCTCCTTTCCAAGGGCAGATGACCTCGTAGTTCCTCCCCTTAAAACTACAATACCGTACCTAACCTTCCCAATTCTAGCATCACAATACATACATACAAATTCTACCCATATCCAAGTACACATGGCTGATGACAGTGATGTCATAACCCACTTACAAAACAACAACAACAACAACTAGCCACAGAAAGTTTTCATGCATGATATGAAAACAGGTAGTAATGGCATGCCTATGAAAGAAAAGGTTACCTACTGAAATGGAACAGAGCAGCAGTCATGAGACATGAGAACATTTACAAAAGAGGAAACTTTTTGTTGTTGATGATTCATATAGGGGCATGATGATGTGGTAATAATTTAGAAACAAACACTTGATATAGAGTAATCCTACAGTAACAGTTTTCATATGGCAATATTTACAATATCAGGCATGGCATAAGCTTACCCGACAATACATAAAACATGCTAATTACCAGTGATCTTAGCACTTTGTTCTCAACAGAATACAGTGAGTCATCTGCAAAAACATGTTGTTCTCATATTTTCTATGTTACACAAACTGTGCTGTTTCATAAAAAATAATAATAACTAAAAGATGACCATACGTATCCTTCACTAGTTAAATAAATATCCATATCCAAGTACACACGGCTGATGACAGTGATGTCCTAACCCACTCACAAAAAAACAAGTAGCCACAGAAAGTTTTCATCCGTGATAAGAAAACAGGCTAGCAATGGAATGCCTATGACAGAAAAGGTTACCTACTGAAATGGAACAAAGCAGCAGTCATGACACATGAGAACATTTACCAAAGAGGAAACTTGTTGTTGATTCATAAAAGGGCATGATAATGTAATAATTTACAAACAAACACTTGATATAGAGTAATCCTACAGTAACAGTTTTCATATGGCAATGTTTACAATATCAGGCATGGCATAAGCTTATCCGACAATACATAAAACATGCTAATTACTAGTGATCTTAGCACTTTGTTCTCAACAGAATACAGTGAGTCATCTGCAAAAACATGTTGTTCTCATATTTTCTATGTTACACAAACTGTGCTGTTTTGTAAAAAAAAAAAAAAAAAAATAAGAGATGACCATATCTATCCTTCACTAGTTAAATAAATATAGCCTTTTCAAAAGATCCTTTCCACTTTTCAATACAAAATTGTTGTATTCCCTATTATATTGATAGCACTGAATGAAAGTAGAACGAGCAATAACATTCTCTATACCGGTAGTACATGAATTAGCCAAAATACCTCAACAAACGATGAGAAATAAATCAGGGAATGATGTTTTAATAGATGTTTCCTCCTCCGCTGTCTGTGACTCACCCAGCCATCCCAAATAGGATCACGACTTATGTAGGCAGAATTCCAGCTGTGGCCACCATTGTCCACATCAATCATCATCAAACCGGTATTGCCAACCTCGCCCTTACGGTACTATGCTGCACCAACACCCTTCGATTTGTCAAATCCAATGGTTTTTGACGCGTCCAGATCAATGGTTTTGTCAACCGTGCCCCGCTGGCTGCACTCGGCCAAAGTCGCTCCTACACCGACCATTCTAACCTTCGTTTTGTGGTATCCAATGGTTTTTGACAATGGTTACATCCTAACGTGTCCAGATCAATCGTTTTGTGTCAACCGTGCCCCGCCAGCTGCGCGCAGCCAAAGTCGCACCTGCACACGACCATTCTAACCTTCGTTTTGTCCAATCCAATGTTTTTTGACAATGGTTACAGCATAACGCACCCAGATCAATGAGTTTTGACAATGGTTACAGCTTAATGCATCCCGATGATTTCTTTGATCAACAGTGATTTTGTATCTCACATGTTGGGAACAATGTGTGCGCACCGGAGCGTGCAGCTAGAGTGAGCCGTGATGACAGTTGAACGAGATGCAAGCGCTGTAGAAACATGGCAGCCGTTTTTAAAATAGCAATAAATAAAAACACATATTTACGAACTTTAGCACATATATGAGGTTCAGTAGTGACAATTCAAATTGAAATCAACGGTAGCTATGAATGAAGATAGAACGCGCGATAAAATTCTCTACAATACATGAATTAGCCAAAATACCTTTTGAAACGATGAGAAATAAATCAAGGAGCGATGTTTTAATAGTTATTTCCTCCTCCGCTGTCTGTGACCCACCCAGCCATCCCAAATAGGATCACGACTTATATAGCCAAAATTACAGCTGTCAGCGCTATTGTTCAAATCAATCGTCATCAAAACAGTACGATGACAGTTCAGCCGCTAGTGCGCATCTTTAGTGCGCACACTTAGTTAATTACATCGTGCACCGAATTGAATCGTTTATTCACCATGGATTGTGGAAATTGCCTCATAACGAACTGTAATTTCAATCAGCGATTCTATGATCAACTTTTCCCCGCACAACTGTGGTTTTGAAAATGTTTACAGCCTAACGCACCGAGCGTTTTGTGTCAACCGTGTCCCACTAGCTGCGCGCGGCCAAGGTCGCACCTACACCCGACCATTCTAACCTTCGTTTTGTCTAATCCAATGGTTTTTGACAATAGTTACTGCCTAACGCATCCAGATCAATGGTTTTTGACAATGGTTACAGCATAACACGTCCCGATGAATGTTTTTTTTTAATCAACAGTGTGTGCTGCTAGAGTATGCCTTGTTGACAGTTCAACGAGATGCAAGCTCTGTCAGAACATAGCAACCATTTATAAAAAGATCGATAAATATAAACACATATTTATGTACTTTAGCACATAACTTATATGAGGTGCAGTATTGACCAGGTTTCCTAATTTCAATGTTGATGCAAGTGTATAAGCTGCATTCTACTTTCATTTAGAATTAATATTATATTATTTACAGGGTGGATACATTTTTAGGCATTTGCACCTTCAACAGTCCTTATGCGAACAGTTCCTAAAAATACTCTCTAGCACATAGTTACATTAGATTAAAACTTTTAAAATAGGCCTACATTAACGTTCATCCAATGAAACTAGATGTAAAGAAACTTGCAAGACTTCATTCAGTCCATTGTTAAAAATCTGAACAAATAAAAATTTGTTCCAGTGAAACATTCTTCAGATTGTGTTCCATTTTATCTGTGAAATTGAAACAAAAGCCCTCTTAGAAATTGTATGTTAAAATTGCATGAAATATCCCATTTAAAGCGTACACTTACCCTCTCCATTCTAACCTTCGCTTTACAACCAACATTCTCCAAAACACTCTGCTGGTTGTAGAGCTATTTACCACTTTCTGGACTGGACGTTTAATGTGACTGTACACAGAGGTTATTAGTTGCATTTTAAACTGACATCTCCACTATAGGACAACTTCTTGCAATCAGTTCAACGTTTGGTATGCTAACACTACATTCCTCAATAATTTCAAGAAATGGTCACCTATTGAAAATGCCAATTCATTGTTCATCCTATACTTCAGTGGCGGCCGGTAATAAGGTTGCAGTGATACACAACGACCAGATTAATTCAATAAAAACAATTAATACCGTAATAATATTTTTAGTAATAAAAGCTGTACGTTTACTTTTATATGCATAGGAATTCATAATTCTGTTCTTTAATAATTCAGGAAATCTTATAGTAAGTTACTGTGAACTGTCTGAGAAAGCAAAGCGCGCCAACCGTTTAGGAGTGCTCGTTACCAGGCCCGAGCTCTGACTAGATCTCAATAGTGAAGGGTATGGCAGAGATGCTAGACCGAGTAGGTCCTATCCCAATAGTTAACTCGGCTGATCGTTGCTTCCTGATTGCAACAAGGGAGTCGAGGAGCGGACGGAGACATCTGAGATGCTCCGTCAACTGCCGATACCATGTCTTGCAGGTTTTCATGTAGCCTAACTATTTAATCCGGTGATCCAGTGGCAATGTGATGTTCTCTGAACTGCGGCATTCGTGATGAATGAGGTACATCCGTTTTACCGCACAATTGAATACAGTTTTCTTTGATATCAAGCAGTCTTTTATCCCCCCCCCCCTTAATGAAAAAGGACACATCCATAACAATTATCCACCAGCCGCCACTGCTATACTTACAGATTAGTAATTAGCCATGTAAAGATGTGGATCAAGTAACACAATATTAATTGAACCAGAAGGTCATTATCATGGTGCGCCCTGGAAATCGCGGCAAACTATGGCGTCATTTGGCTGGTCAGGTGCGGAGCGAGTGGACCTTGCAATACCCTGCTCCGCTGACTCATATCGTTAGATCACACGTGTTTTGTCATTTATATGAATGTGTATCTGCAAAGCTTAGAAGTTAGTGTTGCACGTTTAGTGAGTATTGTGATTACTGTGATTGTTGGTCATGCCTAGACACCAATTGACACAACGCGAACGTGTGTATATCCATAATTCGTATATGAAAAGCAGAAAGTCTTGTTCTTAAACAAGATTAAAATGTCGAATCAAGTTTCCAAGAAGACCTGTGCATAATGCCAGTACAATATAGGAGGCTCGCCAAACGATTCAAGAAAACAGGCACGGTAAATAATAAACATTTTAACAGACAACGTTGTGTTCTTACAGAACGGGGACACCAAGAGCCAGCTGATGAGCCAGCTTGGTGTCCTAGGCGAAACCCCACACAAGACACGGCACAAACCTATCAGAATTGCTGAGATTGTTGTCCATTCTTTCATCAGGAGATGTCAGGTGTGTGTTACAAGAGAGGGAGGACATTTTCAGCATCGACTATGAGCACTGTACATATTATTGAACATGGTTGGTAAAAGTGTTCAAGTGTGCACCAACCACCGACTGAACATTGTACGCGTGCCCGCGATCAGCGCCAGTCAACGCCGGCTGAGCTTGCCGTGTTTACCGGGGCGCACAATGATAACGACACTGTACATACAATGAAAGAATATTGTAAAATTCCTAATTTCTACTGAACGGCCATGAACAGTTATTGGACAAGCTTCCTCCTCTTATGCTGAGCCAAAGTTTTGGGTGAAAACCTGTCGTTAACATTGTGTACAAAATTATTTATCAAGATATTACTGGCAGTGCCCAGTACAGTCTTTTCAATTAATGCCCTGGCGTGCTTTGGGCAGCTGTGCCCCATAAACAGTACAGTGGGCAGACATCTTTGTGTTACATTCACCAAAACACTCTGCTGGTTGCAGTGATGCAAAAATTCTGTCTTGTAGCTATTGAGTAGCTTACTCATAACAACAAAAGTAAATGCAGCACAGTTGACTACATCTGCATGGGGATAGCATAGTCCTCCTCGGTTATTGGCATTTATTAGGCTGGCGTGATCACTCTGGCCTGCCTCATCGCAAAGAAATACTTTGCAATAATTGCAATCATATCGCTTTAAAAAACCATATGAGCAATAACCACTGATATAGTGTAAGAGAGGCCAATACTCATCTTGTAGGACTTCTATATCACTATCATCAGCAACACAAGCATCAAAAGCACTTATGTCACATGTCTTGTCTTCTTCAAAATACTCACTCACTGCAGCATTGAGGTCCAGGATGCTCTGAAGGCGCAATTTATTCTCCACCTCAAACACTTGCCTCAGGGAAATATTGTACTGGCTCCCTGCCAGTTGTCGATATTTTCCAAATCGAGCTTCTAGGTTATCTGTCTGTATTTTGCCTGGTAGGAAGAAGCTATGGCCTTTCTCAGAGAGACAAAATTGTGCCATTTCAATCATGCACTTGGTAGAAAGGGTGATTGCCGCATGTGTTTCCTTGCTCAGCTTTCCAGGCGAGGCAATTGTTTTCCACCTATCTAGCCATGACACGATTTCCTGGAGGCACTCGATATGAGAAGAGTTGGTCGTTATTGGTTCCTGAAGAGGATTCCTAAGGCGTTTTCCTTTCCATAGCGTCTTAACGTTCATGATGTCCCACCATCTGCAAATCAACTCAATAAACTGTGCAGTACTGTCCCAGGAGGGCAAGTTCTTCTTCGGCCCAATCTCCCTTATTGCCACAGCTAGAGGTTTATTAAAAATTTGCAGAGCTAGTGGAACATTCTGTCGTTCCAAATTGGTAGGGTACAGGGATTTCAGAGTCAAGGTAAATCCATATTTCAGGAGATTGTTCTTCTCTAACACATGCAACTCCTTCAGTGAACCAAATGATGCAATCTGTAGTCTGTCATGCTCTGTCAAATCTGGAAAATGCAACTCTTGGTGCTTTGCATTCAGCCAGTTATTTCTAATACATTTGAGAATGTGCACAGTGTCAATTGCAAAGAAAAGCTTTCTGTGTGCATCTTTGGGGTGACTATAAATGTAATTTAATTCGGGTGGATCGCTCAGGAGAGATACAGCTTTCCTATTAATAGCACTGTTGTCTGAAATCAGTGCTAGAACTTCAAATCCGACTTCTTCCAGTCCAAGAATGACTTTCTTCATCATTTTGAATAATGCTTCACCTCGAATGTTCACAACGGGCATGATGTGAGCAACATCCTTGTATGAAGAAAGCAAGCTGTGGACCATAAACACATAAGCACTTGTTGCACACTCATCGCTATTTACAGCACTACCTACAACCCTTCCCTTTTTGTAGTCTAACTGGGGTTTAATGTGAACCTCATCCATCGAAAGGAGGACTAGTTGATCTTCTTCTGATAAGAGTGAAAATTTCTTTCTCATATACAAAAGAAAATTATCACTTTGCTCCTGTATAGGATTCGTCAAAAGCTTGGAACACACTAATTTCAAGGTACGGGGTGCAGGAAGAGTGACATTCCCTGAACCTCTTATAAATCTATAGCAGTGAGGAGAAATAGAATGAACCAGCGATGAGAATACAAGCAATTCCCAGGAATAGTTTTTCACTTTACGCTTTGTTAGCAAGTGAACTTGCTCTTTTAAGAAGTCTAATGTATCCTTCTTCTCAGGGAACTTACTCTCCAAGTTCTTAAATAAACTGTCCATAACAGATACAGTATCCTCAACACTTTGATGTTCATATGCATCAGGATCAGCATACACTGAATGAGCATTCCTTATAAGTTCTTCAATTTCTAGCACTGTACCTAACTGTCTTGGTAAAGACATGTTTTTACAATGTTTCACTTCTGTATTCGATACATACAAGGAGGCACTCAAACCTTCTGTTATCTTAATGCAGCAACGCAAGTGTGGACTAGGATTTTCCTTCATTAAAATAAAATATATACAAGATTCCTCTCTAATACAATTCCACTCAGGATGAAGACTCACACTGTTTAACTTCACCTTCAGTTCCTGAAAGTTTCTAAATGAAACTGCTTCCAGATTCTCCGCCAATGTCTGCATACTTTCAGCGAGAGCCTTCGATAAACTTTCATTATCAATCCTACGCCTCCTATCATCTGGATCTTCTCGGCAGACAGTTGCAGTGTCAGTTAAATACTCTGGGCAGTTGGGGAACTGAGACGGGACTGCTCCTAGGAATTTAATTCGAATATTAACTTACGATACAATCATTTTATCACCTTGCATTACATTAATTACTCTATTTATTCTAAATTTATTCAATCTCCAACCTGATTCACACACACCTCTTCCCCCACCCCAATAAGAAATGTAGCCTAATGAATTAGATTACTGCAATAGAAAAAACCTAGATTAATCAGTGCCTGCTACAGGTTATCGGTCTCTAACCTCATGCAGTTAGCTTGCAATATAAATATGAATACTATCCATATTAACACCCACTTATACCTCCCACTTGAAATTGATAGCCCCATAAAACAAATAAACCTAACCTACAACATTAGCCTGTAGCACATAATTTAGGTTAGAAAATTCTGACTTCTACATCTAAATGAATTTTCGTGAGCAGAAGAGCTAGCCAATGCTATAATTTAGGGGTAGGACTATTTGCTTACTAACCTTTAATCAGTCTCGGTTTATACAACGGAGCAGTAACTAGCTTTCCATTCTTTTCATCATACATACTAGTGGTCCATTGAATTTCATGTGGCTTGAAATGGATGCCACAGACCTACAAGAAAAGAGACTTGGTTACAAAGTTCCTTCCTCCCATTATACTAAACTTGTGAGAATTGGAGCATAAGTATTGATTTAACACGTACCATGGAATATTTCGTAGGAATAAAATCCTTGCGGTGAATGGCTCGTATCCATTTCGACTTTTCACCTTCATCATTAGGAAAAGAGAAAACGTTTACTTTCGGTCCATTGGCGTAATTGCCTTTACAATTTGGAACGCTGCACTTATTAGGCATAACTTTACACTGCACTGATAACCATTAAGTATAACTGGGTAGGGAATCTGAGCAAATCAGTAACTGGGACTGTAAACACGACACACAACACGCGGAAAACACACCATAACCTGCAAACTAGAATGTTATGTCTCAATGTCCACGGCCGGGCCTCTGTGACGTCACTACCTTGTCAACTCCATATCGCAAGGCTTTCTCTCTAGGTGGCGTTGGCATGGCACCTAGCGCTCTGTATCATTACTGAACGATCAGCATGCTATCTAGCGGTCGATATCAAAAATTAGTCAACTACCAGCATGCTACCTACCGGTCGATATGACAACCCACTCAACTACTAGTATACATCCCAATAATGAACACATTTGCTCATATCCACTAACAATACACATAGCGGGTTTGCTTTATCGTTTAATACAAATATATCTTGTTAAATAATGTAACAAAAAGTTACATGGCACAATTGTATGGGAATGTTGCATTACCTAAAATGTAATAGTATGTAAGTGTTTAACATTTACAACAGGCTTATAATGAAGGATTATGGTGGTGGCTTATCGTGGTGGCTTAAGATGGTGGCTTATTGTGGTGGCTTATCGTGGTGGCTTAAGATGGTGGCTTATGGTGGCTTAAGATGGTGGCTTATGGTGGCTTATGGTGGCTTATGGAGGTGGCTTATAGTGGTGGTATATGTTGGTGGCTTATTTTTGGTGGTTTACGTTAATACCTTATTTGTAATGGCTTATTTGACAAGTTATTTTGGTCAATGTATTTAGAGGATTTTTCTCTTGGTCTTGGAAAGTATTTCAACCCTTTTTTTATGGTAGCATAATGCTTACCGCCATGTTTGTAAGCAACAACAACACATTAAATTCCAAGAATCCAAAGTACTCCAAGGTTAATGATTGTCTCCCAACTCCATTCATCGCCTAGTCAAAAACATTATTTATTTTCAAATTTTTCAAAAGAGGTAAATTGGGAAAGTAGGCTATATGTTTAAACTAAAAATCATATCAAATCATATGCTAACTCCAACACCTACGACTATCCCACTCTCAGTCAAAAAAATATAATATTCTTTAAATATTTTTTCCAAAACAATATTTGGAAAGTAGGCCATATTTTGAAAACTATTCATCCTATAAAGTCATATATAGACTCAAACCAATGGCTTTTATATCCTTAATCCTAAGAACAAAATATGGAATCGTTGACATTTTTTCCAAAAAATGTTCTTTTTAAAACGGGGGCTATATTTTGGAAACTAGGAATTTTACAAAAAAGTTTGTTTAACGTAAATGACAGGTATTTACCCCCACTATCCACAAACCAAGTCCCAGGTCCCTGGGACAAAATTCTAAAAAGTTCAATTTGGAAAGTAGGCGATATTTTGAAAACTAATCATCCTAAAAAGTCATATATAGACTCAAACCAAATGGCTTTTATGTCCTTAATTGGTAGAACAAAACTTAACATTTTTTCAGTTTTTCCAAAAAAGGCCAATTTTCAAAATTGTTTATAGGCCTATTTTGGGAACTAAGAATTTTACAAAAAAGTTTGTTTAACGTAAATGAAAGGTCTTTACCCCCTCTACCCCAAAAAATACATATCAGGTCCCTGGGACAAAAACTGTGCAGTAGTGTGTTTTGGCCGGTTCCGCAGCCTCCACCTCCACACCCTCCACACCCTCCACACAAGATGGCGGCCGTAGCTTAACTTAACCTAGCCTAATCTAACAAGATGGCGGCCGTAGCTTAACTTAACCTAGCCTAACCTAACAAGATGGCGGCTGTAGCTTAACTTAACCTAGCCTAACCTAACCTAACCTACGAGGTGTGATCAAAAAGTTCCAAAAATTTGGCTGCAACTTAACCAAGCCTAGCCTAACCTAACCTAACCTACAAGGTGTGATCAAAAAGTTCCAAAATGGCGGCCGTAGCTTCACTTAACTTAACCTAAACCTACGAGGTGTGATCAAATTTTTTTCAAAATAGTGGTCATAGCTTAACTGAACCTTGCCTAACCTAACCTAAGCTAAACCTACGAAGTGTGGTCATAAAGTTCCAAGATGGAGGTCGTAGCTTAACTCAACCTAACCTAACCCTACGAGGTGTGATCAAAAAGTTCCAAAAATGGCTGCCGTAGCTTAACTTAACCTTTGAGTCATTTTTTTAACGGGTCCCGGAGGACGGGTCCTTGTTGACGGGTCCCTGTGGGCGGGTCCTTTGGACTGATCCCTATGGACTGGCCCCTGCATTTTATCCAAATTATGTCAAAGGGGCTGCGACAACGCGGTTATGTAGCCCCGTGTACTTTGGGTTTGTGTAGAATTTGTCTGATAACCGGTGTTAATTGTGAAGGCTGTGTTAGTGTGTGTTATCAGTGATTAAGGTAGAAGGACTGCAGACGTTTTTTTTTTCCAGTAGTTCCTACTTTTGATACCAAATGCTACCGTCCACGACACCTAGCTGCGGACGTGGCTACTAAATGTCATCGCAGTAAGCACCTGGCGGTAAACGTTGGATCTAATAGAGCGTTATCAAACTAACCTACAAATTTTAGTTTCCACAAGTGTAGTTAGTGGAAGGTTCTTTTTCATGCAATAAATCAATGGCATGGGACCGCCGGCTTTAGTTCCCCTCCGAAGGAAGGCATACTGATTTTAATGCTCTTAAAAGTCCGACGACTTAGGCCGCATGCTACCAACTACGCCACAGAAGCCGCCTTGACAGAAGAATAAGAACTGTATTAGTGTGTCATTAATACTGCTAAAACAGAAGTTTAGAATGTCCAGGTATAATAATTAATTGAAGAAACATGTTAATAGCTTTTACAATACAATTATATTTAAGAAAAAAATAAATACGACCATAACATACATAGACGATTATTGCTAAGGCTTGCTAGGCTAAGAAAAAGTGATCATTTACATTTACAATTACAGTATGTAGTATTAAGTAGAAACGAACACAACACACATAGACAAATTGGCTTTTACAACTATTGTTGGCAAGCAAAATAGATCAATTATAATTAAAATGAAATTTAAGAAAAGTAAGAACATTTCTATTTGGAGAGAACAGTCAGTACAATGCTTGGGCCTGTATCTTCGACGCCAGCTTAACAATATCAACTCAATTTTAGTTGTGCACATAATTAAAAGTTGCTGGAAGTCTCGATCGCATCGCAGAATTAATCCTTTTCATGTGGGAAAATGTTTTCTTGCATAACTAGTTGGGCGGGACTGAACACGGCAGAGTTGTCAGGATGAAAGAACGTCGACTGATAATCCGTGGCCCTTCACGAATGTCCCTGTTCAGTGAAAGCACGGAAGCAATTTTACACATCACATCACAATATATAATCCTTGATATAGTCTGGAATCGAACCCGAGACAGCCACATCCTTCACAATTCTAGCGCCAAACAGACATAAGACTTATTCACAGGCGTGCGCACAAGTAAGGTCCCCGCGGTTGGTTGAGGAGAGGTAGTAACGGAATCCCCCTAAGAAATAACTAACTTGAAAGAAGGCTTCAGAAGTGGGTTGGAATTACAAATGAAATATCACATATAGGGTTCCCTAGAGCTAATAATAAGGGCACCAACGGCTTCTTACATACAGGGCCCTCCAAACAAATGAAGATAAGGGCCTCTGAAAGCTATAACATATTACAGGGGCTCAAACTGAAGTTCTTAGATATCCAAAAGCTATAGGAAGCTCCAGACATCACCGGAATGTTCACCGTAGATAGTTGGTACTTATAAGATGATCCTTGAATACTAAAAGAGGCCTCCATACTGTTTGAGGGGTGGCTATTGATAATAAAAAGGGTACTTCATTCTTTCATGTCTCCCAACACAGCTTACGATGACCCAATAGCGAGTTAAAAGGACGTGAAGTGCCTCAGAGGTGGCTCCTACAGCTAATAGCGGCCCCCGGCCCCCAATGGCATAACTGTGACTTACAGCAGTCTAGAGGGGTCCCGGAGATCGGTCGCATGGGTGTATTGCATTTTGATGTTTTGATTCAGACTAAACAGACCGATAAAAACAAGATGTTCAGTAAAGAAAATATAGCCTAATTTCTCCTAAATGCATGGGTATTGTTATAACTCTTTGTCCTTTTCAAGGAGTATACCTGAATGTTGGTTGTAGTAGCTTGTTGAAATACAACGTGCTATAGGGATATTAAACATGAATATGAGGTGCCCTTTGCTAGTGCTACCTCTGTAAAAAAAAAAACATTCAATTCGGTTTCACCGTGTTTTTTAATTGATATGGGGAATGGATTTTCACACATACACGGCCGCTATTTGCAAACTATTGGGCTGATGACCTTGTAGTCAGTCATAAGATGCTTTCCACAAAAGGCATGTTGTTGCAAAATCTGGTAGAGATCAAATTATTAGGATGGTCGTAATTTGATTTAAGCTTTTAACATTTGAGTGGCCGTCATTCCGTTTCCGTCAAGATGGCGGCAATATAAAACATGACACTGAGGTGCCCTTTGCTAGTGCTACCTCTGCACCAAATTTCGTTCAATTCGGTTTCACCGTGTTTGAATTGATAGGGGGAATCAATTTGCACACATACTTCGCCACCATCTGCAAACTATTGGGCTGATGATCTTGCAGTTTGGTCAGAATATGCTTCCCACATAAAGATATGTTGTTGCAAAATTTGGTAGAGACTAGATTATTAGGTTGGTCGCAATTACGTTTTAGCTTTTAACATTTGGGTGGCCGCGATTATGTTTCCGTCAAGATGGCGGTGATATAAAACATGACACTGAGGTGCCCTTTGTTAGTGCTACCTCTGTACCAAATTTCGTTCCATTCGGTTTCACCGTGTTCGAATTGATAGGGGGAATCGATTTTCACACAAAGATGGCCGCCATCCGCAAAGTATTAGGCTAATGATCTATTAGTTTGGTCAAAGGATGCTTCCTCCATAAAGGTATGTTGTTGCAAAATTTGGTAGAGAACGGATGATTAGGTTAATCGTAATTTGATCTAAGCTTTGAACATTTGTGTGGCCGCCATTACGTTTCTGTCAAGATGGCGGCGATATAAAACATGACACTGAGGTGCCCTTTGCTAGTGCTACCTCTGTACCAAATTTCGTTCCATTCGGTTTCACCGTGTTTGAATTAATAGGGGGAATCGATTTTGACACAAAGATGGCCGCCATCCGCAAACTATTAGGCTGATGACCTATTAGTTTGGTCCAAGGATGCTCCACCCATAAAGGTATGTAGTTGCTGTATTTGGTAGAGATCGGATGATTAGGTTAGTCGTAATTTGATTTAAGCTTTGAACATTTGTGTGGCCGCCATTACGTTTCCGTCAAGATGGTGGCGATATAAAACATGACACTGAGGTGTCCTTTGCTAGTGCTACCTTTGAACCAAATTTCGTTCAATTCGCGTTCACCGTGTTCGAATTGATAGGGGGGACAGACATTCAGAGTACACACACTCACACACACACACACAGACTCACACAACACACACATACACACACACACAGACAGACACACTTTTTTCGCCCTGTGTTGATCTCATAAGTCTACTTTCATTTTTTGCAAAAATCGAATGTAGGCTAATAACGTTATACCAGTAGGCTTAATAAATTCGGTCTATTCATGTCACCAAAAATGATTTGTAGTTTCAGCCTATATCTTGATCTTTTTTCATTGGGATTGCCTTTGCTGCCCTGTGGCCCCACTTGACAAAGTGGCCCTATCTAATCCTTAAAGCTGCGCATGCCTATGGACTTGCTAACATGTTCTTCAGATATACCGTACCAAATCTGAGTTCGGGGAAACAAACATGTAACATATGCCAATTTTAAAAAATTCCTGCAATCTTTTTAAACCTAAGCTAGAGTGTTTAATATGTAATAACAGTCTAGATAAAGTCAGCAAAGACTGTTATTGTAAGACTGCTTATCATTCTCGTCCAAGTATGCTAATTAGACACATGAATAATAACCATATGTTATCCCTCGGGGCAGACAGTCTAAACAGCGGTCGGAGAAGCTATCACGCTCTATATCAGCTTAACACTACACTCAAGAAAGAAATAGGAGTAATCGTGTTTCCTCGAGTTACGATGATTCATCCTTTATTCAAGCTCAGGGACGTAAATTTGTATTTTAAGAGATGTAAATTATTTCGATCGACATATTCAATTTCAAGATATCTTTGAAATATTGAACTTATACTTTATGTTCGATCATTTTACCATCACAAATTATATGCACCGTATTTGAAATGCATTACCTTGGGCGCTTTCTCTGAGAGGCACATAATCTCTAGAAATAAAGTAAGCTTTCTTTCTAAACATTTGGAATTTTTGGCTAAAACTTAGTATTTATCCCAGATGGATGTATAGTGACCAAATATACCCTCTGTTTACTTTTCGCCTGTTTGTTTGATATGGGTTCGGATCCAAAACTTCTGAAGCGATATACATGAAATTTCGTATGTAAGTAGAAGGCACCCCTAAAAAAAGGTGATGATGATGAGTGTTGTTTTCAAGGGCCTAACATCTGGGTTATCGGCCCCTAATGGTTTGGGTGGTTGTGAAAATTAAACTAAAGCTAAAACTAACTACAGACATACTGTAGGCTACATACTAGAAGGGGAAATGGAAAACAAAAAGAAGAAGAAGGGAAATAAAAGAAAGGAGGAAAGGAAATGTCCTCAACCCTCAAAGAATGAGAATAATTAATGGACTTGGAAGAAAGAAGAGCGGTGAAAGGTAGATAGGAAAGATGAGAGGGTCCGCCCCAAAGGCAATAGAAGAAGAGGGGAAATCGGTCCCAGCTCAGGAAGCCCTTGGGGTCACCAACTCCCAAACTCACCAGCTGTGAGCCCATGAGGGTGTAGAGCTATCACTGGTGCACCATAAGTGGTGAGGCTATACACACCCTGCCTCCTTTAGGGCCTTCAGGAGAAGGCAGAAGATGCCATGAAATGAAAAAGAAGAGGTCTTACCCCGCGATGAATGAGGGATCAGGAAAGATTAAGGCGGGAAAGTGAAAGGCTTCCTAGGCCTCGGATACCCTAATACCGTTGGGGTCGGAAGATAACGAGAGTTGACCAAGGAATGTTGACAGAAAGCATGACAGAGAGGAGCCCGGCACAAGTGGAAGCAATGCCAAACTCAGCTGGGGTCCCTTGGTCGCTAATCCACGTCCCACTAGTTGTGAGCCCCTGGGTGGGCTAAAATAAAAATTTTGATACGTACCGTAACACAAAAGGGCGAGAGAGTTAACAGGAAGTCCTTAATAAATCCCGCAGTAACCAATTGTGCAATCTGTATCTTTCTCTTGACATCGAAATGCCAAGTGTGAGAACGGCTAACTGGTTCACCGCAAGGTGGCATGTGCTGGCGCGGATGCGGATATAGTTTGTATGGCTGAGTGCATAGCGGATAAGATGCGGATAAAGTTTGGAGAAAATTTGCGGATAGTTTTTAGAATACAATCCGATCTTGTTTAATATCATTACTAGGTCCCGGATGTTTATGACATACCGGTATCATATTTTTAGCCTATTTTCATTTTATGAAGAGATAGGCTTATGAGATCAACTTCTGTCCGTGTGTCTGTGTGTGGGTGTGTGTGTGATTCGTGTGTATGTCCCCCTAATAACTTCTAAACGGCAGGAGCGATTTCAATGAAACTCGGTAAGTTCATAGCACTATTCCGGACGACCCCGACCGTGCCCTTCAAATTTTGTTACGTCTCAATAATCCAACATGGCGGCTGTGCGAAATATTTCACCAGCATTCAATATCTCCGAAACTATTACCGATATCACCCTGGAATTTTGTACGGTGATAAAGTAAACTACTAGAAGTTCACCTATGTGACTTTAGAAAACCTGGTAACTACAAAACCAACATGGCGGCCAAGCGAAGTTGTGACTTTTAAATAGACTTTTCTCGCGATTTAACCAACCAAACGCAATGAAACTTGGTACAGTATATGTTTATACACATTGTAATGCACCGACGTCTTGGAAAGATGGCCCCTACAAGACTAGTATACGAGCTAGCGAAGGAAACCTTCTACTGTATATAGAGGAACTCAGGCTGAAAATGCCATTGCCAGCTACAGGACCATCTTCAGACCTATTAAAGTGAAGAAATGCCACCAGACTTCTATGTCACTGACGCAATGATGGACAGAATGTGGACCATGGAGAATCAGAAACAAAGACATATAATAATGAGACTTGCCATTCATGGTTTTCAACATAAGATTTGTTTGATCAGAGCTTACCATAGCCCGAGTGACAAATGTGTATGTGTACTATGCAACGGAAGGTGTACCAAGTACCATATTACGACATGCCCCAAAAGAACAAAATCACTTAGTGATTACAGTAAAACTTCCATTTTTAGCCTATTTCCATTTTATAAAAAAAAGGCTTATAATAGGAATTTTATTAATGCAGCCAATGGCCACGTACTTTTTTCTTTCTAGGACGGGCCAGGGAAGGTATATTGGATGGAAATCGGCCGTGGACCTATTGAAAGGAACCGTCCCGGCATTTGCCTGGTGGTGAAAATGGGAAACCACGAAAACCATTTTCAGGACGGCTGAGGTGGGATTCGAACCCACGCTCTCCCGATGCCAGCGAGGCACGAGGTAGCGCAATAGCGCTCTCGGCCACCGTGGCCGGTAAAAAATAGGCTTATGAGATCACCCTTTTGTCCGTGTGTGTGTGTGTGTGTGTGTGTGTGGGTGTGTGTGGATCTCCCGCTAATAACATCTAAACGGCTGGAGCGATTTCAATGAAACTTCGTAAGGTCTTAGTACTATTTTGGCCGACCCCAACCACGCCCCTCAAATTTTATTTCGTCCCACCAATCCAACATGGCGGCTGTGTAAATATTTCACCGACATTCCATATCTCCGAAACTATTACTAGTATCACTCTGAATTTTTGTACGGTCATAAAGAGCACAACTAGAATTTCACCTATGGGACTTTCAAAAACCTGTTAACTACAAAACGAACATGGTGGCGAAGGGAAGTTGAAATTTTTAATAGACTTTTCTCGTGATATAACCATTCAAACGCAATGAAACTTGGTACAGCAAATGTTTAAACACATTGTAATGAACTGGCATCTAATTTAGTTCAATTGTCTACATAACCTCAAGATGGCGGCTGTGCGAAATATTTCACCAGTGTTCTAAATCACCGAAACTAATACTGATATCACCCTCACATTTTGTACGGTCATAAAGGGTGCTACTAGATGTTCAGCTATGAGACTTTCAAAACCCTGTAAAATAGAAAACGAATAAGGCGGCCAAGCGAATGTGAAACATGTTAATAGAATTTTCTCGAGATTTAACCATCTGAGTGAAGCCGTCGGATTTTTAAGAGCGTTAAAATCCCTCAGTATGCCTTCCTTCGGAGGGGAAGTAAAGCCGGCGGTCCCATGTCATAGATTTATGGCATGTTTAAGAACCTTCCACTAATTGCACCTGTGTGAAGCTAAATTGGATAGGTTAAGAATGTAAACAACGCTCTTAGGTTTCTAGGTTCGTTGCTAAGAGCCGACTGCGGTGGCGTCTAGTAGCTAAGTTCTGAACTTGGCCTAGTAGTCGTTGACGGTGGCACTTGGCGGCAAAAGTAGGAATTATTTGAAAAATTCTAAGTTGCAGTACTTAAATTTAAAAAACAGATAACACACACTAATACAGTCATCACAATTAACACCGGTTATCAGACACATTCTACACACACCCAAAGTACACGGGGCTACATGACCACGTTGTCGCAGCCCCTAAACTTAAGAACCAACCAACCAACCATCTGAGCGCAGTGAAATATGGTACAGTAAGTGTTTATACACATTGTAATGCACTGGCATCTAATTTAGTTCAATTGTTTACATAACCTCAAGATGGTGGCTGTGCGCAATTTTAATTTTTTTTTAATTTCTCGTGTATTAATCATGCGATCGCAGTGAGCATTTGAATCGAACCTACGAAAAATTCCGTCATCAAATAGTACATAACTCTATGGCCTACATACATAAAAATCCAACATGGGGACCATCTAAAATATTTAGACGGTTCTCAATATCTACTAATCTATTACAGCAATCAAACTGAAATGTTGTATGTTGATAGAGGCAATTAACTTAAATAGGATATATGAAAATAGGCTGCATAGTTCTTCACGGAACTACTTGTTGTGTTTAATTTATTTGCTGTTTCAATAAAGGAAATCTTTATTTCAAAATAATAAAATATCTGAATGTCAAAACTTGTTTTTAAACACTATTATTGCAAAGTATAACGAGAGCACTAAATTACATTTAAAGAGCAGTGTGGTACCCGCGAGCACCAGGTGGAGAACGCCCGCACGAGCCGCTTGTCTTCAGTTCGTTACCACAGATAAAAATAATCCCTCTCATAACATAATGTACATTACGATGACAGTAGCATAACTCACTGTAAGGGCAATGATTTGTCTACATTTCAGCACTGACTTCTCCACTGACAAGTCGGTAATTGCGCAGACAGCTCAACTAGCCGTGCCTTTCTCTGACCAGTTATATGACTGGCTACATTTGTGACAGGCACCTGTAAATGTTTTCTAATTAAGTCCACTATGGGTGGAAGCTCATATCAGTACCTGTCACTAATTAGTGAAATCTGCAGACGACTGCCAGGCTGCTGCTTAATCTAGAGTCTAGACCAACTGTCCGGATAGCAGCGATGTGCCGTTTAGGACGAGCCCAACTTGGGTGGGCAAAGGGTGGACGAATATCTAGCAGTCGCATATTAAATTAGGCTCACGGGCTTTAACGACACTGCTGTGTATTAAATTCTGGGATGGCCTCAAAGCGTGCGTGGTTGGGCGATTGGGTAGGCCTTGAACCTTTTTAACCTATTTTCATATATGAAACAAGATGTTCAGCAAAGAACATATAGCCTACTTTCTCCTAAATGTATGGGTATATTTATAACTCTTTGTCCTCATCCCTAAAACCACCTCTACCACCATGTAGTGTTTGTTTTCTTTTATATTGATAATTAGCCAGTAAGTGTCAAAATCAATATTATATACTTTATGATGATTGAATAACAAAACTACTAACTTATTGTAATGCATTCACGTCCGTTAATCTCTATATTAAGCCAGCCTGCAAACTTAAGGATCTATCGTTTTGGGTACCTTCCCCTTAAAAAACCGCGCCAATCACAGTAGGTTGGTGCTGCGACCTAGCAGTGAATTCATATTTATCTAGTACGCCTCTGGGTGTTCAACGAGTAGGCAGTTTAAAGTAGCCAGGAGGGAGGCGATCCAACTGGCAGTGTTTAATGATAGAGCGTACAGTCACTCGTCCTGCTAGAAGGACCTTCCGGAAGTACTTTTGTACACAGCGGTGCGTCCTTCCAGCAGGACTTTGGACCCTTATGGCAAATGTTTGAACTGGCCTTCCAGCAGGACGCGTCCTTCCGGCAGTACTTTGGGTTATCAGAGCGTAATAATATTGCAGTTCTGGTACTGGGCAAACAATAAAAGTCTGTAAATATTCTAAAATATTCAATATGACTCATATTGACTAATACAATAACTGTCTCTTAACAACATATTGACTCTAAAATATATAAACGTATAAAGTATAAACGTGTTTTCTTATAGTACAGAGACTAAATAAATGTATGAGCGACGGCGCGTCCATCACTCGAGAATAAATAAATTTTAAAAAAGCCTAGTTGTGTTTTTGTCAATATCCCACTGCACAGTTGCACAACTACACGTAATTTAAACTACAGTACCATGACATTTACTGATATCATAATTACTAGCAAATAACGAGCGACTCCATGCATCTCCGCTGTTTGGAGCATCGAAATAGGTAGCAAAAACATAAACACAGTCACCATTACGTATAATCGCCGCCATTACTGAACGGTCAGAGCTACCAACTTCAGACTTGCATGCGCTGATTCGTTACATTTCCCTCTATATAATGGAAAAAAGAACGGTCCTGCCAGCCGGACGCTTCGTCCTCATATAAGCAATTGAATTACGTACTCAAATGAGGACCTAACTTCCTGCCGGCAGTGCCTTGTACGTTCTATCATTAAAGGTAATTGGAGCGCGATCGTGGCTAATAGTCAAACTACCAGTATGACAAAATTGCCATACTTTAGGAGGCCAGGTATTGACACAGCGGTATATTTGGAACAATACTACCCACATAACCCACAAGAGGACAGCACCGTACAGAGACATTAAGAAGGCTGTGGTTGATAACAACGTGTATCTAATTCTTCTATTCTCCTTTTCGTAATGTCTTCTGTTTATGTGCAATGCTGGGACTGTGATTTTATTAATAAACGAGTGTATACATTAGCCTCCCCTTTGAGCTAAATGACATTTTATTCAGTATCTGTGAAAAGAGCTTGTGCACATCATTTGTAAAAGATTTCAAGAAAAAAAAAGTCAACTGTAGCAGTATTCGATCCCCAGTCAACTGCGTGACAGGCTAACACGCTAGCCCAGAGCTAAACATATCCGTAACATCATGGCGATCTTAACTGATATATTAGATTCAACCTGTTGGCAAATAATGACTTGAAATAAACTATTTCTTCACTGCAGTACATCTTCATTATAGATCATTTCATACAAAGTTTATATTATTGTATCAGTAGGGTATATCGCATACAACATACTAAAACTACTGAAATATAAGACAGGCTCATGAGGACAGCTGCCATTTTGTCGTGTGGCAGATACAGCTCAGCTCTTTTAAGCCAGTCATACAGAATAATATTATAATATTAAATTATAATAAATAACGGATCACGACCTTCAGGATAGCTTAAACCACCCTAGGCTTGATAATCTGAATTGGTGGGTCTTAAGCTATTGATTATAATGGTTGCATAATTCACACGGCCACCATCCTGAAATGGCAAGGCCGATGACCTTGAAGTTTGGGTGAAAGACGCGTCCTATATAAAGGTATGTTGTCACCCAATTTGGTAGAGATCGGATGATTAGTTTAGCCGTAATTTGAGTTTACGTTTTGAACGTTTGAGTGGCCGCCATTCAGTTTTGGTAAAGATGGCGGCGATATAAAGTATGGCACTGAGGTGCCCTATGCTAGAGCTACCTCTGTACCAAATTTCGTTCAATTCGGTTTCACCGTGTTCGAATTGATAGGGGGGGACAGACATTCAGAGTACACTCACTCACTCACTCACACACACACACACACACACACACACACAGACTCACACACACACATACACACAGACAGACACACAATTTTTCGCCCTGTGTTGATCTCATAAGTCTACTTTCATTTTTTGCAAAATCGAAAGTAGGCTAAAAATAGGCTTATGGGATCACCTTTTATCCATGCATGTGTGTGTGTATGTGTGTGTCCCTAATAAAATCTAAAAGGCTGGAGCGATTTCCATGAAACTCGGTAAGGAGGAAATAGTACTATTTTGTTCGACCCCGACTGTGCCCTTCAAATTTTATTACGTCTCACAATCTAACATGGCGACTGTGCGAAATATTTCACCGGCATTCTATATCTCCAGTACTATAACTGATATCACCCCGAAATTGTGTACGGTGATAAAACGCACTACTAGAAGTTCACATATGTGACTTTCAAAAACCTGTTAATTACAAAACGAACATGGCGGCCAAGCGAAGTTGAAACATTTGAATAGACGTTTCTCGCGATTTAACCATCCGAGCGCAGTGAAGCATGTACAGCAAATGTTTATACACAGTGTAATGCACTGACGTCTAGCATAGTTCAATTATTTAGATAACATCAAGATGGCGGCTGTTCGAAATTTTAAAATTAAGTTTTTGATGTGTAACATCTTTCCGCTCGGTTGCTGGATAGTTTTGTGGGAGTGATTTTGAAAATTGGGGACGGAAGTGGATCGGAACGATCGAGCTGGCAGTGGTGGATCGAACGGAAGTATGCACTGCCCGCTCGATCGATAGAACGGAAGTGTACTGGCTGGCAGTGGTGGAAAACGGAAGTATGCACTGCCCGCTCGATCGATCGAACGGAAGTGTACTAGCTGGCAGTGGTGGAAAACGGAAGTATGCACTACCCGCTCGATCGATCTAACGGAAGTGTGCCCTAGCTGGCAGTGGTGGATCGAACGGAATTATAAGACGCACTGCCAACTCGATCGATCTATCCAGATGGCACTGGTAAGAGAAACAATCAGCGCGCGGTGTCGGAAATCACCATGACGCACTCTCGGCCATGTGGAATGTATATGACATACTCAGCTGACATACTGAACGGAAAACGCTCATGCGAACTCTGGTGTCAAGTGATTGAAACAAATGATATGGTACATGTTCTAAGTCTTCGTATCAGTATTTAAATGGTAAAATGGCTTAATATCAAACATTGTAAGTAGTCGGCATTGCCGGTATTATGTTTCTGCACAATGGCTATTCAAATATTAACCCACATAACGGCAATGCAGTCATCAATATAATATAATCGTTGTGGTTATACGAGAATTGAGCAAGCCTTCATGAACTATTACTCAATACATTCTCTTTACTCACAAGAGGGCCTATTCATAAGGCATTTTAAACTCAATTTCACGCAGGAACATTATCGAAACAAGCAAAATATAAATGAAACTTAATTCCGTAATGCAGTATTATTGGAACGTGGAAATAAGTCACCATCTTGTGCACAATATTTGCGTAGTCGAAATAGCCGTGGGGTTAGAGCGTATGACTGTGAATATAGAGATCTTGGGTTCGAATCCTGGGCGGGGTAGATTTTTTTGCTACCAGATTATCATTTTAAACGATATTTATCATATCAGTATGACTCATTTTAACAGAATCCATATGGAATTACGTGTTGGTATGTGAATGAAGAGGACCTGTTTAATAAGGAATTTAAGGTTATGAGCGGTGTCGCGTCTATTAATCTAGTTGATCCATATCGTATTCTTTATTTAGGCTAGTGCTGGTGGATGCTACAATTCATCTAATAAAATGAGTTCCGTATTATAAACCACAATATCTGTAAAACACTCCCTTTTACAATAGATTAATATATGCGCCAATAATAGTATAAAATACCGGTGTATCAACAATTTCACGTGAGGTTTCTTCTATGTCAGATGTTACACATCATATGCGAATACTGTAAGGTTCGTAATTTTGTATTTCTTGTGTCCTAATCATGCGATCGAAGTCAACTTTTGAATAATGAGTCTACGCAATAATCGTCATCTAATCTATACTAATATAATAAAGCTGAAGAGTTTGTGTATTTGCTTATGTGTTTAAACGCGCTAATCTCTGGAACTACCCGTCGGATTCGAAAAATTATTTTTGTATATGATAGCCAGATTCGAGAGGAATGGTTTAGGCTATGTAGCGTTATGCTACACCTCTCGGGTAACCATAAAGATTGATTCTTGTTCAGTAAGTCGGAAGAAGAAGCGCTCCCGGATAGCTCCAATAATACCTAAGTCTATTGTTGACTGGTAATGCAGGCATCACGTCGCCCCTACCGGTGTTCTGGTGCAGAATTGCGAGCTGCTTATAAATTGCAGTCACGGGGAGTAATTCGTGCAAAATGATTTCTTAGGCCCTTTAAAAGAGTTATCATTATAATAATAGGCCTATGGCTCTGTATAAGGGCGATGGTGTTGGTGCAGTATACTGAGGTTATCAGCTGCAATAAGTGTTGTGCTTTCCGATCCTTATCCTTGAGGTATCCAGTTCTGTAGTGTACTCATTATCATCCATAAAGCAAATAAATCCTCCGGGCGAAGCCGGGCACTACTGCTAGTAGTACATAACCCTATGGCTTTCATAAATAAAAATCAAACATGGCGACCACCCGAAATATTTAGATGGTTCTCAATATCTGCGAATCTGTTACAGCAATCAAACTGAAATTTTGTATGTTGATAGAGGCAATTAACATAAGTAGGATATATGAAAATATGCTATTTAGTTCTTCACGGAACTACTTGTTTGATATACGGTGCTGTTCATTCCTCTTTCTCGGTAAGCGAGTAAAATGTATTGCTAATGTAAGAGCATATTTTCATCCCGAATTGTGTACCATGTAAATTTATAGAAACAACTGTAGAAATCTAAACTATATTATTATTATTAGTATTAATAATGCCCGACTCCGTGGCTAAATGGTTAGCGTGCTAGGCTTTGGCCCGAAGTGCCTCGAGTTCGATTTTCGGCTAAGCCATCAGGGATTTTAATCTTCTGGGGTTAATTCCCGTGGCTCAGGGAGTGGGTTTATGTGACGTCTTCATCATCACTTCTTCCTCATTACAACGCGCAGGTCGCCCACGGACGTCAACTAGAAACATCTGCACTCGGGCTCTCCGGAGACCACACGATCATTCACATGATTAATATTAATAATAATGATACATTATTATTTTTATTTACTTATTTATTTATTTATTTATTTATTTATTTATTTATTTATTTCCTATCGCCTCCGTAGCGTAGCGGTCAGCATGGTTAGCTGCCGCCCCGGAGGTCCTGGGTTCGATTCCCGGCTCTGCCACGAAATTTGAAAAGTGGTATGAGGACTGGAACGGAGTCTACTCAGCCTCGGGTGGTCCAATTGAGTAGAGGGGGTTCGATTCCCACCTCAGTCATCCCCGGAATGGTTTTCCGTGGTTTCCCACTTCGTCTTCGGGAAAATGCCGGGATGGTACTGTACCCGTAATCCACGTGGTCTTACCTGCTGCAATCCGATGGAAGGCTGGATCGTAGATTCTAGAAGTTCCCGGCTCAAATAACCTCTGAAAAACCTACCAACTAGGATCAACCAGGGATCAGGATACGTCGATAAAAAAGAATGCGGTACGAAGATGCCAGTGGTGTATAAAATTACGATGAAACAAAGCTCAAAGGAACTCGAACAAGAGACTCTAAAATAAAATAAAAATATCTCGGGCGTTAAGTTTAAGCAAACTCAAAGAAAACCACCCACTGGTCCTCCTAACGCACTCCCCTTTTCTGATATAAAACACTAGTCGTTCTAATATTCTTTAAAATTAAATTCAATTTATTGACTGATCAATAATGACTGTCCGTCAATTAGACACGAAGTTAAAGAAAAATTTCTTTAAATCAAGATAAAGAAAATATGGTTTTAAATAAATGCCTACAATAAGGCCCCATCTTATTGTTCATATCAATCGCTGAACAAATAACAAGAAAAATATAATGTTATATTATATACTGATGTTATACCCTTAAAGATTTATACAAATTTTACACTTTATATACAAGTTTCATCCTCAAATAGGATTTTGTTTTCAACGCTGCCTATCTTCATTTAATTTTACAAGTATGTTTCATGGTTATCATTTCCTTAATTCGATGAATTCAACAATCAATTAAGATAATCAAATTGTGTTACATTTTGTGAAAATAGTTCAATAACTATTTATAAGTTTCAAAGAATGCAGTATATTTTTACAAAAATTACTGAAATATTACATGTATTATGTTGCATGAATTAGTTAAGTTGTTTAAGAAGTATCTGTGTTACTTGAATATGGGTGTCATGATATAGACAATTAATCTCCGGCAAATCCTACTAGGCAAGAATAAAACGTAGGGCTACTTCCATAGAACAAGCATATGAAAAACATTCGTGATTCCAAATCACGAGAACTACAACATCAAATCCAAAAAAGTGATAGCTCAAAAGCTAATTTCACTCTTACTAAAACGCAATAACTACGTTAACGTCTTCTCAAAAGACTACAAGAACAATATCCAGCATTAATATTGATCATCCAATGATGTCAAATATTAGCTGCACTAACACAATAAATCGTATGCACAAAATTGCAATACCTCAATACAACTTTCCAAAGCTGTCAAAAATTAAACCCAAACGTTATTAAACTTGAAACTTTTCAGAAATTGCTCTGAAAATGTCATGCCCCCATCATGAACGAATATAGAAATGCCACATATTACTTCTTTTCTAACTTCATTAAACAAGAAGCAACAATTTGTTAGATAAATTGCATTATTCATTTCCACAATAATCGTCTTTAAAGTCTACGATAAATTCTGTTATAACAATGTGAACAGTTAAATATGATTCACAACTCCAATATATTTATATATATATATATGTATATTTATAATGACTTATATGTGATAGAAAAATTGTAAATAGACACTATCAAAATAGTCGTTTCAGTTTCGCCTATCCAAATCCGAAAAATGGCTCAACTACTCAGAAGAAAACACGAGAGACTTACATCATGGAAAGGAGTCTATTATCAAATCAATAGATACACGCAAACCATTAAATCAAACGATGATCTATCCAAGAGTCTTCCCAAAAACGAATTGAAATAATGCAAGCAAAAACTGAACAAAAATATTACGTTTAAAGAAAAATCTTTAATCAAAAATATATGAAAGTAGGCTGCAAATGCCTTGGCAATCAATTCACAATTGTTTTCGCCGGACGATTTCCATAAATCCATAACCATGGAAAATAACGATGAGAATGCACTATCATTTCTAAAAGAAAGAATTTCTACTAGAATGGCATAAGTTCAATCGAATAGTATCACTGAAATATTTTTGAAAAGTTCAAGTGCACGAGTATGTTGCCATCTTCTTCCTAATTACTATTCTTATACAAAGATATCGTCGTCTTGTTCCTAATTATGCTGCAAATATCTTCCCAACAAAATTGAATGCTTGGTTTTATTTCCAAAATTTGAAAAATAAAAGCAACAAAGTAATGCTCTAAATAGCATCACGTTTACAGTTAACTACACAAAAAATTACATTCTCCGACAGAAATGGTGAAAGAGAACCAGATCTAGCCTTTGAATGAAATTTATACTAATTAATGAAATATTGGTGAAAAGTATCAAACTAAAGGTGACAAGTTCTACTGTCTACAAGAGAAGAGAAGATTTCCAGCTACCTTGGGCGAAGTTCTAGTTGAAATTGAAGAATATGTATAGGAATATACATTCCTGTCAGGAATCGAACCATCGTCCCTGAGAAGCTCGTGGCTGGATCCGCAAGTTGCCGAACCAACTTCCTCCTAACCCGAAAACTACTGTCCACGAGACGGAGTTCCTGCATAATGCTTGCACTAGGCTCCCTCGACGTTAACAGTAAAGTAGCTTCCTTACTTCGGAGATGTTTATTCATTCTTGGCTACTTTAAAGTCACTGGATTAGAACTAATGTTCTCAACATTTTCTTTCTCTTCATTGTAGAGTTCAAAAGGATGTCATTCCAAATGATCAACTCTGCTATTGCATTACATTCCTGAACGATATATTTAGCACATCATTACTCCAATAGTTTGTTTCTCACAAGAATATCCAGTCATAATGTTGTCGATAATAATGCTTTCTTGCATTTCAAACCAATAAGTAGCAGATTTCCTCACTGAATTCTGTATTAACAAAGTCCATGTGTTGGCTAAGCTCACTCGTTCGAATCGCGGTGCGTGTAGAAAGCACTCGTATAACGCGTGATACACGGAACTTCCTTATACGAACGATAACATGTTCACTGCATAGATAGCTGTACTCAAGTGTCTGTGGTCTCAAAGCTGCTGATCCAAGACTCAGCTGGTAGACTCCCAAGATGCATCACACCTGTATCGAGGTGGACAATCGAACACAATCGATTATCATTTCATATTTCCTTCCACTAGTTGCAATGTCAAGTTCGTGAGCATGTGCTGTGCACGTGATCAGGAGTGTGGCGGGGTAGTCTAACCGTCTCCTTAGAGCATATGAAAAACTGTGCCTCAAAGTCCACAGTCAAAATAATGTCAAGCAATAACTTCCAAATACGTCTCGCTGTCATATCAGGGTTCCAATAAATAGCAAAATACTGTCTCAGTACTGCACCCGTATCCACGTGGTCTTACCTGTTGAAATCCAATGGAACTGCTGGATCGTAGAATCTGGAAGCGCCCGGCTGAAATGCCCCTAAAATTCTACCAACTAGGATCAACCAGGGATAAGGATACCTCTCTTACAAAGAATGCGGTAGGAAGATGCCAGTGGTCGATAAAATGAAAACGAAAAATAACTCAAAGTGAGCTAACGAGACTCTAAAAATGACTAAATTAATCTCGAGCGTGGCACTAGGCATCCTAAAAACTGACCCACTGGTCCTCGTAGCGCATCCTATTTCTAGTATAAATGACCAAGACATCCGAAGTATTTAAAATTGACCATCAGTTTATTAATCTAAAGACTGTTGCATGGTGGACTATCTCTCCACTAAACAAAATAATTCACCTCTACTGAAGCGTAGATATATCTCATAATAACATTAGCATCGAAACATATTCAAAAATGCTCTCGAAATACAGCATCGTAATCGCATGTAAAAACAGTTTCAAAAATATTTAAACATTATTATATACACTCGTTACATATTTAAATGATCCTCAAAGTTTATGATATTATTTACATTTATACATTATTGTACACGTTCAAATTCTTCATCAGTAATAAATTCGATTCCATCAATAAGCATTCTATAGTAATAGTTAAAGTCAAATTAGGGCATGTTCGACGAATGGTTAAGTTTATCGAACGCATTATCATAGCATAAAAATGTTAACAACATTTTAAATCACATAGTTATTCATGGTATTATTATTATTATCTCTAAAGCTTTTAGTGGTTATTATTATAGGATTATATCAATATTATTACTCGTCTTTCCAATTAACCTTTCTCCAAAAACAAATGTTATTAATTTGAACAATCCATTCTAGAACAATTATCACAATGCTGTTTTACTTAAATGTTGGATGTATTAACCTCATACTAGCCTTCTAGTATTAATATTCGTGACTATACTGCACGTTCAAAATATACACATAATTGTATTCAGACATAGCTCAATAGCTAATTTATACTGGACAGAGAAATGACATAGATCATCCATTGATGTCTAATATCTCATTATAACAATCAAATTCGCAAATACACGTTGCTTCATTCATAGATAAGCTCTCCATAGCTTGTAAACATTTTTCCAAACATCATTAAGTTCAAATAAGCTTTAACATAAAAGTCATGAAATATCGTGCATCAAATTAACATAAGTTAAAGTATCATGGACAATTTTTATCAGAACTAAGGCAAATATAATATAATCAGCTGTTTAAATAACAGTGCTTGAGAATTTTTGACATTATCATTTCGCTTTGTAATGAAAATATTTTATACAATCATTTTACAATAGTAATTTATTTCTCATTATAATCTCATGTTTATAACTATATCTATCAAGAAATTGTGGATAGATCACTGTAAAAAGAACGATTCAGCTCCACTAGACAAAAACTCGACTGGAGATCCTCACCCAAAGAAACACGAAAGATTCTACACCATAGAAATGAGCCTGTCTTAAGAAGGTACACGAAAACTATTAGAATCCAACGCCTAACCAGGATGGAGTTCAACAAACGAATCATGAACAAAAAGAAACTGAACGATCTAATAGTGTCTAAGACCACTCCAAAAAGTAAAATCTCAAGAGCTGTAGATTACCAACGTTAATCCAAAAATCGCAAATATCTGCTCTATAAATCATTATGTTTCCATATTTATACTGCACTTGATGAAAAATAGACCCGCACGACTATTAGTGAAATTCGCATGAAATGCATAAGTGTTCAAGTTCAAATTCGGAATTCGTAGAAATGTCTATTCAAATAATCTTCAAGTATACGTAGCGTATTGGTCATCTGCTTGCTAACTACTATTCTTATATAAAGTTATCGTAGTCTTCTCTCTACTCTTCATATGAATCTTCTCAACAAGTTATATAATTCCATTAAATGCTCAGATTTAGAAAGAAAAAGAAGTGAATTAATGCATAAAAATAGCATTAAAATATTAATGTTAACTACAAAAATAAAATACACTACAAAACAGAAGCGATAGAGAACCGGGTCTAGCCCTGGAGTGCATTTTCTAACTACTAAGAAAAATTGGTGAAAATGAACACTCTAGAGTATGTCTAATTCATACTGTCTACTATGAAAATGGGAGGTCTGCTACCTTGTACGTTGCCATCTGGTTGAAATATGAGTATGCGAGAAACACACTGTCCTCGTTCTGGAACTGAACCCTCGTTCATCAGGTCGCGTAGTCCTCGATACGACTGGATCTTGTAGAGAACCGAACCCGAGTCCGAACGTTTGAAAAGGAAAAACAGCTGTTCGCGAAACAAGTTCATCGCTCTCACACGTTCCCAAGATATAGCTGGAGCTGATTCGTAGTATGCCATTGTATTTCATGCAGTTACAGTATGAATGTATAATAAACATCTCCAAGACGTCTTCCACCTCTTCTTAAAGAGTTTTCTGCTGTTATAAAAATTCATGTTTGGTGCTGGTGATCATCCTAAGTAGTCAATTCCACTATTGCATCCCATTCCTGCCTTCCATTTTAGCCCATACGTGACATAGCCATGTGTTGGTGAAGTCTCCGTTCAATCAACTTCTGTTCTAAAGTCATAATGATAATATGCTTGTATACTGTAAACTGTACTGTTGTAGAATAAAGTCTTGTAATGGCATATAAAATATCACACAAGTCCTGGTGAATACAAAGTTCACTGCTCCTGATGATGAAGTTTAACACAGTCTTCAGCTATAATAAGCTGAGACATAAAAATTTGCGGTACGAAGTGTCTAACTTTGAGTAAATACACGTCCACGTTGCTCGCGCACGATGTGAGTGTCGTACTCCCAGCGAAGTCTATTGCAATCTCGTGTCTCTGCCTGGACAGATCTTTGCTTACTGCTCTGCGAAACCCATAGTGCTGTTCGTTCAGGAACGATATTGACTATCGATATCGACACCGGATCATGTTCGATAATATTCTGATATTTTGTTATCTGCATTTCTATATGTGGGAAATACACTCAATTTTCCTCTTCTTTGAACATAATGCATTTGTCCATTACTATTCTGTTTCATGGCTACTATATCAAAGTATATCATGTTGCATCAGATTGACGTTACTGCTGTCTCCATTTTGTAGAGCTCCCTTGTTCTAAAACAAAGCACGTGCTCCAGGCTGTATGGCGTGCTGCCTATCTGCTCCTAACCTCGCCACGGAGCGTCCATGCGCTGTATGCCGTGCAAATAGCGCCTCAGGAATGCACCTAAGTACACACCTGTCCAACATAGATCCAACTCAATACAAAATACGGTCTCAGCACCTACTGTAAGGCCACGGCCGCCTCCTTCCCTCTTCCTAGCCTATCCATCCCAATCTTCCCCTCCCTTCCCATCCCTCATGGGGCCCCTGTTCGCTTTGCAGGTGAGGCCGCCTGGGCGAAGTGCTGATCACACCTCCCCAGCTGTATCCACCCCGACCAGATGTTCCAAGCTCCAGGACACTGCCCGTAGGGGCGGTAGTGGTGAGTTCCCTCGCTGAGTCCGTGGGTTCCACCAACCTCGAGGGTAAATCGACTAAATAAAAAATAAAAACAATAAATAAAATAATTTATTTCCTACGGGGTCGGATACAACAAAAGTTGACCAAGTGAGGTTGCCAGAAGAGACCAATGAGAGGACACCAAAGATGGGACCCCGTGGTTGTGAGTCCCTGGGGGGTTGGAACAGGTTGGTTAGCAGTAGTCCTGTATGGACGAAGGTCAATTGCATGATTATTCCAGCAAATACCTCTCCTAGCTGGAATGTCACGAGCCAGGACAAGCCACTAGCGGAACGTGCTACTCAATAGACACGGTCCAACTACGTCCCACCTGCTCATCATCACAACCTGTTCCCGTATTTAATGGAAGATTCTCCAAGCATCGAACGGAATCTGTCACTCGATACGATACGGTACTCGTCTCTATGGTCAGGAACAGGTCAGCACTCAAAGAGAAGACAATACATCATTATTTTACTTGAGTGAGCCGTCACCAGGAAGATAGTGGGGTCCTTAGAATCCATGTTGATGCATCTTAATAGGATGTAAGCTAATAACGGAATATATGCTCCAGCCCGTTCAGTGTTTGAACATAAGAACCGAATGGAAAACATTTTCTTTTTAATTATTATTAATTAAACACAATGTGTACAAAGAAAGAAAATTAATATGAATAAGATAATACTGATTTGTATCAGTCTTTAGCAAATGTGCTAATCCCAAGATCGTGGGTTCAAATAGTGCCAAAGTCATCGGATTTTTAAGAGCGTTAAAAATCCATCAGTATGCCTTCCTTCAGAGGGGGAGTAAAGCCGGTGTTCCCATATCATAGATTTATGGCATGTTAAAGAACCTTCCACTGATTACACCTGTGTGAAGCTAAATTGTATAGGTTAAGAATGTAAACAACGCTCTTAGGTTCCTACGTTCGTTGCCAAGAGCCGACTGTGGTGGCGTCTAGTAGCTGAGTTCTGAACTAGTAGTCGTTGACGGTGGCGTTTGGTGGCAAAAGTAGGAACTATCTGAAAAATTCAAAAGTCTGCAGTCCTTACTTGAATTTAAAAAAACTGATAACACACACTAATACAGTCATCACAATTAACACCGGTTATCAGACAGATTCTACACACACCCAAAGTACACGGGGCTACATGGCCGCTTTGTCGCAGCCCCTAAACTTAAGAACCAACCAACCTACCAATGTGCTGATCGGTTGTGATCTTTCAGCACAGTTTCCAAGATGATACAGGGAGATAACTCCCACCATAGGCGACATATTCACTTTTCTGTCGGTTTGTGAAATCTCTGATTTGCACATATTTTACTATGAAAACTATGTGCAGCGTAACGCGTGAAGACGTGGCGTAACTTGAAATTTGGTCATTTCCATTCGTGATTTTTCATTACTTCAGTTTTGAAAAATTCTCTAGGAATTTGACGTGCTTTAGTTTTCATTTCTTCCAAGATCGCGTCCAAGGCAGCCGTATTGGGTAGCTTGAAGAGCGATGATATCTTCTATACAGTAATGTTTCATTTCCATGCGATTCGATTTTCTGAAAACTTGGATATTTGCAGAATGCGTTTTAAGCACCTGGCTTTTATATTTTCAAGTCGTTTGAAGTTTGTTACCGAAAGATTATTCCATGTGAGACGAATACCATACGTTGCTACTGGGGCCACTTTAATTTTAAATAGTGCCATTGCTGTAGCTTTTGACAGTGGCTTCCCTTCTAGAGGTCCTTTGAGGTGGCAGTGGTGTGTAAGTGGCTATGTGCAACTGCCCGGAATGCTGGAGATTCTGGCTCCAATCCTGACTACGGCTCATTTTCATCCCTTTTGACATCACATATACATTTAGGTATTAGAAAGTCATTTTTGAAAGCCTCTGTCTCGAAAGCGGAGCTCTATGTAAGACAGGCGTTCTCAACTATTTTGATACTGTGAGCACCACTTTGATGCCATACCAAGTGCTTGAGCACCATTAAATCGAATATAATAATTACTAGCGGACCCATGCGAGAAATCTCGCATGTTCATAAACCACACTTTCCCCGGCGTCCCTACGCCCAAAATGCGAACTGGACAGCAATGATGTCGCGTATTTTCCTGCAGCAACAGTATTTGCAAATCGCACACTTCTTACAAAAATTGATATTTATGAAATTAGAATGCAATTCGTCACTGCTAATGCCATTTATGTGCTGAGTCAATTGATTGACAGCTTAGCTGTAACAGTCACCGGTTATTCGATATTTATGAAATTATACGATTTGAGTACTCATTCCTTTGATTTACTGTTTATGAAATCCATGCAAAATGATAAAGGAAAGTCCTCAGAATGTTAGAATGACATGAAACAGGTGTCACCGCGGCCAAAATGTGAAGTGGACAGCAATTATGGAGCGTATTTTCCTTCGTACATTTTTAAAAATATTTTTTTAAAGAAATTATAGATATTTATGAAATTATAGTGCAATAAGTCACTGCTAATGTCTATTCTCTTTCATTTGAATGCTCATTTGTCACGATAGTTCGCTTGTGAGCGCCGCAGGAGGGATGCATACTACTGAAATAATATATATGATAATAACAATGCAAGAAACATACACCACTATTTCCTTTTCCTATCTCTCTCTCCCACCCACAGAAGTGCTGAAATAGCGATGGATTCGCCGCTCACCAGGCATGCTGCTATTGCCTGCATAGTTCATGCAGATAAGATACTGTAACGTATATTACGTGTGGACAGTTGAGTCGAATCAGCCTCTTTCGTGTTATTGTGCTCATAAAACACCGATGTCCAATTATTTTTACTGTAGATTAGAAATAGCCTGCCATTGCACAAAATGATAAAATCTCTGACTGTCAAAACTCGTAATGAAATATGGTAGTACATTATGCAACAAGCCTATAGTGGCAATAATTAAGACACGAGTATGTTTATAAAACGAGCGAATCGAGTTTTATAATTTCCTTACGAGTTTATGTTCGACGATAATTGAATCGGTCATTTCTAAAAGGCCCCATTTGCATGGAGACTAGTTTTGAGAAAAACACAAAAATATGTTTTACATTTATATTATTGATCTCAGACCAACAATATTTTGTACATTGCATGTCACCGCCATAATAGCTGTCTCAACACAACATTTGTTTGGTTTGGTTCATTAGATAGGACAGAATAAGCTTCCAAATTCTGCAAAATAAGGGCCTTTTAGAAATGACTCTAAAGAGTCAATATTTGTATCTACTAAATGTTCAATATTCTTGTGGGTATTTGTATTTTTTGTATGAACACTTGCGTTGAACTTGCTAAAAACTTTATTTTGTAGTTACTGTTATCATTCTTTAAAGTACACATATTTTGTACATATAATGGTATTTCATAACATGGAGTAGCATCATGTATTCCTCTTGTGTATGCCTCTAGTTGTCTTCTGATGGGCATTTCAATAAATCGTCATAATACTCCGCATATTCATGTGGGATGCACTGTACTTCATAACTTGATCGATGTCTTTTATCTTGTTCGGGTTAATGGGACACGTCCGTCGTACACAGGGCACTAAATTTGCCAACTGTTGTAAACTATACCTACAAAGGATCCGCATGTTTAGCATCATCAGAAAACATTAGCCTAAGGGTGGGTCATATAAAAAATTATTTCAGACAGAAGATTTTAGAGGACCATTGATATTGGTATTGGGAGGTATGATTGTTTTTCTCTCAAAACTCAATTTTTCTTGTCTCTTTGGTCAAAGGATGGTGCTATCAAAAACTTATTTGAGACGTTTTTGGCCCTTATTCGAAGAATAGAACGATTGCGTCTGTTTCTAGCTTGCTCTGGTTCCTGGCTAAACTGCCCCTTCTACCGCAGAAAGGGCCCTTTAGAAATGAATGTAAATAGCACTGCCATCCTGTGACTACACTAAAAGGTAAAAAGAGGCCTTTTCAGCATGGAATGGTGTGTTTACCTCTGAAGAACCCCAATACATTCGTAACTCATTTTTGCCAAAAATGTCAGAAAGGGCCTTTTAGAAATGACCGATTCAATTATAACTTTATTTTATGTTCGAACATAAATATTCATAAATATCTGTCGAGATCCCGCCAGTTGCATTTACTGAACAGAGCGCATGTACTGGGTTTCCAGTTGTTCACTGAACAGAGCGCATGCGTAGATCAATGTCATATGTTTTCAGCCTCCATGACGTTCTAGTGTCGTTATATCAGCACCAGCACTCACTTAAATTGTCGCCAAACTCCTACGAAAGCAATGCTCTGTGTAGTATTTGGTGTAGGGGATATCAAGGTACAGAGATATTTCTTTTCCCATATTCCTCAGTTTATTTATGCCAACATTTTGTAAGGTGCGCTCTTCTTATCAGTAATTTATAAATAAGGATGGAGTGTTGCAAATTTCTGGACGTAGATTCATAAATTTCTTGCATATTTCATAGTATTTTCCTGTTACCGTTTGGGATTCTAACTACAATGGTCGATCCGATAGACTATCTTTGCACGGTGGTACAAGGTCAATGTTGTCACTTGTGACCGCCATGTTTGATTTTGGAAACAAGTAAGTTGAGCGAATGTGCGATGCTATGTTTGCCTAATTTGTCAAACAGCTGTATCGTAATGAAAATCTTGAGCTGTGATTGGTGGAGAACCTGTATCGAAATGAAACTTGTACTATAATGAGCCTTATTAAGGAGCAGTTTTCTGGCATAGTATATAATATTTATACTGTATTTTGGCATGGTCGAACATATTAGTAAATTACGCAACGAGCCTATAATTGCAATAATTAAGACACGAGTATGTTTATAAAACGAGCGAAGCGAGTTTCATAATTTCCATACGAGTGTCTTAATTACCATTATAGGAGAGTTGCATACGACTGTTTATGTTCGACGATAATTGTAACTATTTTATGTTCGAACATATATTTGACCATGGCCTCCTCAAATACCCCACTATGACACTAGCCACGCAGTGAAATTTAAAATAGAAGGTCGTGGAAGTCAGCTCAGATGCGATGCTATCCTTACCTAATTGGTCACACAACTGTTTCTTGAGCTCTGATTGGTGGGAGAAACTGTTTCATAATGAAAAATAGTGCTGTAAATAACCTCATTATGATACAGTTTTCTGACATAATATTTACATTTCGACATCGTCGAACATAAACACTATTAAACGCGAGCGAAGTCAAAGAATACTTCTATTCAGATCATAAAGAGGCTCAACAAGTTAGTTTGATGAACAATAAAGTAGGATTTTGGTCAGTTGTTCGTACATTTATTGTGCTTTTTCACCCCTGAGGCACCTCACGAAACTGCAGCGTTTGATGTCCTGAATCTCTGACATTGTGTTTCTTGTTTCATTTATTTATAAGCTTACAGATAAATCGTGACTCAATCAGAAATATGAGATGTTGCTTTGTGATTACGTAATACCGGGGAGGGGATCGAAGCGATGATTACGCGTGATTAAATGGGAAGGGTGTGGAAGGAGGGTGTAAAAATCCACCAAAAAGCGATTACGAAATATGTGGACGGTCCCTTACGTATTACTTCACACAGTGCGCTATCTCGGCTTGCAGTTAATATTTGATCACCAAGTAAACTTTGTGATTTACTGGTTAGCACTTTTTTGGAGAGGCAGATGACCTCGTTGTATCACCCCTTAAAACAAAAGTAGCAAACTAACTAGCATTTTAGGTCACCACCCGGATGGGCCGAGTTCAATTTTCGACTCTGCCAAGAAATTTTAATTCTCGTTTGAGGTGTTGAAACGGTAGACTCAGTGGTGTCAATTTTGAAGCGTTGTATCAGGCCAGTGGGCTACACGAGTTTACTTCTTTAGTTGGCCAACCTAATTCAACAAAATTGTACTGTATGATAAGGTCAATACAAGAGAAAGTAGGTTATATTTTCTTTACTGAACACCTTGTTGTACTAAAAAAAAGAAATAGTTCACCTAACTCTAGAATTAATTACCACACCACTATTCCGTTTTTTCCGTACCTCTAGCAGGTATGTTTTATATTCTAAACCTGAGGAGTGGGGAAATGTGACTTTACATGATCAGACAAATATTCTTATTTTAATGATCTTCATAAATTTCATAGTCCTTCTCTTTATCTTATTCAAAGCCGACTTCAAGTCCAATACAATTTCGCGTATTTAAAGTTTCTTGTATGTACAGTTTGTCACCTGCCGTCCGCAAAACACGGTGGTAAAATTCGTTGCTTAACTGGCCAGGTCCGTTTCTAAGAACTGGATGGACGTGAGCAATAACGTTTTAGAAAGGTCAAGAGGAAAGATAAAACTTTTAGATCTTCTTGGTTAAATTACTACAGCATCTTGTAGAGATGTTCATTGAGATCCAGTTCCTCCTACAGATCACGCAGCAAAGTTCTCGGAATTATTGTTGTTATCATTATTATTATTTTTAATTGCTTACCCTCCAAGCTCGGCTTCACCCACGTGGACTCTCTAAGACAAAACAAAACATAACACCGTACCTTCTTTTACCCCTACCCCACTCGCTCACACCCCATCCATGGGGACTTTTAGTATATTCATTAGTAGACCCTTATAAACAATATGGCAAAGTCTGACAACTTTGGGAATTATGTCCAGAAAAATACCTAATTTAACTGAACTAAAACTGATCTTGAGTAAATTTAAAGAATTAAAAACGGTATTGTAAAACTTCATTGTTACACTCATGCAGATTGTGCATTTCAATAAGGAGAAATACTAAGCATTCTTACTTGAAGAAATCCATTGTTGTAACTATTCAAAACTATGTACCTATCTCATTAGATTTATTGTTGTGATCAGAATAATTTGTATAAAGAAGGAATTCTTATAACTTTATGTTTTACGTTCAGACTGCTGTAAATTCTGAAAAGCAATATTAGAAAATCGTAGAGGGCGGTCACACCTCCCCCACTAACCTCTTTGAACCTCCCCAGGGGAGGTACACCTCACAGGTTAAGAACCTCTGCTCTAAGGGATCATTCCTCTACCGCCACAAGAACCGTGTCTTGGAGCTGAACACACTTTGTCAGCACATACAACTGGGGATGGTGGCAAGCCGATCGCCCAGGCGACCGCTAACTTGGGTCTAATCAAGGAAGGGATTTTGTAAGGAAGTCGGTCGCGGCCCGTGTTATTGTTATTATTATTATTCGCTCTCCATGCACACAAAGTTAGTTCATGGAGCCAAACTATCTTCGGACTTGATAGACGAATGATTCGAACTCCACCGTCGGCCATCCTTGAAATGGTTTTCGGTGGTTCCTCACTTCCACTCCAGATAAATGACGGGATAGGTTCTAATAACCTACGCGGGGTTAAATTATCTCAATGTTCAAGCCCCTCAAATGTAACAACAACAACAACAACAATGTTCTTGTCCAAGCCACCGACGCCTCGTCCAAGTGGGACTAGTGCAGCAGCGTCCAGACTACTTCACACTGTGCAAAGTCGCACAGCTGTGAATGCATAGTGTAGAGTCGTGGTAGGCGTTGTGTCTGTTCGGTCACGGCAGACAACAGTGCGCGTGCTTTATGGGAGGAACGTATCTGTTTCCCCATAATGAATTTCCTCGCCTTCATCACTAGGCCGCCAAACTTATGAGTATGTTCGGTTCTACCTATGTATGTGATTTTTTTTTTTTTTTTCGATATTAAAACGTTACAAACCGAGGTTCCGAGCAGAAGTGGGAAAACAGGGATGGCTAAGGTAGAAAGTGAACCCTCCTCTTCTCAGTTTTGCTTCACGGGGATGAGTGTACCCTTGATTGAGCTTGGACTATCTGGTGAAAAGTGGGTTTGGATTGGGGACACCACGGTCTCACTCGAGTTGGCCCTTCTGTTCCGCGTAGATACTGGTCGAGTGGAACTCGCCTGATTTGCATCTGTCCATTTTTCATAATATATCAGGGCGTACTCAACTACATTCATCTACAACAATGTTCACTGTTACCAATCGAGATGAACGCATAAATAAATAAATAAATAAATGATACGAGCCTTACAGTAGTCTTATATGATGTGTAACATCTGACATGTTATCCTACTCGTATACTACACAGTTTGGACATTCTTAAAATGTTAATTTACACTCCATTTTCATACTGGTACTATGATGAATGTATAGATTGAATTGCAGATATGCTACTGTCACATTTGTGGCGCAGCGGTCAAGCTGTTAGTCTCTCACCAAGGTAGACCGGGTTTCATTCCCGGTCAATACATGTGAGATTTTCGAATTGAAATACCATGTCCTGTGGTTCGCATTCCACGTAAAAGGGAGGTACCGTGGATCATGATCGTGAGATTAACGGACACGCAAAACTACATTTACATTAATAATTCATAATAACAAAGTGACACACAACGTCGACAGTATTCTCAAATACTGTGAACACATTCCTCTGTAACTATAACATTCATTATTCTCAAGGCTCTCATACTGTTCGTTGTAAACAATCAAAACATGGCTTCCTACAATCATGAAATGACCTAGTCTCACATATGATGAAAATACAGCTTTTATTCCACTCATATAACAACATTCTGTTATGCATTTAATATTTGACAACTCACCCAGAGCTTGACAATAATGCCGCTTACTTAAATGACATTTGTCGTCTTTGTCCTACCCCATGTGATATTCAACCTTGAACGTGAAGCTTCTTAAACTGCTCAATGACAAATGAATGTCGGTGAAACATTTGCCACTGTGCTCGTCAAATCAGTGCCTGCTAAATGCACTGCCTACTGTATTTCCATAACATTCTCGCGCTACAGAGCACACACTGCCTTGTTTCCAATACACACATTTTCAATTGTACATCCAGCTGGCAGTGCGTCTTCACTTCCGTCCGATCCACTTCCGTTCGATCCACTTCCACCCGATTCACTTCCGTCCCATTCTTCTGGCAGTGCGTCTTCACTTCCGTCCGATCCACTTCCGTTCGATCCACTTCGGCCCGATTCACTTCCGTCCCCAATTTTCAAAATCACTCCCACAAAACTATCCAGCAACCGAGCGGAAAGATGTTACACATCAATAAAAGAAACTCACCTGTCAAATTCGCCCTTCTGGTCGGGAACGCCTCAATTGCTTACAGTGCTACTCCACAGGCAAGGTATGTTGGTCTTACTGTACAGCAGGAGTCTTCACTCTTTAAACCTTTTAGCCTAACGGTTACACTGACGCATCTACAGTAAAACCTGCTGAAACCAGACCCTTTATAAATCGGAAACCTGGACAAATGGAAAACAAAATACGGAACGGAGGTATTTCCTATGTAAAAAGACACTGTAAACCAGAAAACTGCCTAACACGGAAACGGAAAGAAATTCCAGAACTGTAGGCGTAAATAACCTAAGACGTATTATCTTATCCATAATACAAATACAAAGCTATGAACAGTCATACATTTTGGGCGCGACTGTACCTGCACCAAAATTCTACGAAACATTAACGACTGAAGACATTCCAAGTTCAGCTGATATAGCTGCCGAAAAAGGAATTTTCAGCTCCCAAGAATGTTCCAGAACTCCTTGAGTTACTGCAGGATGCAAAGAAGATCATAAAACGTTCTCTTGTAAAGAAGTCGCGACAATGCACTTTGAAAGACATGTGGAAACAAAGAAACGAGCAGAGAAACTGAATTTTTCGTACGTAAGCAGAAAATAGAGTTTAATACATGCGAACCTATTTCCTTTTTAGCCTATTTTCATTTATGAAAAAAATAGGCTTATCAGATCACCTTTTGTCCGTGTGTCTGTCAGTGTGATGGTGTGTGTGTGTCCCCCCTCCCCAAAAAAATATCTTCTAAACGGTAAGTTCATAGCACTATTCCGGGTGACCCCAACCGTGCTCTTCAAATTTTGTTACGTCTCACCAATCCAACATGGCGGCTGTGCGAAATATTTCACCAGCATTAAATATCTCCGAAACTATTACTGATATCACCCTGGAATTTTCACGGTGATAAAGGAAACTACTAGAAGTTCACCTATGTGACACAAGAAAACCTGGTAACTACAAAACCAACATGGCGGCCAAGCGAAATTGTGACTTTTAAATAGACGTTTCTCGCGATTTAACCAACCAAACGCAATAAAACTTGGTACAGTATATATTTATACACATTGTAATGCACCGACATCTAACTTCGTTCAATTGTTTACAAAACCTCAAGATGGCGGCTGTGCGAAATATTTCACCGGCATTCTATATCTCTGAAAGTATTAGCGATATCGACCTGAAATTTTGTACGGAGATAAACGGCACTACTGGAAGTTCATCTATGAGACTTTCAGAAACCGGTCAACTACAAAACGAACATGGCAGTCAAGCGAATTTAAAAATTTTAAATAGAACTTTCTCGCGATTTAATGATCCAAACGCAATGAAACTTGGTACAGGAAATGTTTATACACAATGTAATGCACTGGTATCTAATTTAGTTCAATTGTTTACATAACCTCAAGATGGCGGCTGTGCGAATTTTAAAATTAAGTTTTTATTTCTCGTCTCGTAATCATGCGATCGAAGTGAAAGTTTGAATAATGAACCTACGCAATATTTCTCCTTTAATGGTACATGACTCTATGGCCTATACATATAACAATCCAACATGCCGACCATCCGAAATATTTAGACGGCTCTGAATATCTACGAATCTATTATGACAATCAAACTGAATGTTTTAATGTTCATAGGGGCTATGAACATAAGTTCAACTATAGGACTTTAAATAACCTGGTGATCACAAATTCAACATGGCGACGACGCGAAATATAAATATTCACATGGACGTTTTTCGCAATTTAACCATCCGAGTGCAGTGAAACTTGGTACCGTACAATAAATCCTTATACAAATGTTAATCCACTGGCATCAAATTTATTTCAATTATTTCCATAACCACTAGATGGCTGATGCGCGAAATTTTAAAATCTCGTTTTTACTTCTTGTGTCCTAATTATGCGATTGATGTTTGAATACTACACGTACTCAATAATCTTCAAGTAACAGTACATAACTCTAGGACCTACATATTAAAAATCCAATAAAAATCCAGCATGGCGACCATCCGAAATATTTAGTCGGTTCTCAATATCTACGAATCTATTACAGCAAACAAACTGAAATTTTGTAGCCTATGTTGATAGTGGCAATTAACATAAGTAGGTTATATGAAAATAGGCTATATAGTTCTTCACGGAACTACTTGTTTATTTACAGACCTATATTTTTTTTAAATATTATTTCATTGTAATCCTATGTAATAACACAGTAATTCGTTGTGTAATAGTACATTATGCAACGAGGCTATAATGGCAATAATTAAGACACGTCTATATTTATAAAACGAGCGTATGCGAGTTTTATAATTTCCATACGAGTGTCTTAATTACCATTATAGGCGAGTTGCATACGACTGTTTATGTTCGACGATAATTATAACTTTATTATATGTTTTAACATAAATATTCATAAATATCTGTTGAGAGTCAGCCACTTGAATTTTGTGATCGGAGAGCGAGAGCTGGGTATCATATCTCTGTCTTTCAAGATCTCTGACCGACCGACGCATGCGCTCTGTGTGCTTGCAATGCCATATTATGCAGGCCATATGTTTACATCTGCCGTCCCTCAGTAATATTGTCACCGGAGTTGTTTGAAGGCAATGTGCTGTTTAGAAATTAGGGTTGGTGATATTAAGGTACAGTGCTATTTCTTGTCGCATATGGACGGTGCGTATTCCATGTCGGTAATTTATTATAGTTCGATGTTGTGTTTATGTCCGACATGTTGGATTTTGAGCGCATGCGCGAAGATATCGTTACCTAATTGGTCAATGAACGAGCTGTGGTTGGCTGGAGAAACTGTATCGTAATGAAAATCAGTGTTATAATGACTATCATTATGATACAGTTTTCTGACACATAATAGTGAGGGTCGAACATAAAGTATTTTGTCTTATTAAAACCCAACCCTTTGTAAAACGGAAGCCTGCGAAAACGGGAAAATAAATCCGGAGCTATTGAGTTCCGCTTTAGGCAGGTTTAACTGAACTGAGTCCTAAGGGCCAAGACCTTGCCAGCTCATCAAACCAACATACTGTAGTTTAGAATTACGTGCAATTGTCGTTTCGGGACTGGCGGGCGAGTGAGATATCTATGGTGCAGGACGCGGGGGTGGACTCCGCTCCGTTTGCTCGCCACTTTCTTGTGCTTTCGGCACTGTTAATCTGTGTGAAAAACATTCTCCAAAATGAAATATACAAACATATTTACAGATCCAAATTAACTGATGAGCATTTGAAGTCGCTGCTGATAATTACCACTAGAAAACCTGATCCACTACTGCAAACAATTGTCAGTGAAAAGGTACAGCCACATACAAAACCCATTAGTCATAATAATAATGTTTAATTTTATTATGTGAATTACCTATGTACAGTATGTCACTTACAGTAAGTTTTTAGGATAAATCCCATATCATTAATTCGAGGAAATGTACCAAATATGGAATACGTTCCTAATATGGAATACCTCAATATTTGTAAAATGAAACTTGGCAGCGATGCGTGGAACAGGTACGAAGATGCACAAGGAAGGTCTCTCTGGTGGTGAGTTGAGGGGAGGCACTTGAGCTGCGTTCTTTGTCCGTGACAGTCGAATGAGTGTTTTACAACCTCCAAGAAGTTTTGGGAAGGTAAGAATTGCAGTCGTTTACAAATTGAGGCTTTATGTAAATTCCACAACGTCTGTTAGCGTTACGTAGTGTGCACTATCCATACAAACTAAGCAGTGGACAAATACATTTGATGAACTGGAATGCATATTTTGTAAGGTGCAAATTAAATGCTGCTGGGAACCTAATATGGAATACTGTGGTGTTCCTATTATGGAATAGTATTCCATATTTGGAGCCAGACTTTTCCCCACGTACAGGCAGTTTCTCTTTTCATTAGAACCATGGCCGAACGGAAGGACAATTCAGAGGGAAAGGTACGGAAGAAGTGGAAGGAAGTAGATATGCAACAATCTGTCAATGCAGTATGGACAGGGAAAATGGGTTACAAATTGGCAGAAAGTGCATAATGGTGTACCAAGAACAATTGTTTCGTTTAACAACAAAGAAAAATACAACAGTAAAGGAAGAAGAAGTGGATGTTTCTAGCTCGGCCCCAAAAAGTTCCAAATGCCATTAGGAAACATAATGGAACCTAATCGAAACAAGAGGCAGATGACCTCGTAGTTCCGCCCCTTAAAACAACAATAACTAACTAATCGTAACAGAATACATTTGTCCTGTTCCTAAATTATCAAGGCGAAAGGGTCCTCAACGAGGAAGGGCTCCAGGGATGGCTGAGATTCTAACATCATCACAAAGATAAACTGCTGGACTCTCGGATACTTTCCTCAAACCATGTATTCAAGTGCCGAAGGTGGCACATTTGTAGGTAAACATTGCAAATAATGATTTATTATTTTAAATTATGTTCATGTGTTTCGTATTTTAAGCATGCACACTATGAATGTATATTAAACAAAATGCTTAGGATACAAATAATAGTATTCCATATTAGGAACACTTTTTTCAGAACAAAAAATTGCAGTTTTTATTATATTTTGTAATTTACAAAAAAAAATAAGTGTTAATCAGAATAAAAATAAATATCCGATAAAGTAGACAGATTGTAGCAACGTAACATGTATTTAGAATTTAACAATGTTAAAAAGGAGGACGTCATTTTAGCCTACTTTCGATTTTTGCAAAAAATGAAAGTAGACTTGCGAGATCAACACAGGGCGAAATAAGTGTGTCTGTCTGTGTGTGTGTATGTGTGTGTGTGAGTCTGTGTGTGTGTGTGTATGTGTGTGTGTGAGTCTGTGTGTGTGTGTGTGTGTGTGTGTGTGTACTCTGAATGTCTGTCCCCCCCTATCAATTCGAACACGGTGAATGCGAATTGAACGAAATTTGGTACAAAGGTAGCACTAGCAAAGGACACCTCAGTGTCATGTTTTATATCGCCGCCATCTTGACGGAAACGTAATGGCAGCCACACAAATGTTCAAAGCTTAAATCAAATTACGACTAACCTAATCATCCGATCTCTACCAAATTTTGCAACAACATACCTTTATAGGGGGAGCATCCTTTCACCAAACCAGTAGGCCATCAGCGTAACAGTTTGCGGATGGCGGCCATCTTTGTGTGAAAACCGATTCCCCTATTAATTCGAACACGGTGCAACCGAATGGAACAAAATTTGGTACAGAGGTAGTACTAACAAAAGGCATCTCAGTGTCATGTTTTATATCGCCGCCATCTTGACGAAAGCGTAATGGCGGCCACACAAATGTTCAAAGCTTAAATCAAATTACGACTAACCTAATCATCCGATCTCTACCAAATTTTGCAACAACATACCTTTATGGGGGGAGCATCCTTTGACCAAACTAATAGGTCATCAGCGTAATAGTTTGCGGACGGCGGCCATCTTTGTGTGAAAATCGATTCCCCCTATTAATTCGAACACGGTGCAACCGAATGGAACGACATTTGGTATAGAGGTAGTACTAACAAAAGGCACCTCAGTGTCATGTTTTATATCGCCGCCGTCTTGACGGAAACGTAATGGCGGCCACACAAATGTTCAAAGCTTAAATCAAATTACGATTAACTTAATCATCCGATCTCTACCAAATTTTGCAACAACATACCTTTATAGAGGAAGCATCCTTTGACCTAATGACTAGGTCATTAGCCTAATAGTTTGCGGATGGCGGCCATCTTTGTGTGAAAATCAATTCCCCCTATTAATTCAAACACGGTGAAACCGAATGGAACGAAATTTGGTACAGAGGTAGCACTAGCAAAGGGCATCTCAGTGTCATGTTTTATATCGCCGCCATATTGACAGAAACGTAATGGCGGCCACACAAATGTTCAAAGCTTAAGTTAAATTACGACTAACATAACCATCCGATCTCCACAAAACTTTGCAACAACATTCCGTTATGGAGGGAGCATCCTTTGACCAATCTAATAGGTTATTAGCCTAATAGTTTGCGGGTGGCGGCCATCTTTATGTCAAAATTGATTCCCCCTATTAATTCGAACACGGTGGAACCGAATGAAATGAAATTTGGTACAGAGGTAGCACTAGCAAAGGGCACCTCAGTGTCATGTTTTATATCGCCGCCATCTTGACTGAAACGTAATGGTGGCCACACGAATGTTCAAAGCTTAAATCAAATTACTACTAACATAACCATCCGATCTCTACCAAACTTTGCAACAACATTCCGTTACGGAGGGAGCATCCTTTGACCAATCTAATAGGTTATTAGCCTAATAGTTTGCGGGTGGCGGCCATCTTTGTGTCAAAATTGATTCCCCCTATTAATTCGAACACGGTGGAAACGAATGAACGAAATTTGGTACAGAGGTAGCACTAGCAAAGGGCACCTCAGTGTCATGTTTTATATCGCCGTCATCTTGACTGAAACGTAATGGCGGCCACACGAATGTTCAAAGCTTAAATCAAATTACGACTAACATAACCATCCGATCTCTACCAAATTTTGCAACAACATACCTTTATGGGGGGAGCATCCTTTGACCAAACCAATAGGTCATCAGCGTAATAGTTTGCGGATGGCGGCCATCTTTGTGTGAAAATCGATTCCCCCTATTAATTCGAACACGATGCAACCGAATGGAACGAAATTTGGTACAGAGGTAGTACTAACAAAAGGCACCTCAGTGTCATGTTTTATATTGCCGCCATCTTGACGAAAGCGTAATGGCGGCCACACAAATGTTCAAAGCTTAAATCAAATTACGACTAACCTAATCATCCGATCTCTACCAAATTTTGCAACAACATACCTTTATGGGGGGAGCATCCTTTGACCAAACTAATAGGTCATCAGCATAATAGTTTGCGGATGGCGGCCATCTTTGTGTGAAAATCGATTCCCCCTATTAATTCGAACACGGTGCAACCGAATGGAACGAAATTTGGTATAGAGGTAGTACTAACAAAAGGCACCTCAGTGTCATGTTTTATATCGCCGCCATCTTGACGGAAACGTAATGGCGGCCACACAAATGTTCAAAGCTTAAATCAAATTACGATTAACTTAATCATCCGATCTCTACCAAATTTTGCAACAACATACCTTTATAGAGGAAGCATCCTTTGACCAAATGACTAGGTCATTAGCCTAATAGTTTGCGGATGGCGGCCATCTTTGTGTGAAAATAAATTCCCCCTATTAATTCTAACACGGTGAAACCGAATGGAACGAAATTTGGTACAGAGGTAGCACTAGCAAAGGGCACCTCAGTGGCATGTTTTATATCGCCACCATCTTGACTGAAACGTAATGGTGGCCACACGAATGTTCAAAGCTTAAATCAAATTACTACTAACATAACCATCCGATCTCTACCAAACTTTGCAACAACATTCCGTTACGGAGGGAGCATCCTTTGACCAATCTAATAGGTTATTAGCCTAATAGTTTGCGGGTGGCGGCCACCTTTATGTCAAAATTGATTCCCCCTATTAATTCGAACACGGTGGAACCGAATGAACGAAATTTGGTACAGAGGTAGCACTAGCAAAGGGCACCTCAGTGTCATGTTTTATATCGCCGCTATCTTGACTGAAACGTAATGGCGGCCACACGAATGTTCAAAGCTTAAATCAAATTACGACTAACATAACCATCCGATCTCTACCAAATTTTGCAACAACATACCTTTATGGGGGGAGCATCCTTTGACCAATCTAATAGGTTATTAGCCTAATAGTTTGCGGGTGGCGGCCATCTTTATATCAAAATCAATTCCCCCTATTAATTCAAACACGGTGAAACCGAATGAACGAAATTTGGTACAGAGGTAGCACTAGCAAAGGGCAACTCAGTGTCATGTTTTATATCGCCGCCATATTGACAGAAACGTAATGGCGGCCACACAAATGTTCAAAGCTTAAGTTAAATTACGACTAACATAACCATCCGATCTCTACCAAACTTTGCAACAACATTCCGTTATGGAGGGAGCATCCTTTGACCAATCTAATAGATTATTAGCCTAATAGTTTGCGGGTGGCGGCCATCTTTATATCAAAATTGATTCCCCCTATTAATTCGAACACGGTGGAACCGAATGGAACGAAATTTGGTACAGAGGTAGCACTAGCAAAGGGCACCTCAGTGTCATGTTTTATATCGCCGCCATCTTGACTGAAACGTAATGGTGGCCACACGAATGTTCAAAGCTTAAATCAAATTTCTACTAACATAACCATCCGATCTCTACCAAACTTTGCAACAACATTCCGTTACGGAGGGAGCATCCTTTGACCAATCTAATAGGTTATTAGCCTAATAGTTTGTGGGTGGCGGCCATCTTTATGTCAAAATTGATTCCCCCTATTAATTCGAACACGGTGGAACCGAATCAACGAAATTTGGTACAGAGGTAGCACTAGCAAAGGGCACCTCAGTGTCATGTTTTATATCGCCGCCATCTTGACTGAAACGTAATGGCGGCCACACGAATGTTCAAAGCTTAAATCAAATTACGACTAACATAACCATCCGATCTCTACCAAATTTTGCAACAACATACCTTTATGGGGGGAGCATCCTTTGACCAAACCAATAGGTAATCAGCGTAATAGTTTGCGGATGGCGGCCATCTTTGTGTGAAAATCGATTCCCCCTATTAATTCGAACACGGTGCAACCGAATGGAACGAAATTTGGTACAGAGGTAGTACTAACAAAAGGCACGTCAGTGTCATGTTTTATATCGCCGCCATCTTGACGGAAACGTAATGGCGGCCACACAAATGTTCAAAGCTTAAATCAAATTACGACTAACATAACCATCCGATCTCTACCAATCTTTGCAACAACATACCTTTATGGAGGGAGCATCCTTTGACCAAACTAATAGGCCATCAGCTTAACAGTTTGCGGATGGCGGCCATCTTTGTGTGAAAACCGATTCCCCCTATTAATTCGAACACGGTGCAACCGAATGGAACGAAATTTGGTACAGAGGTAGTACTAACAAAAGGCACCTCAGTGTCATGTTTTATATCGCCGCCATCTTGACGGAAACGTAATGGCGGCCACACAAATGTTCAAAGCTTAAATCAAATTACGATTAGTCTAATCATCCGATCTCTAGCAAATTTAGCAACAACATGCCTTTATGGAGGGAGCATCCTTTGACCAAGCTAATAGGTCATCAGCCTAATATTTTGCGGATGGCGGCCATCTTTGTGTGAAAATCGATTCCCCTTATCAATTCGAACACGGTGAAACCGAATGGAACGAAATTTGGTACCGAGGTAGCACTAGCAATGGGCACCTCAGTGTCATGTTTTATATCACCGCTATCTTGACGGAAACGTAATCGCGGCCACCCAAATGTTAAAAGCTAAAATGTAATTACGACCAACCTAATAATCTAGTCTCTACCAAATTTTTGCAACACCATATCTTTATGTGGGAAACATATTCAGACCAAACTGCAAGAACATCAGCCCAATAGTTTGCAGCTGGTGGCCAAGTATGTGTGCAAATCGATTCCCCCTATCAATTCAAACACGGTGAAACCGAATTGAACGAAATTTGGTACAGAGGTAGCACTAGCAAAGGGCACCTCATATTCATGTTTAATATCCCTATAGCACGTTGTATTTCAAAAAGTTACTACAACCAACATTCAATCATACTCCTTGAAAAGGACAAAGATTTATAACAATACCCATGCATTTAGGAGAAAGTAGGCTATATGTTCTTTACTGAACATCTTGTATTAAATAAAAAGGTATTCCTCTACAGTTAAAATGCTCAATTTCATTAAGAACGTCAGTTATTGTGTTTCTCAATTGATCGTTAAATCAATACATCTGATTATTTTATGGTATATTTTGAATGGTATGAACTCCATCTTGAGGAAAGAATTCATGATGAAAATCAATAAATGTAAAACAAAAATATTATAATGCAGCCGAAATAAATCAGAAACATCTACGGACATCAAATTGGCAGGTTAAAAGCTAAAGGAAGTGAGAGACTTCTGTTACTTAGGAAGCAAAATAACCAGTGATGAACGAAGCAAACAGGATATAAGAAGTAGGTTGGCTTAGGCAAGGAAAGCCATTCTACAGAAAAGGACAAAGGTCTGTTGACATCAAATATAGATTTAGGTATTAGGAAGTCATTTTTGAAAGCCTTCTTCTGGAGCGTGGCACTAAATGGAAGTGAAACTTGGACTATTGGTGCAGCAGAAAAGAGGAGAATTGAAGCGTTTGAAATGTGGTGTTACAGGAGAATGGTGAAGATCAGATGGGTAGATAGGATAACAAATGAAGAGGTATTAAGACGAGTGGGAGAGGAGAGATGTTTCTGGCGACTGCTAATGAAGAAAGAGATAGGTTGGTAGGACACATATTAAGACACCCAGGAATAGCTAGTTTAGTTATGGAAGGTAGGGTCAAGGACAAGAACTGTAGGGGTAGACCAAGGCTAGAATAAGTTAAACAGATTGCCTCGAATGTACTGTAGGATGTGGTAGCTATGTAGACATGAAACGATTAGCTCAGGACAGGAATGCCTGGAGAGCTGCATCAAACCAGTCAGTGAGATATCTATAAACTGGAGTGCGACAGGCTTCGGCGGCCGGCTCAGTTCTTATCCTCACCGCTAGATGGGGGCTTCATTCATTCCATTCCCTGACCCGGTCGGTCGACTGGAAGCAGGCTGTGGATATGAATTTTCTTTATTATTATTATTATTATTATTATTATTATTATTATTATTATTATTATTATTATTATTATTATTATTATTATTATTATTATTATTATTATGAAACAAATATGGAGCCCACCATCCCATGGCAGCTGTTGAAATGTATATACTAGCCGTCAGGGTTAGCTTAGGGTCAGCGTGTAGCTGTAGAACTTAGCAATATATTCACTGCCAGTTTCGAGCCCAGCCATTACAAGAACAACAACAACAACAACAAACTTTACAATGTAATAAAAAGAATGTTGGGCCAGATACCGGGCATATCCGGTGCGCTGCCGCGAGTCGGATTGGTGATGCTCGGGGGCCGGTGTTGGCCCGTGGGCTGTAGTTTGGAGACCCCTGCTGTACAGTATCATAGCATAGAGCTACAAAATTTCCAACAATTTCATCCTTACGAGCCGTCACAGGGTGCAAGTGGCAATGTATTCATTGTATATGGGATACTTAATGTTAACACTCCTCTAATAAAATACCTTGTCTGCAGAACAATAAAAGTTCTGCATTGTGTTTCGTAGATGTTGTTTAGAGTTATAGACGTGACAAGTGTTGTGAAAATGGATGGGTGTTCAATAAATTCTGTTTTATATTACCATCACGCACCTGTCCTACATTCACCAGAAATTTTCAGACCGTTTAACATACCAAGAATTCAAGAAAGTCACCTTAATCCCATAAACGTATTTTAAAAGAACACACATAATAATACATTTAGAAATGTACAGTTCTACCGAATAAAGTTGAAAATGGGACCCATCGTTGTGGTATCTTTTTCTTTTAGTTACTTCTTCAAACAAGAAGAGGAGTTATGGGGAAGAAGGAATAAAGATGAATGATTGATGGTGGGGATTGTTGTTTTAAGGAGTGGATCATCGAGGACATCTACCTAAAAATGGAGAAGGCTTCTGGCCCTACAAAAATGTTGATAGCAATCATAATAATCATCTTATTACATAATACGCTAAGGTGTATGTTTTACAAAACTCAAGCTCCTAAACGAGAGGGAGTTAGAAGGTGCGGTTTGTGCCAAAATCTTCCAAATGTCTCAATAGTACAGGAAAAGTCTTGCATTTCTTGAAAGGTCAACGGAAATATATTTATTTGTTTATAAAGTGCTTTTAAACGAATAAACAAGACGGTAGCCCCTGCAGAACTGTGTCGCGTACAGCCCGAATAGCACTAGAGCCGGGCGGGTAGTCTGTACATATGGGGCGCACACAACCCATTATGCTGAGTTCCCGCATGGGACACATTATTATTTTTCATTTTTATTTTTTATATTTTTATATTTGAATTCAGCCTCTATGGACTGCATGTTAACAATCAATTTCATCTGTGTCTAGATCTTGTTCTTCTGCCAGCCTTTGCATCCTCCCAGTATTTCTTGGCTCCATCAATCAGTGCCTTCTTACGTGGTTCTGGTAGAGGCCCTCTCCATCTGCTGGGCTCAGATTCCACTTGAAAATGTTAATAGTGTTTAACCATTTGTCGAAATTCAAATCTGTCGTGGATTTTCGTCCCTGGAATACCAATCTGCATCAGGTCTTTCTCACATTCTTGGAACCATTTCCATTTAGTTGCATTTGGCTTTGTGAAATTCCAGATTTTCTTAGTTAATCGGTTATCAGTCATGCGGAAGATGTGCCTGTAGAACAGCATTCTTTTCTTTCTGACGGACGACATTATTGGTTCTATCTTGGTGTTTAGTTCTTCATTGGATCTCAATGGTGCCTGCCCATCAACCCATCTGTTGCCTAAAATCCATAATATCCTTTGTTCTCGTCTTAATAATTTGTCGAGTTTTCCTTTTATACACCAAGTCAAAGTCTCAAGTCTCCGAAGCATACAGTCCTTCCGGTTTATGTACCGTGCTATAGTATTTTTTGTTGTTATTATTATTAAACAAATATGGAGCCCACCATCCCATGGCAGCTGCTGAAATGTATACCCTAGCCGGCAGGGTTAGCTCAGGGTCAGCGTGTGAAGCTGTAGAACTAAGTAATACCTTCACTGCCGGTTTCGAGCCCAGCCATTACCATGAGCGTATGAAGTGTTTAAAATTGTACTTTAATTTCATCTTGGGTTTATAAAAATGAAAAAAGGTAATAAAAGCTAATGGGTTCATATCCCGTATATAGGTTCATCCATCATTTTACGAATATATTCATCGTACAGTAGGCTATATCATATCAAGTATGCTACTCATTAGAAATAATTTACATAATATAATAGTACATTTGCAACGAGCCTATAATGGCAATAATTAAGACACGAGTATGTTTATAAAACGAGCTAAGCTAGTTTTATAATTTCCATACGAGTGTCTTAATTACCATTATAGGCGAGTTGCATACGACTGTTTTTGTTCGACGATAATTATAACTTTATTATAATATGTTCTAACATAAATATTCATAAATATCTGTCGATATTCTGAAACTTTGAAACATTGTTTATCCTGAAGTTGCACCAACAGATAGCGCACAGGTACTATGTATGATCATTTTGTTATTTCGGTCAAATAACAAAAAATAACCTGTTACAAACGCTTTAAAATAAAAAAGTATCGTATTATCAACGAGTTATTCTTCAAATTTGATGCGTATATAATGTCAACGGAAGGCAAATCAATGTAGTCCCAAATAGAACAGTAACGGTATCTGGCGGAAAAGTTTCACATAAGAAATCCATTTACTGAGAAGGGAGCTGGGTTATAATTTACGTGGAACTAATGTCATAGGCCTGCTTCCTCCATGACGTTATGGTGTGTTTATGTCAACAACTGCATTCACTAAAATTGTCAATGTCACTGGGTTATTAACCAGGGAATAAAAATGTACAGATGCACCAGAAACTGGCGGCGAAATCTTACGATTGTGTAGAAATTGGAGTTGCGGATATTAAGGCACAGTGTTATTTCTTTTGCAATATTGCCCAGTTTGTTTATGCATTGTAACTACAATGGTTGATCCAATATAGGCTTCATTGTCATCTTTCAAATCATGTAATTCATGTCCGACATGTTGAATTTTCAGTACATGTCAAACGCTATCCTTACCTAATTGGTCAATGAATGAAACTATTGAGCTCTGATTGATTGGAAAAAGAGTGTTATAATGAAAAGTAGTATTTTAATGACACCCATTATGATACAGTTTTCTGACATATAATATTTACATATCGACGTCGAACATAAAAGAGATATTCTAGATCGTCCGCGAAGCACGAGGTGGACTCGAAAGTGCGGTCCTGGCGGACAGCTCGCGTGTCAAGTAGGTGTCAGGTGTCCAGTGTTGCACAGCTACACGTCGATCGGTGCTTGTTCTCAGTTGCTACGGTGGAGAATTGACAACGCTGTGCCTCGCCCGGAAAGCCTTGGCTGTCCGCAGACATGGAATGCAAACTATTCCCCAGCTAGGTTTCAAATGCGAGCCGGTCGTTAACGAGGAAAGTGCGAGAACTATAGACCCAGTCTTGACTTCACTGCCACCTTGCCGTAATAGGAAATGGAACTTGAGCCGTCTGAAATCTGCAATTAATCCATTGTTGATTACATTTTTAGATAGCGACGATATACAGTAGAAGAACAAATTGGTGACACTGGAGCCTGCGATTTTCGGTGTTAATATTGATATTCATTATTATGTTTTATTAAAAGACTCTAAGGCAAAAATCGTTTGTTTAAAATCTAAATAAAAAGAAGAGCTATTCCACGAAACGAAAAATACAAAATCCTTTTTTTTTTTTTTTATATAAAATTTGCTCCGACCCGGCTTAGGCTGGACAACTGAATATGATGATGATGATGATGATGATGAAAACGTATTAAAATTATATTTTTTATATAAATTTATCTCTCCCAGGATTAACTGAGTAATTGAATTTTTGGTCATGGAAGTTTCAATGCTCTATCTTGAAAATGCTCATTTTCTTAAATCCATGTTCTTTTTCTCATAAATCTCATGCTTTTATTGTAATTTTAATAGAAAAACATTTTCTTTAGTCACTGGGATGATAGGCCTAATAACAAAATAATAATGATCCTTGGCAGGTGGTAACCCTTACTAGGATATTGCTTGAAGTCAGTGACTCGAGGGATCTCCAGAAAACAGATCAAAGGAGCTGAATTGCAGAGGTTGCTAATCTGGAAATATTTTCAACAGCTCATTCCTTTTCTTCACTTCCCAATGAGAGTGTTTCTGCGTAATGAAGCTGTAAAGTGGAAAGATTCACAGGTGTCACAACCATGATAGATGTGGTAGGGACACTCCGGAGGTCACTTACCTATCGTCTCTAATTAGAAGGCGTGGACATCTACTCGCTTCAGACATCCACGAGTAGGATTTACAACCACCTGTCATTACTCCTTGCTGTCCAGCGAGACTTACTGAAGTGGCGTGTATTGATAGAGTCAGCAACACGGTACATGCCGCCTCGGTGCTAAAAAAAAAAAATCAAGTTTGATAATTCTCACAGTGGCAGTGAATTAAAGCCCACACAAGATAAACATCCATACTCTTCGCATTTAATTCGATTACTAATCTCGGGCATGAAGGCATAAATATGCCTTTGAAAAGTGGCTCTAATGAATTGATTTTTTGTGTGGAAAAATTTTATATCTTTCTTTGAATGTAATATTGTACTTACCGTGAATTAAGAAAAAATTCATCGATAAGTGCTTGTTTGAGGTGAGGTTTTGTTTCAAGTGAAAGAAGTGAACGATAATTAGAGATTAGCGCTTTGGCACTCTTCGCCATGAGTTGTCCCACAGCACCTGGGCATATGAGTCTGTAGACTGCCCAGCTACTGTAGGACAAGGTGTTGTGAGCTACCTACGAACCAGGGCTGGCATTCGAAATTAAATTCATGGCTGTGGGGGCGAAAATAATTTAATTTCGCCGTGAGCGCGATATTCGGGAGCGAAATGATAATGATTGTCGGCGCGTTATTAAATCAAAGCGAAACTTAATTCGAAGCGAAATTAATTTCGTTCCAGACTTTTAATTTCGCTCCCGGCGCGAAATTAATTTAGTTCCAGACTTATAATTTCGCTCCCGGCGCGAAATTAATTTCGTTCCTCACTTTTAATTTCGCTCCCGGCGCGAAATTAATTTCGTTCCACACTTTTAATTTCGCTCCCGGCGCGATATTAATTTCGCTCCAGACTTATAATTTCGCTCCCGGCGCGAAATTTATTTAGTTCCAGACTTATAATTTCGCTCCCGGTGCGAAATAAAATTCGTTACAGACTTTTAATTTCGCTCCAGAGGCTAAATAAAATTCAAAAACGGCATTAAGTTTCGCTCTCCGACATGTTTTTAAAATGCATGAAACATTTAATTTCGTTGTTGAAATTAAAATACAGTATATTCGTTTCGAGAGTTAAATAATGTTCTGTACGATGTTCAAAGTACTGACGTCTGTCTGTTAGGTAGTCAGCCCGAAGGCTGGTTGGATCCTCAAAAAGTACCGCCGGTAGGTTATGTGGGTAGATACCCACAAAAACTCAAGGCAGCGCTATAGTGAGGCGTACTAGACAAGATGAGGGGTGAGGTAATTTGCCATTGCTTTCCTCACTGAATCAGAACAGCAGTACTAACCCTATGAGTAGAACCCTTCACAGCATCCACAGGCACTGACTGCCCCGAATGTAATTACTAAGCACACCCATACCTCAGTAGCTTCCATATTGAACCCTTGCAAAGAAGCTTATGAGACTCAGTTTCGGGGGGTGTAACAGTCCATACCGTAAGTTGTTGTTAAAGCGCTTCATTAACATGCAGGGTAACATATAACAAAATAACATGCAGGAAAAAGTGAAGCCAGGGTTATAACAAATGAATTTAATGACAGATCAGCTATTTACAAAAATGAATTAACAAACAAAACTCCCATAATGACTCCCACTGAATAAATTAAATTTGCCAAAACTAGGCTAAATCTCAGGAGAGATTATTACTCGGATCAAGTGTCCCAAAAGAAATCAACAATAATGACAATGTATGCGCGAGTGCTGTTCTACATGCTTCACGATGAGTACAATTGAATGCATGATTCGTCATCATCCGGAATAAACTTTCAGAAGACGAATCCGCATTACTTAGAGCTAGACAGACGCGGGGAACAACTATACAACACTTAAAACTAAACCGACACTTCCTATACTTAAAATAAACAACACAATAATTTCCGCATGAAATTGGAATCAAAACTGCCGTAGCAAAACATTACTGCCTAAAAATTAGGACTTCTCACACAAATCAACACAAGTAAGTTAACACGTGACCAACAACACAAATACACATATGACCGCCGTCATTTTTACAAGTAAAATACCACTACACCACTCGGGCGTCACATACTAAATTATATGAACTGAGTCATAGACAAATCACTAGGCTCAAAGCCAACATTTACATCATTAACACAACATTCCACCCATACGACATGCAATAATCCGTCACAAACATGGCGAACTCCCCAATTAATTAGGGTTCAAAATAACCATCACAAAGAACAGGTTTGCTAAATGAAAGCTTAAAGGGGCCAGTCGGACAACAGGACTGCCCAACAAAATAAGTCACCAGGCTAGATGGGCGATTCGTGGAAATCTGCATATCTGTCAACCCACGTGTCAAAATAACCTCGACCTCCCAAGGCATGGGATCCAGTCTCGAAGAAGCGTGCCCCAAAGCACAACAATACATGTGTGTGTGTCAGAACAAAAATATATCTCAGCATTTCCCCTAGGAAATCCAAGAATCAGCACATGGACAAGGAACAGCGGTCTCCTCGGAGCACCCTGCCTTTCCATCAAAATACAACAACAACAAAAAATATGAGGGCGGTAGGACCTCTACCCCTCTTCACGTAGAATCAAAACACACACCTGACACAATAACACACACAGAATCACACGTATGGGTTTGACAGACCCTGAAATAAATGACATAAATATTTTTCACCTGCTGGTGCCTCCGTTCTATGCCGTGACTAATAAACCTGAAAAGGACTCAAAAAAAATCTAAACAAAAATTAGAACTAAGGTGTTCTACAATTACATCTTAATTTTTTGCGCTCGGCAACCCTAATATGACTAATAACCTGCTCATCAAACATCTTACAGTTTAATTTAATCGTATGGTGAATTACATAAAAACAAATCACAAATCCAAGTTCAAGTTTTGGAGCCATTCCACAGTACACTCTCGAAGATGAAACAGATCACTAGGGCTCCCGGAGTAGGCGTGTAGAGGGCCGCGCTGGATGATATGGTCCATGGTCTGTTCCTCCTCATTGCATTGACACAATGGGGAATCTATCCAACCCCACTTATGGCATAGGTAATTGCAACGGCCGTGCCTGGTTCTCAGTCTATTGAGGCGACACCATAATTTTCTAGGAAGGTCAAATCCTTGTATTTTCACCGTTGGGTTGATCTCCTGGGCACTAGTACCAGACGTTGAGTTTGACCATTCGTCCTGCCAGCATTGGTTTAGATTGAATCGATTTGCCAGAAGTTGGTCGGCCAATAAACTGGTTGGTCTCCTCGAATGAAGTCGCTTCGGTGGTGGGTGGCAGAATTCCTGGTGTATTGGTAATGAGGGAGAAGCATAGATCTTCTTTGCTTCTCTGATCAGAGCTTCCTTCCACCTCAGGTGTGGTGGTGGAATGTGGCTGAGTACTGGTAGCCAGTGGCGAGGGGTTGATTTTATGGTGCCGGTTATGCAACGCATAGTGTCATTCAGTTTGGTATCCACTTTATGCACATGTGCACTTTCCAACCATACTGGAGCACAGTATTCCGCTGCAGAATAGACTAGACTGATACCCGTTAATCTTAAGCAGTCCGCCGTGGCTCCCCATGAACTACCGCAAAGCTTGTGCAGGATGTTATTTCTGGTGGAAATTTTGTGAGAGAGCTTGGTGAGGTGTTCTTTGTAGCTCAGAGTTCGGTCCAGCGTGACACCTAGGTATTTCGGGAATGGGTTGTATTTCAGTTTTTCACCACGAAATACAACATTTGGCTTGTAGTTTGCTAGTCGGTTGGCAAGATGGAAGCATGAAACCTCTGTCTTAGACATACTTGGGATCAGTCGCCAGGACTTGAAGAACGTTGACATTTTCTCCAGATCGGTTGTAAGAGTGCCTTCTGCATCTTACAGTAATTACCTCCCTTTCCTATCAAAAAAATATGAACTTTAATAAAGCACCACTTATCGAATGTAACGGGTTTCGCATTCGCATGGATAAAAATTACGTACACGCGCCGTGTACACTAAATATGACTCCAAAGAAAAATAATACACAACAAACAACTTTGGCCACGCGCCAACGTACATTTTAACATTTAGTGTCGGTGCAAGAAAAACAATCTAAAACAAGAAAAAGAAGAAAATGAACTATTTACAAAGTTCCCCCGCCGTATCAAACTACATATTGAATAATCAATTTTTGTACATCACCGTATCAGATTGTAGAACATATAACTTCCATCTCGGCTCATTTCCCTACGGGAAATTAGCCCTCCATCGTTGTCTTCGTAGAAGCGTTGGACATCACTCCGGCTCCTGACCACACGTCGGACATCTTGGTGTAGTCTCCCCGACAGAAAAGTTCAATGTTATTATAAATTGACCTGGCTATAATCGCTTGTGAGTTACTAATTTCGCCCACGATTGTCCTATGCGATTAATCAACGAAGACTTTCCCTAGCTCTCGCTTACACACGCACAATACAACACTTGAAAAATACAATAAAAATTTACATGAACTATACACTTCAAACCCATCGTCACTGGCTTGACAATACAAGCTTTAAATCTGACTGTCTCACAGTCGTTATCTCGCTCGGTAATCTCTACTGCTCTTGTGAACCTTTGCTCGCGTTGAGCGCTAATTGGAATGTTACTCAAGTCTTGCCCTTAAGAGCTGAAAATAGTTGTCTTCAAGATAAATATTTAAGTACTTAAAATCACCACGCAAACTGGCGTGAAGTTAGCTCCCCAGAGCTCAAACGAATGACTTCAAATAATATTAGAGCTTTAAAAATCACTACGCAAACTGGCGTGAAGTTAGCTCACCAGAGCTCAAAACGAATGACTTCAAATAATATTAGACCTTTTAAAAAATCACTACGCAAACTGGCGTGAAGTTAGCTCACCAGAGCTCAAAACAGTTGTCCTCGAAACAGCGTCTCGTCGATCAATTTATTGGAAACTGACAGAGTGAGGAGGAGTGGGGTGAATTAAGGAGAATTTTCTAGAGTTTTCATCTCCCACACACGGGACTAGTGTCAATCTTCATCATTTAATTCAAACGTCTCAGCGCACTCATGCGGAGATATTTAGGATCGGCGGTTCTTTAGATAATCAATTCCGCGCGCTTTTTACCAGTGACGCCACCCATCGCGTGGTTGTGGCTTGGTCTCATCTGATTGGGTGATTCAATCGTAGGTCGGTTGCAACTAACTCGTGACCCTCCTCTCGTGACTCCAATTCTGGTGCATGTTGTTACACAATTTGGCCTTGAACTCAGCTTACCCGGCCGTTTTCAAGAATAGCTACCAAGCTCTGTTTCTGTGGCAATCATTGCAACACGCTAACTTGCCTTCCTCTTTGTCAACTTCCACAAGTACTGCCTGGGCCGCAGTAATAATAATAATAATAATAAATCATGAATACTTATTTATCGCAGATTAATAAGGGTACATTTATCCTCAGCAAGGTTTTGAAATTCGAAGCAAGTGATTGATTTGAATTTCAAAAACAATATCCACAGTAGTAACAACAACATCTCTTTAGTACCTCGCTCAGCTGCTTGAGTGTACACTCCACTGACCCAATTAGTGTGCGCGCTCCTTGCCGCAATGTCATTCATACGTCTCGCTAGACCTCCCCTTCTCCTCACGTGATTACCACTCCTGTCGTCTCAGCTGTCTTGTTGTTTACAAACAATGCACGCTCTCTCCCAGGCGCTCCACGGCCACGTACATTTGAATGTTGGCTCTCAAATAAAATTCTGCAATAATGATTCTGCTTATTCATCAAATGGTTCTCTTCTGTAATATGGTTTTAAGTTGGCGCTATTGAAGACAGATTTAGCACCAGTGCTCACTTCTTCAAGCCTGTAAGCATTGTTACCCAGATTCTTAATGACACGGAATGGGCCAATAAATTTTGGACAGAATTTTGCAAATACTTTGTTTTTGGGATCAGATATCGGTGGTCTGCGGACAAGCACAAGTTCTTGTTCCTGTAATTCCCGATGAAACTTCTTTCCTCTGTATCTTCTCAGTCTTCGGTCCGCTTGGTTCTTCATGTGCTCTCTCGTTCGCTGAATTCGCAACTCATGCGCTAATGGTGGATCCCTGGGACATGGAATAATCTTGTCCCAAGATCTCTCTGGCAACCTGTTGTGGTGTACAATTAGTGGGACTTGACCCGTCGACTCGTGCTTAGTGGTGTTCATGCACATCTCAATATCTCCTACTTTGTCAACCCACTTATTATGATCGTTAGGAATCATTACTCTGTAGTACTTGGCAACACAGCGAATTGTTCTCTCGCTCGGATTCCCACAAGGATGACGAATGCTCGAAAATATATGTTTTATCCCTAGGCTCTCTAGACCTTGCCTAAAAACATTGCTCGTGAAATAAGTACCATGGTCTGATAAAATGGATTCCGGCTTCCCAAGCATCGGAATAACTTTGTTCTGAATTCTACTGAGGACTTGTTTTGGTGTCGTCTTCTGGATTGGACATAACACTACCATCTTTGAAAATACATCGACACACACCAGAAGGTGTCGGCATCCACGTTTCCCTTTAACCAGAGGGCCAAAACAGTCGATAGCGAGCATCTCGCATGGTTTTTGAGGTAATAGTGGTCTTGGAGGCTGTTTCATAATGAAGTTGTTTGGTTTAGTACGCTGGCACGCGTCACAAGTTCTTATTACTTCCACAATGGTGAATCGCATCTTAGGCCAAGTAAAAGTCTCCCCTATTGTAGCTTCGGTTTTGTCCGTGCCGATATGTGCTAGGCTCTCGTGGACATGCCACGTCAATCCTCTCTGTAGTGATGCTGGAACTAGGATTCGCAGTTTGGTATGATGCTCATCCACGTACTTATGCAAAAGGTTATTTAAGTAGTGAAATCTCGCTTCTTTAGCACGGGCTTCTCGGTATTCAGGTGAATCTGGTTGTAATTCCTTCCTGTAGAACTTGATCATCATCATCATCATCCATGGGTCTGCTTCTTGTTCCTTCCGAATTTCCTTTAGTTTCTCCAAAAACTCACGAGCCTTAGGTGTTAGTGTTATATGGTGAACTTCCGCTGTCACCTCGTTCTCATCTTCAGGATTCCTACTCAAAGCATCTGGTATGATGTTCATCCTTCCAGGGCAATGCTCTATTGTAATGTCAAACTGCTGTATGTAGATGGACCAACGCGTAACTCTCTCACTTGCCATCGTCGTCTTGAATAGAAATGTCAGTGCATGGTGGTCGGTTCTGACAATAATGGAATAACCGAAAATCATATTGCGCCATCGTTGAAGAGAATATAAAATCGCTAGTAGCTCAAGCTCCGTCACAGTGTAGTTCCTCTCGTGCTATCTCAATTTACGACTCGTAAATGCCAAATATGATCTCTTCTTGGGTTCTTCAGCGTCCTCTTGGTACAGCATAGCACCGATTCCAATCAATGAAGCATCTGCTTGAATAATAAATTTCTTCTCGAAGTCTGGATACCCTAGCTTCACACAGTTCTCCAGTAAGTCTTTCGTAGCTCTAAAGGACCTGTCGCACTCCTCATTCCACGACCATCGATTTGACTTCTTTAACATCTCTTGCATAGGTGCTACTGTTTCCGTGTATCCAGGAAAATTCTCTTTGAAGAAACCTGTCACTCCCAAAAACGCTCTTACATGTTTGACTTTAGTTGGTGTGGGAAATTTCTTGATTGCATCAATTTTCGCTGGATTAGGTCTCACGCCCTCAACATCAATTATATGACCCAAATACAGAATCTCGCTCTGGCAAAAGTGTGATTTCTTTAGATTAATTTTGAAGTTCATGGTTCTCAAGTTATCCAGAAGTTTATTTAGGTTTACCAAGTGTTCCTCCATTGTTTCAGATGCAATTAATATGTCGTCAACATATCTCGTAGTGAAGCTCTTGACTTCCTCAGTCAGATTCCTATCTAGTGCTCTTATCAGTGCACATCCAGCTGTTTTTACACCAAAGGGCATGCGAGACCAGATATAACTTTGGTTATCGAATAAAAACCCCGTCAATAGTTGGGATTTTTCTTCAAGTTCAAGATGGTGGAAACTATTTGTCAAGTCGACGCTCGACTAAATCTTCTTCCCACGGAAGCCCTTCAAAACATCCTTGATCCTAGGTGCTTGGTCATGCTCAACTAGCAGTTTACTGTTCAAAACTCGCGCGTCTAGGCATAACCTAATTGATCCATTTGGCTTGGCCACAGCCAATATTGCGTTTAGGTACGGGGTTGCTGCTTTCCTTATCATGCCGGAATCTAATAAATTACTAATGATGTCCTTCACCTGAGCAAAATGTTTCTCTGGGATCGGGTACAATTTACTTTTAAATGGGGTCCAGTCAGTAACTTGCATGGCATATTGGAAATTCAAAACTTTTCCAGGGATGGTGTCGAAAGCTCCTTTATGAAATCTCAAAATTTCTTCCAGTTTTCTTCTATCAGGTTCCCCTACTATAGCCTCCTTAAGCCGCTCCTGAAGTAGAATTTCAAATTAGGATCCGCTAATTTCTTCTTCCGCCAAATGTACCCAAAGTTCCTGCGAAATATCTCGGCTGTCAATTTCAACCACTGCTGTCTGGCTTACTCGTTCCTCCGTCAAGTTCTTATCTCTAATCGCCTCATTAGTGCATTCTTCAATGACCCAAGTATTCGCCTCTCTCTCTAGTGGACTTTCTTCCATGTTCAAACCCACGTGATTCAACCCCTCAACTTGTTTGAAACTTACAGTGTTGTTATGTAAGTCAATTACAGCATGAAAATCACAGATAAAGTTGGCTCCCAAAATGATGTTATAATTCATCTTCGGTATGACAATGAATGTTTGCGAAAATGTGTGGTTCAATATTTCCAGGTCTAAATATGCTTGCTGCTTACAACTTATGGTCTTGTCAGGAATGACCCCTCTGACTTTCATTAACGGTACAGGCATAATTGGAACAGTTTGTTTACTTCTGATTTCTTTTAACAATACCTCTGTGACTAAGCTCACCTGGCTACCTGTGTCAATTAAGCATCTCACCCTCATACCTCCAATATGAGCGTAAATAATCGGCAATTGTCTGATGACATTTTCTCGGTCCTTCACCACTTCCTCCAGGCAATCGTCCGGGAATGCTACCCACTCTTCTATGTTAGCAACAATCAGCTCTCCCCGCTCCCTGGCGTCCTCCATTTTCAGGCTATCAGGTTTTGGTTCATTTGAGTTTTTTTTTATCCCGGGACCCATTCGTTGAGTTCCGCCGGTTGTCATCGCGCCTCTCCTGCTGCCGTAATAAGCTTTCCGCCCTCTCTCCTTGGTGATTATCCGGGCTCTGCCTATTCGCCATTGCACGATCCCACTTCTCTTTCTCCGTCTCTTCGGCGTTTAACTGATCCAGATACTTTTGCGATTCGACGTACCGCTCATCCCAATTGTTGCGATAGTCTCCCCGATTATCTTGGCGATAGTTCCTCGTGTTGTTCCACCTGCCATCTCCATTCCTTTGGTAAGGTCTACCCTGCCTTTGGTTTCCCCTCCAGTTGGTGTATTCTCGCTGGTACGTGCATTGATTTTGCTGGTTCTGATTGTTTTGATTATAGTTATCTCGGCGATTCTGAAAATTTCGATTATTCTGGTTGAATTGATTTCGGCCATCATAGTCTTGCCGTCTCGGTGTAAACTGCGTTCCCGTAGATTGGGTTTTTGTTTGGTTCCCCTGGTTGTGACTAGTTTGGTGTCCTTGAACCACTTCTGCCGTGTTGACACATTCCATGTTTCTCCTCCCTGTCTGTGGGCTAACCATACTTGTCTCGTCTAGATGGCGGAGTAACTCTTCGGCCTGCACTGCGGTCTTAATATTTCCGGCTACTAACAGCTGTTGAATATTCATAGGAAGTTGTTTCCCAATGGTTAGAACCATGTTTTCTTCACTAGGGTGGTCGTCAAAATCGCGGAATTTAACCAGCTGTTGGCTAAAAAATTCTGAAAATCTGGTAGGATGCGTGCTGTGATATTTTCTAGTGTACAGATCCATTCTTAATCCCTGCTGCAAAGAAGGACTCCAGAACTTCTTTAAGAACGCTTCTCTGAATTGTGCCATGTCGGTGAATGTATATTTAAAACTCAAAAACCAGATTAATCTTGGGCCTTCTAAAAACTTTTCCACAAGTCGCAACTGTTTTGCGGGACTGATATGTTGATCGTTAAAATAGTCATCCAGCTGACGTAAAAAGGCTTTGTGAGTGGTTCCTGTGTGCTCCCTGAATTTATCAGGTTTGAAATCATTCCCCCTAATGACCTGAATTACTTGGGCAGGTGCCAAGTCGGGTTGCGGTGTGGACGTCTCTCCCCTGTACTGTTGGAATGCGTTGCTCGTTAATTTAGGACTTTGACCTCGGCTGTTATCCTCAGCCAACTTCAAGCCCACCGGACTTCCAATGCTTCCCTGCTTGCCTACTGTATTTTCTGCCGAAAATAATGTTGCGTTCTCTAATGACCTGATTTCATTTTAATTATGAGATCTGTGTGTTCTTGGAGTTTGGATTTTACGTTTTCCTCCAAAGCCTGTACTCTCGAATTGTATTCACCTAAGCGCTTTAAAATTGTCAGCCTGTCTTCCTTCGTTTCGTTGACCTGCTGCTCCCAATCTCTTCGGATCCTGTTCTTCATACTGCTAATTTTCTCTTCGTTCCTTTCTTGACTCTTCTTCAGCTGTTCCCCTATTTCTTGTATCTGCTGCTGTGTTTTGACTAATTGTTCTCCAACCTCTTCTCTTATTACCTCTTGTGTTTTAACTAATTGTTCTCCGACCTCTTCTCTTATTACCTGCTGGGTTTTAATTAATTGGTCCTCTAAGTTTTCTCGCAAGTGCATTCGTTCTGTTTCGGTTTTGATCTCAAGTTTATCGATTTCCTTTATTAATTCAAGTACGTTGCTGTCGACTGAGTTAATCTGTTGCTGTAATTTATCCTGTGTGCTCTTTATTCCCGCCGTGTTGTCGACGCATGCTGCCTCGATTTGCTTTAATTTATCGGCCACCATTTCATCAAATTGTATGAGTTTATTGTCAAATTTCGACTCCAACTTTTTAATTTCACCTAATTGTTTTGCGTTATTCTCCGCTACCTCATCTGCCAGTTTCTCTACTTCCCTAACACTTTGATTTATGTCATGAGTGATCTTTTCTAATTGCTCTGTTTGTACTGTTTGTGTTATCGCCTGTTCTGATAGTTTATGATTCAATTCGTTTAATTGTTTATCAGTATCCAATTTCTGGACCTGTAATTTGACCGTAATGTTACCGCTCATGTCTTGTAACTGTTTTTCATTATCTAACTTCTGCGCTTGTAATTGGACCGTAATGTCATTTAAATGTTTATCGCTATGCTCACTCTGAATTTTAAACTGTTCTTCCGTTTTCGCGGACATCTGCACTAACTGTTCTTCCGTTTTCGCGGACATCTGCATAGACATCTGCTCTAACTGTTTTTCCGTTTTCGCGGACATCTGTTCTAACAATCCCTTGATTTCCTCAACTTTCGCCATCGCACAATACACAAATATATCTAGAGAAAAACAGGGTCATGCACCGATATTTCAGTCATACACACGCATACATGTCACAATATTTAAAAATTACTGATTCTAATTTAATAAAATTTTCAGTAATCAAAATTTACTGAATAAATTACTCTTATTTCCAAACAACACAATAACTCCCTAGTGATCTGCTTTTAAATTCCTAACCAACAGAATTTACGAACAACACCAATTAACCGAAGTTAATTAAATGTCAAATATAAGGCAACACCTTCCTGCTTTGACTGAGTTCAATAATATGCAAATTTTCTAATTTTAATGCCGGGCGCCAGAACAAGTTAATAACAAATACAATATCAACTTCTAACCTTGTTCAATATTTCTAACCTTAAGAACTCAGTGATTTTACTAATGCTCATGGCGGTACAACATCGCCTCAATTTACTGAATTTACTTTTGCCCGCTTGACCTGGCACCATTTCTCATCGAAATAAATATGAGATCAGCAAAGCAACAACAACAACAATCCCCACCTGGGCAGCCATTTTTGTTTTATGAACCCTTGCAAAGAAGCTTATGAGACTCAGTTTCTGGGGGTGTAACAGTCCATATCGTAAGTTGTTGTTAAAGCGCTTCATTAACATGCAGGGTAACATATAACAAAATAACATGCAGGAAAAAGTGAAGCCAGGGTTATAACAAATGAATTTAATGACAGATCAGCTATTTACAAAAATGAATTAACAAACAAAACTCCCATAATGACTCCCACTGAATAAATTAAATTTGCCAAAACTAGGCCAAATCTCAGGAGAGATTATTACTCGGATCAAGTGTCCCAAAAAAAATCAACAATAATGACAATGTATGCGCGAGTGCTGTTCTACATGCTTCACGATGAGTACAATTGAATGCATGATTCGTCATCATCCGGAATAAACTTTCAGAAGACGAATCCGCATTACTTAGAGCTAGACAGACGCGGGGAACAACTATACAACACTTAAAACTAAACCGACACTTCCTATACTTAAAATAAACAACACAGTAATTTCCGCATGAAATTGGAATCAAAACTGCCGTAGCAAAACATTACTGCCTAAAAATTAGGACTTCTCACACAAATCAACACAAGTAAGTTAACACGTGACCAACAACACAAATACACATATGACCGCCGTCATTTTTACAAGTAAAATACCACTACACCACTCGGGCGTCACATACTAAATTACATGAACTGAGTCATAGACAAATCACTAGGCTCAAAGCCAACATTTATATCATTAACACAACAATTCCACCCATACGACATGCAATAATCCGTCACAAACATGGCGAACTCCCCAATTAATTAGGGTTCAAAATAACCATCACAAAGAACAGGTTTGCTAAATGAAAGCTTAAAGGGGCCAGTCGGACAACAGGACTGCCTAACAAAATAAGTCACCAGGCTAGATGGGCGATTCGTGGAAATCTGCATATCTGTCAACCCACGTGTCAAAATAACCTCGACCTCCCAAGGCATGGGGTCCAGTCTCGAAGAAGCGTGCCCCAAAGCACAACAATACGTGTGTGTGTGTCAGAACAAAAATATATCTCAGCATTTCCCCCTAGGAAATCCAAGAATCAGCACATGGACAAGGAACAGCGGTCTCCTCGGAGCACCCTGCCTTTCCATCAAAATACAACAACAACAAAAAATATGAGGGCGGTAGGACCTCTACCCCTCTTCACGTAGAATCAAAACACACACCTGACACAATAACACACACAGAATCACACGTATGGGTTTGACAGACCTGAAATAAATGACATAAATATTTTTCACCTGCTGGTGCCTCCGTTCTATGCCGTGACTAATAAACCTGAAAAGTACTCAAAAAGAATCTAAAAAAATAGAACTAAGGTGTTCTACAATTACATCTTAATTTGTTGCACTCGGCAACCCTAATATGACTAATAACCTGCTCATCAAACATCTTACAGTAATAACCTCCCTTTCCTATCAAAAAAATATGAACTTTAATAAAGCACCACTTATCGAATGTAACGGGTTTCGCATTCGCATGGATAAAAATCACGTACACGCGCCGTGTACACTAAATATGACTCCAAAGAAAAATAATACACAACAAACAACTTTGGCCACGCGCCAACGTACGTTTAAACATTTAGTGTCGGTGCAAGAAAAACAATCTAAAACAAGAAAAAGAAGAAAATGAACTATTTACAAAGTTCCCCCGCCGTATCTAACTACATATTGAATAATCAATTTTTGTACATCACCGTATCAGCTTGTAGAACATATAACTTCCATCTCGGCTCATTTCCCTACGGGAAATTAGCCCTCCATCGTTGTCTTCGTAGAAGCGTTGGACATCACTCCGGCTCCTGACCACACGTCGGACATCTTGGTGTAGTCTCCTCGACAGAAAAGTTTAATGTTATTATAAATTGACCTGGCTATAATCGCGTGTGAGTTACTAATTTCGCCCACGATTGTCCTATGCGATTAATCAACGAAGACTTTCCCTAGCTCTCGCTTACACACGCACAATACAACACTTGAAAAATACAATAAAAATTTACATGAACTATACACTTCAAACCCATCGTCACTGGCTTGACAATACAAGTTTTAAATCTGACTGTCTCACAGTCGTTATCTCGCTCGGTAATCTCTACTGCTCTTGTGAACCTTTGCTCGCGTTGAGCGCTAATTGGAATATTACTCAAGTCTTGCCCTTAAGAGCTGAAAATAGTTGTCTTCAAGATAAATATTTAAGTACTTAAAATCACCACGCAAACTGGCGTGAAGTTAGCTTCCCAGAGCTCAAACGAATGACTTCAAATAATATTAGAGCTTTAAAAATCACTACGCAAACTGGCGTGAAGTTAGCTCACCAGAGCTCAAAACGAATGACTTCAAATAATATTAGACCTTTTAAAAAATCACTACGCAAACTGGCGTGAAGTTAGCTCACCAGAGCTCAAAACAGTTGTCCTCGAAACAGCGTCTCGTCGATCAATTTATTGGAAACTGACAGAGTGAGGAGGAGTGGGGGTGAATTAAGGAGAATTTTCTAGAGTTTTCATCTCCCACACACGGGACTAGTGTCAATCTTCATCATTTAATTCAAACGTCTCAGCGCACTCATGCGGAGATATTTCGGATCGGCGGTTCTTTAGATAATCAATTCCGCGCGCTTTTTACCAGTGACGCCACCCATCGCGTGGTTTTGGCTTGGTCTCATCTGATTGGGTGATTCAATCGTAGGTCGGTTGCAACTAACTCGTGACCCTCCTCTCATGACTCCAATTCTGGTGCATGTTGTTACACAATTTGGCCTTGAACTCAGCTTACCCGGCCGTTTTCAAGAATAGCTACCAAGCTCTGTTTCTGTGGCAATCAATGCAACACGCTAACTTGCCTTCCTCTTTGTCAACTTCCACAAGTACTGCCTGGGCCGCAGTAATAATAATAATAATAATAATAATAATAAATCATGAATACTTATTTATCGCAGATTAATAAGGGTTCAATATAATCACAGCCATGTGTAAGACTGAGACAGCGGTGAAAAGCCACATTTTACTATAGTCTGTGCCAACAGTCAAATGCAAATGAGTCGTCAAGTTACAAAACTCGTTTAATCAACTTGTGAATAAGGATCATTTCCATGAGAAACGTTTCTCTGGACTTTGCCTCACGTATCTTTTGTGTTTGTTCTTTTCTACTTTTGGTTGGTGTTTTTGTGTTTGCTTTGTGCTTTTGCTTTTGAATTTGACTTATTGCTTTTCTTTCTTGGTTTTGTGTTTGTGTTCTGCTTTTGATTTTTTGAATTTTGCTTTATGTTATTTTTTTTGTTTTCTGCTTTTGCTTTTGTTTTTAAATTTTGCTTTTTGCTTCGTTTTTGTTTGTTTTTGTTTTGTGTTTGTTTTCTGCTTTTGCTTTTTTGAATTTTGCTATTTGCTTTATGTTTCTTGTTTTCTGATTTTGCTTTTGTTTTTTGTGTTCTGCTTTTGCTTTCTGGTTCGTCTTTTTTGTTTTGGTTTTGTGTTTGTTTTCTGCTTTTGCTGTTTTTGAATTTTTCTATTTGCTTTGTGTTTTTTTTTTATTCTGCTTTTGCTTTTGTGTTTGAATTTTGCATTTTACTTCGTGTTTTGTGTTTTTGGTTTTGTATTTGTTTTCTGGGAAATCAAAATAAAACAAAATAAACAAAAGAAAATAAAAACAAAAACAAAATAATACATATAAAACAAGACAATTTAAAACAAAATAAAACGAAATAGAGTAAAAAATAAACGAAACTAAATAAAAGAAAAGAAAATGAGGTAAAATAAATAAAATAATTAATTAAATAATTTTACGACATGATCCTTATTCACAAGTGGATTAAACAATTTTTGCAACTGGACGACTCAATTGTACTGCACGGGGTCGTTGGGATGAGGGAGATGGCTACCTGGGAGGCTTGTCGTAGTATAGTATCTATGTGTGCAGTATATGCGTCGACCGTCGTCTGGTTTTCCAGTGGGAGATGGTCCGCACGTAGGTGATTGTTGACGTAGGCGCGGTATTCTTGCCAGTTTGCTGTGCAGAAATTCTGGACCATCCTGGGAGGTGGTAGTGGGGGAAGAGGGAAGTTGAGTAACGCGGGGGCATGATCACCTCCTTTGAGTGGCAGGACAGACACGTCAAACAGATGGAGGAGGGAGTTATGAGCAATGACTGCGTCTGGGTGGTATTGGAGGAAGGACGGGTAGATTCTGGGAGAGGGACGAGGGTGGCGTCGATGTGACGTAGGTAGATGTCTAGGCTATGAAGTTCTAGGGCCGAACGGGAATGAAGGTTGAGGTCGGCCATAAGAATTAAATGGGAGAAGACTTCAGACACGTGGGTAATGCAGTCCTTGGGGATGGGGTGGTAGGGACGAATGTAGATGGTGGCTAGGTGTAGGACGCGGGAACAAAATAAGGCTCTCGGGGAAGAAAAGAGATTTCATTTCAGAAACAAAATGAAATGTTCCATGCATTTTAATTTCAGGCCGGAGGGGGGGACTAAATGCCGGGAACGAAATTGATGGTCGTTAACAAAAATTATTTCGTGCCAGGAGCGAAATTAAAAGTCTGTAATGAATTTAATTTCGCGCCAGGAGCGAAATTAAAAGTTTGTAACGAATTTCATTTAGCGCCTGGAGCTAAATTAAAAGTCCGTAATGAATTTAATTCCGCGCCAGGAGCGAAATTGAAAGTCTGTAACAAATTTCATTTAGCGCCGGGAGCTAAATTAAAAGTCCGTAATGAATTTAATTCCGTGCCAGGAGCGAAATTAAAAGTCTGTAACGAATTTCATTTCGCGCCGGGAGCTAAATTAAAAGTCCGTAATGAATATAATTTCGCGCCAGGAGCGAAATTAAAAGTCTGTAACAAATATCATTTCGCGCCAGGAGCGAAATGTTATTCCATTGAACAATTTCATTTCGCGACGCTAAATTAAATTGATAATGCATTTCGTTTCGCATGCCAGCCCTGCTACGAACATATTTAACCCGTGAGGGGTCGCGCCCGGTCGCTTAGACCAGTATTTCCCAAACTTTTTTGTGTGTGTACCAATTTAAGAGATGAGAATATCTCGCGTACCACCTAATGGTTGTGAGATATAGTAACTATAACCCCCATAACCACTACGTAGCAGACCAAAAGATGGACTGTAAATTGTGTTTTTAGAGGTAAAGTTCAAATAATAAAAAGTGTGTCCAGTTGTTTTATTATTTTTTACAATAAGTATTCACTTCAAACATTCAGAAATGACACTGTACAAATAATATTAATACAAAAGCTCTTAAACATAAGAACAAAAGTTCAACTAACAACTTCAGTGTGAAGGGTGAGCTTGAAGATTAGAAGCCAACTTAGGAATGTCTGATTTAAGGTTGCTGAGTCTCAAACGAAGATCGTTTTCCACTGTAGGAACCTATTCCGGTATTTATTCTTGAGATAAACAAGTGAAGAAAATGCAGTCTCACACAAGTACGAAGTAGTGAAAGGCAGTAAAAATCTAACTGCTTTGTCAGCTATGTGTGCATAGTCTGCACGCCTCTCAACCCAAAAGATCATAAGAGCCATTTTTGAAAAAGTTTGCCTTAGTTCTGAATCACAATTCAATTCATAAAACTGCGCCTTATCTTTGGCCTGAAAGTCCTCCGGCAACATAGCAATGTGTTTATATTTTTAAATTTTATATTTTTACATTTTATATATTTTTTTATTTTTCGTAACGTATCTAATATTTTTTTTTATATTTTCGTGACATCACCGCGTACCACTGCAGCAGTACGAGCGTACCCCCAGTGGTACGCGTACCACAGTTTGGGAAACGCTGGCTTAGACCATACGTATACGGTTTTTATTCCTCCAAAAGAGTTTTGCGGTATAAAGCTCCCTCCCTTTCTGTATTTTCAGAAGCACTTGCACACTACACGTGACTACGTTTGCTGTTCCCTCCCGCCATCCCTAGTCATTTAGGGCAGAGATTTGTTCGGAACCCCGGTCGTTTTGAAGGTGCGCGTCTCCTGACGTTGGCCTATTTACCCGGTCTTTCTACTGAGCACGATTGTTATACACGTACTTTGTAGTTAGGTTTAATTATCTCATTTGACTATTAGTTTGCTAGTTTTGTTATGCAATGGTATATAGTTGAATATAATTGAATTTTAGAGACTTTAAATAGATACTTTGGTCATCAGTCCCGTGTACATGGGTGTGCGTTGCATTAATATATTGATGACACCTCTTCTACGGCTTCGGTGGCGTAGTTGGTAGCAGGCTGAGCTTCTATGCCTAAGGTCGCGGGTTCAAACCCGGCCAAAAGTCGTTGGATTTTTAAGAGCGTTAAAAATCCCTCAGTGTGCCTTCCTTTGGAGAGAAAGTAAAGCCGGCGGTCCCATGTCATAGATTTATGGCATGAAAAAGAACCTTCCACTAACTACACTTGCGTGAAGCCAAAATTTGTAGGTTGGAGTTGATAACGCTCTATTAGTTCCAACATTAGCCGCGAGGTGCTAACTGCAATGCCATCTAGTAGCCAAGTCCACAAGCTAGGTGTCGTGGACGGTAGCATTTGGTAGCAAAAGGAGGAACTACTTGATATTACTGTCTGCAGTCCTTACTTGAATTAAAACAGATAATACACACTAATACAGCCACCACAATTAACACCGGTTATCAGACAGATTCTACACACACCCAAAGTTCACGGGGCTAGATGACCACGTTGTCGCAGCCCCTAAACTAAGGAACAAACCAAACAACGACATCTCTTGAGATGATGAACGAGATAATCATATAGAAGAAAATATTGGGTTACAAATATACTGTAGTTCGACGTCTTTCTTGTGCCATTATGCCGTAGATTTCATTCGTAAGGAACATTAAAGTGTTACCTACCAAGAATGTGCTAATCATGATACTGCCCAAGATGATTCCGATGATTAGTGAGTCAATAGGGATGTGAGATTACTGGTTACATAGTTTGCATTCATGTTACAGTATGACTTGCTTCACAAACTAGTATTTTATTATCCCCTGTTGAATCGACCGTACGCGACCCATCACGCAACATTCTTGACGCGACCTCTCCCGGATTAACTCCTGTGGCGTAGCCGTGTATATTAAATCACTCACTACTACCGCGACGAAGAGCTCCAGGATGTCCGGAGATTGGAAGTTTGAATCCTGGCGCTGACAGTGATTATCCTGAGTGTGGATTCTCACCGGGATTTTCTACACTCCCTCCAGGCAAATGGCAGTATAGTACCCTATTTCAAGTCTTGGGAACGTACCCCATCCCCGAGCCTAATAATTGCACACAACTACAGTCACCACAGAAATACAGGTTATTTATCAGTCAAATTTAACACACACACAAGTACACGGGGCTGATGGCAAAAGACGTTGAAACAGGGTCGCCGCGTCCAAGATTCAGAGACACTGGCGACACCAGATATAGCATTCATTAGTGGCTTACCAGATGCTTCATAAACTCACAGGACAACTTATCAGGCGTGATTCTGAAGGAGTAGAGGGAGAGGGGGCGGGGAGTGAAGGGGGGGGGGGGGGTAGGTTAGGTTAAACCTAACTGGATATTTCGAGAAAGAGAACGCCTCTTTTATTTATTTATGTTCGACCCTGACTATTAGCCTATATGTCAGAAAACTGTATCATAATGATGGTCATTATAACACTATTTTTCATTATGAAACAGTTTCTCCCACCAATCACAGCTCAAGAAACAGTTGTTTGACCAATTTGATAACGATAGCATCTCACCTGCACTGAGCTCCACGGTCTTCTAATTTAAATGTCACTGCATGGCCTAGTGTCATAGAAGGGTAATCGAGGAGGCCATGGTCAAATACAAGGCATTCTCTGCGTCTCATTGTTCAGTACATAAAACTGGCGAAATCTCGACAGATATTTATGAATATTTATGTTCGAACCTAAAATAGTTATAATAATTATCGTCGAACATTAACAGTCGTATGCAACTCGCCTATAATGGTAATTAAGACACTCGTATGGAAATTATAAAACTCGCATACGCTCGTTTTAAAAACATACTCGTGTCATAATTATTGCCATTATAGCCTCGTTGCATAATGTACTATTATTTATTTATTTATTTATTTATTTATTTATTTATTTATTTATTTATTTATTTATTTATCAATGATCACCACATCCCATGAAAGGCCTACAAAGTGACCGATGCCCAGTCAGTCAATCTACAGATTGCAGGGTGGCACGTGGTCAGTGCGTTGGGTCCCCTCGGCCGTTAATTTTGGCCTCTGTTAACGGGGCGCTGCCTCACTTTCTGACAGCTATTCAATTGCCCTCATGTGCACCCTGTTCCAGCGCTCGCGTCAGTTTCTAATATCCTTGACGGAGTCGGGAATCAAACCCGGATGATGATGATGATGATGATAATTGTTGTTTTAAGGGGCCTAACATCTAGGTTATCGTCCCCTAATGGTTTGGGTGATCGTGAAGATGATAATGAAATGTAAACTACAACTAAAACTAACTACTAACTTATACAGGGTGTCCCACCTAACTCTGCGACCTCAAATATTATCGAAATGAAACAAGATATGAAAAATCTACTTGCGCAGGAATGTAGCCACGTCAGGGGGTCACACAATGGGAGGATATGCACAATCCAGGAAATTATAACAATATCATTTTCAACGCAAAGTTACCTTTTTTCAAATGGAACATACATGTTTTTCTAGCAAAATCATAAGTAAACATACAATTATTGATAACAGAATTGGTTTCACTTCTCTAAACCTCGTACTTTCTGTAATAACTTAAGTTGTAGAGGACGGTAAAGGAGACACTGTTTGGTGCGGTATCATTGGCAACCGTATTGTAGGTCCCTATTTTTATCAGGGAACACTAAACGGACAGCGATAATTGCATCATTTTTTCAAGACACGTTACCCCTTCTCATGGAGGACGTGGGATTGGAAACTCGTGTATCAATGTTGTTCCAGCACAGTGGTTCTGAACCCGTAGAAGTCTGCGGACCACTCAGCCTAAAATTGAATCATGTACGAACCACCCCCTCCCCCCAATACACCTTATCAGTTGTAACCGTTCCTCAATAACCCTTATTTTAAAGATATTTCAATTCAAACCCTGATAGTCATCATCGCGAATACATTCGGACGATTCTCGTTCTACGCATATCACTTCCGAAATCCCCATTTATTGGCCACTCTTTTATACGTGTTGGTGGATCCTTTTCACCCGCAGACCACTCCCGAGGCACTCGCGGACCACCGGTTAAGAACCACACTTCCAGCATGATGGGTGCCCCGCACATTTCGCACGTGTTGCCAGAGATGTAATGGATGCGAAGTTTCCAAATTGGTGGATAAGACGTAGTGGTCCTGTGAGATGGCCAGCACGGTCCCCAGATTTGACGCCATTAGACTACTTTCTCTGGGGCGCATTGAAAGATAGTCTATCAGGAAGTCCCAACTACAATGGCGAATATGCAACAGCGTATTACTGCGGCGTGTGCGGAAATATCTGTGGAAACACTGGGATCAGTACAACGCTCTCTTGTTCACCGTCTACAGAAGTGCATTGATGCAAACGGTGGTCAGATTGAACATCTGCTGAAGTGACACAGTTTCATCAGTTAAGATGTTACTGCTTACTTGTGAATGCCTTTTCCTTGCTGGATGTAATTTAAAAACATGGCGTTCCTGTAAGCTATAGGTCAAAAGTTTGTTTAGGAAATCGGCAATTGTACCTTTTGTACTATGTGTACAGTTCTTCACTTGTGTTAAGCTTGACAAACAGTGTCTCCATTGCCATCCTCTACAACGTTAGTTATTTCAGAAGGTACGAGGTTTAGAGAAGTGAAACCAATTCTGGTATCAATAATTGTATGTTTACTTTCGATTTAGCTAGAAAAAACATGTATGCTCCATTTAAAAAAAAGGTAACTTTGCGTTGAAAATGATATTGTTATAATTTCCTGGATTGTGCATATCCTCCCATTGTGTGACCCCCTGACGTGGCTACATTCCTGCGGAAGTAGATTTTTAGCCCACTTTTCACATTTTGCAAAAATGAGGAAAAAGTAGACTTATGAGATCGGGCAAATGTGTGTCTGTCTGTCTGTCTGTCTGGCTGGCTGGCTGGCTGTGTGTGGGTCCCCCCCTATCAACTCCTAAACGGCTGGAGCAATCGAAACAAAATTTGGTAGGAGTAAAGATCTATACCTGAATATCCCACGGCCATATTTGAATATGTCAGTGCTACCAACTGCTGAAAAATCGCAATTGAAATTTGAGCTCCATGTAGTATATCTTGGAAGGTATGAATGGGAGCTAATTCAAAATTGGCACACGTATAGATAATAATATTGCAGTTTAATTTCCAGGAGGCCATACATGGCAGTGTTGCAAAAATGATTATAAGCCTTCCGATAGGTTCAAATTTTAAATGCATATAACTTCTACACTATCAATTAGATTTCAACCAAATTTCGTATGTACCATGTGTACATAAACAGATATGACTGAGCGTATTCTTAAGAGCCACCAGGGCTGCCAACTGTTAATAAATGTTCTCATTTTTTAAATCAAAATACCAATATATCAGAAAGTATGCAAGCCGACAGCTTTAAACTATGCACACGTATAGTACCTGACATTCTATATTAATTTGGAGTAACTTATATACGTCAGTGCTACCAACATGATTCTAAGCCTGCTGAGAGGTCCAACGTTAAATACATGTAACTTATATACTATCATTTGGATTTCAACCAAATTTCGTAAGTGCTATGTGTACCTTAACAGATATGACTAAGCCGATTCTTAAGAGTAACCAGGGCTGCCAACTGTTAATAAATACTGTCTCTATTTTTGTTACCCTAATATCAATTTATCAGAAGGTATGCAAGCCAATAGCTCTAACCTTTGCACACGTATAGTACCTGGCATTCTAGATTAATTTGGAGTAACTAATAAAGGCCTACGCCAGTGCTGCGAACATGATTCTAAGCCTGCTGATAGGTCCAATTTTAAAATGCATGTAACTTCTATACTAACTAATGGATTTCATTCAAAATTGACACAACAATAGATCCTATTATTTCAGATTATTTCTGACCAATACATGTATGTCATTGTTGCCAACATGATTTTACGCGCGCTGTTAGATCCAGTGTTTAACTGCTTGTAACGTCCATGCTATCCATTGGACTTCAACCAAATTTTGTATTCTGTACCTTAAGAGATGGAACTAAGAATATATTAAGTCACCAGGGCTGCCAACTGTAGTTCTCTATTAGGCTACATTATGCCAGGTATACTGTATTTCGAACTAATTAGAAATTTCGATATTACAAACTTAATTTTGTCATTTTTCTAGATAGATCCATATAGATTAATCATTGGCATGAATCTTAAATTTTAAGAAAAGTAGGCTCTTTAGTTCGTCACGGAACTTCTTGTTCATATCTTGTTTCATTTCGATAATATTTGAGGTCGCAGAGTTAGGTGGGACACCCTGTATAGGCTACTAGAAGAAGAAATGGAAAACAAAAGGAGGATAAGGCAAATAAAGGACAGGAGGAAAAGAAATGCACTCAACCCTCGAAGAAGGCTGAGTGAGGGACTTGGAAAGAAGGAGAGCCATGAAAGGCAGATAGGAAAGTGATAGAGGAGAAGGTTCGCCCCAGAGGTAATGGATAAAAGGGGAGAAACTGAACCCAGCTCAGGAATCCCTTGGGGTCGCCAACTCCCGAACTCACCAGCCGTGAGCCCCTGAGGATGTAGCAATATCCAGGGTGCACCAGACGTGGTGGGGCTACATACACCCTGCCTCCTTGAGGGCCTTGTGCAGAAGGCAGGAGATAACATGAAAAGAGAAAGAAGGCTGACCCCTCGCAGAAGGAGGGTATCAGAAAATATGAGACAAGGGCAAATTAAGGCGGGAAAGGAAGAGACTCCCTAGGCCTCTGATACCCTAATACCGTCGGGATCGGAAGAGAACAAGAGTTGACCAACAGATGTCGACAGGAAAGATGACGGAGAGGATCCCGGCACAAGTAAGTGGAAGCAATGCCTAGACTTAGCTGGGGCCCCGTGGTCGCCAATCCGCGTCCCACTAGATGTGAGCCCCTGGGGGGAAACCTGGATGAGAGGCAGGCGTGCTACCCCAACACCACACGACCGACTACACGTTAATATCATTGCAATTGAATTAGTGTTTACTGTGTGTTCTAGTTTCGTAGCATTGGAACCATCTAGAAGTGCATATAGGGTGGATGAGATATTACTAGGGACATGTGATTCCACAGGTCAGGAAACATCGAATGATGGGAAAAATAAAGGTAGCAAAATATGAGTGGATTAGTGAAAACAAATGAATCAGTTACTTTATTTTGTCATGTCTAAAGCTACGGTTTGGTTACGGCGATCGACAGTCGCACGTCGCTGGAGATGATCGCACAACGTCAGAAATGCTGTTGCCCTATCAGGCGATCATCGTGGTTTTCTTTTTATTTATTTTTTTAATTTTTTTAGCGATGGCTTTTAGTGCCGCCGGAAGTGTCCGAGGACATGTTCGGCTCGCCAGTTTTGTAGTTGCTTCGAGACGGACACCCAATGGGTGAGCTACAAGTACCGTTGGGGAGGAAAGTTGGAATGTAAGGAGTTGGAAGGTAGCGGCTGTGGCCTATAGTTAGGGACCAACCCCGGCATTTGCCTGGAAGGAAGATGGGAAACCACAGAAGACCATCTTCAAGGTTGCCAGCGGGGGATTCGAACCTCCTCGCCTCCCGGATGTGAGCGACTGCCAGCAGTCATGCCGTAACGACCACGGCTAACTCACCCGGTCATCGTTCTTAGAGAAGTAGAGAATGTTCTTTCTCTAATCACTTATCCTCCCAGCTCGGCTTCATCCACGGGCACTGAGAGGGATCATTCCTCTACCGTCGCAAGGACAGTATCTGGGAGTTGAACCGCCTAGGTAACCGCTAACTTGGGTCTATTTAAGGGAGGTTCAGGGAAAGGATTTTGGAAGGAAGTCGGTCGTGAACCTGTTGAATGGCATTGTCTCGGCATTTACCTGGTGGTGAAAATGGAAAACCATGAATGACATTTTCAGGACGGTTGAGGTGAGATTCGAACCCACATTCTCCCGATGCCAGCGAAACACGAGCTAGGGCGTTAGCTCTCCCGTCCACCGTCACCGGTTCTAGTGAAACACTTCAGAAAAAATCAAAACCAACTGAAGCACACGGGGATGATGAACAATAAGGGGCCGTCCACATTTATTATGTAGCCTAATCACTTTTTGGTCAAATCTCATCGGCACCCTCACCCTTTATTACGCTATCATAAAGCAATACCTAATATATCTGAATTCGTCACGATTTATCCGTATAAATACTGTAAATACAACAAGAAACACAATGTCAGAGACTCAGGGACATCAATTACTGTATAGTACATTATGCAACGAGTTGCATACGACTGTTTATGTTCGACGATAATTATAACTATTTTATGTTCGAACATAAATATTCATAAATATCTGTCGATATATCGCCAGTTTTATGTACTGAACAGAGCGCATGGTACGCAGAGAATGCCTTGTATTTGACCAAATACCCCACTATGACACTAGTCACGCAGTGAAATTTAAAATAGGAGGCCGTGGAAGTCAGCGCAGGTGCGATGCTATCCTTACCTAATTGGTCACAACACTGTTTCTTGAGCTCTGATTGGTGGGAGAAACTGTTTCATAATGAACAAGAAGTTCCGTGAAGAACTATACAGCCTACTTTTCATGCCAATGATTATTCTAGAGTATATGAACCTATCTAGAATAATGACGAAATTAAGTTGGTAATATCGAAATATCTAATTAGTTCAAAATATACCTGGTATAATGTAGCCTAATAGAGCACTACAGTTGGCAGCCCTGGCGACTGAATATATTCTTAGTTCAATCTCTTAAGGTACAGAATACAAAATTTGGTTGAAGTCCAATGGACGTTACATGCAGTTAGACACTGGATCTATCAGCACGCGTAAAAGCATGTTGCCAACAATACCATGCGTGTGCTGGTCAGAAATAATCTGAAATATTATGATATCTTGTTGTGCCAATTTTGGATGAAATCCATTTATTAGTATAGAAGTTACATGTATTTTAAAATTGGACATATCAGCAGGCATAGAATCATGTTGGCAGCACTTCCCTGTATTAATTACTCCAAATTAATCTAGAATGTCAGGTGCTATACGTGTGCAAAGTATAGAGCTGTTGGCTTGCATACTTTCTGGTATATTGATATTAGTGTAAAATAAATATAGACAGCATTTATTAACAGTTGGCAGCCCTGATTGCTCTTAACAATACTTATAGTCATATCTGTTATGGTACACATAGCACATACGAAATTTGGTTGAAACCAACTGATAGTATAGAAGTTACATGTATTTAAAAATTGGTCGTATCAGCAGGCTTATAATCATGTTGGTAGAACTGACGTATATAAGTTACTCGAAATTAATCTAAAATGTCAGAATATACGTGTGCATAGTTTAAAATTGTTGGCTTGCATACTTTCTGATATATTGGTATTTGGATTTAAAAGAAAAGAGAGCAATTATTAACAGTTGGCAGCCCTGGTGGCTCTTAAGAATACGCTCAGTCATATCTGTTTATTTACAGATATTACATACAAAATTTGGTTGAAATCCAATTGATAGTGTAGAAGTTATATGCATTTAAACATTGGACCTATCAGAAGGCTTAAAATTATTTTGGCAACACTGTCATGGTTGGCCTCCTGGAAATTAAAATGCAATAGTATTATCTACATGTGTGCCAATTTTGGAATAGCTCCCATGCATACCTTGCATGATATCCAACATGGAGCTCAAATTTCTAGTGCGTTTTTTCAGCAGTTGGTAGCACTGACATCATTTTCAAATATGGACGTGAGATATTCCGGTGCACATCTTTACTCATACTAAATTTGGTTTTGATTGCTGCAGCCGTTTAGGTGTTGATAGGGGGGACACACACACAGCCAGACAGACAGACAGACAGACACACATTTTCCCGGATCGATCTCATAAGTCTACTTTTTCCTCATTTATGCAAAATGTGAAAAGTAGGCTAAAAATAGTGTTATAATGACCCTCATTATGATACAGTTTTCTGACATAATATTTACATTTCGACATCGTCGAACATATTTTTTTTATAACGCTTCAGTTTCCTGAGGTGTTTCGGGGGCAAAAGAAAACAGCACAAGAAATGTACGAGCAATAATTGACGAAAAGTCCTACTTTATTTTTCTTCAAAATGCCGCGTATTGCGTAAAATAAGTTGGTTTTCTGTTATCTCTTAAGTGACTACGTAATCATTGGTTACGTGCCGGGTGCGACCGTGCCGCATGCGACCCACCAAAAAGCGTGCCAGTAGCGACCCTGCTAGTAGCTTACAGTGCCGCATGCGACCCATTGTTCAAGAGAAGTATTTTTACGGTGCGCCGTTTTAACTTACCGTAATTTACTCCTACTGTCGACCAAAATATTATGTAGGCCTACACTCGAGTTTGAAAGTTGTTTGTGAAGTAACCAATTGGCCTACAAAAAATTCAATAACATCATCATTTTTAGCCTATTTTCAATTTTGAAAAAATAGGCTTATGAGATCACCTTTTGTCCGTGTGTGTGTGTGTGTGTGTGTGTGTGATTCGTGTGTGTGTCCCCCCCTAATAAAATCTAAACGGCTGGAGCGATTTCAATGAAACTCGGTATGTTCATAGCACTATTCCCGGCGACCTCGCCCGTGCCCTTCAAATTTTGTTACGTCTCACCAATGCAAAATGGCGGCTGTGCGAAATATTTCACTAGCATTCAATATCTCCGAAACTATTACCGATATCGCCCTGAAATTGTGTACGGTGATAAAGGGTACTACTAGAAGTTCACCTATGAGACTTTCAAAAACCTGGTGACTACAAAACCAACATGGCGGTCAAGCGAAGTTGAGACTTTTAAATAGACTTTTCTCGCGATTTAACTATCCACACGTAATGAAACTTGGTACAGCAGATGTTTATACACATTGTAATGCACTGGAGTCTAATTTAGTTCAATTGTTTACGTAACTTCAAAATGGCGGCTGTGCGAAATATTTCACTGACATTCTATATCTCCGAAACTATTACAGATATCACCCTGCAATTTAGTACGGTGATAAAGGGTACTGATACAAGTTTACCTATGTATATTTCATAAACTTGTAAAGTAGAAAACGAACATGGCGACCAAGCGAAGTTGAGACTTTTAAATAGACTTTTCTCACGATTTAACCATCCAAACGTAATGAAACTAGGTACAGCAAGTGTTCATACACATAGTAATGCACTGGAGTCTAATTTAGTTCAATTGTTTACATAACCTCAAAATGGCGGCTGTGCGAAATATTTCACTGACATTCTATATCTCCGAAACTATTACAGATATCATCATGCAATTTTGCACGGTGATAAAGGGTACGGGTACAAGTTTATCTATGTATATTTCATAAATTTGTAAAGTAAAAAACGAACATGGAGACCAAGCGAATTTGAAATATTTTAATAGATTTTTCTCGTGATTCAACTCTCTGAGCGCAGTGAAATGTGGTACAGTAAATGATTTTGCAGATTGTAATGCACTGCCATCTAATTTAAATCAATTGTTTACATAACCTCAATATGGCGGCTGTGCGAAATTTTAAAATTAAGTTTTTATTTCTTGTGTCGTAATCATGCGATCGAAGTGAAAGTTTGAATAATGAACCTAGGCAATAATTGTCCTTGAATGGTACATAATTCTATGGCCTATACATATAACAATCCTAAATGGCGAGCTTCCGAAATATTTAGACGGTTCTCAATATCTATGACTCTTTTACAGCAACCAAACTGGTTTTTTTTATGTTCATAGAGACTATGAACATATGTTCACCTATAGGACTTTCATTAACCTGGTGAGCACAAATCCAACATGGCGGCGACGCGAAGTATAAATATTTAAATGGACGTTTCTCGCGAATTAACTATCCGAGTGCTGTGAAACGTTGCACGTTAAAAGCTTATACAAATGTTGATCCACTGGCATCTAATTTATTTCAATTGTTTGCATAATCACAATCTGGCTGCTTTGCGTAATTTTAAAATCTCGTTTTTACTTCTTGTGTTCTAATCATGCGATTGAAGTTTGAATACCACACGTACACAATAATCTTAATGTAATAGTACAAAAATAAAAATCCAACCTGGCGACAATCTGAAATATTTAGACGGTTCTCAATATCTACGAATCTGTTACAGCAATTAAACTGAAATTTTGTATGTTGTTAGAAGAAATTAACATGAGCAGTATATATGAAAATAGGCTGTATAGTTCTTTACGGAACTACTTGTTGTCGTTATATTTTGTAAAGTCATGTATGTTTGGAGTTTTCATTTATATTTTAATATTTTTTATCGCAGCTGAAATGTAAAGCGGGCTCGTTTTTAAGCGTGTTTCAACCATGCGTCACCTTTAAGAATTAGTTTAAACAAACACCCGTCATCAGATCGAATCCAAGTTTTAACACAATGTACATTGGAATGTTTTATAACTGGTTTAATAATTTCAAACTGTTGTGTGTCCAAGGAGCCAAGTTATCACTTATGTAAGGTAACTTTTTCTCGGCTCGGGGTGGTTGAAAAATTACATTCTTGGTCGCGTTGTAATCCTTATATATCAAAAGGCTATGCTGTAGGACTGTGAAATACGTAAATGAATGTACTTATTTTATATCGGTTTGTATTTGTAAGGGATAAATCAATCCAAACACTAAATATGGCTCCCTTTTTTTAGTTGTAATAACATAGGATTCTGCCATTGCACAAATCACTTGTAAAGCAAACTTAACACAGATGTTGACTGGTTGCAAGTCACAAAATAAATATGGGCTCATAGTGTATTCCAATCAGTCTACAGTACATTACGGGGTAAACCCTCCTCCCCCAAAAAGATGTGTTAGAAATTCCCAAATTCCACTGATACATCAGTGCTTGGGTCGCTTGTGGCACGATGGCAAATTGGTGGTTCGCATGATGCACAGGTCGCAACCGGCACTGTCGCATCCGGCACGACACCTAATCATTCGTTTATTTCCCCTTCCCACATGTCATCAACGTAATCATAAGCTTCGATACTGGCAAGGTCAGAAAGGAACAAGAGCTGACCAGGGAAGTCAACACGAAAGTTGAAAGTGATAAATCTAGCGCCAATAAGTGGAAACAATGCTCGGGTCCCTTGGTCCAATTCACGTCTTATTATTTGTGAGACCGCCTGGTGGTGTAGCGGCTAGCATTTTTGGCTGTCACACCAGAGGTCCAGGTTCGATTCCTGGCTCTGCCAAGAAATTCAATTTTGATCTGAGGGCAGGAACGGGATTCACTCAGCCTCGTGAAACAACTGAGAAGAGGTGGGTTCAATTCCCACCTCAACCATCTTGGAAGTGGTTTTCCGTGGTTTCCCACTTCTGCTCCAGGCAAATCCCGGGATGGTTCCTAAATTAAGGCCACGGCCGTCTTCTTCCCAATCCTCACATGAATTACAAATACAGACACTAATAGAATACGGACGGTATGTGGTGAGTCTCCAAGGGGAAGCTGACCGCTCTTGGAAGACAGATTTTCAGCCACGCTTCAGTGGTGGGGAGAACAGCGACAGCAGTCATTCGTCATCCGCCGTGCTGTCGACATCGCGTGTTAAGGCATAAAATCTGTGCATGCAATCGTCTTGAACTCGGCTCAGTTACGTGAGGGACGTCTCTTCCAGATCTCTGGCTCCACACCACTCAAACTGTACCGTGACCTTGAAGTCTCACTTCATGCCATCCATACTTTAAAGTCATCAAAAATACACAGGTTATCAGGCAAAATTCCTCACACACCCAAGTACATGGGGCTAAATTATCACGATATCCAAGCCCCTCAAATGAAGAAACAACTCATTATTTGTGAACCCCTGTGCTTTAGTTTCTCTCTGCTTGTAGTGAACCCGGATATATGATCTGACAGGTGAGGACAGCGGCTCAGGGTGATACAGACCTTAAGTTACAAACCTCACAGGAATGTGGTATGAGTTCCTTATTATGTTTACAAGATTAGGCAACATAAATCTTTGGGTACTGCTCTTCGTGACTTCTCAGCTCACGGAAAAGAGTAATGTGCTTTCTTTGCAGTAATTCTTTTAAAACGTCATTTTGACTTTCAATTTACTGCCAGCCGTCGATATTAGGAGACCACCTCCTGATGTAGCGGCTAGCATTCATGGCTGTTGTTCCGGAGGCCCGGGTTCGGTTCCCGGTTCTGTCAAGAAATGTAATCCGATTTGAGGACGGGAATGGGGTTCTCTCAGAGCTTCGTGAGTCAGAACTGAAAAGAGGTGGGTTCGATTCCTACCTCACCCATCTCCCAGGGGCTCACTACTAGTGAGACATGGGTTGGCGACCTTGGGATCCCAGCTGAGTACGCCATTGCTTCCATTTACTTCTGCTAGGCTCCTCTCTGTCTTCTTTCCTGTCGACTTACCTAGGTCAACTCTTGTTCTCTTCCGACCCCGCCGGCTTAATTGGCCCTTGTCTTCCCCGACCCCTCATTATTTGAGAGGTCAGGTCTCTTTTTTTTTTTTTTTTTTTTTTTTTTATGATATCTTCTGCCTTCTGGTCAAGACCCTAAAGGAGGCAGAGTGTGTATGGCCCCACAACTTATGTTCCACCCTGGATAGCGCTACTCCCTCAAGGACTCACGGTTGGTGAGTTCGGGAGTTAACAACCCCGAGGGATTCCTGAACTTGGTCCGGGTTTTCTCCTTTTACCGTTGCCTTTGGGGCGGTCTTTTTCCTCTCGCCCCATCCGCCTTTCATAGATCCTCAATTCTCATTCTTCAAGGGTTGAGGGCGATTCTTTTCATCCTGTCTTTTATTTACCTGTCTCCTATTTTTGTTTTCCATTTGTTCTTCTAGTATGTAAGTCTGTAGTTGGTTTTAATTATACAGGGCGCCAGGAAATGTTCTCCGCAGTGCCTAAAACCTGCTGCAGAGATTACGTCACCATTTACGTTGGCAACACGGATGTCGCTTGTATCGAAACAACCAAACAGTAAACGTTGTACTCACCACAGCCATTCATAACATACTGTTGCACTCTTCCAATAATTTAGCTATACACAATCACGATTTCGAATGCCTACAGCCCATTTATGTGGCCTTCGCCCTATCAAGGACACCATGCTGCCAACTAAACTGATGGCGTAACCTCTCGCAGCAGTGCGTAGCCACTGCGGATAACATTTCCTGGCACCCTATAGTGTCAATTTCATTTTGTTATCTTCGCTATCACCCAATCCATTAGGGGGCCGATAACCTAGCTGTCAGGCCCCTTAAAACAACAATTATCATCATCATCCACCTCAACAATCCTGGAAGTGGTTTTCCGTGGTTCCCCACTTCTACTCCTGCTGGAATGATTCGTAACTTAAGGTCAAGGTCGTCTCCTCCTCATTCCTCACCTGAAGTTCATTCATTCGTTTTTTTGCAATTGGGGGTGTGTCCCCCGGTGGCAAATTAGATATACATAACAAATAAATAATTGTACATAACAATTCACTAACAATTAAACTGGAGTATTTACACAAATAGTCAGTCTTTTCTTAAACACACCTATATGTTTGGGAAAAGGCTCTAAGACTGCGGCAGGTAGAGAGTTCCAATTATCAATGACACGGTTTACGAAAGAATGAAATGAAAATCCACAGCCTGCTTCCAATCTCCGACCGGGTCAGGAATGGAATGAATGAAGCCCCTATCTAGCGGCGAGGATATGAACTGTGCCGGCTGCCGAGGCCTGACGCACTCCTCTGGGGCAATGATTAAATGAATGACATAATATGTTCGCTGTGGTCGGCCCTTAACTTTGAAAGGATGATCGCTCCTACACATGTAAGTAGGCTTTTCCATACGTTTGCTAAGCTCACCCCAGGCTGGTTGATTTGTATACGTGTTGTACATAGCGCAGAGTCTAGATTTCATCCTCCTAGCCTCAAGTGATTCCCACCCAAGTTTATTTAACATTCGGCTCACACTGCTCCTGGGATTAAAGTCACTGAGCACAAATCTAGCGGCCTTTCTTTGTACCATTTTCAACTCATTTATGAGCCCTACTTGATATGGATCCCAAACCACCGAGGCGTATTCCAGAATAGGTCTTACAAGTGACAAATATCCTAATTCTTTAGCAGAGGTACTACTTCCTTTTAATACCCTCATTACAAAGTGCAGGGATTTGTAAGCTTTTGAAACTACACATCCTATATGACTACTCCATTTCATATCATTTCTTACGTGAACGCCCAAATATTTGCAAGAATCTTCTTCTACAAGTATTTCCGAGCCAATGTTATATTGAAAATCTTGCCTTCGCACTTTCCCTATTTTTATTAGACTACATTTTCTTGTGTTTATTTTCATTTTATTTCCAATCGCCCACTTACAGACCAGGTTCAGGTCATCTTGAAGTACTGCATTGTCTTGTGAGTCATGTATCTTTCGATATATTACACAATCATCCGCAAACAATCGACAGTCACTGCGAATCCCATTTGGTAAGTCATTTATAACTGCCAAAAATAACAAAGTTCCGATTACGCGGCCCTGAGGGATACCCGACGGTACGGTAATTTCATCCGAGAATCGGCCTTCAACTTTCACTTTCTGGGAACGACCCGTCAAAAATTCTTGGATCCTTAAAATTACTCTTCTATCAATCTTCGTCGAAGCTAATTTATTGAGTAGCATGTCATGCGGCACGACATCAAATGCCTTCGCAAAATCTATAACTACGGCGTCGACTGAAACTCCATCGTCTAACGATTCGCTAATATCTTGAAAAAGAGATAGCATCTGACTCTCGCATGAGTAACCTTTCCGAAATCCATGTTGCCTATCATTAAACCATGATAATGTTTCCCACTGTTCCTTCAAGTAGTCGCAAATGAGATGCTCCTTCTGTTTACAAACGATGGACGTAAGGCTAACCGGCCTGTAGTTGCCCAATTCAAGTCTGCTCCCTCCCTTAAATATTGGGACTACCGTAGCTCTTTTCCAGTCATCTGGGATTTGCGCATTGTTTATGGACACATTAAACATGACCTATAAGTATCGAGCCACGGCCCTACCTCCTAGTTTAAGTACTTCACTAACAATATTATCGGGACCCTTCGATATATTGTAACGTAATTTTTGTATTAGTTTTACAATTGCTGACTGGTTTATTTGGAGAAGTGGAGCCCCTGATTCATCGTTAAGGTCCAACATGCCCTAAAAACTATGAAATATGCCCTGAAAACTATGAAATTGGATTTATTGAACACACTACCATAAAAGACGTTTAATTCATTAGCAATGGCCTGCTTCTCAGTAATTAATTTACCGTCACCGGACATTATCATCGACAAATTATTTGAATTCCCTTTCTTCTCCTAACATAACTGTAAAAATTTTTCCACCCATCGCCTCCCGAACAAAGTAAACCTTGCATATAACTGTCATGAGCAGCCCTCTTTTTTAAGACAAGCTCTCTTGATAAGGACTTATATTTCAACATATACTTGTCACTATCATGTCTTTTATTGTATAATTTCCTAATTTTCCGTTTAAGACTCCTGATTTCCCGTGTGTAATACTCAGGATCTGGGTTTTGTTTCAGTAATTTAAATGGAACAAATTTATCAATAGCGCTATTTAAAATTTTCAAAAAGTTAGTCCACAGGATATTAATGTGATTTCCTTCCGATGCCCATCCTACAAATAGCTCATTCAAATGCCCCTGAAATTTGCCCTGATCCGCCCTGCGATACTGAAATATGATCTTATTTGCTACTTCAAAGTCTAATTTTATAATGTCACCGTATCTAATATTTAATTCAACCCCAGAATAGTCACTAATTCCTGGTACTTTCAGACAGTTAATATACAGCTCTACAGGCCTTACGAGATAAACATCTAAGGTATTATTGCCTCTAGTTGGGAAGTCAACTACTTGGGAAAATCCCCCCTCCCTTAAGAATTTGTTTGCAGCGCTCTGAGCTTGACCACAGCTAGTTGACTCACCAGACCAGTCTACTTTGGGGAGGTTTAAATCTCCGGCGATTATTATGCTCATTTTCATAGCATTACCCGTACAAGTTTTATCATACAGTGTGTCGAGAAGCGAAAAGTTATCTTTCGGTGCTCTATACGCCCCTATCACCTGAAGAGGGAATTTATTCCCTTTATCCGAAATTTGTACACATAACATTTCCTGATCCGTATCAGCCCACTTTAAGAAACCAGCTATATTTTTGCGCACACAAATAAATAGCCCACCACCTCGCTTCCCCCGATCCCTTCTGTACATTTCACAGGTACCTTGAATTATTTCATTACTATATATATCCTCATATAACCAAGATTCAGTAGCAATGACAATGTCCGGAGAATACGTCTCTACAAGATTCCAAAATTCAATTAATTTATTTCCTAAACTCTGACAATTAACCTGCAGTAATCTTAGAGTCTTACCTCCGCAGCAAATATCCCGAAGTAGCTCCTTCTGTTCCCGTCGGCTGGCAACCTCTGGACCTGCTCCTCCTCACAATGGCCGGCACAAACCGATGACCCTGTCATGTAGGCTCCCTAGGTTGAAAGCGCCCCGACGATTTAAATGCAGCCCGTCTCGGGCGAAGTCCCGGCCACCAATCCAGTACAGTATACTGTCTCTCTCTCTCTCTCTCTCTCTATATATATATACATACATGAAAATCACAGCCTGATTCCAGTCAATCGACCGGATCAGGGAATGGAATGAATGAAGCCCCCATCCAGCGGCGAGGATATAAACCGTGCCGGCTGCCGAAGCCTGTCGCACTCCCTTGGGGCAATGGTTAAATGAATGACAGACGGAATGAAATGATAGTGGACAGTGTTGCTGGAAGGAAATTGTGACAGGGAAAACCGGAATACCCGGAGAAAAACCTGTCTGCCTCCACTTTGTCCAGCACAAATCTCACATGGAGTGACTGGGATTTGAACCACGGACCCAGCGGTGAGAGGCCGGCGTGCTGCCGCCTAAGCCATGGAGGCTCACGTATAGGACTCATCTTGTTTAGTATACTGTGTTCCCTTTATAGCATAACCTACACATTTTGGATTTTCCCCCGCATAACCTGCACTCGTGAATTTTGGTTGGTTGGTTCCTCAGTTTAGGGGCTGCTACAACGCGGTCATGTAGCCCCGTGTACTTTGGGTGTGTGTAGAATCTGTCTGATAACCGGTGTTAATTGTGATGACTGTGTTAGTGTGTGTATCTGTTGTTTTTTTTTAAATTCATGTAAGGACTGCAACTTTGAATTTTTCTAATAGTTCCTACTTTTGCCGCCAAACGCCACCATCAACGACTATTATGCCTAGTTCAGAACTTAGCTACTAGACGCCACTGCAGTCGGCTCTTGGCAACGAACGTAGAAACCTAAGAGCGTTGTTTACATTCCTAACCTATACAATTTAGCTTCACACAGGTGTAATTAGTGGAAGGTTCTTTAACATGCCATAAATCTTTGACATGGGACCACCGGCTTTACTTCCCCTCCGAAAGAAGGCATACTGAGTGATTTTTAACGCTCTTAAAAATCCGACGGCTTCGTCCGGGTTTGAACCCTCGTGCATTTTGAGGATTCATTGAGAGTTTCCTTATGTTTCTTAAAAATTCAAATTTCTGTTACATATAGCTCCCTAGTGCAGCATTCTTGACCCATATTACATGGCCTCCACGGTATGACCAGTTTCTGGTGCATCTGTACATTTTTATTCCCTGGTTAATAACCTAGTGACATTGACTCGAGGTCATTGGTCCTGTTCCAACTCGACACCAGTAATACGAGTTACAGAGAAGGTCTCCAGAAATTAACCTGTTCAACAAGTGTTGGTACTAGTATTTAATAATCAGGAAGAGCATGTGTACTTAACAAGTGAATGGTGAGAAAGTCTAAGGTTTCACCTCTTTCATACGTGATTTTGTAGTAAATCATAGCATTTTGGATTACTGGAAGACTCGAGGGGTGTTCAAATGAAAAGGTACAAAATCATACTGTGGCTACAATTTATTCATTATTCAAAAGTAATCACCACAGGCCTAGCTTGCCACGGTGGGTGAGTGGTCAACGTGTCGGTTTACTAACCCCAAGTTTGCAGGTTCGCTCCTGGCCGTGGTAAGTGATTTTTGAAAGGCGGCAAAATTACGACACCATGTCATACGATGTCGGCATGTCAAAGAACCCATTTGAATTCAGTAGGCCGTGTTCATAATGGCAAAATTAATCTCGGGATTTACCGCCAACAAAAAGTTCCTCATTTCTCTACTAGAAAGCGCTATAGTGTTCAAGGAGCTTAGATATCTAACCTCCTTGACATTCATAGTGCTTCAAGGAACAACGAAATTCGACATGCAAGCTACCCTTTGGGTGTCAAATAACAAAGCTTGCACCAGGCACCCGAGGCCATGCGATATTATTATTATTATTATTATTATTATTATTATTATTATTATTAGAGCCTCCGTGGCTTAGGCGGCAGCACGCCGGCCTCTCACCGCTGGATCCGTGGTTCAAATCCCGGTCACTCCATGTGAGATCTGTGCTGGACAAAACGGAGGCAGACAGGTTTTTCTCCGGGTACTCCGGTTTTCCCTGTCAACATTTCATTCCAGCAACACTCTCCACTCTCATTTCACTTCATCTGTCATTCATTAAATCATTGCCCCAGAGGAGTGCGTCAGGCCTCGGCAGCCGGCACAGTTCATATCCTCGCCGCTAGATGGGGGCTTCATTCATTCCATTCCTGACCCGGTCGGAGACTGGAAGCAGGCTGTGGATTTCATTATTATTATTACCACAGGCCTGTGCACAGGTGTCCTATTGCTTCGCTAGCCGCAGGATTCCCTGTTCCCAGAAGCTTGTGGTTGTGACAGGATCCAATCCTGTATGGTGTCCTTTAGTTCGTCGTCCGATTGGAAACCACGGACGAACCATTAACAGTGACGTGTATAGTGCGACACCCCGTAGCCTACGCAAGTCCATCAAGAACAAACGGCCTGGACTCCTAACGAAGGGAGTGATTCTACTCCATGATAACGCTCGCCCACAGGTCTCTAACGTCACACAAGGTGTATTGGCTACGTTCAAGTGGGAGCAACTTGAGCATCCGCCCTACAACCCGGACTTGTCACCCTGCGACTTCCATATGTTTGGTCCGTTAAAAAACATCTCAAAGAGAACGTTTCCAATCGGACGATGAAGTAAAGGACACCGTACAGGATTGGCTCCTGTCACAATCACAAGACTTCTGGGAACAGGGAATCCTGCGGCTGAAGAAGGAATGGGACTCCTGTGCACAGGCCTGTGGTGATTACTTTTGAATAACGAATAAATTGTACCCACAGTATCGTTTCATACCTTCATTTGAACACCCCTCATAGTTGTTGTTGATGATGATGATGATGATGATGATGATAAATGTTGTTTTAAGGGGCCTAACATCTAGGTTATCGGCCCCTAATGGTTTGGGTGATAGTGAAAGATGAGATGAGAAAGAAAACTATAACTAATACTAACTACAAACTTCATACTAGAAGAAGAAATGGCCAACAAATAAAGGACTGGAAGAAAAGAAATACCCTCATCACTCGACGAATGAGGATTGAGGGACTTTGAAGGAAGGAGAGCCATGAAAGGCAGATAGGAAAGGGGAAAGAGGAGAGAGCTCACCCCAAGGTCAGAGGAAAAAGGGGATAAAACGGACCCAGCTCAGGAATACCTCGGGATCGCCAACTCCCAAACTCACCAGCCGTGAGCCCTTGAGGGTGTAGCAATATCCAGGGTGCACCAGAAATGGTGGGGCTACATACACCTGCCTCCTTGAGGTCCTTGCGCAGAAGGCAGGAGATAACATGAAAAGAAAACAGAAGGTTGACCCCTCGCAGAAGGAGGGTATCAGGAAAATAAGACAAGGGACAATTAAGGCAGGAAAGGGAGAGACTCCCTAGGCCTTGGATACCCTTATACCGTCGGGATCGGAAGCGAACAAGAGTTGAACAAGTGAGGTCAGGAAAGAAGACGGAGAGGAGCCCAGTACAAGTAAGTGGATGCAATGCCGGACTCAGCTGGGGTCCCGTGGTCGCCAACCCACGTCCCACTAGATGTGAGCCCCTGGGAGGCCTCATAGTTGAAGTGATAGAAGCCATGATTTAGTGTTGCCTAGCTCTAATGAAGAAAGTCTTCCAGTCCGTCATCACAAATTGTGCCCAATTTCATCAGGCGGGAAATCAATCATTTATACTCCCTTATCTGAAAGAAATATTACGAGGGGTGATTAGAAACTAAGGTTACAAAGCCTGTAGTGCACCGTGTACATATTATTTCATACAACCAATACTGCCAACTGATAGTTCATAGTCTCCATATCGGTTTAGGCACTCGTCTCTTCGTGGGATGAGTTTGAATATTCTCTCATGGTAACAATCCTGTCCTTGTGTGTTCAGCCGCGTTGTCGCCAAGTATTTCACCTCCTCATCTGAAGCGAAGAATTGTCGACCTTCTAGGTGCTCCTTAAGTCAGGAATCAGGTGAATATAATTTCGAGTGAGGGCCAGGCTGCGAGATTGCAATTTCTAGTTCACTTTTAGCATTGGAGAGCGATACGGATTCCTGATTGGTTATTCTGACGGAACACGACTGCAGCAAAGGATGAGATTAGTTTGCGTAGGTATAGCGTGGAATCTTATCAGCGATGTCGTTCCATTAAGTTAAGGTTTATATGCTAGTCAAATTTATACATTCATAACGAAAATAAATCTCATACTTCAATAAATGAAATACCAAACACTTAGGAAGTAATGACTAGGAACATCCATGCTAATGACAAATTGTGTATTTTTTTGTTGTATTGTTCAATTCTCAAAATTTTATTAAAATCTAGTCCATTTGTAAGATATTCATGTACACAGTGATACATATTTTATAGAACTGTGTTGTTAGAATAATAAACTCTATACAGCCATGGGACCATAAACTGTCCCCTATATGTAGAATCACCCAAATGGTAGGCTACAAGGGGGTGTTAAGGGACACTGGGACTGAAATTTTCAAATTCTATATAAACTGAGGTACAGCTTTGAAATTTTATATGGTTAGGAATAGTCATATTATAAACCACTGTGGGAAACGTGAGCATTGTAAGTTGATTAGTTCTCCAGATATTAATTATTTTGTACATTTATTGTGCTAATTATTCAAGTTTTATAAAGGTCAGCCGCGTTAAAAAAAAAAAAAAGATAGTGTAACTTTTAAGTAATATTCTATTGCATTATAACAATTGGAAGAAACCTACGGATCCGATTTTGAATTGCATTAATGAGTGTCAAGAAATTAATTTTTTTTCATATCCAAGTTTTTTTTTTCTACAAAATAATCGTATTTTTTCCAGTTTGAATTTTTTTTGCAGCCATACCAAAAGTGCAATCTAAAAAACGAACCGCAGGTTTATAGTCATTGCAATGAAGATAATAAATTCCCATTTTGAAAGCAATATCATAAGATTTATGACGCGAGTAACATTTTGAATGCCTGAAAAAGTGAATCCGAGAAAACAGCAATTTTCTAAAATGATGCACAATTTACAAGGTCTCAGCTTACTAATGACATTAGGATTGTCCTACAGCATAGGTGACACCCTCCTTCTTTTGTTTTGCAGCCTCCTTCTTAATTTCTGTCAGTTTCCCCTTCCGTCTACATGCCTTTCGCTTCTCCAATTATGACCGCGGTCTTGCATACTTCCTACTACTGTCACGTCTTTCAAGTGTTTGTGCTGTGACATGAGATACTGAAGTTAGTCTTATTCATGATTTCAACTCTGCTGTTGCACTACACCCCATGTTGAATTCTGCTACAGAATTACTAACAGCAATTTCAAGTATCTTCCGTGAAATAAAAATCTCTTTTGGGCACTTCCTCCAGATAACAGAATGCAGAGACTCATTCTGATTTTCAGTAGCACCACGGATGCATCTGGATAGTAGCTCATCTGGTGCCAGCCTTTGATAAACAGGCATAATCTTGACAACTAAGGGTTCTTAAAGTTCTACAGCCATTTTGTCATAACTCTGTGGTGTTTTACCAGCTGCGATACTTCGATTGTAGAAGCACCAAGACTCAGAATCTTCAGGACACTTACTGTGCTGGGGCGTTTAAAGGACACACCGTGCATTTTAAAGCTACGCCAGGGCTTTAAAAATGGCGGAATTTGGATGAAAACACTGCTATATGATCCGCAGGGGATAGGGGTGTATTAATATGGAAAAAACCGAAAATCGACATTTTCCACAAATTTCACTAAAATTTCAGTCCCAGTGTCCCTTAATCGATGAAGAACGTTCTGATAATGATTCTTCTTGATTTAAAATGATATGGAAACACTTATGGCCTAGGAACAATGAGCATGCAACTATTCAAACGCGCATTACAATGTATACGGGTACAAAGAAATTACGAAGTTAAAACAGCGGGAGTTCTACATATTTATTTTCAAACCTGGAACGACATCGCTGATAGGTTCCACCCTATAACTAAGCTGACTAATCACATCCTTTTCTGCAGACTTGTTTCGTCAGAATAGCCAATCAGGAAGCTGTGTCCTTCTCCAATGCTAAAAGTGAACTAGAAATTGCAATCTCGCGATCAGGCTGTAGGGAGGGTGGTCAATGAAATCCCAGTGAATCAGCTTCAACATCCTGGTGGTCCTCTGGGCTGTATGAGGTCACACGTTCTCATGAAGGAAGATGACTCTGCTGGTGAATTTCAGCCATGGTTACATGTTTCGCCCACAGAAATCGAATAACTGAGCGGATCTCTTCACGAGACCAGTTTTCCAAACGAGTCGCCATTAGTTGTTTACCTACAACTAGCGCTGTAGGTGGCGGGTGGATGAAACTCTGCATAGTTACCAACAGTATAAATTCGAATTACCCCGCACTACTCATGTCTCTATAACAAACGAAACTACAGGAATATCGGCATTATATTTTGATTTTCATCAAGAGAACATACGAAGTACGTCCAGAAAGGAAGTTCCGTTTGGTAATAACATTAAATTGTGTACCGATACAGAAAAATTATTTATTGCACAAAATTCTACAACCCTTAAACTACTTTTCAACATAACTACCGAAATGTTGCAGGCATTTGTCGTAGCGTGGCACGAGCTTTTGTATACCTTCTTCATAGACGTGTGCCGCCTGTGTCTTCAACTAGTTGTACGTTCCGCTGCAGCGCAGTTCCGCATATGCACGGTAGACGCTCTATATCAAGGAGAAGAAACGTGCGCCATTTGGAGAGCGCTGTCAGCCACGTACGCGTTGTTGTGCATGTTTACTCGTACAATGTCGGTGTTGATTGAAAAACCCGCCGCTTGTGAAATCAGATCTGTGATTCGTTTTCTGAATGCTAGGAAAGTGAAACCAATTGAAATTTATCGGCAAATTTGCGAAGTGTATGAACAAAATGCGATGAGTGATTCAATGGTGAGAAGATGGCTCCGACAGTTCAATCAAGGACGTAGTGAAGTGCACGATGAAGAACGAAGTGGGCGTCCATCTTTGGTTACAGAAGAACTGGTTCACGCGATTGATGGCAAGATCCGGAAAAACCGCAGGTTTACAATTAGTGCTCTCGCTATGGAATTTCCCCAATTCTCACGATCACTAATTCATGAAATTGTTACTGAAAAACTGAACTTTCGTAAACTTGTGCGTGGTACCTTTCACAATGATCGTTGCACAGGTCACATACACAGTCTTCATTCGGTTGGTGGAAATTCTTGGTTTTGCAGAATCTATAGTGAAATCCATGGGTGGCGTAACGTGTTATTACGTGTCGTAGTTAGTAATTAGCTTGTTTCCACTCTTCCGTCATTATGGCATCTGTGGAGTAAAAGTCGGACCAAATGGCATTTCGTTTCTCATTTAAGGTTTGGCGTGCATTCTCATAGGCTTTGGTGTTTGGTAGGTAAAACTGTATTTTGATGTCGTCGATGAAGTAGTCCCCCTTAGTTAATACATATGTCAACCTTGAAGGGGCAGACTTTCCTATGCCTAAAATCCTCTTAAGATATCGGGCCTTGACTTTTTAGCCTACTTTCGATTTTTGCAAAAAATGAAAGTAGACTTATGAGATCACTACAGGGCGAAAAAAAGTGTGTCTGTCTGTGTGTGTGTGTGTGTGTGTGTGTGTACTCTGAATGTCTGTCCCCCCCCCTATCAATTCGAACACGGTGAGCGCAAATTGAACGAAATTTGGTACAAAGGTAGCACTAGCAAAGGACACGTCAGTGTCATGTTTTATATCGCCGCCGTCTTGACGGAAACGTAATGGCGGCCACACAAATGTTCAAAGCTTAAATCAAATTACGACTAACCTAATCATCCGATCTCTACCAAATTTTGCAACAACATACCTTTATGGGGGCAGCATCCTTTGACCAAACTAATAGGTCATCAGCCTAATAGTTTGCGGATGGCGGCCATCTTTGTGTGAAAATCGATTGCCCCTATTAATTCGAACACGGTGAAACCGAATGGAACGAAATTTGGTACAGAGGTAGTACTAGCAAAGGGCACCCCAGTGTCATGTTTTATATCACCGCCATCTTCACGGAAACGTAATGGCGGCCACACAAATGTTCAAAGCTTAAATCAAATTACGACTAACCTAAGCATCCGATCTCTACCAAATTTTGCAACAACATACCTTTATGGAGGGAGCATCCTTTGACAAATCTAAGAGGTCATTAGCCTAATAGTTTGCGGATGGCGGCCATCTTTGTGTCAAAATCGATTACCCCTATTAATTCGAACACGGTGAAACCGAATGGAATGAAATTTGGTACAGAGGTAGTACTAGCAAAGGGCACCTCAGTGTCATGTTTTATATCGCCGCCATCTTGACGGAAACGTAATGGCGGCCACACAAATATTCTAAGCTTAAATCAAATTACGATTAACCTAAGCATCCGATCTCTACCAAATTTTGCAACTACATACCTTTATGGAGGGAGCATCCTTTGACCAAACTAATAGGTCATTAGCCTAATATTTTGCGGATGGCGGCCATCTTTGTGTGAAAATCGATTCCCCCTATTAATTCGAACACGGTGAAACCGAATGGAACGAAATTTGGTACAGAGGTAGCACTAGAAAAAGCCACCTCAGTGTCATGTTTTATATCACCGCCATCTTGACGGAAACGTAATCGCGGCCACCCAAATGTTAAAGGCTAAAATGTAATTACGACCAACCTAATAATCTAGTCTCTACCAAATTTTGCAACAACAAATCTTTCTGTGGGAAGCATATTCAGACCAAACTGCTAGATCATCAGCCCAATAGTTTGCAGATGGTGGCCAAGTATGTGTGCAAATCGATTCCCCCTATCAATTCAAACACGGTGAAACCGAATTGAACGAAATTTGGTACAGAGGTAGCACTAGCAAAAGGCACCTCAGTGTCATGTTTTATATCACCGCCATCTTGACGGAAACGGAATGACGGCCACCCAAATGTTAAAAGCTTAAATCAAATTTCGACCATCCTAATAATTTGATCTCTACCGGATTTTGCAACAACATGCCTTTTTGTGGAAAGCATCTTATGACTGACTACAAGGTCATCAGCCCAATAGTTTGCAAATAGCGGCCATGTATGTGTGCAAATCCATTCCCCAGATCAATTCAAACACGGTGAAACCGAATTGAATGATTTTTTTTACAGAGGTAGCACTAGCAAAGGGCACCTCATATTCATGTTTAATATCCCTATGGCACGTTGTATTTCAACAAGCTACTACAACCAACATTCAATTATACTCCTTGAGAAGGACAAAGAGTTATAACAATACCCATGCATTTAGGAGAAAGTAGGCTATATGTTCTTTACTGAACATCTTGTTCTATTATCATCAGGTCGCTGAGTGTGAGTTTTTCCCAGGTAATGCTAATCCCATAGGTTGCTATTGTTGATATGGCTGTTCTGAACAGTAGCATTGCTGTACCCAATGATATTTGTTGAGGTTGTTCGATGTGGTAGATGGCTTTTATTGCTGCGGCCACTCTTTCTTTAACGTGGATATTGTCGGATGTTAAAGTAGTTTGGAGGGTGACTCCGAGGTACTTGAATTTCGGCACTACTTCTGAAAAATGACATGTGATTAAATGAGAAAACTATGTATCTGATGATTTTCACTTGACGAGCGAAACGTGTCATCGCAAATATGTGCGAACCCGTGAGAGGAGAGGGGAAAGGAGAAGGCAGGTTGTGGAGGGGGTCACTGTTGCTGAGCTCGTACGAGACACTGACGTGCAATACTACTACAGTTACAGTAGGAATCGATGTGAACATTTTCGTAGCGATGAGAGAAGTGAACGTTCCTCCCCTATTAACCATGCTGCAGCACATGGACTCGCCCGCATGCGGAACTTCTTGCTTACGCATGTGCCATCATGTAATAATTGCGATATACTGTAGTTAATTAACGAACTTGATTATATTGGGCAAGTTAACTAGCAGCTTGTGAATTCGCCGGTTAGTAAACTCGCCCAATGTAAGTTAATTAAGCCTTATCAGAGAATCCCATTTCAGAAACAATCCAGTTTAACTATCATTTAAAACAGTGTTTAACAAGATGTTCAGTAAAGAATATATAGCCTACTTTCTCCTAAATGTATGGGTATTGTCTTTATCAAGGTGTATAATAGAATCATTTCTTGGTTGAAGACCTTAGAAACTATTTATCTCTACCAAACACCAGAACCTCGGAAAGACTACTACTATCATTGGAGAAAGAAAGAGAAGACATATCTCAAGAATTTTATGGAACTGGAGACATGATCGACCGGATGTGAGCAACATCCACCTTTGAATTGAGGCATGTGTTTACACGTCTGTCAATGGTTTTCACCATCTTAATTGAATTAACAAATCTTTCCATTACCATACAGTAACGTTTGTATGCCAACTATGTGGAAAAGCATGTGAACGCTACCACTTAGAGTTCCGTAGTACAAGAAAACAATCAAAGACTATGCAATTCAAATCCTCAGAGCGCAATTTTAGTGTACATGTTCATTCTTTATTTTCTATTGTTATTTGGCTGCAATAAAAGTATTAATTAATATCCTGAACTACCACCAACAGGTACTATGTGAGATCGTTCTGTTCTTTAGTTCAAATAACCTTCTTAAATAACACACAATAGGCAGTTACAAACGCTTTAAAATAAAGAATTATCGTATTATCAACTTGTCATTCTTCAAATTCGATGCGTATAGAATGCCAACGGTAGTCTAACCCATTGGAGTCCCACTCAGACCATGGCATCTGGCGGGAAAGGTTTCACATAAGATAATCCTAATTAGGTGAGTGCATTTTAGCGGCCATCAACGGAAACTTTTCAATTAAAGCTGTCCCAACGTGCAGACCGGAGTGCAACTCTCAACCAGTTGGCCAAGATAGTTTACATGGTTGCTGTTAGATGTCTCGTGCAGATCCGCTGGCGAATTATGTTTTAATTAAATATATATTTTCCATTGCAATATGCACAATATAGGCCTAGCTCTTAATTTTAAAACGTCTGAGAAATTACAAAACAATAAATATAAAAAAAATCAAGCAGAAAACCCAACTCCAATAGGATTTGAACCCTAGTCATACGGGTGGAAGGCTAACGCTTTACCACGCAGCCAAACAAGTCGATCAAAATTCGCCGTTATTATTGACTTACATACAACTTAGCTAAGTCAATAATAACGGCGAATTTTAAGTCACTCATACAGCATAATATTATAATATTAAATAATAATAATAATAAATAACGGATCACGTCCTTTAGGATAGCTTAAACCACCCTTGGCTCGATAATCGGAATTGATGGGTCTTACGCCATTAACTATTGTACCCAATCGTCATCATATGGAACATGTGTTCGTATCCCAGCTAACTCACGGTCTTTCGAGGTATGGGACATTCATGCCCACCATACGATCACATGCTCAGGATTTGAGTCTGTCAGGTGACTACTCTACTTGAAAGAAACAACATATTCCTAAATATAACATTTAATGATAGAAAATCATGGCTATACAACATAAAACACAAACAAAAGATATTTTACATTTACTTCCCACAACAAAAATCAAAGTTATCTGTGAGTCTCTCCTTAAAACTAGTGCTTCACCGCACTCAAGTCTATTCAAAACATCCTATTATTGATATTCTCTGACATTTGCGAGTGTCCATAGTGTTCCTCACGTGGCACAATTTAACACAAACAGGAATATCACAACACAATAAACACAAATTATCTTTAAATGACATTAAATCTGCAATTATTAAACATTTATCCGTTTTACACGGGGCATTTACTTTCATTAACATTAATTCATTATATTATGCCTTAATTAACAAGTGTTGTGTCGTGCGAATCGTATTCTTTTTCCCATCAATTTGAAACGCTGAAGTGGTACGTTTTCCCTTCCAAAATACACATGGATAGAAATGTTTTATAGCTTCACCATACAACGATTTTCTGGGTCTGGTCAAAACATTATCGTTACAAACGTGTCATGTCATTAAAATTTCTCTACCCGTATGAATAAATTAGTGTAAACTGGGCAAATACACTTTACAAAGATGCCTAAATTTACTTGGTGCAGTATCCCTCCTCAGAGAACAACTGGGCCAAATAATATCCGATCACAGCGATCCAACATGGTATGTGTATGGAAATAAAGCATTTAATTCAATTGGCATCATCACAACAATCATATCTTAATTACTTTTCAAAATATCGAGATTCTTCAGTGTCCCACTACGCTTTTAAAATAAAAGGGTCAGGTCAACAGAACTCCTTTCCAAGCGGACAATAAATTAGTTTCGGCTGCCTGAGAAAGATGGCTGCCGGTCTCGTGGCCTTCCTGCCACCCCATCTGGCTCCTTGCAAGGTCAAGTTTGTTTACTTGTGCAGTTACACTGGAGGTACCCTGAGTGTTGTGTCCCTAGTAATTGAGTCATTCTAATTATTTAACACCTACATTTAGAGTATAATGGGCTCAACTCGGCTCCTAATTAATATTCATGGCAGGGGATGGATCATGTAATAGCTTTGCCGTTCTGTGGCGACATTAGTGGCTTCTGGCGCGCATCTCAAGTGAGTATCAACGTTCTCTCAATAGTGCAGCTGCCTATGACAAGAGGAAATCGGCGTTTCCTATACGACGAACCATTTAGTCTTACCTCTGAGGGCAGATGAATTAATACATGGGCTCACACAGGGTCTCAAATAGTTATCCCTAGTGGCACAATTCTGCAAAACGGTGGATACAGACAGCCTCTGTCCCACTCGCTGCGAATAATACAAGTATGCTCCAAGGCGATACTATCTCGTAGATATCGAAGAATTAGCCGACTAGATTCGCCTAACGCGCAAGCTATGTTTGGATGATCCCCGCAACTTATTGACGTAAATCTCTTGATTCTACGTTACTTGCTCGCTGTATGCGGCTCAAACAATATTTCTTATAGATGACTCAATTATTAAAGCACTCACGTCCTCTCTGCAATTACTCTTAAGCCAAAGCTTTATGTAGCTCCCAAAACAAGTATCAATTTACTGGCTTACATTAACTACCTTAATGGTTCTCAAATAGAACCCTGTAGAATTTACCATAATAAACATTCATTCAACAACTCAATGACACTGAAAAACTCTCATTATCTTGATATTTTACGTTTCTTACTTACTGTTTACAATAATACAGTATTCTTACGTTAGACATGATACACTTTGCACGTTCTCTAGGCCTGACATGCCCATTATTTTATTCATTACTGTTACCGACCCCAGATTATTATTTAACGTTACCGTTACTTTCATCAATATTTTAGGCCTAAATGGCCGTAAACAAATCATCCTCCAAGCCATATTTTACCAAAATACGAGGGATGTGAGCTCGTATATAAATGAATGTTAATTCTTAGCCTTAGAGTGATGCTTCGTTGTATGGTGAACTATTTAATCATATCAACATATTATATTTGTACTCACTTTTCATTTTTGATGGGTTAATCCAGCACGCCAGCCACGAGCCTACCATGATGCTTGCTTAAGCCATCATGATATCTATCACACGACACATGGTATACACTTCACACATGATAATCATATTTTCCATCACTAGCTTTTCTCACTTTGACACAATACATATTATTTGCCACATACATAAACACTTTTAAAAATCACTGTAATACAACTTTATATACACTTCCCGCACTATTTCACACATGGATCCTTGATTGGACTCCAACTATCGCCTGACCTCAGGTATGCGATGCAGCTAACTCCTGACCACCGCTGGTCTCCATGAAAGTCTGTCTTGCGGGTGCGTGCGTTCGATTCCCGTCACCTACAGTTTATATCACCTCTACTGCAATTCTGTTCAGTCCTCTGTCACGACTATCTGTGACGCCTTCCAGGCTCCCACAACTGTAGTGATCCTGACAATAATGTGTCATCTTTAACTATGACAATACCTCCTGGTATGTTCACTGTCTATAAACATCCTAAATTATCCCTACGCTGTACTGAATTTATACTTGCGTATGTTATTGGTTAAACGTCTGCTGTAGACTAAATCTTACACGATGCATAATTACTATTGTGAAGCTGCATGGTGCGCTTCCATTGTTCTCCAAATATACTTGAGCGTCGATACTTTATAAATTCGCGCACTTTCTTACGTGATCTGGCAGCGTGTTAGTTCACGTGTTGAGTCGAGACGAACTGAAGACGAACTAACTTCCCTGCTAAGCTTCCCCTATATAAGGCCCTCCTGTGAAACATAGTCCACTGGACACTCAGGACCGACTTCCTTCTTGAAATAATACATTTCCAGACAAAGTGAAGTATAATTCTCGTTTGTCTAAGTGTGGAGGTCCCAAAATCACTCACGTGCAAGCGATCGCTTCGGCCAATTAAGTATAATTAATTGCCTCCTTTCATGGCGTCATGACGCTATCCTGGTACTTCTCCCTCTGCTGATCTCCAAAACCTTCCTTCCGAGCGGAAGCAGTGTGTTCAGAGGCTCGTTTATAGATGAAGGCTTTAATTTAGGCGTGAGAACACTCCTAAATTATCTTTCCTAGAATATATTCACCTGGGTGTAAGTTTTATTTCATTTCAATGCTCCAATTGGCTGTAATCAATTAATTTCTGTGGGCGACTGCCCCCTCTCTACTCTTAGGCCTTGTGAAACGGTGAATCCCAGAGTCATTCATCTTGAGCTGTTCTTGCGGTCCAGACGAAAATGAGTTCCTTGGCGTCACCTAAATACGCCCCTTTGCTAGCTCCGATTTGTCAACTGTCAAGCTGGTTTGCTTTCATGCATTCAGGCTTCTAAAACGTACATATGCCTGCATTTTCTTGCAATTATCCACCTTAAACAGCTATGATATTCCCATTCTAGCCGTGAAATCCTGCTATTATGATTATATGCAGATATAACTCATTGCTCTTCGGGTTCCCTGTAGCTGTTCCCCCTCAGAGATCAATGATTCGATTCCGGGCAGAATCATGGGCCTGGTCTTCTTTGATAAGACCCTGGTTCGATGCCAGTCTGCCGTGTCTAATTGGGCACATCTTTCCCTCGCTAAGCTCGGAAAATTCATTTTACAAGTGAATTATTTCGGGCCTCCAGATGGCATTGACTCCATACAGTGTTTACTTTAAGTGGTCAGTGCTCCCGGGCAGTGGGTTGTCTCGTTCTCCCACTCCACTACGTCTGCCGTCTCGTATTTTCTTGTTCTGCTCTCTTAGTTGTTCATTCATTTCTTGGAGCTCTACTGCTGCCTCACACATCTGGTTGTAAAATTCTTTCAACTGGCAGCTGCATTCAACCCTCGTCTCCCCTGGGTCTACGAGCTGGCTGTCTCGCTTTCTTTCTCCCTGGTGCGGGCTTTTCTCAGGACTCTCCGCGTGAATATATAATGACTCCCTGTCCATTTGGGTGTGAATGGCTTGCTCTTCTATTGTTTCATATTCCTCTGGCGGACTATATAATTTTAAGTTCGCTGCGTTTACTACAATTTCTCTGCCTGTTTCTTCATCTTTGATTCTGTAGGCATTATTTTGCAAGTCCCTTATGATCAGGTAGGGTTTATGAACCTTACATTGACTTTCGGGTATCTCCTTCTCCCCGAGTCAAAATTGGCTGTTTTTTTATGGCTCCATTTCTTGTGGAGTTCTGCTGTCTGTCTTCGCGCTGCTGAAGTTCCAGACTCTTGGCTCCGTCATCATCCTTATAGATGTCGGGTGACCTTCTATTCTTAATCGCTTCATCCCAGTGCACTTGCGATTTTCTATTGTCGTCTCCACGCTCCTCCATATATCTTAGTGATGCGTGATAACGTTCTTCCGCTTCTTCGTCGAACCCGCGACTCTGTTCTTGGGATCTCCATTCTCGGTTATTCCCATTTCGGCCGTAATTTCTCCTGTTATCAGGCTGTTGGTTTCTTGTATCGCGCTGATTCCAGGTTTTCCTTCCTTGGTATCCACGGTTCGATCTTCCTCTGTATGCTGGCCTCCAATTCTGGTTTTCCCTTTCTTCTCGTTGCCAGTCGAACTTCTCAGTTTCTGTGCTAGTAGACTTACTTTTAGTCTGCACCCTAGTCGATTCAGTTGGTGTACTAGTCATGTGGACTTGTTCCGTGTTCCGACTCTGCCTTGTATGCTGCGCTGTGGTGAGATCGAGTTGTCTAAGCACTTCCTCCATTTCAGTCGCTGTCTTGGCGTTTGCCGAGATTAATAGTCGTTGTACTTCATATGGTAATTGCTTGGCTATCGCTATACACAGATCCAGCTCTCTAGGGGCTTCGTCAAGTTCCCGAAAACGGCATAATTGTGCTATAAAAATTTCAGCGTATTTCTACTATAGCGTCTAGAATACAAGTCCAATCTGAGATTCTGTTGTATATTTGCGTCCCAGTATCTACTTAAAAACGCCTGACGAAATTCGTCAACGGTGTCAAACGTGTAACGAAAACTTCTGAACCATAAGGCGCATTCACCCTCAGTCAGTTTTTCGATAGCTCTTAATCTTCGCTCTGGCAGTACCTTTGCGTCATTCAAGTACTCTGAAACCTCTTTGAGCCAGTATTGGGGTGTCATATTTGAGTTACTCCCAGAATACTTTCTCGGTTTCTCGTCACTAGCCCTCACAACAGTGACTATCTGATTTTGTACAGCATTTTAATGCGGTGTGGACATAGCAATAGGTATACCAGGCGTGGTATACGGGCTGTCACTTTGCATGGCTGTATTCTTCGGAGTGGGCTGTATCTCTATATCTGCCCATCTATTTCTCCTATTTTTAGCCTACTTTCGATTTTTGCAAAAAATGAAAGTAGACTTATGAGATCAACACAGGGCGAAAAAGTGTGTCTGTCTGTGTGTGTGTGAGTCTCTGTGTGTGTGTGTGTCTGTGTATGTGTGTGTGTGAGTCTGTGTGTGTGTGTGTGTGTCTGTGTGTGTGTGAGTGTGTGTACTCTGAATGTCTGTCCCCCCCCCTATCAATTCGAACACGGTGAATGCGAATTGCACGAAATTTGGTACAAAGGTAGCACTAGCAAAGGACACCTCAGTGTCATGTTTTATATCGCCGCCATCTTTACTAAAACTGAATGGCGGCCACTCAAACGTTCAAAACGTAAAATCAAATAACGACTAACCAAATCATCCGATCTCTACCAAATTTGGTAACAACATACCTTCGTATAGGATGCGTCATGTGACCAAACTACAAGGTCGTCCGCCATACCATTTCAGGATGGCGGCCGTGCGAATTATGCAAACTTTATAATCCATATCATGGGACCCACCAGTTCCAATTATCGAGCCGAGAATCGTTTTAACTGTTCTAAAGGAAGAGGCACGTTCGAAATTAAAAGTTTATTTTGTAATACTATAGTGCAGACGTGATTTTAAAAAGCTGAGCTGATTCAGTAATAAGACAAGATGGCAGCGGATATCTTGTGCCTGACTTATATTTCACTAATTTGAGTATTGCCTGCAATATAGCGTACTGATACAAAATAAATAAACTTTGTATGAAATGCTTTATATATAAATAATATACTCCAGTGATGAAATCGTTTAGTATAAATCATTATTTGCTAACAAGTTCTATGTAAGTCATTTTATATAGAGCGATATTCGTTGACACAATTAGCTCAGTGGTAGAGCGTTAGCCTATCGCTCAAATGCCTATGGTTCAAACCCGATCGGAGCTAGGTTTTTTGCTTGAAATGTTATATGTTTATTGTTTTGTAATGACTCAGATGTTTTAAAATTAAGCGTTATATTGTGCATATTATGGTGTAAAATATATATTTAATTAAAACATATTTCGCCAGCAGATTTACTCGAGACATCTAGCTGCCAAAAAGGTACTTATTAACTTCCAGATTTTATTGAAAAGTTTCTTCTTCTGGCCGCTAGAATGCACTCGCTCTGTTAGGATTATATTGTTCGATATTTCACCACTAGATATCGCGACTAGTCTACGTGGGGCTCCATTGATTACCATTGGCATTCTATGAGCATCGAATTTGAAGAATGACAAGATGATACTACGATACATTTTTACTTTTTATTTTAAAGGGTTTGTAACAGCCTATTTTGCGTTACTTGAAAATGTTATTTAAAGTAAAGAACAAAACGATTTCACATAGTAACTGAATTGAAGCCGTTGGTGTTAGTTTTATTTCAGGCAAATAGCAATCGAAAATATCCACATAGTTTGTATACACACGTCTCTGTAGGTTCATGGAAAGATTTGTTAATTCAATTAGGGTTGTGAAAGCCATGCACAACCAGACGTGTAAAGACATGCCTCAACTCAAAGTTGGTTGTTGCCCACGGCAGGTCGTATATGTAATAATAATAATAATAATAATAATAATAATAATGTTATTGGTTTTACATCCCTTTTAACTACTGCTGCTTTTAGAGACACCGGGGTGCCGGAATTTTGGCCCGAAGGGGATCTTTAACGTGCCAGTAAATGTACTGACACGGCTCCCTCGCATTTGTGCACCCTCAAATGCCAGCTGACTGCGCCGGAATTTTGGCCCGAAGGGGACCTTTAACGTGCCAGTAAATGTACTGACACGGCTCCCTCGCATTTGTGCACCCTCAAATGCCGGCTGACTGCACCAGGATACGAACCTGCAACCTAGGGCCCAGCAAGCGAGAACGTTACCGCTGAGCCACGCAGCCAGTCCGGTCGATTATGTCTCCAGATCCATAACATTCTTGATATACTTCTTATCTTTCTTTCTTCAATGATGGTAGCAGTTTTTATCTAGGTTGTGGCGTTTGGTAGAGGTAAATCGTTTCTAAGGTCTTCAACAAAGAATAGTTCTATTATACTCTTTGATAATAACAACGAGTTATAACTATACTCGTACATTTAGGAGAAAGTAGGCTATATGTTCTTTACTGAACATCTTGTTATCTATGCTTCCTTCACTAGATCTCGGATTTCGCAATATGGACTCCTCATGTGCGATCATTATGGTTTCTATTTGGCTGTGCCTGTTTTCCGCTCTTTCTAAACGAGCTAATACCTCTCGTTCTATATTTTCCAAGCAATCCCGGTTTTTCTCTGCCATAGAGAAGACTTTCTCCTTGTCATCTTTAAGGCTCTCTTTCATATGGGAAATTTCCCCCGCTAGACTTTGCCTTACCTCGGCAAGCGTTTTATCGCTGGCTTCAGTTTTCGAGCCCCCTCGAAGTTCCAATTCTTCTCGTAAGCCTGTAACCACTTTCTGGATGTGACCGTGCATATTGGAGATTTCGGTCCTTATTTTGGTAATTTCTCCCTGGTCCTCATCTTTCCTTTTATGAATGACTGCTAGATCATTTTGAGTTTGTTCTAATTCTTTTTGAACCTTTCCAACCTGCGTTTTCATGTTTGAGATTATTCCCTTATTTTCTTTGGCGGAAGTTTTTATTTCACTGATCTTCTTGCATTGGTCAAGGATATTCTGATCCTGCTTCCTTAATGCTTCGTCTACAGCTTTTGCGTAGCCTGCCATACGATTATTCAATTTCCCGTCGCTGTCTTCAAGCCTTTGATCCACGGTCTGAGTGAACGAATTAAATTGCTCTTGCTGTAGCTTAGTATTCGCTTCGTTCTGATTTTGAATATCTTTAAGCTCTACGGACATATCGTTTAAGCTATCATTAATCTCACGTTGTGATTCTCTGCACGCTTGCAGATTATTCTCGAGTTTTACCTCTATTGACTCAAAGCGTTTGTCGTTATTTGCTTGCATCTCTGAAACCACGCTAACAATATTCTTAGTTACCTCTTGCTTAATAGATTCTTTAACATCATCAATTTTTTTTATTGACCTCTAATAAGTTTGAATCTAATCTTTGACTGACCTCAAACTGGTTATTTTCTAACTGAGTGTTTACTGTAGCCAATCTACCCGCTATTTCATCTTGAAATGCTTTAGCCTCTTCCCTACTCTTGGCATGAGTAGCATCAAAATGTTCCTTTAACTCCGCGAAACACTTAAGTACCCCCTCAATACCAGCCAACCTATATTTCTTATCTTGACATACAGGCAGGCCGTAGCTGAGCATGCTGGCGCGTTATATTGGGAAAAAGAATTCCGATATCGCGACAACAACAACATTCATATTACACAGTGCTGTAACCACTTATGGAATGGGTTCAGACCCTCGTACCCGTCCGTATATTCACTCGTCTGACAACAGTGTCTAATGTCTGAGTATCACCTAAAAAGACTCACTATCGCTCAAACACAGTTTGAGGAAAAAAATACTATTATGGTTTTCCCCCATGGAAACCATACTATTATTATGGGGTTTTCTGAATCCCATAAGCCATCACGTCTCTGGGCGCCATGATCAACATAATGGGACATGCTCTATGGCTGCCCCATTGTAAGACATCGGCCAAATTCTGATTTATTCGTAAAACTGTCCAGGGAGTGGTTTTTATTGCCGAATGCCCCACGCTGGGCCATGCCATGATAAACATAAGGTACATGCACACCTATGGTGAATATCAGTACGTGGGTGCTCAATGCTAACAGGTTACATTTAAGCATGTCTTGTGGAGGATTATCAATATTTATTTTAACGTGAAGGCTTATTAACAATGGGACGCCGCCTTTTCCTAATATATCCTAATTTTTCTGCTATACTTGCCTCTACCATTAATATCTTGGCCGACGTTTAGTAGTACCTGTGACTCCTAGTACAGTAACATGTCCTCCATGTACCCGATCGTCATCATATGGAACATGTGTTCGTATCCCAGCTAACTCACGGTCTTTCGAGGTATGGGACATTCATGCCCACCATACGATCACATGCTCAGGATTTGAGTCTGTCAGGTGACTACTCTACTTGAAAGAAACAACATATTCCTAAATATAACATTTAATGATAGAAAATCATGGCTATACAACATAAAACACAAACAAAAGATATTTTACATTTACTTCCCACAACAAAAATCAAAGTTATCTGTGAGTCTCTCCTTAAAACTAGTGCTTCACCGCACTCAAGTCTATTCAAAACATCCTATTATTGATACTCTCTGACATTTGCGAGTGTCCATAGTGTTCCTCACGTGGCACAATTTAACACAAACTGGAATATCACAACAAAATAAACACAAATTATCTTTAAATGACATTAAATCTGCAATTATTAAACATTTATCCGTTTTACACGGGGCATTTACTTTCATTAACATTAATTCATTATCTTATGCCTTAATTAACAAGTGTTGTGTCGTGCGAATCGTATTCTTTTTCCCATCAATTTGAAACACTGAAGTGGTACGTTTTCCCTTCCAAAATACACATGGATAGAAATGTTTTATAGCTTCACCATACAACGATTTTCTGGGTCTGGTCAAAACATTATCGTTACAAACGTGTCATGTCATTAAAATTTCTCTACCCGTATGAATAAATTAGTGTAAACTGGGCAAATACACTTTTCAAAGATGCCTATATTTACTTGGTGCAGTATTCCTCCTCAGAGAACAACTGGGCCAAATATTATCCGATCACAGCGATCCAACATGGTATGGAAATAAAGCATTTAATTCAATTGGCATCATTACAACAATCATATCTTAATTACTTTTCGAAATATCGAGATTCTTCAGTGTCCCACTACGCTTTTAAAATAAAAGGGTCAGGTCAACAGACCTCCTTTCCAAGCGGACAATAAATTAGTTTCGGCTGCCTGAGAAAGATGGCCGCCGGTCTCGTGGCCTTCCTGCCACCCCATCTGGCTCCTTGCAAGATCAAGTTTGTTTACTTGTGCAGTTACACTGGAGGTACCCTGAGTGTTGTGTCCCTAGTAATTGAGTCATTCTAATTATTTAACACCTACATTTAGAGTATAATGGGCTCAACTCGGCTCCTAATTAATATTCATGGCAGGGGATGGATCATGTAATAGCCTTGCCGTTCTGTGGCGACATTAGTGGCATCTGGCGCGCATCTCAAGTGAGTATCAACGTTCTCTCAATAGTGCAGCTGCCTATGACAAGAGGAAATCGGCGTTTCCTATACGACGAACCATTTAGTCTTACCTCTGAGGGCAGATCAATTAATACATGGGCTCACACAGGGTCTCTAATAGTTATCCCTAGTGGCACAAGTCTGCAAAACGGTGGATACAGACAGCCTCTGTCCCACTCGCTGCGAATAATACAAGTATGCTCCAAGGCGATACTATCTCGTAGATATCGAAGAATTAGCCGACTAGATTCGCCTAACGCGCAAGCTATGTTTGGATGATCCCCGCAACTTATTGACGTAAATCTCTTGATTCTACGTTACTTGCTTGCTGTACGCGGCTCAAACAATACTTCTTATAGATGACTCAATTATTAAAGCACTCACGTCCTCTCTGCAATTACTCTTAAGCCAAAGCTTTATGTAGCTCCCAAAACAAGTATCAATTTACTGGCTTCCATTAACTACCTTAATGGTTCTCAAATAGAACCCTGTAGAATTTACCATAATAAACATTCATTCAACAACTCAATGACACTGAAAAACTCTCTTTATCTCGATTTTTTACGTTTCTTTCTTACTGTTTACAATAATACAGTATTCTTACGTTAGACATGACACACTTTGCACGTTCTCTAGGCCTGACATGCCCATTATTTTATTCATTACTGTTACCGACCCCAGATTATTATTTAACGTTACCGTTACTTTCATCAATATTTTAGGCCTAAATGGCCGTAAACAAATCATCCTCCAAGCCATATTTTACCAAAATACGAGGGATGTGAGCTCGTATATAAATGAATGTTAATTCTTAGTCTTAGAGTGATGCTTCGTTCTATGGTGAACTAATTAATCATATCAACATATTAAATTTGTACTCACTTTTCATTTTTGCTGGGTTAATCCAGCACGCCAGCCATGAGCCTACCATGATGCTTGCTTAAGCCATCATGATATCTATCACACGACACATGGTATACACTTCACACATGATAATCATATTTTCCATCACTGGCTTTTCTCACTTTGACACAATACATATTATTTTACCACATACATAAACACTTTTAAAAATCACTGTAATACAACTTTATATACACTTCCCGCACTATTTCACACATGGATCCTTGATTGGACTCCAACTATCGCCTGACCTCAGAGATGCTATGCAGCTAACTCCTGACCACCGCTGGTCTCCATGAAAGTCTGTCTTGCGTGTGCGTGCGTTCGATTCCCGTCACCTACAGTTTATATCACCTCTACTGCAATTCTGTTCAGTCCTCTGTCACGACTATCTGTGACGTCTTCCCGGCTCCCACAACTGTAGTGATCCTGACAATAATGTGTCATCTTTAACTATGACAATACCTCCTGGTATGTTCACTGTCTATAAACATCCTAAATTATCCCTACGCTGTACTGAATTTATACTTGCGTATGTTATTGGTTAAACGTCTGCTGTAGACTAAATCTTACACGATGCATAATTACTATTGTGAAGCTGCATGGTGCGCTTCCATTGTTCTCCAAATATACTTGAGCGTCGATACTTTATAAATTCGCGCACTTTCTTGCGTGATCTGGCAGCGTGTTAGTTCACGTGTTGAGTCGAGACGAACTGAAGACGAACTAACTTCCCTGCGAAGCTTCCCCTATATAAGGCCCTCCTGTGAAACATAGTCCACTTGACACTCAGGACCGACTTCCTTCTTGAAATAATACATTTCCAGACAAAGTGAAGTTTAATTCTCGTTTGTCTAAGTGTGGAGGTCCCAAAATCACTCACGTGCAAGCGATCGCTTCGGCCAATTAGTTACAATTAATTGCCTCCTTCCATGGCGTCATGACGCTATCCTGGTACTTCTCCCTCTGCTGATCTCCAAAACCTTCCTCCCGAGCGGAAGCAGTGTGTTCAGAGGCTCGTTTATAGATGTAGGCTTCAATTTAGGCGTGAGAACACTCCTAAATTATATTTCCTAGAATATATTCACCTGGGTGTAAGTTTTATTTCATTTCAATGCTCCAATTGGCTGTAATCAATTAATTTCTGTGGGCGACTGCCCCCTCTCTACTCTTAGGCCTTGTGAAACGGTGAATCCCAGAGTCATTAATCTTGAGCTGTTCTTGCGGTCCAGACGAAAATGAGTTCCTTGGCGTCACCTAAATACGCCCCTTTGCTAGCTCCGATTTGTCAACTGTCAAGCTGGTTTGCTTTCATGCATTCAGGCTTCTAAAACGTACATATGCCTGCATTTTCTTGCAATTATCCACCTTAAACAGCTATGATATTCCCATTCTAGCCGTGAAATCCTGCTATTATGATTATATGCAGATATAACTCATTGCTCTTCGGGTTCCCTGTAGCTGTTCCCCCTCAGAGATCAATGATTCGATTCCGGGCGGAATCATGGGCCTGGTCTTCTTTGACAAGACCCGAGTTCGATGCCAGTCTGCCGTGTCTAATTGGGCACACTATAATGCTTGGAAAATTCACACGGCCCCCATCCTGAAATGCGCCGATTGGGCGCAAGACGCGTCCTATATGAAGGTATATTGTTACCAAATTTGGTAGAGATCGGATGATTTGTTTAGTCGTAATTTGATTTTACGTTTTGATCGTTTGTTTTGAGCAGCCCTACATAACTAGGCTACCCTAGGGTAGCAGAGGGCCATGATCGCCGAGCGGGCCACTCTGCGAAAGTTAGCGCATACGTGCACGAAGGAAACACTGGATACGGACTTCGCTGTACTCCACCAACCGCCTGAAGACGGTGCTGACGAACAACACTGACTCTTCCTGTCATACCGAGAAGATGTTTCCAGTATGTACTGTATGTCCGCAATGTGAGGTGCGACATAAAACACAACACAAAAGTAGCTTTGGACGTTATGTTCGTGAATTGGAATGACAATAAAATTAATGCATTCAAGTCAAACTCAGTGAAATGTCTTGTGAATATTAAACGTGAATTAACTAAGAACAGAAATTTAATTTTCCACTGTAGATTTACATTTCTGACCATCCTGTATTTCCTTTCCCTCTCTCTTTGTTAGCCTACTTTTCACATTTTGCAAAAATGAGGAAAAAGTAGACTTATGAGATCGGGCAAATGAGTGTCTGTCTGTCTCTCTGTCTGTCTGTATGTCTGTCTGGCTGTGTGTCCCCCCCCCTATCAACTCCTAAACGGCTGCAGCAATCGAAACAAAAGTTGGTAGGAGTAAAGATCTATACCTGAATACCTCACGGCCATGTTTGAAAATGATGTCAGTACTACCAACAGCAGAAAAATCGCAATTGAAATTTGAGCTCCATGTTGGATATCTTGGAAGGTATGAATGGGAGCTATTTCAAAATTGGCACACGTATAGATAATAATATTGCAGTTTAATTTCCAGGAGGCCATATATGGCAGTGTTGCCAAAATGTTTATAAGCCTGCTGATAGGTCCAAATTTTAAATGCATAAACTTCTACACTATCAATTGGATTTCAACCAAATTTTGTATGTGCTATGTGAACCTAAACAGATATGGCTGAGCGTATTCTTAAGAGCCACCAGGGCTGCCAACTGTTAATAAATCCTCTCAATTAATTTTATCCAAATACCCATATATCAGAAAGTATGCAAGCCGACAGCTTTAAACTATGCACACGTATAGTACCTGCCATTCTAGATTAATTTGGAGTAACTAATATAGGCCTACACTAGTGCTGCCAACATGATTCTAAGCCTGCTGATAGGTCCAAATTTAAAATACATGTTACTTCTATACTAACAAATGGATTTAATCCAAAATTGGCACAACACGAGATCATAATATTTCACATTATTTCTGACCAACACATGCATGACATTGTTGCCAACATGATTTTACGTGCGCTGATAAATCCAAGGTCTAACTGCATGTAACGTTCATGCTATCCATTGGACTTCAACCAAATTTTGTACTCTGTACCTTAAGAGATGCAACTAACAACAGCCTATATTCAGTCACAAGGGCTGCCAACTGTACTGCTCTATTAGGCTAGATTATACCAGGTATATTTCGAACTAATTAGAAATTTCGATATTACCAAATTAATTTCGTCATTATTATAGATAGGTCTCTGTAGATTGGCCAGAATTTTAAATTTCAAGAAAAGTAGGCTCTTAAGTTCGTCACGGAACTTCTTGTTTTTTTTTTTGTTTTTTTTTTAATTTTTATTAGCCTACTTTTCACATTTTGCAAAAATGAGGAAAAAGTAGACTTATGAGATCGGGCAAATGTGTGTCTGTCTGTCTGTCTGTCCTTCTGTCAGTCTGTCTGTCCTTCTGTCTGGCTGGCTGGCTGTGTGTGTGTGTCCCCCCCCCCTATCAACTCCTAAACGGCTGCAGCAATCGAAACAAAATTTGGTAGGAGCAAAGATCTATACCTGAATATCTCACGGCCATATTTGAAAATGATGTCAGTGCTACCAACTGCTGAAAAATTGCAATTGAAATTTGAGTTCCATGGTGGATATCTTGGAAGGTATGAATAGGAGCTATTTCAAAATTGGCACACGTATAGATAATAATATTGCAGTTTAATTTCCAGGAGGCCATACATCGCAGTGTTGCCAAAATGAATATAAGCCTGCTGATACATCCACATTTTAAATGCATATAACTTTTACACTATCAATTGGATTTCAACCAAATTTCGTATGTGCTATGTGTACATAAACAGATAGGACAGAACGTATTCTTAAGATCCACCAGGGGTGCCAACTGTTAATAAATGCTCTCAATTTATTTTATCCAAATACCAATATATCAGAAAGTATGCAAGCCGACAGCTTTAAACTATGCACACGTATAGTACCTGACATTCTATATTAATTTGGAGTAACTTATATACGTCAGTGCTACCAACATGATTCTAAGCCTGCTGAGACGTCCAATTTTAAATACATGTAACTTCTATACTATCATTTGGATTTCAACCAAATTTCGTGTGTGCTATGTGTACCATAACAGATATGTATATGCCGATTCTTAAGAGTAACCAGGGCTGCCAACAGTTAATAAATACTGTCTCTATTTTTGTTACCCTAATATCAATATATCAGAAAATATGCAAGCCAATAGCTCTAAACTTTGCACACGTATAGTACCTGGCATTCTAGATTAATTTGGAGTAACTAATATACGTCAGTGCTGCCAACATGATTCTAAGCCTGCTGATATGTCCAATTTTAAAATGCATTTAACTTCTATACTAACTAATGGATTTCATTCAAATTTGACACAACAATAGATCCTATAATTTCAGATTATTTCTGACCAATAGATGTATGTCATTGTTGCCATCATGATTTTACGCGCACTGTTAGATCCAATGTTTAACTGCATATAATGTCCATGCCATCCATTGGACTTCAACCAAATGTTGTATTCTGTACCTTAAGAGATGGAACTAAGAATATATTCAGTCACCAGGGCTGCCAATTGTAGTTCTCTATTAGGCTACATTATGCCAGGTATACAGTATTTCGAACTAATTAGAAATTTCGATATTACCAACTTAATTTCGTCATTATTCTAGATAGATCCATATAGATTAATCATTGGTATGAATCTTAAATTTTAAGAAAAGTAGGCTCTTTAGTTCGTCACGGAACTTCTTGTTTTTTACAACACTTCGCTGTGTTTGTCCGCGTTTTGGTAGGAGCCAGTTGGTATTTCATGGTGCTTAAATTTGGAAGACCCGTTTCAGTCGATTTACTGACAAATTACAGAGATAGCCAAATTATTATGGCAAAGCTGAATAGAACCAAATTTTTTATCGCAAATTAAGTTAAAATGCATTGAAGTGGAGGACATTTCTAGGTTGCTTTTTGTCATATATTCACTAAATGTACTACAAGAGATCTTTTACGAACCAACATCATATGACTTTACTCATTTTTCTACGCTTTTCTCGTATTTTAGTTTATACTAGCAGAAGTACCCTTTCTTCGAACGGTGTTTGGTGTTAACACCAGACATTATCAATTGAGCTACTGTTGCAATAGTTAGCGGTTTGTCATTCCTTCATAAGTTTATCAGAACGAAGTTAGTTTTCTAGGAATAACACACACACTGTTAATATAAGGGCCTTAAAATGTGGTTTTCGGGGACCCTTTATAGACTCCCGAATTTTGTGTCTCACATTGAGAAGCGTGTAAGCCTCCGTGGCTTAGGCGGCAGCACGCCGGCCTCTCACCGCTGAGTCCGTGGTTCAAATCCCGGTCACTCCATGTGAGATCTGTGCTGGACAGAACGGAGGCAGACAGGTGTTTCTCCGGGTACTCCGGTTTTCCCTGTCAAATTTCATTCCAGCAACACTCTCCACTATCATTTCATTTCATCTGTCATTCATTTAATCATTGCCCCAGAAGAGTGCGTCAGGCCTCGGCAGCCGGCACAGTTCATATCCTCGCCGCTAGATAGGGGCTTCATTCATTCCATTCCTGACCCGGTCGGAGACTGGAAGCAGGCTGTGGATTTTCATTGAGAAGCGTAACATATGCTTTGGTGGTCCTTCCAGGATAATTTTTATATTTCGCCTATTTGAGCAAGTATTTTGAGAAGTTTTTCCCTATATCCACCCTTCTAATGTATGAAAAGTACGGTGAAGAGTTTTATAAATGATTGGTGTATTGACTCATGATTAGCATACCAAATTTTACGATGCACCAAGCATCCGAACACGAGTTATAGGCGTATATAAAGATACACAGAAAGACAGACAGACAATTCTATTGTCTACAACATATCACCCAGATATCCAAATATGGGTAAGTTGTATCTACCACACAGTATCAAACAAAATCATCCTTACGATGAACCCGTATGTCGACAAAAAAAAAAGAATAGTTAAAATGTGCTCTCAAACTAAATTCACATAACGTGTACTTCCTGACGTGAAATAGAATTGAAAGCCTTGTAGACGAAACGCAATACACGTCACATAAAAACTGACCCTCTACGTTGTGTTAGGTCCCCATACACAGGAAGACCTCTTTCATAAATTATAAAAGCTTGTGGTGCATGAAAATTCAGGTTCTTTAGCCTCAAATGGCCCAAATTCCTAAAAGCCGCAAAAAAATGCTGATTCATCTCTGGAATTTTTGAAAATAATGTTGCTGTTTGGAGATATAATAGACCTTCTGTACTACATGTCGCACGTGAAAATTGCATGAAAGAAATCTAGTTTACCCCTTGACCCCCTTAATTGCATTGATGAATTATACAGTCTAAGTTGGTTCCGTGATAACCTTATAGCCATTTGCAAACTTTCACAGAAATGTAATAAATGGAGTGACATTGCTTCTTACAGAAATAGATGGAAAGTTGGATGCCACCCCTTGAGATAATGTTGTCATGGTTACCGATTTGCATTCCTTCATTAGTTTGTTAAATTAAATTAAATTAGTTTTCCGGGAATATTTCAGAAACTCTTGGTTTTAGAGCCTTATAATGTAGTTTTCGAGGACCCTTTAGGGCCCGCGAGTTTTGTTTCTGGTACCGAGGGGCTTTGTCTCGTCGCTGTATGCCATAATATAATACTAATAATAATAAAAAAAAAAACAACCCCTGGCACTATCCAGCCCATGACGGGCTAAGGCCGACCAAGCGACCGCTGCCCAGCCATTTGGCCTGCAGATATTGGGGTGACGCGTGATCAGCGCGTCGGGTCCCCTCGGCCGTTAATCTTGGTATTCGTGATCGGGGCGCTGTCTCACTGTCAGACAGCTACTCAATTGTCCTCACGAGGCTGAGTGCACCCCGTTCCAACCCTCACGTCAGTTTTAAAATCCCTGACGGAGCCGGGGATCGAACCCGGGGCCTCCTGGTGAGAGGCAGGCGCGCTACCCCTACACCACGGGGCCGGCATATAATACTACTAATAATAATAATAATATAATATAGGGATAGGAATATAATATACTTGCCGTACCACACCCGCAGGTGTAAATCGCGTGAAAAAATTCTAGAGTACCCCTTGGCCCCCTTAAGCGCATTATACGTATTGAAGAATTTTACAGCTTAATTTGTTTCCGTGAGAACCTTCTAGCCGTTTGCAATCTTTCACTCTAATGTAATTAATGGAATTCCATTGCGTCTTACAGCAATAGATGGACCACTGAGAATCTGTTGCCATGGTTACCGGCTTGCATTCGTTCAGTAGTTTATTAAATGAAATTAGTTTTCTGGGAATATCCCAAACGGTTGGTTTTAGGGCTTTAAAATGTGGTTTACGGGAGTTTTGTCTCTCACATTGAGGGGCTGAAAATGAGCTTTGTCTCGTCCTTCTACTCCTATTTCAGCATGTATTTTAAGGGGATAGGTCCCCTTTTATGAGAGGTACGGAGAAGAGTTACATCAATGATTAGTGTCATGCCTGTGATGGATATGTGTACCAAATTTTACGTTGATACACCCAGCCGTTCTCGAGTTAGAAGGGAACAAAATTGTCCAAAGACAAACAAACGAACAGACAGACCAATAAATTATTTTCGCGCGCATCCCTCATAAAACAGTCTGAAACGCGTAAATAACTCAAATTTCCGCAGAAATTCAGAAAAAAAACAGACAAACGTTCATTTTTATATATGTAGAGATATACTGCACCGCTCGGTGTTGACCGTGGTTTATTGCACAAATTTAGGTTTTACTCGCTAACCGTTGGAGATACACGAAGAGTGATAAGGACCTTTTGGATAGATAATTAATTGTTAAAGCTCGCGTGTGCCATCAAAAGTTAGCTATTTCTTAGCGTTCTCTTTTTATTTGAAATGAAAATATGAAATGTTGAAACCAAAGATTGTAGTGACGTCACTAAAATGGTCACCATTTTTTAGCCTATTTTCAATTTTGAAAAAATAGGCTTATGAGATCACCTTTTGTCCGTGTGTGTGTGCGTGTGTGTGTGTGTGATTCGTGTGTGTGTGTCCCCCCCCCCTAATAAAATCTAAACGGCTGGAGCGATTTCAATGAAACTCGGTAAGGTCATAGCACTATTCCGGGCGACCCCGACCGTGCCCTTCAAATTTTGTTACGACTCACCAATTCATATCTCCGAAACTATTAGCGACATTACCCTGACATTTTGTGTGGTGATAAAGGGAACTACTGTAAGTTCATTTATGTGACCTTTGAAAAACTGGTAACTACAAAACCAACATGGCGGACAAGCGAATTTGTGACTTTTAAATAGACGTTTCTCGCGATTTAAACAACCAAACGCAATGAAACATGGTACAGTATATGTTTATATAAATTGTAATGCACCGACATCTAACTTCGTTCAATTGTTTACTTAACCACAAGATGGCGGATGTGCGAAATATTTCACCGGCATTCTATATCTCTGAAACTACTACCGGTATCTCCCTGAAATTTTGTACGGAGATAAAGGGCACTATTGGAAGTCCATCTATAAGACTTTTAAAAACCGGTAAACTACAAAACAATCATGGCGGCCAAGCGAATTTGAAAATTTTAAATAGTCCTTTCTCGCGATTTAATGTTCCAAACGCAATGAAATCTGGTACAGGAAATATTTATACACATTGTAATGCACTGGTATCTAATTTAGTTCAATTGTTTACATAACCTCAAGATGGCGGCTGTGCGAATTTTAAAATTAAGTGTTTATTTATTGTGATGTAGTCATGCGATCGAAGTGAAACTTTGAATAATGAACCTACGCTATAATTTTCCTTTAATAGTACATGACTCTATGGCCTATACATTTAACAATCCAACATGGCGACCGTCCGAAATATTTAGACGGCTCAGAATATCTACGAGTCTATTATAGCAATCATACTGAATGTTTTTGTTCATAGGGGCTATGAACTTAAGTTCACCTATAAGACTTTAAATAACCTGGTGATCACAAATCCAACATGGTGGCGACGCGAAGTATAAATATTCACATGGACGTTTCTCGCAATTTAACCATCCGAGTGCAGTGAAACTAGGTACAGTAAATCCTTATACGAATGGTAATCCACTGGCATCTAATTTATTTCAATTTTTCCATAACCTCAAGATGGCAGCTGTGCGAAATTTTAAAATCTCCTTGTTACTTCTTGTGTCCTAATTATGCGATTGAAGTTTGAATACTACACGTACAAAATAATCTGCATGTAACAGTACATAACTCTAGGACCTATATATGTAAAATCCAACATGGCAACCATCCGAAATATTTAGTCGGTTCTCAATATCTACGAATCAATTACAGCAATCAAACTGAAATTGTGTATGTTGATAGTGGCAATTAACATAAGTGGGATATATGAAAATAGGCTGTATAGTTCTTCACGGAACTACTTGTTTAATAGTGCAAAATATCGAAATCAAAATTATATCAGCTACATCCGTGCAAAATGTCATTTAAATCGGACCAGTGGTTCTTGCGTTATTGAGTAACACACATACAGACAGACAGACAGACAGAAAGACACACACCATCTCATTTTTAGCCTATTTTCAATTTTGAAAAAATAGGCCTGTGAGATCACCTTTTGTCCGTGTGTGATGAACCCTTATCATTGTGTCCAATAATAATGTTTCATATTAATAAAAACGATGGAAATACTAAATACATGAAATGCTGGATATTTGAGTAAAATTGATGTAGCAAGAAATCTGGACTTGGTAAGACATGCTACGTGCTGGCTGGAAATGACCAATAGTTTCACAACCAATGTTATTCTTGGATTTCTGAGAAAATCAGATATGACGCTGTGGCGTACGTGACCATAAAAGGGCAAAATGCTGCGTACAAGGCAAGGAGTGAGAGAGAGGAGAATAGTCGTGACGTGAAAATAAGGGCGGGATTTGTAAGGTCAGAGCTCCAACGCCAACTTATCTGACCAATAAGAAAACATGACGCCAGAACATAGCGTCAGTGTGTTTTGCGCGGCAATCGGATATAAAAAGATCTAGCGATCGGTTTGCTTGTTCGACGGCAGATTCGCGACCTGTGAGAAAATACAAGAATTTTGAGAGGTCACACATAATTATAGGCCCATTACTTAAAATATTGAGGAGCTGTTTTTCTCCCACCATTGAAACTTTAGGCTTTCTGTATATATACAAATGTCTGAGATAAAACGGGACACTCCTAATTATTCTTCGACAGTCATTTAAGACGTCCTTAAGACGATATGGTTTTAAAATTATAGTTGTGTGTCGGCAACGAAGTTGGAAATTTTCATAAATTGTGAGATGGCAATTAGCCATAGAATAGGGAAAGTCGACGATTCTGCATAGGACGATCTGAGGAAATAAAATACTTAGAACGCAGATAGAACAGTTTAAAAACTTTGATTTAATTGTGTTTTAACAGCAGCAAAATGTCGACCATGGAGAGAAGACAGCAAGCTTCATCCTCCATTACCATCAGTGTTATGGGCTAACGGCCTAATGATGGGAATTGACGAGGCGGGAAAGCAGTTTAAGTGATGAGTATTAAAAAATTGATTTATTGATTTTGGACGAGGGGAATCGCGAGAGATGTGTGGAACTGTGTATAGATTTTATTTGTGTGGTTTAATTTAAATTTCAGGGTTTGATTTCTTAACTGACATGCGTGTAGTAAATTTTGGCATTGCGTGACAATTATGTTGTACAGTAAATTTTGTAATTTAAATGTGGTCCTTATGTTACGTAATTCTTATAGCGAAACGGCCGCATCGATTAACGTATCTATAAAAAGTGTAGCCATGAATGAGAACCTAGGAACGACAATGATAAATGGACTGATTTAATGATATGTTAAACTAATTACTACGTGGGGGGAATATTTGCATTTTGTTGCTTTGATAACTCGGGCTAGGACTGATCCTGTTATTTATTCTTTATTGTCATTTGGACATGTTGTGTGTCATTATCTGAGAGGTGTGCTGATTAATGCTACGACGTGATCTTCGAGAAATGTGCCACGTATTTTTGGGTGTAAGTGATGATGATGAGGAGAGGTAAAGCCTGTCCATGACTGCGATATCATTCCGGCAAACTAGTTATCCGTGGGGATAAGTTTGACCTGGGAATGTATTCTTAAAAATCCCTGAGAGGATGTTTTGAGATAATGTGTTATTTATTTGTACGCGTTTAACAGGTGGCGATTAGCAAAGGTGCTGTACGCTGGCTATGGGCCAGAATCTATATTTAGCATGGCACTAATTACTACTTGGGGGAAGAAATCAGCCACTCTCTCGGTGATGCGATAACAGGCCCGGTTGTCTCCAGCTCGTTATGACACGTTATGTTTGCTTTAAAGCCTAATGAGTTAAGGTTATTTTATTTGGTTTAATTTGGGAAGTTGCCATGTTGTCGATCCAAGTTTCTTTTATCATTACTACGACTTATTTGTTCATTGTTTTAAAACGCCAAACTTTCCGGCGTGAAAATTAAAAGTTATATTTTGTTGTTGTTGGCTCTTATTTTCAAGGCCATTGTATTCATATAAATATAATTTGGCAACCGGCCAAACCTGTTCATGTCATGTTACGCCTTCCTAGTGTTTAAGGTATAAGACGGTAATTCCGCAGCCCTTATTTTAAATAATACACACGTGTATTTGGTTGTGGTAATCTAAGGTTAGAGCATGTCAGTAGTGTATATAATTATGTAATTGTTGTTCCCACATTTCCGTAATTCGTCCTTCGCAGTACGGAGTCCGTTCCCGAACCAACTGTTTTGGTCGGAAACGAGCGCCCGTCAAAATGCTCATTACTTGAACTAGTCTTAAAACCCGTGTCGCTCATAAATATTGAATTTTTGTACTATTTTATCTGTTTTATATATTTGGATCTTGTGATCCGTTTTCTTTTGTTACTTTGATTTAAGTGACATTGCAGTCACAATGCTTGTTGACAGCTGTCATGCCGTGTCGTCACGGTACGTCAGGCTGGTCAGTGTTAGATCTGTTCACGCGAGTGAACAATAAAAGGGTGGTTATAGTTTTCTTTTTTTATGTTTGATTCAGTTAATAAATTTCATTTGTTAGTAGATCCTGTTGTTTTTCTTGGCTTTATAATAATAATAAGTTAACCTTATGAACCCTGGAAGTTATGTTGATAGCAAAACCTCTAAATCACATTCACAAGAATCCATTACGACCCCGAAAATTTGAATCTTGTCTACATGCTATTTTCCAAAGGGTTTATAAGAGTTACTTTGGCTTCCGAACGTGTGGCATTTGTGTTTTAGAGTAAAAAAATAGATCACCGGCATGTGATAAGTTTATTAACGTAAGTTAGGCGAAGATAGTACCGCCAAATGTTTGAAAATATAAAGTCATGGAGTTTGCAATAAAGTAAATGTGGAACAAGTTAAGTGTTTGAACTTTGATTAAAATTAGAACAAACTGTTCCAGGCGCCCAATAAAATTAAATTAGCTTTGTGTAGAAAAGCCAAACTCAAAGAATTATTTGACAGGAAGGTTAGACCTTAAAAACTAATTAATACTCTATTAATTGGTTAAAATTTGTAAGTAAAGTAAGGTCAGGAAGATTATAACTGAATCAAAGGGTTAAAAATTAAATGGAATAATAAGTAAATTATACTCAGTGATGCTATAGTTTGTGGGAGTAATTTAAAGTAAATGAACTGAGTATGTAAAGGGTTAATGTGTGTATATTTAATATATGTGAGCGCGCGTATCCAGGGCTCCGCCCTTATGTCATTTCCCTATGTCTCAAATATATTATTGTTGTGATGGCAACTCTGGGAGAAATTCGCGAAGTGATTGAATTAGCATCCGCTCGTACGCGAGAACAACTTAGTGAGATGAGAAAGGACATAACCAATGAAATACAGACACAGTTAGCGGCGAATAGTGAAGAAACGCAGACACAGTTAACGGCTATAAATAAACAATCGGCAGAAACGCAGACACAGTTGGCGGCAAATAATGTAGAAATGCAGAAACAGTTAGCGGCAAATAGTGTAGAAATACAGACACAGTTAAACACAAAACTATCTGAAGTTAACGAGAATATAAATCAGAAAATCGCTACACAAAACATTCTGGTTAGTGAACAATTACATAGGCAGTCTGAGAAAAACAATGAAATGTTAAACGCACAAGACGAAAGGAACACTCAAAATCTAGCTGCGCTAACGGTAGAAATCAAAGAGCACACAAAAGAACAGCTAATCCAATTAGCAAAGGACGTTAGCACTAACAATACCAAACAATTAGGAATAATAAAAGGTATCGAAGATTCGTTTAAAAAGGAAATAAAAGGAATGGATGAGACTGTTATGGCAAAACTAGCACAAATCGAGCAAGCGTGTTTGACCAGCTCATCTGAGATTAAAGAAGCACACACAAACTTAGAAAAAAGGTTTGAGAATATCGAACGAGGGACACAGGGTATGCAAGATCAGATAATTACAGTAGATAACAATATCACGGGCTTAGTGACGGAACTCAACAAATTAGAAATACAATCAATTAAGAAATGGAAAAAGTTAGAAATTGACCAGGAAGAAATTAAACAAACATTAGAACAGAACAACATTTCTCTGGGAGAAAGGATAGATAAACTTGAAGATAATCAGGAGGCTAATCAACAGGAAGTCGAAAAACGCTTTGTTAAATTGAAGGATACTATTAGGAAAGATTGGACCAAGATGAGCGCTGATTCGAAAGATGAACGGCTCGCAGTAAGCAAGAAGCTAGGGGAAAATAACGCGAAAATACAGGCGTTAGAAGAAAATATGAAGTTAAGGTTTCAAATTCAAGAGGACCGCATGATAAAATCGGAGTTGCAGTCACTTGGACATAATACGATGTTTGCGACACTAATGGAAAAGGGGAAAGGGGAGAATGCGGAAAGAGAGCACACAATAGACAGCCACGAGCTTGGGCAAAGTCCAAGAACGGTAGACACGCAAGCATTCCAGAATTATGAGGGTCGTAGCTCGACACCTCAAAACACACAACTTCCCACGCAAGTTATACAAGTCATCCGTGGAAACGAATTTAAACCGAATAAGTTTTTACCAGAGAGCGGAGGGACACCTAAAGCTTTCTTAAGGGAACTGACAGAATATTTTTCGGACCAAAATGTTAGCTCAACGCGACAATTAAGAATGGTTGAAAAATTTTTGGCGGGCTCAGCACTTACCTGGTATCTTGGATTTAAGAACACATTTAAATCAATGGAAGGTTTCCACAAGGCCTTCCTGAGCAAATACTGGAGTGGGTCGTATCAACAAAGCTTGCGAATGGACTTATACTCGCGCAAATACCATTCCACGCATCAGACGAAATATGCAGATTTTTTCGCCATGCAACTTGTCAAATTGCAGGATCTTGATAATCCACCGAGCGAAATGGAGCTAATAACTACTATAGGAAAGCAGATGCCTATTAGCGTTCAGCAATTCTTGGTGGCGGCAAATATTACGACCGTGGTCCAGGCAGAAGAGGTATTAAGGAGGATAGATGAAACCACTAATTACATCAACCCGAGAGAGAAGAGACAGATAGAGTTAGTTAATGCAGTCGAAGTAGTCAAGACACCGAACAAAAACACGAGGTCGCAAGCTACAAACACTGGGGATAACCAAAGACGGCAGAGCACCGAAGAATATGAGCCGAGATCTCAACCGAGATACGAAAATAGGGACAGAAACCATAACAATCAGGAAGAAACTAACCGCTACCGGAACACAAACAATCAGCAGTGGCGAGATAATAGGAGATACCAAACGTCATACAATAGGAATAATAATAATAACGCACCTTACAATCGAGGATGGCGTGGAGGACACTATAATCAACAATATAGGCCCAGAGACAATAGGCGTTACAATCAACAATATAACGCACAAAATAACCAGCGGTTTAACGAGCAATCGGATCCAAGGGATGATCAGAGAAATTGGAACGAGAGACACGCTGACCCGCAACAGTACCTGGAGGAGCCACGTAACATGGAAGGAAATAATGATAAATGGGAAAGAGCGATAGATCGGCGGAAGAATCCCGACAACCACGAGGAGGAAAACGGAACACATCAAATGTTGGAGGCCATGCATGTAGAAACCCAGAGATATTTGGAGGAGCTGCATGGAGAAGAAGAAAATAGAGCAGCCGACAATAGGAAACAGAAGAATAGCAGGAGAGATTCGCAGACCGTGTCAGGCAAGGGTCTCGAAATATGGTAAAAAAAAGTTATTGTACGGGAATCGGAGAAGAAGAAGGGAGAAGGAAGAAGATGGCAACGCGGGGGAGAAGAAGGAGATGACATCACGGTAAAATGGAGAAGAGACAGGAGTAGCTTAAGGAAGTTCAACTAGGGGTTACGAATTTAGGTAACAACGCCTACAGAGTCCGAGAGGTGAGCAAAGGAAACATGGCAGTGTATAATATCTCATTTAAAATTGTATCATCAGAGAGAGCCATACGAACCGAGAAATAATGTTACTGCAGCAAATTAAACATTCGCGTGATAACATACAACAAAAGATACGGGGGTACTCGAGTGGTGAAAGCGCTCAAAAGACAGCTCTGACGTGTTTACAAGTTCAGGCGGAAGTCGTTAATGAATATGTTGATGTTTTGAAAGAGTAAGAGGGGAGACGAGTAGCAAGGAAAGAGGCCGGAGGGCATAAGTATACAGGAATTTCCTAATGAGTTTGGAACGAGACGGCTACTGAAACAGACAGAGGCGGACAGTCATTATATTTGAGGGGACCAGCAACTTCAAATTTGAGCCAGAAAAGTAGGGGATGTGAAATTCGACTTCATTTGAGTTCGAATTTCATCAACTAGGGGTCAGATGAACCCTTATCATTGTGTCCAATAATAATGTTTCATATTAATAAAAACGATGGAAATACTAAATACATGAAATGCTGGATATTTGAGTAAAATTGATGTAGCAAGAAATCTGGACTTGGTAAGACATGCTACGTGCTGGCTGGAAATGACCAATAGTTTCACAACCAATGTTATTCTTGGATTTCTGAGAAAATCAGATATGACGCTGTGGCGTACGTGACCATAAAAGGGCAAAATGCTGCGTACAAGGCAAGGAGTGAGAGAGAGGAGAATAGTCGTGACGTGAAAATAAGGGCGGGATTTGTAAGGTCAGAGCTCCAACGCCAACTTATCTGACCAATAAGAAAACATGACGCCAGAACATAGCGTCAGTGTGTTTTGCGCGGCAATCGGATATAAAAAGATCTAGCGATCGGTTTGCTTGTTCGACGGCAGATTCGCGACCTGTGAGAAAATACAAGAATTTTGAGAGGTCACACATAATTATAGGCCCATTACTTAAAATATTGAGGAGCTGTTTTTCTCCCACCATTGAAACTTTAGGCTTTCTGTATATATACAAATGTCTGAGATAAAACGGGACACTCCTAATTATTCTTCGACAGTCATTTAAGACGTCCTTAAGACGATATGGTTTTAAAATTATAGTTGTGTGTCGGCAACGAAGTTGGAAATTTTCATAAATTGTGAGATGGCAATTAGCCATAGAATAGGGAAAGTCGACGATTCTGCATAGGACGATCTGAGGAAATAAAATACTTAGAACGCAGATAGAACAGTTTAAAAACTTTGATTTAATTGTGTTTTAACAGCAGCAAAATGTCGACCATGGAGAGAAGACAGCAAGCTTCATCCTCCATTACCATCAGTGTTATGGGCTAACGGCCTAATGATGGGAATTGACGAGGCGGGAAAGCAGTTTAAGTGATGAGTATTAAAAAATTGATTTATTGATTTTGGACGAGGGGAATCGCGAGAGATGTGTGGAACTGTGTATAGATTTTATTTGTGTGGTTTAATTTAAATTTCAGGGTTTGATTTCTTAACTGACATGCGTGTAGTAAATTTTGGCATTGCGTGACAATTATGTTGTACAGTAAATTTTGTAATTTAAATGTGGTCCTTATGTTACGTAATTCTTATAGCGAAACGGCCGCATCGATTAACGTATCTATAAAAAGTGTAGCCATGAATGAGAACCTAGGAACGACAATGATAAATGGACTGATTTAATGATATGTTAAACTAATTACTACGTGGGGGGAATATTTGCATTTTGTTGCTTTGATAACTCGGGCTAGGACTGATCCTGTTATTTATTCTTTATTGTCATTTGGACATGTTGTGTGTCATTATCTGAGAGGTGTGCTGATTAATGCTACGACGTGATCTTCGAGAAATGTGCCACGTATTTTTGGGTGTAAGTGATGATGATGAGGAGAGGTAAAGCCTGTCCATGACTGCGATATCATTCCGGCAAACTAGTTATCCGTGGGGATAAGTTTGACCTGGGAATGTATTCTTAAAAATCCCTGAGAGGATGTTTTGAGATAATGTGTTATTTATTTGTACGCGTTTAACAGGTGGCGATTAGCAAAGGTGCTGTACGCTGGCTATGGGCCAGAATCTATATTTAGCATGGCACTAATTACTACTTGGGGGAAGAAATCAGCCACTCTCTCGGTGATGCGATAACAGGCCCGGTTGTCTCCAGCTCGTTATGACACGTTATGTTTGCTTTAAAGCCTAATGAGTTAAGGTTATTTTATTTGGTTTAATTTGGGAAGTTGCCATGTTGTCGATCCAAGTTTCTTTTATCATTACTACGACTTATTTGTTCATTGTTTTAAAACGCCAAACTTTCCGGCGTGAAAATTAAAAGTTATATTTTGTTGTTGTTGGCTCTTATTTTCAAGGCCATTGTATTCATATAAATATAATTTGGCAACCGGCCAAACCTGTTCATGTCATGTTACGCCTTCCTAGTGTTTAAGGTATAAGACGGTAATTCCGCAGCCCTTATTTTAAATAATACACACGTGTATTTGGTTGTGGTAATCTAAGGTTAGAGCATGTCAGTAGTGTATATAATTATGTAATTGTTGTTCCCACATTTCCGTAATTCGTCCTTCGCAGTACGGAGTCCGTTCCCGAACCAACTGTTTTGGTCGGAAACGAGCGCCCGTCAAAATGCTCATTACTTGAACTAGTCTTAAAACCCGTGTCGCTCATAAATATTGAATTTTTGTACTATTTTATCTGTTTTATATATTTGGATCTTGTGATCCGTTTTCTTTTGTTACTTTGATTTAAGTGACATTGCAGTCACAATGCTTGTTGACAGCTGTCATGCCGTGTCGTCACGGTACGTCAGGCTGGTCAGTGTTAGATCTGTTCACGCGAGTGAACAATAAAAGGGTGGTTATAGTTTTCTTTTTTTATGTTTGATTCAGTTAATAAATTTCATTTGTTAGTAGATCCTGTTGTTTTTCTTGGCTTTATAATAATAATAAGTTAACCTTATGAACCCTGGAAGTTATGTTGATAGCAAAACCTCTAAATCACATTCACAAGAATCCATTACGACCCCGAAAATTTGAATCTTGTCTACATGCTATTTTCCAAAGGGTTTAACACATACAGACAGACAGACAGACAGAAAGACACACACCATCTCATTTTTAGCCTATTTTCAATTTTGAAAAAATAGGCCTGTGAGATCACCTTTTGTCCGTGTGTGTGTGCGTGTGTGTGTGTGTGTGTAAGTGTGTGAGGAGTGTGTGTGTGTGCCCCCTAATAACTTTTAAACGGCTGGAGCGATTTCAATGAAACTCGGTTAGTTCATAGCACTATTCCGGACGACCCCGACCGTGCCCTTCAAATTTTGTTACGTCTCACCAATCCAAAATGGCGGCTGTGCGAAATATTTCACAAGCATTCAATATCTCCGAAACTATTCCCGATATCACCCTGGATTTTTTACGGTGATAAAGGGAACTACTGAAAGTTCATCTATGTGACTTTTGAAAAACTGGTAACTACAAAACCAACATGGCGGCCACGCGAATTTCCGACTTTTAAATAGACGTTTCTCGCGATTTAACAAACCAAATGCAATAACACTTGGTACAGTATATGTTTATACACATTGTAATGCACCGACATCTAACATGGTTCAATTGTTTACATAACCACAAGATGGCGGATGTGCGAAATATATCACCGGCATTCTATATCTCTGAAACTATTAGCGGTATCACCCTGAAATTTTGTACGGAGATAAAGGGCACTACTGGAAGTTCACCTATAAGACTTTCAAAAACCGGTTAACTACAAAACGAACATGGCGGCCAGGCGAATTTGAAAATTTTAAATAGACCTTTCTCGCAATTTAATGGTCCAACCGCAATGAAATCTGGTACAGGAAATGTTTATACACTTTGTAATACGCTGGTGTCTAATTTAGATCAATTGTTTACATAATCTCAAGATGGCGGCTTTGCGAATTTTAAAATTAAGTTTTTATTTCTTGTGTCGTAATCATGCGATCGATGTGAAAGTTTGAATAAAGAACCTACGCAATAATTTTCCTTTAATGGTACATGACTCTATGGCCTATACATTTAACAATCCAATATGGCGACCATCCGAAATATTTAGACGGCTCTGAATATCTACGAATCTATTATAGCAATCAAACTGATTTTTTTATGTTCATATGGGCTATGAACTTAAGTTCACCTATAGGACTTTAAATAACCTGGTGATCACAAATCCAACATGGCGGCGACGCGAAGTAGAAATATTCACATGGACGTTTCTCGCAATTTAACCATCTGAGTGCAGTGAAACTTGGCACAGTAAATCCTTATACGAATGTTAATCCACTGGTATCTAATTTATTTCAATTATTTCCATAATCTCAAGATGGCAGCTGTGCGAAATTTTAAAATCTCCTTGTTACTTCTTTTGTCCTAATCATTCGATTGAAGTTTGAATGCTACACGTACACAATAATCTTCATGTAACAGTACATAACTCTAGGACCTACATATATAAAATCCAACATGGCGACCATCCGAAGTATTTAGTCGGTTCTCAATATCTACGAATCTATTACAGCAAGGGGCCGATAACCTAGATGTTAGGCCCCTTAAAACAACAATTATCATCATTATCATCTCTATTACAGCAATCAAGCTGAAATTTTGTATGTAGGTAGAGGCAATTAACGTAAGTAGGATATATGAAAATAGGCTGTATAGTTCTTCACGGAACTACTTGTTATATATTAGTATGATTAAACAATAGACATTATTAATTTAAAAATCTTTAAGGAAGCAAAAGTCTGCTGTCGGAACTCACGATGTCCCAAAATTAAATCTGTCGCTGTTTCTTATTTTGTTACGAGTACTGTATGGTGTATGAATGTCTTAAATGGAATTATTTCACAGAAAACTATCAACTGGAAAACATTTATTTAATTCATTTCCAGCCACGTTAGCTCAATATGCGGCCATGACTTGGGTGACCAGACATCCGGATAAATCCGGACAAGTCCTCCCTCCTTCTTAGCCTATCTCTTTGTCCAAGGTACAGGTGGATTATTACTTTGTCCTCCTTTATCGCAAAGTTGACCGTAATATCAGGGCACAATGCAAATGCAGAAAGAGTAATTTTGCTCATTACAACACAGTGGACTGATGACAGGAATAGGTTGAACCTTGAATCTGTTAAAGTTATGTTGATGGTCCAGTATAATTTAAAAGAATTTTCCTGTGTATCTCTTTACAACTATCTGCTAAACAAACCTACACTTCTACTGAAAATTAGATTTTCAGAGAAGTGCCAATAAAAGTTAAGGAATGTATATTATGTCTATTAATTAATTCATTTATTAAATTTGATGCAAGCCTCCGTGGCTTAGGCGGCAGCACGCCGGCCTCTCACCGCTGAGTCCGTGGTTCAAATCCCGGTCACTCCATGTGAGATCTGTGCTGGACAAAACGGAGGCAGACAGGTTTTTCTCCGGGTACTCCGGTTTTCCCTGTCAACATTTCATTCCAGCAACACTCTCCACTATCATTTCATTTCATCTGTCATTCATTTAATCATTGCCCCAGAGGAGTGCGTCAGGCCTCGGCAGCCGGCACAGTTCATATCCTCGCCGCTAGATGGGGGCTTCATTCATTCCATTCCTGACCCGGTCGGACACTGGAAGCAGGTTGTGGATTTTCATTTTCATTAAATTTGATCGTATGATTCCGTGTGCCCTCCTTTTTCTAACTTTGTCCTCCGTTTTGAAGCTATTTGTCCTCTTTTTTATACGTCTGCATCTGGTCACCCTAGCCATGACTGATCTGATTAGGATGCCACAAAACATATTTTCCTAATAAGGGTACAGGCAATCTATACATTGTTGAAGATTCTGTGAACCAATTGACAATAAAGAATTTGGTTTTATTTAGTTGTAGTCTATAATAATAATAATTTGGCCACCTATGTAAAGATCCCCTTCACGGCCTCTTCGAAACCACAGTAGTTACAAAGGGTATAAAACACTGTTCGTTCACTGGCATTGGTACCAAGTAAATGGTTGTGGACTTTGCCTTCGTTCGATGGAGTACAACAACAGCTCGTCCAAATGCAACTGCGAATTCAACGCATGTACTGTATGTTACAATGTGGGCTCTGCATGGCTAATATACTATACAACGTTATCGTTAAATTCCTATCCCTATTTGGACGATCCGCTGCTGGTGGACAGGGAGTCCCTTTAGTTGCTGTTATGAAGACAATGACGTAGCCGTGACGCAGAGGCAAATAATCCTGCACTTGATTTGAGGACCACGTTGTTCAGTATCAGCCAATTGTGCAGGCCTGGTATATAGATACCGTTGTTCAAGTTTGCAGACTTTTGATGGAACCCTTTTTAACGGATATGTTTATCTTCGAATTATGTACATTGTCACCATACATCGTTATACTGTAGGTTGAACAACTTCCTGTACTTCTTTCTTGGAAGCTTTAATTAAGATGAAAGAAATGTAATATACTTCCTTGAATAACACGTTTGAAAGATAACTCATATTGGAAGATAAGCTTTTATCTTAATTCACCATACAATAAACAAACAGAAACCTGAGAGGATTTACTATATTGTGAGTCTTATCTGAAGTTTTAATTTAGTAATAAAACAGACCAACTAGTTCGACCTGTTGAGTATCAGATAACAGTCAAATATCCAGTGAGTAACCTGAAGATAATTAGCCGGCCGGCATTACTGGAGAGAATCTGATTCGTTTATGTGTTTGGATGACTTCAAGTGCGCAAGTCGTGATTGTGCTACTGAATTTCGAGGTGATTTTTAGCCTACTTTTCACATTTTGCAAAAATGAGGAAAAAGTAGACTTATGAGATCGGGCAAATGTGTGTCTGTCGGTCTGTCCCTCTGTCTGTTTGTCTGTCGGTCTGTCCTTCTGTCTGTCTGGCTGTGTGTGTGTGTGTGTGTGTGTCACCCCTATTAACTCCTAGACGGCTGCAGCAATCGAAACAAAATTAGGTAGGAGTAAAGATATATACCTGAATATCTCACGGCCATATTTGAAAATTATATCAGTGCTACCAACTGCTGAAAAATCGCAATTGAAATTTGAGCTCCATGTTGGATATCATGGAAGGTATGAATGGGAGCTATTTAAAAATTGGCACACGTATAGATAATAATATTGCAGTTTAATTTCCAGAAGGCCATACATGGCAGTGTTGGCAAAATGATTATAAGCCTGCTGATAGGTCCAAATTTTAAATGCATATAACTTCTACACTATCAATTGGATTTCAACCAAATTTCGTATGTGCTATGTGTACATAAACAGATATGAGTGAGCATATTCTTAAGAGCCAACAGGGCTGCCAACTGTTAATAAATGATCTCAGTTTTTTTTTCAAATACCCATATATCAGAAAGTATGCAAGCCGACAGCTTTAAACTAAGCACACGTCTAGTACCTGACATTCTATATTAATTTGGTGTAACTTAAATACGTCAGTGCTACCAACATGCTTCTAAGCCTGCTGAGAGGTCCAATTTTAATACATGTAACTTCTATACTATCATTTGGATTTCAACCAAATTTCGTGTGTGCTATGTGTACCATAACAGATATGACTATGCCGATTCTTAAGAGTAACCAGGGCTGCCAACTGTTAATAAATACTGTCTCTATCTTTGTTACAGTAATAACTATATATCAGAAAGTATGCAAGCCAATAGCTCTAAACTTTGCACACGTATAGTACCTGGCATTCTAGATTAATTTGGAGTAACTAATATACGCCAGTGCTGCCAACATGATTCTAAGCCTGCTGATAGGTCCAATTTTAACATTCATGTAACTTCTATACTAACTAATGGATTTCATTCAAAATTGACACAACAATAGATCATATTATTTCAGATTATTTCTGACCAATACATGTATGTCATTGTTGCCAAAATGATTTTACGCGTGCTGTTAGATCCAATGTTTAACTGCATGTAACGTCCATGCTATCCATTGGACTTCAACCAAATTTTGTATTCTGTACCTTAAGAGATGGAACTAAGAATATATTCAGTAACCAGGGCTGCCAACTGTAGTTCTCTATTATTCTACATTATGCCAGGTATACAGTATTTCGAACTAATTAGAAATTTCGATATTACCAACTTTATTTCGTCATTATTCTAGATAGATCCATATAGATTAATCATTGGCATGAATCTTAAATTTTAAGAAAAGTAGGCTCTCTAGTTCGTCACGGAACTTCTTGTTCCTTAATGAGAAAGATGATAACTACAACTGCTAGCACAAATTATAATGCCACTACTAAATACTCACTAACTTAAACTAACATAATTATGTTGGTGCCGGCATTCTGGAAAACTCATTGGATAGCTGACCCAAGACTCATTAAAATGAGAGTGATTAAGGGACTCCAGTGTGGCGGAGCTCTTCCGCGGACGTAGGGAGTCCGTCATTAAGTGCAGATGGATTGGTCACTAGTACCCATTGTAAATGGAAGTGACTCCACTTTCTATCTGTGGAGTCATATTCATCGTGGCCCACATTTTAACCAAGATTATGGATCTAGCTGATCTACAAAGAAACCTTGGTCTGCAGAATACGCTCATTTTTAGCCTACTTTTCACATTTTGCAAAAATGAGGAAAAAGTAGACTTATGAGATCGGGCAAATGTGTGTCTGTCTGTCTGTCTGTCCTTCTGTCCTTCTGTCTGTCTGTCTGTCTTTCTGTCTGTCCGTCTGTCTGTCTGTCTGTCTGGCTGTGTGTGTGTCCCCCCCCCCCCCTATCAACTCCTAAACGGCTGCAGCAATCGAAACAAAATTTGGTAGGAGTCAAGATCTATACCTGAATATCTCACGGCCATATTTAAAAATGATGTCAGTGCTACCAACTGCTGAAAAATCGCAATTGAAATTTGAGCTCCATGTTGGATATCTTGGAAGAAATGAATGGGAGCTATTTCAAAATTGGTACACGTATAGATAATAATATTGCAGTTTAATTTCCAGGAAGCCATACATCGCAGTGTTGCCAAAATGATTATAAGCCTGCTGATAGGTCCAAATTTTAAATGCATATAACTTCTACACTATCAATTGGATTTCAACCAAATTTTGTATGTGCTATGTGTACATAAACAGATATGACTGAATGCATTCTTAAGATCCACCAGGGCTGCCAACTGTTAATAAATGCTCCCAATTTATTTTATCCAAATACCAATATATCAGAAAGTATGCAAGCCGACAGCTTTAAACTATGCACACGTATAGCACCTGGCATTCTATATTAATTTGGAGTAACATATATACGTCAGTGCAGCCAACATGATTCTAAGCCTACTGATAAGTCCATTTTTAAAATGCATGTAACTTCTATACTAACTAATAGATTTCATTCAAAATTGACACAACAATAGATCATATTATTTCAGACTATTTCTGACCAATACATGTATGTCATTGTTGCCAACATGATTTTACGTGCGCTGTTAAATCCAATGTTTAGCTGCATGTAACATCCATGCTTTCCATTGGACTTCAACCATATTTTGTATTCTGTACCTTAAGAGATGGAACTAAGAATATATTCAGTCACCAGGGCTGCCAACTGTAGTTCTCTATTAGGCTACATTATGCCAGGTATACAGTATTTCAAACTAATTAGAAATTACGATATTACCAACTTAATTCCGTCATTATTCTGGATAGATCCATATAGATTAATCATTGGCATGAATCTTAAATTTTAAGAAATGTAGGCTCTTTAGTTCGTCATGGAACTTCTTGTTTTTTTTTTTTTTCCGATGATGTATTGATTGCTGATCGCACAATCCACTTCATGAAAGAGAGGGTTTTTGCTAGAAAACTAAATTTGATAGTGTTATATTAAAGTAAGAACCAAATGGTATTAAATATATTTATATAAATGTTATGTTACTCAAAGAATTTGTTCTTCTCTTATTTGAAATTCTAATTGTGTGTAACGTATGTTTTTATTTGTTATTATGATAATTAGTTTTTTATTATTATTATTATTATTTTTATTAATATTCGGCTGATACGTGTTTAGGTATTCACCTCAAATATTTAACTTATTAAATTTTGTATTTTCAACTGTGTAACGAAGGGCAAAAGACTTTATTGTTCCGCCCATTAAAACAACAACAGCAAGCTTCAATCCTTCTTCATTTTTCTTCTTTATTTCAGTGGTTTCGGGGTGCGTATTGATACTCTGGATTCAAAAGTCCTGCGTTTGATTCCAGGCTCTGTTAAGAAATATAATTCTGGTCTGAGAGTTGGAACGGGGTACACTCAGCCTTGCGAGGCAAAACTGACAAGAGTTAGATAGTTATTGTTGTTTTGAGCGAGGTAATCTGCCCCAAATTGAGAAGTGATGGGATCGATTCTCGCCCCAACTGTCTTAGAAGTGGGTTACCGTGCTTTTCCAATTTTACTATAGTTAATGCCGGAATGGTTCCTAACTTCAGGCCACGACTGCCTCCTACCAAATCCTAACCACAATTACAAATACACAACCTTCAGAATAACACAGGTTATCAGACAAATTCCACACACACCCTAGTATTGTAAATGGGGCTGCATGACCAATACCAATGTCGTAATATCCCTAAATGAGTCAAAAACAGTAACTTAAACTAACATACGCACGTACTAGATGAAGAAATGGCCCCTCCCTCTCAAAATTAATATGGGAAAGTATTGAACCCTTGCAAAGAAGCATATGAGACTCAGATTCGGGGCGTAACAGGTCATATTCGTAAGTTGCTGTCAGGGCGCTTCATTAACTTGCAGGGTAACATATAACAAAATAACATGCAGGAAAGAGTGAAGCCAGGGTTAAAACAACTGAATTTAATAACGAATCACCATATTTACACATAAACAATTAACAACAAAACTCCCAACTGACTCCCGCTTAATAAAAATGCCAAAAACTTAGGCGATATCTCTGGAGAGATTAATTACCTGGACCAAGTGTCCTTAAATAAAAGATACAAAAAGTGACCATATAAGTGCGTATGCCGTTCTACATGCACCACGATGTGTACTTTGAATGCGTGATTCGTTATCATCCAGAATGACCCTTCAGACAACGAATCCGCATTTCCTAGAGCTAGACCGACACAAGGGAACACAACTACAATACATTAAATTAAACCGACACTTCCTAAACCTACTATAAACAAACACAAAATTTCCGTGTGAAATTGGACTTGAATTGCCGTAGCAACATTTACTGCCTAAAAATCTTAGGACTTCTCACACAAATCAACACAAGTACATTAACACGTGACCAATAGAAAAATACTCAAATGACCGCTGTCAAAATTTACAAATACTCTACCACTACACCACACGGGTGTGACAAACAAAATTACATGAAATCGAGTCATCAACAAAGCAATAGGCAAACAGCCAACATTTACGTTAATCACAATATTCTTATCCATACAAGGTACAACAATCCGTTACACACATGGCGAACTCCCCAATTAATTATGGCTTAAAAAATTAGCCATCACAATGAACAGGTTTGCTGCATGAAAGCTTACAGGGTTCAGTCGGACAAATAGCACTGCCTATCAAAATAAGTCACAGGCAAAACGGGCGGTTTGTGGAACTCTGCATGTCTGTCAACCCACGTGTCAATAACCTCGACCTCCCAGAGCCTGGGGTCGAACCTCGAAGAAATGTGCCCCAAAGCACAATAATACGTGTGTGTCAGAAAAACATATGGACAAGAATCAGCAGTCTCCCAAGAGCACTCTGTCTTTCCATCTAAAATACAACAGCAGCAAAAATATATAAGGGCGGTAGGACAACTACCCCCTCCTCACGTAGAATCAACACACACTAGACACATCAACACACACTTAATCACACGTATGGGTTTTGACAGACCCTGAAATAAATGACACAAATAATATCCACATGCTGGCGCCATCGTTCTATGCCGTGACTAGTCACCTGAAAAGGACTCAAGAAAATCTATCAAAATTAGAACGAAGGTGTTCTACAATTACTTTTAAGTTGGTGCACTCGGCTACCCTAACATGAATAATAACCTGTTCAGCAAAATGTTTTACAATCATTTCCTCCCATTCCTATTTCAAATATTAACGTTAACAAAGCACCATTTATCGAATGTAACGGGTTCCGCAATTGCAAGGATAAAAGTCACGCACGCACGCCGCGTACATTACACATGACTCAAGAAAAAAAATCAAAATATCAACAAACACTTTGGCCACGCGCCAACGGACATTTAAACATATAGTGTCGGTACAAGAAAAACAGCTAATAAAACCAGAAAGAAAAACATGACTATTTACAAAGTTCCCCGGCCAAATCTAACTACATAATTGAAATAATCCAATTTTAGTACATCACCGCTTCTGCATGTAGGACTAAGGACATCCTCCTCAACCCATTGCCCTATGGACAATTTAGCACTCCATAGTAGTCGTCTGCGTTGATTTCTTGAAGCTCATCCCAACTTCAAACCACGTGCTGATCATCTTGGTCTCGACTCCTTGGCAGAAAAGTTCAATGTTAAATATTTGCCTATCTATAATCGCTTGCAGGCTACTCAGTTCACCCACAATTGTCCTACTGCGATTAATAGCGAAGACTGGCCCTAATTATATCGCACATACGCACTATAAAAACACTCATACAATACACACAATTTATACATAAAATATACATCTCGAGTCCGCGCCACTGGCTCGTTAACAAGTTCAAAATCCTGGCTGCACCAGCAGTCGCTATCTCGTCCGGTATTTCCGTCCCGTCTTGGACTTCGGTTCTGGTAAGCGCTAATTAGGGTGATACGATACTTCCCCCTTAAAGTTGAACTCGTCGTCTTTAAAAGAATGTTACAGTTTATCACGCGCTGGCGTGAAATATTTAGATCACACAATTTAGTTGATTTTAGAACAAAATGTATTATAGCTTTTAAAAATTCGATACTGCAAACGCTGCGACTTTAGCTCCCCAGAGCTCAGAAAATAAATTAGCTTCACTGATTTTAGAGCGTAAAAATCACATTTCGAACTGGCGTGGAGTATACCTCTGAAGGCTCCACAAGTTAAATACTCCGATAAATTCGAGCGTCAAAAATCACACTTCAAACTGGCGTGGAGTATGCCTCTGAAGGCTCCACAAGAATAGACTTAGATAAATTCGAGCGTCAAAAATCACACTTCAAACTGGCGTGGACTATGCCTCTGAAGGCTCCACAAGAATAGACTTAGATTAAATTCGAGCGTCAAAATCACACTTCAAACTGGCGTGGAGTATGCCTCTGAAGGCTCCACAAGAATAAGTCTTAGATTGGCGTCAGGCCAAACTATTTATGAGAAACTGACAAGGGCGGAGGAGTGGGGCAGAGTCGGATAAAAACTTCCAGAGTTTTTGTCTCACAAAGATGGGGCTAGTGTCATTCTTCTCCAAATAAATCCAACGTCTCAAATTACTCGAGCGGAGATTAATCCGTTCGGCGGTTCCTTAGATACACACTTCCGCGCGCTTTTTACTACTGACGCCGTCCACCTCGTGGTCACGGCTTGGTCTCTTGCGATTGGCTGATTCAATCGTATGTTCGTTGAGAGGACCTCGTGATTCTTCCTTTATGTCTCCAATTTTGGTACAGTAGTTGCACAATTTGGCCTTGAACTCGACTAATTCTGGCCGTCCCCCAGGAATAGCTACCAACTCAGCTTCTGTTGCAATCATTACGAAATGCTGGCCTCCCTAATATCCAAGTCGACTTCCTTATGTGCTGCCTGGGCCGTAGTAATAATAATAATAAATATGAATACTTATTTATCGAAGATCAATAAGGGTTCAGTATAAAAGACATGGAAAAGTAACGACCTATAACGCCTTCGAAGAGTCAGGATTGATTAGCCCAGGCATATTAAGTTTTATCCTAAAAAAATAATGTACAGCTGAAATTTGGCATAAATGTTCCCTAGTACCCTAGTAACAAATCCTGAAAAGTCCCCATCTCTGCGTTGTCCGCGTCATAGTTTTTGGAGAGTTCAAAAGGGCTTAAATGGGGTCTAAGTGCCAAAAACAGCATTTTTGCTTCCTGCGTTCAAAATATTGATCCAAAATCAGTTCTAATGAGCTTTGATAGTAATAAGAGAAGGACTGCGTTAAATATAACGCTCTTATTGGTCGAAATTATTGCCATACATTTAAACAGATGAGTAATCAAACATTTTTAGCTCAACTTCTCTCACGAAAATTTAGCTAATTTGTCATTAGCCGGGACTTATCGTGTAAACAGCTGCTGATAGCGACTAAAGACCCGAAGTAAAAGTTGTAAAGCACACTTGTAGCTTTAAAACGATACATTGCCCATGTTCATCCGACAAACAGCAGCACAGATACATTCACAAATATAAAAGTGCAAGTGTGGCAGTTGCTTTCCGAACGAACGCCCATTTACGCTGGTGGGCTCCATCTATTCACCTTTGCTGACACCATTTTGTATCTTTGATCAAGAGCTTTTAGGATGGCATTCCTTTGAATCCAGGTAAACTAGCAGAAACAGTTTGCATAGAACAAACCGGGTTTAATGCAGTTAGCAGTAAAACGTACATTCATAATATGCATATTGCAAATAATAACAAGTCAAAGAACACTTGCAAAACAAAGCTTACATCCGACTCAATCGTCCTCCTCATTGAGCCATCAAATGTGACGTTGCCACACGCTTTTCCACTGCAGTGACCACACATTAAGGAGCATTCTAAACCGGAACGTACACACTCACACCGGCTGCCACAAGAGATCTTGCAGTTGCAGGACACCAAATTGAGGAGATGATCTGGAGCAGCTAGAAGATGAGTTGTCACTGGTACTAAAGCTGAGTGTTGGATTTTCCATCCTCATTGGGTCGGGTCCAAAGAAAATCCTACCCATTCCTGAACATGCAAATATACCCGCAGTGAATGTTGTTTGCATGCCGCTGAAGTCGGCCGAAGTGAAGCCAGCTGAAATGATACTGTGACCGGTTGTTTGGCAATTTTTTTGGCTGTATTTCACTGCCCGAAGTTCGTCGAGGCTTTTGCATTCCGATTTGGCACTATCGTAGAGACAAATGGCGAACTTCTCTCCAGCTGATATTATGGCCTATTCATCTGGAGCCGTAGAGACGAATACCTTCATTTCCTCGCGTAAAGATGCGGAATCCTTCAATATTTTCCAGGCTTGCTGTTTGATGTACTCTACCCTCAGCTTTCCTGTGCGAGATTTATGGCTCATTGAAGAAAATGTGTCATGAAGCGACTCTTTGAGACGTTGAAGGCAAGGATATGATAGCAAGTCGTTGGCGGTGCCTTCTTGGAATGCGGTAAAAAGCGCCTGTATTTCGTCCTTGTCATCCTTCAGCCCGTCGTTCATGTTGAGTAACATTGTCCCGACAGCCTGTTTTGTCAGAAAATGCGCTCTGTGGGCCCTAGAACATGCACAGTTTCGCGTTATTGATACATTTGAAATTGAAGGCATTACGTAATCATTCACAGCGAGCTAATTGCAAGCCTACCTAGAATATGTGTGTCCAGACATCATGTGAGTCACTGACGATTTAGCGTATATTTCCGCCCAGAGCTCCTCCAAACCGCCTCCATTCATCACGTAGCCGATTGCCCCAAGAAACGACATCAGAAGGTGAAATCCGCCTAGACGAACAACCACGTTTTTGAGTTCCTCTGAAGAGTCCGATGCGACTATCTCTGGAACTTTCGCGTATAGGGGCTGGTCAAAGGTTACGAAACAAGTGCTTTCTTTCAGTTCCGCGCACCCTCTTGTAGCAAACTTCAATGCGGAATATATAGTTGATGGATAGCTCGGTTCCAAGTTAATGAACGGCAGGGAATCAACTGACGTTGTCTGGGAAGCTGGTTGAGCATGAGCAGACAGTGACGTCTTCATAAAGCCGTTCCACGAAGCGGGTAAATTAATACCTGACCACCGTCCAGATAACCACAAGGAGTCCATCATCGACATAATAGCCACAGAGTTTGGGGCTTCCACGGTTAACTCCTTAATCTTGACGTCCTTTGAACCGGGAGAAGAGGGTTTCCGATACCACGAAATGTTGAACTTTCCCATCGCCGCAATCACACCAGCATTAGGAACTTCTAGTGTACGTGGGAGTGGAGATATTTCACTGTCAGGCGCTGGATCTGTGCACTTGATGGCTCCCATGCAGTGAAATGTGTTTCGCCCGTCCAATGTCCTTATGTTATAGTCAGCGTTGTCAAAGCAAAACTGCGTGAACGCTACAGCATTCGGGATTGGACGTTCTTCACGAAGCACTGAAACTTCGTACCAGTGGACTTCCGCCACATTTACAGAAAATCCAAGACTGTTTAGAGGCTGAATTAATGTTTTGAGTACTTTTGGCCTGCTCCGACAGGCCGAGCGCTGTCACCAAGAAACGCGATCGGGTGCCTTTTCAACAGCGGTTATGCTTTGGGACCGTAACTCGGAAACCGTTTCTCGCATAGACATGGGTAATATGCCAATGCAAAGCTAAAAGTATGCTTTATAAATTTCATGCTGGGTCTTTAGTAAATATCAGCAGTTGTTTAAAAAATTACGACCTGCTAATGACAAATTTACCAAATTTTCGTGTAAAAATAGTGCTAAAATGTTAAATTAGTCGTTTTTTCCCTTCATCAATAGCAATAATTAGGCCTGATAAGTCCGTTATCCTACTGGTTCATTTTTATTAATTGCTAAAGCTCGCGAGAACTAAATTTGGATCAATATTTTGAACGCAGGAAGCAAAAATGCTGATTTTGGCACTTAGGCCCCATATAAGCCCTTTTGAACCCTCCAAGAACTATGACGCGGACACCGCAGAGATGGGGACTTTTCAGGATTTGTTTCTAGGGTACTAGGGAACATCTATGCCAAATTTCAGCTTTACATTATTTTCTTTTAGGTTGGCCGTGTTTTTTGCATATAATGCCTGGGCTAGATGGACTCAGTAGGAAGAAGAGTCATGAAAGGCAGATAAGAAGGAGAAAGAAGAAAGGGACCCATCCCTAAGTCAATGATAACAAGATGTTCAGTAAAGAACATATAGCCTACTTTCTCCTAAATGTATGAGTATAGTTATAACTCGTTGTTATTATCAAAGAGTATAATAGAATCATTTCTTGGTTGAACACCTTAGAAACTATTTACCTCTACCAAACGCCACAACCTAGATAATAACTACTACCATCATTGAAGAAAGATACATAAGAAGTATCTCAAGAATGTTATGGATCTGGAGACATAATCGACCGGACTGGCTGCGTGACTCAGCGGTAACGTTCTCGCTTGCTGGGCCCTAGGTTGCAGGTTCGCATCCTGGCTCAGTCAGCTGGCATTTGAGGGTGCACAAATGCGAGGGAGCCGTGTCAGTAGATTTACTGGCACGTTAAAGATCCCCTTCGGGCCCAAATTCCGGCACCCCGGCGTATCTAAAAGCAGCAGTAGTTAAAAGGGACGTAAAACAAATAACATTATTAGTATTGTTATTATTACATAATCGACCTGCCGTGGGCAACATCCAACTTTTAGTTGAGGCATGTCTTTACACGTCTGGTTGTGCATGGCTTTCACAACCCTAATTGAATTAACAAATCTTTCCATGACCCTACAGAGACGGGTGTATACAAACTATGTGGATATTTTCGATTGCTATTTGCCTGAAATAAAAGTATTAATTAATAACCTGAACTAGCACCAACGGCTAGAATTCAGTTACTATGTGAAATCGTTTTGTTATTTACTTCAAATAACATTTTCAAATAACGCACAATAGGCTGTTACAAACCCTTTAAAATAAAAAGTAAAAATTTATCGTAGTATCATCTTGCCATTCTTCAAGTTCGATGCGCATAGAATGCCAATGGTATACGGTACTAACCAATGGAGTCCCGCGTAGATCAGTCGTGACATCTAGTGGAGAAGTATCGAACAATATAAACCTAACAGGGCGAGTGCATTCTAGTGGCCATAAGAAGAAACTTTTCAATAAAATCTTGAAGTTAATAAGTAGGACGGCGTGCAGTTACCTTTTTGGCTGCTAGATGTCTCGAGCAAATCTGCTGGTGAATTATGTTTTAATTAAATATATATTTTCCACCGTAATATGCACAATATAACGCTTAATTTTAAAACGTCTGAATCATTAAAAAACAATAAATATATAAAATTTCTGGCAAAAAAAAATAACTCTGATGGGGTTTGAACCATAGGCATATGAGTGATAGGCCAACGCTTTACCACGGAGCCATTTTTGCCAACGAACATCGTTCTATATAAAATGACTTACATATAACTTGTTAGCAAATAATGATTTAGACTAAACGATTTCATCAGTGGAGTATATTATTTATTTATAAAGCATTTCTTACAAAGTTTATTTATTTTGTATCAGTACGCTATATTGCATGCAATACTCAAATTAGTGAAATATAAGTCAGGCACAAGATATCCGCTGCCATCTTGTCTTCTTACCGAGACGGCTCAGCTTTTTAAAATCACTTCTGCACTATAGTTTTACAAAATAAAAATTTCGAACGTGTCTCTTCCTTTAGAACAGTTAAATCGATTCTCGGCTCGATAATCGGAACTGGTGGGTCCCATGATATGGATTATAAAGTTTGCATAATTCGCACGGCCGCCATCCTGAAATGGAACGGCGGATGACCTTGTAGTTTGGTCAAAAGACGCGTCCTATACGAAGGTATGTTATTACCAAATTTGGTAGAGATCGGATAATTTGGTTAGTCGCTATTTGATTTTAGGTTTTGAACGTTTGAGTGGCCGCCATTCAGTTTTGGTAAAGATGGCGGCGATATAAAACATGACACTGAGGTGCCCATTGTTTGTTCTACCTCTGTACCAAATTTCGTTTAATTCGGTTTCACCGTGTTCGAATTGATAGGGGGGGACAGACATTCAGAGTACACACACTCACACACACACACACAGGCAGACACACAATTTTTGGCCCTGTAGTGATCTCATAAGTCTACTTTCATTTTTTGGAAAAATCGAAAGTAGGCTAAAAATGGGGGAGAGGACGGGACAGTCCCTGCTCAGGAATCCCTTTGACTCGCGAATTCCCAAGATCAGTAGCCGAAAACACTTGACGGTGTTATTAATTCTTATTAGGGACTTGGGACATTTTTGGTCATCAGCCCCATGTACTGTGCCCATGTGGATGGCACAGACATCGAACCCACACTCTTTTACTTCAGAAAAAGAAGAGATAGTATGGGTTTTAGTACAGTTTTTAAGGTTGATGAAGGGTTAATAGGAAAGAGCCTTAGTAATGACGCATGGAGTTGGTGATGCAACGCGAGGTAAAGCTTGCAGCTGGAGTATGAGATCACTTCGACAGCTCAGCGATAAAGGGTTACGCATGGGACGGAAAGAGCTCAACGAAACATTCCACTCTAGACAGAGAGAAAAGATCCAGTGATAAACCCCCGAGTCAACGATAAATTGCCAACACTGTCGTGAAGGCGTGGCAAAGAAATTGGAAAAATAATTAAAATTAGCCAGTTACGTGCAATAATCTGAAGAAATAACTTCGCCAATGTTATTTATCCTGGAAGATAGAATTTTGAGAGCAAGGAAAGTTAATAACAATTGCACCGTATGGAAATGCCATGTCAGCACTACGTAATGGGGAGTTCGCCAAGCTAGGAGTTAGTAGTGGTGGGAAAAAGAAGGCACCACCTACACAATTCAGGAACTAAATTTAATTAATATTTTATAATCCTACGATCGGTTTTTAGAAAATTTTATATATTTTTGACATTTAAGCCATGAGCATTCAGGAGGTGTTTTTTATATAATCGTGCAACGATTACTTTAGAAGTTAGATCTGGAGAAGAAGCCAAACTGATCTGTTTGTAGCTGAATCAAATATAAACCCTGGGTGCGCCAGGAAATTCATGCAGTCTTCATCAGTCCCGTAGGACGTTATACTGTGACACCGACGTGTCGCACTCTGATCACTTTTCGTGATATTTTCAATGTTTAGCATGGCCCATTTGTCAGTCAAATTTGTTTCTTGTTACCGAGATCCTCGAATGATAATTATTTCTTTGGAAATGTATTAATTGTTTAATCAATATGCATAATATTGTTATTAACCATCCATTTATAAGATATTAAGTTACTCACCTAAGTGTTAAAGGCTACCGCAACACATCACTGCACTATCTACACTGGGCTTGTCTGTTTCGTGCTCGCTGTTGCCTCGAGTTCGTGACGTCATTTTTCCTGGACAGTCAATTAGCAGCGGTGTTCCTGTCACCTGTGACTTGGCGGGTTCCCGGCCCTATATAACCTCGACTCATCTTATTGGTGATGTCCATTCCAGTCCATTCTTCGTCTGCGTGCATTCTTCGCACAGTCTGCTGCCACCACCATACAGGCCATGCTGGGCCTATAATACTTTGAGTATTCTTCGAAGAGCAGGTTTCTCTTCTCATGGCCGCTCTGCGTCTACACTTCTGCCAAGATGTCAGAATCACCGCTCTGCAGATATTCTGAGGCCACTACTCTTCAACCTTTGCTACAAATCACAGCAAGATACATCGTACATACCATCAATTGTGATTAGCAAAATTAACCGCAGAAATACGAGGGCTATTCCAAAACTAAGGTCCGTTTTTTTTAATTAACCGAACATTTTATTTTGAAACCACATTTATTTTTAAGTTTTACATACATTCCTCTATTTTTCTACATAGTTATCTCGTTATTTAGGCACTTGTCATACCTTAAAACTAAGTTCTCAAAGCCCTCTCCATAAAAGTTTGCCGCCTGCTCTGACAACCAAGAATTCACACTTGAGGAAAATCCATTGATAGAGTGGTTATCATGAAGCTTCGGTCCTAGTGAATTTTCGTGTCAAATGCAGTCACCAAGCCATCTGTGATCACAGACCTGAGCGTTCTTCGTCCTGAACATTTTCACGGCCACTTTTGAACTCGCGTACCCATTTTCTCACTTTACCTCCCATCATTGCATTATCACCATACACCTCACAAAGCTGACAATGAATGTCTGCAGCCGACTTGTTTCTTGCACTCAAAAAACGTATCACAGATCGTACCCACAGGTGGCGGGCATATCAATACTCTTGAACATTGTAAAGATGCACAGTTCAGCGTACAGGTTAGCTACACAGCTGCAAAGGACGCCTGCTTGTTCACAAAGGATGCCGGAAGGTAGCGCGCACACTTGTTGCAGCGTGCGCACTAACTACGGGCTAAAAAAAACGGACCTTAGTTTTGGAATAGCCCTCGTACTTCGCCGCAGATAAGCTTTAAGAAAAGGTATGTCAACAAGGACTATCACGCACACCTATCAGTCACAGCATATCTTGTTTACCAACAAGATCCATCTGCTCAAAGTTCAAAGCAAAGTGACTTCAACTTCAAGTGTTGAGCGGGTTGCCTATGGAGGTTGCGACTCATAACCACATCACTTCGTTTCCACCGCATTCCTTCTTATGAGGAAGGATCCCCTACGAACATACTTTCAGCAAATATACCAAAGCTAAGTTTAAACGTTTTATTATTTATCTTTTAAGACATTTTAATCACAATTTTAAATCCAAAGTGGATAAGTTCAAAGAACTCTTTTCTGAAGTGTTTCTGATGGTTATTAATTATTTATTGTTGTTATTCATTCAAATTGTTGCACCATGTTGAAATAAATTATATATATATTGTTACAGAATATGTTTAAGTGTGAAATCCATTCAGCCCTAATATTAATTCAGTCTAATGCTTCCCCACAATGCTATACATTCCAAGGTAATGCTTGATGCAGTACTCCCTCTATGAGTTGGAGATTTTTTTAGGGCATACTCCACCATACTTTTTGGTGCCTCACCCCTGGGAATGTCACAAGTTTCATATCTTGGATTTCACATTAAACATTAACAATTTTGTTTATTGTATTTCAACACTAATTCTGATTGTAAGTTTCAGCCTGAAGCGCGCATGGTCAGCAGGGGGAGGAGAGAAACGTAAGCAAAGCCGGTTTCTTCCGCATCAGACTAAACCTTACTACCTAGCAAGCTGTCAACCTCTGGCTTCCAGTACTCGAAGTCACAATATTGACGTGAGTAACAAACAACTTTTAATATGCCTAACCTTGATGAGAAACTCAGCAACGCCAGAGTCTCTTGTAAGGGTAAGCTCACACGGTTTCGTACTTTTTTAACGGAGCTTGAACCCCAAGAGCGTAATCTTGACATAATTTCGCAGAGGCTTAAGAATTATGAACAAGCCTTTGAGAAATATGATGAGATACAATGCAGCATAGAAACTCAGCACCCGGACCAGCAAAGTGATAGGTTTGAAGTTGAAAAATTATACTATCAGGGATTTGCTGAAGCTAAACAGCTTATTAGGGCCTTACCTTTAAAAGAGAAACAAGAAGATCAAACTTCTGTAGCATCTTCTACATCTTCCTCACGCATCATGTTACCCAAATTAGAAATACCCAAATTCACTGGCAAGGACATAGAATGGGAGCCATTTTTTGAATTATTTAATTCTTTGGTACATGAGAATACTTCTATCCCGGTAATTCAAAAATTTCACTACTTGCGTCTGGCAGTTCAAGGCAGCGCCCTTAACCTGATTCAAGCGCTTTCTTTAACCAGTGACAATTATGAAGTCGCTCTGAATCTTCTTAAGGATAGATATGGGAACATTCGTTTATCCATTCAACGCCATATACAAAACGTATTCGAGTTACCTAACATGCAAGCAGACAACAGCTTATCACTTCGTAAGTTGATTGACACCGCAGAATTACACGTCAGAGCATTGTCCAATTTAAACCAACCTGTAAATCACTGGGATTTATTTATAGTTCACCTTATTTCTGTAAGATTAGATGCAAGTACATTAAAGGTTTGGGAAATAGAACTTTCCCAGCATTTGCAATGTACTTATGAGGCAATTATTAACTTTTTGAAGGCTAGAAGCCAAGTCTTTTCCGCCATAGCTAATCAAAAAACTAGTATTTCAGATTCAAAGGCCTTCTCAAAAGACAAGGTTAACAGTTCTAATCAAAGAATTTTAAGATCACATGCTCTTCCTGTTGACGCTCGGTCACCAAACCAAATGCAAACGTGCGCTCTGTGTCAGCAATCGCATAATTTATACAATTGTGATGAATTTAAATCTTTATCAGTAGTTGAAAGACGAAAGTTAATTACGAATAAAAAACATTGTTTTAACTGTTTGTCAGGAACGCATATGTTAAACAATTGCCGTTCACAACGTTTATGCTTTCATTGTAAGGCTAGACATCACTCCCTTTTGCACCGACATGAAAAATCACGGTTATCAGGACCAAGCAGTTCCAATACCAAGTCTAATTCTGAGACTTCTCAAAATAGTGCACAGTCGTATGCTCAAAGTTCTACCTCGCTTGGCAAAATTCAGGTTTTATTATCTACCGTGCAGGTTCTATTGAAAAACGCTTACGGAAAATCGATACCTGTCAGGGGATTATTAGACAATGCCGCTACCAACAATTTTATTAGTGAATCTTTGGTACAAAGTTAGGTCTCCCAAAACATCCTACCTCAATAGAGGTTACAGGAATAAACTGCTCTATATCTCAATCCTTAAGCTTTGCTAAAGTAGATCTGAAGGTCTTTAATAATCTTCGTACGCAGTTGCAATTAGATTGTTTGATTATCAAGTATATAGGCAACAACAGTCCCGGCACTTCTTATCCTATTCAAAGTTGGAATATCCCGAATTTTGTCCAGCTCGCTCACCCTCATTTCAACAGAGCTTCGCCCGTAGAGCTTCTTTTCAGCTCAAGCATGTTTTGGCAATGTATTCATTCCAATAAAGTAAAAATTGCTCCTAATGTTTTCTTCCGCGAAACTGATTTTGGTTGGATCGCTACTGGTCAAATATATCGTAATCCTATTCAAACTGTATCAAATTGTTATTTTGTTGGTGCCGACTTAAGTCAAGAGCTGACCAAGTTCTGGGATCTTGAGAATGTTCAGGCTACTTCTTCCTCTTATTCTTCTAACGAAATTTGTGAAACGTTTTACAAGGAAACCAATGTTCGAACTGCTGAAGGCAGATTTATAGTAACTCTTCCACGTATTCCTAATCCCCCTCCATTACGGGCTTGCATTCCAGAGCACTCAGGGCGCTATTTGCTATTGAAAATCGGTTCAAACAAGATGCTTCTGTTAAAACTCAGTATGCTTCCTTTATGGAGGAATACGAATCATCTAATCACCTGGAGGTAATTTCTAAATCAGAAGAAATTGACCATGCCTTTAGGGAAATCGTTTATCTAAATCATCACCTGGTATGGAAAAATTCTTTAACACAAGACAATATAAGAATAGTTTTTAATGGCTCATCACCAGATTCCAATGGAGTCTCTTTAAATGATACCTTGCAATGTGGTCCCGCTATTCAAACAGATCTCACCTCTGTCTTGCTTAATTTTCGACGGTTTCCTATTGCTGTAATCTCCGATATTAAGCAGATGTACCGGCAGATTCTCGTAAATTCTGAGCAGCAAGATCTGCAAAGAATATTGTGGCGCGATGAGAGTTCCAAACCCATAAAAATATTTAGATTGAAGACTGTGACATATGTCCTGAAGCCTTCAGCCTATCTTGCGATTCGGTCTCTCCACGTGTTAGCAGAAGAAGATGGTCATCTGTATCATCCTTTGGCCTCTGAGGTATTAAAAACGGCATTTTAAGACGATTTCTTGTATGCTTTCCCTAATATTTCTGAAGCACACCTTGTGTGCGAAGATTTGAAATCCCTACTCCTAGGAGGTGGTTTTCCGCTCCGTAAATGGACTTCAAATTCTACTGAATTTATATCAACATTTTCTTCAGAGGTCCCAGTTAATACATTTGTTGCTATTCCTACTGAGGAAGCAGCCGTAAGAGCATTGGGTGTTTTTGGTGCCCTTCTTCTGATACCTTCTCTTATCGGGTACATTTGTCAAAATCTCCCCCTGTAACTAAGAGGCAAGTTTTGTCAGAAATCGCAAAAATCCTTGACCCTTTGCAATATATTGCTCCTATAATTATTGTGGCAAAGATTTTCCTGTAAAAGTTTTGGTCACTAAAATCTGACTGGGATGAAAAGCTCGTCTTCCCTCTTCTAGAATGGTTAGAGTATCGCAGTAGCTTGCTGGATCTCTCCAAAGTTTCTATACCCCGCCTATTAATTTCTAATCGCTTATGCCAGCAGTATGACCTGCATGTATTTTCTGATAGTTCAGAACGGGTTTATGCCTGCTGTGCATACATAGTAGGACGTTCCTCAGCTACTTTTCCTGGATTTTCTAATTTAGTGTCCGCAAAATCAAAAGTTGCTCCACTTAGAACTGTATCGTTGCCTAGATTAGAATTATGCGCTGCTTTAATGGCTACAGAATTAGCTATTAAACTTAATGTCAGTTTAAAATTAAAATTTTCCCGCATATCTTTTTGGAGCGATTCTTCTATTCTACTAGCTTGGATTTCCAAGCCTTCTTCTCGTTGGAATACCTTTGTGGCAAATCGCGTTTCTAAGATTCATGAAGTTTCCCATTCTGAACAATGGAGACATGTTCCTAGCCTTGAAAACCCCGCGGACATAATATCACGTGGTTGCACGCCTAAAAAGTTGATTTCTTCAGACCTGTACTGGAATGGTCCTCCTTGGCTTAGTCAGGAACCATCTTGCTGGCCTCGCTTAGCTAATCAATTTGCAGAAGAAGTACCTGATGCCCGCGCTGACCTTGTCACGTCGCATCTTACTTCTACTTCGACTAGTCTTTTTCAGAGGTACTCTTCATTTGATAAATTGATTCGTGTAGTGTCTTATATATTTCGGTGGAAATATTTGGTAATTGATCAACCTTTGAAGCCTCAACCCTTTCTCACCAGGGTAGAGTTAGAATTTGCTACTCGCAAGATTTTGTTGCTCGTACAGCAGGAAGTATTTGCTCCTGAAAAGCAAGCTCTTATAAGTGGTAAGGATTTACCCAAGTCTAGCAGGCTTTCACCATTCACTCCTTTTCTAGACCAGGATGGTATAATACGTGTGGGCGGAAGATTAGCTATGTCTAGTTGTGAGGATGGGATAAAACATCCCATCATCCTTCCTTCAAAGCATCCTATCACTACCCTTATAATAAAAAAGTTTCATTATCAACACCTTCATGCGGGCACTCGTACCTTGCTCTGTCTAATTCGTGAACTCTATTGGGTCATTAATGGCGTTCATTAGGTTTCCTCTGTTGTCAAAAAGTGTATACCTTGATTTAAGGTTAACCCACGCCCCGATACGCAGATTATGGGTAATTTACATACATTTCGTTCAGAACCTAGTACGCCCTTCGCTCTTACGGGGATTGATTACGCTGGTCCTTACGTATATCAGACCAATCCCTCTTCATCTAAGCGCAAAATCTTAGGTAAACTTTACATCTCGTTATTCGTATGTATGGTGACGGGAGCTATCCACCTCGAGTTGGTTACAAATGCTTCGGTATCTTATTTTTTGGCCACCTTTTCTAGATTTGCTCCTAGAAGGGGTGTTCCGTCTGAAGTCTTTTCAGATAATGCAAAAATAGTGCCTCTGATCTCTGGAAAAAGGTGCTAGGCTCCCCTTCTGCTAAAGAAAAAAATTCCAACTTTTCCTATTCTAAAGGGTTCAAATGGCATTTCACCCCGCCATATGCTCCACATCATGGGGGCCGATGGGAGTCTTGAATAAAACTTACTAAGAGACAGCTCAAGAAAACTCTTGGTCCTACCATACTTTCATATGAGGAATTTAATTCTTTAATTATTCGAGTCGAAGGTATCGTAAATTCTAGACCTCTGACTCCTCTTTCTAACGATCATAAGGTCCTTTAACCTTTAACACCCAGTCACTTTTTGATTGGCTGTTCATTAGCTGCTACTCCGCCTTTGCTGGTTCGACGCTGTGATACTAGCTTACCTATTTTTGGGAGAAAAGTAGAATCTTTGCGCTGTTCTTTTTGGCGCCGATGGAAACTAGAGTATCTCAGCTTGCTAAATAGGCGTGAGAAGTGGCGGCTTCCGCAACCAGGTGTACGAGTGGGGGACATGGTTCTCCTTCGAGACCCATCTCCGCCTCTCGTGTGGAATCCAGGCAGAGTTATTCACTGCCACTTTGGCCGCGATAAACTCATCAGAGTTGTTGATGTTTCAACTAATAAAGGTCTTTACACCAGACCTATTTCTGCTATCTCTGTTTTGCCTTTCGAGTCTTAGTTTACTCCTCGTCTGTTTTCTATGTTTGTTTTGACTGATTCATTGCTTTGTTTTCATTCGGAGTTCTCGGAGCATGATCACTTTTCGTGATATTTTCAATGTTTAGCATGGCCCATTTGTCGGTCAAATGTGTTTCTTGTTACCGAGATCCTTGAATGATAATTATTTATTTGGAAATGTATTAATTGTTTAATCAATATGTATAATCGTGTTATTAACCATCCATTTATAAGATATTAAGTTACTCACCTAAGTGTTAAAGGCAACCGCAACACATCACTGCACTATCTACACTGGGCTTGTCTGTTCCGTGCTCGCTGTTGCCTCGAGTTCGTGACGTCATTTTTCCTGGACAGCCAATTAGCAGCAGTGTTCCTGTCACCTGTGACTTGGCGGGTTCTTGTCCCTATATAACCTCGACTCATCTTATTGGTGATGTCCATTCCAGTCCATTCTTCGTCTGCGTGCATTCTTCGCACAGTCTGCTGTCACCACCGTACAGGCCATGCTGGGCCTATAATACTTTGAGTATTCTTCGAAGAACAGGTTTCTCTTCTCATTGCCACTCTGCGTCTACACTTCTGCCAAGATGTCAATTTAACCTCCTTCACCCACTTAAGTCTGGTAGTACCAAAAGAGATATTTGTTGTTGCATTTAAATCATATTCACATTTATGGAACATCATGCAGACAGTTTTTGAGTAATTAGGTGTTAACAGATTCATTCTTAGCCATTCCTCCAAGACATAACAGTCATGCTGGATATCAGATATAATCTCCTTGTCAGATTTAGAGAAGTAAAACAACGAAGTATCGTCAGCTAAGAGAGATAATCTACCCTTAAAAGGGCATAAGGTTATGTCATTTATGTATATGAGGAATAGAATCGGCCCTAGAATAGATCCCTGGGGCACACCATACGATACCCTTTGTAAGTTCCTTCTATTAGTTCCTATTTTTACAAATTGTTGCCTGTTTGCCAAGTAATGTTTAAACCACAACAATGCCACACCTCTCACACCCGCCTTCTCCAGTTTATATACAAGCAGTGGATGACTCACAGTATCAAAGGCCTTTTTTAAATCAATAAAGAATCCAGCAGATTTATTCCCTTTATCTATATTGTTTTGTAATTCGATTATGATATCAACAATAGCAGAATTAACCCCAGCCTTCTCGCGAAATCCATACTTAAATTCAGAAAAATAATGGCATTTCTCTAGATACCTCAAAAGCCTTGTTTTCATAATTATTTCTAAGATTTTTGATAATTCAGATGGTACTGAAATGGGCCTATTATTACCAGGATCTGGCCTGTCATTCTGTTTATATATGGTTACAACACGAGCAATTTTAAGGGGATCTGGGACGATACCATTGACTAGTGAGCAGTTGACAAATTTTGAGATGGGTCCTGAGAGGGCACGGTTGCAAGTCTTAAGTAGTTTACTAGTTATGCCATCATAGGAGGTGTTGGTTATCTTAAGATTGTTAATGATATCAGATACTTCTTGTGGGGAGCAAGGTTCTATGAAGAATGAATTAGAACCTTCAATGATTGTTGCTGTTCGCTCCGGTAATGGAATAATGTTAGAAGATAATGTGGCAGGAACTGACACAAAGTGTTCATTCGGAACATTGCAGATCTCAATTTTGTCTTCTATGCACCTATCATTTACATTTATACTTTTAATATCAGATGTTGTATTTGAGGGTTTATTTAAAACTTCATTGATAATTTGCCAAGTACGTTTTGAATTGTGTATGTTACTTTGAAATTTATTATCATATTATGTCTTTTTTAGTGATCTTCTCAATGCTGTTATTCTATTACAGTAAACCCTGTACTCTTCTTTTATTATTGTATTATCGGGGAACTTTTTTATAATTTGTTGTAACTATGTGATTTTTGCTTACACAATGCAACAAGTTCTGGTGTGCACCAGGGATTCAGGGGATAGTTAATATCCCTACGCTGAGCAGTTCTAACTGTACTTGCACAGACTAGACCATCTTGGATAAATGTAGTTAAGGCCGTGTATGATGCATTAATATCATCCTCTACTAAATCAAAAGTATGGCTTTCATAATAGTTTAGGGCAAGTGTATAATCAATATGTGAGTATTTGTAAGTTTTTGGTACATTTGGATTATTGGTTGCTGTTTTTGAGGAGTCTAAAGAGAAAAGCAATGTATTATGATCACTGATATCATCAATAATATTATCTACTCTCCAATTACTTATTTTTATGCAACAATGGAAATAATCAATCAGTGAGCTATTATGACTTATTCTGGTGGGATATACAGTGTTGCAGGAGATAAGACCATAGCTATGCATGAAACATTTATAATTATTAGTCAAGTCATCATGACGGAGAGTATTTATATTAAAGTCACCAGCAACAATTTTACATTCCTGTGTTTTATGTTATCAAGAATCATTTCTAAGTCTGCACTTGTATGATACCAGTTAGACACAAGAGGATTATAAACAGCCAAAATGATGTAGCTCATCCCTGACCTAGAAATCTCTAATGCTAGGATATTATGATCTTTCTGTATATTATATATCAGTTTGCATTGCCAACAGTTACTTTTTGCATAGATGGCAATTCCAACACCTCCATCTTTTGAGGTAGAATTTCTAAATGAATGAAAAGCCTCATAACCTGAAATATTACAGAAGATACATTCACCATTGTCTGCAGACAGCCACGTCTCAGAAATGACAACAAAATCTACATTCTGAATAGCATCCAGTCGATCAGAAATCATCTCTAATTTCCCATTTCGTAAGCTTCTAGCATTAAGGAACATTATACTAAAAGATGGGATAGAACTTAGTGAGGAAATGAATTTACCACACTCGAAATATGGTCTCCATTGTAATTCACTCATAATTTACTGATAAGTCTGCAATATGGATTGTACATTATCATTCTATGATCGTGATCCAACGAACGCAAGTAGTTTGTCAATGTCCTGCTCCGTCTTAATAGTAAACACCTCTGAGGAATTGCCTGAAATTTTTGCCAGAATTCTGCCTTGCCGGACAAATACCCTTTCTAGTCCCATATTTCTTGCTTCGCGAGCTTTCTTAAACAGGGTGTCGTTGTACGGGGTCAAATGTTCATTCAGGTAGATATTAACCTGAGGGCCACGAAATCCTAGCAGACAAGTGCTCAATTTCTTGAGGCGTCTAGCAGCTATTAGAAGAGCATCCTTCCAGGTTCTCTGAACAAAACGCACAAGGATGGGCTTTGGAGAGTTTTTATTGTAGGATGACACCCTATGAATGGTGTCAATGTTCTCTTCCTGGATAGGCACATCCAGAATATTGCCTATCTTCACCATGATATTCACAAGGTTTTCATCTTGCGTGAAAGGAACACCTGTAATCTTCAGATTGTTCGCTCTCGAGTACTGTTTCAATTCAACATCAGTTTTCAGGCTTGATACATCTTCCCGGAGCTTTACACTAGATCCCTTAACACTCTGAACCTCTGCAGTAACGGCTTTAATTTCCGTTTGCATCCTGCCCATTTCGGTAGAAAACTCGTCAAATTTATCACTGACGAATTGGACCGAGGTTTTCAATTCGTTGTATACCGTTACTAAATCGTTAAGTTTACGAAGGATTATATCAAATTTGAACGTAATAGAACTGTCAATTGATGATTCTACAGACGTGTGTTGGTTGTGATCAACTGACGCCGAAACACACGATGCACATAACCATGTCCGATCCTTCCTTGGGAAAGTCTCCAGATGCTCGATCTCATGTTTCTGCATTTTTAAACATTCTTCACTCATATGGCACGATTTACAACACTTCTTACACTTTAATTTCCTTTGATTCGCTTTAAATTTCTCAGAGCACACAATACATACGTCCGCCATGTTGCGACTGTGTGGTGTTAATGCCCAAGCTAATGTTTGATGCAGTTCACCCTCTATGAGATGGAGTTTTTTAGGGCATACTCCACCACACTCCATGAGGGGAGTTGCTGCTCCAGTAATTATTCAACAGTGCCGCCGTGCATTTGAAGCGTCGTCAGAAGGAAAAGTACTGTCAAGCTTCGAATTTAATAAGTTAATCTACAGACTTAAGCAAAGTAGTATACTTTGACTTTAAATACTTTGGCCGGCGAGGGCATTTAAGCCGTATAAATTCAGTGAAGTAGAAGCATCGCAATATCTCAAAGTACACGAGATAACGATAGAGTAGTGAACTCTATATTTTATCCAGTACGTTAAGTAACTGAATTAGGGCAAACGTAGGATACACGCCTAATTTTCCTGAACTGAGGAGATTAGAGCAAGTGACGATAGATTTTTAGGAATCTACATTTGAGGCATCATTAGCCCAGTCAAAACGCAGTAAGACTTTGGAATTAATTCTATAAGCAAAGACTATATTCGTCAGGAGTAAAAGTCCAGACGAGGACCATAAAAGAAGCAAATACTAGAACGCAGTAGTTGTAGACACCGCGAATCTAGGAGTGAACGTCAGTTATAAGCATTTGCTAGACGAATATTTGCGCATTGAACGAGATACGACATCGTGCAGTAACTGTAAGAGTGCCGATAGTCGAAATAGACCAGATAGGAGAATCAGCCGTACCAGTAGAGGGTAAAAGCGAACGAGACTTTCAATCACCCCGAGTAGGAGTAGGAAGTCGACGTGAAATACTTGCAACCCTTGGAGGCGGGAAGGAAAAAGATCACGTGTGTAAGGCAAAAATTAAGTGCCGAAAGTGAAATTTCTAAGTGTAATATAATATTTGTGAAAATTTAAGTGTTAATAATTCTTAGTGATTTTTAAATGGTAACAAATACCATGAGTGTATTTCTTAAAAAAAACAGTATATGTAATTTTTGTAAATTGAAAGAGGTATTAACGTATTTGAAGATGAGTATTAAAATGGTGTAAACAGAAGTGAGTGGGCAAAAATGTACCGTCATTGGAGACCAGGTCGCTGATCTGTGCAAAAATCATGTGAGTACCAGATTTTATTATATATGGTTTTCGGGAGACCTCATGTAACAATTTATATGGAGATATGATTCTCAAATGTTAAACAGGGATGTATAAAACAGTGTATAACAATGTATTGCGCAATCTGAACAAATAATTTAATGATAAATATAACTAATTAAATGTGTTAATTAATACTCAGTAAAAGTATTCAGTGAAATATTAGTAAATGATAGAAGAATGTAATGATTTATACACGCAAGATAATAATAACAATAAATTCATGAATTAATTGTTTAATTAATTTTCATATGGTAATGATGGAAGCCGTAGAGCTCCTTGTAATAACGATAAAAGGATTATTGAACTATTTAGGGTTCTTAAATACAACGTCAGAATTGTTTATTAAAGGCAAACGTTATATTTTTGGGACGAAGATAAATTAAGTGATGTGAATTAAATAATCTTGCTTTGGAAGGCAACTTGGCTATATTGAAGTAATTAGCGCTTTGGTGCGCATGTATCGTAATGATCACGCTAGTACGCAGTGAAATATGCTGGGCGGAGTAATTATGGGGAACAGCTGGATGCGGTATTTGATTTATGTGTGTGTATTGCTGTAGGCAAGCTTCGAAAGTGTGCTAATTTATTGAGCGCAGGGATTTGCTTTATTGTCACCCAGAATACGCTGTTGGTTCTAAGCCTTCAAAGTGGAAATGGTTCCCGAGGCTGACCGAGGATCGATCTGAGATTCCTCTACTTCGAAAGCCCCTTATATATTGTGGATTTTATTGAGTATCTTAACTGCCAGTGCTAAAACTCCATAATTATAATCTTGCCTGAGCCAGATGGATAGGTTATAAGAACCTCATAATGTATTGTATTGTAATGAATGACTCGCCTTGTCTTCCCAAGTTAAAGAGAGCTGCTTTCTGCAAGCGAGTTGAATGTACCGTCCCGAAGGGATAAGGTCGTGCGCTCCCCCTGTAAAGTCGTAAATTTGCCTGAGTGTTTGACACTTTAACAGACCCTCGTTATTGATATAGGTCGTGTAAAGAACTGTAGGTCTCCGTGGCAGACGGAAGTAAATAATATTGTTTTAGATTATCCAGTAGTTGGACTGAGATCCATTCATGTTAATTATTCTTGCTTGTACAGTTCAGATCCGCGTTTCACAATGATTTAATTGTCTATTTGAAACAAATATAAAAATCCCTTCTTTATTGTTACATGACCGTACTATTGTTCCCGAATTATAATGGAAACATTTGGGATAACTGGGAGTTTTATCCTGATTTGATTCTATCAGTAGTTTCCAAAAACTCGACATACACGGGATCTCCCAACATGAGTGTAATTTGGTAGTATTGAAAAGAAAGATGGTAAAATTTGTATGTCATGTGAGCCCAAATAAATGGTAATTGCCAGTACCATTGTCATTGTAACTCAGTAATAAGTAATACTCAATTAAAGAGTAATAAGTGTGTGTTTAATTATGGAAATAATATATAAATGTAAAACCCGAACCATATTTGAGCTTGTTTGAAAATTTTATGGAAGTGATTTATGGAAGTGAGACTTAGATGACATTTTGGTCAGGTTCAATGGAACCGTGAACTAGTGTTTTGTAAGATATTTGTTTAGTGATTCCTTGTTCTTATTAGAACAAGTGTGAAGATGCCTTTTCAGTTTTTTATGTTTTATTAGTAGCGCCTAATTTTTGAGTTTATTAAATATATTTAGATTTTGATTTTGATGTTTATTTTTGAGTGTATCCTAAGCTTGATCTGGAGTGTGTTGATCCTACTGTGGAAGAACATTCTATGCCTCGAAAAGGTCTGATTGAGCTGGCGGACTATGATTTGCATATTTATTTATTTATTTATTTATTTATTTATTGATGGTACACAAAAGGGCTCAGTGTGCGCCCCAATAATAGTGCACCTACACAGTAATATACATTTCCTGATATGTCTGCATTAAGTATTAATATCTTAATGTAATTCTTAAAACTAGGAAGTTCACACAGATCAAAATGCATAGTAGTAAAAAGATAATATAAAAACTAAATCTAAATTTGATCTAATGCCAAATATAAAAACAGGTTTTGAAATTATTACATAATAAACTAAAAGGTAACATTAATAACTAGGGAACAGGCCTATCCACATATATACATTGTTGATTCTGTTATGTGTGATAATTTTATTTCAAGTAGACTATGAATCAGGGTGACTGGATTATAATTTCCAAGAACGGTCTGATTGAGAGACAGAAATCTAGTTTCCAGTTTACACGAACCGCATCGTTGTAAATACTGCAAAGCCTCCATACAGGTGAATTGTTATGTGAAGTGGTATTGGTTATATCATTTTTGAATGTTATGGTTGATCTTGTAGTTAAGCGAGGGATGTTGAAATTTAGGAGCGATAGGAAAAAAGAGTTATCAATTTGACCGTTAATGACTTTATAAAGAAATTTCATATCATTCACTTGCCTTCGAGATTCCAAACTAGTCATGCCAAAATTCAACAAAAGTTCACCGTTCTTTGTACTCAAGGGTACAGGGGGGGATGTGTATAAATACTGTATCTGGATCTAGCTATTTGGAGCACTAAAGTCGTTCATAAGAATAAAGAGTAAAATAATGATAGGCTAGCTTAAAACATAAATTTAACTGACCGAATATAGCACCATGAAAACTCACACCGAGCAGCCTCTGACAACCCCCCCCCCCCATCTACTAATTATGGCGCCCATGAACGAAGGGCTAAGTTTTCCGTGGAAAAACTCCAAGTTTTACTTGAAAAAGTCAGAATTTTCATTTTTGAAAATGATGGTTTTTCAAAATTTTAATTTTTTAAGAAAATCACTTCCATAGTAGATGGATATTTTATTGAGTTATTATACCAGACGGGTACGGTTTAGTAAACACCCGTACTGAAGTTGAATTTTGAAATGGGACACAAAAATGAATTCAGAGTACCATCTCTCATGCATGATTCAATGATAGGGCAGAATAGCCCACTGTATTCTCAGTGTATTGTTGATAGGATGTGTACGATGATGGAAATAAAGGAGTGCTTGGATGAGCACTTCAATAAGACTAGAGATGAGATGATGAAGATCAATACGGGAAGTATTAAAGTTATGAAGGCAGATAATAGCGAAAAACTTAGGGAACTTCAAGCAGAAATCAAGGAAGATAGTAAAGAAAGATTCAAATCTATAGACACTAAATTGGACCTCCAAAAGGAGGGCAATAAGAAAGAGTTTGAATCTTTCAAGGAGGACACTAAGAAAAAGTTTGAAACTTTCAAGGAGGACAGTAAGAAAGAATTTGAATTGATTAGGGACAATTTAGAATCTGTCAAAGCCGACAGTTAGAAAAACAATGAGGAACTGAAGGCTGAGATAGACGGCAAATTTGATACTGCAAGGGCAGATAATCTAAAGCATTTTGACAAACAATATAGAGACCTGGAAGATAAATTGGAAAGTATGAACAATAAATTTAATAATCAGCTAGGATCATTTCAGGAAGAGATGATACAGGATAGTCATCTAAAAAATTCAAACCATGAATAAGAAATTACAGGCCATGGAGACAAAAGTAGAAGGAGGAATAGATGAGTTAAAGAAGGGGTCTAGGGAACTCCAAAGTAGCATAGAAGAGAAAGAGCAAAAGACAATGGATTCAAAATTCCAAAACTTTGATATTGAGTTTGAGGGTAAATTAAATCAATTTAAAATTAAAATAAATGAGGAACTCCATAGCAGTATAGAAGGAAAAATGGACTCACGATTTCAGCGTTTTGACACTAAGTTTGGGAAGAAATTAGATCAATTCCAAGAACAGAATAATGGATTTAAGGCAGGTTTGCAAGTTCAAATAAATACTTTACAAGAAATAATGTGGAATCCCAAACTGAATGTCCAAAAAAATGAAATTTTGAATACCAAATTTGGTTCTATAGAAACCAAATAAGTAATATGCAGGAAGAATGTAAAAACAATCTTGTAACTCAAATCCAAGGGGTGCAGGAACAGTTAATAGCTAACAAAGACGAGTTAAAAAAGGAATTAGAATCCATCAAACTTCTTTGTCAGTCATCCCGGGATGAAACTAAGAAAGATCTTGAAACTTTAGGTATTAGGTTTGTCGGGGTCGAAACCAAAGTAGAAAAACTCGAGGAAAATTTCGGGACAGTTCAGACCGAAGTGGAAGGTATGAGAAAGCAGATTCATACCGATGCGAATAGAAGGGAGTTACAATTTAATGAATTTACCGGACAGGTAGATGAAAGTTTAAGGAATCACGAGTTGAAAATAACAACGCAGTTAGGCCAGTACGAAGAGAGTCTTAAGGAAGAAAGGAAACAGTGGATAGCTAATAACAATGAACAAGTTCGGGAAATAGAGAAGATAAATGGAGGGATTGCCGGGGTTCAGAAAACCATAAATACGTTACAAACCCAGGTAGACAAAAACCATAAGGAAGTAGATAAGGTTCAAACTGACTTAATAGTTATATATGAGAACCAAGGAAGAACGCAAGTAGAGCTAAATGATATTAAGAAAAGGATATATGATGGTCAGGTAAACATGGATAAAAAGATAAGCGAGATTCGAGAGGACTTAGACGCCAGGGATGAGGTCAAGCCGGAAATTATCGAAAAACAGGTCCTGATCATTAAGAAAAAGGTAGAAGAAAAATTAGATGAGACATTAGCTCAAATTCATGAAAGCTTCAAGGAAGAGAAAAAGACAGATTAAACAAGAAGTAGAAAGGAAATAGGAAACGTTTGAGAGAACCGAGCAGAAAAATAGCCAGATGGAGGTACAAATAATGTCGCAAGAAGAAAGTGCCTGAAGAGAAAGGAAATTAGAATTCGAAGGTCAGAATGGCTTCCCGAAAACAGTATGGGTAGATTCTGATACCCAAGGTACTAATCAAGACAGGGACTTAGGAGGGGAGAGCCCTTATAAGAACCCAGGATATCCCATGGCGATGTCAACCCCATACACGAATCAGACTAGTGGACATATAATTAACATTATAAAGTCAAATTAGGACATACCAGTTAAATTTACGGGTAATAACATGTCTATTACACCGAAATACTGGCAGAAAGAAGTAGCCGAATACCTCAATGAGATGAAAATTCCTCAGGATCGGAGATTGAGAGCTATTGAGAAATTGTTGGCAGGTGATTGTCTCACTTGGTACAGGAGCTTCATATACACATTTGACACGGTGGAAGGTTTTAGAGAAGCTTTCCTGAAACGCTATTGGGCAGCGGATGTACAGGAAAACCTAAGGCTAGATCTGTACTCTAGGAAGTATAGTACTAATGAACCTACCAAGTACTCAGAATTCTTCACCGCTCAGCTGTGCAAGTTCCGGGAACTTGATATTGTTCCTGCTGATAATGATCTGTGTGCCGCCATTACAAGACAACTTCCATATGAGATCCAAAGGTTGTTAATATCATCCAAAGCCAGAAGTGCAGTGGAAGTGGAGAGCATACTGCGTCAACTGGATATGACTACCGCACACGTAACTCCAAGGCAACAGAGGAATACTGAGCAAGTACATATGGCCAGTAGTCAAGATAACAGAGAGAAACCCTCTACTAGGAATCAGTCAACTAGTACAGATACTCAAGGACTTGGTCGTGAGTATGGACACCAAGAACCTAGGGGAATACAACATTATGACAGAGGAGGATATCGAGGAAGAAATCCTAGGATTACGGGTTATAGGAAACAGAAAAACCACCCGTACAATAACAATCAGAGGCAGGATAATAGGAAGAATTGGGAAAAGTACCCTAGGAGGAATAAGCCTCCGTGGCTTGGGCGGCAGCACGCCGGCCTCTCACCGCTGGGTCCGTGGTTCAAATCCCGGTCACTCCATGTGAGATCTGTGCTGGACAAAACGGAGGCCGACAGGTTTTTTCTCCGGGTACTCCGGTTTTCCCTGTCTCAATTTCATTCCAGAAACACTCTCCACTATCATTTCATTTCATCTGTCATTCATTTAATCATTGCCCCCAGAGGAGTGCGACAGGCTTCGGCAGCCGTCACACTTCATATCCACGCCGCTAGATGGGGGCTTCATTCATTCCATTCCTGACCCGGTCGGAGACTGGAAGCAGGCTGTGGATACCATATCCTAGGAGGAATGTGAGGCCTGAAGATAGAAGCGATGAATACCGTGCAGAAATTGAAGAAATGTATCAGGAGAGACTGCGTTATATGAATGAACGGACAGACGAACCTGAGAGACAAAAGGTCCTTTGGGGTGAGGCTATGAAAAACCGTAAATCGCCCGACCGACTTGATGGAGCTCAAAGCTTAGAGTTACAAGCTAAATTGCAGAATGAGGGATAAAGGGGCCCTCTGGATTTTAAAAAAAACTCCAAATTTAAATCGGCAAAAGTGGAAACATACCAGGAGCTGGGAGGAAGTCGAAATTGTTAATTGGATTGCTAGACCAGACGAATTGATCAAAGAAGAGGTTGAAGGAATACAACAGATAACCTATCATAATGTTAAGGATAGAAGGATTACTGGTCAGAGCATTAATTGATACTGGATCAACTATAAGTTTAATAACACAGAGCCTAATAAATGAATAGGAAACCAGAGGACGTGTATTAAAAATACCCACATCGAGTGTAAAGATTAAGGGAATCATTCCTGATAAATCTTTGACAAGTAAATTTCAGGTGTACATTGACATGATCATCGGGAACACTGAAATTTCACAATGCTTTTTGTTGGTGAGTCAATTACCATACAATGTTATATTGGGTATTGACTTTATCCGTGAGAACAAGGTCATAATAGACCAAGCGCAAAATTGCATAAGGATTCAGAAAGAGGATGTGGAGGAAAAAGTTATTATTTTACATGAGCAGGATGCGAAGACAGATGAGCAGGTATGGCATGTGGGAGAAATAACCGAGGAAGGTTATAGGGCCACAGAAGAGGCATTTGAAGTCTGGAACATGGAACTTGAAGATAGTATGGAAACCGAGATCGAAGCTAACCTGTTAGGCAAAATAGAGGAAGCAAAAGTTAGCCTGGAAGATAAAGAGAGATTAAAGGATTTGCTATTCAAATATAGGGACATATTTGATTCCAAACCAGGAAAGATCCAAAATTTCAAATACGCATTTCAAGTGAAGGATTGGGCACCGTTTAGACAAAAACCATACCCAGTTGCAGAAAAACATTATACACAAAGTAAGAAAACACTGCAGGAAATGAGGGATGCAGGTGTTATAGAAAAGATGGCAATACCAGTAGTGGTTTTTGGAGAGCTCTGCAGCCACCGCCACCGCTCCACCGCCAAGATGGCGGCGGCGCGATATCTCTCGAACGCATGGTCGGATTTTGACAAATGAGGTGTTGTTGAACTCGGGCTGACACCCCCTTTACACTGAAAAACATATTTCCACCCCAAAGTAAAACCTACCCCTACTAAGGGGTGAAATTTTAATTTTTAGAAAATCTCACTTTCCAAGTGCGACATGTGGGATTTTGAATGTTAATATGGAATTAAACGTTGTTTCACACAACAGACATGTGTACGGTGGAAAGCCAATATGAATTAACATGCTTGTTTTTTTGTTTTTTCGTATGCCCACTCATGGCTTTTGTAAGAGGTCGGGCTTTTTAAAAGATGGCGGCTGTAGTGTAACCTAACCTAACCCAACCTAATGGGTCCTTGTGGACGAGTCCTTGTGGACGAGTCCTTGTTGACAGGTCCTTGTGGACTGGTCCTTGTTGACGAGTCCTTGTTAACAGGTCCTTGTGGACGAGTCCTTGTTGACGGGCCCCTGTTGACAGGTCCTTGTTGACGAGTCCTTGTGGACGAGTCCCCTTTGACTGATCCCTTTGTACCGGTCCCTTTGGACAGGTTCCTACGGACTAGCCCATGAATTTATTTAAATTATGTCAAAGGGCCTAACTACATTTTGCGTGTAAAGCAGTGTGTTGAACTGACGTTGTTCACCAGTCCCCCACTACTATAATGTGATAACGATATGAAAGGAAAGTGACGAAATACATGTGAACACGTGTGAGATGACCTTATTACCGTCCTCCTTGTGAAAAAAGTCACATTCGGTTTTGGTTCATACATGAGGAAATGCAAGTTCAAGTGTAATATGACCTAACACACAGGTGTTCACCTGTGCACGTGCACGATAAGAGCTAACAAGTCACAACCTGTTTTGACAGTGGTGGGAATAAGGCTAGAGACATGTACGAGTAGTCAAATTACTCGGGCAGACAACCCCTTTATATGGACAACTTATTTCCACTCCAAAATTAAATCTACCCCAACTAGGGGGTGAAATAATAATTTTTAGGTAAAAGTCGCTTTCCATATGCAACATGTGGGAGTTTGTATGCCAATATGAAATTAAACTCGTTCCACATAAAGTGCATGCATACAACTGAATGCCGCTATGATTTATCAATTATGCTTTTTGTTTTACGAAAGTGCAATTGGGGTTTTTGTAAGAGGGTGGGCTTTTTGAATAATGATTTATATATACGTTTTTTTTTACAAATTAACCAAAGATCCAAAAACAAATAGATCATCGGCTTTTTAATATCTTATGAACTAAGAAGGCTAGGGCCTTGCATGAGGGGTCGTTGGACTTGGGGTGACGCCATGTTTTTGAATGTATTATTCATTTTTTTGTCAAAAGGGCCTAACTGCACTTTCGTTAATATCCCGCTAACTAATAATCACAGAGGGTCAAGTGAAGTGTCATAGGACTTAAAATGGCCAACCCTTCTCCATGACCAATGAATTTACCCCCCCCCCCAAAAAAAAAACAACAACAAGGTCATTGACCTAAGATTTTATCAAATAATAATCAGAGAGGGACAAGTGAGGTGTCACAAGACTCAGGATGGCCAACCATTTTCCATGACCAACAAATTTACACAAAATACCCAAAACAGCAAGGTCATTGACCTAAGATTTTATAAACTTATCATTAGAGAGGGTCAAGTGAGATGTCATAGGACTACGAATGGTTAACCCTTTCCCATGACCAATGAATTTACCCCAAAAATCCAAAACAGCAAGGTCATTGACCTGAGAATTTATAAACTAATAATTGGATATCAACATGTGAGGTGTCATAGGACTTAGAATGGTCTACCCTTTTCCATGGTTAATGAATTTACCCAAAAATACCCAATACATCAAGGTCATCGACCTGAGATTTTATAAACTAATAATCGGATATGGACATGTGAAATGTTTACCGTGAGTGATGAAACATAGCTAGGTAGTGAAAGAATTTTTGTAGGCTACATGTATGGTGACTGACAAGTCTTTCACCATTGGAACTTGTTTTCAGATCAACCTGCAGTACAGAGAGAGTATAGGTTGTAGGTATGGGATAATAAATGGCAAATGGTGCATACAAAATTTGATTTATCGATTCAAGAAATAAGAGTAGACAATCTTTAATTGATTGGTTAAATAGGATAGCTAAAATCCAAAATGGTGACTATATCGAACAAAACAGATCCAAGCTGAATCAAACCCAACTAAACCGAACCAAACTTAATCAAAAACAAGCCAATGGTTTAAGTGTAAAACTTGTGGGTGGTTGTGGTCATTGGTAATGTCTGAAAGGAAAGGGATAACGCTCTACCTATAGAGGGTAAGGTAAAGCTAGTGCTTGATGCTAATGCACACACACAAGTACATGAACCACACACAACTAACCTATACTGTTTTTATGGGTTGACTGTTAAAACTTGCTCAGTGGTTACTGGGACAAGATGGTCGCTACACAAAACAAGTGTTAAATACTTGAGGCTAATAATCTACACACACACACACACACAAACACACACTTGTTCTAAACTAAACTGTCTTGCTGACAGTGCTCATACTGTAGGCAGATGACAGAAATGCTTGGCTAACAGAAGTACAATCATTTCCGGTTGTCTAATGTTACCAGCTAACCATTTTGCGCTGCAGTGGCGAGCACATGTGCCACTTACACTAGAGATTTTAACTCGATTTCAAGCTCTAAGTCCTAGAACGAATCAAACTGAGAAAGAAGGGCATGGTGGTGCAGTGGTTAAGCTGTTAGCCTTTCACTTAAGTGGACTAGGGTTTGATTTCAGGTTAATACGCATGTCATAAACATATAAAAAACAGAGATAATGTTTTAAACCAATTTTACTCGTATCTTTTTAAATTATTACTTGGATTACAAATACAAAGGTGGACTGGGTGTGATATACAGTTAATGCTGCCTATCGCACACTAGCTGTAAGGAAGCCATATGTAGAGCTGTATGTAGAGAACTACCTAGCGATTTCATGAACTGGTATAGCTATGTCGCATAAACGGTGCAGGATACAATCCAGCAACTATAATTCGTATCTTGTGGAACAGAGAAAATGCACTTTTGCCTTGATGGATAACAAATGAGTGAAGACGAATGACCTACGCATTAGCCTACCAAGGGGTTATAACCACGAGGAGGAGGTGTGATTTCTATATTTTATTGTTTAGAGACATGGCTTTTGTAACCAGTAGATTTAATTGATTTAGTATTTTGTAAATATTTATTTTTGTAATTGTAAATAGTTAATTTTTTGTAAATAGTGGAAACCATTTATTTTTGTAATGGTAAATGTTAAATGTATAATTAAAGTTCTTTGGGATGAGTGTGCATGTCAATGATGTTTTTAGGGATAAATAGAGTGTTTGTGTGTTTGTTCTCAAAGACAGGTATGGTTGTGTGGATGTATGACTACACAGAAAGAGAGAGAGAGAGTGTGTGTGTAAAAACAGCCTTACCTGCAGTAGTAATAGTAGACCTCTATGTTTTGCATACACATAGACAGACTGTACCATCGCCATGGCCAAGCACTCACTTTAACACCTTTTACAAAATCTTAAAATGAAAAAAACTTGTTTCACAAATATGAACTTATGACATAAACAAAATAAAAATAAAATGTGTAAACAACAAATTGGAAAATCCATGTTTCCATATCATGAAATTCAAAAAACTTTAAACTGACATTTAAAAGAAATGCAAATGGAAAATTGACAAATTGTAATGTGTGAAATGTGAAAATGAACAAATGGCTATCATTATTTAAAAAAAAAACATGGTGCTGTATGTTTGAGGTGTGAATCAAACCCTACTTATTTTGGACCACCCGAGACTGAGTATACTTGTTTTAGTCCTCATACCACTTTTAAAATTTTGTGTTAAAGCTAGGAATTGAACCCAAGAGCTTGTAGGGGGAGACCAAGGTTAGAATATGTTAAACAGATAGTATTGAATGTAGGGTGTGGTAGCTATATAGAGATGAAACGATTAGCTCGGGACCGGGGGGCATTGAGATCTGCAGCAAACCAGTCAAAAGACTAAAGACTCAAACAACAACATGTAAGCTCGCCAGAATAATGTTGTGTAACGGTAAATGTTAGTCAACGAACAGTAATGCATTACTAAAACCCATGACACGATACCTAAGAGCTTTTCTAAAATTATTTTAAAATGCCTTTAACCCTATATTAAACACCAAGTTCACAAGACTCATAACTGCGATGTTATGGTAAAACAAAACAAAATCTATATTTCAAAACAAGCAAGTGGTTTAATCAATGTATACTGGGAAAAGTTTTGTAAGCACTCAAGTCCACAAGACTAATTAAATTAGTAACTGTCAGGTTGGTCGAGTGGTTAAGGTGTTTAACTTAAGATCAAATTTTCTGTACAAGGAAGCAAGGGTTCGAATCCCTTACCTGACATAACTATAGACTTAACATTGCTTGGCCACACTGTATTATTATGATACTCGGTACACAAACCATAGACAGAGTGTATCGTTTAAGGCACTCTCTTTATGAACATAGTCAGAGACTGTTGATGGTTAACAATTGCATTAATAGTGGGACATGGGTATAGCAATTAAGAAAAAACAGTCAATACCCATAGAATATTTTTATTAATTTAGGTGGTTTTTTACAATAGTTACACACTGAATACAACTTTTTATCTCTTTACCATTGTTTGATATAGATTTTAAACACAACGCTTGTTGTAGATCCTTTTATAACTTTCTCCAGGAACTCTTGTTCTTAAAAACTGGGGAAGCCGCAATGGTTTTATAGACATTAAACCCTCATCCTCTCCTTTTTCATCATCATCATCATCATTATAAATATTATCTTCATAATTATTATAGTCATTGTCACCATCATTATCATCATCATCCTCAACATCACTAGAACTATCCAATTCCTTTTTTTTTCCTTTTCAAAGGGGACCTCTTGAAGAGTCTGTGTTGCTTTTGATAGTGTTACGGGTTTTTTGAACGTTGACAACTGTCCTAACATGACTTTTTGAGGAGATAAATGTTTTTTCACAAGGAAGTCACTATGTTGAGTAACACTATGTTTTTGTTGGGCTTGCTTTTTCTTGTTCTTTTGATCATGTTTTGTTAACCCTAACGGTGTTTCATTTGGTATACCACATTGATGAGTACCCACACTGAAGACCTCACCATGTTTACTTTTTAGATGACCTAGACATTTTGTTGTTCTTTGTTTTGAGCACTGCCAAAATATGATGCCATTCGCATTTTCTCGCTTATAGTTATAAGAGTACCCATGATACAGGGCACGTGGTTTACCTTTATTGGTTATAGTATATTCCATAGTAGCCACTGACTTGTATAGTCGATCCGCCTACTACAAACGTCTGAACACTTGTGGTGAAAGAATGATGTTGTGTGTTGACGTTTTTTGCAGGATGATGTTGGTGGCATATGTGGGTGGCTTATGTGGGTGGCTTTTGTTGATGACATATGTTGTTGGCTTATTTTGGTGGCTTATGTTGATAGTTTATAGTGGTGGCTTATGTTGATGGCTTATGTTGGTGGCTTATGTTGATGACATATGTTGGTGACTTATGTTGATAGCTTATGTTGGTGGCTTATGTTGATGACATATGTTGTTGGCTTACGGTGGTGGCTTATGTTGATGGTTTATGTTGGTGGCCTATGTTGATGGTTTATGTTAATGGCTTAGGTTAATGTCTTAGGTTGATGGCTTAAGTTGATGGCTTTTGTTGGTGGCTTACGGTGGTGGCTTATGTTGGTGGCTTATGTTAGTGGCTTATGGTGGTGGTTTATGGTGGTGGCTTATGTTGATGACATATGCTGGTGACTTATGTTGATAGCTTTTGTTTGTGGCTTATTTTGACGACATGTTGTTGGCTTATGGTGGTGGCATATGTTGATGGTTTATGCTGGTGGCATATGTTGGTGAATTATGTTGATTGCTTATGGTGGTGGCTTATGTTGATGACATATGTTGTTGGCTTATGGTGGTGGCTTATGTTGATGGTTTATGTTGGTGGCCTATGTTGATGGTTTATGTTAATGGCTTAGGTTAATCTCTTAGGTTGATGGCTTAGGTTGATGGCTTATGTTTGTGGCTTATGGTGGTGGCTTATGCTGGTGGCTTATGTTAGTGGCTTATTGTGGTGGTTTTTGGTGGTGGCTTAAGTTGATGACATATGTTGGTGACTTATGTTGATAGCTTATGTTGGTGGCTTATGTTGATGACCTGTTGTTGGCTTATGGTGGTGGCATATGTTGATGGGGTGGCCTATGTTGATGATTTATGTTAATGGCTTAGGTTAATGTCTTAGGTTGGTGGCTTATGTTGATGACACATGTTGGTGACTTATATTGATAGCTTATGGTGGTGGCTTATGTTGATGACATATGTTGGTGACTTATATTGATGGCTTTTGTTGATGGTTTATGTTGATGGTTTATGTTGGTGGCTTATGTTGATGGCTCTTAATGATTAATGATGATGGTGGTGACGATTGTATCACTTTTGGAGAAGCGGAGTGTAGGTATTTGTAGTTGACGCTTGTGGGATACCTGTGCATTGTAATGAGGATAAAGTGATAATGAAGTTGTATTAAACACTCAGTCTTCAAGCCACAAGAATGAATCATAAGAGATTAAAACATTCCTCTTCACAAGATGGCGTCGGCGCGCAACGACTTAGTGGAGGAATGTGGAGGAGGGTCTAGAGTTTTGTTTTTTTTTGTTTTTTTTTTGTTTTTGCACATGCCCATTCATGACTTTTGTAAGAGGGCGTGCTTTTTAAAGATGGCGGCCGTAGTGTAATGCAACCGAACCTAACCCAACCCATGAGGTGTGATTAAAAAGCATTCCAAGCAGCGCTTGTCGATAGGCAAACCAATAATCAAAGAGGAGTATGTCAGACCTTGAGGCGATAGCCCATTTTGATTGATCCCTGTTGATTTGTCCCTATGTACTGGTCCCTGTTGACTAGCCCCTGTTGTCTAGCCCCTTTGGACAGGTCCTTTTTGAAGGGAGTCATTTTTGACGGGCCCCTGTGGACGGGTCCATGTTGACGGGTCCCTGGACCCTTTAACATAATTTGGATAAATGCATGGGCCTGTCCATAGGGACCGGCGCTCAACACAGGAATTGCGTGGAAACATATGATTACGTCAGCAAAACATGAACTGACTTGTCTGTTGTGTGAGTATCACTTACAATTTCACCCCCTAGTAAGGGTAGGTTTTATTTTGGGGTGGAATTGAAACTCTCTAGCTTAACCTAACAAGATGGCGGCCCTTGCTTAACTTAACCTAGCCTAACCTAACAATATGGCGGACGTAGCTTCACTTAGCCTAACCTAACCTAACCTAACTTAACCTAAACCTTACGAGGTGCGTTCAAAAAATTTTCAAGATTGTGGTCAAAGCCCATGCATTTATCCAAATTATGTTAAAGGGTCCAGGGACCCGCAACATGGACCCGTCCACAGGGGCCCGTCAAAAATGATTCCCTTCAGAAAGGACCTGTCAAAAGGGGCTAGTCAACAGGGACCAGTTCAAAGGGACAAATCAACAGGGATCAATCAAAATGGGTTATCGCCTCAAGGTCTGACATACTCCTCTTTGATTATTGGTTTGCCTATCGACAAGCGCTGCTTGGAATGCTTTTCAATCACACCTCATGGGTTGGGTTAGGTTCGGTTAGATTACACTACGGCCGCCATCTTTAAAAAGCACGCCCTCTTACAAAAAGTCATGAATGGGCATGTGCAAAAACAAAACAAAAAACAAAAAAAAACTCTAGACCCTCCTCCACATTCCTCCACTAAGTCGTTGCGCGCCGACCCCATCTTGTGAGGAGGAATGTTTTAATCTCTTATGATTCATTCTTGTGGCTTGAAGACTGAGTGTATGATACAACTTCATTATCACTTTATCCTCATTACAATGCACAGGTATCCCACAAGCGTCAACTACAAATACCTACACTCCGCTTCTCCAAAAGTGATACAATCGTCATCACCATCATCATTAATCATTAAGAGCCATCAACATAAGCCACCAACATAAACCATCAACATAAACCATCACAAAAGCCATCAACATAAGTCACCAACATATGTCATCAACATAAGCCACCACCATAAGCTATCAATATGTCACCAACATGTGTCATCAACATAAGCCACCAACCTAAGACATTAACCTAAGCCATTAACATAAATCATCAACATAGGCCACCAGGATTGTTGGAGTTGGTAGTTAACAATTTAAGTTGGCAGCATTGATTTTATATTTTAGTATTCCTTGTGTTGTTTGTGCTTGTAGCGTGATGGACGTGTAAATATGCGATCTACTATTTCGTTAACAAATTCTCGTTATTTCCACTGAAACTTGAAGATTAGTTAACAACAGGTTATGAGCCCAGAGCAGTGCGAAGTACGTAGATCAGAGCGTGAATTACGGATTGTTGAGATTGAGATGAAATCTGAATTTTAAAAACAGATTGTGAGTGTTTGTGACTGAACCGGCGAACGTTACAGCGACAGTACCAAGATGGCTGACGGAGATGACAAAGACCTCGTTTCCATTCCAAAGCTAGCAAATGGAAACTACTTCGCCTGGAAACTGAGAGTGAAGGCGCATATGATCGATAAGAACTGTTGGGTGGCGATTGAACCAGGCTTCGATGAGAACGAGTTGAATGTGGATCAGGCACGCTTAAATAGGAAAGCTTTGACGGTATTATACAAATCCGTTGGGGATGATTTCTTGTTAGATGTGGAAGATTGTATTAGAGCGAAGCATGCTTGGGAAATTCTGGAAGAAATTCACGTCTCTTCTACCAAGTTTAATGCACTTCAGTCCTTGAAAGAAATGACAAATATTTCGAATACCCCAAATATGTCGATGCAAGAGTATGCGGCCAGTATCCAGAGATTGAACAAAAAAATTGCCAGGGGTGGCATAATATTCGATGACGAGATGATGGCCAACTTCCTGCTAGTCGGGCTACCGATGGAGGAGTACGAGACCTTCGTCCAAAATCTACTGAGGGAGCCGGATCTTACAACACGGAAGGTTAAAGGACGACTTCTAGACGAGGAGCGACGCCGGACCCAGTTAGAAGCCGCGCAGGAGACTTCCGCATCAAGTGCACTCATCTCCAAGAAAGGCAAGAATGACAAGTTAGTGTACAAAAACAGTAAGAAGAATAGTGTGCAGAGTGGAAAAAGTGGTGATAGTAATAGTGTTAAATGTTACAAATGTCAGAGGTTAGGGCATATTAGCAAGTTTTGTCCAGAAGTTAAATGTTTTAACTGTCACGAGTATGGTCATTGGGCATCAGATTGTACCAAAATGAAATCAAATAATGGAAAAAGGGACGACAATGGAAATTCCAATAAAACGGGGAAGACTATAGCCTGTATCAGTGTGTTCGCAATGGTGTCAATGAACAGTTATGATGTTTGGTACCTTGACTCGGCAGCGTCAGAACATATGACGTCTAAAAGAGAGTTGCTTTCCTCCTATTCAGAGTTTAAGGGCAATGTTAAGATTGGACAAGGGCAACTCCCAGTTAGTGGAAAAGGTATTGTCAAACTTGCATTATCTGATAAGTGTGGTGGTAATGTGCTTGAGATGAGAAATGTTTTGCACGTTCCAGATTTAGCATTCAATTTGATTTCAGTTGGGCGCTTAGCCAAGAATGATGTATTTGTTCACTTTAACAAAGAAGGTGCTAAAGGTATGTATAATGATGAGTGCGTGTTTACAAGTCTAGAATCAAATGGGTTGTATTTGTTGGAACCTAATCACAGTGTAGCTTGTATATCGAATGCTGATGTCAGTGAAGATGAGATGAGTGATGAAATTGAAGCTGTAGCCTTGCGAGCAGTGAGTTCAGATTTGTGGCATGTAAGGTTAGGGCATCCACATGAAGCTGCTATGCAGAAAATTCCATATTTGTCAGGTTTAAAGAGTGAGAATAAGAGTTGTGATGTGTGTGTTCCGGGGAAGATGACTAGATGTAGTTTCCCGCAGAAGAGTGAACGCCAATGCAGTAAACCACTGGAATTGGTACATAGTGATTTGTTAACATCTCCTGTTAAATCAAATGGTGGTCATAAATACATGATGAGTTTTGTGGATGATTATTCCAGATTTACAGTTGTTAAATTCTTGAAAAGCAAAGGTGAGGCTTTCTCAAAGTTTTTGGAGTATCAAGCTGAAGTAGAAAAAAAGCATGACTTGAAACTTAAATGCTTTCAAACAGATGGAGGTGGCGAATATTGTGGTAATAAATTCGAGACCTATTTGAAAGCGAATGGGATAGGTCATAGAAAGACTGTAGCTTATACTCCAAAACAAAATGGTACAGCTGAGAGGTTTAATAGGATTGCAGAAGATAAGATAAGGTGTTTGTTAGTGCAGTCAGGTTTGTCAGATTCGTTTTGGGCTCAAGCAGCCAACACTGCTTGCCTTACTAGGAATCTATGTCCATCTAGGGCTATTGGGAATCAGATCCCATATGAAATGTGGAAGGGAGAGAGTGCTGAAAAAGAATATCCAAGGTTACGTGCATTTGGTTGTAAAGCTTGGTTATTTCAGAAAGTAGGTAAATTTCAGCCCCGAGCAGTGAGATGTGTATTATTCATAGGTTATGAAAACAATGTGAAAGGGTATAAATTGTTTAATCTTGAGACTAAATCATTTGTGATTGGATATCATGTAAAATTTGATGAAAGTATATTTCCCATGGTAGAACAGGTTAGGCCTACTATTAAGCATGTTCAAACTGATGTTATGATAAGAAATTATTGTAGTGATGAGTCAGAGATTGAGATTGAAAGCAATGTCCAAGAGAATGATAAAAATGTGATTGAGGCTGAAAATAATGAGAACGTTTTGAGAAGGAGTGAAAGGTTAAGGAAGCGTAAAGAATGTTCTTGCTGTAATTTGTCGGTATATGTTGCTGATTATATCGAAGAACCATTGAGTGTGAGTGAGGCATTGAATGGGGAGTTCTCTGATGAATGGAGAGATGCAATGAAATGCGAGTTAGACAGTATCCAACGTAAAGGGACATTTATTTTGGTTGACAGGCCTTCTGGTAGAAATGTGTTGGGTTGTAAGTGGGTTTTGAAACTTAAGAGAAATCCAGATGGTACTGTTAATAGATTTAAGGCGAGATTGGTAGCACAAGGTTTTTCCCAAGTGCCAGGGGTAGACTTGAATGAAACTTCTGCTCCAGTAATTAAAAGAAAAACGATTCGACTGATGATGGCCATAACTGTCATTAATGGGTGGGTTCAGGAACATATTGATGTGCTCACAGCATATTTGCACACTGAGTTGAATGAGGAAGTTTTCATGGAACAACCTAAATATTTTGAGGTGGAAAAAAATAGTGTAAATTGCTCAAAAGCTTGTATGGGCTTAAACAAAGTGCTATGGAATGGCATTCGACCTTGTATATGAATTTGTCAGAATTAGGTTTGAAACCTCTGGTGAAGGATCCATGTGTGTTTGTTAACAAAGATAAGGATGTGTTCATTGGTGTTTATGTTGATGACTTGGCATGCTGGGGAAAAAGACAACGGGTTGAATGGTTCAAAGAAGAGTTGGACATTAGATTGGAGATTAAGAAGTTAGGAAATATGACCAACTTTCTTTCTATGAATGTGGAGTACAGGGAAGGAGTAATGTCTGTTCATCAAACTGACTACATTAAAAGGGTATTGAAAGAATTCAAACAAGAATGTTGCAGAATTGTTTACGAAGTCATTGAATGGGCCAAAGACCCAGAGTTTCATAAAGATCCTCAATTTGGTTTAGTTTATAACAGGAACTGAATTTTTTGGTATTTTTGTTGAATTAAAGGATTGTCATTGTTTGAGGTTAATTACCAGGGGATGTGTTGGAGTTGGTAGTTAACAATTTAAGTTGGCAGCATTGATTTCATATTTTAGTATTCCTTGTGTTGTTTGTGCCTTGTAGCGTGATGGACGTGTAAATATACGATCTACTATTTCGTTAACAAACTCTCGTTATTTCCACCGAAACTTGAAGATTAGTTAACAACAAGGATAACCCACCACCATAAGCCAACAACATGTCATCAACATAAGCCACCAACATAAGCTATCAATATAAGTCACCAACATATGTCATCAACATAAGCCACCACCATAAACCACCACAATAAGCCACTAACATAAGCCACCAGCATAAACCACCACCATAAGCCACCTACATAAGCCATCAACCTAAGCCATCAACCTAAGACATTAACCTAAGCCATTAACATAAACGATCAACATAGGCCACCAACATAAACCATCAACATAAGCCACCACCATAAGCCAACAACATATGTCATCAACATAAGCCACCACCATAAGCAATCAACATAATTCACCAACATATGTCATCAACATAAGCCACCAACCTAAAACATTAACCTAAGCCATTAACATAAATCATCAACATAGGCCACCAGCATAAACCATTAACATAAGCCACCACCATAAGCCAACAACATGTCGTCAACATAAGCCACCAACAAAAGCTATCAACATAAGTCACCAGCATATGCCATCAACATAAGCCACCACCATAAACCACCACCATAAGCCACTAACATAAGCCACCAGCATAAGCCACCACCATAAGCCACCAACAAAAGACATCAACCTAAGCCATCAACCTAAGACATTAACCTAAGCCATTAACATAAACCATCAACATAGGCCACCAACATAAACCATCAACATAAGCCACCACCACAAGCCAACAACATATGTCATCAACATAAGCCACCAACATAAGCTATCAACATAAGTCACCAACATATGTCATCAACATAAGCCTCCAACATAAGCCATCAACATAAGCCACCACCATAAACCATCAACATAAACCACCAAAATAAGCCAACAACATATGTCATCAACAAAAGCCATCCACATATGCCACCAACATCATCCTGCATAAAACGTGAACACACAACATCATTCTTTCACCACAAGTGTTCAGAAGTTTGTAGTAGGCGGATCGACTATACAAGTCAGTGGCTACTATGGAATATACTATAACCAATAAAGGTAAACCACGTGTCCTGTATCATGGGTACTCTTATAACTATAAGCGAGAAAATGCGAATGGCATCATATTATGGCAGTGCTCAAAACAAAGAACAACAAAATATCTAGGTCATCTAAAAAGTAAACATGGTGAGGTCTTAAGTGTGGGTACTCATCAATGTGGTATACCAAATGAAACACCGTTAGTGATAACAAAACATGATCAAAAGAACAAGAAAAAGCAAGCCCAACAAAAACATAGTGTTACTCAACATAGTGACTTCCTTGTGAAAAAACATTTATCTCCTCAAAAAGTCATGTTAGGACAGTTGTCAACGTTCAAAAACCCCGTAACACTATCAAAAGCAACACAGACTCTTCAAGAGGTCCCTTTTGAAAAGGAAAAAAAGGAATTGGATAGTTCTAGTGATGTTGAGGATGATGATAATGATGGTTACAATGCCTATAATATTTATGAAGATAATATTTATAATGATGATGATGATGAAAGAGAAGAGGATGAGGGTTTAATGTCTATAAAATCATTGTGGCTTCCCCAGTTTTTAAGAACAAGAGTACCTGGAGAAAGTTATAAAAGGATCTACAACAAGCGTTGTGTTTAAAATCTATATCAAACAATGGTAAAGAGATAAAAAGTTGTATTCAGTGTGTAACTATTTAAAAAAAACACCTAAATTAATAAAAGTATTCTATGGGTATTGACTGTTTTTTCTTAATTGCTATCCCCATGTCCCACTATTAATGCAATTGTTAACCATCAACAGTCTCTGACTATGTTCTTCAAGAGAGTGCCTCAAACAATACACTCTGTCTATGGTCTGTGTACCAAGTATCATAATAATACAGTGTGGCCAAGCAATGTTAAGTCAATTGTTATGTCAGGTAAGGGATTCGAACCCTTGCTTCCTTGTACAGAAAATTTGATCTTAAGTTAAACACCTTAACCACTCGACCAACCTGACAGTTACTAATTTAATTAGTCTTGTGGACTTGAGTGCTTACAAAACTTTTCCCAGTATACATTGATTAAACCACTTGCTTGTTTTGAAATATAGATTTTGTTTTGTTTTACCATAACATCGCAGTTATGAGTCTTGTGAACTTGGTGTTTAATATAGGGTTAAAGGCATTTTAAAATAATTTTAGAAAAGCTCTTAGGTATCGTGTCATGGGTTTTAGTAATGCATTACTGTTCGTTGACTAACATTTACCGTTACACAACATTATTCTGGTGAGCTTACATGTTGTTGTTTGAGTCTTTAGTCTTTTGACTGGTTTGCTGCAGATCGCAATGCCCCCCGGTCCCGAGCTAATCGTTTCATCTCTATATAGCTACCACACCCTACATTCAATACTATCTGTTTAACATATTCTAACCTTGGTCTCCCCCTACAAGCTCTTGGGTTCAATTCCTAGCTTTAACACAAAATTTTAAAAGTGGTATGAGGACTAAAACAAGTATACTCAGTCTCGGGTGGTCCAAAATAAGTAGGGTTTGATTCACACCTCAAACATACAGCACCATGTTTTTTTTTTAAATAATGATAGCCATTTGTTCATTTTCACATTTCACACATTACAATTTGTCAATTTTCCATTTGCATTTCTTTTAAATGTCAGTTTAAAGTTTTTTGAATTTCATGATATGGAAACATGGATTTTCCAATTTGTTGTTTACACATTTTATTTTTATTTTGTTTATGTCATAAGTTCATATTTGTGAAACACGTTTTTTTCATTTTAAGATTTTGTAAAAGGTGTTAAAGTGAGTGCTTGGCCATGGCGATGGTACAGTCTGTCTATGTGTATGCAAAACATAGAGGTCTACTATTACTACTGCAGGTAAGGCTGTTTTTACACACACACTCTCTCTCTCTCTTTCTGTGTAGTCATACATCCACACAACCATACCTGTCTTTGAGAACAAACACACAAACACTCTATTTATCCCTAAGAACATCATTGACATGCACACTCATCCCAAAGAACTTTAATTATACATTTAACTTTTACCATTACAAAAATAAATGGTTTCCACTATTTACAAAAAATTAACTATTTACAATTACAAAAATAAATATTTACAAAATACTAAATCAATTAAATCTACTGGTTACAAAAGCCATGTCTCTAAACAATAAAATATAGAAATCACACCTCCTCCTCGTGGTTATAACTCCTTGGTAGGCTAATGCGTAGGTCATTCGTCTGCACACATTTGTTATCCATCAAGACAAAAGTGCATTTTCTCTGTTCCACAAGATACGAATTATAGTTGCTGGATTGTATCCTGCACCGTTTATGCGACATAGCTATACCAGTTCATGAAATCGCTAGGTAGTTCTCTACATATAGCTCTACATATGGCTTCCTTACAGCTAGTGTGCGATAGGCAGCATTAACTGTATATCACACCCAGTCCACCGTTGTATTTGTAATTCAAGTAATAATTTGAAAAGAGACGAGTGTAATCGGTTTAAAACATTATCTCTGCCTTTTTTTATACGTTTATGACATGCGTATTAACCTGAAATCAAACCCTACTCCACTTTAGTGTAAGGCTAACAGCTTAACCACTGCGCCACCATGCCTTCTTTCTTAGTTTGATTCGTTCTAGGACTTGGAGCTTGAAATCGAGTTAAAATCTCTAGTGTAAGTGGCACATGTGCTCGCCACTGCAGCGCAAAATGGTTAGCTGGTAACATTAGACAACCGGAAATGATTGTATTTCTGTTAGCCAAGCATTTCTGTCATCTGCCTACAGTATGAGCACTGTCAGCAAGACAGTTTAGTTTAGAACAAGTGTGTGTTTGTGTGTGTGTGTGTTTGTGTGTGTGTGTGTGTAGATTATTAGCCTCAAATATTAACACTTGTTGTGTGTAATGACCATCTTGTCCCAGTAACCACTGAGCAAGTTTTAACTGTCAACCCATAAAAACAGTAAAGGTTAGTTGTGTGTGGTTCATGTACTTGTGTGTGTGGATTAGCATCATGCACTAGCTTTACCTAACCCTCTATAGGTAGAGCGTTATCCCTTTCCTTTCTGACATTACCAATGACCACATTCACCCACAAGTTTTACACTTAAACCATTGGCTTGTTTTTGATTAAGTTTGGTTCGGTTTAGTTCGGTTTAGTTGGGTTTGATTCAGCTTGGATCAGCTTAGTTCCATATAGTCACCATTTTGGATTTTAGCTATTCTCTTTAACCAATCAATTAAAGATTGTCTACTCTTATTTCTTGAATCGATCAATCAGATTTTGTATACACCATTTGTCATGTATTATCCCATACCTACAACCTATACTCTCTCTGTACTGCAGTTTGATCTGAAAACAATTTCCAATGGTGAAAGACTTGTCAGTCACCATACATGTAGCCTACAATAATTCTTTCACTACCTAGCTATGTTTCATCACTCACGGTAAACATTTCACATGTCCATATCCGATTATTAGTTTATAAAATCTCAGGTCGATGACCTTGACGTATTGGGTATTTTTTGGGTAAATTCATTAGCCATGGGAAAGGGTTGACCATTCTAAGTCCTATGACACCTCACATGTTGATATCCGATTATTAGTTTATAAAATCTCAGGTCAATGACCTTGCTGTTTTGGATTTTTGGGGGTAAATTCATTGGTCATAGGAAAGGGTTAGCCATTCGTAGTCTTGTGACACCTCACTTGTCCCTCTCTAATGATAAGTTTATAAAATCTTAGGTCAATGACCTTGCTGTTTTGGTTTTTGGGGTAAATTCATTGGTCATGGGGAAGGGTTGGCCATTTTAAGTCCTATGACACCTCACTTGACCCTCTGTGATTATTAGTTAGCGAGATATTAACGGAAGTGCAGTTAGGCCCTTTTGACAAAAAATGAATAATACATTCAAAAACAGGGCGTCGCCCCAACTCCAACGACCCCTCATACAAGTCCCTAGCCTTCTTAGTTCATAAGATATTAAAAAGCCGATGACCTATTAGATTTTGGATCTTTGGTTAATTTGTTTAAAAAAACGTATCTATAAATCATTATTCAAAAAGCCCGCCATCTTACAAAAAAAACAATTGCGCATTCGTAAAACAAAAAACAAAAACGATAAATCATAGCGGCATTCAGTTGTATGCATGCTCTTTATGTGGAACGAGTTTAATTTCATATTGGCATACAAACTCCCACATGTTGCATATGGAAAGCGACTTTTACCTAAAAATTATTATATCACCCCCTAGTAGGTGTAGATTTTATTTTGGAGTGGAAATAAGTTGCCCGTAGGAAAGGGGTTGTCTGCCCGAGTAATTTGACTACTCGTACATGTCTCTACCCTTATTCCCACCACTGTCAAAACAGGTTGTGACTTGTTAGCTCTTATCGTGCACGTGCACAGGTGAACACCTGTGTGTTAGGTCATATTACACATGAACATGCATTTTCTCACGTATGAACCAAAACAGAATGCGACTTATTTCACAAGGAGGACGGTAATAAGGTCATCTCACACGTGTTCACATGTATTTCGTCACTTTCCTTTCATATCGTTATCACATTATAGTAGTGGGGGACTGGTGAACAACGCCAGTTCAACACACTGCTTTACAAGCAAAACGTAGTTAGGCCCTTTGACATAATTTAAATAAATTCATGGGCTAGTCCGCAGGAACCAGTCCAAAGGGACAGGTCCAAAGGGATCAGTCAAAAGGGACTCATGAACAATGACTCGTCCACAAGGACTCGTCAACAGGGCACCGTCAACAAAGACTCGTCCACAAGGACTCGTCAACAAGGACTCGTCCACAAGGACCTGTCAACAAGGACTCTCCACAAGGACCCGTTAGGTTGGGTTAGGTTAGGTTACACTACAGCCGACATCTTTTAAAAAGCCCGCCCTCTTACAAAAGCCATGAGTGGGCACGGGTAAAAACTAAAACAAGCATGTTAATTCATATTGGCTATCCACCGTACACATGTCTATTTTGTTGAATAACGTTTAATTTCATATTAACATTCAAAATCCCAAATGTTGCACTTGGAAAGCGGGATTTTCTAAAAAATTACAATTTCACCCCCTAGTAGGGGTAGGTTTTATTTTGGGGTTGAAATATGTTATCCATTGGAAAGGGGGTGTCAGCCCGAGTTCAACGACACATCATTTGTTAAAATCCAACCAGGGGTTGGAGAGATATCGCGTCCCCACCATCTTGTGTGGAGGAATGTGGAGCGGTGGCGGTGGCTGCGGAACTCTCACAAACACACTACTAACACCTTATGTTAGTCCATTAGTTATTGTGAGTAAACCGGATGGCTCAGTAAGGGTGTGTTTGGATGCAAGAAATTTGAACACAAATATTATTCCAGAGAATGATTCGGCACCACCCATAAAAGAAATACTGAGAAAATTCAAAGACAAGAAAATGTTTACAAATATTGACATGACTTCTTCGTATCATCATCTCGAACTTTAAAAGAAAACCAGTCTCATAACTGGATTTCAGTTCGATCAGCAAACTTATTGTTACAAGAGTTGAAGATTGCGGGATCAGCACTGATAAGGGCCCTTGATCGCAACCTGTCAGAGGAAGTAAAGGATTGCACTATCCGTTATGTCGACGACATATTACTTACCTCGGAAACGTAGAGAAACACATGAGGAATTTAACGGAATTATTGGAAGATTTGAGAAGGGCTTACTTCAAGATCAACTTGAAGAAATCGAACTTTTGTCAAAGACAGTCACGTTTTTGGGGCATGTGATTGACAAAGATGGCGTCAAACCCAATCCGTGTAAACTTGAATCTATAAGAAATTTTCCAAGGCCGATGAAATTGAAGATTGTTCGCCAGTTTTTGGGATTAATTGGATTTTTCTCAGGACATTGCCCGTCATACACTAGAACTGTTGCATCATTGCAGGACCTTCTGAAGAAGGGTGGCAAGTGGAAGTGGACGGAGGAAGCTGAAAAAGCATTTGTAGAGGCCAAGGAAATGCTCTTAAATTATGTGAAGCTAGGATATCCTGATTTTAATCAGAGATTTATAATACAGACGGACGCATCCCAGATTGGAATAGGAGCGATGCTGTATCAGGAGGATCCAGAAAACCCTGATAGGAAAAATGATCTAGCTTTCACTAGTCGAAGTCTGAAACCACTCGAGAAAAATTATACAATCAGCGAGATCGAGCTGTTAGCAATATGTTGGCGGAAAATTGTATATGGGTTTCCAGTCACGCTCAGAAAAAATCATAAAGCCTTAACCTTTTTGATGAAGAAAGACTTGTCAAGTCAAAGGTTGATGCGTTGGGCTTTATATATCCAGCAGTTCGATGTCAACATAGAATATTGCCCTGGGAAAGAAAATGTTGTTCCAGACTACTTAAGTAGACAGCCAGAGTCCACAGAAGAGAAAGTAATGGCTATTGATTTAGAAGACAGAGATCAGCGTACATTGGAAGAACTGAGAAGCATCAGTCAACGACAACGAGAAGATCCGTGGATGAACATGCTCATATCTTCTTTGAAGGGAGTTTGATAAGAGGAACACCTGCGTATACTGAAGCTAAAAAGATAGCTCGAGATTATAGTTTTTTCAATGGATTATTGTACAAGTTTGCGGACTCTGACCATACTCGATTGAGAATCGTGGTACCTGCTATTTTGCAGAGGAAAATGGTAGGGTTAGCTCATAGATCCTTTGGACACATGGGAGTCGACAAAACAGTCTCAATGCTGAAAGAAGTGTTTGTATGGCCAAGACTGAGTGAGACTGTACGGGATACATTAAAGACATGTGATATATGTCAAAGAATCAAACCAAACGCGTTTTTGATGAGACAAAACCCGATACCACTGTTACCCGAAAGACCAGGTCAAATCATTTCGATTGACAACTCTGGACCTTTGCCCAAGGCCAGGAGGGGAAACAGATATATAATGGTGGCTATGGATGTTTTCACAAAAATGGTTGTTCTTTCTCCCATACAGAAGACTAGTTCCAAACAAGTGTTAAAGCGACTCAAAGAAAAAGTGATACCCATTCTAGGTAAACCAGAGAACCTTTTATCGGATCACGGTAGTTGCTTTACGAGCATAGAATTCAGACAGGAATTAGAGAGGCTTGGAATACGCCAAATACTGTCAAGCATTCGCCATCCTGAAGCAAATCCTGTTGAGAGAGTCATGACGGAAACGGCCAAGTACTGCCGGATATACTGTGCCGAGGAAAATTGGAAATGTTGCATTAATAATATGATACACGAGTCTACTGGAGAGATACCAATAACATTGCACCGAAATGAGCAGCCTGAGAGACCATGGAGTCTGGTCATTCCTAGACCTACAGACGCTCAGCCTGGAAGAGAGTTTCGGATTAGAAGAGCTTTTGATCATCTGCAAGCTCAAGCCGATAGAAGACAAAGAAGAAATAGGCACAAAAGATATCATCGACCACTACTAGCGGGAGAAATGGTGTTGGTGAAAAGACCAGCCATTTCTGGTCCAGGGAACCACGTGTACAAGAAATTTCTTAAAATTTACCACGGCCCGTATAGAATAAGGGATCTAAGAAATAATGCCTATAGAATTCAGCACTGTGAAACGAATCACGAAGTGACAATGAATTCAGCCAATCTGAAATTGTATTATCCTCCCGAAGACTTCGATGAAGCAAATGAACAAGCCCTGGTAATGGAGATAGAAGGTAACGACGATAAATCCACTTTATTGACCAATAGGAGTATTTTAGAATATGATCAAGATCATGAAAGGATAGAGCCACCATTCAAGTGTGAATATGAGCTCGAAGAAACATATGTTGAATTAAAAGAGATAATTGAGAAAATTGAAGAAGAAAATTGTAACCTAAGAAAAGAGAATGAGGAAATAATGAAATGGGTAGCGATAGACCACACCCGTAAGGACTAGTGTACAGTGGCGGTTCTAGAAGCTTAAATCTGGGGGGACCCAGACATTTTCCCGGATCGATCTCATTAGTCTACTTTTTCCTCATTTTTGCAAAATGAGAAAAGTAGGCTAAAAACTATCATTGGTAAAAAATAGCATATTTCACTGTCACATAAATTTATTCTTCTGTTTCCACACTGGGCAAACTGGTTCACTATATCAGAAGGGTCGTGAAGTAATTTTCCACTTAATACTCTTTCAATTGAAAGAATTGCGAGATTGGAAAGCCACTTTGTTGCCATTGTTGCTCTTAAATAGGATTTTATTCGTTTCACGACTGAGAAACTGCGCTCAGCAGAAGCAGATGACACAGGAAGAGTCAGCATCAACTTGAAAAATAATAGTAGCTGTGGAAAAGCAACTTCCATTTTCAGAAGTTCAGAAAAAAGGAATGAGGAAGTGTTTGGATATTTGCCTCTAAATACATTCTTAGCTTAACTGATTTCAGTCTGTAGCACCTTACGGTCTGTGAAGATTAGATTATACTTTTCACAGAACGTGAGAATATATATATTCAAAATTTAAAAGGTTTTCACTTCTTGGGTTACAGGCATCCATTGCATTGCACACAATATCATTTTCAGTAAATCTACGCAGTAACTCATCTACCATGTTGTCTAATATTTCAAAAAGATTTCTTTTACATGTCTCTGATGTATGTATGTCTCTGATAATGTGACATTTTCCTCTTCTTTCTCCGCAGAGACTGGCATTAATAAAACGTAGTCTGAAAAGTTCTTTGGAATACTTGAGACTCTAGATTGCTTATAAACTTTCACGCCTAACGACTGAGCAGTGTCACATGTAACCGCCCATAGTTCCTTAAAATAATCATCATTTCGTTTTTCTTGCAACGATTTTACAAGACCATAGATCAATCTATGTGCCCCTTCGAAGTCCACATGTTTTTGTTGTAAGAACATAGAGGCTCTATTGGCAAGCTCGAGAATATCAGAAAAGATTTGTAACACAAACATCACCTTCACTTTACAAAGCTGTTTCAACAAACCTTTTGCTTCTGCTGCCTCTTTCTTGTTGGCTGACTTGGAAAAATACTCTAGAGCTGCTTTAACTGAAGCAAAACGTTTCTGAAAATACATTACTCCTCTATATTTACATACCCATCACGTGTCACTTTGAAGAGGTATCTCTAAAACACGTTCTCCTGGATGAAGATCACTCTGTATCTCAACAAACTTTTTGTGTCTTGCAGTAGATACAGACTGAAAAGCATAAATTGCTTTCAGTAAACCAAAAGTGTCCCCTACCACGTCTACAAACTGGCTTTGAAACGTCCACCAAAACTAAATCTAAGCGATGTGCATAACAATGCACGTAAACACACGTGTTATTGACCTTTTGTCGCAATAAACGTTGTACACCGTTTATCTTCCCTGACAGAACCGCGGCTCCATCAGATGCTTGTCCAATGCACTTACATGGATCGAAACCCACTGAAACAAGGTACTCTAAAGCTGAATTAGCTGTTGTTACAAATGTATAAAACCAATGAAACGCTCCTCTATAGAATGTTGCCCTACATATCTGACACATACGGACATCTGTTCCACTTTACTAAAAGCTCTAACTTCATCCAGGATTAAGGAAACATAACCATTGTTATATTTTTTCGTCTCTCCTCCAATATGTTCAACTATTATATTAGCTGAGATATCAAGAAATTCATTTTGAGAATCTTTAGATGAGTAAGTTGCATTCTTTGGTAGACTGTTTACTTGTGCTTTCACTTTCTAGTTTAATTACATTTAAAATTTCATCAAAATTCCCTTTATTATTAACACTATCATCATCCAAAACTGTTTGGCGATGACCTCTAAGCCCAATGTCTTGCCGAGCACAAAGTAATGCGACTTGGGCCTTTGATGCCACAGCTGAGCGGTTACGCAATATAACCAGAGGCTTCTCGCTTAGCTTCGAAATCACTGTGCTGCTATGTTCACTTACCAGAAAACTGTTTCACTTTACTATTGATGACTTATAACATTCACTATCAGCATGCTTTGCACGTTTTTCTCATATTCTTTTCCAATTGCAAAATCCAGATTTACTGAAAACATGTTCAGCATGCTTGAATCAGATTGAACGAAATGACGACACAGAAAACAGCATCTTTGTTCTCAGAGTATTCAATAAATGTATACCTATCAAACCATTTACTGTTAAAACTTCTGTTCTTATTGTATAGTAACGTTTGTTTATAAACTGATTTACGTGATTGGCATGGACCATCATAGATCGATGCACTGATATAAAATGGTACTGGTTCGTCTATATTAGAAACAGTTGCACTCACATTTTTGTCACAGAGTTGGGGAGATATCGATGCACTTGTATCGCATGGAGGTTTGTCTACATTGGAAACTTCTGAACTTCCATGTCATAAAGTTGGGAAAAGAGTTAATACTCTTGGTGTATGCACTACGCATTTTAAAAATATTATATTTATACACGATTTCAATTTTGTTTAAATTACATATAATAAAATAAATAAATCTTGAAATTGAAAGAAAATTTTACTTAATTAAATGCATTAGTTTGTTTTATATCAGATACATTGTATCTGTAAATTATCAATTTACTTAGTAACCAAGGAATTTTAAAATAATTATTTCACTAAAACTGGGGGGGGGCGGCCCCCCCCCCCCCCCCGGCCCAGGGCTAGAACCGCCTCTGCTAGTGTATACCAGGAACAAATAGTCCAGAAATAAATGAAGATGAAGAACGGGTAGGGACAGAGCGATGCCGTCCAACAAAATTACCGGATATGACTCCAAAATTAGAAAACCCGAATCATCGTGGGATTCTATAGTAGAAAGAGACCAGAAAGATACTGAGAGATAATGGGGTGGATTCGATGCTGATTGAATGAAATTTTCTTTGGAAAATAGTGAAAATAAATTTCCTCAGAGTTCGAAAATTTATTTATCTAAGGAGGGGAGATTTGTTCCCATGTGGATGGCACAGACATCGAACCCACACTCTTTTATTTCAGAAAAAGAAGAGATATTATAGGTTTAGTAGAGTTTTTAAGGTTGATGAAGGGTAAATAGGAATGAGCCCTAGTAATGACGCATGGAGTTGGTGATGCAACGCGAGGTAAAGCTTGCAGCTGGGTTATGAGATCACTTCGACAGCTCAGCGATAAGGGTTACGCATGGGACGGAAATAGCTCAACGAAACTTTCAAGGAGAGAAAAGATCCAGTGATAAACCCCTGAGTCAACGATAAATTGCCAACACTGTCGTGAAGGCGTGGCCAAGAAATCGGAGAAATAATTAAAATTAGCCAGTTACGTGCAATAATCTGAAGAAATAACTTCGCCAATGTTATTTACCCTGGAAGATAGAATTTTGAGAGCAAGAAAAGTTAATAACAATTTCACCGTATAGAAATGCCATGTCAGCACTACGTAATCGGGAGTTCACCAAGCTAGGAGTTAGTAGTGATGGAAAAAAGAAGGCACCACCTACACAATTCAGGAGCTAAATTTAATTAATATTTTATAATCCTACGATCGGTTTTTAGAAAATTTGATATATTTTTGACATTTAAGCCATGAGCATTCAGGAGGTAATTTTTCTATAATCGTGGCGACGATTACTTTAGAAGTTAGATCTGGAGAAGAAGCCAAACTGATCTTTTTGTAGCTGAATCAAATATAAACCCTGGGTGCGCCAGGAAATTCATGCAGTCTTCATCAGTCCCGTAGGACGTTATACTGTGACGCCGACGTGTCGCACTCCATGAGAGGAGTTGCTCTTCCAGTAATTATTCAACAGTGCCGCCGTGCATTTGAAGCGTCGTCAGAAGGAAAAGTACTGTCAAGCTTCGAATTTTATAAGACAATCTACAGACTTAAGCAAAGTAGTATACTTTAACTTTAAATACTTAGGCCGGCGAGGGCATTTAAGCCGTAAAAATTCAGTGAAGTAGAAGCATCGCAATATCTCAAAGTACACGAGACAACGATAGAGTAGTGAACTCTATATTTTTTATCCAGTACGTTAAGTAACCGAATTAGGGCAAACGTAGGATACACGTCTAATTTTCTTGAACTGAGGAGATTAGAGCAAGTGACGATAGATTTTTAGGAATCTATATTTGAGGCATCATTAGCCCAGTCAAAACGCAGTAAGCCTTTGGAATTAATTCTATAAGCAAAGGAGTAAAAGTCCAGACGAGGACCATAAAAGAAGCAAATACTAGATCGCAGTAGTAGTAGACACCACGAATCTAGGAGTGAACGTCAGTTATAAACATTTGCTAGACGAATATTTGCGCATTGAACGAGATACGACATCGTGCAGTAACTGTAAGGGTGCCGATAGTCGACATTGACCAGTTAGGAGAATCAGCCGTACCAGTAGAGGGTAAAAGCGAACGAGACTTTCAATCACCCCGAGTAGGAGTAGGAAGTCGACGTGAAATACTTGCAACCCTTGGAGGCAGGAAGGAAAAAGATCTACAAATACAAATACTATAATATTTGTGGAAATTTAAGTGTTAATAATTTTTAGTGATTTTTAAATGGTAACAAATGCCGTGAGTGAATTTCTTAAATATAAGAAAACCATTTTATGTAATTTTTGTAAATTGAAAGAAGTATTAACGTATTTGAAGATGAGTATTAAAATGGTGTAAACAGAATTGAGTGGGCAAAATTGTACCGTCATTGGAGACCTGGTCGCTGATCTGTGCAAAAATCATGTAAGTACCAGATTTTATTATATATGGTGTTCGGGAGACCTCGTATAACAATTTATATGGAGATATGATTCTCAAATATGAAACAGGGATGTATAAAACAGTGTATAACAATGTATTGCGCGATCTGAACAAATCATTTAATGATAAATATAACTGATTAAACGTGTTAATTAATACTCAGTAAAAGTATTCATTGAAATATTAGTAAATGATAGAAGAATGTAATGATTTATACAAGCAAGATAATAATATTAACGTCATGAATTAATTGTTTAATTAATTTTCATGGTAATTATGGAAGCCGTAGAGCTCCTTGTAATAATGATAAAGGGATTATTGAACTATTCAAGGTTCTTAAATACAATGTCAGAATTGTTTATTAAAGGCAAACGTTATATTTTTGGGACGAAGCCCAATTAAATGATGCGAATTAAATAATCTTGCTTTGGAAGGCAATTTGGCTATATTGAAGTAATTAGCGCTTTGGTGCGCATGTATTAAAATGATCACGCTAGTACGCAGTGAAATATGCTGGGCGGAGTAATTATGGGGAACAGCTGGATGCGGTAATTGATTTATGTGTGTGTATTGCTGCGGGCAAGCTTCGAAAGGGTGATAATTTATTGAGAGGCACAGCCAACACTGTCATTTCCATCAGAGCTTGGTGTACGGGAGCCATCAGTGTAGATGAAACAGTCATGGGTGCTGAAACAATTTTTATGCAGAACTTTATAGAATTGACTAGGATGAGAAGATTCCAAGAAATGGCACTTTTGCTCCACGATAATGTCGAAAATCGGCATAGGAGATGTTCTGTTCTTCTTCAGTAATGTCAGCTCAACTTTCCCTATTCCTGTTAAAAATAGTGGTTCTATTCCAGAAATTACAAATGCTGCATCTGTAGATGTAGTGCGGTATGCTCGAGAAATTCTAAGAGCGAAACCTCTTTGGATTTGTAATAACTTAACCCGAGCCCATTTCTTTTCCAGGGTGGTACGGAAAGCGGACACGCAGTACAGAATCAAAGGTACAAAAGCTGTATAATATATTATTCGTAAAACATCGGAGTTCAGACCCCAAGAAGGTCTACAAGCAATCGCAAGACCTTGTAAAAGCTTGCTTGATTTCAATTTTAATCTATTTAAATGTGCTATTAATGCCAGGTGTTTGTGAAGCACAACACCCGAATAAAGCAGTTGATCATCTAATGTTATTTTGTGGCCATTCACAATGATGTTGGGTTTTTCCACTTTTCTTCTCCTTGTGACGAACATGGCTCTAGACTTAGAAGGATTGAATTGAAGTTTGTTCACAGAACCCCATAGAGACAAGGTGTGTAAAGCAGAGTTTGTTAGATAATTCAAATTCTGCACATTACCTGATTCGCTTAGGAGAAGAGCATCATCAGCATAAGCAATAACATTACACCCTGTCGGAAGAGGTAATTGTAGGAGTTCGTCATACAAAATGTTCCAGAAACCAGGGCTGCATGTTGATCCTTGAGGGCATCCCTTATTAATACATTTTGTAGAAAACGCAGTTCCGATCCGAAGTTTCACTTTTCGATGGCTAAAGTAGGCTTGTATTAAACTATACAAATTCTTTGGGCATTGTTTTCCTTTTAACTGTGATAAAATTTTAGGCCACAAAGCATTATCGAAAGCGCCTGAAATATCCAAAAACACCAATACGGCCACCTTCTTCATTGAGAATATGTTGCGAATCCAATCAACCACATAAAGTACAGCATCTTCGGTTGATTTTTGGGGCGTGAAACCATACTGCTTTTCACTTAAGTGACCATGACGATACATGTGATACATAACGCGATCAATTATTAGTTTCTCGAAAATTTTCCTTAGTATTGGCAGGAGGCAAATAGGTCTGACTGATTTAACAGTACATATTGTTAAGGAACTGTCCTTTGGAATTACTTTAACTACTGCTAGTTTCCAGGAGGTAGGAAAGAAATGCAGGGCAAGGCATTTGTTAAAAATGGCAACAAAAAGCGAGGAAAACATAGGTATATGTTCTTAATTATGTTAGCAGATATGCCATCCCATCCGGGAGCTTTCTTGTCATCTTGTAAAAAGATGATTCGTTCTACCTCTTGATCTGTGAAGGGTACATCATCTGCAGTGTCAGGCGGGAGTTGAGAATATATCCTAATCGCTCTTTGTGATTCTGTGTCATTACTTTCATCAGGAAAGAATCCGTTAATTAGGTTTTAAGAACCTCATAATGTACTGTATTGTGATGAATGACCCGCCTTGTCTTCCCAAGTTAAAAAGAGCTGCTTTCTTCAAGCGAGTTGAATGTACCGTCCCGAAGGGATAAGGTCATGCGCTCCCCCTGTAAAGTCGTTAATTTGCCTGAGTGTTTGACACTTTAACAGACCCTCGTTATTGAGATAGGTCGTGTAAAGAACTGTAGGTCTCCGTGGCAGACGGAAGTAAATAATATTGTTTTAGATTATCCAGTAGTTGGACTGAGATCAATTCATGTCAATTATTCTTGCTTGTACAGTTCAGATCCGCGTTTCACAATGATTTAATTGTCTATTTGAAACAAATATAAAAATCCCTTCTTTATTGTTACATGACCGTACTATTGTTCCCGAGTTATAATGGAAACATTTGGGATAACTGGGAGTTTTATCCTGATTTGATTCTATCAGTAGTTTCCAAAAACTCGAGATACACGAGATCACCCAACACGAGTGTAATTTGGTAGTATTGAAGAGAGAGATGGTAAAATTTGAATGTCATGTGAGCCCAAATAAATGGTAATTGCCAGTACCATTTTCATTGTAACTCAGTAATAAGTAATACTCAATTAAAGAATAATAAGTGTGTGTTTAATTATGGAAATAATATGTGAATGTAAAACCCGAGGCATCTTTGAGCTCGTTTGAAAATTTTATGTAAGTGATTTATGGAATTGAGACTTAGATGACATTTTGGTCAGGTTCAATGGAACCGTAAACTAGAGTTTTTGTAAGATATTTGTTTAGTGATTCCTTGTTCTTATTAGAACAAGTGTGAAGATGTATTTTCAGATTTTTATGTTTTATTAGTAGCGCCTAATTTTTGAGTTTATTTAATATATTTAGAATTTGATTTTGATGTTTATTTTTTGAGTGTATCCTAAGCTTGATCCGGAGTGTGTAAATCATACAGTGAGAGAAAAGTCTGATTGAGCTGGCGGACTATGATTTGCATATTCTTTGTACTCAAGGGTACAATACATGGGTTTGTACTTGTGTTGAATGTGTATGACAACCTGTGTTTCTGTTGTAACTGTAGAAGTGCGTGTAGCTGTAATTATTAGGATCGGTGATGGGGTAGGTGCCTCGAGGCTTGAAGTAGGGTACTAACCCGGGGGTGTGGAAAAAAACAGGAAAAAATCGCACATAGGATAGCCGCTGTCAGCGCCGAGATTCAAACTCCCAGAAAGTCAGCTCATCGAAATCGGGGGTCTTACACCCTAACCAGGCAGCACCAAGGGCCACACCAGGCAATCCGAAGTGCATCCCAGGACAACAAATCAACATGTGCAGGGTGGGGTAAAGCTCACCCTCGTAGTCAGTGCAGGTTCCAGAACGCCGAGTGCCTGAAGTGTGGCAAGAAAGGTCACATCGGAAAAGTTTGCCGATCGAAATCTAGGAAACATCGAACAACAAACCACGTGACCGAAGAAGAGCTTCCAGCAGAGAACCTCGATGTTGTGGAGTACCTCAGCAAAATTGAGGTTATCGGATCGGTCAGCATAGAGGGAACCACCGTCAAGATGGAACTCGACACCGGTGCCCCTACTCAACCATGAGCAAATCAAAGCTAAGTAGGACCAAACCAGATTTTGTGTTGCAGAGAAACGATTGTAACTTCGTCTGTTACACTGGCCATCCGATCAAATACATTGACAAAACGTCAGTGTGCACCACCATCGAAACTACAACCAGGAACCTGAATCTCTACGTGGTTGACGATGTAGTAGAATCGCTCTTTAGCCGAGAGTGGATTTCTGAGTTTGTACGGGAGATCGACTTTGGTCACCTCTTCGCAAAATCCCACCCAATCCACAAGCTCTCAGACAAGCAGGCTCTGATCTTGGAACAACAGAAGCAGCTCGACAACATTCTATCTCGCTACCAGAATGTGTTCAGCGAACCCCGGGAAGGTCTCAGATCCCCCAGCGAAGATGCACCTTAAGGCTGGAGTTACACCTGTTTTCGCCCGAGCTCGAGACGTACCAGTTGCCCTCCGCAATACCTACGCCAAGGAAATCGACAAGAAAATTGTATCTTGCTTCTACAGAAGAGCGGACTACTCTGAGTGGGCATCGACAACGCACGTCGTCGCCAAGAAGAACAGCAAACAGAGTATCACAGGCAACTACAAGACTACTCTCAACCCGCGATGAACATCTGATTCCCAAGGTGGAACGTCTTTTCAACCGAATGCGCGGCGCCACTCTCTTCTGCCATCTGGATATCACCGACGCGTGCACGCATCTCGAGGTCGACGATGAGTTCAGCCACGCTCTCACACTTAACACCGCAACTCACGGTCTGATCCGCCCAACGCGAGCAGTATATGGAGCAGCTAACATCCCCGATATCTGGCAGAGGCGAATGGACACAGTCCTGCAAGGTCTCCCAGACGTCGTAAGTTTTTTTATGACAGTATAATTTTACTGATAGCTTTGAAAATCTGATGCAGGCCCTCAGCACCACTCTGGAACGGTTTCGGCAACACAACCTCAGGCTCAACCGAGCCAAATGTGTTTTCGCTCAAACGTCCCTGGAAGCCCTTGGCCACAAAATCGATGCGTCAGGCATCCACGAATCTGATGCACACATCCGAGCTGTACGTGATGCACCGAATCCGACTACACCAGATCTCCAACTGTTCCTTGGTAAAGCAACCTACTACAGCTCGTTCATCCCGGATTTGTCCACCAGAGACAGACCTCGCAGGGACTTGCTGCTCAAGGACCCTCTCATCTGGACACCAGGGGGCGACAGGGCATACAATGATATCAAGAACGCCCTAACCTCGCCCCAGGTACTCATGCAGTATGACCCTACGTTACCACTTCTGTTGACCACGGACGCCAGTAAGACCGGCCTGGGCGCAGTACTCTCACACCGGCTCAGCAACGGGGATGAACGTCCAATCGCTTACGCCAGTCGAACGATGACAACAACGGAGCAAAGGTACCCTCATCTCCGCACGAGACTCAACTTGACCAGGCCACGACCAGTCACCGCGCAGCCGACCAAGTCACTGCGCAACCGATCAAGTCACCACGCAACCGACGAAGCCACCACGCAACCGACCAAGTCACCGCGCAACCGACCAAGCCACAGCGCAACCGACCAGCTTACCGCACAACCGACTAAGCCACCGAGCCTGAGAAGAGTTCGCTTCACCGAGACACCAGCAACAGTCCAAACACCACCAGCCACACCAGCTACACCTGTAAACAGGGCACCACCTATTTCCTAGACACCTTTTATTCTCCGCAGAAGTACTCGCCAGCACCGACCACCATTGAGATTCTCTCCTGATTAAATTTCTTAAATCATCCATTTAAAAGAGGGATGAAATGTTGTGTATTTACTTGAGACAACCCGAACATTCTAGTTGCTATGTCCAGAACATTCCAATCTGGAACATTTCAATGTGGAACCTTCCATCCCCTCACTCTATATGTATGCAGCCGCAGACTGTAGACGCGAGTTACGCGCTACTTCCGCTCAGGACCGCTAAAGGTACGTCCACCTTCTGTAACCTTGTGTATCAACTAGTGCTCAATAAACCGTTAATTTATATTAACAAGTGTGTGTTAGTTATCTCGTATCTCCCACGATATAACAGTTGCTCCATTTAAATGCAGGTCGTAACCTAACAATCCCCTAAAACAAAACCCCCTTTAATGCAAAACAACTTCATAAAATCAAATAACCAAACACTATACAAGAAATATGAAATTCCCATTTCCCGATTACGTAATCGACAGTACAAGAAAACCCAATACATGTATATTCTACGTTTACTCGCCAAGGTTATGTTTATTCTTTGTGTAGTTTCTATGTGTATTCTTTGTAATCTCTATGTGTAATCTTTGTATGCTCCAAGATTCATTCATCCTTGGATTGGCAGCAATTGCCTTCATTGTCATTATTATTGTGTTATCTAGTCAGCATGGCTGAACATTCAAATAATCGGAGCATTAGCTCAATTACATGCTATGGTAATTACACTAGTTATTAGAGTGTACTTAAGGAAATATAGTCCACTATATCATTCAGTCGCATAATTTCTCCCCTGATGCTTCATCTGTGGGCACAATGATGCGCAAGAGCATACATTTGTTTTGATCCACCAGGGCCGGATTTCATTTGTTTTGGTCCTACACGGGTTATGTTCGCTTTGTCAACTGAAGCTATGTGGTCATGATAATAAGATTACAAAGGTATTCATTGCAATTCTTTCCCTTTCCCAGCATTCCTTTCAGTGTATGATCCATGTTAATTATGAGGTTAAGTTATTGACCAAACGCAGAGGTGTTCTCCGAGCATCTCTTACGAGACTTCAAAACCAAATTAATGGGTTTGATAATGAGACTCCCATTGAATTAGTAAATGTGAAGAATGAACGTTTGTTATCTTTATTGCCAGAATTTAAAGAAATTCAAACCAAGTTGGAGGATTCTGAAGAATCAAATTCTCATGAGCAGGTCCGATACGATTTCGAAGATGAATATGAAGAAATTAGGGTTAAGCTACAACAGCTGTCAAATAACCATTACACACATGCCTCGTCCGTAAGTAGCAATGGTAGGGATTCTACAAGTGCTAATACAGGTTCGTACAGTTTGCCAAAGATACGGTTGCCCGTATTTTCAGGTGACGTTACACAATTTATGCATTTCCATGACCTATTTGATTCATTAATACTGAAGAATCAGACTTTGGGTAATGTTAAAAGATTCCACTACTTGATGTCAGCACTGCGTGGTAATGCTCACCAACTCATTCAGAATATTCCGGTTACTGCACATAACTTTGATATTGCTTGGGAAACGGTTTGTAAGCGATACCGTAATTCGAAGATATTTGTAAATACACATATCAAATTATTATTATCTCCAGATATTGTTCAAAAGGGGTCATCTTCTAGTTCAGGGGTCTCCAAACTACGGCCCGAGGGCCACATCCGGCCCGCGGACAGATTTTGTCCGGCCCGCGGAGAGCTAGCATACTTGAAAACTCCTTTTAGAGAACATATTTTTTATAGCAAATTAAATTTAGTTTACTGAAGTATTCTAATTTTATGTTGAATAATTATTAATATGACATCTACATTGATATGGTCATGGGCTCATAACATTGTTGTAGGCTTATTGTTATTGTTTTTGTGATAAGTTGGATAAAGAAACACAGAATTGTAATGAGTAAAGACATGTATAACATGCAGACATATGAAATACTAATGAGATTTATGTAATTGAGATTTTCCACTGACAATAGTTTGTAGTTGTGGACTAATTTTACTTGTACCAATTATTAAAAGAGATTTAAGATGCTCATCAGTTAATTTAGATCTGTAAATAGTGTTTGTGTACTTCATTTTGGAGAAGGTCTTCTCACACAAATAAGTAGTACCAAAAACAGAAAACAGCCCACGAGCAAATTTATGCAAATTATCAAATTGTGTCAGTGGAAGACTCTTATAAAATTCCAACAAAGATGAGTTTTGATATTTGTTCTTAATTATATCACTGCACTGTAGTTCAATCATTTCCATTTGAAGTTCCGGGGCTAGGGTTTCAATGTCAGTATCAAAAGGATCCTGAAAAATCTTAATTTGATTCGCAAAGGCATCGAAGTCCGAGAAACGAGTATCAAAATTTATTTTCAAAGCACTCAAAGTTTCGATTGCAAAATCGATAGGAAACTCAATCTCAGTGGTGTGGCTGAATATTTCACATGTTTTAAAATGTGAAAAACATTTACTTCGTAGTTGTGATTGAAACAGTATCAATTTCTTCCGGAATGATTTGATATTAGTGTATAAATTAGGAAGATGCTGGTTTTCTCCTTGCAATCTCAAATTCAGTTCGTTCACATGTTTTGTCAAATCAACATAGAATGCTAACTTCCACAGCCATGCGTTGTTTTGTAATTCAGTAAGAGGGCGATGCTTTTCATTCAAAAAAAATTCGATCACTGCTCGAAGTTCAAAAAAGCGCTGAAGGACTTTCCCACAACTAAGCCAACGTACGGCAGTATGATAAGGTAAGTCATTTTCTCCAATCTCTTCAATAAATTGTCGGTGATTCAGCCCAAAAGATCTCATAAAATTAACAGTTGATATGACTGGTTTCAGAACTTCAGACATATCCAAACATTTTCCGCACAAAGACTGTTGATGAATGATACAATGTAAGACTAATGGTTTTGAACCACCGTCATTTTCTACAGCCTTTGACACAAGAGCGACCACTCCTTTATCTTTCCCACTCATGTTTTTGCCTCCATCAGTTGTAATACATTTCAAGTTTTTCCATCAAAGGTTCTTTTGATTAATGGCCATTTCAACTCCTTTAAAAATATCTGTACCAGTAGTTGTGCCATGAATACTATACATATCAAGAAGTTCTTCATGCACTTCATAGCTTTTATCTACTCCTCGAATATAAATCAACGCCTGAGCAGTATCTGACACATCCGTTGACTCATCCAAGGCCAAAGAAAACCACTCAACATCTCCATTTTTGTCGAACAGTTGAGAGGATATATTTTCAGCGATGTTTTCTACCCTTCGAGCCACAGTGTTTGCTGACATACTGACAGTTTTTAATAAATTTACCTTTTCAGGGCACATTTCTTCGGCTGCAGCAATTATGCATTCTTTGATCATTTCTCCATCGGTGAATGGTTTTCCACGTTTTGCAATTTCAAGAGCCACACGAAAGCTGGCACGAGTTGCAGCCTCTTGTTCGGTTTTGAGTTTTGTAAATGAAGATTGCTGCGATTTCAATCCGCGCTTCATAGCTTCGAATTTTTCTGTCCGCAAACTTCCTGTATATTTTGAGTAATTTTGAAAATGTTTTGTTTCATAATGACGTTTAATGTTATATTCCTTGAGAACGGCTATGCTTTCATTGCAAATCAAACATAGCGCCTTGTTACTGGACTCAATTACGAAATACTGAATGTTCCACTCATCTTTGAATTTTCTGCATTCACTATCAATTTTTCGCTTCTTTTCCATACTACTAAATCACACACAAAAGCAACAATTCAAATCAAAATACTGTTACAAAGATGTCTTAAACTTAAACACGCACAAACACGTTTTAAGGAGGTACGCACTATTTTATTTCACAAAAGTGTCATAGGAACTGACTTGTGGTTGCGCAACTAGCCTTCTTATATATTCCAATTACTGCCATCTAGAAGTGAGTGGAAGACACCAGAACTCTCTCGAACCAACGAGAATACTCTGTACGTGTTATTAGCGCCATCTGTTAGCGATAGAAGGTACTACCTATTTCCGCTTGTGTCCACCAGATGTCGTGTCACGTTACTCCTCATGGCTCGTACTCTACGACTAATCTAGAAATTACAGATAATTACAGGAAAATTAATAATATGCAGTGTTGCCGTTTTGCGGACTTTAGTCCGATTTGCAGCCTTTTTTCAACGTTGCGTACTTTTTCGGACTTTTTTTTCATCAGTGGACTATTTCACTTTTTACCACCGGCAACAATGATAATATGGTTTTGGCCCTCGGAACTTACTGGAGTAATCAGTATGGCCCTAAGGCTGGAAAGTTTGGAGACCCCTGTTCTAGTTTACGCATACTGTTAAGTAAAGTACAGTCTCCGGCTTCGGTGGCGTAGTTGGTAGCATGCTGAGCTTCTATGCCCAATATAGCGGGTTCAAACCCGGCCGAAGCCGTAGGATTTTTTAAGAGCGTTAAAAATTCCTCAGTATGCATTCCTTCGGAGGGGAAGTAAAGCCGGCGGTCCCATGTCATAGATCTATGGCATGTTAAAGAACTTTCCACTAATTACACCTGTGTGAAACTAAATTGTATAGGTTAAGAATGTAAACAACGCTCTTAGGTTGCTACGTTCGTTGCCAAGAGCCGACTGCGGTGGCGTCTAGTAGCTAAGTTCTGAATTAGTCCTAGTAGTCGTTGACGGTGGCGTTTGGCGGCAAAAGTAGGAACTACTTGAAATTAAATGTCTGCAGTCCTCACTTGAATTGAAAACAGATAACACACACTAATACAGTCATCACAAGTAACACCGGTTATCAGACAGATTCTACACACACCCAAAGTACACGGGGCTACATGACCGCGTTGTCGCAGCCCCTAAACTAAGGAACCAAACCAAAAAAAAGTACAGTGTAATTTAAAGGCTGTTGAGTCTTTGAAGTTGGATATTCCATTACATGAAATCATAATTAGTCAAATTATACTTGACAAGTTACCTGAGGCTACACGTAAACAATGGGAAATGAGGAATTGTCTTCACTTACAGAATTTTTAGATTATCTTGAAAGGCGAGTTCAAATCCTTGAATTAATTGATTTTTCACCGTCTAAGGGTCACATTGACAAGAGTAGCAAATTGGCTCAAGATAGAACTTCTAAGCATGGTGTCAAGCATGGGAAACAATCACATACAAGTAATTCATACATTGCAAGAACAATAATTGTGAAGTCTGCAAGGGGCAACATCCCATCTTCAGATGTGATACATTTTTAGGTTACGATGTCCATCGTAGATACAATCCGGTTAAGTAGCATAAACTTTGCTACAATTGTTTGCTTATCACACGGAATAAGTTCTTGTCCTTCGAAGTCTACATGCAAAACTTGCAACGGTCGTCACAACTCACTGTTGCATTTCAATTCTGGGAATCATCAAGGCAATGGTAACTCGTCTAAACAGTCTCATCAGGGAGCTATCAGCACATGCTCAAATTCAGAGTCTAACCAGGCTCACAATGCTCAAGCTCGTGATAATTCGTCAAGTTATTGCACTATGAAACTCAAACCACAAACTCAAGTCCTACTTTCTACAGCATTAGTCAAGGTAAAGGATAGTGCAGGTAGGCTGCACTTATCTCGTTGCTTATTAAACAGTGGCAGTCAAAGCAATTTTGTAACAGAAAATTTGGTTCAAATTTTGGGCTTAGGGAAGACCAAAAATCTCACACCCATCGAAGGTATTTCTCAGTCATATCTGAAGCCAAGTATAGTGTGAGCATTGAAGTTCAATCTTCCATAAGCAACATACATCACAATGTTGAATGTCTGGTCCTATCCTAGATTACAAGTGATATGCCTAGTCAGCAGGTACCATATGCAGAGTGGGAGCTCCCTAGTGACATTCGATCAGCAGATCCGAAGTTTTATGCTTCAGCCAAGATAGACATGCTGATTGGTGCTGACGTATTCTTCAGAAGGGACACAGGACGAGACAAAAGAAGTTTCCAGTCCTACAAAACACAGATTTTGGTTGGATTGTGTCAGGTTCATATGAATCTACATCAAGAAAGAGAAACAATACTGCAGGAGCGTTTTTCCTTCGTAATGATGTTCACCTTCATAACCAAGTACAACGTTTTTGGGAGATCGAAGAATTTCACGAGCCAGTTAAGTCACAAGAAGAGATGGAATGTGAACAACATTTTTTCTGATCATGTTTCAAGAGATGGATCTGGAAAATACATTGTCAGACTACCATTTAAGCAGGATCCAAGCAATTCTTTACAAACAGCAATTAGCAGATACCAATACCTTGAGCGTAGGCTTAACAATGATGCGCAATTAAAGGTAGACTATGACCGGTTTCTCACTGAATACAAGGAACTAGGTCACATGGATATTGTTAATTCTAGTATGGCGACATCAGTAGCATACTACATGCCGCACCATCCGGTCTTTAAGAAATCCAGCACTACGACAAAAACTAGAGTTGTCTTCGACGCTTCTTGCAAATCGAAGTCAGGAAAGTCACTTAATGACATTTTGATGACGGGTCCTACTATCCAACAAGACTTATGTTCGATTGTTGCTAGATTTAGAACTCACGCCATAGGCTTTACAGCTGATATCGAAAAGATGTACAGGCAAGTTAAGGTTGATTCCAGTGACAGCAGCCTTCAACGCATCGTTTGGAGAGCTTCTCCTAATGAGCCTATCAAACAGTACCAACTTCAGACGGTCACATATGGTACATCATCAGCTCCGCTTTTAGCTATAAAATGTTTAAGGCAGTTGGCATATGATGAAGGGCAACAGTATCCACAAGCAGCATCTGTCCTTCTTCGTGATTTTTATGTAGATGACTGCTTTTCAGGAGCAAGTTAAGTCGACAATGCATTAATCCTACAGCGAGAACTAATCCAATTGTTATCCAAGGGAGGCTTCAACCTCCGTAAGTGGTGTTCTAACCAGCCAGCATTGTTAGAGGCGGTTCCAAAGGACTGGAGAGAGATGCAGCTTCCTATTCAGATTGATTCGGGTGAAAATAATAAGACTTTAGGTCTACTTTGGCATCCAGCGAGAGGCAGATTACAGGTCTCCACTGATGTTCAGAAAGAACAAGGAATAGGATCTCCAGTTACCAAACGCAAGGTGTTATCGATTGTGTCGTCAATTTATGACCCTATTAGATTAGTCAGTCCTATTGTTATCGCATTTAAAGATGTTTCTGCAGCAATTATGGCAAGAGAATATAGGATGGGATGATGAACTCCTAACAGAATGTCTTACAAGATGGCATACTCTGCACTCTCAAATACCCTTGATTGACAATATCTATATTAACAGATTTTTGCTTCAAGAAAATTGTACTCAGGTGCAGCTGCATGGCTTTGCTGATGCATCCTTAAAGGGCTACGGTGCATGTTTGATCCTACGCTCATCACCAGATCAAGGTCACGTAACCACGCATTTCCTGTGCTCCAAATCCAGAGTAGCTCCAATCAAACAAATTACGCTACCAAGATTAGAGCTATGTGCAGCAGTATTATTATCATAATTGGTTAGAAAGATGTGTCAGGTTCTGAATATCGAATTCCACAGTATTCGTATGTGGACAGATTCAAAGATCGTTCTTGCATGGTTAGCAGGATCGCCTTCGAAATGGAAAACTTTTGTTGCGCACCGTGTGGCCGAAGTGCAAGGCAATACTTCAGTCAAAGATTGGAAGCACATTGCATCTGCAGATAATCCTGCTGATCTAATTTCTCGTGGAACTGATCCTACAAACCTTGTAAATAATCATCTTTGGTGGATTGGTCCTGGGTTGTTACAGTGTTCAGAACAGAACTGGCCCACTTCCAGTGAACAATATGTATCGGAGATTCCTGAGCAACGCAAGATAGTGCTTAGTTGTTCAATTCACTCCAATCCTTCAGAATTATTCAGCAGATTCTCGTCACACCTCAAGCTACAAAGGGTGTTGGCATACTGTTTAAGATTTATACACAACATTAAATGCAAACATTCAGAACGGAAACATGGTCCATTAACAATAGAAGGGTTGCAGCAAACTAACATGACATGTGTTAGACTAGTTCAGTCAATAACATTCCGCGAGGAAATAGCTGATCTTTTGAAACACAATTCAGTGTCAAGACTTCAAAGTTTAGTACCATTTTTAGACAAGAATCAAATCCTGAGAGTTGGAGGAAGACTAGAGAACTCCAACCAAGACTACGATTTCAAACATCAGATGATTTTGCCCGCTAAACATCCGTTTACTGATTTAATAATCAAGAGGGAACACGAAAGACTCCTACATTCACGTAATCAGTTGACTTTAGCATACATCAGACAGTGCTACTGGATCATCAATGGAAAGTCGGTGGTTCGAAGAGTTATTAACACTTGTGCAAAATGCTTCAGGTTCAAAGCCAAAACCACACAGCAATTAATGGGACAGTTGCCTTCAGTTCGTGTCTCAAGCAAGACCATTCCGCAACACCGGCACAGACTTCGCCAGTAGTTGTGGAGTTAAGTGGCATTTTTCAAGGTAGCTCCGCTACCAATTGAGCAACATAATTTTGACTGTTAACATGTCAGTGTTTGTAAGTTAGTGAATATTTTAGTGTTTCATGACTTTGTCATTGGAACATTTCAGTGTTTCCATTTCAGATTATTGAAATCCATGTATTTCAAGGTGGGGAGTATGTATATTCTTCGTTTACTCGCCAAGGTTATGTTTATTCTTTGTGTAGTTTCTATGTGTATTCTTTGTAATCTCTATGTGTAATCTTTGTATGCTCCAAGATTCATTCATCCTTGGATTGGCAGCAATTGCCTTCATTGTCATTATTATTGTGTTATCGAGTCAACATGGCTGAACATTCAAATAATCGGAGCATTAGCTCAATTACATTCTATGGTAATTTCACTAGTTATTAGAGTGTACATAAGGAAATACAGTCCACTATATCATTCAGTTGTATAATTTCTCCCCTGATGCTTCATCTGTGGGCACAATGACGCGCAAGAGCATATACTATAAACACTGCCTATACGAAACCGGCAATCATAATAAATTCAAACGGCAAATGGCCTACAGAAAACCTACAAGGAACACAATTCACATGAGAAAGATACATTACAAACAAACTTACTTAAATGAAAATAAAATACTTAATATACCGGCATTTCAGGCAGAACAGAAATCTTCCGAGTTAGATTAGGGTTACATTATTAAATTTGGAAAGGTAAATTCGAAAACCCTAAAATTGAAAAACGTCTGTCTGTAAAATGACAGGAAAAAAATTGTGACAAAAATATAGGTAGCTATACTCCAAGCTTAGCCTCCAATAATATCAAATAATAAAAAGCCCGGCTCTGGGAGCTGTCCGCCCTGCAGATGCTATGTTTGCCGCTAGAGGCGCTGCATACCCCCCTACATGATTAGTTCAGTTGGCGGTATTCATACACATTGTGTATGCGCGAATCAAGTTATGCTACTGAAAAATATTTTTGTATAAAATTGCACCTATATAACTTTAAACTGATCAATTTTTCTAGAACAAAAACTCCTTTGAAATTACCCTAAATTAGAATAGAAAACATGATAATTTTTAATCCCAAATAAAAAATTTAAGGAAATAAGGCCATTGTATTACGATGGTATACTGTTGCGTTTCGTTTTGTAAACAAGACTCGAGAAATAATGTTCCTGGAACTAGTTTTCATGAATTTCGTAGTCCAGAGCCAACTAGGAAATTATGGATTAAAGCAATAAGACAAGGTATGTAGCCTACGCTGACCATGCGATTGAAATTGAAAATTAGGTGATCTTGTATTATTGCTCCAGTTCTGATGATGATGATACCTGACCTCCTCGTTGTCGCCCCCAGAGATCCATGTTAGAATCTAGGCTCTGCCAAGAAATTTAATTGTGTTCTGAGGGCTGGAACGGGGTACACTCAGCTACATGAGGTAAAACTGAGAAGAGGTGGGTTAGATTCCCATCTCATCCTTCCTGGACTTCCCACTTCTACTCCAGACAATTGCCGGGATGCTTCCTAACGTAAGGTCACCTTCCAAATTATCACCGGAATTACAAATGCACACGCCGCAATGACAGAGGGTAGCAGACACGGGGTTAAATGACCAAATTACTATAACGAGAGCTGCAATTGCCTATATTGGAGGGTGTTTGGGTACGAGCTGTCGAGTCCGCCTCGTTGCGTAGTGGCTGGCATTCTTGGCTGTCACTACAGAGGCCCGAGTTCGATTCGTGGTCTGTGGGCTGGAACGAGGTACACTCAGCCTCATTAGGCAAACCTAAGAAGAGGCGGGCTCGATTCCTTCCTCAGCTATTCTGGAAGTGTTTCCCACTTCTACGCCAGGCAAATACCGGGATGGTACTGGTACCTAATTTAAGGCCACGGCCACTTCCTACCCAAATTTTATCTCAATTACAAATACACACGCTATTACAGACATTACAGTGGCACAGGTTATCAGACAAATTCTACACACACTCAAGAACACGGGGCTACATGACCACGATGTTGCAACGTCCCTAAAGAAACAAAAATAACAGCGAGCTGAAGACCATAGCCTCCCTGTTCCTTTCTCTCCCGGAACGATTCCTGATACCATGCGGTGGCCAGGAGATGCTCGCTGGTTATGTATGTTTAGGTTAGCAGAATTGAAAAATAATACGTTACACGCACACATTAATATTTAAACTATATATTTACATATATTTCACAACTAAATACACTGGCTGTAGCCGTGATGGCCACTATTTAATTCGGTCCCTTTCAAGCCGCGCCATGCTTGTCCTGCTGTAAGTCAGCCATGTGCTGCATGCATGCCGCCGGAAAGCCTCGAGTAGCCTGGAGTCGCGCCAGGTCACATGATCACGCGGCAGGCCGACAAACCCCGAGACAGGGCGTCAAGGAAGTGCTGCCGAGACCAACGCAGCGGAGCACTGAGTAACTACCAACATACCGCCACACCTAAATGTATCACATTTAACAACAGTAAGAAAATGATTGATTTACATGAATCAACAGTGGTAATTTAAAGTTCTTTCACCACCAGTCCCTATGGATCGCCGAATACAAAACACACAAACCCCAACCAAAACAACTTAGGAACAAAAATGCACAGCCTATAGTAATGACAATGAAATGATCATGTTAAATCATACAAAAAGAAGGTTCAACACTATAAACAAACAATAAAGGACACTGGTCAAAATTGAACTCTTGCGACACAAGAATAAAGTAATTCACTAAACCACAAGATGACTGAAAGAAATTGCACATTTCAGTCTTGAATTGGCAATGGACATAGTTTATGTACAGAACGCTTCAAAATTCCACTGCTGGTACGTTCCACGATTTACAATCAACATAGTTTGCCGGAATATTGCCTGTTATGTGAGGAAGTATAGAACATGTGATAACAGTTTCAAAATTGGACACGTTAGAACTGATACGAACATCAACACTTTGAGAAGCAGTGACCGCAGTGTTATTTATACCACTAATTGGAATACAGCTTCTGTGTCGTTGCAACTTAAGCTTACTTGCAAGTGACTCAGTTATAAAATGGGACTGTGATCCATTGTCGAGTAGCACTCGGCACTGGTGAACTCTACCATTGTTGTCTGCCACTCCTATTACTGCAGTAGACAGCATTATTTGTGACTGTGGCTTGAATTTAACCCTGGAGAGGGTGCGAAAGAATAATCACGTGCAGTAACTTGCCTTACTATGCCCTCCTTCGTCTTCTCGAATACCTCTACCAGCTGGGGCATCCCTGTCTGTAGTCGTTTGACTGCTTGTGGGACTGTCGAAATGAATTAGGGTATGATGTCTGCCTTGGCATCTCTTACACGTATCAGATTTGCATATGCTGACATTATGATGTCTAAAACAGTTAAAGCACAGACCCTTCTTTTGACAAAATCATACCGTTGTCTTACGCTAGCCTTCAGAAAACCCTCACACCGATGTACCGGGTGATCTGCATCACAAAAATCACACTTTCCCCTTGTAGATACGTATGAGCTAACTCGACCTGGATTGTAATTGTTCCACATGTTGATTCTTGGGTGGATTTACTGTGTTCCCCCTTTGTTCCCGTGTTGCCATCATTAGCTCCAACACTTGTGCCCTCTCTTCCAAAAACGTGGATACCTCAGTGAGTCTTGGAAAATTATCACTGGGAGCCTTCATTTCATACTCTTTACGGGTAGCGGGATCTAACTTATCTAACATCAGCTGCTGAAGTAAGACTGCATGTAGCGGCACTGAAAGGTTGAGATTTTGAATAGCATTCCAATTGCATACTAAGTGGTTGTTCAATTTCCTAAGATCAGATGCTGTGTCTTTGTGACAAGTAGGTGACGACAACAGAGCCTTGATGTGTTGTGTTGCTATCAATTTTCTGTTGTTGTACCTCTTGCACACGATTTCCCAAGCTACTGTAAAGTTAGGGTTAGAAATAGGGATATTTTGAATCAATTGGTGAGGTTCACCCTTAAGTGCGGACAGTAGATAGTGGAAACGTTGGATGTTTGATAGTTTTAAATTATCAACAATTAATGCCTGAAAGGTGTCCTGGAAATGTGTCCACGTCTCATATTGTCCATGAAATGTAGGGAGGTTAATGACGGGCAATCGTACCTCCAAGGAAGCCTGTTGTGAATTACCGCAGGAATGCTGAGATAATTGATCGTTATTCTGCTCTGAAGCTATGCTCCGATCTATAAGTGTAGTCATTTTGGCTTCTAAATCATAATAGTTTTCTTCGAACTGTTCCCTATCCTGTTCATGGGTTTCACTATTTTCGTCGTCATTAATTTCAAGCTTACATTGGACATGCTTATATTCTTCCCAGAGTGAAGGCAATTGCTTCAGCCTGCTACGTAATGTATTAATATCGGAGCCTGCCACAAACTTGTCTGCATATTTACTTATACGTGTCAGTGACCCTTTAATGACCGCTCGTTGTTTCACCAACAGGTTTTTCTCACTAGACTCCATGATAAGTTTGGAAAAGGAAAGAAATACAATGATTGACTGACCTCGGTATACTGCTATGATGTGCACTTATCCTATAATCCTTTGTGTCCTCCCCATCGTGTACAGCATGCAGCCGGGATGATGTTGCACGTGCTCCAATATTCTCGCCACAGGTTGTCCGCACTCGGAAAGTGTACTCAAATGCACCGGAGGACCACGTAATATTTTAGCATTACGACACTTTCACAAATCCGGCCCGGTATGACCATGTTCCTTTCTCTCCCGGAACGATTCCTGATAACATGCGGTGGCCAGGAGATGCTCGCTGGTTATGTATGTTTAGGTTAGCAGAATTGAAAAATAATACGTTACACACACACATTAATATTTAAACTATATATTTACACATATTTCACAACTAAATACACTGGCTGTAGCCGTGACGGCCACGATTTAATTCGGTCCCTTTCAAGCCGCACCATGCTTGTCCTGCTGTAAGTCAGCCATGTGCTGCATGCATGCCGCCGGGAAGCCTCGAGTAGCCTGGAATCGCGCCAGGTCACATGATCACGCGGCAGGCCGACAAACCCCGAGACAGGGCGTCAAGGAAGTGCTGCCGAGACCAACGCAGCGGAGCACTGAGTAACTACCAACACTCCCTATATCATGTCAAGAGTGCTTGATAAAATTAGTAGTATCCCGAGTTTGTTATTGTTTTAAGTGACGGAACAGCGAGGTCAATTGCCCCTCGGTGTCAAGGGTCCATCTCCAGTGTATTTACTAATTTAAAATTAAAAGACAGAGGGAGAGGTGGTCTCCGGTATCGTAAGCCAGGTTTTGTTCCATGGAAGAAGTAACGGACGAAATGATATCGGTTACGCTGAGCAGTCCAGGAATAGCATGAACATTAACAGAATACTGTTGCCACATGTTGCTAAAAATCATATTCTACAGTGTGGAGTAAGTGATCATTCTGAGGAACTGAGCAGGATAAAATTGCAAATGTTTCTGCGCTCATCTGTCACTAACTACACCAATGACGCGAGATTACGTCTTGAGAAGAAAAACAAATTATGGAAAGAAAGAATGAATCACAAAAATTAAGAAAAGTCGTTCCTTTTCACTGAAACTATGGTACACTGACTGGCAGGGGCATATATAAGGGGGGGGGGGGCGGGGCCGCCCCCCGAAATTTTTGTCACATATACTATTTGTTTATGAATTCAATCATTAAAAACCAATATTATCATGTACTATTGTTACTAAGTGACGTATGGCAAAGTTGCAAAGCAAGGCGAAGGTAGAGCGATGTAAACAAAGTGACAATCAGTTTGCTCTGATCTTATGAGTAACAACATAACCTCTTATTACTCTCCAGTGCCTTCGCTCTTATGAACGAACAACAGTTTTTTCCCTAAAATGTACACCCTTATCAAACTTTTGGCAAATTTGCCTCTCTCTGTAGCTACCGGTACTGCCGAACGGAGTTTGAGTTGGTTGAAAACATACTTAAGAAATTCTACTTCTGAAAAGAGACTCAATGGTCTAGTATTGTCATCTATTCACAGATACATACATCTCACTGACGATGAAGTTATGAACCGATTTGGCAATGCTTCAAGAAACCTTGACTTTATATTATAGTGTGAGTTGTAAATCAAAACAGTAACAATAATTCTTTCTATTGAACCCTTTAGTATTGCAGAGTTTATATGCAAGAAATCTTGATCAAGGGGTCGCGCTCAGTTCATAGTGTGATGTTTACGTTCGCCAAACAACATGCTCTACTGAGGCAAGGGTCATAGGATTAAAACTATAATTAAGAAAGGAAGTGACAAGACGTAAAATAATAACATAATTTAATGACTATTTGTGCAAAATTGAAATGAATATAAACAACAACAATAATATTCCTCCCTGAATCTTCCCATGACAGAAAATATCTATCAACGTTGAGGAGTCAGACGGATCTCCCCCTCATAAAAATGTGGATCCAAGTTCCACTAACTTGCATTGGGATTTTATGTACGCGTAATGACTAACTACGAGGGATGAGTACTTGGATGACTGTTCGTTTACAGCGGGTAACAGCCACGATGCTTACGAACAATCATCTCGTAAATCAACGTTTACGGATATGGGACACAACACTAATAAAAACCCTTAAAAATTAATGCTGACACACAATCTAAAATATAAAATATTTACAGGAATCTCCCTCGAGACCCTCCTTCAGTGCGATGACGCATCTGACAAATGAGCTGCCAACGCGGCCAATTGCTCAATACACAAACAAGGAAAAGACAGCATCGCACGTGACTGCATGGGTCACTAATACGGAACATAAACATGGAAAGAAACCAACAACAACAAAAGCCTCACCGGCTGAGATTACCTTATATGAACAAAAATGCACGTTAAGCTAACGCTTCGGAGATTATAGTGATTCGTAGGCAACTCCCATTTATTTAAACAATTTTTATCATTGATCAGTTCTTATTCTGTATTTCAAGTAATTTTACGGAGCCAACAAGCACTCCACTAATGACCTTGATGCAATCCTTTCAGCCCGCCTTGTGAAAACAGCTTCCCCCTACCACAACTCTTGTCATCGTCCAACTCCAGTGTGTAAAAATAACTTGACCATCTGTCCCGTTATCTCGTAGAATCAACAGCAACAAATCTCAACCACATAAACATATGGTAAGACATTAATCGATATAGCCACATATGTCCTCGCAAGGTAGATAGATAGATAGATAGATAGATTTTTATTAATTCCATTTGATCAAATACATGCATTCAATACATTTTTGATATAGGACACGTCAGAATTTACATGCATAAAATAAAAGAACTAACAGGTATATATTACTAAGATTATAACTATTTATAACTTATTATAATAGCAAATCTTAATAGATACAATCTTATTGCACAACTATTTACACCTCACTCTATTATAATATGAAAACTTAATTCTATAAATACAACAACATACAGCTAGGTATTAAAATTAAATTAAAAAAGTAAAATATAGTTATAGATTCCATCACTCCTATACGCTAAAATATTCAACTACTGAGTAAAAACAATGGCACTGCAGATAAGCTTTCAACATTCTATCAAAGGTTTTTATTTTTGGGGCCAGTTTTATATACTGGGGTAGTTTATTGTATAATTTAACTCCAGTGTGAAAAGTTCATTTTTGATATATGCTTGTGTGTGTGTGTGAAATATGAATGTTTTGATTTTGTCTTGTGTTATGCCTATGAACATCATTGTTTGTTTTAAGAAAACATCTTTATTCATTAAATTCTTTTTAAAAAACATAATACTTTCAAAGATATATATGCAGGGCAGTGGGAGAATGTTTAAATCTTTAAACAGAGGTCTACATGATTCTCTAGAGTTTACATTTGCCATAATTCTAATCGCCCTCTTTTGTATCCTAAACGTGCTTAGTACATCTGGCGACATACCCCAAAATATGATCCCATATCTTAAGTATGAATGGAAATAATCAAAATAAGTATTTCTTAATGTGTGCATGCTAGTGCAGGTTTTCAAAATACGTAACGCAAAGCACATCGAGTTCAGTTTAGTATTCAGATATTGTATATGTTTATTCCATTTCAAGTCTTGTTGTATCCATAGTCCTAAAAACTTTGTTTCTGATTTATTTTCTATTTGATGACCATTTAATGTTATATTGGGCATCGCAGGATTCCTATTCTGTATAGTGTGGAAATTTAGACATACTGTCTTTTTATAGTTTATTATGAGGCGATTATCTTGTGACCATTTGGTTAACTCTCCTGTAACGGAGTCAGCAGACTGCTGTATGACCTGTTTAGTTTCACCTTTTATTACGAGTGTTGTATCGTCCGCAAACAAAATTTCCTTATGTGAATGAACGTTCTGTGTTATATCATTGATATATAGAAGAAAGAGTAGTGGGCCCAAAACCGATCCCTGGGGTACTCCAAATTCAATAATTCCCTCATTGGACAATGTTTCATTAAGTAATTTGGTTCCATCATCCTTGTGTCTCAAGCTTACTATTTGTTTACGCCTTGTTAAGTAAGACTCTACCCATTTATTAGCTAGACCTCTAACACCATATTGATTTAGTTTGGTAAGGAGGATTTTATGGTCAACAACATCAAATGCTTTCGATAAATCCAAGAATAGGCCAGTTACATGCTCCTAATTGTCAATTAATTTCAGTATACTGTTACTACATTCGTAAATTGCTGTCTGTGTAGATTTTTCCGTTCTAAATCCATGTTGTGAGTTTGATAATATTTTATTTTTTTCTATGAAACTTATCAGTCTCTTATACATAATTTTTTCCACAATTTTTGCAATACCAGTTGGTAAGGTAATTGGACGATAGTTATCTAATTCATCTTTTGAACCGTTTTTGTGCACTGGAATTACTTTTGATAACTTCAAAATATCCGGGTAAGTTCCTGAGAGAATTGAACTGTTTATTAAGTGCGTAAGTGGATTTATTATATTTTCTGCACATTTCTTTAAAATTGCATCAGGGATGCCATCAATGCCAGCACAGAATTTATTTTTTAGCTCTTTTATAACTATTCTTACCTCTTCACTTGTGACATGATTTATAAATAAAGAATCACTGCATATATGTATTTTATTATTAGAATTTAGTGTATTTACCTGTGATTTATTTATTAATTTTTGTGGAATTTCCAGAAAATAGTCATTAAAAGTGTTTGCTATTTCCTCTGGATTATTAATCACTTTATTATTTCTGGTCAGTGTAATGTTCCTTTGTATTTTAGCAGATTTTCCAGTTTCTTTCTTTATCACGGACCACATAGCCCTGTTTTTATTAGATGATTGGGAAATAAAATTATCATTATGCATTTTCTTTGCTAGTCTTATTACATTATTTAATATGCTAGTGTATTTTTTGTAGTATAAATTGAATTCAGGTGTTGTGTGGTATTGTTTATATAATTTGTGTAGAAATTTCTTTCTTTGACATGAATTTATAATCCCTGTTGTTATCCAATTGCTAGTTTTGTTATTTTGAACAGTTCTTCGTTTAAAGGGGAATGCTATTTCAAAATAGTGTTTTAGGGTGCTGTTAAATGCATTAAATGTATCATTTACATTTTCTAGTTCATAAATTTCTGACCATGTTTCCTTATTTAATAAGTCATTGAAATATGTAACATTTGATTCAGTGAATGACCTGCACTTTGATTTTACTCCATTATCATTATTATTGATTACTTCAGATACTTCAAAACACAGTATTTGTCCATGGTGGTCACTAAAACCCGGACAATAGACTTCTATTGAATGGTGATATTTATCTGTATTTATAAAAATTTGATCAGGAGTGGTTTTACTAAATTTTGTTATTCTTGTTGGTGTATTTACTGTAGGTTTCAGTCCATAGGAAATTAGTAACTGTGTTAATAATTCACAATTTCTATCAAGTTTTAGGAAATCCACATATACATCCCCACAAATTATTATATCGAAATTTACTTTGCTCATGTTATTGAGTAACAATTCTAATTTATCTATAAATAGAGGAAACTTTCCTGACGGAGAACGGTATACGCATACAATTATTAACTTAAACTGCTGAATTTTTACGGCAGAGAATTCAAAATCCTGTTCCATAATTAGATAATCATAAGCTGTTATCTGTTCATGATCTAAATTATTTCTTTAGAAGATGCAAGTACCACCATGGCTAATATTAGATCTAGAGTATTTACTAGCTTGTATAAACCCTGGGAATTGAATTAATTCGAGTTGTTCCTCTTTCAGCCAATGTTCTGAAATACATAGTGCTGAGATGTCTTTAAGTTCATTTTTAAGCATTAGATTTATGTAATCAATTTTATTATAAAGAGACTGGACATTCTGGTGGTAAATTTTAAATTTGTTACTTTTGCAAGCTTGTGTTGGTGATTTATTTACATTATTATTATCATAATTGTTATTATTATTGTTGCTAGACAAATCCGAAATACCATTGTTGCACTCCGTTAAATTTGACTTCAAAAGATGTGAATGCCAAACCTCACGTTTGGCTTCTTCTACCAGTTTCCCTGCTTCCACTCTAATGATATTACTGTTGAATTATTCTTACCATTTGAATTTACAATTTTGCAGATTTCATCACTAAGATACTCTTTTCCTAATCTATTTAAGTGTAGGCCATGCCGAGTGTGGAACTTCCTGTCTAATTTACTTACATCTACAATTTGGACTTTTGGAAAACTCTTACAAATTTTATGAATTTTTCCATTTGTAGCCTCTATTTCTACATGGACCATATGGACTCGGCACCAAGCTGACAGAAATCAGTCTACGCTGAAATTTCCGCTTGTAATGACCAATAAAATACACACACACACACTGCTGGAAATGACATAACACATTTTTCACACAGGTCGGTTGAATCAGAAGCTCACAATCTATTTAAAAATATTAAAACCTACGAGAGAGCTGACTGCTCCTCGCCACAACTCACATTGCTCCAACGGCAATAAACTCACTGAATCTGATCAATAATAAACATTACAAAGATTAATTTACCCTCCAATCTACTGTATGATTATATTAATTCAGTCCTACTTCTGAAACACAATATATCTCCGAGAGACGCTTCTTAATCGCATTGCGTAAACATATGCGAACACGATCGTCCACATAGCCACGTTAATTAAAACAAACAAACAAACAAGAACCTACGATTACGAACACATGTGCGAGCTGTTTCCATGCAAAAGGTGTGTCAGACCAAAACTAAATACACTACGTTAATCAACACAAGCAAGATATTTACAAACAAAATATGTCCCATATACCATAAGTTAACTTGTCAGATAATAAGAATATCATTCAGTACTCATCCTCGGCCAGTCACCGTCAACGAACATCTGCAGCCATCTCCCTACTTAATGCTGCTTAGCTCGTCTCAAACATCTCGACGGAGTGTTGACAGTTCCAAACTTCTTCCAGGACAAGCGATGTCATCTCTCGTGCTGATGCCAAAAGTTATAGATTATTACACACTCGATATCTGACTACTAAATTCACCGTTTTAGGTACTTATTTCCCCAGAACAGTCTGTTGGCGAATTGTCGATGATACTGTCCCTACAAAATAGTACTGTGACTATCTATCACACTGAATTTAACACACATTAGTATTAATAAAAATCTGTGTTCTCATGTCACGCAGCGGCGGCCTGTGGTCCTAGTGCTTGGGAGGGCACACAAAATAAATTATCATGCTCAGTAAAAAATACTAGCTAGCATGCTAGGCGTTTGCCAATATCCATTAAATTGTGCCTCATTAGGGAAAATACTATGTTCTACATTTAATATAATTTAAATGACCCTCTAAATCGCTATTTCATTCCAAATGTATAATATCCTATCACTAAGACATTTGTCAAAAACTCTAGACCTAGATGAAAAACAAAATTATTAATTGGTTACACTTATCACAGAACTCCAAAAGAGACCTCTTTACATAACCTTTTTTTTAACAGCATGTTCCATTATAATGAAAGTAATACTACACGCTATTTTTACAATTTTAATAACATACATTTGCATTATTCATTATTTTTCTATGGCTATTTGTTTGGTGATATATTGTTCTAGGAAGAAGCCTCCGTGGCTTAGGCGGCAGCACGCCGGCCTCTCATCGCTGGGTCCGTGGTTCAAATCCCGGTCACTCCATGTGAGATCTGTGCTGGACAAAACGGAGGCAAACAGGTTTTCCTCCGGGTACTCCGGTTTTCCCTGTCAAAATTTCATTCCAGCAACACTCTCCACTATCATTTCATTTCATCTGTCATTCATTTAATCAATGCCCCAGAGGAGTGCGTCAGGCCTCGGCAGCCGGCACAGTTCATATCCTCGCCGCTAGATGGGGGCTCCATTCATTCCATTCCCTGACCCGGTCGGAGACTGGAAGCAGGCTGTGGATTTTCATTTCATTATTTTTCTATGGCTATTTGTTTGGTGATATATTGTTCTAGGAACTGTCTAAATCTATTAACTTGTTGTTTTTATGAGCTACCCCAATATTAAGAATCTGTTCAACTACTTGACATTCTTTCCAAAAAATCTATTAAATTAAAACATAAAATTAATTATATAGTGCTTCATTAGCTTAATTTTTTCGAACGTCCAATTTCCATGTTTATTTACCATATTGTCCTTAAACAACTGTCTTTCTTTTTCCAGTTTCACGCATGTAAATAATAAATGATCAACGGATTGTTCTTCATTGCCACACGCACACAATGGACTGTCTTTTAATTTGAAAAGAAAAAAAATACGAATTTATCTTACCATGTCCTGTTAAAAAGTAGTTACATTGCTAGTTAATGGGAAGTTTATTTTTAACCCATCCTTGACACTAGGTATGAATGATATTGTCACTGCACCATTTAAAGTATTCTTCCATTCGTTTTCGTTTTACGTAATAACCTTGGAACTAATGACACCACGGTGGTGTCCTGTTTGCCATCTAGTGGTCGTCTTGCGAATCATTTCAAACAGCATCGGAAGAAGGGGAGGAAAGGGGCAGGGTATGGCCATAGATGTTGTAAGCATGGAATAAGTTCGAGTTGAACGTAGCAGTTCAGCATTCCCGCAGCATTCCAACGTTCTCTCCGGAGCCCATAACTGCTCCAATTGTTATTCCTCCTTGTAACCGTGGGCTCGCAATCTCTGGGCCCATAGCCGACGTTTGAAGAGCGTCTGCGCGCACGCGCAATAGACCTCTTCTTGTTTGTAGTTGAATGGAGTCTTGGGCCCAGTAAGGCCTGGGCCCCGAGTAGCCCGCAGCAAGGCGAATTACGTGACAAGATATGTAGCGCGTTATTCAAACATGCTGGTACATTTTGATAGTGAGGAGCGCACAACTCGGCCAGTATTTTGAGCGTTAAGGATTAAAAATGAATTACTAATGTAGGTTAATGGTAAGGAGGGCCCTGGCCCACTGGCCCGTTAGAGCCAGCCGCCCCTAATGACACGCAAAGTACAAGTGCCTACGTCCTCAGACGCGCAAAATATAATAATAACCTGTGTCTCCCGACACACACAATGTAATAAGTATACGTCCTCAGACGCACAAAATGTAATAATAACCTCCGTCCTCAGACGCACAAATTGTAATAATAACCTACGTCCTCAGACGCACAAATTGTAATCATATTGTCTTGGCTCTTCACGCCACTTATAAATGAACTGGCCCTAGGTATCGATAGGGGGGGGGGAATTATATAAAAATTTCTCAAAATAATAGTGGTACAGGAATGAAACAACTATCACTGAACTCGTAAAATTGCGCAGGTCAAGAATATGCCCATTAATTCTAGAATCGATCGTAGAGATGTTGTCTAGCCGATCTCCCGCGTTAATGCTCGCTATCGCGTGCCCAAGCTAGACTTGGTGCGTTCGTAAGCATTCATCTCCCATTGGTTCCACTTTTTCAATATGTTCGCGGTTTTTATCAGACCTCGGCCTCGTAGGAGTGTCCAGTAGTACCATCAGCCACTCACGTTACTGCATTATATTTTTTTTAGGCGCGAATAGTACAATGAACATGCCATAAGCGTGTCTCACCACGCGTCCCTTCTATTTTGAGGTAGCCACCACCTGTCCTTCTGAAACATAGCTAGGCTCTTTCTTTTCACAATCCTTAAGTATTTAGCCTATTGTCAAACTGCTGCAGGTATGTCCCCGCTGTCTCCAACAAACGCTTGAATTTTCCTCATCTTCGTCTGGCTATTTCATGACGCTGGTGGAAATATTAATTAATTGTAGAAATAAAACATCGAATCATTTATCCATCAGAGGATAAAGGGTTCACAACTCCTCCACTCACAAAATTTCGAACTTAGGATAGAGTCGATAATTTTTAAAAGACTTCCGTAGGCCAATTTGTTTTATTTCAGAATCACCCCTTTTCTATTACTTGGTCTAGCCGCTCCTGTCTTGAATGGCATTTACTCGTTTTATTTCCTGCTTGGACCTCGCCCGTTCAGCTGCTTGCGTGACGCGCTGATGCCTTAGGCAACACTCTGCCCGTCTCGTTAATGATTGTCAACACCATCTCCACTTCCTTCTTCACGTGCCGTACTCAACTGCCCCCCGTACACTTGGTTGATATAGGACGTCCATATATTTAAACTGCATCATTATTTTCGGCGCTCCCATGATTCGCTTCTTCGATACATTTTTAAATTGGCTGCATTGTAGACCGACATTTTTCCTGTGCTTAACTCTTTCACTCTGTATGCATTATTTCCTAGGTTTCTTACAATAGAATAGGGTCCTATGAACTTTTCACAGAATTTGCTGAAGATCTTCTTCTCTGGATCCGATGTAGCGGGTCGTTTCACCAAAACGAGCTGGTTGATTTCTAGATCACGGTGAAATCTCGTATTTCTCAATCGCCGTAATCTGCGATCTGCTTGTTTTCTCATGTAGGCTCTCGTTCTCTCTATTCGCAGGTCAGGTGCTATCATGGGATCTTGTGAGCAGTTAATGATGCTTTCCCACGTTCTCACTGGATACTCGTTTTTGTGTAAGACCATAGGGATCTGTCCTGTTGACTCGTGCCTGGTAGAATTCATACATGTCTCTACATCCTTAATTTTATCCACCCACTTATGATGTTCTTTGGGAATGAAGAATATCAAGTATGATGTTACACATTTTATTGCTCGCTCACTTGGATTAGCTTGGGCATGTCGGATACTGCTTAAAACGTGTTTTATACCCATGTCCTCCATACCTTTCTTGAATTCGGCGCTTGTAAAATAGCTGCCATGGTCTGACAATATAAATTCTGGTTTTCCAAGGATTGGAATAACTCTATTTCGAATACGACTGAGTACTTGTTTCGATGTAGTTTTCTGAATGGAGCATAATACGACAAACTTAGAAAACACATCAATGCACACTAGCAAGTGACGGTAACCTCGCCTACCTTTCGGGATTGGACCGAAACAGTCCAGGGCCACTAGCTCGCAGGGTTTCTGAGGTAGCAATGGTCTAGGATACTGCCTCATTAAATAGTTATTGGGCTTTGTCCTCTGACAAGGATCACAAGTCGTAATGACGTCACATATAGTTGTTCTCATACGTGGCCATGTAAATGTCTCTCCTATTGTCGCTTCGCACTTGTCTACTCTGACGTGTCCGTAACTTTCGTGAGTATGCCATGTCAATCCTCGCTGTAAAGATGCAGGTACAAGTATGCGTAACTTGGTGTGGTCATTATCTACCCATTTGTGCAGCAAATTGTTGACATAAGCATATCTTCCTTCTTTTGCTTTCGCTTCTCGAAGTGCAGGTGTTCCTGTAGGTAGCTGCTTTCTAAAGTATTGAATTAATAGCATCATCCATGGTTCCGCTTCCTGTTCTCGCTGTATCTCACGTAACTCCTCCAAGAATTCCCGGTCCTTCGGTGTTAACTCCAAGTGTTGTACCATCGCTGTTTCTTCAACATCAGGCTCTGGGTTCCTGCTGAGTGCATCCGGGATCACGTTCATCTTCCCTGGGCAATGTTCAATCTCAATGCTAAACTGCTGAATATATATAGACCAACGTGTCACACGTTCGCTGTCCATCGACGTCTTAAACAAGAATGTTAGTGCTTTGTGATCAGTCCTGACAACAATGGGGTAACCATAAATTATTCGTTTCCATTGTTGAAGCGCATGAAGGATGGCCAACAGCTCTAGTTCCGTTACAGTATAATTGCGCTCGTGCTTACGCAATTTTCGGCTGACAAATGCCAAATATGTTTTGTGTTGCAGGTTAGCTGGATCTTCTTGGTAGAGCATGGCACCTATACCAATTAGTGAAGCATCCGCTTGGATTATAAATTTGTGCTTGAAATCTGGATATCCTAACTTAATGCAGTTTTCCAGTAGCTGTTTAGTTGCTTGGAACGCCTTCTCGCATTCCGCATTCCACAACCATTTATTATTCTTTTTAAGCATTTCCTGCATTGGAGCTACAGTCTCCGTGTAACCTGGACAGTTTTCTTTAAAGAATCCCGTTACGCCTAAGAAAGCCCGAATGTGCTTGACTCTCGTTGGTGTAGGGAAATTCTTTATCGCTTCGATCTTAGCTGGGTTTGGCTTCACTCCCTCCTTGTCAATGATGTGACCCAAATATAAGATCTCGCTCTTGAAGAAATGCGATTTCTTCAGGTTTACTTTGAAATTTGATGCATTAAGGTTGCCTAATACTTTATCTAAATTTTCCATGTGAATTTCAATGTTGTCGGATGCCAGCAGAATGTCATCAATGTAGCGCACCGTCATCTCCTTAACTTCCTCGGTTAGATTCCGATCCAGGGCTCGCATTAAAGCACAGCCCGCTGTTTTGACTCCGAAGGGCATTCGGACGAAGCAGAACGTTTGGTTATCGAATAAGAAGCCAGTTAGAAGCTGTGACTTCTCATCCAATTCAATATGGTGGAAACTGGACGTCAAATCAACTGATGAATAGATGCTCTTGTTCTTAAAGCCTTTTAGTACGGCTCTGATAATTGGCGCTCTGTCATACTCAGGAAAAATGAGTCTCATGTTGAGATTTCTGGCATCTAAACAAAGTTTTGTGACTGCCAAAATCGCATTTAGATAAGGTGTAGGTGTCTTCCTTATCACTCCAGCTTGTAACATCTCATCTATAATGACCTTGACTTGACCACGATATTTTTCCGGAATTGGGTACAATCTACTTTTGAAAGGTGACCAATCCTCGACTTACATAGAATATTTGAAATTTAATATTCTCCCAGGTACTGTATCGAATACTGCTTTGTGCTTCCTCAAAATCTCTTCCAATTGTTTTCTATGTTCACTCCCAAGTTGAATGTCATTGAGCCGCTCCTGTAGTAACTCCTCAAATTGTGCATCACTGTCATCTCCTTCTGTTAATAAAGACCATATCTCCTGGGATTCACTCTCCTCATCTAGTTCCACAACAGCTCCTTCTATGATGTTATCTTCTGCCTTTCGTATCTCCTCTTCCGTCTCTTCCGATATTGCTTCCAATGCCCAAGAATTTACATCTCTTCCGGTAGTGATTTCATCCATATGCAATCCCACGTTCTTCAGTTGATCATACTCTCTAAAACTGACTGTATTCTTTTGCAAATCTATCACTGCTTGATAGTCACAAATGAAATTTGCACCAAGAATTATATTGAAATTCATCTTTGCCATGATAATGAATGTTTGCCCAAAAGTGTGTTCCAATATGTTCAGCTGTAAGTATGCCTGACGTTTACAAGTGACGGTGCGTTCAGGAATAACACCCCTCACTTTGAGTTGTGTTACGGGAATCACAGGAATATTCTGACTCCGTCCCAACTCTCGAACCAAGGCCTCCGATACCAGACTGATCTGCGACCCCGTATCCAATAAACATCTTATATTAATTCCACCAATCCTTGCGTAAATAATGGGTAACTGCCTAATTTCATCGTTCCGTGGTTTCACCGTCTCCTCCAGGCAATCTTCTGGCAAAGCAATCCATTCTTGTATGTTCGCTACTATCCATCCATCTTCAACTTCCGACTGTTGCGTTTGTAGACTGTCTCCTTTATCCAAATTTAGCATTATTTTTTTTAGCTCCGCTGCGACTTCCGTCATCATTTTGTCACCCACGCCCCTGATATTCCTCTTGTCTCAGTAGACTTCCAGCTTCCTCAGTATGTGTGTCTGGATTCTTCATGTTCCCAATGGCTTTCTCCCATCGTCCTTGCTCTCCACCTTGACTAGCGTGTAATTCCTCTAGGTAATTTTGTGATTGAGCGTGCCTATCATCCCAGTCATTTCGATAATTTCGTGCCTCTCCTTGATTTTGATCTCTCCTTCCTTTCCATCTTTGATTCCCATTGTAATTACCGTATCTTCCATAAGGCCTCCCATTTCTTCGATTTTCACGCCATTGTTGATACCCTCTCTGTTGATATCTATTGTTGCCTTGATATGACCTATTGTTATAGTTATTATCGTTATGCTGGTACGGTCTGTTTTCTACCTCTTCCTGATTTCGCCTAGGTGTGGATGTGCTTGTATTTGTACCCTGCGTTTTAGTGTTCGCCTGTTTTGGTTTTATGACCTCTGTCGTATTTACTAACTCCAGTTGTCTTCCTCCTCTATAATGATTATGAGATGTAGTCTCATCTATCTGGCGTAATATCTGTTCTGCATGTAAGGCCGTACTAACGTTCGCTGCGACTAGTACTTGTTGCACGTTGACTGGTAATTGCCGCGCTATAGTCATCACCAGATCCGCTTCATTTAAAGGGTAATCAAGGTCGCGAAATTTTAGCATTTGCATGTTAAAGAAATCTGAGTATTTCGTTTGCTGGGTAGTTTGATATTTCCTAGAGTAAAGCTCCATTCTTAAACTCTGTTGTAATGCCGGCGACCAGTACTTGCGCAGAAACGCGATTTTGAAATCTGCCATATTTCCAAATGAATATTTGAAGCTTAAAAACCGTGTAAGGACATTTCCTGATAAAAATCTCTCCATCATCCTTAACCTACGTGCTTCAAGTACCCCAGTGTCATTGTAATGATCTTCAATTTCTTTAATAAAGGCTTTAGGTGTCACCCCTGAATTCTCCGTGTACTTCTGCGGTTTATAATCGTTCGAGCGAATTACTTGGATAAGTTGTGTGGGCTGATGACCGTCCTGTGGCGTAGAACTCCTTTTAATATTCTTGCGAAACCCCTCCGTGTTTGTCGTTAATGGGCTCTCTGTCTGAGTCTGACTTTCTGCTGTGCTCGTCCCGTCCGGGCTATTTGAGTCGTCCTGCTTATCTTTCACTGTTCCCGTTTTAAATATCGAGGATTGTTCTATCGACCTCAGTTCAGCTTTAATGATCCTGTCTGTTTGTTCTTTAAGTTTACTCTTAATTTCTTGTTCTAATGCTTGAATACAAGTATGATTTTCGCCTACTGTCTTAAGGATGGTTGATCTTTCCTCTTTAGAATCGATATTCATTTTTCGCCAATCTTTCCTTATTTGCTCCTTAATCGTGCTTACTTTCTCCTCAATCTGGCTTTTAGTGTCATCCTGATTGCTTTCTATCTGGCTCAGCCTATCTTCCAATCTCGCGCTATTTTCGTCGATGGTATTCTTTAATTGATCCTGATCCGCTTCTAGGCTTTTCCATTGCTCCGCTGATTTTATTTCGAGACGGTCCATATCTTTAATTATGCCGGATATATTTTCAATTACCGCTGATAATTGTTGCTGAATGACCTTGCCGTTTTTTTCCATTTCCTTAAATCGTCCTTCCAACTTATCCTGAGCTATCTTGACCTCGCTCGTACTCATAGTGCATGCTAGTTCAATTTGCTCTAATTTACCTAACACCGTTTCATCCAGAATGCTACGTTTTTGAACAAATATAATTTCCATTTTCTTAATCTGATCTAATTGTTTTTCATTGTTTTTACTAACATCTAGGGCCAGCAATACCATCTGTTGATTAGTGTGATCCTTCATCTCTGCGGTTAGCGAAGCTAATTGGTTCGTGTTTTTAACATTCTGCGCCTCTAACTGCGAATTTATAGTGTCATTATTTCACTTTCTAATAATCTAGCTTGTTCCGCCTGATATTCATTTTGTTCAATCCTACTGTTGTTTAATTGTGTCAGCAATGATTCACTTTGTTCAGATAGTTTAGTTTTTAGTGATTAACTCTGCTCAGACAATTTGTTTATAGACTCACTTTGTTCTAACATACTATTGTTTATTTGTTCAGATAATTTCGCGTTTAATGTTTCACTTTGTTCTAACATACTATTGTTTATTTTTTCAGATAATTTCGCGTTTAATGCTTCACTTTGTTCTAACATACTATTGTTTATTTGTTCAGATAATTTCGCGTTTAATGATTCACTCTGTTCTGATAGTTTAGTGTTTAATGATTCACTCTGTTCCGCCAATTTAGTGTCCAACAATTCCTGTGTCCTCCTAGCCGCATTTTCAATGATTTCTTGAATCTGTTCTACTGTTGCCATGTTATACACTTTATATGAGACATTAGGGAAATGGCATAAAGCAATGCCCCCTGACACACACATACAATCCCCATGCACATTTAATTTCTTTACCCTACTCAGTTCATTTATAATTTACATTTAATCCCACTAGTCAATCGCATCTCTGAGTGGTTCTAATTTTACTCAATTTAATTTAAACCCAAACACATATTAAGTCATTAAATTGTTATCCTGATCTGATATTAACATCGACTAATTAACAAAGTATTAATTGTCATTTAAGGCTACCAGCCTCCTAACATTTTCATGAGTTTGACTTTCTAAACAAATCTAGTTTTAACTTTTTACTAATTGGGCGCCCGATATCACGTATATTATTTTTACTTTAATTCAATAGACAAAACCGTGAACCGTATTTTACATTGCAAACTCCTGATTTTAATTTATATTTCACACAGTTGGCGGTATCCTCTTCGCCTCAACTACTTTTAATAAAATATCACTTTCCGGTGATTAAAATACTGTCATATCTGCCTCCACTTGTGGCATGTCAGTTTTACTCAAATACGCCAACTAAATGTGTTCCAGCAGCGAACCGGCAACAAAAATACACCTTCATTGTTGCGTCAGTTTGTAAAGCCAACTACGCTTACATTGACATGTGCAATTTCTTTGCCGCTACACCACAGTGAACCGCCCCACGCTTGGCCGCGCCAGTTTACCTCCTATGAACCTTTAGTACTGCAGTGTTTATATGCAAGAAATCTTGATCAAGGGGTCGCGCTCAGTTCATAGTGTGATGTTTACATTCGCCAAACAACATGCTCTACTGAGGCAAGGGTCATAGGATTAAAACTATAATTAAGAAAGGAAGTGACAAGACGTAAAATAATAACATAATTTAATGACTATTTGTGCAAAATTGAAATGAATATAAACAACAACAATAATATTCCTCCCTGAATCTTCCCATGACAGAAAATATCTATCAACGTTGAGGAGTCAGACGGATCTCCCCCTCATAAAAATGTGGATCCAAGTTCCACTAACTTGCATTGGGATTTTATGTACGCGTAATGACTAACTACGAGGGATGAGTACTTGGATGACTGTTCGTTTACAGCGGGTAACAGCCACGATGCTTACGAACAATCATCTCGTAAATCAACGTTTACGGATATGGGACACAACACTAATAAAAACCCTTAAAAATTAATGCTGACACACAATCTAAAATATAAAATATTTACAGGAATCTCCCTCGAGACCCTCCTTCAGTGCGATGACGCATCTGACAAATGAGCTGCCAACGCGGCCAATTGCTCAATACACAAACAAGGAAAAGACAGCATCGCACGTGACTGCATGGGTCACTAATACGGAACATAAACATGGAAAGAAACCAACAACAACAAAAGCCTCACCGGCTGAGATTACCTTATATGAACAAAAATGCACGTTAAGCTAACGCTTCGGAGATTATAGTGATTCGTAGGCAACTCCCATTTATTTAAACAATTTTTATCATTGATCAGTTCTTATTCTGTATTTCAAGTAATTTTACGGAGCCAACAAGCACTCCACTAATGACCTTGATGCAATCCTTTCAGCCCGCCTTGTGAAAACAGCTTCCCCCTACCACAACTCTTGTCATCGTCCAACTCCAGTGTGTAAAAATAACTTGACCATCTGTCCCGTTATCTCGTAGAATCAACAGCAACAAATCTCAACCACATAAACATATGGTAAGACATTAATCGATATAGCCACATATGTCCTCGCAAGGTAACCATATGGACTCGGCACCAAGCTGACAGAAATCAGTCTACGCTGAAATTCCCGCTTGTAATGACCAATAAAATACACACACACACTGCTGGGAATGACATAACACATTTTTCACACAGGTCGGTTGAATCAGAAGCTCACAATCTATTTAAAAATATTAAAACCTACGAGAGAGCTGACTGCTCCTCGCCACAACTCACATTGCTCCAACGGCAATAAACTCACTGAATCTGATCAATAATAAACATTACAAAGATTAATTTACCCTCCAATCTACTGTATGATTATATTAATTCAGTCCTACTTCTGAAACACAATATAACTCCGAGAGACGCTTCTTAATCGCATTGCGTAAACATATGCGAACACGGTCGTCCACATAGCCACGTTAATTAAAACAAACAAACAAGAACCTACGATTACGAACACTTGTGCGAGCTGTTTCCATGCAAAAGGTGTGTCAGACCAAAACTAAATACACTACGTTAATCAACACAAGCAAGATATTTACAAACAAAATATGTCCCATATACCATAAGTTAACTTGTCAGATAATAAGAATATTATTCAGTACTCATCCTCGGCCAGTCACCGTCAACGAACATCTGCAGCCATCTCCCTACTTAATGCTGCTTAGCTCGTCTCAAACATCTCGACGGAGTGTTGACAGTTCCAAACTTCTTCCAGGACAAGCGATGTCATCTCTCGTGCTGATGCAAAAAGTTATAGATTATTACACACTCGATATCTGACTACTAAATTCACCGTTTTAGGTACTTATTTCCCCAGAACAGTCTGTTGGCGAATTGTCGATGATACTGTCCCTACAAAATAGTACTGTGACTATCTATCACACTGAATTTAACACACATTAGTATTAATAAAAATATGTGTCCTCATGACACGCAAAGTACAAGTGCCTACGTCCTCAGACGCGCAAAATATAATAATAACCTGTGTCTCCCGACACACACAATGTAAGAAGTATACGTCCTCAGACGCACAAAATGTAATAATAACCTCCGTCCTCAGACGCACAAATTGTAATAATAACCTACGTCCTCAGACGCACAAATTGTAATCATATTGTCTTGGCTCTTCACGCCACTTATAAATGAACTGGCCCTAGGTATCGATAGGGGGGGGGGAATTATATAAAAATTTCTCAAAATAATAGTGGTACAGGAATGAAACAAATATCACTGAACTCGTAAAATTGCGCAGGTCAAGAATATGCCCATTAATTCTAGAATCGATCGTAGAGATGTTGTCTAGCCGATCTCCCGCGTTAATGCTCGCTATCGCGTGCCCAAGCTAGACTTGGCGCGTTCGTAAGCATTCATCTCCCATTGGTTCCACTTTTTCAATATGTTCGCGGTTTTTATCAGACCTCGGCCTCGTAAGAGTGTCCAGTAGTACCATCAGCCACTCACGTTACTGCATTATATTTTTTTAGGCCCGAAAAGTACAATGAACATGCCATAAGCGTGTCTCACCACGCGTCCCTTCTATTTTGAGGTAGCCACCACCTGTCCTTCTGAAACATAGCTAGGCTCTTTCTTTTCACAATCCTTAAGTATTTAGCCTATTGTCAAACTGCTGCAGGTATGTCCCCGCTGTCGCCAACAAATGCTTGAATTTTCCTCATCTTCGTCTGGCTATTTCATGACGCTGGTGGAAATATTAATTAATTGTAGAAATAAAACATCGAATCATTTATCCATCAGAGGATAAAGGGTTCACTATGTAAATACTATCAAGTGAGCAAGATGATTGTATTAATAAAAAGTATCATGAAATGGCCTTAGTTGTGTTTGACATTAACCAACCATAAAACATCTCAACAAATTGGTTGAAAAAGTGATGTCACATAGCCTTAAAACTCATCATTTTGCACCAAATTATACAAAAGTTTCCCGGGGAGAACCCTGGACCCCCTATTCTTTGGGCCTATACCATGCCCCCTAACCCCCGGTTGGCCACCCCCCGAAATAAAATTCTATATACGCCCCTGCTGACTGGCAAATATATTTAGTGCAACCATCTACTTATAGAACCGTACCTTACTCTTGTAGGCCTATTGTATCTCTTAAGATCTGTTATTATAATAAGTTATAAATAGTTATATTATTAGTAGTATATACCTATTAGTACTTTTATTTTAAAGATGTAAATTCTGACGTGTCCTATATCAAAAATGTATTGTATACATGTATTCGATCAAATGGAATTAATAAAATCTATCTATCACACCAGACAGTTGTGCGTGCTATCTAATAAGGGAAATCCGCAGTTGAAACGAACTCCTAGTAGTAAAAGATGAACATCTCTTATATTTTACTTCAATCTACTCAACAATGTGTATTCATGTACTGTAAATATAGTGTATATGTTCCGGTATATTTTGCTGGTTTTAGCTTGCGATATCAATGCTATTACCGGTACCGGTACATGTAAATGTTAGGTGGGTACTCAGCGCTGCTAGGAGGACAGTGTTGATGCAGAGGACGCCACGATTGAGTAGGCTTTATATTATTTTTATTATTGGAGGCTAAGCTCCAAGTCAGTTGTTATATACTGGCCACTTTTGATTTGCACATTCTGTAGTCGTTCGCTATATCTGCCGACGATTTAGTCCAATTTCCGTGACGTCGCCCATCCTTCAGTTGGTATTATGAAATAATAGCGCATCGTCTCGCGTCGTCGGAATTACAGTAATTCAACATTGCAACTTTAGCCCAGTAAAATTATACAAATAGAGGCCAATCGAAGGGAAAAAATCCCGGAGTTTTGAAAATTAGTACAATTGTTCCTTGGTATCTAAGTTTCAAGAAAATAAAAAGTCCTTATGGGTAGGGGGTGAGCTCGAGGGAGGGGGGCCCTTTACAGGGGCCCTGTTTTAGTTTTTCGCTTGTATATCCGTAACTATCAGTCGTAGCGACAAGTTGTTAGAATAAAACTTCAAGATAATAACATTTACTACAAAATGGGTCCTATGCTTGTTTTACGTAGGACTAATACTTTCGGAGTTATGGGGCCGAGAAAGTACCTACATTTCAAAAAATCTTGATTTATTCACATTCTCATTGTTATACGCCTTGCTCATGAGTATTTCAGATATAATATTAAGGCTGCCAGTCACCAACGATTGTTAAAAATTAACTGGTGGTTAATTTCGTTTACTGAGAAAAGATAAACATTGTTGTCATGGCAATAACAACCTTTTTTTTAACAAAGGATGGTAACAGGCAGCATATTATGTTTGTTTGTTTGTTTGTTTGTTTGTTTCGGAAACAAGTAAAGAAGTACAAGAGTGAAGAGCATTTATTGTCCGTGTAATTCCACTCTCGCCTCATTATAATGGCTGAGAGGTGTTTGATTTGTGATGAGACTGTTGAATATAACAATGTCATTGGTTTTACGTCCCTTTTAATCAGCGTGGATTTTAGAGACGCCGGGGTTGTTGGTGAAAGGGGAATGCAAGGGCCAGCATTGCAAGACACGATGGGAAGAAGGACCGATTCAAAAATGAAACCGACGGAGTTGTTCCCACTTCCTGCCGAAAAAATTATACCAAACCAAACACCGTTGCTGTTTCTTCGAGAAACGAGCCATCTTCCTCACAAGCAAGATCTCGGCGCTCCAGTGCACATGAATTCGATTTCAAAGCCAAGTGTTTCTTTTGCTGCGAACTGATTGATGATGAGTTTCATCAGAAACAGAAGAAAAAACCTGTATACCAACGTCAGCAAGTCTACAATGTACGCAGCCTAGAGATGAAGCAAAACATGTTGGATGCTGCCACTCAAAGGGAGGACGAATTGGGACAACAAGTAACAAGACGGATCAGTATTGTCGGTGATTCGGTAGCAGCTGATTCTATTTTCCATTACAACTGCTGCAAAAAGTTATTTTCAAGAAAACTTTCAAACGGTGAGAAAAGAGGGCGTCCTGTCAATGATTATGTGGCAAGTGCAATGGAAGAGATATTCAATTTTCTCAATGACAAAGATGACTGTCAGTATTCCCTGGATGAGGTGATGGACGCAATACGTGGGGAAAAGCCATCGATGAGAGCAGTCAAAGATAAGCTGTAGGAGACATAATGGTGATCGTTTAATAATCACCCACCTGCACTCCCAGCACAAGACTGTGCTTTGCTTTCGGGAAGTGGGTCACAACATTTTGAATGCATCGTGGTAAAATTCCAGTTCGAGGGGTAGAACTGGAGAAGAAGAACGCTTGAGAGTTGTTCGAACTGCAGCTGCTATATTAAAAGAGACATACAGAGTCAAGCTCACGACACTAGTCGTTACCCCGCAAGTGATGGTTTCCTTGATGAGGCAGATCAGATGGTCCCTTCTACTCTCTGTTTTCTTGGAAGCACTTTTAAGTTCAAGAACCCAGGATCCACTGAAAGCGAAGAAAAGAGAAGTGTCTCTTTCCCATGCCACCATAAGCGCTCTACGCCCTCGTTCTTTTGTTTCCCCTATCATGCATGGTATTGCCTTCTTTATACATCGGAAATTTGGTGCTAAGAGCTTGGTAAACTTGCTAGCAAACCTTGGGTTCAGTGCCTCATATAATGATGCTAAAATGTTGGAGGTATCTGCCATTCACAATCCTCAACAACTCATACCACCCGGTGTCTTCGGCCAGTATGTGTTTGACAATGCTGACTATAACGTTGCCACATTAGGCGGATTTAAAACATTCCACAGCATGGGCGGTATAAAGTGCCACACCCCAGCACGAATGCTTCCTCCTGCTCTGCCGATATAGAGGATGAGAACATCCCCCTCTACTCAAGACGTTGGCACATTAGGGGTCCTTTCGCTGGAGATATATGAAAACATTGGTAAAAATGGGCTAAAGATTGGGTGAGGGGCGTCGATAGAAATCTTCGACCTGTTATGACAATGGAGAATGGGACCTGCTGCCCCTGCCTCCGTCCTCAACACAATTTTCTGCAAATGTGCGACAGGTTGTGGGTCGCGTTGAGGGTGTCGCAAGGCAGGAATCCACTGCCCAACAGTGTGTGGAAACTGCGAGGGAACCTGCACCAATGGCCTTCCAGGAAGATGAGATTGACGACCTGACAAGATGACTGCTTGATTGATAAACGACCTTGACACATTATTGTTACATTATAATAAATAATTCCCGATTTTCTGAAATGTTTGTACTTTCTCGGCCCCTTAACTCCGAAAGTATTAGTCCTATATAAAAACAGCATAGGACCAGTTTTGTAGTAAATTTTATTAGCTTTACGTTTTATTTGAACAACTTGTCGCTACGAGTGATAGTTACTGATATACAAGCGAAAAACTAAAATAGGGCCCCTATAAAGGCCCCCTCCCTCGAGCTCGCTCCCCACCCATAAGGACTTTTTATTTTCTTAAAATTCGGATACCAAGGAAGAACTGTACAAATTTTCAAAACTCCGGGATTTTTTCCTTCGATTTGTCTGATTTTACCGGGCTACTTGTCCTCAAAGATAGTCCATTTGTAAGATAGGTTATGTCGCTCCGGGGTCGCATGTGAAGTATTTCGTTGATTGGTCCACAAGTCTTGACTCTTCTTCTCTTCATTTTTTACATTTTGTCCTCCTTCGGCTTCAGGAATTTTCTCGGCGGAAATGCTAAACTAGCAGTAGGAACAACACCAGGAATGTCAAGGCATGGCATTCCAAGTGAGGTTAGAAGGTTTATGATTGGATAGACGTATGGCAGGAGGATTGGACAGGAATTCAAAAGGTGAGAAGTGACTTGGGAACGAAGGATCCCTTAAGGGAAAATGCCTGTCATGTAATACCAAAGTTGTTACAGAGATGGCACTCGCCTCTGAAAGTATAGACCAGCTACAAGAAGCAGTTTATCATCTCTCATCGTGGGCACCAGCAATGAACGGAAAGCAGAATTGGTTATCTTCAGAAATGGAGGAAAAACTACGGAACAAGAAAAGATAAGTTGCAATGAAAAAGAACTCAAGATCAAAGGCTATTTTAAAAATTCGCGTATGGTCTTGCAGGTAACGGGAAAATCGTTTGCAATACACATCAAGGAGAGATTGATCTTAGCTATTAAAGGGATTTACAGTATCAGAGACTTAAACCTGATATCACTCACTAATAAACGCAATGCGATTACTTGAGGCGAAGATAGTACAGACAATAACGTATGGGATTGAATGGGATCTCCTGACGATAAATCAGATAGAAGACATAGAAAGCCTCAAGGCGAGATATCTGAAGAGAGTCCTGGGCGTATAAAATTTTCAGCCTTCTAGACTAATGTATGTCCTAGCAAGGGAGACATATTTTAAAGGTGACCTAAGAATGAAATTGCAGCTGCCATCTGCGGACAATTGGTATAGGATCATTGCAGAAAGGGAGGACAAGACGAAACACGTCTGGCAAGGGTTTTATGCAATGCAACTGATGGCATGTTGACGAAACACTGGACCCGTACCAACTACGAGAAAGGATATTTACTTATTAGTGACTGGACTAGCTGTACACGGCTTTCACTGCTCCACAAAAAAAAATCACGACCCAAAAGAGACATGTATCTGTGGAAGGGAGTAAAATAGGCAAGGAAGATTACCATTGTGAGCATCAGGGGCGTATATAAAAGGGGAGCTGTGGGGGTTCCAGCACCCCCCGAAAAAAGTCAATAAAAATTAAGAAAGTGTTATTTTGGTAAAAGCATACCGTAACATAATTTCAAATTTGGTTGTACCCTAATCTTAACTTATTGGCTAAGTTATAAACAATATTAAGATTTAAATTAGAACACCGCGTGGTGTAGTGGCTAGCATTCTTGGCTGCCGCCCTGGAGGTCTGTATTCGATTCCCGGCTCTGCCAAGAAATTTTAATTATGGTCTGAGGGCTGGAACGGGGTACACTCAGCCTTGTGAGGCAAAACTTTGAAATCCACAGTATGGTACTTTTGAGATATAAATTATCGATTTGTGAAAAAGAGAAAAAAAAACTGTTTACCTTTCTGCTTAATAAATTAAGTATTTAGATATTTGCTATTCATACTCCATAGGCCATAATAGATAATTCATTAAGTATTGTGCCCAATCGGACACAGAAGACTGGCATCGAACTCGGGTCTTATCAGAGAAGACCAGGCCCATGATTCTGCCTAGAGTCGAACCATTGATCTCTGACGGGGAACAGCTACAGGGAACCCGAAGAGCAATGAGTTGTATAATGACATATAATAATATAGCATGTTTTCACGGCTAGAATGTGAATATCATAGCTGTTTAAGGTTATAATTGTCAGAAAATGCAGTCATATGTACGTTTTTGAAGTATAGAAACGTGAAAGCAGGCCAGCTTGACACTTTACTAATTGCAGCCAGCAGAGGGGAGGAGATTCAAGGCGCCGAAGGAACTTATTTCGTCTGGACCGAGGAGACAGCTCGAAATTAATGACCCTGGGAGTCCCCGATGGGCAACACTTGAGACCGGAGTGGGGATGATTGTCCACGGAAATTAATTGATTGCAGCCAATTGGAGCATCGAAATGGAATAGAATGTACACCCAGGTAAATATATTCTAGGAGAGATAATTTAGGAGTGGTCTTACACCTAAATTAAAGCCTATATCTCTAAATAAGCCTGTTAACACCGAGCTTACGCTCGAGAGGAGTGATTTGGTGACCAGCAAGAGGGGATTCACCATGGTGGCGTCATGACGCGAAGGAATAAGGCAATTAATTTTAATTAATTGGCCGAAGTGATCGCTAGCACGAGAGGGATTATGGGATTTCCACACCTAGATAAACAAGGTGTATACGTCATTTTGAAGGGAAATGCATTATTTCAAGAAGGGAGTCGCTCTCGTGTGTCCTGTGGACTACATTTTACGAGAAACCTTTATATAGGGGAAGCAGCACAGACCAAGCCAGTTCATCTTGAGTTCGTCTTCAGTTCATCGTCAGTTCATCTGCAGTCCACACGTAAACTAAACGCTGCCAGTAAGTGCGCGAAATGTTAGAGTATATTTGAAGAACAATGGAAGCGCATCACACAGCTTCTTAATAGTAATCATGAATTGCGTAAGATTTAATCTACAGAAGATATTTACCCATTATTATACGCAAGTGTAGTTCGCTACAGCGTAGCAATAATTTAGGATGGTTTTGGACAATGAATACCAGGAGGTATTGTCATACTTATAAATGACGCAGTATCGTCAGGATCATTACAGTTATGGGAGCCCGAGAGGCATCACTAATAATCATGACGGTGAAATGAACAGCATTGAAGGGAACGAGAATCGAACGCACGTATACGCAGATAGACTTTCACGGAGACCAGCGGTTGTCGTAGCTTCATCGCATCTCTGGGGTCAGGCGTTAGGAGGAGTCCGATTAAGGATCAACCTGTGAAATAGTGAAAAAGTGTATATAAATTTTATTATAGTGATTTCAAAAGTGTTTATGTGTATTGTGAATTGATATGTATTGTGTAAAAGTGAGAAAAGCCACTGATAAGAGTATGATTATCATGTGGGAAATATGTGATATCAAGTGTCGTGTGAGATATAGCATGATGGCTTAAATCAAGCGTCATGGTAGGTCCGTGGGTGGCGTGCTGGAATAATCCAGCGAAAATGAAAAAGTGAGTACAAATTTACAATGTTATTCTAACTAGATAGTTCACCATACAACGAAACATCACTTTAAGACTAAGATGTAACAGTCACTTATGTACGAGCTTTCACCACTCGTATTTGGTAGAATATGGCTTGGAACATGATTTGTTTAGGGCCATTCAGGCCTAAGATAGTGATGAATGTAACGGTAACGTTAAATGATAATAATAATAATAATAATAATAATAATAATAATAATAATAATCTGGGGTCGGTAACAGTAAAGTAAAGTAATAGGCATTTCTGGCCTAAATAACGTTCAAAGTGTGTCATGTCTAATATAAAGATACTGTATTTGGTAAACAGTAAGAAAGTAACGTGAAATATAGCGAGATACGAGAATTTTTCAGTGTCAGTGAAGTGTTGAATGAATATTTAATATGGTCAATTCTTAGGATTGTATTTGAGAACCATTTAGTAATGTAAGCCAGTAAATTTATACTTGTTGTTAGGAGCTATTTAAAGCTTTGGCTTAAGTGTAATTGCAGAGAGGACGCGGGTGCCTTAATAATTGAGTCATCGATGAGAAGTATTGTTTGAGCCGCATTGAGCGAGCAAAGTAACGTAGAATCCAGTGATTTACGTCAATAAAGTTGCGGGGACCAAGCTAACATAGCTTGTACGTTAGGTGAAAAGTTGGCTAATCTACGAGTTAGTACCGCCGTGGAGCGTACTTATATTATTCGCAGCGAATTGGACAGAGCCTGTCTGTATCCATCGCTTGCAGGAATAATTGCCACGAGAGATGTTCTTCGAGACCCCGAGAGCACATGTATTATTTGATCTGTCCTGAGAGGTAAGAATCAAATTTCGTCGTATAGGAAACGCAGATTTCCTTATTATATTTAGGCAGCTGCTGGTGAGCAATCTTGTATTCTCGTTATGATGCGCGCCAAAGCCACTAGAATCGCCCAAGAACGGCAAGACTATTACAGAATCCATCCCCAGTCATGAATGTTAATTAAGGAGCCGAGTTGAGCCCAATACACTATAAATATAGGTGGTAAATAATCAGAATGACTCAATTACTTGAGATAACACTCCGCGTAACTCCATTGTACTGCAATTGTAAACAAATATGACCTTGCTCGCAGCAAGAGGGGGGCGTTATGTAGACCACTAGGGCGACGGCCATCTTGCTCGGCCAGCTGGAACTAATTTTATTGCCTGCTTGGAAGGGGAGGTTTGGAGACCCAGTCCCTTTATTTTAAAAGCATAGTGGGACACTGAAGAATCTCGATATTTCGAAATGTAATTATGATATGATTGTTATGATGATGCCAATTGAATTAAATGATGTGTTTCAACACACATACATTGTCGGATCATTGAAATCGGATAATATTTGGCCCAGTTATTCTCTGAGGAGGAACGCTGAACCAAATAAATGTAGGCATCTTGTTAAAGTGCATTTTTGCCCAGTTCACACTAATTTATGCAGTCGGGTAGATGATTTCTAAGAACATGACACGTTTGTAACGATAATAATTTCGACCAGACCCAGAAAATCGTTGTATGGTGAAACTATAAACATTTCTATCCATGTGTATTTTGGAAGGGGAAACGTACCACTTTTTAGCGTTTCATATTGATGGGAAGAAGGAAGATGATTCACACGACACAACAACATTTGTTAATTAAGGCATAAGATAATGAATCTATGTTAATGAAAGTAAATGCCCGTGAGAAACGGATTAATGTTTAATTATTACAGAATTAATGTCATTTATATGTGATATGTGACTTTTGTGTTGTGATAATCCAGTTATGTAAAATTGTGTCACATAAAGAACACTATGGAGACTCGTAGATGTCTGAAAGTATCAGTGATAGGATGCTAGAAATAGATTTGAGTGCAGTGAAGCACTAATTAAGAAGAGACTCACAAAATAACCTTGATTTTCATTGTGGGAATTAAATGTAAATTATCCTTTGTTTGTATTTTGTTGTATAGCCATGACTTTAGATCAGTAAATGTTTTATTTAGGAATATGTTGTTTCTTTCATGTAGAGTAGTTACCTGGTCGACTCAAATCCTGAGCATGTGGTCGTATGGTGGGCAGGAACGTCCCATACCTCGAAAGACCGTGAGTTAGCTGGGATACGAACACATGTTCCACATGATGACAATTGGGTACAGTATAAAATTGTATTTGTGTGTTGTGTTGTATTTTACAACTTTGATTGTATTTCCAATACCGTAATTGTAACGGTAAACTTAGAATTTTACAAATTAACTCTTATCTAAAATAATTACACCAAGTTGTATGCTCTAAGTTATTTTTTGATATTTCTGGGTATTTGTCGATGACAATCCTCTGAGAATACTCACAATTTTCCCGGATAGTCAGCTCCCCGAAAAGAAATTGTATATACGCCCCTGATGCGCATTTTGTTGTTGTTAATATTTAATAATAAGAAACCGTTGAAGCAGAACAAGGAGAGGAAAATGGCAATGGCCCGTTTTGCTATAAACTCTTTGGTGAACTTCCCGGTATTTTGTATTGAATCGATTACCTGAACTTACATGAACAAGTTCAGGTATCGATAGCTGAAGCTGAAATAATACAGTGTTTGCAGTAAAATTTCGGTAGGTTTTGAAAGAAGTAGAGATAGTTTTGGTTTTATTTTCAATAATTAAATTTTGTCTTTGTCTTTCGCAAGCATTGTATACTAATAATCATTTCTTCTGTTGTCTCTTCACGGGAAACGAATCAACAACGTTTTGTTGTGACTTTGTAAGTATTTTCATGTGGATTTGTAGATACCCAAATTTCTTGTTTGTTTACGCATGATCGTGCATTGTTCCCAATTAATGATTGCCATGCAAAAAATGGGAAGGCGTGATTATTTCCTTCGATTGTTTGTATTTTTATAATATGTGTTGTTTCCTTGCATAGGCTGCATGGTGCAATATGCGCTAACCTGGCTGGTAACCGGCATTACGCATTGCAAGTGCGTAATGTGCCAGTAAATGATTCTGTTAAGTTGTTTCTGGGTCTGTTACAAGTAGGCCTACTCCGTTCACTAGCATAAACATTTTGAAATGATAGGCTACTATCAATATGCTAGGTCTAGTACATTTATTTTTACCTATGGTAAGTTGGCCCATAATTAAACTGTTATATCAATTTTTCTATCCTTTGTAGTTAACTTTAGATAGAGCAGCTGTCATTGTCTTCTTTTCCCTCTTTATTTCCATTAATTGTGTACTGTATTTTATTTGCTCATGTTGCACCATGTCTTGGGTACCCTATTTAGCTTTGTGTGTGGTTAGTGGTGAGGATCTCAGCCTTCTACAGGTGACTTGTGATAAGCCTGCTTAGAGCACTGCAGGTGATGTAAGGTTTGTGGAATCTCTGACAAGAGTTTGAAAACTAGCATTTTAACATTACCAGCCTAGTTTAGTAGTGCTGTACATATTTGATTTCCAAACAGGAAACACAATATGCAGACTCTTTGTGATTTCATTTTGGAGTGCGTAATGATGTTGCAAAAAAAAAAAACACACCACCATCTTTGTATCCTGTAGCTCGATTATCAGTCTTGGCAAGGTAAAGACTGTGCACGGCTCCAACATCTCCCTTACCATTAATTCTTCCCTTGACTAGAACAGACTTTTACAGAACCTGGGAGATTATTGAAAATATATGATAATATATGGTTCACATACCTTCCTGGGAGTCATTAGGAATTGAAGATACTGTCAATTATCACTGCTGCACTGGAAATATTTGTAATATTACGTAAATAAAAGTTTTTATTTCTTGCTTGTTCAACGATGGCAGCCATGACTGTGGCGTTCACATTGACGTCATATCATGTCCCATCTCTGTTGCCAACATGTCCGATATAAAATACAACAGAACTAAAATGGGTGTCTGGACTAAACCATTGGTCGCTACTTGGTTAGACTGTCTGAATGAAACCATTGGTTAGACTACTGTCTGGATGATATCATTGGTCGCTACTTGGTTAGATGACTGTCTGGACCAAAATTCCACTATTCACAGCTGATCGCAATCACTACTTGACCCCCAAAATTAACGATTGCACTACAAGCTAGGGTGTAAGCCCCAGGTTGGGTTTGTTTTGCATATAGAACAGTATTCACCACCGTAATGAAACTTGGCGCACTTTCACATTAACTTGACAGCGCTCTTTTGTTTTACGATACCGGATAAGAGATATTATAGCCCGACCCAGCACTGCCACGACGCAGTTACGTACTTTAATTCCTTCACACCTCCTCTGACTCACGTGACACGTCCTGACTCCTGGAGTCCCGATGTAGCAACATTGTTCAATGTTCATTCTATGTTTGGACTTGGCAGTGATAACATAATGCCACGCAATGTAGAAGAGAGTTTCGCTCACCCGCCTCTCCATTGTGCAACGACTTGACAACATTACATTGGCTCCCGACTCAGCAGCAGCTAGTATCGAAGCAGTTTGCTCCATTTACAGGCCGGACGTTTGTTTTAGACGAGTGAAAAATCTTAGTGGAAGCCCGGAGGCGAGTTACTGCAGTACCTGTGTTGTTATCAGCTGCCACAAGCGGTCCGATGATTGACAAAGCTGTCTCACACTCCTACTGAAGTACAGTCATTGGCAAATATAATGACGTTCTGTTCGTAAATACGTAACGTGTACTTCCGCGTCACACAATACTTCGACGTTGACTGTACTGTCTGCAAGTCTGTGTCGCCACGTGCTCAAGTCTGGAATTCCATTACATCAGATCGGTGGTGACAAATGTGAAGCGGTAGGGTGAGGGAGTGACTGTGTACAGGCTCACTCGCAGGCTTCAAGGTCAAGGGCAATCGTCTAAAACAAACGTCCGGCCTGTGCCTCGGTTTTCTCGGATGCTCTTTCTAGCCTAGTTGAAATCGCAGGTTTTGTGTGTGTTTAAATCCTTTGCTCTCGACTGAATACGTGCGTAATATTGATATACCAGTAAACTTCTTGTTTTGTTCTTATCGTTGGCCACTGGTTTGAAAGACACTGATGATCAACGGTCGCAATGCCTCCTGTGCTGTCCAAGTTAAAAAGAAAAGCATTACACATTCAAACGAGAGGAATAATATCTAATGTGCAGAATTTCATGAAACAAGAAGCGGAAAGGGGCATTGACATACCTGTAAATAAATTCGGCAAACGTGCAGCTGCGACTGCAGGAGTTTCTGAGCGTACAATTAGGGCGATAGTAAGTGAAAGAAAGGTTTTAGAGTCGATGGAAGGCCTCTCTACATCTTTATCCACACCTGGTAAAGCATGACCGCGAGCAGCCAACAAATCTTCAGCGGATAATTTTAATCAAGAAGTAATACGACTATGTATATATGATTTTGTTTGACACGAAATGAAAATTCCCACGCTTCGACTGTTACTTTCTAAGTTACAACAGGACATTAATATTTTAGGCAGTAAAGAGAGATTACGACGTCTTTTACGTAAAATAGGATTCAAATTGAGGAAGACATTATATACCAGAACAGTTTGACGGAGGGGCAAGACATTCGTCTGCAAAGAACGAAATACTTAAGGCAAAACATGCAATATAGAGCACAAAATAAATAAATTCCAGGTTCTTTGGGTTTGTCTGTTTTCATGTACTGTACTTTTCTTTATTATTTTATTTTATTTTGTGTGTTATGCTGATTAGTTTTCTTTAAGGCATGTTTCTATTATGACAAGACATGTTTTAAAAAACATGCACACTGCATGTATTTTGCAACTCCAATATTCGTATAAAACCACGCTTACTTTGCAGAAGGTTTTACGGGTAGTAAGTTAATTGATGAGTGAGTGATTAATGATCGATGGGTAGTGTCCTCTTTCAAATAATATTGTTATTTGTTTTACGTCCCTTTTGACTACTGTGCCTTTTAGAGACGCCAGGGTGCCGGAATTTTGCCCCAAAGGGGATCTTTAACGTAAATCTACTGACGTGGCTCCCTCGTATTTCCGCACCCTCAAATGCCAGTTGACCACGCCAGGATTCGATCCTGCAACCTTGGGCAGAGCAAGCGAGAACCTTTCCGTTGAGCCACTCAGCCAGCCAATTTTAAAATAACATAAAAAGTAAACTACTGGGCGTAGAATTGTGATTCATGTTTCTGTATAATCAGGAAAATGCTGTCTTTCATCTTATTCATATGTAGAAACCGTATCCTGCCAAACTATACCCAGCGGTGCGCGTGATATTTCGTTTAGTGTCTAAAGTGACGCGAGCGATGAGTCGAGCTAGAACAGTCCCACTCCTCCCACTGTTCAGTGGCCACGCCTCTCCGGTCATGCTGGGTCAGGCTATACTGCCGAAATGGCCGACACAGCTGGAATTTTTACTACTGTATATATGGTCGTGATCAAGTTCGGGACGGCAGGTGGGTTATAGGCAGCGGAGGAGTAAACCTATTACATACCTGCCAACTCTCCCGATTTAGGCGGGAGACTCCCGATTTCAGACCATTTCTCCCGCCCTCCCGCTTAACGTATTAAATCTCCCGATTTTTCAAAAATCCCACGCATAATTTCGGATTGAATGTGCGAGATGACACTCCAGTCGTCTATCGAACGGATAGACTTTACGTGTTTTGAAGTTATATATCTCGATACCGCAGTATCGCTCTGTATCGATACCGGTAATCGACAACTGCGTACAAACTCCCGCGTCCCGCGTTGCGTCGTGCTGTTATAAAAAGTTCTTTGAAGTTGGCTTCGAATACGTCCTTGTTTGAAATCGTCGATGGTTAATTCAGGGCTTGGTCCTAGATGTTTGGCATAATCACATGTGGGTGAGAGTTATTGTACGCTACGGAATATTGTATCTATTTCACACGTGAAATTATATGATTTGCGTATAACTTTGTTAGATGTTGTTGGCGTTAATATGCCTGTAGGCTATTGTGTTTTTTCGATCTGAGTGATTGCATCGGTTCCTCGGTAATATGGCGAAGAAGTATGATGTGACATTTAAAAGTTTATATAAAGATGACTTTCCGCATATAACTGAGTCAAGAAGAGGCGCAACATTTGCATTTTGTAGTGTCTGTATGTGTGATTTCAGCATCTCGCATGGTGGAAAGGGGGACTTTTCAAAACATGTGCTCTCAAAGAAACATAAAAACAATGTACAGTGTGTTGGGAAAAACCAGAAACTTGATTATTTCAAGTGTAAGGAGGAAGACACTGACAGTATAACACGTGCAGAAGTATTGTTCACATCGTTTATTTTTGAACATAACCTCCCTGTCAATTGTTCCGATCACGCTGGTCCTTTATTTAGGAAGATGTTCCCAGACTCAAAAATTGCCGGAACTAAAACGTCGGCCATCCTTGCAGAAATGTGCATTCCCAATTCTGTAACTTCCAACTTTAAGATGTGACATCTCTTGAGGAAGAAGAGAGAATTGATGTGAAGTGGGCACTGGTAGGCCAAATGAAATGTAGTGGTGGGGTACTCAAGTATGACAAATTGTCTAAAGTTATGCTTTCTAGTCTGACCATTCCGCATAGATATGCAGAGTGTGAGAGAATGTTCAGTCTTGTCAGAAAAACAAGAACTCCGTTCAGGTCGTCTCTCTCCGACAAGACTTTGGACAAACTTATAACTCTGAAGTCGATTCAGAAAGGGAAGTGTTTCGAGCAAGAATATAGCAAGACCTTTTTGAAGATGGCAAAATCAGCCACAATCACCTGCAACAACGACCAGTTATATGATCTTCGATTCGTCACTACTTTTGTATGCCTGAGTGTGGTCGAAAGAAAGGTATGCTTGTTTGATAGACTACTTACAATTTAAAATTACTTAAGTACATTTGTAAACTGGGATGTCATATCAAATTAGTCATGTACAGGTTAATAGTGTAACTTATATATTTGCTGTAATGTCTTAGCCTGTGTATGTATTATGTTGCGTTGCACCCCCCCCCCCCCCCTCCCCTCGCCGCTTCGTCGATCTCCCGATTTTTCATTTTGAGAGGTTGGCAGGTATGCTATTACTATATCATCTCCAGATTTTGACAAGAGTTGTCTTATTTAAACACAGAATGTGATAAATGTTCCGGCATAACTCAACAAATTGCCAGCGTTTCGCCCCGGTGTACCATTGGGCTCTTCAGTTGGTAAAAGGACACCTCACCACGACGCTGGCTAGCACTCACTGGGAAGGCCATTGCAAGACGTATTTGATACATGTGTACCCACGTCACGAGCAAAGCTGCAGCAAGAATATCCGAAATTCCACAGGTATCAATGTTTGGAGCAACGTATGTCTGTGAAACGTTTTTATCTGCATTGAAACTAACAAACTAACTAACAAAATCACGGCATCGCATTCTGATGTCTGACGATAAACTGCGAATCAGCCTCCGCTTGATAGTTTTTCAAGCAATCGTACCGAATATTGAGCTTATTGTAAATATGAAAACAAATTGAAAACAAGAAAAATAGAAATATGACCAAAATTATGTCTTAAACAGCGCTTTTTTTTAAAATAGGGGGTACTCCCTGTTGTAGTCAACAAAACATCACGATCCTGCATTTTTTGGCAATTTGCAGAGTCTGGTTATTACTTTTCGGGCTGATATGTTATATGATACGTTGCATTGGGTTAATTTATTTGTGGTCAACATATGTACTTTTTTCGTTTGTTAAATCTGTAACAATTCAATACAGTGCAATGTATGCCTTCTGTAATTGGATCCTAAGCTCTGTTGAAGGTATAAATAAATAAATAAATGTCAAGGGGGTAACTGCACTCAGTATTTCTAATCATTTTACCACCAACCATTCGGGAATGTCTTCCGTCCCACTGTTACACGCGGTTGAAAGCTCTTTCTTATGATCTTCCTTTGCATCACCACATGACACTGTTGGCGTTTCTCCATCATTGTTTGTGTTCGAATCATTAACTTTCAAAAAGATGGTATATTGGCTTTCACGGCCGATGAATTAAAACTCAGCAATTCTTCTAGGTTTGTGCCGTGTCTTGTGTGGGGTTTCGCCTAGGACACCAAGCAGGCTCATCGGCGGGCTCTTGGTGTCCCTGCCCGGACCCCCACAGGAGTATCGAACTGCGCGATACCTCCCTTTATATAGAGTGCAACTGCACTCCTTGACTGCGAGAACCAAAAGCTCAAGCAGCCATAACCTCCCTATGAAGGCTTCCAAAAAGATGGTATATTGGCTTTCACGGGCAGGGACACCAAGAGCCCGCCGATGAGCCTGCTTGGTGTCCTAGGCGAAACCCCACACAAGACACGGCACAAACCTAGAAGAATTGCTGAGCATTAACTTTCAGCTTTTTTGATGCCTAGGTGGATGTTAAATAATTCTTTATTTTCTTCATCCTTCAAAACTAACCCACACGCACAAAATAGCAACCTACCCCGCCTTCAAACACTAGCCTGCCTGCTTATAAGAATGGTGTGCCGAGTTGCTGACCAAAAGATACTGATTCGATAGATCGATTTAAATCGACGGTTAATCGAAATCTCCTCCTGCTGTTGTGAACAGAGATTTTGACGCCAGTTGGTCGATGAACTTTCAAGTCTGAAGTTATATTTGCCGGACTAGATACAAATTTCCAATATTATTTCTTAAAGAGTTTTCAAATGTTTAAGGGGTATGCTTACCACCCGCGTTCCCCCTGAAAAAAAGCACTAGTCTTAAATGACTCCCATGATACCTTATCAATATTTCTGACTGTTTTAATGCTAAGCTCGTAATCTTCAAGTACTGGTACGCGGAGAAACGTGCGAAACCCAATATACTCTACATGTGTCAGAACCAATGCATTGGACGAACAGTTTGTTTACAATACGTCCGATGTAAAGGCGATCCCAACTTTACTCGGTCCGATGTACCGGCAGTCGGGACAGGCAGCCTAGCCAAGCAAGGCATACCTGGCATGCAGAGCGTGCAAAGGCTGGCCACCCCTGCTCTAAACATAGGAGGAATATAAGTTAGTTAAATACTGGTGTAATTCAATTCAATTTGTTTTCTATTTCTAAACTCTAGTATCCCTAATTTTAAATCCAATAACAGTCATTACAGAATGAATGTTTAGGCCTACTTGAATTTTCTTCAGCTCAATTAGAACATAATATCCAATTAGTCTGACAAGTTTAAAATTTTGAAGTTTAAAAATGTCTCATTTTGATGACATATCATGCAAAAATTAACAAGTAAAAAGCATTCATAAGAAACAAATTATTTTGTTGGTGTATTGCACTTTAGAGATGAAAAATAATAATGTAATTGGTTTTACGTCCCTTTTAACTACTGTGGCTTTTAGAGACGCCGGGGTGCCGGAATTTTGCCCCGAAGGGGATCTTTAATGTGCCAGTAAATCTACTGACACGTCTCCCTCGCATTTGCGCATCCTCAAATGCCAGCTGACTGCGCCAGGATACGAACCTGCAATCTAGGGCCCAGCAAGCGAGACGTTACCGCTGAGCCACGCAGCCAATACTTTAGAGATTGGTTAGTTAGTCATTGTTGTTTTAAGGGGCGGAACTACGAGGTCATATGACCCTATTCTTCAGAGATTACAAGAAAATGAAGCTACCGGTCCAGGTAACATACCAGGAGAACTGCTACAGAATATGGGAGGGAATTTGAAGGAAGTCCTTTATTCCATGATATGCAAATGTTATGATGATGGTGTAATTCCAGAAGACTTCATCACAAACTGAAGGGTATGCAGAGGTGCCAACTATTACATATTTCACCTCACGATTAAGGTATTACGGAAAAGTGACATCATGAAAAAAATACAGAAAGAAGAAAGCATTACTGCTCAAGCCTCCTCATTTCAACACTTGTGAGTTGGCCACTGTACTTATTCGATTCCACTAGCCCTTAATGACAGACCCCTTTACGCACATTTGACACGCATAGAAAGAAAGCAGCCATGCGAAAGAACCCGAAACTCAACGAAAATAACCGATCATGCATACCCATGATCCTCTTCACTTATCAACTCTTTTGCCAGGCGGGTGTTTTGTTATTGTGTGAGAAGTTACAACTTACTGTAAGTGGGTTGCAATTCTATTTAGTCTATATGGTCATTACATTCTAAAAGAAGTGATTGGTTTTGTAAAATGAAGTGGAGCAATTGTCAAATTGCATTTACTTCTAAGAAGTCAGCAGTGTTACAAAAATATTGTGACGGTTACACAAAGGAATTGGCAAGCCTACTTGCTTCTCGTGTAATTGAAAACCACATGTTCTGCAGTTGATCTGTAATATGATATTCTTTACTATAGGTTGCTTCTGGGTAGGGCAATGGTAGTGTCATTATCGAGAAGGGAGGAGCATGCATTGGATTTGACGTGAGCCTGTTTGAGCAGGGCAATATAAGGGATTACTGATAACCCACATCAAAGGTTGGCACTTCTGGTATGATAAAAATAAAGTATGCTCTCTCATGTATCCAAAATATTACTATCAGTTGTAAAACACAGGCTAAATAACAAAATAAATGTACAAATTGATTGGGACCAGTGGATTTAGGTCAGGGACGGGAACAAGAGAAGCAATCTTGGTTCCCTGAACCATTTTAGAAAGGAGGTTGGAGATGAGTCGAAACACCTATGTAGTGTATGTAGATGTCGAAAAAACTTTCAACAACATGAGTTGGGACAAACTAGTCAATATTCTTAAAACTACGTGTTTGGACCGGAACACGGAAGCTTGTTAGTGCGACGATTAGAAGGATTGATAACGTTGCCCAGTCAAAAGTATCCGGACACCCCTATGTGATGCGTATTTGAACCTCAGATGTCACGAGATACGGACCCTTCATTATAAAAGGAGGTGCGGAGTGTGTTGTCAGTAGAAAAAGCAGTAACAACAGAATAAGTTGGTCAGGCAAACTCTGTGCTTTTTGAACGTGGACAAACCATTGGATGTCACCTGAATAACAAGTCCTTCAGGGACATTGTAACCCTTCTAAAGCTGCCCAAGTCGACTGTTGGTGATGTGAAGGAATAACCGCAGCTAAACCAAGACCAGGCAGAATTCATTTAATGGCAGACAGGGACTGTTGAGCATTGCAGAGTTTGGTTGTAAAAAATTGCAAGAAATCAGTGGATGGAATCACTCACGAATTCCAAAGTGCTTCCAGCCGTTCAGCCAGCACAATGACTGTGCATCGGGAGTTAAAAAACAATGGGGTACAATGTTTGAGTGGCTGCTCATAAGCCAAACATTTCTGTTGTCAATGCGGTTTGAGGTGCTATAAAGAGCGTCGCCAGTGGATGACTGGAAACAAGTGATTTGGTTTGATGAATCGTGCTATGCCCTGTGGTAATCCGATGGAAAGGTTTGGGTTTGGCTAACGCCTGTAGAACGTCACCAGCCATCATGTGTAGTGCCAGCAATGAAGTACGGAGGAGGTGGTATTACGGTGTGGGGATGTTTTTCGTGGTTCGGGTGTGGTCCCCTTATTGCACTTCAGAAAACTCTTAAATATGAAAGAGTATGACCATATTTTAAACCATTGTGTACTGCATACGGTAGAGGATAAGTTTGGAGACAGCAGTTGTTTATCTCAGCATGACAGTGCACCCTGTGATAAAGCTACACCTATGAGGTAATGGTTTGTGGACAATATTATTCCTGAAATGGGCTGGCCTGTCCAGAGTCCTGACCTTCAACTTCGCTCGGGACCCCAGGGTCCAACATCACTACCTTTTCTGGATTCGGCTCTAAGGAAAAATGGGCTACGAAGGCTATGCCGAAAGTTTTTAGCAGAATTTGCGGGGGAATGTTGTTTGCAAAACAACAGTTACAATTTTTCAAAATGTTCTCCATTAGCACATACATTTCTCCATCCTCTGAAACCACTTAGAAAATCTCTCAGTCCAAGCATCCTTCGGGATGGCATATTGTATGCTGCAATGGCCTCTTCTTCCTGATCATTATTACTTTGTGGAGGTTTGTATCCTGGCGCAGTCAGCTGGCATTTGAGGGTGCGCAAATGCAAGGGAGCCGTGTCGGTAGATTTTCTGGCACTTTAAAGATCCACTTTGGCGCAAAATTCCATCACCCCGGCGTCTTTAATGCCACAGTAGTTAAAAGGGAAGTAAATCCAATAACATTAATACTATATTATTACTTTGTGGACTATTTTCAAACAGTCGTACGCCTCTGGCAGAAATGACGTTCGTTTTCTAGAAGAATCTTTTGCCTACCTAGGTCTTAAAATAATGGCAAAGTATTCACTTTGATGTAAATGTATATTTTAGAATATTAATAAATTAAATACTAATTAAAAGCAAATTGATAAAGGGTTCATAAGAACATTGTTTTCACATGCCATTTAAAATGATTGAATTTAGATGGATGTCTTCTTCCTTATTCTTATCCATATGTTGATTTCTGTGTTTCAGAATCCGGAAGATATTTGGCATTTAAAGGAGTGTTTTCAAAGATGACCATTGGAATTTGTAAAGTTTTCTCCAGCCCATATACGTCTTAGAAAATTCTGTTTATAGTTGTTTTCCAAAAGAAATTGAAATGGATACAGACACTCCTGATGTTAGCAATATAAAAAACATTGAAAGTAATACATTAGAACATCAAGAATCCAAGCTGGCACTACTTGCCGAGTATGATGACTGGTCCAAGAAGAATAATAACCTAATTAAATTAGTGTCAGAGAATTTGTGTGAAGATGGGAGGGTTCGGTTGCAATTTGCAATGGGAAAAGGTAAAGGGTTTTGTCTCTTTTGTCCATTACCTTACCCTAATTATGAAGATAATTTCTTTGTAGAAGCTGACCCATTTCTCCAGCTATGGTGTAACACAATAAATGAATTTATCCTGGATTCCGACTCCAAATTAACATTAGAGACTGTACTGTACAAAGCAGCAGCATTGTTCTTCAAAAATGCTGATAATTCACCATGTAATAGTTGCTCATCTGACTCGGATGTGGATCCTGAAGAGGATATGATAGTTGGTGAAGACTCGGATGAAGAGTGGGAGAGTGTTATATTTCAGAAGAGAAAGCAATGGCGGCAGAAAGAGGCTGTGTTAAGGGCTGTTACAAAGCAACCAAAGACCTCCGACATGTTTGAGGGCAGTATTAAAGATCACCCACAGCAAGTATTTAGTAATTCTGCAGCATCTGGTATTCTAACTAATGATTTGGTTGGAATTATGAAGTCAGCCAAAGAGACTGGTATCAATGCAGAGCCCATTGATGACAATATCTATAGATGGTCCGTCTTTCTGTCATCCTTTAAGTCGACTGGAAAACTGGACCAGGACTTGTGCCAACTTCATGTCCAGTATGGCTATGATTATATCCAGCTGCAGTTAGAGTTTGCTATGGATCTTTATCCATTTTATCCTCCCATTGTGAAGGTGGTACGACCACGTCTGCTGGGTTCAATGATGTTAAGAGTAGCCAGTTTATTGAAACTTTCGTGTTGGAATCCAGCTCGTGCTATGAAGTGTGTGTTGCAAGAAATAAAAAAGTATCTGGAAATCTGGGCACGAGTAGACTTAAACTGTAAACGAAATGACTTAACTACTTTTCCACAGGCCTATTTTACCATTGAGAATCACTTATTGTGGTTAGCTTGTGTGAGTGAAATCCCTCCTCGTGCCAACCGTAGGTTTCCAGAAATCTCTGAAGAAATTTTGAAGTCCTGTACTTCTAATGGTACGAAGTATGATTTGAAAGGGCGGAATTATTTCCCTGCAGGAACTGGATTCAGCTCAGATGTCCATGTTGGGTGGGACATAAATGCTTTCCAGGCTGCTAAGAAAGAGAAAGACCTTCAGGTTAGACGTGTTTTGATGAAGATTTTACAGGAGCTACAGGGTGGCTGCTCTTCAAGTACCAATGAAAAAGTAGAGTGTAATATTGCTGGGGGTGCAGATGAAACCTATAGTAGCTTTAGCATTCCATGTTGCAGTAACTTACCCTCATCAAAACAGGGGAGCTCTGAAAATTATGATGTATTTGACAATACTTTGGGATTTCATGTACCTGCTGTCAAGTTAGTTGATTTGTGTGATAAGGACTGTGGAAATCCTTCTATTGACAATGTAAGTACCATAAAAAATGAAAGAATGGAGACAGAACCACATCAAAATGGTATTTCTCCAGTGTCTGACATGGAGGATTTGTACAATGTTCTTGAAGCATCATCGCTAGTGCCTTTCCTTGAGTTGAAACTCCAGGTTGATAGCTTCCTTGAAATTTGTCAGCATACATCCCTTTACCAATGTATAGTTGATATTATCAAGGAAATTTCGTCTCGTCCAGCTCTTGTTCCACTTTTATGGAATTTGCCTGATCAGCAGCAGTCCATTTATAGTTTAGTAAATAGACTTGAAGACAAAGCAAAAGCTATATTGTCCAGATTAAGGAAGACCACTGCTAATGGGAACATCCCCAAAAAAGGAAGTGGTGGTAGTGGAAATGGTTGTCTTCTTGAAGCATCGGAAGAGGAGAAGCTGGCAAGAAGCTTTTATGAAATGAGCCTGTCGGTAACTTCCGCCCTGAAGGATGTTGGTCTCTTGACAACAAGTAGCTCAGACATGTCTGAGTTGGCTCCCCTACTGCCTGATTGTGTGTCCAATGGTAGTGCAAATCTTGCTCAGACATACAAGGAAGCTCTCAAGGAAATGCAGTTTCTCAGTTGTGATATTGAAGGTAAGATGCTTTATTTTGAAATCTGTAGAATTATATAACCTTTGTCATTATTCAGGTTTGCTATCTTATTTGTTAATGTAATAGTTTTAGTTTTGAATATTTGAAATCCTACCTGGATGTAGAGTTAAAGAGTGCATTAGTTTGTGAAGGTATAGCCTAGTACCCATAGTAACTCGTTAATAGATATTATGTTGATAATGGTATTTCTGCAATGCGAGTTAATATCGGAATAGCCATTGTGCAGAAATATAATACCGATATTGCTGATCAGTAACTTTGGTTCCTATTAAAGTAAAATATCATTTAAATACTGAAACGAAAGCTGAGCCAAAGTGGTTTCGGTTTCCGATAGTGGACACTAAGAGACAAGAGTTCACATGCCATAGCAGCCAGCGTTCACTTGCCAGAATTCAATTTCAACCAGTCACATAACCGTTTGTCAATACTTCTGAGTACCTCGAGGAGTAATTTTGCATTGGAAAACATGGTTCAATTGCCAAAAGTTTAAAAGTTATGGGCAAAGTTGTTCCAGTAGTAGCCCTTCACTTTTATCTAGAGATTGAAAAAGAGATCCTAAGGGCACAAAGATTGGCGTAGTGTATTGTCAGTTCAGTCTTATATTGCGGAGTCGATAATCAGTTTAGCTTATGAAAATGAAAATCCACAGCCTGTTCCAGTCGTCCGACCAGGTCAGGGATGGAATGAATGAAGCCCCCCATCTAGGGGCTAGGATATGAACTGTGCCGGCTGCCGAAGCCTGTCACACTCCTCAGGAGCAATGATTAAATGAATTTACAAATGAAATTATAGTGGAGAGTGTTGTTGGAATGAAAGTTTTTGACAGGGAAAACCGGAGTATCCGGAGAAAAACCTGTCTGCCCCCACTTTGTCCAGCACAAATCTCACAGATATAGCTGAAAGTTGTGACAATGCATAACAGCAAATAATAAAATTATAAGAACAAATAAATAGGTAACAATAATTACAGAATGAAATATTTCATTTTGGGATAAAACCATACTGGTGGTTCATTGTGGAGCTACTATGTGCTGTATTCAGTTATCACTGTCACTTCAAAACATATCTCTAACAAACTGTAATGATCAACTGTTTCAAGGGAGGTGTGATGGTGCAGTGGTTAAGCTGCTTGCCTCTCACCAAAACCGACCAGGTTCAATACCCAGTCTATGCATGTGAGATTTTCGAAGTGAAATATTACATCCTGTGGTTTAAATTCCTCGTAAAATAGGGGTCCCATGGCTCATGATCGCGAGATTAACGGTCACGTAAATCTACAAGCTTCTTTCCTTATCAACTATTTCAAATTACCTTATATGGTTTCTGAATAAAAGTTTTAATTGTAAACAAACTACAAAACTTCTTTTTTGAAGGGGCATATTTTTGTGTATAGGGACCATCCATAAAATATGTTTGCTCGGGGGGATTCTTACAAGAATATGATAAATTGGGGGGGGGGGCTACAAAATTATACACATTCATTTTTATATTGCCCAATTTGCAAAATGCAAATGCACTTTCTTTTTGACATTTGCCATATACATTTTTGTAGGTTGATTTGTGGGAGGAAACATTCTCCTTGTGTAGCATGCTCTCAATTTCAGAAATATATTTCCTGCTTCTGGTGCTATACAGGCCTCTAAAGTGTTTTTTTATTCCTCCATGCATTGTGTTGCGAAATATATTGAACAAGGGGGTGAGGGGCTGTTAATTTATTTTGGACGTTCACATAGGTGAGGAGGGGAGGTATTGAGAATTTTTACGTGTTACAATGGGGGGGGGGGAGGGGTGAGAGGATTTTTTCAAACATATTTTATGGAAGACCCCATAGGTAAAGCCCTATGCGGATATCGGCAAAATTTTTCGCCCTGCAGATATTGTTTGCATGGCTGCTGATAATATTTGGAGTAAATTTGCAGAGAGTTTTGAGAATTACAATCCCTATTTGTTTATTATCACTACTAGAACCCGGATGTTTATGTAATACCATATTTTTTCCTTTTTTTTTTCATGACAAATGTAAGATGATGATTTAAGCTAATATCATTCAAATTATGCCATTAAGCATAATTAGCACTCCGAACTGAAAAAGGGTTGTAATTCTGGCGGTATAACATTCATTTTAAGCATAGCACATCATACAGTACATAGCCTGGGAACGACATTCTCCTCAAATGTTTAAATGTGTTGCTTTAATACACTATGCTTTATCTACATAAAAATATTATTGTAATGCCAGTAAGTAGATTCGGATAACAAACGGGCGGATATGGATAACGTTTTGTTTATCCGCACAGGGCTCTTCCCATAGGTTGGTTTTAAAGGTAGCCTCAAAGTCTCGCATATGGAATGTGCCCAGGGTATATTTAACGAAGTCGCTACAGTCATAGAGGAACTCCATGTCATGATTCCAGGAAATCTTTAGAGATTTCAACCTCAGAGTTAAATTGGTAGAATCTTATGACACTACTGTAATTGGTCTTATGACAGTAATCGGAAAACATGGCAGTGAGAACTGTAACATAAACAGTCATGTGGATAAGTCGCACAGGAATGATGTTCATCTCAACAGCTATGATAATTATGACCCATAACTTATCAACATGTCCACTCATTCTAAGAAGCAGCAGGCCCAATGAAATGACAGGTGAATTTATTTAGTGTATGATTCATACAAGACTAGTAATAATCTATATATATATAAAAATCAATGTTACGTGATGTATGTGGGTGTGTATGTCTCCTATGCGTTCATACACCACCCATCCGATTGCGCTGAAACTTGGGTGAGTTGTTGATTACTCTCCAAGGAAGGTTTCTGGCTTAGTAAATCTATTTTACAATAGGCAGCGCACAAGTAGATTCAACAAATGAGCGACGACGCGCGAAGCTTTTCGACACAGTCCCGTATTTGTTCGTAAACCTTTCATCCGATTGCAATGAAACTTGGGTGAGAAGTTGTTTCCGCTCCAGGGAAGGTTTCTAACTTAGTAAATACATTTCACAGAAGATAGCGCACGAGTAGATTCAACAAATGAGGGACGACACACAAAGCGTTTCAACAAAGTTCCGTATGCATTCATATACCAATCGTCCGATAGCTATGAAACTTGGGTTAGATGTTGTGTATACTTCAGGGAAGGTTTCTGGCTTAGTAAATCCACTTTACAATAGGCAGCGCGCGAGTAGATTCATCAAATGACCCATGACGCACGAAGCGTTTCAACAAAGTCACGTATGCGTTCATATACCATTAGTCCGATAGCGATGAAACTTGGGTGAGATGTTGTGTACACTCCAGGAAAGGTGTCTGGCTTAGTAAATCTACTTTACAATAGGCAGCGCACGATTAGATTCAACAAATGAGCTACGACGCACGAAACGTTTCAAGAAAGTCCCGTATGCGTTCATATACCATTCGTCCGATTGCGATTAAACTTGGGTGAGTTGTTGTGTACACTCGAAGAAAGGTGTCTGGCTTAGTAAATCTACTTTACAATAGGCAGCGCACAATTAGATTCAACAAATGAGCTATGACGCGAGAAGCGTTTCAACAAAGTTCCGTATGCTTTCATATACCATTCGTCCGATAGCAATGAAACTTTGTTGAGATGTTGTGTACAATCCAGGGAAGGTTTCTGGCTTAGTAAATCCATTTAACCATTGATAGCGCACGAGTAGATTCAACAAATGAGCGACGACACGCGAAGCGTTTCAACAAAGTCCCGTATGCGTTCAAATACCATTCGTCCGATAGCGATGAAACTTGGGTGAGATATTCAGTACATTCTAAGGAAGGATTCTGGCTTAGTATATCCACTTTACAATAGGTAGCGCACGAGTAGATGCAACAAATGAGCGACGACATGCAAAGCGTTTCAACAAAGTCCCGTATGTGTTCATATACCGTTCGTACGATAGCAATGAAACTTGGGTGAGATATTGTGTACACTTACGTGAAGGTTTCTAACTTAGTAAATACATTTCACAGTAGATAGCGCACGAGTAGCTTCAACTAATGAGTGACGACACGCAAAGCGTTTCAAGAAAGTCCCGTATGCATTCATATACCATTCGTCCGATAGCTATGAAACTTGGGTTAGATGTTGTGTACACTTCAGGGAAGGTTTCTGGCTTAGTAAATCCACTTTACAATAGGCAGCGCGCGAGTAGATTCAACAAATGAGCTACGATGCGCGAAGCGTTTCAACAAAGCCACGTATGCGTTCATATACCATTCATCCGATAGCGATGAAACTAGGGTGAGATGTTGTGTACACTCCAGAGAGGATGTCTGGCTTAGTAAATCTACTTTACAATAGGCAGCGCACGAGTAGATTACACAAGTGAGTGACGGCACGCGAATCGTTTCAACAAAGTCCCGTATAAGGTCATATACCATTCTTCCGATAGCAATGAAACTTGGGTGAGATATTGAGTACACTCTAAGGAAGGATTCTGGCTTAGTATATCCACTTTACAATAGGTAGCGCACGAGTAGATTCAACAAATGAGCGACGACGCGCACACTGTTTCAACAAAGTCCCGTATGTGCTCATATACCATTCGTCCGATAGCAATGAAACTTGGGTGAGTAAATACATTTCGCAGTAGATAGCGCACGAGTAGATTCAACAAATGAGTGACGACACGCAAAACGTTTCAAGAAAGTCCCGTATGCATTTATATACCATTCGTCCGATAGCTATGAAACTTGGGTTAGATGTTGTGTACACTTTTGGGAAGGTTTCTGGCTGAGTAAATCCACTTTACAATAGGCAGCGCACGTGTAGATTCAACAAATGAGCTACGAGGCGTGAAGCGTTTCAACAAAGTCACGTATGCGTTCATATACCATTCATCCGATAGCGACGAAACTTAGGTGAGATATTGAGTGCACTCTAAGGAAGGATTCTGGCTTAGCAAATATACTTTACAATAGGTAGCGCAGGAGTAGATTCAACAAATGAGTGATGGTGCACAAACCGTTTCAACAAAGTTCCATCTGCGTTCATATACCATTCATCTGATTGTGATGAAACTAGGGTGAGTTGTTGTGCACACTCCAGGGATGGTTTCTGACTTAGTAAATCCATTATACAATAGGTAGCGCAGGAGTTGATTCAACAAATGAGTGACGGCGCGCAAATCGTTTAAACAAAATCCCGTATGCCATTCATCCGATTGCGATGAAACTTTGATGATTTGCTGTGTATACGCCAGGGAAGGTTTTCGACTTAGCAAATCCATTTTACAATAGGTAGTGCACGAGTAGATGCAACAAATGAGTGACGACGCGTGAAGTGTTTCAGCAAAGTTCCATCTGCGTTCATATACCATTCATCCGATTGTGATGAAACTTTGGTGAGTTGTTGCGCACGCTCCCACAAATGTTTCAAAATTAGTAAATCCATTTTACGATAGCTTAGAGGCAGTTAACGGAAATTGAAGAAAAAATTGTGTATCCAAATGCACTTCAAGAAACCAAATTACAATGCCAACACTTTCTTTGATTGGCATTGCAACGCATGCCGGGTACAGCTTGTATATATATAAATTTACAAAATAGACAATTTTCAGCATTAAGATCCTTCATATATCAGCTGCCAGGTCTTTAATCCATTCAAGTGCTTGTGGAGTGGCTAAGGTCCCAGAGTACATATATAGAGGGCATTCCTGCTCGATGTGTTTGATGGTTTGCACTTCATATCCACATTCACAATGATGCTAGTCTATCTAACCCCACTGATGTAAAGCTGCTCCAGTTCGAGCATTGTCACATTGAATTCTGTTGAGACGGGACCAGACAGCTCGAGGGAGATGGAATCCAGGTAGTTTGATGGTAGGATAAAGTACAGTACTTCAGTTAGGCCACAAGGTGGAGAGGTAGACCATTCAACTTTCCATGTATTTCGGGCGTCGAACCGGAGCTGAAGTAAGTTCCATAGCCGTCTTGTAGACTGGTTTCCGTTATTTCAATCTGGATGTAGAAGGTTGATTGACGTCTTGGTGGATTGTGAGAACTTCATTATCCATAATTCTGCGCCACAGGTGGGAAAGAGCTTGCTGTCTCATGATGTGAGGTGGAACAATATTACACAGTACAGGTAGGCACTATGAGGGAGTGCAATGTACAGTGCCAGAGATTATCCGCATTGTTTGGCGGAGTTCCATTGGCAATGGGAGCTGTTAAACCATATGCCTGCACAGTATTCAGCTGGAGAGTATACGACAGCTAAAGCAGTAGTCCTGAGTGCGTTTCAGCTAACCTACTTAGTAGGTTATTACGGCTTTTTATTTTGCTGCCATTTTTGCAATATGCTGTCTGAAAGTTAATTCCCTGTCCAATATCACTCCTAAATACTTAGGGGAGCTGTTGTACTTCAGATATTGGTTCCCGAACTTCACTATAGGTTGGTAGTTTGCCTGTAGGTTGTTAAGGTGAAATGTGGTTACCTCAGATTTAGAAGGACTTGGTTGAAGCCACCACTTTCTGAAATAAACATTCATCTTCTTAAGGTCTTCACTCAGCAAATCCTCTGCTTCATCAAAAGTGGTGCACTGGACTGTAAGATTGATATCGTCTGCATAGATGAATTGACGGGATGCTGTTTCTGGAAAATCGAGAATGTATGAGTTAAATAGCATAGGGGATAAAACTGAACCCTGAGGTAGACCTTTATTGAGTGTAGGGAACCTGCTCCTGGCACTTTCATTGTGAACTTAGAATAGTCTATTATTTAACATGTTGCTGATGAGAGTGACTGTTTAAGACAATGGACTGACTTGATGAGTTTGAGGATAAGTCCTTTCCTCCAGACAGTATCAACCCCGCCGAGAGGTTCAGAAAACACTTTTAAGTTTCTTCTCAAAGCCAGTTTCTAGATATGTAGTTAAGGCAAGGACTTGATCAGAGCAGTCTCGTCTGGGGTGGAATCCAGCTTGTTCAACAGGAAACTCTTGCTCAATAGCAGGAGCAATTCTATTCAGTAAGTCTTTCAAGTAATTTGCAGGTGGCACTGAGTAAGGCAATTGGCCTGTAACATTGGATCTTTTCCTGGCTTCAGTATTGCAATGATTTTGGTCTTCTAGAAACCTTACCTACATGATATAACAGCCACAGAAAAAAATATCTGAGATCTTGCACATATGGTTACTCTTTCAAATATATTGTGCTTCTTTTTTTTTTCGTTACTGTTTTGTGATTAGTACACTTCTGAGCACCTGCATTGAGACCTTCAATCATTGCTGGGTACTGAATATCATAATAATTATTTCTGCTATGAATGTAATGCATGCAATTGTTTTACACCACCCTTTAATAGCATGGGCTTATATTCAAACAGCTAATGTTTTGTGCTTTTCAGTAACCTATGGCTTTAAATTATTGTTTAAATTAAATGCCACTTTCCTTGGCAGGATTCATTAGCTTTTAGAGCTATATTTTTCTTCAACGAATTCATACAAAATGCTGATTTTTTCAAAAGCTGTCTGTCTATTACAGCTGGAACCAAATCTTGCAGTATTGTCTTATGTAAATTGCAAATCAATCATGATAATCAAGACTGAAACAAATTAATTTGCAACACAATTATAAATACAATCAGATCCCAATAATTTGATATTCCATTAAACTGGATCAGAAAAAAATACATTATCAATTAGCAAAAGTAATGTAGCTTTTGTATACAAATGCTTAGAAATAACGCAAGTTTTTAAAGCAAAAGTTATCTGACAATTTCTTTAAGTGAAAAGCAATCGGTATGTTTCTGTTTTCAGCAATACTGTATTGCGATATTTAGCATATGCAATCATACATTTTTAATGGAAGTATATTCTGATAAAACGAATTACTAGGGTTATGGCACTATATATCGAACAGCCTTAAAATATCGAACACTTCATAAATTTCGTTGCAAAATAAGGATATCGATAAGTTTACACAGCATCTTAGATTTCTGAATCCACCCCGCCAAACTTCTCTTTATGTCAATCGATAGGTCGAAGTCGTTACTGCTTTGGTGAGCACGGGGAAGTGTCAGAACATTGTTGTTGGCGGGTTATTGATGACAGCGTTGGATTGTTAGCAAGGTGATTACTCATTTCTGCTGGTAAAATAGTGTCTTCAGAAGTATCCTTTAAATAATATGTTGTGTTAACATAAATACATGTTTATTAATTTCTTATGATCTGGGTTTTAATTTTTCTTCATATTTATTCCTAAAATAAAATACTGTTCGATATTTGAATCCCGTTTTATAGTATCGAAATGTCGTTCGATAAAAGATGTTCATGCATACAAAAATAGCCCTTAATAACGAACGACACTAAAATTAATGGGCTGCTACTGATTTTAATTTACAGTATTGTTTTCTTTTGCGCCGAAGTCCGCATTTCTGTGGTCGTGACTGATGAGGCGACTATCTGTAAATTGAGAGGGCCTGAATTTAAACCCGCATCGGGTATAGTTAGATTTCTTTTACATTGCCTTATGTCGGTTTGATGCCGTACGTTGTGCTAATCACTTTATTTGACAATCGTGTCAATTTCCAGAGTTCACATCATCGGCAAACACTGTACAGTGGCGGCGACGAGAGGGAACCTTCGGGGGCATATTTTTGGCCTCAATTTCTTCAATTTTATACTCTAACAGCCCTATAACCATTGACCCCTTGTAGTTCATGTAGTGCATAAAATTGTCCCCTTCACGTCTAACTCCCAACCGCCGCTACTGTAAATATTGTGCAACAAACAGAGTAGAGGATTAGAAGCTGAAAATTATTATTTTTGCAGTTCTTGGTTAGTTTCCTTAACTAGTGCTTACAGCTTGACAATGGTCAAAATTAAGACACCTAAGGGGGGAAATGTCCCAAAATCAAGAGTTAAACCGGTTGAAAAAATGAAACGGTGTCAGTATTCGTTATCTGCCTTGACTGAAGCTGTTCAACAGGTTAAGTCCGGTATGATGTCACAAAGGCAGGCATCTAAAACATACCAGGTCCCTTTAACAACGTTAAACGACAAAATATCTGGACGTCAGAATATTCGGACTGCCCTTGGCCGAAAGCCGTTCCCTAGTCCATGAGAAGAAGAGGGCATTAGTGAATGGGTGATATGGCTAAGAGAGGATTTCCGTTGAAGAGAAAGGATTTACTTGACACTGTACAGCAAATTGTTCTGTCGTCAGCAAGAAGCACACCGTTTAAGCATGGAAGACCTGGGAAAACCTGGTTCAAGTGTTTCATGGGACGACATCCTTCCCTGTCTCAGAAGAAGGCTGAAACCATTAGCAAGGGCAGGGCTGCTGTGTCGGAAGAGAGAATTCGTGGTTGGTTTGCTGGACTATCGTGCTACCTTGAATCTGAGGGTGTAGGATCAATTATGGAAGATCCAAGCAGGATCTTCAATGCAGACGAGACAAATTTTCTGTTCCATAAGGTTTCAGAAAAGTACCTTGGAGTCAGAGGGGAACAGCTTCAAATTACGGCAACCTCTAAAGAGAAAGAAGGCATAACAGTGCTCGGAAATTTCTGTGCCGATGGGCGTTGTGCCCCAACAATGATTGTCTACAGCAACATACGACTTCAGCAACTTATCAAAGATAGTGTACCAGAGCCATGGATCTACGAAAAAACAGAGAGTGGCTGGATGAAGGCCCCTACGTTTCTGAACTACCTTCAACACTTTAGGTCATGGTTAGAGCGTAAGAAAGTTACACTTCCTGTTATTCTTTTTCTTGATGGACACAGAAGTCATTTATCCCTTTAAGTCAGTGAATATTGTCATGACCATGGAATAATATTGTACTGCCTTTTCCCTAATGCCACCCATCTTCTGCAGCCAGCAGATGTGGGGGTATTTGCACCTCTCAAGACAGCATGGCAAAATGCTCTTCAAGATGAAAAAATATGAACTCTCGGGGCATCAGTAACAAAGGTAAATTTTGCACCCATGTTGAGGAAGGTATGGGATGATGCTGTTAGGCCAGATATCGTGAAAAGCGCCTTCCGTAAGTGTGGTCTCTATCCACTAGATCCCAACGCTGTGGACTACTCAAAATGTGTCGCAGATATTTTGAAGACCTCAGTCGGAAGTCAACAACAAGAGAGTGAAGAAGGCAGCCCTTCATCCCCTTCCACTTCCAATCATATGTTTAAGTTTGTACTTAATGACCTCGAAGAATTCTTGCCTCGTTGTATTCTCGATACGTTCAAGGAGAAACTAAGATTTGATGGAGAAAATCAAAATGATGGTGAACCAGATCTGTACGCTTATTGGAAGTGTGTTACAACTCGGTACAATGCAACACATGCAACTATATCGGCAAATGAAACTATGACAGATAGTTCATCAGAAGAAGAAATAAATGATGACCAGGGCATTGATAATCGTGATTTCACGTGTTTGTACCATCTCCCAGGAAGGATCTTCCTGGTTCCGTCATTTTGAAGAGTGGAGTAAAAGTTCACAAGCCGAAACTATTGAATGAGGATGAAATCTATTCGGAGCTTGCTTGCTCACCCACCTCAAGTACCGGTACACGTAGTAGCGAGTATTCATTCAAAGATTTTCTCAAAGTTCCTCAAGTACCAGAAAAACCCCATCAGTTTAGGTTAAGGAAAACGTACGCGATATCTTCAAAGGAGTACCAGGAAGAATTGAAGAAAAAGAAAAGAAAGAAATAGGACTAAAGACATGGACTTATGGAAATGAGATACTGATTTTTGTGTTTCTCAGGATATTTTTAATATTATTAATTGCTTTTGTGAGTTATATTTAAGAATCCTTCTGTTTTGTTCTTGTTATTACAACCATAATAATGTCTAAAGGTTGCCTGATTCATAATAAATAGTTTTGTTCGGTATTTAAAACCTTGCCGTTCAATATAAAAAATTCATGTTCGATAATTACAACCTCACTGATCGATATATAATGCAGACCGTTCTATATATGGAGAAATACAGCTGTTGCATTTAAAGAGGCCTGGCACCTATAAATTATATATTTTAAAGGTCAGAACAAGCTAGTTGCAACCAACGGATGTTCCGTTAAGGTTTTATCTCTTCTTCAGATGTCTGTTCTTCACTGGCAAAAATTACTGATCAATTATTCGTAGAGATGACGTTAAGTGTTCGATATATAGTGCCATAACCCTATATTAAATTAGTTTTACTTGTCTTGTACAATTCAATTAATAAAAATTCTTAAATCCAAGTTTTCTATAGTTCAGGCTAGTCTGTCCCATCCACCTCACATTAAGTCAAGACTACTGTGTATGGTTTCCTAAGATGTATCACCACATACAGGGGTGCTTAGTATTGTGGATCTCGCCAATCTTATCTCAAACAGTTGTAGGGGAAATTATTATTGAAAAGCTGCATTATCAAAAAAAGACATGACTAAGTTGAAGTATTTAACATGCACTAGTTTGATTCATTCCAGGAAATTAATGCAACCAAGGTAAAATTGCAAAGCTTAAAAATATAAGTAGACAAACAAAGTATTAAGCATACAGTCAAGTTGCTTTTGCAATGGTCAGTGTACCTCTAAGGAACTTTATTACAGAAGGACTTGTCCATGTTGTTTGGAAAATTCAGAGAGACTTCAGGGCTACATTAAGTACATTGGCACACAAACTACTGTACTATTGATTCAAAAGGCAATATCACAAGCAGGAGTTTGCTTCATGGAAAATTATTGTGGGCCTGCTGAAAAGCAATTGCTAGATGCAAAACTATTCCAAAAGGAAATCTTCATTGCAGAAGTGACTGATAGTGTGTGAATTTTTCTGTATAATATACTTTATACTGAAAATCAGTATAGAGAAAAGCAAGACCATGGTAATGACAAGAGGGGAAAGGAAAGGGCACTGTGAAAATTGGAAGTCAGAGTTTGGAAATTGTGGACACGTTCAAATACCTAGGAAGTGAATTGATGCAAACTGGTAGGTTGGACATGGAGATTGGCAGGAGAGTACAGCAGAGCAATGCATTCTATCAAAGTGTAAGAAAACTCGTTTGGGATAAGGAAGTACCAAGGAAAAGCAAGGAGGTAATGTATAAAATGTACTATGTACGCATATTAACGTATGCAGCTGAGACTTGGACCCTGACGAGCAGGCAAGAGAGTAGAATCCAAGCCAGTGAAATGAAATTCCTAAGAAGTATGATAGGTAAGACAAGGAAAGACAGAGTGAGGAATGAAGATGTTAGGAAGGAAGTTGGGATGGGAAAACTAAATGAGAGAATTGAGAAGAATAAACTAAGGTGGTTTGGACATGTAAAGAGGATGGAGGAAAATAGAATACCAAGACAGATGCTGGAGGCCAAGTGCAAGGGTAAGAGAGCAAGGGGAAGACCTAGAACAAGGTGGATCGATTCAGTGAAGAACAGCTTGAGAAAAAGAAATCTGGACTGGGACAAGATCGTGGAAGAAAAATTGTGGAAGGAAAGTGGAGAAGTGCCATAAATACCCCGACCCGGCAGGAGCTGGATAAGGGGAAATGATGATGATGATGATGATGAATATACTTTAGATATGACAGCTGGAAAAATTGGAACAGTGTAAAGACTGTTTAGGATGGGTTGACTGATACCACCTCTGTTTATGGACATTTGTTGGTTGGGCGATATTGTTCCTTCAGGGATCAGTACCACATAACAAAGTTTCATGCCATAGGTTACTAAGGTACAATATACATGGGTTGGTTTTTTAGTTTTGGCACCTTAGTTATAACTGGATTAATAACTCACTTAGATGGTTCCAAGTTTCACAGGCCCTCGACGTAGTCCCCACCGTTGCGTACAACGTGTTCTCAGCGATGCGGAAGTCGTTGGATTCCGTTGGTACTGCCCAATCTATTGATGGTACGAAGAGAGCGCTCGGCAGCCTGCTTAACGTCATTGTGATCTTCATCTTCGGGATGAGATCATAGTCGCAGGGACTGATGTCGGGAGAATATGGGGGGTGATAGAGGACCTCCCAGCCCCAGCGATCCAACAATGCCGACACAACGCCTGCTGTGTGTGCCCTAGCATTGTCATGCAGAATGATGGGCGGTGTAACCATGTGGTGATGCCGTTTCCTTCTCAGAGCTCCGCGGAGATGGTCTTGCAGAAACGACAATAGTACGCCGCATTAACGGTTTGCCCTCGGGGAACAGTATGGCAGTGCTTCCGTACCCTTGAAGACATTAAGCAGGCTGCCGAGCGCTCACTACCTACGATCAATAGATTGGGCAGTGCCAACGGAATCCAACGACTTCCGCATCGCTGGGAACACATTGTACTCAACGGTGGGGACAACATCGAGGGCCTGTGAAACTTGGGACCATCTAAGTGAGTTATTAATCCAGTTATAACTAAGGTGCCAAAACTAAAAAATCAACCCATGTAATATACAAAATGCAAGCCTTGTCTGTACATTTTAGAATGAAGACCAAATATATTTCTGTGAGCTGCTGTATTTCTTTTTGTCATACTTGGGACCAAAATGGTTTAAAATTTGTAAATGCAGAAGCAGCTTTGATATTGATCAAAATAGATAATTCATCAGTTTTAATTAAACCTCCAGGGGATAATTCTGCAAATGCATGAACTTTCTGTACCTGGAAATAAGATACTCTCCTATTGTAAATGATAGTGTTATGGTAGTAAAAATTCATAGAATAGAAATTTGTCTGTTACATTTACATCAAGATTTGAAGCCATTTTTCAGTATTGTCTGCCTAAATCTTATCCTTTTTGGTCAGTCAACATGATGGTATTGTTTTGTATGTTGTCTAAAGGGCATAGTTTTAAAATAATTTGCACTGTCAATTGAAAACCCCATTAAATTATTATATATAACTTATTATTAAATATATAATTATACTTCTGTTAGACTAATGTGTTGTACTCCTAGAAGTAAACCTAAACATACAATATTCATCTCTCCACTTTCTTTAGTATTCACTTTCTAGATTTTCAGTGCAAATTTTGGAGCATGCTGTATATATTAATTAGCTCCAATTAGCACTTTCTGCTCTTCTTTTCAGGTTATATGTTTCAGACACGTTTTTGTATGCTTTGTAGTTATTTTGCTGGGGTTTTATTTTCTTCCATTTGTAATCTGCTATGCCTATCACAGTTGTGCCTTAGATTGCTGCCTAAGACTGTTTCAGTTGCCTGTTTATTTTAGTGGAAGGTGCAAATGCACATTTCTACAGCTCCAATTTTAAAGTGGCCCTCCCTCCAAATTCTACTCAGGTGATGAGGATTGCTCAAGAAATGGCTGCATTGTCAACTTCTCTTCCCCTTGATCTAGAATCAGCTATTTTCGTTCGCACAGTAAGTAAATCTTGCATTTCATGGCTCTTATGATAGCATTTTATTTTTAAAGTGATTATTACTAGTATAGCTGTTGATTTAGGTGGAATAAGGATCTTTTGGTGAAAAAGTAGTAAAAATGAAAATTTAAGAAATGGGGCGGGGACACCAAGAGCCTGCTGATGAGCCCGCTTGGTGTCCTAGGCGAAACCCCACACAAGGCACAGGACAAACCTAGAAGAATTGCTGAGTTTTAATTCACTGACCGTGAAAGCCAATATACTATCTTTTTGGAGGCTTTCATAGGGAGGTTATGGCTGCTTGAGCTGTTAGTTCTCGCAGTAAAGAGGCACAGGTACGCTTCATAAAATGGGAGGTAGCGCGCAGTTCGCTACTCCTGTGGGGGGTCCAGGCGGGGACACCAAGAGCCTGCTGATGAGCCAACTTGTTGTCCTAGGCGAAACCCCACACAAGACATGGCACAAACCTAGAAGGATTGCTGAGTTTTAAGAAGTGATGTAAATTTATTTGTCGGTGGTTATGGTTTTCCAGGTACTATATTGAGTTTCAGGATGTCAATTATTGATGTCATTAAGTTTCCAAGAATCCATGTAAATAAAATTACAGTTGTATTTATCTTATAATTGATGAAGCACATGAGGCAATAACTTAAGGTTTAATGTCTCAATAATTCCAGAATGATGGGTTTGTTGAAAGGAAGAATTTCTGTCTGGATTTATGCTTGTATTGACAGATGTAAGTTAAAATTAGAGAGGATTGACATCTAGGTTACCAATTATTTAATTTGCCTAATGAAATGAGGGAAGGTCAAATGTCAAGGTCCTATGTGGTGGGCTCAACAATGTACAATTTACTGTCAACTACTGTATATATCCAGGGTGTCTACCGGTAACAAAAGTACCGTAACGAAAAAGTAGTTAATTTTGCAAACAGGTAATGAAAAGTAGCTAATTTTTTTGTCTGGATAGTTGGATGTAACGAAAATTCGCTGAGATCAGTTTAACTTGCATCGCTAGCCTCTTATATTGCGATGGAGCGAGTTTCTCGTAAGCGGCACCAATTGTCTAATAAAGCTAATTTTCCCATGCCCATTCTCAAGGAAATGCATCCTGAGGATACCTTGAGTGGTATACGTCTAGTTTTGTGTAAAATATTTTTCTGTATTGTTGGAGACCCTGACTTTTTTTTTAATCGCGAAATCTTCTGAAACCTCTCATTTCTGTTAATGACCTCTAGATTTGGAGACTATCTCAAATTGAACTCTTAGAAGTAACTCGAAATAATTTAAAGTTACAATCTTGTGAAATGATACCGCTTCGGAAAAAAATCGCGAAATAACATTGAAATACATGTATTTTCAAAATGTCTACATCTCGTAAGTTAGCGACATTCTGTATGGTTAATTCGAAGTTCCGCTATGTTGATTTTTCCTTCGAACTTTGGTTCCATCGGATATACACTTTATTTAACCTATCATCTCGAAAACTTGTATAATTCGTGATTCGAAAGAAAGTGTGTACTCTTGTGATGGTATCCGTGTAATCCTCTCAGAAGAATTTCAATACCTACTTCCAATGTTCAACCTCAAAAATCACATCCTCAAGACAGCCGGCTGACCGCACAACTTGCCTGCGGGAATCTCATCAAACGGACCGAGATTGACTCCGATTACGTAAAATCATCAAGCACGTGTCTGGTCGTGAACCTGTGACCACGAGGGCTCCGGGAATCCTCTCCAAGGTGATTGGCCGCCCTTCACGAAACATCCCTAAAGCTACTCGCCATTTTTCCCATGACCATATAGCCAACTTAAAAGCCTTCGGGGAGCGAGAACCACTTAAAACCACTTAAAAACTACATTGACTACGTAGGATCGTGATAGACTACTAATTTCTCTTCGTGAACCACCGCAAACTCCAACCACAGCATAGGGGCAGCGGGAATCACAGCACCCCACTTACTAGCAGCTCTGAGCATACATGTCCATAACTGCTCAGGAGTTTTAATCATGCCCAACCTCGAACTTGCCTCCTCCAATCTGCTAGGACAGACAGGCAGACAATCATTGAACGGCCGGGTGCATAATAATATTGCGTTCTCAGTGTCCAACCATGAGGACAACTTTAATCTCGTATAACGGCCGATTATGGCGGCAATTGCATACTAATATTGCGTTCTCATTGTCCAACCACGAGGACAACTTGAATCTCGTATAACGGCCTATTATGACGGCAATTGTATAACATCCTGATTTTTCTCCGCAATCGATAACGAGGGCAATATTGGATTCTTGTCAAACGGACAGCAAGCTGCGCCGAATGCATAATAAAGCTATATTTTCTCATGTCCGACCTCGAGGAGAATACAAATCTCGTCAAGCGATTAAAAGTGACACCGATTGTGTAAATGTAACTGTTTCTCCGTGTTCTACTATGAAGACTATGGGAATCTCGGCAAACGGCTGAGAGCAGCGCCGATAATGTAACATTTCGATATTTCTCCATACTTGCCTGCGAAGACAGAATAGGGATATGATCATGTAACGTCACTATTACAAAGGAAATCTCGTCAAACGGCCAAGGGCAGAGCAACGTCTTGGTATAGTCCGGGACACCTTAAATAAGTTACTAGAAAACCAACATGGCTGCCACATCGGTGTTACCAACTTACATCATTCAACACCAAAAATTCACCAAATACTTCCATGTAACAAGTAACCCAAAGGAAACCAAATAATTAAAACCTCCTTGCCTACATACATTTTACATATACTCAAGGAGTGCTTGCTCGAGTAAGGGACATCTTGATCATCATTCCCCTGCCGTCAAACCCATAACCAGTGTTATGGTTGTGAAGATAACTTTAGGTTTCTTCATTGCCTTTTAAACCTCCTTATAAAATGCAAAATTTAAGGAATATTAATACTTACTCAAGGCTTTTCCAGTTTTGCTGAGGAGCTATAGATGAACTTGTGATTTTCTTTTCTTCTCACACTTTTTTTATAGTATCTTTTTAATAATGTAATAATTAGTTCAAAGGCGATGGTTTTATATTTTTAGGAAGAATGATCAGGGAAGGAGAAATAAAATGGTACATATTTGCAGATGATTATTATTATTCATTATATCTTTATTTCTGTATGTGCTCATTCCTTGCGTACACAGACCTTCGTGGAGACAGGATCGAGACATATCCCTTTTGATAATCAAGATAATAAAGGCTTTTTCAATGCTTAGGCCTAAATCCACTCTAAGTAGTCTTGGATTTTAGGGGCAATTCTGAAATAAAAAAAGGAAAAGAATAATTCTAAATTAATATACACTCCATGAAATGAGAGGAGAACATGATAAAACTCCCAAAGACATCAGGTGTTGTGTTGTTGTTAAAACGAGGATTCTATCTCTTGAGAGCTTTGCCAATATTAAAGACCAGTGCAACTATTGACGACAGTCGAAACGATGAATGGTATGACAATAAACAGCATCAGCAGCTTTTTTTTAAAATACTGTTGAACCTCTTACTCATACCATGACGAATAGAAATAAACAGTGTCATCACTCCGCTACTTAAGCATTGTAGTTCATGGTCCTGCCAGTGTGTGGCGCGGAAGTCGCGACGAACCATAAGCACGTATGACAGTAACCCACGAGGTTAGTACTGTAATATCCTGTGCGCGAGAAGTCATATTATTCGAGGGAATTTGTTTCTTTGTAATAATTTACGAATGTCTGTGCAGTGCTTTGTGTGTGCAAACAACTAAGTTTTCTGTTGTTTCGGGAAAATGTCGTAAAGTTTTGTTCCTGGAAGTAAATCGGGTTACGAAGAAAATCTGATGGTAGACATTTTTCACACCGCCAAAAGAAACAAATTTGTTTTCGAAATGGGCGAGAGTTTTTCCGTGGAAGGATAAGCAATTGTCGATCAAAAATAGAATCTGTGACGAACGTTTTTCGGAAGATTTAATTATTATAAAGGCGGACTCTTTCGTAGTGAACTATGAGAACGTGAAACTTCCTCGCGTGAAGTGGAAATCAAAACCAGGATCAGTACCTCAAATTTTTCAAAATTTACCGAAATATCTATCCACTGATGTAAAATCACGAAAGCCGCCCAGTAGGATACGGAATGAAGGCAGCCTTCCATGGTTACTTGTTCTATTTCGTGCCATCCTTACCTAAAACGAAAAAAAATCCGTCTTAATAATAATAGGCCAGAAATAATAATAGTTGTTGATTCTTTAGGGACTTAACGACATCGTGGTCACGTATCCCCGTGTGTTTGGGTTTGTTTAGAATTCGTCTGATAACCTGTGTCAATATGATGTCTGTAGTAGTGTGTGTATTTGGAATTGAGGTCGGATTTGGGTAGGAAGCGGCCGTGTCCTTCAGTTAGGTACCATCCTGGTATTTGCCTGGAGGAGAAGTGGGAAACCACGGAAATCCACTTCCAGGATAGCTGAGGTAGGAATCGAACGCGCCTCTTAACATTTTTGCCTCACGAGGCTGAGTAAACACCGTTCCAGCCCTCAGACCAGTATTAAATTAATTGGCAGAGCTGGGAATCGAACCCGGACTTCCGTGGTGATAGCCAAGTGGCCAAGAATGAGTCGGACATATAATAATGGCCAACCTGCCAATAAAATAAACGGTCATCAAATTCTTCGCTTCCGTTACCGTCCTCCTGATCTTCGGATCTTGTTTCAACTTTGTCTTCAGTATCAGAGTCACAAATTCCTTTGAAATTACTGAATCATGAACTAGCTATTCGTTATCTTTCAGCAGAAGGTGACACGCTTCATCTGCATCCTTAGTTTTTCGTAAGGCGCAGTCTCCTTACTGATATTAACTAAGGCAACATACTAAGCCAAATAATTGTTATAACAGCACACCTGCCACTCACTAACAGAATGTAACATCATTGGGAGCGCTGGTACTATCAATATCACGCTGACAAAGTGTTACACGTGATAAAGTTATTTTTAGGCACGCTATTTCACAACTCCAGAAAAAATGCTTACTATGGTTTTGGTGTAAGATGTCACGAGACGATAAGATCATAACTTGAAATGTTGGCTTGATATTAAAACTAATATAACGAACCATGGAGCTGTCAGACCAATGCGCGACTAACGGAGGGTTTTAAACGATAGTTCTACATGGGGACAGAGAATATTAATGCTAACTTTTTGACAGTATTATTCATAAGTCTAAACACACAATTTGTTGTAATCAGCGTAACCGCAGCCTTCGTAAAGAGGTTTACGTAGCTCAGCGCGTATCCCACTATTGAACAGCTGTCTGTGTAGCGTTGGGGATCAGCGCCGCTAGCGCTAGCAAAGCGGGGCGCGGTTGAACTCGGTGATAACACTATTTATTTCTATTCGTCATGCTCATACTTTAACTGGCTTGAAGTTGGTAACTTGCCTCTTAATTATGCAACATTCTATTAAGAAAAAAAATAGCAAAACAGAAAGGGTGGGGGAAAGAAAAAAAGGCCCAAGTATAAAGTATAAATTTAATTTATGAACATATTATCAAAATGAGTCTAAATTGATCAACCTATAGGCCTGTTTTTCTTATATTTTTATTGGGGGAGGGGCACCCGTAGCCCGCTCCCCCCATGTGACGGTCAACCCAAGCTACACCGCCTCCGACATGCCATTAGTCCTAGATAGCAGAAGGAAACAGTCAAGGGATTGGAAGGATTTGCCCTTTGAGGCTTAGTGCCTGTCCCCACACACTGTATATTTCAAGGCATATGAATATATGGTAGGACGTAGGGGCAGGTAAAAGTCCTGTATGAAGAAATGGAAAGTGCCTACAGGTGAAACCTGGCATATTTGGAGATAGCACATGCAAGGATATGGTCTAGGATAGATATGGGTTGTGTTCGAGTTGGTGAGTTGTCGTGCATTATTTGAAAGTTTCATATCCAAAGCCAGAATGAATATATTGGGGGTCCATACTTCTCTGGCACAAGCAAGGACCTGCAACTGGCCTTCACACTCGGCCTGTAAGACTTAAAACTGAAAATTAATACTGGAGTAACTTAGAACACTAAGAGGAGTCTTATTTCTAGTTCTTAAAATCTAACAAATTAACATCCTACTTCTCAGGCACAGTTTCACCAGTTCCGCTTATCGAACTGTGAGCACTGCACCCTTCCGTAAGTGGTGCCTAGAAGAGTATTTATTTATTTACACTGTTTACGCCCACATTGGAGCACCAAAAATCAAACCTGATGTACAAAGTCTTCCAATATTTCAACAATAAGTTCAGTTCTTAATTCTTGCTAATTTTTTTCTTTCCCAATACTTCTTCAGTCTGGAAGATCTTGCAGCTCGTTCTTCTTCTGATATAACATACTGCTTACGCTGTGAAATTTTGAATGTTAATCGAGTGTATTTGTTATTCAGAAGCCGTTTCTCCTCTCTATGTTTAATATGATGCTTAGTAATTTTCAATTCGTCTAAATCCATTTGTATTTCTTTAAACCATGTGATTTTTGTTTTACTGTTCCAAAAGAAGTCAAAAAGTTGTTTCAGGAGTCTAGTATTAGGCAAGCGGGATATGTGTCCAAAAAACGCAATCCTTCGTTTTCGCATCGTGTCAATGATAGATTCATTTTCCTTGTAAAGTATTGAATTGGGCAAAAGTCTCCACTGGCCCTCAACCTGGTGTTTTTTATTGAGTATTGTCCGAAGAATCCGTCTATCAACCTTCTGTAGTTTGTCAGTTGTTGATCGGGTGTTTAGTTTAAATAAAGTTTCACTTGCATATGTTGCTTCTGGCTTAACGACGGAGAAATAATGTCGAAGTTTAGCATTAATCGAAAGAGACTGTTTCTTATATGTTGGCCAGGTAATCTGTTGTGCTCGTCGCAATTTTAGAGTTCTATTATCTATTGATGCTCTCTCATTGGCATTCCAAGTGATGATCTCACCAAGATATTTAAATTTTTTCACAATCCTTATTTTCTGGGCATTATGCAGTACAATATGTGATGTGTCAACTTGAAAAGATGGCATCATTTCTGTTTTCTCAAAGGAAATTTTCAACCCAACCTTTGCTGCTAATCGTTCCAATTCCTCTACCTGAAATTTAGCTTCTTCGATACTAGTTGCTAATAATGCTAGATCATCAGCAAAGGCGAGACAATTTAGTCGAGCATTTTTTCCAATCTTGACATTCGGTGGACAAACCTTATTCCATTGACGCATAACTTTTTCCAGCACACAATTAAACAGCAATGGAGATAATCCATCTCCCTGCCGAAGACCAGTATGGATTTCAAATGACTCGGAGGTTTCACTTCTAAACCTAACTCTAGATTTAGTATTCTTAAGAGTGACCGCAATAAGGTTAACAAGTTTTCGATGTAAACCAAATTCAGTAAGGACATTTAATAGAGATTCGCAATGGATACTATCATAAGCTTTTTGAAAATCAACGAATGTGATCACTAAATCTTTGCTCCTAATCCTGTGATGTTTTATAATCCATTTGAGACTGATAATTTGATCTGGACAGCTTCGTCCTGGACGGAAACCACCCTGATATTCACCAAGTTCATTATCAAGTTGTTCGTGAATTCTGGAATATAAAATCTTTGAAAAAATCTTATACGTGACATCCAGCAACGATATCCCTCGATAATTACCAGGATCTGACCTATCGCCCTTTTTGTGTATGGGATGTATAATTGCAATATTCCACTCTTCAGGCAATTTTTCTGTATTCCAAATGTCAATAAGATGTTTATGTAGGTTATGAATAGTCTGTACATTAGCATTCTTCCAAAGTTCTGCTACTACTTTATTCTGTCCTGCCGCTTTAAAATACTTAAGTGAATCAATCGCTGTTCGCACTTCATCGTAAACCGGCGGTATGATCTTTTCCAGGGGTGTTTTATTTCTAGGATAGGGATCGAATTCAAAAGAATCTTGAGGTTCATCACTATTAAGTAATTTTATGAAGTAATCGGCCAAAATTATTGCATTGTCATAATCATTATGGGCCACCTGCCCGTTCGTATCTTTCATCAAAAGAGTAGGGGGAGTAAATTTTGATTGGTATTGTTTAAATGTCCTGTAATAGTCCCTTGTTTTATGGCGATTGAAAGCTTCATCAATTGATTTTAATGTTTCCTTCTGATATTCTCTTTTAACCCTCCTGATTTCTTTGGCCGCTAACCTTCTAGCAATGATTAATTCTTCCCTAGAACTTTCTGTTTTTTGTTGTTGGTCCTTCAACCAAAGGAAGCTTGTAGTTTAACGTGACCATTAATCTCGCGATCATAAGCCACGGGATAGGTCCTTCAACCAAGCTGAATGCCGGCGTAGAATTGCTAAATCACAATCCTCATTCCACCATGCATGTTTCTTTCGTTTTTTAATGGGAGCAACGTCTTCTGCTACGGCTTTTAATTTGTTAACAGTGGTCCCCAAGTTGTCACTCAAAAGCGTGATGGATTGCTCAAAATATACTGGATTATTGATAACTGAACTAGGATCATACAATCTTTTGCTATTGAATTTTTGAGGTTTATTTTTCCTTTTAGGAGTCAATTTGATTTTAATCTTGGAAATGTAATGATCCGAATCAACATCAACACCACGAAGGACTTTTACATTATAAATTTCTTTGTGAAATTTCCGATCCATGGTCACATGATCTATCTGAAACTCTCCTAACTTAATATTAGGACATTTCCAAGTCATTAATTTATGTGGTCTTCTCTTGAACCTTGTTGTCTCCATAATTAGACCATGGTTAATACAAAATTCAATTAACCGTTCACCATTCTTGTTTGTCAAGTTATGTGCTGGCCATCGCCCCACCACTAAGCGAAATTTCCTCTCACGTCCAATCTTTGCATTGAAATCTCCAAGTAAAATTTTAATATTAGCATCAGGTATATTCGTTACCAATTGGTCAAGTTCATCCCAAAATTGATCCGTCCCTTCAGTATCAGTTCTATTTTTGTCATTTGTTGGTGCATGAACATTTATCAATGTGTATATCTTGTTTTCCACTTTAACTGTTAACAATGCAACTCGTGGGGAATTTGAGGAAAAATCCGTAATGGAATCTAGTATTCTATGGTGTACCAAGAAACCTACTCCAAATTGAGGGACATTTTTCATTACCCTTTCTCCTGGAGGCCCTTTATAGAGACGATACCCACCTGATTCAATTGGGTTCTGATCAGTATTACGTAATTCTTGAAGAGCAGTGATCACAATTTTGTGTTGATCCAAGATATCAGTTAGATGCTTTAACTTACCAACCTTCATCAAAGAATTAACATTTAATGTTGCCAAATATGAGAACTTTCCCGGCTTGTTGAATTTAAGTACGTTCTTAGTGTGATTAGTCTGCATGCTTGGTCATTGTATCTCGAGGCGCTCCGACTCGCCTTAATCCTCTACCCGACACCCCACCGTATCCGAATGGTGTCTTCGCTTGGTTAATGATGTAAGTGTCCAAACCGGTGGATTTCAATAGAAGACTCTCCATATTCATTTGATTATCAGATCAATGATCAAGAATCTGACCGTGGTCAGGGTTTACAATCCCAGATGTGATCTGGGAAGGTGATGAATGAAATATGATATGATGAAACATGAGATTGTGGAGTGTGTTTGGTCCGCGAGAGCTATTTTATTTCGCTCAAGTCCGCCGGTAAACCGGTGAGGACCCCCCTATCCGCCACCTGGGACGCGCCACGTCGGAGTATCACCTCTCCGCCTGCTACGGCAACGTAGTAGGTTCGTGGCTAGAAGAGTATAATTATATTTATTTCCCATTAGAAAATACACACTACAGGGACTTGCATATAAAGTAAGAACAGGAAGCGGCAGTTTTGTTATTCGCTGATGCGGTGGCCTTGGCCGAGCTTGTGGCCCGCCATGGTCCCCTGCTGTACTATTGGAAGTGCGCGCATAGTACATACGAGGGCTGTTTTTTTATTTTTTTCAAGTTCCGATGGACTGTATAAAAATAACAGAGTGACATATCAAACTGATTTTACAACTAAATGTTTGCTTGTTTTATTCGTATGTCTCAACATAATCGCCAAAACGATTGAAACATTTTTGTCGTATCGTTACACCAGCTTTCCAATGCCCTAGGCAAAATATTCTGCCGCCACTGAGGTGGGCACGTCTGGACAGTCTCCTGAAGTTTTTCCTTTTTGGTGAGGCGTTGCCGCCCAACCATACCTTCAATTCTCGAAAAAGGTGAAAATCATTCAGTGCTGGTTTGGACTAACGGCAGATGGTCCAAAACTTCACATTCGAATGCTTTGTAAAAGTCTATCGTAACGTTGGCACAGTGTGGTCGTGAATGATTTTCACTGGCAGTGCGCGCTCTGAATTGTACAGTACATACCGGCACACGTCAGCGCGCACAGCCAGCGGCTGACTTGCCTCGCCTTCCCTCTACCCTCGTTCAGTTCTCCACTATCACCCACCACATAGGCTACGGTTGCCTACAGTGGGACTGCGAGTCGTTTTCTATGCGGTCAAGTTCTCCATGACTGATGGCTATTCCACATACAGGCGATCTCATTGGAGTCTTTGCGTTATAATGACCGCTTGCAACATTATTGTAGCTCTTATTAATGCCTACGGTGTTCAGGAAGCTACAGAGCTTTCTGATAAAGAGCAAATAATGTTCATATAAATAATGGCAACGTTTGATGCAATTATGGAAGAGAGTTGTTTTGCGACTCCTACTTGACAAACCTTAAAAGGCGTTTGAAAATTCGGTACCGAAAAGTAACCAAACTCTTCGTTAAAACGTTTAAAACAGATGAAGAAGTACGATATGAAGAGGCTAAAATGTTTGTTAAATTCATTATTGAATTGCAAGAAGAGAAAGAGATCCCGGATGCCAATATCTGGAATTCGGACCAGTCCCGATTCGAGTGCGAAATGGCAACATAGAGAAGTTATGATTTCCGTAGTGTGAAAGACGTTCTTGCTACGCTCGTTTGCCGAAATAGTTCTACGCACACCCACACAGTGCAGTTTCACATTTCTAAAGCCGGAGAAATGGGACATTTGTTCTTGATCGTTTTCAAAGAAATTAATGGAAAGTTTGGACCTGGGGTACAAGAAAGTATCAACGCCTGCATGGATGTCTTTAAATATGTCGTCATTGATTGTCCATCTTCCGGGAAAATGTGGAAAGGGCATGTACTGCACGTGCCTGGTTCCAAGACATTTTCCATCCGCAATTAAAGGACGACGAACAAATCTTCTTCTCCTAGATTCATTCAGTGGCCAGGGCAAAAATGCACAGCTTGAATCTCTGACGAATAAACAAGAACAAATTGAATGCATACCGAAAGGAACTACATATCTTTGCCAGCCGTGTGATCTTGGACTCTTCCGACAACTAAAGTGTTTAGTCTGTCGAATGGAAACATTTGCCAAGTAAGGAATTTACACGGCCAGTCAAAATTAAAACCCGACAACAGACTTTTCTTTATAACTAGTCAAATGCTAGCGCATAACCGATTACAAGCCGATTGTTTCGTACCAATGCTGAAATATGCTTGGAAAACGGGTGGTTATTCCATTACTGACAATATACCACAATATATCTCAAACTAATTTTCATGATTTGACTGATAAAGAAACATGCTGGAATTGATTGTGCCAATTTCTCTTTTATAATGATTTTCTTGTGTTTTGTTATTCACATTTTGTGTTAGATTTTCACTATCATGCCATGAACAATGCACCCATGCCAGACTGCGTTAGAATAAAGGCATTTCTTGAACAGTTTGAACGGCATGATGATGAAGATGATATGTGAAGATTTGTAAACCATTGTTTTTGTTTCTATATTACACAGTGAATTCATCTTTGTAAATAAAATATCCAAACTAATGTCAGTTTTAATCCGCCATCCCATGTACATAACAACTGTAGGCAGCCGTATGTGGTGGGTGATGGTGGAGAACCGAACGAGGGTAGAGGGAAGGCGAGACTAGACAGCTGCTGGCTGTGCGCGCTGACGTGTGCAGAACAATATGACCCGCATAGTACAAATTAAAAGAAGCATTCAACGAAGCATATGTTTATAAGAAGCTTGATATTAGCCACATATTCGAGAAGAAGTAGGCCTAAGTTACAATATCCTTACCTGGATGTAATTCGGAATATATGAACCTTGCAATGGCTTCGTTAGCAAAATCATCTATTCCAGTTACAGTAAACACATACTTTCGATGTTTGCCTCGTGTAACAAGGAGATCCTACTTCCTAGACTGTAATATGACCTTCTGGACAGCAGAAAATCCATGCTGTAATAACATTACAAGTACCATAGATTAAAATTTCACAAATATAACATGATACATACATGCATATCAACTCGCTGAGAGAACGACGGAAGGGGGGTTTATTACATTACATTGAAGAGGCATGGTTTCTGGCCATGTCATTCAGCGAATACAATCTCCCAGAATGGAAATAAGTCTACAATAAGAAACATCAATCAATTCCTATGCTAAATGACTATAGTGGGAGGCTAATTAGCTAAAATAATGTTGCTACCGTAAGTGTACATTTCATAAGGCTATGTTGAGGTTATGTTAGGTTTGATTACGAAAAGAATTATCAAAATACTTACTCTCACCATGCCAGCAATTCTTACAATTCTTTCCGTATCAATACACTTAATTGCTTTTTCCTCATATTCTTTTTTAAAGCAGTGAACGCTGCAAAGTGTAATTAGACCTAGTCTTCTTCAGTTGAATTTGTAGCTGTTTCTGGCCTCTTTTAGGCATTTTGACGAAATCTAAATAACAATTTATGCAAAAATAAAGATTATGAACATTATTAAAGTTCCGACTAGTGCAAATGTACACATAGGCCTAGGCCTACATATTATATAGGCCTAATCTATAAGTCTAAAATAATCATAATAACTGTTCTAATTGACGTATTTTTGTAGCACACCTCGTAAAACTGCACTAGACGTAATATTCCAAAGAAATGTGATGATTTATCCAATTAATTGAACAGTTTAGGGATATATGCTTTATACGAGAATGTTGGTCACACTCGCTGCGACATTTCCCGCGTCTACGTGTTTCAAAACTGTTTCAACTGTACGGTAAAAAATCTTACTGGTATTGTGGTATTTGTAGATGGCGAGATTTTCAGCAGGGTTGGCGAAACTGTGCTCACACAAAAGACAACTTAACTTCAAGAAATTCAACCACAAACCAACATGCGAGTAGGCATAGGGGATGGATGTTAACGTTGGCTACCCTTTTTTTTTATTAGTAACTTATTTAAGGTGTCTCGGACTCTAATCATAACTTCTTGTACACAAGATGGCATATTAACGCTGAAACAACTCATTTGATATGTAGATTAAGGCTTTCACGGCCCGGATTACTATACAAATAATTCATGTTTTTGGGCATTATTTGTGTAGTAACTCATTTGATATTAGATATCTATTGTTCATTTATTTATTTTTATTACACCACAAGTGTATTTTTAATTACCGCTTTAAACACAGTTCATTGTTGTTTTTCACCGCATGATGAGCTTCTTTGCCTGCTGACTGCAGACGCATCTTGAATTAAAAGGTAACGTAGCTGGAAAGTGGCTAATATTTACTTCTTCTTTACAGCAGACACCCCAATATCAGATGAAGGCTTGAAATGTTCTCTACCAGACAGTGCTTTAGTATTCAGTGTCATCATCAGTGTTCATACAAATTTTCTTTTATACTTGAAGAAAATTAGCATCTTCTGCTTTCTCCAGTAATGCACTGCTGCTTGCATGTCCTCATTATTAGAATAATAGTGAAGTAGTAGTTGATTTATTTAAGGACTTGGACGTTGTGGTCATTCAGCGAGTGAGTGGAGGATTTGACTTATAACCTGTGATATTGTGGTGTCAATAGTAGCATGTGTATATGGAAATGAGACTAGGATTAGAGAAAGAAGGCAGCCGTGGCCTTAACCCTTTGAGCGGCAAACGCTATTACGGTTTCCTTACCGTTGAGTGCACAGCCCAGTTTCTGCTTTTTGCAAACATATGTTTGACCACTCAAAGTTCAGTTATTGTTGGAAGAAATTTGATTTGTTTCTTCTCAGTTATAAATAATTTTATTTAGCATTTTTTGCATCACAGTATACAATAAGAATACTTCCTAACACAACTTGTTTTTTTATATCATGCATAGAAAGGAATATAGGACAACTTTCATGTGATTGAAGTTTGTAAATATATCTACAAAAATAAAAATTGTTTTAAATATGAGTCATTTATAACAAGAGTAGAACTAAAAATTTACCTGTCCTCGGCAAATGTTATTTTCTCTACATTATTCCTAAATTATATAATAGCTCCTAGAAGCCTAAATGAACCGTCGTTGATATATCTAGGAATTCCATTAAAAATGCAAAATATTTATTTGAGAGAGTTGACTTGTCATTGAAGATCTACTGTATTAATGTATAATAAAAACAATAAGTTTAATATTTTTTCTTAGCAATATGGTGGATTTACATAATTTGTAGCTCCAAGTACATATTATACCACCCGCAAGGCTTTGATTTATGTGGGATAATTTACCGTACCATATTCTTCCTTTACTCTGGTGAATTTGATATTCATTTTACAGATTACAAAATATACATCTTTGTGTTCATTTTGTAACATAGAGGATAACAAAGAAATTGCACATACAGTAGAACCTCGTTTACCCGGATCAACGGTGACTCGGGCCGATCCGAGTTAACGAAAATCTGGGTTACCCAGAGAATGATTGGAAAACAATAAAATGCACATGTACATCACCAAAATATTTTTATTGGAGTTTAGAAATTATCATCGCCACACTTTCACCTAAAAACACATACACCGTATGTACTGAAATAGCCAATGTATTTGCACTGTACACAAACTAGTCGGTGGTAAAGAAAAGGCAGTGAGCTTCTGCTGTCTCAGTTAAGTGTATCACTCATTTACGAGCAGCGTGATCTCGCATCCGCTTTAACATTAGAAGTTCATTTGGCAATGTTTCGGCTTGATTTTCGAAATAAACCATCAATTTCTATATGTTTGCTCCTGCTTCTGCGTGGGTCATAACCACAGCTGGTTCATCATCACTGCCTGAATCTGAATCCTTTTCATTTTCAGTAACACTCCATGATGCAATAATGTCTTCCTCTGTAATCGGTTTATAACCTCCATCATTGCCGATTTGCAACCAATTGTCAATGTCTTCTTCATCAACGTCGGAACAGCCATCAATATTTTTAAAAATCTCTTCACCATCGCGGACAACGAACAAACAAAACAGCACAATGATACTGTACCGCGACGCTAGGCAAACTCTCGAACACTACCGAGATTGCAGCGCAAGTGAGGAACGTTGTTTTTTGATCAATGTCAAGTGTGAGACGTGGGTAGGGGAAGGAGAGGGTTAATTCACCAGTCTGCTGCATAGCAACAGCAGGTGGGGTGAGTGCAGTGTACTCGCCTGCTGGCAAGAGAATTCGTGTAATGTACCTACTGATAATTTATCCTCTATAAAACAAGTCTACATTTACTACAACATAATTATTTTTTTCAAAACTGGTCCGAGTTAAAGAGGTCCGAGTTAACGATGAATGATTATGAATGTGGGTTTCTATGGTAAGGGGGTTCTAGCGAACAAGATCAGAATAATTATAGTGTGTGATGATTAATGATAGTGTTAAGGACAAATTAAAAGTGTCATATCCAATGGAACTCATAGAACAAAACACAGTACTGGAACAATCTAATATTTTAAAATGTTGTGTCTTTTCTTGTATTGTTGTATGGATAGCATTGAATCCATTTTTCAGTGTTGCCTTATTGACAATTGATATTGTAAATTTTACAATATACATAGGTTGCATTTTTAGTTTTGGCAACTATGTTGTTATAAATTGATAAATAACTCACCTGCATTGTACCAAGTTTCCTAGGCCCTCGATGTAGTCTCCAGCACTGCGTACAACGTGTTCCCAGCGATGCGGAAGCCATTGGATTCCGTTGGCACTGCCCATTCTATCGATGGTACGACGAGAGCGCTTGGCAGCCTGCACAACATCTCCAATTGTAGGGTAGCGGTTCCCGCGCAGTGGCTCCTTCATCTTCGGGATGAGATCAAAGTCGCTGGACTTAAGTCGGGAGAGTAGGGGGGATGATAGAGCACCTCCCAGTTCCAGCGATTCAACAATGCAGACACAACTCCTGCTGTGTGTGCCCTAGCATTGTCATGCAGAACAATGGGCGCAGTATCGATGTGGTGTCGCCGTTTCCTTCTCAGAGCTGCTAGGAGATGGTCTTGCAGAAACGAACAATAGTACGCCGCATTAACGGTTTGCCCTGGGGGAACGGTATGTTTTATGATCACACCATCCCAATCATAGGCAAGAATCAATATTACCTTCACATTGGTGGGGGTTTGTCGAACTGTTTGTTTCCGTGGTGCCGCCACTCGTTCGATTGGCGTTTCAACTGTGGTTCATAAGATTTGGCCCACGTCTCGTCAATGGTTATGATATGCCGTAAGAAGTCCTCTCCTTCGCTCTCATAACGCTGCAAGATTCGTACGAAAAAACGTCATATCGCAGCCATTTCTGCATGTCGTTAAGTAATGCGGAACCCATTTTGACTCAATTTTCCTCATTTTCAGGCAGTCCTTCAGGATGTGGAGGACAGTCGAAATCCCCAGTCCTGTATCTTGCGCTAATTCACTAAACGTTACGTCCCGATCCGCCTCCACTGACGCGGGCACCATCTGTACATTTTCATCACTTACTGGTGGGTGACCACATCGAGGCATGACCTCCACACGTTCGCGCCCATCTCGAAAGGCTGCAACCCATCTTGCCCGTTCTGTAAGGTAACGCAGATGCACCGCACGCCTCTTGAAGTCCTTGGTGGCACTCTCGAGCCTAGCTCACTTAATTTTTATCCACGTTCTCTGCTCCTGCTTCGAAAACATTGCGACCGTATTGGGCAAGCGCTTGCCCACAACTACTCTAACAGGCACCACTGCATACGAATGGGAGAGGGGACGGATGAGGTCATGTGCTCTAAGGGAGGGGATACAGGTTAGCTACTTTTGGTAACAATGGCCGAGTCCAACACCGTTGTAACATAAAGCAGCAGCATCATTGCCAAAACAAAAAAAGCTACCCTTGTGTATATATATATCTTAATCCCATGTATTTTTTTTAGGTTATTTTTTTCGCACATTCCAATAATTGGAGTTATATTGTGTTGACCGACTGTAAAATTTACAATATCAATTGTTAGTTGTAATATCTTGGTATTCTAATTTGAATAATAAATAAAAGACTATACTGACATGAGGCAATGTGTAGCTGCCAGATTATGTACAGTACAACCAATTGAAGTTCAAGAAACTAGACGAGTGTGGTTTACCCCTCAGCAAATCAATGTATTTTCTTATACATCATACTCCTGAGAATCCAGGGGGGCGGTCATTGCTCTGTACTGCATTTGCATTATAAGCAGCAGGAGGTATATATACTGTATACACACACACACGGCATATAAAGGGTGTTGAAAAGTAATCAATATTTTATGAAGTGAAAGTATGCACTAAACTGTCTAATGGATGTATATCCTGCCGAGCATACTTCCTGAGATCTGAACACTTGTTCCTAGGAGGTGCTGAGTGCAATGTTCATTCAATGAAATGCATTCCTCTGCCCTTCAAAGTAAGGCACCACAAAATGTACTAAGAGTTAAGAGTAACTTACACAAATGCACACTGTCATGACTAAAACTACACAACAGACCCGTTTTGACAGAGCACCAATATGACTCTGCTCATATTCACAACCGGGTATCAGTATTCCATGCCAGGAGTGTCAGCTACGATTGTCTGGTAGTCAGAACCTCAGGAAGTATGCGCTGTAGGCTCTCGTGTTTATTAGACATTTTATTCTTGTTATGATGCATACTTTTGCCTCCTAAAATATTGGATACTTTTTTTAACTCCTGTATACACGGGGTGGGTGGAAAGTAAGTAGGTTTGAGAAATGATTATAACTTCCATATTTCTAATACAAAATTGTTTAAAAATATTCAAACTCTACTTTTTAAGTAGGGAATTGAAAAATAACTTTTATCATCAATCTAGGAAGGGATAAAAGAAAAGATGCATACTTACCTGAGTAAGTAAGACGATGAATACCTAGTATAGCAGGAGGAACACCAAATTATTTCAAATTTAAGTCAGCATTAATGATCAAGAGAAAAATAAACTCTACCCGGAGTAGCGTTCCATCGGGGGGGAATTGGATCCACTGTTGTGGAGTGTGGAAGTTATCTAATGTTGAGGCCAGCATCAGTATCAAAATTAAGAATAAGATAGTGTCAAATCTTGGAATCTGAGAGCAGAGGAGGAAATTGAGAAGGGATGTCTATAACTTTGTGAAGCACTCATCAAATGTGGTGTTATATAACTGGGAATGGGTAGTTGACTTTGGACAATGCAACATGAGTACAAAATACATTCGGGGAGTTACATTGTAATTAAAACTCGGATAAAAATCTTCAAGAGGCTATTCGTGCAGTAGAATGAGGTAGACTGTCATTTAACAAAGCCGTCTCTGGATTTAACATCCCGAAGCCCATACTTGAAAAATATAGTAATGGGAGAAGCACAAGAAGACAAATGATAGAAAGATTGGTCCATGGATTGTTATCAGCCACCTACTGGAGATATCCACTCACACCAAACAATATACCCTGCATCATCAAAGGCTACCTTGATTAACATGAAAAGAAAAGTTATTCTGTAGTAACTTGCCAGGATTGGAACATGCAAGATGATCATTCCTTGAAAGGAATTCTGAAAATCTTTCTGTGCATTTCAGTGAGAAAGTGAAAAGGTTTTGTACTGAAGTGAGCTAGTCAGTGATAAAAGACTTCTTCCAAAATATCAGAAAGTATTCGGGTGTGCCAGCTAGTAATGTGCTCAATTATGATAAAACTAACTTGCCTATGATTCAGGAAAGACATGTGTTATTGTGAAGGGAGGAACAAAGCTCACAGAAAAAGAAATTGATGTCTCAAACAATAATTTCCATCATGATGACAAGCTCTGCCACCATGTATTTTCTACAAAGCAGAATATATGTAGGACACCTGGAGAGGTGGTGGTCTAATGGATACAAGCTATAACAGAGAAAAGAGTAAGTTGATTTGAATCACCCACTTTGATGACTGATTTAGGACATCACTTTGCCTCATCTGAAGAGTCTAGAGGAATGGAAAGTCATAATAGGTGATGATAACCTATATAACCACCTTTCTTTGAAAGTGATCAAAGAGTGTGAGAAATGTGACATATCTTTTGTTCTCTTCCTGCCTAACAACTGCATGCATTTAATACAACCTCTTGATGTGAGTTTCTTTAGACCCCTAAAAGCTGCGTGACATTATGCTCTGAATTATGGAAGGGAACTCTCAGCAAAAAATGCCTTTCCAGCTTTGTTGAAACAGACACTATCAAATATAGTCACCAAGGAGGCAGATAATATTCAGGGTGCGTTTCATCCCCTTCAAACCAGATACTCTATTAAAGAAACTACCCATGAATGACCGATGATGAGCCATGGTCTCAGCCGTCTAAGGAGATCCTGAAATGTATGCACTGTATCCTCCAAGAGAAAACTCAATGGAAGAAAGTTATTCTCTCAAATCAATTCCATGAACTGCTACCTCAAGTGGGGTACCTTCGATGAATTCAGAAAATGACCCAGATCTCACAGAAAATATGGTAGAAAGCTGCTCATACAATGTTGATGAAGGGGCATTCAATGTATGAATCTTCAACACCAAATCTAGTGATATGTAGGAGTTGTGAATAATGAGAACATAAATACCACTAAAGCTTCAGTTAGTTTCCTGTGTCCTTTTGCTGGTAGTTAAACAGGATGCAGAAGAAAAATAATCAACCTAAAATTGCTCAAGTTTTGCCAGTGTGAAGTGAGAGTAAGAGAAAGTCTACTTATGAAAATGATGCCAATATTTAAATTGTAACGTTTTATTTTGTTGAAGTGGCTTGTGTAACAATATTTTATGTTGTTAAATATTTTTCATGAATGATTTGTTGTACTGTAGATAATAATAATAATTTTGTAAATGTGTGTACAATTTTCTAGTGTCCGAAATCACCTAGAGCTGAAATTACTTGGGACAATTCATATATGAAAATCATCTGTGGTATCATCAAATTTGAATGATAATCTTATAGATATGTACTTACATTTCAAAGAGAGTTCTGAAAGACATCATGTAATGCACTCTTTTAGAAGGTATTTTGCAAAACGTTTCCATACTGTCCGAAGTCACATCTACGTTATGATACTATATTATACCCATAAGGATGATTGAATAGTAAATGGCCAGCTTGTCATGCAGTTTTCTGGCCAGTCTTTAAACAATTTCACCCCATTACTGACTTTGATGTTACTAATAATTACATTGGGACCATACACTCCACAAAGTTGGTAATAAATATCATGCTTCTTACTGCCAGGAATGACTGAATGTATTTCACAGTCAGCGGGCCACTGAGTTGTCTTAATTAAATTAATAAAATTCTTTGATGGTGTGCCCAGTCAATGCATAAAATTCATATAAGTATTGTTTTGATTAGAAGATTTTGTCCATGTACTGTGCCCTTCCTCAGCATCATTCAGTTATTACAGCTTGGATCACAATTCTTATTTTTTTTTTTTAAGTTAATAATTAAACATATGAATCCTTCTTCATTTCTTTTATAGGAATTAACTGTTTCCAAATTGTTAAGTGTCTTATTTATTGCAAAAATAAAATTGCATTTCTGATAACATTGTCTGCAGATAATGTCATATTAAGCAAGACATTGTTTTTCATTTTTAGGATGATGCCAAGTTTACATTATTGAAAGCACTTATAACAGGGTAAGTAATCCTAATGGTTTGTTAACTTTTTATTATATCTATTCAGAGGTTTGATAACATTTTGTATACAATCCTCTGTATTTTAATTAGTTTCATGACTATTTTATAAAGAAAAGATTATTTACTGCCATTGAATAACTAAGACTTCGATGAGTTCCTCCATAATTTCCAAAGAGTTGATATTAAAATGTCACGTTGATTTATGTCCTATGTATCATTTCCCCCGTAGGCCCGAGGGGACCCCCTATTCAGGTGGATGTTTCCAGTTCGACATTGCTTTCCCAGCAAAATACCCATCCACGCCACCTCAAGTGCACTTATGCACCACGGGCTTGGGCCGTGTCCGCTTCAATCCCAATCTCTATCCCAATGGAGTAGTCTGCCTGTCTCTGCTGGGCACATGGAAAGGTTTACAGGGAGAACAGTGGCATCCTACTTCCACATTGCTACAGGTTAGTTTAATAACATTGCTGATAATGTAATTGCTGCACCTGTAAATTTAAACCCTTCGTAGTGTAGTGGCTAGCATTCTTGCCCCTGAGGTCTGGGCTTGATTCTCAGCTCTGCCAAGAAATTTAATTCTAGTCTTAGGGCTGAAACAGGTTTCTTGCAGTCTCAGGAGGCAGACATATGAAGAGGAGTGTTCAATTCTCACCTCAGCCTTCCTAGAAGTGGTTTTCTGTGGTTTTCCCACTTCTACTCCAGGTAAATGCTGAGATGGTTCCCAACTTAACCCTCTTAGCAGTAATATTCTTTTGTAAGCCCGTTTGGTTTTAACTGAAAATCGCTGAAGCCCTTTCAAAAAGAACGTTCAGCATTTAGTTTTTATTATTAAAAATAATAGTAATTTCCTTTCAGAATTACCCAATATACAGTAGTTAAATAAGGACTTAATATTTTTTTGAAATAAACTGCCTCTTTTATTTTCAAGGCCATAGTTTCAGTATATCAGTCCAATCAGCACATATGTTAATTGGTGCACTTTTCACTAGCTGTGACATGCTCCACTCTGTGTCTCGTTGCTCTCTATCTTTTACTTGTTCACTTATTATTGTGAAAATTAGCCAATCTCCTGTGAGTGAGACCTTGGAAATATACACAGTATTGATTTTTTTAACTTCTATTCTTCTTCTGCGCAAATGGGTCTCCTAGGACCACGCAGGATCAACACTTATTGGCCTTGATGTTTGCCCAATAACTCGTCATGCGCAACGATTGAGTGGGTCTTTGTTGCTGCGACCAGACGTATCTGGTAGGTCTTCTCTCTTCTCCCTCAAAACCCCGTGTATGAGTAATTTTCCTAATTTCCTCTCGATCCTTGAGATTGGAAAACCCTAATTCAGCCAAGTCCTTTTCCGCCTGTTTGTACCAATTGGACCGTGTTGCCCTTTTCTGCAAAAACGTACTGATTTTTGGGCTTTTATCATTTTATTAGTTCTTTCTTGCCATGCAGGTTTCTCATCCAAGTTGTAAGTTATAATTTCTCCTAAGTATTTAAATTGCTTCACTATTTCAGGGTGTCGAGCGATACGGGAATATTAGTGACGTGGGAAAAATGCGGGAAATATACAAAAATCTTCAAATCTCTCATAATGGCCGACTTCTTGGCCTCCGAACGCTCGGTAGACTCCTCCCGCTCAGCCTTCCATTTTGCCTGCAGACCGCGCTGCCACCCACAATTTGCGCCACCTATAGAGCGCTAAGCGGGATGAGAACCCAACCAATGTCGAATGCATGCTTTGCCTGGCTGACCGCCGGCCGTACCCTCTCTGTGCGGGGCTGCGCCCGCCGCGCTCGTTGCTGACAATGACAGACAGGAATCAGTCCGCTTTGTATTTCTCAGAGGTGACCAGTTGTTTTTTCGACCTGGGTTTCTTGACAAGAGCAGCCTTTAAAGAAGCTAACAGCTCAAGAACTCAGAAAATTTCACACGCAGACATGCTGCAATTTCGCACCAGCGGCCGAAAATTGTACATTCATATCCTATGGCTGAAAAATCAAAGAGAGGTCACCTCTTGCTTACGAGATGACCCGTGTTATTTCGTGCCTAGACCCTATAGTGGTCTCTGAGACTCCCTAAGTTGGCAGAAGATAGGATCGTCATTGCCCTGGAAATTCTTTGTAATCAGAAGCATTTGCTTTCTGGCGCAATGGCTGACCGCATCAGGAGCAGCTACTCCGCACTTCTGAGACTGTCCTCCGTCACTGCACGTTTGAAACAGTTCGACGGAAAAGAGCCACGGCTCGACGTGCTGTGTCTGAATTAGTGGCTTCAGCACCTTCCTCAGTTCCTGCCAAAAACGATCTCAGAAGCTTCGTTAAAATTATACTGATTTTGTATCACAGCAATGCAGCTCTAGAGAGAAGTTTCTCCCTGAACAAGGAGAGCATGATCGTCATTCACAAAGAAGCAAGTCTGATTGGCATGTATACTGTTCAGGTCGCTGTGATGGCAGCTGGTGGAGTAGAAAAGATAACCGTGAGCAAGAGTCCATACTGCACGAAACTCCTACGCCGTGTTAAAGGAAGCAAAGCCAGGAGGAAAAGGAAGCGACGGCTAAGGTGGCAGTCGAAAGAAAAGCCACGAAAGATCTCCAGGAATTGCACCAAAAAAAAGAAGATATTGAACGTCGCACATTCTGAAGCATGGAAAATTGAAGAGCAGATGAGTTCCCTAGTGAAGCTTTCAATTAATAAATCCTTGATTATTGTTTGTTTATCTTATTTTGTGTGATGAAGTTCCTAACTACAATCTACTATTGTCAAAGTGACCTATTTTATTTTGTGTTTTACTAGCCTACAGTCCTATTCAGAAATTAGTACTGTCAAAAGAACATAATTTTGTGTTGTGTATAACTGAAGTTCCTAGTAACAATCTTGTATTTGTCGAAGTGACTTATTTAATTTCGTTTTCCATTATTTTATTTTTACTCTGATAAAATAAATCTAAATTAAAAGGCACACGCGTCGTGTGGCATTTTACTGTTTTTAGCCTTTCCTTGGTCTTTGGGGAAACCACACGGCTCTTCTTTCGCAGGGGAAATGCACATACCAAATAGTTTTAAAGTCGTGTGAACCCTCACTGCAAATGTATCACACATGCATAATTTTCAAAAACTACAAACAATATCTCACAGCTCTCGACATTTTACTATCAAACACCCGTCACCAACATGTGGCTACAAAATACACCACACAAGTGACAGAATTCTTGTCGTGTGGGCAGGCATTGTTTCAGTCGCTTGTTAACCACTGTCTGTGTCGGATTTACTTTCATTGTCATTGATTCGTTACTTTTACTTCGCCGAAGTTCGACCCGAGGACTGGACACATGCCGTACAGCATGTACAGAAAGAAATACTGAAGGAGTTCTGGATATTGTGGTGGATGAAATGATTATTAACCTTGGCAATTCATAAAGCTCTGACGAAGACAATGTTGGCGGTGGTGATGATAGGGACACTGAAGGGATGTAGGGTGTCAATGAAACCCTTGCCAAGTGACTGAGGATAATTTATTTATTGGTGTCAGTTCGCTTGCGGCAATCGATAATAGAGCACGAGCTGTTGATTCCCGTCATAGTGTTCAAATTACTGCCTGTCATTCAATAGCCTACAACTCGACAATGTAAAACCATGGCAATAATATTGCCACAGAGCGGCTTGTTTGAGTGCTCAGTGCTAAATATTTCTTTACCTTAACTTTACTTTTGTATTATCATGGAAGCTAATATTAACCGTAGAGAGTCGCGATTCAGTGAGTGTGCATGGTGTTATCTGTCAACTACAGTACTGTAAGCTGTGAACGACCTCCACCCAGACTCTTGTTTCATGTTCAAGGTTAATCATTGTAAGGTGTGTGTTTTATATTCATTAGCTGTAGTGTGTTTGCCCTCTTTGTCGTATTTATTGAATTGAATACCGATGATAAAGGTATCATAGCTTCGGTGTGTAATTTATTTATTCATCTAACTACCGTGTTTCTTTGTTTGAATGTCCTCGGCTTTGACTCAGGATCGACTTTTAAAATATATTACGTTTAATTGTACAGAAATACTGTCTGCAGTGTAGCTCTGTGTATTAATCGAATCAGTTGATTTACAACACTAAAAACTTGGCAACACAGCTCAGCTGTTCAAAACTCCCAACCTATCCTTCACGTTCTTTCCTTCTAAATACAGGGTGTAGGTGAGAACCATGCTCAGAATTCTTGCCATGTGGCGGTCAAGGCGTAGGGCCTTGTTAAGTGGCGACCATGGGATGCGTAGAGGAAAAGCAGGGCAAAGTGACAGGAAAGCTGTCGGTAATGCACGGGGTTAGCAATACTGTACTGTATTTGTCCCATAATTTATGCGTGTAATGGTAGACACACCTCCAATTTTACTATATAAGTCATGATCTAAAAAGGGATAGTGGGTGGATAACATCTATTACTACATGACCCCCCAAAATTTTTTACAAAGTGTATTTTGACTATTTTCAGTAGTGTAGAAAATTGTATCGCCTTATTCCGGGCTCCTATACTGTTACCGTACCATATGATTGTCACTTCCCGTAAACATTTATTTTGTGACACTCCTATTCACTACTCTCAACCCTCCTCAGTAAATCAGTCATTTATCTCAGCTCTCCTCGAGAGAGTTCACTCGCGCGCACGCGCATTGCTCACGGTACGGACTACTAGTCGGGGGGGAGTATAGATACTTGTTTAGACGTCAATAAAAACGTTACCCGTAGTCTTACATAAAAACAAGCTACACCAAACTTTTCCTTATTTTTTTCTGCGTTTAGCTATGTAGAGTAAACATTTGTATTTTAACCCATTATAATTTTATAGCTGAGTGAACAAAAAAAGTGCCATTCCTTTACCAAGTTTAACAGAGTGCTCACTTAGAAAGATTATTACATTAAAAGTATAAATCAGATAGTAATGAAACCTTAATACATCTTGAAGGAACTTATTGTTAACGTGTATTTGTAGATTTAACCCCTTAACCGAGGGTTTATTTTCCACTTGTTGCGTATTTTTTTAAATGCGTTTTCTGTTCGTCCAAATTGTGAACATTTCATAGGAATAGCAAACAGATCTGAGGTATAACAAAAAAATAAGTACTTTTGAATGGCGACAAAAATCACGGCACGCATGTCATACGTTGTTGGCATGTTAAAGAACCCATTTGAATTCAGTAGGCCGTGTTCATAATGGCAAAAATATGGGAATTTTAGCTCGTAAAATATTTTGTTATATTTATATATATTATTATTATTTCCGATTATTCCCCTTCAGGAGAGCGTGAGAACTTGAGCCAATCACAGCTTCACTTCCTTTTCCTCTCTTCTTTTCTTCCCAAAACCTCTTCATTAGTTCACTGTGCTTTTTCTTCCTTTCCTCTGTCCATTTTTTCCCTGATGTATCTTTCCTTGAAACTTGTACAATTTTCGTGTTTCTGATTTTATTTCTAAATTGTTCTCTGTCCTTAATGTCGTCTTCAGAGATTTTAAGTAATTCCATGTCTTCATGTACTTCTTTAATCCAACTGGTCTTTAATTTACTTGCATTCACGATATTGAAAATCTTCTTAGTGAGTCTGTTCTCATCCATCCTATATATGTGTCCATAGAACTGCAGACGTCTCTTCCTAAATTTATCTACAATGGTGTCTGTATTTTCATAAAGTTCCTTTGTTGGTCTCCTGACCCAAATTCCATTACGGAAAACAGCGCCATGGATTTTCCTAAGAATTTTTCGTTCCTGTTTCTCAATATCATGAATTCTTGTCATTCCTCTAATGACAGTTGTTTCTGCCGCGTACAAGGCTTCAGGCAAGACAACTGTGTTATAATGGCGCAATTTTGCATTGCGAGATACTGCTCTTTTGTTATAATGATTCCATGTCAGCTTGTACGCCTTCTGCAATTTTACTATTCTATCTGCATTAGAAATTGTGTTCAATCCTGTGGGTTGGATGGCTTCTCCTAAATATTTGAAGTGAGTGACCTGCGAGATTTTTCCATATTGCGTTCGCAAGGTGATGTTTCCTGTTGATTTGGTATCCATATACTGTGTTTTTTCATAGGAAATATCAAGTCCCGTTTTACTGGAGATTTCATGTAGTTTCTCTAGCGCTAATATGGCTTCATCCTTGTTGTTTGTTAAGATGGCCAGATCATCTGCAAAGGCCAAGCATTTCACAGTGACTCTTTTCCCTTTCTCCTTTCCAATTTGGATACCTTTCACATGCTTTTCCCATTCTGTGATGATTTTGTCCAGTACGATGTTGAACAAGAGTGGTGATAAACCATCCCCTTGTCGAACTCCAGTATGTATTGCAAAAGAGTTAGAGATTTCTCCCATGAATTTCACCTTTGAGGTAGTTCCCAATAATGTTTCCTGGATGATGGCCCTCGTCTTCCTGTCAACTCCTAATTCTTCTAGTCTGTTAAACAAGGTTTGTCTGTCAACCGAATCGTAAGCCTTTTTGAAATCCACAAATGTGACTGTAGTGTTCCTGCATCGTCGGATGTGCAGTATGGTCTTGAGGTTCCAGATCTGCTCAATACAGGACCTTCCCTTCCTGAAACCTGCCTGATATTCTCCAATATGGTGGTCCACCTGTGGCTCGAGTCGATTCAGCAAAGCTTTAGAGAGAATTTTATAAGCGACTGGAAGAAGCGAAATTCCTCTATAATTATTCGGATCAGTTTTGCTTCCCTTCTTATGGAGAGGGCGTATCAAAGCACTCTTCCATTCTTTTGGGATTTTCTCTGTTTTCCAGACATCTGATATTATTCTGTGAATTTTTGGTGTTATGTGTTCATGATCCAATTTCCAAACTTCTGCAATAAGTCCATCTTCACCAGGGGCTCTATTGTTTTTTAATGACTTGATTATGTCCACTATTTCTTCATGTGATGGTGGAAGTGAATCAAGGTTGGGCACTGGTTTTGCAAATTGAAGTTGTTCAGAAGGTGCTTCGCAATTAAGGAGTGTACTGAAATATTTAGCTAGAATTTCACAATATATTTATATATATTTACATTTATGTATATACAGTGCACCCTAAATCTAATTCAATGACGGATTTTCATTTAAATTGTTGGACATTTCTGGTAGTTTTTTCAGACTGGAAGGTTGCATACTAAATCATAATAATGCAATACACCATTCAATGTGGAATACAATAGAACAGAATCAACAGTTCATGTAAACAATCACTCACATGAACACACGAGTTAGAAGTTTTTCACAGTGTGGTACACCTTGAAGCATGGAACAGCACTCAGTGGCACATCACATTCCCTGCAGCAGTAGATTGTTTCTTTTCTCACCTTGTGAGAGAGACAGACCACACACCTTTTCCTCGAATGCGCTTGCGAAGAAGTTCCGGGGTTCATGTCCATGAAGTGCCGTGCTGTGAGTCGAGCTACGGATTCAATACTCGGACGTCCAACTCTCCTTGGCTTGGAGGTAGCTGTTATATACTTTTCAGTGAGTCCTTCTACTAACTTCAGTCTGAAATTCAGCTGGGACTCGTAATGTCCCATCTTCGTGTACAGGGTAAATGAATTGAAAACACTGATGTCTACTAAATGCCTGAACATTTTTATGTAGAACTTCTTCAGCCTTCTCCTTGAAATAATGTAAGTAACAATGCACTGATCTGCCAAGTCTACTCCACCCATTCCTTTACTGTAAGCGACACTGATTGTTGGTTTCATTTTCTGGCCCCCACCTTTCTTATTTACTATAGTCACTTCCTTATCGTGAACTGTGGAAATCATACAAACGTCTTTCTTGTCCTTCCATTTCATGACCATCAATTTGTTTCTGTACCACGTACTAAATTCTCCTTTCTCCAGCTTCTTCTTCTTCATGTCTTTCGGGAGCTCCTTCCTATTTATTCGCACCGTCCCGACAGCATCAGTGTTCTTCATTGTGAGCTGATCGAAAAGTATTGGTGAAGCTTAGTAGTTGTCTAAAAAGAGCATGTAGCCCTTATTCAGAAGACCTTCAAGGAGGGTGAAGATGACGCGCGATGGTTTGTCAATGTCCTTGAAATTGATGTCTAGAACACTTTCGGGAAACTCTGTAGTCTTTCCAGTGTACACCAACATGTTATAAACATAACCTGATGAACTTTCACAGAGTTGAAACGACTCCATCCCGAAACGTGCTCTCTTTTTTGGGATGAAAACTTTCCAACCAAGCCTACCTTTCCAGAGAAGTAAGCTTTCATCTATTGCTATGTCACTTTCCGGTGTGTAAGTGGTTTGAAATTTATGGATTAGGTACTGTAAAACCGGTCTAATTTTGAAACGTTTTGGATTCGGGTTAGTTGTAGCGTCAAATTTCGTATTGTCATTGAAATGGAGTTACCTAGTAAGAAGATGAAATCTGTGGTCCGTCATAATTTCTCGAAAGAATGGGGTGTCAATAAATTTTTTCTTGCTGAAAAACATACTTGTGGTGGGCTTCTGAACTATACCCTGAAGAATTAGGAGACCTATTAGGAGTTTTATTTCCCCAGCGTTTGTTTCCACCCATTCGTGGTCCCTGCTCCTGGGTTTGAGCAATCCTAGCACACCTTTCTGTTCAATCGATTGCTTGGCATAAAGATTTGTTTCCCGTGCTATAAGTTCTGCGAGTTCGTCAGAAAAGAAATGTTCAAAGATAGTTAGAGGTTCACAATCATGCACATGCATTGCCGGTAAAAGCAAACCTTTCGCGGGCCACTCCGAACTCCACCCACTCTGTTTGCGTGTTGCCATTCACTAAATCTGGGATGTTTTCTTTGGTATCTTGATCATCACTATCACTCGAATCACTGAAGTAATTATCACTGTCACTCTCACTTTCTTCCGAATCTAATAGCATACGTGCTATATCAGTTTCAGCTAATTCCTTGAGCGTTGTTTTACTCTGCTTACCATTACAAGATGCCATGGCGAAATGATTGCCCGCCAGACGAAGAGTAGTGGCTTGGCGGGAACGCAGCAACAACTACGACTAACTCCAAATAGGTGGCAGAAGCGAACACAAAGTTCAAACAAGTACGAATAACTTCCAAAAGATGGCAGAAGCGAATGCAGTACATTTGACGCCTAGAAGCGGTTCACGCAACGTGCGAAGGACATTATAAATGGGCTGACGCTTAGAAGCGGTTCACGCAACTTGTGATCAGTGTGCTATGACTAAAGCCCTGCGCGGATGCGGATATCCGCGGATAAACCCGTGGGTATCCGCAAATATTTTCGCCACGCGGATATAGTTTGCATTGCTGTGTGGATAGCGGATACGCGGCGGATAATGTTTCAAGTAAATTTGCGGATAGTCTTTAGAATACAATCTTACGCTAATATTACAGTACATAATTATTTGATATGCCATTCTACAGCTTCATGCTTAAAAGAGGAATACTCCTATACACGGCAGGCGCAATGACACTCTGTCCCTAGCCGTATAATGCACGCTTGCTTATCGCTACCGACTTGCATTAGATCATCTTAGCCGTCATCACGGGAAATATCTCTCGGTAAATGAGTCACCCGGCCGGGCTATATCGCCTTCCGTGCATGTTCCCGTGATACTCGGAGCGACCTAAAAAAAAGACCCTGTATAATGCTGTCAATTAGCTTGTTAGTTCATCGTGGTGACATCATTAACATCCCTCATGTCAGCTACTTCGCCATCTAAGCTATCCTGGAAGATCGGGATCCAGGTTTATCTGTAGATTTATTTCCAACTTGTCACTGAAGCACGTTGGCTTAACTTAACGAATTTTAACTGATCTTTATTGCAATTATTATGTTCTGTTACAAGTGTACATATTTACAACTTCATACCTGTTATATAAAAACGATTATTTATATAACATAATCAACTCGTCTATTTTGTTTAGAAAACCTTGTGATTACCGAATCGATGTTTATAGTGATGTCACGATGAATGTGCAGCAATGCACGGATACGAATTTGGGGCTTTTTTCGCAACAAAAAAAATTGCCGACGTCCAAACTGCAAGCTTAGTTGGCAATTTAAGCTGTGACTTTCTCCCTTTGTCGGTACCAACTCGACTTGCCGAAACTGTAACGTACCTTGATACTTTTCTCGAAGATTGATGTAAAAGTCGCAAAACACGCCGTTGCAATTTGTACGAATATTTTTGGTGCTCTAAACGCATCAAATTTCTATCCATGTAGCTTGCAAAAAATTGGTCTGGTTTTGTACATTTGGCTATTTTGTGATTGCGTTTTTAGTGATACCATTTTTTCTTAACAATTTAGATTCTCTGACTCCCCCCCTCCCTAAAGGCAAACTGGTGTGAACATAGTTTCACCAACATGGATAAACTATCTATTAAAATAAAACAAGGTGAATATTCAATAGCGCGTGAAGCAAAGCTCAAGTCAACGATATGGCAGACATTTGGTTACGTTTTCAATGGAAACGAAAAGGTGAACGATATAGTGATGTTTTACCTGTAAAAAAGTGTATTCATACTTAGGACACAAATCTGGCACATCAAACTTACTGAGGCACAAGTGCGAAAGTAGCCAAAAAAGTATAGGCAATTTTTTGTCTAAAGCGGAGGTCAAGGAACCAGAAGTGTCATCCAACTTGAAGTCCCTTGGAATGCCAACTTGTTCTCCTCAAAAGTCTAAATGTGTTGGTTTAACACGTTATTGCTTGATCTAATAAATTAAACATAATATTGAAATATCAGCGGATTTGGATAAAAGTCATGCGGATAACAGGCGTGCGGATGCGGATAACAGGCGGGCGGATGCGGATAACGATTTGTTTATCCGCACAGGGCTCTAGCTATGACGCGTATACGCGGTCAAGCGGTTAATGTGATCTGACCGTTCTGAAAATAGTTGTTGTTAATTTTGTAAACCAACTTTTTCTCGGGCCTGGATGGTCGTAGCAGAATGACATATGGCTTGTTATGAGGCTCATAGCAATGCAAGGCTAAACGGAAAACTGTGTTTTATCTACACGTTATTGGTGATTTTATATGGATTGATATTTAATCGGATCATTGTATGTGACGAGGGTACCATAGCGTGTGGGCAATGTTGTCAGTTGACTAACTCGAACTCGCGGCGCACACACATCTCTGACCTGCTTTTATTCTCCGTTGAGTCATTACTATCTTCACTGTCTGCGTTACCCATTGTTTGCACATCGTTCAAAATGCCAACCAAACCACACGTTTCGGAGAGAGAAACTGTCATGATTATTAGTGCAATATGTTAGTTCTTAGAGGAGACGTCCAAGCGTAGAAAAATCATACTTTACTTAGACCGACTAAAACTTTTTGTTTGTTGATCTAATTCACAGAATGACAATCGGTGTTTTTCCCTCTAATAAGAAACTATAAGCTCAGAAGCCCCAGCTTAACAGCAAGTTTCAGTCAACAGCATTGTATACAACAGGCCATACTTCCCAAGTGAAGTGATTTTCACACGCACAAACATTAAAACAGTGCTAAATAAGAATCTAGCACTACCAATGGTGTTACATTTTACTGATGCGCACTCATGTTACTTCTCATGGTTAATATGTTCTTTTTCACCTCATTTCATCCATTCTCTCATCATTTTATGTATTTTTTTTATGATATCTTTAATTATGCTGGATTTTACATCCTAATTTATGGCTGAAGAAGGGACCAGTACTAGAGGCCCCGAAACATGTACCATATAATAAGTTTATAACTTGTTTTAAATAAATGTATTGCCTAGGCGGAACAGTTTCTCTTTTGTTATATAACAATAAGATCTTTCAAGACGTAATAAAGTTTCATTATGATTTGAATAATACTTTTAATGTAATGATCATTCTAAGTGAGCACTCCGTTAAACTTGATAAAAGAGATGGCACTTTTTTGTTCAAACAGCTATAAAATTTTATTGGGTTACAATACAAATGTTTACTCTACATAGCTAAATGCAGAATAACATAAGGAAAAATTTGGTGTAACTTCTTTTTCTGTAAGACTACGGGTAACATTTTTATTGAAGTCTAAACTCTAGTTTCTATACTTTTTTCCCCGATGGGTAGGCCTAAATCTAGCCATCACTCCTGTGCTGCGGTAGTATCTCCAAACATGCAGTTAAGCTAGAAAAACTTGATTCGCGCTTTAAGATTAATTTTTCAACCCTTCGGTAAGAGAACTCTAAGTCTTAGAGAGTTCTAATATATACAAGAATTTGGTGGATTTTCATACGGGAATGTAAAAACAGGTCATCACTCGACACCCTGCTATTTTAACTTTCTTGTTATTTACTGTTATGTGGTTGATTACAAGAGGATTTGCTACCATTATCTCAGTCTTTTCAAATGATATCTGAAGTCCAATTTTTTGTGCTATATTTTGTATGCTTATTATTTGTTTTCTGGCTTCTTGAATATTATTAGCCAGTAACGCCAAGACATCTGCGAATCCCAAGCAATTTAAGTATATTTGATCTTTTCTTGATTCCAGTTCTTATGCTCCTAGAATTTTCCCTGTGCCATTCCCTCATCACGTAATCCAAAGCACAATTGAAAAGTAAAGGCGATAAACCATCTCCTTGTCGTAATCCTGTTTTAATCATAAATGGATCAGATATTTCTCGTCTGAATTTTACTTTAGATTTGGTGTTTGTTAGAGTTAGTTTTATAGCTTTTATTAATTTGGGATGAAGTCCGAAATTCCTTAGTATTTTCAGCAATGAAGATCTATGTATACAATCATAGTCTAAGCTTTTTTGAAGTCTAGTTGTACTTATTTTTGTTATGGGTTGATCAGCGATGTACTCGTAATTTGATGTGGCTTCATTTGTGCAGCATACATTTCTGTCAAATGTGAGATGATTATGTTACAAGCATGTATGAACACACTGCAGCCTTGAGCTGCACTCAATAAATTATAAAGCAGCAGTACAAATAAGGCACCTATCTACATCAAGGAAGGAACGAATTCTACATACAATGAAATACAGTTTCCATCTTAATCAGCATAAATAGGCCCAATTGTACATTTTGACAGTTTTAATGCAACAAGAAAAGAGGTGAACATATGGCACAGGATACAACAAACACGAACCAAAGAAGTTTCAATGGCAGGGTTGATACGCGACCGGGAATACCGGGAAAAGTCAGGGATTTTTGTTGCGGTCAGGGAAATCCGGGAAAAGTCAGTGAATTTTGTAAAAAAAAAGAGAGAAAGAAAGAAGAAGAAAAAGAATTATTAAGGTTTGACAGTAATTTTGGTTGTTATACCAGTAACGAAAACGTAGCTAATTTTACAAACGGGTAACGAAAGTAACGAAAAGTAGCTAATTTTTATGTCTGGATAGTTGGAGGTAACGAAAATTCGCTGAGGTCTGCTTAAATCATTTAAACCCGCGCCGCTGGGCTCACAGATTGTGATGAAACTAGTTTCACGCAAGCGGCGCCGATTGCGTAGGCTTCCCCGTGCACGACCTCAAGGAAATGCATACTGAGGATACCTTCCATGGTACTGTCTACATCAGTTCAACGTATATCTTCGGCATCAAGAAGAGAGTTTAATTTTGTGTGAAATGTTTTTCTGTATTCGAAAACCTGACTTTTTGCGAGACGTTTATTCGTGATAACATCCAAAAACTCGACAGAAACCTCTCATTTCTGATATTGACCTATAAAATTTGGATATCTCAAATTGACGTCCAGAAATAATGCGATATAATTTATTGTCGCTATCTTGCGAAATGATACAGTTTCGAAAGAAAATCGCAAAAATGCTCCGAAATACATAGACGACATATTTTAAAAATCTATCCGTCTCGTAAATTTGCGACATCCAGTTCGGTTAGTTCGAAACTCCGTTATATGTCTATTTTTCCTTCGAACTTTGGCTCCATTGGATAATCTAACCGGTTATCTCGAAAACTTGTATAATTTGAATTCGAAAGAAAATGTGCCTCTTGTCGTATTATTCGTGCTATCCTCTCTGAATAATTCGTAATATCCAATACCTACTTCGAACGTTCATCCTCCAAAATCACATCCTCAAAACGGCCGGCTGACCACACGACTTGCCTGCGGACCGAGATCGACGCCAGTTGCGTAAGTCATAAAACCCGTGCCCGGTCGCGAACTTGTGTCTACGAGGACTGCGGGAATCCTGTCAAAGGTGGTCGGGCACCCATCACGAAACATACCTAACCCTACTAGCCACTTTTCCCATTACCGTATAATTAAGAGTGCACGGGGAGCGAGAAGTGCATCAACCCACTTAGAAATAACAGACTACGTAGCATCGCGATACCCATTTCTTCTCGTGATCCACCGTGAACTTCCAACCACATCATAGGGACAGCGGGAATCACGGCGTCGACCATGTCCATCACTGCTCGTGAATTTTAAGCATGCCCAACCTCGAGCTTGCCTCCGCCATTCTACAGGACAGATAGACGGGCAGACAATTGTTGAACGGCCGATTGCATACTATCGCGTTCTCAGTGTCTAACCGCGAGGACAACGTGAATCTCGTAAAACGACCGAGAGCGGCAGCGATTGCGATACATCGCGATATTTCTCCGCTTTGAATGACGAGTACAACTGGATTCTTGTCAAACGGACAGTAAGCGGCGCCGATTGCATAATAATACTATATTTTTCCGTGCCTGACCTCAAGGACAATAGAAATCTCGTCGAACGACTAAAAGTGACACTGATTATGTAAATCGCGATTTTTCTCCGTGTTCGATCGTGAAAACTACAAATCGCGTCAAACGGCTGAGACCAGCGTCGATCGTGTAACGTCTCGATATTTCTCCGTACTTGACTGGGAAGACATGATTCGGTGACAATCACGTAACATCGCATATATTTCGTGATCTTCCGCGGGGCAAAGGAAATCTCCCCAAACGGTGAAGATCAGAGCAACTTCTTGGTAATCATAACTTCTTGTACATAAGACGGCATATTAACTGAAACAACTCATTTGATATTAAATATCTAATTTTAGAATAAGTTTCTAGATACTTTTATTGTGATTGACCAGAAAGTAAGAATTGGTGATTGATTCCTTTCCTCACAGTTATTTTTTTATAATTGATGTTGGCAAATTAACATTTATTGTAAAAATGTGTTCCTGTTCTTATTGTAATAAACATTATTTATTACAGTAAGGAACTGGTTTTTAAATATATATTTTTTTGTTGTTATTTGTTTTTATACTTTTAAAGAAACGCGTGAATTTATACAGCGAACTACATATAAGTCCGGTTTATATAATGAAACATTGCTCGGATATTTTTATCACTATTATTTTCATCTACTACAACACTTCTCCTCGCGTCTAAGAATAGCCTTGCACAAACAATTAGTCTAAAATCAGTTTTTCTAACTTAATCTTAATCGATCATACAGAAGAAAGTTTTCTAAAGATAAATGCACTTTTGCTAGGTTTGGAAAACCTAAGGAACAGCTAGGTAAATGTCGTCCCTGTGGTTAATGAATTTTCTATACTTTGCTCTGGAAAATCGGGAAAAGTCAGAGAAATAAACGACTCTGCGTTCAGGGAATTTCTTAAATTTTGGTATGGAAAACCGGGAAAAGTCAGGGAAATTTGAAATCCTGAAAGCGTATCAACCCTGAATGGACACAACTGGTTGAAAAGTTTTTAACATGATTTTAATTTCATAATTTTATATTAAGCAGGATAATTTTATAGACTAGTGACATAATAACAGATGTAAATGTTTAAGTTAGTGTTTAAATTGATGTGCTAATGGGCTGTGTGTGTTTGTAAGTGTTTCTCCATGTTTCTATTATGTGAAACTCGCTGAGGAAGAAGGGAATAAATCACTCGAAACATATCCCAGGTTTAAAATACTAATAAACAAACAGTATTGAAAAGACGGAAACAGTATAGTAATTGTAGAGGTGTACGATACCTGCTAATGAGCCCAATGAGACATTGGCACAAAGTGTTGGTAAATCTATTGAAAATTCTGGACTTTTTCATTTTCTTTGAAATTTGAATTAATATTACATACTTGCCAACTTTTACGGTTTTACCGTAAAATTTACGGAAAGGCATGTGTTATACGGTTTTACGGATGAACTATAGGCTAGGCTAATATTTTACGGATTTACCTACCAAGATTTTGTTATTAAAATTAGCGCCAGAACAGGCTTTCGCATGCCGCCGATACATGTTGTGTGACCAGCGCACATTCGATGCATCTCTCTGAGCTATATTCACCAGATCGTTACAGTCTTCGACTGGGAATACGAGATGCGTCCCAATTTGCCTGAATCCTAATCGATCGATATCGATTTGTTTGCGTTGAATGCAAAATCTGGGATAACCGTTTGCTTGTTTTATAATGCATTGATTAGTTCGACAACCCTTACCGTTCTGTATAAAAATACAAAATAGGTAACGAAAATTCGCTGAGGTCGGTTTAAATCATTCGCTGAGGTCGGCTTAAATCATTCAAACTCGCGCTGCAAGGCTGACAGATTGCGATGAAGCAACTTTCATGCAAGCGGCGCCGATTGCGTAAGCTATAGGCTATTTCCTCGTGCCCGCCCTCAAGGAAATGCATACTGAGGATACCTTGAGTGGTATAAGTTACATACATTCAACGTATGTTTTCGGCATTAACAAGAGTTTTTAGTTTAGTGTGAAATATTTTTCCTTATTATTAGGAAACCTGACTTTTCGCGACACATTAATTCGCAAAAACTTTGAAACTCAACAGAAAGCCCTCATTTCTGTCATAGACCTCTAAATTTGGAGACTATCTCAAATATAAGTCCAGAAATAATGCGAAATAATTTATTTCGCAACCTTGCGAAATGATATCGTATCGAAAAGGTCGCGAAAAAGCTTCGAAACACATTTATTTTAAAAATCTATCCGTCTCGTAAATTTGCGACACCCAGTATGGTTAATTCGAAATTCCGCTATATTTCGATTTTTCTTTCGAACATGGGTTCCATCGGATAATCTAACTAGGTATCTCAAAAACGTGTATAATTCGAATTCGAAAGAAAATGTGCCCTCTTGTATTATTCGTGCAATGCTCTCAGAATAATTTGTAAAATTCGACACCTTCTTCGAACGTTCATCCTCCAGAATCACATCCTCAAGATGGCCGGCTGACTGCACGACTTGCTTGCAGGAATCTCGTCAAACGGACCGAGATCGACGCCAGTTGAGTAAAATCATAAAACCCGTGCCCGATCGCGAACTGGTGATCACGAAGACTGTCAAAGGTGATTAGGCACCCATCACGAAACATTCCGAAATCTACTCGCCACTTTTACCATGACTTTAGGCCTATACTTAAAAGCGTACGGGGAGCGAGAAGTTTATCAATCCACTTAAAAATGACTACGTAGCATCGCGATACTCATTTCAGCAAGCGGCGCCGATTGCGTAATAATGCTACATTTTCTCGTGCCCGATCTCAAGGACAATGGAAATCTCGTCGAACGACTAAAAGTAACGCCGATTATGCAAGACGCCAATCGCGAATTTTCTCCGTGTTCTATCGTGAAAACTACGGGAATCGCGCCAAATGGCCGAGACCAGCGCCGACCGTGTAACATCTCGATATTTCTCCGTACTTGACTGCGAAGACAAAATGTGAACGAATCTTTAGCCTGATTAAGAAGAACAGAACACAGTTCAGGTCATCGATGTCCAATGGAACTCTGGAAGCCATTTCTATTTTGAAGACCAGGAGTTCTGGTCCCTGTTTTGCCAGCACCTCTTCTCCAGACGTTTTTCACAAAGCTAAAAAAAGCCACAGCTATGAATTTAAAAGTGCAAATAATTTCCAGTGAGTGATAAGTGTATTACCTACTGTCAGGGAAATAAGTATAGATACTCGAGTTTAGAGGTCAATAAAACCTTTACCCGTAGTCTTACATAAGAACAACCTACACCAAAATTTTCCTTGTTTTATTGGTCGTTTAACGATATAGAGTAAATATTTTCATTGTATCTCGTTAAAATTTTATAGCAGATAGAACAAAAAAAGTACCGGTTTTTCTTACCAAGTTCACGGAGCGCTCGCTTAGAAAGATCATTACGTTAAAAGGATTGATCTGATCCTAACGAAACTGTAATACGTCTTAAAGGAACTTATTGTTAACGCGTATATGAAGTTTTAATCTGATCTGACGTTTCTTAAAATAGTTGTTGTGAATTTTGTAAAACAACTTTTTCTCGGGCCTGGGTGGTCATAGCAGTATGAAATGTGGCTTGTTATGAGGCTCATAGCAATGCAAGGCTTAACGTAAAACTACATTTTATCTACTAGTGATTATTGTTTTTATATCGATTGATATTTAATCAGGTGGTTATATGAGAAGAATGTATCGTAGCAAGCGACGGGAACGATGCGCTCGGTCGAGGAAACTCATGCGACGTTGCCCTGTGAAACATAATGCTCGCGCGTTCCATGCCATAAGGTCTGTGAATTTCTGTTGTTGTTTTGTAATTTGTGTTAGGCCAGTATTCATCATCATCATCATCATCATCTTGAGCAGTTTCCAACCGCTGGTCGGGTCTGCTTGGAACATAAGCCTCTCCATCGTTTCCTGTCCATCCACCATCTCTCGTCATTTACTGTGTCCCAGCACACTCCTCTTTCCTCCACACTCTTCTTAACTCCTTTTGTCCATCTGTCCCTTGGTCTTCCCCTTGGCCTCCTTCCCGTCATTTCCATTCCAAACATCTTCTTCGGTATCCTCTCCTCTTGCATCCTCCTCAAATGTCCATACCATTGTAGCCTAGATCGCTCTATTCTATTTTGCAATGGTTCCTCTCTTACCATCTCCCTGACTCTCTCATTCCTTACTCTGTCCATTCTTGTCACTCCTACCCTACTCCTCTGGAACTTCATCTCCACTGCTCGTATTTTATTCTTGTCCCTTTCCTTCATCACCCATGTTTCTGAACCATATGTCAAAATTGGCACAAAGTAGGTCTTGTAGATGATTCCTTTACATTTTTGTGGTACATCTTTATTCCATATCATCCCCCTAACACTCTTGAAAAATCCATCTGCGCACCTTCCCCTCTCATTTATTTCCATCCTATTGCCTCCCTTTTCTTCAATTATGCTTCCCAAGTACTTGAAGCATTCTACTTTCTGCAACTGCTGTCCTCCAAGTGTTATGCCCATATCCAGTCTGTTCTTCTTCCTCGTTGTGATGACCACTTCACTCTTTTGTGCTGAGAACTTCATCCCATATGATAACACTACCTTCTCCCACTCATCTAATTGCTCTTGTACTTCTTGCTCATCCTCTCCCCATACCAGAAGGTCATCAGCAAACAACATTGCCTTCATTTTCCTTTCCCTAATGCTATTTACCACTTTTCGTATGATTTCATCCATCACCACTATAAATAACAGGGGTGAGAGGGCACTTCCCTGTTTCAGACCACTCTCCAGTTGAAACCATTCCGTTCTCTCTCTTCCCACCTTTACACAGCTTTTGCTTCCCTCGTACATTGCTTTCACTCTTGCCACTGTCTCCTTGTTCACTGCTTTTGCTCTCATTGCTTCCCATACCTTGTTTCTATTAATACTATCATATGCTTTCTCAATATCCAAGAAGGTCATCACCAGATCTTTCCCATATTCATAATGGTGTTCTTGTAGCTGTCTTACTGCAAAGATGAGGTCAACTGTTGATCTTCCTGGCCTGAATCCATACTGTTCTTCCCTCAGCCCATCTTCAACTTCTGTCCGAATTCTTCTCTCCAGTACCTTCTCAAATATTTTGGCGCAGTGGCACATGAGTGTAATTCCCCTGTAGTTCTTGCATTCCTTCCTACTTCCCTTTTTAAATATGGGTATTATTATCCCTCTTTTCCAGTCCTCTGGTATTTTCTTCTCCCTCCATATCACTTTCATTACTCGAAAGAGCCACTGGGTTCCTATCACCCCTGCTGCTCTCACCATCTCCACACTCACTTCGTCTATTCCCGGTGCCTTTCCCCCTTTCATCTTCCTTAATGCTTCCTCCACTTCTTTCCATGTCAATTCCTTCTCTGAAATGTCTTGGTCACTGTCTGTTTCTTCCTCCACAATGTCCACTACGCTGGTTTTAGTTGGATTTAGGAGTTCCTTGAAGTATTCTCTCCAGATAACCTTTACTTCTTCCATATTTTCGACCTTCTTTCCATTCCTGTCCACCATTCTGACATTTTCCCCTGTATCTCTTCTCCTTGCCTTTATCATTCCATACAACACTTTCTTACTGCCATCACAGTCCTCCTCCATCATTTCTGTCCATTTCTCCAGCCATTTCTTTTTCTCTTCCTTCACTACTTCTCCTGCTTCTTTCTTCCGCTCTTGGTATTCTTCTCTTGTTCTGTCTGTCCTCTGTTGGAACCATTTCCTGAATGCTTCATTTTTCTTTTTCACTGCTTCCTTAGTTCTGGGGTTCCACCATGGTGTTTCCTTCCACCTTTTCTTTCCACTAGTTCTGCCACACACGACTTCCGCTGCTTCTACCAACACGTCCTTGAACCTATTCCATTCTTCTTCACCTGTTTTCGGATCATCCTTCGGTAATTTGTTCCTCACTAATATCTGGAACTTGTCCTTATTTCCATCCTCCTTCAGCTTCCATGTCCTTATTCTTCTTTCTTGGTTCTCAGTTCTCCTCTTTTCCTTCAGTCCTCTCACCTTGGCGACCAGCAGACGGTGGTCACTGTCCAGGGCTTCTGAAGGTATTACCCTTATATCCGTGATACTCTTCTTTGTCTCCTTCCCGCATAGAATATAGTCCACCACTGATTTCCTAGTCAAATCTCTGCTGTACCAAGTAATTTTATGGCTCTCTCTCTTCTTGTACCATGTGTTTCCAACCATTAGCCCATTTATCTTGCACAGTTCCAACAATCTCTCTCCTTCCTTATTCCTGTTTCCCCATCCTTCACCACCAATCACTTCCTCAAAACCTCTTCTATCAGTTCCGACATGGGCATTTAGGTCTCCCATGACTATCAGGTCTCTCCCCGCTAACTGCTTCTGCAACTCCTCTTCAAACTCGTCCTTCTCGCCTTCTGTTCATCCCACCTGTGGTGCATAGACTTGCAGAATGTCCAGGTTTCTACCTTTCACTGTGATTCTGGCTCTAATTATTCTATCACTTACCCTCTTTACTTCCTCCCTCAGCCCTTCTCTCACCACCATTCCCACTCCATTTCTCTTCCCCTCCTCATTTCCTATCCAGTATAGCTGCAAGCCATTTCTCAGTTCTTTTCTTCCTTCCCCTCTCCATCTAGTCTCTGCCAGTCCGAGTACATCCAGTTTTCTCCTCTCCATCATATCCACAATCTCCTCCACTCTTCCCGTCAATGTTGTTATATTCAAAGTTCCGATTCGTAGTCCATTTCCATAGCCAGGTCTGCTTCCTTTAGATCTGTCCTTTCCGAGGCCCGTTCCCGTTTTAAAAAGCAGTTTCATATCCACTACTGGCTTGCTAGGCCTAACGTAGCTTCACCATAACCCTGGCAAGGGGCCTGTTTTTGGTCCGCGAGAGGTATTTTATTTCCCTCAAACCCTCCGGACAAGTCCGGCGAGCCCCCCTATCCGCCACCTGGGACGCGCCCGATAGAGGAACAGGCAAACCCCCACGGGAGGCCAGTATTACACTACCAAATAAATTTTATAAAATATTTTATAAAACTGAACTTTTATCACAGTTATACAAAGCAATCGTCACACCATTACACTACATCAAATATTTTATCATAGTTCAGCAAAATGGATGAAGGACAGTTCCTTGTTCACTAAACTGTATTATGGAAGTTGAAATTCTGTGGTGGCAATACCGGTATATTAAAGGAACAGAAAGATGAAGTGAATGTCTATGGGTTAAACCATGGTTCGCTCACTTGACAAGGAAGATATTATTTTAAACGAGTAAAATATTGGCAAAGGAGCTGCAGTACGAGGACTTGAAAAACGACATTAATATTTAATTATTAATAACTATGTCGCCTCCGTAGCGGAGCGGTCAGCATGGTTAGCTGCCACCCCGGAGGTCCTGGGTTCGATTCCTGGCTCTGCCACGAAATTTGAAAAGTGGTATGAGGTCTGGAACGGGGTCTACTCAGCCTCGGGTGGTCCAAATGAGTAGAGGGGGTTCGATTCCCATTTCAGCCATCCTGGAAGTGGTTTTCCGTGGCTACCCACTTCGTCTTCGGGCAAATGCCGGGATGATACCTAACGTAAGGCCACGGCCGCCTCCTTCCCTCTTCCTTGCCCAACCCTCCCACTCTTCCCATCCCTCATAAGGTCCCTATTCGCTTTGCAGGTGAGGTGCCTGGGCGAGGTGCTGGTCACACTCCCCAGTTGTATCCCCGATCCCGAATTTTCAAGCTGGAGGCGGTAAAAGTGGGATCCTTTGCTGAGTCCTAGGGAATAGCCAACCCTGGAGGGTAATACGACCAAGAAAAAAATAAAGAAAAAATAATATAAAATGCACTATCATTAACTATTTAATTCTTCTTTATATCCTGAAGTATGCGTCCCTTATGTACAGCGCTTATAGCCTCTGCTAATTTTACCTACAAGTTAGAGAAACGTGTCTTATTTCATTTCCGCAAGAAGTGAAACATTTCCCATCACCTATTTTAATGAGGGCTTTGGACCTCCATTGGCAGGTTTAAAAATGGTGTGTCAGCTGAAAAGCTGTTATTATAAGATTAAATGTTTGAAGTAATTTACACTTTGAGATAAGATTATAAAACTGCTCCCTTATTAACCGTCTGAAAAATCACTGCCCGATGAATCAGATGAGCTGTCATTTAAGTTTATAACAAGTGGTTCAACAATGGGGACGTCTTCTGTTAGTCCATCCTTTTCCCAGTAATGTTGCTCTATTTTTTTGGTGTGTTCGATGCACTTTTTCCACAGCTCCGGTGTTACGGACCTCAAGGCTTCTTTACAGAGATCTCGCATCACCTCCATTGATCTTCCTTTCTCCGCCTGGTTACTCATATTCACTTAAGCTATTTTATTTTTCACATAGGCCCAAACCAGCTCTATGGGGTTGAGCTCACAATGAGCAACTGGCAACCAGACGAGTTCGACGTCAGGACGAACATTCTTGATTATCTGTTCCAGCTTCTTATTAGGTGTCCTGAAGTGAGGTTTGGCGTGAACAATTAGCTCTGCTTTCGTCATACTTTCATACTTTTGGATTCTGGGAGGAAGAGGAATACCTCTAGCTATGATCCATGGTATAATTTGACCTTTCCTCCAAGACATTGTTGGGTTTTTAGTGTCAGGATCTACCATTGTATGATACGGAGCCTGATCGATTACAATAGCGGATTTTTCTGGCAAAATTGTCAACACTTTCTGAAACCATTCTTGATAATGTGAAGAATTCATTTCATTATGGTAGTCGCCGGTGCTCTTCTTTCCGATGAAACAAAGTTCTGCGTCAGGTAAGAACCCGTCTTCATTTCCAATATGAAGTATTATTACACGTTTTCCTGCTCCTGATGGTGTCTTGAAACCACCTCGCCTCCCATAAATTTCCTGTATGCATCCTCTGTATTGGTTATAGTTTTCAAAACTGTTGTTTAAGTCGTCTATGATATTTTCTGTCCATCCATATTTCATTGCATGGTTCTGGCCACACCAAGTTTCGTCGGTAAAGAATATGCTGTATCCTTCCGAGCGCAGGTATCTCAGTTTCCTTAAATATGTATGCCGTGAAGCAGCTATTGTCACTGACTCCATCAGAATAGGTTTCTGGTTTAGTTTTTTGAAAGAAAACCCTAAGTTGTTGACGATGCTTGAGAGAGTTCTTTTTGACATTCCTGGAAAATCAGTCAGAGTTTCAATAAGCTTCTGATGGAGATTTTTTATCGTAGGAAACATCTTGTTTAGATAGAAGTCGTGTATACTCCTCAATAACGCCAAGTGTAAAGTCGTCTAGCTTTATCTTCGGGCGTCCCGTCCTCACACACCTCTTCTTGCTCGATCCACATCCCGCATCATTCTCTTTCATTGCAGTGGCACATCTCTTCACCGTGCCTATCGACCTTCCAATACACTTGGATACTTTCTAATAAACCGGATACCTCTTATCATTATTACTTTCTCTCTCGCTTCTGAAAAAACATATTGCACTGATAATCATGGAAAAATTCTCCCTCCGTTAACTGCGGTTTGGCTGGCATCTTGATCAATGTGCAAACAATAGCTAATACAGACAGTGATAGTTGCTGCTAGCTGCTAATGACTCAACGAAGAAGAACAAAGGTGTGCGCAGGAACGAGCGCGCAGCGAGTTCGAAATACGGTAGTCAACTGGCAACATTGCCAGGCTACTACGGTACTATCGCAGCGCACAATGATCCGATTAAATATCAATCCATATAAAATCGATAATCACAAGTAGATAAAATGTAGTTTTAAGTTAAGCCTTGCATTGCTATGAGCCTCATAACCAGCCACATTTCATACTGCTATGACCACCCAGGCCCGAGAAAAAGTTGTTTTACAAAATTCACAACAACTATTTTAAGAAATGTCAGATCGGATTAAAACTTCATATACGCGTTAACAATAAGTTCCTTTAAGACGTATTAAAGTTTTGTTACGATCAGATCAATACTTTTAACGTAATGATCTTTCTAAGTGAGCACTCCGTGAACTTGGTAAGAAAAACCGGTACTTTTTTTGTTCAATCTGCTATAAAATTTTAACGCGATACAATGAAAATATTTACTCTATATCGTTAAACGACCAATAAAACAAGGAAAATTTTGGTGTAGGTTGTTCTTATGTAAGACTACGGGTAAAGGTTTTATTGACCTCTGAACTCGAGTATCTATACTTATTTCACTGACAGTAGGTATAATATTTCAAGGAATTCTTGTTACATCTATGCTCCAAACCAACATTCACCACACCTGCTTCTTGAGGATCATGCTCGTCTACAAATAATTGGCGTATGATGCAAGTAGATAAGATTTTATTGAAATATCCTGTTTAGAGCATGGATTGCTGTATTTTGTAGCCCAGGAGGATTATTGTTTCAAGCCGGGGATGTCGAAATTTGCTAGATTTTTTAGCGTGCGCGAGTTTTTACTGAAAGCCCCTTTTGAAAGTTGGCAGGTATGATATTACAAAACATGGAATCGCTGTTAATTTACCACAAAAATTGGCACTTTCTTTTTCAGTTCCTTTGTAAACAACTATGTATTTGCAGTATCTGGTGTTTTTCATATGACCATGCATCCATTGCCCAAGGATTGAAAAAGAAGTAATCTGTCAAAAATAGAAATTTTTTAGGTTTTAAGTCTGTTGGAAAATTTCTTAAACCACAGTAGGTGCTGTCAGCTTTCCTCTACTGACCATCTCGTGGTGTAGCAGTAGCATTCCTGGCAGTCGCCCCTGATAGGATTTCCGGCTCTGCCAATAAATTTGATTCTGGTCTGAGGGCTGGATCAGGGTACACTCGTTCCCATGAGGCAAAACTGAGAACAGGCAGTTCGATTCCCACCTCAACCATCCTAGAAGAGGTTTTCTATGGTTTCCCACTCCTACTGCAGCCATGTCATGATGGTTCCCAACTTATGGCCACGGCTGCCTCTTTCCCATTCCTCACCTGAATTACAAATACATGCACTAATACAGCTATCACAATAACACAGGTTATCAGACAAAATTACACACATGCACACACACCCAGGTACATGGGGCTGAATGACTAGAATGTTCCAAGTCCTTCCAATGAAACAACTTTCCTTAACCTTTTAATCGAGTACTGGAAATTCAGAATGAATAGAATCCCTACATTTTTACTTCGCTTTTAAATATGAGTCTTGACTTAAGAATGTTCCTTCTACAGTACAAATGAACATCACACAAGAGTTTTTGGCATATTAATGGAATACATGGATAGTGTGCTAGTGAGAAGCTTGGGCTTCTTTCTGGCATTCGGGCAAGGACCGACATTACCCTTTAAGAATGATGAGGTCAGGAAGATGCTACATGTCTATGCTAGGCACCTACAAGGCTTGCGGGGACTTATTGAAGTCTGTTTTTCTTTTCTTCAAGTGCGTCCATGAGATTATGTCCGAAAGATAAATATTTTAAAATTTTCTGACAGTCTTATATGATACAACATATGAAAGCTTAAAGTCTATATTTTACATTAAAGGTTGTATTTTACTTATTTCTGAAAATAAAAGGTCCACTTTACCATCAGGAATATCACATCAATTTTCAGCACCGACAAAGATATATTTTCACATTTTCTATTTATTAATCAAGATTTAATAATTTTGGTATCAAAATGTTTGTCGGTTCTTCATTTTTAAAACTAAAATAATATACATTCCTTCTTCTTCCTCTTCATTTCCCAGTTCCAGTGATCTTGGTCGAGGCGTGAATCAAGGACCTCCATCCAAGGCCTCGACTCACACACTATCATATTTAGGCTATTTGCACGATGGGTTTGCCACACCTAAAGGTAGGCAAGGGCCAATTAAAGCAGGAAATTGCATGATATGTGACAGTCTTCAACTATGTCACACTACTGACAATAATTTTCTTAAAGTTTATTTTTCAATCGTATTACTACTGCCACCTAGTGGATTTTTTGGAAGACCCTAGTTTTTATAAGCTCTACACAGATGCCACAAGAATTTCTTAGTTGTAAATAATCTTGTCTCAAACCATCAGTCTAAAAGTGGTCACACTACTGACAATGCAGTGCTGGATGCAAAGGTGGAGCTTGGCAAGAAATTTTTATCAATCCTTCAGAATCACTCCTTTACAGTCATACAAGGTCCTGTTAACGGGGTCATCGGAGCAAGAATCCCCAAATTAAGAATTTGCACATTTTTTCAGATGTGCAGGACAATTTAAAATGCAAGTAGAATTTTGCAAACAACAATTATTATGAAGAACGATTTCAACTTAAACGGCCTTAGTTGGACATTCTTTGTTACTTCTCACGGTAAAGGGGCTGTTGTGAAACGTAATATTCGGAATTAAGTATGATCCAGGAAAATTATTGTTAGGATTGCAGAGACTTTCGCACCTGCTTGCTGTAACGTCTCTATGAATGTCATCCACATTCACACTGATGATATCATTTGCAATCAAGACAAATTGTACAAGGCATGGGAACATCTGCACACTGTTCAAGGTACACAGAAGATCCACTATTGTGCCCTTTTATTAAGAAATATGCAAATCACAGTATGCCAGCAATGCTCAAATCGGGGTTTTGGTACGTTCTCCCACTCTGTGACTTACACATTTTGGATTAAATAGAGGATACACTTCCAAAAATAAAAACAAAATCAACTCCTATTTTAAAACATTTAATTAATCAAAATTATGGCGCTACAAACAAATAAACTATTGACCAATCCTTCTAAACTTGTTCAAAGTGAACAAGGAATATATAAAATCAAACAAAATCATATTAAAATACATGGTTTCCTTCAAACCAACAAACTTATAATTCTTTTCACTTCCATAAAGTATCCCTTGTAAAAATTCAATATAATCACGAGCTCCAGTGGCTCGATACATTCCAATAAGAACGGTGTCATTCTTTTACACACCTCAATATTTATTTTATGAGTCTCTTATAATAAAAACAATATATAATTGTATTTACAGTACATATTATTTCTTCACTTAAATTTTTGGGCATTCCACAATGTTCTCAACGTTACCACCTCTCTCAAGATAACAAATTCACTACAGTGATCGGGAAAATACTTGTGTACTCCAGAGTTACCGAAGACTACTTGAACAAAGTCAAAAATTATGATTACTCCCGGAATCTAATTGTCCTCATTGAACTCGTGAAATCCTACATCCATACAACATTACATTAGGGATTTTTATTTATTTGTCTTAAAAGACCATTATCACATAAGAAAGCTACGATCTGAACTGGCAAGCGGTACCTTCATCTATAAGGACCTCGGTTCAACTCCCGGGTCATTAACAACTTCTAAACACTCACGGTGTATTATTACTTCTCTCAAACGGTCTTCTCCGACCTACCTCACTTACAAAGACTAGGGGTCGGACCGTAACCACTTGGAGCAATTTATTGCCTAGAGGGGAGGTCTCCAGCCTTGCCCACGCGTGACGGCTACATTCATGCTTTTAAAACAGCTATTTCTTACACACAGTTCTCAGGACAGACCTGGTGTTTCTTTCATTCATTTTTAACAACATTATTTAGGTTCATAAACCACTTTCGTAACCTTGGCATTTATTAATTATGAAGTGTCATCATTGATGGGTAAGAATAATTCAATACAACGACGATATTTAGGGGCTTCCACAACTATACGAGTCTAGGTTCGACTCTTTCAATTGCCTCGGGAACCAATCCCATACTGGAGGACTTACAACAATTCAGCGTCTTAGGATGACCTCGGTCTAATCTGCGCTCATCAATACAATAAATACGCTCCCTATTATTCAATACAATATAACACACATGGCCTCGGGAACCAAACCCATACTGGAGGACTTATCATAGCTCAATTACCGCAATCAACTGTCCCTCACAATTAATTTACCAAGTGCATTTAGATTCAACGCCTTCCTAGCGTGACAATTTACTTTAATGCGCTGCATTGCGCTATACATTACTTTAAGGCCAAACGTCTTCCAAAGAACTGATAAGTTCAACAACAACAATTGATCTATATCTCAAATTTTTATATAAATCCTCTCCCCTGACAATAATCGTTATACTTTACGAACATGTATTCATACCATGTCTTTATATTTTTACTAGAGCTCAAAAGCTATTACTTTCATATAATTCAACTTAATCTTCATTTATATAATTTTTTTATTATTATTATTACGCTTGCTTTTATAACATTTATCAAATACGCTGATATTTTATCTCGTACATTTCCTTTAAAGGATTTACTCATTTCACATAATTATTTCATAATTTCTCAATTTTTATTTGTTCAGACCGCGCTCTTATTCTGTTATTTGTTATTCAAAAACATCCCTATTTCTCAAACTCCGGTAGATTGTACACAAACACTTCCCCGACACAAAACATAATGAAAATAGTTACTTACATGCTCAGACGGTCGAATACCGTGCTTTCCAACAATGTTTCATTTTTGCCCACTATTTGTAATTACACCATCTTGCACAAATTCATTTCATATACTGACATATCTTGACACACATATAACTCATATACATTAAACACTGGTAACATTTTAAAATACACTGGTGTATTCTTCTATAATACACACTAAAATCACTGAAAATATTACTATTTAACACATATTTGATATATTTACACTACACAGATTCTAATCGCTAAGGCTTTTATTATGCCTTTCACACGTGATTTCTTTACTTCCCGTCTCCAAGGGTGAAATTCGTAAATGTCGGCTTCCTCTCTAACCAATATGAAAGTCTCGAACCATCTACCTCCTCCTGGACTGGTACTTCTTCGAATCCGGTTTCCTGACGATCGGCTATTATTTTATTTAGCTCGAACTGCTTCTTTCTAGACCCTATTAGTTGTCTAGTGAAAGTCTGTCTTATTCACGGTCTCCCAGATAATCTATCGGTGACCTATTATTTCTCGCATCTAATACTCCTCGTAACTTAGTGCTTTTTATCGTTCGTTTGTTTCCTTGAAACAATGTCTAGAATTTACTTCTCCTTTCTGCTTATTCTGTCCTCGAATTCCTATTTTTTCAGAACCCTATGTGAACCTTATTTTGCTCGACCCTGATCGGGTTCTTATACGTTGATAGAATGTTTATCTCGCTGTTATGGTACTTCAAAACGTTACGATATTTTCGGTCGCTTAATTGGACTGTATTTTTGAAGACCTATCGCCTGTTCTATAAGTTCGCAGCCTACTCTGACTGTAAGTACTGAACTTTTCACTGTAAAATTTATACTGGCGGAACTAGATCCTGTATTTAGGATTTTCCTAATTATCCACACGGCGATACTTTGATAATACTTCTCGGCCACTCCTTACGGATGCACAGTGGTTGTCGATACAGCGACGCCCTCGGGCTGTCAGATACTGGCTATACGATGTGATACAGCGTTTCCCCTCAAGGGATGCTCGTAGACTGCATTCGGTGATGTAGCGTCTCCCCTCAAGGAGTCTTAGTAAACTGCATGATTGGTCTGGTTCTGCCAGGAGTTTTATACTCTTTAGCTAAAAAAAGATAAAATCTTAGTCCTTTTCGTGACCAACTTTTGAAGTAATTGTCGCACATTTATAAAAATTATATCTCTAGAAAGCTCGTTTCCTAAACGTAAAGTGACTTCTTTGCACATGAAAATCGATCGTGCAGTTCCGAGATATTAAATAAAATTTAGTCTTCCGTTGTGTGGGTGTTACAGTTGATTTTTAATTCCCCACTCCTCGGGTCTCGGGGAACTTTTAATTACGTCATGCTGCATTTGCACTTCTTTTCTAAGCAATTATTAAAAGCTTTTTCTCCACACAAAAATCTCTATTCCGAAATGATTCACAATGCTGTATTTATTTAATTAATTTTATTCTTGCAAATGGGTTAAATTTAATTATTCTTCTTCTGGCACAGCTGCGCTGTTGCCGTTTTACTGCAAGGTAAGGGCGAATTCCGAAACGCGCTCTCTGTCACACGCCTGGAAATTTCCACTCCTTCTATTTATATTCGTGACTGGCTCCTTATCAATGAGTCAGGCATGATCTCATTTCCTGGCCACCTGGGTCCAGCTTCTTACACAACGTTATGCTAGTCTTCTTGCATGAAATCTTTCTATGTTCCTCTGAAGACTGTATATTTCCTTCCTTCCTTTTACAAAAATACATGGATTGGACCCTTTGAGCCAATGGTACATGGGTTCACTATGTTACAGCCAAATCAGCCTAAACAATTTGTTATAAACTGTTTCCACATTGCTCCAACGTAGTAGAAGGGTTTCTGCGTCCTCAGGTCGTACAGGAAAGAACCAGTTTGCCGAACAATGAAAATGAAGGTGCCGTTGGTGATTGGGTTGCTGTTTTGTATGATCATATGTGGGATCCAGGAACAATTGAAGACAAATTTCATAATGGAAAGGTTTTGGTGAAATTTATGAAAGTGATTGGACCCAATCGCTTTAATTGGTCAAAGACTATGGATACTGACACTATGAACTATAAAAGCAATGAAATAAAATATGGATAAAAGCATATTAACAGTGTAGGAATTCCACCAAACTTAGTTTCAAGTGGTCTTGGTGGAATTTACTCTCTGAATGTAAAAGAATTTGAGAGAATAACAGATTTATTCCTTGAAATACAGTGATTAAATGACAAGTCACACTACTGGCGTCACACTTCTGACGCGCATTGCTTTAAAGTTATAATATTATTTTTTGTAGTTAATAAAATAGTTTTAGACCCAAGCTAAAAACTTTTACTTATTACAGTATACATAACACTGAATTTTTAGGACTGAAGTTATGCACAGTTTTATTCCTAGTCTCGTATGGTAAAATAATGTCACAGTACTGACAAGTAAAAATATTAAAATTAAAACTATTTCTCTCCAAGAAAGATCTATTCCCCAATTGCACCGAAAAGTAAGTATAACCACAGATTTGTTTTTTAATTTTACATTCTTGTGCTGAAATTAGTCACACCACTGACGATGGACGTACCCCTTACCTGTCATACCTTTTCTAAACAAACCACAGACATTCATCTTAAATGGTAGTGGACTCTTTCAGAAAAGGTTGAAGAAGTTATTGCACCCTTTTGTCATCTGACTTCTTTCTCAAGATGTGATTCTCCACAATCAATATTCTTTGTACAATTGTGTATGTTAACTGAGCACTTTACAATAATGCACATGTTAAAATATGTTACTCTTGCAGAGGCACAACTCGTACTAGGCAGGGAAAGGTCCAGTGAGGGAGAAATTTGTGTATCCCTCACACTTAACGTTTATATGTTCTGCCCCTTAAATCAACAATCACCATCACCAATATTCTGCAACCTCAGAAAGGATATGATGAATTGACGTATATGTTTTAAGGTCCTGATTTCCATCCAAAGCTTGGTCCTGGTAGCAGAGCCATTTTTCAACGAACCAGGTTTCGAAACGTTGCTTGGCACGGAAGAAGGATCTCAACAGAGTCAATCGTACAACGACGGTATACTTCTAAATACTATCAAGCATGCAATGATAGGCCAGTTGAGGAGACCAAGCATTGGGTTTGAAGATGTGATCCACACGCACTTTCGCATCAAGAAGAATCTCATCTTGAAGGTAATGTCGGAGTACTTTACTTATTTACTTAAATATACAATGCATCAGGATATTATCTGGATAACTGTTAAAAAACTATACTGTGTACCTACAGATACTAGAAAGTATATTGAATTTAAAAATGTAGCATTTAAAGGTACGGTACCGTAAGTTACTAGGTATGATAAAAATTGAAAACTTCAAAATGTATGCGCCACAACTAATACAAACACTCAGGATTGGATACACGAGTGTTTCAGATAAACAGCATAAGCATTTAAAAATAAATGAATAGGATTCATGCATTTACTTCATTTATGGTAATACAATACAGATATTATTAACTATGGTAATCTATTAACAGAAATGCTTTGCAGTGGGTCAACACTATTGTGCCCTGCTAAAATGGTTGTGGATTATCAATTATTTTAATACCCAAACAAATTATTCCATAAATTATTTAGCACACTTCTTGAACAAATGAAGAGGAAATTCAAATTGGATGGCATGTTTCGTTCGTCAGGTGAACATTATCAGATTATGTTCACTTAGCCGTAAATTAAGTTCGGCTGATAACATGTACAATAATGCAGTACTCAAAAAAAAGTGACTTGTTTATATTGCTATGTGTATCTTAATCACATTATACACACTATAGAGTATATACAAAGAGAAACAACACACAATTTATTGTGCAAAAGAGACAGAAACACAAAAGTGAAAATGTGGGACTTAGTACACAAACGTCTTAAAGACAAAGTTCTTGATGGAACTTAAGTAACGCATCAATTGTTTTATAATAATATTTTGTTCAAGAACGTCTATAGTACTTGTGTAAATGCTGCATCATTTGATGTTACATACCTGCCAACTTTTACAGTTTTCCCATAAAATTTACGGAAAGGCAGTGTGTTTTACGGATTTACGTACCAAGATCTTGGTTTTGAAATTCGTGCCAGAACAAGCTTCCGCATGCCGCCGATACATTGCTGTATGACCAGCGCACATTTGATACATCGCTTTGAACTATATTTATCCGATCGTTACAGTCTTCGATTTGGAATACGAGATGCGTCCAGAATTGCCTGAATCGTAGTCGATCGATATAGATTTGTTTCTTTTGGATGAAAGCTCTGGGATAACTGTTGGCTTGTTCTTTAATGCGTTGATTAGTTCGTTATACCGTTCTGTATAGAAAAATAGTTCTTTTCTTCCTCACCACGAATTACGAAGCGTAGGTCGTGTTGTAGTTACGGAATAACATGTGAATTATCAGAGTGTCGACCGGTAACGAAAGTAACGAAAAGTAGCTAATTTTTGTCTGGATATTTGGAGGTGACGAATATTCGCTGAGGTCGGTTTAAATCCTTTAAACTTGCACCCGCAGGCTCATAGATTGCGATGAAGCAAGTTTCACGCAAGCGGCACCGATTAAGTAAGCTATATTTCCCCATGCCCACCCTCAAGGAAATGCATATTCAGGATACCTTGAATGGTATACGTCGGTTCAATGTATATTTTCGGCATCAAGATGAGTTTTTAGTTTTGTGTGAATTATTTTTCTTCGTTATTAGGAAACCTGTTAATTTTTATTTTTATTTTATTTTTTTCGACACGTTGATTCGCGAAAACTTTCAAAACAAAACAGAAACCTCTCATTTCTATTATTGACCTCTACATTTGGGGACTATCTCAAATATAAGTCCAGAAATAAGGCGAATAATTTAATATCGCAATCTTGTGAAATTACACCGTTTCGAAAAAACTCGTGAAAAGTCTTTGAAATATGTTTATTTTAAAAATCTGCAGCATCCAGTACGGTTAGTTTGAAATTCCATGTCGATTTTTCCTTTGAACATTGGTCCCATTGGTCATATAATCTAACCGGTTATCACAAAAAATTGTATGATTCGTGATTCAACTTCGAAAGAAAATGTGCCCTCTTGTATTAAAATTAGTGCTATCCACTTAGAGTAATTCGTAAAATTCGATACCTACTTCGAACGTTCATTCTCCAAAATCACATCCTCAAGGCGGCCGGCTGATTGCACGACTTCCTTATGGGAATCTTGTCAAACGGACCGAGATCAACATCAGCTGCGTAAAATCATAAAACCCGTGCCCGATTGTGAACTTATGATCATGAGGACGGCCTAGTGTGGCGCCGATTGGGTATGATCGTGTTCTCAGTTTCCAACCGCGAGGACAACGTGAATCTCGTAAAATGGTCAAGAGCAGTAGCGATTGCGATAAATCACGATATTTCGCTGCATTCGATGATGAGATCAACTGGATTCTTGTCAAACGGACAGCTAGCGGCTCTGATTGCGTAATAATGCAATATTTACCCGTGCCCGATCTCAAGTACAATGGAAATTTCGTCCAACAACTAAAAATGACACAGATTATGTAAATCGCGATTCACGATTTTTCTCCGCGTTCTATCGTGAAAACTAACGGGAATCACGTTCTACTGCTGAGACCAGCGCCGATCGTGTAACATCTTGATATTTCTCCGTACTTGACTGCGAAGACAGAATTTGAACGAATTTTTAGCCTGATTAAGAAGAACAGGACACTGTTCAGGTCATCGATGTCAAATGGAACTCTGGAAGCCATTTCCATTTTGAAGACAATTGAAGCATATTATACAAACACATTCTATTGACTTTCTGAAGAAAGGAAAGCAAGCCACAACTTTAGCTATTAAATCAGACCCTTATGTCATCGGTTACTGTTGTGTTTTATATTAATGCTGTTGAACTCTTAATTTTTCGAAGTGAAGAAAATACATGAATTTTGTCCTGAATGAATCACTGGAGTCTATTTCTATCTTGAAGACCAGGGCTTCTGGTCCCTGTTATGCCAGCACCTTTTCTCCAAACTCGTCTGGCTGCGCGGCTCAGGGGTAACGTTCTCACTTGCTGAGCCCAAGGTTGCAGGTTGGAAACCTGGCGCAGTCAGCTGGCATTTGAGGGTGCGCAAATGCGAGGGAGCCGTGTCAGTAGATTTACTGGCACGTTAAAGATCCCCTTCGGGGCAAAATTCCGGCACCCTGGCGTCTCTAAAAGCCCGGGTAGTTAAAAGGGGCGTAAAACCAATAACATTATTATTATTTCTCCAAACTATTTGCAGGAGGTTAAAAAATAAGCCTCACCTATGAATTTAAAAGTGCAAGTAATTTCCAATGATTGGTGGGGGTATTACCTAGGTATATTATAGGTTATGAACATTCCCGAATGGGAATATGATGTTATTTCCGTTTGATCAGATAAATTATCAATTATGATAAAATTGGTCCGGCTAGATCAAACATAAAATGCCAGCGTTTCGCCCTGGTGTGCCGTTGGGCTCGTCAGTTGGTACAGACACACCTCACCAATACGCATGGCTAGCACATACTGCACACCAGGGCGAAACGCTGGCATTTTATGTTTGATCTAGCTGGACCAATTTTATCATATTAATTGATAATTTATCTGATCAAACGGAAATAACATCATATTCCCATTCGGGAATGTTCATAACCTATTTGGATTGCCAAGGTAAGGTTTTTGTTTTATGAAAGGGAGCTTGACTTCCGTAGCACATTGGCATCACTCGTGACGTCAATACTACTTGTATTTTGTGTCTTGTGATGGCCTTCTCAGTATGTGCTAGCCATGCGTATTGGTGAGGTGTGTCTGTACCAACTGACGAGCCCAACGGCACACCAGGGCGAAACGCTGGCATTTTATGTTTGATCTAGCCGGACCAATTTTATCATATTAATTGATAGGTATATTATTTCAAGGAAGTCCTGTTATATCTATGCTTCAAGCCAAAACTCACCACACCTGCTTCTTGAGGGTCATGCTCGTCTATAAATAAATGGCATATGATGTAAGTACTGTAGATAAGATTTCATTGAAATATCCTGTTCAAAGCATGAATTACTGTATTTTGTAGCCTAGGAGTAGTATAGAACCAAAGGATCAGCCAATTAAAGGCTTCACGTTTCAGAGTGAACCCCAACGGAAGGTTAGAGTTAAAATTAAGTTGAGCGTTAAAAGACCAGGAGGAAATTTATTTAAAGTAAAAATACAAAGAAAGGGAGAACAGGTTGCTTTACCAGATAAATATTTATTGTAAAGGTTATAACATAGAAAAATATAATATGATATATAGAGGTTAACATATATTGTAAAGAGCTTTTTTAGTGCTTTGAAAAATGCATAAGGACCTGAATGAGGTTAACAATGCAGCCAGCCAGCCATAATGACTAGTACAGATAGCATTTTGGGGGCCTAGCCTAAAATACTAACGAAACTACAAAATGCGTGAACACCAGGTTCAACCAACTGGAGAGCAAAAACAAAGTTCCAGAATGAAAGTTAAAGAAACTGGACTTTGTTTGGCCAAACCCTTGGGGCCCAAACCCAAGCAGTTTGAAGTAGAAAGAATTTAACCTTAAAGGAAGGTAACTTACTTTACAAAGTAAGATAGAAGGGAAAGTTGCATTAAAAGTATCAACATACTTAATAATGCATTGTCAGACAAACAACCTTAAAAGGGTTATGACGACCAGCGACTCAATCCTGCCATTACGTTGAAGAGAAGAAAATTGAGAGAGAAGGAGTAGGCTTCTAACCAAAATATGGCAAAGGCAAGCCGATACGTCATTCCTAAATGGAAAGTGGCAAAAGTAAGCTGTTACGTCATTCCTAAAAGGAAAGTGGCGAAGGTAGGCTGCTATATGAATCTCGATTCGGAGGTTCATTATAAGCAATGTCATGTAAACTCTTGTATTAAATACATAACAAGAAGCAACTCAAATTAGTGACACAGAATTATGTGGAGCAGAAATACTCCCGATAAAAGGGTTGTACGACTTCTGAGAAGCCCAGTGATAATTGAGTTTTAATTTTGAAGAACAAAATGTTACTTTTTTTAGTTCTTGTTTTCTTGAAGGAATTTTTAAGAAAACTGTGTTACACATAATTTGAAAAAAGACTCATGTACAATGAATAACATGCTTGACGGAGGTAGAAGTTTAGAAATGAACTGTAACACTTTAGTGGATTTAATCACTTGCAATGAGCATGTAGTTAAACTCATCTTAAAGATGTAGCAGTTCCTATAGGTGAAAGCTTAGAAAATACTTATATAGGTGCCAGACCTATAAACCTGCAGTCGATGCATAATGAATTTTGTAGGTTATGATGTAGAAAGTTTTAGGTCTGCCAAGCAAACATGGTGAAAGATGGTATATTGGCTTTCACGGCCGGTGAATTAAAAGTCAGCAATTCTTCTAGGTTTGTGCCGTGTCTTGTGTGGGGTTTCGCCTAGGACACCAAGCTGGCTCATTGGCGGGCTCTTGGTGTCCCCGCCCAGACACAGCACAAACCTAGAAGAATTGCTGACTTTTAAACATGGTGAAGTTTATATGAACCAACAACATCGTTAAAGGAACGATGATTTAACCAAAGACGGTTATGAAGAGTACTTGTCCATGTTAATGGAAGAAAATAGTGAAGCAAAGCTTCTTTATGCAGAGATACTTATCCGAAATTTCCACATGTTTGAAGAAGTCCCAAGATGTAGGAACGAATGTTTCTAGAATAATTTTGAAGTGATCACTTAACACATGATGAATCTTGAAGAATGACTAGTTGTCATGTTTGAAGGCCAGGACGAAGAATCGCCATTGTGGCAAGTTTGCCACTGATGAAACGAAGTACTCGGTGGAGGTCGAAGTATTCAAGTCACTAAGTGTAGAAAGAATGACTAGTTGTCATTTCCGAAGTCCTGGACGAAGTGCCACAGGTGTGGCAAGTTTGCCATTGATGAATTGAAGACTGAGCTTCGTAGTTCGAAGACGTCACTGGATTCAAGTCACAAAATGTCGAAAGAATGACTAGAGCTCAGCAACTTGAAGTGTGACCCTGCGTGAGCGCTAGCTCCGTCAGCCAGAGTGACAGAGGGTACAGCGGGCTTGTAGTTCGCATTTTTTCCGGGGTTTCAGTTGGAGTTGCTGCGCTCTAATTGTCATTTCCGAAGTCCTGGACGGAGTGTCACAGGTGTGGCAAGTTTGCCATTGACGAATTGAAGTCTGAGCTTTGTAGTATTCGAAGAAGTTACTGGATTCAAGTCATAAAGCAGCTGGTTATATATTCGATCAGTTGGACTTCTGGAAGGTTCGATGACGTCAGGAACCGGAAACGTGCTGTGATTGCTCCAGGCAAGAGGGCGACCAATGAGAGTGGAGAAAAGGCTGTCAGAACCACATTGGCAGTTCAACAGGCGTGAAGTGATTGAAAGTGTTCTAAAACAGTGCTAGAAAAAGTGTCTTAAAATCGAGCATGTTTGAACAAATAATAAGTAGATAAATATAATTTTTAAGTTGAATGTAAAAGCAAACAAATTATGAAAAAGTTACCACCACGTGGTACTTTTCGAGGTTATGAAAAAATAAATGACCTCTGGAATTCTTGACTTTTTTTTCTCGCGTAGTAGAAACATTAATTTATGAATTACCGGCTTTGTAGCCTTTCGCAAATGCGAACGAGGAGAATTATTGTTTCAAGTCGTGGTATGTTGAAATTTGTTAGATTTTTTGGCTCGTGCAAGTTTTACTGATAGACCTTTTTGAAAGTTGGCAATTACGTTGTTAGTACTGTCTAGGTAGGTAGGTAAGTAAGCAAATATTTTGAATTCGTTAACATCTATTGTGGCGAGCTTTTCATATGATTGCTGTCAAAGATATTTTGTTAGTATCCGTTTCTATTTAATGTTCCTATTTAACTGATCCTTTAATCCTACTTACTATATTATAAAAGATCATCAGTTAAATAGAAACTTTAAATGGAAATGGACATTAACAAAATATCATTGACGGCTTTACACAATTTACACAAATTCTATGGACTAACTGAACAAAGAAATTTTATAAAGTTCCATCAAAAACATATGTAACTTAACAATAATAATAAATATTATTGTGCATAAGTGATGTATAAACAATATCCACTGAACTTATTTAAGCCTAAGTGGGCATGATTTGATTATGTTTGCCTGACAAATGAAATGCATCATCCAATTCATTTCTCCCCCATTTGTTGCAGAAGTGTGCTATATAAGTGTATAAATAATTTCATGTAATATTTCTTTCAGGTAGTAGGGTGTTAAAATAATTGTTACTCCTCACCCATTCTAATTGGGTGCAATCGTGTTGAACAACTGAAAGGCATTTCCGTAAACTTAGGTAGCACTGGTAATGGCTTTAGAACTTCTACTGGTTCGGGGATAAGGTGAGATGAACTTCTTTTTGCTGGGTGGTTTTATGGCTGGATGCAATTCCTGGTGTCGACCTCACGAGAGGAGTTTAGGCAGATTAAATGAATTAAAAAGCGGCTAACAGTGAGAGCCATTCCACAAAGTCCTTCAGTCACATTAATTGGGTCACTTTTACCCGTAAGCAGAATTTGTTTGTATAATTTTTGAATCAACAGGTGACCCGCACATAACCATTTGGGAGATTATATCATTATTTACATCATATGTATTTTCCTGTTGGACATAATCTTCATCAATGACACTTCTATCATAGCTTGAATCATTCTCATCACAACTTCCGCCTGATATCTGCTCAAGAGTTACATGAGATACAGTACATGCAAAGCCTGCAAGGAAGCTGCCATGTTGTTCACCTTGACCATGAGACACAATACCATTGATGAAACTATTTCTTCTTATGTCAGCATGATTCTGTAAAGCTGTAGATGATCCATTCTAGGAAGATTATGTATGTACTCTGTCTTCCTAGGCTTTTTAAAAGTTTGCATTGACAATTAACAGATGGCATGCAAGTATACATCTCCAACATCATTACCACAGTCTGCACATGTATACATTGATATGCTTCTAGCTTATGATCTGGCTGAATGCGTGGCACAGCTGTAACATTCTCGCCTGCTGATCCCAAGAATCCCTGTGCAATCGGTTGGCATTTGAGGGTGCTTAAATGCGAGGGAGTCATATCACTATATTTACTGGCAAGTTGAAGATCCTCTTTGGGGCAAATTCTGGAACCCCAGTGTCTCTAAGAGCTGCAGTAGTTAAGAGGGATGTAAAACCAATAACATTACTGTATTATCCTGGCTTATAATTCATAGGTCCGTACACGTGCACATCGAACTAGCTCAAGTGGTTATGTTCTTAACCCTAAACCCCAAACATTTGACTCCCCACCCACAGGGGAGAGAAAGAAAAGGAAAATAAGATCAGGCCACTCAAAAAATGAGGGTACCAGCAAGAAACGACCAGGACCTGTTTCCACGAAAAACGAGATGTCCTAGGCCTCATATACCCCAAAACCATTGTGGTCAGAATGGAATGGTGAAAGTGAGGAGCTTGGCGATGAGATATACCTCTTCTCTTTTATTTTATTTCTTCCTTCTGTGATTGACAGATCAAGTACTTCCAACTTGCTCTATACCTGTCATGAGAGATGCAATGTACCGTATACCTTGTGTAATACAGAACGGTGTAGTCTTGAAGATATCACAGCAGGTAGGTTCAGGAATTTGCACAATTGAGGAACTCCTCAGCTGGGTCTGCTTTCCCTTTTTTCCAGTGACTTTTAAGTCAAAATTTTTTCTTTCCTTAATCAGCCCACTTTTCATGGCTATACCGGTACTTCATTTCTTTGGAGCACTTCTGCTGATCCCTTCGAGTACTTTGGTGGTAATCGTAGTTGTAATACCCCACGGCATAGCCATGTACTGTCCGCGCATTATATCTCTGCCTCTGACGACCGTTGTATTTCTAAGAATATGAAGTGTCATCGACTTGTCAATTTCTCTACTCCTATTTACGTGACATTACCCCTCATGTTGGGGCTCGGGAGTTTTGACGATACTGTATACTCGGCCGACTTAGCCTGATACAGTCAGAACCTGTCAGCACATTTCATTAGTACTTGCCAGACTATTGTCAGTGTATGTAGTTCTGCAGTACTGTTGAATTATTTTTTGCAGTATTTAATGTGTTAAGCTGGTGTTATTTTTTCAAGTTACATTTTTTAAGTAAAGTTATAAGATGCCACCTCTCATCTCTTAAGTTAAAACCAAGAAACTGAACAGCCAAAGTAGGGAGATGGTGGCTAATGTGCTAAAATTCATGGAAAATGAAGCGGCTTGCGGTGATTTCAATATTCCTGTTAACCAAGCACAGGGTAGGACTGCGGTGGCCACAGGTGCATCTAAAAGAACGGTGTGTGTTATAAAGAGAGAGTTGGGCGATATTGAGTAAGGAGAATCGAACTCGTTCGCAACTCCTGATGAAACTCGTGCGAGAAGTTACTGTTACTAATTTCGACGACTTTGACCAGTACGTATTCTTCTTCTTTTATTCATGGGGCCTCTTGTTTCCAAGTTTCTATTTTGTGTCGACCTCCAAGATCTTTTGATACCATGTGTTTCCTTCATTCCCACCTGAATATCTCTGCTCCCTTCACAAAGCTGCAGATCAATCTTATTGGGTCTTCTCGGATTTTCTCTCTTTCTTCACCCGGTAGCCCCAGTGTGGAGATTCTAATTCTTCCCAGCGCCTCGCATTCAAAAAGTATGTGTTCAGCTGATTCTTCTGCTTCATTACATTTCCTACATATATTGTCTCTTATTTCTCCAATTCTATGTAGGTGTTTTTTAAGATGGCAGTGTCCTGTCAACAGTCCCACTACCCATCTTATATTTCCTCTGCTAAGTTGTAGAAGTTCTTTAGTGTGCTTCTTGTTTGGTCCTTTTATCAGTTCCTTTGCAAGTCTGCAACCTGGAGTCTTTTTCCAGTTTTCTATTTGCTTCTTTTGTACCCATTTACCTATTACATGTCGAGCTTGTCTGTAAGAGATCCCACATACAGGTTCTGGGCCTACAAAGTGTATCTCTGCTCCTTTTCTGGCCAGTTCATCTGCCCTTTCATTACCTTCTATACCTGCATGCCCTGGTACCCATATTATTTTAACTGTGTTGTACTCAGAGCTTCAGGAGAACTGAGTGGCAGTACCATACTTTTTTAAGAGCGTTAAAAATCCTTCAGTATGCCTTCCTTCGGAGGGGAAGTAAAGCCGGCGGTCCCATGTCATAGATTTATGGCATGTAAAAGATCCTTTCACAGACTAAACTTGTGTAAAGCAAAATTGTTAGGTTAGATTTCGTCAGAACGCTCTATCAAAGTTCCAACGTTCACCACTAGGTATCATTGATATCTGGTGGCGAAAGTTGGAACTACTTGAAATAGAACGGAACATGTAGCTCACCCTTTAGGGTGTCCGCTGGAAGCAGCTACAGACTCAGGCGAGCCGAACATGTCCTCGGACACTCCCGGCACTAAAAGGCATACATAGATAGATAGACTATTTTGGATGTTATCCGGACAGCCTCTAGTGCCTTAATGGCTTCTTGGCTATCCGTAAAAATGAAAATGTTCTTATCTTTATATTTCATTTTCAGGTTTTCTTCAAGACACGTGGTGATAGCTAACACCTCCGCTTGAAAGACAGTAGTGTGTCTGCCCAGGCTCATTTGAATTGATCTCTCAGGTCTTTCCCCGTTGATCCCCCCTCCTGTACCACTTACAGTTTTTGAGCCATCAGTCCACCACACTATATCCTCTCTATCGGTCTTCCACTTGTTGATATCCCAGTCTTTTTTTTAATTATTTGGGTCTCAAATGGTTTCTCAAAGTTATACTTTGGAATCATGTAATCAGAAGGCATGTATAGTACTTCCCCTGTTATAACTGTTAATTTTAGTGTCCTAGATTGGGCCTTTGTGCTTTCCTGCATTCTGTTCGTTCCAATCTATATGAACTCATTCTAGCCTGTCCCTCTATGAAGTTGCATAGAGATGGGAGATCCAGTAATGTATTCAAGGCGCAGTTTTCATAGCTCCAGTTATAGCTACACATGCCATTCTCTGCAGACTATTTAATCTGCTGCCGGCATTTCCTTGTTTTGCTTTCTCCCACCAAATGATTGAAGCATAGGTTATCAGTGGTCTAATGATCATCGTGTATATCCACATACCACCGACGGATTTAGACCCCATGTTGTCCCAACAGCTCTCTTACACGCATAGAGTAAGTTCTTGGCCCGGGTCATGTTCCTTTCTATATGCGGATTCCAGGTTAGCTTTTTGTCTAGCACTACTCCAAGATATAGTACCTGTTCTTCCATATAGATTTCGTGCCCAAGGAGCTTCAGTGTTCTCTTTCCCTCTAATTTTTTCTTTCTTGTAAAAGGGACCAGAGTTATCTTATTCGGGTTAACGGAAAGTTGTTCTTCCCGACACCAGTTCTCTACAAGGTTAAGTGTTCTCTGCATGAGGTCCTGTATGACACTCATCACCTTACCTCGTACTACAATCACTAGGTCGTCTGCATATCCTTGTGTATACATACCCTGTTCGTTGTGCCTGGCTATGATTTTGTCCACTACAAGGTTCCACAGCAGAGGAGATAACACTCCTCCCTGAGCACAGCCTCGAGTGGCCCTAACCGTTAGCGTCTCATCAAACAGGGTTGCTTTTATCCTTCTTTCGTCCAACATAGATTTAATCCATTTTACGACAGTTTTGCTGACCTTGCTCTCCTCTACTGCTTTGATCATAGTCATAGGTTGTATTACTGAAGGCCCCTTCTATCTCTAGAAATGCCGCCAGTGCTATTTCTTTATATTCTAGGCTTTCCTCTATTTTGCAAACCAATTGATGGAGTGCTGCTTCAGTGGATCTGCCTGGTCTATATGCAAACTGATTTTCATGTATCATTGAGTTCAGTTGCACAGTTCTTCGGATGTATTTATCCATAATTTTTCTCCATTGCTTTTAGCATGAAGGAATTTAAGCATAATGGTCTGTAGGCTTTGGCTTGAGCATAATTCACCCTACCAGGCTTCGGTATAAATACCGCTTTAGCCTCAGACCATGATTTCGGCATGTACCCCAGAGCTAGACTGGCTCTGAATAAGTTCGTCAAGGCCTCAACGAGTATCTCCCGTCCTTCGTGAAGGTGTATCGGAAGTATCTCATGGGTTGAAACGTGTCGATTGCCCATCTCACTTGATTGGGTTATACTAGTCTTTTGGCACAGTTCCAGTCTGCTCTTCGAGCTTTGGCCTCTGTTCCAATCTCTTCTTCCTCTGTCATCTCCTCAGCCTTAGGAAAATGACACGCCATCAGCATCTCGAGCATGTCCCTCCCTCCCTCCCTGAGTAAATGTTCCATCGGATCTTTCCAGTGTTCCTACTTGGTTTATGTGAGTTGCTTTGAGAACCTTCTGAAGCCTTGCTGCTTCAGTGTGTGTTTCCACTTTCTCACAGGACCGTCTCCAAGATTTTCTCTTTGCTCTCCGTATTTCTAGGTTATACTCAGTGAGTTTCCTATGATATATATTCCACATACCATATCTAGATGATATTTTGTACAAAGCCCTAAGCTCTTTTTTCAATTTGGCTAGGTTGTTGTTCCACCACCTGACGTTTTTGGTGTTCTTCTTTCTCTGAGAGGTCAGTTGTCATGGTATTAGTCTATAATGAATGGCATCCTCTAAAAGTTCCACCGCCTCATCCAATTCTCACTGTCCCCTCTCATCAGTTCGGATCTTCTGCACAGCCTGCCCCAGAACTTCTCTGTATCCATCCCAGTTAGTTATTTTTGGGTCTCTGTACATTTCTACTTTGTCTCACATCTATTGCAAATTGGATATGCTGGTGGCCTGCCAGTGATGGTTCCTCCAGCACCTTCCAATCTTTAATGAAATTTGCAAAATGCATGGTGCTCATTGTGGGGAGCGTGATGGCGCAGTGGCTTAGCTGCTCGTCTGTCACCCGGACGGCCGGGGCTCGAATCCCGGTGACAGCTGGGTGGAATTTTCACCTGAAAAATCACGTGGCGTCAGGAAGGGCATCCGGCCTTAAATCCCCGGCCAAAACCAAAATGAGTCTGGTTGGCTCCGGCGACCCCAATTAATATTCCTGACCCGGTCGGAGACTGGAAGCAGGTTGTGGATTTTCATTTTCATGGTGCTCATTGTAATTTCTATTACCTCCCTAAGATTCTTATTTATGAATGTAGGCTTATTTCCTAGGTTAAGTATCATGATCTCAGTTCTCATGATAAACTCTAGTAAAGACTCACCTCTTGCATTGCAGTTCGTACTGCCCCATGTCGTGTGGTGTGAATTTGCATCCGCTCCCAGGACTAGATGTTCTCCTTTCCTCTTTGCGTTGCAAATTAAGTTCTCAACTTCTTCTGTTGGAGGCAGAGTAGTCGAGTCATATGGGAAGTACGCAGAGCCTTCCCAATTTCCAAGTTTTATCTTGGCCACAGTCAAATCCCGTGTACAGTGCTCCTGCAATAGAAGACATTGTAGCTTCCTACTCACAAGAAGACACGTTCTGGGTATTTCCGATATTGTATCGTACATTAGCTTACCTCCAGATTCCGCCAGTCCTGCTACTTTGCCCTTGACTACCCATGGCTCCTGAATAAGTGCCACGTCAATAGCCTCGATCTTGAACTTTCTGGCGAAATTGGCCACAGCTACTTTTTTATGTTGAAGGTTGGCCTGAAGTACTTTCAGTACCATCCTTGCTAACATTGGGTTTCATTTTTCCTTTGTTCTCTGCTCCGTGTCCATGGATTCTAGATGTTGCAATGCCTTGACGATAGCTAGCTGTTCTGCTTGATTATTAGAACATCGTTTGTCTAGTTTATATTGCAGCTGTTGAATGAACTCGTTTCCATTGTATATGGCAATTCCAGATCCTACTCCATCCTCACTTTTACTTCCATCAGTGTAAACATTGAAAGAATGCATCTGTTCATAATATTCGTCAATAATTTTAACTATGTCAGCAGGGTGAGACCATTGATTTACTTCCATGTCCATGTCAATTGAGCGATCTTCGTTACTATGAACTTTAATAAGATCGTAGTATGCTACCGTCTCCTCAATTTGAATATTAATTGGAATTAATCCTGTTATCACACAGAGAGCTTCATTAGATACAGATACAGTGTGATAAGCTTTAGCTATTCTGATATTTATCAGCCTTTGGACTCTTATCAATTTTACTCTATAGCAAGTTTTCTCTATAACCTTTCTCAATACCGGTGCTCCATACAAAATGAGAGGTAAGATTCCACCTTTGTATATTACCTTCAGAGCTGTATGCTTTAAACCCCAGTTTAGCTTTGCAAAACTTGAGAGACTAAATATCAGTTTCCTACATTTTTCAGTCATATAGTTAATGTGCTCTCTAAATGTAAGTTTGTGGTCGAAAATAATTCCAAGATATTTAACGGTGTCCACCTGATCTAAGCTTTTGTAATTAAGATAAATTTTAATCTCTTTTTCTTCTCGACAAGACCATAACTTTTGATTTCTGTTCATTAAATCTGATCTTATTGAGTTTAGCCCAAATTGAAATTTTGTCCATTTCTATATTAGTATAATTTTCTGCGTCTTTAGATGTTGCTTTAACAAGCAGTAATACGTCATCTGCAAATGCAACTACCTTCGTGCAATTTGTATACTGCAATGTAAGAAGAGAATTATATTGTATATTCCAAAAACCAGGACCACAGCATGAACCTTGCGGACAACCTTTAGTAAGTCTTCTCTCAGTGTTGTTGCTATTAATGGACATGAAAGTGTTCTTTCTTGGAAATAGTCTTGAGAGTTTGTATAGATTTCTAGGGCATTCCATATCTTTTAGTCCTTTTAGAATAGCAGGCCACCAAGCGGCGTCAAAAGCACCTTGAAGGTCCAAGCTGGTCATAATTATTACGTTCCCTTTTTCTAATTCTGGTTCTATAAATTGCTTCACTTCCATTGCTGCGTCGGTTGTGCTCTTCTGTGGTGTAAATCCAAATTTATTATTATTCATTAATTTATTTTTGTACATATGATGCATTATTCTACTAATCAGTAACTTCTCCAGTACCTTGCCCGCTAGATTCAACAAGCTAATTGGTCTAAATTTCGATGGATCTGTACTCTTTTCTTTTCCTGGTTTAAGTATGAGAATTATTTTTGCTCTCTTCCAAATTTTAGAGAAGCATCCTCTTTTGAGACATTCATTATATATTGACGTTAAAAACTTAGGAAAATTATTGAAAGTTCGTAGGAGTATTTCCATAGTTATTCCATCTTCGCCTGGTGCTTTCTTTGGATTGAAGCTACTAATGGTTTGACGAATCTCCTCCTCGGTGAAATATCTATCATCGCAAGTATTAATGAATTAATCCTTATGTTTTTATGGTGATCTGCATCTTCTTCTTCTCTATCTTCCGGAATAAGATAATCCATAATATATTCTATAGTGTCTTCCAGATTTAATTTTGTCGTTCCGGCAGGTTTCTGAAGAGTTGACATGAGAATGTTGTTCCTTATTTTTCCTGAAGCCAGTTTATACACTTCATTCCACGGATTTACAGATGATGTTGTGTTACAGTATTGTTTCCAGGAGTCAAATTTCTCTTTTCTGATAGCTGCTTGGTACTTCCTCTTGTCCTGTGGTTCGGATTCCACGTAAAAAGGAGGTCCCGTGGCTCATGATCGCGAGATTAACGGTCACGTTAAACTACAAGCTTCCTTTTTGGTACTTCCTCTTCTCAACAAAATACGCTTGCTTACGGATCTCTCTGAGTTCGTCATTATTTTTGGTTTTTTGGAATCTCCGTCTAAAGGCTGCCGTTCTTTTCCTAAGTATAGTAAGGGCGTCAGTCCACCATGGAACTGATTTCTTCCTTTCTGACATATTTGGTCCCTTAAGTGTTATAAATGTTTGCCTACAAGTTGACTGTAATATCTCAGCAAATTTGTTAACAATAGATTCTTATTCTACTTCTCTTTCCACACTCTGGGACAAAAACTGATCTAATTCCTTCATGTCTCCAATATAATTAGCCTTGTTAAAATTTCTAGAAAGATTTTTGGCGAGGTTATTATCAAATTCTTTATATTTATCGCCTTGCACTTTGAACCTTACACCTTGAAAACTACACTCTTGCTTGTTACGTATCGGTATTTCAGTCCTGATTTCAAATTTTATAATGTTATGATCTGAACAACTCTCGTCTTCGCTAATATTCCATGCCTGCATTACTGCCAGAAGTTGATCATACCTTGGGGGTATTATTACGCCCCCCTCCAACAGGCGGTGGGTGATGTTTTAGATTCCTCCTTCTTGTATAATGAGGGGCGTGGTGACTCAGCGGTCTAGCTGTATGCCTCTCACCAAGGCGGTCCGGGTTCGATTCCCGGTCAAGGCATGTGAGATTTTAGAAGTGAAATGCCATGTCCTGTGGTTCGGATTCCACGTAAAAAGGAGGTCCCGTGGCTCATGATCTCGAGATTAACGGTCACGTTAAACTACAAGCTTCCTTTTTTCTTGTATAATGTCTGATTACCATACATGGCTCCACACAGTATCTCAAGAATGGAGCTACTAGTCCCCCTCACCCGATACAAATGTAGGAACACCAAGAGGGGGACCAGTACATATTAAGGAGGACTGTTCATGACGATGTAAATAATAATAATAATTATAAATACAATTTTGATTTGAGAAATGTTTTTGCTGAGGCTAGTACAGTCTATAGACCTTTCCTGGAAGTGATGACGTACGCCGCCGGCAGAGATATAATGCGAGCACAGAACATTAAATCGCGCACTGCAACCACTATGGGCTGCTGCAGCAAGTCTGGAGACCACAGGTTCGAATCCTGGAGCTGACAGCGGCTATCTGAACGTTACTTTTTCTGCGTTTCTCCACACTCCCTGCAGCCAAATGCCAGGATAGTCAGGGTGTCTATCGGTAACGAAAGTAACGAAAAATTAACGAATTTTACAAATGGGTAACGAAAGTAACGAATTTTACAAACTGGTAACGAAAATTTCCTGAAGGCAAGTTGAATCAATTAAACTCGCGCCGCTAGGCTCAGGGATTGCCATGGAGCGAGTTTCGCGCAAGCGGCGCCGTGCCTATTGCATAATACTAAGCTACATTTCCCCGTGCCCAACCTCAAGGAAATATATACTGAGGATACCTTGAGTGGTATACATCGGTTCAACGTATATTTTCGTCATCAAGAAGACTTGAACTTCGTGTGAAATATTTTTCTGTGTTACTGTTCTAGGAAACCTGACTTTTCGCAAGACGTTTATTCGCGAATACTTCCGAAACTAAAAAGAAATCTCTCATTTCTGTTATTTGGAGACTATGTCAAATTGACGTCCAGAAATAACGCGAAGTAATTTAATGTTGCAATCTTGCCAAATGTTACAGTTTCGAAAAAAAATGTGAAAAATCTTCGAATTACATATAAATTATTTTAAAAATTTGTCTAGTATATTTGCGACATACAGTATGGTTAATTCGAAATTCCATTATATGTCGATTTTTCCTTCGAACTTTGGTTCCATCGGATATATAATCTAACCTTTTATTTCGATAACTTGTACAATTCATGATTCTCAGTCGAAAGAAAACGTGCCCTCTTGTCGTATTATTCGTGCAATCCTCTCTGAATAATTCGTAATATTCCATACCTACTTCGAACGTTCATCCTCCGAAATCGCATCCGCAAGACGACCGGCTGACCGCACGACTTGCCTGCGGGAATCCCGTCAAACGGACCGAGATCGACGTCAGTTGCGTAAAATCATAAAACCCGTCCCCTATCATGAACTTGTGACCACGAGGACTGCGGGAATCCTGTCAAAGGTGATTGGGCACTCATCACGAAACCTACTTGCCACTTTTCCCATGACCGTACACTTAAAAGCGTGCGGGGAGCGAGAAGTGCATCAACCCACTTAAAAATGACAGCCAACGAAGCATCGTGATACTAATTCCTCCTCGTGATCCACCCTGAACTGATGAACTCCCAACTACAGCATAGGGACAAAGGGAATCACGGCGCCGACCATACAACATGTTCATAACTACTCGTGAATTTTAACCATGCCCAACCTTGAGCTTGCCTCCGCCATTCTGTCAGGACAGATAGACAGGCAGACAATCGTTGAACGACTGGGTGTGGCGACGATTGCATAATATCTCCAGGACAACGTAAAACAGCCGCGAGCGGCAGCGATTGCGCTACATCGCGATATTACTCCGCATTCAATGACAAAGACAACCGGATTCTTGTCAAACGGACAGCAAGTGGTGCCGATTGCGTAATAATACTATATTTTCTTGTACCCGACCTCAAGGACAATGGAAATCTCGTCGAATGGCTAAAAGTGACACTGATTTTCTAAATCGCGATTTTTCTCCGTGTTGTATCGTGGAAACTACGGGAATCTCTTCAAACGGCTGAGACCCGTGCCCATCGTGTAACATTTCGATATTTCTCCGTATTTGACTGCGAAGACAGAATTCGGTGACGATCGCGTAACATCCCATAAATTTCTTCAGGACCTACCACGGGGACGAAGGAAATCTCGCAAAATGGTCAAGAACAGAGCAACCTCTTGGTACCGTAATTATAACAACATATTGTACACAAGACGGCATTTTAGCTGAAACAGCTCATTTGATAATACATATCTAGTATATATTTATTATTTTTAAATTTTTTGTAACATTTTGTGAATTTTATTTACCTCTTTAAAAACAGTTCATTGTTGTTTTTCCTCACCGCGTGAAGAGTGCCTATGCTTGCAGACCGCACACGTATCTTGAATTCAAAGGTAACTAAAATTAACTAAAAGGTACCTAAAAAAAGTAACTAATTTTTACTTCATCCTTACAGTAGACACCCTGATAGTACATTATTTCAAGTCCTGGGGCACCTTCCCCTTCCCTGTCTCCTATACTCACACTATTACTGTCATCACAGAAATATGGTTATCAGACCAGCTTAACACATACCAAAGTACAGAGGCTGATGACCAATATCTCCCAAGCCCCAAAATGAAAGTTGTAGTGATAATATATGGTAACAATCTTAATTTGAGATAACCATTCTTCTATACTATTTTGCTGCCTTAGTAATCAAAATGTAATGTTTTCCAGTTGGTCAACACTATTGTACCAAATTATGTTGACCGACTGAAAATCATCAATTTTTTCTTATAAACTTCACCAGTAAAGGCTAAGGATTATAATCTTTCCTGTTATAGGAAATTATGAGCCATTTAGCAACAAATGAGTCCAAGGATCTCCACAATGCTTTTGAAGCACTGAAGGCTGAATTAGATAAGCTCACAGCATGTCCTCCAGAACCAGATTTGGTAAATGCAACTCCAGAATCAAATGTGAAGAAAGAAGATTTTATAATGAATGGATCTCCAGATATAGTTATGAACAGTCCGCCTGAAGAAGTTGAACCTGAAAAATAAGGGGCCTGATCATTCAAGATTTTAACAAGACTGTGATAATTTTGACTGATGTATGTAGAGAACTACTCAGAAAGATTGTATTTTAACTAGAGATGGGATGGTTGTAATAAAATTAGAAAAGAAAAATTCTATTGAAATAATTTGATGTAAAAACTTCTCAATACTCTATCTTTTATGTGTGACATGGAATTGCAGACCACAAAAATTAAAGGAGATTATATCAAGAACAATATTTTGTTCCATGAAATGTTTTTTAACTGATATAAGATAACTGATAGAATATTGTAGGTCATATGATGAGCATTCAAGTGAGGAGTTAATAACATCTCTTCTGAATGGGGGAGCTTAGTTTGTACAGCCCCTTTAATTTTGTACATTTTTATATATGAGCATGCTCCCATTTTTTATCTGAAATTTATTTAATGCATCTAACGCATTCAGTAATTTATTTTTATATTTTAAAACTTATACAATTTGTATTTCTTGTGTTATGAGACAGGCATGTGTGATCCCAATTTATATAGGGTTACATATCTTTATATTTCTTGGAAAATGAGTAGAACCATAATATTTAGTTAAAAAGACAAGCTAACATTTTCCATACTTTATTATACAAATTGGTTTGCAAATTTTGTTCTACCAGAAACCATTTAAGCAACATGGTTCAATCAAACTCTTTATATTTCAGGTGAAATGATAAAAAATACAATTTTTAATACATAGCTTACTCCTCAGAGCTTATCCACATTCATATCTAACACATCAGAAGACTGATACATTTTTAGTCTTATATTTTAAAAATAGTGATGTGCCTACATGAATTGCCTTAATTTCTAAAAGATGGTTCATGTAGGAACTAAGATCAGTTTGCTTTGAAAATAATTTTGAATCTAATACTGTATTTTTAGATTGCTCAAGAACTATTGTAATATTTTTATGAAGTGCTTGATAGAGCTGTAATAAGAATGCAATTCAAACTGATCTGTGTGTGGTCTTCACCTTGTTCACAAGTCTCTTGTATTGAAATGTCTCATCTCTGGTTCAAGTACGAGTAGTGACCAAACTACTGGAGCAGAGTTGGATGTTAAATGTTTTTGGTTTCATGAATAAGAGAATATGCATTTATTTAAGAACCATATTGGTGTTACTATGATATTTATTTAAAGGCCATTGATAGTTAAGTTTATGTGTATAGGATTTGAAAAGGTCTTTATTCTTGAAATTGTAGTATTAACTTGCAAATGTAGAACTCGAGAAGTTCTTAAACAACTATGTTGAAATTGTTACTGTTCTATGAATAAAACCTTTCTATGTCTGTTGATAGAATTTCTGTGATTTAGTACTTAAGTTTAGATCCATTTTTTGACTTCTATAGTATATTTTGAAGAAGCCTTTTGCAGTTTCTCTTGGTTATTGTTGTTTATTTCTTCCTTTTTTTCTTCTTTTTTTAAATATAATTTGCCATGTTTTGTCTTGTACAACTATGGTGCAATTTTGTCCTCTGTCTTTAGGCAATGCCATAATAGGAAAGAAATCATACGCATTTCTAATGCCTTCAAGAATGCTTGGAGAACTTCCCACATTTCTTCACATTCTTTGTGTGAATTCAGTCAATGATAACTATAAATACTATTTTAAATAAAGTGTCAGTTGTCTGATTGTTTGAAAATAGCCTATGAATTCCAAATAAGAGAAATCAGTTCATTGTTTGAACTGGGTATAAAATACTGTATTTTCGTTGTTTATTATGAGTGTCTAGTTTAACAAACAAAAAATATTTTAAATGTCTTCAATTTATCCTTGTTACAATGTGAAAATTTTCATTGTATATGACAAAGTTAATTATATGGCCAAGAGTTGCTTGTGCTATTATGGCTGTTTTATCTTTAATCATAAGAGAAAGTATAGTACAATTTAACTTTTAACTGCATCTTCTAAGATTTATTATGTCACTTAGTAGAACTTGATCTCATTCATTATATTGGTAGTTTAAAATATATATTTGTGTTTTCCACTCTTTACTTGAGCTGTATTTGGATGCATTTTTATAATTGTTCCTGTTCCACATTGCAAAGTGCTAATGTCAGTAAAATTAACATTATACTACTGACTTATAAACAATATCCATACAAGAAAAATGCTTTAAATGCAAAACCTGTAGAATTGTAACTTAAACAAATGGCTGTGTAAAACAAATTAAAAATTTATTTAAAATGCTGTGTATTTGATACTTGAACTTCCTTTTGACTTCCATACAAGTTGAAATCGACGAAAAAGAATCGAAAGTGTTTGGAAGTATTTAGTAAGTTTGGTTTTTAACCTACACAGAGTCTATGCAAGCATGACACAGTAGAACCTCAATTTACGCTGCTTGGTACTCCTTGAGTGAGGCCGCAAAAAGGCGCCACTTGTACTTCACTGAAACTGTTGTCTCTTCCTTCTTGTTTATTTTCCATGTCACAGTTTCTAACCTCACTGGAATGTTTCCCTTTTCCATACATCCTATCTTCTAGGTTAGATTTTGTTATTTTAAAACATTTGTGGGTAATGCTTACCACTTTTTGAAGTTCTTCCTTCATTTCCTTTAACGTATATCATTAGGGCTCGGATTTTTAGGTGCTAAAAATCGGGAAAATATTTATTTTTTATGTATTAAAAATACCTGAAATATGTGACAAAAAAAATAAAAATGTGTAATTATAATTTAGTTTATGGAGCCTCCGTGGCTTAGGCGGCAGCTCGCCGGCTTCTCACCGCTGAGTCCGTGGTTCAAATCCCGGTCACTCCATGTGAGATCTGTGCTGGACAGAACGGAGGCAGACAGGTTTTTCTCCGGGTACTCCGGTTTTCCATGTCAAAATTTCATTCCAGCAACACTCTCCACTATCATTTCATTTCATCTGTCATTCATTTAATCATTGCCCCAGAGGAGTGCATCAGGCCTCGGCAGCCGGCACAGTTCATATCCTCGCCGCTAGATAGGGGCTTCATTCATTCCATTCCTGACCCGGTCGGAGACTGGAAGCAGGCTGTGGATTTTCATTTTCAATTATAATTTAGTTTATTAATGTGAATATCAACAATATGCAGTACTCGCGAATGCAATTTTACTGACTGCTGAAGCATTACAATACACAACGAGATACATCTTCAGGTTGTACATCACAAATGACAGACGATTATCGCAAAACACTTATTCTGAAGGCACGAAACTGCGGCAATATGTTTCTTGCCCTTGAGGGGTTGTGTAACTTGAGATGGCTGTTCAGCCTTGATTGCTTTCCCATATGGTTGGCAGAACAGAATGCCCCCATCAGAAGCAAAATTATCTTTAAATTCTGTAACAGACGATAATAATTTGTAGTTGTTTTTACTTTAGACGTCGTAGAATTGCCTTACACTGCACAGTGCCCGAAATGAACTGCACGTGAGTGACTGGTTCCAGGTAGCTGGGGGATGGGGAGGTCTAGCACGTGGTGCAATATGACTATGGACAAGGAAATTCCCGGCTTCCACAGTGAGTGGCACGGGGCAACAAGTTAAGAATAGCACAGCTGCAAGCTGACATACGCTCTGCATGAAGATTAGATAGCTCACAGGTTCTTCCCCATTGAAGTAACACAGAACAAAAATGCAATAAACTGAAAGATCTAGCATACTGATTTTAAATATATATTATGTCTTTATGTGCTAATGAGTGAAAAGCAGGAATTTATGCATGTATAGAAAAAATGCCTAAAATATGTATTTACATAAAACAATATTTATTTACCTAAAAATCCGAGCCCTATTTATCATATATTTTCTATATTTGTTAGAGCTACATCAAGCGCTTCTCAGTGTCGTCCACCATTTTTATGTATCTTACCAATACTCACTTATGGGATTGAGGTAGTATGAGTCAAACTGACCATTGGAAAATTCCTAACACTTGAGAAGATCATAGCAATATGTCTGAAGGCGGTGCTTTAAGTTTCTAAGGGCCGGTTTCACCAGCTCCGCTTAACGAACTAAGGGTGGTTTAAACTATCCTCAAGGATGTGGCCCCTTGCACCAGACCACAAGCAATGGCTTAAACTAGGCTTAGATTGAGCGGCCGTGCTCGGTTGTTTAAGGCTTAAGGATGGTTTAATCCGTTCACTCATACGCCAAAATGGCGGCCGGCCCCATTGTGTCTGATCCTTATCTCAGTAGGCTGGAGGTGTTGTTATATAATGTAGTGAACGAAATAATTAAAAAAATATTAAATGGTTTATAATGACGGCACAATACACTGAAGAGATATTTTCTTCCGTGTGCTCATTTGCTAAGCATTAGTATCTATAGGCCTACCTGTTGATAAAGGCGTAACGTTTATCGTCGTCTGTGGTTTAGTGGATAACATTACAGACTCCCGCCTGGGGTGCCGGGGTTCGATTACCAGCGGGGAGGAATATTTTTGCTTGACTTTAATTGTTTTATAATTACTCAGTCGTTATAATATAAAGCATACATAGTGTGGATTTTGCGATGCAAATTAAATATATACATATAACATTCTTTCAACGCATTGCCACAGGGATTTCCTTCACATTCCTAATAAAATCGCGGTAGCTTGTACTACAGATACCCTAGCTTTTGACAACGTAAAATGAAATGCCCTTCTTTATATTGGCAGTAACGCAATGTACATTTTTGGTTGTTAAACTAAATATTAGCCCAGGGACTGATGTAGAGATCCTTAGCCAATGACGAACTAGCCTATTGTGGATGATTGCAATACAACATACTGTGTCATTCGTATACATACTGTATATCATTAGAAAATACACGTGCTTAATGCTATGATATATGCGTATTTATAAACAAGCGATATAATGAAAACAAAGTAAGAAAACATAACTTTCGCAAGATGCGACCACCTCAATGTGGGGTGTAGTCAATAACATGTTCAGGAAGTAGGCTACCGTAATGATAAGGAAAATACACTGCATTATATTTCAACAACGGTTTTCCCAGCGTCTACTACAGCTGATGCTCACGTCTCGCAAACACAGTAGGCAATTCTTTCTACAACTAGTAATGTATTTTTGGTCGCCAACCCCAAAAGTAGAACAGCCGTAGTCGTGGAAAATTATTGCGACGGCTAGAAACAAATGATAACCGTGACCAACATAACAAACAAAATCAACCTCGGAGGATCAATACTACCGAAATTATTTCATATTATATGTATGATGCGAATACAATAATAGCGTTCAAATAGCTCCCTAGATACTTAAGTTGTCATGCTTTCCTTATATTGCATATAATCGTTACGCAAGTAATTCATAACGGCTGGGATTATGTTGGCACAACGGTAAGACTACGTATTCTTTGCTGCAGGGAGCATTACTGACGCAACGAAGATCTTTGACTCCCACCGTAAACTAAGTTCACCTAAGCGAAGTACGAGACGAGTTGGTGCAACACCCAGCCTTAAGCCGTTGTATTTAAGATCGCTTAACCGTAAACCACCCTTAGCAAAGCAGGGTTTAAGCGGCCTCGTGGTGCAACCGGCCCTAAATACACCTGCTAAAGGCTGGTATATGAACTTCCTACAGAGCCCTTCTCATTAGAGGATTGGAGATACAAGTTATTGCTGTCGTCTGCGGTCACCTAGAAAAGGTCAATAGAAGATCAAACCCTAAAAAGTGAAGATATTTGGATGGAGTTCTGCTCAGCAGAGACCATGACAAATAGAGCCTGGACAGAAGCAAACAAAGACTTACGAAATTTTGTTAACTCACTAACTGTACATGGCTACCATCACTTCATGTGTAAGGTGAAAAGCTTCCATGAACCCAACCCGATGTGAATCTGCAAATTCTGTGATAAAAAATGTGAATGCTACCATGTCGTTAACAGCAAAAAAAAAACTTGGAAAATCCATAATAGACTTCAACACAAACTGATGAATGTGCTATTGTATCTTTTATAATTTGTGCACATTTGTCATTAATTTAAAAAAAAATTGTATCACTTGTTTTCTGTTTGCTTATTAAAATTGCTGATCAGAATGTTTACTTTGTAATACTGTAAGTAGAAAGTAATTGAAGTTCTTTGTGGCAGTTGAATTTAGAAGCGTGAAACAACATAGCCATTAGCATCCTGGATTTGTGAGTGTGGGGGCGGGAGCAGGGTTGTGGAATCGTCTAATAACTTGATTATTGTATAGACCGGAGGTTCCCAAAGTGGGGTCTGCGACAATATTTTTGGGGGTCGCAGACTCTTTAACAAAAATAGAGGATCCCAAATTTCTTTTTTTTATCTGAATTGTAAAATCTGAAGCACACCTACCGATAACGGCGTTTATGCAAAAAGTCAAAATTTTGGTAGCTAGTTTGCCACTTACCGTAGGGTTGCTGAATTTTGATACTTAACAGTTGGCAACACTGCGTTGGGCTGCGCACGCTTCTATATGGGACATGTCGCTGCTCACTAGCTTGTCATTTTCCAGTAACAGATGATAGGGACATATGGATAAGGAATCCATTTGCTGATGGGCTTTCAACCAACCTGTCTCTCACTCCACAGGAAGAAGATTCATTGGCAGAACTTTCAACTGACAGTTCACTGAAATTGCAGTTTTCACAATAGCAACTAACAGACTTTTGGTTAAGTGTCATGAATGACTATCCTGAACTCTCGAAAGAGGCTCGATAGTGTTCCCCACTACTTATGTGAAACCGCATTTTCCTATCTCACATATTTGAAACTAGCAAAAGTACCCGTTCATCGAACGGTTTTCGGTATTAATGGCCAATCTTTCTCAGAAAGGCAGTAATTAGTAGCGATCCGTAACAAAGAATCATAGAAGGAGAAAACCAAGTTAATCATGGAAGAAGTATGAATTTTCCAACTGTAGAACAATAATAATACATATACATTAATTAACACCAGTTTCGGCGATATTATGTATGGCCTCCTTCTGCAATCACTTTTTAAAAGAAAGGAAACTATTGTAATTACGACCAAATTGTTTAAATAATATTTTACTTGGTATATTGGCTTTCACAGCCAGTGAATTAAAGCTCAGCAATTCCTCTAGGTTTGTGCTGTCACACGCTGAGTTTGAATATTTTACTTGTCTTTCTTCTACAAAAAATATAAAAAATATTTAAAGAACAGATCTGTAACATGTGGACTTTAATTTGATGATAATATAAAATAGTGAAAATGACATAGCCTATATCTAAATAGTTGGTGTTAGCATATTCCTATAAAATATACTAAAATAGACTTAACTTCTTTTCTTTCAAAAATATCATGAGATGGTCAATGCTATGAGATGAATGAAGGCTCTTTCAAAACTCTGCTCGTAATTACCGTAGTTTCTTTTCTCTTAAAAATAATCATTGAAGACGGCCATAATATGGCCGAAACTGGTATTAATTAATGTATATTAATTCAATTTTATTGACTAAGGTGTACTACATTTACTAAATATCAATTGTTTTTGACGTTATATAAATTGAGCGTTTGAAAGGTAATGCTACTTGGATAAGAAAACGTATACTTCAATCCGATTTCCATGAAAAAGAATCAGGCCGATAGTTTTAACAGAAGCGTACAACTAAAGACATGGGTATTTCATCTTTATTTTCACAAAAAGCAATCAGATACAGTAAGTAATACAAAAAAGGTCACAGAAAAGTAAGGAGACAAATATTCGAATCAAATTTCGAAGTAAACAATGACACAAATAGCACACAATATGCTGAAAGAAATGAAGTAACTGACTGAAGGAGGAATGGGTGACAACGATAAAACAAATGAAGTTTAGGAATATTAAAAATGACTTACCTAATTAACTAACTGATTTATCATGGAATGAATCTACCACAACAAAGTTATACACTGTATGTAATGATGAGAAATGGTAATGACGTAGGCCCATCAAATATAACAAAAATTCCGGAAGAGGATACATTTAAAACAAGAAGTTCCGTGACGAACTAAAGAGCCTACTTTTCTTAAAATTTAAGTTTCATGCCAATGGTTAATCTATATGGATCTATCAAGAATAATGACGAAAATAAGTTGGTAATATCGAAATTTCTAATTAGTTCGAAATACTGTATACCTGGCATAATGTAGCCTAATAGAAAACTACAGTTGGCAGCCCTGATGACAATATATTCTTGGTTCCATCTCTTAAGGTACAGAATACAAAATTTGGTTGAAGTCCAATGGATAGCATAGACGTTACATGCAGTTAAACATTGGATCTAACAGCGCGCATAAAATCATGTTGGCAACAATGACATACATGTCATGGTCAGAAATAATATGATCTATTGTTGTGTCAATTTGGAATGAAATCCATTAGTTAGTATAGAAGTTACATGCATTTTACAATTGGACTTATCAGCAGGCTTAGAATCATGTTGGCAGCACTGGCATAGGCCTATATTAGTTACTCCAAATTAATCTAGAATGCCAGGTACTATACGTGTGCAAAGTTTAGAGCTATTGGCTTGCATACTTTATGATATATTGATATTAGGGTAACAAGAATAGAGACAGCATTTATTAACAGTTGGCAGCCCTGGTTACTCTTAAGAATCGGCATAGTCATATCTGTTATGGTACACATAGCACACACGAAATTTGGTTGAAATCCAAATGATAGTATAGAAGTTACATGTATTTAAAGTTGGGCCTCTCAGCAGGCTTAGAATCATGTTGGTAGCACTGACGTATATAAGTTACTCCAAATTAATATAGAATGTCAGGTACTATACGTGTGCATAGTTTAAAGCTGTCGGCTTGCATACTTTCTGATATATGGGTATTTGGATTTAAAAAAATTGAGAGCATTTATTAACTGTTGGCACCCCTGGAGGCTCTTATGAATACGCTCAGTCATATCTGTTTATGTACACATAGCACATACGAAATTTGGTTGAAATCCAATTGATAGTGTAGAAGTTATATGGATTTAAAAATTGGATATATCAGCAGTCTTATAATCATTTTGGCAACTCTGCCATGTATGGCCTCCTGGAAATGAAACTGCAATCTATACGTGTGCCAATTTTGAAATAGCTCCCATTCATACCTTCCAAGATATCCACATGGAGCTCAAATTTCAATAGCGATTTTTCAGCAGTTGGTAGCACTGACATAATTTTCAAATGTGGCCGTGAGATATTCAGGAGTTGATAGGGGGGGGGGGGGGACACACAGACACACGTTTGCCCGATCTCATAAGTCTACTTTTTCCTCATTTTTGCAAAATGTGAAAAGTAGGCTAAAAAGTAATTATTAAGCTATCGCCACCGTGAACGGGCTGAATTTGTAATGTTATTCAAGGGGAGTTGCTTTTTGCTTCCGAGGCGGGAATCAGCAGTATTCTACCTAAGTGCCTCACGGTACACAACATTAGAAGTTTTGTTTTCAGGAGCACACACGAAAAGCTTGTCGCTACTACCCACCCTCGAGAAGGCAACATATAACTGTCTGTGTGGAAAGCAGCGAGATCGAAGATCAACGTCTGCCCTTGTGATTTATTTATTGTCATAGCAAAGCATACAGTGATCGGAAACTGCAGACGCTTAAACTCAAATGGATAATTCGTCGGTATAAGGGGAATCCCCGGAATGAATACTGATTCACCCTTGCCACAACCTGTCAGGATGGTAGCCTCGATGACATTTTTATGTAGTGACTTAACTCGTAACCTAGTTCCATTGCAGAGCTTAGGGGCACATAGGTTATGCAGAAGCATAATCGGTGCTCCAACTTTCAAAATAATTTAGTGCTCAGGTGCAGTAATATTGTTTAGAAACTCAGTTGGATAATGCACAGCATCATTCTGGTTTAAAACAGTGTTTATAGATCTATACACCGTTTCATGAGCACGAAATCCTTTAAGGATAGCACAGTTGATACCGGCGGCCAGGTCATTCCTAGGGGTCAAAATGGCTCGTTCGCAAAGCCAAGAGTTGTCTCTGGATGAAATATCATCGATACCTGGATACACACATAACCTCCTGTATCGTTTGTACAACAGTACAAAGGGAGGGAAGAAGGGTTATAGAACTTCCTTCCTCCTGTAAGGTCCCTTCACCTATCCTCAATAGTAAATCGGAGAACTCTTGGCTCCGAAGATCACCTTCCAGATGAACCCTCATATTTACTGTTAACGATTGTTTCTTGACCAGTGTCCAAAGTGCAGAACTCTTGAGAGAGGCATTGACTTCGTCAGCTCTAGTGCCATTCGGTACGACTGGCAGAATCTGACGGAAGTCACCTGAGAAGAGGACCGTGATGCCTCCCATAACTCGATCATCTTCTCTGACATCTCTCAATGTCCTGTCTAAAGCTTCTAGTGATTGTTTGTGGGACATAGTGCATTCATCCCAAACGATCAATGCACATTGGGCAATTACTTGGGCAATATTGCTCGTTCTGGTTATGTTACACGATGGTGTCTCTATCTTATCCACATGTAATGGAATTTTAAAGGTAGAATGGGCTGTCCTGCCACCCGGTAGCAAGGTTGCTGCAATGCCAGATGATGCAACAGCAACTGCAATTTTTCCATCACATCTAAGTTTGGACAAAAGGAGTTTTACTAAAAACGTTTTTCCCGTCCCTCCGGGGGAGTCAAGGAAAAACATATTTCCCTCTCCTTTGCTTACGCTGTCCAATATTGAGCGGTAAATGAGGGCTTGTTCTTGGTTTAGCCTTGGTTCATTTTCACGAACAAAGTTTCCCATCTCCTCAGGATCGTAATTGGTTTCTCGTAGAAATTCTTCGTTGAGGTTCGTTTCATGCAGTATGACGGCAGACCATAATGTGCAAGCCTTTGTCCTCCAACTGAAACGACTGCAGCCTGTAGAGACGAAAGACCTTTGTTGTAGATGTGCTCATTGTACATGATGTTAACATCATTACATGCTCTTTGCAATTGCCGAAATATGTCTTCGCATAGGCCATTCTTATACTTGTTCCATAAGGAAAGGGGATCACTAATGTTGCAAAAGACCGACATAATTGCGAACAGCTCCCTCAATTTGGACGGGCAATCTGAAATGCTGGCTTCGCTCAATGTGTCGTCCCAATGGCTATCATCCTGTAACAGACCTAGCACTCTGCAAGCTGTCTGGTATGTTGGATGTACAACACCATCAACAGTCCTTAAGTGTTCAAAAGATGTTGGTCCTTTCACAGTATGCAACAACATTCTCAGATAGTAGCATTCTGCATTATTGGGGTGGACTGTGTATATTCTCCAGGGTGTCGAGCGATACGGGAAATACGGGAATTTTAGTGACCCGGGAAAAGTACGGGAATTATACGGGAAATTCGCACTTGATACGGGAAATCTTGAAAAGTCTCATAATGCCTGACTTCTTAGCCCCCGAACGCTCGGTAGAGTCCTCCCGCTCAGTCTTCTATTTCGCCTGCAGACAGCGCTGCCACCCGCAATTTGCGCCACCGATCGAGTGCTAAGCGGGATGAGAACCCAGCCAACGTCGAATGCATGCTTTGCCTGGCCGACCGCCGGCCGCACCCTCTCCGCGCGCCGCTCTCGTTGCTGACAATGACACGCAGGAATCAGTCCGCATTGTTATTCAGAGGAGACCTGGGTTTCTCGACAAGAGCAGCCCTTAAAGAAGTTAACAGCTTAAGATCTCAGAAAATTCCAGACGCGGATGAGCTGCAATTTCGCACCAACTGCCGAAAATTGTACATTCGTATCCTATGGTTGAAAAAATCAAAGAGAGGTCAACTCTTGCTCACAAGAGACCCATACTTTTTCCTGCCTAGACCCTATAGGCGTCACTGAGACCCTTTAAGTTGGAAGAAGCAGTAGCGGCTATTCAGGTGAAGAGAGTGAAGAGGCTCTTCACTAGCCATCCCTTAAATAAAATAAACATTATTTTTTCTTATTTAAATAAAAATGTTGTCATTGTCTTGGGCTACTTTTTCATTTTGTGCACTGTTATTTCTACCTCATTTTGTGTACTGTTATTTCTACACTCCGTCCTTAGATGGTGCGCAAGCAAGGCTGCATGACGTCCTTGTGGCAGTTGTACTCCCAGTCGCTAGATTGTACTGCCGTAACTTGGAAGGAAATATGCAGGAGACGAAGTATCTTGTTTATGTCAGCCACATCGTCTCGTTGTTATGGTAACCTGACGTCAGTTGTGACGTCATTACCTGCCGTTAGACAGACTATAGAGCGTCTCAACCTTAAAAGACAGTATGGAGTTAAATATAGTATTTGCCTCTCACTCGCACTCCTATGTCCTGCAATTAGCTTCGTCCTCTTCTAGCCCGGCGATGTTGCCATTTCCCAATAATTGAAAGTGACAAAGCTAAGAAAATGTTTGCGTGGTATTATAGAGAATTTCCCGCTCTTTATGATGGTGTAAAAATAAAAGCCATAAATAATTAACACATGGCCCAATTTTCACAATTACGATATTTTAGCGCGAATCCATATTTTTGCATTTATAAAACTTATCACGCCATAGATATTGAACTAATGATCGCAACAGATCAAGAATTTATTTTTAGATTGCCTGATGTTGGTAGAAGATACCCTACTTCTCAGGGCAGTAATTATTTTCATAATAAGAAAGTTATGATTTTTTTTCTTAAATGTTACTTGAAAATCTGGGATGGTGTCACATAAAAGTCAGCTAGCGAGAAAGTTTTTTGCTGTTGACTTTACGTTGGTGACTAAGCGAGAAGAAATGTTCCTTAATGTCTGAAATAGTTTTTAAAACAAACCAGAGCTCAATATTAGGTAGCATTCATAAGTTATAGCACTTCGCTTAGTCCTCCCGCTCAGCGCTGTTTGTTTACTAATGTGGCCAACAGGCTATCTCCCCCGACTACGTTTGAAGGAGGGTAGGTGTTGATGTGAAGTAAAACTATGAAATGAAGTGGATCTTGTGTTCTTTATAAATTGCCCGCCTCGTTGCGTTCTTGGCTGTCACTGTGGAGGCCCGGGTTTGAATCCCAGCTCTGCCAAGAAATGTAATTCTGGTCTGAGGGCTGGAACGGGGTGTACTCAACTCCATGAGACAAAACTGAGAAGAGGCGGGTTCGATTCCTACCTCAGCCATCCTCGAAGTGGTTTCCGTAGTTTGCCTTTGTTCGTCCCGGGAATTAACAAGGGTTCGTTAATGGAGCAGAGTTAACGTTTCTGTGCCAAAAAGAACACGGTAGACACACACGACAAAATGACAGGTGAAGTACACACATCAAAAAAAGTTTTGCATCACCTCGGTTCCAATAGTTCCGGAACCGTTAAATACAAAGGGAATAGAGATCAACACAAACAACATTTCAGCTCGTTTTATTGCTCATGAGACCCACACATTGCATGTTGTACCATCATACAGCTAGACTTTCAGCATTTGTGGTCCAGATTGCAGTACACACCACTACCTCTAATACCCAGTAGCACGTCCTCTTGCATTGATGCATGCCTGTATTCGCCGTGGCATACTATCCACAAGTTCATCAAGACACTGTTGGTCCAAATTGTCCCACTCCTCAACGACAATTCGGCGTAAATCTCTCAGAGTGGTTGGTGGGTCAAGACGTCCATAAACAGCCCTTTTCAACATATCCCAGGCATGTTCGATAGGGTTCATGTCTGGCGAACATGCTGGCCACTGTAGTCGAGCGATGTCGTTATCTTGAAGGAACGCATTCACAAGATGTGCACGATGAGGTCGAGAATTGTCGTCCATGAAGACAAATGCCTCTCCAATATTCTGCCGATATGGTTGCACTATGGGTCGGAGGATGTCATTCAGGTATCGTAAAGCCGTTTCGGAGCCTTCCATGACCACCAGTGGCGTACGTCGGCCCCACATAATGCCACCCCAAAACATCAGGGAACCACCACCTTGCTGCACTCGCTGGACAGTGTGTCTAAGACGTTCAGCCTGACCAGGGTGCCTCCAAACACGTCTCCGACGATTGTCTGGTTGAAGGCATATGCGACACTCATCGGTGAAGAGAACGTGATGCCAATTCCGTGGGGTCCATTCAGCATGTTGTTGGGCCCATCTGTACCGCGCTGCATGGTGTCGGGGTTGCAAAGCTGGACCTCGCCATGGACGTCGGGAGTGAAGTTGCGCATCATGCAGCCTATTGCGCACAGTTTGAGTTGAAACACGACGTCCTGTGGCTGAACGAAACGCATTATTCAACATGGTGGCATTGCTGTCAGGGTTCCTCCGAGCGGCAATCCGTAAGTAGCGGTCATCCACTACAGTAGTAGCCCTTGGGAGGCCTGAGCGAGGCCTGTCATCGACAGTTCCTGTATCTCTGTACCTCCTCCATGTCCGAACAACATCGCTTTGGTTCACTCTGAGACGCCTGGAAACTTCCCTTGTTGAGAGCCCTTCTTGACACAAAGTAACAATGCGGACGCGATCGAACTGCGGTATTGACCTTCTAGGCATGGTAGAACTACAGACAACATGAGCAGCGTACCTTCGTCCTGGTGGAATGACTGGAACTGATCGGCTGTCGTACCCCCTCCGTCTAATAGGCCCTGCTCATGCATGGTTGTTTACATCTTTGAGCAGTTTTAGTGACATCTATGAACAGTCAAAGGGACTGTATCTTGGATACAATATACACAGTCAACGTCTATATGCCGGAGATCTGGGAACCGAGGTGATGCAAAACTTTTTTTGATGTGTGTATATGAAAAGTGGTTCGCCGACCAATATTGTTGCTCAATGTTCCCGAAGGATCTAGCCTAGTAATAGACAATGTAGGCTATCACAGCAGAGAAATATGTTCTTGCTTGTCACCTTACCACACCACCATACCACAGTGAACTTAATCCCATCGAAATGGTATGGGCGTATGTGAAGAACTATATAAAATTGAACAACGTCTCGTTCAAGAAACAAGAAATGAATAATTTAATTTCGGCTGCATACCCCACTTGACCACACAAAATTGGGTAAATTACGTGGACCAAAATACAGTAGCCTCCGTGGCTTAGGTGGCAGCACGCCGGCCTCTCACCGCTGGGCCCGTGGTTCAAATCCCGGTCACTCCATGTGAGATCTGTGCTGGACAGAACGGAGGCAGACAGGTTTTTCTCCGGGTACTCCGGTTTTCCCTGTCAAAATTTAATTCCAGCAACACTCTCCACTATCATTTCATTTGTCATTCATTTATTCATTGCCCCAGAGGAGTGCGTCAGGCCTCGGCAGCCGGCACAGTTCATATCCTCGCCGCTAGATGGGGGCTTCATTCATTCCATTCCTGACCCGGTCGGAGACTGGAAGCAGGCTGTGGATTTTCATTTTCATTTCACGTGGACCAAAATATATTTTAATTATTATTATTATGTCATATTATAATTTATTATAACCTATGATATTCGAGAAAAAGGCCTTATCATATTCATGAATAATTGAAAATTATTATAATGTGTGCATTAAAATCACGCTCTGAGCTTCGGTGTATCATAATCTAAATATTGTACCGTCTTTCGTTTCAAGGCATGAGGTACAATTATATACAACAAACAAATATTTTGGAAATTTACCGAGTTTTGCGTAAAAGCACGCCTGTATACGAGTTATGTTCCATCATGTGCCCGGCCTTGCAGAACTTTGTATATGCAGCAGATCTGGCATCAGCGCGCTCCATTTAATGCGTACTGTCTTTTAAGGTAGAGACGCACTATAGTGAAGATGTTCCTGTGTCGGCAAGGCAATACGTCTAGTTCAGTTGATGAAAGTTTACATTGCAATAGGCTTCTTTTTCTTTTATCTTGAGGTTTCTATTTACTTTACCAATAAATAGTATATATTTATAACGTTATATACACTGTTGTTGATGAAAGTTGATGGCTTTTAGTGTATAATGTTTGCAGTGAAAGACACGTTATTAATTTTATTAGAAATTCCCTTCAGTAGGTGGAAAGATGAAGACAAAGGGGATTTATTAATTAATGTATTACTTTGTGGGTGTCCAAAGAAATTAATAGAACTGTGCACTAAAGAAATAAAACCGGAAAGTCCTATAGCCTTCATTGCAAGGGATCTTGGTTCGAACAGTTCCCATAGTTGTGCAGTAGCTATAGAACTGTTCTGCTGGCCTTGCTTACTTTACAGTAACAGTAACAAATTTCCAAAACATTATGCGCGGGTTGAACAAAGACAGTGAGCAACATTTAAAGAACACGCACACAAGCATTATATCTGACATTTTAAGGGAAAATGCAAGACTAAGTGCACTTAAGTGTAATGTGAATGTGACTTTAAATAGGCAGATCCTGGGACTTGTGATTAGAGTTGTTCTATACTTAAGTTTACAGGAACTCTCTTCTAGAGGACATGACGAGACCTCTTTAAACCGTGTGTGCTTTAAGGAATATTATTGAAGATACTGATATCTAAAAAGCCCTTAGAACCTCAAAATTATTAAAATAAAATTCAAAGTGTGTACCCTGGAAATAACTGATGCAATATCAGAGTATATCGGAGATCATATTAAGGACCGGCTTAATAATGTTCCGCTTTTTTCTATGCTAACGCATGGCTGTGATAAATTACAATTCTTAAATAAGTCTTATTAGATTCCGACAAATTTGAGCTGTATAACAAACATATTCATCAATACCCCGCATTTAAGAAATGAACTGTCACTATTTTATGCTCATGAATTCTAGGCCTACAAAGTAAAAATAGTCGGGAGAAATGCAACAAGAACTCCGTGAATAGAAGAGACTTACAAACTTTTGCTTAATTGGGTACTGACAATACCTGCTACAAGTACATCAGTAGAACGCAGTTTCTCTTGTTTGAAAAGTTTCAATACTTTTGCAAGTAACACAATATCTCACTCCAGACTTACATCATTGGCTATCTCCATAAACCGTGAATTTTAGTTGAAATTGATTGAAGACCTTCTATGAGGACATCATAGATAAGATTGCCGACCTTAGGGAACGGAGGATTCATTTAAGCTATAAAAATAAGCGAGTTTGACCTTTTAGTACGATAACTTATGTTTGGTTTGGTTTTAAGTGTTAGGCTTTAAGTAGATATTTTAGCATTAAAATACGAAAAAGAATGTCAATATTCACAAACGCAAACATCATGCACTGATGAAATTAGGAGTATGGCTCTTCACCTGATAAACCATCTGCGAGCCGCCACTGGGAAGAAGTTAGGATCGTCATTGCCCTGGAAATTCTTTGTAATCAGAAGAATTTGCTTTCTGGCACAGTGGCTGACCGCATCAAGAGCAGCTACTCCGCACATCGGAGACTGCCCTCCGTCACCGCGCGTTTGAAGCAGTTCGACGGAAAAGAGCCACGGCTCGACGTGAAACCAAAATTATAACAGTTATTGCCAGGGTGACGGAAATGATAGATATAATATATATATAATTCAAATTATTTATTTTGAATAATTCCAATCTTTTTGCGTGGTCTGAATTAGTGGCTCAGCACCTTCCTCAGTTCCTGCCAAAAAGGTCTCACAAGTTTCGTTTAAATGATACTGATTTTGTATCACAACAATGCAGCTCTAGACAGAGGTTTCTCCCTGAACAAGGAGTGCATGATCGTCAATCACAAAGAAGCAAGTCTGATTGGCATGCATACTGTTCAGGACGCTGTGATGGCAGCTGGTGGAGTAGAAAAGATAACCGTGAGCAAGAGTCCATACTGCACGAAACTCCTACGCCGTGTTCAAGGAAGCAAAAGAGGTGCAAAGCGACGGCTAAGGTAGCAGTCGAAAGAAAAGTCACGAAAGATCTCCAGGAATTGGAAAAAAATAAAAATAGTAGGCCTACTGTCAAAAGAAATTAATTCTGTGCTGAGTATAACTGAAGTTCCTAGTAACAATCTTGTATTTGTCAAAGTGACTTATTTAATTTCGTTTTGCATTATTTTATTTTCTATTATCTACTTTGATAAAATAAATCTAAATTAAAAAGTATTAGCGGCGTATCGCGTGTGGAATGTTAATGTTTTTAGCCTTTCCATGGTCTTCTTTCGCAGGGAAGATGCACATACCAAATTATTTTAAAGTCCATGCAAACACTCAATGCAAATGCGTCAAACATGCCTACATTTCAAAAACTACAAACAATATCTCACAGCTCTCGACATTTGACTATCAAACACCCGTCACCAACATGTGGCTACAAAATACACCACACAAGTGACAGAATTCTTCTCGTATGGGCAAGCATTGTTTCAGTCGCTTATTAACCACTGCCTGTGTCGGATTTCCTTTCATGGTCATTGTTTCCTTACTTTTACTTCGCCGAAGTTCGACCCGAGGACTGGATACATCCCTTACAGCATGTGCAGAAAGAAATACTGAAGGCGATCTGGATATCGCGGTGGATGAAATGATTATTAACCTTGGCAATTCATCAAACTCTGACGAAGACAATGATGGCGGTGATGATAATAGGGACAGTGAAGGGATGGAGGGTGTCAAATAAATCCTTGCCAAGTGACTGAGGATAAGTTATTTATTGGCGTCAGTTCGCTTACGTCAATCGATAATAGAGCACAGGCTATTGTTTCCCGTCATAGTGTTCAAAATACCGTCTGCCATTCAATAGCCTACAACTCGACAATATAAAACCACGGTAATAATATCGCCACAGAGCGGCTTGTTTGAGTGCTCAGTGCTAAATATGTATTTACCTTAACTTTACTTTTGTGTTACCACAAAAGCTAATATTAACCGTCGAGTCGCGATTCAGTGAGTGTGCATGGTGTTATCTGTCAACTACTGCAGTAAGCTGTGAACGACCTCCGCTCAGACTCTTGTTTCATGTTAAAGGAAAATCATTGCATGGTGAGTGTTTTTATATTCATTAGCTGTAGAGTGTTTGCCCTTTTTGTCGTATTTATTGAATTGAATACCGATGATAAAGGTATCATAGCTTCGGTGTGTAATTTATTTATTCATCTAAGTATCGTATTTCTCTGTTTGAATGTCCTCGGCATTGACTCAGGATCGTCTTTTAAAATATATTACGTACGGTATACCGGCCATTGTAAATTACATAAATAATGTCTGAAGTGTTGCGCTGTGTATTATTCGAATCAGTTGATTTACAACAACACTAATAACTTAGCAACACAGCTCAGCTGTTCCAAGCACCCGACATATCCTTCGCATTGTTTCCTTCGAAATACAGGGTGTAGGTGAGAAGCATGGTCAGAATTCTTGCCGTGTGGCGGTTGGACGTAGGGATGTGGCGACCGTGGGTTGCGGAGAGGAAAAGCGGGGCATAGCGACAGGAAGGCCGTCAGTACCGAATTCATGGGGTTAGCAATACTGTATTTGTCCCATAATTTACGCGTGTAATAGCGGACACACCTCCAATTTTACTATAAAAGTCGTGATCTAAAAAGGGATAGTGGGTGGCAGGGGCGCACCCAGAATTTTGGTTTGGAGGGGGCTTTCCTCAATAACATGATTTCAGCTATGGAAAGAGAATGTGTCCATTATTATTCTTGTATGTAAATATTGTTACGGCTGTGAGTTTGTTTCATCGCTTGCCGCATGAGTCACAACTGCCCCAGGGCTGGGCTGCTCTGCCTCAGTGTATTGCGTGCGCCTTATGCAACAGGACTACTAGGACAAAGGGATGGTCCAGAATATTCGTGACTCAGCCAGTGAAGGAAACCTCGAGAAGCCGTGAACCCTGGATGGGTCTAGAAGCATTTATTGAGTCACCGGCCTGCTATATAAGAGCGACCTGTCAAGCAGTTGTGGTTGTGTTTTTCGAGCTAGTGCGAGAGTTTATCCTGAGCGACAGAAGTGTGGTGACTTGCGAAACCCCTAGTGAAGCCGATTCTCTTGACAGCGAGGGAGTGAGAAGCATACAGGGGACTGCCTGTGTTTTGAGCGAGTGTGATTTCACTGAGCGACAGACGTATTGTGGCGAAGTGCCGTGCGAGTTACGAAATCCAGTGACATTGTTTCCCAGCTTGTGAACAGCGAAGCAGCGTGTAGCAAGTAACTGTAGTTTGTGTACATGAGGAAGAGGTGCAGGTAGTTTCTGTCAAGGCCACCTGACTCATTAGGACGAATTAACTTCTGTGGTTTGTTGACAAGTGAAAGGGGGCAAGAGCTCTCCATAAGGAAGAGACTTGAGGAAACTGGAGTAAGGCTCTAATTGCTTGTATTTGCTGTTGAGTGGTCTATCTTTCTGGCCGCAATAAATTTAATTATTTCATTTAAAGGAACAATCTGTGTTGTGCTTCAACCCACCGTAGTCCAGTTAACAAAAGTGCCACTGGAGGGGGGGGGGGGCACGTAACAACTGGTGTCAGAAGCGGGATTACGAACTCAAACACAAGCACAACACTTGACGGTCCTGGTTTCAAAACCCGAGCAGGTAATTTTTTTATTTTAATTTTCCTGTGAGTGCATGCCCTTTACAAGACAAACACCTAAAATGGAAGCGCAATTTGCAGCATTGCTAGAAAAGTTAAGTGGCATGGAAGCCAAGATGGAAGACGGCCAGAAGAAGATGGAGGACGGCCAGAAGAAGATGGAGGACGGCCAGAAGAAATTTGCCAAGGACCTGAAGGATGACCTGAAGAAGCTGGAAGACGGCCAGAAGAAGATGGAGGACGGCCAGAAGAAGTTAGCCGAGGACCTAACTGCCAAACTAGAAAACGGCCAGAAGAAGATGGAAGACGGTCAAAATAAGCTAGCGGAGGATCTGAAGAGGATAGAGGACGGTCAGAAAAAGATGGAAGACGGTCAGAATAAGTTGACACAGGACCTGAAGAAATTAGAACTGGGTCTGCGTGAGGAAGTCACGGCAGTAGAAAAGAAGTTCGATGCCTTACAAGTGGAAGTTGCCGAGCTGCGCCAACGCCCGCTGATGGGGGTGGAGGAGAAATTCAACGCCTTACAAAAGGAAGTTGCCGAGCTGCGCCAACGCCCACTGACGGGGGTGGAAGAGAAATTCAACGCTCTACAAGAGGAAGTTGCCAAGCTGCGCCAACGCCCGCCCACCGTTACACCGGGAATATCAGGAACGGGATATAGCAGAGTGACGCCCCGTACCTTCGACGGAAAGGTCCCGTGGAGCACCTACTTACGTCAGTTCGAGGCGGCCTGTTCCATAAATAACTGGAACAACACAGAAAAGGCTACAGCTCTCATTGTAGCGCTGAGAGGTGACGCCCTTAACGTCCTTCAGGCCATCCCGACTGGATCCCAGGACTACGCTTCACTGATCGCCCATATGGAGTCCCGATATGGAGATAGCCATCTTCAGCAGGCCTACCAGATGCAGCTCCGGACCCGGGTACAGAAGAACGCGGAAACCCTGCAGGAGTTCGGGATGGACATCGCACGCCACGTAAGGCTCGCCTATCCAACAGCGCCGGCCGACTTTCTGGAACAGATTGCGATGCAGACCTTCACCGACGGACTACGGGACTCGGACACTCAACAGGCGCTGCGACTCGCGCGCAATAAGTCTGTGGCAGATGCGATGAGCCACGCACTTGAGTTCGAGACGGCAAAACAGGCATCTAGAATGCGCGCGCGGGTGCGTCAGGTGGACATCGACGAACCATCCAAAGCCGACAAGACCAAGCCCCAGGTCGATGAACTGATGGACGCGCTAGGCCGGTTCTTCAAGGGTCGCAGTACCACCAACAAAAACGTAGCCGAAGGACATCCGGAGAGGCCTACCGACCTGCTGGACCTGCCGTAAGAGAGGCCACCTGAGCAAGGACTGCGGTGATCAGCGCCGCCAAGGGTTTCCGTCGGGACAGTCAGTCGTAGGGAAACCACGCGGCCCAGGAAAGCAAGTATCAGCCAGCCTTGGGGGGCAAAGGTTTGCTTGTGACAGTCGTCAAGCCCCGGCAGTCCAAGTTCGTGTGACTGAGTTAAGGAGGGATAATAGCAGTCTGATGGTCGACGGAGTCGTCAACGGGGAGAGCTGGCCCATGCTAATCGACACGGGAGCATCGAGGACCATCGTCAGTCCCACCGTGATCCCGAAGTGGAGAGTGCAACCCACACAAAGGAACCTCCAACTAATAACCGCGACCGGAGAGACCGCACCGGTACATGGCGAAGCATCACTGGAGTTCGTCATTGGTCGACGGGCGATAAAGCATCCAGTGCTTGTGGCTGACGTATCAAATGAAGTGATCATCGGACTGGACTTCATGGACCAGAACAACATCATCTTGGATCTGAGTATCAACACTCTGCACTTCGGAGGTGAGGAACTTGCTTTGCAACCAGCACACGAGGCCGTCACCCCACGACGAGTAAGGCTGAGAGAGAACGTCATCGTTCCCACCAGGACGGAGATCAGCGCTGCCGTAATTGTCGACGGAACTGCTGAGGGAGTGGCGGCTGTCATCGAGCCAAAATATGAGGACATCCAGACAAAAAGATTGTTAGTTGCCAAGACCCTCATCAACACGACGTCTCGGCCGTACGTCCGCCTGTCCAACCTGAACGACTACGACATTACGGTTCACCGGGACACCAACCTAGGAGTCTGTGAGCCTGTTACCTGGATTGCCCGCATCACAGATACGACGGACGGACACCTGCAGACGGACGGTTTGGAAGGTTTCTTTATGTTTATGTGATGCAATGTTTTTAAAGTGTTCCCAGGTTTTTAGGGGGGGCTTAAGCCCCCAAAGCCCCCCCCCTGGGTGCGTCCCTGGTGGGTGGGTAACATCGTATTACTACATGACCCCCAAGTTTATTATTCATTATTACAAAGGGTAGTTTGACTATTTTCAGTAGTGTAGAAAATTGTATCGCCTTGTTCCGGGCTCCTATAGAGCTTACATTTTCTTTCGATCTTTCATTTGCCATAGGACTCGCCTCCGGCGTATGGTTATGCATTACCATTTTCTGGTTTAGTAGTCAGGTAATGGAAGCAATGGGAACTGTGTGCTACAATTTTTCTTGCATGTAACTAAGCAAATTATTGTTGTTACGAGAACGTAAAATGCACCAAGAATATGATCTTCAGCTGTGTGCAGTGAGAAAGCTCTGCTTGTGTTCATTCCTTATGCATTAATGATGCAAAATGCCAGCTAACGTTGTGCCACATACAACACTCGTAGTCTCTAAATGTTGCACATTTTCCCGTAAATTACAGCAGTTTATGTTTGAATTGCGTATAAGATCGTGACAAAGAGAGTGTTTCTCCAATTGGATGATTGTATTTAACTGTATGCACGTCGTATAATCTTGGCGAGGTGTATTTTTTTTCACGGAGCAACCGCATGTGCTATCAAATATCGCTTTCTTGCTATACCTGGAATATGTATAGAATTATTAAATGATTATTGGTTAAATGAGTGTTGAAGATAGGCTATTATAATTATAATGATTAAATAAATATTAAAGAACAAACGATGCGTTGTTAGTAAATATTAGGCCTACCGGTACGGCGAATAGCCTATAACTCGTAGTTTCCGTCACAATTTAGAATTTAAACGGGTCACGTTAATGCATAATATGCTAATATAACAACCGGATAGCAAATTGTGATAATATTCTCACATATAACACATTTAATTTGCACCAACTTAATTATTGTAGTCTAAGACCACTGCCGTTTGAAATGTGCAAATCGCACACTTTGTAGGCAAGCTGTTTGTTATGGTCGTCTCTGACGCGAAGTTTTGCTAATTACTCTTTTAGGAGACACTTGTCTTTGGAATATTCATGAAAGGCCAACCGTCCAATTCTTATTTCATAAGTTGAACGCCTAAAAACAAAACCACAATCCGAAGTAATAAAGAAGATAATCGCGAAGGAACGATTCACTGCCAATGAACATCAAATGGAGATTCGCGGACCGGAAGTTCGCTATGCATAAGCTTCGGTGTCATTTTAACTCGTGGAAGCTCTATACGGTTACGGTACCATACAATTCAGTCACTTCCCGTAAACATTTATTATGTGACACTTCTATTCTCTACTCCCTCAACCCTCCTCAGTAAAACAGTCATTTATATCAGCTCTCCTAATTTAAACGGTATTTGCGAGAGAGTTTATTCGCGCGCGCGCGCGCGTGGCGCACGCTTTGCTAACGCTACGGATTAGACCTAAATCTCGCCATCACCCGCGGGCTGCGGATGTATCTCCAAAAATGCAGTTACACTTACGCCAGAAAATCTTGATTCGCGCTTTAAGATCTTTTTTTCAGCCATTCGGTATGCGAACTCTTAAGTCTTAGAGAGTTCTAAAATATACGGGAATTTGGTGGATTTTCGTACGGGAAATACGGGAATTATATGGGAATTTGAAAAAAGGTCATCGCTCGACACTCTGATTCTCCCAATAATATGTTCCTTCCTCATTTGAGGGTGTCCGTCTATGGGTTTTCCCTGCTTCCTGGGAGAGAACATACCCCTCTGTGCATTGAAAGTGAAATAGCTCGGAACATCTTCGTAGAACAGCCCCCTAGCAAAAGCATCATTGCTACATAGTTCAAAAAATGCCATGAGAGTGGTATTTTTAGCGGTTGCTATTTGCTCTCGAACTTTTTCTGGTTGAAAATAAACCCTTTGCCCATTTTCCAGATGGACGGCCAAATGTATTACAGGAGGATATCTTTCGTGAATTGGGAAAGAAAGAATTCTCCATACTGCCTCTGAAGTACTGATATATCTTCCGCTCTGATATTTCAGTACTTCATCAGCATGATTCCCTATGCCAAAACAGCCTGGTCACTGCCCTTATTAATGTATTTGCATATGTATTTTATTTATTTTACACTACTGCAAAATTCTACGTTAATATGGGCGTTGAAGGTTCGTGACAACACAGGTGAATATGGAACAACCCATTTACTGTCCACATTGATCACTGTGTTATTGAAACGTATTTGGGTTGTGAATCCTCCTGAATCAGGATCTCTGCGCCTGTAAGTTGGGTAACCGTCTTTGCCAGTAATTGTCTCGTTGGTAAATTTCCAAGGGTATTTCTTGGGGACATACCCCCCTTCATACAGGGTGAATTGGGGTTTAATCTGCCGCAGGGACCGTGAATCATATGAGTCTTTACAACCTCATAAAGTTCAGGGTCATCTGCAGGATTTGGTAGCTCAGCCCGAATCACATCATCAATTTGAGATGGCCGTATCTTTTCCTCGAGCCAAATGAGGATATGGGCATGAGGAAGCCCTCTTCTCTGCCACTCAATGGTGTACATATGACACCGTGTTGAATCAAACAATTAACCCTTCACTATGATATCCATGAGCTACTTGATTTTTAAGTGGAAAACCCTAGAAATAATGTCATGGCGGTCTTGCGGCCTCTGCCTTGGGAACAATTCCTTTTTAATTTCTTCCCATTTAGGATTTGTAGTGAAAGTTACGAAAAGATCAGGGCGGGAGTATTTACGTACATAGCAAAAGGCATCTTGAGTCCTTTGATGCATGTACCTTGGACCTCCAGTGAAAGACGAAGGTAAAATAACCAATCGGCCCAAGTTATCCAATTCACCATCCTGCCGTAACGCATCTTGAAGATGAATATAATTATCTGCCCGCAACCTTTTCTGATTATTTCTGATATAGGACAGTCGTTCAGCAGTGGCTCGTTATCGAAAGTAGAAATCAGCGAATTTATGACACTACTTGAGTTCACACTTATAAATAATTTTTTCACCTTTAATAATAAAATCTTCAAGCAAAAAGAGGGACTGTCAATGGGTTCCCCGCTCTCTGGCATAGTAGCCAATATATACTTAGATCACCTAGAACATGAGGAAATCATAAACAAAATTGATGGGATATTTTTTGGGGGAAGATACGTGGACGATGTATTTGTAAAGGTGCATATACACTTGCGCGCCGCTCGCGCGCAGCAAGTTCTCCAGATTAGTACGGGGTTTCGAAGCTGCGCGCATGCGGCGCACGACGATCCATCTCCTGTCGGTTTTTTCCACGCGCAATTTGGGTGTTCGCAGTTCAGATTTGGACGGGATTGTGAGAAGTTCGTTGTTTTCCGCGCGCATCTGATTGCAATATGTGTGCGTTTTAAGTGGTGATAATGGAGTGGTCAGACGAATCTGTGATAAAACTGATTGATGCTTAACGCAAAAAGCGTCTTCTGTGGGATCCTCAACATATCGATCATTTTAAGAAACCATTAGACTAAAGACAGAGGCCTGGAGGAAAATAGGAGCTGAGATGGATATATCTGCGGACCAATGCAAGAAGAAGGTGATATCTCTGCTGTCTTCCTACCGGCGTGAGAAAAGTAAAATAAATCGCAGGGCGGAAATATGTATCTTCTTTGGAAATGTGGGGTCCAATCTTCTGCAGCAGATTCTCAAAGTCAGAAGGTGACAATCGAGTAAAATTCTTATACTTGCCGCTTATTTCTTGTGACTTCAAGTCCATCATTAGCTCCGCACCATTCCTTTTTTTTAATAGGTCAGTGTACCACCAACGTCGTCGTTGTTTCTTTTTCTTTTTGCATAAACTTGCCATTAAAAAAGCCGCACCACTCTAATCACCGCAATCGCGAGGTTTTCCTTGTGCGGCGGAGACATGATAATAATTACCACACTCCAAACATACTAGAGAATGTTCGTGGGTTTCCTATGGGTCGCGGGAGGTTCGTCTAAATAATAATTCTGGATGAGCAACACACGCGCGACGCACGCACCGTGCGCAGTGCGTGGCGCGCAAGTGTATACCCATCTTTATATTAGATGAGACGATCCTGAACATAGAAGGATTGGTGCACAAATTAAATGGTCTGGATAAAAATATACAATTCACGGCAGAATCAGCGGTAAACAATAAAATAAACCTCCTTGACATCACAGTCTGTCGGATTAATAATAGATTAACATATAAAATTTTCAGAAAGCCAACCCAAACACATACAACCATAAGGCAGGACTCTAATCACCCAGGTAATCAAAAGAAAGCCGCATTTCAGAGCATGATCAACAGAGACTTCTCCCTTCCTCTAGACGAAGCAAGCCTAAGTGAAGAGCTAAAAATCATTAAGCAAGTTGCCAAAATAAACGGATTCGCACCACAGATAGTTAACATCATTAATAAAATTAAAAATAAACCTGTCACCCACCTAACGCCAGAGCAAAAAGAGCCACCCAAGTACGCAGTCTTCACGTACTTGAACAACAGATCTTACAGCATTTCCAATATTTTTAAGAAACGCGGTCTAAAAATAGCCTACAAAACAACTAATACAAATAAAGATATTTTATTTAACACCAACAAATTGAACCACATGAACAAGTTTAATAAATCAGGCATATACAAATTGAAATGCACCAAATGCGAAACTAATTATTATGGACAAACCGGTAGGTCATTTGCTACAAGATATGGTGAACATTTTAACGCTCTAAAATACAATAAATTCTCCGCTATGGCCAACCTCATGAAGGACAGTTAACATGAATTCACTGACATCAACAAAGAAATGATCATCCTGCATCTTGCTAAGAAAGGTATCACAATGAACTTATTGGAAGAAATCGAAATAGATTTTGCCCAAAGAACAGACCCGCTAACCAATATCAATGAGATCAACTTTAAAAATAACAATGTACTCTTTGAGACCTTAACTAATTACAGAGTTAAATACAAACCACCTTATTTTATCATTTAACCGAGGATCTACAAATCCCCTTATTCCACCCCTCTACCCCATACCCCCATCCCGCTCCTGTCCTCCAAAAACTGCCAGTACACTACCCCCGCCCCTCTCGACTGAAGCCTCGCCCGCTTCCCCCAAGCTATTCCATACAAGTACTGCACAGTCCGTATGCCTCAGCACGGCCCGATTTCTCGCTGCTGCAAACACACCGTAAGTTTACCACACTCCTTTTTTACATATTTCCACTTTTTCTTTGTTTAGCCTTCCACTTTTTCGGTTTAATATTTACCATAGTTCACACAGGGACTTTCTTTTCGAGTTATGAATGGTCACCTCTTACTGGTTTTCGGAGGTTATTATCGGCAGCAGGACATTGGAAACCAAAACAGTGCACCAAGACTTTTAATGAACTTTCATTATGACAGTGTTTTAAAAAACTTTTTAAAGTGTTATTTTAATCATCTGTGTGTTATTTTAATAAGTATTTTAATGTCATTGAGTGTTACCAAAACCGTAGGCTGATGAAGGTGTCAATGTTACAAGACACCGAAACATGTACCAACATACGTAAAGACAAGTGATTATGTCACGAAAAAATCTTTAATAAAACAAGTATTGACTAGGCGGAACCATAAAAAACTTTGTTTATTATTACATTCTGTCAATACGGAAAAATGTGCGACTTTAAAAGTCAAAAGTATACGAAGCAAGCCAAGCTAACTGCGCCAAAAGAGCGCGTTATAAATATAAAGACCTCAAAGTCAAATTGGCCAGCACCATCGAGGACATTAGTTTTCTAAAGAAATGCCGAGAACACAACATAACCCCTTCACACTTCAAGGCTTACCAGAAGTACGAAGTTAAACAAGTACGAAGTTAGAACGCAAAGAATAATCAACAGCAGGATCTTCCAAAGGGAAATTAAATTCCTATACATCAAGAAAAACAACCTTAATAATAAGTTATACCGTACGCATCTAGAAGCCGCAAACCTATCCAGCAAAAAAGACTGGGATAAATATTCTTTTGCAGTGAATCAAATCCTTTTCAAGAAAATCAACAAAAAAGTGTTGTTATTGGATAACAAATTTAGGAATTGACAATTCACACAGAATAAAACCAGAAAAATCAGGGAAACTAAGGAACAGTTCAACAACCAACAGCATTTCAAACGACAATTTTCTCCACCCGTCGAAAATCTATCAAGCGTCAATTTCGATAATGAAGAACTCTAAATACTAGGCAAGGGACCAAAACATAACTGGGAAGTTGAAATTGACGATAAGACACTTACAAATTTAGTAGCGGAAACAGAAACTGCTATACGAAGACTCCCAATTGATAAGCAGAAGGAAGTTAGATTCACGGCAAATAAGGAAATCCAAAAAATAATCAGCACCAATACTAACCAGAAACCGAACCTAAATCATCTTAAAAAATTAAAAAGAAAAATCAATATTAATTATATAATTGTCACAAAAGCGGACAAAGGGAACACAGTCGTGCTGATGGATGGGGAGGTATATGTTAATAACACCCATGACTTCCTTAAAAACTCTAAATTTGATGAAGTCAAAAAAGACCCCACCCAGTCCATACAAAGAAAATTGAAAAGCATTCTGAAAAACTCTATGTTTATCTTCAGCGTTAAACAAACAAATAATCTAATCAACATGAACCCGGGATTACCCACCTTGAGAGCCCTCCCCAAGATCCATAAAGAAGGTACTCCCATAAGACCCGTAATCAACTTTAGAAACAGCCCTCTCTACAGAACCGCTAAATTTTGCCAACAATTTCTTGAAAAACATTTCACCTACAAAGCTAACAAATCCCTGAAGAACACACTCCACTTCTGCGATGAAACGATGAAACTTAAATTACTGAGCAAACACTCCTTACACAGTGTAGATGTGAAGGACATGTATACAAACATTCCTATCAAACCTTCACTCAAGGTCATTGAACAAAACCTGTCTAGCAGTAGCTCGTTATCGAAAGTAGAAATCAGTGAATTTATGACACTACTTGAGTTCACACTTATAAATAATTTTTTCACCTTTAATAACAAAATCTTCAAGCAAAAAGAGGGACTGTCAATGGGTTCCCCGCTCTCTGGCATAGTAGCCAATATATACTTAGATCACCTAGAGCATGAGGAAATCATAAACAAAATTGATGGGATATTTTTTGGGGCAAGATACGTGGACGATGTATTTGTAATATTAGATGAGACGATCCTGAGCATAGAAGGATTGGTGCACAAATTAAATAGTCTGGATAAAAATATACAATTCACGGCAGAATCAGCGGTAAACAATAAAATAAACTTTCTTGACATCACAGTCAGTCGGATTAATAATAGATTAACATATAAAATTTTCAGAAAACCAACCCAAACACATACAACCATAAGGCAGGACTCTAATCACCCAGGTAATCAAAAGAAAGCCGCATTTTTGAGCATGATCAACAGAGCCTTCTCCCTTCCTCTAGACCAAGCAAGCCTAAGTGAAGAACTAAAAATCATTAAGCAAGTTGCCAAAATAAAGGGATTCGCACCACAGATAGTTAACAACATCATTAATAAAATTAAAAATAAACCGGTCTCCCACCTAACGCCAGAGAAAAAAGAGCCACCCAAGTACGCAGTCTTCACGTACTTTAACAACAAATCTTACTGCATTACCAATATTTTTAAGAAACGCGGTCTAAAAATAGCCTACAAAACAACTAATACAAATAAAGATATTTTATTTAACACCAACAAATTAAACCACACGAACAAGTTTAATAAATCAGGCATATACAAATTGAAATGCACCAAATGCAAAACTAATTATTATGGACAAACCGGTAGGTCATTTGCTACAAGATACGGTGAACATTTTAACGCTCTAAAATACAATAAATTCTCCGCTATGGCCAACCACATGAAGGACAGTAAACATGAATTCACTGACATCAACAAAGACATGAGCATCCTGCATCTTGCTAAGAAAGGTATCACAATTATTGGAAGGAATCGAAATAGATTTTGCCCAAAGAACAGACCCCCTAACCAATATCAATGAGATCAACTTTGAAAATAACTTTTGTAACTTTGGTGGTTTTATTCTTATTTATCAAAGATGCGGTTCTATACATGTAAGGTGCTGCCACCTGCCCTTTTATGCTTCAGTTTGTCTAAAACTCGCGCCATGTTCACACATGTTTAGTTTGTGCGGTTCCGCTATTGCCATCCATGTACATCAGTTCGTTATTATTATTAAACTCACATCAGTTCGCTTTGCTTATATATCTCTAGTTTCCTTATATCCTCTTAGAGGTTATGGACCCAGATGCGCGTGACTAAGTGCGTAAATAACAAATCGTAATCATTCGTAAAAACGTGCCAGAAGTTTACCTCAAAAATGAACGCCGGAAATATTGGGAGAGTTGAACCCCTCGGAAAGGATAATTTCGACACGTGGGCCATGCAGATGCAGGCTATCCTCATTACGGGCGATTTGTGGGAATTCGTCGGCGGGAATTGTACGAAACCAGAACCAGCGGCTGGAAATGCAAACGCGGCGGCAATTCAAGAGTGGGACAAGAAGGATCAAAAGGCTCGGTCGCTGATCATTTTGTTGATGTCTCCAAGTGAAATAAAGCAAGTCAAGAATTGTGTCACGGCATGTGATACATGGCAACGACTGAAACTGATCTACCTATCCCAGGGACCGGCTCGGAAGGCGACCTTACTGAAAAGGCTAATCTTACAAATATTGGCGGACGATGGCGACGTGCGTGACCATCTGAACGATTTCTTCGACACCGTGGACAAATTGGGAGATATGAAGATCACGATCAAACGGGAATTGTTAACAGTTATGTGTATATACAGTCTGCCGGCACGATTCGAGAACTTTAGGTGTGCAATAGAGTCACGTGACAACATACCAAATCCCGAGGCTCTTCGGACCAAAATCATCGAAGAGGATGACGCACGAAAATCGAGCACACAAGGTGAGGTAGCGGGAGCTATGTTCGTCAAGAAGAAGACTGGTCCAGGTAACAAGAACTATAAGAAACAAACACCCAAATTAAACAACAATAGTGAAACAGAAGGAGGCGGATCTGAGTTCCGGTGCTACGTGTGCAAAAAGCAAGGTTTACTTCCTGGACAGGGATCCCGGAAGAGGGAAACTGGATCAACGAGGCAGAGAAGGCGTGTTCATGGGTTACTCCAAAGAAACCAAGGGCTTTCGCATATACTTCCCTGACAAAGACAAAGTTTTGATCAGCCGAGATGTAAAATTCTTCGAGAATGAAAAGCCACTGGAAGAGACTAGGATGGAGCGCCCGGAATCCTCAAAGCAAGATATTTGTTGGGAGCTGTTCTTTGCAGAACCACCGCCACAATCACGAAGAGAAAAAGATCAACCAGCTGTCGTGGAGGAACCAGTCTCTCAACCCGAAATTGGAGAAGATGATGAACCTTTCCTCGGTTTCGATGTGACGCCAGTGGATGATCATGATAGAACTGACTGTCAAAACATCCAATACTACGCCTCAATTGATACAAGGACCTGGTCGACCCAAGATTCTGCGAACTGGAAAAAGGGGAAGACCGAAGAAACTTTTTCAAACAAATCTCCAAGATGTGGAGGAGCAAGAAGAAGACGAGGAGATTTTTCTAGCAGAAATTCTATTCAAGGAGGCAATAACAGGACCAAACTCTAACGAGTGGCATGGTGCCATGGTCATGGAAATGGAATCTATCCTGAGAAACAATACATGGGTGCTGGTGTATCCTCCCCGTGATGCCAAAGTCATCGGATGCCGGATGGTGCTGCGCGACAAGCTAAAACCTGATGGAATACTTGAGAAGAGGAAGGACAGGCTGGTGGCTCAAGGTTTCAACCAGAAGTATGGAATCAACTACTTTGACACGTTCGCACCGGTGGCGAGAATGGAATCAATTCGATTGATGGGTTGTCTCGCTGCCAAGCTCGGTATAAAAATCAGACAGTACGATATCACAACGGCTTATTTGTATGGTGACCTAGACGAGGAAATATTCATGAAACAACCGAAGAACTTCAGGGAGATGTTAGAGAGCATTGCGATGTCTGGAACTGACGACGAAACCAAGGAGAAGGCCAAGAACATGCTTCGCCAGTTGCAGGGAGGCGACAAGGTCTGCTTACTACAAAAATCACTGTACGGATTGAAACAGGCCGGGAGAAACTGGTATGCCAAGCTACGTGAGGTCTTGAGGAAGTGCGGTGCCAAACCAACCGCATCGGATCCGTGTCTATTCCAAATTGGTTCTGGAAATAACTTTGATTGCCGTTTACGTTGACGACACGATGGTGCTGTCAAAATGCAAAAAGACGATCGCCGAGATTTCCAGAGTCCTGAGTGAAAATTTCAAGGTCAATCCTATTTTTAGGATTGGCCAAACACTTCCAAGGCATCGAACTAATCCAGGAGACCGGATGTATAGTCATGCTACAGCAAGGTTACATTGAAGAGCTTCTCCAACGCTACGAGATGGCCGACTGCAACCCTGTAGTCACACCACTCGACCCTGGAACGAAATTGAGCAAAAATGAGAATCCCAGGACTGACGAGTTGAAGTTGCCTTACCGCGAATTGGTAGGCGCGCTGACATACCTGTCGACAACTACACGCCCGGACATTTCGTTCGCTGTCAGCTACCTGGGACAGTTCAACAATTGCTTCGGAGTCGAACATTGGAAAGCTGCCAAGAGAGTGCTGCGGTACTTGAAGGGGACTTCGAACATCGGGCTGATCTACGAAGCAGACACCCAACGATCCAGGGATTCGTCGACGCCGACTGGGGAAGCTGCCAAGAAGATAGGAGGTCCTACACGGGGTATGTGTTCCTGCTCGGCGGATGCCCTATATCGTGGGACTCAAGAAAACAAAGAACAGTGGCCCTTAGCACCACGGAGGCCGAGTACATGGCGTTGTCAGAGTGCGCTAAGGAAGCTGTGTAATTACGTCGATTTCTGCTTGAGTTAGGCTTCAAATACTTAGCCACTATGTTCATTTTTTGTGATAATCAAAGTGCAATTAATTTGGCAAAGAACGCGATGTATCACAGTAGAAGCAAACATGTTGATATCAAACATCACTTTGTTCGTGAAGTCTTTGAGTGTAAATTTTTTGTTTTGAAGTATATCTCTACGAACGATCAAGTTGCTGACTTTCTCACGAAGAGTTTAAGTCGAATGAAACATGAACGTTGCTTGAAGTTTGCTGGTTTGGAGAGTGTAAAGATTGTATGAACCTCTACTTGAGGGTAAGTGTTGTAACTTTGGTGGTTTTATTCTTATTTATCAAGTATGCGGTTCTATACATGTAAGGTGCTGCCACCTGCCCTTTTATGCTTCAGTTTGTCTAAAACTCACGCCATGTTCACACATGTTTAGTTTGTGCGGTTCCGCTATTGCCATCCATGTACATCAGTTCGTTATTATTATTAAACTCACATCAGTTCGCTTTGCTTATATATCTCTGGTTTCCTTATATCCTCTTACAATAACAATGCACTCTTTGAGACCTTAACTAATTACAGAGTTAAATACAAACCACCTTAATTTTATCATTTAACTGAGGATCTACAAATCCCCTTATTCCACCCCTCTACCCCATACCCCCATCCCGCACCTGTCCTCCAAAAATTGCCAGTACTCCCCCCGCCCCTCTCGACTGAAGCCTCGCCCGCTTCCCCCAAGCTATTCCATACCAGTACTGCACAGTCTCCGTATGCCTCAGCACGGCCCGATTTCTCGCTGCCGCAACCACACCGTAAGTTCACCACACTCCTTTTTTACATATTTCCACTTTTTTGGTTTAATATTTACCATAGTTCACACAGGGACTTTCTTTTCCAGTTATGAATGGTCACCTCTTACTGGTTTTCGGAGGTTATTATTGGAAGCAGGACATCGGAAACCAAAACAGTGCACCAAGACTTTTAATGAACTTTCATGTTTTAAAAAACTTTTTAAAGTGTTATTTTAATCATCTGTGTGTTATTTTAATAAGTATTAATGTCATTGAGTGTTACCAAAACCGTAGGCTGATGAAGGTGTCAATGTTACAAGACACCGAAACATGTACCAACATACGTAAAGACAAGTGATTATGTCACGATAAAATCTTTAATAAAACAAGTATTGACTAGGCGGAACCATAAAAAACTTTGTTTATTACTAATATACCGCAGCGCTGCCAACATGATTCGAAGCTTTCTGATAGTTTCAATTTTTAATTTCATGTAACTTCTACACTAACAAATGAATATTATCCAAAATTGGCAGTATAATAGATCGGAATATTTCAGATTAATTCTGAGCATCATATACATGACATTGTTCCCAGCATGAGTTTACGTGCACTGATAAATCCAATATCAAACAGCATGTAACGTCCAAAGTATCCATTAGTCTTCAGCCAAATTTTGTATGTGCATTCTATACCTTAAGAGATGGAACTAAGTATATATTCAGAGTCACCAGGGCTGCCAACTGTAGTAAGTTACTATATTACTTGATTTCATCATTATTCTAGATAGATCTGTATAGATTGCCATCAATCTGAAATTTTAAGAAAAGTAGGCTCTTTAGTTCGTCACGGAACCACTTGTTGTCACAGAGTTGGGGAGATATCGATGCACTTGTAACGCTTGGAGGTTTGTCTACATTGGAAACTTCTGAACTTGCATTTAAGTCACAAAGTTGGGAAAAGAGTTTAATACTCTTTGGTTCATTGGGTTCACATGCACTTTCATCGCACTTCTGCTTGTCACGGGAAAAGAACTTCAAAATATTACTCTGTTTAGACATACCGTAACTAATACAAGAACATGTCTACTCAAGCATACTATTAGAGGTTTTAAAGCGGCAATGAAATGTAACGCTCGATTTAATGTAACTTAACTGATTTATTTAACACAAAATACATGAACTGTTTAAATGCGTTGTGCCGTGAACAGATCATAAAACGAACTGTTTAAAAGTTAGTTGAGGGCGCTAGTTGCACCTATCGATCAGGATGGAGGTCGATACTGGCGGGTGCCGAATCTCACCAACACTTCCCCTCGACCAACAGCCGGAGTCATCCTGGTGCATGTGGTCTCAAGCCAAGGCTTTGAGCACATTTCTCGTGATTGGGCCTTGACAATCCTTTTGTCAATATGTCGGCAGGCATCTCATCCGTTGGAGTGGACTCCACCGAAACCACCTTTTTGGCCACGGCATCTCGGACGAAATGGTGCCTGATCTCGATGTGCTTCGTCCGTGAATGAAACATAGGATTCGACGTCAGCTTCTGCGCACCTACATTGTCGTTCTTCACTGGGACAACATCTATCGGTTTTCCTAAGTCTTTCAGGAGTTTCCGCATGTGTAGAGCTTCCTTGGTTGCTTCTGTCAAGGCCATGTATTCGGCCTCCGTCGACGACAGGGCCACAGTAGGCTGCTTCCTGGACTCCCAACTCACTGCAGCGCCGCCTAGTCTGAACGTGTATCCGGTGTACGATTTTCGATCAACCAGGCAGTTTCCCCAGTCAGCGTCCACGTACATCACCGCTGGACCGCTGGATTTGGAGTACATGAGGCCGAGATCACGTGTGTTAGCGAGGTATCGCAAGACACGTTTTGCAGCCTTCCAGTGCTGCTGTCCATGACAGTCGTTGAACTGAGAGAGAGAACTGACTGCATGGGATATGTCCGGCCTCGTTCCCACTGACAGGTACATTAGAGCTCCTATCAACTGTCGGTAGGGGACGCTCTCCGCTTGTACGCCAGGGTTCACGTCTTCCTTCTGCAGCTTCGTACTTGGATCAATGGGAGTGCTGACAGGCCTGCACTCTGCCATTCCGAATCTCTCCAGGACCTCGTCTATGTATCCTTTCTGGCTGAGTTTCATCTGGTTGGCGCTCCTCTCGAACTCCATCCCCAGACAATACCGCACGTCCCCCAAGTCCTTGATATCGAACTTGGTATTCAGATAGTCTCTCACCACGTCGATCTTCTTGTCGTCTCGAGCCATGATCATCATGTCGTCGACATAAATGATTATATAAATCCTATCTTCGACCGGTCCGATGTGGTACATGCATGGATCTGCATCCGAGCGAGTCGCCTTGAGATTTTTCATCTCTTCCTCGAGACAGTGATATCAAGCGCGTCCTGCCTGTCGCAGTCCGTACAACGCTTTGTTTAGTGAGCACACCATGTCACGATTGGTCAACTTCTCCAGCATCTCATCTGCGGTCTTTCGCACAGTCTCGTCAACCGACTCGTCTTGAACTGTATGGGCAAGAACGTTCTCGAAGTGGTCCGGGGCCTCCATGAAGATTTGCTCCTCGACTTCTCCATTCAAGTACGCCGTCTTGACGTCTAGCTGTCGGATCTTTAGATTATCTTGTACAGCTAACGTCACCGCAGTCCTTATTGTGCTCAGCCTTGCGACTGGAACGAACGTGTCGTGAAACTCTATTCCTGGTCTCTGCGTGAAACCCCTCGCTACCACGCGCACCTTCCGCTTGCTGATAGTGCCGTCAGGGTTAAACTTATTCCGGAGAACGAATCTGCTTCCTATCACACGTTGCCCCTTGATTTTCCATCGGTGTTGACGAGGCAACTCTGGCATCGTGTTCTTCGATTATCTTCGTACGTAGATTCTCAGGCTTCGGTAGATCGTCCCGGCTCTCGATGGCAATTCTGAAATTTCCACGTATTGTTCCGAATCAGTGAAACTGCTTCTTCTGACATTGCCTCGATCCACGCAGGTGAGTCCTCTCCGGAGATAGCCTGGGTCACTGGGATTTCAGTTACGTTAGCCGCTTCCCCTGGTCGATCACCGTAGTTCTTGCGGGGTCGCCCAGATTTTCCAGTTCTAATCAAACGAGGCCGTCCGCCTCTTCTCCTAGATGATGCCACTTGTTGCTCATCGGATTGGATCTCCGGTTCAACAAAGTAATCGTCGGCAGGAAAGCCTATGAAGCCATCGGGGAATTCCCATTCAGCAACATCAGGTTGGTTTTCTGCCAGAACTTCGTCTCTCGACACCAGCTCGAACTCCAGTTCATGGATTGGATCCTCTGGTTCAATGCGTACTTTGTCCGGAGAGTCACGCGGGAACAGATCATCGACTGATTTCTTAGGCACGATCATCTCCTCACGAACGGCAGTGAAGAGCGGATCCATTCGAGGTGTGCAACTAAAAGGGAGATGTGGAGATCTAACGTGTGACATTTGCACGAAATGCAAAATGACTCGAATACCTTTCCCGAAAGAGTCAAATCGTGTGACCGGTAAGCTCGATATTATTCACACAGACGTTTGTGGCCCTGTGGGTGTTGTGTCGAACGGTGGATCCAAGTACATGATCACATTTACGGACGACTATTCGAGATGGACAGAGGTACGGTTTATGAAGACGAAGTGCGAGGCGTTGCAAATGTTCCGAGAGTACAAGGCTTTCGTCGAGAAGCAGCACGGTCTGAAAATAAAGTGCGTACAGTCCGACAATTGACGTGAATATGTCAATAGGGAATTTGACGAGTTCTTGAAATCTGAGGGGAACGTGCACCGTCTCACAACACCATATGCGCCTGAACAAAATGGTGTGGCCGAGAGGAAAAATCGGACCCTTGAAGAGGCAGCACGATGTTTACTCCTGCAATCTGGCCTACCAATGACATTCTGGGCGGAGGCGATCAACACCGCAAATTATCTGAGGAACCGATGTCCAACCAAAAAGCTAAACGGGAAGACTCCATTTGAGCGCTGGTTCAACAGAACTCCGACTGCACACTATTTCAAGGACTTTGGGAGCAAGGTGTTCTGCCTGGACAAGACCCCAAACAAGGGGAAGTTTAGCCCTCGCTCAAAAGAGGGAACTTTTGTTGGATATTCGGAGCAGTCAAATGCTTACCGTATCTGGATTCCTGAAACAAAAAAGATTGAGATCACGAAAGTTGACGTGACCCATCCTTCGATGCCACAGCTGCGCCCCATTCTCGTCCCGCTTGTCTTCTGACACTGCGTTTCGACATTTTTCCAGTGGGGTGCCCTGTACATAGTACAGATTGTCCTTGCGCTGTGCAACTAACCTCGTCAGTCCATTCTGGTCAAAATCTTCCGCCTTCTCTTTGCCAAAAACAACCGAGAAACCACGGTCTGTCATCTTCGAGACTGATAAGAGATTAGTGCGGATCTCAGGAACGTGCAAAATCTCATTGAGAGTAGCGTTGCAAGTTTTACCATCTACACTTGTTGCAATTTTTGCAGTTCCTCAGGCCTTTATCTCTGCGGTTGCGCTGCTCGCTAACTTCAGCTTGCCAGTCTCGCCCTTGTCCTTCTCTGTAAACACAGTCGCATCACCACACAGATGAGACGTGCACCCACTGTCGAGACACCACAGGTTTTCGACGCTGCTCGTCGCGATCTGGCACGTATCAGGTTCCTCAACTGATAAGAGTGACGCATCCGACAGCTGATTTTTTTTTACCTTAACATTGCAGTCCATTACCTTATGTCCCTTGATTCCGCACTTCGAGCATTTGAACGGAAACGATTTCTCCTTGTCACTCTTACCACCGGAGTAGCCGTTTTGTTTTGAGGCTTCGACTGTGGTTTCCTTGAAGGACCTTTCTTCTTCACGTACATGGCGCCTTGATTTTCCATTGGTGTTGACGAGGCAACTCTGGCATCGTGTTCTTCGATTATCTTCGTACGTAGATTCTCAGGCTTCGGTAGATCGTCCCGGCTCTCGATGGCAATTCTGAAATTTTCAAAACTTGCCGGCAAACTGTACAGCATCATGATGGTAAGTTGGTCTGGGTTAATAACTACGTCCATGTCAGCCAACTTGTCGACACAGTCAAAGTAGTTGTTGAGGTGCTCACGGATGTCGCCACCTTCAGTCATCTTTTGCAAGGTTAGACTCTTCAACAACGTGGTCTTGCGAGCCGGCCCCTTCGACTGAAACGTATCCTCAAGTTTCTGCCATATCTCGCTTGATGACCTGCAGTTCTTCACCAACTTGAGCTGGCTTGGTCCGATGGATAGGATTAAGTCTGACATGGCCTTTTCATCCCTAGTCGTCCACTCGGTCACTTGGGCTGCATTGTCCTCACCCGGCTCGGGTTTGACGATCTTGTGGTTGACATAAGCCCACGCGTCATTCTTTATCAGAATGGCGCACATTTGCATTTTCCAGGTGTCGTAATTATCGCGCCCTAAGGCCTCGATGCGCACTACACCGTTTGAATTCATTGTCTCACTTCAATCGTGCCGCGTGTTAATGTCCGGAACACTCACGATTGTTCACAATAAATTTGCTGTGCCGCGTGTAATTGTTTGAAACACTCACAATCGGCCATACACTTTGCGTCGTGTGCTATTATCTGGAACACTCGCAAATAGGCCTACGGAATTTTGTATCGTGCGCGTTTGTACACAACTCGCACGTTAAGCACGTTTTCTTGCGTCACGTGTTATAGTCCAAAACACTCGCAATAAGCCAAAATTCGCGTCGCGTGTTATTGTCCAAACACTCGCGATTGGCTTTTTCACTGTTCACTCACGATCAAGCACACAATATTTGAGAAGACGGCGTTTGTTCCTTCTTGCTTTGTCGATGTCCAGAAGTTTCTAGAGTGAGCAAGATGTCTGCCGATTCGATGCGTTCTTCTCTTTTTGTGTCTCCGCTGTTTCCAGTTTTCAGTTAATTTAAATCTGAGCCAATCGTTCTGGGTCCATAACCTATTAGAGGTTTTAAAGCGGCAATGTAATGTAACGCTCGATTTAATGTAACTTAACTGATTTATTTAACACAAAATACATGAACTGTTTAAATGCGTTGTGCCGTGAACAGATCATAAAACGAACTGTTTAAAAGTTAGTTGAGGGCGCTAATTGCGCCTATCGATCAGGATGGAGGTCGATACCGGCGGGTGCCGAATCTGACCAACACATACTAATCATCTGCTACTGAAGACTGTTGCGAAACGGTTAATCCTTTCTGTGATTGTTAGAATAACGAGCAGTCGGCATTGTCGTCTGTCGGACTTTGAATGCAGACCACTTTGACTCGTTGTTGTAAAGAAATATCTAAACATGTTGATCTTGGTGTATGCACTACGCATTTTAATAATATTATATTTACACACGATTTCAATTGTGTGTTTAAATTACATATAATAAAATAAATAAATCTTGAAATTGAATGAAAAATTAACTTAATTAAATGCATTAGTTTGTTTTATATCTGATAAATTATATCTGCAAATTATCAATTTATTTAGTAACCAAGGAATTTAAAAATAATTATTTCACTAAAACTTGATTTCTCATTAATTGGGATTATGTTGTGATGACTAACTGAAGATTCAATATCAATTGTCAATAAGGCAACAATGATAAATTGCTTCAAAGCTCTTTCATGTTGATACTAGTAGAATAAATTCAATTAAATGTAAAGTTATTATTATTATTCATCTTCATGCACGTCCTTAGTGATGGTGGGTCATTGTATCATAGTTATTCAATGGGCCACTTAATCCAAAATTTTTTTTATGGTATAACCTAGACTCTCGAGGAGCACTAGCATGTTGGTTGAGAATTTATGCTCCCGTGACTACCTGCAGAAGGGGCAGTGAGTGGGGCCAAGCTACAAGTTGCCACATGGTGTGCATATCCCTGTCCACCGTGGTGAGATGCCAACAGCTTAACTTCTTGTGCTTGTGGGGGCGTGGTGGCTCAGCGGTCTAGCTGTATGCCTCTCACCAAGGCGGTCCGGGTTCGATTCCCGGTCAATGCATGTGAGATTTTCGAAGTGAGATGCCATGTCCTGTGGTTCGGATTCCACGTAAAAAGGAGGTCCCGTGGCTCATGATCTCGAGATTAACGGTCACGTTAAACTACAAGCTTCCTTCCTTCCTTTCTTGTGTTTGTTAATGCCCATATATTTTCCATTCAGTTTGTAAATTTGTGATTTTATTTTCTTTATGAAATTAATTATACTAAAGAAAATAATAAGAAATTTCTTTGAAATCATCTTAGTAAAGGGGGTCCCCTTATATTTGAGTTACTACAGTATTTGTTCAGCTTGTTCAGATTCATATGCTAGTTTGCCAATTACACTCTGCAAAGAAATGTATGGTATACAAAAATTAGAATTTAACATAAAAAAGAAGTTCTTAGAATAATTTTGTACAATTGGATTGCCCTCTTTTGCTTTGAAAACAATATAATTCTCGCATACAACTCAATTACTTGGAAATGTGCAAGTTTTGAATCATTCTATTTTAGTAATGTGAAAGTAACCTATTCAGCACAGACATCACCAGATGTTAGGACTTTTGGTACCAAAATCTGTTCTATTAAAGAAGATAGAATATATGAGGTCCCCCAGGGGCTCACAACTTGTGGGACATGGGTCGGCATCCACGGGATCCCAGCTCAGTCCGGTATTGCTTCCACTTACTTGTGCTGGGCTCCTTTCAGTTATCTTTCCTGTCAGACTCCCTTAGTCAACACTTGTTCTCTTCCGTCCCCGATGGTAGTAGGGTATCCATAAAGCCTGGGGAGTCTTTCAATTTCCCGCCTTATTGAGCCTTCTCTACCTTTGGGTGTGGCGAACCCATCGTACAAATAGCCTAAATATGATAGTGTGTGAGTCCAGGCCTGGGATGGAGGTCCTTGATTCACGCCCCGACTCAGATCACTGGAATTGGGAACTGAAGAAGAATATTTGAGGTTATGAGCGCTATAGTGATGCAAACCACAATTTGCTAAGGGCTAGTTTTGCATGTTCTACAGAGGAAAATAACCTTTAAAAGAATTGAGAGTTAGGCCACTATTGTGCTCATAGCCTCATACTTACCGTAGAATGGCCACAGGGTTGAAAGGAGTAGAACATGAATCATGAGTTGGCAGATGCAGGGGTTGATGCATTTTACCCAGTTTGAGAGAAGACTACCCGAGAATAAAGCAATCTGGAGAATTGAGAGGAGTGGTCTGCATCAACCCATTAACTTTGTAAAATTCATGTTATGGAATGGGGCTTATTTAAAGGATTTTTATTCCATGCCAATGAACTTATCTTGAATTTGGTATTACTGTAGTTATAATCCAATTTGCATCCATATATGAATTCATTCTCATGAAATTGTTGCTCTCTTAAACCACCCTTCTTGGCGTGTCTGGATATACAAACTCCAGGAACATACACACATCAAAAAAAGTTTTGCATCACCTCGGTTCCCAGATCTCCGGCATATAGACGTTGACTGTGTATATTGTATCAAAGATACAGTCCCTTTGACTGTTCATAGATGTCACTAAAACTGCTCAAAGATGTAAACAACCATGCATGAGCAGGGCCTATTAGACGGAGGGGGTACGACAGCCGATCAGTTCCAGTCATTCCACCAGGACGAAGGTACGCTGCTCATGTTGTCTGTAGTTCTACCATGCCTAGAAGGTCAATACCGCAGTTCGATCGCGTCCGCATTGTTACTTTGTGTCAAGAAGGGCTCTCAACAAGGGAAGCTTCCAGGCGTCTCAGAGTGAACCAAAGCGATGTTGTTCGGACATGGAGGAGGTACAGAGATACAGGAACTGTCGATGACAGGCCTCGCTCAGGCCGCCCAAGGGCTACTACTGTAGTGGATGACCGCTACTTACGGATTGCCGCTCGGAGGAACCCTGACAGCAATGCCACCATGTTGAATAATGCGTTTCGTTCAGCCACAGGACGTCGTGTTTCAACCCAAACTGTGCGCAATAGGCTGCATGATGCGCAACTTCACTCCCGACGTCCATGGCGAGGTCCAGCTTTGCAACCCCGACACCATGCAGCGCGGTACAGATGGGCCCAACAACATGCTGAATGGACCCCACAGAATTGGCATCACGTTCTCTTCACCGATGAGTGTCGCATATGCCTTCAACCAGACAATCGTCGGAGACGTGTTTGGAGGCACCCTGGTCAGGCTGAACGTCTTAGACACACTGTCCAGCGAGTGCAGCAAGGTGGTGGTTCCCTGATGTTTTGGGGTGGCATTATGTGGGGCCGACGTACGCCACTGGTGGTCATGGAAGGCTCCGAAACGGCTTTACGATACCTGAATGACATCCTCCGACCCATAGTGCACCCATATCGGCAGAATATTGGAGAGGCATTTGTCTTCATGGACGACAATTCTCGACCTCATCGTGCACATCTTGTGAATGCGTTCCTTCAAGATAACGACATCGCTCGACTACAGTGGCCAGCATATTCGCCAGACATGAACCCTATCGAACATGCCTGGGATATGTTGAAAAGGGCTGTTTATGGACGTCTTGACCCACCAACCACTCTGAGAGATTTACGCCGAATTGTCGTTGAGGAGTGGGACAATTTGGACCAACAGTGTCTTGATGAACTTGTGGATAGTATGCCACGACGAATACAGGCATGCATCAATGCAAGAGGACGTGCTACTGGGTATTAGAGGTAGTGGTGTGTACTGCAATCTGGACCACAAATGCTGAAAGTCTAGCTGTATGATGGTACAACATGCAATGTGTGGGTCTCATGAGCAATAAAACGAGCTGAAATGTTGTTTGTGTTGATCTCTATTCCCTTTGTATTTAAAGGTTCCGGAACTCTTGGAACCGAGGTGATGCAAAACTTTTTTTGATGTGTGTAGTTGGCAAAAGAGTTTTGTTGTAATGAGAAAATTATTTTGATGCAGAATTTAAAGCTGTTTAGATTTTTTACATTTCTTTGATCCTAGAAGCACTTTGAATATTGTTCGCACCGTTAAGTAAAGTGCAACTAGAACTACACTGATTCCTGTTGCTAACACTCCTATAACATCTAGGAGCAAATACTGGTACAGTGGAAGATCAGCTGCTGCAGATCGAAGATGGGGTGCTCCCTTGTGTCGTATCGCATACTCGGTCCAGTATACTGCCCTCTCCAGAGGGGTTTCAATTTGGTCTCGGAAAAATCTTGATTGTTGTTTTGCTCTTTCAACATAGCTGTTCAAACAAACATTTAAAAAAATCATTACAACAGTTCAATTTGCAATAAAGTTTGTGAATCCTAGTATTATTAATTTACCATTCTAAGCAACACAATGTGTGAATTGGAGTTATTCATTCTCAAAGAAAAAAGATGTTTTCTTACAGTTTTACTAGCGACATGTCTCTAAAATTACCTTGTATAACTGTGTGAAAAGAGTACCTCATAAGTCTGTGCCCATGATTTAAAACAAAGAGACATTTTACAGGATACAGTCTAGTGTTTTATCAGGTAGTGTTCTTATGACAAAACTCTTTATACATTTTCAAAGGTGAATAGCAATTATCACATATGAATGAGTAGAACATACAAATAAAATGTAAAATATCAATTTATTGAGCACTTGCTGCAATGTTAGGAATAAATAGACTTTTGTTATAACTCCATTGCTCATTAATACTCCAACTACCTTAAGCACATTAAAACTATCGCATCTACCCTAGGCAGTCTCATTTTTCAAGTCTTAATCAATAGATATGACTACTTTGGAGGAACTATACTCTAAAGTAAGTTCTATGAAGCCAACTCAATGTTTTGTCTTGCAGTAGCTAATGCTTCACTGCTTTGAGAATATATTCCAGACAACAAATAAATGCTAGTAGAAACTGTTTCTTTTATGCCACTCTTCCTGCTGAAACAAGCATTCGTTCCATCCCATTAGTGGCCAAGTGTCACCAGTGACTTGTTCTGAAGATAATAATTCCACACCAAACTATTTCAATTTTTATATGGAGACTATCTTTTTGAAATCAATTGGTGCTCATAATTTTTAGCAGTCAATGGGCACATACTGTACAAACCACAAGACAGTCCATTTAGTGGGTTTGATAACGGAGGTCTGGAATAGCAGCTTATTGGCAGATGAGCATCTTTCTGTATTTTTATGACATATGTCATTTTTTGTCCTTATTGATTTGTTGATGATAGGGGGGCGTGGTGGCGCAGCGGTCAAGCTGTTGGCCTCTCACCAAGGTGGACTGGGTTCGATTCCCGGTCAATGCATGTGAGATTTTCCAAGTGAAATGCCATGTCCTGTGGTTCAGATTCCACGTAAAAAGGAGGTCCCGTGGCTCATAATCACAAGATTCACGTAAAACTACCTAGTCTAGCCATAAATACTGTTACAATTTAAAAAGTGAAAAACGCAAATATTATGAGAAGTATTTTAATTTGCTGTTAGTATGTTGTTCTTACAGACATTCTTTACATAAATCACCAATCACTTTTCGAAATGGTCACCTTTGGCACTGATACAGGCTCTGAGTCTTTGTGGCCACTCGTCTATGGCGGAAAGGAGGACATCCAGGGGGAAATCCGCCACTGCTGACAATAAGGAACGCTTTAAACTTCCAATGGTGGGGTGTCTCTTCTTGCAGACAATGCCCTCAAGCACTGACTACTGTCGGTAGTCCAAAGGGTTTAGGTCCGGACTGCTACTGGGCCAATCTTCAGTTGAAATGAAGTCGGGGACATGACGCTGAAGCCACCCTTGATTTGACCTAGCCTTGTGGGCTGGAGCAGAATCCTGCTGGAAAGTCCAGGGTTGGTTTTGAAACAATGTGCCACTTAAGTTCTTCACAATAGGCTCCAAAACGGTGCTTTCGTACACTCTGGCGCTGGTTTTAACACCCTTATCGAAGAAATGCAGCTGGGTGGTGCCAGAATAACTCACCCCCCACCATACCATCACAGAGGAGGGATGATGGGCCCTCTGTACTTTCGGAACCTTTTTACTGGCTTCCCGAGAATGATGATGCATAAACCCTGTCGTTTTTCACATTGAAAGATTCTTCAATAGTGAATACCTTTTCATCGGTGAAGAGGATGTTTCGATGACCATTTTGAGCGTAACGCTGCAGGAGACGTCGACGTTTAAGCACTCTCAGCTTTAGACGCGCGTCAAGGTAATGTCCTATTCATCGGCGATAAGCCCGTAGTCCAAGGTCCTCTGACAGAAGCCTTGATAATGACCTTTTTGAAATGTTCATTTCACGGGCCATGATAACCTGCTTCCGCACCGCATTTCTCCGAATACGAGCAGCCACTGCCTTTTTTGCTGCTAGAGTCCTGACACTGCGTGGGCGACCCTCCCTCCGGCAATCCTTTACAGTCCCGGTTGCAGTGAATCGCTCAATGGTCCGGTACACAAACATACAACTGATTTTCAGCTTTTGCAGCATCTTGAAAATGTCACTTGGAGATTTTCCAACTTTATGTAATGCTATCACTGCAACACGATTTTCATAATCACCACATTCCATGTTGAAACCTGGAGCTAGATGCTTCCTCTTTCACAGACAAGTTAACAATGGTTCAAGGTTAACGTGTGCACATTGGTAGTTCTTTACCTGCCAAACCGGTTGTACAGTTTGTGTCAAAAGTTTGTAACAGTATTTATGGCTAGACTGGGTACAATCTTCCTTCCTTGATTTGTTGATTATACAGTATTCAATCTTTTCCCACTTTTCAATGCAATTCTTTCTTTTTTCTTTACACTGGTTTCGGTCTGTTTAACCTCCTTCAGCTACAATTTAGCAATCTTTTATACATGAATTGTTATACCTTAAAAACTTTTTTTGCAGCATATGTAAGTTAAAAAACATTGTAATGTGCCTTAAAATAAAAAGAATAACATTTAAAATTTACAAAAGTTAAAAGATAAAATATATTTTGGAATATTATTCCATGTCTGAAAGCAGTGCCATTAGTTCCTAATGCTATATGAATTCAATTGTTGCATAAGCCTTAAATTGAGGTCTTGTCTTTATAATAAAATGATGCTAATAGGAAACCAGTTTTGCAGCACAGGTCCAATTTCATCATATTTGTAGTGTCTTGTATTGAAACAAATACCAATAGAATGAAATTGGGCTTGTACTCACGTTGACCAACTGAAAAGTTACAAACCATTTTTCAGTGTTGTCTTATTAACAATTATTGTTAATAAGACAACACTGAAAAATGGCTTCAAGGCTTTTAAATGCTTGGAAATGTAAATATGGTGTAAGAAATGATTATCCAGGTCATTTTCAATGTTATAGGACACAGGTACTTTGTTAAACTTACCTTGGGTTGTCGAGGACTGTATGTATGGCCTTTAATATTTCTTCTTTTGTCACGGTGTTGTAATTCAGTTTTTCTCCAAGACCTCGAATTCGAAGTTTCTCTATATTGATTATTTGATCTGCCATGAATGGCATTCCTACAACTGGAACACCATGATAAAAGGATTCCTGAGTACTTAATGCCCCAGAGTGGGTTATGAAGAGTCGAACATTTGGATGTGCTGTGGAAGACAATTACAAATGTAGTACTTGAGCCCAATACTTACTTTGGTTAAAGAAATATGCAAGCAAATTGGCACATCAACAAGTAATCATAATAGGCATTGAGAACTACTAAATTCCAATAGCGCAGTGTTACAAAACACTTGTACACCAAATGTTGTGAAACATATTTGATAGAAAAGAAGGGAAGAAAATGAGCCTGGTTCTACGTTTTAGATTTGGCACTACTTTCAACACTGTTATCCAAGAGTGACTTGAGCGAGACCTCCTACCAGGCTATACCATCCTCAGACACAGCGGCATAGTACACTTCTCGGGAGCCCTTCTGAAAAATAAACCTAATATCAGAATTTCTTTAGGAAATCTGAAATTCATGCCAACTAGCATAAAGGGTTTAAAACATGTAAATAACAAATAGAAACATTCCTGTGAAAAGAACATAACCAAAAATTACTTCTCCTAAACTTACAAAATAATAACAACAGCTATATTTAGAAGAAAGGGTGAATGTTAAATTTTGTGTTTAACTGGACCCTTGGTGAACCCTTGTACTACTACTACTAATGATAATGTTCATCTGCAATGAAATGTAATAATTTTGTAGTGTACTGTAATAAATCGCTACAATTCGATGCATCGATGTAAGTACGATTCCTCGATCTTTTCGTCCAGTCATGTCTACGATCGCCCTTTTTCTGCTGCACCTGCGCTCAATCTGTTTACAATGATAATTTGTACAAACAGTGAGTTAATGCATGCGAAAAAAATATAGAATTAATCTCAACATTGCAACAATACACTCTAAATATTTTGCCCCAAATTACTTTATGCCCCATTTCCAAATGCATCCACCCGTTGTCTTGCACGACAATGGTCACTGTCACAATGCTACTCCTGTGAGGGCACAGGGACTTCGATCTTTTCTCCAAACTAAAGGGACCATTCCAAGGGAAGCATTTCCATACACTACAAGTCATACCTCAAGTGGTAGGGCGTTCCGTCGCAGGCATCAACATAGGCACCATTGATACTAGTATCCTACGCCTTCCACTAATCTGGCAATGGGTTGCAACTTGCTGCAAGGGAATCCATTGAAGGCCTGTTGGGAATGGTAGTTCTACAATAAACGATTCTGCATACTAATGGCTACACTGTGTTCTGCTGCACGGCTGAAAGCAACGGGAAACTACAACCGTAATGTTATTCCCGGGGATATGCACCTCTCTATGCATAATTACATGTGATGATGGCCTCCTCTCTTGCAAAATTCCAATCCGGAGGTAAACTTAGAAAGGGAAATGGATAGGTTGAGTTTCGATTTGGTTGGGATTAGTGAAATGCTCTGGCAGGAAGAACAGGACTTTTGGTCAGGAGACTATAGGGTCATTAGCACTAAATCAAACAATGGCTATGCAGGGGTAGGTCTCATATTAAGTAGGAAACTTGGACAGTGGGTGGAATAGTATGAGCAATATAGTGAATGGATTATTGTAGCTAAGATCAATACAAAACCAACGTGCACCACAATGGTACAAGTCTATATGCCTACCAGTCAAGCTGATGATGAAGATGTTGAAAAGGTCTACGAAGAAATAAATGAAACTCTGAGGTATGTCAATGGTGATAAATATTGATTTAATATTAAGATCAGAATCTGACAGAGCATTGGAAGACTTAAGCAAGAACAAAGCACTAGGCATAGATGATATACCGATTGAGTTGCTACGCTGCATAGGTGATGGGGGTCTGATCACGTTATTTCACTTGGTGTGTAGGATTTATGAGACAGGTGAGGTACCCTCTGGTTTCAATAAGAATGTTATCATGCCTATATCGAAGAAAGTAGGAGCTGACAGATGTGAAGATTACCGTACAATCAGCTTGATTACTCATGCTTCAAATATCCTGTCTAGAATAATTTACAAGAGGATGTAAAGCCAGATAGAAACGGAGTTGGGTGAAGACCAGTTTGGTTTCAGGAGAAATGTAGGAACAAGGAAAGCTGAACTAAGTCTTAGGCTGATTTTGGAAGGTAGAATAAGGAAAGATAAGAGAACGTTCATAGCATTTGTAGACTTAGAAATGGCTTTTGATAATGTTGATTGGACTAAGTTGTTTGACATTTTGAAAATGATTGGAATAAAGTATAGGGATAGGAGGATGATCTACAATAAAAATAGCCATTCACAGTTACTGTATAACTTCATGAACCTACTTCAACTTAAGACTTACAACAACATTCAGAATTCGAATGGAAGAACTCTTGACCTAATACTCACTAACTACACAAACCTAAATCTTGTAAGACATAATACTCCTCTTTTACCCGAAGATGCCCACCATCCCGCACTGGATTTAACTGTACCTCTCAATGGAGCCAAAAACACCTTCAGAATTAAAGAGCAAACTAATTTAATTTAAAAAAAGCTAAATTTGATGAACTGTACCTCGGTTTAAGAGACACAAATTGGGACGATCTCTATAAAATTAACGTAATAAATTCAACAGTTAATTTTTTTTATGATAAAGTTTACGAAGTTTTCCAAAATACCGTCCCGGTATTAATGCCTTTTAAAACCAGTAAATACCCTGTTTGGTTTACAAAACAAATAATTAATGATTTGAAAGATAAATACTTCCACACATGGTGTAACTACAATGGTGAGGCGGATCGCTCCCTCTCTCTCGTGCGGATGACGTCACAACGGGAGCAGCCGTGACTTGTGGTTAAAGGCGGGAGTCAAGCGCGTGAATCCGCAGAGGATTGAAATAATTATGTTAATGTTGACAGGCGTGTACGTTGCTAGTGAGAGTATTGAATTTCAATCTCTGTCAACGGCATAATAAGGAATGTGTCTTCAATCATCCAAGCGACGGTTCCTTAAAGGTGTTTGTGTTTGCAAACATTCCTCATTTATTGAAACTTGTGAGAAATCATTTGTTAGATTTGTCCGTAATTAGATCAGGGATGTGTACTGCTCAATGGGAAAAAGGTGAGCAAGGAATGTTTTGGAACTACTAATTTCTATGTCTTCTTCTGAACTCACTATTGCGCACAAAATTAGCCGATATCATTTAGACTTAAAGGGATCAGAGAGACAAAAATTTCGGCCTGCAGCTCAAGTACTTTCAAACCAGGTATCAAAGGCTCTTGAATGGTGTGGAGGGAAAGGTTTGATTAAAAACATTAACTGAGAAGAAGCTGCTAGATGTATAAAATTAATAAATTACTGGTCTGACTTACTTAATGCTAAAAACAAATTTGGGAGTCATTCTGAAAGCCCCCCAGGGGATCACAACTTGTGGGACGTGGCTTGGTGACCTCGGGACCCCAGCTGTCCGGCATTGCTTCCACTTACTTGTGCCGGGCTCCTCTCCGTATTCTTTCCTGTCGACCTCTCTTGGTCAACTCTTGATCTCTTCCGACCCCGACGGTATTAGGGTATCCGAGGCCTAGGGAGTCTCTTCCTTTTCCGCCTTAATTGGCCCTTGTCTCATATTTCCTGATACCCTCCTTCTGCGAGGGGTCAGCCTTCTTTTTCTTTTCCTGTTATCTCCTGCCTTCTGCTCAAGGCCCTCAAGGAGGCAGGGTGTGTGTAGCCCCACCACTTCAGGTGCATTCTGGATATTCCTACACACTCAGGGGCTCACGGCTGGTGAGTTCGGGAGTTGGCGATCCCGAGGGATTCCCGAGCTGGGACCGTTTTGTCCCCTTTTACCACTGACTTTGGGGTGGGCCCTCTCCTCTTTCCTATCCGACTTTCATGGCTCTCCTTCCTTTCAAGTCCCTCAATCCTCATTATTCGTGGGTTGAGGGCATTTCTTTTCTTCCTGTCCTTTATTTGCCTTATCCTTTATTTGTTTACCATTTCTTCTTTTAGTATGTAAGTCTAGTTTGTATTAGTTATAGTTTTCATTCTCATCTCATCTTTCACTATCGCCCAAACCATTAGGGGCTGATAACCTAGATGTTAGACCCCTAAAAACAAAATATCATCATCATCATCATTATTCTGAAGGAAATGCATTTGGTACTGATTTAGACAAGCACCTCAGTGTGCTAAATAATGTCAATGAGTTGATAACGTCCATGAAAGTTGACCGACATAAAGCCTTACTCCCATTTCGAAAATGAATTCTACTCAGCAACACGTATCTAGTTAACCTTTTGAGATGCTTGAAGCCGATGTACCAAATCGAGTACATAATAACTTATCGTCTAAATCAAGATATTTTGGAGAACCTTCTCACATATATTAGAGAACTGGGAGGCTCCAATGATCACCCATATCCTCTGGATATTAAATAAACTGTAGATTGAGATGGTACATTTTGGACAAGCCCTCTGCTTCAGTTTTTACTTTAAATATAAATACAGAGGAGGATATTGGCGAATAGTGTATGGTTAAACCAATGGAAACAGAAACCGATACCTGTTTCTCGCAGACTGCGTTAGTGAATGTTGCCAAACATATTCCTGATATCGTGGATGCTCTTGACTAAGAAAAACTAGTTTCCAGTTTATTTATTGAATCAAATTACGAAGCTGTGGAAATGAATATGAGTATGTTTAAAATGACCGATCATCAGAATGAATTGTTGGATGAATTTGATGTCTCAGATTTTAAAGATGAAATGAACCATGAAGGTTTAAAATACAGTACAGGATATGTAGCACATAGATTCAGGGATAAGTACAAAAATTTGCGAACATTATCTCAAGAACATTGGTTGGTTCCTCAGTTTAGGGGCTGCGACAACGCGGTCATGTAGTCCCGTGTACTTTGTATCTCAAGAACATTAACCCAGTAATGAAGGCCCGGATTGGCTCCAGTTTATTTCAAGGGGAAATCGTTTGTATCCCTCTAATGAGCATATGGAAGTTGAAACAACAATGGATGCCGAGTTTCATAAATTTCCTGACATTTCGCAATCAAATGATATGTTTATATTCAATGAATTAACCAGCAGGACCTTTTAAAAATTACCTCATATTAATATTGCATATGAGGTTATTCACTGTTTAGCTCGAACCCGAACATATATTAAGTTGCTTGGCTTAAACAGAAAAATAAGTTTCGGCAATTCACAGAGGAAATTGAATCGCAAAATGTGTAAATTCATCAATGTAAGAAAATAGTTGATCTCGTTATTGGACTATTAATATTATTTAGAGGTACGGCGCATTCATAATTACCATCATTATTATCAGAGTTAAGCCTCCGTGGCTTAGGCGGCAGCACGCCGGCCTCTCACCGCTGGGTCCGTGGTTCAAATCTCGGTCACTCCATGTGAGATCTGTGCTGGACAAAACGGAGGCAGACAGGTTTTTCTCCGGGTACTCCGGTTTTCCCTGTCAATATCTCATTCCAGCAACACTCTCCACTATCATTTCATTTCATCTGTCATTCATTTAATCATTGCCCCAAAGGAGTGCGTCAGGCCTCGGCAGCCGGCACAGTCCATATCCTCGCCGCAAGATGGGGGCTTCATTCATTCCATTCCTGACCCGGTCGGAGACTGGAAGCAGGCTGTGGATTTTCATTTTCACTATCAGAGTTTACAATACAAAGTATGTTTAGTGTTATAATACAATTTATTTATTAATTATGCCTTCAACTTAAAACCAGAGCCGTGTCAAATACATACTTCGTGTTGTGTCACCGAACGCAATGCCCCCGTTGTGACGTCATCCGCACAAGAGAGAGGGAGCGATCCGCCTCACCATTGTAGTTACACCATGCTTCCACAGAAAAAGAAAAGACTATTCTGAATATAGCAAATTGAGATACAAACAATTAAGAAACAAGACCAAAACAGACATCAAACTAGCTCATAAAGGATATATAACAACAGTTGAAAATAACATTAATAGTGATTGTAAACATTTTTGGACGTATGTGAAAAGCAGGAGAAGGGCCAATGGTACATGTACTATAATGCAATACAATGAGGAAGAGTTAAAAAGCGGGGAAGCGGTTGTTCTGGGTTTTGCAAAATACACCCTTCTTCCTACAGAATATCGCAAGATGAGGCAAATGCGCCAGTAACCCTGCACATAAGCGAAGTAACAATAGCGGAAATTGATAGAGCGTTTAAAAAACTGAGACCAAAAACATCAGCGGGCCCGGACCAAATACCCCCTTACGTAATTAAGGGTTGCTCACAGATTTTAAAAGATCCCCTTCATTTTCTTTATAACCTAACAATTAGTACAAATACATTCCCAGATATTTGAAGAAAAAAAAACTCGCGTCTGTCCTATTTTAAAATCAGGTAATCAAACACTAGTAAAGAACTATCGACCCGTGAGTATAGTATCAGCTGTTGCAAAGATATTTGAATTTATCTTACATGACATAATTGTTACTCAATGTAGCGCCAGCCATATCAGAACAACAACATGGATTCATGCAACGGAGATCTACAGTCACAAATCTGATGAATTTCTCCCACGATGTTTCATCCGAGTTGGATATCGGAGGACAGATGGATGCTATTTTCACGGATTTTGAAAAGGCATTCGATAGTATAGATCATGATATTCTTTTGACAAAATTAAACAATTTCGGTTTTTCACAAGCAAACTTACGATTTTTTTTAGCTCGTACCGGTATCTAAGGAAGGAAAGGAAGCTTGTAGTTTAACGTGACCGTTAATCTTGAGATCATGAGCCACGGGACCTCCTTTTTACGTGGAATCCGAACCACAGGACATGGCATTTCACTTCGAAAATCTCACATGCATTGACCGGGAATCGAACCCGGACCGCCTTGGTGAGAGGCATACAGCTAGACCGCTGAGCCACCACGCCCCCGAGTACCGGTATCTGTCTGGTAGACAGCAATATGTATACTTTCTCGGAAATTCATCAATGGAATATACCGTAAATTCCGGAATTCCCCAGGGATCGAACCTTGGACCAATTATGTTTCTGATAGCAATCAATGACATTTCTGAATGTATTAAGCACTCTAAATGTCTTCTATACGCTGATGATTTTAAGATATTCCGTCCTATATCCTCTGCTCATGACTGCTATCTTCTACAAAATGACTTGGACAATATCTTTGAATGGATTAGGAAAAATAAACTTAATTTTAATCTAACGAAATGTGTCACAATGTCATTTACCCGAAGGAAGAATAAAGTTAGTTTCCAGTATAAGCTGGGGTTGAACACGCTGCGGGAGTTTAATGGTGTTAGTGACCTTGGTGTGGAACTGGATAAAGGTATGACTTTCGCTTCTCACATCAACAAGGTAACAAGTGAGGCGTACCGAGCACTAGGCTTCGTCATTAGAAATGTAAGACCTTTTCGGGAGGTGAAAACGGCCATTGCACTCTATAATGCTTACGTAAGGACGAAATTAGAATATGCAAGCGTAGTGTGGAATCCGTGGCGTAAAAACTACATAAGATTACTAGAAGGAGTACAGAAGCGATTCGCCAGATTTATACACTATAAAATGAGCGGAAATTACCCATATATGGTCCCATATAAAATTTTATCGAATAATCTAAAAATTATTGCTTTGGAAGATCGTATGAAAATAAATGATTCCAAGATCTTACACAAGATTGTAAATTCTGCGGTAGATAACTCTTATTTTTTATCGTTGCTGAATTTCAATGTTCCACGTCTATCCTCAAGAACGTGGACAACTTTTAGGAATAAGAAAACATGCACCACGTCACACAAACATTCACCGCTTTATAGACTATGCAGTAATTACAATAAAGCTGTAGTGTGTAATAAAAGTCTAGACTTCGATCTTAGTCTCCAAAAATTTGTAAAGGTATTTATGACCACATTGCCATGAGTGTAATTAATTAATAAAAAGGTAGAATATGTAACAGCATTAAGGTTAAGCTATAAATAATATTATTATGTAATTAATTTAGATGCTAATACTAGATTTAAGATTACATTTAAGTTATGAAAAAAAAAATAGAATTACTGTTTAAAATTTTGTAGGTTTACTGTTATTGGGGTTAAAGACCCTGTTGTAAACCAGCATAAATAAATAGATCTATACAGAAACCAGACTGCAGTCATTCGAGCTGAAGGACATGAGAGAGAAGCTGGTATTCAGAAGGGTGTAAGACAAGGCTGCAATTTATCACCCATACTTTTCAATCTTTACATTGAATAAGCGATGACGGAAATTGGAGAAAAAATAAAAGTGGGAGTGAAGATTCAAGGAGAAATAATTTCAACTCAGAGATTTGCTGATGACATCATCATCTTGGCCGACACGTCAGAGGATTTGAATGGTATGAACTCCGTCTTGAGGAAAGAATTCATGATGAAAATTAATAAGTTAAATGTAAAACAAAAATATTGGAATGCAGCTGAAATAAATCAGAAACCTCTATGGACATCAAATTGGCAGGTGAAAAGCTAAAGGAATTAGGAGACTTCTGTTGCTTAGGAAGCAAAATAACCAGTGATGGACGAAGCAAAGAGGATATAAAAAGTAGGTTGGCTCAGGCAAGGAAAGCATTTCTACAAAAAAGGAATCTGTTGACATCGAATATCGATCGAGGTATTAGGAAGTCATTTTTGATAGCCTTTGTCTGGAGCGTGGCACTCTATCGAAGTGAAACTTGGACTATTGGTGCAGCAGAAAAGAGGCGAATTGAAGCATGTGAAATGTGTTGTTACAGGAGAATGATGAAGATCAGATGGGTAGATAACGTTACAAACGTAGAGGTATTAAGACGAGTGGGAGAGGAGAGATGTTTCTGGCGACTGCTAATGAAGAGAAGAGATAAGTTGGTAGGACACATACCAAGACACCCAGGAATAGCAAGCTTAGTTATGGAAGGAAGTGTCGAGGACAAGAACTGTAGGGGTAGACCAAGGGTAGAATATGCTAAACAGATTGCTTCGGATGTAGGGTGTGGTAGCTATGTAGAGATGAAACGATTAGCTCAGGACAGGGAGGAATGGACGGCTGCATCAATCCAGTCAAAAGACTGAAGACTCAAACAACATCATATAAATACTGTACATGTTGCCCATACCTCATGTAAATTTTTTGTATTTATAACTGACGGCACCCCTAGGACCACACTTCTAAGACACCTTCATTGATTTCACAGAGCATGCACATTTCACCACAGGAAGCCTGATGCTATTGTGCCATTGCATGTCTCTCTTGACATGTGCAAGAAGTAATCACCTACCTAAAATATCATTCTGTGGCAGCCACTTTCCTACTTTCACGTTCTTTGGTTGTCCAGGTAATGAATCTGATTCCCATTTCCATAGTATTTTCTGTGGCAACTCAGCAAATGCATCAAGAAATGCTTGGCGTTTATCAGGACTCATTTTATCACTCCTCAAGTTTGATCCCAAGCTGAAGTAAATTGCACCATCCTTTGCATCATCCAGGTATGTTTGTAGATCCTAAAAATAATCATAGTTAACATAAACATGTTAGACTTTAACTAGTGTCAGATACAGATAAGCTTCCTTAAGTTTATAAATTATATCCTGAGTGTATACCCAAAAATTGATGATGATGATGATGATAATTGTTGTTTTAAGGGGCCTAACATCTAGGTTATCGGCCCCTAATGGTTAAGGTGATCGTGAAGATGATAATGAAAAGTAAACTATAACTAAAACTAACTACTAACTTATATACTAGGAGAAATGGAAAACAAAAGGAGAATAAGGCAAATAAAGGACAGGAGGAAAAGAAATGCCCTCAACCCTCGAAGATAGCGGATTGAGGGACTTGGAATGAAGGAGAGCCATGAAAGTTAGTTAGTTAGTTATTGTTGTTTTAAGGGGCGGAACTACGAGGTCATCTGCCCCTCTTAACACAGATTAAAGAATACAAATTTTGAATTGAATTTACAATTTTGAGGTGGACATCTAAATTTAAAAAGACCAAAAATTAATAAAACAAAAACAAACAATTAAATAAAAAAAATATATATATATATAAAAATAAACAAAAATTACGGAAAAAACAAAACATTATCATTCAAAAACGAACAAGTCGTTAAGTCAAAGTTCACTGGAAAATTTAGATTGCTGGCCCTAACCCACTCTCACTTATAAAGCGGATAACGCGATCAGCAGCCACCGCGTCATCGGCTAATATAAGTTTGAGTGTCGTCTGCAAACCAAGGTTTCTTCGTAAGTCAGCAAGATCCACACACTCGGTGAAAATGTGGGCCACGGTGAAAACGGCTCCACAGGTACAAAGTGGGGGGTCTTCCCTTCTCATTAGGTACGAGTGGGTGGATCTTGTATGACCTATCCTTAGCCTACACAAAATGACGGACTCTCTCCGGGCCCGGAAGGAGCTCCGCCAAACGCGAGTAGTTCCCTTGATCGCTCTCAGTTTACTGGGCAGTGGGTCAGCTAGCCACTGACTCTCCCAAAAAGCCAGAACTTGTAGGCGTAACTGAGAGCGAATATCTCTAGCGGGTACCTCCATTGGTCGAGGTGGTAGTGATACCGCCTCTTTTGCAGCTTGATCTGCTAACTCATTTCCCGCAATTCCCATGTGGCTTGGAAGCCACAGAAAGGTGATTCGAGTGTCAGCGTGGCACAGCCCGGCTAGTAGGTCGTGGATTCGCCGCACTAGGGGGTGTTGCGGGAAACATGTAGCAATTGACTGCAACGAACTCAAAGAGTCGGTACACACGAGAATGTGGATTCGAGCATCCTGTAGTGCAAACTGCAGAGCTTCATAGATGGCAACGAGCTCCGCAGTAAACACACTACAGGCCTCAGGCAAAGAGATCTTGGTATTTGCACCATCAATAACGTAAGCACAACCCACCTTCTCGTCCACCTTCGAACCATCCGTGTATAGAATGCCAACGTCCGGAAATTGGTGAACTATGCTGTGGAACTGCCTCCGGTAAACGGAGGCATCCGTGTTCACCTTAGGACCTCGGTGCAGATCTAACCGAATTTCCGGACGCGGGACTTGCCACGGAGGCACCTCGCTAGATGTCCGGATCATACAGGGACCTACAGCCACTCCTATTTCGGTACACGAGCTATCAAGTCTAATACCAACCGGCCGAGTGGCACGAGGCCGGTTGGCGTACCCCTGGTGGTTTTGGGTACCGAAGAGAGCTTGATAGGTCGGGTGTTGCGGCATTTGACGCACATTGGCAGCATATGCTAACAGCATATGTTGGCGTCTATAATTTAAAGGTGGAACACCCGATTCGGCGAGTAGGCTGGGTATCGGGCTGGTCCGGAAGGCACCGGTAGCCAGCCTAACGCCACTATGGTGGATACTGTCCAGCATTTTCAAGGTTGCCGGCCTTGCTGAACCGTATGCCGCAGAACCATAGTCTAGCCGGGACAAGACGAGGGCTTGGTAGAACCATAGGAGCACCGCACGGTCAGCCCCCCACGTAGTGCCACTAAGAAACCTGAGCATGTTCAGTTTCCTGAGACATGTCATTTTCAATTGCCGTATATGGTGCTGCCACGTTAACTTGCTGTCAAAATGGAGTCCCAGGAAGCGATAAGTGTCAACCACCGGCAACGCAGCATCCCTGAGATGTAGTTCAGGGTGTAAATGTAGCCTCCGTAGCCGACAAAAATGGACGACGGAGGTTTTCACTGCTGAAAAACGAAAACCCCGGTCGTGAGCCCACCTGTCGACCCGGTTGATAGCTAGCTGCAATTGCCGTTCCACGACTGCCATACTTCCAGAGCTGTAATGCAGAGCTAAATCGTCTACATACAGCGATGGAACTACCGCGGACCCGGCGGCGGCAACAATGCCATTAATGGCAATCGCGAACAAGGTGACACTCAGCACTGAACCCTGAGGAACTCCATTTTCTTGGGTATAGTATTGCGATAATGTCCTACCGACCCTTACACGGAAGAGTCGGACGGACATGAAATTCGCAATGAAAGTCGGTAAGTTACCACGGAGTCCCCACTTGTGAAGGGTGGAAAGGATCCCGTAGCGCCATGTGGTGTCGTAGGCTTTCTCGAGGTCAAAGAAAACCGTGACTAGGTGCTGTTTTCGGAAAAAAGCCTCCTGTATGGCGCTCTCAAGTCGCACCAGATGGTCAGTGGTGGACCTATGAGAGCGAAATCCACATTGGTACTCAGACAGGAGACCTTTATCCTCCAAGAACCACACCAGTCGGCGGTTCACCATCTTTTCGAGCAGCTTGCATAGGCCATTTGTCAAACAAATGGGCCTATAGCTGCTTACAAACTTGGGATCCTTTCCAGCCTTAGGAATCGGTATCACGATCCCCTCTCGCCATTGAGATGGAAACTCCCCTCCAATCCATATACGATTGAAGAGGATCAACAGTTTTTTTTTATACTGGATTCGCACAGATGTTTTAACATTTGATTATGTATGTTATCCGGTCCAGGAGCCGTATCCCTGCACAGTGCAAGCGCACTGCGCAGTTCCCATTCAGAGAATGGTACATTATAGGACTCCGAAGCAGCAGTGGCAAAGGACAAGGGGTGAGTCTCTGCCTCCCGCTTCAGAGTCAGAAATGTAGGATCGTAACTCCCGGAGCAGGATACATCGGAGAAGTGCGAGCCAATGCTGTTGGCAATGGCGCGATGGTCCGTGATTATGTCTCCATTGACGGACACTCCGGGTATCGACAGTGATGTCGGGAGTCCGGAGATCCGACGAAGCTTAGTCCACACTTGAGATGAAGGAGTATGCGCCGTCATGGACGACACATACTTTTCCCACGTCGTTTTCTTACTCTCCCGAATCAGATATCGGGCTCTAGCACGCATCCTTCTGAAGGTGATAAGGTTGGCCATAGTGTTTTGCCTCCGATAGCATTTGAAAGCACGTCGACGATCTTTAATGGCTGCTGCAATCTCGGCTGTCCACCAAGGGACAAGCTTCCGGCGTGAGTTGCCGGATGAGGAAGGTATTGTTTCCTCAGCAGCAGCCAAAATACCATTCGTTATATGAATGGTATGATCGTCGACACTCTCAAAGGTATCTTCGGCAAACACCGCACGTGCCGTGAATGTTGGCCAATCAGCCCGACGGAGAAGCCATCGACTTGGTAACTCGATGGCTCTCTGGTTCGGAAGAGTAACGATAATTGGAAAATGGTCACTATTACAAAGGTCATCGTGCACACCCCACAGTAGCAGGGGAACCAGCGCACGACTGCACAGGGTAATATCGATACTTGAATAAGTACCGTGTGCAATAGAGAAGTGCGTAGTCTCCCCTGTGTTCAACAGACACAGGTCCAGCCGCCTGATGAGCCTCTCAAAATCTCTCCCATTACCGCTAGTGGTAGCGGAGCCCCAGATGGTGTTGTGGGCATTAACATCTCCCAGAAGGAGGAAAGGAGGGGGGAGCTGAGAGACTAGATCCACCAGCTGGTCGTAATCCGGCTGAGAATCAGGCGGGATGTACACGTTACATACTGTTGCCATTACTGGCAACGAAGTACGAACTGCAACTGCCTCTAGCTGAGTACGCAACGGCACCTCTTCACTAAAGAGGCTAGAGTGGACGAGAGTGCAGACGCCACCAGCGGCCACAGCTCCGTCCACCCGGTCTTTAGAGAAGAGTTTGAAGTGACGCATTGTTGTCTCATGTCCAGGACGAAACCTGGATTCCTGAAGACAGACAATGGTTGCCGAAAACGAAGATATTAATTGTCGTAACTCAGCGAGATGAACAGAATAGCTATTACAGTTCCATTGTAATAGTGCCATGGTGTGGACTTAAGTAGAAGTGGGTCTTCTACTTATGCTTGACCGTTTGCCACCCTTCCCCATCTCTAGTTGGAGATGATGGGGCAGGAGAGCACACCTCAATCTCCACATCTCCGTCCGAAGACGAAGAAAATGGAGCGGGCGCTCTCTTGGGTTGCGCGCGGTCGTCGTCGGACCTCACGAGTCTCGCTCTTGGGGAAGAGCGAGAGCGGTGTCGAGGGACTTTCTCCCGGTCCGAAGACTGGGTGTCTGTCCCCGACACGTCCCGAAGAGATTTCTTCTTGGATCGGCGCCGACGCGTGTTTGGGGAAGTAGATGGTCCCTTCCCCACAGACGCCGGGTCCTTATAAAACAAGTAGGAGTCCCCGCAGCACGACTTGCTTTAGATGAGACAGTGGCGCAGCAGCAAGGGGCCAGCAAGAGGTGTTATAATCTCAAACAACAACTTCGTTGGCGGCAAGGCCTGATGCCTAGCATTTCGGGCCTTTGGCCCGATTGTGTGGTAATGTAGGAAAATTATAAAATGTTATTCTAGGCAATGCTGACACCATCACGTGGTTATGAAAGCCGGACGTCCTGGGAAATGGAAAGTATATTACAGCTGTAAATACATTATTTAACTTATTGAAAAGGTGAAAACGGGTTATTATAGATAATTTTCCTTAGAATTCAATTAGACCATCGTTTAAATTTTTACCAATTATTATATACATTTGGGCCCCATTTTTTTTCATAAACCAAAAACATTTAATAACATCTTCAGGGCCCCAAAATAAGAAAACGGTGAGAGATATCAAAAAATCGTTATGAGTAAAAAAGATGCATACCACGGAGATCTTACACATGAACATTTAACGTTTTTCGATGCGACCAACCGTTTCCGAGATATATCGATTCAAAAAAAAAGTATGAATTTCTGGGCCCCCCAAGAAGATCCGGCCCTGCACCTTTTTTTAACGCCCGACACCTGGTTTCCTCACAGGGTCCAACTCTTTCACAGCTCCAAATTTCAGCTCGATATCTTGAAAATTGCGACCTGTACTTCGCTAAACCCAAAAATGTCACGCACAATGGATATTTTCAGGGCCCAAAAAATAGAAAATGGTGAGAGATATAAAAAAATCGTTAAGTTGAAAAAAGTTGCATACCGCGGAGATCTTACACCTATACCTTTAACATTTTTCGATACGACCAACCGTTTCCGAGATATATCGATTCCAAAAAACAGTTAGAAATTCAGGGCCCCCAAAAAAGATCCGGCGCTGCACCGATTTTAACGCCCAACAATAGGATTCGTCACAGTCACTAACTCTTTCATCGCATCAAATTTCAGCTTAGTACCTTGAAAATTGCGACCAGTACTTAGCTAAACGCAAAAATGTCACGCACAATGGACCTTTTCAGGGCCCCCAAAAAAGGAAACGGTGAGAGATATCAAAAAATCGTTTTGAGTAAAAAAGTTGCATACCGCGGAGATCTTACACCTATACCTTTAACATTTTTCGATACGACCAACCGTTTCCGAGATATATCGATTCCAAAAAAACAGTTAGAAATTCAGGGCCCTAAAAAAAGATCCGGCCCTGCACCGATTTTAACGCCCAACAACAGGATTCGTCACAGTCACTAACTCTTTCACCGTACCAAATTTCAGCTTAATATCTTGAAAATTGCGACCAGTACTTAGCTAAACGCAAAAATGTCACACACAATGGACATTTTCAGGGCCCCAAAAAAAGAAAACGGTGACAGATATCAAAAAATCGTTCAGAGTAAAAAAGTTGCATACCGCGGAGATCTTACACATATACATTTAACATTTTTCGATACGATCAACCGTTTCCGAGATATATCGATTCCAAAAAAAAGATTAAAATTCAGGGCCCCCAAAAAAGATCCGGCCCTGCACCGATCTCAACGCCCAACAATAGGATTCGTCACAGTCACTAACTCTTTCACCGTACCAAATTTCAGCTTAATATCTTGAAAATTGCGACCAGTACCTAGCTAAACGCAAAACTGTCACGCAGAATGGACATTTTCAGGGCCCCAAAAAAAGAAAACGGTGAGAGATATCAAAAAATCGTTTTGAGTAAAAAAGTTGCATACCGCGGAGATCTAACACCTGTACATTTAACATTTTTCGATGCGACCAATTGTTTCCGAGATATATCGATTCCAAAAAAAGTTTGAAATTCAGGGCCCCCAAAAAAACATCCGGCCCTGCACCGATCTTAACGCCCAACAATAAGATTCGTCACAGTCACTAACTCTTTCACCGCACCAAATATCAGCTTAATATCATGAAAATTGCGACCAGTACTTAGCTAAACGCAAAAATGTCACGCACAATGGACATATTCAGGGCCCCAAAAAATGAAAACGGTGAGAGATATCAAAAAATCGTATTGAGTAAAAAAGTTGCTTACCGCGGAGATCTTACACATGTAGATTTAAAGTTTTTTGATAAGACCAACCGTTTTCGAGATATATCGATTCCAAAAAAAATTGAAATTCAGGGCCCCAAAAAAAGATTCGGCCCAGCACCGCTTTTAACGCCCAATAATAGGATTCGTCACAGTCACTAATTCTTTCACCGTACCAAATTTCAGCTTCATATCTTGAAAATTGCGACCAGTACTTAGCTAAACGCAAAAATGTCACGCACAATGGACATTTTCAGGGCCCTAAAAAAAGAAAACGGTGAGAGATATCAAAAAATCGTTTTGAGTAAAAAAGTTGCATACCGCGGAGATCTAACACCTGTACATTTAACATTTTTCGATGCGACCAACTGTTTCCGAGATATATCGATTCCAAAAAAAATTTTGAAATTCAGGGCCCCCAAAAAAACATCCGGCCCTGCACCGATCTTAACGCCCAACAATAGGATTCGTCACAGTCACTAACTCTTTCACCGCACCAAATTTCAGCTTAATATCTTGAAAATTGCGACCAGTACTTAGCTAAACGCAAAAATGTCACGCACAATGGACATTTTCAGGGCCCCCAAAGAAAGAAAACGGTGAGAGATGTCAAAAAATCGTTTTGAGTAAAAACGTTGCATACCGCGGAGATCTTACACCTGTAGATTTAACGATTTTCGATACGACCAACCGTTTCCGAGATATATCGATTCAAAAAAATGTTTGAAATTCAGGGCCCCCCAAAAAGATTCGGCCCTTTACTGTCTTTAACGCCCGACTATTGGTTTCCTCACAGGGTCTAACTCTTTCACGGCACCAAATTTCAGTTCGATATCCTGAAAATTGCGACCTGTACTTCGCTATACCCAAATATGTCACGCACACTGGACATCTTCAGGGCCCCAAAATGGAAAAGGGTGAGAGATATCAAAAAATCGTTATGAGTAAAAAAGTTGCATACCGCGGAGATCTTACACCTGTACCTTTAACGTTTTTCGATACGACCAACCGTTTCCGAGATATATCGATTCCAAAAATAAGTTTGAAATTCAGGGCCCCCAAAAATGATCCGGCCCTGCACCGATTTAAACGCCCAACAACAGGATTCATCACAGTCGCTAACTCTTTCACCGTACCAAATTTCAGCTTAATATCTTGAAAATGGCGACCAGTACTTAGCTAAACCTAAAAATGTCACGCACAATGGACATTTTCAGGGCCCCAAAAATGAAAACGGTGAGAGATATCAAAAAATCGCTTTGAGTAAAAAAGTTGCATACCGTGGAGTTCTTACACCTGTACGTTTAACATTATTCGATACGACCAACCGTTTCCGAGATATATCGATTCCAAAAAACACTTAGAAATTCAGGGCCCCAAAAAAGATCCGGCCCTTCACCGATTTTAACGCCCAACAATAGGATTTGTCACAGTCACTAACTCTTTCACCGTACCAAATTTCAGCTTAATATCTTGAAAATTGCGATCAGTACTTAGCTAAACGCAAAAATGTCACACCCAATGGACATTTTCAGGGCCCCAAAAAAAAGAAAACGGTGAGAGATATAAAAAAATAGTTTTGAGTAAAAAAGTTGCATACCGCGGAGATCTTACACCTATACCTTTAACATTTTTCGATACGATCAACCGTTTCCGAGATATATCGATTCCAAAAAAAAAGTTTGAAATTCAAGGCCCCCAAACAAGATCCGGTCCTGCACCGATCTTAACGCCCAATAACAGGATTCGTCACAGTCACTAACTCTTTCACCGTACCAAATTTCTGCTTAATATCTTGAAGATTGCGACCAGTACATAGCTAAACGCAAAAATATCACGCACAATGGACATTTTCAGGGCCCCAAAAAAAGAAAACGGTGAGAGATATCTAAAAATCGTTTTGAGTAAAAAAGTTGCATACCGCGGAGATCTTACACCTGTACATTTAACATTTTTCGATACGACCAACCGTTTCCGAGATATATCGGTTCCAAAAAACAGTTAGAAATTCAGGGCCCCCAAAAAAGATCCGTCCCTGCACCGGTTTTAACGCCCAACAAAAGAGTTCGTCACAGTCACTAACTCTTTCACCGTACCAAATTTCAGCTCGATATCTTGAAAATTGCGACCTGTACTTCGCTAAACCCAAATATGTCACGCACAATGGACATTTTCAGGGCCCCAAAAAAAGAAAACGGTGAGAGATATCAAAAAATCATTAGGAATAAAAAAGTTGCATACCGTCGAGATCTTACACCCGTATATTTAACTTTTTTCGATACGATCAGCCGTTTCCGGGATATATCGATTCAAAAAAATAGGATGAAATTCAGGGCCCCAAAAAAGGTCCGGCCCTGGACCGATTTTAACGCCCAACAATAGGGTTCGTCACAGGCCCAAACTCTTTCACCGTACCAAATTTCAGCTCGATATCTTGAAAATTGCGACCTGTACTTTGCTAAACGCGAAAACGTCACGCACATACGTACATACATACATACATACATACATACATACATACATACATACAGACTTTTTTTGAATTTATTTTATTCGACTCTGATTCGATTGCTATAGGTTTGAACCGTGGGCGACGCTTAGTTTCCGAGATCTCGAAAAATCCTACCACGGCTATATGAAAGCCTATAGGATCTTTAGATCCGGCTTTCATAACAAGTAGGAGTCCACGCAGCACGACCTGGTTTTGATGAGACGGTGGCGCAGCAGCAAGGGGCCAGCAAGAGGGGTTATAATCTCAAACAACAACTTCGTTGGTGGCAAGGCCTGCGGATTTGCATTTCGGACCTTCGACCCGATTGCAAGGAAATGTAGAAAAATTATAAAATGTTATTCTAGGCAATGCTGACACCATCACATGGTTATGAAAGCCGGACGTCCTCGGAAGTGGAAAATATCTTACTGCTGTAAATACATGATTCAACTTATTGAAAAGGTTAAAACGAGTAATTATAGATAATTTTCCGTAGAATTTAATTAGACTATAAGTTGAATTTTTACCAGATGTTATATACATTTGGGCTCCATTTTTTTTTTAAAAACCAAAACATTTAATAACATCAAAACGGTGAGAGATATCAAAATATGATAAGGGGTAGAAAAGTTGCAAATCACTGAGATCTTACACCTGTAGATTTAACTTTTTTCGATAGGATCGACGCTTCCCGAGATATAACGATTCGAAAAAAAGAATGAAATTCACGGCCCCAAAAAAGGAAAATGGTGAGAGATATCAAAAAATCATATGAGTTAAAAAAGTTGCTAATCACTGAGGTCCTAAATTTGTAGATTTTACTTTGTTCGATACGTTCAACCGTTTCCCAAATAATACGGTTCGAAAAAGAGGAAGAAATTCAGGGCCGCAGAAAATCAAATCGGTGAGAGATATCAAAAAATCTTAAGGGTTGAAAAAGTTGCTAACCACTGAGATCTTACACCTGTAGATTTAACTTTGTTAGATACGGCCAACCGTTTCCCAGATATAACAGTTCGAAAAAAAGGATGACATTCGGGGCTCCAGAAAAGGAAAACGGTGAGAGATATCAAAACATCATCAGGGGTAAAAAGAAAGGATGAAATTCAGGGCCCCAAAGAATGGTCCAGCCATGCACCAATTTTAACGCCCGACAAGAGAGTTCCTGACAGGCCCAATTTCTTTCCCCGTGACACATTTCAGCTCGATATCTTGAAAATTCCGACCTCTAGTTTGCTAAACGTAAAAACGTCACGCACATACGTACATTTTCAGGGCCCCCAAGAAAGACAACGCTGAGAGATATCAAAAATCGTTATGGGTAAGATCGTTGCATACCGCGGAGTTTTAACACTTGTGTATTTAACTTTTTTCGATATGACCAACCGTCTCCGAGATATATCGATTCCAAAAGAGTTTCAAATTCAGGGCCCCGAAAAAAGATACAGCCCTGCACCGATTTTAACGCCGAAAAATTGGGTTCCTCATAGGCTCTAGCTCTTTTACCGCTCCAAATTACAGCTTGATATCTTGAAAATTGCGACCTGTACTTTGCTAAACCCAAAAACGTCACGCACATACGCACAACTTCAGGGCCCCAAAAAAAGAAAACGGTGAGAGATATCAAAAAATCGTTTTGAGTAAAAAAGTTGCATACCGCAGAGATCTTACACCTATACCTTTAACATTTTTCGATACGATCAACCGTTTCCGAAATATATCTATTCCAAAAAAAAGTTTGAAATTCAGGGCCCCACAAAAAAGATCCGGCCCTGCACCGATCTTAACGCACAACAATAGGATTCGTCTCAGTCATTAACTCTTTCGCCGTACCAAATTTCAGCTTAATATCTTGAAAATTGCGACCAGTACTTAGCTAAACGCAAAAATGTCACGCACAATGGACATTTTCAGGGCCCCCAAAAAAAGAAAACGGTGAGAGATATCAAAAAATCGTTTTGAGTAAAAAAGTTGCATACCGCGGAGATCTTACACCTGTGGATTTAACGTTTTTCGATACGACCAACCGTTTCCGAGATATATCGATTCAAAAAAATGTTTGAAATTCAGGGCCCCCCAAAAAGATTCGGCCCTTTACTGTCTTTAACGCCCGACTATTGGTTTCCTCACAGGGTCTAACTCTTTCACCGCACCAAATTTCAGTTCGATATCTTGAAAATTGCGACCTGTACTTCGCTATACCCAAATATGTCACGGACACTGGACATCTTCAGGGCCCCAAAATGGAAAAGGGTGAGAGATATCAAAAAATCATTATGAGTAAAAAAGTTGCATACCGCGGAGATCTTACACCTGTACCTTTAACGTTTTTCGATACGACCAACCGTTTCCGAGATATATCGATTCCAAAAATAAGTTTGAAATTCAGGGCCCCCAAAAAAGATCCGGCCCTGCACCGATTTTAACGCCCAACAACAGGATTCATCACAGTCGCTAACTCTTTCACCGTACCAAATTTCAGCTTAATATCTTGAAAATTGCGATCAGTACTTAGCTAAACGCAAAAATGTCACACTCAATGGACATTTTCAGGGCCCCAAAGAAAGAAAACGGTGAGAGATATCAAAAAATAGTTTTGAGTAAAAAGGTTGCATACTGCGGAGATCTTACACCTATACCTTTAACATTTTTCGATACGATCAACCGTTTCCGAGATATATCGATTCCAAAAAAAAGTTTGAAATTCAGGGCCCCCAAAGAAGATCCGGCCCTGCACCGATCTTAACGCCCAAGAACAGGATTCGTCACAGTCAATAACTCTTTCACCCTACCACATTTTAGCTTAATATCTTGAAAATTGCGACCAGTACATAGCTAAACGCAAAAATGTCACGCACAATGGACATTTTCAGGGCCCCAAAAAAAGAAAACGGTGAGAGATATCTAAAAATCGTTTTGAGTAAAAAAGTTGCATACCGCGGAGATCTTACACCTGTACATTTAACATTTTTCGATACGACCAACCGTTTCCGAGATATATCGATTCCAAAAAAAGTTAGAAATTCAGGGCCCCCAAAAAAGATCCGTCCCTGCACCGGTTTTAACGCCCAACAAAAGAGTTCGTTACAGTCACTAACTCTTTCACCGTACCAAATTTCAGCTCGATATCTTGAAAATTGCGACCTGTACTTCGCTAAACCCAAATATGTCACGCACAATGGACATTTTCAGGGCCCCAAAAAAAGAAAACGGTGAGAGATATCAAAAAATCATTAAGAATAAAAAAGTTGCATACCGCCAAGATCTTACACCCGTAGATTTAACTTATTTCGATACGACCAGCCGTTTCCGAGATATATCGATTCAAAAAAATAGGATGAAATTCAGGGCCCCAAAAAAAGGTCCGGCCCTGGACCGATTTTAACGCCCAACAATAGGGTTCGTCACAGGCCCAAACTCTTTCACCGTACCAAATTTCAGCTCGATATCTTGAAAATTGCGACCTGTACTTTGCTAAACGCAAAAACGTCACGCACATACGTACATACATACATACATACATACATACATACATACATACATACATACATACAGACAGACAGACTTTTTTTGAATTATTTTTTTTCGACTCTGATTCGATTGGTATAGGTTTGAACCGTGGGCGACGCTTAGTTTCCGAGATCTCGAAAAATCCTACCACGGCTATATGAAAGCCTATAGGATCTTTAGATCCGGCTTTCATAACAAGGTCGCTCCTGCTGGCACCGCTCCACTGGTAGTGGTGGGAGCGGGATGGCTAGCAGATACGTGAGCAGCCCTGCCTTTAGGAGAGGAAGAGAAACGGCGCTGAACCGCTCCCCTCTCCTCCGCCGATCTATTTTCTTTTCTATAGGGGAGTTCCTCCATACGGACGGGCTTGGCTTCAGCAGGCTTCGCTCCCTTGGTGGTAGTGGGAGCGGAAAGGCCAGCAGAGACAGTAGCCACCCCGTCAGCAGGAGGGCGAGAGAGACGGCGACGAACCGTCCCCCTCTTCTCCACTATCTTTGTCTTATCAGATGGGCTGGATGACGATCCAGCCCCGGTCGCAGAAGTCTTCTTTGCCTCGTTGGCAGGGGAAGACTTCTTCTCCGACCGTTTCGGAGAGGAAGATGACTTCTTCTCCGATTGCGCCGGTTTAGATGGTATAACCGGCGCCTTTTTCACAATGGCCGAAGAAGGTTGTTTAACCTTCTTCGGGCTGACAGGTCTCGCTTGGACAGCGAGGGGAGACTTTACGATCTCAGAGTAGTTCGTCGTCGAGGGTACAGCACGGGGAACGAAAGTGGCAGGGGTGATAGGTGGCGTCACCTTAGCCGTGAAAGATACCGGAAATTCGGGTGCAGTCATATCACGGTATCTCTTTCGAGCGTCGTGATATGAAAGCCGATCCAATGTTCTGATTTCTTGGATCTTTGCTTCCTTGCAGAACTCAGGGCACTGCTTCGATCGCGGAGAGTGACTTCCTTGGCAGTTAGGACACGTCGGGGGAGGCGTACACCCCACACCGTCATGTGTCCCCTTGCCACACTCTCTACACACCGCCTTGGCAGTGCACCTGGCAGAAACATGACCGAATTTCTGGCAATTGTAGCAGCGCATAGGTGGAGGGATGTACGGTCTAACGTCGCAATGGTACGACGTGACCTTCACCTGCCTAGGCACTACATCACCCTCAAAATGAAGAATGAAAGCGCCAGTATCGACGCTATCATTTCCAATTTTCCGGGTGATGCGCCTAATCCTGGTGACGCCTCGCTTCCCCAGATCCCGCATCAATTCCGCGTCGCTGTTTAAAATGAGGTCGCGATGGAATATAACTCCACGGACCTCATTTAGCGTATCGTGCTTCTCAACCTTAACGGGAATTTCGCCGAAATGCGTGCATTCCAGCAACGCTTCGGTTTGCTGCCGGTCAACGGTATGCAGCAGGAGCTGCCCGTTCCGGAGCTTGGAAATCCCGTTAAGGTCGCGATATTTCCCCTCGATTTCCTCTGAAAATAGGATCGATTTTACCTGTTTAAAATCTCCCCCGTCTGTCCTGGTAGCTACCAGGTAGCGAGGAGACCTGTCAACAGGGAACTTCTTATTAAATGCCTCATCCCAAGGCGTATACACCTTGGGATTCGGTCTACACTCCAGAGACGGCTTTTTAAGGGTGCCACCCTGTACAGGTGTCCGTGATCGTTTACTACGCATCCCGGACGAAATCCTCCCCGAATACTGCCCACTCCGAACGGGGGCTATCACTGTGGGCGCCACCCAGCCAAGGCAATACCTACCTGGCATAGCAGATATTGCCCGGGGTCCCAGTGCCTCGAACAGGCACTTCCCCCTCGGCATGCACAGGATTTATTCAGCTCCAGTATTCGGCCATGCAGGGACCTTCGTTGTAAGGCGGATACTACTGTAGGGTACATGGCGCACCCACCTGACGGGATGGGGCATACCGTCTAGGCTTTCTGGCCAGATGGCCAAGCTGGTGGCCCTTCCCCTAACAGCATGCATGTTTGTTTCTATTGGTCAAACCAGAGCTGGGACCAGAAAACCAAAATCGACCTTTATAAGGCCCCCTCTAAGTCGCCTTTTACGACAGGCAGGGGATACCGTGGATGAATTCTGCCCTCCCCATCCACAGGGGATCTGAACAAATCAAAGACTGGCAAGTTATTCGGCCATGTCGACCCTATTAGTCGCCTCCTACGACAGGCAGGAGAGCCATGAAAGGCAGATAGGAATGTGAAGGAGGAGAGGGTCCACCCCAGAGGATAAAAGGGGGAAAACCGGACCATCTCAGGAATCCCTCGGGGTCGCCAACTCCCAAACTCACCAGCCGTGAGCCCCTGAGGGTGTAGCAATATCTAGGGTGCACCAGAAGTGGTGGGGCTACATACACCCTGCCTCCTTGAGGGCCTTGAGCAGAAGGCAGGAGATAACATGAAAAGAAAAAGATGGCAGACCACTCGCAGAAGGAGGGTATCAGAGAGGATGAGACAAGGGCCAATTTAGGCGGAAAAGGAAGAGACTCCCTAGGCCTCGGATACTCTAATACCGTCGGGGTTGGAAAAGAACAAGAGTTGACCAAGATATCCAAAAATTCCTGGACTTGTTACTTAAGTAGCAACACAACTCGTAGGATAGGTCATTTCTGTGTATTAGTTCACAATCGTTTGGGGCTTATTGCTTAAGTGTATGGCATTAATTGTAGCTACACCTTCATAGATTAGTTGATGGAGTGAGACGGTTTGTTGATGGGATCGTCATTTCTCTGTCTTGCAACCTTATAGATATTAAAATAAATACTGTAGTTCTTTTTTTTTTTTTTTTGGTGCTTAATGCTTTAGTAGTTATCAATAATGGTTGCAAGAAGTATAACACAATTTTCACTCGCCAAATCAATACTTTACTAAAAATACTAAGGTACATGTTTCGGAAAATAGATATGTTTCCTTCTTCAGCCCATATGTTTGTGTGAAACATCATTTGACATCGAAATCCTAACCAAAAATAAAAATACAGTTCGTACTTTCTCTCTTGTTCTTCTTTTGTTGAGCCTGTGTCTTTTGACACATTAATGTCAACCATGGAATAAGCACTTATTATTTGAAGTGATGAATGAGTTACGTGGAAACGTTAAATATTTATTCCTTGTAAGGGATGATTGGGTGCGGCGTCAAGAAATTTTTATCTAGTCAGGATATATGTAGGAATTAATCTATTACGGCGGGGGTTGAGGAGGCAGTTTTCTTTTTTGATATTTAAATGATCTGCTAATGTATCAAATAATACGTTAGTCTCAAAGTTAATCTCGTTCAGATTATTGCTTTCATTAGATCTCTGATAAGTGTTGATATGAATATTTTCCAAAACATTCATATAGCTGCCTTTCAATGCGTAATGCAAAATTTTGACATCATTATTTATGTCCGTGCACTTATGTCCCGTTTCTTCCATATGTACCACAATGGCTGAGAACTTCCTGTGCTTTATGGCCGAAACATGCTCAGCATAACGAGTGCGTATGCTCCTACCTGTTTGTCCCGCGTAGTTTGATTTGCAAAAATTACATCTGAGCTCATAAATTCCCGATTGTAAATGTTTATCAATACTGTTAACTTTATTTGTATTGAAAAATTTGTTGAAGTTTGAATTATTTGTTTTAAAGGCGATGTTCATATTGTGTTTCTTGAGGATATTGGTTACTGTGTACACACTTCGATCCACGTTGGTGAAGGTAACAAAAGTCTTCTTAGATGTGTCCTCTCTAATTAATTTAGTTAAGGGTCTATTTTCTAACTTGTAAATTAATCTGCTGACATAATTGTGGTTGCCACACTTCCTAAGTTTTTGATGGGATTTTTGTTTTCAGAGGGCAAAGATCGTTTGTCGGTTTGGTAGTGTTTTGTAGAGTTATTTTGTGTTATATAACAAACGTTGTCCTGTCCGAATATATAGAGCGGGTTCAGCAAACATATTTGAATTTTCGATGAACTATATACTAAGTGACATTTGACATTGATTTTTAAAGACAAAACACAAATCATTTTCGCGGAAGCCAACGTCAAGTACCAAGAATTCGACATCACCGCCACCTATGGTACAAAAACATAATTATGAATTATTCTCAGAAAGTCAATTGTTCATGAATTTCTCAGAAGAAACCACTGCCATGAGAACAGGCTTGGGAGAATTAGAGGGGAGAGAAGACCCTGCTGAGCTGGTGTGGCAGCAGTAACACAGTTTGCTGCCAACAAGCAGAGATAAACAATTTTGTTTTCACTAAGACTAGCGGTTTCCATGACGACATTTTTTGTTCTGTTGACTCTATCTTGTGGTTCTAAAAGTGTGTTCATCCTACATTTTGGTTGCTACGCCACCTACCGGGTCCAATTGTGAATCTAAACCGTACAGGGATCCACTCAAATATACATAAAAATGTTCATCAAAATCGGTCCAGCCGTTTAGGAGGAGTTTAGTAACATACACACGTTCAGAAGAATTAGATATACAACCTGTGACAATAAAGTTCGGTGAATAGTCCTGTACTATAAACATGGAAGATCAATGCACGACAGTGACCCTACTGTCCTTCGAAATAGTCCCCTCCCGTAACTATGCAATGTTGAGATCGGCGATACATGTCCTGGAAACTGTGCAAGAAGGCGTCCTTTGGTATGGTGTTCAAAAGCCACGTCACGTTGAGTTCGGTGAATTAAGTCAGAACGGTCGACCTGGCAACAGTGGAGACACACAACGCAACGTGTAAGACCTGTTTGACACAGTGCATGTTTAGAAGGATGAATTTATGCAACCTACCAAGCACACCTGTTCGGCGGGTGGCAGTGAGAAGGATGAATTTATGCAACCTACCATTCACACCCGTTCGGCGGGTGAGAGTGAGAAGGGTGAATGTTCTGTGGAATGGAATGGCTCCGAAAACCATTGTCACGGGCGACGAGACCTGGTGTCTGAGGTACGACCCCGAAGTCAAGCGTCAAAGTATGGAGTGGCGGGATTCAGGTCCAGGGTCACCGAAAAGCCCTGAAGGGCCATTTTCGGACATTTCGGACATCAAACGTAATGTGACGACCTGGCTGAAAGCTATCCCTAAACAGTTTCCAGGACTTGTACAGACATTCTCAGAAGTGCATAACCATCCACGGGTTGGTTGGTTCTTAAGTTTAGGGGCTGCGACAACGTGGTCATGTAGCCCCGTGTACTTTGGGTGTGTGTAGAATCTGTCTGATTACCGGTGTTAATTGTGATGACTGTATTAGTGTGTGTTATCTGGTTTTTAAAATTCAAGTAAGGACTGCAGACTTTTGAATTTTTCAAATAGTTCCTACTTTTGCCGCCATCGTCAACGACTACTAGTTCAGAACTTAGCTACCAGACGCCACCACAGTCGGCTCTTGGCAACGAACGTAGGAACCTAAGAGCGTTGATTACATTATTAAACTATACAATTTAGCTTCACACAGGTGTATTTAGTGGAAGGTTCTTTAACATGCCATAAATCTATGACATGGGACCGCCGCACAGTGGGCCAGAATCTTGAAAACGTGGCCAAAATGCAAAGAGTTGTTCAATTTGTACGAAAGTTAGTATATAAAGGTTATCGAATTTGCTGATTAAGAATATATCAAAAAGTCAAAATGGCGGATCCAAGATGGCGGGGAAATATTGATAAAAATAATTTTATTCAGACAGTTGACCGATGGGTAAAATGGCCGAAGAAATATTTTCTGGTCCGTGGATCAACAATCTATGGACTGCTATTGGCATGTTGTACCAGGGGTATTCTTTGACGTAGTGTCTGGCAGTTGCTATGGCGTAGGCTAAAAACTTTTCAACGTCGATTTGACGTCCGCTCGAAATCGTCTGCAAAATAATGTGAAAACGGTCGATTAATTCTTCGGAAACTCCAGTTATCAACGCTGATGTTGGAGTGTGTTCAAAGAAATGTCGAGTGGTGTTTCCGCCCTTTTTCTACTTATTATATTCTTTACAATGCTTCTGGGCATCGATTAATAATTGTACACATGAAGCTCATAATTAATTAATTTTATTGTCATTTTTCAACATGGCTCAATGTCATTTCGCGAGTATCGCGTAAAACGTGGTTCAAAGCCGGAGTTGGTACTAGTAGGTGGGTTGGAAGGTTAATTTACAAAGGTAATAATATATACTTGCGGACACAGTGCAAAAGAAAGCGGAATGTCGTGGAATTGGTAAGTTATCTCTAGTTTTTAAACAAATTTTACAAATTTCTCGTGCATTTTCCGGTATTAAGTTAGTTAAAAGAAAACATGTATAATGAATGATTTAATAATGATATACATTTTTTTAAATTAGTACATACCTCCTGGAACATCTTTCATATTGAAAATATTCGCTTCATTTACAAAGAACACAAATATTTATCTTAAAAAAAATACTGTTTTGTAGCCTGGCCGGCTGCATGCACAGCTAACAATGAATTGCCGCGATTGACCTGAAATATAACGGACAAAAAAGAACTTCTGCTCGTCCCCACAACCGGTATTCAGTAGTCCCAACATTACTGTAGCCAACCTTATAGATGGCTGACGAGGATAGTCAACAAATTGGAGTCGTGCTGAATGAATTGATTAGTGTGACGGAAAAAGTAAAAATCTGCGTCACGATCTGAAGACATGTATTGCAGATTCTGTAAGTAAGATTAGGAACATATTTGTTGAAATGAAAAATACTATTGAACAGACCAAAGATGATAAATTGAAACTCTTGGATGAGGTTAGAAAGCTCAAAGGTGACTTGCAAGCTAGATGTTGCACTCCAGTAACAGGACTGGTGGTGCCATCTGTCGGTATACAGCAGTCGTTACTATTAACGAATGCGCAACAAACTTCCCAGTCTGGTGGCGACATTCGGAACTTGTACTCGGAAGTAGTGAAGGGAGCTACAGAGAAGAAATATAAATTGTTCTTGAAATCCAAGGTCACCGAAACTGCTGAGCAAATTAAAACTCGCATTAAAAGTAAGATAACCCAACTGAAATGAAAGTAGGGATTAATGCAATGAAAACACTTAGGGATGGTAGAGTTTTACTGGAAACTGGTAGCAAACGAGAAATTGATGTTTTAAAAGAGGCAATTAACACAGAATGTGGTCAACACGTTGATGTACAGGTACATAAATTACGGAAACCTCGAATGATTGTATATGATATACCGGATAATATTACGGTGGAAAATGCTTCTGAGACAATCAGAACACAAAATCCTGAACTAAATTTACAAGAAGATGATATTGTCTCCAAGTTCAGTTTCAAGACACGAAAAAATATTAGTAATTTAATCATAGGAGTACAAACTCGAAGACAATTACTTCATACGAAATTGAAGGTTGGATGGGTAATTTGTAATGTGGCAGATTATCTAGCTGCTAGATGCTACAAATGCAGCAGGTACAATCACCGGTATCAAGCATGTAATGGCGATGAAACCTGCCATTTATGTGCAGGTAATCATAAAATGAAAGATTGTACAGCTCCTGAAAATGAACATCGTTGTATTAACTGCATCAATTATAATAAGTATAATAAGAAAGAAAATATATGTGTGAAGCATTCTTCTTTACACAAAAGTTGCCCTAGTTTGCGTGCTGTTTTAACAAGGTACATGATGAATATAGACTATTAATGTTTATTCTACAATATCAACATATATGACATCAAATCGAGGAACTTACATCAATTGTATTCAAATAAATCTACAGCATTCAAGGGCTGCAACAGCCAACTTAATGAAGATCATTGAGATAAATTCATCGGACATAATATTTATTCAAGAACCATATACGTACAACAAAACCTGCAGGTATTTCTAAACGATATCGTACATTTACTTCTGGTAATGAAAAGAGTAGAGCTGGCATAGTAATTACAAATAGGGGTATAGACGCTTTACTTATTGAACAATTATCAGATGAAGATATTCTTGTCATGCAAATAATATACGGGAAATTTCAGTTCTTCACAGCAAGTGTATATTTAGATTATAGTCTTCCATTAGAAGAAGAATTAAAGAAAATAGACCAGCTTTTAAAATTTACTAATGGAGCCGGGGTCATTATAGCTATGGACAGTAATGCCAGATCAACAACATGGCACGATGTGCTAACGAATTCAAGAGGTAGAATACTAGAAGAATATATTGCTAGTAAATCACTTCATATACGGTAATTAATGAAGATAGTGAAAGAACTACATTTCAAAGCAGCAGAGGTTCTAGCAATAATGATCTTACTATAGTTAATGATCAACTTCTGGCAGTAACGCAGGCATGGAATATTAGCGAAGAGGAGAGTTGTTCAGATCATAACATTATAAAATTTGAAATCAGGACTGAAATACCGATACGTAACAAGCAAGAGTGTAGTTTTCAAGGTGTAAGGTTCAAAGTGCAAGACGATAAATATAAAGAATTTGATAATAATCTCGCCAAAAATCTTTCTAGAAATTTTAACAAGGCTAATTATATTGGAGACATGAAGGAATTAGATCAGTTTCTGTCCCAGAGTGTGGAAAGAGAAGCAGAATTAGAATCTATTGTTAACAAATTTGCTGAGATATTACAGTCAACTTGTAGGCAAACATTTATAACACTTAAGGGACCAAATATGTCAGAAAGGAAGAAATCAGTTCCATGGTGGACTGACGCCCTTACTATACTTAGGAAAAGAACGGCAGCCTTAAGACGGAGATTCCAAAAAACCAAAAATAATGACGAACTCAGAGAGATCCGTAAGCAAGCGTATTTTGTTGAGAAGAGGAAGTACCAAGCAGCTATCAGAAAAGAGAAATTTGACTCCTGGAAACAATACTGTAACACAACATCATCTGTAAATCAGTGGAATGAAGTGTATAAACTGGCTTCAGGAAAAATAAGGAACAACATTCTCATGTCAACTCTTCAGAAACCTGACGGAACGACAACATTAAATCTGGAAGACACTATAGAATATATTATAGATTATCTTATTCCGGAAGATAGAGAAGAAGAAGATACAGATCACCATAAAAACATAAGGAGGTTAATTAATGAATTAATTAATACTTGCGATGATAGATATTTCACCGAGGAGGAGATTCGTCAAACCATTAGTAGCTTCAATCCAAAGAAAGCACCAGGCGAAGATGGAATAACTATGGAAATACTCCTACGAACTTTCAATAATTTTCCTAAGTTTTTAATGTCAATATATAATGAATGTCTCAAAAGAGGATGCTTCCCTAAAATTTGGAAGAGAGCAAAAATAATTCTCATACTTAAACCAGGAAAAGAAAAGAGTACAGATCCATCGAAATTTAGACCAATTAGCTTGTTGAATCTAGCGGGCAAGGTACTGGAGAAGTTACTGATTTGTAGAATAATGCATCATATGTACAAAAATAAATTAATGAATAATAATCAATTTGGATTTACACCACAGAAGAGCACAACCGACGCAGCAATGGAAGTGAAGCAATTTATAGAACTGGAATTAGAAAAAGGGAACGTAATAATTATGACCAGCTTGGACGTTAAAGGTGCTTTTGACGCCGCTTGGTGGCCTGCTATTCTAAAAGGACTAAAAGATATGGAATGCCCTAGAAATCTATACAAACTCTCTCAAGACTATTTCCAAGAAAGAACACTTTCATGTCCATTAATAGCAACAACACTGAGAGAAGACTTACTAAAGGTTGTCCGCAATGTTCAAGCTGTGGTCCTGGTTTTTGGAATATACAATATAATTCTCTACTTACATTGCAGTATACAAATCGCACGAAGGTAGTTGCATTTGCAGATGACGTATTACTGCTTGTTAAAGCAACATCTATTAAAGAGGCAGAAAATTATACTAATATAGAAATGGACAAAATTTCAATTTGGGCTAAACTCAACAAGATCAGATTTAATGAACAGAAATCAAAAGTTATGGTCTTGTCGAGAAGAAAAAGAGATTAAAATTTATCTTAATTACAAAAGCTTAGATCAGGTGGACACCGTTAAATATCTTGGAATTATTTTCGACCACAAACTTACGTTTAGAGAGCACATTAACTATATGCTTGCCACGGTGGGTGAGTGGATAGCGTGTCGGTCTACTAACCCCAAGATTGTAGGTTCGCCTCTGACCGTGGTAAGTGATTTTTGAAAGGCAGCAAAAATACGATACGCATGTCATACGATGTTGGCATGTCAAAGAACCCATTTGAATTCAGTAGGCCGAGTTCATAATGGCAAAATTAATCTCGGGAGTTTCCGCCAGCACAAAGTTCCTCATTTCTCTACTAGAAAGCGCTATTGAGTTCAAGGAGATTAGATATCTAACATCTAACCTCCTTGACTTTCATAGTCAAGGAACAACGAAATTCGACATGCAAGCTACCCTCTGGGTGTCAAATAGCAAAGCTTGCACCAGGCACCCGAGGCCATACGATATTATATTAACTATATGACTGAAAAATGTAGGAAACTGAAGTCTCTCAAGATTTGCAAAGCTAAACTGGGGTTTAAAGCATACAGCTCTGAAGGTAATATACAAAGGTGGAATCGTACCTCTCATTTTGTATGGAGCACCGGTATGGAGAAAGGTTATAGAGAAAACTTGCTATAAAGTAAAATTGATAAGAGTCCAAAGGCTGATAAATATCAGAATAGCTAAAGCTTATCGCACTGTATCTAATGAAGCTCTCTGTGTGATAACAGGATTAATTCCAATTAATATTCAAATTGAGGAGACGGTAGCATACTACGATCTTATTAAAGTTAATAGTAAAGAAGATCGCTCAATTGACATGGACATGGAAGTAAATCAATGGTCTCACCCTGCTGACATTGTTAAAATTATTGACGAAAATTATGAACAGATGCATTCTTTCAATGTTTACACTGATGGAAGTAAAAGTGAGGATGGAGTAGGATCTGGAATTGCCATATACAATGGAAACGAGTTCATTCAACAGCTGCAATATAAACTAGACAAACGATGTTCTAATAATCAAGCAGAACAGCTACCTATCGTTAAGGCATTGCAACATCTAGAATCCATGGGCACGGAGCAGAGAACCGCACTCGTTTTCACAGACAGCCAAATTACAATAGATGCACTTAAAAACTACAAAAACCATACATTTCTCATAGAGGAAATTAGAAGAAAAGCAATTGAAATGGAGAAACAGAATTGGGTGATTGTCTTCAGTTGGGTTAAGGCGCATAACGGAAATGAGGGAAATGAATTAGTGGACCAGCTGGCTAAAGAAGCAGCACAAAGCGGTTTAAGTGAGTGCTCTAATAGAATTCCAAAAAGTAATATGCTAAAAGAATTAAGTGTGTTTAGTTTGAGAAAGTGGCAGAATGAATGGGACAATACATCCAAGGGCGAAATTACAAAATCATTTTTCCCCAGTGTACAGGACAGACTAAAATTGAAAATGAACATAACGCCTAATTTTACAGTTATGACAACAGGACACGGCAATATTAAATCATACTTATACAGATTTAAAATTATAGATAGTCCAACATGTATATGCAATATCGGTCACCAGACTGTAGATCACTTACTATATGAGTGTAAGTTATTAGGGAAAGAAAGAGATATATTAATAGCACATGTTTTTAGATCAGGAAACTGGCCTATAAAGAAAGATGAACTTGTTAGAAACTACCTTAGGGAATTCTTTCCTTTTGCAAACTCTATCTCATTTGAAATACTAAATAGATAATTTTTATTTATATTTCATTTTAGTGACACAAATTTCATTTAACAGGCCATAGATATAAAAGATGTATAATATAAATTGTATAGTTTTAATCTGAAATGATTAATAAGTAATAATTAAGCATGTAGTATTACTACATTGTAATGGGGCATGCTGTAAATAAAATAATTTAAAAAAAAACCTTAGTCCAAAATTCCCATCTAGAAACATTTTTTTCCCTTTTTGGCCACGTTTTCAAGATTCTAGCCCACTGTGCGCCGGCTTTACTTCCCCTCCGAAGGAAGGCATACTGAGGAATTTTAACGCTCTTAAAAATCCGACGTCTTTGGCCGGATTTGAACCCGCGATCTTGGGCATAGAAGCTCAGCATGCTACCAACCACGCCACCGAAGCCGCCAACCATCCACGGGGATTACTTCGAAGGACAGTAACTGCTGTTTCAGATAAGCCAGCAATCCGTTCGTAAAATAGACCCATTCACCGAACTTTTCGGTCAGAGGTTGTATAATAGTACATTATGCAACGAGCCTATAATGGCAATAATTAAGACTCGAGTATGTTTATAAAACGAGCCTATGCGAGTTTTATAATTTCCATACGAGTGTCTTAATTACCATTATAGGCGAGTTGCATACGACTGTTTATGTTCGACGATAATTATTATAACTATTTTATGTTCGAACATAAATATTCATAAATATATGTCGAAATTTCGCCAGTTTTATGTACTGAACAGAGCGCATGAGACGCAGAGAATGCCTTATATTTGACCATGGCCTCCTCGATTACCCTACTATGACACTAGGCCAGGCAGTGAATTTTAAATTAGAAGGCCGTGGAACTCAGCTCATATAATTATCTCATTGGTCACACAACTATTTCTTGAGCTCTGATTGGCGAGAGAAACTGTTTCATAATGAAAAATAGTGTTATAATGAGCCTCATTATAGTACAGTTTTCTGACATATAATAGTCAGGGTCGAACATAAATATATATATAGCATAATACGAGGCACGTCCAGAAAGTAAGTTCCGTTTGGTAATAAAATTATATTGTATACAGATACAGAAAAAATATTTATTGCACAACATTCTACACCTCTTAAACTACTTTTCCACGTAACTGCCGAACCTTTGCAGGCATTTGTCATAGCGTGGCACAAGTTTTTGGATACCTTCTTCATAGAAGTTTGCCGCCGACCGTAAACGAGAGTGAAGACTCCCCTGTAGGATATCCTACCCTTTGGCCACCACTGTTAGGCAAATTGCGTATGTGGTCAGGAGAACTCCTAAACATACGCAGTTCAGGTGCCCCCACAGATAAAAGTCTTAACGGATTGAGGTCTGGCGACCGTACAGGCAATGGAACGGGTCCTCTTCGGCCCAACCATCTGCCCTGGAAGATGAAGACGGTGAAGACAGACTAATGCCACGTGACTATGTAAGCCACACAGTGTGACTTTGTGGCAACGTCACACAAATAAACATGGCACTGACCTCAGAAAGAACGTAGGAACAAAAGGGGGAGAAAGGGAAAACCCAGTTCCGCCCAGTTACACCCGGGTTAGTCGACCATAACTGGTGCCAGAGTGAACACGAAACAGCTTGAAGTTCCAGTTAGGGAGACAACCGGATAAGTATCAGCCTGTATTATTACAGTATAACCATAGTTGATTTTGTATAACCATATTATAATCACCCCCAAACAGACAAAGTCCGGATTTTTATCACCATTTTAGTTCACCTAACATTAGATATACTACATTTAGCATACACCGACAGTTGCATTACCAACACTGCAACTAAATAATTGTACATATTGTATATATTTTTCACCTGTATTCTCAAACATAGATGTTATAGCCTAAGTGTAATGGATCTGATGATGATCGCTTGACGATCGAAACTGGTCATCCTAGTGTATTTATTAATTTCATGTAATTTATTTCAGGATTAGGGTGTAACCCAGCTCTATTTGGGTACATTCGTGTTCACCGACTGAAAAGCACCAAACTTTTGTTTACTTAGGCAACACTGAAAAATGGCTTCAAACTTCACAACACTGAATAATGTCTAGGATTAAAATGTAATGGCAGATCGTGAGTTGGATACTATAGAGTTAAGTAGCCCTCACTTGTCTACAGATCAAATTTAAATACGAGGAATTTTTAAGTGCCCTCGCATGCTCTTTAAACTCTATATTCAAGAAATTATAGTACTTACCTTTGGCAGCGGTTTAGCAGGCTTCACATGCATCCCTCCAACCTGTATCATAGCAGGTACTATGGGGCGAGGATTATCTAGACTAAAATGTGAATTGACTAATATGAGGCTGATATTTTTTTCCAACTCACTTAGTGGTGGTATGGACTTGGATAAATGCTCTTGAATATATTTATCTTGCAGAGGGAGGTGAATAAAATGTCTGCAAAGAAGAGTGTATCCTCCATGCAGGAAATTTTCTATCCTTTGAACGAAGTTCATATCTGATACATAAGGAAGTATGTAACTAGGAACATAGGCAGGATTATCAGGATTTCCAACAATTGAATTCATCCATGGTGCTACAGAAAATGCGGTCATAGCAATAACTGGTGGATTACCAAAGATTGGAACATATGCCAGAAAACAATCTGATAATGCAGCCTCTACTATTATGAGGTCAAAAGTTTCCTTAGTGGATAATTCCATTAATTGTTTTTTTAATCCTGTATTTTCCAAGCTGAATTTGCACACATCACTACCCCATTCAAAACCAAACATTATCATCTCCATGCTGCTTACTTTGCTAAACTCTTCATAATCATAAGAGCCAAGTATTTGTTCATAGAGTCCTTCTATAACAATGTCTCGATGGTTAGGCACAGGCTCTTTTTCACGGTCAGGACTGACTACAGTAACCTGATGGCCTTTAGCAGCTAAAGCCAGCATGAGGGAACGATTCCATATGTGGTGACTTGGTGATGGTGTACCCAACAATGCCAGTATTCTTGCTGACAATATTTGATTCATCTGACTAGTTGCAAACAATAAGAAGAACAATGCTTTTACATTGAACATTTTGATGTTCCAGGGTATAAACGTTGAAGTATTTTAATCTGTGATATATTATAACAAGAGAGAGAATGGTTATAAATGGGCTTATTCTTCAGTTACAAGCAAGAGGTGAGATCTGGATGTCCATCGGAAGAAGTGAGTCGAGTTTCTGCAATATCAGTGTAGCAATCTGCAAGAAAGAAAAGGTTCATAAATCATCATTGTTGTTGTTGTTGTTGTTGTTGTTTTATTTAGAAACTTTTACATTGTGATCAATTAGCCCTATGTATTTGGGTGTGCGTATGTAATTTGTCTGATAACCTGTGTTATTGTGGTTTCTGTAGAAGTGTGTGCATTTGTAACTGAGGTGAAGATTACGAAAGAGGACTTGTAGATCGCCCACGGGTGAAATATCTGCACCAGTTCTCTTCAGAGGCCACATGCATTTTTCTTTGCTGAGATCTCTAAATAAATTAATGAATGTCAATGGTAATACCTGATGTTGCTAATTATATGTAAATCCAGCTTCATATCAGTTACCGCCAGTTTAAGTATATCTTGAATCCACTCAACTGTCCCACCCATGCAGTTAGGTCAGTCTGAAAACTGAGCGATGTAAATAGAGTTTTGTCGCTACTCAACGTTATTGTAGAATACTGTAGACTGCAACTGAGAACTCACTGCATTGGCTCTTCTACCTAGGTACATCTTGACTTTATGTATTTCAGTTTGCCACTATCCTTAGACCATACACTCCACAAGTACCGTACTTGAAATGGTCCACCTGTTCCAGTTTATTTACTCTTACTACAACAACTACATAATAAATCTCTACGAAAGGACAAGCAAACACTAAACCATAATTTATTATTGAAGCGCAATGACAATCTGGCTTCCGGAATGTCCCATGTCCCGCTATAAATTATTATAAACATTAGGCCTAATAAAATCTAATAATAAATGTAAAAGAATAAAAATGACACCACATAATTTTCATGTTAAAAAATTGTTTAGATTATTTCCCCCTTAGAGTCACGCGGCTAGATCCAAATAGCCCCGCTGCTCTTTTGTAGAAGTGCTTTCGTTCAAGCTACACCCTGAGCCCCTGCATCTTATGCAAAACAAAAGCCGACGCGCAGTTGTGGTTGCATTTTGTCCTGCGGGTATTACAGTACAGTAGAGTTTCGATATTTCGACTCTCGATAGTATAAAATTCCCTCACATCTGAGTTGAAAAGTTTGAATTAATAAAAAATAACAATTCGTCAGTTTCAGTGCGCATAAGCTTGTTGACACAGACCTATCCCTCTCCGCCACTCCCTCCTTCTCGCCTACAATAGGCCTATTGTTCTCTCAAATTCCTCGTTAATGACCGATGACTCGAAAGTTACGCTGAACCACGCACCAACAATAAATTATTTATCTATGTTCGCTGTTGACCAATAGCATGCTTCCTCTATCACTCCACGTTAAGCCCTGATTCCGGCTCGCTTGTCAGGTCCCCAGTGTTGCACAGTTACATGCAGTTCTGTCCAGTCTCACTGCTTGCTCTCAGTGAGTACGGTGGAGAGTTGACAACGCTGTGCCTCGAGCTGGGAAAGCTCTGGCTCCACGCAGACACGGAATGTAAACATATCCGCCCAGTCAGGTTTCAAAAGTGAGCCGGTCATTAATTATGATGATGATGATGATATTTGTTGTTTTAAGGGGCCTAACATCTAGGTTATCATCCCTAATGGTTTGGGTGATCGTCAAGATGTAAATGAAAAGTAAACTATAACTAAAACTAACTTATACAGTATACTAGAAGAAGAAATGGAAAATGAAAGGAGAATATGGCAAATAAAGAACAGGGAGAAAATAAATGCCCTCAACCCTCGAAAATGCGGATTGAGGGACTTGGAAGGAAGGAGAGCCATGAAAGGCACATAGGAAAGTGAAAGAGGAGAGGGTCCACCACAGAGGTAATGGAAAAACGGGAGAAAACCGGATGTAATGATAAAAGGGGCTGACTTTACAAAAGGTCGCATAACAATTTAGCAAACATGTGGAGGACCAGACAATATCATTGTCACCAAGTAAGGAGGTCCAGGAAGGCATAAAGGACACAACACAAACAATAACTAATAATAAGATATATTATCAAATAGGTGGCACATAAAGTAAATATTCAAAGATGGCACACAAATATATGAGAAACACTGGCACAAATTTACACAATTGAAGAAACACTCGCATGGAATTAACACACGTAAGGCTTGAGCCTAAAACACATAAATTGTCTTGAACGTAGCTGCAGATCAGTACATCAAGGAGCGGCATGCAATACAAGGCGGTTCCAAAGAATGATATAGTTTAAATATGCAACACAAGTGGAGTTGCAACAAATAATGAAAAAACAGGTCGCATGGAACGAGAATGTGTCGTCGAACCAGGACTGACTTACAGTGATGCGCCGATACCGTAAGCCCAAAAATGAATTGTTAAATAAACAAATTATGTGTGAAACGCAGGAAGTCAAAGTAGTTGATGTCATACAAATACCGGGATATGCCAATCGCACGGTATTGTCACAATAGTAAAGTAGTTGAGCCCAGTGTCAACCTCCATTTCAGTGATGGTGCAGGAAGATAGTGCATGGCCTTGTAGCACATGCCTCAAGACAAACGATGAATTACATATCACACGAAACAAAATCATTATTCGTACGCGTGATGACAAATAGTTAGGCAGTAGATGAAGATCAGAGTTAAACATGTTACAACAAACTATCCGACGCCGCGGATTGAAGGATTCGTCAACATGTCGCGTAGCGATAACAAGCATGGTCTGATGAGACCGAAAATCACCAAAATGTCACTGCCCTAACAAAAATATGAATCATGTGCAAGGACATGATCACTAAGCACGGTTACTATGAAGATAGCACCAATTATAGAAGTGATTAACTGGATATTCGTCGATAGATCACAACCAGTGTCAAAGCACAACATTCTGTCATGGCTACAAGCTTAGAGACGAAGAAGAAAAACGTGATTGGTCGCTACAAACAGCAAGGAGGCCTCTGATAGGCTGAAATCAGCCAATCACAGCAGAGAGTTTAAAGACAAGTCAAAGAGAATACAAAGAGAAAGAAGAAGAATCAAAGTGGCCAACTTAGAATACCAAAATACCTTCTAAGCAAAAATATCCCACTGGAAATACCGGCAGTGGGAATACAACATGTAATCAAAACAAATGAATCATGACGACTAACCAACATAAACAAAACAAACTTGGCAATGAATAAATACAATGAAGACAAATAATAAAGATATGTAGAACCACACAGAGTGGAAACAAATAGGGATACACGAAACTGGTTTGCCAAGACAGTGGCCGAACTATATTGCCCGCACAGAAACAACAGGCAGGTTGTTTATGAGATACGAGGGTTTAGTTCTGCGGCAACAAGGGAGACACCTTGACGATGGGACGTTTCAAGAGTCCAGAGGTGGTGTGTAGAGAGACCACACGAGCTAGGCCATCCTTACCACAGTGAACCTCAAGAATGCGTCCAAGTCGCCAGTAAGTTGGAGAAACATTGTCATCCATAATAAGCACAAGCGTGCCAACCTTGAGGTTAGGAGACACACGGTTCCACTTGTGATGTTGTTGAAGGGAGAGTAAATGATCTGTGGACCATTTACGCCACAATGAAGTCATAATCTGTTGAAGTAATTGCCATCTAGACAACCTATTGATGGGCAATTCAGAAACGTCAGGAATGGGCTAGGCATTCAAAGGTCGTCCAACCAGAAAATGACCTGGCGAGAGATAGCACAAGTCAGTAGGATCCTCAGTCATAGGTGAAATGGGTCTAGAATTTAGAATGGCTTCAATTTGCACCACGAAAGTGGTCAATTCTTCTTATGTAAGTACTTGAGCCTTCATGATTCTTATTAAATGAGATTTCAAAGATTTGATGTTTGACTCCCATATTCCATCAAAATGCGGAGAACTAGGAGGAATGAAGTGCCACTGAATTAGTAGCTATGAGGTAGAATCTTGAACAACAGATTGAAAATCTGCAGAGGAGAGCAACGAACCAAGATCAGCAAGGTCAGACTGTGCGCCTTGAAAGTTGGTACCATTGTCGGAATACACTTGAGCGGGAACACCCCTTCTACTGCAGAAGCGAGTAAAGGCTACAACGAAAGCATGACTGGAGAGGGAAGTGACGACTTCAGTGTGCACAGCCTTCGTAACCATACAAACGAACATTGCGATGTAGGCCTTAGTAGAGACCTTTGACCTGGGGCCACCGTACCTGATAGTGAATGGACCACAGTAATCAACACCAACGTGATTAAAGGGAAAGGTTTGATGGAGGCGAACAGCTGGGAGTTGACCCATTAACTGTTCAGAAGGACGTGCAGCGTAGCGCACGCAAGTAACACAAGAGCGAGATAGGCTACGAACAAGTTTTCGTAGTGACGGTATCCAGAAGCGTTGTCGGATAGTCGCAATCACAACCTGGACCCCGCCATGAAGCAACTTTAAATGGGTATGTCTGACCAGGACTTTAGTGAAATGATGGTCATTGGACAAAAGTATCTGGTGTTTTGTATCAAATGGAAGGTCGGCCAATTCCAAACGGCCTCCCACACGAATAGTGCCATCAGAGTGAAGCAAAGGGTGCAAATTGCTGATGGTGGAAGTGGATGGCACTTGCTCATTCTTCATTAGAGCAGCAAGTTCAGTAGAGTAGCACTGAGCTTGAATCATTTTCACACATGTAAGTAGTGCAACATCAATTTCAATGGCAGTGAGTGGACCACTGATCCTAGTGGTATTTCTACAATTAGAGACAAACCTAATACAGTAGGCTATGACCCTCAACAATCTTGTGTAGGAAGAAAAATTGTTTAAAAAATCAATTTCAACAGGTTTAGATACATTTGCACACGAAATTCTACACTCAGGCAATTCGGACACAGGAGTGTCAAAGATATCTAAAGTACTGGAGCTTGTAAAGGCCTTCAACCATGCTGGACCATACCACCATAGCTGATTATTTTTCAATTCTGAGGGCATACAGCCTCGGGAAACTATGTCGGCTGGATTGTCACGGGAAGAGACATGTTTCCAGGCGCAGTGAACAGTAAGCCTTTGTATTTCAGCAACTCTATTGGCTACAAAGGTCTTCCATTTTGAGGGGGGCGAAGCCAACCAAGACAAAACAATAGTGGATCTGTCCAACAATAGACGGATTCAATAGGCAAGTTCAAAGCGGGTTGCACCTTTGCAAGCAATTTGGAAAGCAAAAGTGCACCACATAACTCAAGTCTGGGCAAAGACAACTGTTTTTAAGAGGAGCAACCTTCGACTTAGCGCACACAAGTGCAACAGGGACGATGCCGTTGGTATCAATTGACAATAAATAGAGACAAGCTCCATAGGCCTGCCGACTGCTGTCGCAGAAGCCATGAAGTTGCATAGATTTGATTTCTGAAGCAGGCTTAATCAAACGTGGAGTAGAAATCTCAGAAATCGCAGGTAAATTGCTATAAACATTCAGCCAAGCTTGCGTGATTTCCATTGGAATGGGGTCATCCCAACCGAGTTTGTGAATCCACAAATCTTGGAAGAGTATCTTACAAGTAACCACAATAGGTGATACTAAACCCAAGGGGTCAAAAATAGAGGCAACAATGGACAAAAATGAACGCTTAGTAAAAAAAATTGAAGTGTCACAGTTCACGATAGGTGACTGAATCCGCAACAAGTCATCGATAGGTTGCCAATAAAGTCCTAGCGACTGTTTCTCTACCATCGCCGAAACTACGGAGTTGTTTCTCTTGATGATCAAGAGGAATGTTATCTAATAGAGTCATGGAGTTTTAACTCCACTTACACAGTTCAAAACCACCTAATCTCAAAAGAAGGGTCAGTTCATCATACAGAATGAGTGCGTCATGCTCGGAATCACATCCCGAGATACAATCATCAACATGGAAGTCGTTTAAAACAATCTGAGTGGCAGCTGGAAAAGCTGTGCCATCAGTGAGGGCGAGCTCCTTTAGCACACGAGTGGCTAAGAAGGATGTTGGGGCAGTACCATATGTAACAGTGTTTAATTGATATTCTATCATTGGGTCTGAAGGAGAGTCTCTCCAAAATATTCTCTGTAAGTCACGATCTTCGTGATCTACAAGAATCTGTCTGTACATTTTACTCAGATCAGCTGCAAACGCTATCAAGTGAGTACGGAACCGAAGCAAAATAGAGAACAAGTCCTGCTGAATTACAGGGCCCACCAACAAGGTATCATTAAGGGAGCACCCAGACGTAGTAGCCATCGAAGCATCAAATACCACTCTGAGCTTTGTAGAAGTACTGTGCAGCTTGAAAACAGGATGATGGGGAATGTAGTAAACTTCACCATCAGTCGGGTGGGGGGCGACTTGCATATGGTTTAAGGCTAGATATTCATGCATGAATTCAGTGTATTCTAACCTTAACTCAGGGTTACGAGCCAAACGTCTTTCGAGAGAGTGAAAACGATTTAGTGTAGCGTAGCGAGAGGCACCTAGAGGCTCCGAGTCTACCTTGCGAGGGAGTCTAACCACAAATCTACCATCGTCTTGGCGAGTGGTAGTAGCAACAAAGTGTTCTTCACATATGGATTCGTCAACAGACAACACTGGGGTTTCAACTTCTTCAACGTTCCAAAACGCTTCCAGCTGTTGTTCTACATGAGGGCGTGAGAGTGTAAGTGCTGATACCACGTGCGTTGGTTGCGAGGTGCTTGCACTGGGCAGCCTCCCAGAAAACACCCAACCCACAGAGGTATTTTGAATGATGGGCAAATCACCAACTGGTATGATTTTACCAGGACATAACAGGTCAAAGAAATATTCTGCACCAAGAACAAGGCCAATAGGTTTAGTGCAATTAAAATCAGGATCAGCTAAATCAATATGTGATGGAATGTTCCATTCAGAGGTGTCGAAACCAGCAGCGGGTAGCTCAAGTGCAATATTGGGAACCACGAGACATTCAAGCTTAGCAGACCAATTAGTAGCACAGGCAAAAACGTTCACATCAGCAACAACAGTAGCAGTGCTTTGATTTTGACCAACACCGCGAATGTGTACCTTCATAGGTTTGGTGTGGAGTCTTAATTTCTTAATTAAGTGTGACGAAATTAAGTTACAATCTGATGCAGAGTCAAGTAGTGCAGTGACAGGTACACGTAAGCCATTGCCAGCTAATATATTCAACTTGGCAGTGGGTAATAGCGTCCTTGAAGATTGATTGTCACGAGCGACGTTACTGCAACTCGTGTTTACCACGTTAGCATGAGCTTGAGAAGCATCATTACTAGTGCCACTGGAGGGCTCATAGTGAAGAAGAGTGTGGTGTTTTCGGGAACAAGTGTTACAAGAGTACTTCGAACATTGATGATTAGGCTCGAAATTACGCAAACAATTGTAACATAATTTTCGAGACCTGACAAAATCCCATTTGGATGTGGACGAAAGTTTAATAAAGGTACCACATTTCGACAATTGGTGATCAATGCTCCTACAATATGTACAACGAAATTTGGGAGTAGTTAACATGGGTTTCTGAGGCGAATGACCTTCAGCTTTAAGTTTGGTTACAGCAGTATGTAATGCAGGCCTGGACCCATTCTTTTCAGTTATTTCCAGTACCTTGCATTTTTTCTCTAAGAAGCTAACCAAGTCCTGGAGAGTGGGAATTCTCCCAGAATCAACATGATTCTCCCATTCACGGATGCTATCATTATCTAGTAGCTCCAATATAAAATGTGACAATAACAAGTCTTGAAGGGAGACCCCGTTAAAGTCCAAAGCTTCTAACGCATTGACATGAGAAACAAAGTGGTCGATGATGGCACGCAAGGACACTGAACCATTGCCGTATGCAGGGGGCTTGAAAAGCTTGGTGACAAGGTTGTGCGCTATGAGCCTAATGATATTGTAACGAGTTGTCAGCAAGTTCCATGCGACCATAAAGTTTTCATCTGACACAGTGATTTTTTTAGGAGGAGCTTAGCCTCGCCACTAAGACTAGAATTAAGGTAGTAGAACTTAACAACATCAGAAAGGGCATGGTTATCAATTACTATGGCCTTGAAGCTATCTCTGAAATTCAGCCAGTCTGTGAAGTCGCCACTGAACTGCGGAATTTGAATTTCAGGCAACTTTATATGCGCTACAGCAACGTTAGCATTAGGAAATTGTGCACTCTGCAAATTATTCAAAGGGTTATCACTGTCTGTAGTGTTGGATTTTTTGAAATTGTCACAATGTAGTTTAATTTTAACCATCAACTCAAAATACTTATCTTCGAAGTCACAACGTTCGGCTGTTTCTTCGTCGATATTGTCTGTAATATCCTCTAAAGCGACTTGCGCTTCGTTATATTGTTTATAAATTTCCTCGCATTTGTGTTTGCGTAACACTAACATTTGATATTGCTCTTCTGTAATGTCCTGAAAGTTGCTAATTACTTTTTCTTGTGAGGTAAGCATGCCCTTAGCGACTGCACGCTTCCTAACTAAAAGTCGCTTTTGGGCATCCTCCATAATGACTTTAGGATTGCCCGCCTAGATGTAATTACCAGAGTTGCACACCTAACTAACACAACCAACCAACACCAAAAATAAACACTGAGACAATGGTCTCGATTAAGTTGTAAACAAACATCTGAACATAGAATAATGTATTGTGTCCTTGGGAAGTTAATGGGAACGTATACAATGTTAATTTATGGCCTTCCTGGTGAAATAGCAAGAAACAAGGGCCCAACATGGCCAAAACAAAGCTTAATAATTCAAAATAATAAACAGCTCAATATCCGGCCCGGAGAGGACCAAATAATGTATTGACCAACGCGGGAAGTCAACAACCCACCAAGAGTATTCTGGTAATAGCGGACATGTATAAGGGTTTGTTGGCCAAAGCATTAGATAAAGATGTAATGATAAAAGGGGTTGACTTTACAAAAGGTCGCATAACAATTTAGCAAACATGTGGAGGACCAGACAATATCATGGTCACCAAGTAAGGAGGTCCAGGAAGGCATAAAGGACACAACACAAACAATAACTAATAATAAGATATATTATCAAATAGGTGGCACATAAAGTAAATATTCAAAGATGGCACACAAATATATGAGAAACACTGGCACAAATTTACACAATTGAAGAAACACTCGCATGGAATTAACACACGTAAGGCTTGAGCCTAAAACACATAAATTGTCTTGAACGTAGCTGCAGATCAGTACATCAAGGAGCGGCATGCAATACAAGGCGGTTCCAAAGAATGATATAGTTTAAATATGCAACACAAGTGGAGTTGCAACAAATAATGAAAAAACAGGTCGCATGGAACGAGAATGTGTCGTCGAACCAGGACTGACTTACAGTGATGCGCCGATACCGTAAGCCCAAAAATGAATTGTTAAATAAACAAATTATGTGTGAAACGCAGGAAGTCAAAGTAGTTGATGTCATACAAATACCGGGATATGCCAATCGCACGGTATTGTCACAATAGTAAAGTAGTTGAGCCCAGTGTCAACCTCCATTTCAGTGATGGTGCAGGAAGATAGTGCATGGCCTTGTAGCACATGCCTCAAGACAAACGATGAATTACATATCACACGAAACAAAATCATTATTCGTACGCGTGATGACAAATTGTTAGGCAGTAGATGAAGATCAGAGTTAACAAACTATCCGACGCCGCGGATTGAAGGATTCGTCAACATGTCGCGTAGCGATAACAAGCATGGTCTGATGAGACCGAAAATCACCAAAATGTCACTGCCCTAACAAAAATATGAATCATGTGCAAGGACATGATCACTAAGCACGGTTACTATGTAGATAGCACCAATTATAGAAGTGATTAACTGGATATTCGTCGATAGATCACAACCAGTGTCAAAGCACAACATTCTGTCATGGCTACAAGCTTAGAGACGAAGAAGAAAAACGTGATTGGTCGCTACAAACAGCAAGGAGGCCTCTGATAGGCTGAAAGCAGCCAATCACAGCAGAGAGTTTAAAGACAAGTCAAAGAGAGTACAAAGAGAATACAAAGAGAAAGAAGAAGAATCAAAGTGGCCAACTTAGAATACCAAAATACCTTCTAAGCAAAAATATCCCACTGGAAACACCGACAGTGGGAATACAACATGTAATCAAAACAAATTAATCATGACGACTAACCAACATAAACAAAACAAACTTGACAATGAATAAATACAATGAAGACAAATAATAAAGATATGTAGAACCACACAGAGTGGAAACAAATAGGGATACACGAAACTGGTTTGCCAAGACAGTGGCCGAACCAATGTTCGCTGTTGACCAATAGCATGCTTCCTCTATCACTCCACGTTAAGCCTTGATTCCGGCTCGCTTGTCAGGTCCCCAGTGTTGCACAGTTACATGCAGTTCTGTCCAGTCTCACTGCTTGCTCTCAGTGAGTACGGTGGAGAGTTGACAACGCTGTGCCTCGACCTGGGAAAGCTCTGGCTCCACGCAGACACGGAATGTAAACATATCCGCCCAGTCAGGTTTCAAAAGTGAGCCAGTCATTAATTATGATGTTGATGATGATAATTGTTGTTTTAAGGGGCCTAACATCTAGGTTATCATCCCTAATGGTTTGGGTGATCGTGAAGATGTAAATGAAAAGTAAACTATAACTAAAACTAACTTATACAGTATACTAGAAGAAGAAATGGAAAATGAAAGGAGAATATGGCAAATAAAGAACAGGGAGAAAATAAATGCCCTCAACCCTCGAAAATGCGGATTGAGGGACTTGGAAGGAAGGAGAGCCATGAAAGGCACATAGGAAAGTGAAAGAGGAGAGGGTCCACCACAGAGGTAATGGAAAAACGGGAGAAAACCGGACCCAGCTCAGGAATCCCTCGGGGTCACCAACTCCCGAACTCACCAGCCGTGAGCCCCTGATGGTGTAGCAATATCCAGGGTGAAGCAGGAGTGGTGGGTCTACATACACCCTGCCTCCATGAGGGCCTTGAGCAGAAGGCAGGAGATAACATGAAAACAGAACGAAGGTTGACCCCTCGCAGAAGGAGGGTATCAGAAAAGTTGAGACAAGGGCCAATTAAGGCGGGAAAGGAAGAGACTCCCTAGGCCTTGGATACCCTACTACCGTCTGGGTCTGAAGAAAACAAGAGTTGACCAAGTGAGGTCGACAGGAAAGAAGACGGAGTGGAGCCTGGCACAAGTAAGTGGAAGCAATGCCGGACTCAGCTGCGGTCCCGTGGTAGCCAACCCACGTCCCACTAGATGTGAACCCCTGGGGGGTCATTAATGAAACGTATCGTTCGTGCACGAGGCTGTTAATGTTTTGATTTTATTCACTATGAGTGGTGACAAAAATGTAATTTCGTAAATCCGAGTTTTTCTATAGTTCAAGGTAGTCTAGGTCCCGTCCACCTCGATTTACCGAGACTCTACTGTAATATTTGTTGTAGACCATTATTATTATATTAAACGGATTTTAAAAGTTGTATAAATCTGTCGTTACCTGGTTCATAGAGTAAAGGGAGGCAGTTCATGACGAGGATTTCAAGGTCATAATCACGCCACCGAAGAATAAAAGAGTCCTAAGACAATGGAGAACAGCCTTGCCCTCAAAATCTCTAATAGTAGAGTAAATTATACTAACTCGATGTTTCATTCAAAGTGCTTCCAGGGGCATGAGGAGTGAAAAGAGCAGAGTGCAGTCGACAGAGAGTAGGCCTACGCTGTTATTGAGAAAATAATTGTAGGCCTAAACTTCTTGGTGAAAATAAATACAAATAACGAATAGCCCTGCTCTTAAAGAAATATTTGCAATAGTAGGGAATAGAAGAACTATTAAAATCGGTCGGTTGAAACGTCAGAAATAGCCATTACAAATAGTTGAAATATAATAGTTAAATATAAAGAAACTGTATTGGTAGTTTTGAACAGAATCGTGTACCGTACTTAAAAATTACACGCATTTTGTGCAACTACGTACCGTTTGGCAACTCAAGCCACGAATGGAAGAAGAAAATAAAACCGAAAAAATCGGGGGGAAAATCCAACAAATCACAGGAGGATGCCAAGCAAACTGCTATACTTATTATCTGAAAATACTTTGTCCTATGTCCGTGACGCCGTTTTGGAAAATCTTACTCACAAGTTGTTGTGGGATAGATCAGTTATTACTGATGAAACTAGACCAGGAAACCGGCCAGATGCCGTTCTAATGGACAAAGTGCGGAAGACTACATGCGGAACAACAAAGTATACAATATTTTCATACATGCATTTAGATATTTCTTAACCACTCGTCCTTTCACTCACGGAACAGGGTACACTTAGCCTCGTGTAGCAAAAACTGAGAAGAGCTGGGTTCGATTCCAACCACAGTCATCCCATTCCTGTTTGTTTTCCGTGGTTTCCCCCAGTTCTACTCCAGGCAAATGCTGGGATAGTACCTAACTTAGAGCCACGGCCGCTTCCAACCCAAATCCTACCTCAATTACAAACACACACACTAGTATAGATCGATTCCTACCTAGCCATTCTGGAAGTGGTTTTCCGTGGTTTCACACTTCTACTCCAGGCCAATACCGGGATGGTAGGCTACCTAACTGAAGACCAGAGCCGCTTCCTATCCAAATACTACTTCAATTACAAATACACACACTAGTACAGACATCACAGTGACACCGTTTATCAGACAAATTCTACACATGCCCAAGTATACGGGGCCACATGACGGCGATGTCGCAATGCCTCTACAACTATCAACAACAAACAACAAATAGAAACTATAAATAGAAACGGACATTAACAAAATAGTGTTGGCAACATTCATATCTGAAGTTCGTTACAATAGGTAATAAATCACATTGTTGACATACTTAAACACTATTAATAATAATCTTCTTCTCCTCCTCAACCGCTAGGTTGGTGGGTAACATGCATGTCTTCCAAAACGTCTTCTTTCTCTGGCCTGTAGTTTCAAATGGCAATAAGTGTGCTTGCCTTTAATGCTGTCTATAAATTGAGTCCTTGGTCATCCTCGACTCCTCTTTCCTTCTAGCTTCCCTTCGAAGAGTGTGGTGCACCAGTCAGAATGACGAATCAAATGGCCAACAAAACTATTCCTTCTTCTGTTTAAGGATTCAACCAAGGTACGTGTCTCCTTTGCTCTTTTGAGAACATTCTCCAAGGTATCTTTAATAGTGGTCGCCAGCACCACATCTCGAATGCCCTAAGTTTTGATACATCTTCTTGTCGCAGAGTCCATGTTTCAGAGCCATAACTTGCAATACTCCATACAGAACTTTTCACGAAGTGTTTTCGCTACTTAACAGTCTTGGATGTTATTTAAGACTTCTTTTTTGAGGAGGTTTCTTTTGCCTGTGCGATTCGAGCATAATAATAATAACGGACACCATACGTAAAAGAAGACTCTCCTTGTATGACCATTTAACACTAATGAGCTCCGGAAGATTGTCCAATCTGTGCCTACTTTGTGGAAAAGAAAACCAAAGGGAAATACAGAGTTTTCGGCCAAAACCCATATTGAAAACCGGCAAGAAGTGGACGAGAAGAAGCTCACCGAAGAATGCGCGAACACTGGGCCAATGTGGAAGAACGAAGGAAAAGGGATTTAAAATAACGAGGTCCATAGAAAACCGAAATGATTATTTAAAAAAAACAAGTAGTTCCGTGAAGAACTATACAGCCTATTTTCATATATCCTACTCATGTTAACTGCCACTATGAACATGCAAAATTTCAGTTTGATTGCTGCAATAGATTCGTAGATATTGAGAACCGACTAAATATTTCGGATGGTCGCCATGTTGGATTTTATATATGTAGGTCCTAGAGTTATGCACTGTTACATGAAGATTATTGTGTACGTGTAGCATTCAAATTTCAATCGCATGATTAGGACACTAGAAGTAACAAGGAGATTTTAAAATTTCGCACAGCTGCCAACTTGTGGTTATGGAAACAATTAAAATAAATTAGATGCCAGTGGATTAACATTCGTATAAGGATTTACTGTGCCACGTTTCACTGCACTAGGTTGGTTAAATTGCGAGAATCGTCCATGTGAATATTTATACTTCGCGTCGCCGCCATATTGGATTTGTGATCACCAGGTTATTTAAAGTCCTATAGGTGAACTTATGTTTATAGCGCCTATGAACATAAAGAAATTCAGTTTGATTGCTATAATAGATTCGTAGATATTCAGAGCCGTCTAAATATTTCGGATGGTCGACATGTAGGATTGTTAAATGTATAGGCCATAGGGTCATGCACCATTAAAGGAAAATTATTGCGTAGGTTCATTATTCAAACTTTCACTTCTATCGCATGATTACGACACAAGAAATAAAAACTTAATTTTAAAATTCGCACAGCCGCAATTTTGAGGTTATGTAAACAATTGAACAAAATTGGATACCAGTGCATTACAATGTGTATAAACATTTCCTGTGCCAGATTTCATTGCGTTTGGAACATTAAATCGCGAGAAAGGTCTATTTAAAACTCTCATATTCGCTTGGCCGCCATGTTTGTTTTGTAGTTAACTGGTTCTTGAAAGTCTTACAGATGATATTCCAGTAGTGCCCTTAATCTCCGTACAAAATTTCAGGGTGATACCGCTAATAGTTTCAGAGATATAGAATGCCGGTGAAATATTTCGCACATCCGCCATCTTGTGGTTATGTAAACAATTGAACGAAGTTTGATGTCGGTGCATTACAATGTGTATAAACATATACTGTACCAAGTTTTATTGCGTTCGGTTGGTTAAATCGCGAGAAACATCTAATTAAAGTCGCAAATTCGTGTGGCCGCCATGTTGGTTTTGTAGTTACCAGATTTTCAATAGTCACATGGGTGAACTTCTACTAGTTCCCTTTATCACCGTAAAAATGTCCAGGGTGATATCGGGAATAGTTTCGGAGATATTGAACGCTGGTGAAATATTTCGCACAGCCGCCATGTTGGATTGGTGAGACGTAACAAAATTTGAAGGGCACGGTCGGGGTAGCCCGGAGTAGTGCTATGAACTTACCGAGTTTCATTGAAATCGCTCCAGCCGGATAGAAGTTATTAGGGGAGACACACACACCTCACACACACACACGCACACACAGACACACGGACAAAAGGTGATCTCATGAGCCTATTTTTTCAAAATTGAATATAGGCTAATAATTCTAACGCAACATGTATAGAAGTAGCCTACTATAGACCAAGTAGCGATAATATCTGTAAATACAGTAAGTTACTGTCTGTAGAAAGTGAAACACTCACAGAACAGGGGTCGTGTAGGCCTGCGGTACCATACTAAGTGATTGAAATCGCAGAGAGATGGCGTGCACATTGGACCACCAGTGCCCTCTATCGGCGTGGGGCCGTCATACCAAGTGGAAACGTGTAAGCAAGTGCAACGATGCCTCGCCGACATCACAGGGTGGACTATCAGCATGTGAGTGCGGTTGAACGGGGCAGAATGCTTGGGCTCCGGGAGGCGGTTCTGTCCTTCCGGGACATTGCGGCTCGTACAGGGCACGCTGCGTCAACAGTAAGGCGTATGTGGATCCAGTGGAAAGAGGAGGGCCGTACACAGCGACGACAGGGTACAGGACGATGCAATTTGACCACATCGCGAAACGACCGCCATCTTCTCCGCATGGCCGTATCGGACAGAACAGCATCGTCCTCGGTGTTGGCTCGATTTTGGAGCACTACAACGGGGGTGGACATGTCTGCGTCAACGTTGCAGCGCCGTCTTTTGAGGGCTGGACTGGTAGCACGCATGCCACTGCGTCGGCCCATTGACTGGGAACCACCGACACCTCGGACTACAATGGGCACGTGCACGCCGACACTGGCAGACTGATCGGCGAAATGTAGTGTTTTCGGACGAGTCCCGCTTCAACCTGTCCTACAGTGATGGCTGCATACGCGTTTGACGCCGCCGAGGAGAACGCAATCAGGCAGACTGTATGGTTGAGCGGCATAGCGGACAAACACCAGTTGTAATGGATAGAGGCGCAATTGCCTATAACGGGCGATCGCGCCTCGTACGTCTTGCGGGCAATCTGAACAGTGACCGCTACATCAGGGAAATTTTACAGCCCGCGGCACTGTCCCTCTTGCAGGCCGTTCCACAGGCCATATTTCAGCAGGACAATGCCCGCCCGCATGTGGCGAGGAATGTGCAAGTCTTCTTCGCAAAACGACGGATACCTCTGCTTCCCTGGCCTGCCCGTTCGCCTGACATGTCGCCCATAGAACATGTCTGGGATATGGTCGGTCGGCAACTAGTTCGTTCAGGTACAACTGCCGCCACTGTTGATGCTTTGTGGACGTGCCTACAAACCGCGTGGAACGGTATTCCCCAGCTGCGTATTCAAGCGCTGTATGATTCCATGCCACGACGTCTAGCAGCCCTGAGTGCAGCACGTGGTGGCGCGACGCCGTACTGAAGTTCGACCGTCAACGGGCATTTACCGGACTGTCATCCTAATCAGTAATGTATTGTCATGTCCCTAATCTGCGGTATAAAGTGCAATGTGGTCACATCTCTTGTTCTTGGTGTTTCACTTTCTACACACAGTATCGTATGTTTGTAAGTGTAAACATATCTGCCGTACCTTATCTAAGCCGAGGTGAACAAGATCTGATGATGATTGCATGACGATCGAAACATGTCATCCAATTAATTACTCCCCCCCGTGTTTGCGTGTTAAATATGTCAAGTAGTCCACCTCGTTGCGTAGTGGATAGCACTCTTGGCTGTCTCCTCGGAGGTCTGGGTTCGATTTCCGGCTCTGTCAAGAAATTTAATTGTGGTCTGGGAGCTGGAGCGGGGTACACTCAGCCTCGTGAGTCAAAACTAAGAAGAGGCGGGTTCGAGTCCCATCTCAGTCATCCTGGAAGTGGTTTTCCGTGGTTTCCCATTTCTACTCCAGACAAATTGGGGATGGTTCCTAAATTAAGGCCACGGTCGCCTCCTTCCCATCCTCATCTGAATTACAAATACTAATACAGCCATCACATTAACACAGGTTATCAAACAAATTCCACACACACCCAAGTACACGCGGCTACATGACCACAATGTCGCAAAGCCTCTAAATGAATCAATAACATGTTTCATGTAATATTTCTTTCAGGTGCTTAAATATTATTGTACTCCCCGCCTAATATAATTGGGCACAATAGTATTGACCGACTGAAAAGCATTATATAATAGATTGACCCTCATAATCGAGAGCAATGAACATTGACATTAAATTTATACAAGAGCAAACAATAAACAACACTTTTTTAGATACGGTGTTAACCCATTAATGCCCGGATAAAAATAATTCTTCCAAATTCTTCGAAACTCTCACTATTTGGTCAGGTGTGAAATAGGAGCAAAATATTTTAAATCTTTGTAATTCCGGAATTACGCACCTGAAAGAAAGCCTATATCTCTTCAGACACCAATAAAGGCTAATAAAATAGCATAATTATGTCAATATATATTATTGTCTACCATTCTTCACAACAATTAGAAGATTAGTCCTAACAATAAGCTCACAATAATTACCATTCTTGATCATAATTTTCGGCAATTATTGACGAAGTTCAAACAGCTCTGTCGTAAGAGAGACAAAGTGTTCACAACACAAAATCATATAGAGGGCAGCAGATATTCTGATGTGACTCGCTCAAATATATATATTGGTGATATTTATCAATAGAAGAAGTAGAACACGAGATTCCTAATTTGCGGGGGTTGGGGCAATTCTGCATTAATTGATATCATATTAATTTTGGGAACATACTGCATGACGTGAATTTGTTGATAAATGAAAGTATAACAGTAATGGAATGATGGAAGAAAACAAAATTATATTCGACAAATAAAATATGAGAACACTAGTCAGAAAGTGCATTACATCACACATTCTGTTGAGCTAACCAGGGCTATGACATGAGTGCAATTGTATGTGCTCTTACCTTCATTGCCGTAGTGAGTGATTTCCATTTTATTTGGTATGATTTAATTCCAAGTAATATGTAATCTTGCAGTATATCTTCTGTATACTATTACAATAATCCACTTTCAATCACCTCGCCTCTGTTAACACATATCGTATATCATTGCGCTCCATAGAATACCAACACCAACCAAGGACACGGGTAACATAACCAAAAGTATGCGTAATTCCATAGACTAAAAGGTTCGTACACAGCCATCTATATCATACACAATTTCCAATCTATAACGCATTAGTTCGACATGGTCCGTATCGCTACTTAATGCCAGTTGAAGTACATCGAGAGCTGCTAAGTAACAGCGGATCCAGTCTTCCAATAAGTGCCCCTTCAGACGAGGCCACTTAGCAGCGCTGCTACGTGGCGCGTTGGTGGCGCTTCTACCAAGCGTTAGTGGCGCTTCTATCAAGCGTTAGTGGCACGTTGGTGGCGCTTCTACAGAGCGTTAGTGGCGCTTCTACCAAGCGTTGCTCTGTTTTCCAGTAAACATGGACTTACAAGGTGATATAATTCTTGCCATGCTCCTCATACGGAGGAGAGACTTAAACGGAAAACAAGAAGATTCTGGGTGCATCCATTGGTTTTGGAAAGGCAGAATCGAGGACTGTTCTACACCTTATTCGATGATCTACAACAGGATGACGAAAAGTTCTTTGCGTACTTTCACATGTCCAAAAAATCATTTTAAAATCCTTCTTGTCATATAACTACTCCGAGTGAAAGGAATGCCTTCATATCAATGACGTTACACACCGTAGTGATGCTTTCTTCATCATGAACTCAAGCCCATCAGTCCATAGCCTGGCTGTTTATTGAAAATCCCTAAATTTGCACTTTCCGACTAAAATTACATAATTTAAAACGTACTTGTCCCTTTTGGTTGGTTGGTTGGTTCCTTAGTTTAGGGGCTGCGACAACGCGGTCATGTAGCCCCGTGTACTTTGGGTGTGTGTAGAATCTGTCTGATAACCGGTGTTAATTGTGATGACTGTATTAGTGTGTGTATCTGTTTTTTAATTCAAGTAGGGACTGCAACTTTGAATTTTCAAATAGTTTCTACTTTTGCCGCCAAACGCCACCGTCAACGACTACTAGGCCTAGTTCAGAACTAGCTACTAGACGCCACCGCAGTCGGCTCTTGGCAACGAACGTAGCAACCAAAGAGCGTTGTTTACATTCTTAACCTATCCAATTTAGTTTCACACAGGTGTAATTAGTGGAAAGATCTTTAACATGCCATAAATCTATGACATGGGACCGCCGGCTTTACTTCCCCTCCGAAGGAAGGCATACTGAGGGATTTTTAACGCTCTTAAAAAATCCGACGGCTTCGGCCGGGTCTTGTCCCTTTTACTTATAACTAACATAATATATGAAACCATGACGCAAACAACCATAAATGAAAAAGTGAATTACTTGATATAAAGATGACATAACGTAGTTAGACTAAAATAATAATAATAAATGATGAGGAGTGTCTGTGCAGATCTAAGATCTGTCACAGAACGCCCCCCTATGGTTGAACGACATGCATATGAGAGAAAAGCATACAACTTAAAACTAGTGTGAGGACACTCTTCATCATAAAACATTACAAAAATTATGTACAAAACAAAGCATGATAATATACAAGCTATTCATAATGTTGAATTTTGGGCTTATGCCGCGTTTATTATATTAAAATTCGACGCGTTTCGAAAGAAACCATGCCTTTCTTCGTCAGGAATAATCTGGAATACGACAATGATTGCTAAGAGAAAGCAACAAAGAACATATAGAAGGTGCCCAAAGATGGACGCCATTATAGCCCCATGTTAGGGACAACGGAAAGCAGCAGTGAATTACTTTCTCAGGGTTCTGATAATAGGTAGCCAGGATTCACTGAGACTGTAGCCGGTGTCGCGGTTGAAATTATCTGGGTGTTTACGTATTTCAACCGCCTCCCTGATGATTCTGGGACGATATTGCTTTATACGGGCAAGAACATCCACTCCTTGGAACATGTTAGGGGCTATAATGGCGTCCATCTTTGGGTACCTTCTATATGTTCTTTGTTGCTTTCTCTTAGCAATCATTGTCGTATTCCAGATTATTCCTGACGAAGAAAGGCATGGTTTCTTTCGAAACGCGTCGAATTTTAATATAATAAACACGGCATAAGCCCAAAATTCAACATTATGAATAGTAACACGGGCCGTGAAAGTCTAAATGACAATATTAGAAACCTCTATGAGGAGGATATTTTTCGACTGATGTCTAGATTTAGTAGGTTACGACGCAAGAAGGTGTGTCTTATCTCTCCACTCACTTTTCTCCTAAGATGCCGGGATCATGATATTCTACCGAATTTTGTTATGTTGAAGCATACCTTCAGAACACTTAAGGCAACGAGAATCTATCGTCGTGCAAGCAAGGCGTTATTGATAGAGAGGTTACAGCATACACGTAAGCAGTTGGATTTTATTTCGAGGGAGTTACTACAGCTACATCTACGCCTCTCGAACTTCGTAAGTGAGGAATTATGGAAGATCTTTGATCGTATTTCTTCAGTGCAAGCTAACAGCGTTCTAGATCAGGCGAGGGCAAGACATATTTCCAAATATGATAGGTTATGTCAGATGCAGAAATCTCAAGCCATTAGACTTGATGCTAACAAGGTTGTCGTAAATTTTTCCAGCATGCCCCTAAATGATACCCAACAGGCAGTTCTCGCTAATGGTCTCAATTTTGCTGTAGCGCCTAGAAGAATTCCTATTGAAGAACTTATTACATCTGTAGAATCCTCGGTACATCACCTCACACCTGAAGAGGCCGAGGAAGCCAGACAAGAATGTTCCCGAGTTCTCAAGAACGCTAAGCCACCTAACACCAACTTAAAACAGGCGAAAGCCGGGCACTTAAAGATCTAGGGACAATTCTGATATTATCGTTCTCCCCGCTGACAAGGGTAACGCGACAGTGGTGTTGGATAAGGTTGATTATGATTCCAAGATCTCGTCTTTGTTATTAGATCCTGTATATAGGATTAATAGTCGTGATCCTACTACTCGCTACTCAAATGTCACCGTCAAATTGATCAAGCAATCATCTATTCCAGCGGATGCAGCGAAGACTCTCCTTCCAGGGGATGCTATTCCTCCGAGACTCTATGGTCTTCCTAAAATACATAAATAAGATGTTCCTCTTAGACCTATTGTTAGTACGATTGGTTCTCCTACATATGCCCTTTCCAAATACTTAGGTAGACTACTTCAGCCGCTTCTGGGTAACACGCCTTCGTACATTAAGGATTCCACACACTTCGTGGAAAAGTTGAAAGCTATAACACTTCAGCCGGGTGATATCCTAGTGAGTCTCGACGTGGTGTCTCTGTTTACGAGAGTACCTATTGATGGTGTTATGTCTCTCATTAATGGCTTTTTTCCTGAAGACATCACAAGGCTTTTTTTTTTATCACTGCATGACCTCCTCCTACTTTCTATGGAATGGGAATTTTTATGAGCAGACTGATGGTGTGGCCATGGGTAGTCCTCTCTCTCCTGTTGTGGCTAATTTCTTCATGGAGAACTTTGAAGAGAAAGCTTTGTCGTCGGCTCCTTTCAAACCGAAGATCTGGTGGCGTTATGTGGATGACACGTTCGTTGTTTGGACGGAAGGTGAGGAAAATCTTAGCCATTTCCTGGATCACCTTAATCTCCAGCACCCTTCTATTTGTTTCACCATGGAAAAGGAATCTGACGGCAAAATACCGTTTTTAGATGTTCTCGTTACCAAGAAAGAGGATGGATCTTTAGGACACAGCGTTTTTCGTAAGCCAACACACACCAATAGATATCTCCACGCAAGTTCTCACCATCACCCTGCCCAGAAACATGGTATCCTTACAACTCTAACTACCCGGGCTAGGAGGATTTGTGAAGTGTCTTCTTTACAAGAAGAAATTAATACCTTGCGAACCACCTTTGAGAGCAACGGTTATAGCAAGGCTTTGATCTCTACGGTTCTGAAACCAACAAATAATAATAGGACGTCAGTTGAGAAAAGAGATGTAAGAGGAACTGCTTACCTACCTTACATACATAACACGACGGATCGTATGGCTAAAATCCTACGTCGGTACAACATACGGACTGTATTTGGAACTTCTGTTAAGATTAGGCAACTCCTGCGACCAACTAAGGACAGTTTGCCTAAATTGCAACAACAGGGTATCTACAGAGTTCCCTGTACTTGTGGCAAGGTTTACATCGGGCAGACTTCGAGAACAATATGCACTCGCATTAAGGAACATAATACATGTATCAGGCTCATTCAACCTGATAAATCAGCTGTTGCCGATCATGCATTAACACCTGGCCATGATGTCATGTTCCAAGGAGTGGATGTTCTTGCCCGTATAAAGCAATATCGTCCCAGAATCATTAGGGAGGCGGTTGAAATACGTAAACACCCAGATAATTTCAACCGCGACACCGGCTACAATCTCAGTGAATCCTGGCTACCTATTATCAGAACCCTGAGAAAGTAATTCACTGCTGCTTTCCGTTGTCCCTAACATGGGGCTATAATGGCGTCCATCTTTGGGCACCTTCTATATGTTCTTTGTTGCTTTCTCTTAGCAATCATTGTCGTGTTCCAGATTATTCCTGACGAAGAAAGGCATGGTTTCTTTCGAAACGCGTCGAATTTTAATATAATAAACACGGCATAAGCCCAAAAATCAACATTAGGAATAGTAACACGGGCCGTGAAAGTCTAAATGACAATATACAAGCTATTCATTGAAATTACTCCTTGTGAGTAGTCCATGTAGCACTCAACTTAGTAAGTGGGGTTATTCAGGGCAAACACCACAGGCCTCTTATTCTTGGTGGCCGTAACACTAAGAATTTCTGGACTGTATCCACCTCCAATTGTTGCAGCACTAATAATGACACCGGGCTTGACTGTTTCGACAATCTCCTTTAGTTTCTAGATAAGTACATGATACTTGGCATATTGATCCTCATGTCCCGTCACAACTCCTTCAGGTCTGTCATACACAACGAGACCCTTGGACTCCTCCATCCAAATCTTCTCTCGAGCATCCTCTTCTGAGGTTCCCTCATTCATCATAGCCTTGTCACACGGTACTCCAGTACCCAAAGATACCTCATCACCTCCTTGAATATCATCATAGAATGTACAGTAACTGTTACGATACATCTCAAAGAGGCGGAAAGCATTGCTGTTGACAAAGTCTTCAAACTGAACCAATATTATCAATACATATACCGAGCCACTCATTTATACATGTATATATAATAGATATCACTCACTAATTTGATGAGCATGATTCTATACGCCCTGATTGGACTTTGCTGTATTGAGGCGCAATATGTTAACTGTGACAGTTTATATATATAAGGTTTCCTCGGAAAAATACCATTATAGAACATGTGATGTAATGGTCCTAGGATACATATTTCTTCAAGTTATAGATGTTATATGTTCCCAAAATAGAACCATCCTGATTCTGCAACGAATATGCACACTTCCCTATTCGTTTTACAACAGTAAATGGACCCTGATATAAAAGAAAGAACTTACTAATCTGGTTAGCTTCAAAAGATGAAGGATTCGGTCTCATATTCAACAGCCTAGCATCAATGCACAGTCTAACAGAATCATCCTTCTTCGGAATCACAACAAGAGGATTAAGATACTGACTACTCGAAGGTTCAATAATGTTATATTCCAACATAATGTTAATCTGATCCTCAACAGCACTAGCATATTTTTGGGCAATAGGATACCTCGGCCCAACAAATGTCGATCTGTCATGAACATCAAATGTATGTTGATATAAGTGTGTTACACCAGGTTTGTCACTAAAAACCTCCTGATATTTAATTAATAATGAAGTGCCGTACTCTTCTCCTCATCTAACTCACATTCCTTAACAGATTGCTCAATATCTCCCACAGGATCAGATATAACAGTTCCTACTCGGCAACTGATAATTTCAGTAATGTCACAAATATTATTCTCGCTCATCAAGTTTACATTAGTGTCCTCAGTTATTAAACAAACCTTATGCTTATTATAATTATCGCCTATATAATACTTTAACTTCACCTCATGATTGATCTGACCCCAAGATAAACAAACATTACCTAAATGGAAATCAATCTTAGCTCTATGCCTTGTTAACCAATCTATACCCAAAATTATGTCGTATACTAGGTTAGGAACCACCAAACAAGGTTGGCTAACACATTCAGACATAATATTAATAGGCATCGCAATTTGTTTACTTACTCTCTGTGACCTATTACCCTCAGCAGTAACAATAAAAGTACTGCGTACCGGGATCTCCTCAATGCGTTGACTTGGCCTAAATTCTTCACTCAACTTAGCATTAATGCAAGATCTCTCGCCGCCAGAATCTAGTAAAGCTTTAACCCTCTTACCCCATATCTCAATCTCAATCACCGGTGTAACAACTTCACTATTAACTTCATCATGATTGCTATTTTTAAGGTCACTAAATAATTCATCTCGCAGATCTAAGTCAATCACCTTAGAATCAGTCTTAATAATACAGCTACGACACGAACTCTCCTTGGATTGTCTCCCTGACCTTACTGAGCAGTCCAGTTGGAGTTTAAATTGCTAGGTCCAGGTTGTTGTTGCTGTTGGTTTCCTTCACATTGCCTATCTCTCTCTGATGCCCGGAAAGCTTGCTGCTGATTATTACCTCTATCAGTCGACTGACTACGCCCCCAATTTCCTGAATATTGCTCTTGTCTATTATTTCTAAAACCATTATTACGACTATTGTATCCTTGTTTGTTGCACTGATTGTTCCGATTGTCATGGTTTCTCTGATTATTCCCTAGTTGGCTACCCTGATGGTTCCTATTCGTTCTCTCCATATCCCTATTTACTACATTCCCTTGATGTCCTAATTCACTATTTAGCATGTCAATGCTCTCTAACAAAGATTCCATAGATTTAATACTCTCTGTACGCTGAATACAAGCTGCTTCTCTAATCCTATCTGGAAAGTGCCTTGACATCAGCCTCACAATGTCTGCCCCAGACTCTAAACCATTCAAATTTTGCCAAATCAGCACATGAGATAAGAAATACTCTGTCATAGAAGCTCCTCCCTGCTTTCTATACTTTCCAAACACTATCCTCTCTCTCTCTCTCCCTTGAATATTCTCATTCCAGAACTCACTACTGAACTTCTCTCTAAAACTTTCTAAGCTAGTCATACTTGTCCTATATACCTGAAACCATGACTTCGCTTCTCAATTTCTAGCACAATTTCCCATTCAATACAGTCTTCACTAATTTGACGTTCAAACCTCTGTTCTACTAATTTTAAAAATTCCATGGGATTACATTGGTTTCCGGAAAACTTGGGTAAGTCAACCTCCTTATTAAACAAACTTGCCACATTTAAACAACTATGATTTTCTCTCAATTCTTTACGTAATGCCCTCTGGCTATTCAAAATTGTTTCTTCTAGCATACTTTCCGTTCTCTCCGCTATTCTCCTAAGTTCTTTCTTAAATTTTCCTTCTTTCTCTTGAACTTTTTTTTGACAAGACTTCCTGTTTACTCTTTAATTCTGACACTTCAACAAGCTTCTCTTCGACTTGGCCTAACCTATTAAAAATTTCCTTATTACTCCCCCCTATTGTCCTTTCAATGTGATCTATTCTTTTTGTGGTTACTTCTTCATTACAATCTACTTTAGAGACTAGTACCTCGACATTTTCACTATTAGCCTGACTAACTGTCCCTACCTCATTTACCTGATCCTGTAGTACCGTACTCTCTTATTTATTTCCATGTCTAACCTAATTTTACTACACTCCTTATCTAATTTGTCTTCCACTTTCACCAGTTGATCTGCCAGCATTTCAACTTTATCACTAACCTTAGTAACCACTTTGCTCATCTCTTCAAGCTTATCATTAACATTCTTGTTTTCCTGCTCTATTTTAGTATGTATCTCTTCCATCCTAGCATTAACATGACTATTACCCTGTTCAATCTTTGACATAAGTAGTTGGAGCCAGTCTGAACTAATCCCCCCGCTACATTGTGACTAATGTCCTGTTCATTCGTGGTAGAGTCCTCCAGTCTACTTTCACCACCTTCCGATTCCTTCATCAACCCCTTAATACACACTGCTTCTGCCCTATCGTGCAAAATATCACTCTCCTCACTGTCTAATCTATTTATATTTTCACTCGCCATTTTACAATACCTGATAACAGTGCGCGAACGTAGTTCAATATCTGACAGCCCCTCCAGAATTACTGGCACAAATATATACACTCTTAAAATAATAAGCCCTAACTGTATTGTCTATTGTGTGCATATTCCTGCTTGACTATGAAATATGATATCGGTTTTCGAGCCCCACTGTTGGGTGACACTTTGTGACTCGCTCAAATATATATATTGGTGATATTTATCAATAGAAGAAGTAGAACACGAGATTCCTAATTTGCGGGGGTTGGGGCAATTCTGCATTAATCGATATCATATTAATTTTGGGAACATACTGCATGACGTGAATTTGTTGATAAATGAAAGTATAACAGTAATGGAATGATGGAAGAAAACAAAATTATATTCGACAAATAAAATATGAGAACACTAGTCAGAAAGTGCATTACATCACACATTCTGTTGAGCTTACCAGGGCTATGACATGAGTGCAATTGTATGTGCTTTTACCTTCATTGCCGTAGTGAGTGATTTCCATTTTATTTGGTATGATTTAATTCCAAGTAATATGTAATCTTGCAGTATATCTTCTGTATACTATTACAATAATCCACTTTCAGTCACCTCGCCTCTGTTAACACATATCGTATATCATTGCGCTCCATAGAATACCAACACCAACCAAGGACACGGGTAACATAACCAAAAGTATGCGTAATTCCATAGACTAAAAGGTTCGTACACAGCCATCTATATCATACACAATTTCCAATCTATAACGCATTAGTTCGACATGGTCCGTATCGCTACTTAATGCCAGTTGAAGTACATCGAGAGCTGCTAAGTAACAGCGGATCCAGTCTTCCAATAATCCTTCTTGTCATATAACTACTCCGAGTGAAAGGAATGCCTTCATATCAATGACGTTACACACCGTAGTGATGCTTTCTTCATCATGAACTCAAGCCCATCAGCCCATAGCCTGGCTGCTTATTGAAAATCCCTAAATTTGCACATTCCGACTAAAATTACATAATTTAAAACGTACATGTCCCTTTTACTTATAACTAACATAATATATGAAACCATGACGCAAACAACCATAAATGAAAAAGTGAATTACTTGATATAAAGATGACATAATGTAGTTAGACTAAAATAATAATAATAAATGATGAGGATTGTCTGTGCAGATCTCATCTGTCACACTGTATGTATGCTATCAGTAATAAAACAATATCTCAACGTAGAGTTGCCAAAATATGAAATAGGTTCAGTGTTTGATAAATCATACCATGAGCATTAATGGGTTAAAGGAATCTCAGGGATCACTCAGAGGAGATGATGATGATGATGATGATGATGATAATTGTCGTTTTAAGGGGCTTGACACCTGGGTTATCGGCCCCTAATGGTATGGGTGATGGTGTAAAAGTAAATGAAATGAAACTAAACCTAAAACTAACTACAAACTTGCAAACTAGAAGAGGAAATGGAAAACAAAAATAAGAATACCAGGAAACAAAAGACAGGAGGAAAGGAAATGCCCTCAACCCTCGAAGAATGAGAATTAAGGGACTTGGAAGAAAGGAGATCCAGGAAAGGTAAAAAGGAGAGAAACCGCCTCAAAGGCAATGGAATAAGGAGAAAAACCGGACCCAGTTCAGGAAGCCCTCGAGGTCGCCAACTCCCGAACTTACCAGACGTGACCCTTGAGGGCGAGCACAATCCAGGGTGCACCGGAAGTGGTGGGACTACACACACTCTGCCTCCTTGAGGGCCTTGAGCAGAAGGCAGGAGATATAATGAAAAGGAAACAAGAGGTCTTGTAATGGTTTGTTTTAAACTGATTATTGTTAATATGAAAAGCGCTCCACTATTGGGTGTTAATAGCAATGGTTAATAATTAAATATTCGCCCACTTTTGGGTGATCAAAATGAAACATTTCATTGTGTATTACTTTAATAATGTATTTGTATTTTTGTCAGCATCACTAAAAAAAGTACATAACGTGTAGTATAATATGTAGCCAGGGTGCCAGATCATTCATATATCATGATCAAAATATATATTAAACCTCGGTTAAACAGAGGTAGAGCAACGAAATTCCTTTCTCCAGTCGTAGTGAAACTTTACGTAGTCTAACCTTACAATATTTAGTTTAGGAGTGTGAAGTAGCCTTATAGTAATTTCTAGCTACTAAAGGAAAACAGTCAAACATTTGAATTTAAAAATGAATTTAATATATAGAAACAACAAGTTCAAAACCAGAATAAAATACCAAAGATGATAATAATAATAATACATTTAAATTAGAGAATCTACTGAATTTACATTTATTATGGGACTTGATTGGAGATTGGAGTATACTGAGTTAATTGAATAAAATATCTTGAATTTAATAAGCATGATAGCTTCATGTTTTGACTGCAGTAAAACTGTTTATATCGCTCACCGCATTGAAGATCAATGTTGATGGGTTGTTGCGTAGAGAGTTCATGATGACCCTGATCTTCCTCAACGTAATGAATTGACAATTTATTTGTGGATGACGGAATAAATTCCATAAATCATCCCTGTGACAATAGCCTCATACACAACCATGGCACAGTTTGATGAGACTGATTGTCTTATCAAATTCACTTAAATAGTCAACTGTATAATTTAGCACTGCGTTACCGATGAATGTTAATTTCCAACTCCATCTCGCTACACGTTCTACTCTTCTGCTCGTCCAATTTCATTCAGCACCATTCCGTCCTCCGCCGGCAATTCAATAATAATAATAATAATCAGCTGGGCACCCGTCATATATATATGGTATGGTTCCCAAGTACAGCACGTGTCCATCCCCACTTCTGCAGTTGCTAGGCAATTTTGCACGCCTTTCAAATATCAATAATGACAAGTCTCCATTGTGACATTTCTCGGGAAGTCCAGCCTACCTGTCGTATTTATAATGTTCCAAAGGACTGCACGCCTCCCCTACTCTCCTCGTTCACAAGCCCAGTATTGTTAATGGCGAGTCTCCATAGAATCCCTTCCTAGTGAGATTTCTTTACTGGTAGAATTCTTGAAGTGAAATACATTAGTGTCTATTCATGTCCCTATCCAAGAATCAGTTGATGGGATAACCTTCAGCGAAATACTCCTCTTCTTCTCTTGTTCATGGATTCCTTAGAAAATTACTCAGTCACACCACACCCCTAATTTATTTCAAATATAAAGAGTAAAGCTCCAAGTCCTTTCAATTCCCACAATATTCTGCATTATCGCATAATAGTAGATATAAACATATTAGTTAACATAGATAACTAATAAAACGTAAGATGTAAAATTAAAAGTATTAATAATAATAATAATAATAATAATAATAATAATAATAATAATAATAAAATATATAAGATTACTTCATTCTGGTCTCAAATTGGGACGGTCACAGTCTGACCCCTCGAAGAATGAGGGATCAGGAAAGATGAGACAAGGACCAATTAAGGCGGAAAAGTGAAAGACTCCCTAATATTCGGATACCCTAATACCGTCGGGGTCGGAAACGAACAAGAGTTGACCAAGGGAGGTCGACAGGAAAGACAGCAGTGAGGAACCCGGCACAAGTAACTGGAAGCAATGCCGGACTCAGCTGTGGTCCCGTGGTCGCCAATCCACGTCCCACTAGACGTGAGGCCCTGGGGGTTCAGTGGAGAGGGACACGCACCACACGATACAACATTCTTATCACACAGGGTGTGTTTATGAATATTGTTAAGTGAAATTCGAAGTGAGTAAAAATTCGCAATATTAACAACGCTTAGGCTTCAAATCACCAAAAAAGAAATCCTTTTAACATTCAAATGAAACATTTTTTTACGCTGTTTAAACATATAGTTGGTTGGTTGGATCCTCAGTTTAGAGGCTGCGACAACGCGATCATATAGCCCCGTGTACTTTAGGTGTGTGTAGAATCTGTCTGATAACCAGTGTTAATTGTGATGGCTGTATTAGTGTGTATCTGTAAATCATGTAAGGGCTGCAAACGATCAATTTCAAGAAGTTCCTACTTTTGTTGCCAAATGCTACCGTCAACGACACCTAGCTGCAAACTTGGCTAGTAGATGTCACCGCAACCAGCTCCTGGTGACGAACATTGGAACTTAATGAGCATTAAACAAATCTAAACTACAAATTTTAGCTTCACGCAATACTTTTTGTTAGTGGAAGGTTCTTTTACATGCCATGAATCTATGACATGGGCCCGCCGGTTTTACTTCCCCACCGAAGGAATGTATACTGAGAGATTTTTAACGCTCTTAAAACATCCGACGACTTCGGCCGGGTTTGAATCCGCGATCTTGGTTATTGAAGCTCAGCATGCTACCAACTACGCCACCGAAGTCGACTTTATGACACTATAACACATTTAATAAATTTTACAGAAGAGCAGTTTGAAAAGTTTATTTTGTTATCGTTCTTCAAAATGTAAAACTGATTGGACTACAACGTTTCCTTAGTTTACCAGTCTGCAGATACACAAACAAGTTCTACAACGTGAGTAATGTTCTGTTCATGTAATATAATGTTGTATACCTCTAAGTAAAAGTGGACTTGGTGTCCTTTTAAAAGTATGTAACTCTCCCAATTCTTGATGTAGGACCTCCGGGTAGAGGACAAGAAACCCAGATGGATAAGTCAATGCCAATACAGGGCCGTGGAGGGCAATCACGGGCCCGAGCAAGATTTTCGAGGCCTTCCGTTCTTATTCAACCTGGGACATAGTTTTGGAATTACGGTATTAAGCTTGCAAATTTTAACCCCTCCCCAAAAGAACAGCTCCTCGTTATCCCACCCCTTAAAACTGCAATCAGGGGCAGATGACCTTGCTGTTCCACCCCTTAAATAAACAATAACTAACTAACTAAACTTCAATCATCATCATCATCATCCATGGAATTTAGCTTGCCCAACTGATTATAAATTACTTTGGTTTTAGTTTTCAGCCACCCTCATTTGTTTATAGTTCTTGTCTCTCATTGGTTGTTCTTTTACTTCAAGCATTTGATCACTGTACATTAAATCCTCCATTTTCCTTGTATCTGAACGTGTTCAGGCACCACAAGAATAAGCCATACTCCTTTCTGAAACGTATGAAGTATAGAGTCAATTTATTTTAGATTGAACTAAAAACGCAAAAAAACTCTGGAACTTACGCACGTTATAAATTAAATGGACAACCCTGGCAACTTCACCATTTCCTCAGAAGTAAAACGTTAAACACAATGGTTATTTATAAATGTAATTATATGTTCTCTTTGTAATGTTTTGTATTTTATTCACTGGCTGTATTTACATCAAACAGAGTCATATCAGGAAATGTCATAATAGGTAAAGTCCTGCGCGGATGCGGATATCAACCCGCGGATAGTTTTTATAATACAATCCGATCTTGTTAAATATCATTATTAGGACCCGAGTGTTTAAGACATATCATATTTTTCCGTTATTTTCTTTTTTCATGACAAAATGTGACAAAATATTAAAGTTAATCTCATTCAAATTGTATCAGCCACGGTGGGTGAGTGGTTATAGTGTCGGACTACCAACCCCAAGATTGCAGGCTCGCCCCTGGCCATGGTAAGTGATTTTTGAAGGCGACAGAAATCACGATACTCATGTCATACGTTGTTGGCATGTTAAAGAACCCATTTGAATTCAGTAGGCCGTGTTCAATGGCAAAATTAATCTCGGGATTTTCCGCCAACACAAAGTTCCTCCATTCTGTACTTGAAAGCGCTGTAGTGTCAAGGAGGTTAGCTATCTAACCTCCTTGACTTTCATAGCGTTCAAAGGAACGATGAAATTCGACATGCAAGCTACCCTCTGGGTGTCAATTAACAAAGCTTGCACCCGGCATCCGAGGCCATACGATATTATTATTATTATAGCGTAATTAACACTTCGAATAGCTTGCCACGGTGGGTGAGTGGATAGCGTGTCGGTCTACTAACCCCAAGATTGCAGGTTCGCTCCTGGCCGTGGTAAGTGATTTTAGAAAGGCGGCAAAAATACGACACGCATGTCATACGATGTTGGCTTGTCAAAGAACCCATTTGAATTCAGTAGACCGTGTTCATAATGGCAAAATTAATCTCGGGAGTTTCCGCCAACACAAGTTCCTCATTTCTCTACTAGAAAGCACTATAGTGATTCAAGGAACAACGAAATTCGACATGCAAGCTACCCTCTGGGTGTCAAATTATAAAGCTTGCACCCGGCACCCGAGGCCATACGATATTATTATTATAGCATAATTAACACTTCGAATAGCTTGCCACGGTGGGTGAGTGGATAGCGTGTCGGTCTACTAACCCCAAGATTGCAGGTTCGCTCCTGGCCGTGGTAAGTGATTTTAGAAAGGCGGCAAAAATACGACACGCATGTCATACGATGTTGGCATGTCAAAGAACCCATTTGAATTCAGTAGACCGTGTTCATAATGGCAAAATTAATCTCGGGAGTTTTCGCCAACACAAGTTCCTCATTTCTCTACTAGAAAGCACTATAGTGATTCAAGGAACAACGAAATTCGACATGCAAGCTACCCTCTGGGTGTCAAATTATAAAGCTTGCACCCGGCACCCGAGGCCATACGATATTATTTATAACACTTCGAAGAGGAAAGGGTTGCAATTCAGGCTGTATAAGATTAATTTTAAACATAGCACAGACATAAAAAGCATAAGGGAACGACTTTTTCCTCAAATGTCTAAGTGTAAGTTATGCTTTATCTAATTAAAAATCCTATTGTAATGCCAATAGATTCAGAGAACAAACGTGCGAATGCGGAAAAATGTCGTGCGGATGTGGATATCGTTTTGTTTAACCACGCAGGGCTCTAATAATAGGCCTACTTTTTACATTAAATTAAATAAAGGTGTCCACTCCAAGGGTGGAATTCAGAGATATTTCTTGAGGACACCTTCCGGAGACCTTGACTAAGGAGGCCTTATCTGAAGGTCTCCTTGAGATTGATTTTACCGTTAGAGTCATTTCCTTAAGGTCTCCTTACTCAAGGGATCCTCAAGGCTTCCTCAAGGCTTCCTCGAAAGTAAGATCCACTGGTACCAATCACATACGAAAAGTTTCACTAGTGTTATTCGAATAAGAATTAAAGTTGACGTGTCTTATAATATAATCTGATGTTGCGTTGATATGTTAAACATTATAATTGATTATCAGCTAGTCACGTATGATACATGTGTGATTAGCGCGTACTTATTTCAATATTACTTTTTGAGACTTTTGGCAACGGTCAGTGTAGCTTTTGTTTCCAGCCCAAGGTCTCCTCAAGGTGTCCTCAAGAAATATCTCTGAATTCCACCCTAAGTCCTTTTACCACCTCGGGCACCTCAGCCCCGCTTGCCCCTCTCTCTCGTCAGGTCTGAGCCAATATTCCCATTTTAATTGATATCAATGGAAAGTGTCCTATAACTCCGAGGTACAGTAAGATATCTTAACATTTGTTCAAATTAACCAAACTCTACTGTACTGCTCAGAAATATATAAGATAAAACATTCATTTTTATTTCAAAATATCCCGATTTGCGTCGAAAAAGTTACGTGTATTTAGCGAACCATTAAAAAGAAGCCTTTGAAGTCCTTACCTGGTTTTAAAATCCACAGAGAAGACTGTAGTTCAGTTTGAATGTAGCCTACATACTTGGCCTTTTTCATTTGGCTCTTATGTAAGCGTGCGCAAGTGATAGTGAAGGTTAACTGTGAGATAAGAGCCTAGGATGTTGATTCAGTGACTCAGCACATTTGTGCACGGCCTAATTTACAACCGCGAGAGATCCAGGTCCAGAGCCTGTGCGAATAAACGACACCGAAGCTGCTCTTCTGGTTTCATCAGACATACGTATTTGAATGTGCGTATAATTAGTCTGATAATTTTTGTTCTCATGGCTAATCAGGGGCGTATATACAATTTTTTCGGGAGGGGGGGGGGGGGGCTGACTATCCTGGAAAATTGCGAGTATTCTCAGGGGATTGCCGCCGCAAAATACCCAGAAATATCAACCAATATCTTAGAGCATATAACTTTGTGTAGTTATTTTAGATAAGATTCAAAGTTTATATAGCCTACAATTATTACTGGCAACACAAAATATGTTGTAAAATACAACACACACATAACATTTTATACTTAGTGAATTTTCTATTATGATCTATGGAGTATGAATGGCAAATATCTAAATATTTGTCAATTTACTAAGCAGAAAGATAAAGAGTTTTTTTTTACAAGTTGATAATTATTTATTTCTCAAAAGTACCGTACTGTGGAAATCACAGTTTTGCCTCACAAGGCTGAGTGTACCTCGTTCCAGCCCTCAGACTAGAATCAAAATTTCTTGGCAGAGCCGGAAATCGAATTCGGACCTCCGAGGCTACAGCCAAGAATGCTAGTCACTACACCACGAGTTAGTATAATTTCAATCTTAATATTGTTTATATCTTAGCCAATAAGTTAAGATTAGGGTACAACCAAATTTACAATTACCTCATGCTTTTACCAAAACAACACTTTTTTAATTTTTATTGTTTTTTTTTCGGGGCGGGTGGGGGGGGGGTGGAGCCCCCTCAGCAACCCCTTATATTAGCCCCTGTGGCTAATACCATGAGGAAAGTAGTCTGAAAATATGTATTATTGTGTTGTATATAGTGTTGCGTGTGTAAATGATGGTAGAATTGGAAAGTAGACGGCTGTGACCTTAAGTTAGGAACTATCCCAGCATTTGCCTGGAGCAGAAAACTACATCTAGGATGGCTGATGTGGGACTTGAATCCACCTCACGTCAGTTTTGCCTCACAAGTCGGAGTGTAGGCCTACCCCGTTCCCAAGGCCCTCAAGGAGGCTGGGTGAATGTAGCCCCACCACTTCTGGTGCACCCTGGATAATGCTACACCCTCAGGGGCTCACGGCTGGTGAGTTCGGGAGTTGGCGACCCAGAGGGATTCCTGAGCTGGGTCCGGTTTCCCCCTTTTGTCCATTACCTCTGGGGCTGTCCCTCTCCTCTTTCTCTTTCCTATCTGCCTTTCATGGCTCTCCTTCCTTCCAAGTCCCTCAATCAGCATTCTTCGAGGGTTGAGGGCATGTCTTTTCCTTCTGTCCTTTATTTGCCTTATTCTCCTCTTGTTTTCCATTTCTTCTTCTAGTATATAAGTTAGTAGTTAGTTTTAGTTATAGTTTACATTTCATTATCATCTTCACGATCACCCAAACCATCAGGGGCCGATAACCTAGATGTTGCAACCCTCAGCAAAAGTAGGAACTACTTGAAATTGATCGTCAGCAGTCCTTACCTGAAATACAGATAACACACACTAATACAGCCATTAACACCAGTTATCAGACAGATTCTACACACACCCAAAGTACACGGGGCTACATGACCACGATGTCGCAGCCCCTAAACTGAGGAACCAACCAATCAGATTGAATGACAGAACTGGGAGCAGAGGTAAAAATCCTCTGAAATTCACTTCTAGGATCGCTGATGTAGGAATCGAACCCACCTCACGTTAGTTTTGCCTCACAAGTCGGAGTGTACCCCGTTCCAACCTTCAAACAGGAATTAGATTTCTTGACAGAAGTGGGAATCTTGGGGGTAGTTTAAAGCTAACTATAACTTTTCATAGGAGTAACATTTCCAATGGATATGTAAAACACCGTAGGCTTACGATATGATAACGTAATATCCAATGTATATCTATCCTTCACTCTTTGCGTTTAACGGGATTGGGTATGAAGTGATGATGATGATGATAATTGTTGTTTTAAGGGGCCTAACATCTAGGTTATCGGCCCCTGGTGGTTTGGGTGATCGTGAAGATGAAAATGAAAAGCGAACTTAAAACTAAAACTAACTACTAACCTACATACTAGAAGAAGAAATGGAAAACTAAAGGACAATAAGGCAAATAAAAGGACAGAAGGAAAAGAAATGCCCTCAACCCTCGGAGAAGGCGGATTGAGGGACTTGGAAGGAAGGAGAGCCATGAAAGGCATATAGGAAAGTGAAAGAGGAGAGGGTCCGCCCCAAAGGTAAGGGACAAAAGGGGGAAAACGGACCCAGCTCAGGAATCCCTCGGGGTCGCTAACTCCCGAACTCACCAGCCGTGAGCCCCTGAGGGTGTAGCATTATCTAGGGTGCACCAGAAGTGGTGGGGCTACATACACCCTGCCTCCTTAAGGGCCTAGAGCACAAGGCAGGAGGTAAAAGGAAGAGAAAAAGAAGGCTGACCCCTCGCAGAAGGAGGGTATCAGAAAAGATGAGACAAGGGCCAATTAAGGCGGGAAAGGAAGAGACTCCCTAGGCCTCGGATACCCTAATACCGTCGGGGTCAGAAGAGAACAAGAGTTGACCAAGTGAGGTCGACAGGAAAGAAGACAGAGAGGAGCCCGGCACAAGTAAGTGGAAGCCCTTCCTAACCACAAATTCATTGGAGAGGGCAATGCGAGAGGAAATGTATGAAACTGGGAGGAAGTGACCGTGACTTATGTCTCGGTATTTGTCCGGAGTTATATAAGGCTATATAGATAATGGCCCCCTTCCCACGCTCACTCTTGTTCATTCACACGCCCAGTACTGTACATTGCTGTGACGCCACAGATCAACCTCTACGTTTTACGTCGCTTATGGAGGGAGCCCTGTGCGGATAAACCAAACTTTATCCGCATTCGTACGCACGACTGATATCCGCATCCGTCCCGCAACCGCACGACTGTTATCCGCATCCCTGTCATCTGAATGCTGACATAATACATGTATAATACATGTATTTTTAATTTATTAGATAAAGCGTTAAGTATTAAAGCAACATATTTAGACATTTGAGGGAAGCCTCCGTGGCTTGCGCGGCAGCACGCCGGCCCCTCACCGCTGGGTCCGTGGTTCAAATCCCGGTCACTCCATGTGAGATCTGTGCTGGATAAAACGAAGGCAGACAGGTTTTTATCCGGGTACTCCGATTTTCCCTGTCAAAATTCCATTCCAGCATCACTCTCCACTATCATTTCATTTCATCTGTCATTCATTTAATCATTGCCCCAGAGGAGTGTGTTAGGCCTCGGCAGCCGGCACAGTTCATATCCTCGCCGCTAGATGGGGGCTTCATTCATTCCATTCCTGACCCGGTCGGAGACTGGAAGCAAGCTCTGGATTTTTTTTCTTCCATTTAGACATTTGCGGAGAAAGTCGTTCCCCTAGGCTATGTATGTCATGCGCTATGTTTAAAATGAATGTTAAACAGCAGAATTGCAACCCTTTTCAGTTCGGAGTGTTAATAATGCATAATGACATAATTTGAATGAGATTAGCTTACATCATATTACATTTGTCATGGAAAAATATAACGTAAACAAGTAGTTCCGTGAAGAACTATACAGCCTATTTTCATATATCCTACTCATGTTAATTGCCTCTATCAACGTACAAAATTTCAGTTTGATTGTTGTAATAGATTTGTAGATATTGAGAACCGTCTAAATATTTCAGATGGTCGCCATGTTGGTGTTTTATTTATGTACTATTACATGAAGATTATTGTACACGTGTGGTATTCAAACTTCAATCGAATGATTAGGACACAAGAAGTAAAAACGGGATTTTAAAATTTCGCCCAGCTGCCATCTTGTGGTTATGAAAGTAATTGAAATAAATTAGATACATTTACCGTACAAAGTTTCACTGCTCTCGGATGGTTAAATCGCGAAAAACATCCATTTAAATATTTATACTTCGCATCACTGCCATGTTGGTGATGATGATGATGATAATTGTTGTTTTAAGGGACCTAACATCTAGGTTATCGACCTCTAATGATCTGGGTGATAGCGAAAATGAGAATGAAATGGAAACCAGAACGAAAATTATGTGAGACGGAAAATACGTACAAAGAGAAACTCAGATGGAAACAACTCGCAATATGTTCTTACAAAAGGGAATTTAGAACGAAAAGATTCTCAATAAGAATAGATTGAAAAAGACCCACAAAACGTAGGCTAGATTCAAAATACGTACAAAATGCAATGTAGCGTCGAAATACTTACAAAATGCAACAGAAATTCAAATTACTTACAAAATGCAAAGAGATCGAAAATACGTACAAAATACAATTGAGGTTCAAAATACTTACACAATACAATTGAAATTGAAAATACACAATGCAATTCAGATTGAAATAGGCCCTATCCCAGTTCCAATCCAAATCATTCACAAAGTGCAATTGAAATTCAAAATACTTGCAAAATGCAATTGAAATGGAAAATGCTTACAAAATGTACGGTAGATTCAATCGACTCATGTGGATTGACAATACTTACAAAATGCAATTTAGATTGAAAATACTTGACAAAATGTAATTTTGATTCAAAATACCCACAAAATGCAATTGAGAATCAAAATATGTGCAAAATGCCCACCAAACAAAATGCAATTTAAATTCAAAATTCGTTCGAAATGCGGTTTTGGTTGAAAATACTTACAAAATGCAATTGAAATTCAAAATACTCACTAATAGGCCCGTCTACCTGCATTGAAAGATTTACTAAAAAGCAATTTAGATTGTCAATCTTTACAAAATGCAATAGAGGTTGAAAACAATCGCGAGATGTAATTGAGGTCGAAGAAACTTACAAAATGCAACGTAGATCAACAATGCCTTAAAATATCGCTAAAATGGAATTTAGATACGCGGTGAACCAAGTAACAAAAACAGTGCGGGAATCTTAAAGAGAAAAGGAAAGATAAGGAAAAGAGGAGAGGAGAGGGGAGAGAGGAGAGGGTCCGCCCCAAAGGTAAGGGACAAAAGGGGAAACGGACCCAGCTCAGGAATACCTCGGGGTCGCCAACTCCCGAACTCACCAGCCGTGAGCCCCTGAGGGTGTAGCATTATCTAGGGTGCACCAGAAGTGGTGGGGCTACATACACCTTGCCTCAAGGGCCTTGTGCACAAGGCAGGAGGTAAAAGGAAAAGAAAAAGAAGGCTGACCCCTCACAGAAGGAGGGTATCAGGAAATATGAGACGGGAGAGTGAAAGACTCCCTAGGCCTCGGATAACCTAATTCCGTCGGGGTCGGAAGAGAACAAGAGTTGACCAAGGGAGGTCGACAGGAAAGAAGACGGAGAGTAGCCCGGCACAAGTAAGTTGAAGCAATGCCGGACTCAGCTGGGGTCACGTGGTCGCCAACCCACGTCACACTAGATGTGAGCCCCTGAGGGGACTGCCATGTTGCCAGGTTGAAAACTTGTGTTCATAGCCTCTATGAACATTAAAAAAATCAGCTTGATCGCTGTAAAAGATTCGTAGATACTGAGAACCGTCTAAATATTTCGGATGGTCGCCATTTTGTATTGTTATATGTATAGGCCGTAGAGTTACGTACCATTAAAGAAAAATTATTGCGTGTTTCATTATTCAAACTTTCACCTCGACCGCAAGAATGCGACACAAGAAATAAAAACTTTATTTTAAAATTTCGCACAGCCGCTATCTTGAGGTTTTGTAAACAATTGAACTAAATTAGATTCCAGTGCATTAGAATGTGTATAAATATTTACTGTAACATATTTCACTGCGCTCAGATGGTTAAATCGTGAGAAAAGTCTATTAAAATGTTCCAAATTTGCTTGGCCGCCATGTTCGTTTTGTACTTAACGAGTTTTTGAAATTTAAATATATGAACTTGTACTAGTGCCCTTTATTACCGTACAATATTTCAGGGAGATATCAATAATAGTTTCGGAGATATAGAATTCCGGTGAAATATTTCGCACAACCGCCATTTGAGGCTATGAAAACAAACTAAATTAGAAGCCAGTGCATTAAAATATGTATGAACATTTGCTGTGCCAAGTTTCATTGCGTTTGGATGGTTAAATCGCGAGAAAAGTCTATTTAAAAGTTTGAACTTTGCTTGGCCGCCATGTTGGTTTTGAATTTACCAAGTTTTTGAAAATCTCATAGGTGAACTTCTATTAGTGCCCTTTATCACCGTACAAAATTTCAGGGTAATATCGGTAATAGTTTCGGAGGTATTGAATGCTGGTGAAATAATTCGCACAGCTGCCATGTTGAATTGGTGAGACGTAATAAAATTTGAAGGGCACGGTCGGGGTTGGTCGATATGGTGCTATGACCTTACCGAGTTTCCTTGATATCGCTCCAGCCGTTTAGATGTTATTAGGGACACACACACACACACACACCACTTACGCACACACACACACGGTCAAAAGGTGATCTCATAAGCCTTTTTTTTTTTTTCATAATATGAAAATAGGCTAAAAATGTAAGTCATAAACATTCGGGTTCTTGTAATGATATTTTAAACCTATCCGCAAATTTACCCCACACATTACTCGCAGCTTATCCGCTATCAGCACAGCCATGCAAACTATATTGGCATATCAAAAAAATTGCGGATATCCGCGGGTTTATCCGAGCTGGGCTTTAAATGCCCTGTAGCCTGTACTGCATCTGGCATCACATCAGAAAATTAATTCACGAATTTGTAATGTTGATTATGTACTGAGACCGTATGAGCTCATCCCCGGTGATATTTTCTTTGAAGGAATGTGTGAGTGCTTTGTCACAGTGCAGAACGCACCCAGAAGTCAGCGCGACCTTCGTCATGATATTGGATATTCTCTTGACTTTGGAGAACCACGCTACTATTTTGCTTCTAAGAGTCTCAGGATTTATCATTTTGTAATTCTGTATGAATTCACCACATTGATGTGTATTTAAATGTTCACGGTAAATGTATTTCCATCGCGGATATGCGAACTGGACATAATTATTCGCTAAACGAGTAAAGTACTTCCTTGAACCCGGAACGCTGATCCGGCGTCTAACACACCACGTTTTGAGTCTGTTGGAGACAGACGTATTTGAGTTTGGGACTGTCGAGCCCACGTTTTGGAATGTCCACTCAATGGAGTGAGGAAGTGTATAATCTGAAGGCATTGTGCATCTAAAGCACTTCAGTGTGCTGCATAATTATTATATTGCCAAGTTGAGCACCATCAGTTCACGTCTGTGAAAAATTTTGGTACAACAGGGAATTCGTGAATTTCTAACATTTCTGTGAAATAGCACGTGGAACACATATTTCCGACCACCAAGCTACCTGTATCAAAGACCAAGAGGTGGTAAAACTATCTTCAAAGTGAACAGTGAATATTATTCAAGCTACATTCATTAAAAGCGCGCTACTGCTACAAATAAACTGCGACGAGTTGTGCGCGAATTTTCTACCGCCGATCGCAGAGATAGTACGTGATTTTCAGTGTCTGAAAAGTGAATAAAGCCTGTAAGAAATTTATAATCAACTGTGCAACATCAATTCTGTGAGAGATAATTACCGGCATCTCAACAGAAATTCTGTGAAAAACACGTGTGAATTGTTCTTCAAATTATGCATCATTTAGTCAACCTCGTGTACGATATGTTGCTACTCTCATTTGTAATGTGTGTCATGACTTAAGCTGCCCATGTGAGAGAGATGTCCTGAGATAAAGCTGCACTATGGATTGGAACCTATGAACCACGAGGGACGTGCAAACCATGAGGAGCCCATAATGAGAACCATCACCATGAAGAGGAAACCACTTGGGGGGAGACCACGAGGACGCAGGAAATGGTCAGGAGGAGGAAAAGGCCGAGGATGGATGGCCTAGGATGTATTTATTCCCTTCTACCATGAGAAGTTGTACACCCTTCAATCCCGAGCCAGGAGTGAGGTGAATTACCAATGACCCTGTGAATTTTGTATTCCATTTCTTGTGCGACGTTTTATTATGGTAGACTTAGCGTAGAAATCAACAGAATTCTTTGACAATCAATTATGTAGGGTTAGTAGTTTGATTCATCATGTGTCTTAATTTTCAGAAAGTTTAAATATTGGTGAGACACCGTGTATTTGGATGCATTCCATTGGTGCATTTCTTTCGGGCGAACTAAAACGTCAAGTCTTGAAGCTCATTAATCTAGTCATAGCTGCTGAGCTATTTTTTCTATTAGCCTAGACTGATCATAACAGGATGATCTGCCATCCGTGTAAATAATCAGGGTAATTTTGGGACACCCTGTTCTGTCACTTTATTTAATTTACGTCACTGTCTTATCACCGTATCATTTGGTGTTATTGAGCATTAATCACCACATTTATAAATGGATTACTTTTACCATTGTGGATCTCTGAAGCCACAGAGTTTTGAGTGAGAACTAATTTAGAGTATCATTCATGTTATCAGACTAGCATCGAACCCTGTAATACAACGACGTATCAATTTAAACAACCCAGGAGTAGAAGGTGTTGTGTGTTTAATTATAATTTGTGTCCAGGAGTCGACACGTAAACATTATTGAAGATAACTTGTGAATAGATGGAGTGGAATGCCTATCGGGAAACCAAGCAGTTGGGAGATGGTGTCATATCTCTCATTCGAGTTTATTTGCTATTTCAAACATGTTGTATCGCTGTACTGCGTAAATCCAGGCCGTATCCAATCTAGTATTCATTGTGTGATAATGTAAATACGTGTACGATTCACATACTAGGACTGAATCATGTGAATCCTTGCTTAAATGAGTGTAATATTTCCCTGCTAGACGCAGGACCTTTGAGTGCAGTTAGTTGCACGCGAGAAACCAGTTTACTGTACCCATAAACCGCCACGCCGCTACATGTGAGACCGAGACTATTGATTATGTCAAGATGTATTCTGACGTCATATAACTGTGTGTAATGTATTTTTTGACTAGGTCAAGGTACGCAGCTCAAATGCAGGCTAGTCAGCTGCTTGATATTCCATAATATGAATGACCATCGCGTCACATTGAGATCGCTAATTGAGGCGACAGTTCTGATAGGTGTAATTCCATGAATGTTAGGAAATGATGAAAAGTTTACCCAATGTTTTAATGACCATGATGCCACTGTGTATAAGGCTAGTTAATTGATGTTATTATGGTGCCCGCTGAGTACACTGTCGCTAGATGGATTAATATCTACGACCAGTATTGTTGTTACCGGAAAAGTACTGAGCGTTTCTGCCAGGCTTGTTCCGAGGCTTATTATGCGAGCTATGTGTGAGCCGCTAATAGCTAGTGTTAGCCGGTGTTAGCTCGTATTATTCCTGTGACTGGAAGTCGCTGATCTTGTGATGATCTCAGAGGAGACTCACTATTATTGTGTATTCAGCCTGTGTCATGGATTATTATCAGTATTCGACATAAAACGAATCAGGGAATCTAAACCTACGATTATAAATCATGAAGCCTAATTCATATAAAATATTTAAACTAATTAATGATTGATTGATATAAGCTTGAACCTACATTTTACTTGCCTACTGATGCCATGTGCTGAAGCATTTCCCAGAGGGAGGTGACATTGGACTAAGCTGACACTGTTATTTGTACCGACGGAGTTGCGGCCGGATCAAAAGTTCGTAATGGTGGGACGCATACTCATATAGCATAAGACGTAGTCATTACTACGCAGCTGTCAACATAATTTACACACACTCAGATGACAATTGAGGGCAAGGAGCGATTCAATTTGTGTAGGCAGGATTTACAATAAGAAAGCCTATGTGTTTAGTGATTCATTTATGTGTACCCGTATTGTTGTTGTGTATTTGTTGTTACCAGGTATTGTTTTTTATTGTAAAACATTGGTTGCCATATTAGCTTTTGTAGTAATTATTTGTTTACGGACGCCTCTCATCGTAATTTTTCGTCATGTTAGGACTTAGCTAAATTAATTCAAATTAAATGTGAATGCGAAAGTGGTACCATCATAACCTAGGCCTTGCTTTGCTGTCCTGTTAAATGTAAATTCCGATTCTAGTCCTTTGTTTATAATTGCGTAGGGGTTAACTTACGTGCCACATTCCAAGCTTTGTTGTTGTTGTTTACTTTTTGTATTAAAGGACTTTCGTGAGGGTTTAACCTAGCTTCAGTTAGGGTCCTGATCTCTTCATTTATTTTATTTATTAGCTTTGCGGATTAGCCGAACAAACCCTCCGAAGTAGGATAGGGGTTTGTTTTCTGGTATAAACATGTTCACGAGATTTTGCGTAAGCCTGTTGTTCTTATTTCTTAGCTTTGTGTTTGAGGGTGTACTTCTATGGCTGTCTATGACATTTACTCCATGTATGGACCTGATCCCCAGGTACCATAATACTCGTGCTACGCTAGCCTTAAAGAAGTGTATCCGATCCTCTCAGGTTGTGTGTTTGACAGATGGGACTGTCTGGACTACCATTTCGGTTGATGATACTCCGGCAATCTCCTCTGACGGGGTCAGTACATAGCCTAGTGTATATGGCAACAAGACATAAATTGCACCCTTTATGCAGTCCATCGATTTTATTGTTTGACAAAATTATGTACGTTCTTCCTAAAAGGGTAGGTATTATAAATAGAAATATATGTCCGACAAAATTCTAAGAAATTTCATGCAGAAGAGGGATGTGTGTATTCAGTATATTATATATTTTTTATCCATCAAACTATTTCTTAAATAATCGTAACGCTTTTATTGGAGTACTCTAAAGGGTGCGCAGATGAATGCTAGCAAACCCCTTCAAAAACAGTTTCAAGGTCTATTTCTTTTGCTACTCATGTACCGTGCTTTCTTCAATAATACTGCAACTAATGTCTTTTTCAAGGACCTCCCAGGGATTCGCAACTGGTGGCACGTGGGCTGGTGACCATGGAACTCTAATGACCTCGGTTTTGCCTCCATTGTGCCAGACTTGGTTGGTTCCTCAGTTTAGGGCCTGTGACAACGCGGTCATGTAGCCCCATGTACTTTGGGTGTGTGTAGAATCTATCTGATAACCGGTGTTAATTGTGATGGCTGTATTAGTGTGTGTTATCTGTAATTCAAGTAAGGACTGCTGACGATCAATTTCAAGTAATTCCTACTTTTGCTACAAAATGCTACCGTCAACGACACCTAACGGTGAACTTGGCTACTAGATGCCACTGCAACCGGTACCTGGTGGTGCACGTTGGAACTTATTAGAGCATTAATCAAATCTAACCTACAAATTTAGCTTCACACAATTGTAGTTAGTGGAAGGTTCTTTTATATGCCATAATTCTATGATATGGACCCGCCGGCTTTACTTCCCCTCCGAAGGAAGGAACACTGAGTGTTTTTAACGCTCTTAAGAAATCCGACGACTTCGACCGGGTTTGAACCCGCGATCTTGGGCATAGAAGCTCAGCATGCTACCAACTACGCCACCGAAGCCGCCTGTGCCAGACTTGTCTCTTTTATCTTTCCTATCGGTCAGCTTTTGTCATATTTTGTTCTCTTCCAACCCCAATGGTATTAGGGTATCGAGGGCCTTAGATACTCTCATTTTTAGCCTATTTTCAATTTTGAAAAAATAGGCTTATGAGATCACCTTTTGTTCGTGTGTGTGTGCGTGTGTGTGTGAGATGTGTGTGTGTGCCCCTAATAATTTTTAAACGGCTGGAGCGTTTCAATGAAACTCGGTAAGTTCATAGCACTATTCCGGAAGACCCGACCGTGCCCTTGACATTTTGGTACGTCTCACCAATCCAACATGGTGGCTGTGCCAAATATTTCACCAGCATTCAATATCTCCGAAACTATTCCCGATATCACCCTGAATTTTTTTACGGTGATAAAGGGAACTACTAGAAGTTCACCTATGTGACTCTTGAAAAACTGGTAACTACAAAACCAACATGGCGGACACGCGAATTTGCGACTTTAATTAGACGTTTCTCGCGATTTAACCAACCAAACGCAATAACACTTGGTACAGTAAATCCTTATACGAATGTTAATCCACTGGCATCTAATTTATTTGAATTGTTTCCATAACCACAAGATGGCAGCTGTGCGAAATTTTAAAATCTCCTTGTTACAGTACTTCTTGTGTCCTAATCATGCGATTGAAGTTTGAATGCTACACGTACACAATAATCTTCATGTAACAGCACACAACTCTAGGACCTAAAAATCCAACATGGCGACCACCCGAACTATTTAGTCGGTCCTCAATACCTACGAATCTATTACAGTAATCAAACTGAAATTTTGTATGTTGATAGTGGCAATTAACATAAGTAGGATATATGAAAATAGGCTGTATAGTTCTTCACGGAACTACTTGTTTTTTTTTCTTTCAGAAGATACATTTTCTATTTTTCTTTCTTCCCTTTTATCTGGGAATTAGACAAGCATACGGTATTTCCTGCCAGTTGTGAGAGGCAGGTGGTGTTGCACTACACATGTTAACCCTGGGCAACAGTAGCCTAAGTGGTCTGGATCCTCAGGAACTCATGGTTAGTGCTCGTAAGTGATAGGATCTGATGATGGTACCCTGTCATCCAATTAACTCCTTTCATGAGGAAGAGGATCTTGTCGTAAAAACCACAAACCACATAGAAATTAAAACACAGCAATTTTTCTAGGTTAATGCCATGTCTTGTGTGGGGTTTCGCTTAGGAACACCAAGCTGGCTCATCAGCGGACTCTTGGTGTCCGCGCCCGGACCCCCACGCTGAGTTGAAAGGCTGCTTGACCTTTTAGCTCTCGCAGTTAAGAGTCGCACGTGCGCTTCATAAGAAGGGAGGTAGTGCTCAGTTCGCTACTGCTGCGGGGGTCCGGGCGCGGACACCAAGAGTCCGCTGATGAGCCAGCTTGGTGTTCCTAGGCAAAACCCCACACACGACACTGCATACACCTAGAAAGATTGCTGAGTTTTAATTCACGGACCGTGAAAGCCAATATATCACATTGAAATTCATCGCATATCGTCCTCAACCGCTCAATGGGGGGTAGAAGTAGACTAAAATACATATTGTTCCCTTATGTACAGTATTTAATCAAATACTAGCACTACCCGTCGCGGCTTCACCCGCGAATATTCTAGTTGTAAAGAGTTACTTGGCAAAATCTCAATCATGAATGCTATGACTGATTTATCCTTGGTATGAATAATCAGACTTTATCAATTCAGCTACTGGTGCAGTGGTTAGGGGTTTGTCATTCCTTCATAGGTATATCAGAGCGAAGTTAGTTTTCTGGGAATATCACAGACACTGTTAATTTAAGGGCCTTTAAATGTGGTTTTCGGAGACCCTTTATAGTCGGGTGAAAAAGACCTTTCGTACCACACTCACACGTGAAAATTGCGTGAAAAAATTCTAGAGTGCCCCTTGACCCCCTTAAGCTCATTATACTGTATGTATTGATGAATTTTACAGCTTAATTTGGTTCAGTGATAACCTTATAACCGTCTGGAAACTTTCACAGTAATGTAATAATTGGAATTGCATTGCGTCTTACAGAAATAGATGGACCTGTGAGATTCTGTTACCATGGTTACCGTGTTGCATTCTTTCATTATTTCATTGTAAATATACATGTTTTAAGGTATTTATTTAATTGTGAGGCATTTAAAGAGTAAGTGAGTGCGTTTCGCTTACGTATTGGGTTATGCTGAACCTGTAGGTACCCCATATGTGTAGGTTGGTGTTAACAGGACCTTATTTTCGGTGCAAAACTGGAATGGGACCTTAGCAGAATAATATAGGGAGGGATTATGCGCACCTCAAATTTTGAAACCTTCAAAAACAGTTCCAAGGTATAATTCTTCCGCTACACTGAGAAACATCGAATCATGGATAACCTACGATATATATATATATATATATATATATATATATATATATTGGCCTTGTTGCCTTAGTAACCATTACAGGAGGTCTAGACGACAAACACTTGTTGCCATGATAATTACAGTGTTAGGAGTTTGTCCACGCTAATCACAGATAGACCCTCAACCCTAAAACACATACATGTTAAAGAGATGTTTTGGCAAATGTAATGCACATCAGCAAAAAATAATTTTGGTACATAAATGAGAATTGTAGAGATAGAAGCCATTTTTCAGTGTTGCTTAGTTCTATTAACCTGTTCAGTGCTTCGCCTGTCTATAAACGAAGCACAAGGACTTTTCTTTCATATTCCCCCATTCGCTATCGAGTGCCGAGTTGATCTCTGGCATGTTCTGCTATCAGATGGGCATTATGTAGTACTACTTGAGTCTGAATTTTTCTTCCGGAAGTAACTAACAGAGAATTTTGTAGACGTCTGTCCTCTGTCATCTGTCATCTGATATGTAAACAAGAAGTTCCATGACGAACTAAAGAGCCTACTTTTCTTAAAATGTAAGGTTCATGCCAATGATTAATCTATATGGTCTAGAAGATTGACGAAATTACGTTGGTAATATCGAAATTTCTAATTAGTTCGAAATACAGTATATCTGGCATAATGTAGCCTAATACAATACAATTGGCAGCCCTGGTGACTGAATATAAGTTCCATCTCTTAAGGTACATAATACAAATTTGGTTGAAGTCCAATGGATAGCATGAACGTCACATGCAGATAGACATTGGATCTAACAGCGCGCGTAAAATCATGTTAGCAACAATGGCATGCATGTGTTGGTTAGAAATAATATGAAATAATATGATCTATTGTTGTGCCAATTTTGAATGAAATCCATTAGTTAGTATAGAAGTTACATTCATTTTAAAATTGGACCTATCAGCAGACTTAGAATCATGTTGGCAGCACTGACGTATATTAGTTACTCCAAATATTAATATCGAATGCCAGGTACTATACGTGTGCAAAGTTTAGAGCTATTGGCTTGCATACCTTCTGATATATTGATATTAGGGTATCAGAAATAAAGACAGCTTTTATTAGCAGTTGGCAGCCCTGGTTGCTCCTACGAATATGCATAATCATATCTGTTATGGTACACATAGCACATACGCCATTTGGTTGTAATCCAAATGATAGTATAGAAGTTACATGTATTTAAAGTTGGACTTATGAGCAGGCTTAGAATCATGTTGGTAGTACTGGCGTATATTAGTTACTCCAAATTAATGTAGAATGTCAGGTGCTATACGTGTGCATACTTTAAAGCTGTCGGCTTGCTTACTTTCTAATATATTGGTATTTTGATAAAATAAATTGAGAGCATTCATTAACAGTTGGCATCCCTGGAGGCTTTTGAGAATACGCTCAGTCATATCTGTTTATGTACACAGAGTACATACGAAATTTGGTTGCATTCCAATTGATAGTGTAGAAGTTATATGCATTTAAAAATTGGACCTATCAGCAGGCTTAGAATCATTTTGGCAACACTGACATCTATGGCATCCTGGAAATTGAACTGAAATATTATTATCTACACGTGTGCCAATTTTGAAATAGCTCCCATGCATACCTTCCAAGGTATCCAACATGGAGCTCAAATTTCAATTGCGATTTTTCAGCAGTTGGTAGCACCGACAATATTTTCAAATACGCCATTGAGATAGTCAGCCCTGGTTGCTCCTACGAATATGCATAATCATATCTGTTAGTATAGAAGTTACATTCATTTTAAAATTGGACCTATTTACTCATACCAAATTTTGTTTCGATTGTTAAAGCCGTTTAGGAGTTGATAGGGGGGGGGGCACTCAGACAGACAGACAGACAGACAGAAGGACAGACAGACACACATCTTCCCGGATCGAGCTCATAAGTCTACTTTTTCCTCATTTTTGCAAGATGTGAAAAGTAGGCTAAACAAGAAGTTCCGTGACGAACTAAAGAGCCTACTTTTCTTAAAATTTAAGATTCATGCCAATCTATATAGACCCATCTAGAAAAATAGCGAAATTAAGTTGGTAATATCGAAATTTCTAATTAGTTCGAAATATACCTGTAGCCTAATAGAGCACTACAGTTGGCAGCCCTGGTGACTGAATATATTGTTAGTTCCATCTCTTAAGGTACAGAATACAATATTTGGTTGATGATGATGATGATGATAATTGTTGTTTAAGGGGCCTAACATCTAGGTTATCGGCCCCATATTTGGTTGAAGTCCGATGGATAGCATGGACGTTACATACAGTTAGACATTGGATCTATCAGCGCGCATAAAATTATGTGGGCAACAATGTCATGCAGGTCAGAAATAATCTGAAATATTATGATCTCCTGTTGTACCAAATTTGGATGAAATCCATTTGTTAATATAGAAGTTACATGTATTTTAAAATTGGACCTATCAGCAGGCTTAGGGTCATATTGGCAGCACTGACGTATATTAGTTTCTCCCAATTAATCTAGAATGTTAGGTGCTGTACGTGTGCAAATTTTGAAGCTGTTGGCTTACTTACTTTTTGATATATTAATGTATGTATGTATGTATGTCTTCCCCTTATTATTCCCGTTTTTCAACGGGGTCGGGGATGAGATGCGATGGAAGTCTTTGTGGCGATGGTTTTTACGGCCGGATGCCCTTCCTGACGCCAACCTCTTGAGAGGAGTTAATGAGAGATGAAATGAATGATGGTGAATGAAACTGGGCAAGGATGTGGAAGGAAGTGGCCGTGGCCTGTAAGAAGGTACCGTCCCAGCATTTGCCTGGTGTTGAAAATGGGAAACCACGGAAAACCATTTCAAGGACGGCCGACGGTGGGGCTCGAACCCACGCGTCTACCGAGTCAGCAGAGAGCTTGGCCCCATGACCTAATGCTGCGATTTAGCCAGCGTAGCCACTACTGTCGGTGCTTTTTGATTTATTAATATTTGGGTAAAAAAATAGAGACAGCATTTATTAACAGTTGGCAGCCCTGGTTGCTCTTAAGAATAAGCATTGTCATATCCGATATGGAACACATAGCACATACGAAATTTGGCTGAAATCCAATTGATAGTATAGAAGTTACATGTATTTAAAAATTGGTCCTATCAGCTGGCTTAGAATCATGTTGGTAACACTGTCGTACATAAGTTACTCCAAATTAATCTAGAATGTCAGGTACTATGCGTGTGCATAGTTTAAAGCTGTCGGCTTGCATACTTTATGATATATTGGTATTTGGATAAAAGAATAGAGAGAACATTTATTGACAGTTGGCAACCCTGGTGGCTCTTAAGAATACGCTCAGTCATATCTGTTTATGTACACATATTACATACAAAATTTGGTTGGAATCCAATTGATAGTATAGAAGTTATATGCAATTAAAAATTGGACCTATCAGCAGGCTTACAATCATTTTGGCAAAACTGCCATGCATGGCCTCCTGGAAATTAAACTGTAATATTATTATCTATACGTGTGCCAATTTTGAAATAGCTTCCATGCATACCTTCCATGATATCCAACATGGATCTAAAATTTCAATTGCGGGTTTTCAGCAGTTGGTAGCTCTGACATAATTTTCAAATATGGACTGTTACTCATACCAAATTTGGATTCGATTGCTGCAGCCGTTTAGGAGTTGATAGGGGGGGGGGGACTCACACACAGCCAGTCAGACAGACGGACAGACATACAGTAATTTGCCCGCATCGATCTCATAAGTCTACTTTTCCCTCATTTTTTGCAAAATGTGAAAGGTAGGCTAACAAGCATGTTGGAATAACAAGCAGATTCTTCACGCCACGTTGTGGTTTCGGATAAGTGGATATCAATTTATGCGCTAGCAAGGCGCAACAAGTATTACTTGCCTACTGATTTTAGGAAGTAATTTTAATTTGGCCCCTTTACCTGGTATGGAGATGATGCAAGCAGTGACACAATAATTTTAATTTCGATTCGTTTCATAATGGAAAATTAATACCAAACGTAAGATTTTGAATTTCCATTTAGATTACTCAAGATCCAAAACCTATATAAATTTTAAGCCCTCCTGATAAGTTAAAAATTAAGACTTCTACACTATTTTAGCCCATTTTCTTTTTATGAAAAAAAAAAAAAAGCTTATGAGATCTCCTTTTGTCCGTGTGTGTGTCCCTATAAGAACTTCTAAACGGCTGGAGCGATTTCAATGAAACTTGGTAAGGCCATAGCATCATTTCGGCCGACTGCGACCGTGCCCTTCAAATTTTATTACGTCTCACAAATCCAACATGGCGGCTGTGCGAAATATTTCACCTGCACTCTATATCTCCGAAACTATTACTGATATCACCCTGAAATTTTGTACGGTAATAAAGGTGATGATGATAATTGTTGTTTTAAGGGGCCTAACATCGAGGTGGTAATAAAGGGAACTACTACAAGTTTATATATGTAACTTTTAAAAACCTGAAAAGTAGAAAACGAAATTGGTGGCCAAGCGAACTTGAAACATTATAATAGTCTTTTCTCGCGATTTAACCATCTGAGCGCAGTGAAATATGGTACAGCAAATGTTTATACATATTGTAATGCACTGGCATCTAATTTAGTTCAATTGTTTACATAACCTCAAGATGGCGGCTGTGCGAAATTTTAAATTTAAGTTTTAATTTCTTGTGTCGTAATCATGCGATGGAAGTGAAAGTTTGCATAATGAACCTACACAATAATTTTCCTTCAATGGTACATAACTCTATGACCTATACATATAACAATCCAACATGGCGACCATCCGAAATATTTAGTCGGTGTTCAATATCTACGAATCTTCTACAGCAATCAAACTGTTTTTTGTTTTGTTTGTTCTTAGAGGCTAAGGACGAAGTTCACCTAGAGGACTTTCAATAACCTGGTGAGCACAAATCCATCATGACGGCGACGTGAAGAAGTATAAATATTTAAATCAATGTTTTACGCGAATTATCCGGCCGAGTGCAGTGAAACTTAATACGGTAAATTCTTATACAAATGTTAATCCAATGGCTTCTAAAGGTGGCTACACACGTAACTGCAAACTTGTCGTGCAAGCAGGCTTTGGCGTCTGTAGGAGAATTTTGCACAATCATTTTAATTGTGCAAGCAGCTTGAGGATGGATTGAATTGAAATCCTGCAACCTATACAAGCCGCGTTTGCCCAAGCGAAACGGAGCGTGTGTACCCAGGATGTGCTAGCTTGTGCAAGCAAATGTCAGTCGTGAGTGAGCTCTACAGGTGGTGACATCATTTAGACCATGTCTAGTGATCTGAAGAAGGTCAACCGTGAATTGCTGGAAGATGTCATTCGAGCATACCATGTCTTTGGCATATTAAATATCAAGATTATCACGATAAGGCGAAGAAGGATACAGCTTACGTTATGTTGTTAAATAAATATAGATTAATTGACAAAACTGCCGATAAGGATGCCGTTGTTAAGAAAATAAATGCATCGAGGACTAATTATAGAAGAGAAAGAAGAACGTGGAAGCATCTCGTCACACTGGTGCGAGTACAGATGACATATACGAGCCTTCACTTTGGTACTACCACTTTTTTTTTGGAAGATCAAGAGACTCAAAGAAGTTCTTCGTCCAACTTTAATGAAGAAAAGGTGAGTTTTATCAACACTGTTTTATATAACCACCAAGAAAGCCCCTCAGTCACATTAGGCGGGAAACAAGTATGGTATGTTTCAAGTTTCAGCGATGCCTAATTTAGTTTGTAATACTTCGTGACAAGAGTTTCGCCACTGTCTTTCCTTTCTTGTATCTCTCATGTAAACCTTTCAAGGGTTAATAAATTATTTCAATACATCAAGCGTTTCACTTATCTTCAAGTAATCCCTTTTTAACACCTCGTAAATAGCATGACAGGTTTCAGGAACTACGTAACTCAGAGCCTGTGGTGAAATGATAGTTGAATATTTGAGGTCTTCATAACTCGCAATGTTGCTGTTAATCTTTCGTGGGGTGTTATGGCTTCTCTCATGATCGTATTCTTCTTTTTAATCAAAGGCGTTACGAGTGACAAAAGGTTCAAATAAGTTTCTTAATTCATTCTGAGATAATTATGCCAATCACGCGGATATATCTTCAATTCACTCAGTAAATTAACGTGGGAATAGGTATTTCTTTTCAATAACCACTCTTTGCACCACATATCACGCTTCTTCTTTCACGTTTTCCTCCTGTGGACAAGGCAAACAGCAGCCAAAGACAGTGCATCGTCATAGTGCAAATGGTGCTTGTTCAAGCATACTTGTGCCGTGTGGTGTCGTAGGGAAATTGTGCATAACTGTACAAAAAGATTGATCATGCGTACTTGTCAAGCTTGCAGTTACGTGTGTAGCCACTGTAGTATTCAAACTTCCATCGCATGATTAGGACACAAGAAGTAAAAAAGATTTTAAAATTTCGTACAGCTGCCATTTGTGTTAACCGACTGGAAAGCTTTCTTTCACCTATGAAAACAATTGAAATAAATTAGGCTTCGATCACGTCGGATGCACGCTTGCGCAAGTAATTTGGTGGCGCAAGCGTGCGCAAGTTTGCACATAGAAACAAAATCTGTAGGAGGGCGACAGAAACAAATGGTGACGTGTCCATCGTCGCTCACACTGCCCGCCACAAGCAAGCGCACGCTTGCGCAAGCTTGCTCCGACTCAACTTCGAAACAAAAATATTTGTTTCCTAGTTGCAAGCGTGCGCAAGCGTGCATGATCTCGGTTTATTTCTTACCATCGAGGCAGTGACAGTCTAGTGTTGATTTCATGTAATAAAGTTTTTGAACAAGCATATTAAAAACGAGTGTTTTATTTTCCAAACCTGATATCAAGGTTATTTTCATAAACTATTCACTGAAAATATATTCAATCGGTTATAATTAATACGTTACATTAACTTTTTGGGGAGAGAAAGGCCTACAACATTTTTAATATTGGCAGATTGAATATCATTTCTAAATTCACCAAAAGAATATTTTAAAGTAAATACCGTAGTTAATAAATCTTCAAGTCTTACCTAAAAGTCACCATCAGCTTCTCTTCAGGTGATACACACTTTCGGAAATTAGATTGCCTCCTTATTCTAGGTGTGTTTTGTCCAGTATATAGTAGAAAGTATCTGGTATCATTCTGGAGTATTTAAAACACTTATCAGGCTCTCTAAGCAAATCGTTGAATATTCGTGCAATCTCTCCATCTTCCTCTCTGTCCAAAAAATACTTGTTCACCCACTCTTCCCTGATTTCCTGCTCATCCAAAAATTAAGACTTTAAAACACCCTTTTCCAAAAAATGTCCTCATCATCTGACGTCTCCATTTCGACTGACCTGTTTATAATAATTAACTTGCACCTGCTTGCATTTAGTGTGAGCACATTGCCGTTCACGCCAGCTTGCGCACGCGCGCCACCAAATTACTTGCACAAGCGTGCCTCCAATGTGATTGAAGCCTAATTTATTTCAATTGTTTTCATAGGTGAAAGAAAGCTTTCCAGTCGGTTAACACAAATGGCAGCTGTAAGAAATTTTAATTTTTTTTTACTCTTGAATACTACACGTACACAATAATCTTCATGTAATAGTACATAACTCTAAGACCTACGTGTATAAAAATCCAACATGGCGACCTTGCGAAATATTACACGGTTGACAATATCTACGAATCGATTACAGCAATCAAACTGAAATTTTGTATGTTGATAGAGACAATTAACCTAAGTACGAGTATGGTATATGAAAATCAGCTTTAGTTCTTCACGGAAATACTTGTTAAAAATTCAAATGTTAAAACTCAGCACTGTGGTAGCAAAACTGGATAACTCAGCATTTAAAAGGTTAAAGGAAGCGTTTCAGTCGGTTAACACAAATTATGCCCAGTTACAGTACATTAGATGGGAAAACAATAACACGCATTTATGTACTAGAGATGTTTTCTTCAATATTGTAGGATTTGCGGCGATTTTTCAATTTCAATTACCGTACCGGTTCGCATTGAATTCGAATCGAACACCGATCACGAACTCCGTCATGCTTTTCATGTATTCTGCGCCGACCCACTTTCATTGTTGAATTTGACGTGTTTTCAACGAATTGGCTACGTTCTTCTTGTTAAAGAAAGCTCGACCGATGAGTTTTGGCGTTAACGTAGCTACGGCTGGCTGCGTGGCGCAGCGGTAACGTTCTCGCCTGCTGTACGCAATATTCCAGGATCGAATCATGGTGCAGCCAATTGGCGTTTGGGGGTTCACAAATGAGAGGGAGCCGTGTCAGTAGATTTACCTGCACGTTAACGATCCTCTTCGGGCCAAATTAGAGCACCTCGGAATTTTTAAAGCCTTAGCAGTTAAAAGGGACGTAAAACCAATTACATTATTATTAGGCTGTTATTATTATTATTATTATTATTATTATTATTATTATTATTATTATTATTGGTGTGTAACATCTTTCCGCTCGGTTGCTGGATAGTTTTGTGGGAGTGATTTTGAAAATTGGGGACGAAAGTGGATCGGAACGATCGAGCTGGCAGTGGTGGATCAATCGGAAGTATGCACTGCCCGCTTGATCGATCGAACGGAAGTGTATTAGCTGGCAGTGGTGGACAACGGAAGTATGCACGGAAGTGTATTAGCTGGCAGTGGTGGACAACGGAAGTATGCACTGCCCGCTCGATCGATCGAATGGAAGTGTGCCCTAGCTGGCAGTGGTGGATCGAACGGAAGTATAAGATCGATCGATCCAGCTGGCAATGGTAAGAGAAACAATCAGCGCGCGGTGTCGAAAATTGATACCATGACGCACTCTCGGCCATGTGGAATGTATATGACATACTGAACGGAAAACGCACAAGCGAACTCTGGTGTCAAGTGATTTAAACAAATGACATGGTACATGTTCGAAGTCTTCGTATCAGTATTTAAATGGTAAAATGCCTTAATATCACACATTGTAAGTAGTCGGCATTGCATTGGCATAAGGCATTTTAAACTCGATATCACTCAGGAACATTATCGAAACAAGCAAAATATAAATGAAACTTAATTCCGTAATGCAGTATTATTGGAACGTGGAAATAAGTCACCATCTTGTGCACGCTACTTGCGTAGTCGAATTAGCCGTGGGGTTATTGCGTATGACTGTGAATCTAGCGATCTTGGGTTCGAATCCTGGGCGGGGTACATAATTTTGCTACCAGATTATCATTTTAAACGATATTTATCATATCAATATGACTCATTTTAACAGAATCCATATGAAATTACATGTTGGTCTGTGAATCAAGAGGACCTGTTTATAAGGAATTTAAGGTTATGGGCGGTGTCGCGTCTATTAATCTAGTTGATCCATATCGTATTCTTTATTTAGGCTAGTGCTGGTGGAAGCTACAAATCATCTAATAAAATGAGTTCCGTGTTATAAACTACCATATATGTAAAACACTCCCTTTTACAATAGATTAATATTTGTGCCAATCTTATATATAAAAGTGAAAGTCTGTATGTATGTATGTATGTATGTATGTGGGTGGGTGGGTGGGTTGGTTCCGTATACAAATCTACACCGTTCCAGCAATCTCAACCAAATTTTGCATACACATAGTTGAGGACACAGAAGGAACGGCTGCCTACATGAATTTTCGATATTCTTTCTCATTCTTCTGATTTCGGCCCTTTTGATTTTCTCCGAGTATCAATCAGCTTAAAAATAAATAAATAAATGAATAAATAATTAAAATAAGTAGGTGTTCGACCGTTTTTTCATAAATCCAATTTAAGGGGCCTATGGGGAGGGGTGAAATTCTGAAAGAAAAACGTCCACTAAGGAAGGATTTTTGGATGTTCACTCTCACCGACCAACCAAAACTATTAAAGTTAGAAGAAGGGGATATGTTTGTTGTGTGTCGAAAAAGTCTACTAAGGAGGGATTTTTGAATATTCAGGTTCTAAAGGGGCGTTAACGGGGTTAAACCTGCATTTCATTGAGTAAAAATACGACACGACTATTATTTATTTATTTATTTATTTATTTATTTATTTATTTATTTATTTATCGTATGGCTTTTAGTGCCGGGAGTGTCCGAGGACATGTTCGGCTCGCCTGAGTCTGTAGCTGCTTCCAGCGGACACCCTAAAGGGCGAGCTACAAGTTCCGTTCAATTTCAAGTAGTTCCAACTTTCGCCACCAGATATCAATGATACCTAGTTGTGAACGTTGGAACTTTGATAGAGCGTTCTGACGAAATCTAACTAACAAATTTTGCTTTACACAAGTTTAGTCTGTGAAAGGATCTTTAACATGCCATAAATCTATGACATGGGACCGCCGGCTTTACTTCCCCTCCGAAGGAAGGCATACTGAAGGATTTTTAACGCTCTTAAAAATCCGACGACTTCGGCCGGACACGACTATGACGCGAGCGAAGCGAGGCTAAAAATGAGATGGTGTGTGTCTGTGTATTACTCAATCACGCAAAAACCACTGGTCGGATTTATATGAATTTTACATGGAAGTAGCTGATTTACCTGGTGAACATATAGGCTACTTTTGATTTCAATACTTTGCACTATTTAAATATGGCGACCATTTTAGTGACGTCACTACACCCTTTGGTTTCAAACTTTCATATTTCCATTTCAAATAAAAAGTGAGCTCTAAGAAATAGCAAACCTTTGATGGCATATACGAGGTTTAAAATAACATTTTCTATCCGAAAGGTATATCCAACGGTTAGCAAGTAAAACCTTAATTTGTGCTATAAAACACGGTCAACGCCGAACGGTGTAGTTGGACAAAATGTTCCATCCTTAATCTCCCTCTGCGCAGCACCTCGCCTATCCCCTGTTTTAACTGTCACCTTCACATTTTAATTTATTTATGACGCGTAGTGGAGCACGGGTACTTCAGCTAGTAATACTATAAAATACAGGTGTATCAACAATTTCACGTGAGGTTGCTTCTATGTCAGATGTTACACATCATATGCGACTACTGTAAGGCTCGTATTTTTATTATTATTATTATTATTATTATTGTGACACCGGGGTGGATGGGCCAACTTACCTTATTTCAGAGGTCCGCATCGCTAACTGCAAAATCACCGCCAGATGACATGTCCCAACAGAAGAACACCTAAAGGAAAAAGGAAGATTGTAGTTTTACGTGACCGAGAATCTTGTGATTATGAGCCACGGGACCTCCTTTTTACGTGGAATCCGAACCACAGGACATGGCATTTCACTTCGAAAATCTCACATGCATTGACCGGGAATCGAACCCGGACCGCCTTGGTGAGAGGCATACAGCTAGACCGCTGAGCCACCACGCCCCTACACCTAAGGGGCGAAGGAAGGTGGAGAAGAGGAAAACGCACAAGCTCGTCTACAGACACAGTCCGATAACCCACAGAACTGCCACCGACGAAATGATGCCACAACAGCTGCTTAATATTTTAAAAGAACATTTAATTACCAAAAGGGGGCAAGAAAATAAAAATTAATAAAATCCTCCAGCCAAAAAAAACTATTATTGCCACAAAAAACAACCTCTCTGGTGATGGACATTGGCTTAAGGCCAAAACAAGTCAATTACCTAAGAAAATTAGATAAGGCTTTACATGTTAGATTGCTGAGCAAAAAACGAAAACACTTAATTTAAAAAAAAATATAATAAAGCCCAAAAGAAAGAAAGTCAGTAGACAGGAATCACCAAATGAGAAAGGGCTTGGTAAACCACTAAGGTACACAAAACTGACTCGACATGCAGGCATCAAGGCCACGAGGAAACGAAAGGTTTAGAATTAAATTAATAAAATAAAATAGGACCAATTTACAAATCCACAACTTTCATGACGGAGAAATACTCAGGAACACTCACAAAAACACAAAGTTAAATCAACAAGATTAACAAAAAACATACTAATCTACCACCACAACACGTTTGAGTGTCCCTCTCGACGCCTAGAGGATTACACTCGCCAGACCACAATGCACTCGGGCAAAACAAAAAACAAACATGGCCACGAAACAGATTCTTGCATGTCCAGCCGAATTACGGCAAACAATCACCTTTCAAAAAAACCACCAGAGAGAAAGGAAAGGAGGAAATAATTACATCTTAACACGTTTACAACGAGGAAATTTAGAATGCTACGGATGGTAAAGCAAATTAATAATAAGCCAATCCCTAAGATTCCCATAAAGAAAAGAACCAACTAATTACAATGAAGATTCCCATAAAGAAAATAAACTAAATAAAAAAATTAATTGCAACGTAAGATAAACTTGAAACGTGTCTCCGGAAGGTACGAAAGAAAACAACAAAATGTACATATCAGGTAACATTAACAAACCAGAAAAATTTGGCCTACAATGCGATATAAAATACAGTATTAAAACATTAATATAAGGCCAATATCGGAGCTCCCATAACAATATATATAAATATAAATATTTTATACAACGTACCTTAAATCCTTCTCTGTGGAGACACAATAATAACAAAATCATTAACACACAAATTAAATAATATTATAAGGCACTAGATTTGCCTCAAAATGGCTAACCCGCACATGCGCCGTTTTGATTACAAGCACTTTAGTTTGCATCAAGTTGCGATAATTATGTCACACTTCATCTTCAAGGCGAAATGACGAAAATATAGCCTTAAGGGCACAGGCATTTCCTTTTTTTAAAATACATCCATATTTCGTGGAGGCCAGGGGGCCAAGCCCCCGGGCAACGGCGACACCTTTCACGACCAACTAGCTTCTTGCTTTCTCGACCACACACGTGAAGATGCCAAGATGGCGGAGATCCAAAAGTTAAAGGCCGCAATGCATTAATGTTAATTGTAATTGTCCAATCACAGACTGACACATCAAGTAACAATGTGCATATTATATAATTATTTTGGCGGCATGATGCATATATAGTCTTTTGTTTAATGACGTAGAATACAATATTTTTTAAATATGTCTTGATTAGACGAGACCAGGAGACACCACTCACACACTCTAGCGGTCGAAGATACAACCCCCGGCTAGAGGTGCCGATAGATGCTGCCATCTCGAGGTCATTAGCGAAACCAAGCCATCTAGGCGGGTGATTTAAAGGTCGGGAGTACAAATATGTAGAGGAGATGCATAATAAAAACGTTGGGACGGGCTTTGCACGCAACAGTCTCCCTCCCTTAAGCGTGAACACCGTTTACGAATACGCCTAGGCATAGGCAGTACTCCATAACTAGTCGATTCACCAAGCATGTTTCCAGAAGATAATGTTCACCAGTTAACTCCAATTGATGGATCAAACCGCATCGTTTTGGTTAGGAAGTTTGCAGGGTCAGATTATCAGTGAAGGGATAATTGATCACCTCGCAAACCACTTAGTTAACAGCTTCACTGTGTCCATAACTCCTCAGAAACGCATTACACCAGCACCTGCAGTGCTTTCAGAGTCCGAGACACGTTAAGTAAATTTTCAATAAGTCCAATGTTGTTATCTTTAGACAAAGTAGGTGGAAGCAATGTGCAAGATATCATGCGACGAGTGGGCAGCCATTTACAAAACAGAAATTAATCTTATTTCAAAAATAAAAGTTTACAGAAATTACTAATTCATAATACATTTTACAAATGAGAAACAAGGTTGAAATTATATGAAGAAAATCCTGACCATGACCTAGATCCGTGCTTACAATAGTTCATTAACAAGGTTACCTTTTTACAGACTAGTAGAACTTTTCTAGAATACACTAGTTGAACGACTATACATTTAGAAGGAGCTACGGTAGAGGAATGAGCACTCAAATTCCCAAGGAAACAGGTATACAAGATCACCATGAGTTAGGTCTCCCACCGAGTCCTACTTACATGCTAGCATCTTCTACGAGAACATCAAAATTAGTTCCAATTTTACAATGTTAGGCTATTACACGATGGTAACATTTTACCATTAAATGGGAATAACCCAACAGTTACAAGCTGTATCCCAGTAGAGTTTGCAAATCCAATTCAAAATTCCAGAAGGAACAGATGCCTGAAGGCTTCAATGAAGGTTAGGGATACTCTACATTATACAAAAATCAGTTTACAAATTTATGGTAGCATTTCTTCATTACAAATCTCTCCACCTCGTTTTATGTGCGACAGATGCACTCTGGATATGTTGTTGGCCTTATGGTTTCGAATAAGAAGAGTAACCGGAGTCAAGAATGCCTCTACATAACAGGGGCCCTTGAAGCGAGGGGTCAACTTGCTAGAAACTAGATTACTGACGCCCTTGGGCTCGAAATTGCGGACGTACACAACATCCCCAATTTCCAAATCAGTTGGCTTGCGACAGGCACTGTATCGCTTGGCAAGTTGGTCATGTGATATCTTAATACACTCTCTAGCCTTGTCGAATTTCACCCTCATATCCTCGGGCGTGAAACTGTCTGGAAGGAGATCGTGCAGGTTCTACAGATTAGACAACGGAGAATTAGCCATAAACGAAAACATTAACGAAAAAGGGGTCGCTTGCGTGCTCTCATGCACGGCGGTGTTGACAGCAAAATTGAGCCAATGCAAATTAGAATCCCACTTGGAATGGTCGTCGTGGTGGAAAGCAATCCGAGCAGAACGGAGATTACGATTGACTCGCTCAGCGGGAGACGGGTTAGGAAAATAGGGAGTGGTGGGTACATGCGAAATAGCATAATCAAATAAGAATTTACGGAACTGATGTGATACAAAGCACTTGGCATTATCTGACACCAGGAACTGACATGGCCCAAAAGATGAAAAGATGGAATTAAGACACTTTATGACGGAACTGGTCGTAGCCTGTCTGGTGGGGAATATCCAACTAAACCGGGTGAAACCGTCAGTGCAAACAAGCGCAAATTGGATTCCCCGACCAGAACGAGGGAACGGGCCAACATGGTCGATAAAAAGCCTCTCCATGGGTCTAGATGCCGGTTCAGATGACAACAGGCCAACCTTAGTAGAAACCGGAGGTTTGCTAATATTACATGAAGCACAATTTCTAATGAGCCTCCTGATGTCGCCATCCATACTTCGCCAAATGAAAAACTGTCTGATCTTAGCTCGGGTCTTGAATACTCCTAGGTGGCCACCAATAGGAGATTCGTGATAGTAACGAAAGATTTCCGGAATGAGGACCGACGGGAGCACAATTTTAGGTAGACGGTCATGACGAGACGAACAGCACAATACACCATCCTTTAGAGAGTAGGGCTTGATCACTTCACCAGAATTGATTCGGTCAATTAGGCTAGATAAGGAGGGATCTTCTTTCTGGAATCTCCTCACATCTTCAAAAAGCACAGGGGAATTGCTGAGAACGACATTGACATAATTTACCGGTGATACAAGGTTTACGGGTTCACACTTTTGAATTTCCTCTTCGGATGTTTCCTCATACATGCGGCTTAATGAATCAGCTACCGCATTTTCAGACCCACGAATATGGTGGACCGTGAACTGGAATGACAGTATCCTAGTTGCCCATCTGGCAATCCTACCAGTTTTACGGGGTTTCCCTAACACCCAGCTCAAGGCCTGGTTATCGGTCTCGAGGAGAAACTTAGTGTGCTCAAGATACATTCTGAAATTTTCCAGGGCGAACAACACTGCTAAACCCTCAAGTTCGTATATGGGATACTTCCTCTCTGCGTCCGTTAAGGTACGAGAAGCGTATGCAATGGGTTGCCTACCGAGATCAGACTCTTGCAGTAGGACACAACCAACACCACGACCAGACGCATCAGTCTGCACAATGAACTGCTTCCCAAAATCCGGAATGGCTAATACAAGGGCGTTAGAGAGCGCAAGCTTAAGATCTTCGAAGGCTGCCTGCTGAGAGGGACCCCACTCAAACTTCACAGCCTTTTTGCGTAATTGATTTAGAGGAGCAGCACGGTCGGCAAATTTACTGATGAACTTACGAAAGAAGTTCACCATTCCAATATAACGAGCAACACCTTTGGCGTTCTTGGGCGGTTTAAAATCTCTGATGGCCTGAGTACGAGACTGGTCCACGGAGATACCAGATTCGGAAACAATATATCCCAAGAAGGACATTTTGGGCTTGGCAAAGGAAACCTTGGACAATTTGACGGTAAGGCCAGCGTCACGCAACCGATCAAGTACAACCGTCAGATGATCAACGTGTTCCTCGAAGGACTCAGAATAGATCACCACATCATCAAGATAGTGGTACACAAATTTGAATTTAATTTCTCAAAACACCTTGTCCAGATGTCTGCTCAACACAGCGGTTCTGGTGGATAGGCCAAACGGGACACGGGCATACTCAAACAAGTTCCAGTCAGTGGAAAAAGCAGTGACATGCCTGGATTCCGGAGAGAGGGAAATTTGGAAGTAAGAAGAATTCAAATCGAGGATCGTGAACACCTTCGCGTTGCGAAACCAACTAAAGCATGTGTGAAGATCCGGCAAAGGGATGTATTGTAAAACAACTTTTTGATTAAGAGCCCTATAGTCGACCACCGGCCGAAAACCATCGTTAGGTTTTGGCACAAGGAATACAGGGGATGAGTAGGCAGAGATAGAAGGTTGGATTACACCTTCTTCCAACATCTTGTCAATAATCTTCCGAAGTTCAGCCATCTTGGGCGGGGCAAGGCGATACGGGCTGGAGCGCACCGGCACAGAATCGGTTAGCTCAATCTTGTATTCCATCAAATGGGTTACGCCCAACTTGTCAGTAAATACATCACTATACTCCTGACATAACCTCTTAATGGCATCATTTTGAGGACTCGTTAAATTTTCCAGATCGAGATCCTCAATAGTCACAGGTTCACTAACTGAATTGACAGCAGGAGAAGATAAAACCGGGTTAAACGATAATTTAATTTGCGGATTAAACTTAAACCATAATATGCGAGCACCAAAATCAAGAAGCATACCAACGTGGGACATGAAATTAGCTCCAATGACCACAGAACAAGAAAGATTTCTGGCAACAAAAAATTTAAACTTCTAAGAAGAATTTAGAATATGAATTTTGACTGTCATACTACCCAAAATATTTAAGTTTGAACAATTTGCCGAAATAAAAGATCCATTGTTAGGCTCTAACTCAGGTAGACTGCAAACACTCTTCATAGATGAAAACCAGACCTCGCTTATAAGGGATGCAACACTACCAGAATCAAGCAATGCAGAAACGGGCTCGTCATTAACACACATTTCAATAAACGGGGACATTCCTTTAGCCACAGGAGAAATTCCAAAATCATTATTCACTCTAAAACGATTACAATTAGATGACGAGGACACCCGCACCACAGGTTTCACATTATGTTTAGAATTAGGCTGACTTGCCACGACATTGCTCACCGACAGGTTAGGTAGGTCAGAGACATTAGCAGAATTAGCACGTGATGATTTAGTTTTCAAAGAGTTATCAAGATTTTCATTAGTAGGGCGACCAGAAACTTCACACGGTTTTCCCAAATTCTCATGCACAGAAATATCCTTAGAAGTAACATCCGAATTGGTCTCCAAAATATCCCGTCATTGGCGATACACAACTTGGTTATTCGGACACACCTTCTTAACATGTCCCACGCCACCGCACGTGTGGCACTTAACATTGGGTCTAGGATGAAACATAACCTTAGGAGGGGGACGAGACATCAAGGAAGGAGGGGAACATTAGCTACACGAAGGGAATCTGCATGTTTCACAGCCATAGCCTCTATAACGACCTGTTTCAGCTCGAGAAATGACGAAGGCCTGGTACACATAGTCATGTATGACCTATATTGAGGCGAAAACCCATTTACAATAGACGACACCAATTGTCGTTCAGTTAAAGGTGATGCAAACACCTGGGCATATACCTTAATGTCACTGACATAGTTGCTAAGTGACTCGTCCAACCTTTGGACACGATATAAGAACTTTTGCTCGAGAGTACTAAGGGCACTCGCAGGGACAAAAACCCACAACACTTCTCTAATGAACATGGCTAAGGACATGCGGAGGTGGATAGCTTCAATCAGCTTGTCGCGCAGCATACCGGATGCAACAGGATACAACAGTTGGAAAATCTGATTTTCCGACATTCCAAATATCGAGGCATGGTTACCCAATTCGACCACTTGCTTTAAAAACAGGACCACCTGGGTAACGTCATCTAGGTTGAAATTCTTCAACTTAGTTAAGAAACCAGAAATAGGGTGAGGAATCGACCCATAATTAACGGTAGGCGAGCACGTAGCATTCGGAAAAGAGACATTATTACCAGGGTAGCTTTCTCGCACACCCTCTACAGGAGACAAAACATTTACATTGCCAGAGAAAGAACTGGGATGCAATGGGTCGGTCGGACCCAGGAAGTCATTAGGTGACCTAACATGAGAAGAATGACCGTATCCAGGGGTAAGTTGTCTGGACGAGCCAGAACCAGGCAATAGAGGGGCAGGCAAACCACTACGAGTAATCGATCCCAAAACCTCAGACCTAGTAAACAGAGCTGACTCACGTTCAACCCCAGAAGAAAGCTCAAAATTCACAAGGTTATCTCTTAAGTCAATTAAATCAAAAGCACTATTATTGTCGGCTATTTTGAAAAACACAGAATGCAGGCAGACAATACAGAAAGAAATAAATTTTAGGAATTACGAGGACAGTTTATAATTTCACAACAATATCATAAACTTCCAATTAACAACACCACATATTAGGTTGAAACTCGAACTCTGCCACAATACTATACCAAACCATGCACAATGCTGCCCAGAACTGCAGATGTCATCGCTTGCTTGGCTCGAGAACAGGAAGCTAAATTACAACAAATTGCTAAAAATCGCAGGGCGAACAGCTTCAGACAGGGCTCCTCGATGCCTTCACTCGCAGCATGTAGGCTATCAGAAAATGAACAAACCCACATTTCCCATGCCAAGAACACATGCCAGTCACTTACCAAGCTTCTTTTTCATCGGGAGTGTTGCATCATAAACAGGATATAATTCACCACAGACACCTCGCTTGGAACAGGTCACTTCACAAATCACCACATGGATATTTAGAGGCAAACATGAAACCGAACAAACGACAAGGAATAGCATAAAATAACATCAAGTGCACTGACATGACTCATCCCATCAGCAACCGTCCCATCAGCATCAGAAGGGTCCATAAATGAGCCTGCGGGCACGGGAGAGGTGACAGTTGCAGAAGCGATACACGAGCTCGGTCTGCTACCAATGTGACACCAGGGTGGATGGGCCAACTTACCTTATTTCAGAGGTCCGCATCGCTAACTGCAAAATCACCGCCAGATGACATGTCCCAACAGAAGAACACCTAAAGGGCGAAGGAAGGTGGAGAAGAGGAAGACGCACAGGCTCGTCTACAGACACAGTCCGATAACCCACAGAACTGCCACCGACGAAATGATGCCACAACAGCTGCTTAATATTTTAAATGAACATTTAATTACCAAAAGGGGTCAAGAAAATATAAATTAATAAAATCCTCCAGCCAAAAAAAACTATTATTGCCACAAAAAACAACCTCTCTGGTGATGGACATTGGCTTAAGGCCAAAACAAGTCAATTACCTAAGAAAACTAGATAAGGCTTTACATGTTAGATTGCTGAGCAAAAACGAAAACACTTAATTTAAAAAATATATATAATAAAGCCCAAAAGAAAGAAAGTCAGTAGACAGGAATCACCAAATGAGAAAGGGCTTGATAAACCACTAAGGTACGCAAAACTGACTTGACATGCAGGCGTCAAGGGCACGAGGAAACGAAAGGTTTAAAATTAAATTAATAAAATAAAATAGGACCAATTTACAAATCCACAACTTTCATGACGGAGAAATACTCAGGAACACTCACAAAAACACAAAGTTAAATCAACAAGATTAACAAAAAAACATACTAATCTACCACCACAACACGTTTGAGTGTCCCGCTCAACGACTAGAGAATTGCACTCACCAGACCACAATGCACTCGGGCAAAACAAAAAACAAACATGGCCACGAAACAGATGCTTGCATGTCCAGCCGAATTACGGCAAACAATCACCTTTAAAAAAAAACTTCACCAGAGAGAAAGGAAAGGAGGAAATAATTACATCTTAACACGTTTACAACGAGGAAATTTAGAATGCTACGGATGGTAAAGCAAATTAATAATAGGCCAATCCCTAAGATTCCCATAAAGAAAAGAACCAACTAATTACAATGAAGATTCCCATAAAGAAAATAAACTAAATAAAAAAATTAATTGCAACGTAAGATAAACTTGAAACGTGTCTTCGGAAGGTACGAAAGAAAACAACAAAATTTACATATTAGGTAACATTAACAAAACAGAAAAAATTGGCCTACAATGCGAAATAAAATACAGTATTAAAACATTAATATAAGGCCAATATCGGAGCTCCCATAACAATATATATAAATAAAAATATTTTATACAACGTACCTTAAGTCCTTCTCTGTGGAGACACAATAATAACAAAATCATTAACACACAAATTAAATAATATTATAAGGCACTAGATTTGCCTCAAAATGGCTAACCCGCACATGCGCCGTTTTGGTTACAAGCACTTTAGTTTGCATCAAGTTGCGATAATTATGTCACACTTCATCTTCAAGGCGAAATGACGAAAATATAGCCTTAAGGGCACAGGCATTTCCTTTTTTTAAATACATCCATATTTCGTGGAGGCCAGGGGGCCAAACCCCCGGGCAATGGCGACACCTTTCACGACCAACTAGCTTCTTGCTTTCTCGACCACACACGTGAAGATGCCAAGATGGCGGAGATCCAAAAGTTAAAGGCCGCAGTGCATTAATGTTAATTGTAATTGTCCAATCACAGACTGACACATCAAGTAACAATGTGCATATTATATAATTATTTTGGCGGCATGATGCATATATAGTCTTTTGTTTAATGACGTAGAATACAATATTTTTTAAATATGTCTTGATTAGACGAGACCAGGAGACACCACTCACACACTCTAGCGGTCGAAGATACAACCCCCGGCTAGAGGTGCCGATAGATGCTGCCATCTCGAATTCATTAGCGAAACCAAGCCATCTAGGCGGGCGCTTTAAACGTCGGGAGTACAAATATGTAGAGGAGATGCATAATAAAAACTTTGGGACGGGCTTTGCACGTAACAATTATTATTATTATTAGTTTAGTCGGTTACCCTCCAGGTTGGTGGAACCCACGGACTCAGCGAGGGAACTCATCACTACCGCCTCTACGGGCAGTGTCCTAGAGCTGGGAACATCGAGTCGGAAGGGATACAACTGGTGAGGTGGGATTGGCACCTCGCCCAGGCGGCCTAACCTGCAAAGCGAACAGGGGCCGCATGAGGGAAGGTAAGGATGCATAGACAAGGAAGAGGGAAGGATGCGGCCGTGGCCTTGAAGAAGGTGATGAAACCGTATTTTGCATTTAGTTGGAAATAGGTTAAGTTGGCAATAACACTGATGGCAGTACTGCGACATTCTTTGAAGTGCAGGTGCGCGATGGGACTGTGGCGAGGTTAGGAGCAGCCAGCAGCCCGCCATACAAGCCACGACCACATGCTAGACATTTGTAATACATGTATTGAATACAAGATGGAGACAGCTCCACTGTCGTTATGTTGCTCGATGTGGTTAAGAAATATACACTTTGCAGTATGAAACAAAGATTGGGAAATGCATTCTATGGACGAAGGAATATAACGGAGAACTTTGATATGAGTATAAATGCATACAGTACTATAACAGGTGATTATCGAACTCGAAACTGTGTAAATACCGATTGTCACTATCGTTTCGAGAACGAGGTGCATTGTGGATCAACTGGTAACAGTATGATTTACGGGAGCAGTTGAGGAATATAGTAGAGATTACAATTTCAGCGAGGCGGGTCACAGCTCTCTAGTCTAAGCACGAGTGCGTGCGTTGCCGTGAAATCGTGTTTGTTCGGTAACGTGGAGTCGAACCGACGTATACTTGTTACAGTACAAAACGTGATAGGATTTTCGTCTGATCTTATTATAGTTTCAGACAGTGTTAACCTTCAATCTGAGCACAGTGAACTTGCATTCACGTATGATAACTTCTTCTCAAGCCAATAGCATAGCAACTTGTTCTACATTGCAGTACAATACAAACAGCATTAGCCACGATTGTGAAGAATGATATGAGAAGAGAGAGATATTGCTGCGTTATGAAAATGCAGAACATGGGCTAAATACAGACAAGGAATGTGACACATAGCAGCATTACATACTCAGGATAATTACTTGAATCCAATATGAGCAACTACAGTACAAGGCTTTACAAGTGAAGACTGAAGAGGTTGTGAAAGTCGGAATGTCAATTCGCACTGCTACATAATGAAACGATTTTGGCTTACTATATCATCGTTATCGTGCTCTTTAGCAAGTGATAGAGCAATGAACTTTGTTAAACGAACATCTGTTAGCTTCATCTCGTTCGCGACCGGTAATCGGGTCTTCTTGATGTCCAGTCGTTTCGTGATCGGTGCAGCTGAGCAGATGTGGGTTCGAGCCTTGACAGGAGTTTGTGTTCTAACATTCTCACTTCATTCAATTAGAACTTCAACAAGGTAGCTGCAGTTTTCTTTTAGTAGACAGTATGAATTTGTCATGCTTTTGAATGCTCCTTTTCACCAATTTTGATTAAAGTAGTTAAGAAATACAGCCGAGGGCTAGGGTGACTCCTTAGTCATTTCTGTCTGAGTATGTATTTCATTTTGTAGTTCAATTTAGTAGTTATTGTAGTGTTATTTTGAACATTACGTTGCCTTGATTAAGATATAATTTAGGAATAAATAGAAGAATATAGTTTGTTGGGAAGACAACATGAGAAAAATCATAGAAAGAAGACGACGGTAAAATTATATAAGAATAATTCTAACTCAAGCAGATGTCCCATATCCAACGTATATGCAAATTCGATTTGAACATTTTTCTGGACTTTTTAAATTTGATATCGAATATTTTTGAAAGCTCATGCAAGTTTATTAGATAGACATTCAGGTCTATATTTTTGTCAATTGAGCATAGTAATGGAACATAGTGATTTCCAGTAAGTTTATTTGCGATTGTGCGAATTTATTTCTGATAATCCAGATTTTTGAAATTTTCATTTTTGATTTCGACACCTTTTGTGAGCTCGTTCAGTTTTAAAATTTTTGTTGATTCTTATGAGAAACTCCAACTTGGTTTAGCGTTCAAATCTAATGGTTAACTTGTACCTTCTCAAGATAGGCTTTTCTCCATGCTGTAGGTTTTGTCGTGTTTTCCTTAGAGGAGGATTTCAGGCTGAATTATTTTCAATTAGGCGAAAACTGAATCGTTCTTTTCACAGTGGTCGGTCTAGAAATATTGAAGGAAATACTTTATATGAGAAATTTTAATTAATAATAAGATGCAATGAAAGGAAATAAATGTTTAAAATATATGTAAGTCATAATCGAGAAGACATATTTTTCGAATTCTCACACAGTAATTTGAACTTGTGAATACAATATTTTATCACTGTTCTGATAAAAATTATTCTCGACACTTTAACTTTTGTCTAATTTGAAGCAATATATTTATCTATGATTGTATAAAAACTTGTGTAATATTTGAAATGTTTGGAAACTATTAAGAGCTGTTGAGCGATAATATGGTAATAATGGAATTTTGTCTGCGGGTTTGAATTGCAATTTAGGAGATATTAGACATCTATGGATAGTCAATATCAGTTTTTCCAGCACTGAATTAGCTATGGAGCTATTGCTGACTGCACTACGGAGTATTATTTTGAACGTGAAATTGAGTCACGATTTTAGCTAGTGGAAAGCTAATGTACAATTTTGAATCCAACATTTATGAAACCAAGTATTGTAACAACATCGTTAATAATTTGTTAAAATTTAGCAACAATTGTTTTCAGAGTAGAGTCTAATTGGAAATACTGTAATATTAATACTTGTATAAACTTCTGATACTAATAACTAAAATATTGAGTGAAAGAAAATCCAATATCTGTGAGGAAGTGAAATGAAACATAATCATTATAATTAATAACATGACGTCCGATTAGCTTAATTGTTTGACATTTAGGACGGAACAGATTTGAAATTGAAACCACATAAATGAAAATGTATATGAATACATAGTGGTGTATTCTTGGAATACACGGTACGAGAGAATATAAAGTTTAATGCTCTTTTCTTGTTCATTTCTTCCTTTTTTATCAAACACCAACAGTGATCTTCTATTTTCTCTTTGTTGGTCATGTCTCTTATGTTCTTTGTGGGTCTGCTCTAGATATATATCTTCCATGACCCACCTAGCGTCATCTAGCAGCGAATCTCAGAAGCTCCTCAATTCTCCCTGGTGCAAGAGGACTTCCTTATCCATCTGGCCACCAGTACTCGTTGCCATCGCCAGCTATTATCTCCGTGATCAAGAGATCTTCGTCTACTCTTTCACCCACCAGGCTGTGCTAGTATCGCCTGCTATCAACTCTTTGAAGACCATTACCTCAAGAGAATTTAAGTTTACAATATTGGTCATGCTTATATGTATTCCTTTTGTCTCCTACCCCCACTCTTTTCCCTTCGTTGGACCCTCCACGCTTCGCTGAGTGGGTCTCACTTGTAAGTCGGCAGTTGACTTGGTCAGTCAAGGCTCAACCAGAGCCAGTCTCCTCAAACCAAGAGGCACTCTCTACATTCTACGCCATGTTGGCACATTAGGTATTCGTCAAAGGGAACTTCACCTTCGACATGCAACCAAGATAAGTACAGACTTAAGGTTTTAACCTCATCTTCATCAGTTTTATTATCTACATGCTTTTATTGATCATTTTATAGACAGCGTGAGATTACTTATTTGGGGCGGTAATCATCCTTCGCGGGGTTTGCTATGTTGGGCTTTTGTCTGTCTAAGCCAACCTTAATAAAAAGTAGCTTTTCTTAAGCTATTTAAATGAGAAATCTTCTCACCACGTGGGATATTATCTAATACCCGCTGTCTATAAAATACCAAGCTAGTTCCTCCGCTGGATTAACTTTGGCTCCATTCTTCTATTAGGATCGTTTTGGAACCTTCCAGATCCTGTACTTTATCTACAAGTCTTGCCGTCATGTACTTTTCACTCACTTGTGAGAATACTATTGAAAATTGAAGAATCTTCCGTTTGAATTAAAGCTCAATAGCTAATTTTCTTCCACCGTTGGAATGTTCTATGGCGCATTTAATTGTAATACACAACTTTCTCAAGCAATAGACTTTCGCCTATCTAGTGCTACCAGTCCTTTTTCATCATTGCAATAACTTTCTTTGCCATAAACTTTCGTGTTACTACAGTGAACTTTTCATCCATTTAACAGACTATAGTGATAACTAGAGCTTGTTCAACGTTTCTACCGCGTCGCGATCGTCCGTTTACCTTAAATAAGGCCATGAACATTGATCCTAAATCCCAATTGATCTTTCCTAAACCGTCTACAAACAAACCATATTAATAAAATTGTAACTCTTGATCATTTTCAATGAGGTGTCACTCTAACGAAGTGCCCTTCCATCTTGCTTGTTTATCATCAATTAATTTCTGCATAACCACGTGTTTTATACACGGTTCAAGCTTACATTGTTTCTCCCTTATAATCAGGGAAAACAATTCTTTCAACTCATGAGTGAGTTATTTCTAGGTCTAACGAAAGGGAAACTGCCCCATTTGTCTCGTGATTCCTACTTGAACATAGGAAGTCTAGAACCTTCCTTTTGACTTTCTCTTCAGGTTTCACAGTAAGTGACCTGCTCTATTTTGCATAGCTATCATAAAAGTAATCCAGTATAAATATAAGAAGTTATAGGAACTTCTCTTTCATTCTAACTGTTCTCTTTCTTTGTTATTTTGAAGTTGTAACTTTTTCTAAGATAGGTACGCAGAGATTTCTTATAGTACACACCTTGTACTCTATTTATTGTTAAACTTTAATCACCTTAATTGTCTTTAAATTTTGAATTTTTATCTTCGCTATTTTAAATCCTTGCTAGGATTTTATAAAGGTTTGAAACCTAATAAATTGCTAATTGCCTGGAGCAAAATTTAAATGTTAGGAGGTCTGCGACCCCAAATTGTTACTAAAAATTGAAACTATATACTTGTCAAATTTATTAGACTTTTTTGCATTGTTAAATAAATTCAAACTTTCCTTTTCGACTCATCATTTCTCTAATACAACGGTTAGGCAAGATCCTGTCTTCCTTGGCTCTTCCTACTCAATGCCATTAAATCTATTGATAGGGCTTTCACCACTCGTTGCATTTGAGCAAGAACTCTTAGTGGTAATCTCGTTAAAGTTTCTCTTAGCTTTAATAGCTAATTCTAACTGGCCAGTAAGGCAAGTATAGCTCGCTACGCCAGCTACCTGCTTGTGGAGATCCTCTCCGAAAACTTATGGTTGGTTTTCCAAAAGATAAGTGTTTCTCTTTGTCTAAACTTTTAGCCGGCTCCTTGCTGAGTAAAAGCTTAGCCATTTCCAAATGTAACTATTGGTTCACTTACCAAAATTACTCCCCAAGGTATATTTTTTTTATCACAATCCTTCTTGGAAGCACTTGGTCGTTTTTTAGGAACTCCACAACTTCGAAAACTGGAAATATAAAAATCGATGCAAATTATTGGCATTCTTCGAATTACTTGGTCAAAAAAGAATTCCTTTGAACAGATCTACAATAAGTCTGTTACTCTTGCCAGACCATCACCCTTCCCCATAGTACGCATATGCATGCTTGAGAGGGAATACGCTAAAGCCATTATCTTGCAAACCGCCCAAGTCCTACCTACGGTTCCCGTTAGCTTCGACCAGGTCCTTACCCATTTTAGATATCAGAGAGCGGATTTGCGGTGGCAACCGCACTTGAGTGTATTTAAGGTTAAATTTACAACTTTTGCTGGACTCTCCTCCTATCTTTCTATCCTTTTTCTCCAGTCCGAAACCCACCTCCTTTTCTTTATCATCTTTCCTTGGTGGTTAGGTTATTCCTCAGCCAATAATCTACCCAAAATTTGGTACCAGAAACCCGGGAGAGTCCATTTGTCATTTTTTCTGTTTAAAAGATTATTTGACAATACCTTGCAAATTATTAATACCTGCTTTGAATCTTTCAGCTATAACTACATCGTGCAAAGCCTGTGAAGGGGAAAGAGTCCGCTCCTGTCTCCTTTGGTGTGTCCCTTTCTTTCAACTTATTCGCTGCTGCCAGCTTGACAGCATTTCCAAGGTTCCACAGTGTCGTGAGTTACATTTTAATCTATTTTCTTTGACATGGCTCCTACTGAAAAGGATAAGGATAAAAAACTTACTTCTAAACGAGCATCCTATAAAGGGCAAATTACCCGATTCAGAAAGTACATAAAAGAGTTAGATCCCTCAGAAGCTCAATTAGACTTGTTGAAACATCGTGTAAGGGATTTTGAACGTTCGTATGAGAATTATTGCAACATCCAAACTGAAATAGAAACTTGTATGCTCAATCAAACCGAAGATCGAGTCGAAGTAGAAAACCAATATTACGAAGGCATAGGTTCTGTTTTCAAAATAATACGCCAACTCGAAGAGGAGCAGAAAAAGGACGCTTCTGTTCTTGGTTCCCTTCACGAACCACAAACTTCGTTTCGCGATGGTACTTACAAGCCCAAACCAATTTTACCTAAAATTGATTTACCCCATTTCTCTGGAGATGAATCTACTTGGGATTCTTTCTATGAATTATTTTGCTCCCTTGTTCATGACAATGAAGACATTCAAGTCATTTACAAGTTTCATTACTTGAGATCTATCCTCCCAGGTCAAGCTTTGCAGTTAGTTGAAGCACTTCCTCTAAGCGCCGAAAATTACCCCATTGCCTTTAACTTATTAAAAGAAAGATACGGGAATTTACGGTTACGTATCCAACGCCATATGAAGGCTCTATTCAAGCTACCTGCGTCACAGCACAATGACATCACTAGTTTGCGTACTCTAGTTGACACTACACATCTTCACGTTAAGGCTCTGTCCCAATTAGATCAATCTACTGAACACTGGGATACTTTCCTAATACATTTAGTGGTTTCTAAAGTTGATGCTGCTACCCTCAAAGCTTGGGAAATTGAACTTTCTAAAGAAGACGACTACTCTTACGAGCATTTAGTCACTTTCATAAATGCCAGATGCCAGCTCTTAACCGCTTTAGCTAATCAAAGTGAACCCTCATCTCCTAGTTCTAAATTTGAATTAATGTCTATCAAACCTAAAAGCGAACGCTTAGCGTCTAATACCCAAAAACCCTGGTCCAGCTCATCTAAATTTAAATCAAACACTACTGGTTACCCAACTAGGTCTAGTGAACGTCGTGTTGCTAGCTCTGTGGTTTTAAACACTCAAAGCGAACCCCGCAAGAGTTTAAACGAACCTTTAAAGTGCATATTTTGTAAAGATCCCCATGCCCTATACCTCTGTAAATCCTTTAAAGAAATGTCAGTCGACGACAAAAGAAAATTAGTTGCTCAAAACAAACATTGCTTCAACTGCCTAGCGCTAACGCATTCTGCTTCTAATTGCAAGTCCACAAGACTTTGCTACCATTGTGAAAAGGCTCATCACACTTTGCTACATCGTCATGGTCAGGCAAGGTCATCGACAGCATCTACTTCTCCGAAAAATGATAGTGCTAACAATTCCAATGCTTCATCGCATATTCAAAATGCCAAGTCCATTCGTAGTGCCCAAGTATTGTTGTCTACTGTCCAAATCGAAGTTCAGGATAACTTTGGCAACTGGGTCCGTGCACGCGGTCTTCTTGATTCAGCGGCAACTCATGATTTTGTGTCTAATTCCTTGATTAGAAAACTAGGCCTACCTGTAAACCCCACTTCTATTAACGTGTCGGGCATCAACAGCTCAAAATCGCAAGCTTTACAATTCTCAAAGCTAACCATAAGAGACATTTGTCACAGAAACAACCTTCTTAAATTGAATTGTCTAATTCTCAACAGCATTGGAGAAGACACTCCACGTCACTCTGTGGATATTTCAGGTTTAAACATTCCCTCGCATTTAAGGCTAGCTGATCCTTTGTTCAACATAGAAAACCCCATTGACATACTCTTTAGTGCCAATGTTTTCTGGAATTGCCTTCGTAAACAGGTTCGCAAGTTATCCTCAAACGTGGTCGCCAGAGACACTAATTTTGGATGGATCGTCACCGGTCAACTTCCCCATTATTCTCCCCAACCCGCATCGCAATGTTACTTCTCCAATACTGATCTGGAACAGTTTTGGAGGCTTGAAAGCGTTGATCCTCCTAACGTAACCTCTTCAGAAAATGAATTCTGTGAGCAACTTTTTTTGAACACCAGCACTCGTTCTTCTGATGGCCGGTTTGTTGTTCAAATGCCAAGATTACATAATCCTCCCAAACTTATTAACTCTCAGCCCAAAGCTCGAAAAGCTCTCTTTGCTATCGAGAGCAAATTCAAGAAAGAACCTCTTGTTAAACAGCAGTACACTGATTTCATGGATGAGTATGAAAGCTTAGATCATATGGAAGTTGTTAACAAATCTGATGATGAATTGCACCCCCCAATTGAAACGGTTTATTTAAATCATCATCCCGTGTGGAAAAACCCTCTTGTAAAAGATAAAATCCGAGTTGTTTTCAATGGTTCATCACCCGACGTTAATGGCAACAGCCTTAACGACACCCTTTACTCTGGTCCTGCTATTCAGTCAGATCTATCTGCTATACTCTTAAACTTTCGATTATTTCCCATAGCTGTCATAGCTGATATAAAACAGATGTACCGCCAAGTTTTAATTCAACCGGAACAACGAGATCTCCAAAGAATCTTGTGGCGCGACGAAATTAGTAAGCCCATTAAGGTATTTCGCTTAAAAACGGTTACTTATGGCTTAAAACCTTCCGCTTTCCTTGCTATCCGTTCCTTACACTTGCTAGCCTCTCAAGATGGTCATTTATTTAATTCCAAAGCCTCTGAAGCACTAACTACGTCATTCTATGTTGACGATTATTTGCAGTCTTGCCCCACTTTGGAGGAAGCTTCCTTTGTGTCTTTAGAACTTCAGGCATTGCTAAGGAATGGAGGTTTCCCACTTCATAAGTGGAATTCCAACTCCCCTGAGTTTCTCGCCCAGTTTCCCATCGAAGACGTAGATCCTTCTTCTGTCGAAATTTGTGGAAACTCCGAATCCATAAAAACTCTAGGAGTTCATTGGTGCACTAGCACTGACACTTTCATCTATAAAGTTTCGCTCGCAGAAGAGCTTCCTAACACAAAAAGACAAATTCTCTCTGAAATTGCAAAAATTTTTGATCCGCTTCAATTCCTTGCCCCAGTTATCGTTATAGCCAAACTCTTCATGCAAGAGCTGTGGTCGCTCAAATGTGAATGGGATGACACTGTTCCTCTTTCATTTCTTACTCGTTGGCTCTCGTTTCGCAGCAATTTGCTGGATCTTTCCCGTATTGAAATTCCCAGGAATTTAATTAGCTCTCATTCTAATGCATCCTTTTTCCTTCATGTGTTCGCGGACAGTTCCGAAAAAGCTTATGGTTGCTGCGCATATTTAGTTTATCGTGGTTCATTAAATGGATCTTCAGTTTCCAACCTTGTTTGTGCCAAATCTAAGGTCGCTCCTCTTAAAACTATCACTTTGCCTAGGCTTGAATTGTGTGCTGCACTCATGGCCGCAGAACTTGTTAAGAAATTACGAGAAGTTTTAAAAGTCGAATTCTCGCAAATCTATCTCTGGAGCGATTCCATGATTACCCTTTCTTGGGTCGCCAAGAACCCCTCTCACTGGCAAACTTTTGTTGCAAACAGGGTTTCCAAAATTCAAACTCTCTCTTCGGGATGTCAATGGAGGCATGTGCCCAGCGCTGACAACCCAGCCGATATTATCTCTCGTGGATGTTCACCCTCTCAATTGGCAGCTTCCCAGTTGTACTGGCATGGGCCCTCGTGGTTAATCGAAGACTATTCTTGTTGGCCTTCTAAACCTCCAGCTACAAACTCCAACTTGCCTGAAGCAAAAGTATCTCTACCTACCGCTTCGTGTCTTGTTTCCAACGCTTCTCATCCCTTGTTGTCCCGCTATTCTTCTTTTCATAAATTAATACGAATCGTCGCTTATCTCCTTAGATGGAAATATTTTGTGGTTGACCAACCTCTTCTCCCAAAACCACACCTTTACCAATCATGAATTGAATCTCGCTACCATTAAGGTTTTACAACTGACACAGCAAGAAGCCTTTTCTTCTGAATTGTCTTTACTTTCTTCTAAAAGGGATCTTCCCAAATCCAGTCGTCTACGTGCTTTAGCCCCGTTCCTTGATGACGATAGGTTACTCAGGGTAGGTGGTAGGCTCGCTCAATCTTTGCTCTCTGAAGACAAAAAGCATCCCGTTATTTTGCCTTCCAAACATCACGTAACTTCCTTAATTATACGTGACTTTCATTATCGCAATCTGCATGTTGGCACACGCACTCTGCTTTGCTTCTTAAGGGAAAAGTACTGGATTATAAATGGAATTCACGAAGTTTCCTCCGTAATTCACAAGTGCATTCCTTGTTTCAAAGCGAAACCTAAGGTTAATACTCAACTAATGAGCGATATGCCTTCCTTTCGCTCTTCTCCTATACGCCCATTTGCTTTAACTGGTGTGGACTATATGGGTCCGTTCCAATATCAACGAAATTCCCCTGAAGCTAAACGCAAATTGTTTGGTAAGCTCTATGTTTCTCTCTTTGTTTGCATGGTTACTGGCGCAATCCACTTGGAACTAGTAACGAATGCTTCTACTTCTTACTTTTTTATCAGCTGTCTCTCGCTTCACTGCTAGGCGTGGTGTTCCTTCAGAGATGTTCTCTGATAACGCTTCCACTTTTCAGGGCGCAGCTTCCCTGTGGAAGAAAGCTCTCACTTCCTCTCCTGCATTGGAACAAATTTCTAATTTTTCCTACTCAAAGGGTTTCAAATGGCGCTTTATACCTCCCTACGCTCCTCATGACGGTGGTAGGTGGGAATCTTGCGTAAAGCTCACTAAACGTCATTTAAGAAAAGTCTTAGGTAATCGAATTCTGACTTATGAAGAATTCAATTCACTGTCCGTTCTGATTGAAGGTGTTGTTAATTCTTGCCCTTTAACTCCTTTTTCCAATGACCCCGATGACTTGCTTCCACTCACACCTGGTCACTTCCTTATCGGCACTTCTCTTTCTGCCCCTCCTCCTCTTCCCAATTCTTACAGGGATTCTAATTTACCTATTGTTTGGCGTAAACTTGAAGCCCTCCGCAATTCCTTTTGGAAGAGGTGGAACTTGGAATATTTAACTTCCCTGCAACGGAGACAGAAGTGGTTTCTTTCCAGTCCCGACATTAAAGTGGGGGACTTGGTCTTGGTTAGGGATGTTTCTCCCCCCCCCCCTGGTCTGGACTTCTGGTAGAGTGACCGAGTGTTATCCTGGAAGGGACGGGAGAGTCAGGGTGGCTAGAATCTTGACCACTAATGGTCAGATCACAAGACCACTTCTCTTCAATTGCTTCATTACCTTTAAATGTTTAACTGCTTATTTGTTCTCTGTTGGTGTTTTGCCCTCCCAGTATGGTGTATTCTTGGAATACACGGTACGAGAGAATATAAAGTTTAATGCTCTTTTCTTGTTCATTTCTTCCTTTATTATCAAACACCAACAGTGATCTTCTATTTTCTCTTTGTTGGTCATGTCTCTTATGTTCTTTGTGAGTCTGTTCTAGATATATATCTTCCATGACCCACCTAGCGTCATCTAGCAGCGAATCTCAGAAGCTCCTCAATTCTTCCTGGTGCAAGAGGACTTCCTTATCCATCTGGCCACCAGTTCTCGTTGCCATCGCCAGCTATTATCTCCGTGATCAAGAGAACTTCGTCTACTCTTTCACCCACCAGGCTGTGCTAGTATCGCCTGCTATCAACTCTTTGAAGACCATTTCCTCAAGAGAATTTAAGTTTACAATATTGGTCATGCTTATATGTATTCTTTTTGTCTCCTATCCCCACTCTTTTCCCTTCCTTGGACCCTCCAGGCTTCGCTGAGTGGGTCTCACTTGTAAGTCGGCAGTTGACTTGGTCAGTCAAGGCTCAACCAGAGCCAGTCTCCTCAAACCAAGAGGCACTCTCTACATTCTACGCCATGTTGGCACATTAGGTATTCGTCAAAGGGAACTTCACCTTCGACATGCAACCAAGATAAGTACAGACTTAAGGTTTTAACCTCATCTTCATCAGTTTTATTATCTACATGCTTTTATTGATCATTTTATAGACAGCGTGAGATTACTTATTTGGGGCGGTAATCATCCTTCGCGGGATTTGCTATGTTGGGCTTTTGTCTGTCTAAGCCAACCTTAATAAAAAGTAGCTTTTCTTAAGCTATTTAAATGAGAAATCTTCTCACCACGTGGGATATTATCTAATACCCGCTGTCTATAAAATACCAAGCTAGTTCCTCCGCTGGATTAACTTTGGCTCCATTCTTCTATTAGGATCGTTCTGGAACCTTCCAGATCCTGTACTTTATCTACAAGTCTTGCCGTCATGTACTTTTCACTCACTTGTGAGAATACTATTGAAAATTGAAGAATCTTCCGTTTGAATTAAAGCTCAATAGCTAATTTTCTTCCACCGTTGGAATGTTCTATGGCGCATTTAATTGTAATACACAACTTTCTCAAGCAATAGACTTTCGCCTATCTAGTGCTACCAGTCCTTTTTCATCATTGCAATAACTTTCTTTGCCATAAACTTTCGTGTTACTACAGTGAACTTTTCATCCATTTAACAGACTATAGTGATAACTAGAGCTTGTTCAACTTTTCTACCGCGTCGCGATCGTCCGTTTACCTTAAATAAGGCCATGAACATTGATCCTAAATCCCAATTGATCTTTCCTAAACCGTCTACAAACAAACCATATTAATAAAATTGTAACTCTTGATCATTTTCAATGAGGTGTCACTCTAACGAAGTGCCCTTCCATCTTGCTTGTTTATCATCAATTAATTTCTGCATAACCACGTGTTTTATACACGGTTCAAGCTTACATTGTTTCTCCCTTATAATTAGGGAAAACAATTCTTTCAACTCATGAGTGAGTTATTTCTAGGTCTAACGAAAGGGAAACTGCCCCATTTGTCTCGTGATTCCTACTTGAACATAGGAAGTCTAGAACCTTCCTTTTGACTTTCTCTTCAGGTTTCACAGTAAGTGACCTGCTCTATTTTGCATAGCTATCATAAAAGTAATCCAGTATAAATATAAGAAGTTATAGGAACTTCTCTTTCATTCTAACTGTTCTCTTTCTTTGTTATTTTGAAGTTGTAACTTTTTCTAAGATAGGTACGCAGAGATTTCTTATAGTACACACCTTGTACTCTATTTATTGTTAAACTTTAATCACCTTAATTGTCTTTAAATTTTGAATTTTTATCTTCGCTATTTTAAATCCTTGCTAGGATTTTATAAAGGTTTGAAACCTAATAAATTGCTAATTGCCTGGAGCAAAATTTAAATGTTAGGAGGTCTGCGACCCCAAATTGTTACTAAAAATTGAAACTATATACTTGTCAAATTTATTAGACTTTTTTGCATTGTTAAATAAATTCAAACTTTCCTTTTCGACTCATCATTTCTCTAATACAACGGTTAGGCAAGATCCTGTCTTCCTTGGCTCTTCCTACTCAATGCCATTAAATCTATTGATAGGGCTTTCACCACTCGTTGCATTTGAGCAAGAACTCTTAGTGGTAATCTCGTTAAAGTTTCTCTTAGCTTTAATAGCTAATTCTAACTGGCCAGTAAGGCAAGTACAGCTCGCTACGCCAGCTACCTGCTTGTGGAGATCCTCTCCGAAAACTTATGGTTGGTTTTCCAAAAGATAAGTGTTTCTCTTTGTCTAAACTTTTAACCGGCTCCTTGCTGAGTAAAAGCTTAGCCATTTCCAAATGTAACTATTGGTTCACTTACCAAAATTACTCCCCAAGGTATAATTTTCTTAATCACAATCCTTCTTGGAAGCACTTGGTCGCTTTTTAGGAAATCCACAACTTCGAAAACTGGAAATATCAAAATCGATGCAAATTATTGGCATTCTTCGAATTACTTGGTCAAAAAAGAATTCCTTTGAACAGATCTACAATAAGTCTGTTACTCTTGCCAGACCATCACCCTTCCCCATAGTACGCATATGCATGCTTGAGAGGGAATACGCTAAAGCCATTCTCTTGCATACCGCCCAAGTCCTAGCTGCGGTTCCTGTTAGCTTCGACCAGGTCCTTACCCATTTTAGGTATCAGAGAGCGGATTTGCGGTGGCAACCGCCTTTGAGTGTATTTAAAGTTAAATTTACAACTTTTGTGGGACTCTCCACCTATCTTTCTATCCTTTTTCTCCAGTCCGAAACCCATCTCCTTTTCTTTATCATCTTCCCTTGGTGGTTAGGTTATTCCTCAGCCAATAATCTACCCACATGGAAGTAACAGAGATGAATAATTCTAGGCGCGACTAACTTTCAGAATTGAAATGTTATTTTGTAAATTGTATATATATATATATATATATATATTTAAATTGCTACGATAGAATAAGGTATTTCATATTTTTGTCAAAAAGGGTTTACGATCATAACATAAGATTTTGTGTGTAATATTTTTGTTTTCTGAATTTCATTGAAAATGATGCGACGTTAGGCAGTTTTGTGTGGCCTAGTTAAGGCAGTTGCTACTTTTACATATTTTTCATGCTTCGACAGAGGCATAAGGTTATATATTTTTGTTCAGTGGAGTTTCTACTTCACGAAACTGCGGTTTTAGTTAATAAACTGTTGTTAAATTTTAACAATTCTTATGAATGACTTAGTGATTTCTATTCGAACGAGGATGTGCTACGAGGACCAGTGGATCTTTTGCTAGGATGCTTTGTTACGCACCCGAGATTAAATTAATTTAATTAATTTTTAAGAGTCTTGTTAGCTCACTTTGGGCTATTTTTCTTTTTTATTTCATCGACCACTGGCATCTTCTTATCACATTCTTTTTAATTTATGTGGTATTCCTATCCACGGTCGATCCTTGGTGGTGGTTTCTTGGGGGTATTTCAGCCGGGGCTTCCAGATTCTACGATCCTGCTTTTTTCTTCGGATTTCACCAGGTAAGACCACGTGGTTACGGGTGCACATTAATATGGCGACCCAACTATTGTGGCGATCGAACTGCTTTAATTCGAATGCCGTAGTGGATGGGCACATTAATTTGTAGACCGTATCATTGTGACATTCGAGTTAGCATTCTCGAGCACTATAATTGATAGTCATCTACGTAAAAGAACCCATTTTTCGTGCGGTTAACGAGTTGACTTTTTCGAATTTCTAGTCGTCAGCATTTGTCTTTGGCATTGCTACGATTATAGAGTTCGTGGGAATTCGCGTTTCTTAGAAACGTGGAATTGAGTTTACTCAATCTACCTGGTATACAGATAGAATTATCGTCAGTTAATTTTTAAATTCATTAGATATTTTTGCATTGATCTAAATGTAATTGTACATGATTATGGTTTGATCAGAAGAGACACGCCTTGGAAACTTTTATAGATCAACGTGGTCATATGGGGCAGCATATGCTGGTCGTTTTTCACTACATGCTTGTCGGCCATTTTATGCTTGTTACCGGCGATGATAATTGGAAGATCATCAGTCATACTAAATTCATTTCTATTTAATAATAAATTTAATAAGCTAGACTTGCGATTATAACTTTAATTAATTCTAATATGAATCACTATGCGCATTTACCTCCTATTTTCTAATAGTTTTAAATTAGTTAACAAGTGTAGATGAAAAACAAACTATATTGTTCATGTTGGTGAAAAGGGTCATTCTGAGTGTGTCAATTCTGCTATACATGTGTTGCATTCCTGTATTTCTCCATTTAACATTGTATGATGTCAGGTGCGGCGACTATTGACGATGTCGTGGCGTTGTTACATGCCATTCTGGAAAATCAAAGCAAACAGGAGCAGGACTTAGCTGATATTAAGTCAAATGCTCAAACTAGTACAAACTCAGCTCAAGCTGATATGTCCCAGCTTCACTTATCCCTTAAGCGTTTACAGGATAGTAACCGCAAAATTTCTGACAGATCCAAAGAAATTAAGGAAAAAATGAAGGATGTAGAAACTAGTGTAGATAGTGTTCTAGGAGATGTAAGATTGTACAATTAGATATAAGCAATGTTAATGTAGAGGTTAGTCATGTACGCTCTAGTGTAGCTACTACAGAGGCTAAGCTTGATTTAGCACAACACGATAACACAGATACTAAAAGTAAAATCATCAGTACTGAGGCTAAGCTTGATGCTACTCAAGAAAGGATCATAAGTATAGAGGCTAAGCTTGATTTAGCACAAAACGATATGACTGATACTAAAAGTAAAATCATTAGCACTGAGGAGAGAATAATCAGTACTGAGGCTAAGCTTGATGCTACTCAGGAAAGGATCATCAGTACTGAGGCTAAAATTTTAAATACAGAAAACCTTGTAACCAGCATGCAGTCAAATATTTCTGGCATTAAGGAGGAAGTCAGAAATGTTAGACTGGAACTGGAAAACAACCAAACTAGAATCAAAATAGTTTAGATGCCCTTCAGTTACAATTTTCTAACGAGGCTATCACCACACAAAGGACTTTATCAAAATTAGAGGGTGATATGGTTCTTTTGAGGGAAAAGGTTGATGATCACAACAAGGTTTTGAGAAAAGATCTTGAAATCGATCTCAAGACTATTGTTAGCGAACAAGTAACAATAATAAGAGGTGAAATTACAAAGATTAATGAAGATGTTATTAACAATGTCAAATCCGAATTGGAATTAAAGGTTGCTAAGGCCGAAATTAGATTGAATAAGGATATTTCTCAGGCAAGAGAAGACGCTGAGAAAAGGAGCGATTCAGCTAACTAATACCGATAGCATAAATAACCTTAGGGAACACCTTGAATCTCAGGTTAAGAACGTAACTCTTAAGTTTGATCAGGGCAGGATAGATATAAATTCAGAGAGAGAGAAAAAGACATCAGAGTTGAATGAAATCAGGCAGGAGTTATCAAAATTTAACTTAAGTGAACACGTTGATGTTAATGTTTTAAGAAGCGAGTTTAAGGCACAATTCGAGTCACTAAAAAGCATTATGAATTCCGATAGGGCAGGTAAAGTTCAGAATCCTAGTGATGGGTTAGATACTACGTCCCCAGCAAGGAATTTCATAGCTCGGTCAAATGGGACAGGAGTTGTGGAACAGCCTAGACAAAGGATAGAAGTCCCTAATACGAGTACTCACGAATATGCTCCTAGAGACTTTAGAACATCGACACCCAACGACATGTCTAATGTCACAATTGTGAGGAGTTATGAAGAGAAAATTAAAAAGTTTTCTAATTCAGAAAGCTTAACTCCGATCGAGTTATACGAAACCTACAAGACCATTTTGTGGATCATCATGTAGCCAGAGCCAGGGAGCTACGGATTGTAGAAAGGCATTTAGCGGACGGTCCTCTAAATTGGTTTTGCGCATTTCGCTACACGTTTGACAACTTCGAGCAGTTTTCAGAATCGTTTATAAAGCGATTTTGGTCAATCGAAACTCAACATGCTGTGAGAGTTGAGATATACTCGAGGAAGTATAGTAGTACTGGTCCTACTAGTTATTCGGAATTCTTTACGTCACAGTTAGACTCCGTTTTCTTGAAACATCTTTGACCCAGGAAGAAATTCTAGAGACCATTTCGGGACAGTTACCGGTAGAGGTCAGGCGTAACATTGTTTCGTCTGGAGTAGCCGATGTAGCCACGATGGACGATCTACTTCCTAGGCTGGATCATACATCCATCCCACCCACGATTATAAAAAGCGGAAGAGCAGAAAGCAAAACAGTAAATGCTGTGATAATGGACAGGCCTCAACAAACCGACAAGACAGGTCAAAATGAGTCAAAATGGACAGGTCACAATAGGAATAATAGGTATTATGACCAACAGAGAGATTATAGGAATAATCAAGAGCCATATAGGAATTAGCAGTCTAATTATTATCGAGGTCAACAAAGGTCATATCAGTATAATAGACATCAGTATAGATACAGACCTTATCAGGATAGGGAAAGGAATGAGCGATTCAACAACAGATATTCTGACAGAGAACAGAATCAACAGAGAAATAATAGATACCGAAACCAGAATAATGACGGTAGATCCTATGCCAATGAAGACAGACAGGGCTATTTCCAAAGACAACAAAATACCCAGCAGGGTTACTCAAGGTACAAAAATTACCGTGATAAGGATTATCAGACACAAGAAGAAAAACAACAGTCTAGAAAAGACAGAGAAAAAAGGGAAGAGAGAAACAAACGAAGAGACACAGCAAGTGATCAAGAACCAGGGACAAGCCAACAAGCTGAGAGGCAAGAGAGGCGTCCCGATGAAAAAAGAAACGCCAAGTTTAGATTCCAAGAGGAAGTAAATGATTATTCATCTCCGTTTAACATTGTAATTCATGACGTCTACAAGGTAACAGACGAAGATCTGCTGTATGAAGAAAAGGAAGGATTTGTGAAAAACCTCAGGAAATACCATAGAAAGGTGGAATAATGACAAAAGACTGTTCATATTAAGAATATCTAGAAAGATGAAATAAAAGTATTGTCACACTTTTATTTGTTGAATTGGGAGGGAGATGAAACCGTATTTTGCATTTAGTTGGAAATAGGTTAAGTTGGCAATAACACTGATGGCAGTACTGCGACATTCTTTGAAGTGCAGGTGCGCGATGGGACTGTGGCGAGGTTAGGAGCAGCCAGCAGCCCGCCATACAAGCGACGACCACATGCTAGACATTTGTAATACATGTATTGAATACAAGATGGAGACAGCTCCACTGTCGCTATGTTGCTCGATGTGGTTAAGAAATATACACTTTGCAGTATGAAACAAAGATTGGGAAATGCATTCTATGGACGAAGGAATATAACGGAGAACTTTGATATGAGTATAAATGCATACAGTACTATAACAGGTGATTATCGAACTCGACACTGTGTAAACACCGATTGTCACTATCGTTTCGAGAACGAGGTGCATTGTGGATCAGCTGGTGACAGTATGATTTACGGGAGCAGTTGAGGAATATAGTAGAGATTACAATTTCAGCGAGGAGGGTCACAGCTCTCTAGTCTAAGCACGAGTGCGTGCGTTGCCGTGAAATCGTGTTTGTTCGGTAACGTGGAGTCGAACCGACGTATACGTGTTACAGTACAAAACGTGATAGGATTTTCGTCTGATATTATTATAGTTTCAGACAGTGTTAACCTTCAATCTGAGCACAGTGAACTTGCATTCACGTATGATAACTTCTTCTCAAGCCAATAGCATAGCAACTTGTTCTACATTGCAGTACAATACAAACAGCATTAGCCACGATTGTGAAGAATGATATGAGAAGAGAGAGATATTGCTGCGTTATGAAGATGCAGAACATGGGCTAAATACAGACAAGGAATGTGACACATAGCAGCATTACATACTCAGGATGATTACTTGAATCCAATATGAGCAACTACACTACAAGGCTTTACAAGAGAAGACTGAAGAGGTTGTGAAAGTCGGAATGACAATTCGCACTGCTACATAATGAAACGATTTTGGCTTACTGTATCATCGTTATCGTGCTCTTTAGCAAGTGATAGAGCAATGAACTTTGTTAAACGAACATCTGTTAGCTTCATCTCGTTCGAGACCGGTAATCGGGTCTTCTTGATGTCCAGTCGTTTCGTGATCGGTGCAGCTGAGCAGATGTGGTTTCGAGACTTGACAGGAGTTTGTGTTCTAACATTCTCACTTCATTCAACTAGAACTTCAACAAGGTAGCTGCAGTTTTCTTTTAGTGGACAGTATGAATTTGTCATGCTTTTGAATGCTCCTTTTCACCAATTTTGATTAAAGTAGTTAAGAAATACAGCCGAGGGCTAGGGTGACTCCTTAGTCATTTCTGTCTGAGTATGTATTTCATTTTGTAGTTCAATTCAGTAGTTATTGTAGTGTTATTTTGAACATTACGTTGCCTTGATTAAGATATAATTTGGGAATAATGTTTTAGATCCCTTAGTTGGGGGGTAGTTAGGGCTAAAACGCTTATGTTATTGTACTAATTTGGAAGGTGATTCCTAGGAGAGGGTAGCTTCCCGTAGCTGGGTGAGCTTACCAGTGTAGTGTGTTGTTTAGCACTTAAACGCTAAGGGGTGTTCCTGCAAAGACGCAAGTGTCGCTTGGGTGATGGACCTATAAATGCAGGCTAATACACCGGCCTGCCAGCTGGACGGAAGGAGTGATACAATAGGCGTGCTTACGTCAGCGGCTCGACGTTATGTAGTCGAGTAGCCTGCGGGAAGCACAATGAAACCTGAGCAAGCAATTACTGGCTACTATGGTCACGGTCAATCGTGACGAGAGTCAGGAAGGGTATGAGGATGTAAAGAGGCGTGTAATTATCGAGACAAGTGTAGTTTACTGACCATGTGTTTATTGGTCAGTGAGTGTGAAATTGTAAGTCCCTCTTAGGGGAATGTAAGTAATGGTACAAGTTGAGTGTACAAGATTGTGGATTGGTGTTTACAAAGTAAAGGATTCTGAACACTTGCTGAGTCTCACCTGATGATGGCAGCTGGCACAGTTGTCGGCTAGAGCCTTCGGCGGCGCACACTGTATGACAGATAATGCTCCAAAAAGGCCTCCCTTCTTATAGTTCCTGGCGTTGCTTAGTCAGCATTCCGTTGACGTAGCTGCCCCAGTTAGTTGTAGTGTTAATGTTTATGAATGTGTTGCAAGTGGTTGGCTAACCTCCCGAGCTGGGTGGTCGCCTCTTGCCGTGTAAAGGTGATGTTCTGGTCTTATGATGTTGCCAGTTGGGGTGGTTTTAGTAGAAGATGGGGGGTGGCTCTCAGGGGGTACAGCCCCCCGGGCCTGTATAGGTCCCTTTCTTCGATTAGTTCGCGTCCTCGCGAACGGGAACGGAACGTCGAGTGGGGGTGTTGATTAGATGGATCGTTGTTGATTCCTCCTTGTACTTCTTCTTCTTTTCTTCTGTGTTGATGTCGTGTAGGTGTAGCGATTTCGTGTTGATGTGAGACCAGCATGTGCTCAGAGGGGTAGGATTTGGGATATACATATGATAATTTATAACAGTTCATTTAAAAAGTTGACATTTGAAATACTAAAAAGTACAACAACAAAAAATACGTGATTTTGACATTATATATTGAACCCATGTGCCATAGGGTCCAATGAGGGCGAATCCATGTATTTGGAGAAGAAATGAAAGAAACGTATAGTTTCTAATGTAACTTAAAGAAAGATCCAGCTAAGATGCTAGCCTAATATGGTGCAAGAGGCGAGGACCAGGTGTTCGTGAGATGAGATCATCCCTCTTGACATTCAGAAGGGAGCGAGTCATGAGTATTAATAACCGAGTGGAAATTTCCCAAGATTAAACAAGGAAGCCTGACTCGGAAATCGACCTTACGTTGCTGGAAATTGACAACACCGCTTATACGCCAGAAGAGGAATAATTAAATTTAACCCGTTTACAAGTATAAAAATGAGTAAACAAGTACAGTACAGTGAATCATTTCGAATGAGAGATTTTTTAGTAAAGAGAAACCATTTAATAATTGCGCAGGAGAAAACTGCAAACGCAAGACGACGTCATCGGGGAATTACCAAGGCCTGTATGGAGGGGAGAAAGCAAAAGAAAAGCAACACCCACACAATTGAGGACGAGAAATTAATTAATATCTCCGAATTGCACGATCGATTCTTAGGGGCATTAAGATTATTTGACATTGAGAAGACGAGATTTCGGAAGGTATAATTTTTATATTTGTGCCACCATTATTTTAGAAATTGGCCACAGAAAGGACTGGAGTCTTATCTTTTTGTAGTGAAAAGGTATAAAACTCCTGGCCTCACCAAGCCAATCATGCAGTTCCGACAGCCCGTGAGGGGCGTAATCACGCATCATGCAGTTTCAAACGGCCTGAGGGCACGTCACTGTGTTACATCAAACACCGAATGCAGTTATTCTGACAACCCGTGAGGGTGTTACTACGCATGCAGTCATCCCGACAGTCCGTGAGGGGCGTAACTCTGCGTCACATCGAAGACAGTTACTAGTACTCCTTGAGGGGAGAAACGCTGTGTTACACCGCAGAAGTAATATCCGATAGCCATAGGCGTCGCAGTATTAACAACTTGCTTGCCTCCATAAGGAGTGGTAAAGAAGAAATTTAAAGTATCGCCGTATTGAAATATTAGGAAAATCCTAGTTACAGGATTTAGGCCCGACTGTATACAAGTTATAGTGAAAGTTCGTAAGATATAGTCAGAGCAGGCTGCGAACGTCGGACTTAAAGGCGATAGGTCGTTAAATAGACGATCGAATATATCATAACGTACGGAAGTACCGTAACAGAAGATAAACCGTTATCTAAATTAAAGAACCCAAAAAGGGAAGAACAGAATAAGGTTCGGAACGTATTTCAGAAACGTAGGAGTGCTAGAACCGATCAAATAAAGAAGCACGGAGACTATAAACATTATCTCCAGAAAGCAGGCGAACTATTCTAAAAGTACTAGACTCGAGAAGTACTAGCTGCTATAAACTAAATCCATAGGTCATCGAGAGGTTATTGAGGAGACCTCGATCCGAATAGACTTTCGCTAGGATCGATAAGCCAGATCTACAAAGAAGCCGTTCAAGCTAGATAAATAGCCGGTCATCCAGGATAGGAGTAGAAGAATTTGGATTCCAGGGAACAGTAGATGTTTCGAGACTTTCGTATTCTGCAGGATAGGAAGCCGACATTGAATAAATTTCACCCTTGGAAACGGGAAATTAAGAGGTCACGTGTGATAGGCTCAGAAATACGGCCTAGTGATCAAGAATTGTGAAGTGTAAATTTATCAAGATTGTGTGTTAGATTAATATTTTTAGTGTTTATTATGTGTTCAAAAGGGACACATCAGTGTATAAAAATGTCGTCAATGTTAAGTGTCTTAAATATGTGTCAAGAAGTGTTTGTACATAAGATGAATTCCTTTAATATGGAGTAAAAGTTCAAAGTGGGCCCAAAATGAAACACCGCACAAGAATAAAGATCATGGGACGATCTTAAAAACATGTGAGTACTGAATTTCATTCTATTTTGGTTTCAGGAAATGGTTGTGTACAAATCCACCGGAGTTTTTGAGTAAAAGGGATGTGTTTTAAGAAATAAATACTGAATAAACAAGAACGCGGTCTGAACAATAATAGAAATTTGAGAAATTATAAATAATTATGTAAAGAATAAATCCCGTAGAGGAAATATGTGAATAAAATGTTAATGTATGTAACGAATGTCATAAGAGCAAGCGAAATATCAGTAATTATCATGAAAGATATTTAAATAAAGTAAAGTTGAGATATGAAAGAAATAGCTTTTGAGCTTGTGTAAAGAATAAAGATAATACTAATAACTAAGTATGGAAATATTAAATAAAGATCAAATAAATTGATGTGAACATAAGAGCGTTGAAGCCTTAATGTATGTGTAAGATATGATGTTCAAGGGAATGTATTAAAAGGGAGCGATTTATCGGCAACGGAAAAGATTAATATAAGAATTAAAAATAATATGAATTGTTACTAATGAGATTTATCAGTTCTTGGGAAGACATTTCGGCTTAAAATAATGCATAGCGCAAAGGAGCGCAAATAATATTAAAATGTCACGCTAGGAAAGCGTAGAAGTTAAAATACTTGGCAAATTACTTATGGAGGGTAGTTGATTGTAGTGAATTGATAATTGTATAAGTCCTCTATTTGTGACGTAGTATCACGAGGCATTGTGTATGTATTAAAAGGGAGCTAATGTATGGTATTATTGAGCGTATGTCATGTAGGCCACGGCCGACTCTAAATCGCGTCTTGTATAAGTCCTCTATAAGGGAATGGTTCCCGAGGCATGTGAAGAGATTCGAACTCAGAATCTTCTTATGGTAAAAGCCCCTTAATTCTTCGTCGTCGAATGTGTATTAATCTTCCCCAATCAATGAGGACCCTCTCATAATTAATAAATGCCAAGGTTACGAAAGTGGTCTATGAACCAAATAATATTTGTTTGAATGGATACAGTACAGTAAAAGCCCGGTCTCTCCCCAGGACTGAGTATAATGTGAAGGTTTGTTTTGAAAGCCTTGGAAAGGAGCTGCTAACGTGGGTTAGACAGAGAGTCGCCCGTCACCCTCCGTGTCATAAATCGCGCCCGAATTAATGGCCTGGCTCTCTTAGAGTAAGGGTGGGCCGAAACCGTCTCGTAAGATGTAGTAAAGACACCGTGAGTGTTTAAAGTTATTAACGACCCGGGCGTTGAACCGAGGTCCTTGTAGATTGATATTTTCGTTTGCCTGTTCAGATCGTAGTTTCTTATGTGATAATGGTCTTATAAGACATAAGAGATAAATAACAATCCCTATTGTAATGATGTACGGAAGTAGGATTCCACGAGTTAATTGAAGGCAACTAAGTTTCGGGAGTAACTATAGTTTTTGACTGTGTCAAGTATCTTCACGCTCTGGAGTACACAAGTGATTTCCTGATTACCTTAATATATTTGTGAAAATAAAGAGAGATGATAACAGCGGAATGTGTGAACATGCCCAAAATATTGAGTTAGATAATTAACATAAATTTTTAAATGTAATTATACATTTGTTTTTGAGGATTAAGAAAATATAAAAGATAGTATTTGAGGTGTACAAGAGTGACACCATTATTATGTAAAGCATGGAGCCAAAAGAGCTCGGAGTTATATAAGACTTACAGTTGATGCTTTATGGAAGTAAGACTAAGTAGGAATTGTTGGTTTATGTGAAAACCATATGTTTAAATACAATATTTGTGATTCCTTGTTCATTTGGAACAAGTAGATGATTATGGGTCAGTAATTAAATTGTTAAAGTGTTTGTAGCGCCATTAATTTTATTAATTAAATGTGTTAAAATAGGAGTTGATTTTGTTGTTATTTTTGCAAGTGTATCCTATAATTAATCCAAAATATGTGAGTCACAGAGTGGGGGAACTTACCGCTGCCCCGAAAATTCCGAATTGAGCTACGCTGGTATACTGTGATTGGCATATTTCTTGCTAAAAGGGCACAATATGTGTTGGTATTGTGCAGGGCGGAAAAAAACCCAAGGCTGGACGGGTGGTTGTGCCGTCCGGCGCTGTGTTGGGGAAAAAATTGCTCCCTGCAAAGTTTTAGTGTGAAAGATGGAAGAAAATAGAAAAAAAAGTGTCCCAGGGTATAAGTTAAAGGAAATATTATAATGGTTTATTGTTCTTGGGATGAAACGGGACACCTTCATAAGTTTTGGCGTTAGTAGAGTAGAAAGGAAAAAAAAACAGTGTGTACAGTGTTGACATTATGGCGTGTATGCTTTGGATTTACAGTTTTTGTTTTTACAATGATGCTACAACATAATATAACATAAAAAAGCATAAAATGACATGAAATAATAACCTTATCGCTAAACCGTTTTTCTCATGAGCTTGGTACCTCTCTCTCGTTATGGGATTAATTCATAGCGCTCTTATCTAGCCTTGGTCATACCTTTTCATCCGTGGCCATTTTCTGCCCGGCCATTTTACTGTGTTTTAGTGGCTGTGCCGCTAATCCATACCTGTCGTGCATTTTCTCACGTGGGTGAGAAAATTGCACCTTGGAAGCAAAGGTGAGCGCTTACAACCCTTTCGCTGTCCCTGGCTGCCGTAGGTCGATCGTTATTTAAGCGCTTGCTAAGAGTTGCGTCAGTGGCGTTCAGTGTCCCACGATCACTTCACGTTGCTGATCGCGTCGCCGTCACCTTATCGGCGCGACTTGAAAATGTATCAAAGTGTATGTGTTTGTGTGACATCAGTGTTTTACATTTGTGTGTGATTCGGGATACGTATTTACAGGGTGTATGTACAGTACAATGACCTGTGAGAAATTAATCTTCTGTTAGTGGGTGTGCTGCTATCCATGTTTCCTTTCTGCAATCCTGAAAGAGAACGCATGGGTATGGTTATACTGGGCAATGCATTGTTGTCATTCACATCTGTGTATACCTTCCAGTCGCCCTTGGCGCCTTACTCTATTCTTATTCTATGCCGGCTAGATTTCTATCTTAGCTTAATGTTGGCGTCCTAATCTTACTTATCCTAATGTATAGTTATCTTAATATATGCGTTGTCGGGCTTACCCTGATGACGGGTTTGTTTGTCACCAGGTGCCGGACGTGTTATCTTAATGTAATTTAACTTAATGTATTATCGGGCTTACCCTGGCAACGAATTTTAGTTACCAGGCGCCGAAATGTGTTTAGCCTAAATAATGATAATGAAAAAAAATATTTGATGTTAATAAGCCGAATGGTTTTACCTTAATCTATGCCGAAATGTGCTGTAGCAGCTGTTTTACAACAGCGCTTATTAAATTTTCTTACTTCTAAGTTGCGTATCAAATGCAACTGTCTTACATGCCAAAATTTCGACCAGAGCGATCGCCTGAGGCAATTTACTCCCTCAGATCACCACCCGCGCGTATTCTAGAAACACCGGTTGTCTCTAAAACCACCGGATTCCGCTCCCTTAATACTAGTTATCGACCTTTATATTATTGCTTAATAACTAGTAATTATTAAAGTTCCGGACGCCTGCGCTGCACGAGAGCAAACGCATCGCCGTTGTACTTGCCTGTGTTGTTCATTGATGTATTCATCATTGTTGGGTTTTGATCACTATAACCCCTGTGAGGGCTCGCTGCTTGCCTCATTTAATATCTCTGGCCGCTCGCTGCGTCACCATTTAAGCTCTGGTGACTCGCCGTCAGCCATTTATGTGGGCATCGGACATCGTCCGATAGAATAATATCATCCGGGAATTTGAGCGTCCGGGCATCCTCTTCGCCTATATTGGCATTGTTGGGTTGGCCCACGTGAACCCCTTTAGGCAGCTCGCTGCATGCCTATTTAATATTCCTGGCCGCCCGATGCGTGACCATTTAAGCTCTGGCGACCCGTTGTCAGCCATTTATGTGGGCGCGGGACCGAATGATCGCATTCATTCCATATATATTGTTCATTATTTGTTTATGTATTATTCATTTGTTTGGTAGTCTTCACCTTCGCCACGCGGGGCAAGGACTTGTCGGATCTAGGGTTGATCCCGCTGAACCCTGAGACCCTGCTTCACTCCTGCGAGTAGGAGACTAGCTTCTCGCCATAGAAGCTCTACTTACTTACGTACTAAACTAGGAGTCTAGTCCTAATTTGGTCGTCCCTAGGGTCATCTCCTGAGTCCGGTGTGGAGCTGGCTATTTCTCCCCCCGTTCGTCAAAATCTCCCCTGCAGGTCTTGGCTTCGACGACCGTGGCGCATAGTGGGTGTAACTTTCCTCTGCCGAGGGAGTAGGCTAGACGCACCCCCGGTTTTGGCGTTTGCCCGCGCCAGGCCATCAATGCTTCAACCTTAAGTAATTCCGTCTGTAATTTAGTCTGGGTCATTCAGTTAACCGGGGCAGGGCTCATCATCGCCCTCCCCAGCTCTGCTCCTGTGTGGTGCCTCTGCCCTTCTGTTTACGCTGTCATCACCATTCAGCGTGTCTCAGACTCCTTTTTTATATAAAAAATGAGTGTACTATGTAAATAATTTACTGTGTGATTATGTAAATTTTTAAGTATTCTGGGGTTGTAGAATCTTCTAAATGCATGGACTACTTCAGGCCTACTGTCGCTACGTCGGACTTCCAGCGGTAGTGCCTTGTTAATTTTCTTGGAGGCGTTAATAGGGTTTTATGGCGTTGGGTCCTTTGTTATTAGGATCCGGGGGTGTTATCTGCCGGATGGGTTTAAAGCGTGGTAGGAGAGGGTTGCGCATCGTTGGGCTCCATGTTAACGGTGGCCGGGAGCCGGTGATGCTATCAGGATGCTTTTACAGTGAGTGGACGGGGTAGGTACTTCCCGGGTTTGCAAAAAATTTAAAAATTCCATGCAGGAGTAATAATAATAATAACCCAGGTGTGTGGGTAGGATATTCCATGCATGCGGCTGGATATGAGGCGTGTCCGCTCTCATTTGTGGATAGGTATAGGCCGAGGTGTAATAATCCTATGTCCCTTGCATGCGGGATTATTTAGTAGAAAAGAATTGTTATTATAAATTTGGCCTCATCTCTTGCTTAGCGATGCGCATTACGCTTAATTGCCGTTTTTCCGACTCGCCCCTAAAACTCGGGCGTAAAAATTGAGAGCCAGGGCGTAGTGAGCCCTCTCTTTAGACGCATGAAGTCTATCAACCCCGATGTATATTTTGTCATGTAGTTTAGCTGTTTTTATGTGTTTATGTGTTTGTGTTGGCTAATGTTGTGAGTGACAAGGTTATGGAAGGAGAAAGGTGGTATAATGGTAGCCTGTAGGTGGTATATTGGCTATCTTGTTGGCACTATCCATCTCTGCTCCTGTCGTCCTCACTTGGTCAATATCTGCTTTCTATCCGCTCCTTGGGATGGTGAAGTGTGGTGACGCTGTGACGTCACGTCCTAATCTGGCCTCTCATTTGTAATGTTAAGGTAGCAAGTGACTGTAGTGTAACTGGTCATGTCCTGATCGCCTATGATGGTTTTGGGATTAAAATAAAACAAGAAGAGAAGTAGTTATTGGGGGGGGGTTGTTCCTTCAAGGAATATGTCTGTATTCGCTCCTGATTAGTGGTCGCGTGTGTGGGCAGGAGGTGCCCGTGGCTGTGGTTACTGAGGCTTGCGTGACTGTAGTTGCGTTCCGCTGCAGCGCGCTGTCGCGCGTGCCGTTTATCGGATACGTCTTATCGTGTGTCGTGATGCTAATTGTCAGCCGGCGCGTGTAACCTGTTATCGCACTTGTAAACAAGCTTCTGTGGCCCTATGATAAATCCGTCCTATCGTGTCTGTACATTGCTAAATGTTAAGCCTGTTGTAACAGCGCTGAATCCTGTGTCAATGTATGCCATTATTATTGGTTTGTTTTTGTGGTCATGTCTGCATTTCACGGTCACTTCCGTTACAACAAGAGTGTCTGCCGACAGCAGTGTTGCAATGCTTTCGGAATTCGCAAGTCAGTGTTTTGTTTTGTGTTTTGTTTTCATGTGCTTGTGTACGGGAAGTCTCTGACGTTACGTATGTCGGCTGCCGGAACGTGACTTTTGCCAATGTCCGAGTGTTGCCATTGTTGTGCATTCTGGGCGGGCCAGTGTGCTAATCTGTCCTGTTTTTGCTTACCGATGTTGTGTGTACATTGTTTTCCGCAAGACCTCTGCCTTGTGTAACTGTGTGTAATCCATGTCTAGGAATTATATTGTGGTCCCCGCGGAGGCCTAGGATTTTCGGTACGCCCCCTTATTGGGAATTCCTGGGTCGCCAATGCCGAGGTAGGCTGTTGTAGCGAGTACCCTGGGGCGTATCTATGCTCCAGTATGTATGGTAAAGAACCTTCCTGTCACTATAAACGTGTATCTGACCCACTTATGTGCTTGTCTGGGGCCAATTTCAGTCGAATTGGGATTCTGGATATTTGTTTTCTACGGCGTCCGATTTTTACTGGGCATTCGGACCCTCGATCCCGTGTAATACTCCGTGTTTTATGTCTGCGTTGTCTGTTGGGATTTGTGTGTCCCCAGTGTGGCTTTTGATTGTGTTTTTCGCGCCAAAAATACCATTTTTTAGTTTGTTTTTGGCACGAAGGTATTGTGTTAAATCGTGTGTGCGCGCCCGCCTTGTTCTAAGGTCCTGGTGCTACGATTTCTGTACCGTATATACCATGGCACACGTATCGTGTATTTAAGGCACGCGGATGAATGTATGTTTTAGCGTGAGTGTTTTGTGCCTTTTGTGAAGACCCTTGTACTCTTGTTTTGGGAGTTATGGGGGTTTGAAAACAGCGTGAATGACCGTGTGTATTACAGCCAGTCTAGGCCGCTCGTAGGTCGCCTGCAGCTGGTGAAGGTCCCAAGATTGTGTGTGTGTGTTATCGCTGAATTGGCAATGGTATTAAGTTACAACTGTGTAGGAAGGACTTTGCTTGCTAGATAGCTGGCTCATGTGCCAGGCCAATGTGTGTATGTCTGCCAACACGTCTGCCTACTGTCTACATATATAGCGTGTCTTTGGGCTTCTCGTAATGGAAAAGAACTTTCCTGTAATTACATATTGTGTCCCCAAATTTTGTGTTATTGTAAGCGTGGGGCGAGTATATTCTCGTTAGCGGTAGTTAAATGTCTGTATGTACGAGTGTCTCCGGGCCGCTAGTCGCGTGTTTGGTGACTAGGTGTCGGAGGTGATTTTATTGTTTTATGCATATAAATGTCTGTCAGTGTGATTATCCCTTACTTCCCTATCCTGCAACTGGATAGTTACCCGACCCTGCATTCCTGGTGTTCAGAGTGTTGCGGGTTCGAGACCGTCTTTGTCTAGGATAATTATTCCTGTTGCCTTTTAGGCTTGTGTCTCCGGGACGTTTGGCAGTGTTGGGTTCGTATCCCGGTGAGGCCATCGGGGTCCGAAGGCTATTTCTTGGCCTTCTTTTCCCGTCTGCCCGTGGAATGATTTCCCTTCCTTTTGACAGTGTTCCCGCCTTTACGTGTAGGTGTTGTTTTGCGGGTGTGATATGCCTTCATACGGCGGGCGTGTATGGTGTCTTTGATGAGTTTTCACCCATGGCGCACGCTGACTATGTAATTTAGGTCAGATACCTTCCTGCAAACTTTGAAGGGACCTGACCATCGTGGCAGGAGGAACTCAGACACATTTTTCTTACGGGCCGAATTGGAGACCATAACCAATTGCCCGGGTGTGTATTCCACGGTCTTTCTTTGCCGATCGTACCGTTCTTTTTGCTTTTTCTGCGCCGCGGCTATGTTGTTTCTAGCGTCCATCCGGGCTATCTGCAAGTGCTCTAGCCGGGCGGCATTGTCCGGGTGAGTGTCCCGTGGGATGCATATATTGTCTATGGGACTTCTGGGTGTGTACCCATGCAACAGGAAGTGTGGAGAGTGTTTTGTGGCCGTGGATATGGAGGTGTTGTAACTAAATGTGATGGGCTGCAGATAATCATCCCAGTCTGTCCCTGTGTCCCCTGTAAATTTAGCTAGGGCCATTCCGATTATTTTATTCATACTTTCTGTTAGACCGTTGGTTTGTGGGAAAAACTCGTGGTCCTGTATGCCCTTATTCTGAGTACCTCCAAAAACTGTTGGAGGACTCTCGAGGTGAAAATGGTACCTCTATCGGATAGTAGCGTTTGGAATAGGACATATCGTGTAACTATGTCGAATAAGAATTCGACTATGCTGTTTGTGTCTGCTTTGGGCACGGCCTTTGTTATCATGTACCGGGTGAGATACTCGGTGGCAACCAGTATGTATTTATTGCCTTTTTGAGATGTCGTAATGGGGCCTTTAACGTCTATCCCGACTCTGTGAAATAGCTCTCCTACGGGAATAGGGCTGAGTAGTCCATGAGGCTTGCCAGGCCTTGTTTTGAATCGCTGGCAAGTGTGACATGTCTTTACGAAGGTGTCTATGTCGGCCTTCATGTTTACCCAATAATACTTGTCCCGGATTCTAAGGTATGTTTTATGCGTACCCAAATGTGCCCCTGCCAGTGGGCTATTGTGGTGTCCGATCATGATATTTTCTTTCAATGACTCCGGAACCGCTATTGGTGCATTATCGTGCATGGCTGTGGGCTTAAATTTCAGTACCCCGTCTTTGTCTAGGAAGAATCGCCTAGACAGCCGTGCTGTCTTGGAGTCCACCTTATCCAAGTTTTCTAGTGCCATTAGAATCTGTTTCAAGCACGGATCACGTTCTTGCTCCTGCTTGATGTTAACCACCGTCAGGGCAAAAGTGGGCATGTCGTCCCATCCGTGGTCCTTACTGTCATCTGGGGGGTCGGCTACTGGCAGCCTAGACAACCCATCTGCGTCTAGGTGTGTAGCGCCTTTCTTGTGTTTGACCACGAAATTATATTCATACAGGCGGAATATAAACCTATTGAGCCGCGAATTTGGGTTTTTGAATTTGTCCCAAAAAAGCAGGCTCGCGTGGTCAGTGACTACCGTGAACTGGATACCATAGAGGTATACCCTGAAATAGTTCACTCCCCATGAAAATGCCAGCATTTCCCGCTCTGTGGCAGAGTATCTAGTCTCGACGGCCGTTAGTTTCCTGCTAGCGTAAGCTATGGGCCGTATTGCGTCTTCCTGCAATAGGGCCGCCCCCAGCCCGTACTGGCTGGCATCCACGTGTAAAAAGGTGGGCCTATCACTATGGAAGTGTTGCAGTAATGGTGGTAAGGTCAATAGTTGCTTCAGTGTGTTGAAGGCATCTATGTGTTCCTGTTTAATGCTGAAGGGCGTTTTTTCATGTGTGAGTTCAGTTAGGGGGTGGGCGATGTGCGCAAACCTGTGGATATATTTCCTGTAATACGAGGCCAGTCCAATGAAACTGCGCAATTGCTTCAAATTTGTGGGCATTGGGATGCCCGTTATTGCGTCAGTCTTCGCTGGGTCGGGAATAATGCCCTCTCTGTTTACAATATGGCCCAATATGTTAATCTGCTGTCTGGCAAATTGACATTTCGCAGGTTTAAGCCTTAATTTGGCCTCTCTGATCCTTGCAAAAGCCTCCTCCAAATGTACGAGATGTTCGTCAAAGATGTTGGAGAAGACCGTTATGTCGTCCACGTAGACTAATACGGAACGCCATTTTAGACCTGAAAACGTTTTATCCACTAGCTTTTGGAAGGTCTGGCTGGCGTTACGGAGGCCCATTGGTAACCTTGTGTAGGTATATAGACCGTTCTCTGTAACGAACGCCAGCTTGTGCCTATCCGGTTCATAGACGGGGATTGAATAGAATCCACTATAACAATCCATCGAACTGAACCAGCTAGCCCCGCCAAGGGCATCCAAATAGGTGTCTGCCCTTGGTAGTGGATAACTGTCATTTTCGACTAACTTATTGAGCCTACGGTAATCAGTACAGGACCTGTGGGATCCGTCCCGTTTTTTGGTCAGCAAGACCGGGGCGCTGTAGTTCGAAATTACGGGGACAATGACCCCTGCCTCGAGCATCTCTGTAATCTGAGTGTCGATGGCGTGTCTCTCCTTCTGACTCACCCTGAAGGGTGGCTGGTGGACTGGCCGGTCACTGGTGAGTGTGACGTGGTGTTCGATAAGGTCTGTCACTGCGTGATCCTTCATCGAATGGGCAAAGATGTCCCCATTGGCCTCCAGGAGCTCCGTGAGCCTTTTATTTTGCTCCGGTGTCATGTCCTGTCTGTGGGTCTGCTTGGCCGCCTTATCTGTGTGTGTGTCTGTGTGTTGGCTGATAGCGTGCAGTGTAGAGGCCTGGTACTCGTGGATTTCTCGCTCCGCTCGAATCCCATCTGTGTTTCTGGTGTATATCATGGGATGTGTGGTGAGCATCTGGTCATGCTTTAAAAGTATCTTACCGCTAGCAAAATTTATGCTAGCCTCATACTTAGCGAGGAAATCCATGCCAATTATGGCTGACGCAGAAAGATGTTCTATAACGAACATGGGGTGTGTGGTGGCAAAATGGTCTAGCCTGAGACGTATGTTTGCCACCCCCGCGTTTTCTAGCGTCTGAGCATTGGCCGCTACCAGCCGGATGTCACCCGTGACACCGTGTATTTGCCCTTCGGTAACGTGTTTTCTGTTTAAACAACTTACCGCTGCCCCAGTGTCAATTAGGGCCTGCACCCTGTGGCCATTTATGGTGGCGTGTATCGTGAGTGCTGATACCTGGAATCCATTGCCCTGCAAAGATGTGTTGTGTAGGGTGTATGTTGTTGTTGTTGCTACTGGCGTAACATATGTGCTGGGAAGGCATGGAGCTGGCCGCTTATCGTACCTGGCACTCTTGGCCTCTCGGCTTACTTCCTGTCCCGAGTACTTTGGCTTGGTCAGCAAAGTGCGCTCACTGACTACATTGCCTGCTCTCTTAACCGCCCGCGCTGTGAAAATAGAAGTCTTCTGGCGAACGTTTAATGTATTGACCGTTCCCAGCTTTTGTGTAGGTGTGCTGTTGTTTTCTTCCTCGTGGGAAGGTGTGTCTGCAAATGTGACTCTGCGTTTGCACTTGTTATCCCGTTTTTTGTTCCAGGCGGTCGCGAGTTCGACTCCTGTTGCTGGCTTCCCTGTGCCGAGTGAGCTCGCGCCCTGCGCCTGTGCGGGGTCACTTCCCGCCCCCTGTGGTGGTGTAGGGGGTATGATTTCCTGTTTGGAGGGTGTGGGTTTTCCTCCGTCTTGTTTGTGCGTGATTGTGAGGGGCGTATAGTGTCCCGCCCTAGGGTTCCCTGTAAACAGTATGTGTAGGTCCCTGTCAAATCCCGCAGTAGTAAATAGAGGGGGCGAGTGCATATCAGTGTATACGTGAATGTTTACTTTAAGCACCTTGCCGAGAGCGGTCACCTCTACGGCGCTGGCATAGGTACAGTCCCTACCCATGTATTTTTTGTAGTCCGCCCCGGTCTGGAATGGGTTTTCCCGTTCGTCCGATACAAAATCTCGGTACTCTTTCCAGTTGGCCAGGACATGTTGGACCGTCTTCTGTCTGTAGTCCCCATGATAATCCTCGGTGTTCCGGACTAGGAAGCTCATGGCCCTAAACAGACAGGTGCCGTCTCCTCGTACGGGGTGTGTCTGGAAACGGCCCGGGAGCGGATCGTCAGCCTGGGCTTTAGCTGGCTGCTTTTTCCCCTTGCTTTTACGATTTTGTTTGGGGGAAGGGCCTCTCTGGTGTTGTGTTGGGGGAGGAACCTCAGCCGCTTTAACAGCTGGCCGAACCTCCCCGTCTAAGCGTTTTTTGAAACATGGGTGTTCGTCTCCCTGTACTGTATGTGCGCCCCCCCCCTCGGGGTGGCTGCGCCAACTCCCCGCTTTCGGTGTGTAGCTAGGTGTGGGAAGTGTTGACCCCCTGTCTGCCCGGCGGGGTGCCTCATCCCTAAACTCCCTCGGGTGTTCGTCGGGGAGGGGGTAGTGTTTCGGGCCCTTTGGGTATGTATTTGTATTTTCCCGTCCTTTTGTGGTTTTTCTTGTCTGTCGGTTATTGCCCGGTGGTCCGTTTTCCTGTCTCCGCCGGGGTGGGGTGTATGTTTGCTGCTGCGGGGGCGGGGTTTCCCGGCGATTCCCCTTTTCCCTGTACTGGGAAGGTGCATAGCCCTGTCTGGTCGAGGGTGGGTTTCCTCGACGGTCCCAATTTCCCCTATACTGTGGGGGTGCATAGCTTTGCCTGCGTGGGGGCGGGTTCTCCCGATACTCCCCATTTCCCCTATATTGCGGGGCTGCATAGCCTTGCCTGCTTGGGGTCGAGTTTTCCCGGTACTCCCTGTCTGCCCTGTAATGTGGGGCAGCATAGCCCTGTCTGCTTGGTGGCGGGCTGTTTCGCCGGGGGATGGTGTGCTCGTACTCTTCAGGGTAGTACTCCTGTGTGTACGGGGATGGTGGTCGCCGTGAGGGGTATGTCGGCTCTGTGTCCGCGTATGATACCGGTGAGTACCGCGGAGGGTGGTGTGGCCTGTCCTGTGTGTGTGGTGTTGTTGGCCGCTGTGGAAGGTAGTAAATTTCCTCCCTCCCGTAGTGTCTCCTCTCCGTGTACCCCCTGTCCCTCTCAGTATAATAGCGCTCTTCCATGTCTGCATGTTCATCCCTTAGCGGTCTCCCGCCTGCTTGGATGGCAGCTATTGTTAATTTTTCCATCCTGTCCACTAATTCATCCATCTTCTGACTAGTGTCGTCCTTTTGTGGATGAAAGTGCTGATTCACGGCTTTCTCTGTAGCTTTTTCCGTGATCTTTTTTCCTGCCTCTATTGTTTTAATGTTATTCAGCATGTGTTGGACCGTGGGGTTGTTCATCATGCACAACTTGTCCACGATGGATGGTCTGAGGCCCTGCATTAGCAGCTTAACTTTCTGTTTATTTGTCATAGCTGCGTTATACTTGTCGCACATCAGCAATTTTGCGTTTATGTACGACTGTGCGCTTTCTTTAGGTCCCTGTGACCTCTGTCTAATTTGGTCATACAGGTCCTCCTCATCTGGTATGAGCTGGAATTCACTTTTCAACAATAAAGTGATTTCCTCCCATGTGGCATTTTCTAGGTTGTCCTCATGAAGCTCATACCATGTCATGGCCGCCTTTGTGAGGTATGCAGGGAGGAGCCGTTTTCTGACTTCATCGCTCCAGCCATTGATCCGAGCCGTTCTATTGAAGGCCTTGAGGTATTCCTCGGGATCCTGGCCTTCCCCCGTGAACTTTGTGGGGTGGATCATGGGATATTCTGTGTATCTGTTCATCTCGTGTTCGGCTGTCTCTCGTTGGCTGTGTAGTGATTGTGGTCTGTCTATGCTGTTCGCACCGCTATCGTGTGCCGAGGTGTTTGTGTTATTCAGAGGGGAATTAGCCTCGCTCCTCGTATACGACACGTGTGTTACGTTACCAGGTGGCTCGTCACCTGATATATCGGTACTGATTGATGGTGTGTTGTCGTACTGTGTCGATTTGACTACGTCTACAGTCCTGTCTAAATCCTGTTTCACCGTTTCCAAAATAGTGTGTATGTCTAGGACTGCCTCTGTCGTGTGATCGTCTGCTTTAACAGTGTCTGTATCTAGTAACTGTGTGATGCGCTCGAGCAGGTTATCAGTCTTCTGCTCTGTGATTTGCAGTTGCTGCAACAATAGGGGGTGGAGTGTTGGCAGACAATCTACTTCACTGTCGCTAGATATTGGTGATATTTGTCCGTGCGCACTGGTCTGGGCCTGGGATCGTGTAAAATGTGTGACTTGTGCTGCCGCTGCAGGGTGTTGGGCGCGGATCTCTGATGCCTTGAATTCGAGTTCCCTAAGAAGTTGTACTGCAGTCTGGTCAGTTATCAAGTCACTGTTCTTAATTTTTAACTTCGGCATGAGTGGAGTTGTACTAGCCGACAAATGGTGCGCAAAGTCTCTTAGTGTGGTTCTAAATGTGGTCATTTAATTTCCACTGATTTTGCACTATGGGGAAGGTGGGGGTGGGTGTAATAATACAAATCCCTGTGTAATAAAGAAAAATTGTGGGACGTAATGTAGGAGAAAAAAAATTTAGTCTCGCTTGGCTGCGTGCGGTAGGGGTCGTTTCTACCACGAGGGCTCGTTGTATGAGTCCTACCCTTACTGTGCGTGGTAGCAGCGCCTCCACCAATATGTTTTAGATCCCTTAGTTGGGGGGTAGTTAGGGCTAAAACGCTTATGTTATTGTACTAATTTGGAAGGTGATTCCTAGGAGAGGGTAGCTTCCCGTAGCCGGGTGAGCTTACCAGTGTAGTGTGTTGTTTAGCACTTAAACGCTAAGGGGTGTTCCTGCAAAGACGCAAGTGTCGCTTGGGGGATGGACCTATAAATGCAGGGTAATACACCGGCCTGCCAGCTGGACGGAAGGAGTGATACAATAGGCGTGCTTACGTCAGCGGCTCGACGTTATGTAGTCGAGTCGCCTGCGGGAAGCACAATGAAACCTGAGCAAGCAATTACTGGCTACTATGGTCACGGTCAATCGTGACGAGAGTCAGGAAGGGTATGAGGACGTAAAGAGGCGTGTAATTATCGAGACAAGTGTAGTTTACTGACCATGTGTTTATTGGTCAGTGAGTGTGAAATTGTAAGTCCCTCTTAGGGGAATGTAAGTAATGGTACAAGTTGAGTGTACAAGATTGTGGATTGGTGTTTAAAAAGTAAAGGATTCTGAACACTTGCTGAGTCTCACCTGATGATGGCAGCTGGCACAGTTGTCGGCTAGGGCCTTCGGCGGCGCACACTGTATGACAGATAATGCTCCAAAAAGGCCTCCCTTCTTATAGTTCCTGGCGTTGCTTAGTCAGCATTCCGTTGACGTAGCTGCCCCAGTTAGTTGTAGTGTTAATGTTTATGAATGTGTTGCAAGTGGTTGGCTAACCTCCCGAGCTGGGTGGTCGCCTCTTGCCGTGTAAAGGTGATGTTCTGGTCTTATGATGTTGCCAGATGGGGTGGTTTTAGTAGAAGATGGGGGGTGGCTCTCAGGAGGTACAGCCCCCCGGGCCTGTACAATAAATAGAAGAATATAGTTTGTTGGGAAGACAACATGAGAAAAATCATAGGAAGAAGACGACGGTAAAATTATATAAGAATAATTCTAACTCAAGCAGATGTCCCATATCCAACGTATATGCGAATTCGATTTGAAAAATTTTCTGGACTTTTTAAATTTGATATCGAATATTTTTGAAAGCTCATGCAAGTTTATTAGATAGACATTCAGGTCTATATTTTTGTCAATTGAGCATAGTAATGGAACATAGTGATTTCCAGTATGTTTATTTGCGATTGTGCGAATTTATTTCTGGTAATCCAGATTTTTGAATTTTTCATTTTTGATTTCGACACCTTTTGTGAGCTCGTTCAGTTTTAAAATTTTTGTTGATTCTTATGAGAAACTCCAACTTGGTTTAGCGTTCAAATCTAATGGTTAACTTGTACCTTCTCAAGATAGGCTTTTCTCCATGCTGTAGGTTTTGTCGTGTTTTCCTTAGAGGAGGATTTCAGGCTGAATTATTTTCAATTAGGCGAAAACTGAATCGTTCTTTTCACAGTGGTCGGTCTAGAAATATTGAAGGAAATACTTTATACAGTATGAGAAATTGTAATTAATAATAAGATGCAATGAAAGGAAATAAATGTTTAAAATATATGTAAGTCATAATCGAGATGACATATTTTTCGAATTCTCACATAGTAATTTGAACTTGTGAATACAATATTTTATCACTGTTCTGATAAAAATTATTCTCGACACTTTAACTTTTGGCTAATTTGAAGCAATATATTTATCTATGATTGTATAAAAACTTGTGTAATATTTGAAATGTTTGGAAACTATTAAGAGCTGTTGAGCGATAATATGGTAATAATGGAATTTTGTCTGCGGATTTGAATTGCAATTTAGGAGATATTAGACATCTATGGATAGTCAATATCAGCTTTTCCAGCACTGAATTAGCTATGGAGCTATTGCTGAGTGCACGTGCACTACGGAGTATTATTTTGAACGTGAAATTGAGTCACGATTTTAGCTAGTGGAAAGCTAATGTACAATTTTGAATCCAACATTTATGAAATCAAGTATTGTAACAACATCGTTAATAATTTGTTAAAATTTAGCAACAATTGTTTTCAGAGTAGAGTCTAATTGGAAAGACTATAATATTAATACTTGTATAAACTTCTGATACTAATAACTAAAATATTGAGTGAAAAAATCTAATATCTGTGAGGAAGTGAAATGAAACATAATCATTATAATTAATAACTTGACGTCCGATTAGCTTAATTGTTTGTCATTTAGGACGGAACAGACTTGAAATTGAAACCACATAAATGAAAATGTATATGAATACATGAAAGTAACAGAGATGAATAATTCTAGGCGCAACTAACTTTCAGAATTAAAATGTTATTTTGTAAATTGTATTGAACCCTTATTAATCTGCGATGAATAAGTATTCATGATTTATTATTATTATTACTGAGGCCCAGGCAGTACTGTGCCCAACTCTAGTAATGGGTATTCCAAGATTCAGACACCTAGATATCAAGGGAAAGGCTGTAGCCGCTTTTGAAAGTTGAGATATTTGAATATCGCGCTACATTGCTTCTCGAAGCATTTGGAAGTAATTTACCGATAGTTGGATGTCAAGTGACGTAGCGAGTAATAGCAGAGGTGGAGGCTATTTATTGATTAAATAGTTAACTATGGAGTAGAGACTTGAGACTGGGATCAGATTACTGGCACGGCCAAATGAAAGAGAATGCAATTAGTATCAAGTAAATCGGACCAGGGATTCAAGAGATATGAGGATTTCTAGATTACAACGTGATGACGCGTGACCCTGGCAGTTTTGAATAAAAGCCAGCTGGCCGAAGCATCTACAGCTCATTCTAACACAAGCACTTGGCAAGCAAGTTGCTACGACGCTGAGCCAAGGCACATGGTTGCCGGATCTACGCAGAAGTTCTTTTCAAGTCGTGATAGTCACGGAAAGTGCTGCGCTACGAGTTGGAACTTAGTAAGTTTACGGCGAGGAGAATCACTGAGGTGATTGATTTTTCTGCAGACATTGGTGGAAATATTTATATTTCTACAAGGACATATGCTAGACTTTGTCTAGAAAATAGTATTTTGTCACAGTCCAGTAATAACATAATACTTGGATGATTAAATCCATTTCAAGTCAGTTTTCATATTTGTAACTAGTTAACCACTTCGATCTGTCAGTACACTGAAGACTAGTCTATAACGGTGGCGTTCATTAGTCTACGCAAGGGAAACTACAAGTTGCCTAGCGCATGGTAGATGGTGATATTAATAAACCATGCCCGGGGAACGATCTTCAGAACAGCCGTTAATTGCTTAGACTGTCAGTGTTTTTCTTGTACTGATAAGATTACCGTGAGTTATGTTACAACTGACATATCTAAGAATAGATCACTTAGATCTGACCCTATTTAAACAAACTGTTATGGCTTTGATAGAAGCCCATATTAAAATGGAACCACAGTTTATTCAAACGTCAAAAGATACTACCACTATGTCTGACTAGACGAATTGTGGGTATATGATGGCGGCCGATACAAGGATTATACATGCTTGTCCGATAGGGCATGTCTATGGATAAATCTGGTACAGACCAGGTTTACTACGCTTCAAGACCATCAAGAAATGTAAGCCACATTTGAATTATATTATGCCTAGCTAATTGGAACAAAATATTTTTCTGCAGATGACTCAACACATTTTTTTTCTTCTTATTTAAAGCTTGCAATGATTTACGCAAGACTTATTAGAGTTATTCTGAGCATTTTCAGCACTCAGAACAGTTTAGGATCGATGACCGAGCATTTCGAGCATTTATTTGAATATTTCATATTTTTGGGAAACCACGGAAAACAGCCGATGTAACTGTAAAAGTTAATAATTATTTTTGTTGAGGAATGGATATTTTTTCCATATTCGAAGGTTCGAACATGTGGATTCTCACATAATGAGATGATAATTAAACATATTTAAAATGATATAACAAATAATAATAATAATAATAATCCACTAATAATAATAATAATAATTTTCATAATTTTTCTAAATAATTCTTGGATATTATATTTTCTAATAATCATATGTATTGAGAGAGAGCCTATGAAGTAGTTTAATCATTTCTAGTTTGGAACAGGAGATTTTCCGAAGGAGAGTGGTTAGCGCAAGCCCGCATTCAACCAACATGTCAGTTCTGGTTGAACAGTTGATATTTGCATTGAGCAAAGTATATTTTTCATATAACACGGAGAGGCATGAAACGGGAAGCAAATGATATTTGTATCAAATAGGATATTTTTGTATTTATATAAAATCATGACGTAAATACACTCGAAAGTGAAATAAAGATTTTCATAAGTATGGTAAATTCACGGGTTGAACTGAATGGTAAAATAAAATAAACTTGTAAGTTTATTAATCTTCCAGTGTTGATAACAAGCAGAGGCTTGATTTATTGTATAAATTTTGGGAAGAAAATTTATATGTGTGGAGTAGTTGAAATGCCATTCCCAGGTGCGCATGTTTAAGTCGCAGGAATGAAGGTTTTTTCGAGCATCAATCAAATAGCAGGTTCGATGGCTCAGGTTTATAGTAGGAGTATTGGAGCCACACATTTCGTCGTATGAATAACCCGAAGGTTATTTCTTGAAACCATCAGTTCTTATTTCAACCTTGTTTACAAATTCCATTTAGACTTTGATTTTGCTAGAACCCGGATTTGTCATGATAGTAGTTTATTCTTCTTCAGAGGAAAACCTTTGCCGTTGTTGTTGTAATATTGTGTTCTTACACAAATAATAGAGTGGGCCACTGCCAATTAAAAATAATTCTTTAACCACGAATAATTTGAAGGATATTTTCAATCCTAGTGCCATGAACTAAATGATTTCATTATGAAACTACAATTCTAATTTCCGCATTCTGTCGAAGAATTGCAAGTTGTGAAAGTTGCTAAAAATGGCCATGAATATAAATATTTTTTATGATAATGATTCCAAGTGGGAAATTGAATAGTTGAATGGTTCAACCATTTATTGATCAAGTTGATGATTCAGAAATCATATATTTTGTTAGGAACTTGAAGTTCATAATCGAGTCACTTCTCGAATGTTTAATGTCAGAAGAACAATTAATTGTTGTTGTGCTTCGCACAGTTCTTCGATGCTATGCTCAATGGTCAAATACTTTTCAGATGTTATTAATATATGTAAATAATTTGTGTTGCTTAAATGATAATAATATTTTTCGACGATGTATTTTTGAAACTGGAAAAAACTAAGTGAAAGTTTAGAATTCTATGAACATTTATTCTACGAGTGTTAATATCATGTAAATATTCAAACAGTGATCTACGATATTTCCAGTATAGACAATTAACTTTGAACTGGAATTAAATATTAATAATTTTGGAACACAGTCTACAGGACTATTAATCGGACTTGTGTTTCCAAAAACATTGTCAAATGTGTTTGGAAAATTTCTGTATATTGTGTGTAAATAAGAGTGTGGATCGCCACACGTGGATGATGCTGCTTTGGGCATTTTTGCAGTCAATTTTAACTTCAAAATAAACTGAGATAATTTTACAGGATGTGTTACTCCCAATTAAATCTCCTTCTATCCTTATTGTTGCATTGAGCCAAAAATCAGCAAAGCATTTTTTTAAATTTGATGTCGTTTTTGCGATTTGCTTTAACCCATCTGGCGCTCCGGGATATTTTGACTCTCGTGCTGACTGATTATTGGTAAAATGCATATGTGGTCGTGCGGACTCCGGTCTAAACGGGCTCATAAAATAAGATAGAGAGAGAAATGGCTTCGAACGTGGGTCTCGATTTAGACATGGTCAATCGCATGCCGATTTGAAATTGTGATAATTTTTATAGAAATATTTTGGGAGTTGAGAGATGTCTGGTTTGGATGAATAAATTAGTAGGAAACCCAATTAGTGGGGAAAATTAAAAATTTAACTTGGTTAATAATTAGAATGGGTTTGATTATTTTTGATAATGGCTTAACCATTAGGGCGTCAAGTAAATTCAGTAGTAAACGTTCGATGACTGGACATACACATTATTAGAATCCAGGTGGAGGATATTTGAGAACTTGCATATTTTTCTTGTGATATTGTGGTAAATGTAATTCGTAAAAGTAGAGAATTTTGTTTTTCCATCACGTCGACATTAGGACAAATCTCATTTTATTAGAGTGTTCCAATTAGCTATTCATATTTCTTGTTCTAGTTATAAGCTTGTGTTTGCCACTGTTGTATACCCCTAAGTTTTGAATAATAATTGAAAATTATGGAAGAAATGATGAGGATGATGAGGAGTTTGGAGGAGAGTTCAAAAGAGGCTGGACGGCGTGTAGCCGCCATTATGAAAGAAAATACGGAGGCTTTAGAAAAGAAACTTAAAGAAAATTCTGATTCTTTAGAAAGTAAACTTAAAGAAAATTCTGATTCGTTAGAAAATAAACTTAAAGAAAGTTAAATGAGAAACTTAAAGAAAATTCTGATTCTTTAGAAAATAAACTTAAAGAAAATTTGAATGATAAACTTAGAGAAAGTTCTGATTCTTTAAAAGGTAACTTGAAAGAAAATTTAAATAGTAAATTTAATTCAATGGAAAGTAAATTTAAAGAGAATTCTGAAATTTTGAAAATGACACTTGAAAGTAAAATGAATAAATTATGCGAAAAGACACATGAGCTCGAAACTTCATTAGCTACTAACGCTAGTTTAATGGACGATAAATTTCGCGATGCCGATCTTCGATCTCAAAGCTTAGCTGATAGGATAGAACATGGTCTTAGGAAAGTTGGTGAAGACATGATCGACCTAGAAGTCAGAGTGAAGAAGGAGAGTAATGAGATGGGAATTCTAGTTGTTCAACGTTTAACGGAACAATTCAAAGAACTTGTCATGGGAGAAATAAGAGAAGGTGTGATTAATGAGTTGCAAACTGAAATCAAGACCACAGTTGTCAATGAAATTAAAGACACACTCAAGCTGGAGAACCAAGAGGGAATCAAGGAGATTAGGGAATCTTTGTCATCCCATATTGAAGTAATTGCCAAAGATATCCAAGCAACTCAGAAGGACATATCAGATATGACAGGGTCATTGAAAAGTCATGAGACTGTTATGAACCAGATATCCACTGATGTTAAGGACAATTATAAAGAAACTGAAGCAATTAAGAAAATGGCAGAAGAAAACCAGAAGGAACTTGAGGCTATGAAAACCCAAATCAAGGACGAGAAGCAGTCTGACCATCTGTTAAAAATGCCAAATGTAAGGGGAAAGGAACAGATACAGATAAATCTAGGAGGAGCTAGAGACACGGATAGTCAAAAACAGGATGAGGTCAGGACAGTATTTCAATCCAACCCCATAACTGTATTTAAGAATATAGAGGATAAGCCTTCTAAATTTTCAGGGCGAGATTCTGTGACACCAGTGGAATTTTTGAGAGAACCAGGTGATTACCTGAAAGATTCTAAGATCCCTAAAGAAAGACAGATCCGAGTGATAGGGAAGTTTTTGGAAGGTCCTGCACTTCTTTGGTTTAGAGCTTTTAGATCCTCTCTAACCACTTTTGAGGAGTTTTCTCGTGGGCTATTGAAGAAGTTTTGGTCCCCGGAAATCCAACAGCAAGTCAGAGCAGAGTTATATTCGAAGAGATTCTCGACGTCACAACCTACTCGATACTCTACATACTTTTCTGGACAGCTGTCTAAACTCCAACATTTAGATCCTCCGATGCCAGATAACGAATTGATTACTGCATTGATACGTCAATTTTCAGCAGACGTCCAGAGGACTTTGATCGCTGCCGATATCTATAATATGGAACAATTTGATGAAGTATTACAGAAGCTGGATCATACAAACGCTCAATTCTTCCATCAGAAGGGAGGAAAGAATAACAACGCTGTGTACGCTGTTATGGCTGATAGTTATTCTCAGACACCTCGAGAGATTCGAGAGGAGCGAGAAGAGAAAACGCCGAGGGAAGATTCCAATAAGAGAGGATGGAACCAGTACAGTAACAGATACAGTTACAAACCATATGCGAGACCGGATGGTGGTAATCGATACAATACTCGATGGAGAAGACCACGAGATAGTCAAGGAAGGTACCAGGAAAGAAGATATTATGGTAGAAATAACTACAATAACAGAGGGAATGTAGATACTCGTCAGTCCAATGAAGAGTTCAACAAGGAGACGAGGAAAAATTTGGAAGCAAGACACCAAGATAACTTGCAGTTTTTGGAGCAGAGGCCCAATGAACCAGGTCCATCGGGAACACAACAATCCCGGGGGAATGGTAATGAAAAAAAAAACTTCGAATTCACAGTAGAAAATAGAATTTTGAACACTTTCACTTCCAGAATTATTAAATGGCAAGCAGAGGATGATGACTTAATTCAACAGAATGACGAACGAAAAGAAATGGGTACAAGAATTAGAATGCCAATCATATCATGCGAAGTATTCGGTATGCCTGTCGATACTTTGATCGATACTGGGGCTATGCTTTGTCTGGTGAGTGAGAAGCTTTATATTCTGTGGAAGCTCAAAGAGAATTTAGAGGAGATTCCAGTATCAGGAATTAAGATCCAAGGAATAATACCCAATAAAATATCTCTGTGTAAAACACAATTGTACTTATGTATTACGATTGGAGGACATGATTTCCGACATGTGTTTGTTGTAATGAAGGACATGGCTTTTGACATGATATTGGGAGCAGATTTCATTCAGAAATATCAAGCAGTGATAGACATGAAGACAGAGACGATCAGATTCAAGAATACCGAAGAGATTAACTTCGAGGGAAAAGAAGAGGAAGACATCGAGGGAGATACTCAATGGTCTCTGATTTTTCATGAAGCTGAAGGAAGAGAAGTCTACACTGAGAAGGAGTCCCCAGAGCTAGGGAAGATTTTAGAAGAGTATCACGATATTTTTGATATTAAGCCTGGTGAAATTGAAGATTTTGAATATTGTAGAAGTAAACAATAATGGAAGCTATGAAGTAGCCAATACACGAACTGGTAACATCGTGGGAACTTATAATGCGTCGAATTTGAAGATTTATTATTCAAGAACCAGATGATTTAATGTGTAGATAGGAAAAATAAAAAAAATCAATTTTTATTTTTTGCTAGGTGTGGGGTGGATGTGCCCAACTCTAGGAATGGGTATTCCAAGATTCAGACACCTAGATATCAAGGGAAAGGCTGTAGCCGCTTTTGAAAGTTGAGATATTTGAATATCGCGCTACATTGCTTCTCGAAGCATTTGGAAGTAATTTACCGATAGTTGGATGTCAAGTGACGTAGCGAGTAATAGCAGAGGTGGAGGCTATTTATTGATTAAATAGTTAACTATGGAGTAGAGACTTGAGACTGGGATCAGATTACTGGCACGGCCAAATGAAAGAGAATGCAATTAGTATCAAGTAAATCGGACCAGGGATTCAAGAGATATGAGGATTTCTAGATTACAACGTGATGACGCGTGACCCTGGCAGTTTTGAATAAAAGCCAGCTGGCCGAAGCAACTACAGCTCATTCTAACACAAGCACTTGGCAAGCAAGTTGCTACGACGCTGAGCCAAGGCACATGGTTGCCGGATCTACGCAGAAGTTCTTTTCAAGTCGTGATAGTCACGGAAAGTGCTGCGCTACGAGTTGGAACTTAGTAAGTTTACGGCGAGGAGAATCACTGAGGTGATTGATTTTTCTGCAGACATTGGTGGAAATATTTATATTTCTACAAGGACATATGCTAGACTTTGTCTAGAAAATAGTATTTTGTCACAGTCCAGTAATAACATAATACTTGGATGATTAAATCCATTTCAAGTCAGTTTTCATATTTGTAACTAGTTAACCACTTCGATCTGTCAGTACACTGAAGACTAGTCTATAACGGTGGCGTTCATTAGTCTACGCAAGGGAAACTACAAGTTGCCTAGCGCATGGTAGATGGTGATATTAATAAACCATGCCCAGGGAACGATCTTCAGAACAGCCGTTAATTGCTTAGACTGTCAGTGTTTTTCTTGTACTGATAAGATTACCGTGAGTTATGTTACAACTGACATATCTAAGAATAGATCACTTAGATCTGACCCTATTTAAACAAACTGTTATGGCTTTGATAGAAGCCCATATTAAAATGGAACCACAGTTTATTCAAACGTCAAAAGATACTACCACTATGTCTGACTAGACGAATTGTGGGTATATGATGGCGGCCGATACAAGGATTATACATGCTTGTCCGATAGGGCATGTCTATGGATAAATCTGGTACAGACCAGGTTTACTACGCTTCAAGACCATCAAGAAATGTAAGCCACATTTGAATTATATTATGCCTAGCTAATTGGAACAAAATATTTTTCTGCAGATGACCAACACATTTTTTTCTTCTTATTTAAAGCTTGCAATGATTTACGCAAGACTTATTAGAGTTATTCTGAGCATTTTCAGCACTCAGAACAGTTTAGGATCGATGACCGAGCATTTCGAGCATTTATTTGAATATTTCATATTTTTGGGAAACCACGGAAAACAGCCGATGTAACTGTAAAAGTTAATAATTATTTTTGTTGAGGAATGGATATTTTTTCCATATTCGAAGGTTCGAACATGTGGATTCTCACATAATGAGATGATAATTAAACATATTTAAAATGATATAACAAATAATAATAATAATAATAATCCACTAATAATAATAATAATAATTTTCATAATTTTTCTAAATAATTCTTGGATATTATATTTTCTAATAATCATATGTATTGAGAGAGAGCCTATGAAGTAGTTTAATCATTTCTAGTTTGGAACAGGAGATTTTCCGAAGGAGAGTGGTTAGCGCAAGCCCGCATTCAACCAACATGTCAGTTCTGGTTGAACAGTTGATATTTGCATTGAGCAAAGTATATTTTTCAGATAACACGGAGAGGCATGAAACGGGAAGCAAATGATATTTGTATCAAATAGGATATTTTTGTATTTATATAAAATCATGACGTAAATACACTCGAAAGTGAAATAAAGATTTTCATAAGTATGGTAAATTCACGGGTTGAACTGAATGGTAAAATAAAATAAACTTGTAAGTTTATTAATCTTCCAGTGTTGATAACAAGCAGAGGCTTGATTTATTGTATAAATTTTGGGAAGAAAATTTATATGTGTGGAGTAGTTGAAATGCCATTCCCAGGTGCGCATGTTTAAGTCGCAGGAATGAAGGTTTTTTCGAGCATCAATCAAATAGCAGGTTCGATGGCTCAGGTTTATAGTAGGAGTATTGGAGCCACACATTTCGTCGTATGAATAACCCGAAGGTTATTTCTTGAAACCATCAGTTCTTATTTCAACCTTGTTTACAAATTCCATTTAGACTTTGATTTTGCTAGAACCCGGATTTGTCATGATAGTAGTTAATTCTTCTTCAGAGGAAAACCTTTGCCGTTGTTGTTGTAATATTGTGTTCTTACACAAATAATAGAGTGGGCCACTGCCAATTAAAAATAATTCTTTAACCACGAATAATTTGAAGGATATTTTCAATCCTAGTGCCATGAACTAAATGATTTCATTATGAAACTACAATTCTAATTTCCGCATTCTGTCGAAGAATTGCAAGTTGTGAAAGTTGCTAAAAATGGCCATGAATATAAATATTTTTTATGATAATGATTCCAAGTGGGAAATTGAATAGTTGAATGGTTCAACCATTTATTGATCAAGTTGATGATTCAGAAATCATATATTTTGTTAGGAACTTGAAGTTCATAATCGAGTCACTTCTCGAATGTTTAATGTCAGAAGAACAATTAATTGTTGTTGTGCTTCGCACAGTTCTTCGATGCTATGCTCAATGGTCAAATACTTTTCAGATGTTATTAATATTATGTAAATAATTTGTGTTGCTTAAATGATAATATTTTTCGACGATGTATTTTTGAAACTGGAAAAAACTAAGTGAAAGTTTAGAATTCTATGAACATTTATTCTACGAGTGTTAATATCATGTAAATATTCAAACAGTGATCTACGATATTTCCAGTATAGACAATTAACTTTGAACTGGAATTAAATATTAATAATTTTGGAACACAGTCTACAGGACTATTAATCGGACTTGTGTTTCCAAAAACATTGTCAAATGTGTTTGGAAAATTTCTGTATATTGTGTGTAAATAAGAGTGTGGATCGCCACACGTGGATGATGCTGCTTTGGGCATTTTTGCAGTCAATTTTAACTTCAAAATAAACTGAGATAATTTTACAGGATGTGTTACTCCCAATTAAATCTCCTTCTATCCTTATTGTTGCATTGAGCCAAAAATCAGCAAAGCATTTTTTAATTTGATGTCGTTTTTGCGATTTGCTTTAACCCATCTGGCGCTCCGGGATATTTTGACTCACGTGCTGACTGATTATTGGTAAAATGCATATGTGGTCGTGCGGACTCCGGTCTAAACGGGCACATAAAATAAGATAGAGAGAGAAATGGCTTCGAACGTGGGTCTCGATTTAGACATGGTCAATCGCATGCCGATTTGAAATTGTGATAATTTGTATAGAAATATTTTGGGAGTTGAGAGATGTCTGGTTTGGATGAATAAATTAGTAGGAAACCCAATTAGTGGGGAAAATTAAAAATTTAACTTGGTTAATAATTAGAATGGGTTTGATTATTTTTGATAATGGCTTAACCATTAGGGCGTCAAGTAAATTCAGTAATAAACGTTCGATGACTGGACATACATATTATTAGAATCCAGGTGGAGGATATTTGAGAACTTGCATATTTTTCTTGTGATATTGTGGTAAATGTAATTCGTAAAAGTAGAGAATTTTGTTTTTCCATCACGTCGACATTAGGACAAATCTCATTTTATTAGAGTGTTCCAATTAGCTATTCATATTTCTTGTTCTAGTTATAAGCTTGTGTTTGCCACTGTTGTATACCCCTAAGTTTTGAATAATAATTGAAAATTATGGAAGAAATGATGAGGATGATGAGGAGTTTGGAGGAGAGTTCAAAAGAGGCTGGACGGCGTGTAGCCGCCATTATGAAAGAAAATACGGAGGCTTTAGAAAAGAAACTTAAAGAAAATTCTGATTCTTTAGAAAGTAAACTTAAAGAAAATTCTGATTCGTTAGAAAATAAACTTAAAGAAAGTTTAAATGAGAAACTTAAAGAAAATTCTGATTCTTTAGAAAATGAACTTAAAGAAAATTTGAATGATAAACTTAGAGAAAGTTCTGATTCTTTAAAAGGTAACTTGAAAGAAAATTTAAATAGTAAATTTAATTCAATGGAAAGTAAATTTAAAGAGAATTCTGAAATTTTGAAAATGACACTTGAAAGTAAAATGAATAAATTATGCGAAAAGACACATGAGCTCGAAACTTCATTAGCTACTAACGCTAGTTTAATGGACGATAAATTTCGCGATGCCGATCTTCGATCTCAAAGCTTAGCTGATAGGATAGAATATGGTCTTAGGAAAGTTGGTGAAGACATGATCGACCTAGAAGTCAGAGTGAAGAAGGAGAGTAATGAGATGGGAATTCTAGTTGTTCAACGTTTAACGGAACAATTCCAAGAACTTGTCATGGGAGAAATAAGAGAAGGTGTGATTAATGAGTTGCAAACTGAAATCAAGACCACAGTTGTCAATGAAATTAAAGACACACTCAAGCTGGAGAACCAAGAGGGAATCAAGGAGATTAGGGAATCTTTGTCATCCCATATTGAAGTAATTGCCAAAGATATCCAAGCAACTCAGAAGGACATATCAGATATGACAGGGTCATTGAAAAGTCATGAGACTGTTATGAACCAGATATCCACTGATGTTAAGGACAATTATAAAGAAACTGAAGCAATTAAGAAAATGGCAGAAGAAAACCAGAAGGAACTTGAGGCTATGAAAACCCAAATCAAGGACGAGAAGCAGTCTGACCATCTGTTAAAAATGCCAAATGTAAGGGGAAAGGAACAGATACAGATAAATCTAGGAGGAGCTAGAGACACGGATAGTCAAAAACAGGATGAGGTCAGGACAGTATTTCAATCCAACCCTATAACTGTATTTAAGAATATAGAGGATAAGCCTTCTAAATTTTCAGGGCGAGGTTCTGTGACACCCGTGGAATTTTTGAGAGAAGCAGGTGATTACCTGAAAGATTCTAAGATCCCTAAAGAAAGACCGATCCGAGTGATAGGGAAGTTTTTGGAAGGTCCTGCACTTCTTTGTTTTAGAGCTTTTAGATCCACTCTAACCACTTTTGAGGAGTTTTCTCGTGGGCTATTGAAGAAGTTTTGGTCCCCGGAAACCCAACAGCAAGTCAGAGCAGAGTTATATTCGAAGAGATTCTCGACGTCACAACCTACTCGATACTCTACATACTTTTCTGGACAGCTGTCTAAACTTCAACATTTAGATCCGCCGATGCCAGATAACGAATTGATTACTGCATTGATACGTCAATTTCCAGCAGACGTCCAGAGGACTTTGATCGCTGCCGATATCTATAATATGGAACAATTTGATGAAGTATTACAGAAGCTGGATCATACAAACGCTCAATTCTTCCATCAGAAGGGAGGAAAGAATAACAACGCTGTGTACGCTGTTTTGGCTGATAGTTATTCTCAGACACCTCGAGAGATTCGAGAGGAGCGAGAAGAGAAAACGCCGAGGGAAGATTCCAATAAGAGAGGATGGAACCAGTACAGTAACAGATACAGTTACAAACCATATGCGAGACCGGATGGTGGTAATCGATACAATACTCGATGGAGAAGACCACGAGATAGTCAAGGAAGGTACCAGGAAAGAAGATATTATGGTAGAAACAACTACAATAACAGAGGGAATGTAGATACTCGTCAGTCCAATGAAGAGTTCAACAAGGAGACGAGGAAAAATTTGGAAGCAAGACACCAAGATAACTTGCAGTTTTTGGAGCAGAGGCCCAATGAACCAGGTCCATCGGGAACACAACAATCCCGGGGGAATGGTAATGAAAAAAAAAACTTCGAATTCACAGTAGAAGATAGAATTTTGAACACTTTCACTTCCAGAATTATTAAATGGCAAGCAGAGGATGATGACTTAATTCAACAGAATGACGAACGAAAAGAAATGGGTACCAGAATTAGAATGCCAATCATATCATGCGAAGTATTCGGTATGCCTGTCGATACTTTGATCGATACTGGGGCTATGCTTTGTCTGGTGAGTGAGAAGCTTTATATTCTGTGGAAGCTCAAAGAGAATTTAGAGGAGATTCCAGTATCAGGAATTAAGATCCAAGGAATAATACCCAATAAAATATCTCTGTGTAAAACACAATTGTACTTATGTATTACGATTGGAGGACATGATTTCCGACATGTGTTTGTTGTAATGAAGGACATGGCTTTTGACATGATATTGGGAGCAGATTTCATTCAGAAATATCAAGCAGTGATAGACATGAAGACAGAGACGATCAGATTCAAGAATACCGAAGAGATTAACTTCGAGGGAAAAGAAGAGGAAGACATCGAGGGAGATACTCAATGGTCTCTGATTTTTCATGAAGCTGAAGTAAGAGAAGTCTACACTGAGAAGGAGTCCCCAGAGCTAGGGAAGATTTTAGAAGAGTATCACGATATTTTTGATATTAAGCCTGGTGAAATTGAAGATTTTGAATATTGTAGAAGTAAACAATAATGGAAGCTATGCAGTAGCCAATACACGAACTGGTAACATCGTGGGAACTTATAATGCGTCGAATTTGAAGATTTATTATTCAAGAACCAGATGATTTAATGTGTAGATAGGAAAAATAAAAAAAATTCAATTTTTATTTTTTGCTAGGTGTGGGGTGGATGTGCCCAACTCTAGGAATGGGTATTCCAAGATTCAGACACCTAGATATCAAGGGAAAGGCTGTAGCCGCTTTTGAAAGTTGAGATATTTGAATATCGCGCTACATTGCTTCTCGAAGCATTTGGAAGTAATTTACCGATAGTTGGATGTCAAGTGACGTAGCGAGTAATAGCAGAGGTGGAGGCTATTTATTGATTAAATAGTTAACTATGGAGTAGAGACTTGAGACTGGGATCAGATTACTGGCACGGCCAAATGAAAGAGAATGCAATTATTATCAAGTAAATCGGACCAGGGATTCAAGAGATATGAGGATTTCTAGATTACAACGTGATGACGCGTGACCCTGGCAGTTTTGAATAAAAGCCAGCTGGCCGAAGCAACTACAGCTCATTCTAACACAAGCACTTGGCAAGCAAGTTGCTACGACGCTGAGCCAAGGCACATGGTTGCCGGATCTACGCAGAAGTTCTTTTCAAGTCGTGATAGTCACGGAAAGTGCTGCGCTACGAGTTGGAACTTAGTAAGTTTACGGCGAGGAGAATCACTGAGGTGATTGATTTTTCTACAGACATTGGTGGAAATATTTATATTTCTACAAGGACATATGCTAGACTTTGTCTAGAAAATAGTATTTTGTCACAGTCCAGTAATAACATAATACTTGGATGATTAAATCCATTTCAAGTCAGTTTTCATATTTGTAACTAGTTAACCACTTCGATCTGTCAGTACACTGAAGACTAGTCTATAACGGTGGCGTTCATTAGTCTACGCAAGGGAAACTACAAGTTGCCTAGCGCATGGTAGATGGTGATATTAATAAACCATGCCCAGGGAACGATCTTCAGAACAGCCGTTAATTGCTTAGACTGTCAGTGTTTTTCTTGTACTGATAAGATTACCGTGAGTTATGTTACAACTGACATATCTAAGAATAGATCACTTAGATCTGACCCTATTTAAACAAACTGTTATGGCTTTGATAGAAGCCCATATTAAAATGGAACCACAGTTTATTCAAACGTCAAAAGATACTACCACTATGTCTGACTAGACGAATTGTGGGTATATGATGGCGGCCGATACAAGGATTATACATGCTTGTCCGATAGGGCATGTCTATGGATAAATCTGGTACAGACCAGGTTTACTACGCTTCAAGACCATCAAGAAATGTAAGCCACATTTGAATTATATTATGCCTAGCTAATTGGAACAAAATATTTTTCTGCAGATGACCAACACATTTTTTTTTTCGTATTTAAAGCTTGCAATGATTTACGCAAGACTTATTAGAGTTATTCTGAGCATTTTCAGCACTCAGAACAGTTTAGGATCGATGACCGAGCATTTCGAGCATTTATTTGAATATTTCATATTTTTGGGAAACCACGGAAAACAGCCGATGTAACTGTAAAAGTTAATAATTATTTTTGTTGAGGAATGGATATTTTTTCCATATTCGAAGGTTCGAACATGTGGATTCTCACATAATGAGATGATAATTAAACATATTTAAAATGATTTAACAAATAATAATAATAATAATAATAATCCACTAATAATAATAATAATAATTTTCATAATTTTTCTAAATAATTCTTGGATATTATATTTTCTAATAATCATATGTATTGAGAGAGAGCCTATGAAGTAGTTTAATCATTTCTAGTTTGGAACAGGAGATTTTCCGAAGGAGAGTGGTTAGCGCAAGCCCGCATTCAACCAACATGTCAGTTCTGGTTGAACAGTTGATATTTGCATTGAGCAAAGTATATTTTTCAGATAACACGGAGAGGCATGAAACGGGAAGCAAATGATATTTGTATCAAATAGGATATTTTTGTATTTATATAAAATCATGACGTAAATACACTCGAAAGTGAAATAAAGATTTTCATAAGTATGGTAAATTCACGGGTTGAACTGAATGGTAAAATAAAATAAACTTGTAAGTTTATTAATCTTCCAGTGTTGATAACAAGCAGAGGCTTGATTTATTGTATAAATTTTGGGAAGAAAATTTATATGTGTGGAGTAGTTGAAATGCCATTCCCAGGTGCGCATGTTTAAGTCGCAGGAATGAAGGTTTTTTCGAGCATCAATCAAATAGCAGGTTCGATGGCTCAGGTTTATAGTAGGAGTATTGGAGCCACACATTTCGTCGTATGAATAACCCGAAGGTTATTTCTTGAAACCATCAGTTCTTATTTCAACCTTGTTTACGAATTCCATTTAGACTTTGATTTTGCTAGAACCCGGATTTGTCATGATAGTAGTTTATTCTTCTTCAGAGGAAGACCTTTGCCGTTGTTGTTGTAATATTGTGTTCTTACACAAATAATAGAGTGGGCCACTGCCAATTAAAAATAATTCTTTAACCACGAATAATTTGAAGGATATTTTCAATCCTAGTGCCATGAACTAAATGATTTCATTATGAAACTACAATTCTAATTTCCGCATTCTGTCGAAGAATTGCAAGTTGTGAAAGTTGCTAAAAATGGCCATGAATATAAATATTTTTTATGATAATGATTCCAAGTGGGAAATTGAATAGTTGAATGGTTCAACCATTTATTGATCAAGTTGATGATTCAGAAATCATATATTTTGTTAGGAACTTGAAGTTCATAATCGAGTCACTTCTCGAATGTTTAATGTCAGAAGAACAATTAATTGTTGTTGTGCTTCGCACAGTTCTTCGATGCTATGCTCAATGGTCAAATACTTTTCAGATGTTATTAATATATGTAAATAATTTGTGTTGCTTAAATGATAATAATATTTTTCGACGATGTATTTTTGAAACTGGAAAAAACTAAGTGAAAGTTTAGAATTCTATGAACATTTATTCTACGAGTGTTAATATCATGTAAATATTCAAACAGTGATCTACGATATTTCCAGTATAGACAATTAACTTTGAACTGGAATTAAATATTAATAATTTTGGAACACAGTCTACAGGACTATTAATCGGACTTGTGTTTCCAAAAACATTGTCAAATGTGTTTGGAAAATTTCTGTATATTGTGTGTAAATAAGAGTGTGGATCGCCACACGTGGATGATGCTGCTTTGGGCATTTTTGCAGTCAATTTTAACTTCAAAATAAACTGAGATAATTTTACAGGATGTGTTACTCCCAATTAAATCTCCTTCTATCCTTATTGTTGCATTGAGCCAAAAATCAGCAAAGCATTTTTTTAATTTGATGTCGTTTTTGCGATTTGCTTTAACCCATCTGGCGCTCCGGGATATTTTGACTCACGTGCTGACTGATTATTGGTAAAATGCATATGTGGTCGTGCGGACTCCGGTCTAAACGGGCACATAAAATAAGATAGAGAGAGAAATGGCTTCGAACGTGGGTCTCGATTTAGACATGGTCAATCGCATGCCGATTTGAAATTGTGATAATTTGTATAGAAATATTTTGGGAGTTGAGAGATGTCTGGTTTGGATGAATAAATTAGTAGGAAACCCAATTAGTGGGGAAAATTAAAAATTTAACTTGGTTAATAATTAGAATGGGTTTGATTATTTTTGATAATGGCTTAACCATTAGGGCGTCAAGTAAATTCAGTAATAAACGTTCGATGACTGGACATACACATTATTAGAATCCAGGTGGAGGATATTTGAGAACTTGCATATTTTTCTTGTGATATTGTGGTAAATGTAATTCGTAAAAGTAGAGAATTTTGTTTTTCCATCACGTCGACATTAGGACAAATCTCATTTTATTAGAGTGTTCCAATTAGCTATTCATATTTCTTGTTCTAGTTATAAGCTTGTGTTTGCCACTGTTGTATACCCCTAAGTTTTGAATAATAATTGAAAATTATGGAAGAAATGATGAGGATGATGAGGAGTTTGGAGGAGAGTTCAAAAGAGGCTGGACGGCGTGTAGCCGCCATTATGAAAGAAAATACGGAGGCTTTAGAAAAGAAACTTAAAGAAAATTCTGATTCTTTAGAAAGTAAACTTAAAGAAAATTCTGATTCGTTAGAAAATAAACTTAAAGAAAGTTTAAATGAGAAACTTAAAGAAAATTCTGATTCTTTAGAAAATAAACTTAAAGAAAATTTGAATGATAAACTTAGAGAAAGTTCTGATTCTTTAAAAGGTAACTTGAAAGAAAATTTAAATAGTAAATTTAATTCAATGGAAAGTAAATTTAAAGAGAATTCTGAAATTTTGAAAATGACACTTGAAAGTAAAATGAATAAATTATGCGAAAAGACACATGAGCTCGAAACTTCATTAGCTACTAACGCTAGTTTAATGGACGATAAATTTCGCGATGCCGATCTTCGATCTCAAAGCTTAGCTGATAGGATAGAATATGGTCTTAGGAAAGTTGGTGAAGACATGATCGACCTAGAAGTCAGAGTGAAGAAGGAGAGTAATGAGATGGGAATTCTAGTTGTTCAACGTTTAACGGAACAATTCCAAGAACTTGTCATGGGAGAAATAAGAGAAGGTGTGATTAATGAGTTGCAAACTGAAATCAAGACCACAGTTGTCAATGAAATTAAAGACACACTCAAGCTGGAGAACCAAGAGGGAATCAAGGAGATTAGGGAATCTTTGTCATCCCATATTGAAGTAATTGCCAAAGATATCCAAGCAACTCAGAAGGACATATCAGATATGACAGGGTCATTGAAAAGTCATGAGACTGTTATGAACCAGATATCCACTGATGTTAAGGACAATTATAAAGAAACTGAAGCAATTAAGAAAATGGCAGAAGAAAACCAGAAGGAACTTGAGGCTATGAAAACCCAAATCAAGGACGAGAAGCAGTCTGACCATCTGTTAAAAATGCCAAATGTAAGGGGAAAGGAACAGATACAGATAAATCTAGGAGGAGCTAGAGACACGGATAGTCAAAAACAGGATGAGGTCAGGACAGTATTTCAATCCAACCCTATAACTGTATTTAAGAATATAGAGGATAAGCCTTCTAAATTATCAGGGCGAGATTCTGTGACACCCGTGGAATTTTTGAGAGAAGCAGGTGATTACCTGAAAGATTCTAAGATCCCTAAAGAAAGACAGATCCGAGTGATAGGGAAGTTTTTGGAAGGTCCTGCACTTCTTTGGTTTAGAGCTTTTAGATCCACTCTAACCACTTTTGAGGAGTTTTCTCGTGGGCTATTGAAGAAGTTTTGGTCCCCGGAAACCCAACAGCAAGTCAGAGCAGAGTTATATTCGAAGAGATTCTCGACGTCACAACCTACTCGATACTCTACATACTTTTCTGGACAGCTGTCTAAACTCCAACATTTAGATCCGCCGATGCCAGATAACGAATTGATTACTGCATTGATACGTCAATTTCCAGCAGACGTCCAGAGGACTTTGATCGCTGCCGATATCTATAATATGGAACAGTTTGATGAAGTATTACAGAAGCTGGATCATACAAACGCTCAATTCTTCCATCAGAAGGGAGGAAAGAATAACAACGCTGTGTACGCTGTTATGGCTGATAGTTATTCTCAGACACCTCGAGAGATTCGAGAGGAGCGAGAAGAGAAAACGCCGAGGGAAGATTCCAATAAGAGAGGATGGAACCAGTACAGTAACAGATACAGTTACAAACCATATGCGAGACCGGATGGTGGTAATCGATACAATACTCGATGGAGAAGACCACGAGATAGTCAAGGAAGGTACCAGGAAAGAAGATATTATGGTAGAAACAACTACAATAACAGAGGGAATGTAGATACTCGTCAGTCCAATGAAGAGTTCAACAAGGAGACGAGGAAAAATTTGGAAGCAAGACACCAAGATAACTTGCAGTTTTTGGAGCAGAGGCCCAATGAACCAGGTCCATCGGGAACACAACAATCCCGGGGGAATGGTAATGAAAAAAAAAACTTCGAATTCACAGTAGAAGATAGAATTTTGAACACTTTCACTTCCAGAATTATTAAATGGCAAGCAGAGGATGATGACTTAATTCAACAGAATGACGAACGAAAAGAAATGGGTACCAGAATTAGAATGCCAATCATATCATGCGAAGTATTCGGTATGCCTGTCGATACTTTGATCGATACTGGGGCTATGCTTTGTCTGGTGAGTGAGAAGCTTTATATTCTGTGGAAGCTCAAAGAGAATTTAGAGGAGATTCCAGTATCAGGAATTAAGATCCAAGGAATAATACCCAATAAAATATCTCTGTGTAAAACACAATTGTACTTATGTATTACGATTGGAGGACATGATTTCCGACATGTGTTTGTTGTAATGAAGGACATAGCTTTTGACATGATATTGGGAGCAGATTTCATTCAGAAATATCAAGCAGTGATAGACATGAAGACAGAGACGATCAGATTCAAGAATACCGAAGAGATTAACTTCGAGGGAAAAGAAGAGGAAGACATCGAGGGAGATACTCAATGGTCTCTGATTTTTCATGAAGCTGAAGGAAGAGAAGTCTACACTGAGAAGGAGTCCCCAGAGCTAGGGAAGATTTTAGAAGAGTATCACGATATTTTTGATATTAAGCCTGGTGAAATTGAAGATTTTGAATATTGTAGAAGTAAACAATAATGGAAGCTATGCAGTAGCCAATACACGAACTGGTAACATCGTGGGAACTTATAATGCGTCGAATTTGAAGATTTATTATTCAAGAACCAGATGATTTAATGTGTAGATAGGAAAAATAAAAAAAATTCAATTTTTATTTTTTGCTAGGTGTGGGGTGGATGTGCCCAACTCTAGGAATGGGTATTCCAAGATTCAGACACCTAGATATCAAGGGAAAGGCTGTAGCCGCTTTTGAAAGTTGAGATATTTGAATATCGCGCTACATTGCTTCTCGAAGCATTTGGAAGTAATTTACCGATAGTTGGATGTCAAGTGACGTAGCGAGTAATAGCAGAGGTGGAGGCTATTTATTGATTAAATAGTTAACTATGGAGTAGAGACTTGAGACTGGGATCAGATTACTGGCACGGCCAAATGAAAGAGAATGCAATTAGTATCAAGTAAATCGGACCAGGGATTCAAGAGATATGAGGATTTCTAGATTACAACGTGATGACGCGTGACCCTGGCAGTTTTGAATAAAAGCCAGCTGGCCGAAGCAACTACAGCTCATTCTAACACAAGCACTTGGCAAGCAAGTTGCTACGACGCTGAGCCAAGGCACATGGTTGCCGGATCTACGCAGAAGTTCTTTTCAAGTCGTGATAGTCACGGAAAGTGCTGCGCTACGAGTTGGAACGTAGTAAGTTTACGGCGAGGAGAATCACTGAGGTGATTGATTTTTCTACAGACATTGGTGGAAATATTTATATTTCTACAAGGACATATGCTAGACTTTGTCTAGAAAATAGTATTTTGTCACAGTCCAGTAATAACATAATACTTGGATGATTAAATCCACTTCAAGTCAGTTTTCATATGTGTAACTAGTTAACCACTTCGATCTGTCAGTACACTGAAGACTAGTCTATAACGGTGGCGTTCATTAGTCTACGCAAGGGAAACTACAAGTTGCCTAGCGCATGGTAGATGGTGATATTAATAAACCATGCCCAGGGAACGATCTTCAGAACAGCCGTTAATTGCTTAGACTGTCAGTGTTTTTCTTGTACTGATAAGATTACCGTGAGTTATGTTACAACTGACATATCTAAGAATAGATCACTTAGATCTGACCCTATTTAAACAAACTGTTATGGCTTTGATAGAAGCCCATATTAAAATGGAACCACAGTTTATTCAAACGTCAAAAGATACTACCACTATGTCTGACTAGACGAATTGTGGGTATATGATGGCGGCCGATACAAGGATTATACATGCTTGTCCGATAGGGCATGTCTATGGATAAATCTGGTACAGACCAGGTTTACTACGCTTCAAGACCATCAAGAAATGTAAGCCACATTTGAATTATATTATGCCTAGCTAATTGGAACAAAATATTTTTCTGCAGATGACCAACACATTTTTTCTTCGTATTTAAAGCTTGCAATGATTTACGCAAGACTTATTAGAGTTATTCTGAGCATTTTCAGCACTCATAACAGTTTAGGATCGATGACCGAGCATTTCGAGCATTTATTTGAATATTTCATATTTTTGGGAAACCACGGAAAACAGCCGCTGTAACTGTAAAAGTTAATAATTATTTTTGTTGAGGAATGGATATTTTTTCCATATTCGAAGGTTCGAACATGTGGATTCTCACATAATGAGATGATAATTAAACATATTTAAAATGATTTAACAAATAATAATAATAATAATAATCCACTAATAATAATAATAATAATTTTCATAATTTTTCTAAATAATTCTTGGATATTATATTTTCTAATAATCATATGTATTGAGAGAGAGCCTATGAAGTAGTTTAATCATTTCTAGTTTGGAACAGGAGATTTTCCGAAGGAGAGTGGTTAGCGCAAGCCCGCATTCAACCAACATGTCAGTTCTGGTTGAACAGTTGATATTTGCATTGAGCAAAGTATATTTTTCAGATAACACGGAGAGGCATGAAACGGGAAGCAAATGATATTTGTATCAAATAGGATATTTTTGTATTTATATAAAATCATGACGTAAATACACTCGAAAGTGAAATAAAGATTTTCATAAGTATGGTAAATTCACGGGTTGAACTGAATGGTAAAATAAAATAAACTTGTAAGTTTATTAATCTTCCAGTGTTGATAACAAGCAGAGGCTTGATTTATTGTATAAATTTTGGGAAGAAAATTTATATGTGTGGAGTAGTTGAAATGCCATTCCCAGGTGCGCATGTTTAAGTCGCAGGAATGAAGGTTTTTTCGAGCATCAATCAAATAGCAGGTTCGATGGCTCAGGTTTATAGTAGGAGTATTGGAGCCACACATTTCGTCGTATGAATAACCCGAAGGTTATTTCTTGAAACCATCAGTTCTTATTTCAACCTTGTTTACGAATTCCATTTAGACTTTGATTTTGCTAGAACCCGGATTTGTCATGATAGTAGTTTATTCTTCTTCAGAGGAAGACCTTTGCCGTTGTTGTTGTAATATTGTGTTCTTACACAAATAATAGAGTGGGCCACTGCCAATTAAAAATAATTCTTTAACCACGAATAATTTGAAGGATATTTTCAATCCTAGTGCCATGAACTAAATGATTTCATTATGAAACTACAATTCTAATTTCCGCATTCTGTCGAAGAATTGCAAGTTGTGAAAGTTGCTAAAAATGGCCATGAATATAAATATTTTTTATGATAATGATTCCAAGTGGGAAATTGAATAGTTGAATGGTTCAACCATTTATTGATCAAGTTGATGATTCAGAAATCATATATTTTGTTAGGAACTTGAAGTTCATAATCGAGTCACTTCTCGAATGTTTAATGTCAGAAGAACAATTAATTGTTGTTGTGCTTCGCACAGTTCTTCGATGCTATGCTCAATGGTCAAATACTTTTCAGATGTTATTAATATATGTAAATAATTTGTGTTGCTTAAATGATAATAATATTTTTCGACGATGTATTTTTGAAACTGGAAAAAACTAAGTGAAAGTTTAGAATTCTATGAACATTTATTCTACGAGTGTTAATATCATGTAAATATTCAAACAGTGATCTACGATATTTCCAGTATAGACAATTAACTTTGAACTGGAATTAAATATTAATAATTTTGGAACACAGTCTACAGGACTATTAATCGGACTTGTGTTTCCAAAAACATTGTCAAATGTGTTTGGAAAATTTCTGTATATTGTGTGTAAATAAGAGTGTGGATCGCCACACGTGGATGATGCTGCTTTGGGCATTTTTGCAGTCAATTTTAACTTCAAAATAAACTGAGATAATTTTACAGGATGTGTTACTCCCAATTAAATCTCCTTCTATCCTTATTGTTGCATTGAGCCAAAAATCAGCAAAGCATTTTCTTTAATTTGATGTCGTTTTTGCGATTTGCTTTAACCCATCTGGCGCTCCGGGATATTTTGACTCTCGTGCTGACTGATTATTGGTAAAATGCATATGTGGTCGTGCGGACTCCGGTCTAAACGGGCACAGTACATGTAGAAATTGAAAAAGGTAGGGTGTTGCAATGATTGCCACAGAGGCAGGCTTGGTAGTTATTCTTGAAGACGACCGGGTAAGCCGAGTTCAAGGACAAATTGTGTAACAACGCGCACCAAAATTGGAGTCATTAGGGGATGGTCACGAGTGAGTTTCAACCGACCTAGGATTGAATCACCCAATCAGATGAGACCACGCCAAATCCACGTGATGGGTGGCGTACCCTGTAAAAAAAGGCGCGGAAAAGCTTATCTAAAGAACCGCCGATCCGAAATAATTCCGCATAAGTGCACTGAGATGTTTGAATAGAATGATGAAGATTGATACTAGTCCCATGTTTGTGAGATGAAAACTCTAGAATATTTTTCTTAATTCTCTCCACTCCACCTCATTCTGTCAGTTTCCAATAAATTGATCGAGGAGAAGCTGTTTCAGGACAACTGTTTTGAGCTCTGGTGAGCAAGGGTCACGCCAGTCTGCGTCGCGATTGTCCGCTCTTAATAATCATACTAGTGACGACAACTGTTTTGAGCTCTGGTGAGCAAGGGTCACGCCAGTCTGCGTCGCGATTTACCGCTCTTAATAATCATACTAGTGACAACTTTTGTATTGAGCTCTGGTGAGCATGGTTCACGCCAGTCTGCGTCACGATTTTCAGCTCTTAATGGGCAAGACTTTACTAACATTCCATTAGTGCTCACAGCGAGCAAGGTTCACGTAGAGCAGTAGAGATATCTAGCGAGATAAGGACTGCGAGACAGTCATGTTTGAGACCTGTTTTTCAAGCCAGTGACGATGTGTTTGAAGTGTATAATTTATGTAAATTTTGTATTGTATTTTTCAAGTGATCATTGTGCGTGTGTAAGCGAATGCTAAGCTAGGGAAAGTCTTCGATCATTAATCGCATAGGACATAACGTGAGTGAAAGTAGTAACTCACAGCGATTATAGCCAGGCAATTTTTATTGACATTGAACATTTCTGTCCAAGAGACTACGCCAAGATGTCCGACGTCTGGTCAGGAGACGGAATGATGTGCATCGCTTCTTCGACGACGTCGACGATGGAGGGCTAATTTCCCGTAGGGAAATGAGCCGAGACGGAAGTTATATGTTCTGCAAGCTGATACGGTGATGTACAAAAATTGATTTACTCAATATGTAGTTAGATAAGGCGGGGGAACGTTGTAAATAGTTCATTTATTCTTTTTCTTGTTTAGATTTTTTTTTTGCACCGACACTATTGTTTTTAAATGTACGTTGGCGCGTGGCCAAAGTTGTTTGTTGTATATTTTTCTTTGGAGTCATATTTAATGTACACGGCGCGTGTACCTGATTTTATCCATGCGGATGCGAAACTCGTTACATTCGATAAGTGGTGCTTTATTACAGTTCATATTGTTTATAGGAAAGGGTGGTAATTATGTAAGATGTTCGCTGAACAGGTTATTAATCATATTAGGGTTGCCGAGCGCAACAAAGTAAGATGTAATTGTAGAACACCTTAGTTCTAATTTTTTTAGATTTTTTTGAGTCCTTTTCAGGTTCGTTAGTCACAGCCTAGAACGGAAGCGCGAGCTGGTGGAAAAATATTCATGTCATTTATTTCAGGTTTCTGTCAAACCCATACGTGTGATTCTGTGTGTGTTCTTGTGTCAGGTGTGTGTTTTGATTCTTCGTGAAGAGGGGTAGATGGTGCTACCGCCCTCATATTTTGCTGTTGTTGTATTTTTGATGGAAAGGCAGGGCGCTCCGAGGAGACTACTGTACCTTGTCCAATGCTGATTCTTGGATTTCCTAAGGGAAATGCTGAGATATATTTTGTTCTGACACACACACAAATATATATTGTGCTTTGAGGCACGCTTCTTCGAGACTCGATCCCGTGCCTTGGGAGGTCGAGGTTATTGACACGTGGGTTGACAGATGTGCAGATTTCCACTTAGCGCCCGTCTAGCCTTGGTGACTTATTTTGTTAGGCAGTCCTGTTGTCCGACTGACCCCTATTAAGCTATCATTAGCAAACCTGTTCTTTTGTGATGGTTATTTGGACCATAATTAATTGGGGAGTTCGCCACGTTTGTTACGGATTATTGCATGTCGTATGGATGGAATATTGTATTAATTATGTAAATGTTGGCTTTGAGCCTAGTGATTTTTCTATGACTCAGTTCATGTTGTTAGTCTGTGTGACACCCGTGTGGTGTAGTTGTATTTACTTGTAAAAATGACAGGCGGTCATATGTGTTTCTTTTGTTGGTCACGTGTTAACTTACTTGTGTTGATTTTTGAGAAGTCCTAATTTTAGGCAGTATGTTTTGCTACGGCAGTTCTTGATTCCAATTTCAAGCGGAAATTATTTGCTGTTTATTTAGTATAGGAAGTGTCGATTTAGTTTTAAGTTGTGTATAGTTGTTCCCCGCGTCTGTCTAGCTCTAAGCAATGCAGATTCGTCTTCTGAAAGTTTATCCGGATGATGACGAATCATGCATTCAATTGTACTCATCGTTAAGCATGTAGAACAGCGCACACGTATATATTGTCATTGCAGATTGTGGGACATTTGGTCCGATTAATAATCTCTCCTGAGATTAGGCCTTGTGGCAAATTAATTTAATAAGTGGGAGTCATTTTGGGAGTTTTGTTTATTTCATTTTGTAAATAGCTGATCTGTCATTAAATTCATTAGTTTTAACCCTGGCTTCACTTTTTCCTGCATGTTATTTTGTTATATGTTACCCTGCATGTTAATGAAGCGCTTTAACAACAACTTACGAAATGGACTGTTACACCCCCCGAAACTGAGTCTCATAAGCTTCTTTGCAAGGGTTCAGTATATATATTTAAATTGCTACGATAGAATAAGGTATTTCATATTTTTGTCAAAAAGGGTTTACGATCATAACATAAGATTTTGTGTGTAATATTTTTGTTTTCTGAATTTCATTGATAATGATGCGACGTTAGGCAAATTTGTGTGGCTTAGTTAAGGCAGTTGCCACTTATACATATTTTTCATGCTTCGGCAGAGGCATAAGGTTATATATTTTTGTTCAGTGGAGTTTCTACTTCACGAAACTGTGGTTTTAGTTAATAAACTGTTGTTAAATTTTAAAAATTCTTACGAATGATTTAGTGATTTCTATTCGAACGAGGATGTGCTACGAAGACCAGTGGGTCTTTTGCTAGGATGCTTTGTTACGCGCCCGAGATTAAATTAATTTAATTAATTTTTAAGAGTCTTGTTAGCTCACTTTGGGCTATTTTCCTTTTTTATTTCTTCGACCACTGGCATCTTCTTATCACATTCTTTTTAATTTTTGTGGTATTCCTATCCACGGTCGATCCTTGGTGGTGGTTTCTTGGGGGTATTTCAGCCGGGGCTTCCAGATTCTACGATCCTGCTTTTTTCTTCGGATTTCACCAGGTAAGACCACGTGGATACGGGTGCAGTACCATCCCGGCATTTGCCCGAAGACGAAGTGGGAAACCACGAAAAACCACTTCGAGAATGGTTGAGGGGGAATCGAACCCCCTCTACTCATTTGGGCTACCCGAGGCTGAGTAGACCGCGTTTCAGTCCTCGTACCACTTTTCAAATTTCGTGGCAGAGCCGGGAATCGAACTCAGGATCTCCGGGCCGGCAGCTAACCATGCTGACCGCTACGCTACGGAGGCGACATTATTATTATTATTATTATTATTATTATTATTATTATTATTATTATTATTATTATTATTATTATTATTATAGTTACAATATACGCCTTTTATGACAAGTCGTGAATTTCGTCATTCTTATTCAGACTTTATCAAAAATTCTGCCCATTTATAAAGCTTAAATACAGTTTTAAGATCTCGTAGTCAGATTATGACCCAGACTTCACCGTGCAAGCACATCTGCTTAGTAAGCAGCATTTGTAGGTTGAATGAAAGACACAGATGAGGCAAGGGCATGCTAGAAGAAATGAAGAAATGAATTAATGCACTGTGCTCAGGGATGCTTCCAAGTTTGTGTTCGAATCTACTGCGCCATCACTTCTAATGGGCACCCTAATTTTCGAGACGTAGTTTGCCAGAAAAGATGTGCGCATTACATTTGAGTAAATAGGTACCGGTACATTACTCTAAGGGGCAGATTACGTTGATGTTCTGCCCCATAAAAGAACAACAACAATCATCTTATATTTACCTCTGATACAATGTAAATAAACATAACCATGGAAGTGGAAAGGTCTGTAGAGGGTTTATATTATACATTCATATTTAAACTGCACAAATATTCAGTAGACTATACAAATGAAAATTATACATAATAATATATATAAGTAGGGTTGCCAGATTTCAAGAATGGAAAGACGGAACACACGGTCAAAGCATTTTTTTTATTTTTTTTTATCAAGGTGGTTAAATGTTGTAATAAATAATACACATATGTATTAAATAAGCATTGCATAATCAAATATACAAAATTAAAACTAGATATTGCTGACATATCATATAGGCCTATGACACCAGCAACTTACAAATGCTTTTCATTTGAACGACCCTTTGTAAGGATGTTTCAATCTGTAAGTACCTTCTGATAAAATTCACTACCGTACAATTTTTGTCATGATTGTAATATGTGAACAATTCTTGTTTTATCAAACTAATGGAGCTTCTGTTTCTATCATCTCTCCATTTGATATTCATGACAGAAAAAACTCTCTCCGTAAAAGCATTGGAGGGGAAATATCTGAGTATTAACTTCACAAGGACTAAGATATTCCTTAATTGTGTTGCCCCAAATAAAGCTATAACATGTACCCATCTATCTGACACAGACATAGAAATCATTATCTCTTTCAAACTTGCACCTGTATCACCAGAAAGCAAGCTAGATATTATTAGACTACAATCAATTCTGAAGCGGGACATTTGAAAATTGGTGCGAAAATGAATATATTATCAAATTAACCAAAAAACGGACTATTTGGCGTTCCTCTAAAGATTAGAATGGAATGCGGAACAAAACAAGAAACAAGTAGTTCCGTGAAGAACTATACAGCCTATTTTCATATATCCTACTCATGTTAATTGCCTCTATCAACATACAAAAATTCAGTTTGATTGCTGTAATAGACTCGTAGTTGTTGAGAACCGACTAAATATTGCGGATGGTCGCCATGTTGGATTTTTATATATGTAGGTCTTAGAGTTATGTACTGTTACATGAAGATTATTGTGTACGTGTAGTATTCAAACTTCAATCGCAGGATTAGGACAGAAGAAGTAAAAACGACATTTTAAAATTTCGCACGGCTGCCATCTTGTGGTTATGGAAATAATTGAAAACATTAGATGCCAGTGGATTAACATTTGTATAAGGATTTACTGTATCGAGTGTCACTGCACTCGGATGGTTAAATTGCGAGAAACGACCATGTGAATATTTATAATTCGCGTCGCCGCCATGTTGGATTTGTGATCACCAGGTTATTGAAAGTCCTATAGGTGAACTTATGTTCATAGTCCCTATGAACATTAAAAAATTCAGTTTGATTGCTGTAATAGATTTGTAGGTATTGAGATCCATCTAAATTATTGCGTAGGTTCATTATTCAAACTTTCAGTTCGATCGCATGATTACGACACAAGAAATAAAAAAATAATTTTAAAATTCCTACACCCGCCATCTTAGGTTATGTAAACAATTGAACTAAATTAGATACCAGTGCATTACAATGTGTATAGATATTTCATGTACTATGTTTCATTGCGTTTGGATCATTAAATCGCGAGAAAGGTGTATTTAAAATTTTTCATCTTCGATTTGTCGCCATGTTGGTTTTGTAGTTACCAGGTTTTCAAAAGTCACATAGGTGAACTTCTAGTAGTTCCCTTAACACCGTAAAATATTCAAGGGTGATATCGGTAATAGTTTCGGAGATATCGAATGCTGGTGAAATATTTCGCACAGCCGCCATGTTGGATTGGTGAGACGTAACACAATTTGAAGGGCACGGTCGTGGTCATCCAGAATAGTGCTATGAACTTACCGAGTTTCATTGAAATCGCTCCAGCCGTTTAGAAGTTATTAGGGGGGGGGGACACACGCACACACAGACACACGGACAAAAGGTGATCTCATAAGCCTATTTTTTTCAAAAATGAAAATAGGCTAAAATGGAATTGTTCCTGGCAAAACGGAACGTCTGGCAACCCTATACATAAGTATACATTTATAAAGCATGGAATAGGGTTTTATTACAATTAGTGTGTAATGAACCCTAATTGAACCCTGTTGAAGGCAATGATACCCTGTCATCTTGTTCCGTCTTGAAGTATCTATTATACAGATCCTCTCAAGAGATAACCAAAGGGGATAAGGTGTGTGCAGTCCACCTTAGCATGGTACCGTATATCCTGTGATACCTTTGGGACAGACACTTCCCCCTTTCCCTTTCCTACCTATCTTTCAAGATTGTACTTCTTTCCAAGGCCTGTATGGAACAATGCCACTCCACGTGTATAATGAATTTGGCCATACTTTGACCCACAATTTTCCCAACCAAATGTCAACATTCTTAAGAGGCTGTCTCCAAGTCAGTGAAATACACTTATTGCCAGTGGATCCTGGTAACAATGATGATGATGATGATAATTGTTGTTTTAAGGGGCCTAACATCTAGGTTATCGACCCCTGATGGTTTGGGTGATCGTGAAGATGAAAATGAAATGCAAACTTAAAAGTAAAACCAACTACTAACCTACATACTAGAAGAAGAAATGGAAAACTAAAGGAGAATAAGGCAAATAAAGGACAGGAGGAAAAGATGATGATGATGATAATTGTTGTTTTAAGGGGCCTAACATCTAGGTTATCGGCCCCAGGAGGAAAAGAAATGCCCTCAACTCTTGAAGAATGCAGATTGAGGGACTTGGATGGAAGGAGAGCCATGAAATGCAGATAGGAAAGTGAAAGAGGAGAGGGTCCACCCCAAAGGTAAGGGACAAAAGGGGAAAACGGACCCAGCTCAGGAATCCCTCGGGGTCGCCAACTCCCGAACTCACCAGCCATGAGCCCCTGAGGGTGTAGCATTATCTAGGGTGCACCAAAAATGGTGGGGCTACATACACCCAGCCTCCTTGAGGGCCTTGAGCAGAAGGCAGGAGATAACATAAAAAAAGAAGGCTGACCCCTCGCAGAAGGAGGGAAACAGAAAAGATGAGACAAGGGCCAATTAAGGCGGGAAAGGAAGAGACTCCCTAGGCCTCAGATACCCTAATACCGTCGGGATAGGAAGATAACAAGAGTTGACCAAGTGAGGTCGACAGGAAATAAGACAGAGAGGAGCCCGGCACAAGTAAGTGGAAGCAATGCCGGACTCAGCTGGGGCTCCGTGGTCGCCAACCCACGTCCCACTAGATGTGAGCCCCTGGGGGACCTGGTAACAAAATGTTTTGTTTCTTTGATTAGTGTTCCAGACTCTGTAATCAGTCTCTTTAACTAATTCACAGTAACATATTATTGCTTTTTAATTTTGATATTCTGTTTTGGACTCACAACTGTTATATATATCCTTTTGACAATCATGTATAAAACAAATAACCCTATTGTTACTGCTACAACGAGCACAGCTACAATATCGAGGAGTAAATACTGGTACCACTTGAGTTCTAGAGCAGCCGAACGAAGATGTTGTGCTCCTCCATATTTAATGACGTACTCAGTCCAATACACCGCAGTCTCAAGTGGAGTTTCAGGCCTGTCTCTGAACAGTTCAGAGAGTTTCTTCATATTCTTGTTGTAGCTGAAATAAAACCCCAACAATTATTTTATATAAATACATACCTATACAGTACACAACATGTCAAATCATTGAAATTGTGGATTGAATTTCATTTGCTTGAAAGGAGCTTAATTCTTTGGCAGCACTCCCAAGTTGTGGTTACAGAGCTATACTAAAAAGTTATTTTATTTGTTGCTGTCAATTCATTTTATGGGCTTGGGACATCATGGTCATCCACTCTGTGTACTTGTGTATGTGTTGAACTTGTCTGATAACCTGTGTTTTTGTGATGATCGTAGTAGTGTGTGTAACTGTATTAGGACAGGGATGGGGTAAGCACCCCAGGTCTTGAAATAAGGTACTAGCCCAACATTTGCCGGAGGAGAGAGTGAAAAGAAAAACGGAAAACCCCACATTCAGATTAGCTGTCAACAACGGGATTTGAACCTTTAATCTCTGGACTTGCTGTGGCTGTCCATCGCAGCTGTGGTGCACGATCTTAGTTTGCATATGAAGAGCCAGCGGGAAAAATGATGGATGTCACTTTTTTGTCGAGTGTCATTGCATAGCTTACGACATTTAGAATGCACATACGGAGGTTCACAGCAAGAACGCTGATAGTCAATGTGTAGTAACGATCAGAAAATTACCCATGAACGGAAAGAATGCTGGATGTCAGTTGTGAAGTAGTGTACCCGATACCTAGTTGAGGCTATCGGCTACGCCAGCTGACATTGAGCCGTAGTTGAGATTTATGGGAAAAGTAAAAGAGATAGCGCTCAAATCGAGTCGAGAAGAATGTTAGGAAATGACGTAGAAGGCCAAGGATGAAGGTGGCACTACCAGTCAAGCAGATGGAATTATGGAAGGAATATTGAAGTATTATCAAGATCTATATGGAACATAATATTATATCATCTCAGAAGAGAAGAAATGTCAAGCAATATATATGGTGATAACTTGAAGAAAGGCAGATAATTCCTTAAGTTATTGTATAACTTAATAGCCGAGATGATGGAGGTCGAGATTATACTTGTGACGCATGACCGCAGAAGGTAGGGGAACATCACGTGACAGCGCCGAGTAGGAGCTCATCAACGCAGTCTAGAGACAGCAGTATCAGTTCAGCCAGCAGGGCCGAGTACAACACATGTTGTGCAGAGAGAACGGCAAGTCGAGCAGTGTACAGCACTTGTTGCGTGGAGTGAAAGCGACAGTATTAGTTCAACAAGCGGGGCTGATAGCAGCATAAGCTGGGAGAACGGAAAGTAGGTCAGTCAGTCAAGGCAAGAGAAGCACGATGGGCAGTGCGAGGCGAGGCAAGCTGTACAGGCCGTGAAAGCGAGAGAAGAGCCGGTGTTAGAACAATAGTATTTCCAACATCGTAGTTACAGCTATGCGAGGCAGCAATGCTTTTCAAATGTAAAGTGATAAACAGCATTATAACAAGATTGAGAACTTTATTTCGAGCTGCATTTTGTAACACAGGACAGCACAGCGAAGCGGTATGGCGAGGCCAGCTTTAAGCGTCGATCATTCTAGAACAGTGCAATAGAGCAGGGCGTGCTGGTTCCGATATTTTATCAGCAGGCAACATGCAAGAAGCTGAACTTCATTTCGACATTTTGTAACAACTTTATAAGCTTGGACTTGTATCCAACAGTCGAATTGTGCAGGCAGATAGTTATTATATACTGCTATTGTGAACTTCAAATGAACTTAGAGATATTCCAATGACATTACGGCTTATTAAATTATGTATTTCATAACGGAATATTTAAAGCGACCATGGGGTCAAGCCAACATTAATGCTTTTAGGCAAACGGACTGTTACGAGTATATGCACTTAAGGAACATTGGCACGTGCATTAATATAATTCTTTTTCATGAACTATTCTGAAATTTCAAGTACGAACACAGCTACAGGGTGTTTCAGAAACTTATACACTTTTATAAATTTTATTATTTTCTGCAAGTGAGATTCAGCCGCTGTGGAGATTGACTTTTATCATTAGTAAACCGAACATTGTATGGGACAGTGGCGTAACATAGTAGAAGAGTATGGGGTACGCTACGTTTATGAACTTTTACGGAAGAACTTGGACAGTATCCGTAATGGATAACATGCAGTTCATCATGTCGGAGTAAGCGAAGACGGAGACGTGATGGCACCACAGAGCGATGGATTCGGTTCCTGAAGAAGAGGAGGTCCAACAGCTGATTCACTTGGAATATGAAGGCAATCGTTATTCTAGTGGGTGATGCGATATTTCCGTCGATCTTTCGAGAAATTTATTGCACACACGAGGATAATCGACGATCTTTGAAATATATTAACAGCTGATATGAGAAGGTACTGTAAGAGTTATGACTTTCTGATGTGATTTTTTCATGAACACTGGGCATACTTGTATATATTTCTAGTAGGAGTTCTACGATTATTTTGACATGGCTTAGACATTATTTGCTCCAATTTTTGCTAGAATATGGCGTTACCATATGATATGGCAGGCACCATTTTACGAAGTTCTCACCATTGGTTGACTTTATTAAGCAGATGTTTGGTCTTTTAGACATTTTTCAGTAAGGATAGTTTTTCTTGGATAGTTATTTTTTTGTGGCGAGTATTTCGAACTCGTGATCTGCAATTGGATTATTTAAATTACTTCGTCAGTTCATTGCATACTAGCGAGTGTGTATTATTCATCAGTAGGGATTTTTTCCATTGGATTGTTTGGAGATATTAAGATTTTATTCACTCAAGTGAATGAATATCGCTTTTATGTGACAACTAGAGACTTGTTGATTCCAATCTGGTACATTCACTCATTAGACGACGAGATGGGGCTTTTCGCTTTAGGCGATTGCGTGGTGGTACACACCTGACCCATCGTTCAGGGCATTATCATGATAGTCTACGGGGCAAGGCCTTTCGTATTATACGATTGCGTGGTGGTACTCACCTGACTTGCCATTGAGGAACTCATTTTTATCATCCGAGTGTACTTGAGATTGTAAGAGGATCAAACAAGAAACTACTAGTCACATATCAGTCGAATTTTGTTACATAAATTAAAAATAAATGTCAGCAGGGTTACATTTTATAATTCTTGTTTGCCAATCCAATATTTTGTTGCTATACTCTTTTGAGAGTACTTTCATTTAACAGCTGATACAGTTGAGATTTTTGATAATTTTTATGATTGAGTTTGATACCTTTGAGAAGGATTTAAAGTAATTGAATCTTGTAAGATGAATCATTAATGGTCAGATTTATTTTGAGGCAGATCAGTATTACATATTTTGATGTGAGAGATTATAACACATTGGTGTTTTTCTGTGAAGTGAATTATGAGAATTTTAAGAGAATTTATGCTATTTGAAAGCAGATCTTGAATTTGATTTCGATTACTGAGGTAATATTTTTCCTAATTGTTTAAGAAGTTGTCTAGATGTGATCAGATTAATTACAGTTATTGGAGATTGTGTGCGTTGATAATTTGAAGCCAGTTATATATTTTTGTAGATCATGCAACGTGATTAAGTGAAGTTTGTGATAGGCATTTTGTGGAAGTTGCCAGGTGGAAGTTGCAATATTGCTAATGTATTTTGAGGCAGACATGAGGTTGTCGAACCCAGTCTAGCATAATTTTTGAGATTCATGCTGTGCGCTGAATATTTATGGAGTTACGTGGAATAATTATGGTATTCAAATATGGTATTTGATAAAGTGAGAGTAGATGATGAAGTTTTGGATAGTGAGATCCAACGTAATTTTGTGAAGGCAATAATATTTTTTGGCATGATAATTAAATACGAGATATAACTTGGAAGTGATAAAACTGTAAGACAACGTTCTATAACCCATATTAAACAATTTATTAGGAAATTAAACAAATAAATAATGTTGATAATACAAGATTTTCTGATAATAATAATTAATGAAATAAAAATCTGAATGACTCGATGATATAATAAAAATCTAAATAACCAGATGAATAAAATTTAAATAAATTGATAAATTAAATTTTGGAATAAATCAATGAATTAAATAAATGGATGAATTAAAGATTGAATAAATAAGCTGATTTAAATAAATTAATAGATGATTAAATAGATGATGAATAACTGAATTAGAAGGTGATAATTAATTAAAGAAGCTGATGATTAATAAATTTAAATGGATTTAAATAAATTTAATTGAGAGATATGATTTGAATAATTTGAAGAATTACAACTTGAATTGATGAATTAAACAATTCATATGGATGATTTAAGATGATTTAATCGGAATGAGATGATGAAGTGAGAGTGTGTGAATAATTAGAGAGTATAAAGAATTGATGATTATAATATTCATTTAAATGATTTAATGGTGATGAGTTAATTATTCTGACATGAATATATTGAATTTTGAGATGAGAACTAATGTGAGAAATATTTAATTTTGATGATGATGATGATTATAACCAATGAGTAGTGGATTTTCTGTGATTCACAAACAAGCAATTATTAATGACAGTGTAAATAGTGTAAATTAATTATTCGATGTTTAGGAGCATTTACTAAGATATTCAGCATTTGAATAATGCCATTCAAGCCATAAAACTAGGTGGTATTTAAATATGTGATTAGAATATATGTGTTTAGACAGATTCATTATATTTTTACATCCACATTCATGATGTTAACTTAAAGAGAAGTTAGGTCTCAGGTATCACGAATGTCAGTGACGCATAGACATAGTGCTACGGTGATCCTGAGAACCCAAGTGAACTTTAGAATATTTTCCTATTTTATGTGGATTAAATACACTTTGAGTAGAATAGAGATGGTTCGATTTTCTGGACAATGACAATTTAACGTTGGCATTCGACCATGCTCTTAGGTAGGATGAGTGTTTAATATGTCTGTCTGACTATCAAAGTTGAATAAATTTGTTTTTATCTTAATTGTGATCTGATGATGATGTGATTTTCCTATTTCTTTCCTTGTCTTAATTAAGGCTTAACCAGGAAGGATGTGGTTTGCTAGGGATTCAGTTGGTGGCGCCCATTTCTATTTGTATTTTTTTAATTAAATTTAAACCCGTAACGACCCTGGAGATACTTTATCTCGTGTTACCCTCTGCTTTTGTGATATTTCAACTGAATTTCCGACACATTCCGTATTTGACTTCATGTTCATTTAACTCCGCTCTGTCCTGGAAATCCAGGAATGCGATGTAATAGCAGATGGGTCATCGCATCCCCAGGACGAACAGATACAGTAGGAAGAATCATTTCTGCAACAAGAATGAAACCTTCACCTTTTGATGTAATTGGAGTAGATTTGCTTCTCATATCTTGGACTATTGGCACATTTGGTTTAATACTATTGTTGCGATTTTGCTGAAATATTCGTGGATATCGTTAAAACCCAAAATCTGGGACTCTAGTTATAGGACTTTTGTTTCTTTTCTTTGGTGATTGGAATATGACCTACAGATGTGGCCAAATTATTAAAATTATAATACAATTTCCCAATTCAATTTTAACCATAATTAAAACTGTTACCTGTGTTTTAATAAATATATTTTTAATTACTGACGAGTAGAAAATTACATTATTTTGTGCTAGTTAATATTTTATTCAATTATTTTGAACCAAAGGAATTATTTCTACTTCATTGTTTAGTGAAAAATGTTCACACTTTTTCCACTAAATCTATAAATAGTTTTATTTAAAAAACACTCAAATATATAACAGTCCAGAAAAAGTAAATGTACCGGTATAAGTTATTTATTTATTGGAATGCTGACATATAAACATTTAAAATCCAGTATCATCAATCATTTTGAGCGATTTAGTGACAAGACCACCTCATGTCCTGATTTAATTGCTTTGATTCATTTCCAACATTTGTGGTTGAATAAATGTACCTTAAAGAAAGCAAAGAAATCAGAATACATCTGAGATACTTGTCTTTAGCAACAGCCATAAAGCTATTTCACCTGAAAGTCAGCCCTGAATATGGCCTGGAAAACATTTGGGAACACCTGAGTCTCAGGCAACTACAGTCGAAAGGATCGAGAAGTTGAAGGCAACCTACTTGAAACGAGCACTCTGCCTCTCCAAGTATTCCTCTTCTAGACTTGTGTACAAGTTGTTCAGAGAGGATTTTTATGTGGAGGAGCTGAGAATACAGTTGTTACTTCCAGCCACAACATCGTATGTACATCGACTTACGGTCGAAGAAAGTCGACATCTGGGAAGAGTTCTACTCGACCGAAGCCATGACAAATCGCGATGGGTCCAAGGTAGATAATATGATCTATGGCACTTACTGACAAGATTCATGGGTTTCATCATAAATTATGCAACATACAGCATTACCATGAACCTGGTCCGAATTGCGTCTGCTTGATGTGGTACACACTGTACTCTATACCGGTACCTTATTCCATATAAGTTGAGAGTCAATGACAACACGCCGGAGCCGCAAAGTAGAGCTCTTACCTATACAAGCACTCTACCTTCGATTGAAATATTACAGACACCGTATCAATTGTAAACTGGCTTTAACTTCACGTCAGTAAGAGGTAAGAGCTCCTCTTCGCGGCTCTGGCGTGTTGTAATTTGACTCTCAACTTATATGGGATAAGGTATAGATTCCATGTGTCAAGCTGCAACCAACGATTGGAATTCTTTGTAAAATTTTGTACTGAAGATTGATGTAGCCTATGCAATTTTAATCTTTGAACATTGTGTGCATTATATTAAATTAAATTTTTGAATAATATAATAATATAATATCGTATGGCCTCGGCTGCCGGGTGCAAGCTTTGCTATTTGTCACCCAGAGGGTAACTTGCATGTCAAATTTCGTTGTTCCTTGAAGCACTATGAAAGTCAAGGAGGTTAGATATCTAAGCTCCTTGAACACTATAATGCTTTCTAGTAGAGAAATGAGGAACTTTGTGTTGGCGGAAACTCTCGAGATTAATTTTGCCATTATGAACACGGCCTACTGAATTCAAATGGGTTCTTTGACATGCCAACATCGTATGACATGCATGTCGTAAATTTTGCCGCCTTTCAAAAATCACTTTCCATAGCCACGAGCAAACCTACAAGCTAGGGGTTAGTAGACCGACACGTTAACCACTCACCCACCGTGGCAAGCTACTGTACTTTGTGAAAAGGAATATTATGAGACAGCTTCCGAATTAATTTCTCTGCCTGAAAAACTGATATAGCATATTATTCTAATAATATGACCTAGAAGTTGTCCTGCTTTCCTGTACTCTATAAAGTCATCAACGACAGATAATTTAAAGCGAAGTTTTCCTATATAGACCATGTATAGTCACTTACCTTGGAGTAAGTAGCACTTTACGTAGAGCGGTGAGGAAACTCTCTTTAGTCATGATATTATAATCCACCATCTCTCCAGCGCCATGATCGATGCACTTTTGTATATTGGTGAACTGATCAGCTAAGAAGGGGACTCCCACTACTGGAACTCCATGATAAATTGCCTCCTGAGTACTCAGCAGTCCAGAGTGGGTGATAAATAGCTTCACATTAGGATGTCCTGTTGGAAGAAATTTGTTCTTGTCAGCAATTCACTCTATACAGACATGCATACATGTGGAATAATACCATTGCAATAGAATCAGAATTACAATGGCCTCAACTTCTAACCTGTGATAATAGGCTACTCAAAACAAAACAAAAAGTCAACCCCTGGCACTATCCAGCCCATGACGGGCTAAGGCCGACCAAGCGACCGCTGCCCAGCCATTCGGCCTGCAGATATTGGGGTGACGCGTGATCAGCGCGTCGGGTCCCCTCGGCCGTTAATCTTGGTTTTCGTGATCGGGGCGCTGTCTCACTGTCTGACAGCTACTCAATTGTCCTCACGAGGCTGAGTGCACCCCGTTCCAACCCTCACGTCAGTTTTAAAATCCCTGACGAAGCCGGGGATCGAACCCGGGGCCTCCGGGTGAGAGGCAGGCGCGCTACCCCAACACCACGGGGCCGGCGATAATAGGCTACTGCTCTATAAATTGAAAATGATTTTAATTGCCAGAAGTACTGGTATTCCACCAAACCAGTATTTCATGATGAATATGGAAATGTTTTATAAAGTTTTCTCCCAACATGTAGGCCTACCGATACAGTTTTTCATTATTTAGCATATAATAATCACTAACATATGAAATACCTACCTTAGGTTACACCTTATAATAGATATACCGGTAGTCTCTTATAGAAGCAGACTTTTCTAACATATAATGTACGGTATCACAGCAATTTAGTAATCTACAACATAAGTTTCATGAACAGAAGGGAAAGCTAAAAGACCTAACCTGGAAGATAGTTGGAAAACTACACATGGAGGAAAAAACATAAACAACATTTGAAATCAGCTAATTTAACTCAGGCTTGTACATTATTGTAGTTAGTTTTATTGTTGACCATGATTCATGCACTTAGGTATGGTATTAATTACACCATACTCAAAGTGGTTCATACCCTCAAGATCTCATGACTGGCGATAATTTTTTTTTCTTCTAATAACTTAGGATGGGACGTTTACTCTTTCTATTATTTCTGTTTGCTGCCTGCAATGCATGGTCCTACTCCCTTCTCCTTCTCGTCAGATACACAGTATAGCAAGTTCAGCGAGGATAGTGTTGATATACCATTAGTCCAAAAGTCTTGTGAACATTGCTATCTGGCTTGAAGCACTTGAGAGTTTAGTGCTTTTCAGTTGGTCAACACAAATGTACCTAAAAGAGCTGGGTTATGCCCTAATCCTGAAATAAATTACATGAGATTAATAAATACACTAGGATGACCAGTTTCGATCGTCAAGCGATCATCATCAGATCCATTACACTTAGGCTATAAAATCTATGTTTGAAAATACAGGTGAAAATATTTACAATATGTACAATTATTTAGTTGCAGTATTGGTACTGCAACTGTCGGGGTATGCTAAATGGTGATAGATATCCGCAGTTTGTAATTTGGAGTGATTATATGGTTGTAAAAATCAACTATGTAATATTACAGGCTATTACTTATCCGGTAGTCTTCCTTCCTGGAGCTGCGCGCAGTTTTCGTGTTCACTGTAACTCCAGGTGTGGTCGACTGAGATGGTCTGTTAACTCAACGACATGGGTTTTTCCCTTTTCCCCCCTGTTCATATGTGCTGTGCGGAGTCAATGCGATGTGTTTATGTGGGGTGTTGCCAACCTAGATATCTCCGGATATCTATCACCATTTAGCATTTCACCTAACATCATATATACTGCATTTAGCATACACCGACAGTTGCAGTACCAATACTCCAACGAAATAATTGTACATATTGTAAATATTTTCACCTGTATTTTCAAACATAGATTTTATAGCCTAAGTGTAATGGATCTGATGATGATCGCTTGAGGATCGAAACTGGTCATCCTAGTGTATTTATTAATCTCATGTAATTTATTTCAGGATTAGGGCATAACCCATCTCTTTTTGGTACATTCGTGTTGACCGACTGAAAAGCACTAAACTCTTGTTTACTAAGGCAACACTGAAAAAATTGGCTTCAAACCACACAATGTTGAAGCACTTGATTATATGTGCATACCATAACTTTAATTCATATTTAGACATTCATCGGTGAGTAGAGTTAAGGGGTACGTTTAAGTTCCGGTAATATCTACAATTTATATACAAAGATCAATTAGTTGAGCCATACTCACCTAAAATGTCATTTTGAGGAAGCCATTTTCCAATTTTGACATTTTTAGGCTGGTCTGGTAGAGTATCAGATTCAAATTTCCATAGAACTTTCTGAGGCAATTCCCTGAATGTATCTAGGATCATTTTCCGTTTATCTGCTGTAAGTTTATCACTGCGCACATTGCTTCCCAGACTAAAGAAAATAGCACCTTCCTTTGCTTCATCCAAATATTTCTGTAGGTCCTGAAAGAATTTCAGATGCAATGTTTATAATATTTACAATCATAAGAATGATTTTCGAGAATGGCTCCCCTTAGGACAATAATAGCTGTTAAATAAGACATGAAAATGAGATTGCATTCAAACAAATTATGTAGAATGGTCCGGTTAAGCTCAAATCATTACAGCGTTTCGACCCAGTGTACCATTGGGCTCGTCAGTTGGTATGGTACACCTCACCAAGACGCTGAATAGTGCTTGCTAAGCAGGCCAATGCAAGACATCTTGATACTCATTATAATATGTACTATCGACGTCTCGAGCAATACCAAAGCACTCAGGACATATAGTCTTCCTTCAAAAAACAAATATTATGGGGGTAAACAAAATTATTACATACGGTAATCACTTAACTAATAACAATAAATTATAAAATTCACAAAAGCCGTATCTTGTAAGATGAATGTAAAGATCAGTTTTGTTTTATTCGTAAAATTAGCAGAAGCTTAATGTAAAGATCATTTCTGTTTTACTTGTAAAATTAGCAGAAGTCCTACCTTGTAAGTTGAATGTAAAGGTCAATTTTGTTTTACATATGAAATTAGCAGAAGCCTTAGCTTGTAAGTTGAATGTAAAGGTCATTTTTGTTTTACTTATAAAATTATCAGAAGCCTTGCCTTGTTCAAAGAATACCGTACTTCTATTGAGATCAAAAAGAGGTTCAAAACATATTTTTGATGAAAAATAAAGTAGGACATTCGTCAGGTTCGTACATTTCTTGTGATTTTTGCCCCCAAAGCACCTCAGGAAACTGCAGAGTTATATTTTTTACAGTGATTGATGTCCCCAAGTCTCTGACAGTGTGTTTCTAGTTTCATTTATTTCTACAGATTAATCATGACAAAAGTAAGTTAGTTATTGGAGTTTTAAGGGGCGAAACAGAAATATTAGGTAGCCTATTGCTTTGTGGTTACGTAATACAGGAGGGGGGATGCAATGATTTCAAGGGGAGAGAGTAAAAGAAATCAACCAAAAAAGATTGCATAATATGTGGACGGCCCATAATCATTAAATTAAATCTTACCTTTGGCAATGGATTACTTGGCTTGATATGCATTCCTCCCACTGGAATGAGGCCTGGCAACATTGGTCGAGGGTAGTCCATACTGTGATGAATGTTCACTAGTATCACACTAATATTCTTCTCAATTTCAGTCAGTGGTGGGATTGATTTCCCAAAGAAATTGTCTGCAACCTTCTGTTGCTGCGGCATATGATAGAATTTCCGCAGGAGCAAGGTGAAAGCATGTAATGCTGTATTACCCATTCTTTGAAATAAGCTCATGTGATCTGAATATGGAAGATTAAACGTGTTGACATAACTTGGGTTGTCAGGATTTGCCACGTGGGATCCTGACCAAGGAGGACTGCTGTATGCAGTTATAGCAATCACTGGAGGAGAACCAAATAGAGGAATAAAACCTAAGAAACACTCGTCTATTACTTCCTCAACAATAATGAGATCAAAAGTTTCATTGGCAGTTAGAGCCATCAACTGTCTTGCTCCCTTAGAAGCTAACGCTGATCTACAGGAATCAATACCCCAATCAAACACTGTGATAACATTTTGTATGTAACTTTCTTGGCTCATTGCCTCGTAATCATAATTTGAATGCATATCATTATATAACCCTTCTAACATAATATCTCTGTGATTAGGCACTGGAAGTTTTTCAGGATCAGGACTAACTACAGTAACTTTGTGTCCCTTGGCTGCCAAAGCCAACATGAGAGAACGATTCCATATGTGATGACTTGGAGAGGGAGTCACCACAAGGGCTAAGATTTTTGCAGCCGATGCTACTTTCTTGTTGTCCCATACAGTTGCCATCGCGAGGACCATCAGTAAAACTGCAGTTCTTGTGGATGTCACCATTTTCTAACGAACAAAATAATACAAGGTTGTATAATATTTCCATGCACAATAATCGTGGTTTAACTCTAACTTACTCACTATGTTCCTAAAATTTAGCACAAGCCATTGATAGTCAGTAAGTTTAAGTTTGTGTGCAGATTTTGATGACCTAAATATTTTAAAAAAATTATCTAATAAAATGACTGCAAATATCTATTTGAAACAGATGCAAAATGTGTCCAAAACTCATCACGTGATGTATCTTCATGCCCTGTGAGCTCTATAAGTGAAATTTAGCTGTATTCAATGAGCAATGACATGCAAAATTGGCTCAATGTGAGAAATTATTCACTTTCCAGAAAATAAATGCAATTTTACGAAATAAACAAATTTTAATTAATTCATAAGAGCAGAAAAATGATTGAAATATTTATTCATCAGTTAAAATTAGTTTGTTTGTATGTACAATTATGGCATAAATGTACATATTTTTGATTTGGATAATTGTATGTTAGGTTCTTCTAATCATAGTTTTCAGTAGTATCTTTTAATAATGTAATGAGATGAGCAGGTTGCAGATTTTGATGGCCTAAATATGTTTAAAACATGATCTATAAAATGACTGCAAATATCCAATAAAATTTGCTGAAAATTTTAAGAAATGATCTATAAGTTTGAATGAAATTTTACAACCAATTTATTCATCGAGTTGATATAGGTTTATTTATGTTGCTGACACAATTTCAGCACAGAAATAAATGCAAACATAAACTTTCACTTCACAGAGCCTATTTTGCAGAAAAGAATTTCACCATCGGTAGAACAGTTGTTGTAGATCTGGTAGATCACGAACTGGTATCTGGTGCACTACATTCTTGACAAAACCTCACTCTTCACAAAAGAGAATGGTCGTATGACCCTGTCCATCAACAATGCATACCATACATTTATTTACAGAGAATCACGTTTGTGCAACTACGGTGTGGGGGCTTTCCATTCCCCATATCTGGCAGTTGTGTCTGTTTACCTTCCTGGAAATATGGAATGTAGCCTTGTCAGAAAAACAGAGCATATCAAGGAATGCTTCATTTTTGTCAATTTTCACCAGAACTGCTTCCACTAATGCCTTCTGTCGCGACTTGTCATCACATTTCAGTTTTTGACAAAGCTCTTAGGTATGTAAAAATAATTTGAGTTTATTTGTAGAAGAAAACCTGCCAACAATTATCTCTATTGCTTTTCAAGATATTAGTTTTTGTTTTCTTCTTCTTCTGCTTCTTTCGAATAACCCATTTGGAGGGTACGATGAATCAACTTTGGCTATTGTCCATTGTATTCAATTTCCCTTGTTTCCAAATTTTTTTCTTCCGTCTAGAGTGACGATCTTTCTCCTCTTGAGTCCACTTTCTGCGAGTTGTTTGTTTCTTCCTTTCTTGAAATTCTGCCTTTTGAATAGCTCTCTGAAGAGTGATCTGTTTGCTATTGTGTCTGTCTGAATTCTGGCTTTTGTCAAACCTTTGTCAATTTCAATGAACCATGTGGGCTTGGATTTGTAACTAGTCAGTAAGTTGAAGATCTGTTTAGTTAGTCTACTATTTTCCATTCTATAAATGTGCCCAAAAATCTGTAATCTTCTCTTACTCATTACATGAGTTAATTTTTCACATTTCAAATATAACTCTCTATTTGGTTGTAACCTTTATTCTGCGTTATTATTTTGTTTGGCTCCCAGTATTTTTCTCGGAATTCATCTTTCAGTCTTCTCTAATTTGTCTAAATCACCAAATCTTGTTAATTTAAGTGTTTCTGCTGCATACAGAGTTTCAGGTCTGACCACTGTTTGATAGTGCTTTAATTTATTGTTCCAGCATAAGTTATTTTAAAATTATATATATATATATCTGTAACCTCTAGAGAGCGCGTCCCCAGGTGGCGGATAGGGGGCCCCTACAGTTTGTAGGGTTGGTTCAAATACCCCCCAATAGAACCCGCGGACCAACAGGTAGCCCAACTCCTGGGGGCTTTATAATGCTGGGACACCCTCTCTCCAGGGGTTACAAATATGGAGGGCCCAAGCTCAGGGTTAGTAGTGAAGACCTCAACGGCGAATACGGTGGAGAAGATGGACTTCAGTACAGCGTATGAGGCGGAGGAGGCACCCCAGTGCTCGGGGTTGATAAGAGTAAAAGGTATATGGATGTCCATATATCCAACTCACTAGTGTCTGTTCTGGCATCCAGCGGCTAGTGAGCAGCGTCTGTTCACCTAGTTGGTGCGGCTGTTCGAAGTACGGCTTAATCTCAACAATTAAGTCTTAAAATCTTGTGATCTCCATCGGAGGTCACCACAAACAATCTTCAACTTGAAGCAACCATGGCAGAACGACAGGAAAAGATTATACTACCCCAGGCCCCAGTCAATAGATTGGATCCCTGTTCTGGTCATAGGATTCTGGGGGACCAGACATGTCATGTAGAGAAGGATCGGAGCTTCTCAAAACCTCTTCGACCTAAACGAAAGTGTTTCATAGGTACACTTAATGTGAACACTTTGCTTAAGCCTGGGAAACTCAAACATCTAACGAACACGCTTGATAAATTCAGCATCAAAATTTTGGCATTGCAGGAAACACGATTTACAGATGAAAATCACTTAGATTCTGAGAATTACAGGCTCTATAAAGGAAAACCTGCAGTGCAGATCAACACAGGACCAAGACAATTTGGCACAGGTTTTGCGGTTAGCAAGTCCGTCACAGATTCAGTAATTGATTTTACTTCACCATCAGAAAGACTCTCAACACTCTCAATAAAATCGGGAAACAAGGTATACACACTGATTAACGTGCATGCACCAACGAATGACTACAACAGGAAAGACCCTCAGGTAATAGAAGACTTCTGGGAACTTCTGGAGGAAATCACGAACAAAATTCCCAAACATCATGTCAAGATTCTACTGGGGGATTTTAATGGTCAGTTAGGAAAAGAAAAGAAATATAGGGGAATTACAGGACCATACACTGCTCATAGCAGAACCAATAAAAATGGTGAACACCTTATAAGCTTCTGTCAAAATTTCAATCTCCAAATTATGTCAACACAATTCCAGAAGCCTACGCGTAAATTAACAACATGGATATCCCCTAATGAAACACTTGGAGAATTCCAGATTGACCACGTTGCTATCTCTAGAAGGAACGCTAAAGAAGTCCTTAATGTGAAAACCAGGAGAGGATTCTTTGACTCAGATCATCATTTACTACAAATCAAGGTAAAATTTCAACCCAACAGACAAAGGATAAGGGGAACCCAGCTTTTCCGAACTGATCCAGAATACCTTGAATTCAACAAGATGAACATCATTGAAGAAATCCGTCAAATGGATACCACGAGCTGGTCTGAACTTGCAGAGAAAATGAAACAAGCAATAAAATTCGGTCAACCTCCGAGAAAGAGAAAACATAGGTGGTGGGACATCACATGCGATCATGCTATTGAATATAGGTTTAAAGCATGGAATAATTTCAATAGCCATAAAACAACAGAAAAATGGCAAGAATTTGTGCAGGTTCGGAAAAACACTTCTAAAATTATTCGCCGAGAAAAGCGCAATTATGATAATAATAGGCTAAATGAAATAGAACAGGACTTCACTAAGAACAACACCAGAAATTTTTACAAGACCTTTAGAGAAAATATAGTAGGTTTTCAACCCCCTAGTTTATGCTTCCAACGACCTGATGGATCTCTGGAAACAAATACGAGCAATAATTGTGAAATTCTAGCTAAATATTTCAGTACACTCCTTAATTGCGAAGCACCTTCTGAACAACTTCAATTTGCAAAACCAGTGCCCAACCTTGATTCACTTCCACCATCACATGAAGAAATAGTGGACATAATCAAGTCATTAAAAAACAATAGAGCCCCTGGTGAAGATGGACTTATTGCAGAAGTTTGGAAATTGGATCATGAACACATAACACCAAAAATTCACAGAATAATATCAGATGTCTGGAAAACAGAGAAAATCCCAAAAGAATGGAAGAGTGCTTTGATACACCCACTCCATAAGAAGGGAAGCAAAACTGATCCGAATAATTATAGAGGAATTTCGCTTCTTCCAGTCGCCTATAAAATTCTCTCTAAAGCTTTGCTGAATCGACTCGAGCCACAGGTGGACCACCATATTGGAGAATATCAGGCAGGTTTCAGGAAGGGAAGGTCCTGTATTGAGCAGATCTGGAACCTCAAGACCATACTGCACATCCGAAGATGCAGGAACACTACAGTCACATTTGTGGATTTCAAAAAGGCTTACGATTCGGTTGACAGACAAACCTTGTTTAATAGACTAGAAGAATTAGGAGTTGACAGGAAGACGAGGGCCATCATCCAGGAAACATTATTGGGAACTACCTCAAAGGTGAAATTCATGGGAGAAATCTCTAACTCTTTTGCAATACATACTGGAGTTCGACAAGGGGATGGTTTATCACCACTCTTGTTCAACATCGTACTGGACAAAATCATCACAGAATGGGAAAAGCATGTGAAAGGTATCCAAATTGGAAAGGAGAAAGGGAAAAGAGTCACTGTGAAATGCTTGGCCTTTGCAGATGATCTGGCCATCTTAACAAACAACAAGGATGAAGCCATATTAGCGCTAGAGAAACTACATGAAATCTCCAGTAAAACGGGACTTGATATTTCCTATGAAAAAACACAGTATATGGATACCAAATCAACAGGAAACATCACCTTGCGAACGCAACATGGAAAAATCTCGCAGGTCACTCACTTCAAATATTTAGGAGAAGCCATCCAACCCACAGGATTGAACACAATTTCTAATGCAGATAGAATAGTAAAATTGCAGAAGGCGTACAAGCTGACATGGAATCATTATAACAAAAGAGCAGTATCTCGCAATGCAAAATTGCGCCATTATAACACAGTTGTCTTGCCTGAAGCCTTGTACGCGGCAGAAACAACCGTCATTAGAGGAATGACAAGAATTCATGATATTGAGAAACAGGAACGAAAAATTCTTAGTAAAATCCATGGCGCTGTTTTCCGTAATGGAATTTGGGTCAGGAGACCAACAAAGGAACTTTATGAAAATACAGACACCATTGTAGATAAATTTAGGAAGAGACGTCTGCAGTTCTATGGACACATATATAGGATGGATGAGAACAGACTCCCTAAGAAGATTTTCAATATCGTGAATGCAAGTAAATTAAAGACCAGTTGGATAAAAGAAGTACATGAAGACATGGAATTACTTAAAATCTCTGAAGACGACATTAAGGACAGAGAACAATTTAGAAATAAAATCAGAAACACGAAAATTGTACAAGTTTCAAGGAAAGATACATCAGGGAAAAAATGGACAGAGGAAAGGAAGAAAAAGCACAGTGAACTAATGAAGAGGTTTTGGGAAGAAAAGAAGAGAGGAAAAGGAAGTGAAGCTGTGATTGGCTCAAGTTCTCACGCTCTCCTGAAGGGGAATAATCGGAAATAATAATAATATATCTTTTGTCATATGAAAACACCTTTGTAATTTATGCATACGCGTTTCTATTGCTGTCTTTTCCTGTGAGTTGTTCATTATCCACTCTCCTGTCCTAGGTATTTAAAGAAATTTGTTTTACATACTGAACTGTCATGAATTGTGATACTTTTCGGGGCATCAGTGATGTTTGTTATGAACTTAGTCTGACTTTGGCTGCCTGTTTTTGCAACTCTCTAATTTGTTCTTGGGCAGTATCCAGTGAGTCAGTAAGTAATGTCATGTCATCCGCAAAAGCTAAACAATCTACAGTGATTTTATTTGGATATCTTCCTAGTTGAACGTCTTTAGTATTGATGGCTTTCCTCCACTCTCGAATTACCTTTTCCAATGCACAATTGGAAAGCAGAGGTGACAGACCATCTCCTTGTCTCACACCCAACTTTATTTGGAAGATTTTGAAAGTTCCCCTCTAAATTTAACTTTGGAAGTTGTGTGCGTTAGTGTTGCTTGAATTATTTCAGTTGTCGTGTTATCAAGTCCAAATTCCTTTAGAATGTTAATAAGTGCCTATCTGTCAATGGAGTCATAGGCTTTTTTAAAATCAACAAAAGTAACTACATATTTCAAGTTCCTGATTTTCCTTGTGTCTAATATGTTCTTTAAATTTAGTATTTTTGTTTTATTATACATCCAAACCGGACATGCTGTATATAATTATACTGATACATATAACACTACTTATTTTCTGTCCTACCTCTGGAATATTCTCATGTATATGTTATCAAATGAAAATTGTGTTTTAAATTGTATTCTGAGCTTGAAATGACAAGCCTAAACACTCAACTTTGTGAAAACTGTAATAGATTCCTGTGTAATATCTGTCTTACCCACCAACTTTAGGACACCCATGGGGGAAGAAACCTCCTTATGGGTCACATCATAGGTAGAGGTAACAGTGAAGATTCACTCAAAATTGCTACATGCATTAAAGTGTTCCTCAATAAATACTGCTTGCATTGAAGAGGCAACTTTGAAGATGTTAGAAAATGTTGTTTTATGGGTGGAACAGCAAGGTCATCTGAAGTGGGTGGTGTGTCCTGCTGTCCAAGTCTCTTTTGTGTATTTTTCCTTGCTTTTCCCTTTTATCTCTCCCTACACCTCACCTACATCTGCCAGTCATTGCATTTGTCCTTTTCTTTTTAATGTTTCTATCTCCCTTTGTCTATCCATTGAGACTTTCTAAGTAATACAATGGTTATTCTCAAAGCAACTAGGTAGTTTCTACTGTACCCGAATTAATCATGAACGTACAAAAATTACATTACAGCCCTTTGAAGAGAGGTTACATTTCTTAAAGTTTCAAAGCCTTATGAGTATGAATGTGCAGGGAAATTTAAAGAGAGTAAACAACTACAAAGGTTTCTTCCAAGTAATGTTGCAAGTGTTAAAAAATATTTTCTCTACAGGTTTTATCTGTATGTTTCCCTCACTTACACATCATATTTGCCAGTTCTCTGAAAAACAAAATCTGTGGTTTTAATGTAATTCATTTCTTCTCATCTGCGTATACATGGCAATTCTATCGGTAGCACAGAAATTGTTGTACCCCTTGAGGGTCGAAATACAACTACTTTCTAATAGAATGAAACCCTGCATCCGGGCAAGCCTGCGAAAGTCAGTCGAACAGCTTTTGCAAATACAGTAACATTATACCAAGTGTCAATCTTCACAGTTTGCACAAACAACTGTCTCTTCATTGATTGTCAGTTACGAACTACAGTGCCTTTGTTTCAACTGGTGGCCGGCCAGCAAGCTTTTCACAGCGGAGCCACCTGGCGGCGAGCAATACTGCTTCTAACCGGTTCTGTCCGCACAGCTGCACGTACTCCATGTGCTTATTAGACAGTTGAAGGGACTTGATACATTGTGAGACAACGTGTTTGTGTTCCTCTTCGTGTTATAGGGCCGATATAATGCCGAACAGTGAGTTTACTTGAATTTAGGGTCTGTGAATATTCCACTCAGCCGGAAAGCAGCGCGCTGTTGGCCGCAAACCGGTCTCGCTTTAAGTCGGCCAGCCTCTACTTGTAACAAAGGCACTGTATTCAGCATCTAAAAATTGAATAAAATGAATTGTTCAGTATGCCATTTGACTTGGTTTTGTCTTAGACAACCCCCATCCCCCAATTCTAAATTATATTTGTCAACAGTTATCTGAGATGGCTGAGAGCCAAAGGTAAATTAACATGAGAGCTGAGAAGGGGGTGGTAGGGGGGAGGGAGATGAATAGCCACCTTGTGATAAATTAATTTGTTATTGTCACCAAACTCAGGAATTTGTTTTAAAGTAAAATTTAATTTTAAGCATTAAAGAAGAGTACTCTCTTATGGTCAAAAGGCTTGATGCAAGTCTTCGAAATTGATAATGATAAGCAGTGTTACTGACACCATTCCAGTACCTCAAACCAGATTTTTTATTTTTTTGTTAGAGTCAAGAATTGAATCCTGGCCTCCAGTATGATTGCCAACAATGTCAACCATTATGCCACAAGATGTACAAACTCATGTAGTCCATCCTTCTTCAAACCTAGCACTGCTTGGGTGACTTACTGTATATGACTACAATACCTTTCTAGTACCTAAAAGTAGAATTAAATCTCTTGGGAGAGCTGGGAATAAATCCAGAGCCTCTGGACTGCTAGCCAAGAATCATGACCACAGTACCATGAGGTGTTCAGGTCTACATTTAAATGTTTAGATTATAAAAATATGAGCAAATTCTGTCCTGATGTATCAACCAGTTCTTTCTGGGTGTTTGCCTTCACTCCTGAAATATTTCATTAGCCCAGAACAGCGACACAAATGAAAAAGATAGTTGAGAACTGATCACAACTCCAGAAGTGTCACTTATTTTAGAACTACGGTAATTCCAACTCAAGGCCAGTTGCTTCTTGTGATACTGTATAATTATCATTCCTCTTGTTAAATGTATGTTCTTACTCAACCAAGGTCATGGCCCAACTGACATGCGATGTTCTTATGCCCTCACCAGATGACAAAATACAAGTCCAGAAGAACTAAGCAGAGTGTTTCTAGGGAAGCGTATGCAGCTTTGGCAATAAATACATTTCCTTATGAGTAACTTACAATTAGACTTTTTAGTTGCATCACCGTTCTTCTGCGCTAACGATATTGTATTCTCGTAGATAATTTTTTGTGAGTGCCAAATCAGTGTTAACAACTTATATTTGTTGATTATCACTAGGTAGTAGTCAAAAGTTGCTAGATTCTACATTTTCAATGAAAAGAGAAGCTCATATATGTCGCTAATGGAACTTAAAGAATTAAGAAAACCGTAATCTAATTTTAATTGATCTAGATCCCAACCCCTTTTTATACTAAACACTTAGTATAAAAAGAAACAGGAGTACTTTTTCAAAAGTTTATGCACATTACTCATTTAAGAAATGTGCTGTTTTGAGACCTTGCCATCTACGACTGATTAATTTTGTTTTCTGCTAATTCTTCTTATTCCAAGTCCCTAAATGGAACAACAACAACAACAGGGTAACCCCATCACTTGGTGATAAAAGGAAGTACCTATGGCAGCTGGGTATGGATGTAGACCACAACCTCGTTTTATATTAAGCATCTTAGTATGTAATGCTGACCAATACACTAAAAGATGTACAAACTCATAATGTCGATTATTCAGGTCCGTATTGACGTAACTATGACTTTGAAAGAATAATAAAATTTCCACCTTTCAATACTATTTATTACTAATTACTGTAGCAGTAATTAATGCCCCATGTTGGTAGCGACAAATGTAACGGTTTCGCTGGCCCTAACTGTTGGGTGATAAATGTAACTGTTACCTTTGCCTAAGCTATGTTGTTTTAATGGGCGCCAAGACCTCAATTTGTATTTAACAACGTCTAGCTCTGGTAGAACACCCTCAAGAATCTCTTCACTCAGATCGTGGTATGATTTGATCATTAACCCAACAAACAATTGTATCAGGAGAAGGAATTGGTCTATATTTAATGCTACCTACTGAAAGCAAAGATTGCATTGTAAAAGAAATGAATTTATTATATAAAACAAGTATAGCAAAATTAATAATAATAATAAGTTTAAAATTTAAATTGGAGCGTTGCGATTTTGATATTACCGATCGAAAATTACGTGAAAACGGAGTCTGATAAATTATTGATTTTACTCTTATTCCCTAGCTATGAAGTTACTGAAATATTGAATATAAAACAAAGAGAAACGAGAGATTGCGTATTTCTGCGTCATTCGCGCTTACCACTGGAAATGGCCGAAGCCTTTCCCTCGTACTGGATGATGCTGTGAGCTTCCCACAGTCTCCTGGATGTCGTCATCTTCGTCGATGTTTGATGATATACTGGTAGATTTGATGATTTATGGTCCGAACCTCGGAACCAACACGTACAACCACAACGGTTAAGTTTCACAAATATCGTCCTCCACTGCACGGAACATCGGAGCGACTCCCGCGTGCAACCATACTCGGCAAGTTCTACACAGATTGTCCTCGTTCCACGGAACATCGGACGATATATGCCCCTGTCGGCTCCCCACCTCGGTACCGACTTCCAGCTTACGTGGTCTCCACTGATTGGCTGCTCCCAACGCTACTTCCCCTTCTCTGGCTCATTACACACGGCGCGCGGATGATGAAGTCGATTTCCGTTCCAACTATCCGCCTTTTCTTGACGCTGCAACCCCGATTGCGTAATACTTCTTGACAAGAATCAGCCCGTATCTGAATTTCCAGTGAGTCATGTCTCTCATAATATCCTAACTGACGAAACTCCGTAAAATTCCGTAATCACATAATTTTCTATGATATTGTCGTTCGTAATAATTTGCTTGATAGCGTTTTCTAAGACCTAGAAAACCTATCTGTATGCTTATAATTTTTATAAAATGCTCCGAAAATACCTTAATAATAATTATAATAAATTAATAATAATAATAAATTAACATGAAAAATTCTCTTGGCTGAACAATTTGCCGCGTAAATAAATATAGAATGGCTTCCTACTGACTTATGCCAGTGGCATATAAACCCCTCGAAAAACACGTTACATTACTTACAGGGACATATTTCGAGGGCTAACACTCCCCCTCCATCAGCCTGTCCAACAAAACTTCAAAGGAAAACTTTCCTTGTACAATCACATACAAATCACATGGAGAATAATGAAAATGTTCTCCATGTGATTTGTATGTGCTTGTACAAGGAAAGTTTTCCTTTGAAGTTTTGTTGGACAGGCTGATGGAGGGGGAGTGTTAGCCCTCGAAACATGTCCCTGTAAGTAATTAGTAATAAATAGTATTGAAAGGTGGAAATTGTATTATTCTTTCAAAGTTGTACAAACTCATGTAGCGAAACTTTCTGCTGCAAATCTTAAAAATAACGTAGGAGAATTTGATTGAAATCGGCAAATTATAGTGCTCTACTTAATCAAGCACCATTCCTGTTATTGCTGAGCCTTTACTACTACTGCCTTTTTACTGATCGTTGATCACAATGCTGGGATGTTACTTGGCCACAATATCTTTTTATATTATGCATCTTAGTACAGTACAATCTCCCATAAGTCCAACCCCTCGTCCACGTCGTGGGAGATGGGCAGCGGCACAAAGTAGGGGATCGCCTGTAGGGGCGAAGTACAGTGGGGACTTCTTGTGCCCCGGGACCGTTACGGTAGCTGTGAAGGTCCTACAGGAACCCTGAAAAGTGATGGCTAACGGGGCTCTGGTGAAGCTAGGATAGGCCCAGCAAGCCAGTAGTGGATGAAACCAAATGCTTTCAAGAATGGAACAAGCCTCGGACATGATGGATATAATAGACGGCGACACGGCTGTACACACGGACTAAAATTTGGAACTTTAAACATAAGAACGCTGACGGGGAAGGTGGAGGAGATAGTGGATATGATGGAAAGAAGGAAGTTGGATTTATTGGGATTGGCGGAAACAAATTGGAAAGGGGAAGGAAGGAGAGAACTGAGAAAAGGCTATAGACTGTACTGGAGTGGGAATGAAGAGGGAAAGAGGAATGGCGTGGGAGTAGTAGTACGAGATGGTTTAAAAGAAGAAGTGAGGAGAATAAGTGATAGGATGATGAAAGTGAAAGTAGCACTGAGGGGAGAGACCGTAGAAATAGTACAAGTGTATGCTCCACAAGTAGGCTGCGCCTCTGAAGAGAAGGAGGAGTTTGAAGAGGGATTGCAGAAGCAGCTGGTAGGAAGAAATATGATTGTTATGGGGGATCTGAATGCCCATGTAGGAAGAGAAAGACAAGGTTATGAGAGTGTTCTAGGACCAGAGGGTTGGGGCGGAAGAAATGAGGAAGGAAAGAGACTGTTGGACTTCTGCCAGAGGAACAGCCTGCTAGTTGGGAACTCCTGGTTCAAGAAAAGAGAGAGCCACACAATCACATGGTACAGTGATGACTTGACCAGGAAGTCTGTGGTCGACTATATACTGTATGAGAAAGAACTAAATAAGAACATCACGGACATCAAGGTAATTCATTTCCGTGTCCGGTCAACATTTCCAAAAAATTGCAGCTGCGATGGCCTTGTTACTTCCTCTAAAAACATCTTCCATTGTGCATGGGTTCTCCAGGAGGGGGCTGGTAAGTAGGTGAGTTGGGTCTTGTTCAGCTCCACATTCACAAGAGGTGTCTGCGTCTGCTGGAAGGATCCCCCATTTTTACAGGTTGGTCTTGCATCGAGGGACACCCACTCTTAAGCGGTTAAGGGACCTCCACACAGGATAAGGTAAGTCGGCGCCATGAGCCAGTTCTTCCTTTGGTGTCATGTATGTTAAGACGAGTTGTCTCTGGTGTTCTCTCCGGCGGCGTAGTCCTAGCAAGGAAACTCTTGCGGGATCTGAAGCGAGACCTTGCTGCCTGGTGACCATATAGTGGATGTCGATGGTCATTCTCCTGCTTTGTTCTCTCGGCGTCCGCAGCAGTGGTCCTCCGGATGTTGGGTGGGGCTATTCCAACAATAGGGTAGAGTTTGTGCACTGGTGTTGGTTTCAGGCATCCCGAGATTATCCTTGCAGTGTCGTTGACAGCAGTATCAACCTGCTTAGCATGTGCTGAAGCGTTCCACACAGGAGCGGCATACTCAGCGGCTGACACACACAGTGCAAGTCCGGAAGTCCTCAGGATGTGCGGGCTGGCTCCCCAGGTGCTGCCGATCAGCTTCTTGAGTATGCCATTGCGAGCACTGACCTTCTGTTTCGTGTTCAGACATTGCTGTCTGTAGGTTAGAGCTCGGTCTAGTGTGACACCTAGGTAAACTGGTGTTGGGCAATGTTTCAGTCGCTCACCTCGCCATGTGATGTCCAGCTGTCGCCGTGCTTCCCTGTTTCGTAGATGGAACGCACACACTTGTGTCTTATTAGGGTTCGGCTTCAGATAGTTGGCATCATAGTATTTGGAGAGTTCGTCCATCGCTAAAGTCAGCTTTCCTTCCACTTCTTCAAAGGATGAGCCCTGAGCAGCCACTGCTGTGTCGTCGGCATAGATGAAGAGCCTAGTACTTGCTGGAATTGACTGATCATTTGTGTAGATATTGTACAGCGCTGGAGCCAGCACGCTACCCTGAGGGAGACCGTTCTTCTGGGTTCGCCATCTACTCCTTTTCCCCTGTAGCGAGACTTGGAATCTCCTGTTCTGAAGGAAAATGCTGATTAGGGATGTCAGTAGGTGGTCCTTGGTAAGGTCATACACTTTTTTTTGACAGCTTCCTATGATTCACAGTGTCGTATGCAGCTGTTAAGTCAACGAAGGCGACTCCCTTTATCTGACCGCGCTCAAAACCATCCTCGATGTGTTGGGTGAGATTCAAGATCTGGCTACAACATGATTTGCCAGCACTAAAACCTGCTTGTTGTGGAATGAACTTCTCTTCGAGGATAATACTGATTCGATTAAGTACCAGGCATTCCAGTAACTTGAAGGTATGGCATAACAGGGATACAGGTCGAAAATTTTTCGGGTCGTTTGGTTCTTTCCCATGCTTGAGTAGTGCTTGGCAACACATGTGTTCATTAGGCTTAGTAACCACTCCAATGTTTTACGGCCAAAGTTCTTTATCTGTTCTACTCGTAGGTCATCGACACCAGCAGCCTTGTACATCTTCAAGCTGGAGATGGCAGCTTCAAGTTCAACCATCGAGAAGGGATCTCGAAGAAAGTGATTCTCTGCTTCCAAATCACGCTGAAGAGCTCCTGTGGTAACCCTCCCTTTTGTTTTACCATTCAGCAGGAGCTGGGTCACCACTTGATCAGGTGTCACTCCAGTGAAGTTCTTCTGTGGTTTTACAGGGTCGCCGCTGAGGTTTTTAAGCAATTTCCAGGCCTGTCTACTATTCAGCTTCATGTCGAGGTTCTCTACCAGGTTGCTCCACTTGGACATTCGAGTTGCTGTGATGGTTTGCAATAGTGTTTCTCCAGCTTGGATAGTTTCTTCAGCAAATGGATCCTCTTCATAGAGGGCCTGATACTTTTCTAGCAGCTGTTTGTCATCACCGGACATGCTTGGAACGTATTGAGTTCTACATCCCCTCGGAATATTTTTCCTTGAAACTTGTTGGACGCATTCAACAAAGGTGTCGTACATTTCAGCTGATGGATTGGAATCCGGGCTAGCCATAGGAAACAACAACACATTTCAGGTTGTGGAGGAATGTTTATTATCTCCGAGTCAAGCTCTTCTCTGAACTTCGTCCAGTCAGCCTCCTTGAAGTTAATCCTCCTCTTGGATGGTACCTCTTCAGGTATCACCACGGAATTCACGGTGCAGAGGACAGGGCTATGTTGAGTACGAGGAATAGGGTCACCGATAGTCTTCACACATTGCCGAGATACTTTTGAGGACACAAAGATATTGTCTGGATTGTACCCTCTTTTCCACCTGCCACTGTTGAAGGAAGAATGGAGCTTTGGGTCGTGGATCAGGTGCAAGTCATGAGCCTCAGTCCATATTTCTCGACTTGTTCCATTTGCATCAGAATCTGGGTATCCCCAGGCTGTGCTTCTACAGTTGAAATCGCCAATGACAAAGTTTATGTCCTGGTGGTTGAAGTTGGCTGGTGTTCCAAAGCTGAAAGTGGTCTCAGGTGGTTTGTAGACTGATGTGATACAGAAAAATGGAGTACGCACTGTGAGGAGCTCGATGTCATTGTCTTCAGTCAATGAGGCTGAGATGATGTTCATGTTAGGTCTGGCAAATATAGCACTGCCATATTTGTCGTGAGGCCTTTCCAGGATTGGTTCCATACCAGCAATTCTTGGACGGTATCTAGTATTCCCCCTGTGTGTTTCCTGGACTAGCAGGATGTCACATGCTTGTTTTTGGCACAGATTAGCTAATATGACCTCTTTCTCTCGAGAAAGTCCCTCGATGTTTATAGAGATAAACACAAGTGGTCTTGATAAAGACCTTATGGAATTGTGCAATCCATTTGGATGGAGACCGGTTGTGAAAGGATCTGCCGTCAGTGCATTTCGTTGCATCGTCTGACGTTGCCCAGGGTACACCCGACTGCTATTCATTTCTTTACATCTATAATTGCAATCTTCTTGGAGGTTCCCTTCATGTACCCCATCAAGGTACATCAAGGTTATACCATCAGAGAACCTGGATAGCGACCATCGATTGCTGGTAATGAACCTGAGAGGGACTAAGGAGAAGAAAGGGACTGAGAACCAGGAAAGACGTATAAGGATATGGAAACTGAAAGAAGGGGGTAGAAGGGTCGAGTACCTCAAAATGGTAAAGGAAGGAATTCCAACAGATGAAGAAAGAGGAGTGGAAGAGGAATGGGCTAGATTTAAGAAGACACTAGTAGGTGCAACAGAAGCAGTATGTGGAAGGACAAGTAGTAAGAAGAGGTGGAAGGAAACACCATGGTGGAATGAGAAGACAAAAGATATAGTAAGGGAAAAGAATAGAGCCTTTAGGAGGTGGTTTCAAAATAGGACGGTAGAGACAAGGGAAGAGTACCAGGAAAGAAAGAAGGAGGCGAAGAGAATAGTGGCTGAGGAGAGAAGAAAGTGGATGGAAGAGTGGACAAAGATGATGAAGGAGGATAGTGATGGTACAAAAAAGGTCCTGTATGGGATGGTAAAAAATAAGAGGCGGAAGGATCCTACGGATTATGTTAGAATGGTGAACAAAAGGGGACAAGAGATGGAAAATAGGGAAGAACTGAAGATAATGTGGAAATAATATTTTGAAGAACTTCTGAACCCAAATGGAAACCACGGCGAGGAGGAAGAAATCGGGGAAGAGGTAGATGAACTGCAAACAGAAAAGGACTTAACATGGAAAGAAGTGGAAGATGCAGTGAGGAAGATGAAAGGAGGGAAGGCACCGGGTGTGGACGAGTTGCGTGTGGAGATGGTGAGAGCAGCAGGAGAGGTGGGGATACAATGGTTGTACCGAGTGATGAGGACAGCATGGAAGGAAAGGAAGACCCCAGAGGACTGAAAAAAAGGAATAATTGTCCCGATCTTCAAGAAAGGTAGTAGAACAGAATGCAGAAACTACCGGGGAATAACACTGATGAGTCATTGTGCAAAGATGTTTGAGAAAGTTTTGGAAAGGAGGATTAGGACAAGGCTAGAAGGAGGGATGAGGGAAGAACAACATGGCTTCAGAGCAGGAAGGTCCACAGTGGATTTGATTTTTGCTGTAAGGCAGTTACAAGAACAGCACTATGAGTATGGAACAGATCTACTGATGGCCTTCCTGGACATTGAGAAAGCATATGACAGTGTATGCAGAAACAAAGTATGGAAGTCCCTGGAGGATAGAGGAGTAGAGAAATGGACTATAAAGAGGATAAAGGAGATGTACAAGGGAAGCGTGAGCTGTGTGAAAGTGGGAGGAGAGAGATCGGACTGGTTGGAACAGAGAAACAGCCTGAAACAAGGAAGTGCACTGTCACCGTTACTTTTCATTGTGGTGATGGATGACATAATGACCCGAGTGGCACAAGTAATTGGGGAAGGAAAGATGAAAGCAATGGTGTTTGCAGATGATTTGATGATTTGGGGAAACAAGGAGGAGGAGGTACAGGAACAGTTGGACGTGTGGGAAGGAATAATAAAAGGATATGGGATGGAATTTAGCATAAATAAGAGTGAGATGGTGATCACAACAAGGAAGAGGGAAAGAACCACAACGGGAATAACAATTGGTGGGGAACAGCTGAAGAAAGTGGAGAGTTTCAAGTATCTGGGAAGCCTGATACAAGATAATGGAAGAAACGATAGAGAAATAAATGAGCGGGGGAGACGGGCAGAAGCATTCCGGAGGAGTGAGAAGCATATTATGGAGCAAGGATGTCCCTCAGAACAGCAAAAGGATCATATATCGGACGTACTATGTCCCTATTCTGACCTATGCCTCGGAGACCTGGGTTATGAAAGGAAGGGAGAAGAGCAAAATACAGGCCAGTGAGATGAGTTTCTTGAGAAGCAGTATTGGAGCTACAAAGATGGACAGAATAAGAAATGAGAGGACCAGAGAATTAATGAAGGAGGAACCATTACAGGATGATATAGAGAAATCTAGACTTAGATGGTATGGACATGTAAAACGAATGAAGGAGAAGAGTATACCCAGGAGGGTACATGAGACGAAGTGGGAAGGAAAGAGACCGAGAGGAAGACCGAGAGACAGGTGGCTGAAGGGGGTGGAAGAAAGCATGAAGAAGAGAGGAGAAGACTGGACAAGGGTGGAGGCTGAGAGATGGTGGGAAGACAGAAGACGTTGGAGAGGCTTGTGTTCCAAACAGACCCGGCCAGTGGCTGGAAACTGTGCAAGATGATGATGAGTACAGTACAACTGATCATTTTATGCACATAACTGATGTAAGAAATGTGCTGTTTTGAGGCCTTACCAACCATGACCGATTAATTTTTTTGTTTGCTGTTCATTCTCTTTTTTGGCTATTTCATTCATACGTTATTCTTTCGATTTGGAGGAATAATATTGGAGAATTTGACTGAAATCAGTTCCCTATTTTGATAATTCAGCACCATTCCTATTATTGGTGAGCGTTTACTTCCCCTGCATTTTTAATAATGCTTACCAACATTCTTTTGTTCACAAAGAATTAGCAATTTTGCCAGGGCTTTATGCTCCATTTTATTGATTTCTTTATAAGCTTAGATTGACGATGCATTTAATTGTTTTGTTAGTTAGGTAGTTAGTTATTGTTGTTTAAAGGGCGGAACTACGAGGATATCTGCCCCTCTGAATTCATTAAAAACAAGGTAAGGTGTTCATAATTGGTAAGTTGCTGTTTCATTTGAGGGGCTTGGAAATCGTGGTCGTTTAGCCTTGTGTAGTTGGGTTTGTGTACAATCTGTTTGATAACCTGTGTTACTGTGGTGTCTGTAGTAGTGTGTATAGTATATTTGTAATTCAGGTGAGGAGGGGGAAGGAGGCGGCCATGACCTTAATTTAGAAACCATCCCAGCATTTGCCTGGAGTTGAAGTGGGAAACCACAGAAAACGACTTCCAGGATGGCTGAGGTGGGAATCAAACCCATCTCTTCTCAGTTTTGCCTCACAAGGCTGAGTGTACCCCGTTCCAGCCCTCAGACCAGAATTAAATTTCTTGGCAGAGCCAGGAATCAATCTCAGACCTATGTGGTGACAGCCAAGAATGTTAGCCGCAACACCACGTGGTGGATTCTTAATATTGATAAACATTTATACCAGTTTATTTGTGAAACAGTAATTAAATCAGTCAGAATGAAAAGGCACTAACTGACATTATTAAGTAAAGTGAGTTATGCATTGTTCATTATATTTTTAGGGTAACACCATCGATTGGAGATGAAAGGGACTACCTATGACAGCTGAGTAGGGAAGTAGACCACAACCTATTCTTTAGAATGAGTGAAGAAAAGACAAGAACTTTTAATTTGCATCGCAAGATGAGATATTGTTCGTATGCACGAAATATCAAGTCTTGTGGTTCAGATTCCGAGTAAAAAATAAGGAGGCTTATGATTTTGAGATTAATGATTATGTAAAACTACACTGACTGGCTGTGTTGCTTAGTGGTAACGTTCTTGACTGCTGTACCTAAGGTTGTAGGATCGAATCCTGGCACAGTCATTTGGAATTTAAGGGTGCGCAAATGCAAGGGAGCCGTGTCCATAGATTTACTGGTATGTTAACAATCACCTTTGGGGCAAAATTCCGGCCCCCCGGTGTCTCTTAAAGTCGCAGTAGTTAAAATGGACGTAAAACCAATAACATTATTATTATCTCTCAATTAAGGTATCTTGCCAGCTCCGTATGTATAGTTGATGATGATGATGATGATAATTGTTGTTTTAAGGGGCCTAACATCTAGGCTATCGGCCCCTGATGGTTTGGGTGATCGTGAAGATGAAAATGAAAAGCGAACATAAAACTAAAACTAACTACCAACCTACATACTAGAAGAAGAAATGGAAAACTAAAGGAGAATAAGGCAAATAAAGGACAGGAAGAAAAGAAATGCCCTCAACCCTCGAAGAATGCGGATTGAGGGACTTGGAAGGAAGGAGAGCCACGAAAGGCGGATAGGAAAGTGAAAGAGGAGAGGGTCCGCCCCGAAGGTAAGGGACAAAAGGGGGAAACGGACCCAGCTCAGGAATCCCTCGGGGTCGACAACTCCCGAACTCACCAGCCGTGAGCCCCTGAGGGTGTAGCATTATCTAGGGTGCACCAAAAGTGGTGGGGCTACATACACCCTGCCTCCTTGAGGGCCTTGAGCACAAGGCAGGAGAGAACATGAAAATAAAAAGAAGGCTGACATACCCTAATCCCGTCGGGGTCAGAAGAGAACAAGAGTTGACCAAGTGAGGTCGACAGGAAAGAAGACAGTGAGGAGCCCGGCACAAGTAAGTGGAAGCAATGCCGGACTCAGCTGGGGCCCCGTGGTCGCCAACCCACTTCCCACTAGATGTGATCCCCTGGGGGATATGTATAGTTGCCTCACTTTCCTGATTAACGAGCGGCGACTCAAACGCTAAGTAGTAGCACGCGCCGACAATAGTCATTGTTTGTTGCTGACCAATAGGATGCTTCCTTCATCTGTCCACGTGGAGTACAGACCAGGTGTTGACGCCAGCCCTGTCTACCAGCTCACTTTACAGCCTCCAGTATTGCGCTGTTGCACGCTGTTCTGTCCAGTCTCGCTACTGCTTGCCGTGGAGACTGAATAAGTTGCTGCTACAGTGATGGACAGTTGACAACACTGTGCCATAAGCTGTGAATACCTTGGTACCCTGCAGACAGGGGATGTAAACATATCCGCCCAGCTAGGTTTCAAAGACAAGCCGTACGTTAACGAGGAAAGTGAGGCAACTATAATGAATGCTATGACAGCATCCGGTGCTTCCTGACCCGCTGTTGTGTAATCGGTAGACGCTCGTTGTCTGGCCATAACTTATGGCTCTCCATCCATCACACGGCCCCGGCAAGGTTCCGTTCTTTAGAGAAGGACCTCACTGTATATATATCTTCATCATAATCGATTTAGGCCAACTAAGGACAACGTAAATAACTCTTCATGATTTCAGTTTTCTTTGGCGCCAGTATTCCTTCATTCTCTTGCTCACAGCTTCCATCTTTTCAGCTGTCCAATGTTGTTTCTTTTGGGTCGCTGTTTGTGGCTCTAGGAATCCCTCAAATGTGTGCACCTTATTTCTGAAAGTGGTTCTGTACCGCATGTCTTGATCAGTGATGTTCAATTCTTGTAGATCCTTCTTGGTGTTACCAAACCGTTTTTCATAAGAAAAAAAAAGGAAGGAAGCTTGTAGTTTAACGTGACCGTTAATCTTGAGATCTTGAGCCACGGGACCTCCTTTATACGTGGAATCCGAACCACAGGACATGGCATTTCATTTCGAAAATCTCACATGCATTGACCGGGAATCTTTTTCATAAGAGTTGGGCTTGTTGAAGTAGTTAAAAATTTTCTTTGTGAGTCTGTCGTCAGGTATTCTTGAAATATGTCCACAGAATTTAACCCTTCGTTTTCGTTGTATATATATCTCTTTTTTTTTAGTTTCCGACTTTGGCCAACTGTGGACCGCATGGAACCTAAGGCTTTCTAGTCAATTTTTTCTTCTTTTCTTCCCAGAACCTCTTCATTCTTTCACTTCTAATCTTTGATGATGATGATGAGGATAATTGTTGTTTTAAGGGGCCTAACATCTAGGTTATCGGCCCCTAATGGTTTGGGTGATCGTGAAGATGATAATCAAAAGTGAACTATAATTAAAACTAACTACTAACTTATATACTAGAAGAAGGAAGGGAAACCAAAAGAGAATAAGGCAAATGAAGGACAGGAGGAAAAGAAATGCCCTCAACCTTCGAAGAATGCGGATTGAGGGACTTGGAAGGAAGGTGAGCCATGAAAGGCAGATAGGAAAGTGAAAGATGAGAGGGTCCACCCCACAGGAAATGGACAAAAGGGGGAAACCAGACCCAGCTCAGGAATCCCTCGGGGTCGCCAACCCCGAACTCACCAGCTGTGAGCCCCTGAGGGTGTAGCAATATCCAGGGTGCACCAGAAGTGGTGGGGTTACATACACCCTGCCTCCTTGAGGGCCTTGAGTAGATGGCAGGAGAGAACATGAAAAGAAAAAATAAGGCTGACCCCTCGCAGAAGGAGGGTATCAGAAAAGATGAGACAAGGGCCAATTAAGGCGGGAAAGGAAGAGACTCCCTAGGCCTCGGATACCCTAATACCGTCGGGGTCGGAAGAGAACGAGTTGACCAAGTGAGGTCGACAGGAAAGAAGACGGAGAGGAGCCCGGCTCAAGTAAGTGGAAGCAATGCCAGACTCAGCTGGGGCTCCGTGGTCGCCAACCCACGTCCCACTAGTTGTGAGCCCCTGGGGGGATTCTAATCTTTCTCTGCTCCTCTGTTATGACCAAATTTGGCCTGTGTTGTGGTGGTTTCTCTTTGAATGTCTTGATATTGTCAACTCTGCTTTGAAACGTTTTCCTATCGTGAATCACAAGTTCAGTTAGTCCAACTTCAATGGCGTCTCTTTTTGGCCTCTTCTACCCATTTTGTAGTAGCTTTCAACCCTGTGATGTATTTAAAAACTTTCTTTGTCAGCTGGTTCCTGTCCATTCTCATCAAATGCCCGTGAAATTTTAGCCTTCTTTTACGCATTGTGACCACAATGGTTTCGGTCTGCATGTACAGATCTTCATTTTTCCTTTTTTCCCATGATCCGTCATCATCTTTCCGTGGTACGAGAATTTTCCTCAGAATCCTCCTTTCCTTTATCTCAAGTTCCTTCAACTCCCCTTTTTTGTTCAGGGTTAGACACTCGGAGGTATACAGACCCTCTGGCTTTACCACTCTACTGTAATGTCTGAGTTTTACTTTGTATGATATCGCTCGTTTGTTATACCTGTTCTATTTATATAAAAAAGAAACTTTTTCTGTTTTTTTCTGAATTTCTTTGGAATTTTGTGTTATTTACAGGTTTTGTCTGTTTGTTTTCACACTTGTAACTTGAGAATGGCTGGGTGGATCAATGTAAAATTTGGTATGCGTATCAATCACAAGCCAGGCACTACTCATTTATATAACTTGTAACCATACCTCTCATTAAAGGGAGGGGGGCTATGGGGGATACCCCCAAAATACATGCTAAGATATCAAAGTTGTCATAGAATAACGAGACTACGCTCATTGTGTGCCCCGTAATGTGTGAAACAAATCTCGTGTTGTGCCTAGGGACCCTGAAAACCTATTTTAAGACCCTAGAACCAACCGTTAATGAGATATTTGTATCATAGCATCTCAGCTATGGGAGGCAAAAGCTGAATCTAATAACTAGCCTACATTAAGAATACATGATTACTGTAAGTGAGAGATTTTTCTTTCTGATGAGTACAAAAAGCCATTCAAAAAGCAAGTATTTCTGCTAGTAAGAGTATATATGGATGGCACGTCTATAGTCAAAGCCAAAGAATAGGATGGTTGTTTGGTTCCTCAGTTTAGGGGTTATCACAACGCGATCATGTAGCCCCGAGTTCTTTGGGTGTGTGTAGAATCTGTCTGATAACCGGTGTTAATTGTGATGGCTGTATTAGTGTGTGTTATCTGTAATTCAGGCAAGGACTGCAGACAATCAAATTTCAAGTAGTTCCTAATTTTCCTACCAAATGTTACCGTCAACAACACCTAGCTGTGAACTTCCTCCTTGAGGGCCTTGAGCAGAAGGCAGGAGATAACATGAAAAGAAAAAGAAGGCTGACCCCTCGCAGAAGGAGGGTATCAGAAAAGATGAGACAAGGGCCAATTAAGGCGGGAAAGGAAGAGACTCCCTGGCGATGAACTTTGGAACTAATAGAGCATTAATGAAATATAAGCCAGAAATTTAGCTTCACACAAGTGTAGTTAGTGGAAGGTTCTTTTTCATGCCATAAATCTATGACATGGGCCCTCCGACGGTTTCGGCCGGGTTTGAACCCGCGATCTTGGGCATAGAAGCTCAGCATGCTACCAACTACGCCACCGAAGCCATCACTCTTCCTCGCAATTTCCTTCTCTTGTTAGAAATACGATAAACTATAAAACCCTATTATCAAGTTGTATTCTGATCCTTCCATGGGCTACTTTAGTTTATATATAACCAGGGCTGGATTTACCAATAGGCCCCATAGGCCCCGGCGTAGGGGCGCACCATGCTGAGGGGCGCAAACTTAAAAGTCCTCTTTACATTTCAAAAATAGACTTAACACTTTTACTACTTATGATTTTTTAAACCAATTTCGTATAATTTTATGATTTAAATTAAACTTTCCAAAATTTTGACTCTTTTACAATTTATATTGTGGCCATCATTTTCCAACAAATATTTTGCAACAACAGATGTTTCGACTTCAGCTTTAGAACAGGAATGGTTTATGATTTATTAGGAGAAAATTTAAGTCTTGAATATTAATATCAGTTTAATTTGAGTACTGTATATCATTATGCATAGTTGCAGGTTGTATGATGTTGTGTATATGTATATCTGAATATATGTAAGTGTATAATGTGCATGTGGGTCAAAACATGTGGTATCAGCACGATGGCTCACCACCTCAATTTTCACCAGTGGTACGAGATCATCTGCACCACAGATTTGGGCAACAATGGTTTAAACTTATTTTAATATCTCGTTGGCCTATTGTTTAGCCTACTTTTCACATTTTGCAGAAATGAGGAAAACTGAAGATCCGGGCAAATGTGTGTCTGTCTGTCATTCTGTCTGTCTGGCCTTCTGTCTATCTGTCTGGCTGTGTGTGTCCCCCCCTATCAACTCTTAAAGGGCTGCATCAATCGAAACAAAATTTGGTAGGAGTAAAGATCTATACCTGAATATCTCAATGCCATATTTGAAAATGATGTCAGTGCTACCAACTGCTGACAAATCGCAATTGAAATTTAAGCTCCATGTTGTGATATCTTGGAAGGTATGAATGGGTGCTATTTCAAAATTGGCACACGTATAGATAATAATATTTCAGTTTAATTTCCAGGAGTCCATACATGCCAGTGTTGCCAAAATGATTCTAAGCCTGCTGATAGGTCCAATTTTAAAATGCATGTAACTTCTATACTAACTAATGGATTTTATTCAAAATTGGCACAGCAATAGACTAGATCATATTATTTCAAATTATTTCTGACCAAAACATGCATGACATTGTTGCCAACATGATTTTACGTGCGCTGTTAGATTCAATGTTTAACTGCATGTAACGTCCATGCTATCCATTGGACTTCAACCAAATTTTGTATTCTGTACCTTAAGAAATGAAACTAAGAATATATTCAGTCACCAGGGCTGCCAACTGTAGTGCTCTATTAGGCTACATTATGCCAGATATACAGTATTTCGAACTACTGTCGACCAAAGTATTATGTGTACTCGAGTTTGAAAGTTGTTTGTGACGTAACCAATAGACCTACATAAAATCCAATAACATCATCATTTTCATCGTTCTATTTTACGTGAGTTCATGTAGGTTTGGAATTTTTAGTATATATTTTAATATTTTTTATCGCAGTTGGAACCCAAAAAGTGCCCGTTTTTAAGCGTGTTTCAACCATGCGTCACATTTAAGAATTATTATCTCACAAACCCGTCATCAGATCGAATCCAAGTTTTAACACAATATACATTGGAATGTTGTATAACTGGTTTATTAATTTCAAAATTTTGCGTGTCCAAGAAACAAAGTTGTTATCATTTGTGTAAGGTAACGTTTTCTCGGCTTGGGGTGGTTGGAATATGTAGTTCTTGGTCGCGTTGTAATCCTTATACATCAAAAAGTTATGCTGTATGACTTTAAAATACGTAAATTAATTCACTTATTTTATATTGGTTTATATTGGAACGGGGAAATACGACCTCGCCTCGCTCGGCAGTGATGGGCTCCATCTCAGCAACGCTGTACAGCTTATCCCGGAGCGGCTGGCTGGTGTATCATGCCTTATTTCTACGAACAAATACAAACCGATATAAAATAAGTGAATTAATTTACGTATTTCACAGTCATACAGCATAAATTTTCGATGTATAAGGATTACAATGCAACCAAGAACTACATTTTCCAACCACCTCGAGCCGAGAAAAAGTTACCTTACAAAAATGATAACAACTTCGTTTCTTGGACACACACAATTGTGAAATTAATAAAGCAGTTATACAACATTCCAATGTATATTGTGTTAAAATTTGGATTCGATCTGATGACGGGTTTGTGAGATAATAATTCTTAAATGTGACGCATGGTTGAAACCCGCTTAAAAACGTGCACTTTTTGTGTTCCAACTGCGATAAAAAATATCAAAATATAAATTAAAAATTCCAAACCTACATGACCTATCGTAAAATAGAACGACAAAAATGATGATGTTATTGGATTTTATGTAGGTCTATTGGTTACTTCACAAACAACCTTCAAACTCGAGTGCACATAATACTTTGGTCGACAGTAATTAGATGATGATGATGATGATAATTGTTGTTTTAAGGGGCCTAACATCTAGGTTATCGGCCCCTGATGGTTTGGGTGATCGTGAAGATGAAAATGAAAAGCGAACTTAAAACTAAAACTACTAACCTACATACTAGAAGAAGAAATGGAAAATTAAAGGAGAATAAGGCAAATAAAAGGACAGAAGGAAAAGAAATGCCCTCAACCCTCGGAGAAGGCGGATTGAGGGACTTAGAAGGAAGGAGAGCCATGAAAGGCATATAGGAAAGTGAAAGAGGAGAGGGTCCGCTCCAAAGGTAAGGGACGAAAGGAGAAAACGGACCCAGCTCAGGAATCCCTCGGGGTCGCCAACTCCCGAACTCACCAGCCGTGAGCCCCTGAGGGTGTATCATTATCTAGGGTGCACCAGAAGTGGTGGGGCTACATACACCCTGCCTCCTTAAGGGCCTAGAGCACAAGGCAGGAGGAAAAAGGAAGAGAAAAAGAAGGCTGACCCCTCGCAGAAGGAGGGTATTAGAAAAGATGAGACAAGGGCCAATTAAGGCGGGAAAGGAAGAGACTCCCTAGGCCTCGGATACCCTAATACCGTCGGGGTCAGAAGAGAACAAGAGTTGACCAAGTGAGGTCGACAGGAAAGAAGACAGAGAGGAGCCCGTCACAAGTAAGTGGAAGCAATGCCGGACTCAGCTGGGGCCCCGTGGTCGCCAACCCACGCCCACAAGATGTGAACCCCTGGGGGAGCCCTGTATACAACTATTTAAATCACCCTATATATCAGTGGTGTAATAAGGGGTTGCTTCTGGAGGGTGATGAGCTGAGTTAAGATTACTTTGGCGGGAAGGGGGCTCTGACATAATGAGACATAATCAATTAAAGCAAATATATGATCTCGAAGTTTCAAAATCTATATTTTTGTCTTAGATTTCAATGGCATTCTATACATTGTATTTTCACTTATCAGTATAAAATTATTAAGTCCTGTTTTCTTCGTGAAAAAGTATGGCCTTTTCTATTCTCCAACATTGTATAAATATTTATAAACTATAGTTTTCCAACTAATGTTGAAATTAAAACAGCAATACAGCTTAACACAATATTATTCACTTTCCACAATGACACACTCGGATACTAACAGAATGGTAACTGATAAGTTTTTTTTTTTTTTTGGAAAGTAATGGGGAAAGAAAGTGCAACACTCATCCCACTGTCATCTCTCTAACTAAACTTCTGACCATTTTGCTCATTCAGTACGGTAAGTGTTAAGTTCGAGCGGCTTCGGTGGCGTAGTCAGTAGCATGCTGAGCTCATATGCCCAAGATAGCGGGTTCAAACCCGGCCGAAGCCGTCGGATTTTTTAAGAGCGTTAAAAATCCCTCAGTATGCCTTCCTTCGGAGGGGAAGTAAAGCCGGCGGTCCAATGTCATAGATTTATGGCATGTTAAAGAACCTTCCACTAATTGCACCTGTGTGAAGCTAAATTGGATAGGTTAAGAATGTAAACAACGCTCTTAGGTTTCTACGTTCGTTGCCAAGAGCCGACTGCGGTGGCGTCTAGTAGCTAAGTTCTGAACTTGGCCTAGTAGTCGTTGACGGTGGCGCTTGGCGGCAAAAGTAGGAACTATTTGAAAAATTCTAAGTTGCAGTACTTAAATTAAAAAACAGATAACACACACTAATACAGTCATCACAATTAACACCGGTTATCAGACAGATTCTACACACACCCAAGTACACGGGGCTACATGACAGGGTTGTCGCAGCCCCTAAACTTAAGAACCAACCAACCAAGTGTTAAGTTCGGGTAACGCAAAATATTTTACAAAAGTGAAAAGAAATGATTTGAAATTAGTAAGTAGGCTATAAACTTACACAATCAAATCATTTGCCATCAATCTGAGGATTGGTTTTATTCAAAATAAAATATCAGAAATTTCTTGTTTTTATTATTTGGCTCTGGGGGAGGATTGATCCCCCCATATTTATGCCACTGCTGTGTATTATGGTTACCGGTATATTCTTGAACAATGACTTACCATCAGAACAAAATAACTCCATACAGTAGTGAATTACGAGTATAATTCTTTGCTAGTACTGTACCAACTTCTATACGCGACGGTACACTTCCACAATATGAACTACAGTTGCTGAGTGACAAGAAAATACTAGCCTGTGAGGTCCATACTGTCCTTGACTGACTGAGGCAATGATCTGGTAGTTAGAGTAAACTAGATATAAATTACAGGTTGTCAAATGATTCCAAGGTCATGACTGTGTCACACAATTACCTCTTCCTCATTACTGTGACTAGGTCACACAATAGAAGGGAGAGTCTCAAGGTCCTCACGAATTTTTCTTTTGTTCCTTTGATAGGTAAAAATAAGAGTTATGAAAGAAAACACTTCCCTTCTTTGGTGATGTAACTGTGAATTTATACATGCAATGCCACTTACATTTACAGTAGTTCTCATGATATAAACCATGAAGTGAGGTCAGCAGTAGGTTTGATGTATGTGGGGATAAAACCATATCTAGATCACCATACCTTTCTAACATTCAGAAAGTTGAAAATGCTTAACTTTTAGGGAAACCTCAGGGACTCAGAACTATTGGGCCGTGGAGTTGTGACCACAGGATGATCAAGACTTACTTGAGGAGCACAATGAGAGTAGACCTGTCGGCGCAGAAATGATGTGCACTCGAGTTTGGAGATAAATAGCAAAATAACCAAAAGGCCAACAGAAAAAAAGTAACAGCACCATGGTTTGATGCAGCCCCCCATGCCTCCCTCTCCTGAGCTAATCGTTTCATCTCTTCATAGCTACCACACCCTACATCCGAGGCAATCTGTTTAACCCTGGTCTACCCCTACAGTTCTTGTCCTCGACCCTCCCATCCATAACCAAGCTTGTTATTCCTGGGTGTCTTAATATGTGTCCTACCAACCTATCACTTCTCTTCATTAGGAGTCGCCAGAAACACCTCTCCTCTCCCACTCGTCTTAACACCTCTTCATTTGTTACCCTATCTACCCATCTGATCTTCATCATTCTCCTGTAACACCACATTTCAAACGCTTCAATTCTCCTCTTTTCTGCTGCACCATTAGCCTAAATTTCACTTCCTTATAGTGTCACGCTCCAGACAAAAGCTTTCAAAAATGACTTCCTAACATGGGCGCCCGCAGGGTGGGGCAAGGTGGGGCCGTGCCCCCCGTGCCCCCCCCCCCCTGGAATTCCGAGAATGTTGATAATCGATTGGTCATTGTCACCAGTTTATTTCATAAATCGACGTTTCTGATAATCAACTGACAAATATTACAATAGAAAACTTCTTTAATGTTGCTGACGTAATAGGCCTATATATTTATATTCAGAAATACATGGTTCTAATGATGTCATGCACTAGACTACCAATGGAAACATAGCTCCAATTTTCAACATGGTTAGGCCTATGCCTACTGTTGAATAACGTAAGTTTTCCCAACACTATCAAGAGTGGCTACCACTTTCGCCACCTCACTTTGGCAGTGACGATATGAAAGCACGTTCTGGAGATATTTTTATACATTGGAACACCGATAGTGGATTTCAACCCCTAAAACGTGGTTTTCTTTGCTGACTAGTAAAACACTGGTCCATTAAGGTCGTGCTTACAATATTGGATCATTTTCTGTCTGTACTATACACTCGTCTAATTTTGCGCCGTTTTGCCTTACCGGGTTCGTTCTTTGTGCTGTGAAATGCCGTATATTTTTATTCTTAAGGTGTGCATTAGTACAGTGGCTCATTTCTTGCGAACAGAGCAATTATTGCAACAAATGAACAGCAATCTGTCATTGTTGTATATTCTTAACCTGTAGTGTTAAATCTTCTACGATCGAAGCAATTTATAGGCTAATAGTTTTGTTCTGCAGTGTTTTTGTGCCGTTATCAAAGCGACTGAGATTCGCACTCTCAATCGAATGTAGACAGCAGATCAGTTGAGACAAAATGGTGATTGAATACTGATAGACCTCATAATGTTGTACAAGGGCATAAAACATGAGCGGGAGGTCAGGAGGGTAGGGAGGTTGGGGGGGGGGGGGGGGGGAGGGCATTGTCCCCCTCAAGTTTTAGGTGCAAGCCAAATGTTTAAGTAGCCTACCCTCAAAAAATATGTCAAATAACCAGAAAGTATTGTATAAACGATTTAATTCTACGTTAGGCGGAAAATGGGAAAAGCCATCTTGCCTTGCTTAGTCGAAATTCCTTTATTCTACCGAACAAACAGTCTGTTTTTGCTCCCTCTGCCGATTCCTGTCGAGGCGCCAACTCAACTGAGAGCCGAGGCACTTTGAGCTTGGTCCACTTACCACGACGATCCGAAAAGGTACATTTTCGAACTATTATTTCTGAGCCCTGGTTTAAAACTGAGGTAAGGTACTGGGACACACAAAATCATTACTCATGCCCGGAAAAAACAGCGTGCGCGTCGTTTTTTGAAATAAACTAAGTAAAATAACATGACTCTTCCCTTGCGCATCTATATAAAAAAAAAAGAGCATCCAGCGTTTAGAAAAGACTGTGGAGCCTTAAGGCGACAGTGTTGCTAACTCTAGGCAGGCAGAGGTAGCGTTGACGTCATACGTTATGTTCACCCGCTTCGAGTACTGTTCTTTCATAAGTTAGCGACACAATACAACACCAGCAGCTACCTGTAATAGAACGCGCCCAGGAAAGAGCAGTTTTGCTGGTGTTAACGGATTGGACCAGTATTAAGAATACCGTACGCGAAGGGAACCAAATAATAACGACATTCATTTCGTTGTGATATGACGCATTATTGATTGACAGATGTCGAGAGCACAACCCTTCCTTCCTTCTCGGATGTACTGTATGCTGACGATGTTAACAATTTTTACGTCAGCAATACTGTTGATCATCACTTTTTTTTATTAGTTAAGCTATAATTTAGTTTCTTTCAATTTATTCTTGTTGTTGTTGTTTTGTTTAGATTAATATTTGTAATATTGTGTAACGTGTTTTTCGAGGGGTTTTTGTGCAACTGGCATAAGTCAGTAGGAAGCCATTCTATATTTATTTACGCGGCAAATTGTTCAGCCAAGAGAATTTTTCATGTTAATTTATTATTATTATTAATTTATTATAATTATTATTAAGATATTTTCGGAGCATTTTATATAAATTATAAGCATACAGATAGGTTTTCTATGTCTTAGAAAACGCTATCAAGCAAATTATTACGAACGACAATATCATAGGAAATTATGTGATTACGGAATTTAACAGAGTTTCGTCAGTTAGGGTATATTATGAGAGACATGAGTCACTGGAAATTCAAATACAAGCTTAATCTTGTCGGGAAGCATGACGCAAGCTTGGGTCGCATCGTCAAGAAAAGGCGAATTGTTGGAACGGAATACGACTTCCCCTTACCGCCGAGTGTAATGAGGCAGAGGAGGGGAGTATAGCGCGTGGGGTGCAGCCAATCAGTGGAGACGACGTAAGCTGGAAGACGGCTCCGGAGTGGGGAGCCAACGTGTGCATATATCGTTCGACGCGCCGTGGAACGAGAAGAATCTGTGTAGAACTTGCCGAGTACGGTTGCAAGTGCGTGTCGCTCCGATGTTCAGTGGAGTTAGCGACTATCTTTGTGAAACTTAACCGTGGTGGTTGTACGGTTTGGGTCCGATGTACGGACCATAGAATTATCTAATCTACCAGAATATCATCAAATAACGAAGAAGATGGCGACATCCAGGAGACTGTGGGAAGCACACAGCATCATCCAGTACGAGGGAAATGCTTTAGCAATTTCCAGTGGTAAGCGCAAATGACGCAGAAATACGCAATCTCTCATTTTTCTTTGTTTTACATTTCATATTTCAGTAACTTCATAGCTTGGAAATAAAAGTAAAATCAATTTATCAGACTCCGTTTTCACGTAATTTTCTATCGGTAATATTAAAATCGCAACGCTCCAATTTAAATTTTAAACTTATTATTATTATTAATTTTGCTATACTTGTTTTATATAATAAATTCATTTCTTTTACAATGCAATCTTTGCTTTCAGTAGGTAGCATTAGATATAGACCAACTCCTTCTCCTGATACAATTGTTTGTTGGGTTAATGATAAAATCATACCACGATCTGAGTGAATAGATTCTTGAAGGTGTTCTCCCAGAGCTAGACGTTGTTAAATACAAATTTAGATTTCAGCATTGCATTGAGGTCTTGGCGCCCATTAAAACAACATAGCTTAGGCAAAGGTCAACAGTTACAATTATCACCCAACAGTTAGGGGCAAGCGAAGCTGCTACATTTGGCGCCCAACGTGGGGAAGAAAACCTAATAACATTTGTGGAAGGAGAAGGGTATATATTTCTGTGCCTGTATTTTGGGGGTTATTTGTCTGTATCAGTGTATATCATTATGGGGGATGAGAAAGAAAGACGGATGAGGTTACGTAGTGGTCATCAACGGGAGAGTGATGATACGAGCAGTATGTCGAGTGATGGTAGTACCGGGGTAGCGGAGGTAAATCCCGATACTGAAACAGGGAGTGTAGGCGGCCAACCAGAATTAAAGACTTTACTTCTCGAGTTCATGTATCAGAACAAAGTTAGTAGTGATGCCTTAAATGCAAAGTTAGAACAGAATAATGCAAAACTGGAACAAAACAACGCTAAATTAGAACAAAACAGTAGGGAAAATAAAGAAAGTACAGATGCCTTAAATGTTAAATTAGAACAAAACAGTAGGGAAAATAGAGAGAGTAATGAAACTTTAAACGCCAGATTAGAACAAAACAGTAAGGAAAATAGAGAGAGTAATGAAACTTTAAACGCCAGATTAGAACAAAACAGTAAGGAAAATAGAGAGAGTACTGAAACTTTAAATGCTAAATTAGAACAAAACAGTAGGGAAATGAGTGACAAATTCGAACTGATTAGAGGTGAGATCAGGGGGGGTGATGGAAGAAAGGCTAAAGAGATTATTGCAGATGTAGACAGAAAATTAGGAAAAGTACAGGAGGAGTTGGAAATTAGAATCAGTACACAGGCTGAAAATTTAAAAGAACTAGTGCAACTGGAAACACAGCAGGCCAAAAAGCAATTGGGGGGAGAAATTGACAAAATTCAGGTAGCAACTAAAGAGGTTAAGGAACAGCTGGGGGGTAGAATTGAGAAAGTCCACTCACAAATAGTTGCAGAAGTAAATGATTTAAGAGAGAGTAATAGAGGGAGCATTAGCAAGATTGAGGAGAAACAAGCAAAGCTATATGATAAAGTAGAAGAATCAGAAGAAAACATTAAATTAACAGTAAACAGTATTGAGAGGAAGGCTGAGGAGAAAATCGCAGAATTAGAGTTAAAATTAAAAGCTAGGATCAGGCAAGAAAATAGTCAGAATAGGCCAGTTTTTGTGAATAGCACACACAGGGAGGTAGAACTGGGTAAGTTCAGCAATCGACAGGGGTGCCCAATGGAGTTCATGAACACTATAGAAAATAAATTCGGGGAGAGGTTGGAAAATGGTAGTATTGAGTGGTGCCAGGTAGTTGAAATTTTAGAACAAGTGTTTGTGGGGGAAACGAGGAATTGGTTTGCTGTCTACAGAGACAAGTTTACTGATATTAATGATTTTAAAATGAAATTCAGTGAAAAGTTCTGGAATGAGGTCATTCAGTCGCAGCATCGTGAGGGAGTAGTGTGTGGTAAATATAACCCTAAAGGAAGCTCCACCATGACCGAATACTTTTTAGGGCAGGTATTAGTGTGTAAATATCTGGATGGCTTGAAGGAGGAAAGTGATGTGGTGAGGTTGCTACTTAGGCACTTTCCCTATAGGATCAAGGAGGCTGCTTGTATCCAGAATGTAAAGACTATATCACAAGTAGAAAATTTGTTAAGCACATTTGATGCACTAGGGAGAGGGGGTTATGAGGACAATTTCAATCGGAACCAGGGTAATAATAATAATAGACCTAATGAAGCCAGGCATCAAGAAGTTCAAGGGAAAGGTGGCGAAGGGGCCAACGCTCAAAATAGAAATAATAATAATCAGCTAAATCAGAACAGAGGAAATGGCTATGGTAATCAGTATCAAGGGAGGAACAATGATTTCAGGGGAAATCAAGGGAGGAACAATGATTACAGGGGAAATCAAGGGAGAAACAATGATTTCAGGGGAAATCAAGGGAGAAATTATAATGACAATAATTACAACCAGAATAGGGGTCAAGGAATAGGACAGCCTAGTGGTAGTAATATACAGCCAAACAATGACAACACAGCCCAGAACTACCAGACCAGTTTAGTAGTTAGTAGTATTACGGCCAGCTGTAGCGGTTCTTTAAACGCGAACCAGGCTGCGAAGTAAGGTCAGAATCTCAGTCTGTAGCATGCCCTGTCCATACAATTATACAGGAACCCTATGACCTAAATGTAAGAAATGAATTATTACATGAACTAAATGATGAAGGTATTATTCAGGAAGTGGCTAGTAAGAGCCCCATAGTTAAATTTAACGTGTCCGAGGCGTACACAGTTGTTTTAATTGATAGTGGTTGTATGAAGAGTTGCATAAGTAGTGCATTTTATGATAAAATGAAAGGAACTGGAGTAAATTTTGAGGAAATGCCAATTAAAAGCACTTTTGTTATCACAGCTGTTGGGAAGAGGTCTAAAGTAATTTCTAAGCAAGTTTTAGTAGACATTAAAATTAATAATCATGTAGAGAAGCAGATTTGTCTTGTAATTCCAAATTTATTATTCAGTGTTATCTTGGGTTCAGAGTGGCTAAGTAGAGTGTCTGGTAACTTATGTTATGATGTAGGGAGTTTGAAATTTAAATGGGGAGATTCTGAAGTAGAAGTAGCGTTCAATGACCATATTCAGAGGAGTAGTATTGTAGGTGTGATTTGTACTTTAAATGAGATATCGCCAGCCGTAGAGCGGGGTTCTCCATGTTTTGTGGGCAGTGTGATTACGAACGGAAGTCTAGAGGACTCGTTACGTGAGGCTGCATTTCAGGGAAATATAGAGGATGAACAGTGTGTTCGGCTCTATGATGTGTTATTGTGTAATAGGAGAGTTTTTGAGGATCGCATTGGTATGGCCAATTGCTATACACATTCATTGAACGTTATTGATAGGTCAGTATTCACAGGACATAGATATCCTGTACCTTTCGCTTATCAGAGTGCAGTTGAGGCACAAATTAACCAGATGCTTGAAGATGGGATTATTGAGCACTCTAACAGTCCATATGTTAATTCTTTGATCACGGTACCCAAGACCGACGGCACTGTTCGTATTTGTTTAGACGCTCGTTTGGTTAACAGTAGAATTAGTTCAGATCAGCTGAAATCTATGTCAATAGAGGAATTAATGCAAACATTTGAGGGGAAGAAGTATTTCACTTGTGTAGATTTGAGTTCCAGTTTTTGGCAAGTGCCACTTATGTACGAAGATAGACCATTTACAGCTTTTAGTCATAAATATAACCTTTATCAATTTTGTAGAACACCTTATGGGTTAAAGAGTAGTTCAGCAGCTTTAATTAGGGCTTTAAACATCGCATTAGGGGATGACACAGGAGAGTTTGTAACCATTTACATAGATGATATGGTAATTAGTTCACGCAGTTTTGAGGAGCATCTATGTCATTTAAATATAGTTTTTCAGAAGTTAGATCAGGCAGGGTTCACTTTGAAGCTGTCTAAGTCGTCATTCTGTCAGTCAGAAGTGACATTTTTAGGTCATAGAGTGTCGAGTAGAGGTGTGACACCAGAGGAAAGTAGGGTTAGCATGTGTGGACAGTAGCAACAGGGCATCGTTACAGACACTGAGAAATATGCTAGGTAGAGCAACGTGATGACGTTCATTTAAGGGAGCCACTTGCAAGGTTGGAAGCAGGTGACTCAGAAACATTTATAGTTTCCAAACGTATTGGGAAAACAGCATATGTGCTGGAGAATAGTGAGGGAAACAGATTATACGGAACGTATAATATACATAGTCTACGAAAATATGTGTCATAAAGTGAGTGTGTTTAGCTGGCGAGCCAGCCTATCAAATGAGTAAGTGTGGTGTCTGGTGCGTGGAAGATCTGGTCTTCAAGGCAGGCGTATCAGAAGTCGCACAGGGGGGTAGTATGTAAGTAAATGAGAGTTTTTAAGGTACAGGGAAATATGACGGGATTGTCGGATGCTCTTGAGCACTAAAATGTCTCGATACACCAAGGCCAGAATTTGGTAGCGCTGGTGAATTCCCATTTGCCTCCAAGAGATGGGTGAGCGCTTGAACAGGGTATTTTTGCTTAAGGCGTCCACGAGGCAAAAGATGGGCCATCAGAATGCGAGACAGTCCTTCATGAAACTCATACATATCAGCACACGTGATTTCTGTTTACGGCCTCGCCATGTAAGATTTGTAAGTGTGTAATTTAAGGTAATTTGTACAAAGGTATTATTTGTGTGTGGAGAAATGGTCTGTGTTGAGAACTAGTACTAAGTAGAATATGGTCTACGGGAACTTAACAAGACAGGGCACAGAAATATTTGGTGTTATATGTAATGCGCATTTACTGTTTTTTTTTTCAGAAGTCAATATTAATTTAATCTACTTTAAAGAGAGATTAAGTATTATGGTCACGAGGCGCTGCCACAATAGTGTGATCGTGTGGTCAGTGATGAGTGGAATTAAATGTCACCATAAGGAGGGGACCTCCAGTGAAATTAGGAAGTTCTATGGTGATATAAATATATCAGAACACCTTCAATGCGTGTGATATGACATCATAAATACATAGTGCTCACACATTAATTATGTCTATTTCTCCAACATAGAGAAATTGGAGAGGCGGAAATATCCGTGGAACACTATTCTATATGTAAAACATTGGACTGGTTGCAAAGTGCAATCCATAGTGACAACAAACTTTGACGCAAAGTGCGTGAAGAAAAATTATGAGTGTATATATCTGTAATTTAGGGAGATTTCATTTATGTAATATGTATTTTGGATGGGGTTTATTAACGTGTCTGGGATAATCGGATAATGGACCGTTGTCACGGTAAATCATCCGATGATCCGAGGCGAATATGTAACGTGTTTTTCGAGGGGTTTTTGTGCAACTGGCATAAGTCAGTAGGAAGCCATTCTATATTTATTTACGCGGCAAATTGTTCAGCCAAGAGAATTTTTCATGTTAATTTATTATTATTATTAATTTATTATAATTATTATTAAGATATTTTCGGAGCATTTTATAAAAATTATAAGCATACAGATAGGTTTTCTATGTCTTAGAAAACGCTATCAAGCAAATTATTACGAACGACAATATCATAGGAAATTATGTGATTACGGAATTTAACAGAGTTTCGTCAGTTAGGGTATATTATGAGAGACATGAGTCACTGGAAATTCAAATACAAGCTTAATCTTGTCGGGAAGCATGACGCAAGCTTGGGTCGCATCGTCAAGAAAAGGCGAATTGTTGGAACGGAATACGACTTCCCCTTACCGCCGAGTGTAATGAGGCAGAGGAGGGGAGTATAGCGCGTGGGGTGCAGCCAATCAGTGGAGACGACGTAAGCTGGAAGACGGCTCCGGAGTGGGGAGCCAACGTGTGCATATATCGTTCGACGCGCCGTGGAACGAGAAGAATCTGTGTAGAACTTGCCGAGTACGGTTGCAAGTGCGTGTCGCTCCGATGTTCAGTGGAGTTAGCGACTATCTTTGTGAAACTTAACCGTGGTGGTTGTACGGTTCGGGTCCGATGTACGGACCATAGAATTATCTAATCTACCAGAATATCATCAAATAACGAAGAAGATGGCGACGTCCAGGAGACTGTGGGAAGCACACAGCATCATCCAGTACGAGGGAAATGCTTTAGCAATTTCCAGTGGTAAGCGCAAATGACGCAGAAATACGCAATCTCTCATTTTTCTTTGTTTTACATTTCATATTTCAGTAACTTCATAGCTTGGAAATAAGAGTAAAATCAATTTATCAGACTCCGTTTTCACGTAATTTTCTATCGGTAATATTAAAATCGCAACGCTCCAATTTAAATTTTAAACTTATTATTATTATTAATTTTGCTATACTTGTTTTATATAATAAATTCATTTCTTTTACAATGCAATCTTTGCTTTCAGTAGGTAGCATTAGATATAGACCAACTCCTTCTCCTGATACAATTGTTTGTTGGGTTAATGATCAAATCATACCACGATCTGAGTGAATAGATTCTTGAAGGTGTTCTCCCAGAGCTAGACGTTGTTAAATACAAATTTAGATTTCATCATTGCATTGAGGTCTTGGCGCCCATTAAAACAACATAGCTTAGGCAAAGGTCAACAGTTACAATTATCACCCAACAGTTAGGGGCAAGCGAAGCTGCTACAATTGTAGTGAGTTAGTCGTGCGGTTACGGGCGCGGAGCTTTGAACTTGCAACCGGGAGATAGCGGGTCGGCAGCCCTGATTCGATCGAACAGAAAATAAAACGGACACACAACAATAACACCAATAACGGATAGTGCTTCAGAACTTATGTTGCCGGCGGAACTGAGCACGTGCTCCACTCCGGGCGAGCATGCAGCACAGGACGAGGCTATTCTTTCCAGCGTGCTAACCTCGAAAATTTTTAAATTACTAAGACGTAATATGAACTATACTTGTATGCAATAACAAAGGTAATCAATTGGCAGATAATTGTAGGAAGCTATTATGTTAAAAAATATATATCTTCAGAGTTCCTTCATGACAAAAGATGAGGTAACAAAACCAGTGTGGAGGGAATTTCCGTTAAAAGTAAAAGCCCATAAGACCCACAGTCTTTTCTAAACGCTGGATGCTCTATAGCGTTTTTGCCCTGCATTGCACCGACAAGGATCAAAAAGCTTTGAAAAATGTCGATTTTAAATCATTTAAAAAATTAAAGTATATTTTAATGAAATACTGTTTTAATTATTTAGCATCTCATATACGGTACTATATTTGCCTCCTACAGTCAAATATCAAATCTTAAAAATTATTGGTAGGCCATAATGTTTATAAAAAAAGTGTGATTTCATTAAACTTAGCTTGGCATCCGAAGGGTTAATTAGAAATAATTAATCAAATTACGTTTTTTTTAATGTAGCATTAGGCCTATGTTACCGTGTTATGTCCAGCTTTGAAGCCTAAAACCAAAAGAAGTTCTCCCTGGTAGGTAGGCAACCGCAGTTTATACATTTGACCCCCTCCCAAATTTGCGAGGAGTTTTACGCCCCTGATGTTGCAGGCTATATGATTCCAATGGAATCTCCTTGCAAGGCAATTTTCGATTCGCAACATGCAGCCTACTAATATGAGCGGAGAAGCTAATTTAATCGTAATTTAACAAGCGGACCTGTGTGAAAACTCTCGCATAATGGGCTGTGTGTGCCCCATGTGTACAGACTATCCGCCCGGCTCTAGTGCTATGCGGGCTGTACGCGACACAGTTCTGTCAGGGTCTATTGTCTTGTTATTTGATTAAAAGTACTTTATAAACAAATATATTTCCGTTGGCTTATCAAGAAATGCAAGATTTTCATATACTATTGAGACGATTTGGAAGATTTTGGTACAAACCACACCTTCTAACTCCCTCTGGTTTAGGAGCTTAGAGTTTTGTGAAACATACACCTTAGCGTATTATATAATAAGATTGGGCTTATACTCGTATTGACCGACTGAAAGTTACAATTCAATATAGATCAATTAGGTGATAAAGCCAATGTACAAGGGGGCATTGATAATGATGTGATTCTAAAAGAAGAAAATTACAGAACAGACATTGGCTGGGTCTTAACTCAAGGAAGTCCGGCTCTGTGGCTAAATGATTAGCGCGCTAGGCTTTGGCCCAAAGTGCCCCGGGTTCGATTCCCGGCCGAGCCATCAGGGATTTTAATCTCCTGGGGTTAATTCCAATGGCTCGGGGACAGGGTGTATGTGCTGCCTTCCTCATCACTTCATCCTCATTACGACGTGCAGGTCGCCCACGGGCGTCAACTAGAAAGACCTGCACTCGGCTTCTCCGGAGGCCACACGATCATTATCATTAACTCAAGGAACGTTTATGTGACATTCGTAAGTACGAATGTACCGGTTAAATGATCCTGCGATGTTTGTGTCGTTATCAAAGCTACTAAGTAAGAAGTACGTGATTTAGTGAGTTTTATATATTTTACTTAACAGTCAGCAATAACCAAATGAAATGTTTTCTTTCTAAAACGAAAATTTACTAAAACCATGGGCGTCACAAGTACGAGTAACGTACAGCACGCATTTATCATTTCGAACAAAATTCATTATGCTAAGAAGAGCAATGCGAAGTATTCCCGATAGCTTGTGAAGAAGAGGAGAAACGTGATGGATCCTCTGTAACGGCCAGTACAATCTAGATATTCGCAAACAGTGCTATTTGAATTATTAGACAGATTCATATGTAGGGATATTTCCACAGTTAAATTTAACTCAGTAATTTCGAAATATCTGAAAACATGTCCTCCAGTTACCGTATTTAGAAAATAGGTGAACTGGATTTACATCAGCATATTAATGAACTGCTTGATTTTTATATTATTGTCGATAGGCCTACATGGTGATACCACTATTTTTTACCTATTTTTAAGAACTGAAAATTATGACAAATCACAGAAAAAGAAAAGCGAACTTCCATGGACAAAAACTGTGAACTAAAAACAAAATATTCCTCCCAATCTTGCATTAAGTAGTAAAAGTTTCAGACCAGTCGAATAATGAATTTCACGAAGCAAGTTAGATATGAAACAGAAATGGGGGGGGGGGGTAATGAAATGAAAATTATAACTTGACTCCCCTCTGAAAAAAATCCTGCGGGCGCCCATGCTTCCTAATACCTAAATGTATATTCGATGTCAACAGATTCCTTTTCTGTAGAAAAGCTTTCCTTGCCTGAGCCAACCTACTTTTTATATCCTCTTTGCTTCTCCATAACTGGATAATTTGCTTCCTAAGTAACAGAAGTCTCCTACTTCCCGTAGCGTTTCACCTGCCAATTTGAAGTCCATAGAGGTTTCTGAGTTATTTCGGCTGCATTCCAATAATTTTGTTTTACATTTATTGATTTCCATCATAAATTCTTTCCTCAAGACGGAGTCCATACCATTCAAAAACGCATTCAAATCCTCTGGTGTATCGGCCAAGATGACAATGTCATCAGCAAATCTCAGAGATGAAATTATTTCTCCTTGAATCTTCGCTCCCACTTTAAATGTTTCTCCAGTTTCCTGATTATTGTGTTTTAGAGATCTTTGGAATGCGTTGCCCTCGCACATGGTATAGATGCATTGTCAAAGGAAAACATTCCATGTTACGAACATGTGCCACATAACCTGTATCGAAAGCTTCTGCAGATTTAACAGAAGGCCTATTCTGAACAGCAGTTCCTTGAACTCAGATTTACCAACATTTTATTGTATCTTTCCTTGTGGTATATCTCTGTACCTCAACATACAGAATAGTGCTTTAAAAATCATGCCTTGTGTAAATTTTGGAAAAGGTAGTGAGTGTGGTTTTTGCCGGAGTGGATACTCGCTCGTAGAAATTCTTTCCAGTAAAATAGACTGGTTCACATTGAGGTATGTGACGGCGGGATGCCTTAAGTGTTACGGAGACGGCAATAGCCACCATAGAGCTTCATTACTACTGAAATAACGACCAGACTGATATTTGTACTTAACTATACGGGATTTGTGAGCCCAGTGTTTATGAAATTGAACGTAGTTATATCGCTACCTTTATTTAGTAGCCGCTACTGTAGTGTTTAAAAATTAAAGGTGGTATTAGAAGGCGCTTTCCCTATTTTTTTTTACCCCTGGCACTACAGCCCATGAATGGCATTTAGGCCTATCATGCGACCGCTTCCCAGCCATTTGGCCTGCAGATATTGTGGTGACGCGTGGTCAGTGCATCGTGTTCCCTCGGCCGTTAATCTTGTTCTTCGTGACCGGGGCGCTGCCTCACTATCAGACAGCTACTCAATTGTCCTCACGAAGCTGAGTGCACCCCGTTGCAGCCCTCACGTCAGTGTCTAAAATCTCTGACGGAGCCGGGAATCGAACCCGGGGCCTCCGGATGAGAGGCAGGCGCGCTACCCTGTTCTTATTGTGTTTATATATATCTTGAAAAAGATAATAGATGGATTGGCATTGCCTCCTACAGGAATATATAGAAAATCGGATGTCATACATTGAGATAGTGTTGCCATGGAAACGGACTTGCCATTAGTTCATCAGTTAATCAGAGCGAAGATAGTTTTCTGCGAATATCTTTGAAACTGTTGATTTAGGGCCTTAAAATGCGGTTTTCGGTGTTCCATAGGGACATACCGAGTATTGTTTCTCGCATCGAGGGGCGTAAAATGAGCTATGTCCGGTCCTTATGCGACAACTTTGATATTTTGTCCCAGTTGAGTATTTTTGGTGACTTTTCAGTTATTTTGCCAAGGGGCCTGAATGGAGTGGTCTGTCCGAAATTTAAAAGTAGACAGTGTTACCCGCTGGGTTCCAAAGGGTAAGTATACAAATTTTGGTTCAGATCGGTGAAACGGTGTAGATTTGTATAACAAACAAACAAACAAACAAACAAACAAACAGACAAACCAACATTGAGTTTTATATATACAGAAGATAGATTTGACACTCCCGCGCATGCGCACAATGGCCTTTTTCAACAAGGCAAATAGCGCTTCCGGCCGCGTCTAACTGAGATCTTTGTCTATGAGAATTAAAAAGGGTCTCCAATAATGTTAATTATGTTTTTACAATATGCATTGAAATAGAATTATATTAAGTAAGCCAAGTATTGAAGGACTTAAACTGCAGGTTGATAGTGTACACTGGTTAGGTAGCTTAATATTGCTCTGACACATGGTTGTCTGGATGGCCGAGGGGCTATAGTTACAGTCCAAAAATTTGTATTATGCATCGTCGAGAGGGTTCGTTTCCCACCTCGGATATGTTTTTTAAAATTTCCGTTTTCTTCCACCTTACGATTGGTATTACATTGTTGAAACATTTGCAGTGTGTCTTTAAAAGGAAAATATATGTTACGGTATATTTTTAAATGTTTAAAGAAAAATGTTATCTATGTGGCAATTGCGCGTGCGCAGAATGGCGTTTCTGCACGAGAGAAATGGCGGATAAAAGATCCACCGTATCGCAGTGTGATCTTTGTTTATGAGAATTAAAAAGAGAAATATCGCTTATGATGTCTCCCGATAGGCTATAAACTGGAATAAAATCATGAAATAAGGGAAATATTGAAGAACTTTAAATGGCAGTTGAGTGCGTCTGTTGTTTACGTCACTTAATATTGCATTCGAATCCCGTTGTCTGGGTGGCTCAGCGGCTAACATTCTGGACAACGAAATTGATTATGCATCGTCGAAGGAGTTTGATTCCCACCTCAGACATGTAATTTTATTTCCCAATTATTCTTTCTTGCAATTGGTATTACATTGTCTAAACATAATTATGTTACTTTTATTATTCCCGTAAGGTAAGTGAATTCTCCATGATTTACGTTGCCATATACTTTTAAATTATTAAATGAAAATGGCCACAATCGCTTTCGCCATGAGAGAAAATTGGCGAACATAATTCATTTGATGGGCTCAGACTTCGTGGTACTCAGCCCCGTCTACTTTGGTGTGTGAGTGTAAAATTTTCTCCGATAACCTATGTTAATCTGATGGCTGTGTTGATGTGTGCATTTGTAATTAATGTGGGGAATGGGGAGTTGACGACCGAGGCTTTAAGTTAGGAACTATCCCGGTATTTGCCTGGAGTGGAAGTGGGAAACCACGGAAAACCACATCCAAGATTGTTGAGATGGGAATCTAACTTTGCTCTTAGTTTTGCCTCAAGTTTGCAACCCGTTCCAGCCCTCAGACCAGAATTAAATTTCTTGGCAGAACAGGGATCGAACCTGGAATTCGGGGCGATAGCTCAGAATGTAGCCTTAAGATTGGGTTCCCTGTATTAATACGATCTTTGACAAGCACTGAACATATAATTCTAAAACTCCCTCCATTACGGTGGCTGGCGAAGTGAGTCTATTCTCATTCCAGTAGTTGGTGAAGTGATTCTATGCTCCCTTGCATAATTTACTGTCATGGAAATGCAAAGTATTGTACCTTCAACAGGTGATGGAAATTAATAATTTAGACCTTTGCTGTTGTAATGGTAAAATTGATCTGACTAAATATAAAATATTTGACAGGCTGCAACAATTATTTTTCACTGGAGATGACATCTCTAGGAATTTCAGAGAGAATAATCGGCAGTACAATGCTATGTCCTTCGATTCATTTGGTGCCAATGTTACTGTGCCACATGCACACGGTCCACATTGTTTTAAAATGTATGGAATTACACATCATCGCATTTCTTCGTTATATTCCAAAATTATAAGCGACGGTTTGCGGCCAGTTGTATTAAACTCCTCAGAGTTCTTGAATTCCTTGGAACTAAATGACTTGCCTCACATACTCCAAGCGCTTGACCCATAGTTATGCTGCTTAGAAATCTGAACGTTTCCCAAGGGCTCCTAAATGCAACCATATTGCTTGGATTAGGAAATAATAAGTGCAGTTAAAATTAGGCAGAGAGGTCTAATCCTTCGACTTGATTTAACACCATCCGATAAAACATTATCATTTTCTTTTAAGAGGCATTATTTTCCAATTCGTTCGGCATACTTTATCACAATCAATAAAGCTCAAGGGGAAACTCTAGAACGTAAAGGTCTCAATTTGCCTCATCAATTTTTCAGTCATGGCCAGCAGTATTTTGCAATGTTGAGAGTGCAGTCTTTTGACGCCCTTATAGTTTCAATAGTGCCAAAAAAAAATCGTACAAAGAATGTACAGTAGGCCTATTTAAGAAAATTCTTCAGTAAATATTTTCTATTGACCGTCATGTTTTGATGGGTTTCAACTAGTTTTGGGTTAATTTAAAATACAAAGTGTACAGATCAATTACCCGTACTCTAGTGGAGCTGGAGAACTAATATACGGCAGCAGATAGCCCTCACAACAGAAGGGATTCACAACGTGTATACGCTAATTTAATTACACGGTACAACGCCTGTATGTCAGCCGAAGGAGAACACTCAGCATCTCCTGTGGATAGGTAAGTTCTTTAATCATGATTTGCTGGTAAATTTACCATTAATGTACTTTGTTACGGTTTCCACCTGCGCGCTATCCGCGGTACGAGCTCGGTTGGCTGGCGGAAGGCGCGTTCGCCGGGCAGCCGGCCGCCGTCCCCACTCCAGTAAAAAAATCACTCTGTATAACACAATTCGACTTCGAAAACGTAAAGAAATACAGATTTTATGTCCTTTGCCTACTTCTTGTAGCATACTATAAGGAAAGAGACAACAATAAGAATGAAATACATGTACAGGGTGGCGCACGAAATGGCATACATCGAAAATGGTTTATAAAATGTGTAAATCTGGGCTCACAACCATGTCCTTCCGTGAACAGAAACTTTATTTCATGCGTGATTCGACAGACAGCAGCACATGTCGCGCATGGGTATCGGCTTCCAGTTATACAGCCTGCCGAACAAAGTGAGGTTGACGCGCGAACAGAAGGTGAAAACAGTGTTGATGATGATGATGATGATGATGATGATGATAAGTGTTGTTTTAAGGGGCCTAACATCTAGGTTATCGGCCCCTGATGGTTTGGGTGATCGTGATGATGAAAAAGAAAAGCGAACTTAAATCTAAAACTAACTAATAACCTACATACTAGAAGAAGAAATGGAAAACTAAAGGAGAATAAGGCAAATAAAAGGACAGAAGGAAAAGAAATGCCCTCAACCCTCGGAGAAGGTGGATTGAGGGACTTGGAAGGAAGGAGAGCCATGAGAGGCATATAGGAAAGTGAAAGAGGAGAGGGTCCGCCCCAAAGGTAAGGGACAAAAGGGGAAAACGGACCCAGCTCAGGAATCCCTCGGGGTCGCCAACTCCCGAACTCACCAGCCGTGAGCCCCTGAGGGTGTAGCATTATCTAGGGTGCACCAGAAGTGGTGGGGCTACATACACCCGGCCTCCTTAAGGGCCTAGAGCACAAGGCAGGAGGTAAAAGGAAGAGAAAAAGAAGGCTGACCCCTCGCAGAAGGAGGGTATCAGAAAAGATGAGACAAGGGCCAATTAAGGCGGGAAAGGAAGAGACTCCCTAGGCCTCGGATACCCTAATACCGTCGGGGTCAGAAGAGAACAAGAGTTGACCAAGTGAGGTCGACAGGAAAGAAGACGGAGAGGAGCCCGGCACAAGTAAGTGGAAGCAATGCCGGACCCAGCTGGGGCCACGTGGTCGCCAACCCACGCCCACAAGATGTGAGCCCCTGGGGGAGAAAACAGTGTTGTTTTATGTGGAAACAAAGAGTCTAAATCGGACTCAGGAAAGGTTTTGTGTTCATTTCCGCACCCAGTGGGCTCCCTATCGGCAGACGGTGTATAGACTGGCCAGCCAATTTGAAACAGAAGGAGAGAAAACGAACCCGTCTTAAGCCAGTCCGCTCACCGGAGAATATTGTTGCTGTGAGAGTGGCTGTGGCTCGGAGCCCCTCCAAATCCACCAGAACTGCCTGTACTCAAATGGGCATCTCTCGTCGGTAAATTAGAGAATACTGCAGTCTGAGCTTGATCTATTCCCATACAAAATGACAACATGTCATAAAACAACGGTGCTTGACAAGCAACGGTGAGTACAGTTTGCTGCGTGGGCTATTGCAGAATGTGATCTAGTACTGCGTAACACATGGTTCAGTGATGAGGCATACGTTATCTCAACGGTGCTGTGAACAAACAGAATGTCCGATTTTGGGCGAAAGAACGGCCTGCTATTGTGCACAAGGTTGAAAGTCATGGTGTGAAAGTGGGTGTATGGGCTGAAATTTCCAATTATGGAATTATTGGGCCAATCATGTTCAATGACACTGTCAACAGTGCGCGTTACATGGACATGTTGCAAAACAGTTTCCTTCCACAACTCTTTGCATCACGACTACCAATGACTCATGCAAAATGGAGCTCGTACGCACACAGCAAATGTTGTTCTGAACTTGCTGCAAGAACATTTCGGGCCCCGTGTGATGTCCCATCGATATCCCGAACGTTTTCACAGCGGCTCAATCTGGCCACCACATAGCCCCGATATTAATCCCTGAGACTTCTTCCTGTGGGGATATTTGAAGGAGACAATCTATCAACAGAAACTAGAAAAGCAGCCATTGTGACTTTCTTCCGAGGGTTGAGTGAGGACTGGCACGTTAAAGATCCCCTTCGGGAAAAATTCCTGTACCCCGGCGTCTCTAATAGCCGCAGTACTTAACAGGGACGTAAACCAATAAAAATTAAAATTAAACACATACCGTATGCCTTAATAAGGACTTTGAAATACTTGTCAGTCAGTAATTTCGTACAGCTGTTACAGATACTGTAATGACCCCTGCTCCTACACAGGGGTGCGTGGGGGTTACACACCTGTACGATTATAACAACAGCAATAGTCATTCACACCTAACTATTGAACCCATGTGCTGTTGGTTCAAGCGCCGAATCCATCATTTGTTGGTAAAAGATGGGAAGAAAAATATAGTCTTTAGAATGACTTAGAAAGATTTTATGCAAGAGGACTGGTACAACGTGGCGTAATAATAAGAGTCCAGGTGGCCCCAGGAAATGATATCATGCGTGACGCACCGATAGGGAGCCGATCATGACTATTTATAGAACGATAAAAACTTTCCACTGTGTGTAAGCGAGAAGAGGTTTCGGAAATTGATCTTACGCAGCAATAAAATGGCATCCTCGCAGTTGTGCAAGAAGAGGAATAATTAGATTTAAGCCATTTGCGAGAATATAATTAACAAAAGAAATACATCATTGTGAATCATTTTGGAATAGAGATTTTTGTGTGGAGAAAAGGGTTATAATAATTGCACAGGAAAGAAGTGCAAACGCAGCATGACGTAGTTAAAATTTCCCCGAGACCAGAGGTGGTAGGGATTGAAAATAAACCTCAACACCCACGTATCTGAAGAGCAAATTTTATTTAATATATCGGAATTGTACGATCGATTTTCATGTGCAAAGAAGTCAGTTTACGTTTAGAAACGAGCTTTCCAGAGATATAAGTTTCAAATGGATGCGACTTTTGCTTCAAAAGTTAGTTATGAAAAAGACGACGATTTTATCTTTTTGTTGCCGATTTGTATAAAAGCCCTGGCAGAGCCAGGCTAATCATGCAGTATTTACCAGACCTTGAGAGGTCGTGATACGTTGTATCACCAACGAGCACCCCGTATGGGCGTGGCCGAGAAGTATAGTCGTGAGTATCGCCGTGTGAAGACATAGTAAAATCCTAGTACAGGATTTAGTTCAGTAAGCATCAGTCTTTATAGCGCAAGTTCATTATTACAGTCAAAATTAGGCTGCGAACTAAGAAGAAAGAACAGGCGATAGGTCTTCGAATAATAGTTTAGTTAAAAGACATAAAGCATCGTAACGTTTCGAAGTACCAACGGAAGTGAAACAAACATTTCTATCAAAGTTAAGGAACCCCATCAGGGTCGGACGAAGTAAGTAACGCCTAGTGTGCCGGAAAAGATAGGTACTAGAGCGCAGAACAATAAGAATTGAGAATTTAATCCAAGGTGTTGTCTAAAGGAGACAAACGAACAGTAAGAAGCAATAAGCTACGAATTGAAGGAATAGCAGTGAATGTTAGGGAATCATTAGGTCACCGATAAAGTATTCGAGAGGCCGTAAACATGCAGACTTTAGCTAGACAAACTAAATAGTGTCTAAGAAGAAACGACATCGAGCTAGTAAAATAGAAGCCGATAGTCAGAAACCGGATCTGAAGAATAACCGTTCCAGGGAGGGGTAGATTGATCGAGACTTTCATCATCTTACCAGGTTAGGGAGCCGACGTCTAAGAGTGTCACCCTTGGAAACGGGGAAGAAAGAAATCACGTGTGTAAGGCAAAAATCAAAGCCTAAGTGATTAAAAGCAGTGTAAAGTAAATATAGTGAAATTTGATTTAGTGTAATAATTTTAGTGAATTTATTTGTGTATGATAATCGAATACAAAATGGTATTCAATATGTTACCAGTGTTTAAGGTAAATAATGTGTATGTGTTTAAAGAAGTGTCATTGTGTGAAATGGTATCACTGAAGATGGCTTAAATGCAGTGAGTGGGCAAAATGAAACATCGCTGGAGAATTCGGTCAATGACCGTAAAAATCATGTGAGTAACCATTTCATTATGTTATGTGTTGGGAAGGGTTTGCGTACAATCCACATGCGGAAGAAAGAATAGGGATGTTTGAATAACAAATAAAAGAATAATAGCGCGATCAGAACAATTCAAACTTGAGAAAGTATAAAATAATTATGTGAAATAAATAAATCCCTTGGGGGAAATGTATGAAATAAAATATCAGTGTAGTTTATAAATGATTTAAATATGTGAAAGCAAGCGTAATAATAATAATAATAATAATGATATAAATGAATGAAGATTATGATGAAATATATGAAAAGTAGTAGCTTCCGAGCTCCTTTAAATGAATTAATACATGTAATGAAAACATGTTCTTAAAGTAAAGCGATTATTGTCAAGGGAGAGGATTAATATAGAATGGAAATGTACAATAAAACGTTGATGTTGAATTTATCAGTTCGTTGAAGGCAACTTGGCTCATAAATGTATAAGCGCCATGTAGCGCATTGAAGTAATTTGTCACGCTAGGAATGCGTTGAAATACTTGGTAAAACTAATTATGAGGGGCAGTTGGTCGGGGTAATTGAACTATGGTGAGTCCTCTAAATAGTGACGTGATCACGAGGCCGTGTGTATTGTATTATAAAAGGGTGCTAATTATTGTATTATGAGCGCGGGTGTAAGGCAATGAGGCCTGCTATAAGTCGCTAATGTTATAAGTCCTCCAGTGTGGGATATTGGTTCCCGAGGCATTTGAAAGGATCGAACCCAGATTCGCCCATGTTTAAGCCCCTAAATATTGGTTGTTGTATTGAATTATTCTTACCCGCCAATGTGGACACTTCATAATTAATAAATGCCGAGGTTAAGAGAATAGGTTTGTTGACCTTAAATATGTTGTTATAAAAAGTAGTATGAAAGCCTTGCCTGTTCAATGAACCGCATTTAAGAACAGCTGTGTAAAGCTGAGGATAGCCCGTCTCTTGTGAGCGAGACCGTGAAGTTCCTGCTCCCGGCAATAAATCACGCTAAGTAGCCAAGGCCAGACCCTTACCATTAACGTGTTGTGGTAGGTCTAAGAGCCGTCTGTTTGAAGTTATAGTACACAAGAGTGTTTAGAGTTTGTTTTAACGACCCGGTCTTCGAACCGAGGTTCTTTTAGATGAATGTTACCGCTTGCAAAGTTCAGATCGTTGCTTTCTTATGATATAATGGTCTTTTAAGACAAATAATAATAAATCCCTAATGTTATGATTATATGATGTAGTGATTCACGAGTTTAGTGAAGACAATTAGATTCCGGGAGTGATCTTAATTTTTGACTTGTTCAAGTAGTCTTCTGTAGCTCGGGAGTGCGCAAATGTTTCCCAATCACGGTAGTGAATTGTTGACTTGAGAGAGAGATAGTAACCCAAGAGCATTGTGGAAGCCCAAAATTTTAAGTAGATGAGTAACAGTATTTTGTTAAATTATATATTTTTGATTAGAAGATATACTCATGTAACAAGAAGTGATGTGTTGTAAATGGATAACACAGTATGTGTAAAAAGTATCGAGCCTATTGGAGCTCTTGATTTTATTGAATTTTAAAAGGACACTATATGGAAGTGAAAATTAATAGAAGTTTGTTGGTTTATAGAAAGCCATTTATTATGATTTAATATTTGTTTAAATATGACTTCCTTGTTCACTTTGGACAAGTATGAATTAAAGGGTCAGTATTTTATTTGTTTAATTTTTGTAGCGCCATATATTTGAGTAATTAAATGTTTTTATAGTAGGAGTTGATTTTGTTTATTTTTTGGAAAAATATCCTCTATTTAATCCAAAGTGTGTGAGTCACAGAGTGGGAGAACATACCATGATTGAGCATTGCTGGCAAACTGTGATTTGCATATTTCATGCTGAATGGGCACACCGGTGGCGCCGAATCTTTTTTTTTTCAGGTCTAGCAGACACCCACCCCTCTCGTTCTGTGGGGACCCCCCCCTTTTTGCACCTCTCTGCCCTACCCCTACACCCTAACCCCCTTATCAAAAACCGGACCCCTACCCCAATAATTACGTTTTTACAGCTTATTTCGCACAGTTCTCCCCTTCTCTTCTCTTCTCTTCTCTTCTCTTCTCTTCTCTTCTCTCTCCCTTCTTTCCTTTCCTCTTTTCCTTCTCCTTCCCTTTCCTCCTCTATCCGTAACCCCCCAACGGAACCCACCCCCCAAGGGGACCGGGAGACCCACCCCCTCGTCAGGTCTAGCGGTCGCTAGACCTCGACCATGGATTCGGCGCCCCTGAGGCACACTATACCTAAGTAACCTAATAAATAAAACCCTTCAGCTTCTGGTAAAATTGATAATATATTGTCATACCAGACACAAGACACACATTTCGCAGGATCCTCCTCGTACAGAATAATAACACTCCCTATCGTATTTCCACAGATACACAAATGACATGATATAGATGACCCTCAGGAATAAAGTTGATCGGTACTTACAGATGTTGGCTCCAGCAGTGGTGACCTAGCTCTACTAATTCTGGAGTTATTTGCTCCCAAAAGAATTAGGCCTATACTCGCAGCACAATTGATTTGATTCACACACCATTCCTACTTTTATGATTACTTATTACTGCTCGAGTCTAAGCTGCGTGAACCTGTGAGGAATGTGCATCGCGGACTATTAGTAGTCGTGTTGACAAGTGATGAGATTTCTCGGTACGTGCATAGTACAGAACCAAATACATTGGTCGGTGACTCACTCAGTCATTCCTAACACCACAGTGGTTTGAGCAACGGCCGAATGTTAGCAGTATTGGAATAGAAAGGAATACCATATATCACGCTGGGCTGTTGACAGATCCTTCTCTTCACGCTCGACCCTTCCCTGCTCTTTCTCCTCACCCCGCAAGTTCATAGAGCTTAGACTCGAGCAGTACGTTTGTTACTTTTGTACCCAGCATCCAACGATTTACTTTGCGTCGTGGATCTAGTATCAGACCAATGTTTGGAATCCGTTCGTGAATTTACTAATGCGGAGCATATTTGACTCGCATCCTTGGGCGAATAAATTGCCGCTATAGTTGCAATATAGATGTACAGATATTAGACTACAATACTTCATGCTGTTCGAAATAAGCAACCTTGGCGATATACTTAAGACTAGGCTCATCATTCAATTAAGAACTTATAGCCAGCAACTCCGTTATTGTATCCAAAACCACAATTAGTGTAAAACTGTAATGTCTTATCCTCCACACACAAGACTAAAAAGACAAGTCCACTCCCGCCCGGAGTTCTAAATGGAGACCCGCTCCACACGCGGTCCAAAATAAGAGTCTACACCGCCCTGCGTTCTGAATAAGAGTGTACACCGCCCCGCGGTCTGAATAAGAGTGTCTCCCAATGCCTTCCACAAAATCCCAAGTACCCTGTCATCACAACCCCCCCCCCCCCTCTACAATCACAGGTTACCTGGGTTGATCCACGGATCCACCCAATCCCAACGCTTGATTCTCAACATGACCATATATGGTACACAGCCCATCGTCACCGCTCGTACATGGATGCCAAGTCTCACCTCTGACTCACGCTTACTGGCGCTCGGGTTTTACCCCGTGTCTGAACACCAACTCGTAATTCATCGCCTGTGTGCACTTTTCTGATACAAAACTTTCAGATTACTCCAATTTTAAATATTTCAACTTCCCTTGATTTGGATCCTGCTCAAATTATAATACTTATACGCTAAACAAATTACTTATAAATTAAGCACGTCATAATATACACTCTAATAAATAATTATAAAACATAAAAAGACCTAAAATAAAAATATACACACGATTAATAAAATCCGTAACTCCCCAGAACACGGGTTCAGTCTCTTTGTAACTTGGAAGGTTACAAATTCCCCTCCATGGAGTTCCCACGAATAAGTGAATGGGGACTCCATCACCAAAACACAAAATTGCACAAATGACCCTAAAAATATACAATGAACGACATACACAAATGATCCTTCAAATATTAAAAAATAACCCTCAATACAATCATTTTCTTGACGTCTGAATCTATACAATCTTTCTTCCAAAAGTCTTTGTATTGTCCTAAAACTAACTCACACCGATCTCTCAAGTGTCCTAAAAACTAACTCACACGGAATTTCCTCACGTGTCCTTTACTTTGCCATGTGAAACATGACGGATATGGCACAGAACCATGTTGCACAGCTGAAATACATGCTACAATGCATTTACTTAATTTGCTCTGCTTTGTTTCACTTGGCTAATGGTGGCCTCTTCGTCATTACTTGCAGTGTACCTGTGTAATACACCACTATGTCGGCTAAATCTGCCTCAGAGGATCTGCCCTACCATTACATGCTAATATACTTCTTAAGGTTATAGACATTGTATGACCCTACAACGGTACCTTGGTGGTCTGTTAAGCTATACGCACACTCGCCAATACGCTTAGTAACTACGAAGGGTCCCTTATATAATTCAAAAAACGTGGACATTTCCTTGTCAACAGCAGAAGACGGACGTGGCACTCTGAGCAAGACCTGGTCACCAACATTAAAAAAATCAAACTTCACTCTCAACTCCCCCAAGATCTGAGCCATGCTCTCGTCTTTTTCTTGCTCTGCCAACATATTCCGGAGCTTACCAATCTCCTCCACACAATCTGCCATCTTTGTGACACATAAAACAACACCCTGTTGAATGTTCACCTCCCGGTGATCATCATCACCTATGTCCCTGCTTAGGAAGTCAGCCACGATATTTTCCTTACCCTTGATGTGTGTAACCTCTAGATCGTACTCACTGATCGCCAAGATCCATCTCGACATCCTGTTTGAGGTCAACTTACATGATCCCATAAATACCAAAGCATTATGGTCCGTGAGCACCTTCAGCTTGCTCCCCAAGACATAGCTTCGAAACTTACCAAGCGAGTACACAATAGCTAACAACTCTATATCCGTGATAGTATAACGCTTCTCAGCCGTACTCAAACCCCTACTAGCTAATGAGACTATTCCTAGATTTCCTTCTTCATCATACTGGCACAGCACCCATGAAATCCCTAACATACTGGCATCAGTCATAAGGACGTAAGGACAATCTAATCTAGGGTATTTCAGTATAACTGAATCCACGAAACCTCTCTTCAACTCAGCGAAAGCTGCCTCGTGCTCATGGTTCCACACCCATCTTGCACCCTGCTTCAACAGTTCCCTAAAAGGTTCAACCAGATAGGAATACCTAACGACAAATCTCCTAAAATAGTTGAAAACCCCCAATATGCTTCTAAGTTGCTTGGCGTTACGTGGTGTAGCGGTGTTGTTTATTTTCTCTAAACGCGATTGTTCCGGAAAAATCCCTTGAGTAGTGATTGTGTGCCCCAGAAAAGTAATCTGTTGTGTTGCAAACGAAGACTTACTAACTTTCACTGTAAAACCCCCCTCCCTTAACTTTCTCAAAACTATGTCCACGTGTCTTATGTGATCCTCTTTAGTGTGAGATGCAATAATAAGATCGTCAATGTACATTGTAACAAAATCATGTGTGTCCCTCCCTAATACTAAATTTAAAGCCCTGATCAACGCTGAACTACTAGTTTTGCATCCAAATGGCACCACACAATGCTGAAAAAGACCACTCTTATAGCTGAAAGCCGTTAACTTCCTATCTTCCATTCTTAAAGGGACCTGCCAAAAGCTAGCGCTCAGATCCATGGTTGAAAACCACTTCCTACCAGTAAATTTCTGAACTAGGTCTTCAATGCACTCAGACCTCTGGGTGTCTCCTGCCAATCTCAAATTTAACTGACGAGCGTCAATACATAATCTAACTGACCCATCACTCTTACCAACAACAACAAGGGGGTTAGAATACATACTAGTGGACGGCTCTATAATACCCTGGTCTAACATACGGTTAATCTCGTCCTCCACAGCGGCAGCATACCTGAAAGGAATGGCATATCTGGGTCCTGAAAAAGGTGAACTATCCACTAGTTCGAATTGATGGGTGTACACGTGCGTTAATCCAGGCTTATCACTAAATACCTCTTTGTTGCCCCGCAACACTTCCAATAAATCTTCTTTACTCTCATCACACAACTTACTTTTGTCCACCGCTTCCCAAAATGGATCACCTCCATGTTCCTCTACCGAAATACGGCACACAGCTTCCAGCTGTATCTGCTCATCAGATACTCCTACTGACATCCCCTTCAAACCCTTAGTGATACCCGCACCATCCATCTCCTCAACTAACTCACACCTCATCTTAATTCCCTGACCACTAATGCCTTTCTCGAGACATAAAACTCCGCAATCGAAATCCATAACAACCTTATGCTTATTTAACCAGTCATTACCAAGCACCACTTCATAAATTAAATTTGGTATGACCAAACAACACTGATGACTGACTTTACCTTCTAACTTCATAGGCAACAATACCTGCTTACTGACCTTCTGGCTTTTACATCCTACAGCAGTGATAATATGTAAGGTCTTAATAGGTATCTCTTCCAACTCATGACCTTCTCTAATAATCTCTTCATAAGCCACCTTGCTTATGCATGACCTTTCACTTCCCGAGTCTACCAGAGCCCTCATTTCTCTCCCTAAAATATCTACTTCAATGACCGATGAAAATCCCTCGCTCTTACCTTCCACTTTTAACTCCTCTTGGTCAGATAATAAATCCTCCTTCGTCATAGGCGTGAAACTCATCTTCTCCTCCTGAATCACACACTGCCTAACATATCTACCTTCGGGCTGTCTACCTGACCTACTTACACAACCCGCTACTAGTTTAAATTACTCGTGCCCGCTACCTGAGATGGTTCCTGTCCCCTCCTAGATTCATTCACTCCCTGAACTGTCCCCTCCTGTTGGCCCCTCTGAACATTTTCCCGCCTTTGGAAATTATCTCCCCCTTTGATAATTATCCCCTTGTCTATTATTTTCTGGCCTCCAGTTAATGTTCTCCTCCCTCCTTCTATTTAAATTGTCACCTCTGCCAGCCTGATTGAACCTATTCCTATTCTGATTAGGTTGATGCTCATTCTGCCTATTCTCAGTCTTTACTTCCGTCCTTTTCATTTGCTGAAGGCCTAAATTGTCGAAACTAGTTAATAGCTCTTCAAACTCCTCGATACTTTTCACCTTCTGCATGCAGCTAGCCTGCTGTATTCTAGTGGGAAAATGTTTCAGCATCAACCTAACAATATCTATGTCTGAGGTGACCCCATCTAAGTTTTTCCATACCAATACATGAGCTAGAAAATACTCTGTGAGGGATACCCCGTCGCGCTCCCTAAATTTTCCAAACATGAGGTTTTCCCTTTCCCAGGCTTGAATTGCTTCTCCCCAAAATTTGGCCTTAAATTTCCCTTTAAAATCTTCTAAATTCCTCATATTTGGCCTATAGATCTCGAATCAAGATCTTACATCCCCCTTGAACAAGTGTGACAGGATTTCCATTACCGTTTCCCAATCTATTAATTCATCATCTAAATCTTTTTTAAACTTCTTTTCTACAGACTTTAAATATTCCATTGGATTAAATTGCCGCAAATTAAATTGTGGCAGACCCAGATCCCTATTGGAACAACCAAGTGACATTGCTCCTCTGTGACTCATCGGTCGGTCTCTCACTTCTCTTCTCATTTTTATTAACTCTTCCTTAAGTTTTTCATTATTTTCCACCAATGTCACCTGTTCTCCCTTAAGTCTCTCGATCTTCCCCAATTTATTTTCTACGGCTCCTACTCTATGTAAATATTCCTTAGACTCACCCCTTACGGTATTGCAAACCTCTGTACACGCTCCGCTCACTCGCTTTTCTATAAGTTCCCCATTAACAACAATTTCTTTCCTGACTTCCCCCAGTTCCCGCTTCTGCTTTTCCTGATGGCCTTCCATCCCTGCTAGCCTACTTTAGTAAAATCATATAAGACATATTTCCTTTTGTGTAGATAATAATCATGAGTAGTGTGTTTTGGCCGGTTCTACAGCCACCGCCACCGCTCCACCGATGGAATACTAAAATGGCGATATCTCTCGAACGCATGGTCGGATTTTGACGAATGAGGTGTCATTGAACTCGGGCTGATACCCCCTTTCCAATGGACAGCATATTTCCACCCCAAAATAAAACCTACCCCTACTAGGGGGTGAAATTGTAATTTTTTAGAAAATCTCTCTTTCCAATTGCAACATGTGAGAGTTTGAATGCCTATATGGAATGAAACGTTGTTCTACATAAAGTGCATGTGTTCGGTGGGTAGCCACTATGAATTAACATGCTTGTTTTTTGTTTTTTACGCATGCCCACTCATAGCTTTTGTAAGAGGGCGGGCTTTTTAAAATATGGCGGCTGTAGTGTAACCTAACCTAACCCAACCTAATGGGTTATTGTTGACGGGTCATTGTTGACGGATTATTGTTGGCAGGTCCATGTTGAGGTGTCGAGGCATGTCCTCTAAATGTTTGGAACCCCTCATGATTCTCGCTACCTGTGGTCGCACGGCCCGGACTAAGTTCATTCATTCCTTCTACCTGAGTCTGGCTTGTGTTGAAATGCTTAGCCACACTGCTTGTCCCCTTAATGCTATTATGAGCTTTTAGTTCGAGAAGCATGTCTTGCTGTTGTAAAGACTGTATCTCTGTCTTAAGAATCTTCCGTTCTTGTACCTCCATTTTTCCTAGTAACTGCAGTTCGACCTCCTTTATCCTCTTCTGGTTTTCTTCCATTTGTTCTATGAGTTTCTTTCTATCCTCTTTCCCGTCAATTCCAATTTGTTGGCATGTCTTGTTTATTTCTACTCTTATTGCCTCATATCTATTTTCCTCTTTTCTCTTTCCCTCCTTCTTATCGCTTTCCAGCTGATCGAGCCTGCCTCCTATCAGTTCATTACTTTCACGGATACTCTCTTTAAGTGCATCATTCTCATTCTCTTGAATACTCCATCGTTCTGCTGAAGTCAAAGCTGCCTTGTCTATTTCCGTTCTAATCTCTATCATCTCCCCTTCTAAGCTGTGCAATTGCTTTGCCGCAGACTTAACCTCGTTGTCTACTCCTTTTATTGTAGCCTGGATTGCTAACTGTTCTATCTTTATCCCTTCTGTATTAGCGTTACATATTTCTTCCAGTTGTATGAGTTTCGCTGCCGTCTTTTCTTCACTGAACGCTATTGATTGCCTTAAGTTCATCTCCATCTGTCCTAACTGTGTGGTAGTTTCAAGCGTGATTTTAGCTATCTGCTCTGCTAGTTTATCCGTCAATTCCTCTTTTAATACTTCTTTATTCCGCCTACCCTGTTCTGCAATTCGTTCCGCTATCCGTTCTGTGATACGCGTATTGTTTATTTCGTTCTGTTCCGCTATACGTGCATTGTTGATTTCGTTCTGTTCCGCTATACGTGCATTGTTGATTTCGTTCTGTTCCGCTATACGTGCATTGTTTAACTCACTCTGTTCTGCTATCTGTTCCGCAATACGTGCATTGTTGATTTCGCTCTGTTCCGCTATCTGCTCTGAGATACGTGTATTGTTTAATTCACTCTGTTCCCTACACTCCCTCTTAAAGTGTTCGAACTGCTCCATTGTTCTAGCTACTGAACTCTCAATAATAGCACGAATTTCCTCCAGTGAAGCCATATCACAAAATATAACACTTAGTTGAGAAGACTGGGGCATGAAGCCTCACGTACCCACCTTCCGCAATCATAAAATGAGTCGCTTAATCCCAATCTACGTTATTCCCATTAATTACTTTTATTTGCTTGAAGAGCTGCCTATTTGATGTCTGCTTTTATGAATAAATTTTCAGTTTACCCTTCTGCGTTAATTTTAACTTCCCAGTCCTGTCAATAAAGTACTGACATTACTCTTACGGTTCACGCCGTCCTACAACATACATTTGGAGTTTGCTACTAATTATTCAAATATAAGGGCGCCACGAAAACGCTGCTTCTACCTAACTATGCAAAATAAACTCAGCATTTTCGACTATTTATTTTAAACAAACTCCAGGCTTTACTTTCCCCTGAATTACTTGTTAATTAGGCCACACTACAGGGCGCCATTGTTAATGTATACCACTCCGTTGGGTAACATAACATGGGGTCAGTGACCATCCAAGGACTCGGTTGTACTGTCGAATGCCCGACATGGGCCTCGCCATGATGTATGGGATGCTCTACATCTGTTTACATGGCCTCAAGGCGGCACGTATACTTCAGTAGTCTCCGGCTAGCTACTCTCTGACAATCTCCATCACTGTGATCCACTAATTAATAAAAGAAAACTAATATGGACATGAATAACTACAACGTTATCACACAATCCATATATACCCTTCAGTGTTCTTCTAGGATGCCCACTCTTGCTCGGGTAGTGGTCTGTTCGGTGTGGCTCTAACTTATTCTAAACATCCTAGGAATATCGTCACAGGATCACAGGAGGCTTAACTTAAAATCAGTATGTCAGAGAACTCCTAATATAAAATAATTTTATTCACAAAAACATCATCTCCCTTTCTCCCATCCATAGACAAATAAAAAACAAAATAAACTCCCTTAAATTACTTTAATCAACAACATCAAAAAAATGCAAAAAATAAAGTTATCACACTGGCTGAAACCAGGAAAAGAAAAATAATCTATTTTACTGCAGTCCACTGCTTCAAGTTCAAGAATTAACGTCAACAGACTTAGTTCAATTAATTATGGCCTAAATAACCCAGCCATTCTATCACAACAAATGTGCGCACTCATGTTTATAACTTGCAAAATTGGTTTTTGGGAACTCGGACATGTTTTCTCGTACAATCATCATCTTTCCTCACAAGAGTCAGATAATGAAGGCAATAGATTTATTCTAGGTCACAGGCATGTGTGTATTTCTAACTTAAAAACAATTACTTCTCTCAGAGCCATGACTCCGTTAATTATGGTAAAATGAACAAGTCAACATACATGAAGCATCAAATAAATACTTCGGCGGCCGGTGCCCCGTGATTATTAATAAACAAACAATTATAATGAATGCACTCAAAAATAATGACAATACAAGACGTCGCTTCCTAAAGCGGCACAAAAGAATAAACCCTGGGAAGTCGGACTACCTTCCCTCAAGAATACAATAACAACCTCGACCTTTTGACAGACACTCTCTCCACCCTAACCAGCTGGGCCGGCAATAACCTTCATTGCCACTTTTAGAATTCAGACGGCTGGCCACTTTTCTACCTGCTTCTTAAGACTCCCTTTTGACTACCTAGGTTTGAGCTGTACAATTACTTTTCCGACGGAGCTAAAGTGGACTCTCATCAGACAATGAACTCAATCATTTCACTTACCATTTATATCGTCGTAGAACGCGGGAATATCACCTCCGCTATTAATTTCACTTACCATTTATATCCTCGTAGAACGCGGGAATATCACCTCCGCTATTAATTCTGCTCAACCCAGGATCGACTCTCAACCTTTTCTGAATATATCACATTATCATCCAGCCATTTCGTCTTACCTCTCTTTACCTTAGTGTGATCATCAATTACCATACTTATTATTCACATAATTTCAGTGTCACTTACTGGTCTTGTCACAATATCGAGCTGTCTTTCCCATATTAGCTTTTACGTTCATACCGTGCATAAGCACTATCAAACCAATTATTCCCTTAACTGTGCATTCAGCAAGATTACTGACACTCCCAAACAAACATATTTAAATAGAATTTTGATGCTCATATACTTATTACGTTATAAAACACAAAAAAAAATCATTACTGATGAATACACAAATCTACACAAAACATGCCCGCTATGCCTAAAATATCTATTTTTATCATAATTGCTTATGATCGAGATAAACTTCTCCGATTCCCTTGATGGGAAACGCTATGGCAAACATGCCCCATACAATATTTACTTATCTCTCATACATCCTGATGCTGCTCTGGTCCTTGATATCAGTCTTCTTGATTAGTTGGTTCATCTTGCTAGGAGGATAATTTACACACTGTTTCCAAAAATTCACCAAAGCAAAGGTCCACTGTGAATTATTATTATTATCATCACAATGCACGGTTCTCGCATATGAAGCTCCTATCTCCTATAGCTATCATCAACCTACTTAGTTCAGCTGACAGTTCAATAGCTTCCTAGATCACTGGTTTAGCTACTAATAGCTCGGGCGGCTATACCTATCATTATAACTGCGTCGTACTGTTATGATATGCACTGTTCTAATTCGCACTCGCGAATACTTAGCGATATTCAAATTTCAGAGGTATACTTGCTCCTACTTATAAAACTTGTAAAGAATGTTACTTTTCTGACGGCTACTGGGTTCGGCTTCCGCCTCTACAGCGCGGAGTAAGAACTTATAAAAATCACGGTACTTTCTGATCGTCCGGGGCAAAGGCTTCCGCCTCCAGCAATGCCCCAAAGTAGACTGACTTCGCTGCGTCTCCGACCAATATTTATACGATTTCTCTTAGGGGGACTTGGAGTAGGGGGCTTTTATAATTTATTTCCAAAATAACACTCACACGAATATGCAAACTAGCTCCTTAGAACGTCCTCATTTCCAATGTCTCAATGACTCCTTTTTATCCAAAATCCGATCGCTGGATCCTTATATAATGAGCTCCGTAATTTCCTTCATTGTTCCTTAATTTCGGCGGGATTTGGTCGCTTCTCGCGTCTCTCGCTGCCATTGGTCGTTTCAAATCTACCCCCTGATTTCATTTTAATTCTGGCAAAAATCACAGAATTATCCAATTTAAATTTTGACGATACTTCTGAGAGGCTGGGATGGTCCCCTATACGATGGTATAATTCCTGTTTCTGTATTTTAATTACTGCTCCAATTCCTCTCAAATGGGCGGGGTTTATTTGGTGGGTGATCGTTGAAATTTTCGCATTTACCCGCTTAGTTGAATGACCTTCGCGCGTAGTCTGAGCGCATTTGGTATCCAGATGTTGAGTTTTCTCTCCTACCGTCTTTGTCTGCGCTGGGTGAAAGCTACTTCAAGTCACGTACGAACCTCTCTTTTGTCATGCCTGTTCCACAAGCAACTTCTATTCTCACACCGGCTTTGAGACATGAATAAAATCTTGTTGGAATAAATATGTAGACTTTATGCAATCAGAGATGCATAAAGGTCACAGTATGGAGATTTCATATTCTCAGGACAAAATGGTAAATCATTATGATCATCATGTAACTCTTTAGGGTACTCAAGATTTACCTCTAAAATATATCCTTTATCATCGTTATCAATAAGAGTGTCGACATGTAAGACATCAATTTCAGGTTGTGTCAGCCAGCGAAAATCTTTCAGTGGTAGATATTGACTCATAGCCCAACCATATTGGTTATTTGCATCGAGGTAGACAATATACTTTGACTCTTCACATGGGTTGTAGCTAGGCATGTATTTATTATTCGCTTTAGAGTACCGTCCACTACATTGGCTTAATCCACCTCGAATAGATGATTTTATAAAATTAATCATGTCTATATCAGTCATTAATTCTAAATTTACTTTTGTTTTTTTCAACATTGAACTGAAACTTAACCCAGGAGCAGTAAAATACTGACAAGGATCAAGGTCATAAATTTTCATACAAACATTCCGAAAATTTTCAAAAACATCTGCTAATAATAACACATCTGTCTTCAAATATATGTCTGAAAATTCACCTAAAGTTTGAATGTGGAAATGTGTCCATACACGTTGTGCATGTAAATATTCCTGATCACTGATATGACTTGTGTTTAAGGAACTATAAAATGCATCTTTCGGTGGTAAAGAACACTCCTCAAGACGTTCCACACAGTTAATATATTCATAAGGGAATATACCCTTTTGACGAATCAAATTAAAATCATCTTCTTTAGGAAAGACACGTTTAATTTCATGAAACTGATCTGATTTTAAATTACTAGCCAGCTTATCAAGACTACTCGGCATAAAGCGGAATGAATCTAAAAATCGCAGTTTAATGGTTTTTTTTATTGCTAGATTTGATGTATTTTGTGAACGATATGTATTGTTCCTTATTATTTGCAATCACATCAATTTTCACATCTGAAGCTCCAAATTCTTTAACGATAAAGTGGTTATCGTATTTGCTACCGTTGTGTAGAATGACCGGAATGAATTTACTTACTCTATAATTTAAATTACATTCTTGGTGAGCAGCACCACGATATTTTCCTGTTAAATGATCATGATCGCGAACCCTGTCTGTATATAAACATTCACCACATATAAAACAATTAGTTTCAGTTTCAAAATTCATTTGCTCTGAGGGAGTTAGCGGCTCCATTGGAATGATCGTATTTAAAATAGAGGATATACGAATGGCATCTTTCTCAAGCCTTTCCATAAAAACTTTAGGTGCATCAGATCCTCTATAGAGCTCAAACTTATTTAAAGAGTCATCATAACTACATTTAACATAATATGCAAAGCTAAAAGGTTCATGAATGTGAGTAGTGTTAGTGTAAGGTTGGGCTGGATTCGATGAACATGTATTAAATGGTTTTAGCAAAGCCTAGAAGTCAGCATATATAACAAATGGTACTCGAAGCTGTTTCTCATAATCCTTAAATTTTAGAATGTTATTTTTAGGAGTCGGTAATACCGTACACACATGATTACACCCCCATTTTTGATGTTGAGTTAGTTGATCCTCTTTTCTGAAATATAGCAAACAACCATCACACAACCACTTCTTATGTTCTCTTTTTGATAGCTGACTGCCGACAAGTCTACTTAAATGTTTTATCCAGCAATAGTGAGCATTTTCACCTTCGGTTATGTAAAGTAAATTTACATGAGCATCCTTTTTTTCCTGAGTATAATATAGAGGACCAACTATACTCTTATTTTCAATTCCATAAACATTAATACTTACATTGTCCAGCTCTTCAAAACGTTGAATGTCTTTTATCGCCATAGGAAATTCTATTTCTTTTAAATCTAACACTGAAGAATAGTGAGGATAAGATGACGTTCTATTCTCATTCATCACTGCTGGATGGAGAGCTGAGTTTACAGCCCACGCAAAACATGCGTCATCATTATTCAAAACGTTCACAACAGCTTTCTTTCGTTTAATCCATCCTGGCAAATCAATGTATGATGATGCTCGAAGGGGGTTGTATTTATTCATGTTGGTTTCTAAATAAAGTACTTCAACCAACGCCCAGCCTGACTCCCTTTCCTGGAACTCTTCACTCTTCACAATGATAGCACTTGAAATATTTCGATATATATCACTAATATTAGTTGATTCGCTAACAATTATGTTTTTTGTATTAAAAGATTTGATATCTGTAATTTCACCTTCGCTCCCAGTTTTTACATAGAGTCCAAAAAGTTCAAAATTCATTTTAATTGTTTTATGCTCTAATAAAACATTTTCTACCAAGTCAAACACAGTAGGTTGAACATTTTTTAAAAATGATTCAATACTTTGAGTTTTTTCTTTACTATAAAGTCTATAACTAGCAATTCGACTTTTAAATGCACTGCCAATTTTCTGAATATTTTCAGAATTTCCTTCATGGCATGCGTTATTTTTATGATGAATACTGCGTAAATGTCCATGAATAATTGAAGAAGGTATATCAATATTACATACATTACAATGTGTTATCGAAGGTTCACCATTCTTCTTTCTTTTTGTTGCATGACTATTTTCACAATCTTGAGAACGTTTACGCTTTTGAGCATCACATTCATTTAAAGGTTCCGTGCTAGTTGATGGTTTTACAGATTTCAATTCTTGTTGTTCTCCATGTGGGATTTATATCGCTTTACAGCAGAAAATCCAAGATCACAAACTGAACACGAAAATGGTGCTGAACTGACATGCTTTAAATGTACATGCCGTCCAAGACTATCCTGTCTGTTAAATGTGGTGGCACAATGACTGCACACAAACATTTTAATGTCATGTTTAACATTTGCATGCCGTTGAAGGCTGTCAGGTCTTGAGAACCGTTTCTTACAGTCCCCACACTTGAACATGATGATCACTTTCGAAGTTACCTATAAAAGAAAGAAATCATAAATGTTAATAAATGATAAACAAAAGTACAATTTAAATAGTCTAATTATATTCCAGTCAATGGTTATAGCAGGGTATTTAAATCGATCATCTGTGAACTCCTAGCAAGTCTAACTTCATGTAGTTCTGAGGGTTACTACATACCACTGTTACTGACACTTAGCGGTGAACATTGGAACTTGATAGAGTGGTAGAAACCAGCGGTCACCAGTTAAGTGAGCTAAGTGTGACGTCATAGCCAGTCTTAAAGCAAGTCTAAACCTGTAGAACATGTCACGTAATAGAAACCAGCGATCGCTAGTTAAGTGAGCTAAGTGTGACGTCATAGCCAGTCTTAAAACAAGTCTAAACTTGTAGAACATGTCACATATTGGAAACCAGCAGCCACCAGTTAAGTGAGCTAAGTGTGACGTTATAGTCAGTCATAAAGCAAGTTTAAACTTGTAAAACATGTCACGTGACAAGGTTAAGTTAGGTAAAGTTAGGTTATGTTAAGTGAACTGAGGTTAAGTCTTTAAATATTCCCTCTGTCACTGACACCTAGCAATGAACATTCGGACTTAATAGAGCGGTAATCAAAATCTAACCTACAAATTTAGCTTTACACATCATGGTCAAGTAGTTCCAACTTTTGACTGCCAAATATACCATTTTCACTGACATGTAGTGGTGAATATTGGAAAATATCACTCTAGTTGTTTAAAGTTATTAGAGGGGCACTTACCTTTTTATAATTGATCAACTGCTGCCACTGAATGAACAGATTGTAGGATTCTGGTAACCTACAGGTACCCAATTATCTGTAAACAAATTAATCAATCAATCAATCAATAAATACATTCCAATCAATAACATCATCATCAATTAGTAATATACTACAATCCATTAATAATAAGTACTTACCTTGCAAAATAATGTAATGATTTTCTACCAAAACGGCATTTTTACAACTCTTGAGCAGTAATAGAGCACTGTTCACTCAAAGCGAGTAATAAAGACTGACAGTAGGGAAATATATGACACCCCTCTTATATAAACTCTCATCGCTCGTGTCAGCAGTTTTTTGCAGATCATTGCAATTCCTTTCCCAATACAGCTGAGAGTCTAAAGTACACTAGGAACACCTGTGTGGTATCCAATGACTGCTGACTTTGCATGATCATCACCCATTGTCTTGATCAACACCTAAGGTTTCAAATTACTGCAACGTCAGTCATAGCAACACCAGTGTGCGCTCTCTGCAATGTCAGCAACATGACACCGGAAGGAACACCTGTGTAATATTCAATAACTGTTAACTTTACATGATCATCACCCATTGTCTTAATGAACACTTGCGGTTTTAAATTACTGCAGCGTTAGTAATAGCAACAGATCTGTGCGCTCTCTGCCATGTCTGTAATATGACACAGGAAATATAACAAGACGTCTTACTGCACATACCATCTCCTCAGTTTTAACATCTTAAGAACATGTATTATTCTCTTTCAACTACAAATGACTCGTTAGAACACATCCATCCACCAAGTTAGATCCCTTGTATGTTCACATGTATTTCGTCACTTTCCTTTCATATCGTTATCCCATTATAGTAGTCGAGGATTAGTGAACAACGTCAGTTCAACACACACAAATGTAGTTAGGCCCTTTGACATAATTTAAATAAATTCATGGGCTAGTCCATAGGGACCAGTCCAAAGGGGCTCATCCACAAGGACTCGTCAACAATGACCCGTCCACAGGGACTCGTCAACAAGGACTCGTCAACAATGACTCGTCAACAATGACTCGTCAATAATGACCCGTCCACAGTGACTCGTCAACATGGACCCGTCAGCCATGACCCGTCCACAGGGACTCGTCAACATGGACCTGCCAACAATGATCTGTCAACAATGACCCGTCAACAATAACCCATTAGGTTGGTTTAGGTTAGGTTACACTACAGCCGCCATATTTTAAAAAGCCCGCCCTCTTACAAAAGCTATGAGTGGGCATGCGTAAAAAACAAAAAAACAAGCATGTTAATTCATAGTGGCTACCCACCGAACACATGCACTTTATGTAGAACAACGTTTCATTCCATATAGGCATTCAAACTCTCACATGTTGCAATTGGAAAGAGAGATTTTCTAAAAAATTACAATTTCACCCCCTAGTAGGGGTAGGTTTTATTTTGGGGTGGAAATATGCTGTCCATTGGAAAGGGGGTATCAGCCCGAGTTCAATGACACCTCATTCGTCAAAATCCGACCATGCGTTCGAGAGATATCGCCATTTTAGTATTCCAGCGGTGGAGCGGTGGCTGTAGAACCGGCCAAAACACACTACTCATGATTATTATCTACACAAAAGGAAATATGTCTTATATGATGTTACTAAATTACATAACAACACCTTATTATAGCAGTAACGTTCTAACAGTAAGTAAAGTTTCAATTTCACTCGTAGCTTGCAACACAGACACAAATCACAATCCGCATGCACCAGCACTCGATTGAACGCCAAGAAAACAGATGGTGGACAGAATATATATAGATATTGGCTTCAACTCGTTAATTTTTATACAACGTTAAGTACGAATGTCACGTTATATGTATATACCTTTGAAATGCACGCACCCCAGCTCACTTACAGTATATATATAATTAATTTTGACGGGTAGGGTTGAGTAGTGTGCTAATAAGATGATTGGGTTTTATTTTTTTGCACTGTCAATCTGTCGTTGCATTTTCTGCACCTCCCATATGACAGCACCTGGTGCGGTCGCATCGTTCGCACCGCCCTAGGGCCGGCCCTGAGAAAGAATGGTATGCTCAGATTAATAGAAAAAATAATTGTACTGTACGTAAACATTAGCAGGTAGACTCACAGCTGTTTGTTTTGAGGAAATCTGTAAAATGACTTGGGATCACTTTGTATTTTGTAATTAAAACACCCATCATAGCCCAAAAGGTACACTTCTATCATGTGCAGCATATAAACTTGCCAGCTGATTGAAGTCGAGTTCGTAGTTGTCTGTGCGAACCGCTAGATAGCACGCAGAATCGGTGTCGCCAGTTTCTCGCGGGAGTTTCCACTATTACGGCCATGTTTTTTACCTACGTCCTCCCAGGGCAGAGTTGAACAGTGGATGTTGAAACTGACGAACACTGCGATCATTCCGTTATTCAAGGCCACTCATTATCTTTGTTAATTTTTGTAGTTAGTTATTGTTACTTTAAGGGGCGGAACAGCTCAGTCATCTTCCTCGATAATTTGTATAGGATTTAATTATTTTTATTGGTTTATTTTGCACTAGATAGTTTGAATTAAATAGATTCCTTTTACTACACCTCAATAAAATAATATTGTTATGAACAGACAGGTGACAATATAATAACATAAATACGGTATATTTTTCTTACTACGGTAATTTTATTACGAACTTGTGAATTATCGTAATTTGTAATTATTCTTAACAAGCTGTACCCGGCATGCGTTGCAATGCCAGTCAAAGAAGGTGTTGGCGTTGAAATTCTGTTTCTTGAAGTGCTTTTGGATACACAACATGTTAACTGCCTCTAAGCTATCATAAAATGGATTTTCTAATTTAGAACCATTCGTGGGAGCGTGCACAACAACTTTCAAAAAGTTTCATCGCTGTCACTCATTTGTTGAATCTAATCGTACGCTACCTATTGTGAAATGGATTTACTAAGTCGAAACCCTTCCCTGGCGTGTACACAATGACTCATCAATGATTCATCGCAATCGGATGAATGGTATATGCACGTATAGGGGTTTTTGTTTAAACGATTCGTGCGCTGTCACTCATTTGTTGAATCTACTCGTGCGCTACCTACTGAGAAATGTATTACTAAGTCGAAGCCCTTCCCTGGCGTGTACACAATAACTCATCAAGGTTTCATCGCAATCGAAGAATGTTATATGAACGCAATAGGGAATTTTGTTGATACGCTTCGCGCGTCGTCACCCATTTGTTGCATGTACTCTTGCGCTACTTATTGTGAAATGGATTTACTAAGTCCCCTTCCCTGGCGGGTACAAAATAACTGATCAATGTTTCATCGCAATCGGATGAATAGTATATGAACGCATACCTGATTTTGTTTAAACGATTCGCACTTCGTCACTCATTTGTTGAATCTACTCGTGCGCTACCTACTGTAAAATGTATTTACTAAGTTAGAAACCGTCACGTAAGTGTCCACAACATCTCACCCAAGTTTCATCGCTATCGTCGTTCATTTGTCGAATCTACTCGTGTGCTACCTACTGTGAAATGTATTTACTAAGCCAGAAACCTTCCTTGGAGTGTCAACCATATTTCACCCAAGTTTCACCGCTAACGGCAGAATGGTATATGACCTTATACGGGACTTTGTTGAAACGCTTCGCGCGTCGTCCCTCATTTGTTGAATCAACTTGTGCGCTGCATATTGTATAGGGGATTTACTAAGCCAGAAATTTTCCATGACGTGTACACAACATCTCACCCAAGTTTCATAGGTACGGACGAATGGTACATGTATGCATTTGGGACTTGGTTGAAACGCTTCGCGTGTCGTCGCTCATTTGTTGATTCTACTCTTGCGCTACATATTGTAATATGGATGTACTCAGCCAGAAACCTTCCCTGGAGTGTACACAACATCTCACCTAAGTTTCATCGCAATCGGATGAATGGTATGTGAACGTATGCGGGACGTTGTCGAAACGCTTCGCGCGTAGTCACTCATTTGTTGAACATAAACGTGCGCTTCGTATTGTAAAATGGATTTACTTAGCCAGAAACCTTTCCTGGAGTGTACACAACAATTCACCAAACATTTATCACTATCAGACGAATGGTATATGACTTTATACGGGACTTTGTTGAAACGCTTCGCGTGTCATCGCTCATTTGTTGAATCTACTGGTGCGCTACCTATTGTAAAATGTATGTACTAAGCCAGAAACCTTCCCTGGAGTGTACACAGCATCTCACCCAAGTTTCATCGCTATCGGATGAATGGTATATGGAATTAAATGGGACTTTGTTGAAACGCTTCGCGCGCCGTTGCTCATTTGTTGATTCTACTCGTGCTCTACCTATTTTTAAAGGGATTTACTAAGCTAGAAACCTTCCCTGGAGTGCACACAAAATCTCAGCCTAGTTTCATCGCTATCGGACGAATGGTATATGGACGCAAACGTAAATTTGTTGAAATGCTTCGCGCGTCGTAGCTCATTTGTTGAATCTAATCGTGCGCTGCCTATTGTAAAGTGGATGTACTAAGCCAGAAAATTTCCCTGCAGTGTACACAACATTTTACGCAAGTTTCATAGCTATCGGACGAATGGTATATGAATGCATACGGGACTTTGTTGAAATACTTCGCGCATCGTCGCTCATTTGTTGAATCTACGCGTGCGCTACCTATTGTAAAATGGATTTACTAAGTCAGAAACCTTCCTTGGAGTGTACTCAACATCTCACCCAAGTTTCATCGCAATCGGACGAATGGTATATGAACGCATAGGAGACATACATACCCACCCACAGACAAACTATCACGTTACATTGATTTTTATATATATAGAAGAAGATAGATAGACAAGCTGTACCCGGCATGCGTTGCAATGCCAATCAAAGAAAGTGTTGGCGTTGAAATTCTGTTTCTTGAAGTGCTTTTGGATACACAATATGGTGACTGCCTCAAAGCTATCATAAAATGGATTTTCTAATTTAGAACCATTCGTGGGAGCGTGCACAACAACTTTCAAAAAGTTTCATCGCTGTCACTCATTTGTTGAATCTAATCGTACGCTACCTATTGTGAAATGGATTTACTAAGTCGAAACCCTTCCCTGGCGTGTACACAATGACTCATCAATGATTCATCGCAATCGGATGAATGGTATATGCACGTATAGGGGTTTTTGTTTAAACGATTCGTGCGCTGTCACTCATTTGTTGAATCTACTCGTGCGCTACCTACTGAGAAATGTATTACTAAGTCGAAGCCCTTCCCTGGCGTGTACACAATAACTCATCAAGGTTTCATCGCAATCGAAGAATGTTATATGAACGCAATAGAGAATTTTGTTGAAACGCTTCGCGCGTCGTCACCCATTTGTTGCATCTACTCTTGCGCTACTTATTGTGAAATGGATTTACTAAGTCCCCTTCCCTGGCGGGTACAAAATAACTGATCAATGTTTCATCGCAATCGGATGAATAGTATATGAACGCATACCTGATTTTGTTTAAACGATTCGCACTCCGTCACTCATTTGTTGAATCTACTCGTGCGCTACCTACTGTAAAATGTATTTACTAAGTTAGAAACCGTCACGTAAGTGTCCACAACATCTCACCCAAGTTTCATCGCTATCGTCGTTCATTTGTCGAATCTACTCGTGTGCTACCTACTGTGAAATGTATTTACTAAGCCAGAAACCTTCCTTGGAGTGTCAACCATATTTCACCCAAGTTTCACCGCTAACGGCAGAATGGTATATGACCTTATACGGGACTTTGTTGAAACGCTTCGCGCGTCGTCCCTCATTTGTTGAATCAACTTGTGCGCTGCAAATTGTATAGGGGATTTACTAAGCCAGAAATTTTCCATGACGTGTACACAACATCTCACCCAAGTTTCATAGGTACGGACGAATGGTACATGTATGCATACGGGACTTGGTTGAAACGCTTCGCGTGTCGTCGCTCATTTGTTGATTCTACTCTTGCGCTACATATTGTAATATGGATGTACTCAGCCAGAAACCTTCCCTGGAGTGTACACAACATCTCACCTAAGTTTCATCGCAATCGGATGAATGATATGTGAACGTATACGGGACGTTGTCGAAACGCTTCGCGCGTAGTCACTCATTTGTTGAACATAAACGTGCGCTTCGTATTTTAAAATGAATTTACTTAGCCAGAAACCTTTCCTGGAGTGTACACAACAATTCACCAAACATTTATCACTATCAGACGAATGGTATATGACTTTATACGGGACTTTGTTGAAACGCTTCGCGTGTCATCGCTCATTTGTTGAATCTACTGGTGCGCTACCTATTGTAAAATGTATGTACTAAGCCAGAAACCTTCCCTGGAGTGTACACAGCATCTCACCCAAGTTTCATCGCTATCGGATGAATGGTATATGGAATTAAATGGGACTTTGTTGAAACGCTTCGCGCGCCGTTGCTCATTTGTTGATTCTACTCGTGCTCTACCTATTTTTAAAGGGATTTACTAAGCTAGAAACCTTCCCTGGAGTGCACACAAAATCTCAGCCTAGTTTCATCGCTATCGGACGAATGGTATATGAACGCAAACGTAAATTTGTTGAAATGCTTCGCGCGTCGTAGCTCATTTGTTGAATCTAATCGTGCGCTGCCTATTGTAAAGTGGATGTACTAAGCCAGAAAATTTCCCTGCAGTGTACACAACATTTTACGCAAGTTTCATAGCTATCGGACGAATGGTATATGAATGCATACGGGACTTTGTTGAAATGCTTCGCGCATCGTCGCTCATTTGTTGAATCTACGCGTGCGCTACCTATTGTAAAATGGATTTACTAAGTCAGAAACCTTCCTTGGAGTGTACTCAACATCTCACCCAAGTTTCATCGCAATCGGACGAATGGTATATGAACACATACGGGACTTTGTTGAAATGCTTCGCGCATCGTCGCTCATTTGTTGAATCTACGCGTGCGCTACCTATTGTAAAATGGATTTACTAAGTCAGAAACCTTCCTTGGAGTGTACTCAACATCTCACCCAAGTTTCATTGCTATCGGACGTATGGTATATGAACACATACGGGACTTGTTTGAAACGCTTCGCGCATCGTCACTCATTTGTTGAATCTACGCGTGCGCTACCTATTGTAAAATGGATTTACTAAGTCAGAAACCTTCCTTGGAGTGCACTCAACATCTCAGCCAAGTTTCATCACAATCGGATGAATGGTATATGAACGCATAGGAGACATACACACCCACAGACAAACTATCACGTAACATTGATTTTTATATATATAGATTATATTATATTAATTATATACGGTATTTTATTTACTTATTTATTTATGTACGGTATGCATTAATTTGGCTGGCCCCGTGGTGTTGGGGTAGCGCGCTTGATCCGGAGGCTCTGGGTTCGATTTCCGGTTCCGTCAGGGATTTTCGAAACTGACGTGAGGGCTGGAACGGGGAGCACTCAGCCACGTGAGGACAATCAAGTAGCTGTCTGACAGTGAGGCATTGTCCCGGTCACGAAAACCAAGATTAACGACCGAGGGGGCCCGATGCGCTGACCACGCGGCACCCCAATATCTCCAGGCCAAATGACTGGGCAGCGGTCGCTTGGTAGGCATAGACTCTTCATGGGCTGTAGTGCCAGGGGTTATTATTATTATATAAGTTAGTATTATATTGTTTATGTAGTCTATTGAGCCTCCGTGGCTTAGGCGGCAGCACGCCGGCCTCTCACCGCTGGGTCCGTGGTTCAAATCCCGGTCACTCCATGTGAGATCTGTGCTGGACAAAACGGTGGCAGACAGGTTTTTCTCCGGGTACTCCGGTTTTCCCTGTCACAATTTCATTCCAGCAACACTCTCCACTATCATTTCATTTTATCTGTCATTCATTTAATCATTGCCCCAGGGGAGTGCGACAGGCTTCGGCAGCCGGCACAGTTCATATCCACGCCGCTAGATGGGGGCTTCATTCATTCCATTCCTGACCCGTTCGGTTGACTGGAAGCAGGCTGTAGATTTTCATTTGTTTATGTAGTCTATTAATTTATTTATTTATTGCCACGTCATGCTTCTGGGACTAGCTTTCCCTGTTCGTTTTTTTTTATTGCCACAGAGAGCCAGTCATCAACACTCCATTACACGCACCGGCTGCACTTTCAGTAAAATAGATCACGGCGTCGGCGGGGAACCCCTCCGTAGGCGTGTAACAATGTCACTGTAGATACAAGTACCGGTACATGAGATAGGTGTTATGCTTTTTCTTGATTATACTCTGATAGCACAATGAGTAGGATCAACTTTAAACAATAACACTGGTCAACTTTTCCGGGGGAGATAAGACAAGCAAACCTTCTAAAAGCTAACGTAGTAAGCAGTTTGTGCAAGGTGAGGGAATCCCCGCCATGCGTGTAACCACGTTATAACTAAAGCTCTGCGCCATGAGGAGTGCGTACAGCGGATAAGCTGCGGATAATGTTTGGAGTAAATTTTGCGGATAGTTGTTAGAATATAATCCGAACTTGTTGAATATCATTCTAGGACCCGGATGTTTATGACATATCATATCGTATTTTCCGTTACGGTATGTTTTTTCATGACAAATGTAAGAGGATGATTTACGCTGGTTGGTTGATTCCTTAGTTTAGGGGCTGCAACAACGCGGTTATGTAGCCCCGTGTACTTTGGGTGAGTGGTAGAATCTGTCTGAAAACCGGTGTTAATTGTGATGGCTGTATTAGTGTGTGTTATCTGTTTTAATTCAAGTAAGGGCTGAAGACGATAATTTCAAGTAGTTTCTACTTTTGCTAACAAATTCTACCGACCACGAAACCTAGCTTGCAGACTTGGCTACTAGATAGCATCGCAGTCAGCACCTGGCGGCGAACGTTGGAACTAATAGAGCGTTATCAATTCTAACCTACAAATTTTGGTTTCACACAAGTGTAGTTAGTGGAAGGTTCTTTTGCATGTCATAAATCTATTACATGGGACCGCAGGCTTTACTTACCCTCCGAAGTAAGGCATACTGAGGGATTTTAACGCTCTTAAAAAACATCCGACGACTTCGGCCGGGTTTGAACCCGCGATCTTAGGCATAAAAGCTCAGCATGCTACCAACTACGCCACCGAAGCTGCCTATGATTTACGCTAATCTCATTCAAATTATGTCATTAAGCACAATTAACGCTCTGAACTGCAAAGGGTTGCAATTCTGGCTGTAGCCTATAGGCTAACATTCATTTTAAACATAGCCTAGAGGAGCGATTTTCTCCTCAGATGTCTAAAGGTGTTGCTTTAATGTCTTATCTAATTAAAAATATTTTTGCAACGTCAGTAGATTCGGATAACAAATGTGTGGATGCGGATAACAGCCGTGCGGATAGGGATAACGTTTTTTTTAAATCCGCGCAGAGCTCTCAACATAACTTATGCGCGTGTAATGGAGTGTTAATTGTAATGCAATGTAGCCAGTGCCGGATTAAGACTCACAGTGGCCCTAGGCAATTGTTAATTTGAGGCCCCTTTTCGCCTTTTTTTTTTTCAACCCCTCTGCCCCTTCCCCTTTCATAAAAAAAGTCAATCATAACTTTGAAAGAGATTTTATTTACAAATTTACAATGAATGATGAATACAATACATATACAAATACATATTGTTACGGCTGTGAGTTTGTTTCATCGCTCGCCGCATGAGTCACAACTGCCCCAGGGCTGGGCCTTCGAGCATACAATAGGATAGAGAGGCCTTGGCCAGCGGAACATGGGGCCAGAATAAGATCAGCTGATGTTGGTATAAAATGGCGCCTATGCCCAAGTTGTCAGCGCGAGCGTAAAGATTATACTTAATAATTATCGATATACGAGCCCATTTTTGCAGTATAATATATTACAAATATGTAAAATACGCATTTTCCCTTATGTAAGAGACTGAATGTGAAGTTATATAACGAAAATGGTTATATCTTGCGCTGCTTACAATTGCAGTCAGAGGTTTGAAAAAGGGAACAGGCTATCTTTTCACGGGTAAGAATTAAAATATATGACCTAAAATACACAGACTTGATTACATACATTTCCCCAATATAGCTGGCATCCAGCGGCGTAGCCGTGCTCGTTAAATCATGCAGCACGCTCGGATATCGCAGGTCGAATCCCGGCGCTGACTGCTGCTATCCCGAGAGTGGTTTATCCCCCAGGATTTTCCACACTCCCCCCAGGCAAATGCCGGGATAGCACCTTAGTTCAAGTCCCGAGGCACCCACCTCATCCCTGTCCCTAATAAAGTTACACACTACTACAATCATCACATCAATACAGGTTATCAGACAAGTTCAACCCACACCCAACTACACGGTGCTGATGACCAAGATGTCACAAGCCCATTAAATGAATTAACAACCACCAATGCAGCTATACACACTACTGCAGTCATCACAGAAATTTAAGTTATCAGACAAGTTCAACACATAGGCCTACTCAAGTACACAGGGCTGATGACCCGGAAGTCCCTAGCCACCAAAAATGAATTTACTAAATAGGGAAGGGGATAACATTAGGATATTTGTAAGATTTATTGCTGTAGGTGATAAATATTTGGAGTGGGGATATAATTGGTTTTCTTTTAAGATGCAGTGCTGGATATCACTTTGTACGCATAATTAAATGTATTCGCTTATTTCAGCTTCCCTTCAGACCCTGAATTGCTTAATATATGGACCATAAATATGAATTTTAATTGATGATTATCGGCAAACTTTCTTGATTTATAAAGGAAAACCAGCATAATAGAAGCATAGGGCCTACATGTTACTAAAAAAGTAAGCTAGTACTAGAATGCTTTGTAGAGTTTATTATTTTAGATATGTAAAAATATTACAAATATAACCAAGTCAGACAATTATTACGGATAAGAATTATACGTAAACGTATTTTATTCACCATTTTATAATTTCCTAACCATGTAGGCCCTACACAAGTCACCTATGCATTCCAACACTGATATGTCAACACACCAAAATATCGCATATAACGATTATACTTCACACTTTTCATACAAAAAAGAACAGCAATATTCAGAAGGAATTGTAGTTATCGCCACCTTCAACAAAAATAGTCTGTTAATCACAAGGAATACGCTTGAATCGGGATTTTAAGTCACTTCATAATGCTATTCTTATGGGAGACATGTTTGTTTTGCCCAACATCAGCTGATCTTATTTTGGCCCCACGGTCAGCCGGTAGAAGCATAGCTGGCGCCCTCTCTATCCTATTGTATGCTCGAAGGGCTGGGCTGCTCTCCCCCAGTGTATTGCGTGCGCCTTATGCAACAGGACTACTATGACAAAGGGATGGTCCAGAATATTCGTGACTGAGCCAGCGATGGAAGCCTCGAGAAGCCGTGAACCCTGGATGGGTCTAGAAGCATTTATTGAGTCACCGGCCTGCTATATAAGAGCGACCCGTCAAGCAGTTGTTGTTGTGTTTTTATGAGCTAGTGCGAGTGTTTATCCTGAGTGGCAGAAGTGTGGTGACTTGCGAAACCCCTAGTGAAACTGATTCTCTTGACAGCGAGGAAGTGAGAAGCCTACAGAGGAACCGTGTCTTGAACAAGTGTGTTTTTTCCAGTGCGACAGAAGTGATTGTGGTGCATTGTGAAACAGTGTGTAGTACGGTGACAGGCTGAGTGCAGATATTTCCAGCCAACGCACGGGGCTACCTCATTACGAGGGATTAACTTCTGCGACTTACTGACAAGTGAAAGGGGAAGTTTTCTCGCCGTGAGGAAACTGGAGTAAGGTAATAATTGCTTGTATTTACTGATGAGTGCTGTATCTTTCTGGCTGCAATAAAGTTAATTATTTCATTTAAAGGAACAATCTGTGTTGTGCTTCAACCCACCGTAATCCAGTTAACAAAAAGTGCCACTAGGGGGGTGGCACGTAACAATATGTACATTTTCAGAAGAATTTTTTTGCATTTTGTTTCGCAGAAAGTTTCAATAACATTATCGAAGTTGATTTTCCTTAAAATGTCTGATTCTGATTCTGAGTCTGATTCTGATAGAAGTCAAAATTGAATCCCACAAAATTAACATGAACCCGAATTCGAATTTCTGCATTCTGTTTGCGATGCACCCCGCTTCATTCCGAGTGTCATTATTTTCCAACTCGTCATCTTCAATGCTTTCTAAAGCCTCGACATTATTATGTAACGAACCAAAAACCGCGTTCGTTGCATTAGCACGTGCTTCCCAGCGCGTATCTGCAATGATTTCAAAGTTTTAACGTTTTTAATATCATTTTTCAACACGCCGCAAATGTGAGGGTTTGCAGAAAAGAAGTTATACAATGATTGCATTATCGAAAAAAAATCAAACAGCAGATTGTCCAACTAAATCGAGGAAATGTGTTCCTCAAGGATCATAAATCGCATATTTATTCAGTTCTAATATTTTGGCTTGCAGACCCTGATACTTACCAGACATGTTTGATGCGTTGTCATAGGACTGTCCTCTACAACCTTGAATTTCCAAATCGCAATCTTCAGTGACGAAGTTCACAGTTTGAGTTTTAAAACTTTCGCCAGTATGACCTTATTATTTTATTATTATTATTTATTTGACTCCCCCCCCCCCCCCCCAAAAAAAATATGTTTTTATTTTATTTTTAGGTGGGATTTTTAATTTTTTTTTTTTGGGGGGGGGGCTTTTGAGCCGGGGGCCCCAGGCAATTGCCTATTGTGCCTTATGGTTAATCCAGCACTGAATGTAGCCTATACCAAATTAAAATTTAAAAAAAATCTCTAACGCTAAAACCCACGAAGGTATAGCCTACTGCCAGACACCATTTCACAAAATGTCCTACAGGTGGCGCTGTACAATGATATTGTTTTCTAATACAATAGTATAAATGTACGATATTCCAAGTCAGTCAGTTAGTGACGTTCTGAGGCGGATCAGAGCAAGCGAACACGAATGGGGAACCTACACCTTCGACAGCAGCAAAATAGTGAATTTTTATCATTTGTTTTCTCTGCAATAGAAACTGTTTGGAGTTATCACTTAACACAGTCTAAATACAATACAATTAGAACACATAACAGTCATTAAATGTTTAAACAAGAAGTTCCGTGACGAACTAAAGAGCCTACTTTTCATGCCAATGATTATTCTACAGTATATGACCCTATCTAGAATAATGACGACATTAAGTTGCTAATATCGAATTTTCTAATTAGTTCGAAATACTGTATACCTGGCATAATGTAGCCTAATAGAGCACCACAGTTGGCAGCCCTGATGACTGAATATATTCTTAGTTCCATCTCTTAAGGTACAGAATACAAAATTTCGTTGAAGTCCAATGAATGTCATGGACGTTACATGCAGTTAAACATTGGATCTAACAGCGCGCGTAAAATCATGTTGGCAACAATGTTATGCATGTATTGGTCAGAAATAATCTGAAATAATATGATCAAGTGTTGTGCCAATTTTGAATGAAATCCATTAGTTAGTATAGAAGTTACATGCATTTAAAAATTGGACCTATCAGCAGGCTTAGAATCATGTTGGCAGCACTGACGTATATTAGTTACTCCAAATTCATCTAGAATGCCCGGTACTATACGTGTGCAAAGTTTAGAGCGATTGGCTTGCACACTATCTGATATATTGATATTAGGGTAACAAAAATATGGACAGCACATATTAACAGTTGGCAGCCCTGGTTGCTCTTAAGAATAGGCATAGTCATAAATGTTATGGTACACATAGCGCATACGAAATTTGGTTGAAATCCAAATGATAGTATGGAAGTTACATGTATTTAAAGTTGAACTTGTCAGCAGGCTTAGAATCATGTTGGTAGCACTGACGTATATAAGTTACTCCAAATTAATATATAATGTCAGGTACTATACGTGTGCATAATTTAAAGCTGTCGGCTCGCATACTTTCTGATATATTGGTATTTGGATAAAATAAATTAGGAGCATTTATTAACAGTTGGCAGCCCTGGTGGGTCATAAGAATATGCTCAGTCATATCTGGTTATGTACACATACAACATACGAAATTTGGTTGAATTCCATTTGATAGTGTAGAAGTTATATGCATTTAAAAATTGGACCTATCAGCAGGCTTATAATCATTTTGGCAACTGCCATGTATGGCCTCCTGGAAATTAAACTGCAATATTATTATCTATACGTGTGCCAATTTTGAAACAGCTCCCATTCATACCTTCCACGATATCCAACATGGAGCTCAAATTTCAATTGTGATTTTTTAGCAGTTGGTAGCACTGACATCATTTTCAAATATGGCCGTGAGATATTCAGGTATAGATCTTTACTCCTACCAAATTTTGTTTCGATTGCTCCAGACGTTTAGGAGTTGATAGGGGGGGGGGGGACACACACACAGCCAGACAGACAGAAGGACAGACAGACAGACAGACAGACAGACACACATTTGCCCGATCTCATAAGTCTACTTTTTCCTCATTTTTGCAAAATGTGAAAATTAGGCTAAAAATTACATCATGGATGCACACAAAATGACGACTGCATATTGTACACGAGAATGGGGTTTTCCTAGTAACTCTTGGAAGTATTGTTAAATTTTAATTATTGTTTTTTTAATGTGGTTCTAGATGTCATGGCAACAAAATTTACTAGAATAATTGACATATTTCAAGGAGAAATATTATTTTGAGATCTTTTAAATAATGAGTCTAAAAATCTCTACAATTTACATAGGTAGTAAATCATTTATATTTAGTGAACCAGGCCTATATTGTTTAGGGTAACCATTCTGTACCAAACCCAAAACAACTGTGAACATGGGCTCGTCCAGTGGCGTGCGTCCTGCCGAGCGCTGTTGCCACGGAGATTCAAGCGAGAGAATACACGCCTCTACGCTCGCAGTATACAGTACTCACAACCTTCTTCCTGAGCACAAGGCGCTCCGAATTTAAGTGCATGTACGAGATGGAGAGTCTAATCGTAGGAATATCCATGCTGTCAACGAAGTTCGCGCATTCTTACAAAATTTCGATATGATGCAGATAGCCTATAGATATAAAAAGTTGTCACACAAAAGTTATTCGGAACGCAGTATTCAGTCCATGTGAGGCTGTGCATTATTATTATTATTTTACATGACGTAAATTATACCGCATATGTCATTCTGAGTAACATTGATTGTGGTCTCTTTATACCGGTAACGTAAAATAGAAATAAAAACAAACAAAATAATTCAATGGAATAAGTTTTCGTTTATCAGGGACCGCCATGAGGTGTAGTGGCTAGCATACTCAGCTGTCACCCATCAGGTCGGCATTCGATTCCAGACACAGTCAAGAAATTTAGTTCTGGCCTGAGGGTTAGTACGGGTTACACTATGCATCGCAAGGTAAAACTGAGGTGGATTTACTAGGCTCAATTACAAATACATACACACGTATACACATATACACTAACGGTATATAGGATATATACCAGGATCGTGCAAATCGAATATTGTTCCACGAAAGACACACTTGTCAAAGACGTCTAAATTTGTTACACGTTTTTGAACTATGAGATGTTTTTCCCGGTGATCTAAACATGGACACATTCCCTATTTCAACATTATTTCTACCCTCCGAAAGAATAAGGACATGGTATGCACACTTACACCGCAAGCTTGAGCCGCTTGAGCCGTCAGCTCCCGACTCGGAGAGAAATTACAGTGTTATCACTTATCACGTACCGGTACCGCTGTATTCGAAAGTTTCTTGAAAAAACTGTAGGCTACACGCTGAAAATTATATTTCTCGCCTAACTGTGTAAAACTTTATACGAGTACTAGCCCTGTCACCTGCTCGAGTACCACTCGGCTTGCTAAGGGATATTGATAGCAGTGTAAAACTTCAACTCACAGTACGTTTTATGATGATGATGATGATGATGATGATGATGATGATGATGATAATTGTTGTTTTAAGAGGCCTAACATCTAGGTTATCGGCCCCTGATGATCTGGGTGATAGCGAAAATGATAATGAAATTGAAACCAGAACAAAATTATCTGGAGAAGTTGTGTATCACCATAGCCGCCAACAAGTCTCATGGGGAGACAATGTTCACGAGGTTCGTGCTGCCGTAGTTACATCTCATTTGGAGAAGTTTTTTGATATCACATTGGAGTGCGAATCGTATATCAAAGTATTCTAGATACCTACAACACTTTTGTAAGTATTATTCCTAATATTTGTGAACCTTACCGTAAGTTACGTGAAGTGGAAAATACACAACCTAAAACTCGGTTCTGATCAACCCAACATGGCCGCCACCTCTGTTGATAGAGGTCGGCGTCTCTTAACGAACACAACGAATGATAAAACTTCTGACGTATCAACCCACCAAGTACCAAACCAACCAATGAATTATTATAATACTGTAGATAACCCTGATTTTAACAACAGTACATCTGGCACCCAAATGACAACTACAATAACTACCGGCACCAAAGAAACAAATCCAAGGTCAAGCTATTCTGCTATAGCTCAATCTCTCCCCTCCAAAGAACAAGCTATCGTAATTGAATCCCAAGATGGAATCAGTATCAAATATTATGTGCTAGCTGTAGGAAAACTCACTAGCCCTAGCAACATTCGTTTTGTTTCACGAATATCGAATGGACGAATATGCATTTTTCTTTCTAGCAAGAAAGTTGTTGAAGAGTTAATATTAGCAAACCCCAAGATCTTAATAAACAATGTATCTTTGGAAATACGACCACTCTTAACAAAAAACAAGCGTATTATATTATCAAACGTTTGTCCTGTAATACCCAACTATGTAATTGAAGAGGAATTGTTAAACATTGGTTCGAAAATCATGTCTAAAATTACCCCTATCAGAGCAGGCTTATCCATCCCAGGTTTTTCTCATATTTTGAGCTTTCGAAGACAAATGTACATCCAAAATGAAGACTTCGATAAACTCCCTGCATCTCTCCAAATTGAATACGATGGCACTAACTACTGGATTTACCTATCATCTGACTCACCCACCTGCTTTATTTGTAAAACTGAGGGACATTTGGCCAAAGACTGTCCTACTAACAACTCAGTTCCAAATGATCAACCAACCTCTCAGCATGATATTCATGAAATTGACAAACCTAACCTCTCCAAATTTCCTAAACTACAAGAGAAATCACAAACAACAGAGATAAACCCCAAAAATGCAACCAGTACTTCCGACCTTCCTCCAACAAATTCACATGATGAAACTTCATCAGCTATCCTAAACTTAACTCAAAACCAAGATTGTAATGGTTTTTCTCTCTCCGAAATTCCAATAGAAAGAACAGTGCCTGGACATAGTGAAACATGTCCTGCCTCAACAACTGGACATTTCCCTGGTTTTAAAAGACCAATGTCACACGCCAGCAGTGAAATAACTGACAAAATATTTCTATTAGCAACAGACCCAAAATCGACTCTTCTGAACAAATTGAGAATCACAAGGTAAATCACACTTCTAAGAAACCCAAGAAAGAACCACAAAAACCAACAATCAGCGATATGCTCCTTCCTCTGAAACAGGTTTTGGAAGCTGATCCATCACTAGCTCCTCTCAGTTACATACAACTCCAATCTTTTCTCGAAAATTCCCAAGGTGTCAAGGACGTGGTGGCAATTGCTTTCAATTACACCCAAGACATAGAAGGACTCGCTAAAGCCCTACAGAAACTATACCCCTACTACACCGATAAAAACATTAAAAACAGAAGCTCTCGGATAGTGAAGAAATTACTGAAGTTCGTCAACCTAAGCGAAGACCAAGTGGATAACAATGTTTCTCTAGACTATTCTAGCGATGACTAATCTCTCCCTCTATAATAATGGAAATGGATCTTTTGCTATTCCTTATCATACTTATGGCAACAACACTACTCCAATGGAATATCAACAGCTATCGATCCCAGTTAAAATTCCTACAACTCCTAATAAATAAACACCAACCACCCATTATCTGTCTCCAAGAGACCAACTTTCGGAACGATTTTGCTGCTAATCTAAGACTTTACAATGTATATCATAAAAACAGAACTAATGCAAGTCATGCAAGTGGAGGAGTAGCTACCTATGTCAAAAACAATATATACCTTAAAGAAATGTTTTAAACTCCAATTTGGAAGCTGTAGCCGTCTCAGTGCATCTTCCTCCCTCTCTGTGTATCTGCAATATTTATATACCAAACAGTTATCTATTTCACGGAGATGATCTACGAAATCTTATCCGTCAGCTACCTTAACCATTCATTCTAGTAGGCGACTTCAACAGTCATAACACGTTATGGGGCAGTCATCACTCCGATGCAAGAGGGAAGGAGATAGAAAAGATACTAGATGAATTTGACCTAATTCTAATGAATTCAACTGCTCCAACTCGTTTCGATATTGCTCATGGAACCTATAGCAGCATAGATCTAACTATCTGCACTCCGGAGATAGCAACTGGTTTTGACTGGTCTGTCTATTCGACGCTCCAAGGAAATAGTGACCACTTCCCCATACTGATCAATAACGACAACGCTTCAATCAACGCCCCGATACCCCAAACCCTTAAATGGAACTTAAATAAAGCAAATTGGGCGCAGTTCAATCATATAGTCAACAACCATTTAATTGGCCTAACCCATCCACATGACTTCCCTTCCAAACACATCAATGATATTGTTCAAGATTTTACAGAAGCAATAGTTAAATCTGCAAACCTTCGTGTTCCGAAAATAAAGATAAACCCGTGTAAGAAGACAGTACCTTGGTGGAACGACGCATGCAAGGAAGCTCTAAAGAATAAAAACCATGCTTTCTATGTCTTTAAGAGAAAACCAACTCCTGAAAATAAAGCCCAATTTCAGAAATGTAGAGCAATCGCCCGAAAAGAAATTAAAGATAGCAAAAAGAACTCGTGGCTGACATTTGTTTCCTCACTAAATTCTCAAACTCCACAAAAAGAAGTATGGAATAAACTCAAACGTGTAAATGGTAAATATAACCAGTTCCACATTACTTCTCTCAGAAACCCGAATGATGGATCCTTCATAACCAACCCTCAAAACATTGCTGATAAATTAGCTGACACATTCTCCGAGATTTCTAGTGACCACAATTATGACCAACATTTTCTCCATATAAAGAAAACCAGCGAACCTCTTGATCTAAAAAGAACCTCCTCCGACTCCAATTCTAATTGAAATGAACCTTTTCAATTACAGGACATGATTATTGAACTTGACAAATGTGGCAAATCCAGCCCTGGCCCAGATACGGTCCCTTATGAGTTTTTAAGACAGCTCCCACTAAACGCATTAAATTATCTTCTGGCTATTTTCAACTACATATGGACCTCTCAGACGTTCCCTGATCAATGGCGCAGAGCCATTGTTGTTCCAATACTCAAGCCAGGGAAGGATAACTCAATTGCAGAAAATTACCGTCCAATCGCTTTAACAAATGCAGTGTGCAAATTAATGGAGAAAATTGTTAACAGGAGATTACGATGGTATCTTGAACATATAAACTTTTTTAGTGATGTACAAAGTGGATTTCGTAAAGGACGTTCAAATGTCGATACTCTCATAAGTTTGGAATCTGAAATTAGGGAGGCTTTCCTAAACAACCATCACCTCATAGCAGTTAGTCTAGATATTGAAAAGGCATATGACATGGTGTTCAAAGACCATGTACTTAAATCATTGATGGAATATAACATTTCAGGAAATATGCTCTATTTCATCTACAACTTCCTCAAAGATCGTAGAATTCAAGTTAAGGCAAATGGCATTTTGTCACAGGAAGTTACAATCGACAATGGAGTCCCTCAAGGATCAGTTATCAGTGTTACTTTATTCCTGGTCTCAATAAACGGAATTATATCCAATATCCACTTGCCAGTAAAGGCTTGTCTTTTTGCCGACGATTTGACCATATTCTGTGCTGGAAGAAATAGTTCAACTACTCTACAACTACTTCAAGAATCACTTGAAAATATTCAACAATGGGCCAAGATTACTGGATTCGAGTTCTCCAAAACAAAGTCCAAATGCATAGTATTCTCTAAAAACAAACACTCTGTACCAGATCCCGAGCTCAACATAAACAATCATAAAATTGAGACAGTATCTACTCTTAAAATCCTGGGAATTCTGTTTGACAGTAAATTAAGTTGGATTCCATACCTGAAAAATCTCAAGGATGAGTGTCTACGACGGATTAATTTAATGAAGATTCTCGCAGCAAAAAACTGGGGAGCAGACTATCAAGTGCTCATGAATACTTATAGATCAATTATTAGGGCCAAATTAGATTATGGCAGTATAGTATACAACTCTGCAACAGCGTCCTTGATTCTATCCAGTCAGCTGCTCTTCGAATTGCTCTGGGAACTCTCCGCACCAGTCCAGTAACCAGTATGCAAATAGAAGCCAATGAACCACCTCTTGCAATTAGACGTCAACAACTAAGTTTATCATATGCACTCAAAGTATCAACTATGACTAAATCACGCATTAAGTCGTATGTTTTCCCTACTAACAGCCACACAAGAACAAACACTGAATCAAGACGACAACCTTCGCCCTTCAATGTCAGAATATCCAAGTTCCTTGAAGAATTAAACCCAAATAGTCCTCCCATACTACTCTCAGACCATTCTCTTGATATCCCACCATGGACAATTACCTTACCAACAGTCAACTTCGAACTGAACAACTTGGTTAAAAACCAAACTGACAGATCACAGTACCATCGATTATTTCTTGAAATCTCCAATAGATACCCAATGCACAGTGCTATTTATACTGATGGTTCGAAATATGACGAAAGAAACGGTTGTGGGATAATTTATCCTGACCATACCATGCTTTTTCGACTTCCTGAATCTTTCACTGTCTATTCTAATGAACTCTTTGCTCTTAAACAGGCCATGAAATACATTTTGAAAACAGCCAGCTGCAACAACTCATTTATTATTTACTCCGATTCACGAAGTGCATTAAACGCAATAGAGAATCTATCTTCGACAAACGTCCTTGTACAAGAAATTCAACTGATATTCAATAAAGTGGTGAAGCAAGGTAAAGAAGTCATATTTGTGTGGGTACCCTCTCACAGAGGCATTCATGGCAATGCATCTGCCGATCAAGCAGCTAAAGAAGCCACACTTGTACCTTTATGTTATCCTACAATAGCTACACCTCATACTGACATCATTTCCTACGTCGAAAGAAAAGTATTCCAACAGTGGAAGAATCATTGGCTTAGAACTTCTACCAGTAAACTCCATGAAATAACATCAGGAACCACAGAACAATATCTCCATCATAAACTTTCCAGGCAAGATCAAGTTCTAATATCACGAATAAGAATAGGTCATACCAACATCACCCACAGCTATCTCCTCGAGAAGAAACAACCCCCTATCTGCTCAGCATGTAACAGCGTACTGACTGTGCAGCACATAATCTCAGACTGTGCTCTCTACAACCACTGGCGCCAGCACAACAGCATTCCCAAGAAGATATGTGAGGCCTTCTCATCTCTTTCACAGCTCAAAAAACTCATCAAGTTCTTCAAAGACTCGGAACTTTATTTCAAAATCTGATTGATCAACTCATAGTAGTGGGACTTTTCTTTTTTTCTAGTGTTCATTTTATGATTTGATAGTGTATTCAATTCAATGTATTGTATTGTATGTATTGTATTGTATAATGTAAATCTACAGTGAAAGTCGCGATAAGACTTTCCAAGTTAAAGCGACTATAAATTAATCTAATAAAAAAAAATATCTGAGACGAAAAATACGTACAAAAAGGAACTCAGATGGAAACAACTCACAATATGGTCTTACAAAAAAGAATTTAGAACGAAAAGATGCACAAAAAGAATAGATTGAAAAAGACCCACAAAACGTAGGCTAGATTCAAAATACGTCCAAAATGCAATGTAGCGTCGAAATACTTACAAAATGCAACTGAAATTCAAAATACTTACAAAATGCAAATGAGATCGAAAATACGTACAAAATGCAATTGAGGTTCAAAATACTTCCAAAATGCAATTGAAATTGAAAATACACAGTGCAATTCAGATTGAAATATCCCAGTTCCAATCCAAATTATTCACAAAGTGCAATTGAAATTCAAAATACTTACAAAATGCAATTGAAATTGAAAATGCTTACAAAATGTACGATAGATTCAAACGACTCATGTGGATTGACAATACTTACAAAAAGCAATTTAGATTGAAAATACTTGACAAAATGTAATTTAGATTCAAAATACCCACAAAATGCAATTGAGAATCAAAATATGTGCAAAATGCCCGCCAAACAAAATGCAATTTAGATTCAAAATTCGTGCGAAAGGCGGTTTTGGTTGAAAATACTTACAAAATGCAATTGAAATTCAAAATACTCACAAAGGTCCCTCCGCCATATTGAAAGACTTACTAAAAAGCAATTTAGATTGTCAATCTTTACAAAATGCAATTGAGGTTGAAAACAATCGCGAGATGTAATTTAGATCGAAAAAACATACAAAAAGCAACGTAGATTAAAAATGCCTTAAAAACCGCTAGAAGGGAATTTAGATACACGGTGAACCAGGTAAAAAAACCAGTGTGGGAATCTTAAAGAGAAAAGTAAATATAATGAAAAGAGGAGAGGAGAGGAGAGGGGAGAGAGGAGAAGGTCCGCCCCAAAGGTAAGGGACAAAAGGGGAAAACGGACCCAGCTCAGGAATCCCTCGGGGTCGCCAACTCCCGAACTCACCAGCCGTGAGCCCCTGAGGGTGTAGCATTATCTACGGTGCACCAGAAGTGGTGGGGCTACATACACCCTGCCTCTTTAAGGGCCTTGAGCACAAGGCAGGAGGTGAAAGGAAAAAAGAAAGACGGCTGACCCCTCACAGAAGGAGGGTATCAGGAAAGATGAGACAAGGGCCAAGTAAGGCGGGAAAGTGAAAGACTCCCTAGGCCTCGGATAACCTAATATCGTCGGGGTCGGAAGAGAACAAGAGTTGACCAAGGGAGGTCGACAGGAAAGAAGACGGAGAGGAGCCCGGCACAAGTAAGTGGAAGCAATGCCGGACTCAGCTGGGGTCCCGTGGGCGCCAACCCACGCCCCACTAGATGTGAGCCCCTGGGGGGACAGTACGTTTTAAAGCTCCACTACTGTACACTGAATTGTTACTCCAATACTGACACTCTATATAGTTCGTATTTCCCCAAGAACTCTTCGTTATCCTCCCCAGCGATTCTAATTATTTCAACTCGTAATCATTCTTGACTCTAATTATCCCTTCAGTTCAAGAGCAGATGTTATCTCCCGAATGGCTGGTCGTTGCGTCACTGGGTTTGGGCAGTCCGCTTCAAGATTTTTAGCTCTGTAACATAGGTTCATAATGATTTTCGTGCGCGGAGAGAAATAAAGATTTCGTACGGCCCAGTGCAGAGGCGTAAAATTCCTCGCAAACTTGGGAGGGTAGCAAAATAATAAACTGCGGTTGCCTACCTACCAGGGAAAACGGTTTTTCGTTTTAGGCTTTAAAGCTTGAAATAACACGGTAATTTGGTCCAAACGCTACATTTTAAAAAAAGTTTATTTTATTAATTACTAGCAGTAGTGCCCGGCTTCGCCCGGTGGATTTATTTGTTTTATGGATGATAATGAATACTACTACAGAAGTGGCACATGATACTTAAACTAACAGGAAAAAAAATATAACTTTCTGTGGTGGTGGTGGCGGTGGTTGTAGTGGGGGTGATAAGTAGTACAGTATAATGGACGTAACATTCAGGTCAATTTTTCCGTAATAATAATAATGATAATAATGAATAGGGAAACGGCTATTTACTAACTACAGCACTGACACATGTAATACAAAAAAGAATTTTTAAAAATGATTAGAAAGAGGAGTACCATAAGTGAAATAAAAGTCACTGCCTAGGGCAGAGGCTGAAGAGACCAACAGTGTCGTCTTTTTTTTTGTCGCATAGCGCCGTAGGTAATCAGAACACTTTGGAAAACTTTGGCTGTCCCGAGCTCCTGAGGTATCAATACTATCATTTATCGCCACATAGTGCTCAACGATAAGGTTCGGAATATATGAAGGTAAATTTGAAAGCACCATCGCTTATTGCAGCTGATAACCTCAATGTACTGCACCAACACCATTGCACTTACACAGAGGCATATTATTTTCATGATGATAACTGTTTTAAGGGGCCTAAGAAATCTATTTGCACTAATTTCTCCCCGTGACTGAAATTTATAAGCAGCGCATGATTTAACTATTTTCGCAATTCTGCACCAGAACACTGGTGGGGGCGACGTGATGCAACCCGAATTGCCAGTCAACAATGGACTTATTAAAATGCTCTTATAGTTACACTACTACGGACATGAATGGTTCTAGGGCCTTAATACGTGGTTTTCAAGTTCATTTTGTCTGTTATTCTAAATGTAGGGAATGGAGAGCATTGTTCAAAATATCAAGTGGACAGTGTTACCAGCAGGGTTTCAAGTGTATGTAAAATTTGGTGCAAATAGGAGGAACGGTGTAGATTTGTGATAAAGGGCCTAAATGCAGGGAATGGAGTGGTCTGTCCGAAATGTAATGTTGACAGTGTCACCCACAGGGTTCTAAATGGTACGATTCGAAATGTAGTTCAGATCGGTGAAACGGTGTAGATTTGTGCCAAAGGACCTAAATGCAGGGAATGGAGTGGTCTGTCCGAAATTTCAAGCAGACAGTGTTACTCGTCGGGTTCCAAAGGGTAAGTATGTAAAATTTGGTTCAGATCGGTAGATTCAAAGAGTTGATAAATTTAAGTATTTGGGTGAATGGATCCAGTCAAATGGACTTGATAACACAGCGTGCAAGGAGAGATTGAAGGAGATGGAATTTCCCTATAGCCTAAGCTTACTCACACCCGTTACAACAAACGATCGATATCGTTCCAAGCAAAAATTAAACACTACGCAACTGTCATTAAGCCAGAGGTGTTATATGGTTCTGAATGCTTAACATTGAATAAATAAGGAAACCAAGTTGAACTAGAGAAAAAAAGGAAGAAAAATACTTCGAAAAAATTGGGTCCCCAAAAGAATAAAGGAAATTGGTGGACCGTCATATAGAAGAAATTACAGTTTCAATTAAAAAAAGAAGACTAAAATTTATGGACATCTTTACAGGATGAACAATAATCGGCTCTCGAAGAAAATTTCTGATTACATCTCTAAATTAAAAAAAAAACACTACAGGATGGCTGGAGGAGATACGATGGGAACTGATGATAATAATGAAGATCACAGATGCTATCATCTCAAAAAGGTTTTGTTGTGGTACCGGTATTCACCGACAATACTTGTGAAGTTTATGATAGTGAAAACTTTGTTGCTACAGGTAATGTAGCACTGACTGCGAGTAATGGGAGGGGGTTTACCAAGTCAATGCTCTCAGTGCTCAAGCTAATATTTGTACAGTGTCTGCAGTAAGGTCTGTTCCGGAACTTTCCATAGCCATAATCATTGGCTGAAACTCATCTGGTAGACCTTTCAGCATACGAGCTGCCACAAACTCGTCGTCCAATGCCTTATTCATAGACGCAAGTTGCTGAGCAAGTCCCATAGGCCTAACCTGTAGGATTGCGAGGCACACGGGCAATTGAAATGGAACACACGTTTAATGTACTTGACATTTACTAGAACAGAACTGAACGAACAAGGTGATACAACATACTTTTATACACACCATAACAAAAACAAAAGACAAACATATCTCTATGGAGCAGGTTTACTGATTAACAGTGTGACCAACACAAACCATGGTCATATATTCCAACAAATATGACCCCATATCTTAAGTATGAATGGAAATAAGCAAAATAAGTATTTCTTAATGTGTGCATGCTAGTGCAGGTTTTCAAAATACGTATCGCAAAGCCCATCGAGTTCAGTTTAGTATTCAGATATTGTATATGTTTATTCCATTTCAAGTCATGTTGTATCCATAATTCTAAAAACGTTGTTTCTGACTTACTTTCTATTTGATGACCATTTAATATTATGTTGGGCTTCGCAGGATTCCTATTCTGTATAGTGTGGAAATTTAGAGATATTGTTTTTTATAGTTTATTATGAGGCGATTATCTTGTGACCATTTGGTTAACTCTTTTGTAACGGAGTCAGCAGACTGCTGTAAGACCTCTTTAGTTTCACTTTTTATTACGAGTATTGTATCGTCCGCAAACAAAATTTCCTTGTGTGAATGTACGTTCTGTGTTATATCATTGATATATAGAAGAAAGAGAAGTGGGCCCAAAACCGATCCCTAGGGTACTCCAAATTTAATAATTCCCTCATTGGACAATGTTTCATTAAGTAATTTGGTTCCATCATCCTTGTGTCTCAAGCATACTATTTGTTTACGCCTTGTTAAGTAAGACTCTATCCATTTATTAGCTAGACCTCTAAAACCATATTGATTTAGTTTGTAAGGAGGATTTTATGGTCAACAACATCAAATGCTTTCGATAAATCCAAGAATATGCCAGTTACATGTTCCTTATTGTCAATTAATTTCAGTATACTATTGTTGTTGTTGTTTGAGTCTTCAGTCTTTTGACTGGTTTGATGCAGCTCTCCATGCCTCCCTGTCCTGAGCTAATCGTTTCATCTCTACATAGCTCCTACACCCTACATCCGAGGCAATCTCTTTAACATATTCTAACCTTGGTCTACCCCTACAGTTTTTGTCCTCGACCCTTCCTTCCATAACTAAGCTTGCTATTCCTGGGTGTCTTAGTATGTGTCCTACCAACCTATCTCTTCTCTTCATTAACAGTCGCCAGAAACATCTCTCCTCTCCCACTCGTCTTAATACCTCTTTGTTTGTAACCCTATCTACCCATCTGATCTTCATCATTCTCCTGTAAAACCACATTTCAAATGCTTCAATTCTCCTCTTTTCTGCTGCACCAATAGTCCAAGTTTCACTTCCATAGAGCGCCACGCTCCAGACAAAGGCTTTCAAAAATGACTTCCTAATACCTAAATCTATATTCGATGTCAGCAGATTCCTTTTTTGTAGAAATGCTTTCTTTGCCTGAGCCAACCTACTTTTTATATCCTCTTTGTTTCGTCCATCACTGGTTATTCTGCTTCCTAAGTAACAGAAGTCTCCTACTTCCTTCAGCTTTTCACCTGCCAATTTGATCTCCATAGAGGTTTCTGATTTATTTCGGCTGCATTCCAGTATTTTTGTTTTACATTTACTAATTTTCATCATGAATTCTTTCCGTAAGACGGAGTCCATACCATTCAAAAACTCATTCAAATCCTCAGGCTTGTCGGCCAAGATGACGATGTCATCAGCAAATCTCAGAGTTGAAATTATTTCTCCTTGAATCTTCACTCCCACTTTAAATTTTTCTCTAATTTCCTTCATTGCTTGTTCAATGTAAAGATTGAAAAGTATGGGTGATAAGTTGCAGCCTTGCCTTACACCTTTCTGAATACCAGCTTCTCTCTCATGTCCTTCAACTCGAATGACTGCTGTCTGGTTTCTGTACAGATTGTATATCACCCTCCTATCCCTGTACTTTATTCCAATCGATTTCAAAATGTTAAACAATTTAGCCCAATCAACATTATCAAAAGCCTTTTCTAAGTCTACAAAAGCCATGAACGTTCTCTTATCTTTCCTTATTCTACCTTCCAACATCAGCCTAAGACTTAGTACAGCTTCCCTTGTTCCTACATTTCTCCTGAAACCAAACTGGTCTTCACCCAACTCCGTTTCTATCTGGCTTTCAATCCTCTTGTAAATTATTCTAGACAGGATCTTTGAAGCATGAGTAATCAAGCTGATTGTACGGTAATCTTCACATCTGTCAGCTCCCACTTTCTTTGGTTTAGGGATGATTACATTCTTCTTGAAATTAGGGGGTACCTCACCTGTCTCATAAATCCTACACACCAAGTGAAATAACCTGATCAGACCTTCATCTCCTATGCAGCGTAGCAACTCAATCGGTATATCATCTATGCCTGGTGCTTTGTTCCTGCTTAAGTCTTCCAAAGCTCTATCAAATTCTGATCTCAATATTAAATCTCCTTTCGCATCCTCATCAATTTCCTCCTCCCTTTCCATTACATGATTCTCAATCTCCTTTCCCCTATACAAACTCTCGATATAATCTTTCCATCTCTCAACCTTTTCTTCCCTATCTGTTAGAGGCTTTCCATTTGTGTCCTTAATATTACAGCACTTAGTCTTCTTTTCCCCAAAAGTATTCTTAATCCTTCGACAAGCTGTGTCTACTTTTCCTAATTTCAGACAATTTTCTATACCTGCACATTTCTCTTTCAACCATTCTTCTTTCGCTTCCTTGCACTTATTGTTAACCTCATTTCTCAGACGTCTGTATTCTGCTTTCCCCTCTTCATCTCTTACATTCTTGTGTTTCCGCCTTTCATCCATCAATTCTAGTATATCCTGAGTGATCCACGGTTTTCTCCCTATTCTTTCTTTCCTACCAATGTTTTCTTCTGCGGATTTTGTTATTTCATTCTTCAAAAGTGCCCAATCGTCTGCAATTGAAGTTTGTTTAGGGTTTTTCATTAGTCCTTCCTTTATACTCTTCTTGAATCTTTCGTTTACATCCTTCTCTTTCAGTCTGTCTATTGCCCACCTCTTTGGCTTTTGACTTTTCTTAAGTTTCTTCAACTTTAATCTGCAATTCATTACAACCAGATTGTGGTCAGAGTTTATGTCAGCACCAGGATATGTTTTACAATCCAAAACCTGGTTTCGAAACCTCTGCTTGACCATAATGAAGTCGATTTGGTAACGCCCTGTATCTCCTGGTCTCATCCATGTGTATATTCTTCTATTGTGGTTATTGAATAAGGTGTTAGCTATGACCAATTCATGCTCGGTGCAGAATTCTACCAGCCTGCTTCCTCGATCATTCCTTTCACCTAATCCGAAATCTCCTACTATCTTCCCTTCTCTCCCTTTTCCTACCACAACATTTCAATCTCCCATTACTATAACATTTTCATCACCCTTGATATACCTCAGAATATCGTCTATTTCTTCGTAGACCTTTTCAACATCCTCATCATCAGCTTGACTGGTAGGCATATAGACTTGTACCACTGTGGTGCAGGTAGGTTTAGTATTTATTTTTGCTACAATAATCCGTTCACTATATTGCTCATAATATTCCACCCGCTGTCCAAGTTTCCTACTCAATATGAGGCCAACCCCTGCTTGGCCATTGTTTGATTTAGTGCTAATGACCCTATAGTCTCCTGACCAAAAGTCCTGTTCTTCCTGCCAGCGCATTTCACTAATCCCAACCAAATCCAACCTCAACCTATCCATTTCCCTTTCTAAGTTTTCTAACCTTCCACTTCCTAGCAGACTTCTAACATTCCACGCTCCGATCCGTAGAATGTCAGATTTCCTCTTTGTCACTTCTGTGATGTTAACCCCCTCTCGAGTAGTCCCCACCCGGAGATCCGAACGGGGGACTAGTTTACCTCCGGATTGACATTTTACAAGGGAGGAGGCCATCATCACATGTAATTATGCATAGAGAGGTGCATATCCTCGGGAATAGCATACGGCTGTAGTTTCCCGTTGCTTTCAGCCGTGCAGCAGGACGCAGTGTAGCCATTATTTGGCTTATATTATTAATATCTTAACCGTCTATAAGACTAGTAAAGAATTGATTTATTCTGAAAGGCTGCTACTCCCTTTCAGAATAAGTAGAGAGCAATTCTACTAACAAAAATACTAACCTTCTACCGTACTAACAATTCAATACCAAAATTCTACTAAAAAAATACTAAAGTTCCACCAACAACAAATACTACCACTAAAACAATCTGTCACCAGGCACACTCACATGCACCCTCACACATCACAGTCTACTGAAACAATGAACTATAACTAATAAACAATGCAACTGCTACCAGACACACTCACACACCACAGTCTAATAGAACAATGACATATATCTAATAGACAAACTAACTACCTACTTACAACTAAAACTAACTACATACTTACTGTACTGTTATTTGAATTGACAATATTTACAAAATGCAATTTAGATAGAAAATACTTACAAAATGTAATTTAGATTCAAAATAGTTGGTTAGTTATTGAGGCTTTAATGGGAGAAACGGCGAGGTCATCTGCCCCTCTTAACACGGATTTAAGTATACAAATTTAGAATGGAATTACAGCAGTTAAGTCGAAGAAAGCCACAGATTCAGTTCTATTTGGAATCCTGCTTCTATAAAGGATGTTAGAGCTAAGACTTGCTCACAACAGCTTCGTTTTTCTCTGAATCCAGCCTGTTCTGGTGGTATTCTGCTGTCTAATGTGCAGTAAATTCTATTGTAAATTAGGCGTTCCAGAAGTTTATAGCAAACACTGAGGAGTGAAATCGGACGATAACTTGCCGGGTCATCTGCTGGTTTCCCAGGCTTAAGGATTGCGATGATTTTTGCTATTTTGAATTCTGGTGGTATTTGTCCTTTGGCTAGGATATCTGAGAAAAGATTCCTGAGCCACTTCCTGCCATTTCTTCCTAGGTGAGTTATAAATTCCGGAAATATACCATCCTGACCAGCTGCTTTTCCAGTTTTCAGAGATCTAATAATTTACAGCTATAATTTTGCAACCATTTGCTTGTTTTTAGCGACACCGTGACTTCAATCAATATCGATGTGGGAGATGAAAGGCATTTTGTGTTGTATATTTGTGTACATATGTGTTAGAACAGCCAATAGATTATCTCTTTAGAATTCATATGTGTTTATATTCCTGTCTTGCATGAACCTGGTACATCAGCAAACGCATGCCAAATGCCCTACGCCTGGGATATGGTATTTCATAGTCGGGGCAACAGCTATGTATTTATTTCTATTTTATTCAGGAAGACCCATATGGTCAACCTTGGCGCCCATTCAAAGTCGGGAAGTAACGTTAAAATCACTTGTGGCCTGTATTTAAAGGCAGTAAATTCTGTAGGTTTGTGGTAAATGAGGGTAGCCTAGTTAAAGTTAAATCAACTCCAGCGAGGAGTTGAGAGAATTGTTTCATCCCTTAGGTATTGATTGGGCGAAAACTTCATATTTTGGTCATATTTAGCAATTTGTCAATACGGACCAGAAAATGAATTTGAATAATCCCGGAGAGCTGGAAATCCAACCTGGGAATTTGGGGACTGAGAAAATTGGTGGGGTTAGATGAAAGAAATGAGTGTGTCTCATAAACAACAAATAACAGTGTAATTTCCACTAGTTCTCAAGCTCAGAGGAGAAGGAAGAGGAAATCTTCCATTAAACAAACGCTAGAACAGAAAGAAAATAATCTACAAACCTCTCGCGTTTCTCTATTATGAAGACAAGTTGGAGCTCTCATTACTCTCACTCTAAATTCAACAAAAGTTCAAACTGCAAACCAAGTCGTTCAAATTTGTCCATAAAACTGGACATTATACGATGTTCTTTCCCACTCAGGTCCAAGATGATGGGATTATCAATATCTGAAGATCGAAATTGGGAATCACTTCCCTCTTCCAAATAATCTGAAAAGAATAAGCAAAATAAACCTTTTACACGGAGATGGCCCGAATTATGCATTTACTGGGTTTTGGAATAAGACCTTTCTTCAGGAAGATGCAATCATAATGAAGTTGATCAACAGAGTTGCTTTTCAGTCATTCAACAAAGATGGGCCCAATTAGATTGGGTGGGAAGTACTGAACCCTTTATCCTCTGTTGGATAAGTGATTCTATGTTTTATTTCTTCAATTAATAAATATTTCCACCAGCATCATGAAAGTAGCCAGACGGAGATGAGGAAATTTCAAGCATTTGTTGTAGACAGCGGGGACATACCTGAAGCAGTTTGACAAAAGGCTAAATACTTTAGCTGTGAAAGGAAATAGCCTAGCGATGTGTCAGAAGGACAGGTGTTGGCCACCTCAAAATCGAAGCGACGCGCAGTGAGACATGGTTCTGGTATGTTCATTGTAATATTCGCGCCTAGAAGAAATATGATGCAGTAACGTGAGTGGCTGATGAAGATAATAGACACTCCTACGACGCCAAGATCCGCTAAAAACCGCCAAGTTACAGAAAATGTGGAACCAATGAGAAATGAATGCCTACGAGCGCGGCAAGACCAGCTTGGGTACGCGGTGGCTAGCATTCACGCGGGAAATCGCCTAGACAAAATCTCTACGATCGATTCTAGGATTAATGGGCATATTCTTGACCTGTGCAATGTTACGAGTTCAGTGGTATTTATTTCATTCCTGTACCACCATTATTTCGAGAAATTTTTGTATAATTTCCCCCCCCCCCTCCCCCCCATCAAGACCTAGGGCCAGTTCATTTATAAGTGGCGTGAAAAGCCAAGACAACGACTATTACTCTGTGCGTCGACGGACGTAGACTTTTTACTTGTGTTCGTCTGAGGACGGAACGTATTACATTTTGTGTGTCGAAGACACAAGTTTGTGACTTTATTTTGTGCGTCTAAGGACGTAGGCTGTTATACTTTTGCGTGTCATGAGGACATAGAAGTTATTGTAAATGTGTTAAATTCAGTGATAGATAGTCACAGTACTATATTTTGTAGGGGCAGTATCGTCGGTAATTCGCCAACAAACTGTTACGGGGAAAGTAGTACCTGGAACGGCGAATTTAGTAGTCAGATATCAAGTGTATAATAATTTAACTTTCTGAATCAGCACGAGAGATGACATCGATTACCATAGAAGAAGTTTGGAATTCTCAACACTCCGTCCAGATGGCTGAGATGAGATAAGAAGTATTCAATTGGGAGATGGCAGCCGATGTTCTTTGACGGGTGACTGAACGAGAGATGAGTACAATATAATATTCTTTATTATTTGATAAATTAACTTATGGTTTATGGGACATATTTTTGTAAATACTTTGCTTGTTTGATTAACGTAGTATTTTAGTTTTGGTCTGACACACCTTTTGCATGGAAACAGCTCGCATATGTTATTAGTGGAAGGTTCTTGTTTGTGTTTGTTGTTTTAACTAACGTAGCTATGTGAACGGCCGTGTTTGCATATGTTACGCAATGCGGTTAAAAACGTCTCTCGGAGATATGTTGTGTTTCAGAAGTAGGACCGAGTTAATATAATGATACAGCAGATTGGAGGGTAATTAAATTGTTTAAGGTTTATTATTGATCAGATTCAGTGAGATTATTGCCTTTGGAGCAATGTAATTTGTGACGAAGAGCAATCAGCTCTATCGTAGGTTGTAATTTTTTTTTAATGTTTGCGAGCATCTATTCAGCAGACCTGTGTGAAAATCGTCATGTCATTCCCAGAGGTGTGATTGTGTGTATTTTGTGGTCATTACAAGTGGGATTTTCAGCTTAGACTGATTTCTGTCAGCTTGGTGCCAGATCCATACTGTAACCTTGCGAGGGCAATTGTGGATATTTTGATTATTGTCTGACCATATGTTGAGGTGGTTGAGATTTTTGTTGCTGTTGGTTCCTTGAGATAACGGCACAGCTGGTCAGTTATTTATATACACTGGAGTTGGGACATGCCGAGTATTGAAGAGGGGGAGATGTTTCACAAGGCGGTCTGAACGTTGCAAGCAAGGTCATTAGTGAGGAGCGCTTATTGACTCCGTAATTACTTGAAATACAGAATAAGAACTGATCAATGGTAAAAATTGTTTAAATAAATGGGAGTTGCCTACGAATCACGATAATCTCCGAAGCGTTACCTTAACATGCAGTTTTGTTCATATAAAGTAATCTTAGCCGGTCAGGCTTTTGTTATTGTTGGTTTTATTCCATGTTTATTTTCCATATCAGTGACCCGTGAAGTCACGTGCAATGCTGTCTTTCCTTGTGTGTTTATTGAGCGATTGGCCAGGTTGGCAGCTCAGCTTGTTAAGTGCGTCATCGCACTAATGAGGGTCTCAGGGAGATTCCTGTAAATAGTAGATTTGTAGTATGGGTGTCAGCATTAGATTTTAAGGGTTTTTATTAATGTCATGCCCATATCCATAAACGTTGATTTACGCGATGATTGTTCGTGAGCACCGTGGCTGTTAACCCGTTGTAAACGAACAGTCATCCAAGTACTCATTTCTCGTAGTTAGTCATCACGCGTACATAAAAATCCAAATGCAAGGTAGTGGAACATGGATCCACATTTTTATAAAGGGGGAGATCCGTCTGACTCCTCAACATTGATAGATGTTCCTGTCATGGGAAAATTCAGGGAGGATATTTCTATTATTGTTGTTTATTTTCTTTTTATGCACAATTAGTCATTAAATCATGTTATTATTTTACGGCTTGTCTCCTTACTTTCTTAATTATAGTTTTAATCCTATGACCCTTGCCTCAGTAGAGCATGTTGTTTGGCGGACGTAAACATCACACTATGAACTGAGCGCGACCCCTTGATCAAGATTCTTGCACTGTTATTCTGAAGGGTTCATAGGGATAAAACTGGCGTGGCCAAGCGTGGGGCCATTCACTGTGGTGTAACGGCGGAGAAATTACACATATCAATATTGGCGTATTTGAGTAAAACTGACATGCCGCAAGTGCAGGCAGATATGACAGTATTTAATCACCGGAAAGTGATATTTTATTAAAAGTAATTGAGGCGAAGTGGATACCGCCAAATGTGTGAAATATAAATTAAAATCAGGAGTTTGCAAAGTAAAATACGGTTCACGTTTTTGTCTATTGAATTAAAGTAAAAGGTAATATATGTGATACCGGGCGCCCAATGATTAAATTTAAAACTAGATTTGTTTAGAAAGTCAAACTCATGAAAATATTAGGAGGCTGTGGCCTAAAATGACAATTAATACTCTGTTAATTAGTCAGTGTTAATATCAGATCAGGATAACAATTTAATGACTAAATATGTGCTTGGGTTTAAAATTAAATTGAGTAAAACTAGAACTACTCAGAGATGCAATCGACTAGTGGGATTAAATGTAAAAATAAATGAACTGAGTAGGGTAAAGAAATTAAATGTGCATTGGATTGTATGTATGTGTCAAGGGGCATTGCTTTATGCCATTTCCCTAATGTCTCATATAAATTGTATAACATGGCAACGGTGGAACAGATTCAAGAAATCATTGAGAGTGCAGCTAGGAGAACACGGGAATTGTTGGACACTAAATTGGCGGAACAGAGTCAATCATTAAACACTAGTATGTTAGAACAAAGTGAAGCAATAAACAATACTATGTTAGAACAAAGTGAGTCTATAAACAAATTATCTGAACAAAGTGAATCATTGCGGACACAATTAAACAATAGTAGGCTAGAACAAAGTGAGTCTATAAACAAATTATCCGAGCAGAGTGAATCACTGAAAACTAAACTAGCTGAACAAAGTGAATCATTGCGGACACAATTAAATAACAGTAGAATGGAACAAAATGAATATCAGGCGGAACAAGCTAGGTTATTAAAAAGTGAAATTAATGACACTATCAATTCACAGTTAGAGACGCTAACCGCAGAGATGAAAGATCATACTAATCAACGGATGGTATTACTGGCCCTAGATGTGAGTAAAAATAATGAAAAGCAATTAGATCAGATTAAGAAAATGGAAAGTATTTTTGATAAAAAACTTAGCATTCTGGATGAAACGGTGTTAGCTAAATTAGAGCAAATTGAAATAGCATGTACTATGAATACAAGCGAGGTCAAGATAGCTCAGGATAAATTGGAAGGACGATTTAAGGAGATGGAGAAAAGCGGCAGGGTCATTCAACAACAATTATCAGCAGTAGATGAAAACATATCCGGCATAATTAAAGATATGGACCGTCTCGAAATAAAATCAGCGGAACAATGGAAAAGCCTAGAAGCGGATCAGGAGCAATTAAAGAGTACCTTAGACGACACTAAAAGCCAGATTGAAGAGAAAGTAAGCACGATTAAAGAGCAGATAAGAAAAGATTGGAAAAAAATGAATATCGATTCTAAAGAGGAAAGATCCACCATTCTTAAGACAGTAGGCGAAAATCACACTCGTATTCAAGCATTAGAGCAAGAAATGAAGAGCAAGCTTAAAGAACAGACGGACAGGATCATTAAAGCCGAACTGAGGTCATTAGAGCAATCGTCGATATTTAAAACGGGAGCGTTGAAAGACAAGCAGGACGACTCAAATAGCCCGGAGGGTACTAGCATAGCAGGAAGTCAGACTCAGGCGGAGAGCCCATTAACAACAAACACGGAAGGGTTTCGCAAGAATATAGAAAGGAGTTCAAAACCACAAGACGGTCATCAGCCCACACAACTTATTCAGGTAATTCGCTCAAACGATTACAAACCGCAGAAGTACACGGAAAATTCAGGGGTGACGCCTAAAGCTTTTATCAAAGAGATTGAAGACCATTACAATGACACTGGGGTACCTGAAGCACGTAGATTGAGGATGATGGAGAGATTTTTATCAGGAAATGTCCTTACATGGTTTTTAAGCTTCAAATATACATTTGGAACCATGTCAGATTTTAGATTAGCGTTTCTGCGCAAGTACTGGTCGCCAGCAATACAACAGAGTCTAAGGATGGAGCTTTACTCTAGAAAATACCAAACTACCCAGCAAACGAAATACTCAGATTTCTTTAACATGCAAATGCTAAAATTTCGCGACCTTGATTACCCTTTAAAGGAAGCAGATCTGGTGATGACTATAGCGAGGCAATTGCCAGTCAACGTGCAACAAGTACTAGTCGCAGCGAACGTTAGTACGGCCCTACATGCAGAGCAGATATTAGGTCAGATCGATGAGACTACATCTCATAGTCATTATAGAGGAGGAAGACAGCTGGAATTAGTCAATACCACAGAGGTCATAAAACCAAAACAGGCAAACACCAAAACGCAGGGTACTAATACAAGCACCTCCACACCTAGGCGAAACCAGGAGGAAGGAGAAAACAGACCATACCAGCGTAACGAAAATAACTATAACAATAGATCATACCAAGGCAACAATAGATATCAACAGAGAGAATATCAGCAATGGCGTGAAAATCGAAGGAATGACAGGCCTTATGGAAGATACGGTGATTACAATGCCAATCAAAGATGGAAAGGAAGGAGAGGTCAAAATCAAGGAGAGACACGTAATTATCGAAATGACTGGGATGATAGGCACGCTCAATCGCAAAATTACCTAGAGGAGTTACACGCTAGCCAAGGTGGAGAGCTTGGAAGATGGGAAAAGGCCATTGGGAACATGAAGAATCCAGACACACATACTGAGGAAGCTGGAAGTCTACTGAGACAAGAGGAATATCAAGGGCATAAGCGACAGAATGATGAGGGGAGTCGAAATGGAGCTAAAAAAATGCTAAATTTGGATAAAGAAGACAGTCTACAAACGCAACAGTCGGAAGTTGAAGATGGATGGATAGTAGCGAACATACAAGAATGGATTGCTTTGCCAGAAGACTGCCTGGAGGAGACGGTGAAACCACGGAACGATGAAATTAGGCAATTACCCATTATATACGCGAGGTTTGGCGGAATTAAGATAAGATGTTTATTGGATACGGGGTCACAGATCAGTCTGGTATCGGAGGCCTTGGTTCGAGAGTTGGGACGGAGTCAGAATATTCCTGTAATTCCTGTACCACAACTCAAAGTGAGGGGTGTTATTCCTGAACGCACCGTCACTTGTAAACGTCAGGCATATTTAGAGCTGAACATATTGGAACACACTTTTGGGCAAACATTCATTATCATGGCAAAGATGAATTTCAATATAATTCTTGGTGCAAATTTTATTTGTGACTATCAAGCAGTGATAGATTTGCACAAGAATACAGTCAGTTTTAGAGAGTATGATCAGCTGAAGAACGTGGGATTGCATATGGATGAAATCACTACCGGAAGAGATGTAAATTCTTGGGCATTGGAAGCAATATCAGAAGAGACGGAAGAGGAGATACGAAAGGCAGAAGATAACATCGTAGAAGGGGCTGTTGTGGAACTAGATGAGGAGATTGAATCCCAGGAGATATGGTCGTTATTAACAGAAGGAGATAACAGTGATGCACAATTTGAAGAGTTATTACAGGAGCGGCTCGATGACATTCAACTTGGAGGTGAACACAGAAAACAGTTGGAAGAGATTTTAAGGAAGCACAAAGCAGTATTTGATACAGTACCTGGGAAAATATTAAATTTCAGACATTCTATGCAAGTCGAGGACTGGTCACCTTTCAAAAGCAGGTTGTACCCAATTCCTGAAAAATATCGTGGTCAAGTTAAGGTCATTATAGATGAGATGTTACAAGCTGGAGTGATAAGGAAGACACCTACACCTTATCTAAATGCGATTTTGGCAGTCACAAAACCAAATGGATCTATTAGACTTTGTTTAGATGCCAGAAATCTCAACATGAGACTCATTTTTCCTGAATATGACAGAGCGCCAATTATCAGAGACGTACTAAAAGGCTTTAAAAACAAGAGCATTTATTCATCAGTCGATTTGACGTCCAGTTTCCACCATCTTGAATTGGATCAGAAGTCACAGCTTCTAACTGGCTTCTTATTCGATAACCAAACGTTTTGCTTCGTCCGAATGCCCTTTGGAGTCAAAACAGCGGGCTGTGCTTTAATCCGAGCCCTGGACCGGAATCTAACCGAGGAAGTTAAGGAGATGACGGTACGCTACTTTGATGACATTCTGCTGGCATCCGACAACATTGAAACTCACATGGAGAATTTAGATAAAGTATTGGGCAACCTGAATGCATCGAATTTCAAAGTAAATCTGAAGAAATCGCATTTCTTCAAGAGCGAGATCTTATATTTGGGTCACGTCATTGACAAGGAGGGAGTGAAGCCAAATCCAGCTAAGATCGAAGCGATAAAGAATTTCCCTACACCAACGAGAGTCAAGCACATTCGGGCTTTCTTAGGCGTAACGGGATTCTTTAAAGAAAACTGCCCAGGAAAGATGAACATGATTCCGGATGCACTCAGCAGGAACCCAGAGCCTGATAATGAAGAAACAGCGATGGTACAACACTTGGAGTTAACACCGAAGGACCAGGAATTCTTGGAGGAGTTACGTGAAATACAGCGAGAACAGGAAGCGGAACCATGGATGATGCTATTAATTCGATACTTCAAAAAGCAGCTACCTACAGGAACACCTGCATTTCGAGAAGCAAAAGCCAAAGAAGGAAGATATGTTTATGTCAACAATTTGCTGCACAAATGGGTAGATAATGACCACACCAAGTTACGCATATTAGTACCAGCATCATTACAGCGAGGACTGACATGGCATACGCACGAAAGTTACGGTCACGTGGGCGTAGACAAGTGCGAAGCGACAATAGGAGAGACATTTACATGGCCACGTATGAGAACAACTATATATGACGTCATTACAACTTGTGATCCGTGTCAGAGGACAAAGCCCAATAATTATTTAATGAGGCAGTATCCTAGACCATTGCTACCTCAGAAACCATGCGAGCTACTGGCCCTGGACTGTTTCGGTCCAATTCCGAAAGGAAGGCGAGGTTGCCGTCACTTGCTAGTGTGCATTGATGTATTTTCTAAGTTCGTAGTACTATGCCCTATTCAGAAAACTACATCGAAGCAAGTACTCAGTCGTATTCGAAATAGAGTTATTCCAATCCTTGGAAAACCAGAATTTATATTGTCAGATCATGGCAGTTATTTCACAAGCGCCGAATTCAAGAAAGGTATGGAGGACATGGGTATAAAACACGTTTTAAGCAGTATCCGACATGCCCAAGCTAATCCAAGTGAGAGAGCAATAAAATGTGTAACATCATACTTGAGAATCTTCATTCCCAATGAACATCACAGATGGGTGTATAAAATTAAGGACGTAGAGACATGCATGAATTCTACCAGGCACGAGTCAACAGGACAAATCCCTATGGTCCTACACAAGAACGAGTATCCAGTGAGAACGTGGAAAAGCATCATTAACTGTCCACAAGATCCCATGATAGCACCTGACCTGCGAATTGAGAGAACGAGAGCCTACATGAGAAAACAAGCTGACCGCAGATTACGGCGAGTAAGAAATAAGAGGTTTCACAGTGATCTTGAAATCAACCAGCTCGTTTTGGTGAAACGACCCGCTACATCGGACCCAGAGAAGAAGATCTTCAGTAAATTCTGCGAAAAGTTCATAGGACCCTATTCTATCGTAAGAAACCTTGGAAATAATGCTTACAGAGTGAAAGAGTTAAGCACAGGAACAATGTCAGTTTACAATGCAGCCAACTTAAAAAAGTATCGAAGAAGCGATCCATGAGAGCGCCGAAATAACGATGCAGTTTGAATATATGGACGTCCTACTATCAACAAAGTGAACGGGGAGCAGTTGAGTACGGCACGTGAAGGAGGAAGTAGAGTTGGTGTTGACAAACATTAACGAGACGAGCAGAGTGTTGCCTCAGGCATCAGCGGGTCATGCAAGCAGACTGAGAGGGGAGATACAAGCAGGAAATGAAAACGAGTAAATGCCATTCAAGACAAGAGCGGCTAGACCAAGTAATAGAAAAGGGGTGATTCTGAAATAAAACAAATTGGCCTACGGAAGTCTTTTAAAATTGTCGACTTTATTCCTAAGTTCGAAATTTTGTGAGTGGGAGAGTTGTGAACCCTTTATCCTCTGTTGGATAAGTGATTCTATGTTTTATTTCTTCAATTAATAAATATTTCCACCAGCATCATGAAAGTAGCCAGACGGAGATGAGGAAATTTCAAGCATTTGTTGGAGACAGCGGGGACATACCTGAAGCAGTTTGACAAAAGGCTAAATACTTTAGCTGTGAAAGGAAATAGCCTAGCGATGTGTCAGAAGGACAGGTGTTGGCCACCTCAAAATAGAAGCGACGCGCAGTGAGACATGGTTCTGGTATGTTCATTGTAATATTCGCGCCTAGAAGAAATATGATGCAGTAACGTGAGTGGCTGATGAAGATAATAGACACTCCTACGACGCCAAGATCCGCTAAAAACCGCCAAGTTACAGAAAATGTGGAACCAATGAGAAATGAATGCCTACGAGCGCGGCAAGACCAGCTTGGGTACGCGGTGGCCAGCATTCACGCGGGAAATCGCCTAGACAAAATCTCTACGATCGATTCTAGGATTAATGGGCATATTCTTGACCTGTGCAATGTTACGAGTTCAGTGGTATTTATTTCATTCCTGTACCACCATTATTTCGAGAAATTTTTGTATAATTTCCCCCCCCCCCCCCCTCCCCCCCATCAAGACCTAGGGCCAGTTCATTTATAAGTGGCGTGAAAAGCCAAGACAACGACTATTACTCTGTGCGTCGACGGACGTAGACTTTTTACTTGTGTTCGTCTGAGGACGGAACGTATTACATTTTGTGTGTCGAAGACACAAGTTTGTGACTTTATTTTGTGCGTCTAAGGACGTAGGCTGTTATACTTTTGCGTGTCATGAGGACATAGAAGTTATTGTAAATGTGTTAAATTCAGTGATAGATAGTCACAGTACTATATTTTGTAGGGGCAGTATCGTCGGTAATTCGCCAACAAACTGTTACGGGGAAAGTAGTACCTGGAACGGCGAATTTAGTAGTCAGATATCAAGTGTATAATAATTTAACTTTCTGAATCAGCACGAGAGATGACATCGATTACCATAGAAGAAGTTTGGAATTCTCAACACTCCGTCCAGATGGCTGAGATGAGATAAGAAGTATTCAATTGGGAGATGGCAGCTGATGTTTTTTGACGGGTGACTGAACGAGAGATGAGTACAATATAATATTCTTTATTATTTGATAAATTAACTTATGGTTTATGGGACATATTTTTGTAAATACTTTGCTTGTTTGATTAACGTAGTATTTTAGTTTTGGTCTGACACACCTTTTGCATGGAAACAGCTCGCATATGTTATTAGTGGAAGGTTCTTGTTTGTGTTTGTTGTTTTAACTAACGTAGCTATGTGAACGGCCGTGTTTGCATATGTTACGCAATGCGGTTAAAAACGTCTCTCGGAGATATGTTGTGTTTCAGAAGTAGGACCGAGTTAATATAATGATACAGTAGATTGGAGGGTAATTAAATTGTTTAAGGTTTATTATTGATCAGATTCAGTGAGATTATTGCCTTTGGAGCAATGTAATTTGTGACGAAGAGCAATCAGCTCTATCGTAGGTTGTAATTTTTTTTTAAATGTTTGCGAGCATCTACTCAGCAGGCCTGTGTGAAAATCGTCATGTCATTCCCAGAGGTGTGATTGTGTGTATTTTGTGGTCATTACAAGCGGGATTTTCAGCTTAGACTGATTTCTGTCAGCTTGGTGCCAGATCCATATTGTAACCTTGCGAGGGCAATTGTGGATATTTTGATTATTGTCTGACCATATGTTGAGGTGGTTGAGATTTTTGTTGCTGTTGGTTCCTTGAGATAACGGCACAGCTGGTCAGTTATTTATATACACTGGAGTTGGGACATGACGAGTATTGAAGAGGGGGAGATGTTTCACAAGGCGGTCTGAACGTTGCAAGCAAGGTCATTAGTGAGGAGCGCTTATTGACTCCGTAATTACTTGAAATACAGAATAAGAACTGATCAATGGTAAAAATTGTTTAAATAAATGGGAGTTGCCTACGAATCACGATAATCTCCGAAGCGTTACCTTAACATGCAGTTTTGTTCATATAAAGTAATCTTAGCCGGTCAGGCTTTTGTTATTGTTGGTTTTATTCCATGTTTATTTTCCATATCAGTGACCCGTGAAGTCACGTGCAATGTTGTCTTTCCTTGTGTGTTTATTGAGCAATTGGCCAGGTTGGCAGCTCAGCTTGTTAAGTGCGTCATCGCACTAATGAGGGTCTCAGGGAGATTCCTGTAAATAGTAGATTTGTAGTATGGGTGTCAGCATTAGATTTTAAGGTTTTTTATTAATGTCATGCCCATATCCATAAACGTTGATTTACGCGATGATTGTTCGTGAGCACCGTGGCTGTTAACCCGTTGCAAACGAACAGTCATCCAAGTACTCATTTCTCGTAGTTAGTCATCACGCGTACATAAAAATCCAAATGCAAGGTAGTGGAAGATGGATCCACATTTTTATAAAGGGGGAGATCCGTCTGACTCCTCAACATTGATAGATGTTCCTGTCATGGGAAAATTCAGGGAGGATATTTCTATTATTGTTGTTTATTTTCTTTTTATGCACAATTAGTCATTAAATCATGTTATTATTTTACGTCTTGTCTCCTTACTTTCTTAATAATATTTTTAATCCTATGACCCTTGCCTCAGTAGAGCATGTTGTTTGGCGGACGTAAACATCACACTATGAACTGAGCGCGACCCCTTGATCAAGATTCTTGCACATAAACACTGCTATTCTGAAGGGTTCAGTACCAACAAATATTTATCACTCTACTACCTGAAAGAAATGTTACATGAAAAAAATGTACTCCGGTACACTTATTGACACATTTCTCTAACAAATTTGTCATTGTTAATGTGTTTGGTTATGTAGTAACAGCTAGTTTCTGACAAATTTGTCATAGATAATGTGTTTGGTTATGTTTGTTGTAACTTTGGTGGTTTTATTCTTATTTATCAAGTATGCGGTTCTATATATGTACTAAGGTGCTGCCACCTGCCCTTTTATGCTTCAGTTTTTGTCTAGAACTCGCGCCATGTTCGCACATGTTTAGTTTGAGCGGTTCCGCTATTGCCAATCCATGTACATCAGTTCGTTATTATTATTAAACTCACATCAGTTCGCTTTGCTTATATATCTCTGGTTTCCTTATATCCTCTTACAGGTTATGGACCCAGATGCGCGTGACTAAGTGCGTAAATAACAAATCGTAATTATTCGTAAAAAACGTGCCAGAAGTTAACCTCAAAAATGAACGCCGGAAGTATTGGGCGTCTGTATAGATTTTTCCGTTCTGAATCAATGTTGTGAGTTTGATAGTATTTTATTTATTTCTATAAAACGTATCAGTCTCTTTTTGGAACAGCCTTTTTAATAAGACGTGATACGATGGATTCTGTCATCGGATTCACATCAGCTAGCTAACGTATCTCCGTATTATCTATCAGATGCGGCAACAAGGGCTACTCTATTGTAAATGCACACGCTCCAGTTAATGATGACAACAAGAAGAACCCTGAAAAGGTCCAAAGTTTCTGGCAGTTACTAGAAGACGAGATCAGTAAGATCCCCGATCACCACGTCAAGTTCCAGGTAGGTGACTTCAATGCTCAACTGGGCAAAGAACGACAGTACCAAGACCTACTGGGGCCATATACAGCACATAGGCGAACCAATACCAACGGCAAACGCTTAATTGAACTGTGTAGGTTGTACCAATTAAAGATCATGTCCACAGTTTTTCCTAGAAAGGCAAGATACCAGACCACCTGCCAGTCACCGAACACTGCTATGGGATCATTTCAAATCGATCACGTTGCAATCAGTGTAAAGAGTAGGAAAGAGATCATGAATGTCAGAGTTCGAAAAGGTTGGAATGTTGACTCTGACCATTTCTTCACACAAATTAAGACCAGATTATTACCTAAACGAAAGATACCTCCTACCATAATTCCACCACGGATTGATCCTCAATTCCTTATGGAGAATAGAGAACGCTTTAAATCTGACATCTTGCAAAATGAAATGAAAGACTGGAACCACCTGAGGTCCATTATATGCGAATCGACCAATAACCTCGGACAACCTCGAAGGAAGCGACGCCATAGATGGTGGAATTCTGAATGTGACCTTGCAGTTGATGATCGTGCTGCTGCTTGGATGAAGTGGAACTCGACAAAACGACAAGAAGATTGGGAGAATTTCACAGTGGTGCGGAAACTGTCGAGCAAGACCATAAGGCGTGTGAAGAGATCTTACGATAGGTCAAGACTGGAAAAGTTGGATGAAGAATTTAAAATGTATAACACCAGAAACTTTTGACAGGTCTTCAAAGAGGAACTCTCTGGGTATAGATCACAATGCCTCCACTTCAAGGCTACAGCCGGAGAGCTGGTCACCAGCAACCGCGAGAACGTGGAACTTTTGGCAAACTACTTTGAACAATTGCTTAATTGCGAAGAGCCCACGGACAGATTGCCTGTTGAAGATCCTCCAGAGATACACGTGGCATCTAACCCACCAACTTTGCAGAAAGTTGCTAATGCCATCAACCATCTTAAGAACTACAAGGCACCCGGGGAAGATGGAATCATTGCAGAAGCCCTGAAAGCAGGTGTAAATACGATCGCAGAGGCCCTACACCAGATCTTAATCGAATGTTGGGAGACTGGCAGGATCCCTGATGACTGGAAATCAGCTGTCATACACCCTCTACATAAGAAAGGCGATCACAGTAATGTAAACAACTACCGGGGGATATCTCTGCTGTCAATAGCATACAAAGTGCTCTCCAGGATTTTACTGGACAATGTAGAAAGTCAATGTGACCAAACAATTGGTGAATATCAAGGAGGATTTCGGCGTGGAAGGTCCTGTACCGAGCAGATCTTCAATCTGAAAACCATTCTCCAACTAAAACAAGTAAGGAGTACGAACATTACTGTGGTTTTCGTCGACTTCGCAAAAGCTTATGATTCCATCGACCCCTGCCACTGTTCTCAATACTCCAAGAACGAGGTGTGGATTATAACACACGCACCCTCATCAAACAGACTCTCACGGATATAACCTCTTAGGTGAAGTTCAGAGGAGAACTATCTCGGAGTTTCAAGATCAAAACCGGAGAACGACAGGGTGATGGTCTCTCGCCCATTCTGTTTAATCTGGTGCTTGATAAAGTCATCAAGACCTGGGAATGCACATTGAGGAATCTAGGAAACAAACCAGTTGCCATTGGAGCTGGAACCCGAAGAATCGAGATCAGGTACCTTGCCTTCGCAGATGACATTGCAATCTTGGCCAACAACTCTAAGGATGCTGGCATAGCTGTCCAAGCCCTGCACGAGATAGCGGTGAAATCGGGATTACAGATATCTTACGATAAGACCAAGTACTTTGAGAATCGGCACTCCGGAAACACCCCTTTGACGACCATACATGGAACGATTGGAAGAGTCAATCGCTTTCGTTATCTTGGTGAATGGGTACACCCCAATGTTAGAGATGGCACATCCAACTTAGCAAGGCGTACCAAACTCAACGCAGCATACCAACTATCCCACAATTTGTACAACAAGAAATGCATTTCGAGGAATGCTAAGATCTGTCACTACAGAACTGCTGTCAGACCACAGTTTCTGTATGCCGCAGAGACCCTCTTGATGAACAGAAAAGGCACCATGGATGACCTGGAGAAAGCCGAAAGACGTATCCTCAGGAAAATCCATGGCCCGAGATTGCTCCCAGATGGAACCTACCGTTTGAAATCTAATTCTGACCAGTATCGACAGTTAGAATCAGACAATACCAGTATGCGACGTAGGAGGCTAAAGTTCTATGGGCACCTACAACGAATGAACAGCAACAGGCTTACTAAGAAGATCTTCTCCTTGGTTAAAAGCTACAAGACTGGAAGCCTGTGGCTTAATGAAGTACTAAAGGACTTGGATTCGGCTGGAATTGCTGACCTTGATGTAGAAGATCGTTCTAAATTTTGTGCTATGGTAGAATCTTGGACCCCACCACCTAGAGTCTCTAAATGTCGGAAGCCCCTTTCGCAGGAGAGAAAGGAGAAATTATCAGCAGGGCTCAAGAGATATTGGGAACGGAAAAGAGCATCGAAGAACTAGTCATAAGCGCTCCGTAGTGGGCTTAAATCAATAATAATATCAGTCTCTTATACATGATTTTTTCCACAATTTTTGCAATACCAGTTGGTAAGGTAATAGGACGATAGTTACCTAACTCATATTTTGAACCGTTTTTGTGCACTGGAATTACTTTTGATAACTTCAAAATATCTGGGTAAGTTCCTGAGGGAATTGAACTGTTTATTAAGTGTGTAAGTGGATTTATTATATTTACTGCACATTTCTTTAAAATTGCATCAGGGATGCCATCAATACCAGCACAGAATTTAGCTCTTTTATAACTATTCTTACCTCTTCACTTGTGACATGATTTATAAATAAAGAATCACTGCATATATTTATTTTATTATTAGAATTTAGTGTATTTACCTGTGATTTATTTAATAATTTTTGTGGAATTTCCAGAAAATAGTCATTAGAAGTGCTTGCTATTTCCTGTGGATTATTAGTCACTTTATTATTCCTGGTCAGTGTAATCTCCCTTAGTATTTTAGCATATTTTCCTGTTTCTTTCTTTATCACGGACCACATAGCTCTGTTTTTATTAGATGATTGGTAAATAAAATTATCATTATGCAATTTCCTTTCCTAGTCTTCTTACCTTATTTAATATGCTAGTGATTTTTAGCAGTATAAATTGAATTCAGGTGTTGTGTGCTATTGAGTATATAATTTGTGCTCCGATCACAAGTTTGAAATCAACGTTTCACAAACAGTAATGATGTTGTTTAGAAAAGGAGGGAAGGTTCCAGCAGCGACAGAAATTTTCATCAAGAGGAGGAAAATATACACCGTAAAGGATACTTGAGAATCCTCAGCTTAGAGACAGCAATGGCTCTATTCAGAAATAAAATCACGCCTATTCTAATATATGGCATTGACGTCATTTGGCAACACCTAACAGAAAATAACCTTTCCTCACTAGAAAGAGTGAAGGCATTATTCATTTAAAAAAAAAGCAATCGGAGTGTCAAAAACTGTCATGTCACGATTCGTCTACCGCCTGGCACGAGAATCATTTCTCGTAGAAGACCTTAGACACTATTTACCTCTACCAAATACCAGAGCCTCGGAACGGCTACTAACATCATTGAAGAAAAAACGAGAAGACATACCTCAAGAATTTTATGGAACCGGAGCCATGATTGACCGGACGTGGACAACCGCCAACTTTGAGTTGAGACATGTGTTGTTTACACGTCTGGCTGTCCATGGTTTTCACCACCTTATTTGCGTTAGCAAATATTTCCATGTACCTACAGTGACGAGTGTATGCCAACTATGTGGACAACTATGTGATCGCTACCACTTAGAGCTCTGTAGGAAAAGGACAAAATCAATCAAAGACTTTGCAACTCAAAGTGTCAGAGTACAATTTTAGTGTACGTTTTTATACTTTATTTTCAATGGGGCTGCAATAAAAGTATTATTATAATTTGTGTAGAAATTTCTTTCTTTGACATGAATTTATAATCCCTATTGTTATCCAATTGTTAGTTTTGTTATTTTGAATAGTTCTTTGTTTAAAGGGGAATGCTGCTTCAAAATAGTGTTTAAGGGTACCGTACTGTTAAATGCATTAAATTTATCATTTACATTTTCTAGTTTATAAATTTCTGACAATGTTTCCTTATTTAATAAGTCATTGAAATATGTAACATTCGTTTCAGTGAATGACCTGCACTTTGATTTTATTCCTTTACTAGTAGAAGTACCCATTCTTCGAACGGTCTTCGGTATTAATACCAGACGTAATCTATTGAGCTACTGTTGCAATGGTTAGAGACTTGGAACCTGTTTGTCGACAAAGAAAAATGATTAGTTAAAATATGCTCTGAAACTAAATTTACCTAACGTATACTTCCTGACGTGAAAATAAAATTGAAAACCTCGTAGACGAAACGCAATACACGTCAAATAAAACTGACCATCACTGTTGTGTCAAGTCCCCATCCAGAGGAAGACCCCTTTAATAAATTATAAAGGCTCGTGGTGCATGAAAACTCAATTTTTTTTAGCCTCCAATGGCCCAAATTCCTAAAAAAAAAAAAAAAAAAAAAAAAAAAAAAGAACTATTTCAATTAAGGAATTTTTGAAAATAATGTTTCTGTTTGGGGATATAACAGACCTTCTGTACGACATAACGCACATTTAAGTCGTGTGAAGAAAATCTAGGGTACCCCTTGACCCCTTTAAGCGTATTGATGAATGTTCCAGTTTTAGTTGATTCCGTAATAACCTTAGAGCCATTTGCAAACATTCACAGAAATTTAATAAATTGAGTGGATTTACTTCTTGCAAAAATACATGGAAAGTTGGATGTCACCTTTTGAGATACTGTTGTCATGGTTACTGGCTTGCATTCCTTCATCAGTTTATTAAATGATATTAGTTTTCTGGGAATATCTCTGAAACTGTTGGTTTTAGAGCCTTAAAATTTATTTGAGTGTGTCTTGTTAGTTATTGTTGTTTAAAGGGGTGGAACAGCGTGGTCATCAGCCCCTGCGTGTGTCTGGTGACAGTTACATTGTTTATTACTGCTAGTTCATTGTTTCAGTAGTCTGTGGTGAGTGAGGGTCCATTTGAGTGTGTCAGGTTAGTTATTGTTGTTTAAAGAGGCGGAACAGCGTGGTCATCAGCCCCTGCGTGTGTCTTGAGACAGTTACATTGTTTATTACTGCTAGTTCATTGTTTCAGTATTCTGTGGTGAGTGGGCGTCCATTTGAGTGTGTCAGGTTAGTTATTGTTGTTTAAAGGTGCGGAACAGCGTGGTCATCAGCCCCTGCGTGTGTCTGGTGACAGTTACATTGTTTATTACTGCTAGTTCATTGTTTCAGTATTCTGTGGTGAGTGGGCGTCCATTTGGGTGTGTCAGGTTAGTTAATGTTGTTTAAAGAGGCGGAACAGCGTGGTCATCAGCCCCTGCGTGTGTCTGGTGACAGTTACATTGTTTATTACTGCTAGTTCATTGTTTCATTAGTCTGTGGTGAGTGGGTGTCCATTTGGGTGTGTCAGGTTAGTTATTGTTGTTTAAAGAGGCGGAACAGCGTGTTCATCAGCCCCTGCGTGTGTCTGGTGACAGTTACATTGTTTATTACTGCTAGTTCATTGTTTCATTAGTCTGTGGTGAGTGAGGGTCCATTTGAGTGTGTCAGGTTAGTTATTGTTGTTTAAAGGTGCGGAACAGCGTGGTCATCAGCCCCTGCGTGTGTCTGGTGACAGTTACATTGTTTATTAATGCTAGTTCATTGTTTCATTAGTCTGTGGTGAGTGGGCGTCCATTTGAGTGTATCTTGTTAGTTATTGTTGCTTAAAGGGGCGGAACAGCGAGGTCATGAGCCCCTGAGAGTGTCTGGTGACAGTTACATTGTTTATTACTGGAGTCTTCTCCACTAGCGTTGTTGTTTTTTAGGGTTTTACTAATAGAAGACGGCAATCCTATGGCTTTACACATGTATGGTGCGGCATCCCTGCAGGCCACGATAACATGATCGTAAAGAATGCCTGACGACCACAAACAAGAAAGTGCATCATTGAAAAATGCTGCAACTGTTGAGTGATTCACCGTAGGCAACACAGACATAGTTAGTAGATATGATTTGTCTCTCTCTTATTCTTTCCTAAAATTCCAAACAAGAAGTTAGCTACATATCTTTTATCTACGTCCGTTGTTTCGTCTAGTGAGACCCAAATATATTTTCCATGAGCTTTTTCCCTTAGTTTACCTATGACGAGTGTCTAGTGGTAGTCCAGTCCTTGCACCAGACTGAAAGGGCGCATGCGCTAACTCTCGCCTCTTCTCCCTGCGGTGACACATTCCCTTCTCCAGTCGTCTCCTCTCCTCTTCTTTCTGCGATGAAACTTCCCCTTCCCCTTTCCCAAGGTTACGCGCTAGAAATTTAAGAAGGAAATAGTTTTACCACTATTTTGTTTACAGATTAATACTATTTTTAAAAGTACTGTACTATAGGTAAGAAGCAATGCTGAGCGGAGTGGCCGCGCGTCCTAACGTGCTACGCAGGGGCGTATATAGAAAAAAAAATGGGGGGGGGGGGGGGCTGACTTTCCTGGAAAATTGTGAGTATTCTCAGGGGATTGTCACCGCAAAATACCCAGAAATATCAACCAATACCTTAGAGCATATAACTTTGTGTAATTATTTTAGATAAGATTCAAAGTTTATATAGCCTACAATTATTACTGGCAATACAAAAAAGTTGTCAAATACAACACAACACACAAATAAAATATTATACTTAATGAATTTTCTATTATAGCTTATGGAGTATAAATGGCAAATATCTAAATAGTTGTCAATTTACTAAGCAGAAAGGTAAACAGTTTTTTTACATGTATTTCTCAAAAAACATACTGTGGAATTCACAGTTTTGCCTCACAGGGCTGAGTGTACCCCGTTCCAGCCCTCAGACTAGAATTAAAATTTCTTGGCAGAGCCGGAAATTGAATTCGGATATCCGGGGCGGCAGCGGAGAATGCTACCCACTACACCACGAGTTAGTATAATTTCAATTTTAATATTGTTTATATCTTAGCCGATAATTTAAGATTAGGGTACAACCAAATTTACAATTATTTTATGCTCTTACCAAAGCAGCACTTTCTTACTTTTTATTGGCTCTTTTCGGGGGAGAGGAGGGGGGCGGCTGGAGCCCCCTCAGCACCCCCCCCCCCCCCCCTTATATACGCCCCTAGTGCTACGGCGATGGAGCCAAGCTATGCAATCGGGAGAAGAGTGGGTTCGAACCCCACCGTCGGATGTCCTGAGAATGGCTTTCTGAGGTTTTCCATTTTCACTTCCAGACAAATGCCGGGAATGTTCGTATTCATAGACCACAGCCAATTCCCTCCACCTTCTTACCCAATTTTATTCTCCCTCTTTCATTTCATTTTCATTAGCTCCTCGACTGAGATTGGCGTCAGGAAGGGCGTCTGGCCGTAAAACATACACAACTTTCATATCACCTCATCCCTGACCTCGTATCAGGAAACGGGACTGAGGGATAAACATACAACTTAGAAGCAATATAATTTAATTAATTAATTTGATCAATTTCACTCACCTTTTTAAAACGGTCATCCTTGCAGCTTCCTTGGTTTTTGATATGTCTTTTGCCAGTAGATTTTGATACGTACGTACCGGAACAATTGTAGTGGTAACTATATAATTTTGTTCCATTTACATGTGTTTTCTCAGCTGTGCGTCTTAAGAAGGAAAATATAAGTAAATGCGCGCGCCCTAACAGTAAACTTACTACAGCATTATTATTTTGAAGTACCTGTACTTCATACACTTACAATAAATCATAAAATTAGAAGTCATATCGATCTTACAAGAAAGTTTATTAAATAGCTAATATTTTGTAGAAATGCAATGCTAATTAGCAATATAGACATACATAAAACTATTTCCTTCTTAAATTTCTAGCGCGTAACCTTGGGAAAGGGGAAGGGGACGTTTCATCGCAGGAAGAAGAGGAGAGGAGAGGAGACGACTGGGGAAGGGAATGTGTCACCGCAGGGAGAAGAGGCGAGAGTTAGCGCATGCGCCCTTTCTGTTTGGTGCAAGGACTGGACTACCACTAGACACTCGTTTTACCTATGTAGCCCCACAACTTCTGGTGCATCCTGGATAGTGCTACACACTCAAGGGCTCACGGCTGGTGAGTTTGGGAGTTGGCGACCCCGAGGGATCCCGAGCTGGGTCCGTTGTGTCCCCTTATTCCTCTGACTTTGGGGCGGGCCCTCTCCTTTTTCCCTTTCCTATATGCATTTCATGGCTCTCCTTCTTTCCAAGTCCCTCAATCTTCATTCTTCGAGGGTTAACTGCATTTCTTTCCTTCCTGTCCTTTATTTGCCTTATCCTAATTTTGTTTATCATTTCTTCTTAATTCTCATTCTTTGAGGGTTGAGAGAATTTCCTTTCCCCCTGTCTTTTGTTTCCCTTACTCTTATTTTTGTTTTCCACTTCCTCTTCTAGAATGTACAGTAAGTATGCCGTTAGTTTTAGTTGTAAGTATGTAGTTAGTTAGTTTGTTTATTAGACTGTGGTGTATGAGTGTGTCTGGTGGCAATTGCATTGTTTATTAGATAAAGTTCATTTTTCATTAGACTGTGATATGTGAGGATGCATGTGTGTGTGCCTGGTGACAGACTGTTTTAGTGGTAGTATTTTTTGTTGGTGGAACTTTAGTTTTTTTCGCTAGTAGAATTATGGTATTTAATTGTTAGTAGAAGGTTAGAAATTTTGTTAGTAGATTTATTGCTCTTTACTTATTCTGAAGGGAATAGCAGCCTTTCAGAATAAATATTTTTTTTACTTGTCTTATAGACGGTTAAGGTATTGATAATATAAGCCAACTAATGGCTACACTGAGTTCTGCTGCACGACTGAAAGCAACGGGAAACTACAGCCGGAATAATATTCCCGAGCATATGCACGTCTCTATGCATAATTACATGTGTTGATGGCCTCCTCTCTTGTAAAATTTCAATCCGGAGGTAAACTAGTCCCCCGTTCGGATCTCCGGTGGGGACTACTCGAGAGGGGGTTAACATCACAGAAGTCACAAAGAGGAAATCTGACATTCTATGGATCGGAGCGTGGAATGTGTCATAAAATAATTAGCAAAAAAGGTTTACTAAATACAGTCCTAAACTCCAAATTGATGGGAGAAGAAACAAACACCGACATCCATTGGTCATAACCGGAAACAGACGGTTATATTCAAAAAAGTACATTTGACTTGTACGGTATACAAAAACAAAAGAAGAACACTATGAGAAATATAAAAACAAAAGAAACACACTATGAGAATTTTTGAATGCAAACTCACACTTCCCCCCATTCACAAATTGCAAAAAAAACTTAAAACAAAAAAGAAATATATAACTAGCCTTACACTAACTACAAACATTTGCATATCATTCCTTGTATGGTAGCAAAGGGCAACATACAGGGTTAAAATACAGACATGGATCACATTTGCTTTGATTTAAGCCAAGCTTGAAAAGTTGTGCAGTGATACAATTGTGCCAATCTTTACCAGCTTGACACAAACCGTAAGTACTCTTGTTGAGTTTTAGCACATAGTCTGGGTATTCTACACTGCGAAAACCTTCTGGTTGACTTACAAATACAGTTTCCTTAATTTTGCTATTAAGGTATGCCGATACAATGTCCAAGTGACAATTATCCCATTCACGCTCTACTCCTATGGCTATAAGGGTCCTAATAGTTTTCCTTTTTACCACAGGACTGTAGGATTCAAGGAAATCAGTACCCTTTATCTGACTGAAACCTTGAGCTACTAAACGTGCTCTATACCTAAGTACTTCACCTTCTTGGTTTCGTTTAGTTTTATACACCCATTTGGTTCCTATGACAGTCTTTCCACCTGAATCTTCTGCAAGTGTCCACACATTATGTTTTTCCAAGAGGGCAATCTCTTGGTTGCTTGCCTCAAACCATTTATCTTTGTCATCTCGTGAGGTGGCTTCTTGAAAAGACACCGGATCGTTATATTCTGACCTTAACATGACAATGCGACATTTGACCTTGACTTCATTACAACATACACACTTGCTGGGAAGTTTTCTCTCTCTACTCGACCTGCGTAATACTGTGTGTTCAGGCTGTAATGGAGCGTCTATTACATCAGAATCTGACAAAGAGGCATCACTATCACTTGTTACAGAATTTTCATTTCCTGATTCGGCTACTTCGTGTTCAAACACGTCACCTCCACAATCTTTCTGCTCGACAAACACTTCTCCAACTGTTCTAGGTTCACAATCTATCTGAGTTACAGGTTTTTCCTGGGCTTTTACAGAAAACGGAAATACATCTTCAACAAATTCTACATTCCTGGATTTAATGACACATTTCTTTTCGATGTCCCATACACGGTAGCCCCTCGAGTCATCGGGGTACCCTAGCATTGCACCAACATTTGCCCTTGGCACTAACTTTTCCAAATTACGTTTATGGATCCAAACTTTACAACCAAATGATTTTAACATAAGCAATTCCTGGTCTGACAACTTTCTACTCGTCCACAGTTCAAATGGGATGTTCTTTACAGTTGATGACACACACCTATTCTTTATATAGCAGGCTGTGCTGATGGCTTCCCCCCAAAATTGAACTGGCATGCCTGACTGAATGAGCATGCACCTACTAGTGGTGAGAAGTTGCTGGTTGAGGCGTTCAGCAACGCCATTCTGTTGGGGAGAGTAAGCCATTGTTAACCTACGAACAATACCTTCCTTTTCAGGATAGTTACAAAACTCTGTACTTAAATACTCTCCACCGTTGTCTGAATGGAAAGATTTCAACTTGGTCCCTTGTGCTGTCTCCATTAGGGCCTTAACCTTGAGAAACTCATTAAATGCATCACTCTTATGCTTAAGGAACCTTACATATGAGAATCTGGTACAATCATCAGTAAATGCAATAAAATACTTGCTACCTCCAATCGATGGGTGCTCTAGCTGGCATACATCAGAGAATGGCTTCTGAGATACATGATCTCTTTCATTAAATTTAAGTCTTTTCATTTTACCTTGTTTACAAGTATCACAATCAAGATTCTTTTCTTTGGGTATAAAATCACGATCTGGAATGTTCAGAGCATGGCCAAAACGCTGATGCCATATTCCGCTAGTTACAGCTTTGTTGCTCTTAGCATACACAACCTCCACCTCGTCATTACAAGCAAATTCTTTCCCTTGTTCTACCATAAAATAATCACAATTTACCTCATACATATTTCCAACGACCTCACCCGTAAGGAATATACCCTCATGATCTGACAATACAACTTTGCTATCTTTAATGGTTACGACTGCACCTTTCCTGTAAAATTGACCTACAGATATTAAATTGTCTTGAAGACCTGGGACATACAACACTCTTTTCAGTTTCAGAAATGAACCTCCACACTTGTCAGATAGCTTCATAAGCACACTTCCCATACCACATACACTAACTACGGATCCATCAGCTGTGTCTACACTACCAGAAACCTTTGGGGTGTAATCATACAGAATATCCTTATAAGGGGTCAGGTGCTCAGTGGCTCCTGAATCTACATACCACCTGCATACACAATCAGATGCATCATCCTTGCGTTCAGTTGTCACATAAGCCTTTACCTTAACACTACTAGCATTAACCTGAACACATTCATTTGCCGCCTCATCGTCCTTTACCGTAGCAATAACCTCACGATTCTTAACCTTAACATTTTCCTTGCGTCCATTACTACAATTCCGGGAAGTATGACCTATCTTGGCACAATTAAAACACAAAACTGAACCTTTCTTTCTTGCTTCATGAACTAAATCACAGAACTTCGCAATATGCCCCTGTTCTTGGCACTTGTAGCACATGAATCCACCACTACCTGTTGGCTTGTTGACACTTTTGCTGCTGTTGACGACCCCCTTGGAATTTAAGCGCATGGCTGCCACCATTGCCTTCACGCTTTCACCCTCAGATTCTTCCTTCTTCAGCCTCGCATAAGTTTCCTGTTCTCGCTCCATCTTTAGTTTGTCCAACTTGTTCTTTCTCTCCTCCAACAATAGTTTGGCTCGCACTACCTTTACACTTAAGTTTTCTTCATTGCTTTCCAATGAACGTATCAAATTTTCGTACTCCCGCTTTTCCAGTCCTCTGAGAATAAAAGCAGCTTTGGCCTTATCCGTAAATTTTATACCTACATCGTCCAACCGTGCACACCAAGTAAGCACTTTATCAACAAATGTAAGCATGCTAATGTCACTAGTTTTCTTAAAAAGACACAATTCTTCTAACATCGTCACAATTTGAAGGACTCCGGTATCGCAACATGAAGTCAGAAGATTCTGCCATGCTTCCTTAGCTGTCTCCGCTTCTTTGATATCACCTAGGAAAGGGTCGGTGACCAAACCTATGAGCAAGTTTTTCGCGTCTTGATCTTTGCCCAGTTGGGCCTCGGAGTACTCTTCAACGGGTGTATCTTCTATCTCTCCTGTATCGGTCTTTCGTGGGAAACCTTGAACCGCGTCCCACAGACGCCTTGTTTGAAGCAATGCCATTGTTCGGGTGCTCCACGCTTCCCAATTGTCGTCCTGTAACCTCACTATTGCAACTACTCGCTCGCTGCTTCCCGTAGCTGAATCCATGTTAGTATGTATACTTAAAATAAAGCGTACAAATAGTCCTCACAATAGAAAAATCGTCCACAAAATTCACCAAAAACTATCTTGGATGCACACTTAACTGTCCACATGTGCGCCGCACATATCAACACCCTTTAACGACCGACATTCTCCCATCACAAAGTCCACACATTAACAGCAATAAGCGTTTAACTGGGCTCATAACCTGTCATAAAATAATTAGCAAAAAATGTTTACTAAATACAGTCCTAAACTCCAAATTGATGGGAGAAGAAACAAACACCGACATCCATTGGTCATAACCGGAAACAGACGGTTATATTCAAAAAAGTACATTTGACTTGTACGGTATACAAAAACAAAAGAAGAACACTATGAGAAATATAAAAACAAAAGAAACACACTATGAGAATTTGTGAATGCAAACTCACAGAATGTTAGAAGTCTGCTAGGAAGTGGAAGGTTAAAAAACTTAGAAAGGGAAATGGATAGGTTGAGGTTGGATTTGGTTGGGATTAGTGAAATGCGCTGGCAGGAAGAACAGGACTTTTGGTCAGGTGACTATAGGGTCATTAGCACTAAATCAAACAATGGCCAAGCAGGGGTTGGTCTCATATTGAGTAGGAAACTTCGGACTGCGGGTGGAATATTATGAGCAATATAGTGAACGGATTATTGTAGCAAAAATCAATACTAAACCTACGTGCACCACAGTGGTACAAGTCTATATGCCTACCAGTCAAGCTGATGATGAAGATGTTGAAAAGGTCTACGAAGAAATAGATGAAATTCTGAGGTATATCAAGGGTGATGAAAATGTTATAGTAATGGGAGATTGGAATGCTGTGGTAGGAAAAGGGAGAGAAGGGAAGATAGTAGGAGATTTCGGATTAGGTGAAAGGAATGATCGAGGAAGTAGGCTGATGGAATTCTGCACCGAGCATGAATTGGCCATACCTAACACCTTATTCAATAACCACAATAGAAGAATATACACATGGATGAGACCGGGAGATACAGGGCGTTACCAAATCGACTTCATTATGGTCAAGCAGAGGATTCGATGATGATGATGAAGATGATGATAATTGTTGTTTTAAGGGGCCTAACATCTAGGTTATCGGCCCCTGATGGTTTGGGTGATCGTGAAGATGATGATGATGATGATAATTGTTGTTTTAAGGGGCCTAACATCTAGGCTATCGGCCCCTGATGGTTTGAGTGATCGTGAAGATGAAAATGAAATGCAAACATAAAACTAGAACTAACTACCAACCTACATACTAGAAGAAGAAATGGAAAACTAAAGGAGAATAAGGCAAATAAAGGACAGGAGGAAAAGAAATGCCCTCAACCCTCGAAGATGCGGATTGAGGGACTTGGAAGGAAGGAGAGCCATGAAAGGCAGATAGGAAAGTGAAAGAGGAAAGGGTCCGCCCCGAAGGTAAGGGACAAAAGGGGAAAACGGACCCAGCTCAGAAATCCCTCGGGGTCGCCAACTCCCGAACTCACCAGCCGTGAGCCCCTGAGGGTGTAGCATTATCTAGGGTGCACCAGAAGTGGTGGGGCTACATACACCCTGCCTCCTTAAGGGCCTTGAGCACAAGGCAGGAGGTAAAAAGAAAAGAAAAAGAAGGCTGACCCCTCACAGAAGGAGGGAATCAGGAGAGATGAGACAAGGGTCAATTAAGGCGGGAAAGGAAGAGACCCCCTAGGCCTCGGATACCCTAATACCGTCGGGGTCGGAAGAGAACAAGAGTTGACCAAGTGAGGTCGACAGGAAAGAAGACAGAGAGGAGCCCGGCACAAGTAAGTGGAAGCAATGCCGGACTCAGCTGGGGCCACGTGGTCACCAACCCACTTCCCAATAGATGTGAGCCCCTGGGGGAAGCAGAGGATTCGAAACCAGATTTTGGATTGTAAAACATATCCTGGTGCTGACATAAACTCTGACCACAATCTGGTTGTTATGAAATGCAGATTAAAGTTGAAGAAACTGAAGAAAAGACAAAAGCCAAAAAGGTGGGCGATAGACAGACTGAAAGTGAAGGATGTAAACAAAAGATTCAAGAAGAGTATAAAGGAAGGACTAATGAAAAACCCTAAACAAACTTCAATTGCAGACGAATGGGCACTTTTGAAGAATGAAATAATAAAATCCGCAGAAGAAAACATTGGTAGGAAAGAAAGAATAGGTAAAAGACAGTGGATCACTCAGGATATACTAGAATTAATGGATAAAAGGCGGAAACACAAGAATGTAAGAGATGAAAAAGGGGAAAGAATACAGACGTCTGAGAAATGAGGTTAACAAGAAGTGCAAGGAAGCGAAAGAAGAATGGTTGAAAGAGAAATGTCCAGGTATAGGAAATTGTCATAAAATAGGAAAAGTAGACACAGCTTATCGAAGGATTAAGAATACTTTTGGGGAAAAGAAGACTAAGTGCTGTAATATTAAGAACACAAATGGAAAACCGCTAACAGATAGGGAAGAAAAGGTTGAGAGATGGAAAGCTTACATAGAGTGTTTGTATAAGGGAAGGGAGATTGAGAATCATGTAATGGAAAGAGAGGAGAAAATTGATGAGGATGCAAAAGGAAATTTAATATTGAGATCAGAATTTGACAGAGCATTGGAGGACTTAAGCAGGAACAAAGCACCAGGCATAGATGATATACCGATTGAGTTGCTACGCTGCATAGGTGATGAAGGTCTGATCAGGTTATTTCACTTGGTGTGTAGGATTTATGAGACAGGTGAGGTACCCCCTGATTTCAAGAAGAATGTTATTATCCCTATACCAAAGAAAGTGGGATCTGACAGATGTGAAGATTACCGTACAATCAGCTTGATTACTCATGCTTTAAAGATCCTGTCTAGAATAATTTACAAGAGGATGGAAAGCCAGATAGAAACGGAGTTGGGTGAAGATCAGTTTGGTTTCAGGAGAAATGTAGGGACAAGGGAAGCTGTACTAAGTCTTAGGCTAATTTCAGAAGGTAGAATAAGGAAAGATAAGAGAACGTTCATGGCATTTGTAGACTTAGAAAAGGCTTTTGATAACGTTAATTGGACTAAATTGTTTGACATTTTGAAAACGATTGGAATAAAGTACAGGGATAGGAGGGTGATATACATACAGAAACCAGACAGCAGTCATTCGAGCTGAAGGACAGGAGCGAGAAGCTGGTATTCAGAAAGGTGTAAGGCAAGGCTGCTACTTATCACCCATACTTTTCAATCTTTACATTGAGCAAGCAATGAAGGAAATTGAGGAAACAATTTAGAGTGGGAATGAAGATTCAACTCTGAGATTTTCTGATGACATCGTCAGCTTGGCCGACACGCCTGAGGATTTGAATGAGTTTTTGAATGGTATGGACTCCGTCTTAAAAGAATACATGATGAAAATTAATAAATGTAAAACAAAAATACTGGAATGCAGCCGAAATAAATCAGAAACCTCTATGGACATCAAATTGGCAGGTGAAAAGCTGAAGGAAATAGGAGACTTCTCTTACTTAGGAAGTAAAATAACCAGTGATGGACGAAGCAAAGAGGATATAAAAAGTAGGTTGGCTCAGGCGAGGAAAGCATTTCTACAAAAAAGGAATCTGTTGACATCGAACATAGATTTAGGTATTAGGAAGTCATTTTTGAAAGCCGTTGTCTGGAGCGTGGCGCTCTATGGAAGTGAAACTTGGACTATTGGTGCAGCAGAAAAGAGGAGAATTGAAGCATTTGAAATGTGTTACAGGAGAATGATGAAGATCAGATGGGTAGATAGGGTTACAAACGAAGAGGTATTAAGACGAGTGGGAGAGGAGAGATATTTCTGGCGACTGCTAATGAAGAGAAGAGATAGATTAGTAGGACACATACTAAGACACCCAGGAATAGCAAGCTTAGTGATGGAAGGAAGGGTTGAGGACAAGAACTGTTGGGGTAGACCAAGGTTAGAATATGTTAAACAGATTGCCTTGGATGTAGGGTGTGGTAGCTATGTAGAGATGAAACGATTAGCACAGGACAGGGAGGCATGGAGGGCTGCATCTAACCAGTCAAAAGATTGAAGACTCAAACAACAACACAATGTAGTTTTCGGGGACCCTTTACGGCTATTTAGGGGCACCGAGTTTTGTTTCTGACACCAAGGGGCTGAAAATAAGCTTTGTCTCGTCGTTGTAGGCCGTAGTATAATAATAATAATGATGATAATAATAATATAACAATAGACCTTCCATACCACACCCGAACGTGTAAATCGCAAGAAAAAAATCTAGAGTACCCCTTGACCCCCTTAAGCGCATTATATGACATTGATGAATTTTACAGCTTAATTTGTTTCCGTTATAACCTCATAGCCGTTTGCAATCTATTTCAGTGATGTAATAAATGTAGTTGTATTGCGTCTTAAATTTACAGCAATAGATTGACGTGTGAGATTCCGTTGCCATGGTTACCGGCTTGCATTATTTCGTTATTGTATTAAATGAAATTAGTTTTCTAGAAATATCTCAAAAACTGATGGTTTTAGTTCCTTAAAATGTGGTTTAGGGCCCCCGAGTCTCGTTTCTCACATTGAGGGGCTGACAATGAGCTTCGTCTCGCCCTTCTACGCCTATTTCAGCAAGTATTTTAAGGGGTAGGCCCCCTCTTATGAGAGGTACAGAGAAGAGCTACATCAATGATTAGTGTCGTGCCTCTGAAGGATATCTGTACCAAATTTTACGTTGATCCACCCAGCCGTTCTCGAGTTATAAGGGAACAACCACTTTGTCCACAGACAAACAAAATAGACAGACAGACAACAATGTTATTCTCGCGCGCATCCGTCATAAAACAGCCTGAAACGCGTAAATAACGCAAATTTCCGTAGAAATTCAGGAAAAACAGACAAACTTTCATTTTTATATATATAGAGATCATTATTGTTGATTGTTTCGGGTACTTCAAATCTCAGTATTTGTCCATGGCGGTCACTAAAACCCGGACAATAGACTTCTATTGAATGGTGATATTTAACTGTATTTATAAAAATTTGATCAGGAGTGGTTTTACTAAATGTTGTTATTCTTGTTGGGGTATTTACTGTAAGTTTCAGTCTACAGGAAATTAGTAACTGTGTTAATAATTCACAATTTCTATCACATTTTAAGAAATCCAAATTTACATCCCCACAAATTATTATAACAGAATTTATTTTGCTCATGTTATTTAATAACAATTCTAATATTATATATATATATACAGGGTGCTTCAAAAAATGTATACACACTTTGAACTTCCATAGAAAATTTATTTACCGTTCTACAAAGTTAAATTTCAGGAAATTAGAAAGCTGAAAGTCCAATGTAAATGAAACATAAATAACAAATGTTAATACTGTTCAAATTGGCGACCTGCAGCATCAATTCAATTCTGAGTACGAGTCACCACTGATTCTGTTCATCGTATCAAAACGTCGAATGAGATTTCTCTACACCAATCGAGTTTCCAGCACGCTCTCCAGACCTTACGCCACTGGATTTCTTCTTATGGGGCACAGTAAAAATGAGGTGTACAAACGTAAACCACGAAACCTAGACATTCTTTGGAATGAGATTCAAGCCGTGTGTAGAGAAATCTCATTGGACATTTTGATACGATGTACAGAATCAGTGGTGACTCGTACTCAGAATTGTATTGATATAAAGGAATGTCTGTGTGTTCGTCTTTTATGCGTTCATAAACCATTCATCCGATTGCGATCAAATTTTGGTGAGTTGTTGTAAACACGTCAGGGATGATCATAGGCATAGATAATCCATTTCACAATAGACAGCGCGCGAGTAGTTTAAACAAATGCGTAATGGCGATGCACAGTCCCGGAAAAGTAATAGGCGTAGTAAATCCAATTTACAATAGATGGCGCGCGAGTAGCTTCAACAAAATGGCGTTCGTTTGTTTCAAGAAAGTCCCACATGTGTCCATATACCATTCATCCCATTGCGTTAAAACTTGGGTGAGACGTTCTGTACACTTCAGGTAAGGTTTCTGGCTTAGTGAAACCAGTTAACAATAGGCAGCGCACGAGTATATTCAACAAATGAGCGACGATGGGTGAAGCGATTCAACAAAGTCCTGTATGCGTTCATATACCATTCGTCCGATAGCGATGAAACTAGGGTGAGAGGTTGTGTACACTACAGGCAAGGTTTCTGGCTTAGTAAATCCATGTTATAATCGGTAGCGCACGACTAGATTCAACAAGAGAGCGACGACGCGCGAAGCGTTTCAACAAAGTCCCGTATGCGTTCATATACCATTCGTCTGATAGCGATGAAACTTGGGTGAGATGTTGTGTACAGTACAGGGAAGGTTTCTGGCTTAGTAAATCCACTTAACCAGTGCTGGATTAACCATAAGGCACAATAGGCAATTGCCTGGGGCCAAGGCTCAAAAGGGCCCCCAAAAAATGAAAAAAAACCATCTAAAAATAAAAAAACAACATTTTTTTGGATATTTCTTTGGGGGGGGGGGGGGGGGGGGGAGAGTCAAATAAATTCTTGAAACAGAAGGTCATACTGGCGAAAGTTTGAAAACTCAAACTGTGAACTTCGTCACTGAAGATTGCGGTTTGGAAATTCAATATTGTAGGGGACAGTCCTATGACAACGCACCAAACGTGTCTGGAAAGTATCAGGGTCCGCAAGCCAAAATATTAGAACTGAATAAATATGCGTTTTATGTTCCTTGAGGTACACATTCCCTCGATTAAGTTGGACAATCTGCTGTTAAAAGCTGTTTTTACGCAGTTGATTTTTTTCGATAATGCAATCATTGTATAACTTCTTTTCTGCAAAACCTCACATTTGGAGCGTGTTGAAAATTGATGTAAAAAACGCTAAAACTTGTAAATCATTGTCAGATACGCGCTGGGAAGCACATGATAATGCAACAAACGCGGTTTATGATTTGTTTCATAATATTGTCGAGGTTTTAGAAAGCATTGAAGATGACGAGTCGGAAAATAATGACACACGGAATGAAGCGGGGTGCATCGCAAACAGAATGCAGAAATTCGAATTCGGGTTCATGTTAATTTTGAGGGATTCGGTTTTGACTTCTATCAGAATAAGACTCAGAATCAGAAATTTTAAGGAAAATCAACTTCGATGATGTTATTGAAACTTTCTGCGAAACAAAATGCAGAAAAAAGTTTTTTCTGAAAATGTACATATGTATTTGTATATGTATTGTATTCATCATTCATTGTAAATTTGTAAATAAAATCTCTTTCAAAGTTATGATTGACTTTTTTATGAAGGGGGAGGGGGAGGGGGGTTGAAAAAACGAGGAAAAGGGGCCTCAAATTAACAATTGCCTAGGGCCACTGTGAGTCTTAATCCGGCATGGCACTTAACAATAGGTATCGCACAAGTAGATTCAACAAATGAGCGACGACGGGCGAGGCGTATCAACAAAGACCAGTATGCGTTCACATACCATTCGTCCGATAGCGATAAAACTTGGGTGAGAGGTTGTGTACACTACAGGCAAGGTTTCTGACTTAGTAAATCCATGTTATAATAGGTAGCGCACGAGTAGATTCAACAAATGAGCGACGACGCACGAAGCGTTTCAACAAAGTCCCGTATGCGTTCATATAGTATTCGTCTGATAGTGATGAAACTTGGCTGAGATGTTGTGTACACTTCAGGGAAGGTTTCTGGGTTAGTAAATCCACTTAACAATCGGTAGCGCACAAGTAGATTAAACAAATGAGCGACGACTCGCAAAGTGTTTCAACATAGTCCCGTATGCGTTCATATACCATTCGTCCGATAGCGACTAAACTTGGGTGAGTTGTTGTGTACACTCCAGGGAAAGTTTTAGGCTTAGTAAATCCATTTTTCAATAGGTAACGCACAAGTAGATTCAACAAATGAGCGAAGTCGCGCGAAGCGTTTCAAGAAAGTGCCGTATGCGTTCATATACCATTCATCGATAGCGATGAAACTTGGGTAAGATGTTGTGTACTCATCAGGGAAGGTTTCTGGCTTAGTACATCCACTTTACAATAGGTATCGCACAAGTAGATTCAGCAAATGAACGACGGCACGTGAATCGTTTCAACCAAGTCCCGTATGCGTTCATATACATTCATCCGATTGCTATGAAACTTTGGTGAGTTGTTGTGAACACTTCCGGAATCATTATAGGCATAGTCAATCCAATTTACAATGGACAGCGCGTGAGTATTTTAAACAAATGAGTGTTGGCGATGCGTTCATATAGCCTACAATTCATTCGATTGGGACCAAATTTTGGTGGGTTGTTTGGCACACTTCCGGGATGGTTATAGGCATAGTTAATCCAATTAACAATAGATAGCGCTCCAGTAGTTTAAACAAATGAGTGTTGGTGATGCGTTCATGAAGAAGGGCTGAGCTGATTATTAATAAAAAATACTTCATAATTTATTATTATAATAATATTTGATATTAGGAATATAGTGATTAAAGAGAATAATAACAGGGAAGAAGCAATAGCCTGAATTAAGAATTCATACGATTGCAATCAAATTTTGGTGAGTTGTTGTGCATACGCCAGGAAAAGATATAGGCATAGTAGATCCAATTAACAATAGATTCAACAAATCAGCGACGACGGGCGAAGCGTTTCAACAAACACCAGTATGCGTTCACATACCATTTGTCCGATAGCGATGAAACGTGGGTGAGATGTTGTGTACACTTCAGGGAAGATTTCTAGCTTAGTAAATCCATGTTACAACAGGTAGCGCACGAATGGATTCATATGCCATACTCCAGGGAAGGTTTCAGGCGTAGTAAATCCATTTTACAATAGGCAGCGCACGAGTAGATTCAACAACCGAGCGAAGATGCGCGAAGCGTTTCAACAAAGTCCCGTATGCGTTCATATACCATTTGTTCGATAGCGATGAAACTTGGGTGTGATGTTGTGTACACTTCCTGGAAGGTTTCTGGCTTAGTAAATCCACTTCACAATAGGTAGCGCTCGAGTAGATTCAACAAATGAGCGACGGCACGTGAATCGTTTTATCAAAGTCAAAGTCCCGTACGCGGTCATATGCCATTCATCCGATTGCGATGAAATTTTAGTGAATTGTTGTGTACACCCGAGGAAAGGTTTCTGACTTAGTAAATCCATTTTACAATAGGTAGCGCACGAGTAGATTCAACAAATGGGTAACGGCACGCATAACGTTTAAAAGAAATTCCGTAGGCGTTCATATAACATTCATGCGATTGCAATGAAATTTGGTGAAATGTTGTTTCCACTCCCGCGAAGGTTTCTGATTTAGTAAATCCATTTTGCAATTGGTAGCAAACGGGTAGATTTAACTAATAAGCGACAGCGCGTGAATCGCTTCAATAAAGTCCCGTGTGCGATCATATACCATTCATCCGAGCAGTGGCGTCGGAGCGGATTTTTTATTGGGGGTGCAAGATTTACTCGGCCCAGCCTGTTTTTGTTTGTTTGTTTGTTTGTTTGTTTGTTGTTGTTTTTTTTAGCGAAGTCGGTGACGACGAATGGTTTGAAAAATTACAACGAAAGAACTATTTTGATATCGTAAATATTTTGGGTATGAACTAATTCACTAAAAGATGCAATGAAAAAAGAAAAATTCTGTTTATTTGTTGAATAGAACTCAAGATGTATGACGTATTGGCTATTCGGCCAATAGTAAAAATATTACAAACACTTTTAAACCACACATTATAGCCTACAACTCAGTCAGGTTGACTCAAGACTAATTGTCCTCCCTTGAATAAAAACAAAAATTAACAGTGGCCTGAACAAGCGACTTTGTAATGTATCGACCAGCAACAAGAACGTCATAAAAATTAAACTTAAAACACTTAGCACAAAAAAGGATAATATTGTAACGTGTTTTTCGAGGGGTTTTTATGCAACTGGCATAAGTCAGTAGGAAGCCATTCTATATTTATTTACGCGGCAAATTATTCAGCCAAGAGAATTTTCATGTTAATTTATTATTATTATTAATTTATTATAATTATTATTAAGATATTTTCGGAGCATTTTATAAAAATTATAAGCATACAGATAGGTTTTCTATGTCTTAGAAAACGCTATCAAGCAAATTATTACGAACGACAATATCATAGAAAGTTATGTGATTACGGAATTTAACGGAGTTTCGTCAGTTAGGGTATATCGAGAGACGTGACTCACTGGGAATTCAAGTACACGCTTAATCTTGTCGGGAAGTATTACGCAAGCGGGGTTACAGCGTCAAGAAACGGAACCCTCCCGCCGAGTGTAATGAGCCAGAGGAGGGGAGTATAGCGCGTGGGGTGCAGCCAATCAGTGGAGACCACGTAAGCTAGAAGTCGGATGAAGAGTGGGGAGCCGACGTGTGGATATATCGTTCGACGCGCCGTGGAACGAGAAGAATCTGTGTAGAACTTGCCGAGTATGGTTCACGCGGGAGTCGCTCCGATGTTCCGTGGAACGAGGACTATCTGTGTAGAACTTAACGAGTACGGTTGCACGCGGGAGTCGCTCCGATGTTCCGTGGAGTGGAGGACTAACTTTTGTAAAACCTAACCAGTGTGGTTGTACGAGTGTTTGGGTCCGATGTACGGACCATAGAATTATCTAATCTACCAGAATATCATCAAATATCGACAAAGATGACGACGTCCAGGAGACTGTGGGAAGCTCACAGGATCATCCAGTACGAGGGAAAGGCTTCGGCCATTTCCAGTGGTAAGCGCGAATGACGCAGAAATACGCAATCTCTCATTTCTCTTTGTTTTATATTTCATATTTCAATAACTTCATAGCTTGGGAATAAGAGTAAAATCAATAATTTATCAGACTCCGTTTTCACGTAATTTTATATCGGTAATATTCAAATCACAACGCTCCAATTTAAATTTTATACTTATTATTATTATTATTATTAATAATTTTGCTATACTTGTTTTATATAATAAATTCATTTCTTTTACAATGCAATCTTTGCTTTCAGTAGGTAGCATTAGATATAGACCAATTCCTTCTCCTGATACAATTGTTTGTTGGGTTAATGATCAAATCATACCACGATCTGAGTGAATAGATTCTTGAAGGTGTTCTACCAGAGCTAGACGTTGTTAAATACAAATTTAGATTTCAGCATTGCATTGAGGTCTTGGCGCCCATTAAAACAACATAGCTTAGGCAAAGGTAAACAGTTACATTTATCACCCAACAGTTTGGGGCAGCCAAACCGTTACATTTGTCGCTACCAACATGGGGCATTAATTAACATTACACTTGTACGGTCAACGTGGAGCAAGGTCAAAACGTTACAATTGTCGCTCAACGTGTGGGCTAGCAAAACTGCTACAATATGTACATACGTTTGATTTGTGGCTAGCTAACGCTAAACCTTCCCAAACACTTGCCCTCGTTCAATCTTACGCGAAATAAACTCACGCAAGATACCCTGCAGATCTATGGCTCTTGTATAGGGTAGTCCTTATGCACATGAAGAAGCAAAGCGTGAGTCAGGCGCTGTTGGGTCATGGTACTGCGCAAATTATTTTTTGACCTCCGAAGTGCACTGAAAGATCTTTCTGAAGAAGCAGCAGATGCTGGAACGGTCATGAGTACCAGAACAAGCAAAACTACTTCGTTGAAAAGATCTTTAGTGGATGTAGCCAACTCATTCATCTGCTTACCTATATCTGCAATGCACTTCGGTGGCTTCCCTGGCAACTTTTCAACAATTTTACCTGATCGAGATCAAAATCGTCCTGATGTGGACCCAGCGTTTCCTTCAGAACCTGCTCATATGGAACGATGCCCTGGTATGCCTGAATCAGAATATTTTCAATACTCGCCAAAGTGTAAAAACCTTTCTGGTTAAATCTTTTTTCTACTTCATTCAAAAGGAGGTCCAGAATAGAAAAGTAATCTTTTCTAATCTCTTCTTGATCTGTGAGCTTTGCTGGAGGAGCTGGGTTGCTCGTTTGTTCTAAAGGCTTCGGAATTTACCTTTGCCGTTTTTTGGGAAGTTTTTGTTCAGGTTTGGGCTTCTTGCTCTGCTTCTGCTTCTTTTTTGCATTTCCTGGGCTTCTTCCTCCTCATCGTCGGGTTTGGATGTGGCGTAGTTTTCGGAAACTTGTTGGTTAGGGTTTGGTAAGGAAGATCAGTCACGTTCCCCTATCTCCGTAGCATAAACGTAGCTTTCCTTGTAGATCCGATCAAACTCCTCTGTCGTTCGAAGAGCCTTCATTGCCGACATTAAAATCAGAGCAACTTGCTTTGTTCCTGTGGCAGTATAACAGGCTCTGAAGGGCCTTTGCAAGTTCTTCGCATGGACCAAAAATTTCGACACTCCCTATTCTCATTTCCTCTCTTAGCACTTCTCATAGGCTACTTACCACAAAAAATAAGATCACACGAGATCTACTGTGTATGCAACTACTTAATTAAGATTTCAACTACCAGTTACGTTTTGTTTAAAAAAATGTCATGCATATGTATTACTTTTGCTTGTAAAAATAAAAACAACTGCTGCACGTGCAGTTATTGGAATTGAGTAAATTTTGTTTGTTTCACTAATTAGCTCTTTAGCTGTGACACCTGTGTTGAATAATGTTTCTCATATTTGAAAGCTCATGACTTATAAATGACAATAAAAATAATACATACAATTGTCAACATTTCACTGTGAATTTGAAAAATGTTATGTTAAAACTCCACCTATGAAAAAGTAAAACAGGAGAATAAAAGTGTACATGGATCAGAATTCGGTAATTCTCAGACACTTACGGAGTTGTGTGAATTTCGAGCTTGAATTTGAGATGAAAGTAAATCCAGTCTTGGTTGGATGTTGGAAACAGCAACCCGCAGATCCCCTACCAGCTGCATCCGAGACCGATGCTTCGCCTTGACAGATGCCATTGCGGAAAATGTTCACTCACACAAGTAAGTTGAAGCGAAGGGTAATAACAGGTCCACTGCTTTTCTTGATAAAATGGGATATTCATTCCGAATCTGCACCCAAAAATTTTCAAGAGACTTCGACTTAAATTCATTTCGAAGTATTTTGTCACTTGAGAGTTCTATTAGTTCCTCCTGTTCTGCCGTTGACAGCTGGGGTGTTACGTTCGTTTCAAACGGACTGCGAATCGAGTCATTCTCAGTTGAAGGTTGTGGAAATCTTCCCTCGAAATTTTAACGAAGGGTTTGGAGGTGTTCTACGACAATTCCACTAATTTGGCAAATATCTAACTCATTTTCTTCCGGGAATTCATTCAGACAATGCAACATCTCACAGTTACCTTTGTCCATCTGGGCTTTCCAAAGTTCAAGTTTTCTCTTAAAAGCAAGCACTTTGTCGCTTAGAATGAAAATATTACTATTTCGTCCTTGAAGTGACACGTTAAGTTCATTCAGTTTTTCAAATACGTCTGCCAAGTAGCACAGTATTAGAAGTTATTTCTCATCCGGAAACAGGGTTGCGAGTGTAGGACTGCTGTCCAATAGGAAAATACGAAGTTCATTCTTCAACTCCACAACGCGACGAAGGACTCGACCACGAGACAACCAACGTACCTCCGTGTGCAATAGAAGCGAATCATGTGTAGATCCCATCTCCTCGCAAAGAATGGAAAATAGCCGACTGTTAAAAGCGCTTGCTTTCACAAAATTTACAACACTATTTACATCGTTCAGCACTTTATTGACTTCCGGTTGTAGTACTTTTGAAGCCAATGCCTCCCAGTGTATCATGCAATGTGTGAATTTTACAGAATTAGTAACAGCACTCACTCTTGCTCTGAAACCCTTTTGAGTTTCAGTAAATGCTGACGCCCCATCGGTGCATATACAAACACAATTTGTCCATGAGAGATTTTTGTCAATAAAAAAGGAATTCACAAGAGAAAAATATCGACGCCTGTAGTCCGCCCTTCCAGAGCTCTACAAAATAGAAAATCCTCGTGCATTTCATTTTCATGGCAGTAGCGTACAGAAACACTAAGCTGGGCGCTGTTTAGGATATCAGTACTGCCATCAAGTTGCAGGACAAATTTTGGGCTATCATGAAGAGTGGTAGCAATTGATATTTTATGTCAGAGGCTATTACATCAATACGACGAGTTACTGTATCATTTGAGAGCGGTATCGACTTCAAACACTCGCCGAACTTTTCTCCATGCATGATCGCGCACATTTTCACGGCTGCAGGAAGAAGTAATTTCTCACCAATAATATGTGGTGATTTGGATTTTGCAATTAAATAGGATACCTCCAAGGATGTTCTTAGCGCTTTCTTAGGAACTGTTGCGTGCTTTTCTTGGAATCTAACATTTCCTTTTAGTTGTTGCTCGTGGCGCTTAAAAATGCTAAAGGTTTACTTACAAAGTCTGGATGTTAGTCTGCAAGTGTCTCTTAAGTTTCACAGGCTTCAAATTGTCGTTTGCTAAAATCTCCAAACAAAGAACGCATTGAGGTTGTTCCTGATTATTATTCGAAAGAATGCTGGTAAAGCCTAATGTCAGATAATCGTCTTGATATTTACGCACATCACTTTGTGTGTAGAATTAATAATCCTGATGGGAGCAGAAGTAGACGCGGAAGAACAATGGACTTTGTTTAAATTCGAACCTTGTTCTTTTTCCGAAGGAGGGCAAGCACTATCACTTTCATAGGGTCTCTTTTTACCACTTCTAATAAGCCACTTATCCATGGGTAATGGCGACACTCGTATCAGTTTATTGTAAAGTTGTCTAACCACGTACTAGAATTCAACTGTTCACTCACTGTCTTTGAACTGACTGGAAAGGCCTAGCTGAATTTGAATCGGCAACGGCAGAAATAGAAGAATCCATTCTTGGAATCCATTCTTGAAAGGAAGTGGCGGTCACATTGTCAAGCGGCTTATTGTCATTAAGTGTTTGATAAGGAGATGTCACTGCGGGTGGCGAGTGAAAGGGAGATGTGGGGGAAATGTTACTCGCCACCTTTTCTCAGGATTCCTGCTGGCAGGTTCTACTGGTCAGTTCTTGTGAAATAAGTCAGCAAAGGTACGAGTTTATTATTATTGAATGGACTTGGGAGCTACCTGCCTATGATAGGTTCATGAATATGAGGATAGTAATATTTGTTACAGAATAAGAAATATAAATATTTCAATCAAAGCCGCCCCCCCCCTTATCACTCTCTGCGCCCCCCACTTTGATAACCCCTGCTATAAGGTAGGACACTCCGGTGCCTCTCGCTCCCATTGGCTGCTACGCTGTGACGCAGCCGGGCTAAGCCAGGCGCATGCTAGCTGATATTTACAATGCAATCTTACGGGGAACACAGTCATATTTCGCTACTCTTTTCCTCTCGTAGTATAGAATCACAATAATGGCAATATGCACGTTATAAAGAGGAAGGTATAAACAATATATTGCAGTGGTTTGTAATGCGAAATGTACTTCATAAACACACACAAAAATATTTTAGATTAGCCTAACTACGCTACCGCACCTTAGTATCGGCTGAGCTAAAAAGAAGCCTCAAAAAACACAATTAAGTGTAATGGTACTGTAGTGATATACCATTTATAGGGTATTATTTGACAGCAGGACATGCGAGGATCAGCACATTCGTATTTCTCTTTAGGGGCCGATAACCTAGATGTTAGGCCCCTTAAAACAACAATTATCATCATCATCATCATATTTCTCTTTAAAAACGTCCCTTTTTGTTGCCGTCTAATCGCTTCGCTCGCGCAGCCAGCGGCGTGTGGGCCAGGTACGCGGTGCGTCTACGCGCTCCTTAGCCTGGTGTATAACTTGTAAAGGGGGTTGAAAAATGAGTTTATAAATTTAATTTACGTGTTATAGATTTTAGGTGAAAAAAGAGGTGCCTGCCGTAGGGCCCTGACGTGCTATCAAGTTGATATGCTTTAAGCTTGCGTACTGTTTGAATTTGTGATATTTAAAATTTTTAAATGTTAGGTTAGTTCAAGTTTTTTAATTGAGCGTTATATAATGGTGTTATTAGCAGCTAGCAATTTACGTCTTGTTTACTCGACTACCGCACACCACATGCCCTCCCGGCCGTGACGTATCGGCAGCAGTTGCCTCCCTTTTTGTTGCCATAAACAGCTGTGAGCTGTATGTTATACATGGTCGGCCGCGATAGTGAACACCCGGTGACGTCACGGAGCAGCCTACGGATTGGCAAGCCGATGCGCGGAGCCCGGAGTGCCCCCCAGCCCTGCCATTTCCAGGCTGCCTGCCCCAATCCACACCCTTCTTTCGTGTCTTTTAAGGAGGTACATTCAAGAAACGTTCTATTTTCAATTAAAGTGTAATGTCGTGAAAGTATGATAAACAAGAATAAATCGGCTTGAACCTGCTCTTCGCACTCACCGACAGCGTTACCAAACTAACTTTAAGCCAATGTTGCCAACCTCAGCAGAGACGATTGGCATGCATTCACAATCGGCATTCACACTTAGCTCCTCGCGAGTTCGCATTTCAAATTCGCGCCATGTATCTCAAAAAGGTAAGTCTTTCTCAATTTTCAACATCAAAGTTTTGCATTTTCAAAAGTGACTGGGGGTGCGCCGCACCCCCAAAATAAATATTGAGGGGGCGGCAGCACCCTGGCACCCCCCGTTCCTACGCCACTGCATCCGAGTGTGATAACACTTTGGAGAGCTGAGTACAGTCCTGCGAAGGTTCATGAATTAGTAAGTCCGTTTTTCAATGGGTGGCGCACAAGAAGATTCAACAAATGAGTGACGGCGCGAATCGTTTAAACAAAATCCCGTATGCGTTCATATGCCATTCATCCTATTGCGATGAAACTTTGATGAGTTGTTGTGTACACGCCAGGAAAGGGTTTCGAGTTAGTAAATCCAGTTTACAATAGGTAGCGTACGAGTATATTCAACAAATGGGTGGCAGCGCTCTAATCGTTTCAGCAGTCCCGTAAGCGTTCATATACCATTCATTTCATTGCGATGGAACTTTCGTGAGTTGTTGATCACGCTCCCGTGAATGTTTCTGAGATAGTAAATTATATTTTTATATTAGTTTAGAGGTGGTTAACGGAAAAAGAAGAAAATATTGGGAATCCAAAAGCACTGCAACTAACAAAGTCAAAACCCCAACACTTTCTTTGATCGGCATAGCAACGCATGCCGGGTACAGCTAGTTTATCTGTAAATAAACGAAAATTTCCTGTATATGCATACAATTACTAACTTAAACTGCCGTATTTTTACGGCTGAGAATTCAAAATCCTGTTCCATAATTAGATAATCATAAGCTGTTAACTGTTCATGATCTAAATTATTTCTTAAGAAGATACAAGTACCACCATGGCTAATATTAGATCTAGAGTATTTACTAGCTAGTATAAACCCTGTGAATTGAATTAATTCGAGTTGTTCCTCTTTCAGCCAATGTTCTGAAATACATAGTGCTGAGATGTCTTTAAGTTCATTTTTAAGCATTAGATTTATGTAATCAATTTTATTATAGAGAGACTGAACATTCTGGTGGTAAATTTTAAATTCGTTACTTTTGCAAGCTAGTGTTGGTGATTTTATTTACATTATTATCATAATTGTTATTATTATTGTTGCTAGACAAATCCGAAATACCATTGTTGCACTCAGTTAAATTTGATATCAAAAGATACTCATCTGAATGCCAAACCTCAGGTTTGGCTTCTTTTACCAGTTTCCCTGCTTCCACTCTAGAGATATTACTGTTGAACTATTCTTACCATTTGAATTTACAATTTTGCAGATTTCATCACTAAGATACTCTTTTCCTAACCTATTTAAGTATAGGCCATGCCGAGTGTGGAACTTCCTGTCTAATTTGCTTACATCTATAATTTAGACATTTGGAAAACTCTTACATATTTTATTAATTTTCCCATTTGTAGCCTCTATTTCTACATTTACGCATGATTTGGGAATTAAGTCATATCTCTACGGAATGTTTACAATAATGACATTTGTGTTATGCATGGATGGCAATGTACCCTTTAAATCTTTGATTACCTTTTTACTCTCGTTTCTATAGACGTCGTTTGCTCCAGCGATGATAACTGCGCAGTCCTTTGAAGTTAGGGACGCACACTCTCCTACCATTCCGTTCGTGACCGCTGAAATTGGAGCTCCTGGTTTTACTGTCGAAGTGACCTCCATTTCTCCGCTTACCTCCAATACGCTTGCTGCTACATCTCGCCCGTGACTATCCGCAAATATCCGCATCTTCCTGGGTTTTCTATTTATCACATTCTGTTGAAATTTAATTATGTTTACAACTGACTATAACCTCTACTGTAAATCTAAGTTGGCAACAATGAGACCAAAAATGTATTTTACTTTTGTAAGTTGGCAATTGTTTTAAACCAGAAGAAGATGTACAGCTAATGGCGAAATGTATGTGTAAGATGTTGTCTGTGAAATCTGAAGCCATCAGCCTTCAAAATTGTATCTATATCGAATGTAGGGAAGTTTTTAATAACTCAAAAACATGTGTTATGCAATAAAGTCAAAAGATATGATATTGTCGACTTATCTAGTATTTATTTTTCAACTTGTATTTGAATGAGGTTATATGTTGTATGGAAGCACACCTTAAGTTTACAAAATGTTCATAATAATAGAAGAAGTTTGTAACTGAGAGTGTAAACCATTATTGTATTATTTCTTTGTTTGCCAGGCGCCTTTTGAGGATACTTGCTGTTTAATTTGATAAATAAAAGGACGTCATACATATTGAAAACGACTTGATCATTCATCCCTGCTCGGATCATAAGAATTACAACAGGTTATCGGCCCAGATACCGCTCATACGTCAGACACGCCGAGCATTACGGGAAACAATTTGGACGTCGAGAAAAAGTCAGCCGAGTCAGTCGTCGTCGTCCAAGTCAAAAGTCAGTCGTCAGGTCAGTCCAGTCAGCAGAGAAAGTCCACGTCAATCATCGCAGACAAAGTCAGCCCCGTCGAAGAGGACGTCAACCACATCGTCAGCCCATGAAACGTCAGCTAAGTCAATCTAACCTCAAAATGTCAGTCAAGTAGCCTATACACGAGTCAGAGTAAATTGACAAAACTATTTGAAAATAGATAGTAAAATCTTGTGAGATCAAACTTTTGTAAATTTTTCATATTTTTGAAACTTAATTTTGCTTTTTAAGTGAAGTCATGGATACAGTAAAGGTTCATTTAGAAAGTTAGACAGAAGATTTGCATGGAAATGTCAATTATGATTCTTGGCGTTTCAAAATTAATTTAGCTATGAGAACAAAATAATGTTTTAATATTGAAACTGGTTTGACTGTCAAACCTTCAGGTACAAACTCCGATCCTGTACGTAATTGGATAAAGAAAAATGTAGAAGCTCAAGCGCTTATAGGTTTAAATGTCAGTAGTAATATAGTGAAAAAGCTAGTCAAATGCCAAACTGAAAAACAAATGTTAGATAAGCTAGAAAATGTTTATGGTAAAAAGTCTGATATTACTGTTGAGGGTTTGCAAAGGAATTTTTTTAGTTATGTTTTTGACAGCCAAAAATCAGCTGTTGAGAATTTCTTGGAGATTCAACAGATAGCCGAAGACCTGTCATCAGATGACGACAGGGTGAAAGACCGTTGGATCATGACGCGAATGCTGAGTATGCTACCACCTAAGCTGCACCATTTCAGAACAGCCTGGGACTATGTGAAAGGAGCCGACAAAACTATTGAAACACTCATCGAAAGATTGAGGCTGGAAGAGGATCGACTCAATGAAGGTAAAAAGGAAAGTGGAGCAACTGCAGTCAACGCACTCATCGCAAAGGAGAAAACTGGAAATCAGTCTGCTCACAACAATAGCAACAGACAAGGTGGAAGCGCGCTAGTCAGCTGCTTTAAGTGTGGACAGAAAGGACATGCGAAGAAACACTGCAGAAACAAACCCTGCGCCAAATATCTTGCCTAAAGAAAACTACCCTTGCCATGTGTGTGGACAGAAAGGTCACTTCGCAAGAGACTGTACAAAGAATGATGACAACAAAAATGGAAATGAAAGGTCAGAACGGAGTGAACAGAAGAGCACGAATCGTCCATACCGCGCACTAGCGTCAGTGGGACTGTCAACTGCAGAGCTGAACAGACTCAATTCGAAATGTAACACACGACATCACTGGTACCAGGACAAAATACTTCTTGCTTTTCAAGGATGATTTTTCACATTTCCGAACAGTATACTTCTTGAAGACGAAGGACGAAGCCGCAGCCAAACTGGATGTTTTCATGAAGCTGGTGGAAAACCAATTCGGAAGAAAGGTGAAAATTCTACGATCAGATAATGGAACCGAGATCAAGAATGCCAACACACGTAAGCTGCTGGAGGAGCTAGGTGTCTTTCACACTTTTTCAACAGCTTACACCCCAGAACAGAACGGTAGAGTGGAACGTGAAATGAGAACAATTGTGGAGTCAGCAAGGACAGCAATTCATGCACGAAACCTGAAGGACACTTTGTGGGCAGAAGCAGTGAACTATTCTGTGTTCACGATCACCCAGACTGGCACAAGTTCAGTGAAAGGAAAGAGTCCAGAGAACCTATGGTTCGGACGACAGGTCAACATGAACAAACTGAAAACCTTCGGATGCGACTGCTACGTTTTGACTCCCAACCACAAGAGAAGCAAGCTTGACAAGAAGTCTAGGAAATGTATATTTGTTGGATACGACATAGACTCTCCATCCCTGCTCGGAGCATAAGAATTACAACACATTCTTCTTTTCTTCTTGAACAAAGTCATCATTTTCTTCGACGAGCGCTCCAAATGAATTTGAGACGGGAATTTCAGGCCTACACCATTTCTAGGCATAGGCTTATTCAATCTTACACTACCAGCAACCATTGTCGACCAAGTTTCCTTGCTTTCTTCTCTGTTTCCTGTTAATTTATTCAACTCTTCCATTAACATAGCAATATCTTCCTTTAGCAGCTTTATAATTTCATCTTTTTAGGACAGTTCGTTTCTCAGGTTATGACATTCGCATGACAGTACCGGCAGGCCTACATTACGACAATAGGTTTCACTTTTCTCCTCACTCAATTTTACCTGAGTTCTTGTGATGATTTTATTTGCATTTTTTACTTTTATTTTGCACGACGAGCATAAATCCGTAACGGTTACACTACCCGACGAGACACTAACACTGTTTACTGACGGCATACTGGTGATCTAAGTTAGCCTAGATGTTTACACCAAATTTCACTAAATTTATTTTAATTATTACTACCTAAATGAATTAATCTAATTACCTATCAATAAAGAAGAATGTGAAATACGTATACCTTCCAATCGGGCGAAATCTCGTAAAAGCACCACTGTTCTACTTGGTTCAAACAGTGATTGAAGAAGTCACCGAATCTTTGGATACACGTTCCCACAAGTTAGTTTAAGTTTATTAAATTATCAATAAGAATTTCTAAATACTATACATTTTCCGTATTTCACTTGACCTAAGGAAAGTAACTTTATAGATTTTAAACCTCTGTTATAATATTTTACCACTTTTATCAAATATTTACACTAGCTGCTATTTCACTACCGTACACTTTCACTGTGACGCCATCTTGGTTATAAAACCCCCGCTAATAACTTCTAAACGGCTGGAGCGATTTCAGTGAAACTCGGTAAGATCATAGCACCATTCTGGCCGGCCCCGACCGTACCCATCAAATTTTATTGTGTCTCACCAATCCAACATGGCGGCTGTGCGAAATATTTCACCAGCATTTAGTATCTCCGAAACTACGGTATTACAGATATCACCCAAAAACCTGGTAACTACAAAACTAACATGGCTGCCAAGCGAACTTGAGACTTTTAAATAGACTTTTATCACGATTTAACCATCCAAACGTAATGAAACTTGGTACAGCGAATGTTTATACACATTGTAATGCACTGGCGTCTAATTTAGTTCAATTGTTCACATAACCTCAAGATGGCGGCTGTGCGAATTTTAAAATTAAGTTTTTATTTCTGGTGTCGTAATCATGCGATCGAAGTGAAAGTTTGAAAATTTCCTTTAATGGTACTTAACTCTAAAGCCTATACATATAACAATCCAAAATGGCGAGCATCCGAAATATTTTGACGGTTCTCATTATCTAAGAATCTTTTACAGCAATCAAACTGATATTTTTTTTATGATCATAGAGGCTATGAACATATAAGTTCACCTATTCGCGAACTCAATCGAATGTAGGTGGCAGGTCGGTCGCGACAAAATGGTGGACACAAGGGTGATAGACTTCATGATTTAGGCTACCGTATTGAATGTTGTTGGCAATTCTAGGTGGGCTCTCGTTGAAGGACAGGCAATTTTAGATGCCAAACACATAATTATGTTCCGGAAAGTCCAAGAAACGGAAGATTTTATGAGACTTGAAGCTTTATGGTTACAGACTAGTAATTTGAAAGGGGTACCTCATCAGATTCAAAATGAAATTCGGTCATCAGTTGCCGGGGAAAAAATAATTTGTTCAGTACATTGCTTTCCATACTTTAGTAAGTAGATACATTTAAATTTATAAGATATAGCCTAATACTGTTGACATCGATAAATCAAAGACTGTACAAGTTGGCTATAAAGATTTTTAAATATTTAATAAGCACGTGATTGAAAACTTAGAAGACCTGAGCTTCACAGATTTGAAGGAGCAAAGGGGAAAGTTAAAGAAAGACAAACACATGTAGGCCTACATTAGTAACTATTAATAATTAATTCCCCTTTGTAAAATGCCAGCCACATACGATCATATACCGTACTTCGAAATCGACTTTGCGACGCGAAGTAATCGACTCCATTCCTTCTGAAAAGCTTTCTTTTTCTGAAAGGAATGGATTGATATCGCAATTGTTGAATTCGAAGAGCTCAGCGGAACTGAGCAATTATATGTCATCTTTCAGCCTCAATTATTACGACAATAACTGAAAAAAACGAGAGAAGAGCACGCCCATCAACTGAAATCACCTGTTTATGTTTCCATCACCCTTACGCTAGTTCCATATATCAGCAGCACCGTCGCTTGAGTTCGCGAATAGGACTTTCAGTAACTTGGTGGAAAGTGAATATCCAACCAGTGAATATTCGTGTGGGCAGTATCGTGTGACCTTCCGAGTGTGACAGTTGACGTATACCTGCTCCGTAGAAATACTTGTTGGTGAGAGTATCCAATAGTTTCTGTGTGTCCTACCTTTTTGATTCTCTAGTGTGTGTGTTTTCTTCCTGTGTGGGTAAGTAACCTACCAGTCTTCTGCCGACAACATGGGTGATAATAGTGGAGGGGGCGCGGATACACGTCCTCCGGAAGAAGGAATGGAATATTTTATACTGAAGTAATTCATCTCAAGGCACCTGTCCTTAATGCATCCCCTACGATTCCCTCGCATGATACGACCTACACAACCAGTCTCTATAGCTCCCATCATGGCACCTACTGTGAATGAGTCACCCAGAACGTGTTATGAGAACCATACTGGGTCATATTATGTCATGGTGGAATCATCTGATCCCACCAACCGGATCGGTAATTTACATCCGATGGGCCTCGGTAAACTTTTCTATGAACGTACGATTGTTGGAATACAAGAGATACACCGCAAAGGTAGGAATAGAAGTCAGGTCACTTTTAGAACCTCCCGGGATGCAAATAATTTTCTTCTGAACCCTCTCCTCACGGAAAAAAGCTTAAAGGCGTTTATTCCCTGAGTTAATATACATAGAGTGGGTCTGATCCGCGGCGTTGACACTTCTCTCTCGTCTGATGAGATAATACAATATTTGGAGTCTCCTTGCCCCATTGTAAAAATTCAACGCATGAACAGAAGAAAAGTCACGAACGGGGTGGTCGACTTAATACTAACCGGTACAGTGAAGATCGTCTTTGAAACTCAAACTTTGCCAGCATATGTTTCTATCTTTCATGTTATGTTAGAAGTTCAGGTTTTCATATTTCGCCCTATTATTTGCAATCGATGCCCAAGATATGGGCACACTGGACAAAATTGTAGAGCTCGAGCACCGAGATGTGGCGTTGCGCCCAGGGACATGAAACACCACAATGTACTCAGGCTTTGGTGCGCTGTGCACATTGCGATGAAAATCTTATGAGTGGCTCACCGAGGTGTGAGTACCACGTGAAACAAATTGAAATTAAAACTAGGATGTGCACTGAAAACAAAACGTATCAAGAAATTCTCAATTCCATATCAGGACAACCGTTGCAACCCCTTTCAGTCCCGCAGCAACTTCCTCCTCTTACACAACTAGCCTCTTCTACACCGAATTCTGTACCAAAGAAACGTAAGTTTACAACGATAGTCACGAGTACTCCTCAGGTCATTTCCCCTTTGGGGTATGACCGACATGCATATTTGTCTATTAACAGTGGGGACAAAGCCTCAAGCTCTGTGCCCCCTCCTTCTTCTTTGACACCGTCCCACGTGGGGCCACCCCCACTCCCCCACTTTCACTGCCTCCCGCCAAGGGGGTGCCTCAAGATATCACAGAGGATGTTATGCATTTTATGGAACTATTGGGTACCAATGTACAATGGGCCCATTTACTCAAAAATATTTGTGATAAGATTTCTCTCTTTTCCTTTCCTGATGAACCCCGACCGTCTCCTCGTATAGAGACTCCGTCTGTTAGTAATTCTGTTGCCTCAACATGAAAATTCTGCAATGGAATGCTCGTAGCATTCATAACAAGAGACATGAATTACTACTTATAATCCAAGAGTACACCCCTGATCATGGGCGCCCGCAGGGAGGGGCAAGGTGGGGTCGTGCCCCCGCCCCCCCCCCCTGGAATTCCGAGAATGTTGATATTCGATTGGTCATTATCACCAGTTTATTTCATAAATTGAAGTTTCTGATAATCAACTGACAAATGTTACAATAGAAAACTCTTTAAAATGCTGACGTAGGCTAATATGTATTAATATTCAAAAATATATAGTTCTAATGATGTCATGCACTAGACACTAATGGAAACATTGCTCCATTTTTCAATATGGTTATGCCACTTGTACGCTCGTCTAATTTTGCGCCGTTCTGCCTTTCTGCGATCGTTATTCGTGCTGCGAAATGCCGTTATTTTTATTCAAGGTGTGCATTAGTACTGTGATCCATTTGTTGAGAACAGAGCAATTATTGCTACAACTGAACAGCAATCTACCATTGTTGTAGATTCTTAACCTGTAGTGTTAAATATTCTACGATCGAAGCAATTTATAGGTAGTAGTTAAATTGTTCTGCGGCGTTTTTGCGCCGTTATCAAAGCGACTGAGCTTCTATGCCCAAGATAGCGGGTTCAAACACGGTCGAAGCCGTCGGATTTTTTAAGAGCGTTAAAAATCCCTCAGTATGCCTTCCTTCGGAGGGGAAGTAAAGCCGGCGGTCCCATGTCATAGATTAATGGCATGTTAAAGAACTTTCCACTAATTACACCTGTGTAAAACTAAATTGTATAGGTTAAGAATGTAAACAACGCTCTTAGGTTACTACGTTCGTTGCCAAGAGCTGACTGCGGTGGCGTCTAGTAGCTAAGTTCTGAACTAGGCCTAGTAGTCGTTGACGGTGGCGTTTGGCGGCCAAAGTAGGAACTATTTAAAAATTCAAAGTTGCAGTCCTTACTTGAATTAAAAAAAACAGATACACACACTAAGACAGTCATCACAATTAACACCGGTTATCAGACAGATTCTACACACACCCAAAGTACACGGGGTTACATGATCGCGTTGTCGCAGCCCCTAAACTAAGGAACCAACCAACCAACCAACCAAAAGCGACTGAGATTCGCACTCTCTATCGAATGTAGACAGCAGATCAGTTGAGACAAAATGGTGATTCAATACTGATAGACTTCGTAATGTTGTAGGCTACTGTATATGATTCCAATGGCATCTTTAAGCAAGGCAATTTTCGATGCGCAACATGTAGCCTACTTATATGAGCGGAGAAGCCAATTTAATCCTAATTTAATTGGGCTTATAGTCGTATTGACCGACTGAACGTTACAATCCAATATAGATCAATTAGGTGATAAAGCCAAAGTTCAAGGGGGGATTGATAATGATGTGCTTCTGAAAGAAGAAAATTACAGAACAGACATTGGCAGGCTCTTAACTCCAGGAATATTTTATGTGACATTCTCAAGTACGAATGTATAATAGTTAGGCTAAATGCTCCTGCGATGTTTGTGTCGTTATCAAAGCGACTAAGTAAGAAGTACATGATTTAGTGATTTTTATATATTTTACTTAACGGTCAGCAATAATCAAATCTTATATTTTCTTTCTAAAACGAAAATTTGCTTAAACCATGGGCGTCACAAGTACGAGTAACGTACAATACGAATTTATAATTTCGCACAAAATTCATTATGCTAAGAAGAGCAATGCGAAGTATTCCTGATAGCTTGTGAAGAAGAGGAAAAACGTGATGGATCCGCTGTAACAGCCAGTACAATCTAGATGTAAAACAGAGCTATTTGAATTATTTGAATTATAGGTTTGTTGGTTGGTTCTTAAGTTTAGGAGCTGCGACAACGCGGTCACGTAGCCCCATGTAGGGATATTTCCAGTTTAATTTAAGTCAGTAATTTGAAAATATCTGAAAATATGTCCTCCAGTTATTTAGAAAATAGGCCAACTGGATTTACATTAGCATTTTAATGAACTGCTTGATTTTTATATTATTGTCGATACATGTTTTTAAGACCTCAACACTATGACAATGAATCACAAAAGACGAAACGCTGGACTTTCATGGACAAAACTGTGAATTAAAAACAAAATATTCCTCCCAATCTTGCCATAAAGTAGCCAACGGATTGAGAGCAGTCAAATAATTAATTTCACGCAGCAAGTAAGAAATGAAGTAAGTTATGAAATGAAAATTATAATTTGGCCCCCCTCTAGAAAAAATCCTGCGGGCGCCCATGCCCCTGATATCATTCTCATTCAAGAAACATGGCTATCCCCAAATGTATCTTTTCATGTTCCACGATATAACATTGAACGCCAAGATGGACCGCAATGTGGTGGTGTCCTCACATTAATCCATGAAAGGCTTTCATACCAGGTTACCCCGTATCTTTTTCCTCTCCCCAGAACATATGTGCTAACCATAACTGTTGCCTCCCTACATATCACTAATTTGTATATTCCTTCGGCTATCCGACAATGGCATTCCTTTTTTTTCCTACTGTAATTCCTTTACCTCCCACGTTATAGGTGGGGATTTCAATGGCCGTCATACAGCCTGGGGTTGCGTCCGCACGACACCCAAGGGTAGGAATATCATGACAACAGCTCAGCAGTTCCATCTCCAGATTCTAAATGATGGTTCACCTACTCGTATTTCTCCTCCTTCTCAGGCCCCCAGTGCGGTTGACCTAACGTTTGTTTCCCTGTCTCTGGCCCACCGAATTATATGGCACACGACCCCTGATTTACACCAAAGTGACCACTATCCGATCTTGATGACCTTTGATTCTGTCCCTCATCCTAGTAATGCATTGCATACTCCGGTTTTTACTAGGCGTTTCAAACGTTTTGATTCAGCTCAATTTTTCAACTACATCCAACAGCACTATTGTCATACAGCACCCCCGATACGTGACTCCTATAATTTGCTCCTTACCTCTATTGTTCAATATTTTGACACTTATCATCCGCTAATTCCCAGTGCACGTACCCCTGGTAAGAGAGGGCCCTTGCTACCCTGGTGGGACGAGGAATGTACACGAATGGTGAAGAGACGAAAACATTTATTACGGTTTTTTTTTCGAACGTACAATACCCCGTATACTTATCAACATTATAAAAAGTTTGTTGCAAAGTGCCAAGAGTCATTTAATGATATACGACGATCAGCTTGGCGAGAATACGTCTCTCATATACGCCCATTACTAAAATATGGACTGTGTTAAAAACCTTATCGCGACGCCACTTATGTCCAAGTCTACATCGTTTTAATTATGATCAGTCAGTATATTTTTATCGCACTGTGACTCCAGCATTTGTGAAACAGGAAATTATCCTTCCATCCCAGGAACACAACCCTATGTTTTCTTGTCTTTTGCACGGTAACTGTTTCCGAATTACAATTGGCCTTAGCACAAAAATTCTACTACACCGGGACCAGACTATATATCATACCACGTCATTAATAGTCTCCCCAATAATGCACAACAGGTTCTATTAGATGTTTTTAATTCCGTCTTAGGCTCTGGCAATGTCCCAGAGGATTGGAATGAGTTTTTATTAGTTCCTATTTTAAAACCAGGAAAAATCCAGATTTAGCAGGAAGCTATCGTGGTATACATCTTGGATACTGTATTAGGAAGACTTTCAATCGGATTTTACTGACACGATTGGTATAGACTTTAGAATATTATGATATGTTTCCAAAAACTCAATACGCCTTTGCTAAACGGAAATCTACTACGGACGCCTTGAATATTTTTCTTCTTGATGTAATTTTGACATTTTGGCGTAAACACTCCACCTTAGCAGTCTTTTTAGATATTAAAGGTGCTTATGATAATGTGAATACCGTCCTTTTACTGCAAAAACTCCAACAACAATTTCCGATCAACTTTATTAAAATCATCTCGGCATTTCTCCGGCGAAGGCATATCACACTTTCCACCTTTCCTGTGTTAAATTACAGGTATTCTGGTCTGCCGCAGGGTGATATTTTGAGTGGAATCTTATACCTCATTTATACAAGTGAGATCGAACGGCTTTTACTTCCTCATGTCCGCCTAATACAATATGCTGATGATATACTCCTATATTGTTCCCATTCTGATATAAATACGTGTCGGCAGATCATGTCACGTGCTCTCACGATATTACATTCATGGCTGTTCTCACATGGTCTTGATATTGTTCCTCTCAAAAATGCGGCTCTCCTCTTCACTCATAAACGTGTGTGTGTGACCGGTCGCCGATCCGCTATAATCAGGGTACCATTCTTATTGTACACCGTACAAAATATTTAGGACTCATCATAGACGATAAGTTGACCTGGACGCCTCAAATTACTTACTTAAACGCTCATGTGTCCCAGAAATTAAATATATTAAGGTCATTATCTCGTCGTACTTGGGGAGCTGATCCTCAGATATTATTGTTATTTTACAGAAATCTCATTAGATCTGTACTCGATTACGGTAGTCACTATTATGATGTCATGCCAAAAACTCGCCTCGATTAATTGGATAAGCTACAATTCTCCGCCCTCAGAAATGTTCTCGGGGCACTTTCTTCCACCCCTACACAAGCTCTTCTCGTCGAGGCGGCAGAGCAACCTCTTCGCCTTAGAAGACGTTATCTTTCTTCACGATATCTCCTCAGACAAATGGTAATATTAACAGCACACATTCTTCCTAAACTACAAATTCTCTCCGAATATCATCAAAAAAGGTTATTAAAACGCTATTCACCTCCCACTATTCTCCTGTCTTTTCGCCCTCAAATTCTTCAAACACGAAACCCCATTTGTTATAATGCACCGCTCTCGGTATTAATGTTCCAACCCGATGTTGTGCAACATTCCTCACATATATCTCGTATGTCTTCTGTGCTTACCCCTTCCATTGCCCGCAAATATGTCTATAATCTCGCAGCGAATCATCAACAATATACAACAATTTATACAGATGGTTCAAAATTTCCCTCTCCTTCGAGTACGGGTGCTGCTTTTTATATCCCCTCTATATCATATATCGCCTTCTTTAAATTACCGCATACTCTCTCTATTTTTTCGGCAGAAGCATTTGCTATTCGACAAGCACTTCTGTACCGGTATATTAAAAGGAATAACATCACTAAGGCCTTAATTCTATCTGATTCTCAAAGTGTACTACAGGCTTTACATCATGTACATACTTCGAATAATTGGTTTGTATTTAATATTGTAAATTTAACGTCTGAATTACCTCATTTGGGCTACCGGATAGTTTTTTCATGGATACCGGGACATTCCAACCTATCTGGGAATGAATTTGTTGATAAAGCAGCAAAGGAAGCGACCATGGGTCATGATGTATTGACGAATGTGGCTACTCCCGCCTCCGATTATATCCCCATTCTCAAATCTCAATTACTTAATGTTTGGTTACAACAATGGCAGGATTATACACGCACGAAAGCCAGGTTAAATTCTAGAATACAACCCACCATCCCCAGACACCCATGGTTTTATAATGGATCTTACACTAGACGTCATATTATTACGATTATCCGTTTACGTTTTCATCATGCATTGACTCCGGTATATATGGACCGCTGTAAGCCTCGTCCTTCGGATCTCTGCGACTGTTCTTTGGCAATCGGTACTATTAATCATTTAATTTTTCAATGCCCTCTTTATGACACTCAACGAGCCCCCTTTCTACACACTTTACGTTTGTTAGGTTTCCCCCTCCCTCTCAACATTTCTGTTCTCCTTCATTCTCCCATTCCTTCTGTTATTCATGCCTTCCTTAGATTTATGCAAGAATGCTCCCTTAATTTTTAATTCCATACCCTTAAGTGTGACGATGTCATGTTTGTGTTCAAGTAGTAAGCCACTAAGGTACGCCGCTTGGTGTGAAGATTAGAACCTTTCTGTGTCCTTGTATGTATGTGTTACATTTTTCCAGTAGTTTATAGTTGAAATATTGGATACTCTTCACGTGTAATAGTATTTTTAGGGCTGTGACTGGGTTCAGAGCAAGAGTGCTATGTCCATTACCTAACCTACAAACCAAGACCGACTACAATATCTCAGACCGTAACATCAAAACAAAGATGGCGGCAATCGTAGGGGAACAGTTGTTGACGCCGGCGGGCATGTCGACATCGAAATATCGGTAAATTCGAAGACAAACTTTCGCATAATTGCTTAAATTCCACCAGAAAAGACAGGATTTTATGTAATAAGGCCCAATTTCAATATGAAACCCTGACGTACTTCGCTACAAGCAACGCGAACAGACAGTAGCTAAAAATACAGACACAAATAAAGCAGAGATAACACAAAATATTTTTAAATGCAAATACTTCTAAGTTAAATGGAGCTACAAGAATGCAAATAGAAATTGTAGTTGCTTATATCAGGGGCTACGAGATCGTGGTCTTGTAGCCCTATGTATTTGTGTGTGGAATTTGTGTGATAACCTGTGTTATTGTTATGGCTGAACGAATGTGTTTGTAAATTGGGGATTGTAGTGGAAAAGAGGCGGCCATGGCCTTAAGTTAGGAACCATCCTGGCATTTGCCTGGAGTAGAAGTGGGGAAACCATTTCCAGGATGGCTGTGGTGGGAATCGAACCCTCCTCTACTCAGTTGCCTCATGAGGCTGAGTGCACCCTGTTCCAACCCTCACACGATAATTAAATTTATTGGCAGAGCCGGGAATCAAATCCGGACCTCCGGGACGACAGCCGAGAACTCTAGCCACTACACGAGGAGGTCTAAAATAGAATGGTAGCACTGAATGAAAGTAGAACGAGCGATAACATTCTCTATTTTAACACAAATTATTATTAAATGGTCCGGCTAACCTTAGCCTCCACTAATATATTGTTACGGCTGTGAGTTTGTGTCATCGCTCGCCGCATGAGTCACAACACCCCAGGGCTGGGCTGTGCCCTGCCTCATGTATTGCGTGTGCCTTATGCAACAGGGCTACTAGGACAAAGGGATGATCCAGAATATTCGTGACTGAACCAGTGGAGGAAATGTCGAGAAGCCGTGTGCCCTGGACGATTCTAGAATTCATTGAGTCACCAGCCTGCTATATAAGCGGCTTCAACAGTGAGGGGACCGAGTTTTCTGTGGGTGTGTGTTTTTGAGCGAGTGCGACAGAAGTGTGGTGACGAAGTGCCGTGCGAGTTACGAAATCCAGTGACATTGTTTCCCCAGCTTGTGGACAGCGAAACAGCGGGTAGTGGATTATCGTAAGTAACTGTATTTGTTATACATGAGGAAGAGGAGCAGGTAGCTTCGGTCAAGGTCACCGGACTCATTAGGACGGTTTAACTTCTGTGGTTTGTTGACAAGTGAAAGGGGCAAGAGCGCTCAAGGAAAAGACTTGAGGAAACTGGAGTAAGGTTCTAATTTTTTTGTATTTGCTGATGAGTAGTGTAACTTTCTGGCCACAATAAAGTTAATTATTTCATTTAAAGGAACAACCTGTGTTATGCTTTGTACCCACCGTAATCCAGTTAACAAAAGTGCCACTAGGGGGGTGGCACGTAACAATATCATGGCGTTCTCTGCATCAACACTGTCCTCCTAGCAGTGCTCGTATTTTACATGTAATAGCATTGCTACCGCAAGCTAAAATAGCACAAATATACCAGTTCCCTATACACTATATTTACAGTACATGAATACACATTGTTGAGTAGATTGCAGTAAAATAAAAGAGATGTTCATCTTTTACTACTTGGAGTTCGTTTCAACTGAGGATTTCCATTATTAAATAGCACGCACAACTGCCTGGTATGTAGGCCTACAAGAGTAAGGTACGGTACAGTCAGTATATGGTTGCACTGAATATTTTTACCAGAGTACCGTAGAGTTTCAGTGAAAAGGAAAGACATTTCTTAATTGTTGTGATTCTTTCTTTCTTTTCATAATTTGTTTTTCTTCTCAAGTCTCATGTCATTGGTGTAGTTAGTGACAGATGGACGCAGAAACATTTGCAATTTTTTCCTGCTCAGTTCCTCAGGATGATCACTTACTCCACACTGTAGAATATGATTTTTAGCAACATGTGGCAACAGTATTCTAGTTAATGTTCATGCTATTCCTGGACTGCTCACCGTAACCGATATCATTTCGTCCGTTACTTCTTCCAGGGAACAAAACCTGGCTTAAGATACCGGAGACCACCTCTCCCTCTGTCTTTGAATTTTAAATTAGTGACATTATTGGAGATGGACTCTTGACAGCAAGGGGCACTTGACCTCGCTGTTCCGTCACTTAAAAAATAACTAACTCGGAATACTACTAATTTTATCAAGCACTCTTGGCATGATATAGGGAGGCTATGGTCTTCAGCTCGTTGTTATTGTCGTTTCTATAGTGACGTTGCGACATCGTGGTCATGTAGCCCCCTGTTCTTGAGTGTGTGTAGAATTTGTCTGATAACCTGTGTCACTGTAATGTCTGTAATAGTGTGTGTATTTGTAATTGAGATAAAATTTGGGTAGGAAGTGGCCGTGGCCTTAAATTAGGTACCGGTACCATCCCGGCATTTGCTTGGCGTAGAAGTGGGGAAACCCTTCCAGAATAGCTGAGAAAGGAATCGAACCCGCCTCTTCTTAGGTTTGCCTAATGAGGCTGAGTGTACCTCGTTCCAGCCTTCAGAACCAGGAATCGAACTCGGGCCTCCGCAGTAACAGCCAAGAATGCTAGCCACTACGCAACGAGGCGGACTCGACAGCTCGTACCAAATACCCTCCAATATAGCCCATTGCAGATCTCGTTATAGAAATTTGGTTATTTAGCCCCGTGTCTACTACCCTGTGTCATTGCGGCGTGTGCATTTGTAATTCCGGTGATGATTTGGAAGGTGACCTTAAGTTAGGAACCATCCCGGCATTTGCCTGGAGTAGAAGTTGGAAACTGCGGAAAACCTGTTCAGGAAGGATGAGATGGGAATCTAACCCACCCCTTCTCAGTTTTACCTCATGAAGCAGAGTGTACCCCGTTCCAGCCCTCGGAACAGAATTAAATTTCTTGGCAGAGCCTGGATTCTAACATGGATCTCTGGGGGCGACAACGAGAAGGTCAGGTATCATCATCAGAACTGGAGCAATAATACAAGATCACCTATTTCTAATTTCAATCGCATGGTCAGCGTAGGCTACATACCTTGTCTTATTGCTTTAATCCATAATTTTCTAGTTGGCTCTGGACTAGGAAATTCATGAAAACTAGTTCCAGGAACATTATTTCTAGAGCCTTGTTTACAAAACGGCACGCAAGAGTATACCATCGTAATACAATGAACCTATTTCAGTAATATCACTTGATTCGTGCATACACAATGTGTATAAATACCGCCAACTGAACTGATCATGTAGGGGGTAATGCAGCGTCTCTTGCGGCAAACATAGCAACTGCAGGGCGTACTGCTTCCAGAGGCTATTGGGCAGGCTTTTTATTATTGGAGGCTAAGGGCTAATTCAAACAAGTTGCTAGCGTTTCGCCCCAGTGTACCATTGGGCTCTTGAGTTGGTACGGTACATATCACCAAGACGCGTAGCTAGTGCACACTGAGAAGGCCATTGCAATACGCTCAATACGTATGTAAGCTATCTACGTCATGATTAATGCCAGTGCACTACGGGAGTCAAGTGGAACGCGGATTATACACTTGCAGCAGACATGAATGTGGCTTTTACATACCTTGTGTCCTCGTTTCTTGTTTTGGGCGATATTACGTATTGAAATTACGAACCCTGGTCACTACTGAACCTCATATATGTGCTAAAATTCGTAAATACAGGGTCTTTATATTTGCTTGGCAAGGACATTCTCGCTCACGCGCTCCGCCAGTGGCTGCTCAGTTGACGGCTGCGCGCGTATGTACGGCAGAATACGGTGCTTAAAATCAGTATCATGCATTTTTACTCACTATGTTTACAGTAGATGCTGAAAACGTTCCCCATCCGCTGCCAAACATAATCGGCATCTCCTTATGAAGTTTACGGTTAATCCGGTTAATTTAGCTTCATTAAGGAAATAATTAACTTAACGTCTATTTTTATTGTTTACTGAACCTGTACGTTTGAATCTCAAATTAGCCACTTGTTGTATTGTCCGATTTATAGGAATAGATCTCCCAGGAAATTTCACTCGAAACTTTTGACTTTTTCTAGCGCACGATTTCCTGCACTTTATGTACGTATTGTGCAGATATACACGTTCAAGTAACGAATATTCCACATAAGGCATTACATCACTATACACAATCGCAATAAAACAACTGGCTAAGAGATTCAAACGTACAGGTTCAGTAAACGATAAAAATAGACGTAGAGGTCGTTATTTCCGAAATTAACCGGAATAACCGAAAACTTCTTTAGTAGATGCCCATTATGTTTGGCAGCGGATGGGAAACATTTTCAGCATTTACTGTAAGCATGGTGAGTAGAAATGCAAGGTGCTGATTTTAAGCGTGGTATTCTGCCGTACATACGCACACGTGGCAGCCGGCAACTGAGGCGTCACTGGCGGAGCGCGTGAGCGAGAATGTCTTTGCCAAGCAAATATAAAGACCCTGTGTGTGTTTTATTTCTTGCTATTCTAAAAACCGTACGCGATTTTCGGCAGCGCTTTCATCTCGTTTAACTGTCAACCAGATGAACTCTAAAGGCACGCAGCGCGGCACACACATTGATGCCAACATGTGATATACAAAATCACTGTTGATAAAAAGAAGTGAGACACAAAATCACTGTTGATCAAAAAAAATATTCATCGGGACGTGTTAGGCTGTAACCATTGCCAAAACTCATTGATCTGGGCGCGTTAGGCTGTAACCATTATGAAAAACCATTGGATTGGACAAAACGAAGGTTAAAAGGTCGGGGGCAAGTGCGGCCTTTCAGAGGCAATTTCCACAATCCATGATCAATAAACAATTCAACTGGGCGCACTATCTATGAATTGAGTGGTGCACACGAATGATGCGCACCAGTGACTGAATTGGGCGCTTCTTTGTTTTTCATAGTACCATAAGCGCGAGGTTGGCAGTACTGTCATGATAACGATCGATGAGAATAATGGCGCTGACAGCTGTAATTTTCGCTATGTATATAAGTCGTGTACCTATTTGGGATGGCCGGGTGGGTCACAGACATCGGAGGAGGGAATATCTACTAAAACATCGCTCCTTGATTTATTTCCCAGCGTTTCATACGGTATTTTGGCTAATTCATGTATTGTAGAGAATATTATCGCGCGTTCTACCTTCCTTCACTGCTACCCATTGAATGATGTTTTAATAGATGCTTCCTCCTCTGCTAACTGCGACCCACCCAGCCATCCCAAATAGCATCACGACTTATATAGGCGAATATCCAGCTGTGGATGCCATTATTCACATCAACCATCATCAAAACAGTAGCCTCCTGCCAACCTCAACATTACGGTGCTATACCGCACCAACAACCAACCATTCTAACCTAACCTTCTGGCAGCAGACTCACTTAAACGTTGGTTCACCGAATGTAAACAACCCATATCCCCTCTCCAATTCCCCTACGATTTCCGCCATTTTCTACTCTATCGATAGTGGCATTGCGGTCTGATTTATTGTAGTCGGTCTTGCTACAAACAAATCAGTACCTTGGTGAGCACTAATCCAACATGGCGGCGACGCGAAGTATAAATATTTAAATGTACGTTTCTCAAATGTTAATCCACTGGCATCTAATTTATTTCAATTGCTTTCATAACCACAAGATGGCAGCTGTGCGAAATTTTAAAATCTCGTTTTTACTTATTGTGTCCTAATCATGCGATTGAAGTTTGAATACCACACGTACACAATAATCTTCATGTAATAGTGCATAAATAAAAATCCAACCTGGCGACCATCTGAAATATTTATATGGTTCTCAGTATCTACGAATCTTGTGGTGTTTGAAGCCATATTTTCAGTGTTGCCTTAGTAAACAAGAGTTTAGTGCTTTTCAGTCGGTCAACACGAATGTACCCAAAAGAGATGGGTTATGCCCTAATCCTGAAATAAATTACATGAGATTAATAAAACACTAGGATGACCAGTTTCGATCGTCAAGCGATCATCATCAGATCCATTACACTTAGGCTATAAAATCTATGTTTGAAATACAGGTGAAAATATTTACAATATGTACAATTATTTAGTTGCAGTATTGGTACTGCAACTGTCAGTGTATGCTAAATGCAGTATATATGATGTTAGGTGAAAGGCTAAATGGTGATAGCTATCCGGAGTTTGTACTTTGGAGAGATTATATGGTTTGAAAAAATCAACTATGGTTAAACTATAAAATTATAGGCTAACTACTTATCTGATTGTCTTCCTTACTACAGCTACTCGCAGTTTTCGTGCTCACTGTAACTCACGGTGCGGTCGACTGCGGTGGTTATCTTAACGACTGGTTTTTCCCTGCCTTCTCCCCCCTGCCCATTCGTGCTGTGCGGAGTCATAGCGATGTGAGGTGTTGCCAACCTAGATAAGATGTATGTTATTGAATGAGGTGGGTCTACAACTATTAAAGACCGTGGATTAGCCCTCGCCACGCGTGGACCATAAGCCATTCGAACTAAGCGTTGACGGTCTTATGAGGACGTCCCGGCACCTTTAATACTGCCGCGAATATGGGCTTTGGTTTATTGCAGAAGAAAAGTACATCGTACACCTGATCCAGATAACATTTACCTATTAAAAACCCCTAATTCCCCCCCCCCCCCCCCCTTTTTTTATCTAGCTTGGCTGTGTCGCTAAATTGTGTCTTGTTTCCGACAGGGTGTTAGTAGCGTGAAGAGGGGTGTGTTCATTTAGATTGTTGGGATTGTTTCGTTTGGCTAGGTGTATATCGATTGCTTCCTTTATGTCAAGAGCTCTGCCTTTCGATTCGTTATGGATTATTTTAAGGTCCGACTCTATGTTGGTAAAGCTGTGCCCCGCGTCACACATATGTTTAACTCTGTCGGCGCAGAGTGTGCTTAAAATGCGAGATGTGCGAGGGAAGAGTTCTGTTATTTCACCTTGTTTGTTTCAAAACACAAACAAAAAGAAAGGTGTGCGCGCTGTTGTTTCCCGGCAGGAGCAATGATTTTGTGTGTTGTGTGTCACAGTATCTTACCTCAGTTTTAAACCAGGGCTCACAAATAATAGTTCGAAAATGCACCTTTTCGGATCGTTGTGATAATTGGCCAAAACTCAAAATGCCTCGGCTGGAAGCAGGGTAGGGGGATAAAACAGACGGTTTATTTGGTAGAATAAAGAAATTATGACTAGGTGGCTTTTCCGATTTTCCGCCTAATGTAGTATTAGATTAGTTTCGGATTATTTTACTTTTATTCGTTAAAGGGTACTTAAAATTTTGTCTTGAACCTAAAACTTGAGGGAGGCCCCGCCCCCCTCCCTTCTGACTTCCCCTCCGTGATTTACACTCCTGGTATTCATCAGAAAAAATAGGAAGAGCATTTTCAATGATGATATAATGATAATAATTGTTGTTTTAAGGGGCCTAACATCTAGGTTATCGGCCTATAATGGTTTGGGTGATCGTGAAGATGATAATGAATATAACTAAAACTAACTACTGTACTAACTTATATACTAGAAGAAGAAATGGAAAACAAAAGAAGAATAAGGCAAATAAAGGACAGGAGGAAAAGAAATGCCCTCAACCCTCGAAGAATGCGGATTGAGGGACTTTGAAGGAGAGCCATGAAAGTCAGATAGGAAAGTGAAAGAGGAGAGGGTGTGCCCCAGAGGCAATGGATGAAAGGGGGAAACTGGACCCAGCTCAGGAATCGCTCGGGGTCGCCAACTCCCGAACTCACCAGCCGTGAGCCCCTGGGGGCGTAGCAATATCCAGGGTGCACCAGAAGTGGTGGGGCTACATACACCCTGCCTCCTTGAGGGCCTTGCATTTACAATGAATCAAGACACACGAACACAATATATTTTGATAAAAAAGACACTTTTAATATAAGGAGTTGTACAGATTTAAAAGAAAGAGTAAATCAAAAATAGTGGATATAACTTTATACTCTATATATCTTGGTTCTGGCTATCACTTTGTATGCTCTTATAGCAAGTATGGTAGTTACAAGAGGAATGCAGATCTGCAAGATTGCAAAAATATTATTTTAATGCTCCTTTCTTTTTATATTTTTCTTAGGTTTTACTATCCATTTGTATGCTCTTCTAGAAATTATGTATAACATCAACAGCCCTAGCATTATTCCTCCAACTAATACAACAATAACATCAAGAAGTAGATACTGGTACAGAGGAAGGTCCACAGCTGCAGAACGAAGGTGGTGGGCCCCATTGTGCTTTATTACATACTCCGTCCAGTACACTGCACTCTCAAGTGGAGTTTCAGGTCTGTCTCTAAAGAGTTCTGATAGTTTCTTCATTTTAGCAGTGTAACTGAAAGAAAGTAATAAAGATTATGTAGATGAATATAATAGTCACAAATCAATATGAATGAAGAAGTACTGGGAAGACTGCAAGGCTCGTACAGTTCCTACAAGTCGACGAACTAATGGTTGCTTAAAGTGATAATTTGTGGTCTCAAAATGCGAAGAAGAAGAAGAAGAAGAAGTCACAAATCAGTTGAAGCCAATCCAAACAGGACAAGGAGGATGAGCAATAGTTTACAATGCTACTCCACATTTGAGGTACAGTTCACGTCACGGTTTTTGGCCGGTGATTCCCGATTGTGCAGTCGTACAGAGGACAAGTGGTGAAATTCAGGCACGTACAATTGATACATGAGCTGCTTTCCACACGACTGAAAACACATATCAATTGCACATGCGTGAGGCTCGCAGGCTATTCTATATACGACTGCGAAACCAGGACTGAAAAGCCAGAAACCATGGTGTGAACTGTATGTCTGGTGTTTTCAACATATCACATAACAAAACCTGAAACAATATAACTTGTTGATGGAAGAGCATTGTAATCAACTGTCACAACATGGATTCAGAACGGAAAAATCTACACAGACAGCAATTTATGAATGTAGTAATAGTATACTGAAATTAATTGACAATAAGGAACATGTAACTGGCATATTCTTGGATTTATCGAAAGCATTTGATGTTGTTGACCATGAAATCCTCCTTACAAAACTAAATCAATATGGTATTAGAGGTCTAGCTAATAAATGGATAGAGTCTTACTTAACATGGCATAAACAAATAGTAAGCTTGAGACACAAGGATGATGGAACCAAATTACTTAATGAAACATTGTCCAATGAGGGAATTATTAAATTTGGAGTACCCCAGGGATCGGTTTTGGGCCCACTACTCTTTCTTCTATATATCAATGATATAACACAGAACGTTCATTCACATAAGGAAATTTTGTTTGCGGACGATTCAACACTCGTAATAAAAGGTGAAACTAAACAGGTCATACAGCAGTCTGCTGACTCCGTTACAGGAGAGTTAACCAAATGGTCACAAGATAATCGCCTCATAATAAACTATAAAAAACAATATGTCTAAATTTCCACACTATACAGAATAGGAATCCTGCGAAGCCCAATATAACATTAAATGGTCATCAAATAGAAAATAAATCAGAAACAAAGTTTTTAGGACTATGGATACAACATGACTTGAAATGGAATAAACATATACAATATCTGAATACTAAACTGAACTCGATGTGCTTTGCGTTACGTATTTTGAAAACCTGCACTAGCATGTACACATTAAGAAATACTTATTTTGCTTATTTCCATTCATACTTAAGATATGGGATCATATTTTGGGGTACCGGTATGTCGCCAGATGTACTAAGCACGTTTAGGATACAAAAGAGGGCGATTAGAATTATGGCAAATGTAAACACAAGAGAATCATGTAGTCCTCTGTTTAAAGATTTAAATATTCTCCCACTGCCCTGCATATCTATCTTTGAAAGTATTATTTTTTTTAAAAGAATTTAATGAATAAGGATGTTTTTCTTAATACAAACAATGATGTTCATAGGCATAACACAAGACAAAATCAAAACATTCATATTTCACACACACAAGCATATATCAAAAAGGAACTTTTCACACAGGAGTTAAATTATACAATAAACTACCCCAGTATATAAAACTTGCCCCAAAAATAAAAACCTTTGATAGAATGTTGAAAGCTTATCTGCAGTGCCATTGTTAGGTAGATTTCATTAGAAAGCTAACTATTGCAATGGGTCCCATGTTTGGACTTCCGAAAAATTTCGACATATCTTCGCGTTTCACATCCCCCAGACCCCAAAACCACCGTCAGTTCAAAAGTTTATATATAATTTAAGTACGTATATCAGTTTCTTGTGGACACGATAACTGCCGTAATTTTGCACCAATCACTTTGAATTTTTTACCGAATATGTATACCTATAAAATCTTGGTCGAGTTCGTTACTGGGCTAAATCGGTCGAAGGGGTGAAAATGGGGGTCTTTTTTCGAAAAAGTGAAATATTGCTATAACTCTCTTAATATGTGACATATCGAATCCGTTCAACGTCCATACTATGTGTCGGATAAAGCCCAAACATTTATGTTTGAAGAGTTTTTTTTATAGCACTAACCATTGACCAAAGGGGTGGGAAAAAGTGGATTTTTCGGGAAACATTAATCATATCTCTCTTAATACGCACAATATCAAAACCGTACAAAATGGACAATATTCCCCTAATAATTACCTAAAACTTTTGTCTGAAAGAATTTTTGATATGACCCACCATTACGCCAAGGGATGAGAAAAATGATTTCGGAATTATAAGAAAATGCCAAGAGCTATCAGAGGTTGCCATGGCAACACTACTAAATTGATGAGGGATGAGCAATCATTGTTGCCATGACAACGCACTTGCACGAGATCATATTCAGTATTTCCATCTAACTAAGTGGGAAGCGGCTTCGGTGACGTAACTGGTAGCATGCTGAATGTCTATGCCCAAGGTCGCGGTTTCAAAGCCGGCCGAAGTCGTCGGATTTTCTAAGAGCGCTAAAATCCCTCAGTATGCTTTCCTTTGGAGGGGAAGTTCCAACGTTCGTTGCGAGTTGCTGGTTGGGGTGGCATCTAGTAGCCAAGTTCACAGCTAGGTGTCGTTGACGGTAGTACCTTGTAGCAACATTAGGAACTACTGCTTGAAATTGACCGTCTGCAGTCCTTACCTGAATTAAGACAATTACAGCCATTACAATTCACACCTTTTATCAGACAGATTCTACACTCACCCAAAGTACACGGGGTTAGATGACCGCGTTGTCGCAGACCCTAAACTGAGGAACCAACCAGAGGTAGATTTCATTAGAAAGCTAACTATTGCAATGGGTACCATGTTTCGACTTCCGGAAAATTTCGACATATCTTCGCGTTTCACATCCCCCAGACCCCAAAACCACCGTCAGTTCAAAAGTTTATTTATAATTTATGTATGTATATTGAGACCGTTAGTCGAGTCAACAACCACGATGACTTTCCTAACATCACATAAGTCGAATAAAATTACCGCGAGGATCGGGTGAACTTCCTAATAGGCTGAGCGGCACGAGACACTGTAGTCCACGGGGATCGTGGTACATGGTGACGATGGTCATAGACTGCCTAAGGAAAAGTTCACCTTAAAACTAGACTGAGAAATTAAACATCCAGACTTAAGTAAAACACCGTGAAAATTTATTAAAATTCACAAGCCCCTAGCCTAGTTCGGAGGGTTGTGATCGGCTAGTCCGCAAACTAATAAACAAAAGAAAATAAAGAGCAGGTCCCTACCTGAGAAGTTACTGAAAACCCTCGCGAAAGATCTAACTCACAATAATAAAGCAACAACAGCAACACTAGGAAAATGGTACGACGCAAGTACCTACTTCAAGTTACAAGATTAAGCTAATATCAGAATTTACATTTAACAGGATAGCAAAACAAATCTAAGTTAGGATGATACCATTTCCACATTTACATTTAACGGTAATCATCTAGCTAAGTCCTAACAGTTAATAACAAAATTTACGGCGATGACATCCGTAACAGAAAACAATTACAACAAATCTAAGTGTACAGCCATGAAAAACAACATTTAATTATTCTTAATAACTACGTGCTATCTGCACACAATAAGGTAACATGTCGGATTTACACACTTATACATCATAAATAAGTAATGAAATAGACACAAATCTTTATTACATTCCTGCCTACACCTTGGTTTACTCTTTGTAAACCGTAGTCATCTAATGTGTGTAATTACGGTGACGAATGCGTAGTTGAGACCACGTCTGACATCACATGGCCTGAGCTCCACAAGCTACGAACTCTAGGTTCGCACATGCTTCAGGTCGCTACAAAAATGTCAACTGTCCTAGTCATTTCCACACAAGGAAATTACCTTCAACTGCACGGCTATGTCAACAGTTCCAAAATGCAACAGAACAAAGTTAGATAGAAAGAATTCATTAGTTAGCTTTCGTTTTACCAAAGTTATGCGTTTTATTATTAAGTTGTCGGTTTAGGTTTATCGTTGGTTTATGGCGAATAATACTGACAATAGCTCGGGCACGGAGTGTCTACACTGAGATCATTCTCCATCAAAAAGCCTCGACTCAACAGTCGGAATAAGATCAACGAGCAATAACAACTCGGACACACAATAACACGGGTTACCAGCGGCGCAAAGCTCGCATTCAATAACTCTGGGATAGGCCTGTCCACAACAGTTACCTTCCAATAACATCTAGTCAACGGGAACCCTCCCGGACAAGGTAATCACAAGTACCTTCATACAATAAATTCCTGCATTTAACAGGGTCGCCTGCAACTCACTATAGAAAACCTGACCTAATTGTACACGTCAAGACGGTACACGCAAGAAGTGCGCTCAACTAACAAAAAGCAATCTATAAAACATGTGATCTGAGACAGGGTTGAAAACTGGGTTACATGAGCTAAGTTGCAATGAAAGAAAGAGCGAATACAATTGCATTCTGTCTCTTGTCAAAGTAGTCCTGTCTCACAAACAAATGAAGCGTGCTCTCAAGGGCACTGGATTACAAAACCAATTTATGTCACCAGCAGGCTACCACATTCCTGCGTTCGGTCGACACAAAACACACATTATTCAAGGCCGGCGATTTAATCAAAATAAAACTATACATCTGGCCTGTTCATAAAAAACTTTACCATAGGTTATGAACCTCTAAAGAATCCATGTATAAAAACACGCAATAAATCTGAATAGAATAATATAATTCCGTCTTTCTACCAAAGACGTCTAAATGATAGTAATCTTACAATTACTGGAGCTCTTTGCTCTCAAAATACAATTCACTAGTTGCTAGTACAACATCAAATAAAAACGTGTCTTACATGACACAAGCAAAATGATAATTGTGGCGCAGATTCCATTCAAGGATCCGCTTAATGATACGTTGGGAACCGAGTTCGATGCTAGGCAACGAAACATTCCTTCTAGTTGTTAGGTTCAAACTTGACCAAGAATAGCTTCTGAGCTTATTCAAAATGAAAATATAATGCATTTACAAAGCTGGCAATTACAGTCGATTGCCTAACTGATACGACTGTTCTAACGAAAGTCAGGGGTGTATCAAAACTGGCTGCAAAGAATGCAGATAAAGAAATAACCATGACATCTGATTGTCATAACTAAAGTCAGCAAAGACTTGAAAAATCACCCCAAACAGGGTTGGACAAAATAGCCTCGAATGACTGCGGTCACATCTAGCAAAAGATAGGCTTTGACGTTCTACGACGTTCATCAAGCTGCACCCGGGTTAACCAAAATGTCAGACCCAAGGGTGTCTCACTATACTGAAATAAATGACATTAAATTAAACTAGATACAATCCCTACCTAGAAAAATGGCTTACACAGAGTGTGGTTGATTCACAAACTACATTAAATCTAATATACCACCAGAACTAGAACAAGAGAAGGGATGTCCAAAAACTCACGACATGGAGAAGCTATCACTCAGCCCTCTATTCAATAACCAGGGTTGTACAAATTCCTCTCTGGATCTCTGGAACGGTATTATCCTCATCAGGATTCCCATCTGGACTCCTCCAAAGACCAGGGTTCGATTCGTCCCTGTCGACAACTCCGTGAATATGCTGGATATGCCTGGAAATGGCATCTTGGATTCCTTCCTTCTCGTCCTCGGTTCTGCAAGCTCCACCATCATGCTAGTTCTCGTAGAAACATCACCCTCATACCAGGATGGTATTAGCCCATGATGACTGATTCAAGCATGGTGTAGAATAGTCTGGTCACGTTGACGGTGAAATAAATTATAAAGTTCATTCTTTCACCTTCCAAAAATATAATGTTCGTCGTAAATGTTGTAGGCTCCGATAGTAATTGATAACACAGCCTTAATTTCGTGGATGTGAACAGATATGTGAGCTAGCACTGCTCTATGATTCTGCACGTGCTAATGACGCTACTTTTCTATCATGCAGCATCGGTAAAATGTACGTCGTTTTGGAAATAAAAACTTCACTCTGGCAATCCAAATATGTTACACTATCGTAATCACACTTATTTGAAGTAGTTGCAACACATTTACCTGTATATTTTCCACAAGGCTTTTGGCCCTCCACAAACACGTGGGTACTAAAATGTGGTGTTCCGGTAAAATTATATAATTCACTAATACTTGCCAATAATTATCTTCAATATGTTTCTGTGGCTCACTGTGCATAAATACCAGTATTTTACAATATGCCAGTGCACGATGGCACCTGATAACCAATTCAACGCTAACAAGCGGATATTCTTCTATGTCTTACAGGACAAATACACTTACACGCCTATACTGGGCGGATTCTCCAGACGTAGTGCAAGTAACTCACTATAATTCTTACTTATAACTTGTATCGTTGTTTATTCGTGCTCGATGGCAACTAATTGTAATTTCCTCGCTAAACAGCGGATATTTCCTACGTCGTACAAGACGGATATGATTCCACGCCTACACAGGGCGGATTCTCCAGACGTAGTGCAAGGCACTGGGTGTCTCAAGGAAGTAGGTCGTCAAACCGAAGTCGTTGAGCTTCTACTTACGTTCCTATTTGCGTATCTGCAAGGGTATTACCTTACCTTAAGCTAAAATAACATTCTCAAAAATGTTTTAATAATGCAGCATGACGAAATGGAATATTCTGAGTCTTGTGAAAGAATAAAATTAATTAATAAGACCTCAGATAAATAATTAGCAGTTCTCACCAAAGTCAAAAGTGCGATTCAACGCTACTTCAAAGAGTGTCGCGTGAGCTCTCAGCTCCACGTGGCTTCCTGGGTGTGTTAAAAGGTACAACATCCCATCATAAATGTTCTGTCATAAAAAATATCACATGAACCATAGCTCAGCGGGTTCAATATATATATATATATATATATATATATCAGTTTCTTGTGGACACGGTAACTGCCGTAATTTTGCACCAATCACTTTGAATTTTTTACCGAATATGTATACCTATAAAATTTCGGCCGAGTTCGTTACTGGGCTAAATCGGTCGAAGGGGGTGAAAATGGGGGGCTTTTTTTTTGAAAAAGTGAAATATTGCTATAACTCTCTTAATATGTGACATATCGAATCCGTTCAACGTTCATACTATGTGTCGGATAAAGCCCAAAAATTTATGTTTGAAGAGTTTTTTTTATAGCACCAACCATTGACCAAAGGGGTGGGAAAAAGTGGGTTATTCGGGAAACATTAATCATATCTCTCTTAATAGGCACAATATCAAAACCGTACAAAATGGACAATATTCCCCTAATAATTACCTAAAACTTTTGTCTGAAAGAATTTTTGATATGACCCACCATTATGCCAAGGGATGAGAAAAATGATTTCGGAATTATAAGAAAATGCCAAGGGCTATCAGTGGTTGCCATGGCAACACTACTAAATTGTTGAGGGATGAGCCATCAGACGTTGCCAAGATAACGCACTTGCACGAGATCAGATTCAGATTTTCATCTGACTAACTGTGAAGCGGCTTCGGTGACGTAACTGGTAGCATGCTGAATGTCTATGCCCAAGGTCGCGAGTTCAAAGCCGGCCGAAGTCGTCGGATTTTCTAAGAGCGCTAAAAATCCCTCAGTATGCTTTCCTTTGGAGAGGAAGTTCCAACGTTCGTTGCGAATTGCTGGTTGCGGTGGCATCTAGTAGCCAAGTTCACAGCTAGGTGTCGTTGACGGTAGTACCTGGTACCAACATTAGGAACTACTGCTTGAAATTGACCGTCTGCAGTCCTTACCTGAATTACAGACTAATACAGCCATCCCTAAGTACACGGGGTTACATGACCGCGTTGTCGCAGTCCCTAAACTGAGCAACCAACCAAAATCTCTGCGGGAGATATAATTTTGCGTGAAGAAGTAACAGACCGTTACATAGTCACACATCAGTGTCGAAACCTTGCATAAGGACAGTGTGACCACAAGTATAAAAATGGACCCCAAATGACAAGAAGGTTACCGTTCCCATAAGACAATAAAATGTTTAAAATAAGCATAAAATGACGAAAAACAAAGTTAATTAACCTCCAATTATAAAATATCTTCTCGCAATAAATGAGGTCTGATCCTTCTACGAAAACCTGCATATTCTGCCTATTTTCGCTTATCCCCAAGTTTGTCCGGTGAAATCTACCTCCGCCTTCCGGCGTGCCGAGAGGACTTTTTTTACTCTGTAGTTGAATATCTTAGCGTATAGGAGCGATGAAATCTATAATTATATTTTACTTTTCTATTTTAATTGTAATACCTAGCTGTAAGTTGTTGTATTTATAGAATTAAGTTTTCATATTACTGTATGATAAAAGAGTAAGGTGTAAATAGTTGTCCAATAAGATTGTATCTCTTAAGGTCTGTTATTATATTAAGTTATAAATAGTTATAGTATTAGTAATATATACCTGTTAGTACTTTTATTTTATAGATGTAAATTCTGGCATGTCCTATATCAAAAATGTATTGTATACATGTATTTGATCAAATGGAATTAATAAAAATCTTATCTAATCTAATCTTAATTTGGACCAGCTTCTGCAGTTAAAGAAACTTATTTTGTAACGAGGTAGGATTTGAAATTAACTCTCCACAGCTCCAAATTTCACAAATTAATCAAGTTTGTGCACATTCTAGACTCAATTGCAAGGACATACAGACTGCAATTAATACCTGATGGTGCAAACCTGTGCAAACCCGAGAGTGGAGAGGGGAAAGGAGAAGAAAGAAATTAGTGGAGGGGTGGGACACACTAATGTACAATACAGCTACAGTTACAGTAGGAGCCAATGTTAACATTTTGGTAGCAATGAGCGAAGTGAACGTTCCTCCACTCTGAATCATGCTGCAGCACATTGACTTGCCCGCATATGAAACTCTTTCCATGCACGTGTGCCATCTGGTAATAATTGCTGTCTTCTCAAGTTCCATGCAAATTATCATATTGATTTGTAACATCTTTCCACTCGGTTGCTGGTAATTTTTGTGGGAGTGATTTTGAAAAATGGGACGGAAGTGTGTAAGACGCAATGCCAATTGGATCAGCAGCCAGAAGGGATGTGATCCAGCTGGCAGTGGTACCATGTGGAATGTTTATCACATACAGATTACTTTGTAACAGCAGAGTATCAAGAGTAGAAATATCAAGTAGGCAGTGAAGAAAAAAAAGTAAGTCTCTGTTAACGTAACTTAGTTACTGGCAGGAGAGTGATGTAACAGCAGAGTATCAAGAACGCAGTGCGAGAGTAGAAATATCAAGTAGGCAATGAAGAAAAAAAAAGAGAGTCTTGGAATTGTTATGTATTATGAGAGTGTAAAAAATAAAAAGATTTTTTGTGTGTTGATGAATGTCACGGATAATAAAAACGGTAACAACTTCAAGGTAGGATAACATGTCAGATGTAACACATCATATGCGACTATTATAAGGCTCGTACCTTTTTTTACTTTTCAATGAGAAGTAGTGGTAAGTAGATGTATTTTTTGTGACATACTAGTGTGTGAGAAGCTTTGAAACATTACCCTAATGGCGTCAGGTATAGCCTGTTGCAATTTAAACTGCTACACCTATACCGATGCCAGGATCCCAGATTTTTTCCCCGAAGGGAATTTTTAACATTCCAGTAGATCTATTGACACAGATCTCTCGCATTTAAGCATCTCGAAATGCCAACCGATTATGCCGGGATTCGATTCTCCAACCTTTGCACAGGAAATGAAAACCTTACTGCCATGCCACAAGGTTTGCCATTTCATTCCACTAGTAGTAGGCATCATCCTCATCATTAGGGACTAATATCAAGCTGTTAGGACCCTTAAATCATCATAATCATCATCATCCTAATATGCAGTATTCTATGAACAATTTTGGTGATTGTAGATGATGGTTCTATAGTGACTCACCTGGGGGTATAGAGTACTTTGCGTACAGCAGTCAGGAAATCCTCTTTTGTCAGGGTGTTGTAGTCCACCATTTCTCCCACGCCACGCATCATGGTCTTCCGGATATTAACAAACTGATCAGCAAAAAATGGCATTCCTACAACTGGAACTCCATGATATATTGCTTCTTGAGTACTTAGCAGTCCAGAATGTGTGATAAAAAGTTTTACATTTGGGTGACCTGTTGAAAACACATGTAAAATATGTTACACTAGTGACTTAAATTCCATTTCCCTTCTTCTATGGTTGTGTATAAGAATTGGACATGAGAAAATTCAACTGAAAGTGCAACTCACCTAAGATGTCATTTTGTGGTAGCCATTTACCAACTTTGACATTTTTTGGTTGGCCTGGTAAGGTATCAGATTCCCATTTCCACAATACCTTGTGTGGTAGTTCTGAGAATGCTTCCATTATGATCTGTTGTTTTTCAACTGTAATTTTATCACTTCGTACATTGCTCCCTAAACTGAAGTATATCATACCTTCCTTAGCATCATCCAGATATTTCTGTAGATCCTAAAACAATACACATCGTAAAAGGTGGTTGTTGTTTCATTTGGGGGCTTGGACATTATGGTCATTCAGCCCCATGTACTTGGATGTATGTGTGTGTATATTCTTCTTCTTCTTCTCCTTCTGCTTTTACGGCCTCATTGGACCACTTCAGTCAATCATTTCTTGGTCCTCTTCTTCAGTAAGTTTTCTTTCCGAGTTGCCCAGTAGCTTTTCATTTGTTCTGATCTTCTCAGGTGTTCCTCACCTGTAAATACCCATTTTACTATGATGTCTATTTTTAGTTGAAATCTTATTTTTATGTCTTCAAGTTTTTCTTAATTTTTTGTTTTGTTTTTCAAGTCATCCAAAGTTATTTCTAATTCTTTCATATATTCTCTAATTTCCTTAATCCATCCTACTTGTTGTTTCATATTCCAAAGTTTCTCAACATTTTTTCTAGATAATCTGGCTTCCAGTGTCCTCATAATGTGGCCAAAAAAAGAAATCTGTTTCTTCAGAATAGTATCAGTGATGGGCTCCAGTTCTCTGTACACCACTTCATTTGGTACCATCCGCCATTGTCCGTCTTTCTGATACTTTTTATTTATGCATGGTTTCTAGCTATTCTTCTTTCTGCTTTTAGAATTTTGTCAATTCATGTGTGTGTGTATATATATATATATATATAAAAGTCTCATAACCATTGTTATTGTGGTGCCTTGAGTAGTGTGTATATTTGTAATTAAGGTGAGGATTGGGGATGAGGCAACTGTAGCTTTAAGTTAGGAACAATCCCCGTATTTGCCCGTAGTAACAGTGGGAAACCGACGGAAAACCACCTCTAGAATGGCTGAGGTAGGAATCAAACCCACATCTTCTCAGTTGTGCCTCGTGTGACTGAGTGTACCCCGTTCCAACCCTCAGACCAAAATTAAATTTCTTGTCAGAGCCACTAATCAAACATGGACCAAAACTGAGAAGAAGTGGGTTCAATTCCCATCTCAACCATTCTGGAAGTGGTTTTCTGTGGTATCCCAATTCTACTCCAGGCAAATGCTGGGATGGTTCCTAACTTAAGGCCACGGCCGCTCCTTCCCAATTCTATCCTCAATTTACAAATACATATACTAGTACTTCTTCTTCTCCCGAGGCTCATGATCTCAAGATTAACGGTCACGTTAAACTACAAGCTTCCTTCCTTTACTTCTTCTTCTTCTTCTTCTTTTATATCCCTTGCCCAGTCTCCTGGACATTGGTGATCCATATGGATAGTGTTCGTCTATCTTCAGCAACACAGTATAGCTGTTCAATAGTTCTTGTACCAGTCCAGTCTTGAAGATTCAGAAGACAAGACGTCTTCTTCCTGCCAGTTCTTCAATGCCCGTCAATTTTGCCCATTAAAATGGGGTGTTATATTGTGTATTTCGCACCACGTAACACATGACCCAGGTATGCAATTTTCCTACATTTGATGATAATCATCAGCTCCTGATTAGAATTGGCTCTCTGCAGTACCTGTTTATTAGAGATATGATCTATCCACGGGATTTACAGTATCCTTCATTGAAACCACATTTCCAGAGCTTCAAACCTTTTAATGGAGGACGATTTTAAATTAAGTATAACAAACTTAAAGTTTCCGCCTAATCTACACTCATTTATTATTTCGTTAGCTTATGGGTACATGTTTCGGAATTAGTACAATTCCTTCTTCAGCCCTTCATAATTCATATTCGGAAACATCATAGACTATAAAGACTAAAAAGACCACGTCCATGTGAGAAACATAACACACTGATAATTAAAATACTATTAAAAAAATTAATTGAACACTTTAAAACATGACAACCTTATGGACATTACATACAATAAAAACAATAAAAACATTCCTGCTGTTAACAATCAAATTGATTAATAATCACTACTATGCACATTCTTGAACGGTATGCGACGGTCAAATTGAGCAGTCGTTAATTTCTTTTTGTAAATAAAAACAAAGAGCACATTCCATTAGTGTTCAGGACACAAACAACTTGCTGTACTGATAAACGTTGACATAGGTGGAAACTTCGTTCGGCACTTTATTGAAAGTGCGCTGACAAGTGCTTAGTGGATGCAAAACGGAGAAAACCTTCCGATTATTAAACTTGTTAAATGTTAGGGCGGAATTTATTTTTTTAAATTTGTTAATTCCTTGGCTTCAACATATTCCAACCACTGAACGTCTTCATTCCAGGTCCGTGGAGCTTTCGGCTCAAGATAAACACTCCCAGTTAATGTGCAAAATACAAGTTTAATAATCGGAAGGTTTTCTCCGTTTTGCATCCACTAAGCACATGTCAGCGCACTTTCAATAAAGTGCCGAACGAAGTTTCCACCTATGTCAACGTTTATCAGTACAGCAAGTTGTTTGTGTCCTGAACACTAATGGAATGTGCTCTTTGTTTTTATTTACAAAAAGAAATTAACGACTGCTCAATTTGACCGTCGCATACCGTTCAAGAATGTGCATAGTAGTGATTATTAATCAATTTGATTGTTAATAGCAGGAATGTTTTTATTGTTTTTATTGTATGTAATGTCCATAAGGTTGTCATGTTTTAAAGTGTTCATTTTTTTTTTTATAGTATTTTAATTATCAGTGTGTTATGTTTCTCACATGGACGTGGTCTTTTTAGTCTTTTTAGTCTATGATGTTTCCGAATATGAATTATGAAGGGCTGAAGAAGGAATTGTACTAATTCCGAAACATGTACCCATAAGCTAACGAAATAATAAATGAGTGTTGATTAGGCGGAAACTTTAAGTTTGTTATACTTAATTACAAAACGTCAGCACGGAACCTGCAATGGACTCTTCTTCGAATAGACGATTTTAAAGTCCAAGCTTTTACAGTTCCAGTTTCCCGGGTACTGTTGATAAGCCTCCTCCATTCCATTCTGTTCATGACGTTTTGTTCTCCATAATGTCTTCAAATGTTCTTCCCATCAGTCATTACAATAACACTGGTTATCACACAAATTACACACACGCACACAAATATACAGGGCTATATGACCGTGATGTCGCAGACCCTAAAATATGCAACAACAACAACAAAAGGTTTTCTTTCTTATGATGTTAATTACACTTTAGTCTCAAACCAGCCTGTAAATAAATGATTTATTTTCTTACATGTTGGTAAAAAAATATACTGTATGAAGCTGTTTCTGTAGCAGTGATTTTTAGCCTACTTTTCACATTTTGCAAAAATGAGGAAAAAGTAGACTTATGAGATTGGGCAAATGTGTGTCTGTCTGTCTGTCTGTCTGTCTGTCCTTCTGTCTGTCTGTCTGGCTGTGTGTGTGTCCCCCCCTATCAACTCCTAAACGGCTGCAGCAATCGAAACAAAATTTGGTAGGAGTAAAGATCTATACCTGAATATCTCACGGCCATATTTGAAAATGATGTCAGTGCTACCAACTGCTAAAAAATCGCAATTGAAATTTGAGCTCCATGTTGGATATCGTGGAAAGTATGAATGGCAGCTATTTCAAAATTGGCACACTTACAGATCATAATATTTCAGTTTAATTTCCAGGAGGCCAAACATGGCAGTGTTGCCAAAATGATTATAAGCCTCCTGATAGGTCCAATTTTTAAATGCATATAACTTCTACACTATCAATTGGAATTCAACCAAATTTCGTATGTTGTATGTGTACATAACCAGATATGACTGAGCGTATTCTTACGACCTACCAGAGCTGCCAACTGTTAATAAATGCTCCTAATTTATTTTATCCAAATACCAATATATCAGAAAGTATGCAAGCCGACAGCTTTAAACTATGCACACGTATAGTACCTGGCATTCTAGACGAATTTGGAGTAACTAATATACGTCAGTGCTGCCAACATGATTCTAAGCCTGCTGATAGGTCCAATTTTAAAATGCATGTAACTTCTATACCAACTAATGGATTTCATTCAAACTTGGAACAACAATAGATCATATTATTTCAGATTATTTCTGACCAATACATGCATGACATTGTTGCCAACATGATTTTACGCGCGCTGTTAGATCCAATGTTTAACTGCATGTAACGTCCATGCTATTCATTGGACTTCAACCAAATTTTGTATTTTGTACCTTAAGAGATGGAACTAAGAATATATTCAGTCATCAGGGCTGTCAACTGTAGTGCTCTATTAGGATACATTATGCCAGGTATACAGTATTTCGAACTAATTGGAAATTTCGATATTAGCAACTTAATTTCGTCATTATTCTAGATAGGTTCATATTCTGTAGAATAATCATTGGCATGAAAAGTAGGCTGTATAGTTCTTCACGGAACTTCTTGTTTGTAGGTGAAATACTTCTATTTTATTTTTATTGTAAAAACAAAATTCTAAAAATAAAATAAGTGGCCATTGTCTGCACTAATAAAAAGTAGAAAAGATATTAAAACAAAAAGATTGACAATTCTGTTTTCATATATAATTTTTCCTTTTCTTTTCACTTTAATTATATGAAATCTCTTGACCTGACACCATCTGGTAACTTAAATGCAAGCCAACATATATGTAGGAATTTTTGAACCCTTTAAAAGTCATCTACGCTGGTTAATCAAACTCTTATTCTTCTCCTGATCAAGTAGATTGATTAAAATGGCTAATAAATAACGAATGAGTGAAACTTACCTTTGGCAATGGTTTACTCGGTTTAATGTGCATGCCTGCCACTGGAATTAAAGCAGGCACCATTGGTCGAGGGTAGTCCATACTGTAGTGGATATTCACTAGTATTGCACTTATATTTCTCTCAATATCTACCAGAGATGGGAGAGGCTTGCCTAAGAAATCTTCTACAAGCTTCTGTTGGAGTGGCATATGATAGAACCTCCGGCTCAACAAGGCAAAGGAATGTAGAAACATGTTAGCCATTCTTTGAAAGAAGCTCATGTGATCTGAATATGGAAGATTAAATGTATTTACATAGCTGGGATTGTCGGGATTTCCCATAAGGTGCCCAGCCCATGGAGGGCTGCTGTATGAAGTAATGGCTAACATGGGAGGAGAACCAAATTCAGGAATAAAACCTAAGAAGCAGTCATCCACTACTGCCTCTACAATAATAAGGTCAAAAGTTTCTTTGCCAATTAAATTTTTCAATTGTTTTGCTCCTTTGGTTAATAGGGCTGACTTACAGGCATCATAGCCCCAATCAAATACAGTAATAACATTCTGATAATAACCTTCTTGGCTCATTGCTTCATAGTCATAGGCCTCATGCATTTCATTATACAATCCCTCAAGGATAATCTCTCTAAGATTAGGTACTGGTTGCTTTTCAGGGTCAGGGCTGACCACTGTGACTTGGTGCCCTTTGGCAGCTAAAGCCAACATGAGGGAACGGTTCCATATATGATGACTGTGGGAAGCTATGGTCAGTAGACCTAAGATCCTGACAGCTTCTGCAGGTTGGTTGCTCCATTCACTTGTTAATAAAATGAACATCAGCAAAATAGTAGAGCTTCTTTTGCTAGCCATCATTCACTGAAATAAAAGTGAAGAGGTAAAATTATCATCCCTTAGTCAAACAAACAAAAGGAGGATAGAAACATGGATAAGGATAATAATGATAATAATCTAATATATAAAAGTGAAAGTCTGTATGTATGTATGTGGGTTGGTTCCATATACAAATCTACACCGTTCCACCAATCTCAACCAAATTTTGCATACACATAGTTTAGGACCCAGAAGGAACCACTGGCTACATGAATTTTCGATAGTCTTTCTCATTCTTCTGATTTCGGCCCTTTTGCACTCAAGCACAGGCTAATCAAATCATAAAATATACTCATGAAGGAATGGCAAGGCAGATCATTTCCATGGCAACATAGTTCAAGTCGAGACACGGCCGACTGGATACGAGTTGCGCTCTGCACTACCGGTATAGAAAATGAGGATCTTTACTTGAAATCCCGTTAGTTACTCAACTGCTCACACAGCACTGTCAACCGAGTTTAACATAACAAAGACTTGACACTATCTACAATATATTTGTCAAATACCACTCACTCACTCACTCATTCATTCATCACGAAATCTCAGAAACCACCGAACGGATTGGAATGAAATTTGGTATGCAGCTTCTTCAATGGCTGCAAATGCTTACTAAGAGAGGATTTTTGGATATTCAGGTTCTAAAGGGGTGTTAAGGGGGTAGACCTGCATTTCATTGAATAGCAATATCTCCCGTTTGGTTTCATTGGGGGATGTGATACACGGCATATAAACTCGTCATTAAAAAGTAAGAAGACACGTGTCTGAGGGTTTTTCGATGTGGTGTATATTATGAGGTGAAAGGGGTGAAAAGTGGGGATTGAAAGATTCCTAACGGAGCATGTATCTCTTAAACGACATATGCGAGTAGTTTGAAAATCAGCAGAAAAAATCAGCATAAAAAATAGGTAAATATGTGTTTGACCGTTTTTTCATAAATCCAATTTAAGGGGCCCATGGAGAGGGGTAAAATTCTGGGGTGGGGAAACAGGAAAGAAAGTGTCCTAACTGATTGACTGACTCACTCACTCATCAAACTCAGGGGGAAAACTGCTTTAAAGTAAGTAAATAGCTCGACAGTTTTTTTATCAATCAAATTGAAGGGGTTCATCGGGAGGGGTGAAATTCTGAAGAAAAAAAATTGAAAGAAAATGTTCTGCCTCATTCACTCACTCATCATCGCCCAGCCAAAAATATTGGAGTTGGAAACATGGCATTTTGGGGATATGTTCGTTGTATGTCAAAACCGTACACTAAGGGAGGATTTTTGGATATTCAGGTTCTAAAGGGGTCTTAAGGGGGTTAAACCTGCATTTCATTGAATAACAATATCTCACGAGTGGTTTCATTTGTGGATGTGATACTCGGCATATAAACTAATCTTTAAAAATAAGCAGACATGTGTCTAAGGGTTTTTCGATGTGGTGTATTATTATGAGGTGAAAGGGGTGAAAAGTGGGGGTTGAAGGATTCCTAACGGAGCGTGTAGGCCTATCTCTTAAACGACACAGGCGAGAAATTTGAAACTCAGCGAAAAAAAAATCAGCTTAAAAAATAAGTAAATCGGTGTTGAACCGTTTTTTCATCAATTAATTTAAGGGGCCAATGGGGTGGGGTGAAATACTGGGGGAAAAAAGGAGAGAAAGTGTCCTAACTGACTGACTAACTCACTCACTCATCAAACTCAGGGGAAAAAGACAGCTTAAAAAATAAGTTAATAGGTGTTCAAGCGGTTTTTCATCAATCCAATTTAAGGGGCCCATGGGTAGGGGTGAAATTCAGGTAAAAATAATTCAAAGATCCTGTCTGACTCACTCACTCATCACGCCCAGCGAAAGCTATTAAAGTTGGAAACATAAAATGTTGGGAATATGTTCACTGTGTGTCGAAAACGTCAACTAAGGAATGATTTTTGTTTATTCGGGTTTTAAAGAGGTGTTAAGGGGGTAAAAGTGCATTTCATTGAATAACGATATCTCATGAGTTGTTTCTTTGGGGATGTGATATTTGGTATATAAACTAATCATTAAAAATAATCAGACATATGTCTAAGGGTTTATCGATATGGTGTATATTATGAGGTGAAAGGGGTGAAAATTGGGGGTTGAGGGATTCTTAATGGAGCGTGTATCTCTGAAAAGACATAGGTGAGAAGTTTGAAATTCGGTTGGAAAAAAACAGCTTAAAATACAAGTAAATAGGTGTTCGACCGTTTTTTCATAAATCCAATTTAAGGGGCCCTTGGAGAGGGGTGAAATTCAGGGGGAAAAAACTGGAAAGAAAGTGTCCTAACTGATTGACTCACTTACTCACTCATCAAACTCAGGGGGAAAACAGCTTTAAATAAGTAAATCGGTGTTCGACCGTTTGTTTCATAAATCCAATTTAAGGGGTTCATGGGGAGGGGTGAAATTATCAAAAATAAATGAAAGAAAATGTCCTGACTGACTCACTCACTCATTATCGCCCAGCCAAAATTATTGAAGTTAGAAACATGAAATTTTGGGGATATGTTCGTTGTATGTCGAAAACGTCCACTAAGGAAAGAGTTTTGGATATTACGGTGGCGTTTGGCGGCAAATGTAGGAACTACTTGAAATTAAATGTCTGCAGTCCTCACTTGAATTGAAAACAGATACACACACTAATACAGTCATCACAATTAACACCGGTTATCAGACAGATTCTACACACACCCAAAGTACACGGGGCTACATGACCGCGTTGTCTCAGCCCCTAAACTGAGGAACCAACCAACCAACCAGTTTTGGATATTCAGGTTCTAAAGAGGTGTTAAGGGGGTAAACGTGCATTTCATTGAATAACAATATCTCACGAGTGGTTTCATTTGGGGATGTGATACTTGGCATATATACTAATCATTAAAAATAAGCTGACACATGTCTAATGGTTTTTCGATGTAGTGTATATTATGAGGTGAAAGGGATGAAAAGTGGGGGTTGAAAGATTCCTAACGGAGCGTGTATGTCTTCAACGACATAGGCGAGGAGTTTGAAACTCGGAGGAAATCAATCAGCTTAAAAATAAATAAATAAATAAAATAAATACGGTAGGTGTTCGACCGTTTTTTCATAAATCCAATTTAAGGGGCCTATGGGGAGGGGTGAAATTCTGGAAGATAAACGTCCACTAAGGAAGGATTTTTGGATGTTCACTCTCATCGACCAACCAAAACTATTAAAGTTAGAAGAATGATATTTTGGGGATATGTTTGTTGTGTGTCGAAAACGTCTACTAAGGAGGGATTTTTGGATATTCAGGTTCTAAAGGGGTGTTAATGGGGTTAAACCTGCATTTCATTGAATAACAATATGACACGACTATGACGCGAGCGAAGCGAGGCTAAAAATGAGATGGTGTGAGTCTGTGTATTACTCAATCACGCAAGTACCACTGGTCCGATTTACATGAATTTTACATGGAAGTAGCTGATTTACCTGGTTAACATATAGGTTACTTTTGATTTCAATACTTTGCACTATTTAAAGATGGCAACCATTTTAGTGACGTCACTACACCCTTTGGTTTCAAACTTTCATATTTCCATTTCAAATAAAAAGAGAACGCTAAGAAATAGCAAACTTTTGATGGCATATACGAGGTTTAAAATTACATTTTCTATCCGAAAGGTATCTCCAACGGTTAGCGAGTAAAACCTAAATTTGTGCTATAAAACATGGTCAACGCCGAGCGGTGTCGTTGGAATAAATGTTCCATCCTTAATCTCCCTCCGCGCAGCACTTCGCCTATCCCCTGTTTTAACTGTCACCTTCACATTTTAATTTATTTATGACGTGTAGCGAAGCACGGGTACTTCAGCTAGTAATAATAATAATTATGAGAAATTAAAGGTAATAATAATAACAACAACAACAAACTAAAAGTAAACCAGGGAATGGACAGAAAAGTTTAAAAATCTTGGTGAGTGGTTAGAACCCAACATCTGTGAGAAAGAAACCTTCACTTCACGCATGAATAAAATGGAAATGGCGTACCAACTCACCAAGGACGTTTACAACAAAAAGTCAATATCCCTGAATGCAAAACTCAGGCATTATTGCACCGTCCTATGTCCATAGGCTCTGTATGCAGCGGAATGCCTCATTATGAACAAGAAAGGCCTGGTAGAAAATTTGGAGATCAAAGAAAGAAAGAAAGAAAGAAAGAAAGAAAGAAAGATCTTGAGGAAAATTTCTGGCCCGATTAAAGACAAAGGTGAATAAAGATGATGGCATAACCTTGAGCTGAATATTCATGTCCAAAAGATCTCTGATGTTACGAGGAAGAGGAGAATTGCATGTTATGGCCACTTTCTTAGAATGAAACCCACACTATTGACGAACTGGATCTTTACCTATTTTGAAAATAAGAAGACCAAACCAACCTGGTTCGAAGAGGTGGAAAGTGACCTGCAAGAGATGGAGATTACCTGTGGAGATATTCAAGATCACAATCCCCTCTGGAAGAAAGTAAACGACCACCAGGGTTTTCAAGAAAAAACAAAGTTGAAGATGGGAAAGATGTGGACAGAACAAAGAAAAGAGCAATACCGGCAACATATGAAGGAGCGCTGGTCAAAGATCAAAGCCCAGTGTAAATGATGTGACCCTTAGTAGGCCGATACGATTAAAGAAGAAGAAGAAGAAGAACAACAAAAAATACCAGTGGCACCACAGCCCATGAAAGACCTTGGCCTACCCAGCAGCCGCTGCTCAGCCATTTGGCCTACGGATTGTGGGGTGATGCATGGTCAGTGCATCGGGTCCTCCTTGGCTGTCAATCTTAGTTTTCCAGATCGAACAACAATAATGATAATTTCTCTTTCATTAAATACTAATTATTTTACAGTTCGTGACTTGTCACAACAGTCTCTCAACAGCCAAGTCCTAATCTTTGGCATTTTTGTGGTTTGACTGTTGGTACACACACATTCTTCAGCTCTGCAATGAGCAGTCTATGATCACTGTCAAGACATTCACTTGGAATAACTTGAACATTAGGTACAGACTGGTTAGCTTGTTGGTCTGTTATTATATAATCAATCACAGTTTTAAGCTGTCCATTCCAACTATATCGAGTAATTTTGTTACTCTCTCTCTCTTCTGTGTGTCACAATGGGAATGAGGAGCTGTTAAGTCTTCTTTGTATTTGATCTATACCTCTGATGTTGGTTTCAAGGACATAGCTACGAGGAAGAATTGGTAGATAGACTCTCCCCATTCCTGTCCTCGCTGTTCCGCCCTAACTAACACAATGGGGATGAAATGAATGATGAAGACATCACAAATAGGCTACCCAGTCCTCGAGCCATCCAGAGTTAAAATCCCAAGATCCAGCTGGGGATTGACCTGGGGTCCTTTGGATCAAAGGCTAGCATACTTCCCACATAGCCATGAGACCACACAATGACAGGTAGGTTAAAGAATACCCCTTGATATACACTGTTTTGTGCAAAAGAAGAATTTGCTCCTTCCCACCCTCCAGGTGAGACTGGGAGATCAAAATGAGCTTGTCTAGGGCTTTAGAATTGTAGAGCTATTGAGTGGATTAATAACGTTAATGCCCACCTTTTAATTTGGAGGACAAGAATGGCGAGAGGTCTATCTACCAATTCTTCTCTCCAGCTACGGTGTCCTTGAAAGCATCACATCCAAGGTATGGATCAAATACAAACAAGACTTATGTTTGTCAAAAAAAAAAAAAATGTAGGCTACTTTCTTTTAGATCAACTCCTGCTTTAGAAATGCACTTAGAACAGAGTCATCATCATCGTCTAGATATCCTTCCAGGAGGTCGGGTAGGATTGGAGTGGACAAGATGCTTCAATCGAATTCCATCGTTAAATACTCCTTCTTTTAGTTTATCTTGTAATGGCGTTCCTTTTCATTGAAGATCTTCGGGGATTTGACCTAACCACCTTCTTCTGGGACGTCCACTTTCCAGGTACTATCCTTTCCAAGTAATGTCTAGGAATTCGTGTCACTGGCATCTTTTACACATGGCCAAGCCATTTCAGCCTCGTAATGTGCATTCTTTCCTCCATTGTAAAGGTCACCTGCTTATACTTCCTAATGCAACCCATTCTCATCTTTTACATAGCAGATCTTAAAATTGTCATTTCACATGCTTGTCTCTCTAAGCCGTATGTCATAATTGGCGGAAGGTATGATTTGAACATTGCCTGCTTGACTCTTATGGGAATGGCTTTATTCCAAACAATGTTCCGCACTTGGTAAAAGAATGTAGAACCTTTTGACACTCTGTTTTGGACTTCTAATTTAGCACTCCCATGATTCGAGATGGCGCTTCCAAGATTTTAGAGGGAGTGGGGTTGTGTCATTAGCCAATTGAGCATGATGCCTTCCATGCTGCTTCATTCTTGAATCAGTAGTACTTCTTTTATGGGCCCAAAAAGACAAAGATCATAGGATGATAGATCAGGATTATAGGGTGGGGTCAAGTGGTGCCCATCTCATTTCTTCCAATCTTTTGCGAGTGAGGGCTGCAGTATGGGGTTGACCATTGTCATGGAGGAGATGCTCTTCTCATATTGGTTGGTCACATCTTTTGCAGCACTCAAAACGTTGCAGTAATATTCAAGTGACTCATTCAAGTTTGACCAAATTGAAGCATACGACCGAATAATTGTCTATGTTACGTTTGTATCCTTGTTGGGTATATTTCAGAGTAGAGGTTTATGGACTCTCCTACATGATTTCCACAAATTTGTTTTCTGATAAGCCGGCAGATGACAGTGCAATGCAGCTTGCATACTCAGGCAAAATCATATTTTCTTCGTGGAATAAGGGTCTATGTTAGGCATTGTCCTTGAACCAATACCTGATGTGAGCCGGTGCACGGTTCTGTGTCTGTCTGTAAATTAAGCAAAGAGCATTGCATTGCGAGTTTTTGTTTATTCTGGCAGGTGCGGAGAGCTATGTTTTAGAAATGAGTGACATTAACAGTAATAGCAGTGCTTTAAACAGTGGAAACATGCAATTTCGCCTAATGATTTGTGCTGCATTAACAAAGTGATAAGAAAGAAGTTGAATATGACCGAATGAGAGGATATAAAGCAGAAACGGTTATGAAATACCGATAAGCAATATATTAACAGGAAATATAAAGTTGTACAGGCCAGAAGTAAACCATATGGAAATATCAATTGTGGATGTAAGAACTTAGGGTGTAAAATGGCTATTGTGACCATTATTTATGACATGTGTTAAAGGAAGTAACTCTACGGAGAAGAAGCAAAACCGTCGCATCTCCATGGAAACATGCATGTTTTAGAGAATTCGCTTGTGCGGAATAAGGGTCTACGTGGGCATTTGCCTACCGCCAGACATACTGAAATTCTCCAACCTTTGCAAGCTCACAACTCGAAATATGCCGGGTGTAACATAAACCCTTATTCGGCCACGTGCTTCAATTGTTCGATGGAAGTAGACTACAACTTACAACTTGTTGAGTGCATTATAAGGTGTGTTCAGAAAGCAACGAGCCGGAGGCTGGTATGCGCAAACCGGTGACGACATCGGCTAATCGTGGCGTGTGTAACGAGGTGTGTTTCCGACCAAAGCGTGGAAGGTCACAGCCCGTGGCTAGAGGGCACGCGTGCACGTCACGTGACGATATAAAGCGAGCAGCAGCATGCATCAATCGTCCAACCAAGATCAAGACAGTAGGCCATTCGACATGCTTCCTGGTGTGTTTGAAGACTGTGGGGCACCCATTGGGCACACACCTCCCGCAAGTGCAGTCGTTCCTTCATGATGGTGTGCACACTTCCGACGCTCAATCCTACCACGGCGGCTATGGCGTTCACTGTCACTCGGCGGTCCTGGGTAATGAGTGCATCAACCAGCTGGACGTTGTCATAGGTAATGCAGGGGGGTGTCCCAGACCGGGCATCATCGGCTAACGATACCCATCCTTCCCTGAAGCGCTTGTGCCACGCCTTGACCCTTGCAAGGGACATGCAGTGTTTGCCGTACACTTGTGACATTCGGCGATGAATGTCCGTCCCCCCTACTCCTTTCGCTGTCAGAAACCGAAAACACCTCTTTGCTCTTCGTTTGACGCCTCCATGTCACTGTTAGCAATGCGACTGGCAGTGTTGGACGATTGATGCTTGCTGATGCTCGCTTTGTATCGTCAAGTGACGTGTACGCGTGCCCTCTAGTGACGGGCTGTGTCCTTCCACGCTCTGGTCGGAACCACACCTCGTTACACACGCCACGATTAGCAGATGTCGTCACCGGTTTGCGCATTACAGCCTCCGGCTCGTTACTTTTTGAATGCACCTTATAGTTCACACTTCACAATGTTGACTTACTAGCTCCATGCTTAGAACTCCAAAGTTCAATTTCTGGTGCACCATAATGGCCATCTTGAATGTAGCTTTTCCGTGGATTTTTCCTTTCTTCTTCAAGGTAAATGTTGGAATTTTAAATTCTCTGTCCCCTTTCTCATACTACATGCAACTATATAGTTATCAGTACACACACTGCTACTGGCACTACAATGGTAATTTTTTCTTGGTCACACACTCCCTCCATATCAAACACCTTATGTTGATTTTATTCTTAATTTCCAAATAAATTAAAGGTTACTTATACAGGGTGTTCGCAGCAAGCCCTACTTTGTGCTGTAACTCATTTGTTTTTCAAGATATTTTAATTTTGACCCTTGCTTTGGAAAGTACTTTTCAAGCTCAAAAATTTTGTTTCTTTGGTTTTTGTGTGAAGTTCACGCATAACGCGCAAATCAACTTTTTTTGGAAAGGTTTTAGCTCTTTTTTGCCCAAATCGGTTTTTAGACATCAGCTATCGAAAGAGCAACATTTACCGAAAGCCGACCCATACTGACCGTTATCTACATAAGACGTCCAACCACCACCCACGACAGAAATACGGAGTTATAAAAACACTGGCTGACCGCGCTAAAAGAATTTGTGATAAGCAGTGCCTAAAACAAGAAATTGAACACCTCAACGAGGCCTTACGCGCGAATGGGTACAGCCAGAAAGATATCCAGCGAGCACTCCATCCGAGACGTCCAACTACAAGGGTAATTGGAGACAAGCAGCCCCTGGCTAGAGCTTTTCTTCCATATATAAAAAAGGTCACGGACAGAATAGGGAGGCTACTCGAGTCCCATGATATAAAGACCATATACAGGCCTACACGAAAAATTAAGGACATGTTTAGGTCCGCTAAAGATAAGCGACATCCTCATACCGCGGCAGGGGTTTATAAAATCCCGTGTGATTGTGGCCAAGTATATATTGGAACAACGAAAAGAAGTATTGCCACTCGCCTCAAGGAGCACGAACGACACAGCCGGCTGGGACAAACAGATAAATCCACTGTAGCAGCACACTCGCTACTTGCAGGTCATGATATAAGATATGGAGACACCGAAGTTCTGTCCACCACGGTGTCTTATCATGCCAGGCTACAAAGGGAGGCCATTGAAATCCTGAAGCATACCAACAGCTTCAATCTTAAGGAGGAAGCAGAACGTGTGAACAGAGCTTGGCTTCCTGTCCTTAATCCCCTCAAGCCTGCCCTTATTGACCGTCGTAGACGAGAAGATGCAACAGACGAGCAGCCCTGTCCTTGATGCATTACTTTTATGTGGTACGCCGTTGCTATGGTAGCCTCTATGTGTGGGTTGTTGACTATTTATATATCTTCTGTTTACTTGTTTTACCTCGCTTTATGTAACCTGTGAACATGCTGAACGCAGTATTCAGCGAAACGTCAGGACGACAAAATGTCCTTGGAACACGACCTATAAACCCGCGAAACGGAGATTCCTAACCCTGTATAATGTTAACTAATTAACAGCAGATATCTCCACCTAGGGTTGCCAGACGTTCCGTATTACACAGAACAATTCCGTTCCTTCTTGTTTTGTTCCGTGTTCCATTTTATTCTTTAAGGGAACGCCAAATATTCCGTTTTTTTTTTGTTAATTTGATAATATATTCAATTTTGCACCAATTTTCAAATGTCCCGCTTCAGAATTGATTGTAATATCTACAGTAGCTTGTTTTCTGGTGATACAGGTGCAAGTTTGAAAGAGAAACTGATTTCTATGTCTGTGTCAGATAGATGGGTACAAGTTATAGATTTATTAGGGGAACAAAATTTAAAAATATCTTAGTCCTTGTGAAGTTAATACTCAGCATTTTCCCCTCCAATGCTTTTATGGAGAGAGTTTCTTCTGTCATGAATATCTCAAATGGACAGATGATAAAAACGGAAGGTCCATTAGTTTGATAAAACAAGAATTGTTCACATATTACAATTATGATGAAAATTGAAGTGAATTTTATCAGAAAGTAGGCCTACTTACAAATAATAAAAATCCTTTCAAAGGGTCATTCAAATGGAAAAGATTTGTAAGTTGCTGGTATCATAGGACTATAGGCTATGATATGTTAGCAATATCTAGTTTTAATTTTGAGTACATGTAATGCTTATTTAATACATAGGCCTATGTGTATTATTTATTACAACATTAAACATCCTTGATTTAAAAAAAAATGTTTTGGACAAGGGAGATCAAAGATGGCGATGTTAAATGTAAGTCACAAACGGTTATCTCTTGAAAATTGTTCCCAATCGGGTGATGTAAGTGTTCAATGTGATAACAATTCTTTATTTCTTGAAGAGGTGTGTCTTAATTGTGAAGACAAATCATGTAGTGGCGAAAAACTTTTGAGATGTGAACGAAATCAACAGGGAAACAAGTACGAGTTGCCGCGAGCGGCGAATGAAGCTGAACACCTCAAATTAGAATTGGCCTCCAAAGAGGAAATAATCAAAATGCTTGTGGTTGATTTAAAAAATGCACAGTCACAAATATGTCTCCTTAAAGAACGACTACAAGCAGAAGAAGATAGGCCTACTCAGGCAGACTATTTAGAGGTTAGGTCTAAAACCAATGCACGCTTTCCAAGAAGTAGGCCTAACTTGGTGAAATCTGGGAATATTCCTAACGACTTTATCTCCCAGAATCCGTTTGAAATCCTCAGCCGTTCCGATTCCCAAGTAGAAGAAAGACAAGATACCGGTATTGAAAACGAGACATCCAGACGCGACAAACCTACCCATAACCCTAAGAAAAGGAGACGTCCCCGTGTACTTGTCATGGGTGACTCAATTCTGCGAAATGTAGGCCCAGTAGTTGATGATGCCGCAGTCTATTGCTATCCAGGAATAAGAACTGATCAATTAACTAGAAAGGTATGGGCAAACGAGGTTCGAGAAGACCCTGAGGTGGTAATGATTCATGTAGGGACCAATTGCTTGAACAGTTCTCCAACACCAACTCACATTATGAATGACATGGACAAGCTCGTGGACGAAGTGAAGAGTGCCTTTCCGAGTTCGAAAGTGTGTGTTAAGGTGTATTACAAAGACGTGACATAGACTCACGATACATTAATGCCGTGAATTCAACACTGGATTTGTTGTGTAGTGAAAAGAACATTATTTTTTTAGAAGGGAACTCTTGGTTACAAGACAGGGACCTTGCTTATGATGGTCTCCACCTCAATAGAAGAGGAACAATGAAATTTGGAAAACTTTTAAACAGAGTTGCCAAGTTTTTACTCTCGGAAAACTAATTGCTAGAACGAGTGATGATATCTTATTGTTTAGAGAGAAGAAAGCGCTGACTACAAGTGGACACCTAGGTGAAGTACAGTGCAGTGAACATCAGTACAACTGTTTGGATGAGTTCATGCAACAGGACTGTAATATAATTGCATGCATAAACTCATTAGAATTAGGTGGAGAGGTTAGGTGTTTGTACATTAATAGCAGAAGTATTCGGAATAAGCTTGATGACATTGAAATTCTCTTGCAAATGATAGGCCAGATAGATGTATTGGTAGTTACAGAAACCTGGGTGAAAAGTAATGAGGCAGATTTTTATAACTTCAACAATTTCACAAGTGTGTTTGCTCATAGAGATGACAAAGTTGGTGGGGGTCTGGGTATTTATGTATCACACAAATGGAAAGTGAATGTTAAAAGAAAGTGTGAAATGAATCATAGTTTGATGTGGATTGAGGTATTCAGAGATGATGTTAAAAGTAATAGGCCAACATATAAAAGCATTGATATTATTGCAGCATATAACCCCAATAGAAGCAATGCCATACCCTTCTTAAATTCATTTGAAAGTTTTCTTAGCCAGATAAACAATAAATTATGCATCTTCCTCGGAGATACCAACATTGATATCCTAGCTGATGATCAATTAAGAAGGAAATATCTAAATCTAATAGCATGCTATGGGTTTAAACAGTGCAACACTAAATATGCTACACGACTTTGTGACACTGCAGCTACCTTAATAGACCACGTGTCACTAAACAATTCAGAATTAAGTTATAAAATATCAAATGTCAGCAATGATATTAGTGATCACAGTATATTAATTCTTGATATTTCCAAGACCAATTATAGCACGTACACTCAGTCACATAACTCGACAAAATCAACAACACACGAGGACTCTTGGGATAGGCAACACACTCCTGAAATTAATATATCTATAAACGCTGATTCCCATAATGATGCAAACAGTACTGTTAACTCTCTATATAACTCTTTCATCAAACAATTGAATCTAAGGAACAGGCATAGTCAAAGAAAAATAACAAACAAAACTAACAATAAAAGACAGACTACTAACTTACCATGGGTCACAGCTGAACTCCTTACACTTATAAAACAACGAGACAGTCTGCATGCAAAGCTCAAAAATCCCCTTCACAAAAATAATAATGATAAGAACCAAGAATACTGTAGATGCAGGAATAGTGTAACAAACTTAAAAAGAAGACTAAAGTCAAATTACTACTCAGAAAAATTCAGAACATATGGAAACAATTCCAAAAAAACTTGGGAGACTATCAAAGAAATCATACACAACAAAAAACCAACAGTTGAGACATGCACTTCACTTGAAATAGACAACAAAATTATCACAGACAATCAAGAGCTATGCGAATCATTCAACTTGTTCTTCACAAACATTGCTGGAAGTCTAGCAAAAGCTATTCCTGAACAGAAGGAAATCCTCAGTAAGGACCACAAGCAGTCAAATTCCCTCTACTTATATCCAACAGATGAAGCAGAGGTCAAGTCCATCATCACAAATTTAAAGAATAAAAAGAGCTGTGGCTTAGATAGGATCAAGACAAATTTCATTAAAAACAATATGCAATCATTTATTAAAATCTTGGTTGAAATGATTAATGAGTCCTTAGTTACTGGCATGATACCAGATGACTTAAAAGTGGCCAAAGTAGTTCCTATATTTAAGGGTGGTGACAAAAGAAATCCAAATAATTATAGACCTGTTTCTATTTTATCGGTAGTTTCAAAAATTCTGGAAGAAGTGGTAAAAACAAGATTGCTTTCATTTCTGAACAAGAATACATTCTTTCATAATATGCAATATGGATTCAGGGAAAAATCTAGTACTGAGGCAGCAACTATTGACCTAATAACAATGCTACAAGAAACTATTGACAAAAATAATATGGCAGTTGGGTTATTTATTGATCTCACAAAAGCCTTTGATACAGTAGATCATAAAATACTGTTGTCAAAGTTAGAAAATGCTGGTGTCCGAGGTATAGCTCTAAAATGGTTCCAAAGCTACCTTCTTGGAAGAAAGCAGCATGTAGCTTTGAATAAATGCATAAGTTCAGGAAAATATATAACTCATGGCGTTCCACAAGGATCTATACTTGGACCTACATGTATATAAATGATATTGTGGAATGTAATTTGAGAGGGCATATCAAATTGTATGCAGATGATACAAATATCTTCTACACTGGGAAAGACATAATTGAAATCATACAAAATGTGCAGATATAAATACTCTCTCACAATGGTTCCAGGCCAATAAATTAGCAATGAACCTACAGAAGACCAATTACATGGTAATTTCAAAACAAAGCATGAAAGAAATCACACATAACAAAATATATATAAATAATATTGAAATAAAAGAGGTTAATCAGGCAAAGTATTTAGGTCTAATCATCGACAAACACCTGACCTGGATTGAACACGTTGAACGAATTGCTAAGAAACTCTCACCTGTAGTGGGGATCCTAAGGAAACTTCGGTATCTTATTCCCCTAAACCTTGTAAAACAAATCTACTATTCACTTGTACATAGCAAGCTCCAATATTTAAATGTTATTTGGGCTTACTGCAGGAAATCCACACTGAATGATTTAATGACTATTCAGAATAGGGCTATTAGAAACATATTTAACCTTCCTTACTGCACTCCAGTAATAGATCTGTACATCAAAAGTAAAATTCTACCCCTCAGCATAAGTGCAGAACTCCGAGCAGCTATGCTAATATACAAGATTAAACACAACACAATACTCTATAGCTCTCCCTACATCTTGAACTCAGACAATCATTCTTATGGAACTTGGCATGCGAAGGACGTAGCCTTATATATCATTCACTCTTCTAAATATGGTAGAAATAGTTTCAAGTTCTCTGCATCACAGTCATATAATAAGCTTCCTGATGAAGTAAAAAGTGCACCAACTTTGTCGGTATTTAAGAGGAAAACCATGGAAGTATTGTGGGAAAAATTCGATGCATCTTAATACATCAAATAAGTTAAGTTATGTATAAGATTAAAAATCCTAAGTGCTTATCATTTTAAGGGACCTTGGTCTAAACAATCTTAGATATGGTATCAACCTTATAATAGGCCTATGTCCTTATTCATCAATTTGTGTTACCTTCAGAATTTTCTTCCTTGGTGTGTAAACACACATATTACTGTACAATTCCTCTGTACGAGCCTATGGCTCTTTGGAATTAATTGAATAAAATATCTATCTATGTGTTCCGTTTTTCCATTCTTGAAATCTGACAACCCTATCTCCACCACAACTTTGTTTTTGTTGGCAAACATACTGTACTTGATGTTCACTCAAAATGCAATCATAACAACTGCTTACTGCTTGCCATACAAATACTGGCTTTACTGGGAAGCACAAATGAAAATACAGTATGCATGAAAACGGATGTGATGTCTTGTCAAAACTGCCATCAATTCTTTAGGTTGACTCTGTATTTGCTGGCCAATTCAGACCAAGACCAACTATAGTCCTGCATTAAGGTCTGAGGATTGATGTTGATCCTGTTCCAACACTCCAAAATGATCACTGACTTACCGTACTGTATCTCACCAGTTATTTGAGGTTCAAAAATTCTATTTTGATCTATGCTTAGCCTAGAGTAAATGGGTTTAATGCTTCTATGATTTATATTTGGAAACGCTAGTAGCATTTGGTTATACTTTTCTCTTGCCTGTACATCCTGTCAATAAGAAGTAGGTGGCCATATAACATACCCAAATAACATTCATGACAGCCAGTGGTGGCCGGCGGATAAATGTTCTGGGTGTTGCACAATTTTCATTAAGGTTTTTTTAGCGTATGGTTTTTAGTGCCGGGAGTGTCCGAGGACATGTCCGGCCCGCCAGTTTTGTAGCTGCTTCGAGACTGACACCCAATGGGTGAGCTACAAGTACCGTTGGGGAGGAAAGTAGGAAGGGAAGGGCGAGGAGTTGGAAGGTAGCGGCTGTGGCCTATAGTTAGGGACCAACCCCGGCATTTGCCTGGCAGGAAGATGGGAAACCACAGAAGACACTCTTCAAGGTTGCCGGCGGAGGGGATTCGAACCTCCTCGCCTCCCGGATGTGAGCGACTGCCATTAGTCATGCCGTAACGACCACGGGTAACTCATTAAGGTGGTACATGGGCACACGCAGGATTTTTACTAGGGTGGGGGTGGGGAGGAGGGGCCATGTATTATTTTTTATTTCATTACCTATATGTCACTAGGTGATATTGAGACGTACCCCCCTCCCTCCGTAATTTTTGCTTCATTTCTTACTTGTTTCATGACATTCATTATTTGGCTGCTCTTAAACCTTTTGGTACATGGAATTTATGCCATGAATGGGAGGAATATATTTTTTTAGTTCAGAGCTTTTATCCATAGGAGTTCGCTTTTCTTTGTGAATCATCGTCATAATGTTCATTATTTAAAAACAGGCAAAAAGTAGTTGTATCACAATGTATCGACAAATATAACAAGTAGTTCCGTGAAGAACGAAAGCCTATTTTCATAATATCCTATTTATGTTAATTGCCTCTATGAACATAAAAACTTTCAGTTTGATTGCTGTAAAAGATTCGTAGATATTGAGAACCGTCTAAATATTGTACAGGCCCGGGAGGGCTGCACCCCCTGAAAGCCACCCCCCATCATCTATTAAAACCACCCCTAACTGGCAAACATCATAAGTCCAGAACAGTACCTTTTACACAGCAAGGGCGGCCACCCAGCTCGGGAGGCTAGCCAACCACTTGCAACACACTCATAAACATCTACACAACAGCTAACTGGGGCAACTACGTCAATGGAATGCTGACTAAGCAACGGCAGGACCTATAAGAAGAGAGGCCTTTTTGGAGCATTATCTGTCATACAGTGCGTGCTGCCGAAGGCCCTGCTCCAGCTACTATCATCAGGTGAGAATCAGCAAGTGTTCAGATATCCTTTACTTTGTAACACCCATCCACAAACTTGTACACTTAACTTGTACCATTATTTACATTCCCCTAAAAGGGACTTACAATTTCACACTCACTGACCAATAAACACATGGTCAGTAAACTACACCTGTCTTGGTAACTACACGCCTCTTCACATCCTAATACCCTTCCTGACTCTCGTCACGATTGACCGTGACCATAGTAGCCAAGTAATTGCTGGCTCAGGTTTCATTGTGTTTCCCGCAGGCGACTCACTGCATAGCAGCGAGCCGCTGACATAAGCACGTCTGTTATATAACTCATTCCAACCAGCTGGCAGGCCGGTGTAATAGCCTGCATTTATAGGTCCATCCCCTAAGCGACACTTACGTCTTTATAGGAGCACCCCCTAGCATCCAAACCCACAACACACTACACTGGTAAGCTCACCCAGCTACGGGAAGCTACCCTCTCCTAGAAACCACCTTCCAAATTAGTACAATAACATAAATGTTTTAGCCCTAACTACCCCCCAACTAAGGGATCTAAAACAATATTTCGGATGATCGCCATTTTGGATTGTTATATGTAGGCCTATAGGCCATAGAGTTATGTACCATTAAAGGAAAATTATTGCGTAGCTTCATTATGCAAACTTTCACTTCGATCGCATGATTACGACACAAGAAATAAAAACTTAATTTTAAAATTCCGCACAGCTGCCATCTTGAGTTTATGTAAACAATTGAACTAAATTAGATGCTAGAGCATTACAATACGTATAATCATATACTGTACCATATTTCACAGCACTCAGATGATTAAATCGCGAGAAAAATCTATTAAAACATTTCAAATTCGCTTGGCCGCCATGCTCGTTTTATACTTTACAGGTTTTTAAAAGTTACATAGATAAACGTGCAGTAGTGCCCTTTATCTTTAGGGGCGTGGTGGCGCAGTGGTCAAGCTGTATGCCTCTCACCAAGGCGGACCGGGTTCGATTCCCGGTCAATGCATGTGAGATTTTCGATGTGAAATGCCATGTCCTGTGGTTCGGATTCCACGTAAAACGGAGGTCCCGTGGCTTATGATCGCGAAATTAACGGTCACGTTAAACTACTTCCTTCCTTCCTTATTGTGCAAACTCTCAGTATCAGTATCAGTAATATCAGTAATAGTTTCGGAGATATAGAATGCCAGTGAAATATTTCGCACAGCCGCCATCTTGAGGTTATGTAAACAATTGAACTAAATTAAATGAATGAATGAATGATCGTGTGGCCTCCGGAGAGGCCTAGTGCAGGTCTTTCTAGTTGACGCCCGTGGGCGACCTGCGCGTCGTAATGAGGATGAAGTGATGATGAAGACGTCACATACACCCAGCCACGGGAATTAACCTCAGGAGATTAAAATCCCTGATGGCACGGCCGGGAATCGAACCCGGGGCACTTTGGGCCAAAGCTTAGCGCGCTAACCATTTAGCCACAGAGCCGGACACTAAATTAAATGCCAGTGCGTTACAACGTGTATAAACATTTGCTGTACCGAGTTTCATTGCGTTTGGATGGTTAAATCGCGAGAAAAGTCTATTGAAAAGTCGCAACTTCGCTTGGCCGCCATGTTGGTTAAATAGTTACCAGGTCTCTGAAAAATCCATAGGTGAACTTTTAGTAGTGCTCTTAATCACCGTACAAAATTTCAGAGTGATATCGGTAATAGTTTCGGAGATATTGAATGCTGGTAAAATATTTCGCACAGCCGCCATGTTGGATTGGTGAGACGTAGTAAAATTTGAAGGGCTCGGTCGGGGTCGGCTGAAATGGTGCTATGACCTTACTGAGTTTCATTGAAATCCCTCCAGCCGTTTAGAAGTAATTAGGGGACACACACACACACACACATCACACAAGACACACATACGCACAGACACGGACAAAATGTGATCTCATAAGTCTATTTTTTTTTCATAAAATAAAAATAGGCTAAAAATCAAGCAGTTCATCAAAATGGTAATGTTATTCCAGTTGGCCGATTTTTTAAATAACTGAGGATATTCTCAAATAATCCCAAATTATTAAGTTAAATAAAACTGTGGAATTACCCCTACATCTCAAATTTCAATTTATGAAATAAACTGGTGTGACAACGAACGATCGAAATATCCTCGGGATTTCAGGGGGTGAGGGCACGGCCCCTCCTTGTCGCCGCCCCCACCCCTCCTGCGGGCGCCCATGAGGTGATAGGGTAAAAGACTGCTTGATATAGGAGAAAAATGTATTCAATTGCGCGGTAAAACGGATGTACCTCATTCATAACGAATGCCGCATTTCAGAGACATCACATTTTCATCGGATTAAATGGAATATAAGTTAGTCTACATGAAAACCTTCACGAGAACAAAACAACGTAAGTTATATACGAGGGCGAGAACTGCGAGTGTCACAAGTACGCGCAACATTGCAAGACATAGTATCGGCAGTTGACGGAGCATCTCGGATGTCTCAGCTGTCTCCGTCCGCACCTGAGCCTCGGCCTTCTAGTTGCAGTCAGCGGGCAACGACCAGCCGTGTTAACTGTTGGGATAGGGCTTACTCGGTCTAGCATCTCTGCCATACCCTTCATTACTGAGATCTGGTCGGTGCTTGGACCTGGCAACGACCAAATGGACGAGCGCTCCTAGACAGTTGGCGTGCTACGCTTTCTCAGTCATTCACAGCAACTTAATATAAGATTTCCTGAATTATTAAAGAACAGAATTATGAATTCCTATACATATAAAAGGAAACATACAACTTTTATTACTAAACATATTATTATGGTATTAATTGTTTTTCATGAATTAATATGGTCGTTGTGCAACACTGCAACCTCATTACCGGCCGCCACTGATGACAGCACTGACTGCTACAGAGTTAGGGGCAGATGACCTTGCTGTTCCGTCCCTTAAAACCTCAATAACTAGGTACCGTAACTAACTGCAGGAGACAGCACAACAACTCAGGTTATCAGGTCAAATATCTATCTAACTAGAGTACACAGGACTGATGTCCCTAGCTTTCCAAGTGCAATAACAATAACAGCATGTTACAGTACCTCAAGAAATGCCCAGATGAACACTTCCAGTAGTTATGTGCTGAGTCAGGATGACCATAACTCATTATATGACTTTCTAAATCAGATTTATATTTAAAGCAAATTGGAATGTCATCTTGGCAGCTGGACAGCAGTGGTATGACCTTGGCCACTGCTTCAGTCCAATGAACTCAATTGTGATCAAGGAGAGATTCATTACATAAGTGGATTTAAATGGACTGCAGAGAGGATACTGGGGCATTGTCATAAAATCTTATCTTTTAAGGAGTAAAAACAGATACTGGTACCATATTCTTTCCTTCAATGTGTTATTCCTTTCAGTTCCGATAAATGGTTTTACTTGCATGGAAATAAATTGATTGATTTATTAAACTTGTACAAAATTAGTGTTCTTCCTGAGGCAGATGACCTTTTGTTCCATCACTAACAATCACCACCACCATTGTACTGTACTTTCTACAGTAGCTTGTGAATGATGTATGTGTTAATGTTGTTATTGTTTATCCCCATGTTGTATGTGTAGATCTTGTCTGATAATCTGTGTTATTGTAGTGTCTGTAGTAGTGTATATTTGTAATCAAGTCTAGTAATTGGAAGGATGTCACTGTGGCTTGAAGTTAGGAATCATCCCACCATTTTCCTGGAGAGGAAGCAAGAACCTACGAAAAACCACTTCCATAATGGTTCAGGGAATCGAACCCATCTCTTCTCACTTTTAGCCTACTTTGCTTTTCACATTTTGCAAAAATGATGAAAAAGTACAGTTCAAGCGGCTTGGGTGGCGTAGTCGCTAGCATGCTGAGCTTCTATGCCCAAGATAGCGGGTTCAAACCCGGCTGAAGCCGTCGTATTTTTTAAGAGCGTTAAATATCCCTCAATATGCCTTCCTTCGGAGGGGAAGTAAAGCCGGCGGTCCCATTAATGGCATGTTAAAGAACCTTTCACTAATTACACATGTGTGAAGCTAAATTGGATGGGTTAAGAATGTAAACAACGCTCTTAGGTTTCTACGTTCGTTGCCAAGAGCCGGATGTGGTGGCATGTAGTAGCTAAGTTCTGAACTTGGCCTAGTAGTCGTTGACGGTGGCGCTTGGCGGCAAAAGTAGGAACTATTTGCAGTCTGTACTTAAATTAAAAAACAGATAGACACACTAATACAGTCATCACAATATTATTAACATCGGTTATCAGACAGATTCTACACACACCCAAAGTACACGGGACTACACGATCGCGTTGTCGCCGCCCCTAAACTTAAGAACCAACCAACAAAGTACAGTTCACGCCATCACTGTGAAACTAGGACTGACCAGCCAAAATCCATGGCATGAACTGTAGATTTATGAGATCAATACGGGGAAATGTGTGTATGTGTGTATCTGTCCATCATTCTGTGTGTGTGTGTGTGTGTGTGTGTGTGTGTCCCTATCAACTCCTGAATGGCTGCAGCTATCGAAACCATACTTGGTATGAGTAAAGATCTGTACCAGAATATTTCAAGACCATATTTGGAAATAACATCAGTGCTACTAACTGCTGAAAAATCTCAATTGAAATTAGGAGGTATGCATCGGAATTGTTAAAAAATTGGCACACATATTTCCAACTGGTTTTCAGTATCTCACACATGACAGTGTTGCCAACATGATATGTGTGCTGATAGGTCCAATCCTTAAATGCATGTTGCTTCCATACCATCGATACAATTTCAACCAAATATCATTAATGCTTTGTGTACCATAACAGATACGACTATGAATATTGGTTAGGGCTGACAACTGTTGATAAATGCTCTCTGTAGTTTTTTATCCTAGTCTTAGTATATCAGAAAGTATGCAGCCCAAAAGGTTCTAAACTTTTTCCCTGGTATAATACATGAAATTGCAGATACATTTTGAGTAACTGATAAATAGCAGTGCTGCCAACATGATAGGTTCAATGTTTAACTGCAATTAACTTCCATACTTACAAAAGGATTTCTTCTGAAATTGGCACATCACAATATTTCAGATTAATTTTGATCAACCCATACTCAGCAGTATTGCTAATAGGTTCAATGTTTCACTACATGTAAATTCCATACTATCTATTGGACTTCAACCAAATTTTGTTTGAGCACTGTATACCTTCACAGATGGAACTAAGAATTTTGGAATCAACAGGGCTGCCAAATGTTGATAAATATTCTCAAAAATGTTGAATCCTAGTCTCAGTAGATTAGAAAGTATGCAGGTCAACAGATCTAAATTTTGAAAACTTATAGAACATTTTGTGTAACCTATACATGGCAGTGTTGCCAACATGATTCTGTGTGTGCTGATCAGTTCAATGTTGGCTGCTTCGGTGGCATAGTTGGTTGCATGCTGAACTGCTGTGCCGAAGATAGCGGGTTCAATCCCGGCCGGAGTCGTCGGATTTTTTAAGAGCGTTAAAAGTCCTTCAGTATGCCTTCCTTCGGAGGGGAAGTAAAGCCAGCGGTCCCATGTCATAGCTTTATGGCATGTAAAAGATCCTTCCACAGACTAAACATGTGTGGAGCTAAATTATTAGGTTAGATTTCGTCAGAACGCTCTATCAAAGTTCTAACGTTCACCACTAGGTATCATTAATAACTGGTAGCGACAGTTGGAACTACTTGAAATTGAACAGAACTTGTAGCTCACCCTAAGGGTGTCCGCTGGAAGCAGCTACAGACTCAGGCAAGCCGAACATGTCCTAGGACACTCCCGACACTAAAAGCCATACGATAAATAAGTTCAATATTTGTCGACACAAAATGGCTATACTAACGAAAGGATTTCATCCAAATTATGTACATGCAATATATGCTTTAGGACATATAACTATGCTTATTATAAGAGTCCGCAGGGATACCAACTGTGTATTAATAATCTCAAGTCTTTTGAACCCCAGATTCATTACCTCCAGATATATGTACGGAATACACTTCAAACCTAGCCAACTGTAAGTGCAAGATGTTTTAGATATCTTTAGAGTAAATCTTCAAAGTACGTGCTACCAACATAATTCTATGCAAGTTTATAGGTTGAATGTTTAACTGCATGATACTAACAAATACAGTAGATTTCAAACAAATTCAATGTAGGCTATGTCTCGCAAACAGTTCAAAACTTGGCAAATGTCTAGATCATAATTTTGTAGATTCATTTCGAGCGACCCATATGTGACAGTGTTGCTAACATGTGTGCTGACAGGATCAATGTTTAACTGCATGAAACTTCCATAACATATAATGAAAAACTTGACATACAAATGTACAGACAGAAAGTGTACTTGATCACTAAAGATAGCTTTGAAGCCATTTCTCTGTGTTGCCTTATTAACAATTGATATAACAATATTGTCCTAACAGATGATGGAAGGATAAGTGAGAAAGTTGGTAAGAGGAACCAACAAGCAAATGGGTTTTACCAGAGTGTGAGGGGTCTGGTGTGGAACCAGGAAGTTTCCGAGAAATGTAAAAAAATCTCGTATTCAACATATTACACACCTATATTGACGTATGCAGCGGGCATGTGGACAACAACTAAACGGGAGGAAAGTAGAATCCAGGCGGCAGAGATGAAGTTCCTTAGAGGTATAATTGGATAGACCCGCAGAGACAAAATCAGAAACAAGGAAATTAGGGAGAAAACAGGATTCCCAAATTAACAAGACAAAATAGACATCAGTAAGCTAAAATGGTATGGACATATGATGCGAATGGGAGAAGACCGAGTCCCGAAGCGATTATTTACTGAGAAAGTCACGGGAAGGCGCCAAAGGGGAAGGCCGAGGATGAGGTGGATGGATGCAGTGAGGGAGAGCTTTGAGAAAAGAGGATTGAAAGTGGAGGATGTACTGGAAGAGGGACGAGAGTGGTGGAGAGACAGAAAAGTATGGAGGTCCTTGATTCACACCCCGACCCAGATCACTGGAACCGGGAAATGAAGAAGAAGATAACAATATTGTTACAATATCAATTGATATACACTGCCGGCCGAAAAAAGCCTAACAATGAGGAAGATGTAAGTTGTCGAAAAGTGTTTCATAATGTTCATGATAATGGTTTTCTTTTAAGTCTCGAGGTAAAGGATCATGTTTTGTACATTTGGGAACAAAAATGTGAAAATGGACTGTTTATAAAGGGATTCTGTTGCCTTGGGTTGGATTTTAAAATTGTATGGCGGTATCTGCATTAACTTTAGAGCTTTGCACTCCCGCTATTATTGGGATGTGAGAATGGCGGATTGTTGTGGCATTGTTGGGCTCTCATCTAATGACTTGTTATTCAGTATTTCCTAGAGCATTGAGATGTCTGGTTGCAGTAAAGATACCTTTAAGCGCTGTACACTAGATTCTGCAAGAGCTGTTGCATTAGTTGATGATGGTCGCAGTTTATGAAAATTTGCCAAAACTCAAAGAACTTCAGTTATTCTCTTCTGAAAGTAAACTTTTAAGCGAAAGTTGCTGTTCATCTTCCTTGTATTTAAGTTTCAAAATAATGCAAGTAGAAATATTTTTGTGTTCATTCTTTGAAAATATAAAAGTGTTTTTTTTTTGGCTGGCATTATATAAATATAATTCCAATATTAACAAAGAAAATTTTAATGGGAGGGTGTGATGGTGCAGTGCTTGCCGTCAATTTGGGTCAGGTTTGATTCCCTGTTATATCACGTGGGATTTTGGAGGTGAAATGTCCAATTCGGTAGTTTGGATTCCACATGAAAAGGAAGTTCTGTGCCTTATGGTTGCATACAACTGCAATGTTTCCTTCCTTCTTAAAAATTAAACTATAGCTAATTTGGACATTACTCACCATATCGTCTTCTTCATTTCCCGGTTTCAGTGATCTGGGTCGGGGCGTAAATCAAGGACCTCCATCCGAGGCCTTGACTCACACACTACAATATTTAGGCTATTTGTACGATGGGTTCGCCACACCCAAAGGTAGACAACGGGTAATTAAGGCTGGAAATTGAAAGATTCCCTAGGCCTCGTTATACCCTAATACCGTCGGGGTTAGAAAAGAACAAGTGTTGACCAAGGGAGGTCGTTAAGAAAGATAACTGAAAGGAGCCGGGCACAAGTAAGTGGAAGCAATGCCAGACTCAGCTGGGGTCCCATGGTCGCCAAACCACATCCCACAAGTTGTGAGCCCCTGGGAGTGTTACTCACCATATAACAATTCTAAATGTGCAGGCAGTAAGCTTGGCTAACTTATTATATAACTTAGATTATGTCACATTTAACCCGTGGAGAAATGGTGATAAGAGAAAGACAACCTACTTTAATCTCGGCATTCTGGAACTTAAATCTTGCTAGTTAGACGAGCATTTGGTGCCTTATCATCTAATGTTTGAACAATAAAGATCCAGAATTCAATACGGGAAAGATAATGCTCAGGATTAAGGTCATGGACATACATTGAAAAGATTACATCATAGATAAATCCAGGGGCATACGCAGGTTTTTTTCTTCTGGTAGGAGGTTTCATTCATACAGTAGTATCGTGTACAGTATTAACCCTCTGAGCGACAATATACTTTTGAAAGCCTGTTTGGTTTTTATCTGAGAAATGCCAATGTCCTTTCAAAAGGACGTTCCGTATTTATATTTGATTATTAAAAATAACAGTCATTTCCTTTCAAAATTTACCAATATAGTTAGTTTAAGACTTAATATTAATGAAATAAACAGGCTCTTTTATTTTTAGTTTCAGTATACCATTCCACTCAGCAGGCATGCCTATTAGCGTGGGATCAACACTAGCAGTCTTACTGTGCTTATGCAAGAAAGCCGTCCATCCATTGTGCTTGACAAACATACGTGTCTTTGAGGCCTTTGTAATATATTTGCATGGAATTTGGTTACTTTTATTAATTTAAGTATTATTTTTATTTTTATTACACTCACCGGCAACAAAAAAAACGCAACACTTGTATTTTTTTATTATTCTAATAATTTAATGCATTAAAATTATTCTTATGTAAAAATTATTCATACTTAATTGTTTTCTAAACATTTGAAAACCACTTCACATACAAAAAAATTCTTCAAATAAATAATCTGTTCCATTTTCTAGAATAAGAAAAAAAAGTGAAAATGTCTTAAATTTTGAGTAAATTACAAAGTCTTTTAAAAATGTTAATCTGAGTTCCAAACTTTATCATTACAGAATTAATTCATTTCTTTGGATACTGACACAAGAACTGAACACTTAAAAACGGGTATTTCCACCCCTAGCACGAATCACCTCGCGTAACCTCTCTGCCATACTTGCGATGATTTGTGAAATGCTTTCCGGTGGGATGCATTCCCACTCCTCATTCAGAATCACCCGAAGTTGCTGGAGTGTCTCAGGAGCACGTTGCCGAACATTTCTGGCCAACATATTCCAAACATGTTCAATTGGATTGAGGTCAGGGCTCCTAGCTGGCCAGTCCAGCGCGTATATTCCAACCACATGCAGGTACTGCTGGACACATCGGGCAGTGTGTGCTCGTGCGTTGTTGTGCATCAGGCGAAATTCATCCCCGACAATTGGTACAACATGGTTTTCAAGGACTTCCATGATGTACCGGTCTGCTGTGAGAGTCCCATTCGCAATTACGTAAAGTTCAGTCCTGGCTTCCATACTGACCCCGCCCAGGCCATAACAGAACCCCCATTGAATGCAGTCCTGGAGGAAAAAGTTACAGGAGAAAACCTTTCTCCGACCCTCCTCCACACTCTTTCTCTTCCGTCAGGCGATCTGAGACCGAATCTCTTCTCGTCTGTGAAGAGAACGGCTTGCCATTGCTGATGGAGGCGAGCAAAGTGAAGACGTGCCCTGCGATGTTGAGGTTCCAATCTGGGGCCAGTAGCAGGTCTTCTGGAGAATATTTCTACACCTCTTAATCTTCTCCTTACTGTCCTCTCACTGACATTCACACCTGTCACCTGCTGAAGCCGATTTCTTACATCTACAGCTGTGGTCGCAGATACTGGTCATCTCTGTCTGATGTTGCCCTTCTGCGGCCTGACCTACGCCTCCTGGAGTATGTTCCAAGTTCCCTATACCGTTGGTATGTCATTTGGATGGTCGAAGCATTGACATTTAACTGTCTTGCAACGTATCGCATGCTTCTTCCATCTTCAAACAAGGCTACAGCTCTTGCAGCTTCTTTGCGTGTAAGAACCATGTTTCCTCTGCGAGAAGTACTTAAAAACTGATGAGAAATCATTTGAAAAATACATTTTATCAAACAAAGCAAATTTGGTTTGTAGGGATGAGACTTATCACCCAAGCACTTTAAGTTTATTGCAAGAAATGAACTAATGGAAATGGAGGCGTACCGCCTGCCTTCGGTAGATAGCGAACTGGGGTGTCATAAATCAAACTTTATATCGATAATTTAAAGGAAATGGATGGTAAACAAATACTCTGAACAGAGAAAGGTCTGATAATAGTTTAAAGTGACATAATTGAGACAGAATGCAGCTAATATGCAAGTTTTAATTTTAAAAAACAAGTGTTGCGTTTTTTTTGCGTGTGAGTGTATTATTATTTGTAGTATTACTATAATATTGTGATATAAGTGTTAGAGATTAATAACATTGTTCATGATTGACATTTAACATTTATACATTTATACCTTTCAAATTAATATCGTCAATACGGACCAAACGTTAACAATGTTATTAATCTCAATCATAGCAAGGCAAGTCAAGCCAAAAAAAAAAAGTATACATTTATACTTAAAACATTAGTATTGTCTAGACGGAATCAAATGTAGCCTATTTACAACTTTCAAACTGTAAAAGAAGTTTGTACCGTTAGTATTTCGTAAGTATTGACATACCGGTTTAATCCATACAAATGTAATTAGACTTTTATTGAATGTTTGGGCCTATGTACATTAATTATATTTACTACAAATTTATTTCAGGTTAAAAATCAATGAAATTCTCAATTTACCTTCATAATAAGTTGAACTATTCAATAAATATGTTTGCGATGTATAAGATACTTTTGGTTCTACCTACTTTTTATTGCTGAACTTTTGTTTTGTTAATTTATTTAAAATTTTTAGGTTCTGGCTGCTAATTGTTTTCTAATGGTCATAAATGAACTAAGTAAGGCTTTATTCGTATAGGCAATCATATCTTACTAGTTAAAAAGTAACGAAAACTTCAAGTTTCTACCTACAATAACAACTGAACAAGCGAAAGCTTGCAAAAAGTGGAAACTGGCCTTGGCGCCCAAAGGGTTAAAATGATATTATGATTATTATTCGAAGAAAGCAATAATTAAATAAACATTCTCTTTGCATGAAAACTATTTTAATTACGGTATATTTTCCCGCACAATATAGAAAAAATGAAAAAATTCAAAATTTTAAAAAATATGGAAAATAGGGGACGAGTAACAACAGATATAATGATAGGAAGGGAAGTACTAAAAAATGTGGATAGTTAAAAGTATCTAGGGAGTGTAATATAAGTATGTGGTAGAAATGACAAGGGGATCAGTGATAGAGGAAGGCAAGCCCATGGATTCCTGCAGAGCGTGAGAGGTCTGGTATGGAGCAGGGAGGTCCCAGAAGAGCAAACAGGTATTGTTATGTTCCAATACTCACCTACACATCAGAAACGTGGGTTATGAAGAAGAGACAGGTGAGCAGGATCCAGGTTTGCGAAATGAAATTTCAAAGAAGCAGAATAGGAAAAATAAGAAGGGATATAGTAAGAAATGAGAGAGTGACAGAGATTGAGGAAGAGAAACCCTTACAATAGGCTAGATCATAGAGAAGTCGAGAATGAGTTAGTACGGACATGTTAGAAGAATGCAGGATGGCAGGACACCAAGGAGGATGCATGAGATGGAAATGGAGGGCAAGAGACTAAGAGGAAGGACAAGAGATGGGTGGATTGTGGGTGTGAAGGAAGGAGTGCAGAAAATAGGAGAGGAGTGGGACAGAGTGAAAGTTGGTGGGAGGATAGAAAACGATGGAGAGGCTTATGTTCCAAGCTGATCCAGTCAGAGGCTGGAAACTGTAGAAGATGATGATGATGGAAAACAGGTAACTAAATTAAACCTGAAATGATTCATTGGCATCAACATGTCCATACATGACTGCTTATTGATATTATGTGAGTGTTTTGCTCTCCATGTTCATACTCTCAAAAATCTGCCTACCTTCGTGACTTTATCTGCATCATTGATAGGAATAAATTGCTGTAACTCCTCGTGTACCGAATATCTTTAACAAAACGGACACACAGTGACACAGATATGCACAATTAAAGCAGCCCAAAGCTACGTGAAGAAAGCTATCGATCGCACATTTTAACTGCAAAGCTGATCCAAGGCTATCTCCAACACTGGAGGAGCAGTATCACTGTGAGTAGAGTGTAGGGCATTTACCATGGGAAGAATGTGATAACATTAAAAATAAAATAAATACAGGAGTATAGAAACCTCACTACAGCTACGGTAGTGTGAGAAACATTTATCAGGTGATATATGGGACAATATAAGGATTCAAGTGGGTGGGGGTGGTGGTTTAAACCCTAACCCCTCCCCCATTGGTATGCCACTAGATAAATTCATTGCTATCTTAAGTCATCTTGCTGTACTGAATGGGCACAAAATACCGTAATATAAATAGCTGAATTGTAAGCTGTAACTGTTCAAATTCTCATTCTTTCTCTCCATCCCCCCAGGGGTTCACAACCATGGACTTAGTTTGCTGTTGCCTCTATCCAACTGTACTGGGCCACTTTAATTGTTGACCTGCATTAGTTAATTCTCATTCCCTTCCAACTCCATTGACATTAGGGTATCTGAGGACTAAGATGTTTTATTTTCCAACTTGAGTTGTTAACCTTACCTGTTTCAACTCACCTTCACCATTATTTATTTAGTTATTTATCGCATGGCTTTTAGTGCCGGGAGTGTCCGAGGACATGTTGGGCTTGCCCGAGTCTGTAGCTGCTTCCAACGGACACCCTTAGGGTGAGCTACATGTTCTGTTCAATTTCAAGTAGTTCCAACTTTCGCTACCAGATATCAATGATACCCAAAAGAGCAGCAGAAAGTATTTATTATATCAGTGGGAGTCAGGTAATAGTAATTATTCGACTGATAACATTGTCATATATTGTCAAGTATGCCCGAAAGAAGTGAAATGTGAAAAAGAAATTTCAACTTGAACAACATGCAAAAACGAATGCACATACACACATCAAAAAAAGTTTTGCATCACCTCGGTTCCAAGAGTTCCGGAACCGTTAAATACAAAGGGAATAGAGATCAACACAAACAACATTTCAGCTCGTTTTATTGCTCATGAGACCCACACATTGCATGTTGTACCATCATACAGCTAGACTTTCAGCATTTGTGGTCCAGATTGCAGTACACACCACTACCTCTAATACCCAGTAGCACGTCCTATTGCATTGATGCATGCCTGTATTCGTCGTGGCATACTATCCACAAGTTCATCAAGACACTGTTGGTCCAAATTGTCCCACTCCTCAACGACAATTCGGCGTAAATCTCTCAGAGTGGTTGGTGGGTCAAGACGTCCATAAACAGCCCTTTTCAACATATCCCAGGCATGTTCGATAGGGTTCATGTCTGGCGAACATGCTGGCCACTGTAGTCGAGCGATGTCGTTATCTTGAAGGAACGCATTCACAAGATGTGCACGATTAGGTCGAGAATTGTCGTCCATGAAGACAAATGCCTCTCCAATATTCTGCCGATATGGTTGCACTATGGGTCGGAGGATGTCATTCAGGTATCGTAAAGCCGTTTCGGAGCCTTCCATGACCACCAGTGGCGTACGTCGGCCCCACATAATGCCACCCCAAAACATCAGGGAACCACCACCTTGCTGCACTCGCTGGACAGTGTGTCTAAGACGTTCAGCCTGACCAGGGTGCCTCCAAACACGTCTCCGACGATTGTCTGGTTGAAGGCATATGCGACACTCATCGGTGAAGAGAACGTGATGCCAATTCCGTGGGGTCCATTCAGCATGTTGTTGGGCCCATCTGTACCGCGCTGCATGGTGTCGGGGTTGCAAAGCTGGACCTCGCCATGGACGTCGGGAGTGAAGTTGCGCATCATGCAGCCTATTGCGCACAGTTTGAGTTGAAACACGACGTCCTGTGGCTGAACGAAACGCATTATTCAACATGGTGGCATTGCTGTCAGGGTTCCTCCGAGCGGCAATCCGTAAGTAGCGGTCATCCACTACAGTAGTAGCCCTTGGGCGGCCTGAGCGAGGCCTGTCATCGACAGTTCCTGTATCTCTGTACCTCCTCCATGTCCGAACAACATCGCTTTGGTTCACTCTGAGACGCCTGGAAACTTCCCTTGTTGAGAGCCCTTCTTGACACAAAGTAACAATGCGGACGCGATCGAACTGCGGTATTGACCTTCTAGGCATGGTAGAACTACAGACAACATGAGCAGCGTACCTTCGTCCTGGTGGAATGACTGGAACTGATCGGCTGTCGTACCCCCTCCGTCTAATAGGCCCTGCTCATGCATGGTTGTTTACATCTTTGAGCAGTTTTAGTGACATCTATGAACAGTCAAAGGGACTGTATCTTGGATACAATATACACAGTCAACATCTATATGCCGGAGATCTGGGAACCGAGGTGATGCAAAACTTTTTTTGATGTGTGTATTACGGCAAATGAGGGAAAGAAGAGTGAATAAGTTTGGCTAATTGTTAAGTGCATATTGTCCAATTTTTCAATGCATATTTTCTATATTTTTGGTGCATAATTGCAGGCATATTTTAATAGTTTTTTGTGCATAAATATCCGGTCCCTACCCATGAATAAAGCTCTACGCAGATGCGGATATCCGCAAAATTTTTCGCTATGCGGATATAGTTTGCATGGCTGTGGATAATGTTTGGAGTAAATTTGTGGATAGTTTCTAGAATACAATCCAAACTTGTTGAATATCATTACTAGGACCCAGATGTTTATGACATATACTTTTCCGTTATGTTTTTATCATGACTAATCCCCCCAGGGGCTCACATCTAGTGGGTCGTTGGTTGGCGACCACGAGGCCCCAGCTGAGTCCGGCATTGCTTCCACTTACTTGTGCTGGGCTCCTCTCCGTCTTCTTTCCTGTCGACCTCACTTAGTCAACTCTTGTTCTCTTCCGACCCCGATGGTTTAGGGTATCCGAGGCCTAGGGATTCTCTTCCTTTCCCGCCTTAATCGGCCCTTGTCTCATCTTTTCTGATACCCTCATTCTGCGAGGGGTCAGCCTTCTTTTTCTTTTCCTGTTATCTCCTGCCTTCTGCTCAAGGCCTTCAAGGAGGCAACGTATATGTAGCCCTACCACTTCGGTGCACCCTTGCTACACCCTCAGGGGCTCACGGCTGGTGAGTTCGGGAGTTGGCGCCCCGAGGGATTCCTGAGCTGGGTCTGGTTTTCCCCCTTTTATCCATTACCTGTAGGGCGGACCCTCTCCTCTTTCATTTTCCTATCTGCCTTTCATGGCTCTCCTTCCATCCAAGTCCCTCAATCCGCATTCTTCGAGGGTTGAGGGCATTTCTTTTCCTCCTGTCCTTGATTTGCCTTGTTCTCCTTTTTTCTATTTCTTCTTCTAGTATATAAGTTAGTCGTTAGTTTTAGTTATAGTTTACATTTCATTATCTTCACAATCACCCAAACCATTAGGGTCCGATAACCTAGATGTTAGGCCCCTTAAAACAACAATTATCATCATCATCGTCTATAATGACTAATGTAAGATGATGATTATGCTATCTCATTCAAATTATGTTATTAAGCATAATACACACTCCGAACTGAAAAGGGTTTAACATTCATTTTAAACATAGCACATGGCATACACAGCCTACGGGAACGACTTTCTCCTCAAATGTCTAAATGGGTAGCTTTAATACTTTATGCTTTATCGAAATTAAAGATATTATTATACTGTAATGCCAGTAGATTCGGATAACAGTCGTGCGGATGTGGAACGGATGCAGGTAAGATGCGGATAACGTTTTGTCTATCCAAGCAGGGCGCTACCCATGACATTATTCTTATGCACACTCTCTCATCCCATCTGTATATTATTTACTTCTTTTCTAGCTTTGGTTATACAACTTTCTTTCTCCTTAAAAGATACTCTCATTACAGAGATGGAGGATTTCAAGAGGTATGATACAATAACAAAATCTTTGTCCTTACTCTTATTTTATATTTCACAACAAAATATGTTTTATAAGGAAGTGGATACTTGAAATAATCATTCTCAATGGAACTTTACACTCTCATTTACTTTCTTCTTTTGTGTAGCTTGGTCCATTTATAAAGCAACTGTTTTTCTCCATAGTATCTCTGACCCTGCAATGATAAAAGGAATTTCATTAACCCTTTATAGGTCAGTGGTCTGTATATTTAACACCTTGAATACTACAGTATAAGGGTACTTTAAATTGTCAAAGATGTTGATTGTTGAATCTTTCAGCTATATAGGAACAATTTTTGATTGTTGATATTTCTGAAAACCAAAATTAGACCTAAAGTGCTTTAATCTTTTTAATAAACTAATAACAATTAAAATCAAAGAGTGTAAAAAACACAAAATATGTCAATAAAAATAGATTTTAAAATAAATATGCTTGTAAAAATAAGAATAAATCAGCTCATAAAAATTTTAATATAATATATTTTTCTAATCTTAATTTTGAGGATATAAATATTAATATAAACATTAAAATTATGAAAATAAATATGAAATTTGAAATATTAAAGAAAACAAAAGATAAAATTAATAATAATTACAACTAGGCTAAAATAAATAAAATGAAATTGAAATAAATACAAATAAAATATCTTTATTAATATTCTGCCCTATAAAGGGTTAATTCACTAGTAATAAACAAAAGTTGCAGCCTTCATCCAAGCTAGAGGGGACCAACAGGGTACTAGAACCTCCATGCAGGTGGTCAGCATTCTCCAATACAAGTATTAGTTTGTGGTAATATTTTAAATATACAGTACATACATCAATAGTTGATTTGAGGCGCCTAGAATCAAAACCCACCAAATCCATATTTTATGAAAATTGAGATAAGCATTGTTTCATATAGCTTTTGCTGCGCTGAATTCATTAAAACTATTATTTTGTTACAAAACCCGCTGCATCCTACTGTAAAACGAAGTCAAAGTTGAGGCTTAGTTGCAATATCCGCCAAGTCCAACGACAGTTTCGCCATTTTTTTGTCACAAAACCCGCCACATCCACATCAGCCAATAGGAGCACCCAGATCCACCATCTTACCTTCCATGATGCTTTGCGAAGTGTGTACTCTTTGCCTACGTGCATTAGTCGGAGAATGTACCCCTGCCTGACGTGATTAGATTGGTTTATGTTGTTGTACTTTCTGATAATAATTTGTTTTGGATAATTTTGACAAAGAACGAGAAGAACAATAACATTCTGGTCTGGGTGATGTTTTCCACAGAACTGACATTTGCGAACACAAACGTGTCACGAAACCTGATTTTGATATGACTCACGTAATGACAGAAGCCATAAACAGAGGGATTGTCCTTCATGCACAAGAAGTGAAAGATGTTTCGAGACTGCTTTCGAAGCATTCTGGAGAAAGATGGAGGGAAAATGTAGAGCTGCAGTTTTATTGCAATCTGCAAAGTCGTGGCGAACACGAAGAGAATGATGATGATTGAGAAACTACTATTGAGGATGAGGTAGAAACAGAAATTGTGTAGCTATAACTTCCAGTATAGAATGTGATTTAATAGTTGAATGACGATAGTTTTGTCTCTAAAGGCCTGGACCATAGTAATTGAATATTAATTTAATTTGATGCTTTTCCTTATTATTGTTCATTACTGTAGGCTACAGTATTGCCGGCCCCGTGATGTTGGGGTAGCGCGCCTGCCTCTCACCCGGAGGCTCCGGGTTCGATTCCCGGCTCCGTCAGGGATTTTGGAAACTGACGTGAGGGCTGGAACGGAGTGCACTCAGCCTCGTGAGGACAATTGAGTAACTGACAGTGAGGCAGCGTCCCGATCACGAAAACCAAGATTGACGGCCGAGGGGACCCGATGCGCTGGTCATGCGGCACCCCAATATCTGCAGGCCAAATGGCTGGGGATTAGGCCCTTCACGGGCTGTAGTGCCAGGGGTTATTTACTGTACAGTATTATTACCCTTTCAGGAATTGATTGCCGGCGGTGGAGATGGAAACTACTCTTTATGTAATTGTGTCACACGTCAGTTTGCTCCGTTAACAGGTACAGTTGCGCGTGTAGGATATGACTCAGCTCCAGTTTTGGATTTAACTGTCCTTGGTGACATGAGCTCCTGTGCCGCTTATCTGACGCAATGCAGCGTGACCTATGTGCAGATTGCACTCTGTCCAGTGGCGGCCGGTAATAAGGTTGCAGTGTTGCACAACGACCAGATTAATTCATGAAAAACAATTAATACCGCGATAATATTTTTAGTATTAAAAGTTATATGTTTCCTGTTATATGTATAGAAATTCATAATTCTGTTCATTAATAATTCAGGAAATCTCATAGTAAGTTACAGTATTGTGAACTGACTGAGAAAGCGAAGCGCGCCAGCCGTCTAGAAGCGCTCGTCCGCTTGGTCGTTGCCAGGCCCAAGCACCGACCAGATCTCAATAGTGAAGGGTATGGCAGAGATGCTAGATCGGGTAAGCCCTATCCCAACAGTTAACACGGCTAGTCATTGCCAGCTCATTGCAACCAGGAAGCCGAGGCGCGGCCGGAGACATCCGAGATGCTCCGTCAACTGCCGATACTATGTTTTGCAATGTTGGGCGTACTTGTGATACTCACCCTCGTATATAACTTACATTGTTTTGTTCTCATGAAGGTTTTCATGTGGACTAACTTATATTCCATTTAATCCGATGAAAATGTGATGTCTCTGAACTGCGGCATTCGTTATGAATGAGGTACCGGTACATCCGTTTTACCGCGCAATTGAATACATTTTTCTCCGATATCAAGCAGTCCTATCACCTCATGGGCATCCGCAGGAGGGGGGGGAGGGCACAAGGAGGCGCCGTGCCCCCACCCCCCTGAAATTGTTCATTGTCACACCAGTTTATTTCATAAATTGAAGTTACTGATGGTTAACTGATTTACATGTAGGGATAAACAGTTTTATTTAACTTAGAAATTTTGGATTATTTGAGAATATCTTCAGTTTCGGTATTTAGAGAATCGGCAAACTGGATTAAACTTACCATTTTAATGAACTGCTTGATTTTTATTTTTGTCGGTAGGCCTACATGGTGATACAACTACTTTTGCCTGTTTAAAATAAATGATTTATGACGATGATTCACAAAGAACTCCTATGGACAAAAACTCTGAACTAAAAAAAATATTCCTCCCATTCATGCCATAAAGATCATGTACCCAACGGTTTAAGCGCAGCCAAATAATGAATATCACGAAGCAAGTAAGAAATGAAACGAAAATTGCGCGGGGGTGTACGTCTCAATAACACCTAGTGACGAGGTAATGAAATGAAAAACATATTACTCCCCCACCCTTGAAAAAATCCTGTGGGTGCCCATGTACCAACTTAACCCCCCCCCCCCCTTAATGAAAATAGCGCAACACCCAGAACAATTATCCATCAGCCGCCACTGACTCTGTCATCGCTGTGTCCTCCGTTTCGCCCCACAGAGCTCATGCTACAATAAAAATAAACGCTGGCACAGCCACACTCAGCGGCAATAAAATCTTGAATGGGTAATATGAGTTTTATTCTTTTTCTGTTTATTCTAATAAAACACAACCGCCCCTTAAAACAACAATAACAACAACAACAAAACACAAAAATTATACGATTTTTATTTATTTTATAACCTATATTTTGTTAACTTTCATTCATATATTAATTTCTGAATAAAGCTTACGCAGTTTTTCTACAATCTCTTCGCAACTTCAAATGTATTAGGGCTCTTTGGTATCAAAACCTGCCAAATCCAAATCTTAGTAACAAACCCCGACAAATCCGAATTATTGCTTTATATTTTACTACATACATTTTTAACTATATCGCGGATCAGCTTTGTACTTCGTCACTGTTTTTAAAATTAATTCATTCATTTTTTAGTGAAAAAAGTATTTCGATTTGGGTATTGGTTCGTTTGTGACAGTTTTTGTCACTTTGCCGAAAAAGTGAAGGAATGGATTTGGCGGGTTTGGATTCTAGGCACCTCATTTAGTGCAATTCCCTTTTTGTTGGCTGATGTATTATTAACTGAATTTACAAAGGGCTAAATAAATCACAAAGTAAAAGACTGTTTCTGGTACCTGTGTTCTCCCATTACTGTGAGAACGTATGTGGTGAGCTTTGTCTCTATCTGGTTTGATTTTGCCAATTCTCTTTTGAAGTCCTTTGAGATATTCATCATATTCTTCAACCTATAAAACCAGAAAGAGCCAAATTAAACATTTTATTATATTTTAATAGGCTTTCCCGATGTTTTGAATGTCATTGCATCATTAAGGCTGCTGCAATGACAGCCGAAACATTGGAAAAGAATCACCGATACACGACGTGGCTCCATCCTGTAAGCCTAGAGAATAAACTGGACACTGGCTGTGAGAGTCTATGATCTAAATTTTATTATATTGATAATCAATCATTGGACATAAAAAGTAAAAGGATCAACACAATGACAGGCATGTGAGGGAGAGGGAGGGATAAAAGGGGAATACAAGGACAATGACAATCTTCACAGCCATCTTCTAAGGTGGGCATTCATGCCATATATCCTACATCATCACTTCAAGACAGAAGATCTTGCTTAAGTATGCCCCCTACTATGCACTCTCTTGAGTCTCTCCTGATACGACTAGAATGTCAAAACGAGCTCATAGGTGGCTATAGCACTGATAGTGTAAACTTTCAAAAGACTGGGCAATGGGACATCTTGTTCTTTTAATATAAAATATCTAGGCTTTCTGATCCAGACTGTTTTGTTTAACTTCTTCTGTGAAATGTACTTGGTTGACAAGAAGAATTTAGAAAAAAGATTGAGAAGAATTTAGAAAGAGGTGAATGAAGGATCGTGGCTGATAAGGAGAGTGGTTGTTCCAGACTAGCGGGCACAATGAGGCATACCTCCTACTGTATATGCGGTATTATGCTAGTCTAACCACCAATATGAGTTAATTGCAAAAAACGTAGTTAAACGAAAAGTAGGTATAATTAAATCATGTGCCATTATGTGCAGATTGATAACTATTATGATGACTGAGACAATGAAACGGCCCATGAACTTCAAAAGTGAAGTGACAAGCATGTCGGGAAGAAAAACATCCGTTGTTGACGTCCTTCCACTCATTCACATTATGTTTGCGTTTTCTAGTTGCATTTTCATGCTTTAATGCAATCGTCACAAGCAAAGAACTATGCTCCGTCATCTTGTGCTGGAGTTAGATTCCTATTCCGCGCGAGATTGACGTTCCCCACCCCCTAGCACTGCAACAAGTTCCGAATTCTTCCACATGACTACGCCACATCGCTGGAACGTTCATACAGATCCCTATTCCAACGTAACATCATTTTCGGGAAAATGACGGTTAGAACTCTTATCGACGCATCGCTTCAATTTTTGGATTAAGAAGGCCACAAAATATAGATTCTCACGACCATAAACTTACATTGGCACTGGTTTAAGAACTAGTTAGTAAAGAGCACTTACACACTTGTTTATTCCATAAATGTGTACAATTCATTATCTTTTTAGAATATAGTTCATAACTATGGAGAGGGGAGCGTGGTGGCTCAGCGGTCAAGCTGTTGGCCTCTCACCAAGGTGGACTGGGTTCGATTCCCAGACAATGCATGTGAGATTTTCGAAGTGAAATGCCATGTCCTGTGGTTCGGATTCCACGTAAAAAGGGTGTCCCGTGGCTCATAATCACAAGATTCATGTCACGTAAAACTACAATCTTCCTTTCCTTTTTTTTATAACTATGGAGAGTGCATATCTCTCTTAAAAGTAGACTATATCATTTCTTATTTGGACCAATTAACTAAAATTCATCGTATTAGAATAATAATAATAATATCGTATGGCCTCGGGTGCTTGGTGCAAGCTTTGTTATTTGGCGCCCAGAGGGCATCTTGCATGTCAAATTCTGTTGTTCCTTGGAGCGTTATGACAGTCAAGGAGCTCTTTGACACTAGAGCACTTTCTAGTAGAGAAAGGTGGAACTTTTTTTGTGTTGGCGGAAAATCCCGAGATTAATTTTGACATTATGAACACGGCCTACTGAATTCAAATGGGTTCTTTAACATGCCAACAACGTATGACATGTGTGCCATGATTTTTGTCGCCTTTCAAAAATCACTTACCACGGCCAGGAGTGAACCTGCAAGCTTGGGGTTGGTAGTCCGACATGATAACCACTCACCCACCATGGCAAGCCATTAGTATGATGATACTGATACATATAAGCCTACTCACTTGTATTAGTACTTCAGATATGAAATTTTGGGTCCTGTCATTGTTATTTCTTCCAACTAAATGATGAAGTGGAACCTGTATCTTTAATGGAAGCACTCCATGCAACCACATTAATACAAGTAGCAAAAAGACTGTCTTGATCGCACCGATCTGGAACCAAAAAGATAACTTGTATTCACAGTACCGTTTTCATTTTATTCACAGTACCGTTTTCATTTTATTCACAGCATTATTTCAGGATATTATTTAACCATTCTTTTAAAATGAAATAATGTTTTTATTACATTATCAAATGCCTAGAAGGCAAGAGGAGAAGATGACTTGTCTTTCCTCTTACCTACAATATCCTTCCATTGGCAAAGAAAAGGAACATTTTTATATGGTTAACAAAGTAGTTTACCTATAAGCAGTAAGTGAATACTACATAAATAATAATGGAGTAGCAGGATGGATGGATGTTGCACCCATCCATGAAAACTGTGAGAAGGTTGTGTTCAGTGATGCGGTTACTTCTTATGGGCAGTATCTACTACCATAGCAAGCATTGCATTCGTACAACTTTAAAGTCAGCAGCCAAGGGGCACACCTATACTTCATTGACATGAACATGAACATGAATATGAACAAGAAGAACTCATACGAAAGTATGAGGCCTTAAATCATTTCATTTTGCACCAATATGAAGTGTATGAGTATAGCAAAATTTGTGAAACTTTAGTCTACTTTATATGGTCCACAACAGGTACATGCTAGAGTAGGCTCACCAAAGCCCATGGAGTCTCTTGTTAAATATTTAGTACATTTGTTAGTTACAGGCAGAGGCAGCTGGTGGGTCTTCTATGAAAGTGGCTGCAGGAAAACTAGATTTATTTGCCATGCTTGTATATTTGGACAACATTCTATTTCACTGTGGCCTTTAGAACAGACTGATTCATTATACTCTGTACGCTTGGAGAAAGGGATTGACATTTCGCCGGAAATTCCACATTAGTCATCACTCCTCTGCCTCTTGAACAATCCATGTTCGCATAGTTGATGTCATAATACTCTGCGTTGCAATTTTACAGCCCACATGCTTCAGTGCCTGGTCAGCTGTATCTCTGGCTTGTACAGTTTGGAAACCTCTTTCTCAGACAACATGGCGAGACGAGAACTGTCAATCACATTCTCCCAGCTTACAGAGTATATGAAAGATAAGCTTTGAGCACCTTCTTCCAAGTTTCTGACCTAGTAAATAAAAGTATTGGATCAATCTCTTCATTAGATTTTTAACGACTCACTTTAAATAGAACGACTTCACTGCATGGCTCTTATTTAACTGGGCGCATTGTAGAGGATAAGTTATATGGCTGTTTTATTGTGCATAATGTGTGCTAATTAGCTGAAACACATTACATACAATGGTCTGTTGCAGATAAATTGGGAGACAATGTGAAGTTGGGCTGGCGAGACTGCCAATCCCATCCAGCATCCCATTCATTCTTCATATCTTTAACTTTAACTGAGTGTGAAGTGGATTCAAGAGATGGGCAATGGAAATGCATGCTGAACTGACAGTCCCATGGAGGGACACAAATTAACTTGCATGTGCTACCATCTATTGTGGATGAAACCTAAACATCAACAGCAAACTAATATCTGCAACTTGAAAAATTTATTGCAAAAATGCAAATTAGTATTAGATTGTTTGATATATCTGGCTACAGGGAGGAGGGGGACTCCAGTCTTGTAGTCCACTGTCATATGTCTCCTCTGGCCAGTGGCGGTCAGTTATAAGGTTGCAGTGATGCAGCAAAGTAAGGCTTTTGTTTTTATGAAAGGGAGTTTGACTCCCGAAGCACATTGGCATGCTCGTGACGTCAATACTGCTTGTATTTTGTGTCTTGCATGGCCTTCTCAGTATGTGCTAGCCACGTGTATTGGTAGGTGTGTCTGTACCAACTGACGAGCCCAACGGCACACTGGGGCGAAACGCTGGCATTATTTGACCTAACTGGACCATTTATTTTATCATTTATTGATAATGACCCACCATTACGCCAAGGGATGAACAAAATGATTTCAGAATTAGAAGAAAATGCCAAGAGCCATCAGAGGTTACCGTGACAACGCTTCTAAATTGATGAGGGATGAGCTATCAGAGGTTGGCATGACAACGCCACTGCACGGGATCACATTCAGTTTTCTATCTGACTCTGTGGGAAGCGGCTTCGGTGACGTAACCGGTAGCATACTGAACTTCTATGCCCAAGTTCGCGGGTTAAAAGCCAGCCGAAGTCGTCGGATTTTCTAAGAGCGCTAAGAATAGCTCAGTATGCTTTCCTTAGGAGGGGAAGTTCCAACGTTCGTTGCGAGTTGATGGTTGTGGTGGCATCTAGTTGCCAAGTTCAGAGCTAGGTGTCGTTGACTATAGTATTTGGTACCAAAATTGGGAATTACTACTTGAAATTGACCGTCTGCAGTTCTCACCTGAATTACAGACTAATACAGCCATCACAATTAACACCGTTTATCAGACAGATTCTACACACACCCAAAGTACACGGGGTTACATGACCGCGTTGTGGCAGCCCCTAAACTGAGGAACCAACCAACATCTCTGCGGGAGATAACATTTTGCGTGAAGAAGTTAGACTGTTAGAATGTTACACATCAGTGTCGTAACCTTACATAAGGACAGTGTGACCACAAGTATAAAAATGGATCCCAAATGACAAGTAGGTTACCATCCCCATAAGACAATAAAATGTTAAAAATATGCATAGAAAGACGAAAACAAAGTTAATTAAGCTCCAATTGTAATATACTTTCTGGCAATAAATGAGGACTGATCCTGCATATTTTGCCTATTATAGCCTATCCCCTAGTTTGCCCGGTGAAATCTACCTCCCCCTTCCGGCGTGCCGAGAGGAATTTTTTGCTTCCTGTTCTGGGGTCCCATACCATGACTAAGCTTACTGTAATTATGGTGGAATATTGGCAAGGGTTTGCATCAAAGTGGCTTTGCATTGTATAAGGATATCAATGTGTAAAATTATATGTCTTTGTGAGTAAAGGAAACTAGGAACCAACTGAAATTTATAAACCTTTATACTGACTGGAAAATTATATAGCCTGCATTCAGTAACAGTATGGATTATTTATCATTATTATATTTAAAAATGTAATTTTTCTTTACCTGAGGCCAGCTTAATTTGTCCTTTTGAATAGGTATAACGCTCCCTTCAAAATCGCTGAATGTTGAAATGACAGGCTGAAGAAATACTATTGTTAAGACTATACCAGTCTTCAGGAACATGATGTTAACTCCTTTTCTGAAATGAGAATTATTATGGCATGCACTATTTTTACACAAGGTAGTCTCAGAAACAACATTAGGTAACAAGAGCTCTTATGGGTGACATATTTCCTCTAGTGTTTGAATATTCGACCAGGGCTGAAGCAGGAGACAACATCTTTATCATGCAGCTCTTAGATGGTGCACATGTTGCATCAGACCCTCACAATATCAGTTGAAAAATGACTGCATTTATGAAAATATGGTCAAACATGGGAGTGCATATTGTAACAAGAGATGATACGTTGGTGTATCACATGATGAAGCAAGGATCCATGTCATGTAACCACCCATCATGCCTACTTTGCAAGAAAGTCCTAACACTTCCATCCCTGAAGAAAGTTATGACGATGGTCTTTTGAGACCACCAGGGTTTGTTTCTCGTCAATTTCCTCACCAGGCGATCAACAATGTTTGCTCTCAGTTACAGTGACACACCACCCAGGTGCTTTTTCATCATGGCTTCAGGGACTGGATGCAGATTTCTTCCATGTCTTGTGGTACCATTAGAATAAGTACTTGGCCAAGAATGGTGACTTTGTTGAACAGTTATGCATATCAATTTCTTACTACAGTACTGTACTGTATATGCTTATATTTACCTTAACTAAAGTTTATCCATGTAAGTTCTTGTTTTTTTGTTTCTTGTTTTCTTAATTTTTGGAGCTCTTTTACATCCTTATCACAATTACAGGCAGACAGCAATTACTACCTGATGGCACATGCATACAGAAAGAGTTTCGTATGCGGGCAAGTCCATCTGCTGCAGCGTGATTCGCTCGTCGGTACTGAAATGTTTACATCGGCTCCTACTGTAGCAGTATTGCACTTTATTGTTTCTCCCAGATGCACATCAGCTGTTACCCCCTCCATTACCTTTCTTCTCCTTTCCTCTCTTCTCTCATGGGTTCACACAATTTTGTGCCATCAGGTATTAATTGCAGTCTAGATGATTTGATACCTCACATTATAATAGAACCAAACCTCAAACCCCATAGCACCACACTCATGGAGAGCCTTGACCTACCAAGTGACCAGTGCCCAGCCGTTTGGCCTATACATAGCGAGGTGACGCACAGTCAACATGCTCGATCCCATCAGCTGTTAATCTTGTTTCTCCCGACTGGGGTGCTGCCTCACTGCCAGACAGCTACTCAATTGTGTTCATGAGGCTGAGTGCACCCTGTTCCATCTCTCACATCAGTTTCTAAAATCCACTTTCAGTAATATAGCATACATAAAATTAAATGACCATGAAAATGTTAAATTCATGATTCTAAAATTAGTAGAAGTGCCTAGGGTTGGTTGGTTCCTCATTTTAGGGGCTGCGACAACGCGGACATGTAGCCCCGTGTATTTTGGGTGTGTGTACAGTAGAATCTGTCTGATAACCGGTGTTAAGAGCCGGCCGGAGTGGGAACGGCCGACCGCCAGCCCAGCACTTGTTGTAACATGGGTGAAAAGTTTGTGAAACGTTTTATAAAGAAACGGGACAAGGTAAAATTATTTTGTTCCTATAGCCCGCTGTAGTATTTTATACACTTTTCATCGGTACAAAAGCATATCGAACAGGAATACAAAGATAGTTATAAAAAGTGTAGTTAAAATCACAATTCTCCATATAAAATAGAGTTCTGAACTGCAATTTTCCAAACCTCTTCAATGCCTTCAGATGATGTTGAAAACAGAAACAAACTCCACTGCAAGACAGCTCATAGTTTTCTCTATTGTGCTACTGAATCATATTTTCAAATTAAGAACTCTGTATATGTTTAATCGTGATTTTAGAAAATGTCAGCATATTGAGTTGCTAATGCTAGCCGTGTCGAGGTGCTGGCAGTTCAGGCAGTTACCGTCAGATACCGCATCGTCGCAAAGTCATGTCCTTGAAACAGGGTGAAGTAAGACAGAGCCGGCTTCTGAGAGATGGTAATCTCATGCCAGGAAGTGATGAAATCAGCTCATGTCCAGGTGCTGTCAGTCGCTTCATTACAATCAGTGCCGGATCCAGGCTTTGCGGTGCCCTGGGCGATATGATACGGTCGGGCCCTCAACAATAGAAAATATAAAAAATATCAAATCAAATGGAAAATAGTTTTGTAATAATAATAAAATAAAGAATAGTTACAATATTTTGAATACACTACGGTACATTCTTTTAATAATATGAAAGAAACCCTTAAGTCCCCTTGAAGAAGATTATGTAAACTATGAAATATTAAAATATTACTTTGCGACTCTTTTTCTCGGATGAAGTCTTCCATCATTTCACTGAAATCTATACTTGCTAAACGGTCACGGGAGGTCATAGCTGCACTGAAAAAAGAATATGAATTATAAATTAGTTTGAAAAGTATAATTAATTAATCAATTAGACTTAGACAACAGATGTTTGAGCAGACTCCCAAAGAGAGACAACCGGGAAAGAAGTGGAGGGAGGAGAGACAGAGGAAGCATAGTGTGTGTGTGTATGAGAGGTTTTTGGGGAAAAAAAGAAGGACCAGAATTAAACATGAAAATTGATTGTGTTATAACGCTCTCCTTATGGGGAATTAACGAATAAATAAATAATTAATCAATTAAATTTAAAACAATCCATGACCCCCCCCCCCCCCCGGACCGCGGGGCCCTGGGCGGTCGCCCTCCCCTAGATCCACCCCCGATTACAATCGTCTGCTTTCTAGATCATCATATTATGGTGTGTGGCCTACAGGTCTTTTGCAGTTCCAGTGTTTATTATGAGCTTTTTAGTTCTTTCTAACATGTCTGTAATATAGTATAGGCTACTTTCTAGATTATGCCATTGTTGTACTGTAAATAGAGTTGTTGTTGTTGTTGTTGGAGGTGGTGGTGATTCGTTTAGGAGCTTTGGGACATGGTGGTCATGTAGCCGCGTGCACTTGGGTGTGTGTATAATGTGTCTAATAACCTGTGTTATTGTGATGGTTGTATTAGGGTGTGTATTTGTATTAGGGACGGGTTTTGTATATGCGGCGGTCGTGGCCTTCAGTTAGATACCATCCCAGCATTTGCCTGAAGCATAAGTGAGGAAACAACTTCCAGGATGGCTGAAGTAACAATGTAACCCTTCTCTTCCCAGTTCTGCCTCACAAGCCTCAGTGTATCCCATTCCAGCCCTCAGCTCCTAAACCTGGACCTCTGCGTTGACAGCTAAGAAGACTAGCCACTACGCCACGAGGTGGATTGTAAATAAAATGTTGCTTTGTCAGTCTAAATATGATGTAGCGACTACTGGGCTTTTGAAGTTACAGTAATTATTATATGAGTAGCAAGCAATCACTAGTTAGTAACCATCACTAAAGTGGACCTGAATTTCATTAAATTAATTTGTTTATTTATTTATAATTATTTGTTTGTTTATTTATAGTTCTTCTAACAGGTTACAACCTAATTACGAGAAATAACAATATGAATTACACTTAATATTTTTCTTACACTAATATAAAATGATACTTATAATACATATGACTAAATATTATTCTAGTAAGTATCGTACTTGAAATTATGTTTCAAGTCACTGATAAGGAGTGTATGATATTAAGTGATTTCTCTACAATACAAATGAACAAAAGGTGCTGTCTGATATATGGAAATGTGTGCATGTCTTTTTTCTTTTTTAGATATTGAATGTGTTCGATACAGGCGAATGTTTATATTACTCTGTATTGGTTCTTGGACAGTGGAATATTATACGTTTCGGTCTTATTGACCGCGAAGGAACATATAGTTCAAATTCAGATGACAAATAAGGTCTATCAAAGATGTTATCAAATTATTTAATGTAATAACCTGCCTACTTTTCTCTAAAGTCTTTAAAGAAAAAGTTCCATTAATAAATTATGCTTAGCATTTTTAAAGGAAATGTGTAGTTTATGTTATCGTCAATCTCGCGATCAATAGCCACGGAACCTCCTTTTTACGTGGAATCCGAACTACTGGACATGACGTTTCACTTCGAAAATCTCACATCATTGACCGGGAACCGAACCCGGTCCGCTGTGGTGAGAGGCCAACAGCTTGACCACACCACTGGGCCACCACATTCCCGCTTAGCATATTTAGGATATACATGTGTCCTTTTGTATTCCAAGAATATAGGGAATTTATTTTTTATCGATTCAACTCTATAGTTAGCATTCGCACATCTTGGGTTCCAAACTATTGAGCCAAATTCAAGTCAACTTCATACGAATGCATTATACTGTACAATCTTTAGCAATGTACAGGTTCCTAAAATAAAATGTGCATCTTCTTATAAATCCCAGCATTTTGAATATATCTCAAAAATTCGATCAATACGGTGAGAAAAGGATAACTTTTTTTTTCATAGTATAGCCTACCATAAACCTAGATGACTTGAGATGGGAACTACATAGGAAATGGTGGTGTTTTATATCAAAGTTTTCGTGTAAATGCAATCGGATGACACTTATAAATCGAAACAATTTGTTTTGTTCCAATTTATTGTTTCTTCATCTTTTGGAGCAGCATACAATCCCATAACGAATAAATGTATTTAAACGATTACACGACATTTGCAAATAATAATAATAATAATAATAATGATATATTGGCATCCCGGAGATGGTTAATTAAGATAAGATTACAGAGGCACAAGATTCGATCCCAGGGGAACACCAGAGGGTGAATGGAGCTTTTCTCTATGATACAAAGTGTTGCGTCTTTCATACTGTAAGTATGATCCGTAATAGGACATTTTCGTAAGTTGTAGGCTACGTCATGGTTAACTCTACCAATAATCTGTATATATTACATCGACTCGTTATCCTTTAATTTAAACCAGATGACTCCTGATTCGTGAAAATTGGTTATTGTTGATCATCGAGGGATGAATCCGTGTTATGAATCGTGAATAAAATGGCATGTATGCCTGAATAATACATTAGGCCTATGTGTTCATGAAGTGTTTGCTCGTAAAGTTAGTTTGGGGCAATCTTAGTAGCTACCGGTACTGTTCGGTAGTTAAGAATTAGTGAAATCTTACCCGACTTGTGAATATGACTGACTTTAGTAAGTTTCCATTTCTCTGGAAATATCAAAGACTTGATCGATAAATTAAATTTAATATCAAGAGGATAAGTTAAGCCTCCGTGGCTTAGGCGGCAGAACGCCGGCCTCTCACCGCTGGGTCCGTGGTTCAAATCCCGGTCACTCCATGTGAGATCTGTGCTAGACAGAACGGAGGCAGACAGGTTTTTCTCCGGGTACTCCGGTTTTCCCTGTCAAAATGTCATTCCAGCAACACTCTCCACTATCATTTCATTTCATCTGTCATTCATTTAATCATTGCCACAGAGGAGTGCGTCAGGCCTCGGCAGCCGGCACAGTTCATGTCCTCGCCGCTAGATGGAGGCTTCATTCATTCCATTCCTGACCCGGTCGGAGACTGGAAGCAGGCTGTGGATTTTCATTTTTCATCAAGAGGATAAGCTATTTTTTTCCCGGATCGTTTTTTAACAAATATGGAAGAATAACCCTCTTGTGTCCCATATATTCATCGTAAGTATCGGAGTGAGAATTTCACTACGGGTTACCTCATAATAATTAAGATGTCAATTTCGAGATGACTTTCTAGGTTATCATGCGTTAAAATGTCATAGTTGGATCCATTTTGGCAATATACTGATGAGTAAGGCTAGGATTTTAATGTAATATCTATCATCATCATAGCAAACACTCATATCGAGTAGATTGGCCTTTCAATCCGGAAGTCTCTCATTGGTGAGTTCGGAGGTGACTATACAGCCCAATGCGGGAGGCACACGATTTGCCGCAGTGATGACAGATGGTTCCACGTGGGGCATCTGCGTTCCTTCCATTTCTTCTATGTAATATTACATTAAAAAATTTGAAATATGTAACATTGATTTAATTTTTATATAAATCATATACATTACACATGATATTGCTTGTAGATTCTTCATTTTATTCATTATATTTTTTGCAAAATAAAGGATGGTACACTAATTAATTAATTAATTAAGCATGTTCATATTATAGCAAATTTAAATAAATTCCATGATTATGTATGCGTACGGAAGAGTACCAAGGGAAAAGAAACTGACGATTCTGAAGTACAGTATTATGGTATCCAGGGAAGGCTGCTATAGGCAATCAAAAGTTCCGTATTTGTGTTTATAATGAAGCTGCGGTAAGAGTTGATGCTAGGATGAGTTTCTGGTCTAAGTTGTTACAGGAATAGGCTGAAATCTTTCACCACTACTACTGATTTTTTATATAGGCTATAATATTGTCTTTTGTAGCTTTTCAGTCGGTCAACACGACTGTGCCCAATGAATGGGCGGGGTACAAGATATAAATATGTAAATACACTCCTGGAAAAAGTTACATGTATTAGTTAATTATCACAATTGCCCCATATAATTGCACCATATTTGTTCATGAATAGTGATGTGATGATCGTGGGAAACGGATCTTAGTTTTCTTTCCCTTGAGCAACTGAATTTGTAGTTTCTGGACATTTTTTGGTTGTTGATGAGGAAAAGGCAATGCGAAAGGAAGAGCTGAAGCAACTCAGTCCTGATAATAATATGCTATAGCTTATCGTTGAAGTTAATCCTGTGTGATGAGAAATGTAATTTCAAAAAAGGTATTCTACATTTTTTTAAATATCGCCTTTGTTAAGAATAAAAGAAAAAATAACTTGTCATGGTTACTTACAAAAACACGTAAATATAATTCTAGGAAATAAACAGCAGTTTTTCAGCATACTACTAAGTTACAGGTATACTAGGAAGTAGGCTTCCTTACGTATCTTTTCCATGTTATCGTAAACACGATGAGTTATATTTTGAAATATTCAAACAGAAGTGTTGAAAATTTACTTTTCAACTCTTTTCAGGAATTAGTTTAGTCTGAAGGATTCTTTATCACAATTAAGGTTATTATGAAGATAAAACAAAAGTTCGGTGCTTTTCAGTCGGTCAACACGAATTTACCCAAAAGATTTGTAAATTTTTCAGGATTAGGGTATAATCCAACTCTTTTGGGTACATTCGTGTTGACCGACCGAAAAGCACCAAACTTTTGTTTACTAAGGGAACACTGAAAAATGGCTTCAAACCCCATAATGTCAGTATGAAGATGTTTATGAAAGTAAATGATTGAATATACACAATCTAATTGAGCATGAGCAACAACAACGACGGCGTGAAACCTTATTGTGTTTCGGTTTCGAACTTCGCAACATAGGCAGTTTTATGTAAGGAAGGTCTGTAAGGAAATGGTAGAGCTTGAAGAATAACATTTTATTTCTTTCTGCGTTATCACATTCTGCATAACATACTGTTTTAAAGACCATCTCGTGGTGTAGCGTTCTTGTGTGTGACCCCCGGATGCAAGGCCTTAGAGAGTGGTGATGGGCCCTGGGGCTGGAGAATCCTGCACTTCCTCACCTCTATTGCCAAATTATGTAATATTAATTTATAATCCTCCTAAATAAGCAGAAACTGATAGTAATTTTAGAAATAATAATAATAATAATAATAATAATAATAATAATAATAATAATAATAATAATAATAATAATAATAATAATAGTATTAATAGAAGCCGCCGGTGGTAGAGAGTTCAACATGTGCTCCTCCCCCCCCCCCTCCCCCCCCCTCCCCCCACATGCAAGATCCGGAAAATATTTTAATTATTAATATTAATAATAATAATAATAGTAATAAGACGGCTGAGGTGGGATTCAAACCCACGCTCTCTCGATACCAGCGTGGTACGAGGTAGTGCGATAGTGTGTATATTTGGGATTCAGATGAGGATTGTGAAGGAGTCGGCTGCATTTGTCTGGAGTAGAAGTGATGATAATAATAATAATAAAAATAATAATAATAATAATAATAATAGAAATAATAATAATGTTATTGCTTTACGTCCCTTTAAACATCTGCGGCTTTAGGAGAGGCCGGGGTTTTGGAAGTTTGCCCCAAAGGGGATCTTTAACCTGCCAGTAAATTCACTGACACGGCTCCCTCGCATTTGTGCTGTGCCAGGATTCGATCCTGCAATCTTGGACACAGCAAGTAAGAACGTTACCCCTGAGCCACGCAGCCAGAGTAGAAGTGAGAAACCACGGAAAACCACTTCCAAGATGGCTGAGATGGGAATCGAAACCACATCTTTTCAGTTTTGCCTCACGGGGCATTCCAGCCCTCAGACAAGAATGAATCGAATTTCTTGTCGGCCCCGGGAATCGAACCCGAACCTCTGGGGTGACAGCCAAGAATACTAGCCGCTACAACACGAGGAAGGCCAAGGATATTTCAGTCACTTGTGAATTCCGTAATCCGTAGTTTAACTATTAGCTTATCTATAGCAAAATATTTCGGCCATTCAATTGGAAGTAGCCTATACAGACTATCACTTCGAAATTTCTGGTCGCGATATTCTTGAAGCGCATTGCCACGAGATTGCATTTCCCCAGTGTTTGGACTCCGGAGCAGTTAGAACTTTCTCGCACGCGCGACCTTGAATCACCCTCACCACAGTAGTAGTAGGTAATCTGTGCTCACAGTAGGGGGTAATCCGTGCTGATACCTATGTACGGGCCATGTAACTACTAGGGGACAGCGACTACAACGAAACTAGTGGCAACGTTTTGAAATGAAAGGTGAAATAGGAACTGACTCCGGCCGCCTCTTAATTGTAATAATAATGTTATTTGTTTTACGTACCTCTTAACATCTGCGGCTTTTAGAGAAGCCGGGGTGCCGGTATTTTGCCTCAAAGGGGATCTTTAGCGTGCCAGTAAATCTACTGACACAGCTCTCTTGCATTTGCACACCCTCAAATGCCAGCTGACTGCGCCAGGATTCGATCCCGCAACCTTGGACCCAGCCAGCGAGAGCGTTACCGCTGAGTCATGCAGCCAACTCGGTGTTAATTGTGAAGGCTGTATTAGTGTGTGTTATCTGTAATTCAGGTCAGGTAAGGACTGCAGACGATCAATTTCAAGTAGTTCCTACTTTTAGTACCAAATGCTACCATTAACGACACCTAGCTGTGAACGTGGCTACTAGAGGCCATGGCAACGGGCATCTGGTGGCGAACGTTGGAACTTAATAGAGCATTAATCAAATCTAACCTACAAATTTTTAGCTTCACACAATTGCAGTTAGTGGAAGCTTCTTTTACATGCCATAAATCTATGACATGGGCCCGCCGGCTTTATTTCCCCTACGAAGGAAGGCATACTGAGGGATTTTTAACGCTCTTAAAAAATCTGATGACTTTGTCCGGGTTTGAACCCGTGATCTTGGGCATAGAAGCTCCAACCATGCTACCAAAGCCGCCTGGAAGTACCTATAACAGCAATAAATGTTTCAGGGAATGCATGTCAAAATAAAATAATAGATCCATGCCATCACGGTATGCAGCAACCCCACAGTTGAGCCGTGCATGTTTATTTGCGCACCTCGACAGTGATTGGGAGCTGCAGCAAGAATGTAGATTGAAGGTCCGAATCCCAGTGCTGACAGCAGTGATCCTGAGTTTGGCTTTCTCAGGGTTTTTCCACTCCTCCCATAGGCAAACACTGGGGAGGGAAGGCCTGCAGCAAGTCTGGAGATAAGTGGTTGGAAAGTCCTGGGTTTCCCATCCCTGTCCCTAATACTGCTACACACACTACTACAGTCATCATAGAAACACAGGTTATCAGACAAGTTTAATACACACCCAATTACTGAATTACAAGGGATTGATGACCAAGATGTTTTGTGGCAGACTCTAGTGTACGCCTTCATATATGGCAGTATATAAACTCATTCTTTAAGAACTTTCTTTTTGATATTGTGTATTCTTGGTTTGTTTTCCTTGCTTTTGAGTTGATCAAGAAGGCTGTGCATTGTGTTTGGTATTCTGTTGTTATTGGTGATTGAATAATAAGAATGTTTTATTCAAAATCAAAAAAAAATCAAAATCACTTTATTTGCAATGATGTGTCAACCTCGGTGGCAAATGAGGTACATAATTTACAAACACTACACAATATTAAAAGAATACAGTAACTTAATGTACAAACACTACACAATATTAAAAGAATAAAGTAACAAACACCCAAAAGAATACAGTAACAAACCCTACACAATATTAAAAGAATACAGTAACTTAATGTACTATTCACACATTGATTGAACTCCCCTCTCACAACTGCTGTAGGAATTACATAGCACGTATAATGTTTCTAGGAATACAGCACTAAGTTATACCACTTCTTTCTTTTCCCTGGTTTTGTCTATTCTGCTCTTGAATAACTGGACTGATTTTGGAAAGGGATCAAACACCGCCCTTGGTAAACTGTTCCAGTCCTTCACACCCTTCCCAATGAATGAAAATTTACCCCAATCGCTTCTGCTAAAGTGCCGTCCAATTTTGAATTTGTGGTCTGCCCTGCCAATATAATTACTTTCCAATTGGAGCCTCTCACGGATTTCCCCCCATGCTTCCTCTCCTGTATATGCTCTATATAACCCTACAAGTCTGTTTTTCTCCCTTCTCTTACTTAATGTTTCCCACCCAAGCTTCTCTAACATATCTGATACACTGCTTCTTCTCCTAAAATCCCCTATCACAAATCTTGCTGCTTTCCTTTGAACACTCTCAATTTCTTTTATTAGGTATTCCTGGTGCGGATCCCATACACTGCTTGCATATTCCAATATTGGACGAACCAAACTTAGGTAACTTTTCTCTCTTATTTCTTTGTTGCATCCTCTAAGTAGTCGCATAATGACATGCAACGATCTGTATGCTTTCCCAACAATGTCTCCAACATGACCCTTCCAGTGCAATTTACTATCAAATCTCACACCTAAGTATTTGCACTTGTCATCTTTTGGTACGATTACCCCATCCAATGTATATTGAAATTCAGTTTTTAATCTCTTGTTTGTGAATATTGTGACAGTTGATTTACCTCCGTTAACCTTCATGTGGTTCTCTTCAACCCAATGTTGGATACTGTCGAGGTCCCTTTGTAATATTTTACAAACCTCTATATTATTTATTTTTCTATAGATGATAATGTCGTCTGCATACAATATTATTTTTGATGCTATATTGTTCCCTAAATCATTTGCATATATTAGGAAAAGCAATGGACCAATTTTACTACCCTGTGGAATTCCCTTCTTAACTTTCTCTTCCTGTGATACGTAATTCCCTACTCTCTGAACCCTTGAATTTAGAAATGTTCCTATCCAACGTACAACCCTCGAGTCCAATCCAATTCTCTCCACTTTCTTTAATAATACTCCATGTTCCACTCTGTCAAAAGCTTTGGAAAGGTCTATAGCTATGCAGTCCAACTGTCCCCCTAGATCCAACCGATCTGATATGTCCTGCTGAAATCCCACCAGTTGTGCCTCACAAGAAAATTTCTTTCTAAATCCATACTGGCTCCTCAGGAACCAATTTTTATCTTCACAAGATTTTACAAACTACACTGGTCAGACTTACTGGTCTGTAGTTCTCAGGTTTACTTCTATCTCCCTTTCCTTTATAAATTGGTATTATTATAGATTCCTTCCATTCCTTTGGTATTTTACTATTAATCACTTAATCGGTCGATTAATCAAATTTTAATCGGTTTCACACAGAACCAGTTCAAGAAAAGGAAACCTTTGAATAATATATTTTAAAATGTTTCCAATTCCATTTGCTATGAGGAAGATAAAATTTTAAATTTTTATTGTATTGTTGGTAAGCAAGTAAAAGAAATAAATTCAAAAGCATAAGTTAATAATATTATTTAAAATATATTTCAATATTGATTATTTAATGACACAAGAGTTTGAAGTTGAAGTTTACAGTTACTTACAGTCACACTTCTTTGCTCCAGGACTCCAGACATGTCAGTAAGTTGACATACTCAGAACTAAGGACTGCCCTTCTCTTAGTAACAATATTTCCCGAGTCACTGAACACTCTCTCATACTGAGAGCTCACATCTAGTGGGACGTGGCTTGGCGACTACGGAACCCCAGCTGAGACCGGCATTGCTTCCACTTACTTGTGCCGGGCTCCTCTCCGTCTTCTTTCCTGTCGACCTCACTTGGTCAACTCTTGTCCTCTTCCGACCCCGGCGGTATTAGGGTATCCGAGGCCTAGGGAGTCTCTTCCTTTCCCGCCTTAATTGGCCCTTGTCTCATCTTTCCTGATACCCTCCTTCTGCGAGGGGTCAGCCTTCTTTTTCTTTTCATGCAAACTCCTGCCTTCTGCTCAAGACCCTCAAGGAGGCAGGGTGTATGTAGCCCCACCACTTCTGGTGCACCCTAGATATTGCTACACTCACGGTTGGTGAAATCGGGAGTTGGCGACCCCGAGGGTTTCCTGAGCTGGGTCCGGTTTTCCCCCTTTTATCCATTACCTCTGGGACGGACCCTCTCTTCTTTCACTTTCCTATCTGCCTTTCATGGCTCTCCTTCCTTCCAATACCTCAATCCGCATTCTTCGAGGATTGAGGACATTTCTTTTCCTCCTGTCCTTTATTTGCCTTATTCTCCTATTGTTTTCCATTTCTTCTTCTAGTATATAAGTTAGTAGATAGTTTTAGTTATGGCTTACGTTTCATTGTCATCTTCGTGATCACCCAAACCATTAGGGGCTGATAATTGTTGTTTTAAGGGGCCTAACATCTAGGTTATCATCATCATTATCATAATCGACTAAAGCACATTGATCAGTTAATCGGTCCGATTAATCGATTAAATCGACAGCTCTAATTATAATCTTTTATGACTGTTCTTATATTTCAAAACTAGTGATCCGAACATAGAGCATTTGTTTTAGAGTTTTCAAAATTAAATTAGAACTTTTGTTAGTATGTCAGTCAAAATTCCTGTAAATTAAAATATACAGGGTCATCGAAAAAGGTTGCAGTAATTTCAACCTGGGGAGGTCTATAAATATGTAGACCTGGACAAAGGGAGTGTGATGTGATGATACTAACCAACAAAATCAGTAATACAAGGATTCAGCAGAAGAGAATCCTCATAACCTCTCCACTCCAACTCCAAACACTGACCTGCACGTGGTGTCCCCTGCTAAGCTGAGCAACCCAGTGGAAGGTTGGGTAATCAATCCCAGCGGGAAACTGGGTCAGTGAACAGACTAGTGTTGGGGGGGACTGAGAATTATTTTCTCAGTTCTTTCACCTTTCTGAATAACATTCAGGATTGTAATTCGAGGATTTATCCTCCCCTCAAGGTGAAACCTTAGATAGTCGACCATGAAAAGTCATTTGAAGAATAATTCCGCCGTCTGTAATGATAGATTACAGAAAAGACAGCATTCGGATACGGTGGGCTGTCATGCGGAAGATAATGACGAATCGGAGCGTCTGAAAACTCATCAAAAAGCAAACAAACAAATACTACGGAAAATCAAACCTAAACAAGTCTCATTCTTTTCTACACATAATGTTAACTCTCTGGTTCAAACTGGAAAATTGAAGATCATCACGGATATCATGAGAAGTCATAAAATTCTAATTATGGCCCTTCAGGAAATTAGAAATAGTGATCAAGGCCATCTGGAATCACAAGGATATAGACTATATAAAGGAATTCCAGGAAAACGAGTTATGAAAAATTGTCCACAATTTGGTAACGGATTCTTAATAGATCTCAGAATCATTGACTCGATAACAGAATTTAAATCTCAATCCTCCAGACTTACGACCCTAACTTTGAAATCTGCAAATAAAACATATACAATTATTAATGCACATGCTCCTACTAATCAAAAAAAACAACACCATTAAGGACAGAGAAGAAGTACAAAAATTCTGGGATCTTTTGGATCAAACTTTAATAAACATCCCTTCATCAAACATCAAAATTCTCCTTGGTGATTTCAATGCGCAACTTGGACAAGAAAGAAGATATAGAGATATAATTGGAAAATGGACAGCACATAAACGAACCAATAAAAATGGTCAAAGATTAGTCGAAATTTGTAGAAACCACAAATTAATCTCTAAATCAACATGTTTTAAAAGACAGCCCCATAAATTGAAAACTTGGAAACATCCTGACTTCAGAAGGGGTGAATGGCAGTTGGATCATGTCTGCATGGATAAATTTCACCATCGCGAAATTCACAATGTCAAGGTGAAGATAAAAATAAAATTAACTCCAATGGCCAAGAAAAAAACTAATAATAACAATAGGAGGAAATTTGATCCATCTACCTTAATAAAAAATATAGAGTACTGTGAAAGAACAGGAGAAGAGTCTCTCAACACTAAAACATTGGACGAATTAATCACTAAATTAAAATCAATAGCAGAGGAGTTAGCACCAATAAATCCAAGGAAAAAACATGAATGGTGGAATGTAGATTGTGATCAAGCAATAGAGAAAAGACACCAAGCATGGATAAAACATCAAGCTCTAAAGTCAGAAGAATCAAATTTAGAACTAACTATACAAAGAAAATTAACCCATAAAATCATCAGACAAACGAAACGTAATCATCTTAAAAATACACTGGAAAAGATAGAAGACGATTTCAAGAAAAAGCAATCTCGAGATTATTACAAAACATTTGGTAAATATCTAAAAAAATTTGAAGCTCCAACATTAATGTTGAAAAATCAAACAGGAAAGTTAGCATATTCTAACCAAGAAAATACAGAGATCCTTGCAGAAGCATTCGAGAAACTGTTAAATTGTGATGATCCACTGGAAACCCTGCAAGTAAACACTGATACACCTATTTTAACTTCACCTGATTTAATAAATCCTCCAAACATTAATGAAGTAGAACTCGCAATTAAAGAACAAAAAAATTACAAAACTTGTGGCGAAGACTTAGTCTTTGCTGAAATCTGGAAAAATGCTGGTAAACCTGCGATTATAAATCTTCATCAACATCTAATTAAAATGTGGATTACTGAAGAAATTCCTGCACACTGGACCACAGGAATAATCCATCCATTATTTAAGAAAGGAGACAAAACGAACCCAGATAACTACAGAGGAATTACCCTTCTGGACTGCACATATAAAATTTTCTCTCGTATAATTTACAACAGGATCAAAAACATTCTGGAACCACAACTTGGAGAATATCAAGGAGGATTTCGCCCTTACAGAAGTTGTCCAGACCAAATCCTTAGCCTGAAATTAATAATGGAATATTACAAAAACAGAAATAAGCAACTCTTTATCACTTTTATAGATTTCAAGAAAGCCTATGATAGTATTCATAGACTGACACTGCTAAAAATCCTCAGATCATACGGTCTCCATCCTAAATTGATAAAAATCATTCAATTAACATTATCAAACACAAATTCGAAAGTTAAATTTAGGGGAGAAATATCAACAGCTTTCACAGTAAAAACTGGTCTCAGACAAGGTGATGGATTATCCCCTCTGCTTTTCAATGTGGCTCTTGATTATATCATGAAGGTTTGGCAAAAGGAAAACCCTCCTAAGATCAAAATTGGAACAAAACCATCAATAAAAATAAACTGCTTAGGATTTGCAGATGACTTGGCTCTTTTAGCACTAGACAAGGAAGAGGTTTGTACTCAGATCACTAGTCTCCAAGAAATTGCTCAAGGGATAGGATTACAGATATCCTTTGAAAAAACTGAGATCATGCCTATGAAACCCTTAGATATAAATGAAGTCTATATAAATGATCATAAAATTAACCTAGTTCCTCAATTTAAGTATCTTGGAGAAATTATAACACATAACTTAAACGAAAAAGTAACTTGGATAAATAGAACAAATAAAATGAAAAAGGCACAATCTCTAACCTGGTCAACATATAATAAAAAATGCCTATCAATAGCTACTAAGATCCAACATTATAAAACTGTAACTCTCCCTGAAGCCACTTATGCTTGTGAAACACTGTTCCAAATTAAAAATGAACAAAGAACTGATCAGCTCCTCAAAACGGAAAGAAGAATCATTAGAACGTGCATAAATAAAAAGTATCAGGTTGAGGGAGTCTGGAGGATTCTCCCAAATGAAACTGTCTATCGTGAGATTGATCCAATCACCAGCACAATGAAGAAGAAAAGAATTTCATATTTTTTTCACATCTTACGGCTTCCAGAAAACAGAATTGTACGCCAACTGGTGATGAGAAATCTAGGAAAGAAAACTGGAGGTAAATGGATCCAAGAAATCCAACAAGATCTCAAAGCAGTTGGACTCAAGATAACAGATGCCGAGGAGAAAAATAAAATTAACACCATACTTAAAACTCACAAATTTTCTGCAGAAATGACACACAGAAAGCCTATGGAGATTTCAGATGAGTTGAGAAAATCCCGATCTGAAAGAATGAAAAAGTACTGGAAAGAGCGCAAGAACCAAGCAGTACTACCTTCAAAGAAGAAGTGATTGTGGAACGACTCAAGTGGTCCAATGTGACCAATCAAGATTAATAATAATAATAATAATAATTTCAAAAAATCATAGCTCAGGAAATATTTGAGTTATTTAAATGAGTATTTTTTTATCAATTAATATGATAAAATTGGTCCGGTCAACTCAAACATAAAATGCCAGTGTTTCGCCCCAGTGTGCCGTTGGGCTCATCAGTTTTGCAGACACGCCTCACCAATACGCGTGGCTAGCACATACTGAGAAGGCCATCAAAATACAAGTAGTTTTGACGTCACGAGTGATGCCAATGTGCTACGGAAGACAAGCTCATCATCATCATCTTGCACAGTTTCCAGCCACTGGCCGGGTCTGTTTGGAACACAAGCCTCTCCAACGTCTTCTGTCTTCCCACCATCTCTCCGCTTCCACCCTTGTCCATGTAGGAGTATATGGCAGGAGAAAGACGTCTAGGCGTATATGCAGTATACATGTTTAATACGAACTGAACGACAAGGTTACATGCAGGCGTATATATACAAAAACAGACAAAAGAATCAACGAGAACATTCTCGTAACTAGAATCGCCACCAATGGCGTTGCGCTTCCTGGCGCTGTATTTAAACCATGGATCAGCTGTTGGGTTACATATTTCTAACACACCCACTTAAACCAATAGCTGATCTAGAATGCAATAGACAGTTGTCATCAGACTTCAATCATAGAGTACTCTGAAAACATAATACAATTACTGAAAACATTTTTGAACACTATGTATACTTAAAATACTAATTAACAGTTCAATCCCATTCCTTGGGTACAATACACATGTTTTGGTTTAGGTAAAGGTTTGGTGAGAATGTCTGCAATCATTTCTTGTGTGGACAAATAGTGCAATGAAATGATTCTCTCTTGAACCTTTTCCCTAATGAAATGATGTTTGGTGTTGAAGTGTTTAGTGCGCCTATGAAAAACAGGATTTTTTGCAATTTTCTGTGCACTTTGACTGTCATTATACAAATCAATTTCTTGATTACAATCCATCAACACACACTGCAAATCACATTCACCTTTAACAAATTCAATTTTAATTGGACCTTGATTAGAACCAATCAAATCAAACATCATATTCTTAAGATAAACTGCTTCCTTCGCAGCCTCTGACAAAGCTACATACTCAGCCTCTGTCGATGAGGTAGCAACTGAGCTCTGCTTATGAGCTTCCCATGATATGGCAGCATTAGCAAGCTTGAAAAGATAACCAGTATAGGACTTACTATCACTATCTGTGGAAAAACTGGCATCTGCAAACCCTACCAAATCTAAACCAGTGCTCTTAAAAATGAGTCCTTGTTTTATCGTACCTTTAAGATGCCTAAGTACCCTTTTGGCTGCAAGCCAATGCTCCTCACTGTGGCAAGAATTAAACTGACTTAAATATGACAATGCATAGGCAATATCTGGTCTAGTACACACACTCAAATACATGAGTGAACCTATCAGCTGCTGATAAGGTTTATCGTCCACGCTTTTGGCTTTAGACAATTTCATATTTACTTCCATAGGAGTACCGATGGGATTAACATCAGTCATCTCAAACTTATTGAGCAGATTTTTTATGAACTGCATCTGAGAAATTTTGAGTATATTGTTATCTGTGTCCCTTTCTATTTGCATTCCAAGAACCTGAGCAGCAGGTCCAAGATCTTTCATCATGAAATTTTGTTTTAAGACATCTTTTAGTTTACTAACTTCCTGTGGATTATTGTGGAACACAAAGAAATCATCAACATACAGAGCAACAAGAATTACAGTATTACCGATACTCCTTCTGTAAACACATGCCTCATTATGACTGTTTGTGTAGCCCGAAGCAGACAGAACTGTATGAGCCTTTCTGTGCCACATATGTGCAGCCTGCTTTAGTCCATAAATGGCCTTTTTGAGCAAACAAACCTGGTCTTCCTTTCCCTTCACCTGGAAGCCCTCTGGCTGACACATAAATATTTCCTCCTTTAACTCACCGTTGAGAAAAGCAGTCTCAATGTCTAGATGATCAATCTGTAAATTTAATTCAACCGTTAAAGCAAACAACATTCTGAGTGTGCCATGCCGCACAACTGGTGAGAATGTCTCAACAAAGTCAATGCCAAATTGCTGTGAAAAACCCTTTGCAACCAACCTTGCTTTATATTTTACAACATCACCATTTGTATTACGCTAAGCTTTAAACACCCACTTATTCTGTACAATGTTTTAACTTCTGGTTTAGGAACTAAAACCCACGCCTTATTAACCATCATGGAATCCATTTCGCACTTCATGGCTTTATGCCATTCCTTAGAGTAAGGTGATGACAAGGCTTCACTTACTGTACATGGTTCACTTTGATCAGAACAAAGAGTGTAATGCAGAATGTAATCAGGATATTGTCTAGGTCTTCTTTCTCGCTGGGGGTAGCGACACGCTTCCTCATTGTGCTGTGATGGATTATCTTGATGATCAGGCTCAATTTCCACTTCTTCATTATGCTGTGGAGCTGGATCTGGAACATCCCTATGACATGCAGTCAATAGTGGTTTACTGTTTTCAGTGGTTAGGGGTATTATTGTATTCCCTGGTACCACTGGAGGATCTGTTAGAGCAGAGAAAGACATCTCATCAAAAATCACATCTCTCGCTGTGATTAATTCATGGGTTACTGGATGCAGGAGCCGGTACGCCTTTTTCTCATCCGAGTTCCCAACAAATACCATTCTCTCAGTCTTGGGATCAAGTTTTCTTCTCAGCTGATCTGGAATATGAAAGTAGGCATTACATCCAAACACTTTTAAGTGCGTCAGGTCTACTTTTTCTCCAGTCCACATTTGTTCTGGTGTTGAATTTGGTGTTTTCCGTGCAGGAGACCTGTTGACAAGATATGCAGCTGTATTGACAGCTTCTGCCCACATGCGTTTGTCACAGGCTGCACCTTGCATCATAGCGAGTGCTCTTTCATTCAGAGTCCTGTTCATGCGTTCTGCAGTTCCATTTTGCTCTGGTGTGTACCTTACTGTTAGCTGATGCTTGATGCCACGCTGTTTGAAAAACTCATCCATAGCTTTATTACAATACTCCCCACCATTGTCAGAGCGTATGACCTTGATTTTCCTTTCACACTCAATTTCAACAGAATTAGCAAATTGTTCAAAGATTTCTCTTACCTCACTTTTCCTTTTTAGAAAAAAGACAAAAACCTTCCTCGTATGGTCATCGATGAAGGTGAGAAAATATCTGGCTCCTCCCCAGGATTCCTCAGGCATCGGTCCACACAGGTCACTGTGCAACAGGTCCAGTCGGTTCTTGGCACGATGTTTGGTGGTCTTGAAGGACTGTCGAGCTTGTTTCCCTTCTATACATGGAACACAGAGCTGCTTTTCACCCGAAAAATCAATACCGGTAGCCAAACCATTTTTTAACAAGTCCATCCCTACGTGATTGAGATGGCCTAACCTTTTGTGCCACAATTCTCTAGAATTAGAACTTTTTGAACAAACACTTTTAGCATCACTTAAACAAGACACTGCTGATGCATTTGCACTTACAAAACCCGAGTTATTTAAGATATAAAGTCCATTTGACTCTTCAATCAATAATTGCACATCACCTGTAACTTGACAGTCACTGTCTTGAAACACTTTACAACCTTCTTTATCAAAAACAATTACATGACCCTTTTTAACAATACTGTTCACAGAGAGCAAGTTTGCTGTAAGGTTAGGTACATACAGAACATCGCTCACCTTTGTAAAAACATTTGCTTGTACTGGAACATCACCTATGCCGCCACTATATAGTTTACAATCGTTTGCTACGGTGACTTCATATCCAACCTCCCTTTTATCATCAAATTTTGACATCCAATCCACTCTACCAGTCATGTGTTTGGAGGCTGCGGAGTCCATGTACCAGCTGTCTGCTGAGTGGGTATCAACTCCAAGTGCTGTGAGCAGAGCCCTACCCTTCTTTTCTTCTTTCTTCTCTAGTGGCTTGGCATCTGCTTGATGTGCTGCTGTCTTGTTTTGGTGTTTGCAATCTTGTTTCCAGTGGCCAGTTTTACGGCAGTTCCAACAGAACGGTTTCTTGGGTTTAGTATTCTTGAATCCACTCCTGTTGGTGTAGAGTGCTGTTTCTTTGCTGGAGCTGCGTTTGTCTTCCTGTAGCAGTTTACATTTCACAAAGTCGCTAGTCAACTCTGCGCCTGAATTTTCCAATGCCATAATCATAGGTTCATAGTCATCAGAAAGTCCCTGCAAGAGCAAGGCACCTAGAAATTCATCATCAAGTGGTTTTTTAACTGCTGCTAGCCGCTGGGAGAGCCCCAAAACTGTGGTGACATATTCTTCCATAGTCTTGAATTGTTCAAGCTTGGTGGAACACAGTTGGCGAAGAATTCTTGTGTGCCTGTTGGCGCCTTTATCTTCATATGCCATCTCTAGCGAATTCCATGCTGCTTTCGCCGTTTTTGCTTCCATGACGTACGGAAAAACACTCTTTTCCACCATAAGGTTAATCTTGCACAAAGCACGTTCGTCGCGCCGTACCTTAACCTCTGCGCCCGTTTTATCATCTTCTGCATAACCAGATATGCACTTCCAAAGATCATCGTGCATAAGATAATTCTTCATCTGGAAACGCCAGTCAATGTAGTTTTCTCTCCCCTTCAGTTTCTCGAAGTTATAAAGAGAACCGGTGCTTGATTCCGCCATGATGCACACACTTATTGCACGCGATCACAGTTTTGTTAATTCAAATAGAATCACACTGGTCAGAAAACTATAGACTACACTCGTCAATGATCCTGCTGGAGCCCATAACCTGTAGGAGTATATGGCAGGAGAAAGACGTCTAGGCGTATATGCAGTATACATGTTTAATACGAACTGAACGACAAGGTTACATGCAGGCGTATATATACAAAAACAGACAAAAGAATCAACGAGAACATTCTCGTAACTAGAATCGCCACCAATGGCGTTGCGCTTCCTGGCGCTGTATTTAAACCATGGATCAGCTGTTGGGTTACATATTTCTAACAGTCCAGTCTTCTCCTCTCTTCTTCATGCTTTCTTCCACCCCCTTCAGCCACCTGTCTCTCGGTCTTCCTCTCGGTCTCTTTCCTTCCCACTTCGTCTCGTATACTCTCCTGGGTATCTTCTTCTCCTCCATTCGCTTTACATGTCCATACCATCTAAGTCTAGATTTCTCTATACCATCCTGTAATGGTTCCTCCTTCATTAATTCTCTGGTCCTCTCATTTCTTATTCTGTCCATCTTTGTTGCTCCAATACTGCGTCTCAAGAACCTCATCTCACTGGCTTGTATTTTTCTCTTCTCCCTTCCTTTCATAATCCAGGTCTCCGAGGCATACGTCAGGATAGGGACATAGTACGTCCTATATATGATCTTTTTGCTGTTCAGAGGGACATCCTTGCTCCATAACATGCTTCTCACACTCCTCCGAAATGCTTCTCCCCCGCTCATTTATTTCTCTGTCGTTTCTTCCATTATCTTGTATCAGGCTTCCCAGATACTTGAAACCCTCCACTTTCTTCAGCTGTTCCCCACCAATTGTTATTCCCGTTGTGGTTCTTTCCTTCTTCCTTGTTGTGATCACCATCTCACTCTTATTTATGCTAAATTTCATCCCATATCCTTGTATTATTCCTTCCCACACATCCAACTGTTCCTGTACCTCCTCCTCCTTGTTTCCCCAAATCATCAAATCATCTGCAAACACCATTGCTTTCATCTTTCCTTCCCCAATTACTTATGCCACTCGGGTCATTATGTCATCCATCACCACAATGAAAAGTAACGGTGACAGTGCACTTCCTTGTTTCAGGCCGTTTCTCTGTTCCAACCAGTCCGATCTCTCTCCTCCCACTTTCACACAGCTCACGCTTCCCTTGTACATCTCCTTTATCCTCTTTATAGTCCATTTCTCTACTCCTCTATCCTCCAGGGACTTCCATACTTTGTTTCTGCATACACTGTCATATGCTTTCTCAATGTCCAGGAAGGCCATCAGTAGATCTGTTCCATACTCATAGTGCTGTTCGGAAGTCAAGCTCCCTTTCATAAAACAAAAGCCTTACCTTGGCAAACCAAATAGGTTATGAATATTCCCAAATGGGAATATGATGTTATTTCGGTTTGAGCAGATGCTCAAATATTCATAACCTATTTGGATTGCCAAGGTATGGCTTTTGTTTTATGAAAGGGAGCTTGACTTCCGTAGCACATTGGCATCACTCGTGACGTCAATGCTACTTGTATTTTGTGTGTTGCGATGGCCTTCTCAGTATGTGCTATCCACGCGTATTGGTGAGCCGTGTCTGTACCAACTCTTTTCTCGCACTGTCTTCTTGGTACTCGGCTGCTACATCGTACTATGACATCGCACACCTTAGTGCATTCTCGGTACATTTCGTCCCGTCACCATAACGTAACGCCAGACCCCAGATAAAGTCGACATAATCATTTAAAATGATTTTAAAAAAGTCAGTCTCTCTTAACGTAACTGATAGGAGTGATCTAACAGCAGAGTATCAAGAAGGCAGTGCACGAGAGTAGAAATATCAAGTAGGCAGTGAAGAAAAGAAAAAAAAGAGATTCTTAGAATTGTAATATATTATGAGAGTGTAAAAAATAAAAAGATTTTTTGTGTGTTGATGAATGTCAAGGATAATAAAAACGGTAACAACTTCAAGGTAGGATAACATGTCAGATGTTACACATCATATGCGACTACTGTAAGGCTCGTATCTTTTTTATTAATGCCCACTACAACTTCTTCACAGTCATGCACCAACTTCTTTGTTATGGTAACTCAAAAGGTTGCATTCCCTGCAACCTAATTTCTCTCAAATCCATAAATGGTATTGTTTTAAAAGTAACGTTTTTATCTGCAATATTTCAGAAATATGATGTTGGTACTTAGCTGGTTACTCAAATTATGCATTAATCACTATAATGAATCATACTGGTACCTTCTCTTAAGCAATGATAGCAGCAAGAAAGATGTCTTCCACGTCACCTTCTGGAGTCATACTGTTATCTGGCAGACAGCTGAGTGATGATCAGTGCTAGCAGTTATATGATAAATTATTCATAAGCTGTGTAATGGTTGTCAGTGTGTATGTGTAGCAAATTTGAATGAATGGTCAGAGAACAGTTACCTCAATCCATCTTCATTTACTCTTTATGCTTCACACCCTTGACCCATCTACATAGCCAAGTAATCTAAGAAGCACTCTTCGACTGAAATAAGTAGCTGCACATTTGGAGATACGAATCTCCAAATCTTGAGGTTTGACAGTGGCTATAATGTGTATTATATAGGCCTCAACCTCTTAGGGGCTTTCTCCCCCACAAATTATAAAGAAAGCTAAATAATTTTCTCATTTCTATATATTGTAAATTAATTAGGAAAATTAACGTCTTTAGGTCAAAAGTAGCTCAAATTGTTTTCAAGTGTTTAATCATTGGTAAGAATGAACTGAGGCACAACACCTCAGCCAGGAAACAATCAGGTAAGACATAAATGACCTACTGTTATTGCTCCTTCAAATTTAAAATACTAAATTAATTACCGGTATTACTTTTATTGCAAGTAACTAAAAGCATCAATAGATTTCCAACATAATTAAATACCTGGTTCGAAACAAAGAGCGGAGTCCAACAGGGAAGATGCCTTTCACCGCTTCTCTTCATTATCAAAATGGATGAAGTCTTAAAAGCAGTTAAAAGCAAGGATCAAGAAACTAATGCCTTAATTTTCGCCGATGATGTCTTGGTGTGGGGCAAGTCAGAAGAGGAGGTGCAAGCTAGACTAGATCTTTGGCAGAATGAATTTGTGAACATGGGTCTTAAAATCAGCAAAACCAGGAGATGAGGAGATAGATGTTGTAGACAAATTCCAGTATTTAGGTAGTATTCTTTACTCGGACAATACCATACATCAACTGATTAACAACAGAATACAGAAAGTTTCCAATTTCCATCAGGCAGTGCGTCAGCTACTTTGGGACGAAACATTTCCACAAGCTTCCAAGATAGGCCAGGCGACAGGTAATTCAATAAGGAAATAATTAGTGGAAAGCTGGAAATTGCTTTAATCGCTTTATTTGGACCCAGATATTACTCTCCCAAGTTTTCCCCCTTGAGCGAAGTCGGCGTTGGCTCTTCTGGCCCTAAGAAGGTACCATTTTTCGTTTCTGCAAATATCTCCAAAACCATCTACTTTATCAACAAAATACCTATTATAAAAATAATATAGAGTAAATTTCCTACAAAAATGTTCGGCATCTTTTGTCTCTAATGTGAACCGTTATGATGCTACGACCATTCAAAGTGGAGCCCTTTTTGATTCTTGCAGAAAAGCTATGGAAATGATATGCCATATCAAAGTTTCTACATGTTATAAATATTTGTCAGCATTCCAGGTGCACAAGCTGTTAACATGTTACAAGTATAACAGCTTTTCAATGTAAACAGCTGTGGCAAAGTTCCTACCATTAGTATCATTTTGCAATATTGCATTTTCGACTACAGAACAGCATGTGGATGCACGGTGTGCACGGATCTCGCGGGATGATGCGGACTTGGGAAAATTTGTTGAATGGTTATCAACTCATGATCCCTTTCCTCATGGACAACACATTGTTTTGTTAAGCACAGGAGTTGTCGGGGATGGACAAATCACTTGTCATGTGGCCTATGAAATTGGAATAGCAGCACAAAAAGGCATAACCGGCAACAACTTTCGCAATGTGAAGTTTCTTAGAAAAAAATCGCGTGATGCCTCTCCGCGCGGTAAATTCGTAAATAAAAATCTGCAACACGGATATTCCTGTTGATCCTCTTGTGCTTTTCCGACGCATTTGCCTTGCAAAGAAATCTGATGCAGAATTGAAACAATACTTCCGGTTTGAACTAGCTCCGTATCCGGTTGCGATCTTCGATGAAGCGGGAATGCGTGAGACGCAAAAGTCTGTGTTCTATAAATTATTCCATCCTGTTACCAATGAGCCCACATTTGAGGACCTACATCATGTTCTCGACGGAGGATATCTTCTGCACTGAGTAATTTGGCACCAAACCGATACTTTTGTCGACATTAGTGTCAAATATGTGAATTACGTTAAAAGATACTTCAAAAACAGTGTCATTATTTTCGATGTGTATCCTGACGACCCAGCAGCTCGCTGTACCAAGTCCGCTGAACATCTTCGACGATCGCACAAGCATGATGCTGCTAATATTTTTTTTGATGAATCCATGACGGCACCTATGCCACAAGCAAAATTTTTGTCTAATGACACAAACAAACGAAGATTGATCGACTTTTTGCGCGTCAAATTCGAAAGCGAAAGAATCGAAACCAGACAAGCTCCAGAAGATGCTGATGTGCTCATCGTCACCACCGCACTCGAGTTATCTCGGCCCGACAATTCGGTCATTATAGTGGCTGAAGATATAGATATCCTGGTCATCTTGGCGGCTCGTGTGCCACCCTCCACGAAAATGTATTTTATGAAACCCTGCAAAGGTTCAACCAAACAACAACTACTCGTATTTTGCACAATAAGTTTCAATCTCCCGCCGTGTGTGCAGGAAAACATCCCCTTTTTGCATGCGTTTAGTGGGTGCGATACAACGTCTTCGTTTCACAGGCAGGGCAAAATGAAATTCGAAACACTGCTGAAGAGTAATGAGGAATCACAGACAGCTTTAAAGCGGGCCAGTTGGTTTTGGCTAGGCATTTTGACAACAAACCCACGGGAAAAACCCTGAATGAGTTGCAGTTCCAACTGTTTGCAAAATCTCTAAGCAAACATCGATTTAATCTCGCAAGCTTACCTTCCACCAAATCAGCGGCACGTGAGCACTCTTTAAGAACATACCATTCAATCCAAACATGGTATGGAAATGATACAAATCCACTGGATAGGGGTTGGAAAAATTTTCAATGTGGTTTGGCTCCCATACCTACGACGAGGGTTCCGGCGCCACAAACGCTTCTAAGCACAGTGTCCAGCAAATGTTCGAAAGGGTGTAACGCAGCATGTGGTTGCAGGAAAACGGGCCTCCGATGCTCCAGAATCTGCATGAATTGTATGGGACGGTCATGTACAAATGCTGCCGAGGAAGATGATATGGATGATTGTCACGGAGACATCGATGTTAATCTTGAACGCCCTGTGACGTCGGACAAATGTACCGATACAGACGATGAAAGCGATGACTGAGAAATTGAGGCAGACGATCAAGACTGCCAGCCTTCATCAAAACGGTTTAAAATCGACTAACTTTGACATTTGTACAGTGGAAGAGGACTCCTGGGCACACCACTTAAAAAAAACTGCACCATTTACTATACCGCCAGGTGGTGTGGAAAAGAGTGATTTTATGCCAATACTATGCAATAATAATACTAATGGTAGGTACTTTGCCACAGCTGTTTACATTGAAAAGCTGTTCTACTTGTAACAAGTTAACAGCTTGTGCACCTGGAATGCTGACAAGTATATATAACATGTAGAAACTTTGATATGGCATATCATTTCCATAGCTTTTCTGCAAGAATCAAAAAGGGCTCCAATTTGAATGGTCATAGCATCGTAACAGTTTACATTAGAGACAAAAGGTAGGGAACATTTTTGTAGGAAATTTACTCTAAATTATTTTTTATAATAGGTATTTTGTTGTTAAAGTTGATGGTTTGGGAGATATTTGCAAATATCCTAAAAATGGGACCTTCTTAGGGCCAGAAGGGCCAACGCCGACTTCGCTCGAGGGGGAAAACTTGGGAGAGTAATATCTGGGTCCAAATAAAGCGATTAAAGCAATTTCCAGCTTTCCACTAATTATTTCCTTATTGAGGCTTTTTTTCCGACCTGTCGACTGGCCTAAGATTAGTTTGTTCAAGATATACTTAATACCTATACTAACATATGGAATGGAAGCAGCAACCCTTACTGGACCAACAAACAGTCGTCTCCAGGCAGTAGAAATGAAGTTCCTCCGTTCTTGCCTTCAAAAGACGAAAATGGACAAAATAAGGATATCCGACAATTGGGATAGGAAAGGAGCTTGCTGGAGACACTCAAACTCAAGAGATTGAGATGGTATGGTCATATGAAGAGGATGGCTCCCCACAGGATACCTCGAGTGGACTTTGGCCAGAGTGTCCCCGGGAAGAGACCAAGAGGAAGACCTTGCGACGTGTGGGAGAAGTAAATTTATAGGTACCTTGAAGCTAGAGATAAGAACTGGCATCAAATACAAGAACAACAGTTATGGATGGACAGGACAAATTGGAGACGGCTCATTTATAACCGCACCCGGCTTGCTGGAGCAAAGAAACGATGATGATGTTTTTTTTGTGTCTTATTTTAGGGTATGGCTTTTAGTGCTGGGAGTGTCTGAGGACATGTTCGGCTCGCCAGTTTTGAAGCTGCTTCGAGGCGGACACCCAATGGGTGAGCTAAACGTACCATCGCGTGTGGAGTGTTGTCTTGGGAGGAAAGTTTGAATGTAAGGACAAGGAGTTGGAAGGTAGCGGCTGTGGCCTATAGTTAGGGACCAACCCCGGCATTTGCCTGGAAGGAAGATGGGAAACCACAAAAGACCATCTTCAAGGTCGCCGGCGGGGGGATTCGAACCTTCTCGCTTCCCGGATGTGAGCGACTGCCAGCAGTCATGCCATAACGACCACGGCTAACTCACCCGGTATGATGATGATGAATAATTACAACAAACTAGCCTTTGTTTCTGGCATTGCCTGGGTGATCTTAATATGTTATGGAAAGAATAGAAGTCAAGTATTATCACTTTGCTATTGTTTGAGTTTAGAGCAAAGTTTTCTTTGCTTCTAATGCTGCTCAAGTGAAAGATCAACTCTTTCTAGTTCAAAAGTATAGCACATCAGATATGAATTCGCCAGAAAGACAAAACATTTGCAATAGACAAATAGCCATAGGCCTTTTTGGGATCTCTGAAACCCATGAATCCTGCATAGTCGATTGGTATTTGAGAGGTTGCTTAGTTGCGAGGGACTCACGTCAGTCAATTTACATTTAGCACAAGATGTAGCATTACAGCACCTCTAAAATTAAAGGCACCATACTGGTATCAGTATTTTATTGTCCTTTCCAGCTACTTAGCCTCTCCTCCAATGGCCAGGGTTCTTCCTTGTTATTCAGTGTGTCAGGGTTTGACTAACCTTGCCTTACTGTTTGTTATAAGAGGTGACCAAAAGGGCAGGGTACCTGTTGCTCACCTCCATTTGGGATACCATGATTAATGCTGCAAACCACTCCAACAAATTTTCATGGCTCATTCCTTGAAGACTGGTTGGTGTTCCTAGAACTTAAGTATGGTGGAAGGAAACGGGTGGAGTTCTTATTTTCTTAGAGTTTGGTGATGGCTGATGAGGAGCCAGGAGCATAGGAATGTATACAATAGGAGACACAGCTATAATTTATAATTATTCTACTAATTGTAGCTATAGACCTTTTCAAAGCTTTTGACAGAGTGGATGGTTCGGCCACTGTTTTGGCAAACCAGTTTTGTGTTTCCCTATTTGTTTCCACTCTGTGTGGTTGTACATATATTTATTATTTGTCTTCATTGTATTTATTCATTGTCAAGTTTGTTTTGTTTATGTTGGTTAGTTGTCATGATTCATTTGTTTAGATTACATGTTGTATTCCCACTGCCGGTGTTTCCAGTGGGATATTTTTGCTTAGAAGATATTTTGGTACCCTTAGTTGGCCACTTTGATTATTCTTCTTTCTCTTTGTATTCTCTTTGACTTGTCTTTGAACTCTCTGCTGTGATTGGCTGCTTTCAGCCTATCAGAGGCCTCTTTGCTGTTTATAGCGACCAATCACGTTTTTCTTCTTCGTCTTTAAGCTTGTAGCCATGACAGAATGTTGTGCTTTGATACTGGTTGTGATCTATCGACGAATATCCAGCTAATCACTTCTGTAATTGGTGCTATCTTCATAGTAACCGTGCTTAGTGATCATATCCTGCACATGATTCATATTTTTGTTAGGGCAGTGACATTTTGGTGATTTTCGGTCTCATCAGACCATGCTTGTTGTTATCGCTACGCGCCATGTTGACGAATCCTTCAATCCGCGGCGTCGGATAGTTTGTTGTAACATGTTTAATTCTGATCTTCACCTATTGCCTAACAATTTGTCATCACGCGTATGAATATGATTTTGTTTCGTGTGATAAGTAATTCATCGTTTGTCTTGAAGCATGTGCTACAAGGCCATGCACTATCTTCCTGCACCATCACTGAAATGGAGGTTGACACTGGGCTCAACTACTTTACTATTGTGACAATACCGTGCGATTGTCATATCCCGGTATTTGTATGACAGCAACTACTTCGACTTCCTGCGTTTCACACATAATTTGTTTTATTAACAATTCATTTTTGGGCTTACGGTATCGGCGCATCACTGTAAATCAGTCCTGGTTCGACGACACATTCTCGTTCCATGCGACCTGTTTTCATTATTTGTTGCAACTCCACTTGCGTTGCACGTTTAAACTATACCATTCTTTGGAACCGCCTTGTATAGCATGCCGTTCCTTGATGTATTGATCTGCAGCTACGTTCAAGACAATTTATGTGTTTTAGGCTCAAGCCTTACGTGTGTTAATTCCATGCGAGTGTTTCTTCAATTGTGTAAATTAGTGCCAGTGTTTCTCATATATTTATGTACCACCTATTTGATAATATATCTTATTATTAGTAATTGTTTGTGTTGTGCCCTTTATGCCTTCCTGGACCTCCTTACTTGGTGACAATGATATTGTCTGGTCCTCCACATGTTTGCTAAATTGTTATGCGACCTTTTATAAAGTCAACCCTTTTTATCATTACATCTTATCTAATGCTTTGGCCAACAAACCCTTATACATGTCCGCTATTACCAGAATACTCTTGGTGGGTTGTTGACTTCCCGCGTTGGCCAATACATTATTTGTTGCTCTCCGGGCCGGATATTGAGCTGTTTACTACTTTGAATTATTAAGCATTGTTTTGGCCCTTGTTTCTTGCTATTTCACCAGGAAGGCCATAAATTTAACATTGTATATGTTCCCATTAACTTCCCAAGGACATCATACAGTATTCTATGTTCAGATGTTTGTTTACAACTTAATCGAGACCATTGTCTCAGTGTTTATTTTTTGTGTTAGTTAGTTGGTTGTGTTAGTTAGGTGTGCAACTCTGGTAATTACATCTAGGCGGGCAATCCTAAAGTTATTATGGAGGATGCCCAAAAGCGAGCTTTAGTTAGGAAGCGTGCAGTCGCTAAGGGCATGCTTACCTCACAAGAAAAATTAATTAGCAACTTTCAGGACATTACAGAAGAGCAATATCAAAAGTAAGTGTTACGCAAACACAAATGCGAGGAAATTTATAAGCAATATAACGAAGCGCAAGTCGCTTAGAGGATATTACAGACAATATCGACGAAGAAACAGCCGAACGTTGTGACTTCGAAGATAAGTATTTTGAGTTGATGGTTAAAATTAAACTACATTGTGACAATTTCAAAAAATCCAACACTACAGACAGTGATAACCCTTTGAATAATTTGCAGAGTGCACAATTTCCTAATGCTAACGTAGCTGCAGCGCATATAAAGTTGCCTGAAATTCAAATTCCGCAGTTCAGTGGCGACTTCACAGACTGACTGAATTTCAGAGATAGCTTCAAGGCCATATTAATTGATAACCATGCTCTTTCTGATGTTGTTAAGTTCTACTACCTTAATTCTAGTCTTAGTGGCGAGGCTAAGCTCCTCCTAAAGAACATTACTGTGTCAGATGATAACTTTATGGTCGCATGGAACTTGCTGACAACTCGATACAATAACATTAGGCTCATAGCGCACAACCATGTCACCAAGCTTTTCAAGCCCCCCGCATACGGTAATGATTCAGTGTCCTTGCGTGCCATCATCGACCACTTAGTTTCTCATGTCAATGCGTTAGAAGCTTTGGACTTTAACAGGGTCATCCTTCAAGACCTGTTATTGTCACATTTTATATTAGAGCTACTAGATAATGATAGCATCCGTGAATGGGAGAATCATGTTGATTCTGGGAGAATTCCCACTCTCCAGGACTTGGTTAGCTTCTTAGAGAAAAAATGCAAGGTACTGGAAATAACTGAAAGGAATGGGTCCAGGCCTGCATTACATACTGCTGTAACCAAACTTAAAGCTGAAGGTCATTCGCCTCAGAAACCCATGTTAACTACTACCAAATTTCGTTGTACATATTGCAGTAGCATTGATCACCAATTGTCGAAATGTGGTACCTTTATTAAACTTTCGTCCACAGCCAAATGGGATTTTGTCAGGTCTCGAAAATTATGTTACAATTGTTTGCGTAATTTCGAGCCTAATCATCAATGTTCGAAGTACTCTTGTAACACTTGTTCCCGAAAACATCACACTCTTCTTCACTATGAGCCCTCCAGTGGCACTGGTAATGATGCTTCTCAAGCTCATGCTATCGTGGTAAACACGAGTTGCAGTAACGTCGCTCGTGACAATCAATCTTCAAGGACGCTATTACCCACTGCCAAGTTGAATATATTAGCTGGCAATGGCTTACGTGTACCTGTCACTGCACTACTTGACTCTGCATCAGATTGTAACTTAATTTCGTCACACTTAATTAAGAAATTAAGACTCCACACCAAACCTATGAAGGTACACATTCGCGGTGTTGGTCAAAATCAAAGCACTGCTACTGTTGTTGCTGATGTGAACGTTTTTGCCTGTGCTACTAATTGGTCTGCTAAGCTTGAATGTCTCGTGGTTCCCGATATTGCACTTGAGCTACCCGCTGTTGGTTTCGACACCTCTGAATGGAACATTCCATCACATATTGATTTAGCTGATCCTGATTTCAATTGCACTAAATCTATTGATCTTGTTCTTGGTGCATAATATTTCTTTGACCTGTTATGTCCTGGTAAAATCATACCAGTTGGTGATTTGCCCATCATTCAAAATACCTCTGTGGGTTGGGTGTTTTCTGGGAGGCTGCCCAGTGCAAGCACCTCGCAACCATCGCACGTGGTATCAGCACTTACACTCTCACGCCTTCATGTAGAACAACAGCTGGAAGCGTTTTGGAACGTTGAAGAAATTGAAACCCCAGTGTTGTCTGTTGACGAATCCATATGTGAAGAGCACTTTGTTGCTACTACCACTCGCCAAGACGATGGTAGATTTGTGGTTAGACTCCCTCGCAAGGTAGACTCGGAGCCTCTAGGTGCCTCTCGCTACGCTACACTAAATCGTTTTCACTCTCTCGAAAGACGTTTGGCTCGTAACCCTGAGTTAAGGTTAGAATACACTGAATTCATGCATGAATATCTAGCCTTAAGCCATATGCAAGTCGCTTCCCACCCGATTGAAGGTGAAGTTTACTACATTCCCCATCATCCTGTTTTCAAGCCGCACAGTACTTCTACAAAGCTCAGAGTGGTATTTGATGCTTCGATGGTTACTACGTCTGGGTGCTCCCTTAATGATACCTTGTTGGTGGGCCCTGTAATTCAGCAGGATTTGTTCTCTATTTTGCTTCGGTTCCGTACTCACTTGATAGCGTTTGCAGCTGATCTGAGTAAAATGTACACACAGATTCTTGTAGATCACAAAGATCGTGACTTAAAGAGAATATTTTGGAGAGACTCTCCTTCAGACCCAATAGTAGAATATCAATTAAACACCGTTACATATGGCACTGCCCCAGCTTCCTTCTTAGCCACTCGTGTGCTAAAGGATGAGCCATTTTTATAAGATATATAAGTTACTCCTTGGAGCCATTTTTTATATGATGTGATCAATGCACGCCTTTGTGGTGCGTGAAACTTTGGTCTGTGAAGCTATTAATAGCCCTCTGATGTCTTAATACCATATATGGACATATCTGCATCTTGTCCCCTTATTGGCCAGTGATTTATATATTGGAAGGGGTCATGACCAATCAAATTTTACCACGCAGTTACCTTTGTGTTGCGTCGTCATTTGCTTTGTTTCGAGGCATTTCTTTCTTGCAGCCAAGTAGGCTAGACGTATTCCCATATTCTAGGGAAAGTGCCCGCGTTCAAGGTGAAAACATGGCAAGGTGTCTGTATGTCGTAATCAGTAATTGCTTTACTGTAGTTCAGTTTCATATTTCGGTAATTTAAAACTCTTTTTCTGTGTTATTTTCTTTTGGTCGCGTGTACTTGCCCCCTCCCGATATTTTCCCTCCGCCCTTTGTGTGCGTATAATTGCTGGTGAGTTTTGTTTTGTATGGTGGTGTTATTTTCATTTTTATTTTGATAACGTAGTTTTTGTACTTTAAGGGTTGAAAGTTATGTATGTGGGCTGTCTTCGTTTTACTCTGGTGTGCGTGACGGTAGGTTTGCCTACCTTGTAGGGTGCACCTTTGGGTCTGTCATCCAGAGTGTATCTTATCGTAGAACAACATAACGGGATTGGAGATTATTTATCTTGCTTCCCGTAATGCTTTGTTCTTTATCTTAAAGAGTTCACAAAAGGAGGTCTCGCCATTGCTACTTGCTGGTGACGTAACCTGTGATATTCTTTTGTCTGTGAATGCCCGTATTTTGCGCATCACATATTTTCGTCGTCTTTGTGTGCCCTTATCTCCTACGCATACTTTCAATTTTTAAAGTATATTTTTAGTGTTGCCGATAATTTTATGTAAGTTTTCTTTTTGTCTAAATTCCTATTTTTTCTCGTAACTCACGTGATCTTGCATGTGCCTCCGCGTCTTTCTTCCTCACTCCTCCCCTCCCTCTCACCCCTCTCCACCCCGTTCTGAACCATTGTACCCCCTCCTATTTTGTTCATCCCTTTTGACACGCTTTGTCTAAATTTTAGAACGTATCTTGACTTCGTTGAGTGTAGTCGTTTCTGAGTTTTGTCTTTTTATTTAATTGCGACATACTTACATTTAGTAATCGTTTCATCTTGCCTTGAACACGTTACCTTAACTTATCTTATTTTATTTCATTTTAATATAATTTAATTTAGTATATTTTCGATTTTATTCCTAATTTGTATTTTTCTTGCGGTAAACTAATTTTGTGGTTAATTTGTTGGTCATTTCTCTTCTTGCTTTTATTATCTCTGGGATCGTTGTGCATTGTGTTATTTTAATACATTTTATTTTTGCCTAAGTATCTCTGCTTTTGCGTCACGCCTTATTTTAATTTTAGTAACCTTCTTCGAGTTTTGTCTGGTTTTTGCTATATTTTGGTTTGTCGGTCTTATTAGCGTACTTGTGACGTTAATACGACCTACACGGCCTCTGATTTAAATTTTGTTCATCATTGGATTTTACCGTAGTTTAATTTTATTTAGCTTTCCCCCTTCCTTTTGGGATTGCTTTCTGGTTTGCCTTTTCAAATTTGGGCCCAGCGAAAGCCAAACAAGACTGCGATCTCCCCGTTCTTCTTTCTTCTATTTTATTTTATTTTATATTTCTTCGGGGATAGGGGAAGAGCTTCAGCTACGTTTCCACTGACGTCTGCTGCGTACGTAAGTATATGTTTATTACTATTACTTCATCTAAGTTGCGTACAAATGGATTTCAGAGCGTGGTTTTGAGACAAAATCACCTTTCTAATTTAACAATTTTTTTTCCAGCTGTTCGTTCCTGAGACTTCGAGCTGAATTGCATTGTGAAACGTTTCCATCCTTTTTGTACCTATAGTATAATGTTGTCTTTCTGAGGTTTAAGGTGCTGAGAATTTCATGAAAGAAGAGAAAGGTCTGGTATGGTCTATCAACATTTGAAAAACACACAGCCGCAAACAGTATGTTTCGTGTGAGGATGACGACTTGGTGCCCGTGAGTAAATTACCACGTGGGAAAGCAACATCTTACGGTAATGTGATGTGCACTTATTTATTTCTTCTCGTAATACTGTTTAGATACCTTTTATATTTTTGAAGTAGTTTGAAATTAGTAGTCTTTGTAGTCCTTTTTCTTATCTCGTTGGTGTGTACCGTGCTGTGTTTTTATATTTTCGTCATGGATAAATCTATTAAGCAGGAAGTTCGTTTACCGTCCTTTAAGTTTGAGTCGTTGACTGCACCTATTTCTTCAAGTAAGGCTATTCCAGAACCCCAGTTTTTTAGTGTACCGAAAGACTTACTTATGTTTGACCCGTTATCTAGTGGCTACTTTTCTAATCCTACCAGTGTTGGTCATTCTGACAACGTCGCATCCGTTGTGAGCAAATGGAATCTTACTTTTTCCGGGGAAGATAACACATCTTCAGTTTTTTGGTTCATTCAGAGGATTGAGGAACTGTGTCAGTGCCATGATATAAGTCCCGATAAGATAGTTCGTTGCCTACCGATTTTACTTTCTGGTAAAGCGTTGCAGTGGTACAGGGTGTCACCATTCCATTACACTTCATGGAACGAATTTGTGTGCAACATAAAAGCCCGTTTCACTCCCCAAGATTTCGCGTATGCTTTGAAACAGGAAATCTACGCTCGAACTCAAGGCCCCTCCGAGAAGATTGACGATTATGTCACGGCTGTACGCCTCCTCACAGCCAATTTGCCTCAGCCATTCCACCCACAGGAACTTTTCGAAATTATTTATAGGAATTTAAATCCTATATATAAGTACTTCATACGTCGCATTTCGGTACGCTGTATTGAGGACATAATTCTACATGGACGCGAATATGAGAACAATTCTCGGTCGAGTTTGAGTTATGTTCCACCCCCTATTTCTCACGAAGTCATGTTTCCTGAACTAGCTTGTGCGACTAGCACACAACATGCGTATACTTCTGTGGCCCATCCCGTTATCTCAAACAAGACTGTCTCTTTTAATCTCCCCTCTCGTCCTGCCATAAATCACGTCCAAAGTGATAGTCACGCTGCCAGCCAAACGCATTCTACCTCCCGTGTCCACAATAATCCTCCAGATACCAAACGAGTCTCCGCAAATATCTTATGTTGGAATTGCAACAATCACGGTCATAACTTCCGTGAATGTGCCGCTAGATCCCGTAAGTTCTGCTACGGTTGTGGGATGTCAGATGTGACTAAATTGACCTGCCCAAATTGTAATTTCAACCAGGAAAACTGTTGAAGTGCTGTCCTGAGTTCGACCCGTCGGGCAGCCCTAAAAGCAGGTATCGCGATCCTTATCTTTGTTTTGCTTCTGTATCGCAACCTTGGGTCACATTATCTTTTCATCATGTCACAACTCAAGCCATTTTGGATTCTGGAGCCACGGAGAGCTTTATCCTTCGATCTGTGGCGGAACAAATTCCAGCGCTGCGCATCTGTCCTCACGAGGATGGACGTGAGCGTAAGTTCGTGTCGGCTGGTTCGTCTACTATCAACGTTACCGGTACTGTTTTATGTCATCTCAAGATCCATGGTTTTTCATGGGATCACCAGTTCTACGTAGTTGATAATTTATCCACCCAAGTCCTTTAAGGGACAGATTTCATGCGCAAAACAGGTTTACAATTAGATTTTGTGAGTAATTCCTTTAGCTTCCTGTTTCATTCCAAAGAACAATTCCCGTTCGAAGAATGCACCTCTCGTGTTAGTGAAGTTTCCACTGTGCATTCTGTCCAGCTGCCTCTGTCGTTATTTTTCGGAAGAGCGTGATGTGCTGAGTGATTTGGTGAACGAATTCTCGGATGTCCTCACAGATAAATTAGGTTCAGCGGTAGGTCACGAATGTCATATCGATCTCACAGACAATGTCCCGGTTCGATCCCCGCCATTTGCATGTTCACCTCCAAAGCTGTTGGCTATGAGAAACTATGTCAAAGAGCTACAAGATAAAGGAGTAGTCGTTCCTTCCAAGTCTGCGTATGGTTCTCCAGCTTTTCTGATTCCCAAGAAAGACGGCGAATATAGATTAGTTGTCGACTACAGGAAGCTGAATAAGAAGGTTGTTTTTGACAATTTTCCGTTACCTACACTCGACAGCGCTTTTCAGCATTTTCATGGAGCTAACTATTATTCTATTATTGATCTCAATTCCTCATATTATCAAATTCCGTTGGATGCCGAGAGCCGTGATTTTACCGCCTTTTCCACACCTTTTGGGTTATTCAACTTCAATAGATTACCTATGGGTATCGCTGTCGGAGCACAAATTCTTAGTCGTGTGTTAGATGATCTATTAGGTGACTTGAAATTTAAGTTTGTCTTCAATTATTTAGATGACCTTGTTGCTTATAGCAAATCTTTCGAGGAGCACGTAACTCATCTCCGTGAAGTTTTATCTCGCCTCAGAAAAGCGGGACTCACTATCAATCCCGAAAAGACCTCTTTGGCCCGCACGCAGATCAAGTTTTTAGGACATGTTCTGACGACTAACGGTATTAGCGTCATGCCTGATAGAGTTGAATGTATTAAGAATCTACCGGTGCCTACCTCTGTGAAAGCTCTACGCCGTGCCATGGGCATGTTTGGGTTTCATTCCAGGTTTATCAGACATTTCTCAGATATTTCGGCTCCATTGAATGCCCTCAAAAAGAAGAACGCTAAATTTATATGGGGTCCAGAGCAAGATAAAGCTTTTAACACTTTAAAAGAGAGTCTTTCATCTGCTCCTGTGTTGCAAGCTCCAGATTTCGAGTCTAGGTTCTTCCTCCATTGCGACGCTAGTGATCTAGCTGTGTCAAGCGTTTTAAGTCAACGCGTGGACGGGAAGTTTGCGCCTGTAGCTTTTGCTAGTCGCATGCTTAATGAACATGAACGTCGCTATTCCATCTTTGAAAAGGAGTCCCTAGCTGTTGTCTTTGGCTGCGAGAAATTCAGGAGTTTCCTAGAACATCGCCATTTCACTGTCTACACCGATAATGAAGCTCTGAAATGGAGCATGTCGCATGTAAAGAAACTTGGTCGTATCAATCGGTGGATTTTGAGACTATCGTCGTTCAAGTTCGACATTGTACACGTGAAAGGCAGCGAAAACTCTGTGGCTGATTGTCTCTCGCGCATGTTCGACGATTCCACTATTTCCGCTCCTAGTCAAATTGTTCCTCCTTCTGTCGAAACTTCACCTCAGGAAATGCCTGAAAATGTGTTTTTATTACAGTTTAGTCCATGGTCCTTCGTAGATATTCGTAAGTTTCAGGCAGATGATCTTTATTGTCGTGAACTCCGTGAGAAGATTACCAACAAGGACCCCACTGTGAGTGAATTTTGTGTCCGTAATGATGTAATTGGCCGTCTCCTCCCTGGTTCAAACTCCTTCAGAATTTTCGCCCCTGAGAATGTTCGTAATATGCTCTTAACATACTATCATTCTTCGGCTATAGGCTTACACGTTGGAATGTACCGTACTTTACGCAAAATTGACTCTGAATTCTATTGGCCTACGATCAAACCAGACGTGTTTGATTTTGTAAAAAAAAATGTCACACCTGTCAACGCTCTAAGCCAGCGCAAAATACGCAGATATGTTTGCATAGTGCTCATGTTGTTACTCGTCCTGGAGAACGGTTATTTATTGACATATTCGGTCCTATGACACGTTCTAGGTCTGGTCATCAGGCGATTTTGACAGTGATCGACGGTTTTTCTAAGTTTGTCTGGCTCTTTCCTGTTAAGGACATTTCTGCAAAAGGGACGGTCCATTTATTATGTAAGCATATTTTTGCTCTATTTGGCCCGCCCAAGTTCCTTGTTACCGATAATGCTACCATCTTCAAGTCCAAAACTTTCAAATCTATGACCTTCAGTTGGGGCATTAATCACGTGTTATTGGCGCCATTCAGACCACAAGGCAATCAGGTAGAGAGATTTCATCGTAATCTGAAAGCTTGTCTAACCGCCTTCCATAATGTGGAACAATCCAATTGGGATGTTAACTTGCATTATTTTACCTTAGGTTTTAATACCTCGTTTCATTCGTCTATTCAAACCACACCAGCGGAATTGTTTATAGGCCGTAAACTTGTTGATCCCCTGATGCTCCGTTGGAATATCGAGTATTTGTCTATCCCGTCTCGAACCATCTCTACTCAAGAGAAATGGGATTCCGCCGTCGCTAGCCTTAAGCGGGCTAGACAGAAGGTCTCAGCACGGTACAACCAGCGTAGAAAACCTGTTCATTTTCAGATAGGAGATAGAGTTTTGGTGCGACTACACCCTATTAGTAATGCAGCTTCCGGCATCTCCAGTAAACTGTGCTTGCGGTGGTCCGAGCCAAGGACCATAACCAGGTTCCTGAACAACGTGACTGTGGAAATGATTTCTGATGACGATCCTCAACTAATTTCTGTTTCTCATGTAGCAAATCTTAAGAAATACCATGAATGATGTGGTGTCTGTGTAACTATTTGTTTATCTCGAGTATGTATTTCTTTCAGTGTTTTGACGCGGCGATCCCAGTGTTGATGTTTTTACAGGATCCCTGCCTGTTCATTTAGTTCAGTGTGTCCATGATTGTTTTCAGTATCTCTTAACCGTCCGCGAGTGTTATCGCGCTCTGTTTTCTTTCTCTCTCCCTTACACCACACCGCATCCAAGTAGTGTAATATCATTTTATCAATGGTTGTGACGACAGTACATTCCATTGGAAATACAGGGTGCTCCACAGATTAAATGTTATTAACCATTTATACCACAATGTAACTCTTTTTTTTCTATATTAGGAATATTGGGAGGAAGGAAAATCTCTGCAGCCTTGACGTCAACTGCAATGGTCCCGAGTTCCTCCTTGTTCATCTTCAGGCCTTTGGATTACAACTTCTCGTTATTCTTCGGAAATTTCTAAAAACAGAAAAATGTTATTCCTTGTAAGATAACTCGTAACTTAAATGTTCATTTTTTCTCCCTAGTCAAAATTTGCTGCTAACGTGTTTAGTGAATTGAGTGTTTTGTGTGATAAGGTTGGTACCACCTTCTCTCATGGGGCGCTGCTTCGCTGGCATTTTAGGCAGCGGATTTTGTATTCGTTGTGTTTTTGCACCTAAATTTCATTTTTCTAGGTTTACTTAGCCAAAATTCCCCTCACTCACTTAACTGCTTGTGCGTTTGATGTATACTTCAAAGAGATGGACTTGTGCTATACCAAGCCTCTGTGAAAGGCAATGAGTGTGGAAATCTAATGTGAGCTACTCCGTGTGTTTGTGTGATATGAGACTCTTTCCTTGCGAGCCATTTTATGAATGAAACAAGAGTGCATCTTATACCATATATACAAAAAAATGTTTTGTGTTTGTATTTTTGTAAACATTTTTTTTCCAAGGAAGTGGGGGAATTTTGAGCCATTTTTATGAGATATATAAGTTACTCCTTGGTGCCATTTTTTATATGATGTGATCAATGCACGCCTTTGTGGTGCGTGAAACTTTGGTCTGTGAAGCTATTAATAGCCCTCTGATGTCTTAATACCATATATGGACATATCTGCATCTTGTCCCCTTATTGGCCAGTGATTTATATATTGGAAGGGGTCATGACCAATCAAATTTTACCACGCAGTTACCTTTGTGTTGCGTCGTCATTTGCTTTGTTTCGAGGCATTTCTTTCTTGCAGCCAAGTAGGCTAGACGTATTCCCATATTCTAGGGAAAGTGCCCGCGTTCAAGGTGAAACCATGGCGAGGTGTCTGTATGTCGTAATCAGTAATTGCTTTACTGTAGTTCAGTTTCATATTTCGGTAATTTAAAACTCTTTTTCTGTGTTATTTTCTTTTGGTCGCGTGTACTTGCCCCCTCCCGATATTTTCCCTCCGCCCTTTGTGTGCGTGTAATTGCTGGTGAGTTTTGTTTTGTATGGTGGTGTTATTTTCATTTTTATTTTGATAACGTAGTTTTTGTACTTTAAGGGTTGAAAGTTATGTATGTGGGCTGTCTTCGTTTTACTCTGGTGTGCGTGACGGTAGGTTTGCCTACCTTGTAGGGTGCACCTTTGGGTCTGTCATCCAGAGTGTATCTTATCGTAGAACAACATAACGGGATTGGAGATTATTTATCTTGCTTCCCGTAATGCGTTGTTCTTTATCTTAAAGAGTTCACAAAAGGAGGTCTCGCCATTGCTACTTGCTGGTGACGTAACCTGTGATATTCTTGTGTCTGTGAATGCCCATATTTTGCGCATCACATATTTTCGTCGTCTTTGTGTGCCCTTATCTCCTACGCATACTTTCAATTTTTAAAGTATATTTTTAGTGTTGCCGATAATTTTATGTAATTTTTCTTTCTGTCTAAATTCCTATTTTTTTCGTAACTCACGTGATCTTGCATGTGCCTCCGCGTCTTTCTTCCTCACTCCTCTCCTCCCTCTCACCCCTCTCCACCCCGTTCTGAACCATTGTACCCCCTCCTATTTTGTTCATCCCTTTTGACACGCTTTGTCTAAATTTTAGAACGTATCTTGACTTCGTTGAGTGTAGTCGTTTCTGAGTTTTGTCTTTTTATTTAATTGCGACATACTTACATTTAGTCATCGTTTCATCTTGCCTTGAACACGTTACCTTAACTTATCTTATTTTATTTCATTTTAATATAATTTAATTTAGTATATTTTCGATTTTATTCCTAATTTGTATTTTTCTTGCGGTAAACTAATTTTGTGGTTAATTTGTTGGTCATTTCTCTTCTTGCTTTTATTATCTCTGGGATCGTTGTGCATTGTAGTTGTTATTTTAATACATTTTATTTTTGCCTAAGTATCTCTGCTTTTGCGTCACGCCTTATTTTAATTTTAGTAACCTTCTTTGAGTTTTGTCTGGTTTTTGCTATATTTTGGTTTGTCGGTCTTATTAGCGTACTTGTGACGTTAATACGACCTACACGGCCTCTGATTTAAATTTTGTTCATCATTGGATTTTACCGTAGTTTAATTTTATTTAGCTTTCCCCCTTCCTTTTGGGATTGCTTTCTGGTTTGCCTTTTCAAATTTGGGCCCAGCGAAAGCCAAACAAGACTGCGATCTCCCCGTTCTTCTTTCTTCTATTTTATTTTATTTTATATTTCTTCGGGGATAGGGGAAGAGCTTCAGCTACGTTTCCACTGACGTCTGCTGCGAACGTAAGTATATGTTTATTACTATTACTTCATCTAAGTTGCGTACAAGGAGCTCGCCCTCACTGATGGCACAGCTTTTCCAGCTGCCACTCAGATTGTTTTAAACGACTTCTATGTTGATGATTGTATCTCGGGATGTGATTCCGAGCATGACGCACTCGTTCTGTATGATGAATTGACCCTTCTTTTGAGATTAGGTGGTTTTGAACTGTGTAAGTGGAGTTCAAACTCCATGACTCTATTAGATAACATTCCTCTTGATCATCAAGAGAAACAACAACTCCGTAGTTTCGGCGATGGTGAAGAAACAGTCGCCAGAACGCTAGGACTTTATTGGCAACCTCCAGTACTTTAGATATCTTTGACACTCCTGTGTCCGAATTGCCTGAGTGTAGAATTTCGTGTGCAAATGTATCTAAACCTGTTGACATTGATTTTTTAAACAATTTTTCTTCCTACACGAGATTGTTGAGGGTCATAGCCTACCGTATTAGGTTTGTCTCTAATTATTGTAGAAATACCACTAGGATCAGTTGTCCACTCACTGCCATTGCAATTGATGTTGCACTACTTACATGTGTGAAAATGATTCAAGCTCATTGCTACTCTACTGAACTTGCTGCTCTAATGAAGAATGAGCAAGTGCCATCCACTTCCACCATCAGCAATTTGCACCCTTTGCTTCACTCTGATGGCACTATTCGTGTGGGAGGCCGTTTGGAATTGGCCGACCTTCCATTTGATACAAAACACCAGATACTTTTGCCCAATGACCATCATTTCACTAAAGTCCTGGTCAGACATACCCATTTAAAGTTGCTTCATGGCGGGGTCCAGGTTGTGATTGCGACTATCCGACAACGCTTCTGGATACCTTCACTACGAAAACTTGTTCGTAGCCTATCTCGTTCTTGTGTTACTTGCGTGCGCTACGCTGCACGTCCTTCTGAACAGTTAATGGGTCAACTCCCAGCTGTTCGCCTCCATCAAACCTTTCCCTTTGATCACGTTGGTGTTGATTACTGTGGTCCATTTACTATCAGGTACGGTGGCCCCAGGTCAAAGGTCTCTACTAAGGCCTACTTCGCAATGTTCGTTTGTATGGTTACGAAGGCTGTGCACACTGAAGTCGCCACTTCCCTCTCCAGTCATGCTTTCGTTGTAGCTTTTACTCGCTTCTGCAGTAGAAGGGGTGTTCCCGCTCAAGTGTATTCCGACAATGGTACCAACTTTCAAGGCGCACAGTCTGACCTTGCTGATCTTGGTTCGTTGCTCTCCTCTGCAGATTTTCAATCTGTTGTTCAAGATTCTACCTCATCGCTACTAATTCAGTGGCACTTCATTCCTCCTAGTTCTCCGCATTTTGGTGGAATTTGGGAAGCAAACATCAAATCTTTGAAATCTCATTTAATAAGAATCATGAAGGCTCAAGTAATTACGTATGAAGAATTGACCACTCTCGTGGTGCAAATTGAAGCAATTCTAAATTCTAGACCCATTTCGCCTATGACTGAGGATCCTACTGACTTGTGCTATCTCTCGCCATGTCACTTTCTGGTTGGAAGACCTTTGAATGCCTTGCCCATTCCTGACGTTTCTGAAGTGCCCATCAATAGGTTGTCTAGATGGCAATTACTTCAACAGATTATGACTTCATTGTGGCGTAAATGGTCCACTGATCATTTACTCTCCCTTCAACAACGTCACAAGTGGAACCGTGTGTCTCCTAACCTCAAGGTTGGCACGCTTGTGCTTATTATGGATGACAATGTTTCTCCTACTTACTGGCGACTTGGACGCATTCTTGAGGTTCACTGTGGTAAGGACGGCCTAGCTCGTGTGGTCCCTCTACATACCACCTCTGGACTCTTGAAACGTCCCATCGTCAAGGTGTCTCCCTTGTTGCCGCAGAACTAATCCCTCTTGTATTTCATAAACAACCTGCCTGTTGTTTCTGTGCGGGCAATATGGTTCGGCCACTGTCTTGGCAAACCAGTTTTGTGTTTCCCTATTTGTTTCCACTCTGTGTGGTTGTACATATATTTATTATTTGTCTTCATTGTATTTATTCATTGTCAAGTTTGTTTTGTTTATGTTGGTTAGTTGTCATGATTCATTTGTTTTGATTACATGTTGTATTCCCACTGCCGGTGTTTCCAGTGGAATATTTTTGCTTAGAGGATATTTTGGTATCCTAAGTTGGCCACTTTGATTCTTCTTCTTTCTCTTTGTATTCTCTTTGACTTGTCTTTGAACTCTCTGCTGTGATTGGTTGCTTTCAGCCTATCAGAGGCCTCCTTGCTGTTTATAACGACCAATCACGTTTTTCTTCTTCGACTTTAAGCTTGTAGCCATGACAGAATGTTGTGCTTTGATACTGGTTGTGATCTATCGACGAATATCCAGTTAATCACTTCTGTAATTGGTGCTATCTTCATAGTAACCGTGCTTAGTGATCATATCCTGCACATGATTCATATTTTTGTTAGGGCAGTGACATTTTGGTGACTTTCGGTCTCATCAGACCATGCTTGTTGTTATCGCTACGCGCCATGTTGACGAATCCTTCAATCCGTGGCGTCGGATAGTTTGTTGTAACATGTTTAATTCTGATCTTCACCTATTGCCTAACAATTTGTCATCACGCGTATGAATATGATTATGTTTCGTGTGATAAGTAATTCATCGTTTGTCTTGAAGCATGTGCTACAAGGCCATGCACTATCTTCCTGCACCATCACTGAAATGGAGGTTGACACTGGGCTCAACTACTTTACTATTGTGACAATACCGTGCGATTGGCATATCCCGGTATTTGTATGACAGCAACTACTTTGACTTCCTGCGTTTCACACATAATTTGTTTTATTAACAATTCATTTTTGGGCTTACGGTATCGGCGCATCACTGTAAATCAGTCCTGGTTCGACGACACATTCTCGTTCCATGCGACCTGTTTTCATTATTTGTTGTAACTCCACTTGCGTTGCACGTTTAAACTACACCATTCTTTGGAACCGCCTTGTATAGCATGCCGTTCCTTGATGTATTGATCTGCAGCTACGTTCAAGACAATTTATGTGTTTTAGGCTCAAGCCTTACGTGTGTTAATTCCATGCGAGTGTTTCTTCAATTGTGTAAATTAGTGCCAGTGTTTCTCATATATTTATGTGCCACCTATTTGATAATATATCGTATTATTAGTAATTGTTTGTGTAGTGCCCTTTATGCCTTCCTGGACCTCCTTACTTGGTGACAATGATATTGTCTGGTCCTCCACATGTTTGCTAAATTGTTATGCGACCTTTTATAAAGTCAACCCTTTTTATCATTACATCTTATCTAATGCTTTGGCCAACAAACCCTTATACATGTCCGCTATTACCAGAATACTCTTGGTGGGTTGTTGACTTCCCGCGTTGGCCAATACAGTGGAACATGGAGTATTATTAAAGAAAGTGGAGAGAATGGGATTGGACTCGATGGTTGTACGATGGATAGGAACATTTCTAAATTCAAGGGTTCAGAGAGTCCGAGTAGAGAATTACGTATCACAGGAAGAGAAAGTTAAGAAGGGAATTCCACAGGGTAGTAAAACTGGTCCATTGCTTTTCCTAATATATGCAAATGATTTAGGGAACAATATAGCATCAAAAATAAGATTGTATGCAGATGATATTATCGTCTATAGGGAAATAAATAATATAGAGGATTGTAAAATATTACAAAGGGACCTCGACAGTATCCAACATTGGGTTGAAGAGAACCACATGAAGGTTAACGGAGGTAAATCAACTGTCACAATATTCACAAACAAGAGATTAAAAACTGAATTTCAATATACATTGGATGGGGTAATCGTACCAAAAGATGACAAGTGCAAATACTTAGGTGTGAGATTTGATAGTAAATTGCACTGGAAGGGTCATGTTGGAGACATTGTTGGGAAAGCATACAGATCGTTGCATGTCATTATGCGACTACTTAGAGGATGCAACAAAGAAATAAGAGAGAAAAGTTACCTAAGTTTGGTTCATCCAATATTGGAATATGCAAGCAGTGTATGGGATCCGCACCAGGAATACCTAATAAAAGAAATTGAGAGTGTTCAAAGGAAAGCAGCAAGATTTGTGATAGCGGATTTTAGGAGAAGAAGCAGTGTATCAGATACAATCAGATACAACCGTACAATCAGCTTGATTACTCATGCTTCAAAGATCCTGTCTAGAATAATTTACAAGAGGATTGAAAGCCAGATAGAAACGGAGTTGGGTGAAGACCAGTTTAGTTTCAGGAGAAATGTAGGAACAAGGGAAGCTGTACTAAGTCTTAGGCTGATTTTAGAAGGTAGAATAAGGAAAGATAAGAGAACGTTCATGGCTTTTGTAGACTTAGAAAAGGCTTTTGATAACGTTGATTGGAGTAAATTGTTTGACATTTTGAAATCAATTGGAATAAAGTACAGGGATAGGAGGGTGATATACAATCTGTACAGAAACCAGACAGCAGTCATTCGAGTTGAAGGACATGAGAGAGAAGCTGGTATTCAGAAAGGTGTAAGGCAAGGCTGCAACTTATCACCCATACTTTTCAATCTTTACATTGAACAAGCAATGAAGGAAATTAGAGAAAAATTTAAAGTGGGAGTGAAGATTCAAGGAGAAATAATTTCAACTCTGAGATTTGCTGATGACATCGTCATCTTGGCCGACAAGCCTGAGGATTTGAATGAGTTTTTGAATGGTATGGACTCCGTCTTACGGAAAGAATTCACGATGAAAATAAATAAATGTAAAACAAAAATACTGGAATGCAGCCGAAATAAATCAGAAACCTCTATGGAGATCAAATTGGCAGGTGAAAAGCTGAAGGAAGTAGGAGACTTCTGTTACTTAGGAAGCAGAATAACCAGTGATGGACGAAGCAAAGAGGATATTAAAAGTAGGTTGGCTCAGGCAAAGAAAGCATTTCTACAAAAAAGGAATCTGCTGACATCGAATATAGATTTAGGTATTAGGAAGTCATTTTTGAAAGCCTTTGTCTGGAGCGTGGCGCTCTATGGAAGTGAAACTTGGACTATTGGTGCAGCAGAAAAGAGGAGAATTGAAGCATTTGAAATGTGGTGTTACAGGAGAATGATGAAGATCAGATGGGTAGATAGGGTTACAAACAAAGAGGTATTAAGACGAGTGGGAGAGGAGAGATCTTTCTGGCGACTGCTAATGAAGAGAAGAGATAGGTTGGTAGGACACATACTAAGACACCCAGGAATAGCAAGCTTAGTTATGGAAGGAAGGGTCAAGGACAAAAACTGTAGGGGTAGACCAAGGTTAGAATATATTAAACAGATTGCCTCCGATGTAGGGTGTCGGAGCTATGTAGAGATGAAACGATTAGCTCAGGACAGGGAGGCATGGAGAGCTGCATCAAACCAGTCAAAAGACTGAAGACTCAAACAACAACAACATCAGATATGTTAGAGAAGCTTGGGTGGGAAACATTAAGTAAGAGAAGGGAGAAAAAAAGACTTGTAGGGTTATATAGAGCATATACAGGAGAGGAAGCATGGTGGGAAATCCGTGAGAGGCTCCAATTGGAAAGTAATTATACTGGCAGGGCAGACCACAAATTCAAAATTGGACGGCACTTTAGCAGAAGCGTTTGGGGTAAATTTTCATTCATTGGGAAGGGTGTGAAGGAATGGAACAGTTTACCAAGGGTGGTGTTTGATCCCTTTCCAAAATCAGTCCAGTTATTCAAGAGCAGAATAGACAAAACCAGGGAAAAGAAAGAAGAGGTATAACTTAGTGCTGTATTCCTAGAAACATTATACATGCTATGTAATTCCTACAGCAGTTGTGCGAAGGGAGTTCAATCAATGTGTGAATAGTACATTAAGTTACTGTATTCTTTTAATATTGTGTAGGGTTTGTTACTGTATTCTTTTGGGTGTTTGTTACTTTATTCTTTTAATATTGTGTAGTGTTTGTACATTAAGTTACTGTATTCTTTTAATATTGTGTAGTGTTTGTAAATTATGTACCTCATTTGCCACCGAGGTTGACACCTCATTGCAAATAAAGTGATTTTGATTTGATTTGATTTGATACTGTATATGTATCTGAAGGTTAATATCAATGTTGTCCAGTAACACATGCTCGCAAAAACAATTGGTGAATTTCTTCAATTGATGAGACAGGTATATAGCCAAAAATTGAACATAAGATGTTGCACCTGGTGGAATGGTTGTTATCTATTGTGTTTATCTGTAAGGTTGAACAGATTTTGTTGATGGATTGAAAATCAGTTTAGTCCTCATATCCAATAGCATGATTTAGCATGCCTGGAAGAAAGCTATGGTACATTTCCCTTACTTTGCTGAAGTTGATATTCATCACATAGATTTCCGAATGTACATTTTTACACTAATACTTTTACTTAGATGATGATACCTAGGTAATAATAAGAAATACCCTTAACTTACTATATGATGAAGAATGTACATATTTATTATAATGGGACTTCCGGCGATCAATCAAACAAGTAAAATCAAACCGTGTTGTGTCAAGGGCAATGCCTATAAATCATACGCTATGTGCTTGAACAATGTTTGAGTATGTCCTCATACTTAAAAATGTACTATGTATGTATTTATTTTCTTGTATTGTTGGTTGTAATATTGCTTACTCAAATAATAAAAATAATAATTTAAAAAAATTCAATATTTTGCCTATGAAGTGCCCAACAATGTCATCTGGGACACAGACAATGTGAGGTGCTCAACCCACAACTGCACAAAAAAGCATCCTTCATCCTATGTGTATATTGCTGTTTATATGCGTGTGTACCAGGTTTCGAAATCACGACCCACAAACATGGTTCTGTATATGTAAAGACAGCTACATTAGTCAAATAATCATCATTTATAACTGTGTTTCCCATCATATTCATTCTTATACTCATAACTATCCAGGTACATAATATATACTAATTACCATCATGGGCTGCTAAAATTGGTACAATGTTCATTGATACCTGGTTTTAAATCATTATCAGTCAGGCACTTTATGAATGTTTCTTGTAAGTGGCCTATTGAACTTCACAGCACCTACAATAAGGCCTGTAGTGGTGTTAGATTCATGTCAATAAAATGCAATTCTTTGGCTCAGGTGTTCTCTAACCCCTAGGTATGGTACGTTATCATCCTGGATTGGCCTCTTCCCTGCTACCTGGTCTCGTCCTGGCCAACCGCAGACAATGGTCCTACCACTTTTCTCATTTTGTATTGTGCTTTAAGGAACCGTATGTTCCATTGCGGTACACTTATGTAACACTTCTGCTATTTTGTTGTTGTTGTTGGTTCAGCTTGGGACGTGGTCATATAGCACCCATACACTTGGATGTGTGTAGAATCTGTCTGATACTTGTACTAGTGTATACTATATATTTGTAATTGGACTAGGATTGGGTTGGGGGCAGTCATGGCTTTAATTTTGATACCAACCCAGCATTCACCTGCAGTAGAAGTGGGAAACCATGGAAACCCAGTCCTAGATTGACTGAGGTAGGAATAGAACCCACCTCTTCTGAGATCTGCTCACGAGGCTGAGTGATTCCTATCCCAGGCTTCAGACTGGATTTAAATTTCTTGGCAGAGCCAAGAATCAAACCTGGATCTCTATGGTGACAACCAAGAATGCTAGCCACTATACCACGAGGTTGCCCTTCTAATATTCTAGAGGGTATGATTCCAGCTCGTGGTATGAAAGTCTGCTGTTCTTCGAGTGCTGCTAGTGAAGCTGCTATTTTCTTGTATTTTCTTCTTCTTCTTCTACTTCTTCTTCGTGAATGGGTCATCTAGGACCACACGGAGTCAAAATTCTTGTAACCTCCCTTCTTGTCCAGTTGTTCTTCATTCTTAAGGACTGTGCAAGTTTCTATTCTGCCATCCATACACTGTGTATGCTTCTGTTCTCTTTCCTCAAATCCCTGTGTCTGGATGGTATTTCTAATTTCACCTCTATTTTTATTTATATTTTAAGTTCAGTGTTGAAACTAGAATCTACATGAGGGTGTTTGAAACAACACCTTCCCAATGTTGGAGGAGAGTTAATATTAACCAGAGAGAATTGGGTGGTTAGAATTGAATGGTTAAAGATGGCTGAAATTATGGGCTCAAGCACAATGGATAGCTACTTTGTTTTACATTGTGTTGCCACAAAAAGTTAAAGGTACACATACAGTACATGAATAAGTCCTGTTTTCGAGGATAACATAAAGCTCTCACTTTGAATTTACTGCCTAGCTACAACAACACCCTTTTAGCCCCACCCGACCTTGGTCACCTTTTCCCGACTGGGCAAACCACAGAGCACTAATTCACCCACTCTGCCTTCTAGGAAGTTCAATTACTGATCCAATATTCTACCGCTAATGCATAAACACAATCAAATTGCGACTGATTCAATAGTGCATTATCTGCTCTGGCGCTAAATCATTAGGATTAGGAAAAAGAGTTCTCCCCACAGCAACATTCATGACCCACCGTTGCTTTACCTTCTTTACCTGCCACTGAGTTGATTTTTAACAAATGGCAATTTGATTTCTTGATACATAGCATACTTACATGGTTTAAAGTTTCAGAAGCCTTTGATGTAACCACCCACATTGTGTACAACTTGCTCTCAGCAATGTGGAATCCATTGGATCCCATTGGCACTGACTAATCTGTTGATGGTGTTGAAACGTTTTGACTGCCCCCAAACTGTTGGGTGATAAATGTAACTGTTTACCTTTGCCTAAGCTATGTTGTTTTAATGGGCGCCAAGACCTCAATGCAATGTTGAAATCTAAATTTGTATTTAACAACGTCTAGCTCTGGAAGAACACATTCAAGACTCTATTCACTCAGATCGTGGTATGATTTGATCATTAACCCAACAAACAATTGTATCAGGAGAAGGAATTGGTCTATATCTAATGCTACCTACTGAAAGCAGAGATTGCATTGTAAAAGAAATGAGTTTATTATATAAAACAAGTATAGCAAAAATAATAATAACAATAAGTTTAAAATTTAAATTGGAGCGTTGTGATTTGAATATTACCGATAGAAAATTACGTGAAAACGGAGTTTGATAAATTGATTTTACTCTTATTTCCAAGCTATGAAGTTACTGAAATATGAAATGTAAAACAACGAGAAATGAGAGATTGCGTATTTCTGCGTCATTGGCGCTTACCACTGGAAATGCCCGAAGCCTTTCCCTCGTACTGGATGATGCTGTGAGCTTCCCACAGTCTCCTGGACGTCGTCATCTCGTCGATGTTTGATGATATACTCGTAGATTAGATAATTCTATGGTCCGTACCTCGGACCCAAACACTCGTACAACCGCACTGGTTAAGTTATACAAAAGTTAGTCCTCCAATCCACGGAACATCGGAGCGATTCCCGCGTACAACATACTCGTCAAGTATTTCACAGATTGTCGCTAACTCCACCGAACATCGGAGCCACTCGCACGCGCACCCATACTCCTCAAGTATTTCACAGATTGTCCACGTTCCACGGCGCGTCGAACGATATATTCACCTGTCAGCTCCCCCACTCTTCAGCCGACTCCTAGCTTACGTCGTCTCCACTGATTGGCTGCACCCTACGCGCTAGATCCCCACTCCTTCCTCATTACACTCCGCGGGAGGGAGAAGTCGATTTCCGTTTCAACAATTCGCCTTTCCTGGACGATGCGAGCCCGCTTGCGTAATTCTTCTCGACAGGAATCAGCTTGTATTTGAAATCCCAGTGAGTCACGTCTCTCGATATACCCTAACTGACGAAAACTCCGTAAAATTCCGTAATCACATAATTTTCTATGATATCGTCGTTCGTAATAATTTGCTTGATAGCGTTTTCTAAGACATAGAAAACCTATCTGTATGCTTATAATTTTTATAAAATGCTCCGAAAATATCTTAATAATAATTATAATAAATTAATAATAATAATAAATTAACATGAAAAATTCTCTTGGCTGAACAATTTGCCGCGTAAATAAATATAGAATGGCTTCCTACTGACTTATGACAGTTGCATAAAAACCCCACGAAAAACACGTTACATATTCGCCTCGGATCATCGGATGATTTACCGTGACGACGGTCAATTATCCGATTATCCCAGACACGTTAATAAACCCCATCCAAAATACATATTACATAAATGAAATCTCCCTAAATTACAGATATATACACTCATAATTTTTCTTCACGCACTTTGCGTCAAAGTTTGTTGTCACTATGGATTGCACTTTGCAACCAGTCCAATGTTTCTCATATAAAATAGTGTTCCACGGATATTTCCGCCTCTCAAATTCCTCTATGTTGGAGAAATAGACATAATTAATGTGTGAGCACTATGTATTTATGATGTCATATCACACGCATTGAAGGTGTTCTGATATATTTATATCACCATAGAACTTCCTAATTTCACTGGAGGTCCCTTCCTTATGGTGAAATTTAATCTCACTTATCACTGAGCACACGATCACACTATTGTGGCAGCGCCTCGTGACCATAATACATGATCTCTCTTTATAAAAGATGATTAAATTAATGTTGACTTCTGAAAAAAAAAACAGTAAATGTGCATTACATATAACACCAAATATTTCTGTGCCGTAATCGCCCTGTCTTGTTAAGTTCCCGTAGACCATATTCTACTTAATACTAGTTCTCAACACAGACCAGTTCTCCTCACACAAATGAAACCATTGTACAAATTACCTTTAAATTACTCACTTACAAATCTTACATGGCGAGGCCGTAAACAGAAATCACGTGTGCTGATATGTATGAGTTTCATGAAGGACTGTCTCGCCTTCTGATGGCCCATCTTTTGCCTCGTGGACGCCTTAAGCAAAAATACCATGTACAAGCGCTCACCCATCTCTTGGAGGCAAATGGGAATTCACCAGCGCTACCAAATTCTGGCCTTGGTGTATCGAAACATTTTAGTGCTCAAGAGCATCCGACAATCCCGTCATATTTCCCTGTACCTTAAAAACTCTCATTTACTTACATACTACCCCCCTGTGCGACTTCTGATACGCCTGCCTTGAAGACCAGATCTTCCACGCACCAGACACCACACTTACTCATTTGATAGGCTGGCTCGCCAGCTAAACACACTCACTTTATGACACAAATTTTCGTAGACTATGAATATTATACGTCCCGTATAATCTGTTTCCCTCACTATTCTCCAGCACATATGCTGTTTTCCCAATACGTTTGGAAACCATAAATGTTTCTGCGTCACCTGCTTCCAACCTTGCAAGTGGCTCCCTTTAAATGAACGTCATCACGTTGCTCTACCTAGCATATGTCTCAGTGTCTGTAACGATGCCCTGTTGCTACTGTCCACACATGCTAACCCTACCTTCCTATGGTGTCACACCTCTACTCGACACTCTATGACCTAAAAATATCACTTCTGACTGACAGAATGACGACTTAGACAGCTTCAAAGTGAACCCTGCCTGATCTAACTTCTGAAAAACTATATTTAAATGATGTAGATGCTCCTCAAAACTGCGTGAACTAATTACCATATCATCTATGTAAATGGTTACAACCTCTCCTGTGTCATCCCCTAATGCGATGTTTAAAGCCCTAATTAAAGCTGCTGAACTACTCTTTAACCCATAAGGTGTTCTACAAAATTGATAAAGGTTATATTTATGACTAAAAGCTGTAAATGGTCTATCTTCGTACATAAGTGGCACTTGCCAAAAACTGGAACTCAAATCTACACAAGAGAAATACTTCTTCCCCTCAAATATTTGCATTAATTCCTCTATTGACATAGATTTCAGCTGATCTGAACTAATTCTACTGTTAACCAAACGAGCATCTAAACAAATACGAACCGTGCCGTTGGTCTTGGGTACCGTGATGAAAGAATTAACATATGGACTGTTAGAGTGCTCAATAATCCCATCTTCAAGCATCTGGTTAATTTGTGCCTCAACTGCACTCTGATAAGCGAAAGGTACAGGATATCTATGTCCTGTGAATACTGACCTATCAATAACGTTCAATGAATGTGTATAGCAATTGGCCATACCAATGCGATCCTCAAAAACTCTCCTATTACACAATAACACATCATAGAGCCGAACACATTGTTCCACCTCTATATTTCCCAGAAATGCAGCATCACGTAACGAGTCCTCTAGACTTCCGTTCGTAATCACACTGCCCACAAAACATGGAGAACCCCGCTCTACGGCTGGCGATATCTCATTTAAAGTACAAATCACACCTACAATACTACTCCTCTGAATATGGTCATTGAACGCTACTTCTACTTCAGAATCTCCCCATTTAAATTTCAAACTCCCTACATCATAACATAAGTTACCAGACACTCTACTTAGCCACTCTGAACCCAAGATAACACTGAATACTAAATTTGGAATTACAAGGCAAATCTGCTTCTCTACATGATTATTAATTTTAATGTCTACTAAAACTTGCTTAGAAATTACTTTAGACCTCTTCCCAACAGCTGTGATAACAAAAGTGCTTTTAATTGGCATCTCCTCAAAATTTACTCCAGTTCCTTTCATTTTATCATAAAATGCACTACTTATGCAACTCTTCATACAACCACTATCAATTAAAACATCTGTGTACGCCTCGGACACGTTAAATTTAACTATGGGGCTCTTACTAACCACTTCCTGAATAATACCTTCATCATTTAGTTCATGTAATAATTCATTTCTTACATTTAGGTCATAGAGTTCCTGTATAATTGTATGGACAGGGCATGCTACAGACTGAGATTCTGACCTTACTTCGCAGCCTGGTTCGCGTTTAAAGAACCTCTACAGCTGGCCGTAGTACTAGTTACTACTGCACTGGTCTGGTTGTTCTGAGTTGTGTTGTCATTGTTTGGCTGTATATTACTACCACTAGGCTGTCCTCTTCCTTGACCCCTATTCTGGTTGTAATTATTGTCATTATAATTTCTTCCTTGATTTCCCCTGAAATCATTGTTTCTCCCTTAATTTCCCCTGTAATCATTGTTCCTCCCTTGATTTCCCCTGAAATCATTGTTCCTCCCTTGATACTGATTACCATAGCCATTTCCTCTGTTCTGATTTAGCTGATTATTATTATTTCTATTTTGAGCGTTGGCTCCTTCGCCACCGTTCCCTTGAACTTCCTGATGCCTGGCTTCATTAGGTCTATTATTATTATTAGCCTGGTTCCTATTGAAATTGTCCTCATAACCCCCTCTCCCTAGTGCATCAAATGTGCTTAACAAATTTTCTACTTGTGATATTGTCTTTACATTCTGGATACAAGCAGCCTCCTTGATCCTATAGGGAAAGTGCCTAAGTAGCAACCTTACCACATCACTTTCCTCCTTCAACCCATCCAGATATTTACACACTAATACCTGCCCTAAAAAGTATTCGGTCATGGTGGAGCTTCCTTTAGGGTTATATTTACCACACACTACTCCCTCACGATGCTGCGACTGAATAACCTCATTCCAGAACTTTTCACAGAATTTCATTTTAAAATCATTCATATCAGTAAACTTGTCTCTGTAGACAGCAAACCAATTCCTCGTTTCCCCCACAAACACTTGTTCTAAAATTTCAACTACCTGGCACCACTCAATACTACCATTTTCCAACCTCTCCCCGAATTTATTTTCTATAGTGTCCATGAACTCCATTGGGCACCCCTGTCGATTGCTGAACTTACCCAGTTCTACCTCCCTGTGTGTGCTATTCACAAAAACTGGCCTATTCTGACTATTTTCTTGCCTGATCCTAGCTTTTAATTTTAACTCTAATTCTGCGATTTTCTCCTCAGCCTTCCTCTCAATACTGTTTACTGTTAATTTAATGTTTCCTTCTGATTCTTCTAATTTATCATATAGCTTTGCTTGTTTCTCCTCAATCTTGCTAATGCTCTCTCTATTACTCTCTCTTAAATCATTTACTTCTGCAACTATTTGTGAGTGGACTTTCTCAATTCTACCCCCCAGCTGTTCCTTAACCTCTTTAGTAGCTACCTGAATTTTGTCAATTTCTCCCCCCAATTGCTTTTTGACCTGCTGTGTTTCCAGTTGCACTAGTTCTTTAAAATTTTCAGCCTGTGTACTGATTCTAATTTCCAACTCCTCTTGTACTTTTCCTAATTTCTTGTCTACATCTGCAATGATCTCTTTAACCTTTTCTTCCATTACTCCTCTGATTTCGCCTCTAATCTGCTCCATTTTCACACTAATTTTCTTGTTGTTCTTATCTAATTTTGCATTATTCTGTTCTAATTTTTTATTTAAAGCTTCTGTACTTTCTTTATTTTCCCTACTGTTTTGTTCTAATTTTGCATTATTCTGTTCTAATTTAATTTTGCATTTAAAGCTTCTGTACTTTCTTTTTTTCCCTACTGTTTTGTTCTAATTTTGCATTATTCTGTTCTAATTTTGCATTATTCTGTTCTAATTTTGCATTTAAGGCATCACTACTAACTTTGTTCTGATACATGAACTCGAGAAGTAAAGTTTTTAATTCTGGTTGGCCGCCTACACTCCCTGTTTCAGTATCGGGATTTACCTCCGCTACCCCGGTACTACCATCACTCGACATACTGCTCGTATCATCACTCTCCCGTTGATTACCACTACGTAACCTCATCTGTCTTTCTTTCTCATCCCCCATAATGATATACACTGATAAAGACAAATAACCCCCAAAATACAGGCACAGAAATATATACCCTTCTCCTTCCACAAATGTTATTAGGTTTTCATCCCCACGTTGGGCGCCAAATGAAACGTTTTGACTGCCCCCAAACTGTTGGGTGATAAATGTAACTGTTTACCTTTGCCTAAGCTATGTTGTTTTAATGGGCGCCAAGACCTCAATGCAATGTTGAAATCTAAATTTGTATTTAACAACGTCTAGCTCTGGCAGAACACATTCAAGACTCTATTCACTCAGATCGTGGTATGATTTGATCATTAACCCAACAAACAATTGTATCAGGAGAAGGAATTGGTCTATATCTAATGCTGCCTACTGAAAGCAAAGATTGCATTGTAAAAGAAATGAGTTTATTATATAAAACAAGTATAGCAAAATTAATAATAACAATAAGTTTAAAATTTAAATTGGAGCGTTGTGATTTGAATATTACCGATAGAAAATTACGTGAAAACGGAGTTTGATAAATTGATTTTACTCTTATTTCCAAGCTATGAAGTTACTGAAATATGAAATATAAAACAACGAGAAATGAGAGATTGCGTATTTCTGCGTCATTGGCGCTTACCACTGGAAATGCCCGAAGCCTTTCCCTCGTACTGGATGATGCTGTGAGCTTCCCACAGTCTCCTGGACGTCGTCATCTCGTCGATGTTTGATGATATACTCGTAGATTAGATAATTCTATGGTCCGTACCTCGGACCCAAACACTCGTACAACCGCACTGGTTAAGTTATACAAAAGTTAGTCCTCCAATCCACGGAACATCGGAGCGATTCCCGCGTACAACATACTCGTCAAGTATTTCACAGATTGTCGCTAACTCCACCGAACATCGGAGCCACTCGCACGCGCACCCATACTCCTCAAGTATTTCACAGATTGTCCACGTTCCACGGCGCGTCGAACGATATATTCACCTGTCGGCTCCCCCACTCTTCAGCCGACTCCTAGCTTACGTCGTCTCCACTGATTGGCTGCACCCTACGCGCTAGATCCCCACTCCTTCCTCATTACACTCCGCGGGAGGGAGAAGTCGATTTCCGTTTCAACAATTCGCCTTTCCTGGACGATGCGAGCCCGCTTGCGTAATTCTTCTCGACAGGAATCAGCTTGTATTTGAAATCCCAGTGAGTCACGTCTCTCGATATACCCTAACTGACGAAAACTCCGTAAAATTCCGTAATCACATAATTTTCTATGATATCGTCGTTCGTAATAATTTGCTTGATAGCGTTTTCTAAGACATAGAAAACCTATCTGTATGCTTATAATTTTTATAAAATGCTCCGAAAATATCTTAATAATAATTATAATAAATTAATAATAATAAATTAACATGAAAAATTCTCTTGGCTGAACAATTTGCCGCGTAAATAAATATAGAATGGCTTCCTACTGACTTATGACAGTTGCATAAAAACCCCACGAAAAACACGTTACAGTGTGAATAGAGCGGTTGGTTGCCTGATGAATGCCTTCAAGTGTTTGGAAAATTCCCATGAAGTGATTCCTTCATCTTAGGGGTTAGATCAAAATTCCGGGAACTTAAATCAGGAGAGTACGGGGGAGGTGGTGATACTGGACTCTGCAGCCTCAATGTTTGAACAATGCCCTATCATTGTCATGCAGAATGGTGTGTGGGTTATACATAAAGTGTTGCCGTTTTCTTCTGAGAGCTGCTCGATGATTGTCTGGCAAAAACCAAACCATAGTACTCCGCATTAACATTCTTCATTTGGGGAACTGCACACCATACCAATTATAGGTAAGAATTAGCATAGCCTTCACACTGGTGGGGGTCTGCCAAACAGTTCCATCTTGTGATGACTCCACTCGTCCAATTAGTCTTTTAGTTGTGCTTCATAAGATATGGACCAGGTCTCATCATGTCCCTGTGACTTCGATCTAATCCCTAAGATGAAGGAATTGCTTCATGGGATTCACTTCTGAATACTTGAAGATGTTCCTCAGCCAATTGACTGCTCTATTCAACCATCAACAGACTAGGCAGTGTCAGTGGGATACGACTTCCGCCTTGGTGACAACACATTGTATGCAATACTGGTGGTTACTTCAGAGGCCTGTAAAACATAGAACCATGTACGTATGCTACGTATCGAGGAAAGAAATAGTTGCTGCTACTTAAAACTCAACCCATGTATCTTTGATTTACAGTACCAGCACCGTACTTCTTCATTAAAGAATTATTGTTCGTTGCTTTGTTCCACACTACCAAGAAGCTGTTGTATCAGGAGACAGAAAGAAGATGGGAATTATGTGAATGTTAGGAGTACAGTAGGATAGAAATGAAGAACTGTATTAATAATATTGCTCAATATTTACTTTTAAAACTGACAAACACAACCACAGTTCACTACATTAGTTTAAACATTATACCTAAAAAGTTTGAATTGCTTTGAATAGTTCTTTTTAAATATGTACAAGTTTATTATGTTTGTTCTGTACCATAATTTAAATTTTATTCTTATCATAGTTATAAAATTATCTATAAAATAATGACTTTTTAAAATTATTTGTAGGGAGGCCAGGCAGTGAGAAAATCCAAACACTAGGAAAATAATTTGTTTTCATTTGGCTTTCTCATTATTTATCTGTTTTAAAATAAACATGCAGTTTGAAGGTTAGATAGCATTAACCTGATATCAGTTCTTCTTGCCTTTAAATTAATATTATATATTGGATGGAAGGTTTTAATTCATACAATGGTATAACTTTGTTATTTTGGAGTTATGCAATGTAAAAAGTCACGATTTAAACCGATTATATTAATTCTATAAAATAACTTATTATTAGCATATTGTATAGTTGCATAAAATATTTTTTATGTCAGGTCTTCTGCTTTTAGGTGTATCTCATTTTGCTCTTTAAATGTTCAAATTACATGTGTATAGTCTGGCACATATTGCTACACATCCAGCAAATTTGCTATCCTAAGCTTTATAGGATTAACAGTATGGTTTTTGAATTAATTACCATTGGTTATTTACTTAGACAAGCACAAGACACTACCCAGATCTTGCATGGAGCTAATCTACACATAGGTTTTAATTATTAACCATGTTATTGATAATATTGTTATTACCAAACTAACTATACCTCAGTATTGTTCCTAACCATTCATATTAACTAAAATGGTAAATCTTATTACACAGGCAATTTACCACTCACAAAACTAAAAACTGAAAGAGGTTAATAGGTTAAAGAAACAAAGGATACCATTAGATGCATTATTTTTTCCGACATTCATGGCCAAATTTGCATTTCTTCAAAAATAATGAAGTACAGTATTAATTCTGGGTGGAATTACACATTTTCATTACAAGTTTGTATTGACTGTAAATACAATAGAATGGTTCCCCATGTTCTTTGATAAATTATAGGTAGATGACATATTTGTCCTTAGCATGATTATATGTTGGTGCATTTCTATGAAAACATTGAGAAGCCAGGGAAATAATGGGATTTTTTGGAAATGTATAAAGATTTGCATGGTTAAATGTATCATATTTAATTGGTATCATTACAGAAGATTCATTATTCTCCACTCCTGAATTGTATTAGCATTACAGTATGTGTTAGGAAGTATTCAGAATTATTGGATTGTCTGTTAAAATAAATAAAATAAGCTCTGCTTTGGGTGAGTTATTATTTAAAATGATTTTGAGATTTTCTTAGATGGCTGTTTTATGTCATCAAATACTTTCAATGGAGAGAGATTATTTCTTTTGTCGTGTTGCCTTCTGAGAGGCCGAGTGCAGGTCTTTCTAGTAGACGCCTGTGGGCGACCGGCGCGTCGGGATGAGAGATGGAATGGATGAAGATGAATGAAACGGGTCAAGGAAATGGAAGGAAGCGGCCATGGTCTGTCAGAAGGTACCGTCCCAGCATTTGCCTGGTGTTGAAAATGGGGAAACCACGGAAGACCATTTCAAGGACAGCCGACGGTGGGGCTCGAATCCATGCGACTACCGAGTCAGCAGAGAGCTTGAACCCATAACCTAACACTGCGCTTTAGCGAGCGTAGCCACTACTGTCGGTAATGGAGAGAGATACAGTGCAGTGGTTAAGGTATTTTTCTTTTATACTTACTTGGAGGAAATGTTCGTTATGATGGTACCAAAACAGAATGGAGTGTTGTGGGCATAGTACGTCTTGAGACTTAATAAGGCCATAAAAGTTAACAAATATAGAGACCATTTCTTCAAACGGAGGAGCTGAAAATTTGGGATAACTCTGGGATTTGAACCCAGGTAGCCAGGTTTTCTAGCATTGGTGAGTAAACTACTTACTCTGAAGTAGACACTGACATTCAATATTTACAGGCTTAGAATACTTAATAGTATGTTTGTTACAACACATTATGCCTAATTACATCTCACTATAGTGATGTCGTGGGTATTTTCAGCAGTGCTGTATGCTGACCATGGTTTGCAGAATATCACAGAACTCTTATCATCCCCTGCCATGTGATGAAGCTGTGAATTGACTAGTTGTGCTGCATGAAAAATAGATAAGGATATGGGCATGATGTCATTAACAGAATATTTTAGTGATCATGAACTTTATCAGCGCAAAAGTTGTAACGTGTTTTTCGAGGGGTTTTCATGCCACTGGCATAAGTCAGTAGGAAGCCATTCTCTATTTATTTATGCGGTAAATTGTTCAGCCAAGATAAATTTTATGTTAATTCATTATTATTATTAATTTATTATAATTATTATTAAAGTATTTTTCGGAGCATTTTATAAAATTATAAGCATACAGATAGGTTTTCTATGTCTTAGAAAACACTATCAAGCAAATTATTACGAACGACAATATCATAGAAAATTATGTGATTACGGAATTTAACGGAGTTTCGTCAGTTAGGGTATATTGAGAGACGTGACTCACTTGGAATTCAAGTACAGGCTTAATCTTGTCGGGAAGCATGACGCAATCCTGCGTTGCAGCTTAACGAAAAGGCGGATGTATGGAACGGAAAACGACTTCAGCCTCCCGCCGAGTGTAGTGAGCCAGAGTGGGGATCTAGCGCGTAGGGAGCAGCCAATCAGTGGAGACCACGTAAGCTGGAAGTCGGCAGAAGAGTGGGGATGCGGAGGTGTGCATATATCGTTCAGCGCGCCGTGGAACGAGGACTATCTGTATAGAACTTAACAAGTACGGTTGCACGCGGGAGTCGCTCCGATGTTCCGTGGATTGGAGGACTAATTTTTGTAAAACTTAACCAGTGTGGTTGTACGAGTGTTTGGGTCCGATGTACGGACCATAGAATTATCTAATCTACCAGAATATCATCAAATATCGACAAAGATGACGACGTCCAGGAGACTGTGGGAAGCTCACAGCATCATCCAGTACGAGGGAAAGGCTTCGGCCATTTCCAGTGGTAAGCGCGAATGACGCAGAAATACGCAATCTCTCGTTTCTCTTTGTTTTATATTTCATATTTCAGTAACTTCATAGCTTGGGAATAAGAGTAAAATCAATAATTTATCAGACTCCGTTTTCACGTAATTTTCTATCGGTAATATTAAAATCGCAACGCTCCAATTTAAATTTTAAACTTATTATTATTATTAATTTTGCTATACTTGTTTTATATAATAAATTCATTTCTTTTACAATGCAATCTTTGCTTTCAGTAGGTAGCATTAGATATAGACCAATTCCTTCTCCTGATACAATTGTTTGTTGGGTTAATGATCAAATCATACCACGATCTGAGTGAATAGATTCTTGAAGGTGTTCTACCAGAGCTAGACGTTGTTAAATACAAATTTAGATTTCAGCATTGCATTGAGGTCTTGGCGCCCATTAAAACAACATAGCTTAGGCAAAGGTAAACAGTTACATTTATCACCCAACAGTTAGGGGCAGCCAAACCGTTACACTTGTCGTTCAACGTGTGGGCTAGCAAAACTGCTACACTTGTTGCTACCAACATGGGGCTTTAATAAAACGTTACACTTGTCGCCGACAACTTGGGGCTGAAAACCTAATAACATTTGTGGAAGGAGAAGGGTATATATTTCTGTGCCTGTATTTTGGGGGTTATTTGTCTTTATCAGTGTATATCATTATGGGGGATGAGAAAGAAAAACAGATGAGGTTACGTAGTGGTCATCAACTGGAGAGTGATGATACGAGCAGTATGTCGAGTGATGGTAGTACCGGGGTAGCGGAGGTAAATCCCGATACTGAAACAGGGAGTGTATGCGGCCAACCAGAATTAAAAACTTTACTTCTCGAGTTTATGTATCAGAACAAAGTTAGTAGTGATGCCTTAATTGCAAAATTAGAACAGAATAATGCAAAATTAGAACAAAACAGTAGGGAAAATAAAGAGAGTAATAGGGAATTGAGCGATAGTTTAAACGCCAAATTAGAACAAAACAGTAGGGAAAATAAAGAAAGTACAGACGCTTTAAATGCAAAACTGGAACAAAACAACGCTAAACTAGAACAAAACAGTAGGGAAAATAGAGAGAGTACTGAAACTTTAAATGCTAAATTAGAACAAAACAGTAAGGATATTAGTGTGAAAATGGAGCAGATTAGAGGAGAAATCAGAGGAGTAATGGAAGAGAAGGTTAAAGAGATCATTGCAGATGTAGACAAGAAATTAGGAAAAGTACAGGAAGAGTTGGAAAGTAGAATCAGCACACAGGCTGAAAATTTAAAGGAATTAGTTAAATTAGAAACACTGCAGGTTAAAAAGAAATTGGGGGGAGAAATAGACAAGATTCAAGTATCAACTAAAGAGGTTAAGGAACAGCTGGGGGGTAGAAGTCCACTCGCAAATAGTTGCAGAAGTAAATGATTTAAGAGAGAGTAATAGAGAGAGCATTAGCAAGATTGAGGAGAAACAAGCAAAGACAATTTAATGGGTTAAGGGGTCTCCGCCCCCTTAACCCATTAAATTGCCATTGTACACGTCAATACGGACCTTGCGAAATGGATAATCCTCCAATTAATCTTGAAACAAGCAAAGCTATATGATAAAGTAGAAGAATCAGAAGGAAACATTAAATTAACAGTAAACAGTATTGAGAGGAAGGCTGAGGAGAAAATCGCAGAATTAGAGTTAAAATTAAAAGCTAGGATCAGGCAAGAAAATAGTCAGAATAGGCCAGTTTTTGTGAATAGCACGCACCGGGAGGTAGAACTGGGTAAGTTCAGAAATCGACAGGGGTGCCCAATGGAGTTCATGAACACTATAGAAAATAAATTCGGGGAGAGGTTGGAAAATGGTAGTATTGAGTGGTGCCAGGTAGTTGAAATTTTAGAACAAGTGTTTGTGGGGGAAACGAGGAATTGGTTTGCTGTCTACAGAGACAAGTTTACTGATATGAATGATTTTAAAATGAAATTCTGTGAAAAGTTCTGGAATGAGGTTATTCAGTCGCAGCATCGTGAGGGAGTAGTGTGTGGTAAATATAACCCTAAAGGAAGCTCCACCATGACCGAATACTTTTTAGGGCAGGTATTAGTGTGTAAATATCTGGATGGCTTGAAGGAGGAAAGTGATGTGGTGAGGTTGCTACTTAGGCACTTTCCCTATAGGATCAAGGAGGCTGCTTGTATCCAGAATGTAAAGACTATATCACAAGTAGAAAATTTGTTAAGCACATTTGATGCACTAGGGAGAGGGGGTTATGAGGACAATTTCAATCAGAACCAGGGTAATAATAATAATAGACCTAATGAAGCCAGGCATCAAGAATTTCAAGGGAACGGTGGCGAAGGGGCCAACGCTCAAAATAGAAATAATAATAATCAGCTAAATCAGAACAGAGGAAATGGCTATGGTAATCAGTATCAAGGGAGGAACAATGATTTCAGGGGAAATCAAGGGAGGAACAATGATTACAGGGGAAATCAAGGAAGAAACAATGATTTCAGGGGAAATCAAGGGAGAAATTATAATGACAATAATTACAACCAGAATAGGGGTCAAGGAAGAGGACAGCCTAGTGGTAGTAATATACAGCCAAACAATGACAACACAGCCCAGAACAACCAGACCAGTTCAGTAGTTAGTAGTACCACGGCCAGCTGTAGCGGTTCTTTAAACGCGAACCAGGCTGCGAAGTAAGGTCAGAATCTCAGTCTGCAGCATGCCCTGTCCATACAATTATACAGGAACCCTATGACCTAAATGTAAGAAATGAATTATTACATGAACTAAATGATGAAGGTATTATTCAGGAAGTGGTTAGTAAGAGCCCCATAGTTAAATTTAACATGCCCGAGGCGTACACAGATGTTTTAATTGATAGTGGTTGTATGAAGAGTTGCATAAGTAGGCATTTTATGATAAAATGAAAGGAAATGGAGTAAATTTTGAGGAGATGCCAATTAAAAGCACTTTTGTTATCACAGCTGTTGGGAAGAGGTCTAAAGTAATTTCTAAGCAAGTTTTAGTAGACATTAAAATTAATAATCATGTAGAGAAGCAGATTTGCCTTGTAATTCCAAATTTAGTATTCAGTGTTATCTTGGGTTCAGAGTGGCTAAGTAGAGTGTCTGGTAACTTATGTTATGATGTAGGGAGTTTGAAATTTAAATGGGGAGATTCTGAAGTAGAAGTAGCGTTCAATGACCATATTCAGAGGAGTAGTGTTGTAGGTGTGATTTGTACTTTAAATGAGATATCGCCAGCCGTAGAGCGGGGTTCTCCATGTTTTGTGGGCAGTGTGATTACGAACGGGAGTCTAGAGGACTCGTTACGTGATGCTGCATTTCAGGGAAATATAGAGGTGGAACAATGTGTTCGGCTCTATGATGTGTTATGGTGTAATAGGAGAGTTTTTGAGGATCGCATTGGTATGGCCAATTGCTATACACATTCATTGAACGTTATTGATAGGTCAGTATTTACAGGACATAGATATCCTGTACCTTTCGCTTATCAGAGTGCAGTTGAGGCACAAATTAATCAGATGCTTGAAGATGGGATTATTGAGCACTCTAACAGTCCATATGTTAATTCTTTGATCACGGTACCCAAGACCGACGGCACGGTTAGTATTTGTTTAGACGCTCGTTTGGTTAACAGTAGAATTAGTTCAGATCAGCTGAAATCTATGTCAATAGAGGAATTAATGCAAACATTTGAGGGGAAGAAGTATTTCACTTGTGTAGATTTGAGTTCCAGTTTTTGGCAGGTGCCACTTATGTACGAAGATAGACCATTTACAGCTTTTAGTCATAAATATAACCTTTATCAATTTTGTAGAACACCTTATGGGTTAAAGAGTAGTTCAGCAGCTTTAATTAGGGCTTTAAACATCGCATTAGGGGATGACACAGGAGAGTTTCTAACCATTTACATAGATGATATGGTAATTAGTTCACGCAGTTTTGAGGAGCATCTACGTCATTTAGATATAGTTTTTCAGAAGTTAGATCAGGCAGGGTTCACTTTGAAGCTGTCTAAGTCGTCATTCTGTCAGTCAGAAGTGACATTTTTAGGTCATAGAGTGTCGAGTAGAGGTGTAACACCAGAAGAAAGTAGGGTTAACAAGATACTTAACGCAGAGGTGCCACAGAATGTTAAACAGTTAAAAACTTACCTGGGAATTTGCAACTTTTTCAGGAGGTTCGTTCTTAAATACTCAGGGTTGGTAGAACCATTCAGGGAATTGCTTAAAAGTGGGACTCGGTGGAGATGGGAGTCCAAGCATGATCAGGCTTTTAGAGCGCTGAAGGAAGGTTTTGAGAAAGCTGTAGTGCTGAAATATCCGTTAAAAGATAAGGAATATGTGGTTATGACAGATGCTTCACATATAGGCATTGCTGGAGTATTATGTCAGAGAGATGATGAGGGTAATCTGTGCATTGTATCTTTAGCCTCGCGAGGACTGACAGCAGCAGAGAAAAGATACACGATTACTGAGTTAGAGCTTTTAGGTATTGTTTTCAGTTTAGGGAAATTTAGAATGTATTTAGTAGGGGGGAAATTTGAGGTCCACACAGATCACCATGCATTACTGTATATGAGAACTTGTAAACTCAGTTCTAACAGAGTTAGTAGGTGGATTCTTGCTCTGCAGGAATACGAATTCACAGTAAAATATATTAAAGGTAAAGATAACATTCTTGCAGACATGCTATCGAGGGACACTAATTTATGTAGGGATTATCCTGTGGTTAAAGCAGAGGACGGTATTTTAATATGTGCATGTGTGGACAGTAGCAACAGGGCATCGTTACAGACACTGAGAAATATGCTAGTGGAGCAACGTGATGACGTCAATTTAAAGGAGCCACTGGCTAGGTTGGAAATAGGTGAAGAAGAGTATGTGAAAGTAGGACGGTTCACGTACAAGATGCAGGTTATGACAGATGCTTCACATATAGGCATTGCTGGAGTATTATGTCAGAGAGATGATGCAAGGAAATGGAGGAATAATCGGTGGGCAATATGTGTTCCTGTCACTTTGCGGGAGGAGCTAATTTGGTTCATTCATAGGGAATTAGGACACTTTGGTGCTGCCAAGGTCTTCTATGAACTTGGTCGTGACTTCATTTGGAGTAAAATGGGAAGGGATGTTAGGAGGATTTTAGCTAAGTGTGACACCTGTCAAAGGAGTAAATATCCAGTTAAATATTTAGTGGGGGAGAGATCTGCAGTTCTCACCAGTAGTCCCGGCGAACTACTGTGTGTGGATTTATTTGGCCCGATCGTTAAAGGACAGTACGGTTACGAGTATATTTTTATAGTTATTGACGCTTTTAGTAAGTATGTCAAGCTATATCCGCTAAGGAAAGCCACGGGACTAGCGTGTAGCCGTCTGATCATTAATAAGTATGTACCTGAGTTTGGCATTCCTCTCAGGATACTATCTGACAGTGGACCACAGTTTACTGCAAAGAAATGGAGAACCAGTATGCAGGAAGCTGGTATAACACACGTTCATTCCTCTGTAAGGTACCCTCAGGGTAATTCTGCAGAGCGTCCATTAAGGGAAGTGGCTCGTCTTTTTCGGACTCTAGTGCATGACAAGCATGCGGCCTGGGTTGGACATCTTCCCAAGGTCGAGACTTGGCTGAATTCTGTCCAGCATGAGAGCACGAAATTGACGCCATGCGAAGTTCACTTCGGAAAAAGACCACAAAAAAGAACTAGCGAGGGTGTTGGGATTAAATGAGGGTAAGCAACCGGGGATGGATTACATTGTCCAGTTGGCGAAACAGAATTTATCTAAGTCAGCACAAAAGAGAATTCGCCAACAAAAAGAAACTAAATTTGACCTATTCGAACCGGGAGACAGAGTCTTACTTAGAGTGCCGAAAACAGTCAAATAAGCTAGAGAAAGTCATGTCCAAGTTCTTTTATCTCTACGAGGGCCCATTTATAGTTTCCAAACGTATTGGGAAAACAGCATATGTGCTGGAGAATAGTGAGGGAAACAGATTATACGGGACGTATAATATACATAGTCTCCGAAAGTATGTGTCATAAAGTGAGGATGTTTAGCTGGCGAGCCAGCCTATCAAATACGTAAGTGTGGTATTTGGTGCGTGGGAGGAGATGGTCTTCCAGGCAGGCGTATCAGAAGTCACACAGGGGGGTAGTATGTAAGTAAATGAGAGTTTTTAAGGTACAGGGAAATATGACGGGATTGTCGGATGCTCTTGAGCACTAAAATGTCTCGATACACCAAGGCCAGAATTTGGTAGCGCTGGTGAATTCCCATTTGCCTCCAAGAGATGGGTGAGCGCTTGCACAGGGTATTTTTGCTTAAGGCGTCCACGAGGCAAAAGATGGGCCATCAGAAGGCGAGACAGTCCTTCATGAAACTCATACATATCAGCACACGTGATTTCTGTTTACGGCCTCGCCATGTAAGATTTGTAAGTGAGTAATTTAAAGGTAATTTGTACAATGGTTTCATTTGTGTGAGGAGAACTGGTCTGTGTTGAGAACTAGTATTAAGTAGAATATGGTCTACGGGAACTTAACAAGACAGGGCGATTACGGCACAGAAATATTTGGTGTTATATGTAATGCACATTTACTGTTTTTTTTTCAGAAGTCAGCATTAATTTAATCATCTTTTATAAAGAGAGATCATGTATTATGGTCACGAGGCGCTGCCACAATAGTGTGATCGTGTGCTCAGTGATAAGTGAGATTAAATTTCACCATAAGGAAGGGACCTCCAGTGAAATTAGGAAGTTCTATGGTGATATAAATATATCAGAACACCTTCAATGCGTGTGATATGACATCATAAATACATAGTGCTCACACATTAATTATGTCTATTTCTCCAACATAGAGGAATTTGAGAGGCGGAAATATCCGTGGAACACTATTTTATATGAGAAACATTGGACTGGTTGCAAAGTGCAATCCATAGTGACAACAAACTTTGACGCAAAGTGCGTGAAGAAAAATTATGAGTGTATATATCTGTAATTTAGGGAGATTTCATTTATGTAATATGTATTTTGGATGGGGTTTATTAACGTGTCTGGGATAATCGGATAATTGACCGTCGTCACGGTAAATCATCCGATGATCCGAGGCGAATATGTAACGTGTTTTTCGTGGGGTTTTTATGCAACTGTCATAAGTCAGTAGGAAGCCATTCTATATTTATTTACGCGGCAAATTGTTCAGCCAAGAGAATTTTTCATGTTAATTTATTATTATTATTAATTTATTATAATTATTGTTAAGGTATTTTTCGGAGCATTTTATAAAATTATAAGCATACAGATAGGTTTTCTATGTCTTAGAAAACACTATCAAGCAAATTATTACGAACGACAATATCATAGAAAATTATGTGATTACGGAATTTAACGGAGTTTCGTCAGTTAGGGTATATTGAGAGACGTGACTCACTGGGAATTCAAGTACAGGCTTAATCTTGTCGGGAAGCATGACGCAATCCTGCGTTGCAGCTTAACGAAAAGGCGGATGTATGGAACGGAAAACGACTTCAGCCTCCCGCCGAGTGTAGTGAGCCAGAGTGGGGATCTAGCGTGTAGGGAGCAGCCAATCAGTTGAGACCACGTAAGCTGGAAGTCGGCTGAAGAGTGGGGATGCGAAGGTGTGCATATATCGTTCAGCGCGCCGTGGAACGAGGACTATCTGTATAGAACGTAACGAGTACGGTTGCACGCGGGAGTCGCTCCGATGTTCCGTGGATTGGAGGACTAACTTTTGTAAAACTTAACCAGTGTGGTTGTACGAGTGTTTGGGTTCGATGTACGGACGATAGAATTATCTAATCTACCAGAATATCATCAAATATCGACAAAGATGACGACGTCCAGGAGACTGTGGGAAGCAGGCGCGGATTTAGAGTTTGGCTTTGGAGGGGGTCAGAGAATCGAAATTGTTAAGAAAGATGGTATCACTAAAAACGCAATCACAAAATAACCAAACGTACAAAACCAGACCAATTTATTTTGCAAGCTACATGGATAGAAATTTGATGCGTTTAGCGCACCAAAAATATTCGTTTTTATATAACAGGTATGAAGTTGTAAATATATACAGTTGTAACAGAACATAATAATTGCAGTTCAATAAATATATTTTCAGTATTGAATAAAATGGGAAAAAACTCTTTTTTTTTCAGTTAAAATTCGTTAAGTTTTATTAGTCTGGTTATTGTGGTTTCGTCTTTTGCATTTGCAAAAAAAAATAGTCTCCGTTTGGGGGGGGGGGGTCATGACCCCCGTAACCCTCCCCTTGAATCCGCGCCTGGTGGGAAGCTCACATCATCATCCAGTACGAGGGAAAGGCTTCGGCCATTTCCAGTGGTAAGCGCGAATGACGCAGAAATACGCAATCTCTCGTTTCTCTTTGTTTTATATTTCATATTTCAGTAACTTCATAGCTTGGGAATAAGAGTAAAATCAATAATTTATCAGACACCGTTTTCACGTAATTTTCTATCGGTAATATTAAAATCGCAACGCTCCAATTTAAATTTTAAACTTATTATTATTATTATTAATTTTGCTATACTTGTTTTATATAATAAATTCATTTCTTTTACAATGCAATCTTTGCTTTCAGTAGGTAGCATTAGATATAGACCAATTCCTTCTCCTGATACAATTGTTTGTTGGGTTAATGATCAAATCATACCACGATCTGAGTGAATAGATTCTTGAAGGTGTTCTACCAGAGCTAGACGTTGTTAAATACAAATTTAGATTTCAGCATTGCATTGAGGTCTTGGCACCCATTAAAACAACATAGCTTAGGCAAAGGTAAACAGTTACATTTATCACCCAACAGTTAGGGGCAGCCAAACCGTTACACTTGTTGTTCAACGTGTAGGCTAGCAAAACTGCTACACTTGTTGCTACCAACATGGGGCTTTAATAAAACGTTACAAAGTGGCTGTTCTATTTTACAGTTGTTTTGGAAATGTGGAGTGTTGCTGAATCAATGACTTCGCAGATTCATTCCCTTTCGAAAATGAAGACTATGAACATCTTTAGTACTGTATGTTGGCCACTTAAATATAAATGGTTGAGACATCTGCACTAGACAACTGAGAAATCTGGGTTTAAATCTCAGTAGAGATGTTTCCTCTTAGCTCATCTATTTGAAATACTTCTGTTCCAAGAGTATGGTATATCTTCCTATGGCCTATGTTATGTCTACCTTTAATTATTTTGAATCATTTGAAAGAAGACAATAGATACTAGGAATAGAAAAATACTCAAAACCATGCAATTCTCAGTGGCAAGGTAAAAGTAGAAAGATATTTTATAATTTGCCTCCATATTGTACAGCCACTGGTTTTCATGGTTTGTACATGGCAGGGGTGGATCTAGGGGAGGGCGAGGAGGGCGACCGCCCAGGGCCCCGTGCCATGGATTTTTTAAATTTAATTATTTAATTAATTATACTTTTTAAAGTTTTCAAAGTAATTTGTAATCCTCTTTTTTTTTCAGTGCAACTATGACCTCCCTTGACCGTTTAGCAAATTTAGATTTCAGTCAAATAATAGAAGACTTCAGCTGGAAAGAAAGTGGCAAAGTAATATTTTAATATTTCATAGTTTACATAATCTTCTTCAAGGGGACTTAAAGGCTTCTTTCATATTATTAAAAATGTACTGTAGTGTATCAACTATTCTTTATTTTATTATTATTACAAAACTATTTTCCATTTGATTTGATATTTTTTATTTCCTATTGTTGTGGGCCCCACCTTATAATACCGCCCAGGGCCCCGCAAGGCCTGGATCCGCCACTGCTTATTGGTTTGGGGGCTAACAATCAGTGCTAAGAAATGGACGTTCCATAAGGAACTCACAATCTCACTTCATGTGGTAGAAAAATGGCATTTTTCACATGGACGTTTTAACAAGATAATGCAACATAGCATCGTTCTTAGGTTGCAAAATAATGGCTTGAGTATTAGTTCACAAAAGTTAGACTTGTAGTTTTACCTTAGCTTTTAATCTCTTCATTACCTGGATTCCGAGCCATTGGGTGTCACTTCTCAACCTCAGAAATCTCTCATGCATTAACTTAAAATCAAACTGGGTTTGTGATATTGAGCTTGGCAGCTGCCCCATCATGCCCCCTTGTACAAAGTTTACCACTGTGATTTGGGTCCCACAATTCCCCATATGAACCCCTTGGAGAATGTGTAAAGAAATTTTGTTTTGCTGCTGTTTCATTAATATTAGAGACTAACAAAAACATGGCTGTCAGCTCTGTATACTTGGCTATGTGCTGCATCTGTTTGATAACCTGCATTACTGTGGTGTCAGTACTAGTGCATGTACTTGTAATTCAGGCTAAGATTGGTCTTAAGTTAGGTACAATCCTGCCATTTGTTTGGAGGAGATGTGGGAAATCACAGAAACCACTTTTGGGATAACCGAGTGGAATCTGAATCCCCTTCTCCTCATTTATCCTTACAAAGGCCGACCTGACAATCACTGATCTAGAGATATGATATGAATGATGTAAACTTACTAGGGGATACAGAATTCGAAGGTTAATGTAAAATTAAGCCTCAGCATTACCATGTTTAAACATTCTTGAACAATACTCCTTTGACAATGACATACATCAAGGCAAACAAATGGATGCAATACATGGTACATAATACTTATTTTAAACTCTTTATGAAGAGCAATCAAGCAGAATTATTCAGGAAAAGTGTTCAGAGCCTAGTATGGAGTAAGGATGTCCCTTAAAACAGCAAAAGGGTTGTATATAGGACGTACTATGTTCCAATCCTGATGTATGCCTCAGAGACCTGGGTTATGAAAGGAAGGGAGCGAAGCAAAATACAGGCTAGTGAGATGAAATTCTTGAGAAACAATATTGGAGTGACAAAGGTGGACAGGTTAAGAAATGAGAAGATCAGAGAATTAGTCAAGGAGGGAGCATTACAGGATAGGATAGAGGAATCAAGGCTTAAATGGCATGGGCTTGTTAAGCGAATAGATGAAAGGAGGATACTCAGGAAGATATAACAAGATGAAAATAGAGGGAAAAAGACTAAGAAGAAGACCAAGAGATAAGTGGCTGATAGGTGTGGAGGACTGCGTGCAAAAGAAAGGAGAAGACTGTACCAAGGTGGTGACGGAGAGATGGTAAGAGGACAGAAGATGATGGAGAGGCTTACAGGTATGTTCCAAACAGACCCGGCCAGTGGCTGGAAACTGCGCAAGATGATGATGATGATGAACACAAGAAAAGCAAGTAATGCATTGTATTGATTCTGTTACTATTTCGCATTATGGTATCTGGTTGTCATAGAAACTACCTGCCTAAGCTGTTTTGTGTGATATTTGGTCTGTCACCAAGCTTGCAAGTCTGTTGATAGTTGTATTTTGTTGCCAACTTTTCCCGTAGCATATGTAGCCAGTGGCTACAATTTGCAACCAGCTATTCTATCTCATGTTCTCTGTAACTCTAGCTGGGACATTCAATTTGTGCAGGAGGTTGCTATATGGTCCATGTTAAGATATTCATGCCAAATGAATAGATTTATTATGTTTTCCAGTATCACCTCAGGGTCACCGTCCGTCTCCGTGGCTAAATGGTTAGCGCACCAGGCTTTGGCCCGAAGTGCCCCGGGTTCGATTCCCGGCCGAGCCATCAGGGATTTTAATCTCCTGGGGTTAATTTGCGTGGCTCGGGGACTGGGTGTATGTGACGTCTTCATCATCACTTCATCCCCATTACGAAGCGCAGGTCGCCCACGGGCGTGAACTAGAAAGACCTGCACTCGACCTCTCCGGAGGCCACACGATCATTATCATTATCAGGGTCACCAATTTCTAGGATATTTCCAGGATATTTCAGTACCGGTACTTTCTTTCTTGAGGTGCTTGATGGTATGATGATATACCAGCACATTTTTTCTCTGAGAGTGAAGAGGATTAGTTGTAAGTAAACTGACTGTAAATTCACTGATGCGAATTGTTAAAATTATAGCGAGAAGCAGAGAAAGGTATTGGGCTAGTTAATAATGCATTAAAAGAACTCTCTCTGCAGGAGAGAGGGCATGTCATGTGGCATATTGGGTAGCTCAAGTTGACATTACTGCTTGCTTCGAAGCATACTGTGCAGTAACTAACAAATTTGTATATTCCTTACTAAGAAGGTCTGATGGTCTGCCCTGTTAATACATAAAGTTCAGTTACAAGTAAATAGTTATTTAATAATGTTTTGAGTGTCTTAGTACTTTCCTTCAGCAACATAACATACAGTAATCAAGATCAGCAAATATCACAAAGAAATGAAGAATACAAAAAAATAATTAATTACCGTAAAATAGTAAAATATTTTTCATGCTAAATGGCATACAAAATGAATTATAAATATAATTCATAGTAAGGAATATACTAAGTTTTATTCAATACAGATCTTAACAATTCAACATGGTTTACTTCATGTCATTCTACTAAGAAATTCATATCTCTGAATGGCAATAATGATGGCAATAAATACCGTATTTGTCAAATAGCATTTGAAATATATTGTTTCTGTTGTAATTATCAACATTTAAGGCTTATCCGGAAAATAAGTTCCCCTGTACAGTATACATGCCCAGTCAGCAGTTTCTTGCTAAACATAGCACTGTGACACAGCACACACAAACATTTGATCTGCCAGAAGCGCTGTCAATGCAAAGCTGCTTAACTTGAAGCATTAGATACAAAATACCCACCCTAACTGGGTTTGGTGGAATTGAATGCAAGCCACTAACATACAAAAATTTTAAGACTAACCAGATACTGGGAGATGCTTGAAATAAGTATGGAAACACTATTATCAAGCAAATTGAGCCTTTTATTCTTACTTTGAATGCCGCTAGATTTGTCAGATGAGATTTATCTCCTTACTCCGTGCAGCAGCATTGGGAAGATGTAACATCTCACGAGTGTGACATAACTTAAAGCATATCATTTGTCTGACAATTGAACATAATGTTAAGGGAATACATGCCAATCATATAAAAATATATCCTTTCCAATAAAAGAAAGGCAAGGAATTTGAGGAATCAAGTGATTTCACTACTACCAAATTTCGTTGATTCTTGTAGAAACTCCTATTCTTCACCATTGGATGAGGTCAATCCTTCACTATTGCTTGGCATTCTGAGAATCAGTTAACTAAGGGTGTAAAAACTGTGTCGTATAGGACTAAAAATAATTTTATTGATGATGATCAGGTGCCATCATGTCGGCGTCGATTCCTAGCGACTGCCTGGATGGACTGTCTCCATATTATTCGGTCTTCAGCCATATACTTTAGATCCTTCACTGACATATTCATGTTGGATTTGATGGAGTCGATCCATCTCAAAGCTGGCCGCCCTCGTCTCAAGGACCTTTCCACCTTTCCAAGCATAATTGTCTTTTCCAACGAATCAGAACACCTCATAATATGTCCAAAATATGACAGCTGTAATTGTGTTATCAATGCTTCAAGAGACAGGTCACCATTAAAATAAAATATGAAAATTAAGTGATTTAAGTTTCAGAAGACTTACCTGCTTTTGTGTCAAATACATGGGAATCATATGATATGCTGTGAATGGCCATCACACTTTTTCAGGTTTCTACTTGTTAACAGAGTAGTTCATGTTGTTGACCTGCATCAATGTTACAGTCAGTGCTCATTTGTAAAGCTCTCCTTTGAGACAAGAAGTAAATAAGGTATATTATGGAAGAGATATTGCAAGCCTCCGTGGCTTAGGCGGCAGCACGCCGGCCTCTCACCACTGGGTCCGTGGTTCAAATCCCGGTCACTCCATGTGAGATCTGTGCTGGACAGAACGGAGGCAGACAGGTTTTTCTCCGGGTACTCCGGTTTTCCCTGTCAACATTTCATTCCAGCAACACTCTCCACTATCATTTCATTTCATCTGTCATTCATTTAATCATTGCCCCAGAGGAGTGCGTCAGGCCTCGGCATCCGGCACAGTTCATATCCTCGCCGCTAGATGGGGGCTTCATTCATTCCATTCCTGACCCGGTCGGAGACTGGAAGCAGGCTGTGGATTTTCATTTTCATGGAAGAGATATTCCTGCAAAATGAGTTCAGTGCTAATCACCATATTTTCACAAGTGCCTCATACACCTCTTTTCAAAAGAATAATGGTAGTTCTTAAGAAAGTGAGATGTGCAGGCCTATCTGGTGTGAAGATTTCATTCTGAGTTCTGCCTGACCTAATCTTACAGTATTTGGTTCACAATTTACTTCTGGAACCTATGCACTTTGCATTTTTATACCTGGAAAAAGCTGTTATTCGCACCCCACATAATTTTATATGGCGAGCACTTCCCAGTCACAGAGTTCTAGTGATATATGTAGGATATATAAAATTGCTGCACCGAAATGCCACAAGTGTAATTCAATGCCCAACCAAGCTCTCGCTGTCTTTCAATATCACCTTAGGCATTCGTCAAGGTTCAACCATCTCACCCCTACTCTTCAATTTCTGAATAGTTGTGAATGATGTGGCAATCTACAACATTGTAATTCAGCTCCAGATGGAAAGCTAGAAAAAGAGGCTGGATGAAAATGGGCTGTGACTCAACATCCGAAAAGTTAGAATGTTTATAATGTGGCTCCCAAACCAATGACACCATCACCATTAGATTGCCAGAACTTACAAAAAATTCAGCCATTTTAAATATCTTGGATCTCAGGTCACATCCGACAGTGAGAGTCAACACAGCATGGTTCAAGTAGAGACTGGTAACTGGTGTACTTTACCATAAGAAGCCCAAATATCTGGAGGAAAGAGTTAGAAAATTGCTTTATATGGAGTGGATTGTTTCGCCTTCATGAGGAAACTTGGAAAAATCCTACATGCTAAAGAGATGAGAATATTACAATGATTACTGGGAGAAAAACCACTTGGACCATATTATGAATGAAGATGTCTGATGTAGACTCGATGTAATCCCAATTGTAGAGAAAATGAGCGATGCACGACTTTCATGATATGGTCTTGCAATGAAGAGCAGCAGAAACTCTGTAATAAAAATGGTCCTCCAACATGACCCAGTAGGACATTGGCCTCAAGGGAGACCACGAAAGTGGTAGATGGACATCATTGGAAGACAGGTGTGATGTGGGCCTCAACCCTTAAAGAAATTCTAGAATGGGCCAAATGGCAAAGTTGTAACAAAATAGCAGACCTCAACTGATGGGAAAGGACAGACACAACTGTTCTTGCAGGAGTCCATCAAGTGTGCTTTACACAATCCTGAAAACAGTTTGGTTGTGTGGTTAATGCTATTAGATTATTCTGGGCAATGAAATGACAAAATACACACATCAAAAAAAGTTTTGCATCACCTCGGTTCCAAGAGTTCCGGAACCGTTAAATACAAAGGGAATAGAGATCAACACAAACAACATTTCAGCTCGTTTTATTGCTCATGAGACCCACACATTGCATGTTGTACCATCATACAGCTAGACTTTCAGCATTTGTGGTCCAGATTGCAGTACACACCACTACCTCTAATACCCAGTAGCACGTCCTCTTGCATTGATGCATGCCTGTATTCGCCGTGGCATACTATCCACAAGTTCATCAAGACACTGTTGGTCCAAATTGTCCCACTCCTCAACGACAATTCGGCGTAAATCTCTCAGAGTGGTTGGTGGGTCAAGACGTCCATAAACAGCCCTTTTCAACATATCCCAGGCATGTTCGATAGGGTTCATGTCTGGCGAACATGCTGGCGACTGTAGTTGAGCGATGTCGTTATCTTGAAGGAACGCATTCACAAGATGTGCACGATGAGGTCGAGAATTGTCGTCCATGAAGACAAATGCCTCTCCAATATTCTCCCGATATGGTTGCACTATGGGTCGGAGGATGTCATTCAGGTATCGTAAAGCCGTTTCGGAGCCTTCCATGACCACCAGTGGCGTACGTCGGCCCCACATAATGCCACCCCAAAACATCAGGGAACCACCACCTTGCTGCACTCGCTGGACAGTGTGTCTAAGACGTTCAGCCTGACCAGGGTGCCTCCAAACACTTCTCCGACGATTGTCTGGTTGAAGGCATATGCGACACTCATCGGTGAAGAGAACGTGATGCCAATTCCGTGGGGTCCATTCAGCATGTTGTTGGGCCCATCTGTACCGCGCTGCATGGTGTCGGGGTTGCAAAGCTGGACCTCGCCATGGACGTCGGGAGTGAAGTTGCGCATCATGCAGCCTATTGCGCACAGTTTGAGTTGAAACACGACGTCCTGTGGCTGAACGAAACGCATTATTCAACATGGTGGCATTGCTGTCAGGGTTCCTCCGAGCGGCAATCCGTAAGTAGCGGTCATCCACTACAGTAGTAGCCCTTGGGCGGCCTGAGCGAGGCCTGTCATCGACAGTTCCTGTATCTCTGTACCTCCTCCATGTCCGAACAACATCGCTTTGGTTCACTCTGAGACGCCTGGAAACTTCCCTTGTTGAGAGCCCTTCTTGACACAAAGTAACAATGCGGACGCGATCGAACTGCGGTATTGACCTTCTAGGCATGGTAGAACTACAGACAACATGAGCAGCGTACCTTCGTCCTGGTGGAATGACTGGAACTGATCGGCTGTCGTACCCCCTCCGTCTAATAGGCCCTGCTCATGCATGGTTGTTTACATCTTTGAGCAGTTTTAGTGACATCTATGAACAGTCAAAGGGACTGTATCTTGGATACAATATACACAGTCAACGTCTATATGCCGGAGATCTGGGAACCGAGGTGATGCAAAACTTTTTTTGATGTGTGTATAATGAATTCAAGTTGAAAAATCCACAGCCTGCTTCCAGTCGACCGACCGGGTCAGGGAATGGAATGAATGAAGCCCCAATCTAGCGGCGAGGATATGAACTGTCCCGGCTGCCGAAGCCTGTCGCACTCCCCTGGGGCAATGATTAAATTAATGACAGATGAAATGAAATGATAGTGGAGAGTGTTGCTGGAATGAAGTTGTGACAGGGAAAACCGAGTACCCGGAGAAAAACCTGTCTGCCTCCGCTTTGTCCAGCACAAATATCACATGGAATGACAGGGATTTGAACCACGGACCCAGTGGTGAGAGGCCGGCGTGCTGCCGCCTAAGCCACGGAGGCTTCTAATGAATTCAAGTTCACGTTAGCTATTTTTTATGTCAAGTAAATTAAGTCACCGTACCAAGATACTCATTCTTTGTCTGAGCAACTGTACATAAACACTTGCTGGGAGTAACCTTGGTTGCAAGCTACAAGAAGTCCAAAAACATTAATGAAGAAGGAAAATCATCATCACCACCACCTCAATATACTCTGAAACAACAAGTTGTCTACAAGGATTCTGGAAGTTGTTGATGTGGAGGTTTGGCATCAAAATGCTTGCTAGTGATTCTCAAGCTGCCTGAGTCCAAAAAATCTAACACCAATCTAGGGACTAATTTGCAAAAAAGAAAAAAGAAAAGTTCCAATAATTATGCCTTGGTTAATTGAGCCAAATTCTTATTAGTTTCGTTTCATATTGAATTGAGACCAACATTTCGTTGGCTATACTACAATGATTACATTTGTGGACAGTTACGTGTGTTACATTCAGTTAAGAAACTTTTGTAGCAGGGAAATGATTGGCCTCAAGTGTTAGTATTACCAAATACTGTACATAGATAATGTCAATCACAACCTCATTTAACAATAAAAAAAAGTGAATAGGAATATCAGTGGCTGAACACTCATCCGGCAACAACAAATAATTACTGACCAACACTTCACTGACATGAAGATACAACAAGGAGAAATACTACAGCCAAACAATTCTGAACAATATTTGCTATTAAGGCAAATGAAGGGACTTCCTTCACTGAGAATGAATGACTTCCTAAATCCTAAAATGTTTTTCGTGGGAGAAGACTGCAAGAAAACAATATTTTCTTTACAGCACTCTAAAATGAATTTCAGCCTGTGCAATATAAGTTCAAAAGTGCTCCAAATGTATAGGTTATTCAGTCATCTGAAAATTTTTAAATGTAAATGTAGAGGACAAAAGCCTCTAAAATGTATTAACAACTATCCTTTAATACCACACATTGGAACACCTTGTGGTGTAGCGGCTAGCATTCTTGGCTGTCACCCTGGAGGTTAGGGTTCGATTCCTGGCTCTGCCAAGAAATTTTAATTCTTGTGTGAGGGCTGGAACGGGGTACACTCAGCCTCGTGAGGCAAACCTGAGAAGAGGAGGATTTGATTCTCACCTCAGCCATCCTGGAAGTGGTTTTCCATGGTTTCCCCAACTTCTACTCCAGCCAAATTCCCACTTCAGCCATCCTGGAAATGGTTTTCCGTGGTTTCCCCCAACTTCTACTCCAGGCAAATGCTTGGATGGTTCCTAACAAGGCCAAGGCCACCCCCTTCCAAATCCTATCCTCAATTTACAAATACATGCACTAGTACAGCCATCACAAAATTCACACACACCCAAATACACAGGGCTATATGACCACAATGTCATAGCCCCTAAAATAAGCAACAAGATCCATTAGCAACTGATGTGTAAGTCATCCTGCTCATGCAAAGTTCAACTAAAAATACCAAATCCAATATAGTTTGCTTGGAGGAGAAGATTTAATTCTTGCCCTCATAAAGGTAGCTGCACTGTTGATTTCTGGGAAGGGCAGGAAGATGAGTTTAAGGGGAAAGATCATGCTACAGTGATTGATGAGGTGGCCAAAGTTCTCTCTAGTGGAGGGCCATCCAGCCAGCGCTCCGGCCACGCTGCAAGGCAGTGCTCCGAGCGCTTTGTTGGGAGGTAGCTTCAGAAGTGGTGGGAGGAGCTTGGATGGCTGAGTGCACTGAAGTTTGCAGACGATCCATCAGTCGCTAGTCTAGTCCAATACGCTTTGTTGACAGCGTGTAAGTAAATCAGTTTCGCAGTGGTCATGACTGAACAGCATAAAAAAAAGGAGTGGTGAAGCAGCAGTCTTTAAAGCAGAATGGGAAATTCCATTTTTCAGTACAGCTTATAAAGGGCATGCCAAATGTTCAGTGTTTTGTGTTAAAAAGAACACAATTTGTTGTTGAATTTTCCTCTCTAATATGTTCACATTTCAGTTTGGAATAAATCACAATATTCTTTACTTAACACTTGTGTTTGTTTCCTGCACATTCCATACATCGGAGTACCATTAGAATTGTGTATGCGGTATATTTGTTATGGCAAAACAGTCCTATTAATATGTCAACAATCCCACAAGAGCCGTTGGCCGCACGACTGTACGTACGTATCTAGTCAGCGTGGTCCAAACATCGTCCCTCTCCTCGCTGCCACAGTGTAGTGGTGGTAGGGGAAGGAGCGCTAGTCTGACTGCCCAGTGCTCCCCGAGCACGGCCATGCTCCCAGAGCGCAATGACTGGATGGCCCTGCTCTAGTGCTTCAGTCGTCAGTTTAGACTGTCATAGTAGCTACAATGTGTGGAGTGGTAGCATAGAATATTATCTATGTTTGAAACAGCCATAAATTGTACTACTGTGAAAGCATGAAGATCGAGTGTCTGTGCAAGAAGCCACAGCCAGGTTGACAGTCTGGCGGGCAAATTGTTGGAGATGTGATGGTATATGGTCACACTTGTGTGGAAGACTCCTACAATTCCTTCTCTTTCTCTCTGTGTCTTGTCCTTCTAAGGGATGAGCCACCAAGAAAGAAAGCCACTATATACATTCCTCTTGCAACTGTTCTGGTAGATATGACTGGGAAAAGCATTACCTTTCCAGTATACACATACGGCAATCCTGAACCAATTTCTCTTTCATTAAATACACAATTATTGCTGCTTGGCACGAACTAAATGACAGACCAGAAAATAAAAGGGGAAGGTCTATAATGCTATACTTTCTTTTTATATTGATCAAATTGCTTTCGCACCGGAAAATGTATTATTGAATATTATTTCTTCAGAAATAAATGAATGAAGAAATTGGAAAGAGAATCCAACAAGCTAATGGGTTTTACCAGTGTGTGAGAGGTTTTGTATGGATCCAGGAAGTCCCAGAGAAATGCAAGAAAGTTCTATTCTCAATGTATTACACACCAATTTTGACAAATGCAGCAGGTACTTGTTCCACAACAAAACGCGATGAAAGCCGAATCCAAGCAGCTGAGTTGAGGTTCCTTAGAGGAATAATTGGGAAGACACTGGAGGAATAAAGTCAGAAATGTGGACATTAGGGAGAGAACTGGGTTCCCAAAACTGCAAGACAAGATAGAAACCAGTAAGTTAAGGTAGGATTGAGACATCAAGACTGAGGTGGTATGGACACTTAAAGAGAATGGATGAGAAGAAGATTCCCAAGAGGATACATGAGATGCAGATGCAGAAGAAACGACCAAGGGGAAGACCAAGAGATAGATGGCTGAAAGGAGTGGAGGAATGTGTCAAGAAGAGAGGCGAGGACTGGACCAGAGTGACAGCGGAGAGGTGGTGGGAAGAAAGAACTAAGTGGCGAGGCTTATGTTCCAAACAGACCCAGCCTGGGGCTGGAAACTGTACAAGATGATGATGATGATGATGAAGTTAAGTGGTACGGACATATGATGAGAATAGAAGAATATAGAGTACCAAAAAGAATATTTATGGAGAAAATACCAGGAAGAAGACCGCAAGGAAGGCCCAGAAAGAGGTGGATAGATATGGTGAAGGAAGGCATAGAGAAAAGAAGAGTAAAAGAAAAAGAAGTATCGAAAGAAGGAAATGAATGGTGGCGGGATAGACAACTGTGGAGGTTCTTGATTCGCAACCCCACCCAGGGAACTGGAAACGGGAAATGAAGAAGAAGATTTTTTCAGATACATAATACAGTATATGGGTATATTAAAAGTAAAGTAGCTATAATGACTTCCATTGCCCACACTGTATTACACTTCCTGGGATGAATGATGAGCCTTAGGAAATTATCAGTAACCCTTGAAACAGACAACTGCATGATATACATTTATGGGCAGAATATTTAAGAATTGACGCAGTGTGGTATACGTTTATAATATGGTACTACAGTATATATAGGTATACAGGGCAACCCGATTACACACTTCTAGGGCTTGTACGGAGAACCCAGCCGATAACATTTGGATGTGGAACTCATGCTTGGAAACGCACCAATTCAATGTCGCAATGCTCCACACTCCCTCCAGGAAAATATCTGAATGGTGCTTTATTTCAAGTCAGGGGACACCTACCACAATTGTAGACACGAAAAATAATTCCACTGCCCATACTAGATAATTTGCCACAGAAACAGACAAATTCAACACACACTCAAGTGTATGAGACTGATGACTAAGAGACAGAAGCCTCTAAAATGAGCTAACTCTGGTATACTAATGAAACTATAACTTATATGTAAACAAGCAAATAAAAAGAGTTATAGAATGTGGTTATATTGCATGTATCTCAATTATTACAAAATCAATAATTTGTAATGGGATATGAACATTGGCTCGATGTGTGTAATGTTTTTAAACATGATTTTGGTTGAATGAAACTTCTTTCATAAATGTATATATTTACAAGAATGATCTTTCTGTACATTTTTTTTCATCCTGAGAATTTTATTAGTTAGAAATGATAATAGTTTTCATACCATGACTTCTGTATTGGTAGCACTTTTAAAATACATTTTCTAATTTGCCATAAATCTTGCATTAATTTACAAATTATATTTCCAATTTGCACTAAATAGTAATAAATAAAAAAATACTTGAATTATTTTTGTGTTGATAATTTCTTCCATATTGTGTTATCCAATAGATCAAACCTCAAGAAGAAGCATACACAGGGTAAGAAGGGATATGGAAGCACAAACCTGAACAGGATATTCACCAAGGCAGAAGAAACTAAGAGTCAAAAATACTATTTTGTCCGCAATGCCACAGTCTTGGCGGGGAACAGTGAAAGAAAATTAACTGAAAATCATGAAATTTTACCTTAAATTATTTTGAGAACAATGGTAACTTGTGGATTAACTCTGGAATAGTTTCTTTTCATCCTGCAGTTGTTTTAGTCACAAAGAGTGACAAACTTTCAGGATGTATTTGAAGAGGAATGGTGGAGTGATGGAGACAAATGATCCACAATCCAATCCAAGAAATTCAACATGGGGAACTATGATGATGACCCCTTCCTTTCCCCAACTGTCACCTTCTCCAAACAGTAAATATTCAAAACTGAAAAGATTGGTTTTCCTTTGGATTCCAGCCACACAACCCCTAAGTTCTAGCATGTACCAGGTGTTTCACATAAGAGTTATCAGCAGGGGCAAATGATGTTAAAAATCACTTAAAATGATCAATAAAATCATGGGATAATGCTCCAAAAAGAATGAAAAAATTACTGCAAACTATTTGGCCCAGCTAATTAATATATTAATTTCCCCTTACACCATTGCAAAATCACTAGACAGTCAAAATTCATGACTCGCGAAATCACAAAAAAATTAAACCACTTAAACATTGGTTTAGAACATGTTTTACATTAAAAAGTATCATATAATTACACATTTCAACTCGCGGAACTCTCGCGAAAAATCAATGACTGGCAAATTAACACCTTTTTTTTGTGTCGTTATTCACGAAAAAAAAACCTGAATATTCGGGCAATTAATAAATAAATTAACCAAATTTTAAAATTTTAGATTGTCTTTTCATAATATTTATTGACCAAGTTCCAAAACAGAACTGTTTTCTGGCTTGTCATATCTGAAATATTAAGTTTTTTAGAACTGTGTACAACTCTCAATAACTAATTATTACTTACATAATAACTCAATAAAGCAGTGAGAAAAATTCAGTTTCATTCAAGAATTTTTCATATTCACTCAAGGATTTTTACCCTCATTAAACAAGAATTTCAGCCTCTTTCATTCAAGAATTTTGACTGTCTCTAAGAATCAAAGATAGTATTTTCAAACTCTTTGCCCAGTTAAATTAATTTTCATTATTTCAATTTTTCTTCTATTCATAATGCCTCGCTACCATAGTGTAGATCTTTTGAGCTGGAGCCATTGAGGTGATCTACTCTCCAATTTCAATGTTCTGTTTAACACTGCCATCAGACAATACTACTGGACAACCTGTGCCTGAAGTTTAATTACTGGTAATTAATCTCTCATTAACTCCTCTTGACAAGGAGGAATGGCATCTGGCCTTAAAAATAATTTACCTCAGAGGAACTTGTTGAAACAGGAATAATAGGTGGTAGAGAGTGATAATATGCATTTTATGATTTTAAAAAGCATCAAAATACGAAATAATGTCTTTATTGTCAAAAAAGATGAAATAATGACACATCAGTCCAAATTGGCAAAAAAATGTAAAATAATGCCACATTAAAATGTGTTATTCCCCTTTGCCATAATGTACCTAGGTAGATTGGATTTCTATACTAGCAAGCATGGTTTTAATCCGAATAGTAAAACAGTGATGTTTCAACAACATCTGCCCCTTAGTCATCATACTTTCTCTCGCGGGAGTTTCCACTATTACGGCCATGATTTTTACCTATGTCCTCCCAGGGCAGAGTTGAACAGTGGATGTTGAAACTGACGAACACTGCGATCATTCCGTTATTCAAGGCCACTCATTATCTTTGTTAATTTTTATACCGTACTTAGTTATTGTTACTTTAAGGGGCGGAACAGCTCAGTTATCTTCCTCGATAATTTATATAGGATTTAATTATTTTTATTGGTTTATTTTGCACTAGATAGTTTGAATTAAATAGATTCCTTTTACTACACCTCAATAAAATATTTTTTTTATGAACAGACAGGTGACAATATCTTATATATAAAAGTGAAAGTCCGTATGTATGTATGTGGGTGGGTTGGTTCCGCATACAAATCTACACCGTTCCACCAATCTCAACCGAATTTTGCATACACATAGTTTAGGACCCAGAAGAAACCGCTGGCTACATGAATTTTCGATAGTCTTTCTCATTCTTCTGATTTCGACCCTTTTGCACTCCAGTACATGCTAATCAAATCATAAAATATACTCATGAAGGAATGGCAAGGCGGATAGTTTCCATGGCAACATAGCTCAAGTCGAGACACGGCCGACTGGATGCCATTTGCGCTCTGCACTACCGGTATAGAAAATGAGGATCTTTACTTGAAATCACGTTAGTTACTCAACTGCTCACACAGCACTGTCAACCGAGTTTAGCATAACAAAGACTTGACACTATCTTCTACTATATATTTTTCAAATACCACTCACTCACTCATTCATTCATCACGAAATCTCAGAAACCATCAAACGGATTGGAATGAAATTTGGTATGCAGCTTCCCCAAGGGCCGCAAATGGCCACTAAGAGAGGATTTTTGGATATTCTGGTTCTAAAGGGGTGTTAAGGGGGTAGACCTGCATTTCATTGAACAGCAATATCTCACGATTGGTTTCATTGGGGGATGTGATACTCGGCACATAAGCTCATCATTAAAAACAAGAAGTTCCGTGACGAACTAAAGAGCCTACTTTTCTTAAAATTAAGATTCATGCCAATTATTAATCTACAGTACGGTATATGAACCTATCTAGAATAATGACGAAATTAAGTTGGTAATATCGAAATGTCTTAATTAGTTCGAAATACTGTATAGGCTACTAGGCATAATATAGCCTAATAGAGCAATACAGTTGGCAGCCCTGGTGACTGAATATATTCTTAATTCAATCTCTTAAGGTACAGAATACAAAATGTGGTTGAAGTCCAAAGGACGTTACATGGAGTTAGACATTGGATCTATTAGTAAACGTAAAAGCATGTTGGCAACAATGACACCCGAGTGCTGGTCAGAAATAATCTGAAATATTATGATATATTTTTCTGCCAATTTTGGATGAAATCCATTTGTTGGTATATAAGTTACATGTATTTTAAAATTGGAGCTATTATCAGGCATAGAATCATGCTGGCAGCACTGACTTATATTCATCATCATCATCTTGAGCAGTTTCCAACCGCTGGTCGGGTCTGCTTGGAACATAAGCCTCTCCATCGTTTCCTGTCCATCCACCATCTCTCGTCATTTACTGTGTCCCAGCACACTCCTCTTTCCTCCACACTCTTCTTAACTCCTTTTGTCCATCTGTCCCTTGGTCTTCCCCTTGGCCTCCTTCCCGTCATTTCCATTCCAAACATCTTCTTCGGTATCCTCTCCTCTTGCATCCTCCTCACATGTCCATACCATTGTAGCCTAGATCGCTCTATTCTATTTTGCAATGGTTCCTCTCTTACCATCTCCCTGACTCTCTCATTCCTTACTCTGTCCATTCTTGTCACTCCTACCCTACTCCTCTGGAACTTCATCTCCACTGCTCGTATTTTATTCTTGTCCCTTTCCTTCATCACCCATGTTTCTGAACCATATGTCAAAATTGGCACAAAGTAGGTCTTGTAGATGATTCCTTTACATTTTTGTGGTACATCTTTATTCCATATCATCCCCCTAACACTCTTGAAAAATCCATCTGCGCACCTTCCCCGCTCATTTATTTCCATCCTATTGCCTCCCTTTTCTTCAATTATGCTTCCCAAGTACTTGAAGCATTCTACTTTCTGCAACTGCTGTCCTCCAAGTGTTATGCCCATATCCAGTCTGTTCTTCTTCCTCGTTGTGATGACCACTTCACTCTTTTGTGCTGAGAACTTCATCCCATATGATAACACTACCTTCTCCCACTCAACTAATTGCTCTTGTACTTCTTCCTCATCCTCTCCCCATACCAGAAGGTCATCAGCAAACTGTTAGTTTTAATGTAAAACTTTATTTATCAAGTGAGAAATACAATACAAAATACAAATCATCTTTTGAGATGCTTGTCACATGTCACGCGAACACGCACAGACTTTGCACTGACTCGTCTTTTTTTTTTTTCTCTTCTTTATTGTACATGTCTATTTCACCAGGTGGCGCTACTGTGCTATTTTTCTTTCAAATATTAACACTTCCTCCAAAGAAAAATCAAATACAAATAAAAAAATAAACAAGTTGAACTATTGAACACTTTTCAGCCTCTAAGATGTCATCTTCTGCACGCCAATCCTCTCACGCAGCATCTCGAATCTGACCCTCTCCAGAGGTTTAGTTAGAAGATCAGCTAATTGATTGGTCCCGTCGATGTGCTCCAGCTCAAGGTCTCCGTCCAAAAATCTTTCCCTCACATAGAAATGACGTACCTCAATATGCTTCGATTTTCGATGGTACTCCGGATTTTTAGCCAATTTAACTGCACCAGCATTGTCGATGTAAAGCGTTGGAGGTTTGTCAGCAGTTCCCAGTAATTCAGAAAACAGTCTTTTCAGCCAAATCAACTCCTTTGCTCCTTCACTTGCAGACACAATTTCAGCTTCAGTTGTCGATGTTGACACAGACTTCTGTAACTGACTTCTCCACGATACAGCTCCATGATTGTAGATCGAAATGACACCCGTCGTTGAACGTCTCGTCCTCTTGTCACCGGCGTAGTCAGCATCACTGTAGACCTTCAAAACGTCCTCTTTCCTATAGACGATTCCATGGTTCACTGTGCTCTTTAAATATCGAAATATCCGTTTCACTTGACTCCAGTCTTGAACTGTAGGATTCTCCATGGCTCGAGCAGCTTTGTTGACCGCGAATGCGATATCTGGACGAGTAGCAGTAGTCAGGTACATCAAGGATCCCACCGCCTCACGATAAGGAACCCTGGCCGAAACCTTTTCTCCGTCTTCACTTTCTTCGCGTCCAACTGGGGTAGACACTCCATTTGACTCGGCCATCCCAAACTTTTCTAGGATTTTCCTCGTGTAATCCTCTTGACTGATTGCAATTGATCCATCATGGTTTTCTTGTATCTTCATGCCCAGGAAATTGTTGAGAGATCCTCTGGTCGTGTGAAATTCCTGCTGAAGTTTTTCCATGAACTGCTCGATGTCTTCTTCATTGCCAATTACCAGACCATCATCCACAAAGATTACAACAGCCAACCACTTTCCATTTTTGTTGCTGTAAAAGAGACAAGGATCAGCTTTGCTGTTTTTGAATCCAGCTTTCTCCATGAATTTCTTGAAACGCTTGTTCCAGCAGCGTGGAGCCTGTTTTAAACCATATAAGCTTCTCTTTAGATGACACACTCGGCCAGTACCGTCCTGATGACCTTCTGGCTGTTCCATGAACACATCTTCTTCAAGCTCGCCGTTCAAGAAGGCCGTCTTGACATCAAATTGACCAAGTTTCATCTCCTTTTCAACAGCTACTGCCAACAGAGCTCGAATGGTATCATACCGTGCAACAGGGCTGAATGTTTCTTCATAATCGATTCCTTGCTGTTGCGCATAGCCTTTGGCTACCAATCGTGCCTTGAAGCGAACTTCTCCACTGTCCGTTGTCTTCTGTCGAAGAACCCACCGATTTTTCAGGACCCGTGTACCATTTGGACGCTCAACCAATTTCCAGGTATCATTTTCCTTTAAGGACTCCAATTCTTCATTAATTGCTTTCAGCCACTGATTTTTATCACTAGACTGCAGCACTTCAGAGTATGAGTCAGGATTCTTTTCAGCGATAGATGGTCCAGCCATGTACATGTAATTTCCACTGATCATCCACGATGGCTTCTTACTTTCACGTTTGCTTTTCCTTCTTTCTTCAGTCTCTCCTTCGTCCTCATCTTCGCTTCCTCCGGAACTGGATGCCGAAGCAAAATCTTCAATTTCCCTTAAGTTCTCATCTGACTCTGACCTCCTCTGTAGGCCTACATCAGACGATGAATTAGACTGATTCCTCTCCACACGTTCTTCAAGCGTGACTTCAACCTTTCCGGCGTTGGCGCGCAGATTGCAGACAACTTCAGGTTTGAATTTCACATCATGGCTTAGAACAACCTTTCCCTGAGTTGGAATCCAGACTCTAAATCCATCCCTGTCGTTCACGTACCCAACCAGATGTCCAAAAACAGCTTTGTCGTCGAACTTTGAGCGAAAATTCTTGTCGATATGCACGTAGCATTCTGTTCCGAAGATCTTCAGATGACTGAAACTTCCCACTGGTCGTCCATACCACAATTCATAGGGAGATTTGTTTTCAATCGATGACTTCCCAGTGCGATTCAGGAGGTACACCGCAGTGTTGCAGGCTTCAGCCCAAAGTTTTTTCGTTAACTTGCTGGGATTCAGCATAGATTTTGCGCACTCCACAATCGTCCGATTTTCACATTCCGCAACTCCGTTTTGTTGTGGTGTGTATGGCGTAGTAATGCTTTGTTCTATGCCTCTGCTTGCTAGTAGTTCAGAAACCTTCTTGTTATCAAATTCTTTTCCTCCATCACACCTGAACAGCTTCACGACGTGTCCATTTGTTTTGGCTTCATTCAGGAACTGTTCCAGAACGGTGTACACTTCACTTTTGTGCTTTAAAAAGAAAACTCGTCGAAACTTGCTGAAATCATCCTTGAAACATACGTAGTAGCGTGCCTTTCCAAGAGATTCAGTAGACATTGGTCCATTCACATCGGCGTGGATTTGTTCACCGGTGGCTGTTGGTCGATTCATTCGTGTCTTGAATGGCAGTCGATGCATTTTTCCCAGTGCACATCCATCGCAGAAATCCTCTTTACACATGTCTACATTGATGTTCATCTGCTTCAGTACATTCTTGACATGCGCTTTGTGTTGATGACCAAATCGTTCATGGTAGATCTGCAGTTTGTCCGACGATGTAGCTAAATTCACTTGAATGGGTTGCGCCGGTTTCACGACGCGCATGTCAAGTACATACAGACCATGAATCACACGTCCAGCCATCATCGCCTTTCCAGTAACCTTGTCTTCAATTCTAACAGTTAGGTCGTCAAGTCTTGCACAAAAACCTTTCCTTGCAGCAGCTTTCACAGAAAACAGATGAGCCATTGCATCGGGAACATACAAAACTTCAGTCATCTCAGCACTTAACCAAGCGTTGTTCAGCCGCACTTGAATGTTTACAGTTCCTTTGCCGTGAGCTAGCATGCTCACACCTCGTTTTCCTAGCAAAATCTTCTCTGGAGCAGCAAACCTGACGTATGTTGTAAAATACTGTTTGTTCGCGGTGATGTGATTTGTGGCGCCACTGTCGCAGTACCACTCGTCGGCTTGAACAAAGTCGCCGTCTAACGCACTCATCGCATGTGTCAGAAACGAAGCATTGTTCTCCTTATTTTTGTTTCTAGTGTCACCCTCTTTCTTCTTCACTGGACATTCACTTGCCCAATGGCCCAATTCCTTACATTTGAAACATGGAAACTTCTGCTTTACTCGTTGAACATTTTTCTTCGACTTGTCATCAGCACTGCCTTTGCCACTGCCATACTGGGAATGCTTCTTGGGAGCACTACATACCACAAATGCAGTCGATTCCACGTTTCCTTGGTCACGCAGTTCAATCGTGCACAATTTTTCAATCAACAAGTTCACAGTTTGATTTTCCGTCGGAATCGTGTCCCACACATCCTTGAAATTATCATATTCTTTTCCCAGCGTGGATAAAATTCGACCGTTCAAAATCCTTTCAGATAACGTGTTTTCGTTGTGCTTTTGGAGTTCGTCGTTCAGATCCTGATAAAGCTTCTGTAACTTCGCGACATGGGTGCTGATGTCCTCCTTGTCGTCACGTGTCACTCGGAAGAATGACTCGATCAACATGTTCAGTCGCTGCGTACTGCTTCGTTCGAACCGTGCGCTCAATTTTGTCCAAATTTCACTGGCATTGGTGCACGTCAACACGAGCTTGGCAACAGATTTTCCTAGCGCACCTGCTAGCAAACTGGCCGCTTTCGCGTCTTCTTTCAACCACTGCTTATATGCCGCTTTTTGTTGCGCAGTTGCATCTGCCGGCAACACAGGACACTTTTTCGAACCATCAACAATATTTTCCAGTTCATACGACCGCAAAACCATCAACACATGCCATTTCCACTTTGCCCAGTCTTCAGGTCCTTCAAGTTTATCCACTTGAACTTTGTAGTCACTGCCGGCTGCCATTTTGAGGTTATCCTTACTCACAAAAAATACAGCACGTGTTCCACAGGCGCTCAGCTTCGGATCCACTCACGAGATAATACCATTTACACGTGGCCTGGGTCCATAACCTGTTAGTTTTAATGTAAAACTTTATTTATCAAGTGAGAAATACAATACAAAATACAAATCATCTTTTGAGATGCTTGTCACATGTCACGCGAACACGCACAGACTTTGCACTGACTCGTCTTTTTGTTTTCTCTTCTTTATTGTACATGTCTATTTCACCAGGTGGCGCTACTGTGCTATTTTTCTTTCAAATATTAACACAAACAACATTGCCTTCATTTTCCTTTCCCCAATGCTATTTACCACTTTTCGTATGATTTCATCCATCACCACTATAAATAACAGGGGTGAGAGGGCACTTCCCTGTTTCAGACCACTCTCCAGTTGAAACCATTCCGTTCTCTCTCATCCCACCTTTACACAGCTTTTGCTTCCCTCGTACATTGCTTTCACTCTTGCCACTGTCTCCTTGTTCACTGCTTTTGCTCTCATTGCTTCCCATACCTTGTTTCTATTAATACTATCATATGCTTTCTCAATATCCAAGAAGGTCATCACCAGATCTTTCCCATATTCATAATGGTGTTCTTGTAGCTGTCTTACTGCAAAGATGAGGTCAACTGTTGACCTTCCTGGCCTGAATCCATACGGTACTGTTCTTCCCTCAGCCCATCTTCAACTTCTGTCCGAATTCTTCTCTCCAGTACCTTCTCAAATATTTTGGCGCAGTGGCACATGAGTGTAATTCCCCTGTAGTTCTTGCATTCCTTCCTACTTCCCTTTTTAAATATGGGTATTATTATCCCTCTTTTCCAGTCCTCTGGTATTTTCTTCTCCCTCCATATCACTTGCATTACTCGAAAGAGCCACTGTGTTCCTATCACCCCTGCTGCTCTCACCATCTCCACACTCACTTCGTCTATTCCCGGTGCCTTTCCCCCTTTCATCTTCTTTAATGCTTCCTCCACTTCTTTCCATGTCAATTCCTTCTCTGAAATGTCTTGGTCACTGTCTGTTTCTTCCTCCACAATGTCCACTACGCTGGTTTTAGTTGGATTTAGGAGTTCCTTGAAGTATTCTCTCCAGATAACCTTTACTTCTTCCATATTTTCGACCTCCTTTCCATTCCTGTCCACCATTCTGACATTTTCCCCTGTATCTCTTCTCTTTGCCTTTATCATTCCATACAACACTTTCTTACTGCCATCACAGTCCTCCTCCATCATTTCTGTCCATTTCTCCAGCCATTTCTTTTTCTCTTCCTTCACTACTTCTCCTGCTTCTTTCTTCCGCTCTTGGTATTCTTCCCTTGTGGAACCATTTCCTGAATGCTTCATTTTTCTTTTTCACTGCTTCCTTAGTTCTGGGGTTCCACCATGGTGTTTCCTTCCACCTTTTCTTTCCACTAGTTCTGCCACACACGACTTCCTCTGCTTCTACCAACACGTCCTTGAACCTATTCCATTCTTCTTCACCTGTTTTCGGATCATCCTTCGGTAATTTGTTCCTCACTAATATCTGGAACTTCTCCTTATTTCCATCCTCCTTCAGCTTCCATGTCCTTATTCTTCTTTCTTGGTTTTCAGTTCTCCTCTTTTCCTTCAGTCCTCTCACCTTGGCGACCAGCAGACGGTGGTCACTGTCCAGGGCTTCTGAAGGTATTACCCTTATATCCGTGATACTCTTCTTTGTCTCCTTCCCGCATAGAATATAGTCCACCACTGATTTCCTAGTCAAATCCCTGCTGTACCAAGTAATTTTATGGCTCTCTCTCTTCTTGTACCATGTGTTTCCAACCATTAGCCCATTTATCTTGCACAGTTCCAACAATCTCTCTCCTTCCTTATTCCTGTTTCCCCATCCTTCACCACCAATCACTTCCTCAAAACCTCTTCTATCAGTTCCGACATGGGCATTTAGGTCTCCCATGACTATCAGGTCTCTCCCCACTAACTGCTTCTGCAACTCCTCTTCAAACTCGTCCTTCTCGCCTTCTGTGCATCCCACCTGCGGTGCATAGACTTGCAGAATGTCCAGGTTTCTACCTTTCACAGTGATTCTGGCTCTAATTATTCTATCACTTACCCTCTTTACTTCCTCCCTCAGCCCTTCTCTCACCACCATTCCCACTCCATTTCTCTTCCCCTCCTCATTTCCTATCCAGTATAGCTGCAAGCCATTTCTCAGTTCTTTTCTTCCTTCCCCTCTCCATCTGGTCTCTGCCAGTCCGAGTACATCCAGTTTTCTCCTCTCCATCATATCCACAACCTCCTCCGCTCTTCCCGTCAATGTCGTTATATTCAAAGTTCCGATTCGTAGTCCATTTCCATAGCCAGGTCTGCTTCCTTTAGATCTGTCCTTTCCGAGGCCCGTTCCCGTTTTAAAAGCAGTTTCATATCCACTACTGGCTTGCTAGGCCTAACGTAGCTTCACCATAACCCTGGCAAGGGGCCTGTTTTTGGTCCGCGAGAGGTATTTTATTTCCCTCAAACCCTCCGGACAAGTCCGGCGAGCCCCCCTATCCGCCACCTGGGACGCGCCCGATAGAGGAACAGGCAAACCCCCACGGGACTGACTTATATTAAGTACTCCAAATTATTCTAGAATGTCAGGTGCTATAAGTGTGCAAAGTATAGGGCTGCTGGCTTGCATACTTTCTGATATACTGATATTAGGGTAAAAAATATAGACACCTTTCATTAACAGTTGGCAGCCCTGATTGCTCTTAATAATACTTATAGTCATGTCTGTTATGTTACACATATCACATACGAAATTTGGTTGAAATCCAACTGACAGTATAGAAGTTACATGTATTTAAAAATTGGTGCTATCAGCAGGCTTAGAATCATGTTGGTGGAACTGACGTATATAAGTTACTCCAAATTAATGTAAAATGTCAGGTAATATACCTGTGCATAGTTTAAAGCTGTCGGCTTGCATACTTTCTGATATATTGGTATTTGGATCAAAAAATAGAGAGGGCAATTATTATCATTTGGCAGCCCTGGTGGCTCTTAAGAATATACTCAGTTATATCTGTTTATGTACTCATATTACATACAAAATTTGGTTGAAATCCAATTGATAGTGTAGAAGTTATATGCATTTTAAAATTGGACCTGTCAGAAGGCTTAAAATTATTTTGGCAACACTGTCATATATGGCCTCCTAGAAATTAAACTTAAATAGTATTATCTACATGTGTGCCAATTTTGGAATAGCTCCCATGTATACATTCCAAGATATCAAACATGGAGCTCAAATTTCTAGTGCGTTTTTTAGCAGTTGGTAGCACTGACATCTTTTTTAAATATGGGCCTGAGATATTCCGGTATACATCTTTACTCGTATTAAATTTGGTTTCGATTGCTGAAGCCATTTAGGAGTTGATACAGGGGGACACACACACACAGCCATCCAGCCAGACAGACAGAAGGACATACAGACAGACAGACAGAAGGACAGACAGACAGACACATTTTCCCAGATCGATCTCATAAATCTACTTTTTCCTCATTTTTGCAAAGTTTGAAAAGTAGGCTAAACATTAATGTGATCTCGTCAATGGCGTTGTCTTGACAACCTCTGATAGCTCATCCCTCATCAATTTAGAAGCGTTGTCATGGTAACCTCTGATAGCACTTGGCATTTTCTTTAATTCCGAAATTATTTTTCTCATCCCTTGGCGTAATGGTGGGTCATATCAAAAATTCTTTCAGACAAAAGTTTTAGGTAATTATTAGGGGAATATTTTCCATTTTGTACGGTTTTGATATTGTGCCTATTAAGAGAGATATGATTAATGTTTCCCGAAAAACCCACTTTTTTCCACCCCTTTGGTCAATGGATTGTGCTATCAAGAAACTTATTTGACATAATTTTTTGGCACTTATCCGACACATATTATGATCTTTGAATGGATTCGATATTTCACGTATTAAGAGAGTTTGAGCGAAATTTCACATTTTCGAAAAAAAAGCCCCCCATTTTCACCCCCTTCGACCGATTTTGCCCATTAACGAACTCGACCGAGATTTTAATGGGATACTTATTATGTAAAAATTCAAACTGATTGGGGCAAAATTACGGCAGTTATCGTGTCCACAAGAAAGTGACATATATATACATATAGATAGATAGATAGATAGATAGATAGATAGATATATACATAAATTATATATAAACTTTTGAACTGACGGTGGTTTTGGGGTCTGGGGGATGTGAAATGCGAAGATATGTCGAAATTTTCCGGAAGTCGAAACATGGTATCCATTGCAATAGTTAGCTTTCTAATGAAATCTACCTAAAAGGAATTTTTGCTACATAAAAATATAAAAATTTTCCTTTTTAATGATGTTTTTCTGGTCTACCATCTAGAAAGTGTTAATAAAATACAATTTAAAATACTTCATAAAATTGTTTAATTGAACAATTACTAAGTCTTATTCTTTTTTTGAAAAACTACAACTTTTTGTCTAACCAACAAAAACAATATTACAAAATACTTTTTTTTGCCAACCTGAAAATAATAATTAATTAATTAATGAGTTAACAATGTTAATCTTTGCTTTCAAACCACTCTTATTTTTAACTTGAATGCACTATTTTCAAAATGTCTTTCTTAAGCTTGATCTTTTCATAAAAATCATAGCAAGAAAGGCCAAAGTTGATTTTACATACAATCAATGCTCTTGCAGTGGACTCTCTCATTAATGCTCTGTCACCCCCCCCCCCCCCCCCCCCCCCCGGGCATTCTTCATTAGAGAAAACTCCCTTTTCACAGGTGCTAATGTACCTGGTAAACAAAATAAGTACTCTAAAACACGTCCAAGGTTCGGAACAGACATTTTATTTTCTGAGAAGTGGTTAAAAAGCTGCTTCCACATTTCCTCTGAAGATATTTTTACTTCGTCTCTTTTTTCGTAAACACATAAATTCATTACCTACAGTAGTAGTAGTAGTAGTAGTAGTAGTAGTAGTAGTAGTAGTAGTAGTAGGCCTATATATGTTTTTGGAAACAAACAGAAAGAGAATGCACTATTGCCATGGCCAAGCACTTCCATTAAGGTGATTTCAAGAAAATTTTAATCAGCAAATGTGTGTTTTACAAAACTAAACTTTCAGCATGGACTAAATCATAAACGTGTCGTCTGTGATATGGAAAACAAGATGTTCAGTAAAGAACATATAGCCTACTTTCTCCTAAATGTATGAGTATAGTTATAACTCGTTGTTATTATCAAAGAGTATAATAGAACTATTCTTTGTTGAAGACCTTAGAAAAGATTTACCTCTACCAAACGCCACAACCTAGATAAAAACTGCTACCATCATTGAAGAAAGAAAGAAAGATAAGAAGTATATCAAGAATGTTATGGATCTGGAGACATAATCGACCGGACTAGCTGCGTGGCTCAGCGGTAACGTTCTCGCTTGCTGGGCCCTAGGTTGCAGGTTCGTATCCTGGCGCAGTCAGCTGGCATTTGAGGGTGCACAAATGCGAGGGAGCCGTGTCAGTACATTTACTGGCACGTTAAAGATCCCCTTCGGGCCAAAATTCCGGCACCCCGGTGTCTCTAAAAGCAGCAGTAGTTAAAAGGGATGTAAAACCAATAACATTATTATTATTATTATTATTATTATTATACCGACTGTAGTGGCTACGCGCGCTAAAGCGCTGCGTTAGGTCAAGGGGCCAAGCTCTCTGCTGACTCGGTAGATGCGTGGGTTCGAGCCCCACCGTCGGCTGTCCTTGAAATGGTTTTCCGTGGTTTCCCATTTTCAACACCAGGCAAATGCTGGGACAGTACCTTCTGACAGGCCACGGCCGCTTCCTTCCCCATCCTTGCCCAGTTTCATTCATCTTCATCCATTCCATCTCTCATCCCGACGCGCAGGTCGCCCACGGGCGTCGACTAGAAAGACCTGCACTCGGCCTCTCAGGAGGCTACACGACAAAAAAAAAAAAAAAAAAAAAATTATTATTATTATTATTATTATTATTATTATTATTATTACATATACGACCTGCCGTGGGCAACATCCAACTTTGAGTTGAGGCATGTCTTTACACGTCTGGTTGTGCATGGCTTTCACAACCCTAATTGAATTAACAAATCTTTCCATGACCCTACAGAGACGTGTGTATACAAACTATGTGGATATTTTCGATTGCTATTTGCCTGAAATAAAAGTAGTAATTAATAACCTGAACTAACACCAACGGCTTGAATTCAGTTACTATGTGAAATCGTTTTGTTCTTTACTTCAAATAACATTTTCAAGTAACGCAAAATAGGCTGTTACAAACCTTTTAAAATAAAAAGTAAAAATATATCGTAGTATCATCTTGTCATTCTTCAAATTCGATGCGCATAGAATGCCAATGGTATAGTAATCAATGGAGCCCCACTTAGACTAGTCGTGACATCTAGTGGTGAAATATCGAACAATATAATCCTAACAGGGCGAGTGCATTCTAGCGGCCAGAAGAAGAAACTTTTCAATAAAATCTGGAAGTTAATAAGTACGTCGGCGTGCAGTTACCTTTTTATTAAAGATAAATCGCACAAATTGTGCATATTGATGAAAACAAACTGTCATTCACAAAATTTTACAATGGATGATCCCCGATTTGCACAAGAAATTACGTGGTATCTACTACATTGCACCCCGCATAATTTACATACGCAGGATTCATCAGGGTCATGAAAGTACTCGGTATTACACAGTTTATGGTGATACCCATGTACTGCCATCGAATTGACAAAGTGTCGCAAGTCTTGATTTGTGTTCATCCATGTCCTAGTCATCATGGCCTCCGTGGTGTAAAACTCGAACCAGATTTCGTCCCTTTTCTGTATTCTTTCCTGCATTAGTTTTTTCCAGGCGTCTGTGGATGGTAGCCCTCTCTTCATCCGGAGGTCCTCAATGAAGAAGGTCTCCCTGGCGAGTTCATATGCTAATCTTGATTTTGTATATTTCGATATCCCCAGGGTAGCCTTCAGGAAGCGCGATTTGACTGCTTCAAGCGTCCTCAAGTCTGCCAGGGTAATTTCTCCCATATGATTTCAAGTCCATATGTGGCGATGGGCGTTATTTTCGCGTCGAATAATGTCATAGCAGTTCCCAAAGAGAGCTTCGTGATTGTTTTGATGTCATATATGGCTTTGGTAGCGGCTATTGCTCGAGATTTTATGTGGACTCTGTAGGCTCTTGGTGTTGTTTGCATTGTCAAACCTAGATATTTAAATGTTTTGACTGACTTAAGGGGAGTCGTTCCTAGGAATATCCTGTCTCCTGAAGCCTCTCTGCCTCCTTTCCGAAACGTCATTTTCACTGTTTTCTCTGTGTTTATTTTCATCTTGTTGTCCTTTGCCCACCTATCTAGATTGTCTAAGGCTTTTTGAACTTCAGTAATGGATCTCGAGCCAATGACCATATCATCTGCGTATAATAATATTGTGAGATTTGCTGTTCCTTGCCTAGTTGCCATCACCACATCATATGTCGCTATGTTGAACAGGAGGGGGCTAAGTGGGTCTCCTTGAAGTACTCCATTGGTTTGCATTATCAAATTCGAGGTTGAGACACTGTCATCTATTTCTATGAAGTTTGTCGTCAGAATGTTACTTATCAGGTTCGTTAGTTTATTACCCTCACCCACTATGGATTCCAGTTTTGCGAGTATTAAAGGCCTGCTTAACATGTCAAAAGCTTTTGCATAATCAACAAAAACAACATGAAATTTTCCACCAGGGTGTCGTAGTGTTTCTTCAATGTCATTGAGTAAGTTGGTAATGGCATGAAAGGCACTCCGTCCTTTACGAAATCCAAACTGTTCATCTGGGAGTTTATGGTCTACTTCTTCTGTGATCCTCTTCGTAAGGAGCTTTGTCATTATTTTCATCATGGTCTTTTCTATAGCAATCCCTCTGTAGGAGTTCGGATCTGACTGGTCACCTTTCCCCTTAAACATCACTTTGATAGTCGAAATTCTCCATGCTGAGGGGATGTTACCCATTTGAAGACAAAGATTCATTAGGTCCGAAATTGCTGAAAGTAATACCTCTGATGAGTCTTTCACATGTTCATTGCATATACCGTCGGGTCCAAAGGCCTTACTGTTTTTTAGTGACATAATAGCTTCGTGCACTTCCTCCATTGTGAACGGGTCAGTTTCTTTTTGGTATGTTCCTGACAAAGCTACCACGGGATTGCCAAGATCTTCTTCAACGTTTAGTATGTTCCTGAAGTGTTCTTCCCATTCAATCATTTCTATTTTTCCACTATATTGTATTTTCCTAGGGTTCAATGCTAGAAATGGATCGCTGACAGCTTCTTCTATTATCCTTCTCGCCTCTTTTTCCAGATGTTAATTTCGTTTTACAGATAAGAGCATTTTGTATTCCTTCTTAATGATGCTGTAATGTTTTATTGCCTCCTGGTTCTGATTGAATTTTGCTGCATGCATGGCCTCAAGGACGCTTCTTCTCAACAAATAGCATTCTCTATCAAACCATAAAATGCAGATTTAATTGTCTTTTCCAGGGATAAGGCGGCTGCGTCAATATTGTTTTTCTCCATACAATTATCAGGTTCTTTCCATTCCTCAAAGTTCTGTTTAAGAACATCTTTATCGATCTGTCGAGAAGGATTAGTATATTCAGGTTTTTCTCTCTTATCCAATCTTGAGATGTTAAAGTGGGTCGAGACTGGACAATGTTTCTTTATCAGCGCCTCCTCTGAAGTGAGGCATACAGTGTAGTTCAGAAGCTTAATGTTGCAGCCTTTATAAAAAACTAAATCTATTGTGCTACACCCTGAATGTGCAAAATAAGTTCTGTCTTCAACCTTGTTAACAAGGATAAAACCTTCCTCTGTCATTAGTTCAAGAAGTTCTTTCGCTCTTTGATTATCAATGTCTAGTCTGTAGTTTAGGTCTCCAGCCAGTATTATGTCTCTGCCTAGAGCTACGTGTCCCAAGGAAAGCATGATGGTTGCTATCAACTCTTCAATAGGTGTTAGTGGCGGTGCATATATGGCAATCACTGACATCCATTCGAAGTTTATTATCAACGTGTCATGCTCTTGGTGCGTACTCTGAATTTTACCTAGGCTGGGTTTGTAGTAGCAGGAGGTGCCACGCATTGGTCTACCTCTTGACCCTTGTGTTGCAGGTATATGCTGTGCGTAGAATCCATTAATGTCTATGGGTTTGGTCGAAAGAGTCTCTAGTAATATAAGTATATCATGAGAATGCAGTAGGTTATTGTTAGTGAATGTTGTGGCGCTCTTAAGACCCTCAACATTCCAGAGTAAGACGTGAAGCTGGTTAGGCTGGAAGTGAAATTCCTCTATTGCGGGAGCGAAAAAGCCGATATCGTCTCACGATGACACCACTCGGCCACGCTCCTGGAACGTAGACCTTTGGAAGTTCATGTAGAGGTATAACTACTCTAAGAGCTTTAACCTTGTCGCTGGTAGGAAGTTCTTCACACTCGATTATATTTGTCACATGAAGATTGGTTAGGTGGCGCTGCACCATTTCTATTGTAGCGTTATGGTGGAGTCGCCCTATGTATAACCATGCTCTTGGTTCTGCCGCATGTAATTCTGTTATATTTGACGTACTACCATTTTTGGAGTTGATCAAGCATGGGTCTACTGTTGTCGAGATTGATGACTGCGAGTTCAAGTACAGGGGTTTACGTTGTGCAGGTCGATAATCGACAATCCGATCTTTGTATGCACGGCTTTGATACATCAAAGGTTCCATAGATGTCGTATTAGAGGTGATTGCTTGCAAATCGTAATTACCACATCGGCTGATAAGTTCAGTATCATGAATGGAAGTTCTCTTATTAATTTCCTCACATACCATCCTCTTAAGATTGACTGTTAAAGTCTCAACCATGGCTTGCATATCCTGCGTTAATTTCCTTGTAATTCTTACCTCCATGTCGTGTTCGGGGAGATGATCTATTTTGCCCAATTGGAGGTTGACCGGTTGGCCACTAGATTGCTCCTGACCCAGAACGTGCTGTTCTGAAAGCATGGCCTCATCTCTCACCTCGAAAGGTGTAATCTCCATGCCATGTCCGTTGCTCCCAGAACTGTTCTGCGAGTGTCCGCTAGATAGCACCTAATGATGACCACGTTGTTCTGTACCAATTGCATCAACTCGTCGCTCACTAGGTGTCGTCTTCGAGTTCATTCCTTCATTCTTCTGAATGTTCTGTGATCGGCGAGTTGCCGTGAGATGGCGCCACCAGTTCAGTAGGTATTCTATCTAACATGGATATACCATCCTTTTGGATAACCTCATTGACCTCTTGCTGAGGAAACTGATTTCTCGTACTATTGTTAGTAACTAGCATGATTTTCATGTCATTAAAACAATTTACAATGACACTCACCATTTTATGAATATTATCTTTAGTTTCTTTCTTCATATATCCACCTACATCAGCGGTATTCTGTAGAAATCTGAGAGCAATTTGCAACCGACTTTCGATCTCGTCCGCCATCTTAGCATTTTGGCAGCTAGATGTCTCGAGTAAATCTGCTGGCGAATTATGTTTTAATTAAATATATATTTTACACCATAATATGCACAATATAACGCTTAATTTTAAAACATATGAGTCATTACAAAACAATAAACATATAACATTTCAAGCAAAAAACCTAGCTCTGATCGGGTTTGAACCATAGGCATTCGTTCGATAGGCTAACGCTCTACCACTGAGCTAATTGTGTCAACGAATATCGTTCTATATAAAATGACTTACATAGAACTTGTTAGCAAATAATGATTTATACTAAACGATTTCATCACTGGAGTATATTATTTATATATAAAGCATTTCATACAAAGTTTATTTATTTTCTATCAGTACGCTATATTGCATACAATACTCAAATTAGTGAAATATAAGTCAGGCACAAGATATCCGCTGCCATCTTGTCTTATTACTGAATCAGCTCAGCTTTTTAAAATCACGTCTGCACTATAGTATTACAAAATAAACTTTTAATTTCGAACGTGCCTCTTCCTTTAGAACAGTTAAAACGATTCTCGGCTCGATAATCGGAACTGGTGGGTCCCATGATATGGATTATAAAGTTTGCATAATTCGCACGGCCGCCATCCTGAAATGGTATGGCGGACGACCTTGTAGTTTGGTCACAAGACGCATCCTATACGAAGGTATGTTGTTACCAAATTTGGTAGAGATCGGATGATTTGGTTAATCGTTATTTGATTTTAAATTTTGAACGTTTGAGTGGCCGCCATTCAGTTTTAGTAAAGATGGCGGCGATATAAAACATGACACTGAGGTGTCCTTTGCTAGTGCTACCTTTGTACCAAATTTAGTTCAATTCGCATTCACCGTGTTCGAATTGATAGGGGGGGGGGGGGGACAGACATTCAGGGTACACACACTCACACACACACAGACACACACACAGACTCACACACACACACACACACACACACACACACACACAGACTCACACACACACATACACACACACAGACAGACACACTTTTTTCGCCCTGTGTTGATCTCATAAGTCTACTTTCATTTTTTGCAAAAATCGAAAGTAGGCTAATAAGAAGACACGAGTCGGAGGGTTTTTCGATGTGGTGTATATTATGAGGTGAAAGGGGTGAAAAGTGGGGATTGAAAGATTCCTAACGGAGCGTGTATCTCTTAAACGACATAGGCGAGGAGTTTGAAACTCAGCGGGAAAAAATCAGCATAAAAATAAGTAAATATGTGTTTGACCGTTTTATCATACATCCAATTTAAGGGGCCCATGGGGAGGGGTGAAATTCTGGGGGGGGGGGGAGAAACAGGAAAGAAAGTGTCCTAACTGGTTGACTGACTGACTCACTCATCAAACTCAGGGGGAAAAACTGCTTTAAAGTAAGTAAATAGCTGTTCGACAGTTTTTTTTCATAAATCAAATTTCAGGGGTTCATGGGGAGGGGTGAAATTCTGAAAAAAGAAAATTGAAAGAAAATGTCCTGACTCACTCACTCACTCATCATCGCCCAGCCAAAATTATTGAAGTTAGAAACATGACAGTTTGGGGATATGTTCATTGTATTTCAAAACAGTCTACTAAGGGAGGATTTTCGGATATTCAGGTTCTAAAGGGGTCTTAATGGGGTTAAACCTGCATTTCATTGAATAACAATATCTCCCGATTGGTTTCATTGGGGGATGTGATACACGGCATATGAACTCATCATTAAAAAGTAAGACAAGTGTCTGAGGGTTTTTCGATGTGGTGTATATTATTATTATTATTTATTATTATTATTTATTTGGATTTATTGTGCTTCTAACAGGCATATGCCTAATAAAAAGAAACACATGTACATTTGGTTACACAATTCTATCAAATTATAATATAATTGACAGACATAATGCTGAGATTGTAATGCAAATTAATTCTACAACTAAATACGAAAATATAATAATACTGTGCAGGTAATTGGTAGGTGGAATGTACGAGTTCATGTGATCGCACAGCAGGCAGAAACAAAGGAACTATATGAGTAACTGAATAAGTCGAGGTTGTTTGCTATTGAATGTTCATTGTATAATTGAATAGCACATATTATTGGGGAATGTTTATGCTGTTCAGTTCTAGTTCTTGGGCAGTAAAATGTAATAAACTTAGGTCGAGTTGATGGAGGTGGGACACGTAAATTAAACTGTGATATTAAATACGGACTATACAAAAGGTTATTGAATACTTTGAAGACAAAAACAAGAATATGAATTATGAGGTGAAAGGGGTGAAAAGTAGGGATTGAAAGATTCCTAACCGAGCGTATATGTCTTAAACGACATAGGCGAGGAGTTTGAAACTCAGCGGGAAAAAATCAGCATAAAAATAAGTAAATATGTGTTTGACCGTTTTTTCATAAATCCAATTTAAGAGGCCCATGGGGAGGGGTGAAATTCTGGGGGGGGGACAGGAAGGAAAATGTCCTAACTGATTGACTGACTGACTCACTCATCAAACTCAGGGGGAAAAACTGCTTTAAAGTAAGTAAATAGCTGATCGACAGTTTTTTATCAATCAAATTGAAGGGGGTTCATCGGAGGGGTGAAATTCTGAAGGGAAAAATGAAAGAAAATGTCCTGACTCATTCACTCACTCATCATAGCCCAGCCAAAAATATTGAAGTTGGAAAAATGGCATTTTGGGGATATGTTCGTTGTATGTCAAAATCGTACACTAAGGGAGGATTTTTGGATATTCAGGCTCTAAAGGGGTCTTAAGGGGGTTAAACCTGAATTTCATTGAATAACAATATATCACGAGTGGATTCATTTGTGGATGTGATACTCGGCATATAAACTAATCATTAAAAATAAGCAGACATGTGTCTAAGGGTTTTTCGATGTGGTGTATTATTATGAGGTGAAAGGGGTGAAAAGTGGGGGTTGAAGGATTCCTAACGGAGCGTGTAGGCCTATCTCTTAAACGACATAGGCGAGAAATTTGAAACGCAGCGAAAAAACATCAGCTAAAAAGATAAGTAAATCGGTGTTCGACCGTTTTTTCATAAATTAATTTAAGGGGCCAATGGAGTGGGGTGAAATTCTGGGAGAAAAAGGAGAGAAAGCGTCCTAACTGACTAACTCACTCACTCACCAAACTCAGGGGAAAAAGACAGCATTAAAAATAAGTTAATAGGTGTTGAAGCGTTTTTTCATCAATCCAATTTAAGGGGCACATGGGGAGGGGTGAAATTGTGGTAAAAATAATTGAAAGAAAATGTCCTGTCTGACTCACTCACTCATCACGCCCAGCGAAAACTATTAAAGTTAGAAAAATGAAATTTTGGGAATATGTTCGCTGTATGTCGAAAACGTCAACTAAGGAATGATTTTTGTTTATTCGGGTTTTAAAAAGATGTTAAGGGGGTAAACGTGCATGTCATTGAATAACGATATGTCATGAGTTGTTTCTTAGGGGATGTGATATTCGGTATATAAACTAATCATTAAAAATAATCAGACATATGTCTAAGGGTTTATCGATGTGGTGTATATTATGAGGTGATAGGGGTGAATATTGGGGGTTGAGGGATTCATGACGGAGCGTGTATCTCTTAAAGGACATAGGCGAGAAGTTTGAAATTCGGCGGAAAAAGAACAGCTTAAAATACAAGTAAATAGGTGTTCGACTGTTTTTTTCATAAATCCAATTTAAGGGGCCCTTGGAGAGAGGTGAAGTTCCGGGGGAAAAAAACAGGAAAGAAAGTGTCCTAAGTGATTGACTCACTCACTCATCAAACTCAGGGGGGAAAACAGCTTTAAATAAGTAAATAGGTGTTCGACCGTTTGTTTCATAAATCCAATTTAAGGGGTTCATGGGGAGGGGTGAAATTATCAAAAATAAATGAAAGGAAATGTCCTGACTGACTCACTCACTCATCATAGCCCAGCCAAAATTATTAAAGTTAGAATCATGAAATTTTGGGGATATGTTCGTTGTATGTCGAAAACGTCCACTAAGGAAAGAGTTTTGAATATTCAGGTTCTAAATAGGGGTTAAGGGGGGTAAACGTGCATTTCATTGAATAACAATATCTCACGAGTGGTTTCATTTGGGGGATGTGATACTTGGCATATATACTAATCATTAAAAATAAGCTGACACATGTCTAATGGTTTTTCGATGTAGTGTATATTATGAGGTGAAAGGGATGAAAAGTGGGGGTTGAAAGATTCCTAACGGACCGTGTATCTCTTAAACGACATAGGCGAGGAGTTTGAAACTCGGAGGAAATCAATCAGCTTAAAAATAAATAAATAAATAAATAAATAAAATAAATATGTGTTCGACCGTTTTTTCATAAATCCAATTTAAGGGGCCTATGGGGAGGGGTGAAATTCTGGAAGAAAAACGTCCCCTAAGGAAGGATTTTTGGATGTTCACTCTCATCGACCAACCCAAACGATTAAAGTTAGAAGAATGATATTTTGGGGATATGTTTGTTGTGTGTCGAAAACGTCTACCAAGGAGGGATTTTTGGATATTCAGGTTCTAAAGGGGTGTTAATGGGGTTAAACCTGCATTTCATTGAATAACAATATGACACGACTATGACGCGAGCGAAGCGAGGCTAAAAATGAGATGATGTGCGTCTTTGTATTACTCAATCACGCAAGTACCACTGGTCCGATTTACATGAATTTTACATGGAAGTAGCTGATTTACCTGGTTAACATATAGGTTACTTTTGATTTCAATACTTTGTACTATTTAAAGATGGCGACCATTTTAGTGACTTCACTACACCCTTTGATTTAAAACTTTCATATTTCCATTTCAAATACAAAGAGAACGCTAAGAAATAGCAAACTTTTGATGGTATGTACGAGGTTAAAAATTACATTTTCTATCCGAAAGGTATCTCCAACCGTTAGCGAGTAAAACCTAAATTTGTGCTATAAAACACGGTCAACGCCGAGCGGAGTAGTTGGACAAAATGTTCCATCCTTAATCTCCCTCTGCGCAGCACCTCGCCTATCCCCTGTTTTAACTGTCACCTTCATATTTTAATTTATTTATGACGCGTAGCGAAGCACGGGTACTTCAGCTAGTAATAACATAAATACGGTATATTTTTCTTACTACAGTAATTTTATTACGAACTTGTGAATTATCGTAATTTGTAATTATTCTTAATTATATTAATTATATACGGTATTTTATTTACTTATTTATTTATGTACGGTATGCATTAATTTGGCTGGCCCCGTGGTGTTGGGGTAGCGCGCTTGCTCCGGAGGCTCTGGGTTCGATTTCCGGTTCCGTCATGGATTTTCGAAACTGACGTGAGGGCTGGAACGGGGTGCACTCAGCCACGCGAGGACAATCAAGTAGCTGTCTGACAGTGAGGCATTGTCCCGGTACGAAAACCAAGATTAACGGCCGAGGGGGCCCGATGCGCTTACCACGCGTCACCCCAATATCTCCAGGCCAAATGACTGGGCAGCGGTCGCTTGGTAGGCATAGGCCCTTCATGGGCTGTAGTGCCAGGGGTTATTATTATTATTATATAAGTTAGTATTATATTGTTTATGTAGTCTATTGAGCCTCCGTGGCTTAGGCGGCAGCACGCCGGCCTCTCACCGCTGGGTCCGTGGTACAAATCCCGGTCACTCCATGTGAGATCTGTGCTGGACAAAACGGAGGCAGACAGGTTTTTCTCCGGGTACTCCGGTTTTCCCTGTCACAATTTCATTCCAGCAACACTCTCCACTATCATTTCATTTCATCTGTCATTAATTTAATCATTGCCCCAAGGGAGTGCGACAGGCTTCGGCAGCCGGCACAGTTCATATCCTCGCCGCTAGATGGGGGCTTCATTCATTCCATTCCTGACCTGGTCGGTTGACTGGAAGCAGGCTGTAGATTTTCATTTGTTTATGTAGTCTATTAATTTATTTATTTATTGCCACGTCATGCTTCTGGGACTAGCTTTCCCTGTTCGTTTTTTTTATTGCCACAGAGAGCCAGTCATCAACACTCCATTACACGCACCGGCTGCACGTTCAGTAAAATAGATCACGGCGTCGGCGGGGAACCCCTCCGTAGGCGTGTAACAATGTCACTGTAGATACAAGTACCGGTACATGAGATAGGTGTTATGCTTTTTCTTGATTATACTCTGATAGCACAATGAGTAGGATCAACTTTAAACAATAACACTGGTCAACTTTTCCTGGGGAGATAAGACAAGCAAACCTTCTAAAAGCTAACGTAGTAAGCAGTTTGTGCAAGGAGAGGGAATCCCCGCCATGCGTGTAACCACGTTATAACTAAAGCTCTGCGCCATGAGGAGTGCGTACAGCGGATAAGCTGCGGATAATGTTTGGAGTAAATTTGCGGATAGTTGTTAGAATACAATCCGAACTTGTTGAATATCATTCTACGACCCGGATGTTTATGACATATCATATCATATTTTCCGTTACGGTATGTTTTTAGCCTACTTTCGATTTTTGCCAAAAATGAAAGTAGACTTATGAGATCAACACAGGGCGAAAAATTGTGTGTCTGTCTGTCTGTGTGTGTGAGTCTGTGTGTGTGTGTGTGTGTGTGTGTGAGTGTGTGTACTCTGAATGTCTGTCCCCCCCTATCGATTCGAACACGGTGAAACCGAATTGAACGAAATTTGGTACAGAGGTAGCACTAGCAAAGGGCACCTCAGTGTCATACTTTATATTGCCGCCATCTTTACCAAAACAGAATGGCGGCCACGCAAACGTTCAAAACGTAAAATCAAATTACGGCTAAACTAATCATCCGATCTCTACCAAATTTGGTGACAACATACCTTTTTATAGGACGCGTCTTTCATCCAAAATTCAAGGTCATCGGCCGTGCCATTTCAGGACGGTGGCCGTGTGAATTGTGCAACCATTTTAATCAATAGCTTAAGACCCACCAATTACGATTATCGAGCCTAGGGTGGTTTAAGCTATCCTGAAGGTCGTGATCCGTTATTTATTATAATTTAATATTATAATATTATAAGCCTCCGTGGCTTAGGCGGCAGCATGCCGGCCTCTCACCGCTGGGTCCGTGGTTCAAATCCCGGTCACTCCATGTGAGATCTGTGCTGGACACAACGGAGGCAGACAGGTTTTTCTCCGGGTGCTCCGGTTTTCCCTGTCAAAATTTCATTCCAGCAACACTCTCCGCTATCATTTCATTTCACTTGTCATTCATTTAATCATTGACCCAGAGGAGTGCGTCAGGCCTCGGCAGCCGGCACAGTCCATGTCCTCGCCGCTAGATGGGGGCTTCATTCATTCCATTCCTGACCCGGTCGGAGACTGGAAGCAGGCTGTGGATTTTCATTATAATATTATACTGTATGAGTGGCTTAAAAGAGCTGAGCCGTCTGTGTCACACGACAAGATGGCAGCTGTCCTCATGTGCCTGTCTTATATTTCAATAGTTTTAGTATGTTGTATGTGATATACCCTACTGATACAATAATATAAACTTTGTATGAAATTATCTTTAATGAAGATGTACAGCAGTGAAGAAATCGTTTATTTAAAGACATTATTTGCCAACAGGTTGTATCTAATATGTCAGTTAAGAACACCATGACGTAAAGAATGGGATTAGCTCTGGGCTAGCGTGTTAGTCTGTCACGCAGTTGATTGGGGATCGAATACTGCTACAGTTAACTTTTTTTTTCTTGAATTCTTTTACAAATGATGTGCACGAGCTCTTTCCCCAGATACTGAATAAGATGTCATTTAGCTCAAAGGAGAGGCTAATGTATACACTCGTTTATTAATAAAATCACAGCCCCAGCATCGCACATAAACAGAAGACATTAGGAAAAGGAGAATAGAAGAACTAGATTCACGTTGTCATTAACCACAGCCTTCTTAATGCCTCTGTACGGTGGTGTCCTCTTGTGGGTTATGTGGGTAATATTGTTCCAAACATACCGCTGTGTAAATACCTGGCCTCCTGAAGTATGGCAATTTTGTAATACTGGTAGTTAAACTATTAGCCACGATCGCGCTCCGATTACCTTTAAACACTGCCAGCTGGATCGCCTCCCTCTTGGCTACTTTAAACTGTCTACTCATTCAACACCCATAGGCCACTGCCATCGTAGTACATTACGATGGCAGTGCATAGGCGTACAACATAAAGATTAATTCACTGATAGGTCGCAGCACCAACCTACTGTGATCGGCGCGGATTTTTAAAGGGGAAGATACCCAAAACGAAAGATTCTTAACTTAGCAGGCTGGCTTAATATAGAGATTAACGGACGTGAATGCATTACAATAAGTTAGTAGTTTTGTTATTCACTCATCATAAAGTATATAATATTGATTTTGACACTTACTGGCTAATTATCAATATAAAAGAAAACAAACACTACATGGTGGTAGAGGTGATTGTGTTAGGGATGAGGACAAAGAGTCATAAATATACCCATACATTTAGGAGAAAGTAGGCTATATGTTCTTTGCTGAACATCTTGTTTCATGACAAATGTAAGATGATGATTTACGCTGGTTGGTTGATTCCTTAGTTTAGAGGCTGCAACAACGCGGTTATGTAGCCCCGTGTACTTTGGGTGAGTGGTAGAATCTGTCTGAAAACCGGTGTTAATTGTGATGGCTGTATTAGTGTGTGTTATCTGTTTTTAATTCAAGTAAGGGCTGAAGACGATAATATCAAGTAGTTCCTACTTTTGCTACCAAATGCTACCGATCACGAAACCTAGTTTGCGGACTTGGCTACTAGATGGCATCGCAGTCAGCACCTGGCGGCGAACGTTGGAACTAATAGAGCGTTATCAATTCTAACCTACAAATGTTGGCTTCACACAAGTGTAGTTAGTGGAAGGTTCTTTTGCATGTCATAAATCTATTACATGGGACCGCAGGCTTTACTTACCCTCCGAAGTAAGGCATACTGAGGGATTTTAACGCTCTTAAAAACATCCGATGACTTCGGCCGGGTTTGAACCCGCGATCTTAGGCATAGAAGCTCAGCATGCTACCAACTACGCCACCGAAGCTGCCTATGATTTACGCTAATCTCATTCAAATTATGTCATTAAGCACAATTAACGCTCTGAACTGCAAAGGGTTTTAATTCTGGCTGTAGCCTATAGGCTAACATTCATTTTAAACATAGCCTAGAGGAGCGATTTTCTCCTCAGATGTCTAAAGGTGTTGCTTTAATGTCTTATCTAATTAAAAATATTATTGTAACGTCAGTAGATTCTGATAACAAATGTGTGGATGCGGATAACAGCCGTGCGGATAGGGATAACGTTTTTTTTTTAAATCCGCGCAGAGCTCTAAACATAACTTATGCGCGTGTAATGGAGTGTTAATTGTAATGCAATGTAGCCAGTGCTGGATTAAGACTCACAGTGGCCCTAGGCAATTGTTAATTTGAGGCCCCTTTTCGCCTTTTTTTTTTCAACCCACCTGCCCCTTTCCCTTTCATAAAAAAGTCAATCATAACTTTGAAAGAGATTTTATGTACAAATTTACAATGAATGATGAATACAATACATATACAAATACATATGTACATTTTCAGAAGAACTTTTTTTTTTTCATTTTGTTTCGCAGACAGTTTCAATAACATCATCGAAGTTGATTTTCCTTAAAATATCTGATTCTGATTCTGAGTCTGATTCTGATAGAAGTCAAAATTGTATCCCACAAAATTAACATGAACCCGAATTCGAATTTCTGCATTCTGTTTGCGGTGCACCCCGCTTCATTCCGAGTGTCATTATTTTCCAACTCGTCATCTTCAATGCTTTCTAAAGCCTCGACATTATTATGAAACGAACCATAAACCGCGTTCGTTGCATTAGCATGTGCTTCCCAGCGCGTATCTGCAATGTTTTCAAAGTTTTAGCGTTTTAGGTAGATTTCATTAGAAAGCTAACTATTGCAATGGGTCCCATGTTTCGACTTCCGGAAAATTTCGACATATCTTCGCGTTTCACATCCCCCAGACCCCAAAACCACCGTCAGTTCAAAAGTTTATATATAATTTATGTATGTATATATGTATATCAGTTTCTTGTGGACACGATAACTGCCGTAATTTTGCACCAATCACTTTGAATTTTTTACCGAATATGTATACCTATAAAATCTCGGTCGAGTTCGTTATTGGGCTAAATCGGTCGAAGGGGGTGAAAATGGGGGGCTTTTTTTTTCGAAAAAGTGAAATATTGATATAACTCTCTTAATATGTGAAATATCGAATCCGTTCAACGTTCATATTATGTGTCGGATAAAGCCCAAAAATTTATGTTTGAAGAGTTTTTTTATAGCACCAACCATTGACCAAAGGGGTGGGAAAAAGTAGGTTTTTTCGGGAAACATTAACCATATCTCTCTTAATAGGCACAATATCAAAACCGTACAAAGTGGACAATATTCCCCTAATAATTACCTAAAACGTTTGTCTGAAAGAATTTTTGATGTGACCCACCATTACGCCAAGGGACGAGAAAAATGATTTCGGAATTATAAGAAAATGCCAAGAGCTATCAGTGGTTGCCATGGCAACACTATTAAATTGACGAGGCATGAGCCATCAGACGTTGCCATGACAACGCACTTGCACGAGATCAGATTCAGTATTTCCATCTGACTAAGTGGTTGGTTGGTTCTTAAGTTTAGGGGATGCGACAACGCGGTCATGTAGCCCCGTGTACTTTGGGTGTGTGTAGAATCTGTCTGATAACCGGTGTTAATTGTGATGACTGTATTAGTGTGTGTTATCTGTTTGTTAATTTAAGTACTGCAACTAACAATTTTTCAGATAGTTCCTACTTTTGCCGCCAAGCGTCACTGTCAACGACTACGAGGCCTAGTTCAGAACTGAGCTACTAGACGCCGCCGAAGTCGGCTCTTGGCAACGAACATAGAAACCTAAGAGCGTTGTATACATTCTTAACCTATCCAATTTAGCTTCACACTGGTGCAATTAGTGGAAGGATCTTTAACATGCCATAAATCTATGACATGGGACCGCCGGCTTTACTTCCCCTCCGAAGGAAGGCATACTGAGGGATTTTTAACGCTCTTAAAAAGTCCGACGGCTTCGGCCGGGTTTGAACCCGTTAGCTTGGGCATAGAAGCTCAGCATGCTACTGACTACGCCACCGAAGCCGCCTGACAAAGTGGGAAGCGGCTTCGGTGACGTAACTGGTAGCATGCTGAATGTCTATGCCCAATGTCGCGGTTTCAAAGCCGGCCGAAGTCGTCGGATTTTCTAAGAGCGCTAGAATCCCTCAGTATGCTTTCCTTTGGAGGGGAAGTTCCTACGTTCGTTGCGAGTTGCTGGTTGGGGTGGCATCTAGTAGCCAAGTTCACAGCTAGGTGTCGTTGACGGTAGTACCTGGTAGCAACATTAGGAACTACTGCTTGAAATTGACCGTCTGCAGTCCTTACCTGAATTACAGACTAATACAGCCATCCCAAAGTACACGGGGTTACATGACCGCGTTGTCGCAGCCCCTAAACTGAGGAACCAACCAAAATCTCTGCGGGAGATATAATTTTGCGTGAAGAAGTAACAGACCGTTTCATAGTTACACATCAGTGTCGAAACCTTGCATAAGGATAGTGTGACCACAAGTATAAAAATGGACCCCAAATGACAAGAAAGTTACCGTTCCCATAAGACAATAAAATGTTTAAAATAAGCATAAAATTACGAAAAACAAAGTTAATTAAGCTCCAATTATAAAATACCTTCTCGCAATAAATGAGGTCTGATCCTTCTATGAAAATCTGCATATTCTGCCTATTATAGCCTATCCCCTAGTTTGTCCGGTGAAATCTACCTACGCCTTCCGGCGTGCCGAGAGGACTTTTTTTATATCATTTTTCAACACGCCGCAAATGTGAGGGTTTGCAGAAAAGAAGTTATACAATGATTGCATTATCGAAAAACAAGTAGTTCCGTGAAGAACTATACAGCCAATTTTCATATATCCTACTTATGTTAATTGCCTCTATCAACAAACAAAATTTCAGTTTGATTGCTGAAATAGATCCGTAGATATTCAGAACCGTCTAATATTTCGGATGGTCGCCATGTTGGATATCTATATAAGTACAGTAGGTCTTAGAGTTATGTACTATTACATGAAGATTATTGTGTACGTGTAGTATTCAAACTTCAATCGCATGATTAGGACACAAGAAGTAAAAACGAGAGTTTAAAATTTCGCACAGCTGCCATATTGTGGTTATGCAAACAATTGAAATAAATTAGATGCCAGTGGATTAACATTTGTATAAGGATTTACTGTACCAAGTTTCACTGCATGGTTAAATTGCGAGAAACGTCCATGTGAATATTTATAATTCGCGTCGCCGCCATGTTGGATTTGTGATCACCAGGTTATTGAAAGTCCTATAGGTGAACTTATGTTCATAGCCCCTATGAACATAAAAACATTCAGTTTGATTGCTGTAATAGATTCGTAGATATTGAGATCGGTCTAAATATTTCGGATGGTCGCCATGTTGGATTGTTATATGTATAGGCAATAGAGTCATGTACAATTAAAGGCAAATTATTGCGTAGGTTCATTAATTAAACTTTCACTTCGATCGCATGATTACGACACAAGAAATAAAAACTTAATTTTAAAATTCGCACAGCCGCCATCTTGAGGTTATGTAAACAATTGAACTAAATTAGATACATTGCATTACAATGTGTATAAACATTTGCTGTACCAAGTTTCACTCCGTTTGGGTTATTAAATCGCGAGAGAAGTCTATTTTAAACTTTCAACTTCGCTTGGCCGCCATGTTCATTTTGTAGTTAACCGGTTTTTGAAAGTCTCATAGATGAACTTCTAGCAGTACCCTTTATCTCCGTACAAAATTTCAGGGTGATACAGGTAATAGTTTCAGAGATATAGAATGCCGGTGAAATATTTTGCACAGCCGCCATCTTGGGGTTATATAAACAATTGAACGAAGTTAGATGTCGGTGCATTACAATGTGTATAAACATATACTCTACCAAGTTTCATTGCGTTTGGTTGGTTAAATCGCGAGAAACATGTATTGAAAAGTCGCGAATTCGCTTGACCGCCATGTTGTTTTTGTAGTTACAAGTTTTTCAAAAGCCACATAGGTGAACTTCTAGTAGTTCCCTTTATCACCGTACAAAATTCCAGGGTGATATCGGTAATAGTTTCGGAGATATTGAATGCTGTTGAAATATTTCGCACAGCCGCCATGTTGGATTGGTGAGTCGTAGCAAAATTTGAAGGGCACGGTCGAGGTCGTCCGGAATATTGCTATGAACTTACCGAGTTTAATTGAAATCGCTCGTGCCGTTTAGATTTTATTAGGGGGACACACACACACACCTCACACACACACACACACGCACACACACACGGACAAAAGGTGATCTCATAAGCCTATTTTTAGCCTACTTTCGATTTTTGCAAAAAATGAAAGTAGACTTATGAGATCAACACAGGGCGAAAAAAGTGTGTCTGTCTGTGTGTGTGTGTATGTGTGTGTGTGAGTCTGTGTGTGTGTGTGTGTGTCTGTGTGTCTGTGTGTGTGTGTGTGTGTGTGTGAGTGTGTGTACTCTGAATGTCTGTCCCCCCCTATCAATTCGAACACGGTGAATGCAAATTGAACGAAATTTGGTACAAAGGTAGCACTAGCAAAGGACACCTCAGTGTCATGTTTTATATCGCCGCCATCTTGACGGAAACGTAATGGCGGCCACACAAATGTTCAAAGCTTAAATCAAATTACGACTAAATAGGTCATCAGCGTAATAGTTTGCGGATGGCGGCCATCTTTGTGTGAAAATCGATTCCCCCTATTAATTCGAACACGGTGCAACCGAATGGAACGAAATTTGGTACAGAGGTAGTACTAACAAAAGACACCTCAGTGTCATGTTTTATATCGCCGCCATCTTGACGGAAACGTAATGGCGGCCACACAAATGTTCAAAGCTTAAATCAAATTACGATTAACCTAATCATCCGATCTCTACCAAATTTTGCAACTACATACCTTTATGGGGGGAGCATCCTTTGACCAATCTAATAGGTCATTCACCTGATAGTTTGCGGATGGCGGCCATCTTTATGTCAAAATTGATTCCCCCTATTAATTCGAACACGGTGGAACCGAATGGAACGAAATTTGGTACAGAGGTAGCACTAGCAAAGGGCACCTCAGTGTCATGTTTTATATCGCCGCCATCTTGACTGAAACGTAATGGCGGCCACACGAATGTTCAAAGCTTAAATCAAATTACGATAAACCTAATCATCCGATCTCTACCAAATTTTGCAACTACATACCTTTATGGAGGGAGCATCCTTTGACCAATCTAATAGGTCATTCACCTAATAGTTTGCGGATGGAGGCCATCTTTATGTCAAAATTGTTTCCCCCTATTAATTCGAACACGGTGGAACCGAATGGAACGAAATTTGGTACAGAGGTAGTACTAGCAAAGGGCACCTCAGTGTCATGTTTTATATCGCCGCCATCTTGACTGAAACGTAATGGCGGCCACACGAATGTTCAAAGCTTAAATCAAATTACGATTAACCTAATCATCCGATCTCTACCAAATTTTGCAACTACATACGTTTATGGAGGGAGCATCCTTTGACCAATCTAATAGGTCATTCGCCTAATAGTTTGCGGATGGCGGCCATCTTTGTGTCAGAATCGATTCCCCCTATTAATTCAAACACGCTGAAACCAAATGGAACGAAATTTGGTATAGAGGTAGCACTAGCAAAGGGCACCTCAGTGTCATGTTTTATATCACCGCTATCTTGATGGAAACGTAATCGCGGCCACCCAAATGTTAAAAGCTAAAATGTAATTACGACCAACCTAATAATCTAGTCTCTACCTAATTTTGCAACACCATATCTTTATGTGGGAAACATATTCTGACCAAACTGCAAGAACATCAGCCCAATAGTTTGCAGATGGTGGCCAAGTATGTGTGCAAATCGATTCCCCCTATCAATTCAAACACGGTGAAACCGAATTGAACGAAATTTGGTACAGAGGTAGCACTAGCAAAGGGCACCTCATATTCATGTTTAATATCCCTATAGCACGTTGTATTTCAACAAGTTCCTACAACCAACATTCAATCATACTCCTTGAAAAGGACAAAGAGTTATAACAATACCCATGCATTTAGGAGAAAGTAGGCTATATGTTCTTTACTGAACATCTTGTTTCAAAATTGAAAATAGGCTAAAAATCAAACAGCAGATTGTCCAACTAAATCGAGAAAATGTGTTCCTCAAGGATCATAAATCGCATATTTATTCAGTTCTAATATTTTGGCTTGCAGACCCTGATACGTACCAAACATGTTTGATGCGTTGTCATAGGACTGTCCTCTACAACCTTGAATTTCCAAATCGCAATCTTCAGTGACGAAGTTCACAGTTTGAGTTTCAAAACTTTCGCCAGTATGACCTTCTGTTTCAAGAATTTATTTGACTCCCCCCCAAAAAAAAAATTGTTTTTATTTTATTTTTAGGTGGGAATTTTTCATTTTTGGAGGGCCCTTTTGAACCGGGGGCCCCAGGCAATTGCCTATAGTGCCTTATGGTTAATCCAGCACTGAATGTAGCCTATACCAAATTAAAATTTTAAAAAAATCTCTAACGCTAAAACCCACGAAGGTATAACCTACTGCCAGACACCATTTCACAAAATGTCCTACAGGTAGCGCTGTACAATGACATTGTTTTCTAATACAATAGTATAATTGTACGATATTCCAAGTCAGTCAGTTAGTGACGTTCTGAGGCGGATCAGAGCAAGCGAACAGGAATGGGGAACCTACACCTTCGACAGCAGCAAAATAGTTAATTTTTATCATTTGTTTTCTCTGCAATGAGAAACTGTTTGGAGTTATCACTTAACACAGTCTAAATACAATACAATTAGAACACATGAAAATGAAAATCCACAGCCTGCTTCCAGTCTCCGACCGGGTCAGGAATGGAATGAATGAAGCCCCAGAGCACATAACAGTCATTAAATGTTTAAAAAATTGCATCATGGATGCACACAAAATGGCGACTGCATATTGTACACAAGAATGGGGTTTCCATAGTAGGCTAACTCTTGGAAGTATTGTTACATTTTAATTATTGTTTTTAGCCTATTTTCAATTTTGTAAAAATAGGCTTATGAGATCACCTTTTGTCCATGAGAATGTGCGTGTGTGTGTGAGGTGTGTGTTCCCCCTAATAACTTCTAAACTGCTGGAGCGATTTCAATGAAACTCGGTAAGTTCATAGCATTATTCCGGACGAACCCGACCGTGCCCTTTAAACTTTGTTACGTCTCACGAATCCAAGATGGCGGCTGTGCGAATTATTTCACCAGCATTCAATATCTCCTAAACTATTCCCGATATCACTCTGGATTTTTTTACGGTGATAAAGAGGACTACTAGAAGTTCACCTATGTGCCTTTTGAAAAACTGGAACTACAAAACCAACATGGCGGCCACGCGAATTTGCGACTTTTAAATAGACGTTTCTCGTGATTTAACAAACCAAACGCAATAAAACTTGGTACAGTATAATATGTTTATACACATTGTAATGCACCGACATCTAAATTCGTTCAATTGTTTACATAACCACAAGATGGTGAATGTGCGAAATATTTCACCGGCATTCTATATCTCTGAAACTATTAGCGGTATCATCCTGAAATTTTGTACGGAGATAAAGGGCACTACTGGAAGTTCATCTATAAGACTTTCAAAAACCGGTTAACTACAAAACGAACATGGCGGCCCAGTGAATTTGAAAATTTTAAATAGGCCTTTCTCGCGATTTAATTTCCCAACCGCAATGAAATCTGGTACAGGAAATGTTTATACACATTGTAATACACTGGTATCTAATTTAGTTCAATTGTTTACATAACCTGAAGACGGCGGATTTGCGAATTTTAAAATTAAGATTTTATTTCTTGTGTCGTAATCATGCGATCGATGTGAACGTTTGAATAATGAACCTACGCAATAAATTTCCTTTAATGGCAATTGACTCTATGGCCTATACATTTAACAATCCAACATGGCGACCATCCGAAATATTTCGACGGCTCTGTATATCTACGAATCTATTATAGCAATCAAATTGAATTTTTTTATGTTCATAGGGGCTATGAACTTAAGTTCACATATAGGACTTTAAATAACCTGGTGATCACAAATCCAACATGGCGGTGACGCGAATTATAAATACTCACAAGGACGTTTCTCGCAATTTAACCATCCGAGTGCAGTGAAACTTGGTACAGTAAATCCTTATACGAATGTTAATCCACTGGCATCTTAATTTTTTTCAATTGTTTCCATAACCACAAGATGGTAGCTGTAGGAAATTTTAAAATCTCCTTGTTACTTCTTTTGTCCTAATCATGCGATTGAAGTTTGAATGCTACAGTACACAATAATATTCATGTAACAGTACATAACTCTAGGACCTACATATATAAAATCCAACATGGCGACCATCCGAAATATTTAGTCGGTTCTCAATATCTACGAATCTATTACAGCAATCTAACTGAAATTTTGTATGTAGATAGAGGCAATTAACATAACTAGGAGATATGAAAATAGGCTGTATAGTTCTTCACGGAACTACTTGTTTTTTAATGTGGTCCTAGATGTCATGGCAACAAAATTTACTAGAATAATCGACAATTAACACCGGTTATCAGACAGTTTCTACACACACCCAAGGTACATGGGGTTACATGACCGCGTTGTCGCAGCCCCTAAACTTAAGAACCAACCAACCGACATATTTCAAGAAGAAATATTATTTTGAGGTCTTTTTAAATAATGAGTCTAAAAATCTCTACAATTTTACATAGGTAGTAAATAATTTATATATAGGGAACCAGGCCTATATTGTTTAGGGTAACCATTCTGTACCAAACACAAAACAACTGTGAACATGGGCTCGTCCAGTAGCGTGCGTTCTGCCGAGCGCTGTTGCCGCGGAGATTCACGCGAGAGAATACACGCCTCTACGCTCGCAGTATACAGTACTCACAACCTTCTTCCTGAGCACAAGGCGCTCCGAATTTTAGTGCATGTACGAGATGGAGAGTCTAATCGTACGAATATCCGTGCTGCCAACGAAGTTCGCGCATTCTTACAATATTTCGATATGATGCAGATAGCCTATAGATATAACAAGTTGTCACACAAAAGTTATTCGGAACGCAGTATTCAGTCCATGTGAGGCTGTATATGTTAAACAGATAGCCTTGGATGTAGAGTGTGCATTATTATTATTATTTTACATGACGTAAATTATACCGCATATGTCATTCTGAGTAACATTGCTTGTGGACTCTTTATACCGGTAACGTAAAATAGTAATAAAAACAAACAAAATAATTCAATGGAATAAGCTTTCGTTTATCAGAGACCGCCATGTGGTGTAGTGGCTAGCATACTCAGCTGTCACCCATCAGGTACGCATTCGATTCCAGACTCAGTCAAGAAATTTAGTTCTGGCCTGAGGGTTAGAACGGGTTACACTTGGCCTCGCAAGGTAAAACTTGTGGCGTCTTTACTAGCCCACACGTTGAGCGTCAAATGAAACGTATTGCTAGCCCCTAACTGTTGGGTGAGAAATGTAACTGTTTACCTTTGCCTAAGCTATGTTGTTTTAATGGGCGCCAAGACCTCAACCCAATGTTGAAATCTAAATTTGTATTTAACAACGTCTAGCTCTGGGAGAACACCTTCAAGAATCTATTCACTCAGATCGTGGTATGATTTGATCATTAACCCAACAAACAATTGTATCAGGAGAAGGAATTGGTCTACATCTAATGCTACCTACTGAAAGCAAAGATTGCATTGTAAAAGAAATGAATTTATTATATAAAACAAGTATAGCAAAATTAATAATAATAATAAGTATAAAATTTAAATTGGAGCGTTGCGATTTTAATATTACCGATAGAAAATTACGTGAAAACGGAGTCTGATAAATTGATTTTACTCTTATTTCCAAGCTATGAAGTTACTGAAATATGAAATGTAAAACAAAGAAAAATGAGAGATTGCGTATTTCTGCGTCATTTGCGCTTACCACTGGAAATTGCTAAAGCATTTCCCTCGTACTGGATGATGCTGTGTGCTTCCCACAGTCTCCTGGACGTCGCCATCTTCTTCGTTATTTGATGATATTCTGATAGATTAGATAATTCTATGGTCCGTACCTCGGACCCAAACACTCGTACAACCACACCGGTTAAGTTTTACAAAAGTTAGTCCTCCACTCCACGGAACATCGGAGCGACTCCCGCGTGCATCCGTACTCGTTAAGTTCTACACAGATAGTCCTCTTTCCACGGCGCGTCGAACGATATATGCACCCGCCGCATCCCCTCTCTTCATCCGACTTCTAGCTTACGTTGTCTCCGCTGATTGGCTGCACCCCACGCGCTATACTCCCCTCTGCCTCATTACACTCGGCGGTAAGGGGAAGTCGATTTCCGTTCCATATATTCGCCTTTTCTTGACGATGCGACCCAGCCTTGCGTAATACTTCCTGACAAGAATAAGCTTGTATTTGAATTCCCACTGAGTCACGTCTCTCAAATACCCTAACTGACAAAACTCCGTAAAATTCCGTAATCATGTAATTTTCTTTAATATTGTCGTTCGTAATAATTTGCTTGATAGCGTTTTCTAAGACATAGAAAACCTATCTGTATGCTTATAATTTTTATAAAATGCTCCGAAAATATCTTAATGATAATTATAATAAATTAATAATAATAATAAATTAACATGAAAAATTCTCTTGGCTGAACAATTTGCCGCGTAAATAAATATAGAATGGCTTCCTACTGACTTATGCCAGTGGCATAAAAACCCCTCGAAAAACAAGTTACATATTCGCCTCGGAGCTTCGGATGATTTACCGTGACGACGGTCCATTATCCGATTATCCCAGACACGTTAATAAACCCCATCCAAAATACATATTACACAAATGAAATCACCCTAAATTACAGATATATACACTCATAATTTTTCTTCACGCACTTCGCGTCAAAGTTTGTTGTCACTATGGATTGCACTTTGCAACCAGTCCAATGTTTTACATATAGAATAGTGTTCCACGGATATTTCCGCCTCTCAAATTTCTCTATGTTGGAGAAATAGACATAATTAATGTGTCAGCACTATGTATTTATGATGTCATATCACACGCATTGAAGGTGTTCTGATATATTTATATCTCCATAGAACTTCCTAATTTCACTGGAGGTCCCTTCCTTATGGTGAAATTTAATCTCACTTATCACTGAGCACACGATCATACTATTGTGGCAGCGCCTCGTGACGATAATACTTAATCTCTCTTTAAAGTAGATTAAATTAATATTGACTTCTGAAAAAAAAATACTGTAAATGCGCATTACATATAACACCAAATATTTCTGTGCCGTAATCGCCCTGTCTTGTTAAGTTCCCGTAGACCATATTCTACTTAATACTAGTTCTCAACACAGACCCGTTCTCCTCACACAAATAATACCATTATACAAATTGCCTTAAATTACACACTTACAAATCTTACATGGCGAGGCCGTAAACAGAAATCACGTGTGCTGATATGTATGAGTTTCATGAAGGACTGTCTCGCATTCTGATGGCCCATCTTTTGCCTCGTGGACGCTTTAAGCAAAAATACCCTGTTCAAGCGCTCACCCATCTCTTGGAGGCAAATGGGAATTCACCAGCGCTACCAAATTCTGGCCTTGGTGTATCGAGACATTTTAGTACTCAAGAGCATCCGACAATCCCGTCATATTTCCCTGTACCTTAAAAACTCTCATTTACTTACATACTACCCCCCTGTGTGACTTCTGATACGCCTGCCTGGAAGACCATCTCCTCCCACGCACCAAATACCACACTTACTCATTTGATAGGCTGGCTCGCCAGCTAAACACACTCGCTTTATGACACATATTTTCGTAGACTATATATATTATACGTCCCTTATAATCTGTTTCCCTCACTATTCTCCAGCACATATGCTGTTTTGCCAATACGTTTGGAAACTATAAATGGGCCCTCGTAGAGATAAAAGAACTTGGACATGACTTTCTCTAGCTTATTTGACTGTTTCGGCACTCTAAGTAAGACTCTGTCTCCCGGCTCGAATAGGTCAAATTTAGTTTCTTTTTGTTGGCGAATTCTCTTTTGTGCTGATTTAGATAAATTCTGTTTCGCCAACTGGACAACGTAATCCATCCCAGGTTGCTTACCCTCATTTAATCCCAACACCCTCGCTAGTTCATTTTGTGGTCTTTTTCCGAAGTGAACTTCGTATGGCGTCAATTTCGTGCTCTCATGCTGGACAGAATTCAGCGAAGTCTCGACCTTGGGAAGATGTCCAACCCAGGCCGCATGCTTGTCATGCACTAGAGTCCGAAAAAGACGAGCCACTTCCCTTAATGGACGCTCTGCAGAATTACCCTGAGGGTACCTTACAGAGGAATGAACGTGTGTTATACCAGCTTCCTGCATACTGGTTCTCCATTTCTTTGCAGTAAACTGTGGTCCACTGTCAGATAGTATCCTGAGAGGAAGGCCAAACTCAGGTACATACTTATTAATGATCAGACGGCTACACGCTAGTCCCGTGGCTTTCCTTAGCGGATATAGCTTGACATACTTACTAAAAGCGTCAATAACTATAAAAATGTACTCGTAGCCGTACTGTCCTTTAACGATCGGGCCAAATAAATCCACACACAGTAGTTCGCCGGGACTACTGGTGAGAACTGCAGATCTCTCCCCCACTAAATATTTAACTGGATATTTATTCCGTTGACAGGTGTCACACTTAGCTAAAATCCTCCTAACATCCCTTCCCATTTTACTCCAAATGAAGTCACGACCAATTTCATAGAAGACCTTGGCAGCACCAAAGTGTCCTAATTCCCTATGAATGAACCAAATTAGCTCCTCCCGCAAAGTGGCAGGAACACATATTGCCCACCGATTATTCCTACATTTCCGTGCAAGAAGCCCATCCTGCATCTTGTACGTGAACCGTCCTACTTTCACATATTCTTCTTCACTTACTTCCAACCTAGCCAGTGGCTCCCCTAACTTAACGTCATCACGTTGCTCCACTAGCATATTTCTCAGTGTCTGTAACGATGCCCTGTTGCTACTGTCCACACATGCACATATTAAAATACCGTCCTCTGCTTTAACCACAGGATAATCCCTACATAAATTAGTGTCCCTCGATAGCACATCTGCAAGAATGTTATCTTTACCTTTAATATATTTTACTGTGAATTCGTATTCCTGCAGAGCAAGAATCCACTTACTAACTCTGTTAGAACTGAGTTTACAAGTTCTCATATACAGTAATGCATGGTGATCTGTGTGGATCTCAAATTTCCCCCCTACTAAATACATTCTAAATTTCCCTAAACTGAAAACAATACCTAAAAGCTCTAACTCAGTAATCGTGTATCTTTTCTCTGCTGCTGTCAGTCCTCGCGAAGCTAAAGATACAATGCACAGATTACCCTCATCATCTCTCTGACATAATACTCCAGCAATGCCTATATGTGAAGCATCTGTCATAACCACATATTCCTTATCTTTTAACGGATATTTCAGCACTACAGCTTTCTCAAAACCTACCTTCAGCGCTCTAAAAGCCTGATCATGCTTGGACTCCCATCTCCACCGAGTCCCACTTTTAAGCAATTCCCTGAATGGTTCTACCAACCCTGAGTATTTAAGAACGAACCTCCTGAAAAAGTTGCAAATTCCCAGGTAAGTTTTTAACTGTTTAACATTCTGTGGCACCTCTGCGTTAAGTATCTTATTAACCCTACTTTCTTCTGGTGTTACACCTCTACTCGTCACTCTATGACCTAAAAATGTCACTTCTGACTGACAGAATGACGACTTAGACAGCTTCAAAGTGAACCCTGCCTGATCTAACTTCTGAAAAACTATATCTAAATGACGTAGATGCTCCTCAAAACTGCGTGAACTAATTACCATATCATCTATGTAAATGGTTACAAACTCTCCTGTGTCATCCCCTAATGCGATGTTTAAAGCCCTAATTAAAGCTGCTGAACTACTCTTTAACCCATAAGGTACCCTGCAAAACTGATAAAGGTTATATTTATGACTAAAAGCTGTAAATGGTCTATCTTCGTACATAAGTGGCACTTGCCAAAAACTGGAACTCAAATCTACACAAGTGAAATACTTCTTCCCCTCAAATGTTTGCATTAATTCCTCTATTGACATAGATTTCAGCTGATCTGAACTAATTCTACTGTTAACCAAACGAGCGTCTAAACAAATACGAACAGTGCCGTCGGTCTTGGGTACCGTGATCAAAGAATTAACATATGGACTGTTAGAGTGCTCAATAATCCCATCTTCAAGCATCTGGTTAATTTGTGCCTCAACTGCACTCTGATAAGCGAAAGGTACAGGATATCTATGTCCTGTGAATACTGACCTATCAATAACGTTCAATGAATGTGTATAGCAATTGGCCATACCAATGCGATCCTCAAAAACTCTCCTATTACACAATAACACATCATAGAGCCGAACACACTGTTCATCCTCTATATTTCCCTGAAATGCAGCCTCACGTAACGAGTCCTCTAGACTTCCGTTCGTAATCACACTGCCCACAAAACATGGAGAACCCCGCTCTACGGCTGGCGATATCTCATTTAAAGTACAAATCACACCTACAATACTACTCCTCTGAATATGGTCAATGAACGCTAATTCTACTTCAGAATCTCCCCATTTAAATTTCAAACTCCCTACATCATAACATAAGTTACCAGACACTCTACTTAGCCACTATGAACCCAAGATAACACTGAATACTAAATTTGGAATTACAAGACAAATCTGCTTCTCTACATGATTATTAATTTTAATGTCTACTAAAACTTGCTTAGAAATTACTTTAGACCTCTTCCCAACAGCTGTGATAACAAAAGTGCTTTTAATTGGCATCTCCTCAAAATTTACTCCAGTTCCTTACATTTTATCATAAAATGCACTACTTATGCCACTCTTCATACAACCACTATCAATTAAAACATCTGTGTACGCCTCGGACACGTTAAATTTAACTATGGGGCTCTTACTAACCACTTCCTGAATAATACCTTCATCATTTAGTTCATGTAATAATTCATTTCTTACATTTAGGTCACAGGGTTCCTGTATAATTGTATGGACAGTGCACCGCCCTCTTAAAATAAACATATTCTTGGCGTGCCTCCTAGCTGCATCACTGGAACCAACTAGAAAAGAAAGGAGTACGCAGTGGAAATGGATGTTAATTTCTGACCTGTGCTGGGCCCGTACTTGCAGGCCAGATGTGCCGAGCGTCTCCAGACTCCGTGAAGGTGGTCCCACGACGAGTGGTAGGAATACCCTCCTGGTGCTAGACAGCTAGAATAAGTTAGGCCTAGGTTTGAAGAGAGAGAGAGAGAGAGAGAGAGAGCGAGCAGCCCGATCGCCAAACACTACTAAATAAGACACATGGGTAAAGAAATGGAAATTTAATGAATTGAAACCGAACACACAAAGAAACCCGGCCAGAATAACACACACAAAAAAAAGTACCCTAGGGGTCAAATAAAGTCACTTTCAAACGGGAAGGATGATTATAAACAATAAATTACTTACGATAATAAATAACGTTAACAAATTAACTTCATACCTGTGCTCACTTCCGTGAAAACGATGTAAAAAGGGAGGAAGTAAATGATCAAGAGGCAATGGAGCCGGTCGCTGGTCAACAACAATCACTTCTCTGCCTAGAGATGGATGGTTGTCACGACGACCACAAATAACAAGCATAGCAAAGATAAAACAAGAGGCTGTGTGCGTGTCGCAAAGGCTGTGGCGAGCAATGGGGATGCGATCGAGCTGGCAGTCCCCAGAGAAAAGAAAAGCAAAACCAAAGATACTATAAGAAGAAACAAATGACGTCAAGTGTCCGTGAAATATATCATGATACATACAAGCAATCAAACACACAAAATGCTAGCCGACGATGCAGTAATAAAACACAAAGCAACTCGTGCTTGTAGGTAGTCTAGCAAAACATGCTAAACCTATATGGTCCCCAACTTACGTTCCGAGTTCGAGCTGAATACGGTAAGGCCTACTTAAAGTTACCGCCGTGATCCAGTTGCCCGAAGCATGGAATGAAGGGAAAACATAAGGGCTAAAATATATGGTGTCATGCCTCGTGTTGGGAGAATGGTCGAAACGCCAACGTCCACAAACAACGGGAGACCCATTCGAAGATATGCCCAATCAAAACAGCATCAATGCACCTGGCAGCAAGAAAAACATACACTCACAAAATCACTCCCAGATATATTTCACGGCACAAATAAAAGGTTAAACAAAGACTCAAACAAAATAAAACAGGAGACCGCCATTACGATTGGTTCCACAGCAAATCCAAGCACACGACGAAGATCAAAAAGAAAGGTTAAATTTAGGAAATGAGCATAGTGGACACAAGGTTAGATGTATTACTTACATGAGTAAATGGAAGGCTTCGGCATAATAACAATGTTAAATAAAAAGGAAAAACATTACATTTTAAATAATAAGGCGGAGAGCCTCAAGGCACGTCCGGACAGAAAGTATCTCACATGGCGTCTGAGTCTACCTGGACGGCCGCCAAAGAAAATAAAGAAATGAGAGATGTTAAACATGGCTCAACAGGGCATGTTACAGACTGAGATTCTGACCTTACTTCGCAGCCTGGTTCGCGTTTAAAGAACCGCTACAGCTGGCCGTAGTACTACTAACTACTGAACTGGTCTGGTTGTTCTGGGCTGTGTTGTCATTGTTTGGCTGTATATTACTACCACTAGGCTGTCCTCTTCCTTGACCCCTATTCTGGTTGTAATTATTGTCATTATAATTTCTCCCTTGATTTCCCCTGAAATCATTGTTTCTCCCTTGATTTCCCCTGTAATCATTGTTCCTCCCTTGATTACCCCTGAAATCATTGTTCCTCCCTTGATACTGATTACCATAGCCATTTCCTCTGTTCTGATTTAGCTGATTATTATTATTTCTATTTTGAGCGTTGGCCCCTTCGCCACCGTTCCCTTGAACTTCCTGATGCCTGGCTTCGTTAGGTCTATTATTATTATTACCCTGGTTCCTATTGAAATTGTCCTCATAACCCCCTCTCCCTAGTGCATCAAATGTGCTTAACAAATTTTCTACTTGTGATATAGTCTTTACATTCTGGATACAAGCAGCCTCCTTGATCCTATAGGGAAAGTGCCTAAGTAGCAACCTCACCACATCACTTTCCTCCTTCAAGCCATCGAGATATTTACACACTAATACCTGCCCTAAAAAGTATTTGGTCATGGTGGAGCTTCCTTTAGGGTTATATTTACCACACACTACTCCCTCACGATGCTGCGACTGAATAACCTCATTCCAGAACTTTTCACAGAATTTCATTTTAAAATCATTGATATCAGTAAACTTGTCTCTGTAGACAGCAAACCAATTCCTCGTTTCCCCCACAAACACTTGTTCTAAAATTTCAACTACCTGGCACCACTCAATACTACCATTTTCCAACCTCTCCCCGAATTTATTTTCTATAGTGTTCATGAACTCCATTGGGCACCCCTGTCGATTGCTGAACTTACCCAGTTCTACCTCCCTGTGTGTGCTATTCACAAAAACTGGCCTATTCTGACTATTTTCTTGCCTGATCCTAGCTTTTAATTTTAACTCTAATTCTGCGATTTTCTCCTCAGCCTTCCTCTCAATGCTGTTTACTGTTAATTTAATGTTTCCTTCTGATTCTTCTACTTTATCATATAGCTTTGCTTGTTTCTCCTCAATCTTGCTAATGCTCTCTCTATTACTCTCTCTTAAATCATTTACTTCTGCAACTATTTGTGAGTGGACTTTCTCAATTCTACCCCCCAGCTGTTCCTTAACCTCTTTAGTAGCTACCTGAATTTTGTCAATTTCTCCCCCCAATTGCTTTTTGACCTGCTGTGTTTCCAGTTTCATTAGTTCTTTTAAATTTTCAGCCTGTGAACTGATTCTAATTTCCAACTCCTCCTGTACTTTTCCTAATTTTCTGTCTACATCTGCAATAATCTCTTTAGCCTTTTCTTCCATCACCCCCCTGATCTCACCTCTAATCAGTTCAAATTTGTCACTCATTTCCCTACTGTTTTGTTCTAATTTAGCATTTAAAGTTTCAGTACTCCCTCTATTTTCCTTACTGTTTTGTTCTAATCTGGCGTTTAAAGTTTCATTACTCTCTCTATTTTCCCTACTGTTTTGTTCTAATCTGGCGTTTAATGTTTCATTACTCTCTCTATTTTCCCTACTGTTTTGTCATAATCTGGCGTTTAATGTTTCATTACTCTCTCTATTTTCCCTACTGTTTTGTTCTAATTTAGCATTTAAGGCATCTGTACTTTCTTTATTTTCCCTGCTGTTTTGTTCTAATTTAGCATTTAAGGCATCACTACTAACTTTGTTCTGATACATGAACTCGAGAAGTAAAGTCTTTAATTCTGGTTGGCCGCCTACACTCCCTGTTTCAGTATCGGGATTTACCTCCGCTACCCCGGTACTACCATCACTCGACATACTGTTCGTATCATCACTCTCCCGTTGATGACCACTACGTAACCTCATCTGTCTTTCTTTCTCATCCCCCATAATGATATACACTGATACAGACAAATAACCCCCAAAATACAGGCACAGAAATATATACTCTTCTCCTTCCACAAATGTTATTAGGTTTTCATCCCCACGTTGGGCGCCAAATGTAATGGTTTCCTTTTCCCCACGTTGGGCGCCAAATGTGGCGTCTTTACTAGCCCACACATTGAGCGTCAAATGAAACGTATTGCTAGCCCCTAACTGTTGGGTGAGAAATGTAACTGTTTACCTTTGCCTAAGCTATGTTGTTTTAATGGGCGCCAAGACCTCAACCCAATGTTGAAATCTAAATTTGTATTTAACAACGTCTAGCTCTGGGAGAACACCTTCAAGAATCTATTCACTCAGATCGTGGTATGATTTGATCATTAACCCAACAAACAATTGTATCAGGAGAAGGAATTGGTCTATATCTAATGCTACCTACTGAAAGCAAAGATTGCATTGTAAAAGAAATGAATTTATTATATAAAACAAGTATAGCAAAATTAATAATAATAAGTATAAAATTTAAATTGGAGCGTTGCGATTTTAATATTACCGATAGAAAATTACGTGAAAACGGAGTCTGATAAATTGATTTTACTCTTATTTCCAAGCTATGAAGTTACTGAAATATGAAATGTAAAACAAAGAAAAATGAGAGATTGCGTATTTCTGCGTCATTTGCGCTTACCACTGGAAATTGCTAAAGCATTTCCCTCGTACTGGATGATGCTGTGTGCTTCCCACAGTCTCCTGGACGTCGCCATCTTCTTCGTTATTTGATGATATTCTGGTAGATTAGATAATTCTATGGTCTGTACCTCGGACCCAAACACTCGTACAACCACACCGGTTAAGTTTTACAAAAGTTAGTCCTCCACTCCACGGAACATCGGAGCGACTCCCGCGTGCATCCGTACTCGTTAAGTTCTACACAGATAGTCCTCTTTCCACGGCGCGTCGAACGATATATGCACCCGCCGCATCCCCTCTCTTCATCCGACTTCTAGCTTACGTTGTCTCCGCTGATTGGCTGCACCCCACGCGCTATACTCCCCTCCTCTGCCTCATTACACTCGGCGGTAAGGGGAAGTCGATTTCCGTTCCATATATTCGCCTTTTCTTGACGATGCGACCCAGCCTTGCGTAATACTTCCTGACAAGATTAAGCTTGTATTTGAATTCCCAGTGAGTCACGTCTCTCAAATACCCTAACTGACAAAACTCCGTAAAATTCCGTAATCATGTAATTTTCTTTGATATTGTCTTTCGTAATAATTTGCTTGATAGCGTTTTCTAAGACATAGAAAACCTATCTGTATGCTTATAATTTTTAGAAAATGCTCCGAAAATATCTTAATGATAATTATAATAAATTAATAATAATAATAAATTAACATGAAAAATTAACATGACTCGGAGAGAAATTAAGGTGTTATCACTTATCACGTACCGGTACCTCTGTATTCGAAAGTTTCTTGAAAAAAACTGTAGGCTACACACTGAAAATTATATTTCTCGCCAAACTATGTAAAACTTTATACGAGTACTAGCCCTGTCACCTGCTCGAGTACCACTCGGCTTGCTAAAGGGATATTGATAGCAGTGTAAAACTTCAGCTCACAGCACGTTTTAAAGCTCCACTACTGTACACTGAATTGTTACTGCAATACTGACACTATATAGGCTATAGTTCGTATTTTCCCCAAGAACTCTTCGATATCTTCCCCAGCGATTCTAATTATTTCAACTCGTAATCATTCTTCACTCTAATTATCCCTTCAGTTCAAGAGCAGATGTTTTTAGCTCTGTAACATAGGTTCATCTAACTACAGTACAGTTGAACCTCGGTAATCCGAGCCCCGGTAGTCCGAGCTTCCGCGTAATCCGAGGTGGATGACAGTGAGACGTATAGCTTACCCAAGGCCTTTGGCGGAGATGCGTGCATGCGTTGTTTACAATTCTGCCCGCTATCGCCCTCCTGCCAAATAATAAATATTGTTCTGTACTTTAAGTAAACTAGTGGGCCTGTGCGAGCTTTCGCAACGTGAATGTAGGTTGAGGCATTTATTGAGAGACTCCTCAGCTAGCAGTACGCCGGCGCCGTGCTCCCGCTAGATGGCTGGTTACGGTGCTTTCATTGTAAATGTACATTTTTTATGTATTTATTTAATTGTGAGGCTTTTAAAGAGGAAGTGAGTGTGTTTCGCGCATACATTGTGTTATGCGAAACCTGTAGGTACCCCATATGTGTAGGTTGGTCTTAATAGGACCTTATTTTCGGTACAAAACTGGAATGCGACCTTAGCAGAATAATATAGGGAGGGATATGTACATACTTGTATTTCTTTTGTAAAATTTTGTTTTTATTTCTGAAACAAAGCCTTAATGCAATACATTATACGATAACTGATGAAATAATGCCGTTTACTATAAGAATATTTAAACACAAGGTTCTTGTGCATCTATTTCAAATTTAAGGTCTTTAAATATCGTAACATTGTGTAATCCGAGATTTCCCAAATTCGAGCTCCTCTTGGTCCCAATTACCTCGGATTACCGAGGTTCTACTGTAATTGAATATTTAATGATATTCGTGCGCGGAGAGAAATAAAGATTTCGTACGGCCCAGTGCAGAGGCGTAAACTTCCCCGCAAACTTGGGAGGGTGGCAAATTTATAAATTGCGGTTGCCTACCTACCAGGGAAAACGTTTTTTCCTTTTAGGCTTTAAAGCTTGAAATAACACGGTAATATAGTCCAAACGCTACATTTTAAAAAAAGTTTATTTTATTCATTACTAACAGTAGTTCCGGCTTCGCCCGGTGGATTTATTTGTTTTATGGATGATAATGAATACTACTACAGAAGTGGGACATAATACTTAAACTAACAGAAAAAAATATTTATAACTTTTGTGGTGGTGGTGGTGGTGGTGGGGGTGATAAGTAGTACAGTATAATGGACGTAACATTCAGGTCAATGTCCCGTAATGATAATAATGCTAATAATGAATAGGGAAACGGCTATTTAAGTTACTAACTACAGCACTGACACATGTAATTTAAAAAAGAATTTTAAAAAATGATTAGAAAGAGGAGTACCATAAGTGAAATAAAAGTCACTGCCTAGGGCAGAGGCTGTAGAGACCAATAGTGTCGTCTTTTATCGCATAGCGCCGTAGGAATTCAGAACATTTTGGAAACTTTGGCTGTCCCGAACTCCTGAGGTAGCAATAGTATCATTTATCGCCACATAGTGCTCAACGATAAGGTTCGGAATATATGAAGGTAAATTTGAAAGCACCATCGCTTATTGCAGCTGATAACCTCCATGTACTGCACCAACACCATTGCTCTTATACAGAGGCATATTATTTTCATGATGATAACTGCGTTAAGGGGCCTAAAAAATCCTTTTGCACTAATTACTCCCCGTGACTGCAATTTATAAGCAGCGCATGATTTAACTATTTTCACAATTCTGCACCAGAATACTGGTGGGGGCGAAGAGATGCAGCCTGAATTGCCAGTCAACAATGGACTTATTAAAATGCTCTTACAGTTACACTACTACGGACATGAATGGTTCTAGGGCCTTAATGCGTGGTTTTCAAGTTAATTTTGTCTGTTATTCTAAATGTAGGGAATGGAGAGCATTGCCCAAAATATCAAGTGGACAGTGTTGCCAGCAGGGTTTCAAAGTGTATGTAAAATTTGGTGCAATTAGGAGGAACGGTGCAGATTTGTGATAAAGGGCCTAAATGCAGGGAATGGAGTGGTCTGTCCGAAATTTAATGTGGACAGTGTCACCCAAAGGGTTCTAAATGGTAAGATTCAAAATGTGGTTCAGATCGGTGAAACGGTGTAGCCTAGATTTGTGCCAAAGGACGTAAATGCAGGGAATGGAGTGGTCTGTCCGAAATTTCATCGGGTTCCAAAGGGTAAGTATGTAAAATTTGGTTCAGATCGGTAGATTCAAAGAGTTGATAAATTTAAGTATTTGGGTGAATAGATCCAGTCAAATGGACTTGATAACACAGTGTGCAAGGAGAGAACGAAGAAGATGGTTTTTGCCTATAGCCAAAGCTTACTCACACCCATTACAACAAACAATCGATATCGTTCCAAGCAAAAATTAAACACTAAGCAACTGTCATTAAGCCAGAGGTATTATATGGTTCTGAATGCTTAACATTAAATAAAGAAGGAAACCAAGTTGAACTAGAGAAAAAAGGAAGAAAATACTTCGAAAAAATTTGGGTCCCCAAAAGAATAAAGGAAATTGGTGGACCGTCATATAGAAGAAATTACAGTTTTAATTAAAAAGAGAAGACTAAAATTGTATGGACATATTTACAGGATGAACAGTAATCGTCTCTCGAAAATAATTTCTGATTACATCTCTAAATTAAAAAACACTAGAGGATGGCTGGAGGAGATACGATGGGAACTGATGATAATAATGAAGATCACAGATGCTATCATCTCGGACAGGGAGGAATTTCGGCGACGGGTCCATTCAGCAGATGTTACACGTTTCAAAGTCCAATTACGGTCTACGAGGGTGATGTCAGTGGAACAACGGCAAACGATTAGCCGCCGAATGAAAACGTTCTGGGAAGGACAGAAAAGGAAAAACAAGAAGTTCCGTGACGAACTTAAGAGCCTACTTTTCTTAAATTTTAAGATTCAGGCCAATGATTAATCTATATGGATCTATCTAGAATAATGACGATATTGAGTTGGTAATATCGAAATTTCTAATTAGTTCGAAATACTGTATACCTGGCATAATGTAGCCTAATAGAGAACTACAGTTGGCAGCCCTGGTGACTGAATATATTCTTAGTCCCATCCCATAAGGTACAGAATACAAAGTTTGGTTGAAGTCCAATGGATAGCATGGACGTTACATGCAGTTAAACATTGGATCTAACAGCGTGCGTAAAATCATGTTGGCAACAATGACATACATGTATTGGTCAGATATAATCTGAAATATTATGATCTATTGTTGTGTCCATTTTGAATGAAATCTATTAGTTAGTAGAGAAGTTACATGCATTTTAAAATTGCACCTATCAGCAGGCTTAGAATCATGTTGGCAGCACTGACGTATATTAGTTACTCCAAATTAGTCTAGAATGCCAGGTACTATACGTGTGCAAAGTTTAGAGCTATTGGCTTGCATACTTTCTGATATATTGATATTAGGGTAACAAAAATAGAGACAGTATTTATTAACATTTGGCAGCCCTGGTTACTCTTGAGAATCGGCATAGTCATATCTGTTGTAGTACACATAGCACACACGAAATTTGGTTGAAATCCAAATGATAGTATTGAAGTTACATGTATTTAAAGTAGGACCTCTCAGGAGGCTAGTTAGTTAGTTAGTTAGTTAGTTAGTTAGTTATTGTTGTTTAAGGGGCGGAACTACGAGGTCATCTGCCCCTACTCAGGAGGCTTAGAATCATGTTGGTAACACTGACGTATATAAGTTACTCCAAATTAATATAGAATGTCAGGTACTATACGTGTGCATAGTTTAAAGCTGTCGGCTTCCATACTTTCTGATACATGGGCATTTGGATTAAAAAAATTGAGAGCATTTATTAACAGTTGGCAGTCCTGGTGGCTCCTAAGAATATGCTCAGTCATATCTGTTTATGTACACATAGCACATACGAAATTTGGTTGAAATCCAATTGATAGTGTAGAAGTTATATGCATTTAAAATTTGGACTTAACAGCAGGCTTATAATCATTTTGGCAACATTGCCATGTATGGCCTCCTGGAAATTAAACTGCAATATTATTATCCATACGTGTGCCAATTTTGAAATAGCTCCCATTCATACCTTCCAAGATATCCAACATGGAGCTCAAATTTCAATTGTGATTTTTCAGCAGTTGGTAGCACTGACAATATTTTCAAAAATGGCCGTGAGATATTCAGGTATAGATCTTTGCTCCTACCAAATTTTGTTTCGATTGCTGCAGCCGTTTAGGAGTTGATAGGGGGGGGGGACACACACACACAGACAGACAGAAGGACAGACAGACAGAAGGACAGACAGACACACATTTGCCCGATCTCATAAGTCTACTTTTTCCTCAGTTTTACAAAATGTGAAAAGTAGGCTAAAAACACTACAGGATGTCTGGAGGAGATACGATGGGAACTGATGATAATAATGAAGATCACAGATGCTATCATCTCGGACAGGGAGGAATTTCGGCGACGGGTCCATTCAGCAGATGTTACACGTTTCAAAGTCCAATGACGGTCTACGAGGGTGATGTCAGTGGAACACCGGCAAACGATTAGCCGCCGAATGAAAACGTTATGCGAAGAACATGATGATGATGATGATAATTGTTGTTTTAAGGGGCCTAACATCTAGGTTATCGGCCCCTATGGGAAGAACACACAAGAAGTTCCGTAACGAACGAAAGAGCCTACTTTTCTTAAAATTTAATATTCATGCCAATGATTAATCTATATGGATCTATCGAAAATAATGACGAAATTAAGTTGGTAATATCGAAATTTCTAATTAGTTCGAAATACTGTATGCCTGGCATAATGTAGCCTAATAGAGAACTAGAGTTGGCAGCCCTGGTGACTGAATATATTCTTAGTTCCATCTCTTAAGGTACAGAAAACAAAATTTGGTTGAAGTCCAATGGGTAGCATGGACGTCACATGCAGTTAATCGTTGGATCTAACAGCACGCGTAAAATCATGTTGGCAACAATGATTGGTAATATCAAAATTTCTATTTAGTTCGAAATACTGTATACCTGGCATAATGTAGCCTAATAGAGAACTACAGTTGGCAACCCTGATGACTGAATATATTCTTAGTTCCATCTCTTAAGGTACAGAATACAAAATTTGGTTGAAGTCCAATGGATAGCATGGACGTCACTTGCAGTTAAACATTGGATCTAACAGCGCGCGTAAAATCATGTTGGCAACAATGACATACATGTATTGGTCAGATATAATCTGAAATAATATGATCTATTGTTGTGTCAATTTTGAATGAAATCCATTAGTTAGTAGAGAAGATACATGCATTTTAAAATTGGACCTATCAGCAGGCTTAGAATCATGTTGGCCGCACTGGCATATGCCTATATTAGTTACTCCAAATTAATCTAGAATGCCAGGTACTATACGTGTTCAAAGTTTAGAGCTACTGGCTTGCATACTTTCTCATATTTTGATATTAGGGTAACAAAAATAGAGATAGTATTTATTAACAGTTGGCAGACCTGGTTACTCTTAAGAATCGGCATAGTCATATCTGTTATGGCACACATAGCACACACGAAATTTGGTTGAATTCCAAATGATAGTATAGAAGTTACATGTATTTAAATTTGGACCTCTCAGCAGGCTTAGAATCATGTTGGTAGCACTGTCGTATATAAGTTACTCAAAATTAATATAGAATGTCAGGTACTATACGTGTGCATAGTTTAAAGCTGTCGGCTTGCATACTTTCAGATATATGGGTATTTGGATTTTAAAAAATGAGAGCATTTATTAACAGTTGGCAGCCCTGGTGGCTCTTAAGAATACGCTCAGTCATATCTGTTTATGTACACATAGCACATACGAAATTTGGTTGAAATCCAATTGATAGTGTAGAAGTTATATGCATTTAAAATTTGGACCTATCAGCAGGCTTATAATCATTTTGGCTACACTGCCATGTATGGCCTCCTGGAATTTGAACTGAAATATTATTATCTATACGTGTGCCAATTTTGAAATAGCTCCCATTCATACATTCCAATATATACAACATGGAGCTCAAATTTCAATTGCGATTTTTCAGCAGTTGGTAGCACTGACATCATTTTCAAATATGGCCGTGAGATATTCAGGTATTTATCTTTAGTCCTACCAAATTTTGTTTCGATTGCTGCAGCTGTTTAGGAGTTGATAGGGGGGGGGGACACACACAGCCAGCCAGCCAGACAGACAGATGGACAGACAGACAGACACACATTTGCCCGATCTCATAAGTCTACTTTTCCTCATTTTTGCAAAATGTGAAAAGTAGGCTAAAAAGGAAAAATAATGTACCATTGTCTTGGATTCTAAGCAGTCTATAATTGGCCAAATTCTGTATATTATACACAGGGTGGGCGAGAAGTAGCTTGGTATTATTAAATGGCTGTTAAATGTTAAATATCGATGGAATAATATTGGAAATAGCGGAAACGTACAGAACATTAAATAGGATAGTGATTTTTCATGCCGCGTAGTACCGACGGAGGCCGCGAGCGACGGTACACGCAACAATAACAAAGATGGCCGTAAGAGAACGAGCACAGATTGCTTCATTGCTTCGCGCTGTATGGAATTCGATCGTTCTTTGTCAATCGGCACAATTGCCATTACTGGGTGGTACAGGATCCTGGAGTTACGGTGGAGAAGATGCAGTGTCGTCAAGAAGTGACTGTGTGGTGTGGAACAACGGCATCTCCTGCTTGACACAATTAACGGGGAACGCTACCTTCAAATGATTCAGGATTATGTTAGGCCCACGATATTTGGATGCGAAAATATCACCGGCATTATCTTCATGCGCACCGCCTCACTTTGCAAATGTCGAGCGGAACTGGTAGGATGAGAAGTTTCCAGGACGTTGGCTGGGGAGACGTGCATCTCATGAATGGCCTGCAAGAAGTCCAGACCTGACACCGTGTGACTTTTTTTTTTATGGGGCTGGGCCAAGAGGAGGTTTACCGGACGAGACCTCGCACATTGGATGAATTGGAACCATGGATTCGGGATGTTCTTACCAACGTCCCACACAAATTTCTCCAGAAAGCTGTCGATTCCATTGCAGGTCGTTTGACGAGATTGGTCGTCGCCACAGGTGCCTATATCAGGCGTGGATCTAGAGTTTGGCTTTGGGGGAGGTTAGAGAATCGAAATTGTTAAGAGTAGTGGAGTAAGGCGGTTTCTGCCCCACCCATTTTATTTGTACCTGACTGTACAAGTTAAAATAATTAATATCTCGCGACCCCATGGTCCGATTTTGGCCTGCGACATATCGTTGGACTTGGGTTGACGTCCTCTTTCAAATGGACCACTCATTTCAACCCCTAAATAAAACCTACCCCTACTAGAGGGTGAAATTGTAATTTTTTTAGTGAAAGTCTCTTTTCAAATGCGACATGTATAAGGTGCGCTGCTAAAATGAACTTAAATGTTGTTGCTCATATAGCGCATGCGTTTTTCTGGCTGCCGCTATGGATCAACATTTTTGTTTTTGTTTTATACGCATGCGCACTTGGGATTTTTGTAACAAGGCGAGCTCTTTGAAAAAAATGATTGATAAGAAGGGGTTTTGGTGGTGAGGAGAGAACCAGATAGTCGCTTACTTTCCTACGAAGTTTGCCGATATCTCTCGAACGCAAGGTCGGATTTGGACGTGTGACGTGTCAAATCGCTTGTCTCGAAGCCCTATATTGAGACCGTATGGCATATTGCATATCCATCTAGTCTCAAGTTTGTATTTCCAACATTAATTCTATACGCAGACCGGCACAGCAGATGCAGAGTACAGAGGCGGCGAATACTTTTATTGGATGTGTGCAGAGACGTGTACGAAGAATAGCAGGAGGGTTGAGTGGTCATAAATGCACTTAGCAGGTTTCCAGGGTGTGCCGAGGGAGGACATTGTACCATGAGAAGACGAGCGAGGGTAGGACAGGCAGGTCGTTGAACGCAGGAATTTGTGTGGGAAAATTGCAGTTTGGCAAGGTCACAGCTCCAAGTTTTGGTGCCGCCCAAATGTGACCTACTTAAGAATTAATGACCGGAGAGCAATGAGAGTTGCATGTATGGAAGCGGGAGACTCTCAGCCTCCCAGAAATGTAATTTGATGCAATTTGGATGTAAGGCTGATTTAATTCAGTATAAAATGCCTGATATGGGGGCGTTTCAGCGTCAGCCAATGAGGGGATAAGCGTCACCAAGCCGTGTTTGGCGCGTAAATTGGCAGACAATGAGGGATGATTACGGAGGTTATTTGATAAGGAGTCCACGATCGATTCTTGGAAAGGATATCACCAATGAGACATTGAGATTGCGATGAGTGCAGTGATATAAGTCAATTTGGGACAGAGCTATTATTTTTGGAAATAAATCTCATATTTCCCCCTCCTACGGCAGGTTATGCCTCAAAAACTTAAATAGCTCCAAATGGGAGAGTGAAGTCAGTCAATTTTGTGATTCTGTCACGGACGCTCCACGTCAGTCGAGTTCGTGATTTGGACTCTGTTAATTTTCACGTCAGATGGTAAATTGAGATGGCGTGGCGGTTTTTTTGAGATCATGTTTTAAATACTATAGCATACGAGTGCGAGTTTTTGTTAGTGGCTGAGAAATAGGCTAGCCATTGCGCTAGATAAGCATATAAGTTGTGTCGCTAGGAGCTACGGTGGACGATCTGGATGAATCGAGTAGTTCAGATGGTAGCATTTAGGAGAATGATAGGATTATCGGTCCGGAACAGTGAGTGCGTGTTACTTTCTTGATTGTCGCATTAAAAAAATTGTGTATTTCTGTGTTCTTCGTTACCACGAGGTACCTGAAGCAAGAGGAAGCTGATGCCGAGATTGGAACAGTGGGAGGATCTTCAACTATGGAATTCGTCATGCGAGGAATGAGGGCGTAAACCCAAAACCTTGGGGCACGCCGCGATGATGGAGACAGTCTGGGACCCAGGAATAGTGATAAGTACAGCAAATTATCTTGCATAATTTAGTTAGGGGTGTACGGATCAGCATAAGTGCAATGGCTGTGTACATATTCAATTTCTTAATGTTAGTTGTGTTTTGTTGTTGTGTTTGTTGCTGCAACGTGCGTGTAAATATGTATCGTGTGGTCATGGTTTTCAATGTAGTTTGGGGAGATTATCATTCAGGGGAAATCTGGCCATCAGCTACTGTCACTGTAGATACATTTTTCAGTGATCAGGTGGGGTGAGAGTTTGTACAGTGGTCGTAAGCAAACCAGAGCATATTGAATATTTTGTGGTAAATCAGGTTCGTGGATCGACTGTGGTAAGTTCTACCAGGTAATGGTTGTGTTGCAATCTTCGATTGGTGACGGACAAGGCAGGCAAACCCGGCGATTTGAGGTAATTTAATTGGAGTATGGCTGGATGTACTGATGCATATTGGAAGGTCGTGGATGTTCAGAACCACGTAAGTATTTTTGGTAATTCCGTGGACGGGTAATTCCCACGAGGTAAAAATCACGGCCGTGATGCTGGGGTCGATCTGACGCCCGTAGGCAGCGTGCTAAGTGATGATTCTGCGGGGCTTGTTGAATTGGGCTATTGTGAGCTCATGCTTCAGTCAGTATACATCAGCTATGGAGGGGGTGAAAGCTGGTAGCCACTCCTCGCCACGGGGTGCTTTGCTTGGCCTTGAGTCTGTCCGAGGTTAATTGGTCAAGGTTAAAATGGCTGGTTTGTTTACATATTTTATTGTTAATTCTGGGATTCTGGTTTGTTGTGTTTTGATTTTATTTTGTGGACCCACGTTACTAGTGTATCAGATTTGTACCCTCCGGGTGGCCGCTAGTCGGTATTAATGATTGTCTTGATAAATGTTTCACACGGGAACTGTTGTATGTGAATGAGATAGGCACGTTGTAGCTTAATGTAGTGTTTGTGTGGCCGCACTGCATGCTGACCGTACACGACTCTAACGGAGGTCGTGAAGGGAGGTCTGTTTGCCAAACGGAACGGTCTCGTCTGTACGATTCACTTTTCCAATATAAGAGCGTTAAAATGAGGTTCCAGCTTGTAAAATTCAGTTGATTTGATGCTCCGTTGGTGTATTAGTGTTATGATCTGATTAACGTAATGATTCATTTCTTGTGGCATTAATTTAGTCCTTTGTTGTTCCATTTGAACTCACCTGGGGTGAGAGCGCGCCATTTTGATTTTTTTGGGATTTTATTTTATTTGGTTTTTTTTTATTTTTTTGTGGAGTTCCATGATCCTGCAGTGTTGATCAGGGGGAAGCCGAGGCTTGCCCGAACTAATTAGATTTAAGGTACCCTGGTCGTACCATCTCTGTGGACTTTATGGCAGAGAAGGACAGTGATGACACAGTTTATTTTGTTGTGGTTCTTCGTTTTATTAAGGGATTGTTTCTTCTGTTTTGTAGTCTTCTAAGAATAAATTTTGTTTCCTTGTTCCCCTGGCATATGATTTATAGTTTTAAGTTCCCATGATCCAAAATTCCGAATTCCTAGGATGTAAAGTGTTAATTAGCCACCGAACGAGCCGCGCCCGAGATAAGATTCAACATCCTAGAAGGCCCTGGAAGGGTATAATATATGTTATTAATAGGTTAAAGGGGTAAAACCATGATTTCAGACTTTATCCGATATCTCATGAATGCAAGGTCGGATTTGGTCCTATGACGTGTCAAATGGCTTGTCTCGAAACCCTCTTTATTTTGGTAATAGGTTAAAGTTTTTGAGAATGAGGGAAACAGAATGTTTTGGGGTAAAACCGTGATTTTAAACTTTTTGCTATATCTCGCGAACCAATCATGCTAGAGGCGTGTACGAGGGGTCCAAGGACTCGGGCTGACGTCCTCTTTGCTATGGACCACTCGTTATATTTGGAAACTCGATTTTGGGGTAAACAAGTGTTTTTGGTGATTTTTGCTGATAACTCACGAACCAATAAGCCTAGAGACAAGTGCGAGGTGTCATTTTTTTCATCGCGTTGCCCTCTTGCCGAGTATGTTCGTGTTGAGCAGGAATGAAAAACCATGTTGAGGTAAAACCATGATTTTAGACTTTTTGCTTTATTTCGCAAACCCATAACGCTAGAGACGTGTACGAGGTGTCCTAGGACTCGGGATCACGCCCCCTTTTAGAAACTATGTTTGACATTATGACAAAGGGCCTAACGCCATACATGTTGAAAAAACATTCTCTTTACCTGTTTACAATGTTCATGAAGCGTGGTGGTTGAGAGAGACGATACTGCTGGGTGTGTGTGTTTCAACTAACCTGTCGCTGACCACGGTGGCTGTGCTCAATAGATCAATCGCTATTTCGACAGGTCGGTTTATGACAGAGCGAGGGTGCGTTTTTTCCGATACTTTACCCCGAAGATGATCTTTAACGTGTAAACGGTGATGAGAACTTGGTTCTATGTTGGTCGAAGCGAGTACAGAAAACAAACTTGCAGAGGAGCAGGATGTGAAAATCATTTGAGCTTATTGGAATGCGCTGATCTGACTTGACAACAGGTGCAATGGAAAATGACAAAGATGCAGAGGACACTTGAAGGTGAAATAATCTGACCATCGTGGTGGCAGGGGAGTGCGAAATGCATGCACACAAGTGAGAGATGACATGTTCGCTAAACAAGTTACATCCTGTTTGCTTCGTACGTGACAAAATGCAAGTTCAGGTGAAATTTGATCTGCCACAGGTGTTCCACGTGCACGATAACATGTAACAAGTCACATCCTGTTTGCTTTGTACGTGACAAAATGCAAGTCCATGAGAAATTTGATCTGCCACAGGTGTTCACCTTGGACGTTAGCTGTCCACGTGCATGATAACAGAATGTTCAAAGCGTGGGGAAAATGATTATACATGCAACGTAGCATATATAAAGACATGTCGTTATCATTTCCACTCTCACTTGGGTGGACTACCTTTGAACATACTGCGTTGCGTGAAACACTTGGTCTTGTTTAACAGTTTTGGTGTTGGTGGAAAATACTTAACCTTGTTGTGGGGTAGGTATTTATATATATATATATATATATTCATTTATATATTTATTGATTTATATATATATATATATATTTACATGCAATTATTTATTGCTTAGGTAATTAATGATTTTTTAATTTATTTGTTTGCAGATAACCGGTATACCTTACATGTCTGAGAGAGAAGAAACCATTGCACTTTTGAGCCCACTAGAAGGAAACAGCAAGAAGCCACTGCAAGTAAAGGTGGGATTATTTTTTAAACTAACTTGTTTTTTGTTTGTTTCATATTTTATTTTATGAAATATATGTATTAACCTGAATTTTGGTATTTATAACGGTTTATTTTATTTATTTTTAGAAACTTGGAAAGAAAAGCCTTACCGCCGTAGCAGTCGCTGAAAACCCGAGACGCAGTAAAGTGCAACCATTGTTTCCAGGCAATGAACTATTTAAAACTCAGGTAAGCCTAACATAAAATGCTATTCCATTTTACCACTGCTGAAAACTCGTAGACAAAAGAAATTCTTTACCTGTACATGACTAGGACGATGATTGCTTTCTTGATTAATGACTATGTATTGGCAACCGGTACAAGACCATATTGGTTGTTTACCGGGAAAGTATAAGGCCATATTGGATTTTGTAAAAAACAAAAAATTTAATTTAACTGACATGTCGTTCCCTATAATAATAATAATAATAATAATAATATCGTATGACCTCGGATGCCGGGTGCAAGCTTTGTTATTTGACACACAGAGGGTAGCTTGTATGTCGAATTTAGTTGTTCCTTGACTATGAAAGTCATGGAGGTTAGATGTTAGATATCTAATATCTTTAAACTCTATAGCGCTTTCTAGTAGAAAAATGAGGAACTTTGTACCCTATGAACTCAACGAATATTCACAGGTTTGAACATGATAATCTGAACAAAATGACATGACATTATTATTTTTTGTTTATGTATTGGTTAAAGGGGAATGTAAATGACTGCAGCTTTATAAAAAGAAAATAAGTACATGGGTTACTGTTAGTGCCGACATACAGTTTATTATAATTTTTATGGTGTTTTGATATATTAATGCCAATTAACGTTAACGTTTTATTTACAAGTATTGATTGATTGATTGCGTGATTGGTTATTTTGTTTGCTTTTAGGTGTCGTCATGTGCCATTAACGTAATGAACAGACAGTGAACAAGCATACATTGTGCTTTAAAGTACTCTGTGCAACGTTACAATAAGTAAACGTTTTATTATAACACACGGCGTTAGTACCAAATACAACAAGTGAGCAAGTTGGTTTACCACGTGGGTTAAATTTAAAATCAGAACATGACCGTTGGTTAACATTTTAATCCTGGCCTGTAGGCTTTTTGTCGACACATGAACTTGCAAAAGCAGTTTTTTTTTACTTGAACCGAGAAGATGTGGTGCGCTGTGTGTTTTGTCGTATTGGACTTTCACACTGGGAAGAAGGGGATGATCGATCCCTTTAGAGACCATTTGCGATGGTCTCCTCATTGTCCTTACATGCTTGGAAAGCAAGTGGGTAACATACCTGTGTATTCATTTTACCGAACAACAAGACCATTGGCCGCTACTTACGTTGCTCAATAACAAATAAATAATAATGATGTATTACCAGCCAACGGTAGTGTCGATATATGTGGTCCATATGCCATAGACAGGGTTGAATTGGCGTGTGCTTTTGAAAAATTGGGAGTTTGCAAGACTAGCACTAGCACACCCAGAGTACAGCTCTGTTGAAAAACGTTTAGAATCTTATAAAAATGTTAGGCCATTAATATTAAAACACCTTACCAAACAGCTAAGTGAAGCTGGATTTTTTATACTGGTGAAGGGGATAAAACAATATGTTTTTATTGTGGATTTGCTTTAAAGGATTGGCAAATGACTGATGACCCTTTAGTGCAACACGCTCGTTGGTTACCAAACTGTAAATACATGGTGTTGCTTAAAGGTCAGGAATTTGTGAACACTATTCGTAAAGAAAACGTGATTGCAGCACAAGACATAAAAGTGCCTTTAGAGTTAGAACACGCAGAGCAAATACATAAGGCTGAAAGAAAGGACTTGTCTCACGAACAGATACAAATGTGTGACCAACAATTATGTAAAATTTGTTATCAAGATGAACTAGGTGTTGTATTTTTGCCTTGTGGACACATGATAGCCTGTGTCAAGTGTGCATTAGAACTCAACACTTGTGCTATATGCAGAAAAGCAGTATCTGCTACAGTTAGGGCATTTCTTGCATAACTAGTATAATTTATTCGTCATGCATAGTGCAAAATCCCTAATTGCACAATATTATTAAAGCTGTTTTAGAGTGTAATATATATGCTTTCCTTTTGTTTATAGACTACTACAATGAATGTTTTGAATGCTGTGGGACAATCATGTGGCTTAGAGACAAAGAAGTTCAGCGAATTGCCAACGCATATTCCATTCCGCATTATCAAGATTCGGAAATTGAAACAGCATATGGTGATCGTGTACTTTGTGTATGTGAAAACTTTGAGATATTTCTGCCTATACGGTTTAATGATATGTTGGAGAGTGTTTTTGATGAAGTCAATAATGCTGTGCAACCTGTACACTTAATATATGAAGGTTTTAAAAACAATAGGTGCATGGTTCGTTTTAATTAAATAAATAAAAAACAAGAAGTTCCGTGAAGAACTATACAGCCTACTTTTCATGCCAATGATTATTCTACAGAATATGAACCTATCTAGAATAATCACGAAATTAAGTTGCTAATATCGAAATTTCCAATGAGTTCGAAATACTGTATACCTGGCATAATGTATCCTAATAGAGCACTACAGTTGGCAGCCCTGATGACTGAATATATTCTTAGTTCCGTCTCTTACGGTACTAAATACAAAATTTGGTTGAAGTCCACTGGATAGCATGTACGTTACATGCAGTTAAACATTGGATCTAACAGCGCGCGTAAAATCATGTTGGCAACAATGTCATGCATGTATTGGTCAGAAATAATCTGAAATAATATGATCTATTGTTGTGCTAATTTTGAATGAAATCCATTAGTTAGTATGGAAGTTACATGCATTTTAAAATTGGACCTATCAGCAGGCTTAGAATCATGTTGGCAGCACTGACGTATATTAGTTACTCCAAATTCGTCTAGAATGCCAGGTACTATACGTGTGCAAAGTTTAGAGCTATTGGCTTGCATACATTCTGATATATTGATATTAGGGTAACAAAAATAGGGACAGCACATATTAACAGTTGGCAACCCTGGTTGCTCCTTAGAATACGCATAGTCATATCTGTTATGGTACACATAGCACATACGAAATTTGGTTGAAATCCAAATGATAGTATGGAAGTTACATGTATTTAAATTTGGACCTGTCAGAAGGCTTAGAATCATGTTGGTAGCACTGACGTATATAAGTTACTCCAAATTAATATAGAATGTCAGGTACAATACGTGTGCATAGTTTAAAGCTGTCGTCTTGCATACTTTCTGATATATTGGTATTTGGATAAAATAAATTAGGAGCATTTATTAACAGTTGGCAGCCCTGGTAGGTCTTAAGAATACGCTCAGTCATATCTGGTTATGTACACATACAACATACGAAATTTGGTTGAATTCCGCTTGATAGTGTAGAAGTTATATGCATTTAAAAATTGGACCTATCAGGAGGCCTATAATCATTTTGGCAACACTGCCATGTTTGGCCTCCTGGAAATTAAACTGAAATATAATGATCTGTACGTGTGCCAATTTTGAAATAGCTCCCATTCATACTTTCCATGATATCCAACATGGAGCTCAAATTTCAATTGCGATTCTTTAGCAGTTGGTAGCACTGACATCATTTTCACATATGGCCGTGAGATATTCAGGTATAGATCTTTACTCCTACCAAATTTTCTTTCGATTGCTGCAGCCGTTTAGGAGTTGATAGGGGGGACACACACACAGCCAGACAGACAGACAGAAGGACAGACAGACAGACAGACAGACAGACAGACACACATTTGCCCGATCTCATAAGTCTACTTTTTCCTCATTTTTGCAAAATGTGAAAAGTAGGCTAAAAATGTGAAATAATAATGGAAAATATAAGTAATGACAATATACTGAAAAAGAAAGAAAATATGTGTATAGAATAGTAATGTTTTAGTGTTTAGTGTTGTCTTTAAAAATATTATGATGAAACCAAAAAAACAAGAAATGTATATAAAGTTTGTAAATAAATTCAAAATGATGTTACAATGTTGTTTAATTTTATACAAAGTTAGTATATTTAACATTGCAGAGTATACATGATTATGACAATAAATGCACACTAAATACAAGCCTTTCTCACTTTTCAATAGTCTGTTATAGTTTTAACACAAGGCTTGTTGTAGATTATTTTATAGCAATGTCCATTCAATGTTGTTTTCGAAAAGTGGGGAAGCCGCAATGGTTGTATAGGCATAAAAACCTTATTGTTATTACTATTTAGTCACTTTGATCCCCTTGCATATCAAGAGCAGATGACCTGAAGATGGATTAAAAATAACTTTAAGAACAGGGGTTAAACGTTGCTCATTAAACAATGCACTATTTTGAGTAGCAATATGGTTTTCTTGATTTTTGTCGAAGGCAACTGTGTTTCATGCAGTACACTACATTGATGATCACTGACACTTAAAACCTCACTATTTTTACTTTTTAGGTCACCACGACAATGTTTGGAACGTTGCTTTGAACAACGCCAAATAACAGTTCCATTTTTATTGGATCATTTCACAATATATGAATATCCTTTATAGTATGCGTAAGGCTTACCATACCTAGTCACTGATACTTCCATATCAACTGTCAAGCATAGACTAAGCTCTAGTAAAGTCAACTTGGTAATAAGAATAATAGTTTAATGTGAGAGCAAATATGGATCCAAAGAGTTCAGGTATAAGTGGAAGCAGATAAGCAAATATTAGAAACAAGAGTGGTGGTAAAAGTGGTCGCAACGTGGTAGACCCATTACACAATAATTTCAGCACGACGAAGCTCTTGTTCAATTTCTTTGATTTCCCAATCGTGACCGGTATGCCCAGCTTGTTGTAAAGCATGCAATTGTCGAAGCCGTTGAATTAGCTTAATGGGTTTGTTCCAGTATACAAATTTAACAAATGGATTTTCAGGTGTAAACAAAGCATTACCATTATCATGATCATTATCATCATCATCATTATCATCATCATGATCACCATTATCATCATGACCATCATCACTGTTACTATATAGTCCTTTTTGATCCTCTTGCAATACCACTTCATTTATAGTCTGAGTTGATTTTGATAGTGTTGAAGGTTTCTTGGACGTTGACAACTGTCCTAAAATGACGTTTTGAGGACATGATAAGTCGTTTTGAACAAACACTGCACTATCTTTAGCCGCAATATCATTTTCTTGAACTTGCTTTTTAGCATTTTGATAATTGTTTGTAAACAGCAAGCGTGGTTCGTTTAGAGCACTACATTGATGAACAATCACACTTAAAACCTTTCCATTTTTACTTTTCAGATTGCCTCGACATTTTGTTGACCTCTCTTTTGAGCATCGCCAGAATATTATTCCATTCACATTCTGGCGATTATAGTTATAAGAGTAGCCTTGATAGAGTGCACGTAGCCTACCTTTGTTGGTTGTAATAAGTTCCATAGTAGTAACTGACCTGTCAGTACAAAAAACTGTTTCCTTTAAATACATTAATGGATATGTTGTTGGCTTTCTCAAATTGTTGTTGTTGTTGTTGTTTTGTGCCAACAGGTGCTTACTGCGTATGACAAAGCTGTACACTCGTGGGTTAGACAGCCTTTCTTGCTAAGGGTCTCCTATATACCCCAAACATGGCTATACATGTTAGTTCTGTACATTTAGTGGTTAATTGTATATTGGGTTTAAATAGAGAACTTATACAAGCACGTCTTGCATGCGGTTAAACTTCACAAGTGTCGCATGCAACACGCAAAGTATGTTTCCGCTACCTAGCGGTAAATATGAGCACTACCTGTACTACTAGCATGCTACCTAGCGGAGGATATGAACACTTACTAGTAATATCCAAAGTGAGCTGAGGTTAGGTTAGGATAGGTAAAGTTAGGTTAGCCATCAAAATAAGTTACCAAAATAAGCCATCAAACAATAATTGGTTTTTTACCCCTGAGGTCTTGGGTTCCAACTCGACTATGCACAGAATTTAATTAACATCTGAGAGTTGAAAGGTTAGGTTAGGTTAGGCTAGGTGAAGTTAGGTTAGATGAAGTTAGGTTAGGTTAGGTTAGGTTAGGTTAGTGAGCTGAGGTTAAGTCTTTAAATATTCCCTCTCTTTCAACTACATTCTAACACCAAGAAAAAATCCACTAAATACATTGACACAAATAACTTGTCAAATAAGCCAATACAAAAGCCAATACTAAAGCCAACACAAAAAGCCAACACAAAAAGCCAACACAAAAAGCCAACACAAAAAGCCAATGCAAAAAGCCACACGAAAAGCCAACACAAAAAGCCAACACAAAAGCCAACACAAGAGGCCAACACGAAAAGCCAACACAAAAAGCCAACACAAAAGCCAACACAAAAAGCCAACACAAAAAGCCAACACATAAGCCAATATATAAGCTTATGGTAGGTCACTCCATCAGCAAAACAGTTGTAACCTTTGTAGTGTGAACATCGTACTGACAGGTCACTTACTACTATGGAACTTATTACCACCAACAAAGGTAGGCTAAGTGCACTCTATCAAGGCTACTCTTATAACTATAATCGCCAGAATGTGAATGGAATAATATTCTGGCGATGCTCAAAAGAGAGGTCAACAAAATGTCGAGGCAATCTGAAAAGTAAAAATGGAAAGGTTTTAAGTGTGAATGTTCATCAATGTAGTGCTCTAAACGAACCACGCTTGCTGTTTACAAACAATTATCAAAATGCTAAAAAGCAAGTTCAAGAAAACGATATTGCGGTTAAGATAGTGCAGTGTTTGTTCAAAAGGACTTATCATGTCCTCAAAACGTCATGTTAGGACAGTTGTCAACGTCCAAGAAACCTTCAACACTATCAAAATCAACTCAGACTATAAGTGCAGTGGTATTGCAAGAGGATCAAAAAGGACTATATAGTAACAGTGATGATGGTCATGATGATAATGGTGATCATGATGATGATAATGATGATGATGATGATAATGATCATGATAATGGTAATTCTTTGTTTACACCTAAAAATTCATTTGTTAAATTTGTATACTGGAACAAACCCAGTAAGCTAATTCAACAGCTTCGACAATTGCATGCTTTACAACAAGCTGGGCATACCGGTCACCATTGGGAAATCAAAGAAATTGAACAAGAGCTTCGTCGTGCTGATATTATTGTGTAATGGGTCTACCACTTTAGTACCACTTTTACCCCCACTCTTGTTCCTAATATTTGCTTATTTGCTTCCACTTATACCTGAACTCTTTGGATCCATATTTGCTCTCACATTAAACTATTATTCTTATTACCAAGTTGACTTTACTAGAGCTTAGTCTATGCTTGACAGTTGATATGGAAGTATCAGTGACTAGGTATGGTAAGCCTTACGCATACTATAAAGGATATTCATATATTGTAAAACGAACCAATAAAAATGGAACTGTTATTTGGCGTTGTTCAAAGCAACGTTCCAAACATTGTCGTGGTGACTTAAAAAGTAAAAATAGTGAGGTTTTAAGTGTCAGTGATCATCAATGTAGTGTACTGCATGAAACACAGTTGCCGTCGACAAAAAATCAAGAAAACCATATTGCTACTCAAAATAGTGCATTGTTTAATAAGCAACGTTTAACCCCTGTTCTTAAAGTTATTTTTAATCCATCTTCCATGTCGCAAGAGCCATCAACATCACAAACTATGCAAGAGGTAGTGTTGTTGTTGTCGTTTTAAAGAGTGGAACAACTAGGTCATCTGTTCTTGATATGCAAGGGGATCAAAGTGACTAAATAGTAATAACAATAAGGTTTTTATGCCTATACAACCATTGCGGCTTCCCCACTTTTCGAAAACAACATTGAATGGACATTGCTATAAAATAATCTACAACAAGCCTTGTGTTTAAAACTATAACAGACTATTGTAAAGTGAGAAAGGCTTGTATTCAGTGTGCATTTATTGTCATAATCATGTATACTCTGCAATGTTAAATATACTAACTTTGTATAAAATTAAACAACATTGTAACATCATTTTGCATTTATTTACAAACTGTATATACATTTCTTGTTTTTTTGGTTTCATCATAATATTTCTAAAGACAACACTAAACACTAAAACATTACTATTCTATACACATATTTTCTTTCTTTTTCAGTATATTGTCATTACTTATATTTTCCATTATTATTTCACATTTTTTCTATTTAATTAATTAAAACGAACCATGCACCTATTGTTTTTAAAACCTTCATATATTAAGTGTACAGGTTGCACAGCATTATTGACTTCATCAAAAACACTCTCCAACATATCATTAAACCGTATAGGCAGAAATATCTCAAAGTTTTCACATACACAAAGTACACGATCACCATATGCTGTTTTCAATTTCCGAATCTTGATAATGCGGAATGGAATATGCGTTGGCAATTCGCTGTGCTTCTTTGTCTCTAAGCCACATGATTGTCCCACAGCATTCAAAACATTCATTGTAGTAGTCTATAAACAAAAGAAAAGCATATATATTACACTCTAAAACAGCTTTAATAATATTGTGCAATTAGGGATTTTGCACTATGCATGACGAATAAATTATACTAGTTATGCAAGAAATGCCCTAACTGTAGCAGATACTGCTTTTCTGCATATAGCACAAGTGTTGAGTTCTAATGCACACTTGACACAGGCTATCATGTGTCCACAAGGCAAAAATACAACACCTAGTTCATCTTGATAACAAATTTTACATAATTGTTGGTCACACATTTGTATCTGTTCGTGAGACAAGTCCTTTCTTTCAGCCTTATGTATTTGCTCTGCGTGTTCTAACTCTAAAGGCACTTTTATGTCTTGTGCTGCAATCACGTTTTCTTTACGAATAGTGTTCACAAATTCCTGACCTTTAAGCAACACCATGTATTTACAGTTTGGTAACCAACGAGCGTGTTGCACTAAAGGGTCATCAGTCATTTGCCAATCCTTTAAAGCAAATCCACAATAAAAACATATTGTTTTATCCCCTTCACCAGTATAAAAAATCCAGCTTCACTTAGCTGTTTGGTAAGGTGTTTTAATATTAATGGCCTAACATTTTTATAAGATTCTAAACGTTTTTCAACAGAGCTGTACTCTGGGTGTGCTAGTGCTAGTCTTGCAAACTCCCAATTTTTCAAAAGCACACGCCAATTCAACCCTGTCTATGGCATATGGACCACATATATCGACACTACCGTTGGCTGGTAATACATCATTATTATTTATTTGTTATTGAGCAACGTAAGTAGCGGCCAATGGTCTTGTTGTTCGGTAAAATGAATACACAGGTATGTTACCCACTTGCTTTCCAAGCATGTAAGGACAATGAGGAGACCATCGCAAATGGTCTCTAAAGGGATCATCCCCATTTCCCAGTGTGAAAGTCCAATACAACAAAACACACAGCGCACCTCATCTTCTCGGTTCAAGTAAAAAAAACTGCTTTTGCAAGTTCATGTGTCGACAAAAAGCCTACAGGCCAGGATTCAAATGTTAACCAATGGTCATGTTCTGATTTTAAATTTAACCCACGTGGTAAACCAACTTGCTCACTTGTTGTATTTGGTACTAACGCCATGTGTTATAATAAAACTTTTTCTTATTGTAAGTTATTAACGTTGCACAGAGTACTTTAAAGCACAATGTATGCTTGTTCACTGTCTGTTCATTACGTTAATGGCACATGACGACACCTAAAAGCAAACAAAATAACCAATCACGCAATCAATCAATCAATACTTGTAAATAAAACGTTAACGTTAATTGGCATTAATATATCAAAACACCATAAAAATTATAATAAACTGTATGTCGGCACTAACAGTAACCCATGTACTTATTTTTTTTTATAAAGCTGCAGTCATTTACATTCCCCTTTAACCAATACATAAACAAAAAATAATAATGTCATGTCATTTTGTTCAGATTATCATGTTCAAACCTGTGAATATTCGTTGAGTTCATAGGGTACAAAGTTCCTCATTTTTCTACTAGAAAGCGCTATAGAGTTTAAAGATATTAGATATCTAACATCTAACCTCCATGACTTTCATAGTCAAGGAACAACTAAATTCGACATGCAAGCTACCCTCTATGTGTCAAATAACAAAGCTTGCACCCGACACCCGAGATCATACGATATTATTATTATTATTATTATTATTATTATAGGGAACGACATGTCAGTTAAATTAAAATTTTTGTTTTTTACAAAATCCAATATGGCCTTATACTTTCCCGGTAAACAACCAATATGGTCTAGTACCGGTTGCCAATACATAGTCATTAATCAAGAAAGCAATCATCGTCCTAGTCATGTACAGGTAATGAATTTTTTTTTTGTCTACGAGTTTTCAGCAGTGGTAAAATGGAATAGCATTCTATGTTAGGCTTACCTGAGTTTTAAATAGTTCACTGCCTGGAAACAATGGTTGCACTTTACTGCGTCTCGGGTTTTCAGCGACTGCTACGGCGGTAAGGCTTTTCTTTCCAAGTTTCTAAAAATAAATAAAATAAACCGTTATAAATACCTAAATTCAGGTTAATACATATATTTCAATATAAATCAATAAATATATAAATATATAAATGAATATATATATATATATATAAATAAATACCTACCCCACAACAAGGTTAAGTATTTTCCACCAACACCAAAACTGTTAAACAAGACCAAGTGTTTCACGCAACGCAGTATGTTCAAAGGTAGTCCACCCAAGTGAGAGTGGAAATGATAACGACATGCCTTTATATATGCTACGTTGCATGTATAATCATTTTTCCCACGCTTTGAACATTCTGTTATCATGCACGTGGACAGCTAACGTCCAAGGTGAACACCTGTGGCAGATCAAATTTCTCATGGACTTGCATTTTGTCACGTACAAAGCAAACAGGATGTGACTTGTTACATGTTATCGTGCACGTGGAACACCTGTGGCAGATCAAATTTCACCTGAACTTGCATTTTGTCACGTACGAAGCAAACAGGATGTAACTTGTTTAGCGAACATGTCATCTCACACTTGTGTGCATGCATTTCGCACTCCCCTGCCACCACGATGGTCAGATTATTTCACCTTCAAGTGTCCTCTGCATCTTTGTCATTTTCCATTGCACCTGTTGTCAAGTCAGATCAGCGCATTCCAATAAGCTCAAATGATATTCACATCCTGCTCCTCTGCAAGTTTGTTTTCTGTACTCGCTTCGACCAACATAGAACCAAGTTCTCATCACCGTTTACACGTTAAAGATCATCTTCGGGGTAAAGTATCGGAAAAAACGCACCCTCGCTCTGTCATAAACCGACCTGTCGAAATAGCGATTGATCTATTGAGCACAGCCACCGTGGTCAATGACAGGTTAGTTGAAACACACACACCCAGCAGTATCGTCTCTCTCAACCACCACGCTTCATGAACATTGTAAACAGGTAAAGAGAATTTTTTTCAACATGTATGGCGTTAGGCCCTTTGTCAAAATGTCAAACATAGTTTCTAAAAGGGGGCGTGATCCCGAGTCCTAGGACACCTCGTACACGTCTCTAGCGTTATGGGTTTGCGAAATAAAGCAAAAAGTCTAAAATCATGGTTTTACCTCAACATGGTTTTTCATTCCTGCTCAACACGAACATCCTCGGCAGGAGGGCAACGCGATGAAAAAAATGACACCTCGCACTTGTCTCTAGGCTTATTGGTTCGTGAGTTATCAGCAAAAATCACCAAAAACACTTGTTTACCCCAAAATCGAGTTTCCAAATATAACGAGTGGTCCATAGCAAAGAGGACGTCAACCCGAGTCCTTGGACCCCTCGTACACGCCTCTAGCATGATTGGTTCGCGAGATATAGCAAAAAGTTTAAAATCACGGTTTTACCCCAAAACATTCTGTTTCCCTCATTCTCAAAAACTTTAACCTATTACCAAAATAAAGAGGGTTTCGAGACAAGCCATTTGACACGTCATAGGACCAAATCCGACCATGCATTCGTGAGATATCGGATAAAGTCTGAAATCATGGTTTTACCCCCAAAAAGCCTGTTTTCCTCATTCTCAAAACTTTAACCTATTAATAACATATATAGGGCTTCGAGACAAGCGATTTGACACGTCACACGTCCAAATCCGACCTTGCGTTCGAGAGATATCGGCAAACTTCGTAGGAAAGTAAGCGACTATCTGGTTCTCTCCTCACCACCAAAACCCCTTCTTATCAATCATTTTTTTCAAAGAGCTCGCCCTGTTACAAAAATCCCAAGTGCGCATGCGTATAAAACAAAAACAAAAATGTTGATCCATAGCGGCAGCCAGAAGAACGCATGCGCTGGTACAAATAAAATGGGTGGGGCAGAAACCGCCTTACTCCACTACTCAAGAAAAATTGTATCACTAAAAACGCAATCACAAAATAACCAAACGTACAAAACCAGACCAAATTTTTTGCAAGCTACATGGATAGAAATTTGATGCGTTTAGCGAACCAAAAATATTCGTACAAATTGCAACGGCGTGTTTTGCGACTTATACATCGAGCTTCGAGAAAAGTATCAAGGAACGTTAGAGTTTCGGCAAATCGAGTTGGTACCGACAAAGGGAGAAAGTCACAGCTTAAATTGCCAACCAAGCTTGCAGGACGTAGCCAAATTTTTTGGTGCGAAAGAAATGCCCCAAATTCCTATCCGTGCATTGCTGCACATTCATAGTGACATCACTATAAACATCGATTCGGTAATCACAAGGTTTGCTAAACAAAATAGACGAGTTGATTTTGTTATATAAATAATCGTTTTTATGTAACAGGTATGAAGTTGTAAATATGTACAGTTGTAACAGAACATAATAATTGCAATAAAGATATTTTCAGTATTGAATAAAATGAAAAAAAAAAATCTTTTTTCAGTTAAAATTAGTTAAGTTTTATTTGTCTGGTTATTGTGTTTTCGTTTTTTGAGTTTGCAAAAAAATTTGGTCTCCGTTTGGGGGGGGGGGGGTCATGACCCCCGTGACCCCCCCCCCCTTGAACCCGCGCCTGGCCTACATCTAAATGGGAATATGATTGCATACCATACAATTCCATTACATCTAACAGTGTACATACTGTATTAATTTCAAATAAATAACTATTCAAACATAAAAGGTATGTACGTTAATTTCAATACCTAGTTACTTCCCGCCCACGCTGTATATTAGTATGGATTTCCAATTTGCCTTACCTTTTGGTTGCCAAGTTAAGAAATTTCAATTGGTAATGACTCCCGGAATAGCCCATCAAATAAGGTAAGAAAATCATGAATATGACATATTAGCTAAGTACAAGTATGGTTCATCACTCAAAAAAAATTACCAATTTCTTTTATAATTTGAAATGGACATTTTTCAAAGTCGTCGTTATGAGTCGAAAACTTACTCTCACACTCAGTGTTAAAACCTCATTTACTTCCCCATCGTTCAAATAGCTAGCCATATTTATCACCACGTACGGTATCTCAATTAGCTCCGAGTAAGAATGTAAAAAATATAGCATCTAAAGAACAAACGTGCGGGTAATTAGCTGACTACAGCAAGTTCAAAGAATAATTATTATGAACCCAGTTATTCACGGAACACAAACACATCGATATCCAGAGAGAGAATAATTCCTACTCTGTCTTGGTTACAACACTGATAGCACTGCTTGGCGAGAAGTAGTAATAGTAACAAATTTACAAAAACAGGGCCGTTAGATTGAACACTGGCTGCTGTAGGGGATTATATAGAGACTTTTGGACCTAACCGGAGGTTTGATAAACTCAAAAAAGACCAAGGCTCTAAGAACTAACACCAACTGAATTGACCCATTTGTCTTCGAGGATGAAACTATAGAGGATGTGGATAGCTTTACTTACCTGGGCAGTGTGGTGACCGAAGATGGATGAGCGGCAACATATCAAAAAAGCAAACGGTGCCTTTGTGCGGCTCTATCCGGTGTGGAAGAACAGCAAAATGTCCATGAAGACCAAACTTCGTATCTTCCAGAGTAATGTCAGGTCCGTTCTGATATATGGGTCTGAGACTCGGGAGGTAACTAAGGAAATCACCTCCAGGCTGCAGACCTTTGTCAATCGCTGCTTAAGAAAGATCTTAAACATCTACTGGCCGGAAGTAATCTCCAACCAAGAAATTTGGAGGACAGGTGAAACTGAGATGGCCATACAAATTAAGCGACGGAAATGGAAATGGACCGGACATACCCTGAGGAAAGGAACTGAAGCCAATGAGAGAGAGGCACTGGATTGGAACCCACAGGGAAGGAGGGGGAGAGGGAGACCCAAGCAAACGTGGTGCAGATCTGTCCACTTGGAGGCTCTAGAGGAGGATAAGTCCTGGAGCGAGGTGAGGAGGTTGTCAGCAAACAGGACCCGCTAACCACTGGTTCATGTGATATTTTTCACGCAACGCATTTTTGATGCATCACTTTTGAACGCACCCACTGACCGACCATGCTGTCGCTACATGCTAACATTCTTTGCAGTTATAAATGGTTGATCTTTTGACTACGGAGAAAACCACTATTAAATAATCTGAAGCTAAATTATGACACTCCTATTTTCTGCTCAGATATTATCACACAGTAATTCTGTATCATCGAAACATTCTTTAGAAAGTGATTTCTGCTTTTGGTAAGGTAGTAACCTCGCTGATGCGCGAACCGGAACCAGACAGACGCTGCACGACCAGTGTAGTTACAAGCTAATGCAGCGCATAGCTGAGAGCTTACCACATGTGTTTGGATTATCATCAAAGTTGGATGCCCGTTGTATTAAGTCCGTCTATAAGACGAGGTAACAGTCCACCTGTAGGCGAGGGAAGCAATCCTAATGCATCGCACTTCATTTCAATTCGAACAGTGCATGATATTGTTAAATATTACAGCCGGAGAAGGCTTGTGCAACGAATTCTGTGTATTTTTGGGAAAACTGATCATAACCGTGGAACGCCACATTTTCAGCCACGTGCTTGAACGTAATACTTCGACATCGTCGAGTGGCGATAAATACATCACTCCCAGTGAAATAATTAATAACCGAGTGGATCATTTCTACACTCGTAACTACGAATATTGCTTTAATAGCAAGTGCGATTCGTTTCAGTGAAACGCAACGCCGATGCCACGTGATTTGTGGGCAAGTGAAATCTGTATTAGTGAAGCAGATAAGAGTGCATGGCCAATTTTTAAACCATCTGCGCCGTGTAGAAGCAGTGAGTTTAGTGCCACGTTAAAGCTAGCTTCTGTGAAATTGTGCTACGCTAATTCATTGTACCTTAAAGTGGTAAAGTCATATTTCAAGATGTCATATTTTGACGACCACGAGTACGACAATCCTTTTTAAGCATCACCTGTGGAGATGAGCTGTTAAGCCTCATAATGTGAAGGAGTGGACCAGAGAACTACAGCCGATGACGGAGGAACCATGGCTTTAGCATCCGCTAATCCAAGGAAGATGACGACTTTGAGGAGGAGTCTGGTTATATCATCACGACAACGACGAGGACGAGTAAAGGCCGTGGAGATGGATAGAGCCGATGTGGAGGCTCAGATTGGACAACCCTTGTCCGGAGACCAGAGCCTTATTATATCCCTCGGGTCGTTGGAACGACCGAGATGTAGACATCCTTTCTTGTGAGTCCGAAATATTAATTCCTTGTGAGGTTCTTTTGTGGTGTAGCTTAGTGTAGTTATTTGTAGTTTATTGTAGAATCTGCCGAACCTCTTGACAAGCCATAGGTAGGTTTTGTATTGTTAGAATTAATGCTTGTAGTTCACTTTCAGTGATTGTTAGTCACCTGTAGTGATTGAATTTCTCTTCGATCACGGTGCATTCTGAGGGACATCGCTACGATGTTATTTCTACCCCTGATAAGCGTGACAGTAGTCTTGTTACTACGTTTTGTTCAACCCTAGGTGGGTGATCTTGTACAGTTATATGGGATGACGGTCAGACGTCATGGCCCAGTGTTATTTTTATAACACCCCTTTCTAGTAAATGTTGTCACGCCACTGATTTAGTCAGAACAGTCCGTATCGTTGGATAGCCGACTATAGCTATCAGTTTTGTAATACTATGTCATTTTTCATTTTTGATGTGCTATGAAGCCATCCAATTCAAGTTTGAACACATTCAGAGTGTTACAGTTTGTATGCAATCTAGCATCGAACCAAGCAACGATTGCCGTATCATGGGCAAACTTAGCAATTGTAAGATTTGCGCCTTTATAATGTTTATTTCGTGTCAGTGTTTCGACACAGTTGTTATTTTGGTTATATTTAGACAGAGCAGTTATGAACTGACATTTCTGCACATTTCAAAGAGGTTAAGATTAAGTGGAATATCTATGTTTTTCTTTTCTTTGACTTTTCAAACATGCTATATCTTTGAGCATAGTTTTAAGGCGTGATTTCAAGCCTAATGCTTGTGTAAATTTCTATTATATCTGGGACATGATAACAAGGCCAGTTTTCCAATAGGACTTTCTGCATGGTAGCTGCCTGCCTTCAGTGATGTGTATTTTATAAACTGTCCGTGTGTATGATTGCGAGTAGCGGGGCTAGCTCGAATCATGGACAAGTGTTTACAGTTCCCAGCATGCAGTGTACTAGAGCACACTCACTCAGTGAGACCATAACTTTTCCAGACTCTTTGACAATGCTTATAGCATTACTAATATTTAGATGATGTGTCTCATATGTAGGTCAATGTCCAGGCCACCATTTTGTAATGATCATATGTTTTGCTACTTAGAGATTTTTGGCGAGGAGCCATGTGTTTGTATCGCTACTAGAGCGAATATATTTCTTCTCCATCTGAGAATGTTTTCACGTTATGTGAAGGTTTATTTATGGTAATTAAGAGGCCAGATGATACACCTGTTTGGAGGCTATATTTATGTGTGTCCAGACTTCGATTCTGTTGACTGTGTTATTGTAGGGAGGTAACTGATGTTTATGCCAGGCCTTAACCAGAGGTAAATTAAGTAAGCCGAGAGCCACTAATAACCTGTGTTATTGTTATGTCCGAGCGGGAGAGCTCGTTGACGGTATTTTATAGCAGAGATTGATCTCGCACGAGACTGCTACTGCTGAGTCCAAGGTATTCAGGATTGCCAGCCTATTCGTCATAAACCAACGATAATTTAAACCAATGATTCTAATAATCAGTAACATCATTATTATAAACCTGATGATAATTAACTACTCATAGCATTTAACCTTGATTTTCTTGCATTTTGGACCTGACGGCTGGCACTTGCTTTGTGCACACTTCTCTTGTGGAAGTAATCTAGGACAGATGACACTAATTTTTATCGAAGGAGTGCTTGCTCGATCTTTAGTCAGTAGCTGGTGGAGCGTGAGCCTCATGCGACGTTAGACGTAGTTTTCACTACGCAATCGCCAACGTAAATCACATGCACGTAGATGACACTGGTTTACAGACAGTAACCCAGGGCGAAGACAGGAATAATAATGTTTACGGTCTTGTTTTACTCATTTCAAGTGTATGATAACCTATGTTTACCCTTTTTACTTAGATGATAAGAGGACATTTAATGTTTTTGTTTGACGGCTTGTCATGTAGATTTTGTATTAAATTGTTTTTGCTTTACGGACGTCATCGCCTTAAATGTTGTGTTAATTGTTAGGAATTAGCTAGATTTAAAAATAAAATAATGTAAATGAGGAAATGGTATCATCCTAACTTAGATTTGCTATTGCAACCCTGTTAAATGTAAATTCCGTTATTAGCTTATTTTGTAACTTGATTTAGAGACTATTGCCGTACCATTTACCCAGCGTTGCTGTTGTTGCTTTACTTTGTCAGATAGATCTTTCGCGAGGGTTTAGAGTAATTTACAGTTGGGGTACTGATCTTTTATTTTTATTTGTTTATAATAATAATAATAATAATATCGTATGGCCTTTGGGTGCCTGGTGCAAGCTTTGTTAATATTGACACCCAGAGGGTAGCTGGCATGTCGAATTTCGTCGTTCCTTTGAACGCTATGAAACTCAAGGAGGTTAGATATCTAAACTCCTTGACACTACAGCGCTTTCAAGTAGAGAATGGAGGAACTTTGTGTTGGCGGAAAATCCCGAGATTAATTTTGCCATTGAACACGGCCTACTGAATTCAAATGGGTTCTTTAACATGCCAACAACGTATGACATGAGTATCGTGATTTTTGTCGCCTTCAAAAATCACTTACCATGGCCTGGGGCGAACCTGCAATCTTGGGGTTGGTAGTCCGACACTATAACCACTCACCCACCGTGGCAAGCTATTTGTTTATTAGTTTGCGGATTAGCCGATAGAAACCCTCCGAACTAGGCTGGGTGTCTGAATATTTTAAATAAATATTTCTGCAAGTTTTACGTAAGTCTGGAAGTTTAATTTCTCAGTCTAGCTTTAGGGGGTGTATTTTCTTGGGCTGTCTATGACCTTTTAGCAACCATGTCACCACGGATCCCCTAGATCATGGATTTTCGTGCCGCTGTGGCCTATAAGAAATTCACCCAATCCTCATGGCACATAGGTCCGGCAGGTGAGGTGTTAGGGATGTCGTTTCGGCTGTTGGGAACCCTGATAGCTCCTCTGACGGGCACAATATGGAGATGCTTCATTGATGCCCTATGTTCCACGAGGGACAATAGGAACTAAGTCAAATAAGTCGTCAACCTGGGGTTTGGTATCAGGGAATAGCTTCCAAAGAAATGGGTGTCTGGGGCTCCTCCCCGGGTAACTTGTATAATTTGGTGCAAAATGATCAGTTTTAAAACTATCTGGCATCACTTTTTCAACCAATTTGTTGTGATGTTTTATGTTTGATTAATGTCAAACAAAACTAAGACATTTTTTATGTTACTTTTTATTAATACAGTCATCTTGCACACTTTATAGTATTTAGATAGAAAGAATGAACATTACTGTTTGGATTCAAGGCACATGACCTCGATCTTCCGCCGCTTAAAACCTCAATAACTGTTTTAATTAACAACTTACACTATAACATCAAGTCAAGGTTTCTTGAACCATTACCAAATTGATTTATAACTTCATCGTCAGTGTTTTGTATGTCTCTGAGAATAGATAACAATGCTAAACCGTTGAGTCTGTTTTCGTAAGTAGAATTTCTTAAGTACCGTATGTTTTCAACCTACTCAAACTCAAACTATGTTCGGCGGTAGTTAAAGAGGCAGGCAAAATTGCCAAATGTTTAATAAGGATATAAAAGTTAGGGGAAAAAATGTTGTCACATGCTTCAAGGGCACTCATTGCTGTTCTTGATAGGTTCTTAAGAGCGAAGGCACTGGAGAATATTAAGAGGTTTTGTTATGAGACCAGAGCAAACTGATTGTCACAGTGTTTCGTACATCACGCTACCATCCCCTCGCTTAGCAATGTTGCCATATGTCGCTTAGTACAGGATAAGTATGATAAGTATATTAGTTTATAACGTTTTAATTCGTAAACAAATATTATATGTGGACAACATTTCGAGAGAGAGGGGGGAGGGGGTGGACGCCCCTGGACTGCCGTCGAACTTTGTTTACAAACTCTTGAGCAAGACGCGTGTCATCGAGATTGTCAACCATTTCTGAGTGGATGGCCAGTAGACAGCGATGATTCAGTATAATTTGTCCCATCGTGGTCTGTAACCATTCCCATCACCGAAAATCTTCTCTCTGCAGAACAGCTTGAAGCAGGTACGACAAGCAGTTTCACGGTCATCACAATTATTATTATCATTATTTTTTAAAATTATTTTTCATTAATGCAGCCAATGGCCATGTACTTTTCTTTTCAGGCCGGGTCAGGGAAGGGATATTGGAAGGAAATCGGCCGTGGACCTATTGAAAGGAACCGTCCCGGCATTTGCTTGGTAGTGAAAATGGGAAACCACGAAAACCATTTTCAGGATGACCGAGGTGGGAATCTAACCCACGCTCTCCCGATGCCAGCGAGGCACGAGGTAGCGCGTTAGCGCTCTCGGCCACCGCGGCCGGTACGGTCATCACAATGACGAAGTACAAACTGCACAAATTTAAACGAAGTAATGAACAATGTTTAGACAGAAACTGATGAAATGCTGGAGCTCCACTGTTTTGGGTAAACATGGCCCAAGCGTAGCAACCAAATGTCAAACTTCTAACGTCACGTGCATAATTGCTTTTAACCTTCTCGGTGCAACACAGGGCACATTCATTTATTCATTTATTTGCAATTGGGGGTGTGCCCCCGGTGGCAAATTAGATATACATAACAAATAAATAATTGTACATAACAATTCACTAACAATTAAACCGGAGTATTTACACAAATAGTCAGTCTTTTCTTAAACACACCTATATGTTTGGGAAAAGGCTCTAAGACTGCGGCAGGTTGAGAGTTCCAATTATCAATGGCACGATTTACGAAAGAATATTTACCATAATTTGTTCGCTGTGGTCGGCCCTTAACTTTGAAAGGATGATCGCCCCCTACCCATGTAAGTAGGCTTTTCCATACGTTTGCTAAGCTCACCCCATGCTGGTTGATTTGTATACGTGTTGTACATAGCGCAGAGTCTAGATTTCATCCTCCTGGCCTCAAGTGACTCCCACCCAAGTTTCTTTAACATACGGCTCACACTGCTCCTGGGATTAAAGTCACTGAGCACAAATCTAGCGGCCTTTCTTTCTACCATTTCCAACTCATTTGTGAGCCCTACTTGATATGGATCCCAAACCACCGAGGCGTATTCCAGAATAGGTCTTACAAGTGTCAAATATCCTAATTCTTTAGCAGAGGTACTACTTCCTTTTAATACCCTCATTACAAAGTGCAGGGATTTGTAAGCTTCAGAAACTACACATCCTATATGACTACTCCATTTCATATCTTTTCTTACGTGAACGCCCAAATATTTGCAAGAATCTTCTTCTACAAGTATTTCCGAGCCAATGTTATATTGAAAATCTTGCCTTCGCACTTTCCCTATTTTTATTAGACTACATTTTCTTGTGTTTATTTTCATTTTATTTTCAATCGCCCACTTATAGACCAGGTTCAGGTCATCTTGAAGTACTGCATTGTCTTGTGAGTCATGTATCTTTCGATATATTACACAATCATCCGCAAACAATCGACAGACACTGCGAATCCCATTTGGTAAGTCATTTATGAACGCCAAAAATAACAAAGTTCCGATTACGCTGCCCTGAGGGATACCCGACGTTACGGTAATTTCATCCGAGAATCGGCCTTCAACTTTCACTTTCTGGGAACGACCCGTCAAAAATTCTTGGATCCATAAAATTACTCTTCCATCAATCTTCGTCGAAGCTAATTTATGGAGTAGCATGTAATGCGGCACGACATCAAATGCCTTCGCAAAATCTATAACTACGGCGTCGACTGAAACTCCATCGTCTAACGATTCGCTAATATCTTGAAAAAGTGATAGCATCTGACTCTAGCATGAGTAACCTTTCCGAAATCCATGTTACCTATCATTAAACCATGATAATGTTTCCCACTCTTCCCTCAAGTAGTCGCAAATGGGATGCTCCATCTGTTTACAAACGATGGACGTAAGACTAACCGGCCTGTAGTTGCCCAATTCAAGTCTGCTCCCTCCCTTAAATATTGGGACTACCGTAGCCCTTTTCCAGTCATCTGGGATTTGCGCATTGTTTATGGACACATTAAACATCACCTCCAAGTATCGTGCCACGGCCCTACCTCCTAGTTTAAGTACTTCACTAACAATATTATCAGGACCCTTCGTTATATTGTAACTCAATTTTTGTATTAGCTTTACAATTGCTGACTGGTTTATTTGGAGAAATGGAGCCCCTGATTCACCGTTAAGGTCCAACACACAGCTATTGGATTTATTGAACACACTACCATAAAAGACATTTAATTCATTAGCAATGGCCTGCTTCTGAGTAATTAATTTACCGTCACCGGACATTATCATCGACAAATTACAGTATTTGAATTTCCCTTTCTTCTCCTGACATAACTGTATTTTTTTTTTCCACCCATCACCTCCCGAACCAAGTAAACCTTACATATAATTGTCATGAGCAGCCCTCTTTTTTAAGACGAGCTCTCTTGATAAAGGACTTAAATTTCAACATATACTTGTCACTATCATGTCTTTTATTGTATAATTTCCTAATTTTCCGTTTAAGACTCCTGATTTTCCGTGTGTAATACTCAGGATCTGGGTTTTGTTTCAGTAATTTAAATGGAACAAATTTATCAATAGCGCTATTTAAAATTTTCAAAAAGTTAGTCCACAGGATATTAATGTGATTTCCTTCCGACGCCCATCCTACAAATAGCTCATTCAAATACCCCTGAAATTTGCCCTGATCCGCCCTGCGATACTGGAATATGATCTTATTTGCTACATCAGAGTCTAATTTTGTAATGTCACCGTATCTAATATTTAATTCAACCCCAGAATGGTCACTAATTCCTGGTACTTTCAGTCAGTTAATATACAGCTCTACAGGCCTTACGAGATAAACATCTAAGGTATTATTGCCTCTAGTTGGGAAGTCAACTACTTGGGAAAATCCTCCCTCCCTTAAGAATTTGTTTGCAGCGCTCTGAGCTTGACCACAGCTAGTTGATGATGATGATGATAATTGTTGTTTTAAGGGGCCTAACATCTAGGTTATCGGCCCCTGATGGTTTGGGTGATCGTGAAAATGAAAATGAAAAGTGAACTTAAAAACTAAAACTAACTAATAACCTACCTACTAGAAGAAGAAATGGAAAAATAAAGGAGAATAAGGCAAATAAAAGGACAGAAGGAAAAGAAATGCCCTCAACCCTCGGAGAAGGCGGATTGAGGGACTTGGAAGGAAGGAGAGCCTTGAAAGGCAGATAGGAAAGTGAAAGAGGAGAGGGTCCGCCCCAAAGGTAAGGGACAAAAGGGGAAAACGGACCCAGCTCAGGAATCCCTCGGGGTCGCCAACTCCCGAACTCACCAGCCGTGAGCCCTTGAGGGTGTAGCATTATCTAGGGTGCACCAAAAGTGGTGGGGCTACATACACCCTGCCTCTTTAAGGGCCTGGAGCACAAGGCAGGAGGTAAAAGGAAAAGAAAAAGAAGGCTGACCCCTCACAGAAGGAGGGTGTCAGGAAAGATGAGACAAGGGCCAATTAAGGCAGAAAAGGAAGAGACTCCCTAGGCCTCGGATACCCTAATACCGTCGGGGTCGGAAGAGAACAAGAGTTGACCAAGTGAGGTCGACAGGAAAGGAGACAGAGAGGAGCCCGGCACAAGTAAGTGGAAGCAATGCCGGACTCAGCTGGGGCCCCGTGGTCACAGCTAGTTGACTCACCAGACCAGTCTACTTTGGGGAGGTTTAAATCTCCGGCAATTATTATGCTCTTGTTCATAGCATTACCCGTACAAGTTTTATTATACAATGTGTCGAGAATCGAAAAGTTATCTTTCGGTGCTCTATACGCCCCTATCACCTGAAGAGGGAATTTATTCCCTTTATCCGAAATTTGTACACATAACATTTCATGATCCGTATCAGCCCACTTTAAGATAGCAATATTTTTGCGCACACAAATAAATAGCCCACCACCTCACCTCCCCAGATCCCTTCTGTAAATTTCGTAGGTCCCTTGAATTATTTCATTACTATTTATATCCTCATATAACCAAGATTCAGTAGCAATGACAATGTCCGGATAATACGTCTCTACCAGATTCCAAAATTCAATTAATTTATTTCCTAAACTCTGACAATTAACCTGCAGTAATCGTAGAGTCTTACCTCCGCAGCAAATATCTCGAAATAGCTCCTTCTGTTCCCGTCGGCTGGCAACCTCTAGACCTGCTCCTCCTCACAATGGCCGGCACGAACCGATGACCCTGTCATGTAGGCTCCCTAGGTTGAAAGCGCCCCGTCGATTTAAATGCAGCCCGTCTCGGGCGAAGTCACGGCCACCAATCCAGCAGTCAGCATCTACGTACACTAATCCCAGTTGTGCACAAACCCAGGCCATGCGGTCATTTACAGTCTTAACTCGCCTTAACGGAACATCTGCCCGCCGAACAATGCCACTCATTATAATTGTTGCATTTCTAAACTTGCTTTTAGCTTTTCTGCCTAGTTCGTAGAACTCCCCCATGATGTAATCAGCTGTAGCCCTCTTCTTCAAATCGTTCGTCCCAACATGGAGCAACAACACTTTAACTTTGTCACAGTCCTCTACATTTGCTTCTTCCACTTGTTGGGCAAGCTGGTCAATTTTAATCCCCGGATAACACCGCACTTTCGCACCTGATTTCCTCGAGATATTCGCACTCCATCGTATCAGTCACATCCTTCACCGTTTCCTCTGATTCACGAAGCTTTGTTCTAAGTTCCTGTATTATTTGATCCCTTGCTTTGATTTGCACCCTCAAACAGTCCGGCGTATCACATACTTTACAAAACCAATTCCCGACATCACAATCCTCCTTCTTGACCTTAATACAGCCGAAGTGAAACCATTTCTCACATAGTCCACACTGAACACCGTTCTTCAATGTTTTACTGCACGTCGAACACTTAAATGCTGCCACTGGATCATTTGCCTGATTCACATTTGGAGTAACAGGGCCTGGATTCACTTCCACTCCACCAATAACTAACAACGCAGCTATCATCATACTAATACTAATATATAAAAATGAGATGGTGTGTGTCTGTCTGTCTGTCTGTCTGTGTGATACTCAATAAAGCAAGAACCACTGGTCCGATTTAAATGAAATTTTGCATGGATGTAGCTGATTTAAAATGTTTACATATAGGATACGTTTAATTTCGATATTTTGCACTTTTAAATAATGGCGACCATTTTAGTGACGTCACTACACCCTTCGGTTTCAAAATTTCATATTTCCATATCAAATAAAAAGAGAACGCTAAGAAATAGCAAACTTTTGATGGCACATATGAGCTTCAAAATTTAATTTTCTATCCGAAAGGTCCTTATCACTTTTCGTGTATCTCCAACGGTTAGCGAGTAAAACCCACATATGTGACGTCACTACACCCTTTGGTTTCAAAATTTCATATTTCCATTTAAAATAAAAAGAGAAAGCTAAGAAATAGAAAACTTTTGATGCATACACGTGATTTAGCATTTAATTTTCTATCCAAATGGTACTGATCACTTTTCGTGTATCTCCAACGGTTAGCGAGTAAAACCTAAATTTGTGCAATAAAACACGGTCAACACCGAGCGGTGCAGTATATCTCTACATACATAAAAATTAAAGTTTGTATGTTTTTTTTCGCAATTTCTACGGAAATTTGAGTTATTTACGCGTTTCAGACTGTTTTATTATGGATGCGTGCGAAAATATTTTTTTTGACTGTCTGTCTGTTTGTTTGTTTGTCTGTGGACAATTTTGTTCCCTTATAACTGGAGAACGGCTGGGTGTAACAACGTAAAATTTGGTACAGATATCCATCAGAGGCACGACACTAATCATTGATGTAACCCTTCTCCGTACCTCTCATAAAAGAGGGCCTACCCCCTTAAAATTCATGCCGAAATAGGAGTAGAAGGACGAGACAAAAATCATTTTCAGCCCCTCAATGTGAGAGACAAAACTCGGGGACCCTTCAGGGTCCCCGAAATCCACATTTTAAGGCCCTAATGGCATTCGGGGCACAGTCAGTGCATGTGAATGCTGTGAAAGGTTCAACTCATAGGGTTAGGACTACTGTTCTGACTCAGTGAGGAAAGCAATGGCAAACTACCTCACTCCTCTTCTTGCCTAGAACGCCTCAAAATAGCGCTGCCTTGGGTTTTTGTGGTTATCTACTCACCTAACGTAACGGCGGTACTTTTTGAGGATCCAACCAGCCTTCGGGCTGACTACCTAACAGACAAAACCAACCATTTTTGAGACATTCCCAGAAAACTAATTTCATTTAATAAACTAATGAACGAATACAAGCCGGTAACTATGGCAACAGATTCTCAGAGGTCCATCTATTGCTGTAAGACGCAATGCAATTCCATTAATTACCATTGGTGAGAAAGTTTGCAAACGGCTAGAAGGTTATCACGGAACCAAATTAAGCTGTAAAATTCATCAATACGTGTAATGCGCTTAAGGGGGTCAAGGGGGTACACTAGAATTTTTTCACGCGATTTACACCTGCGGGTGTGGTGCGGCGGGTCTATTATATTCCTATCCCTATATTATATTATTATTATTATTATTAGTATTATATTATGGCGTACAACGAGGAGACAAAGCCCCTCGGTGCCAGAAACAAAACTTGAGGGCCTAGAAAACTACATTATAAGGCCTAAAACCAACAGTATCTGAAATATTCCCAGAAAACTAATTTAATTTAACAAACTAATGAAGGAATGGAAATCGGTAACCATGCCAACATTATCTCAAGGGGTGGCATCCAACTTTCCATCTACACACATCAAAAAAGTTTTGCATCACCTCGGTTCCAAGAGTTCCGGAACCTTTAAATACAAAGGGAATAGAGATCAACACAAACAACATTTCAGCTCGTTTTATTGCTCATGAGACCCACACATTGCATGTTGTACCATCATACAGCTAGACTTTCAGCATTTGTGGTCCAGATTGCAGTACACACCACTACCTCTAATACCCAGTAGCACGTCCTCTTGCATTGATGCATGCCTGTATTCGTCGTGGCATACTATCCACAAGTTCATCAAGACACTGTTGGTCCAAATTGTCCCACTCCTCAACGACAATTCGGCGTAAATCTCTCAGAGTGGTTGGTGGGTCAAGACGTCCATAAACAGCCCTTTTCAACATATCCCAGGCATGTTCGATAGGGTTCATGTCTGGCGAACATGCTGGCCACTGTAGTCGAGCGATGTCGTTATCTTGAAGGAACGCATTCACAAGATGTGCACGATGAGGTCGAGAATTGTCGTCCATGAAGACAAATGCCTCTCCAATATTCTGCCGATATGGTTTCACTATGGGTCGGAGGATGTCATTCAGGTATCGTAAAGCCGTTTCGGAGCCTTCCATGACCACCAGTGGCGTACGTCGGCCCCACATAATGCCACCCCAAAACATCAGGGAACCACCACCTTGCTGCACTCGCTGGACAGTGTGTCTAAGACGTTCAGCCTGACCAGGGTGCCTCCAAACACGTCTCCGACGATTGTCTGGTTGAAAGCATATGCGACACTCATCGGTGAAGAGAACGTGATGCCAATTCCGTGGGGTCCATTCAGCATGTTGTTGGGCCCATCTGTACCGCGCTGCATGGTGTCGGGGTTGCAAAGCTGGACCTCGCCATGGACGTCGGGAGTGAAGTTGCGCATCATGCAGCCTATTGCGCACAGTTTGAGTTGAAACACGACGTCCTGTGGCTGAACGAAACGCATTATTCAACATGGTGGCATTGCTGTCAGGGTTCCTCCGAGCGGCAATCCGTAAGTAGCGGTCATCCACTACAGTAGTAGCCCTTGGGCGGCCTGAGCGAGGCCTGTCATCGACAGTTCCTGTATCTCTGTACCTCCTCCATGTCCGAACAACATCGCTTTGGTTCACTCTGAGACGCCTGGAAACTTCCCTTGTTGAGAGCCCTTCTTGACACAAAGTAACAATGCGGACGCGATCGAACTGCGGTATTGACCTTCTAGGCATGGTAGAACTACAGACAACATGAGCAGCGTACCTTCGTCCTGGTGGAATGACTGGAACTGATCGGCTGTCGTACCCCCTCCGTCTAATAGGCCCTGCTCATGCATGGTTGTTTACATCTTTGAGCAGTTTTAGTGACATCTATGAACAGTCAAAGGGACTGTATCTTGGATACAATATACACAGTCAACGTCTATATGCCGGAGATCTGGGAACCGAGGTGATGCAAAACTTTTTTTGATGTGTGTATTTCTGTAAGAAGCAATGTCACTCCATTTATACCTTGCCACGGTGGGTGAGTGGATAGCGTGTCGGTCTACTAACCCCAAGATTGCAGGTTCACTCCTGGCCGTGGTACAGGCCGGACGTTTGTTTTAGACGAGTGAAAAATCTTAATGGAAGCCTGGAGGCGAGTTACTACAGTACCTGTGTTGTTATCAGCTGCCCCAAGCGCTCCGATGATTGATAAAGCTGTTTCACACTATTGCTGAAGTATAGTCACTGGCAAATATAATGACGTTCTGTTCGTAACTAAGTAACGTGTACTTCCATGTCACACAATACTTCGACGTGGACTGTACTGTCTGCTCAAGTCTGGAATTCCATTACATCAGATCGGTGGTGACAAATGTGTAGTGATAGGGTGAGAGAGTGACTGTGTACAGGCTCACCCGCAGGCTTCAAGGTCAAGGGCAATCGTCCGGCTTGTACGTGATTTTTGAAAGGCGGCAAAAATACGACTCGCATGTCATACGATGTTGGCATGTCAAAGAACCCATTTGAATTCAGTAGGCCGTGTTCATAATGGCAAAATTAACCTCAGGAGTTTCCGCCAACACAAAGTTCTTCATTTCTCTACCAGAAAACGCTATAGTGTCCAAGGAGCTTAGATATCTTCCCTCCTTGACTTTCATAGTGATTCAAGGAACAACGAAATTTCGACATGCAAGCTACCCTCTGGGTGTCAAATTACGAAGCTTGCACCCGGCACCCAAGGCCATACGATATTATTATTAGGCTAATCCATTTATTACATTTCTGTGGAAGTTTGCAAATGGCTATAAGGTTATCACGGAACCAACGTAGACTGTATAGTTCGTCAATGCAATTAAGGGGGTCAAGGGGTAACCTAGAATTTTTTCATGCAATTTCACGTGCGACATATAGTACAGAAAGTCTATTATATCTACAAACAGCAACATTATTTTCAAAAATTCCTGAATTGAATCAGCATTTTTGCGGCTTTTAGGTATTTGGGCCATTTGAGGCTAAAGAACCTGAATTTTCATGCACCACAAGCCTTTATAATTTATGAAAGAGGTCTTCCTGTGTATGGGGACCTAACACAACGTAGAGGGTCATTTTTTATGTGAGGTGTATTGCGTTTCGTCTACAAGGCTTTCAAGTCTATTTCACGTCAGGAAGTACACGTTAGGTGAATTTAGTTTGAGAGCATACGTATGGTAGATATACCCATATTTGGATATCTGGGTGATATGTTATAGACAATAGAATTGTCTGTCTGTCTTTCTGTGTATCTTTATGTACGCCTATAAATCGTGTTCGGATGCTTGGTGCATCGTAAAATTAGGTATGGTAAACATGAGTCAGTACACCAATCATTTATAAAACTCCTCACCGTACTTTTCATACAGTAGAGGGGTGGATATAGGGAAAAACTTCTCAAAATACATGCTAAAATAGGCGAAATATAAAAATTATCCTAGAAGGACGATCAAAGCATATGTTGCGCTTCTCATTGTGAGACACAAAATTCGCGAGTCTATAAGGGGTCTCCGAAAACCACATTTGAAGGCCCTTAAATTAACAGTGTGTGTGATATTCCCAGAAAACTAACTTCGTTCTGATAAACTTATGAAGGAATGACAAACCGCTAACCATTGCAACAGTAGCTCAATTGATAATGTCTGGTGTTAATATATAACACCGTTCGAAGAACGGGTACTTCTGCTAGTTAGGGCTATAAACCACAAGTTACTAGGTCCCGTACGCACACACAAACACCGGAAATCCCGACTACCCTTCGCATACCACAGTCCAATCCTCGCGCGATAACACTCCAGAGAACAACCCATTTCAGCACACCTGACAGCTCGGGGAAAACACGACCTTTCACTTTGACTGCCAACTGATACTATACATGTATAGAATGTGCTTAAAACTCGAGATTCACGAGGGAAGAGTCATGTTATTTTACATTGTTTAGCCTGTTTAAAAAAAAAAGACATGCTGTTGTTTCCGGGCAGGAGTAATGATTTGGTGTGTCCTAGCCCCTTACCTCAGTTTTAAACCAGGGCTCAGAAATAATAGTTCGAAAATGTACCATTTTGGTTCGTCGTGGTAAGTGGACAAAGCTCAAAGCGCCTCGGCGGAAAATGGAAGAGGGGGCAAAAGCAGACTGTTTGTTTGGTAGAATAAAGAAATTACGACTAATCAAGGCAAGCTGGCTTTTCCCGTTTTCCGCCTAACATAGTATTACATCGTTTATAGAATACTTTCTGGGTGTTTTACTTTAATTCTTTTGAGGGTAGGCTACTTAAAAATTTTGTCTTTCACCTAAAACTGGGGGGGGGGGGGGGGCTCGTGTTTTACGCCCCTGCCCCAGTGAGCCTAGTTATCAAGGCAACACCGCGCTATTCTATTGGCTGGCGCGGAGGAGCGAGTGAATCTGGCTCCTTCCTCATGTTCACAGTTGTTCAGTGTTTAGTTTTTCTCTTTTATAGTACACTAGCAGTAGTACCCGGCTTCGCCCGGTGGAATGATGATAATGTCTCAAAGTCACCTTAGAAATATAATGGACTTAAAATCTAGGTCATTTGCCCCCAAAGACAATGAGGGCGTAATTTCTAGGTCATTTGCCCTTTTGATAAGGATGGTAATAATTTTATTAATGCAGCCAATGGCCATGTACTTTTCTTTTCAGGACGGGTCAGGGAAGGGATATTGGAAGGAAATCGGCCGTGGACCTATTGAAAGGAACCGTCCCGGCATTTGCCTGGTGATGAAAATGGGAAACCACGAAAATCATTTTCAGGACGGCCGAGGTGGGAATCGAACCCACGCTCGCCCGATGCCAGCGAGGCACGAGGTAGCGCCTTAGCGCTCTCGGCCACCGCGGCCGGTATAAGGATGATAATGAAAACTACTGTTGAATTGACACGTCAAACTTACAAACTACCGTAATAGAAATACATCTGAATTGACACGTCAAACTTACAAACTACCGTAATAGAAATACATATTTCAAAATTCACAGGCGAGGAAGACTTATTGTGTGTGGTGATTAATGGTGTAATGGGCGTAACATCTAGGTCATTTGCCCTTATGATGAGGATGATAAGGGAAACTACTACCTGTATTGAATTGACACTTCAACTTATAATGTACACAATGTACTGTAATAAAAATAAATATATTAAAAATCACAGTCGAGAAAGACTTTATGCGGCGGTGATTAGTGGTATGATGCGCGTAACATCTAGGTCATCTGCACTTATGATGATAATAATAAGGTAATGTAAAAATGATTACTAAACGAACATGGTGTAATTTTAAAACTGATATAGGTAATTCAGATGTCAAGCTTCGATGTCTTCCAAAGTCTCAACCTTATTTTCTGGCTTAGGCCTGAACTCGAAGCGTCTAGTGAAAGAGCTTATGGCGTACTGCTTGGCAAAGAATATGGGTCCAAGCTGCACGAACCTGAGATGACTGCAGATGATGACGAAATATGATGACACACGTTCGGGGTTCCCCGTCGTATTTAGATTGGCCGGGGAATCACTAACTCTTTCGCAACACCACAGTGGCTTGAGCGACGGCCCTGTGCTGGCATCAGCATAGACAGCAGATAACACGGCGGGCTCTGAAAACTCCTCTCATGTCACCTCGCGATGAATCAGCAAGCTATTCTCACAACTGACCCCCCCCCCCCAGGGTCTCACAACTTGTGGGACGTGGGTTGGCGACCACGGGACCCCAGCTGAGTCTGGCATCGCTTCTACTTCTTGGTGCCGGGCTCATTTCAGTTCTCTTTCCTGTCGGCCTCCCTTGGTCAACTCTTGTTCTCTTCCGACCCAGACTGTATTAGGGTATCCGAGGGCTAGGGAGTCTTTCAATTTCCCGCCTTAATTGGCTTTGTCTCATCTTTCCTGATACCCTCATTCTTCGAGGGGTCTGCCTTCTTTTCCTTTTCATAATATCTCCTGTTTTCTGCTCAAGGCCCTCAAAGAGGCAGGGTGTGCGTAGACCCACCACTTCTGGTACACCCTCAAGGGCTCAAGACTGGTGAGTTAGGAAGCTGGCAACCCCGAGGAATTCCTGAGCTAAATGCAGGGAATGGAGTGGTATGTCAGAAATTTCAAGTGGACAGTGTTACGCGTCGGGTTCCAAAGGGTAAGTATACACACTTTGTTCTCGATCGGTAAACGATGTTGATTTGTACCAAAGGGCCTTAATGCGGGAAATGGAGTGGCCTGTCCAAATTTTAAAGTGGGCAGTGTTACTCATCGGGTTCCAAAGGGTAAGCATACACTTTTTGTTTTCGATCGGTGAAAGATGTAGATTTGTGCCAAAGGGCCTAAATGCGTGGAATGGAGTGGTCCGTCCGAAATTTCGAGTGGACAGTGTTACTCGCCGAGTTCCAAAGGGTAATTATGTAAAATCTGGTTGAGATCGGTGAAACGGTGTAGTTTTCTGCCAAAGGGCCAAAAAGCAGGGAATAGTGTTGTCTGTCCGAAATTTAAAGTGAACAGTGTTACTTGTCGGGTTCCTATGGGTAAGTATATAAAATTGGGGTCAGATCGGTGAAACGGTGTAGATTTGTGCCAAACAGCCTAAATGCAAGGGATGGAGTGGCCTCGCCGCAATTTCAAGCAGACAGTGTTAGTCGCAGTGTTCCAAAGGGTAAATATACAAATTTTGGTTGAGATCGGTGAAACGGTGTAGATTTGGGACAAATGGCCTAAATGCAGGGAATGGAGTGGTCTGTCCGCAATTTCAAGCAGACAGTGTTACTCGCTGGGTACCAAAGGGTAAGTTTCCGAATATTGGTTCTGATCGGTGAAACGGTGTAGATTTGTGCCAAAGTGCCTAAATGCAGGGAATGGGGTGGTCTGTCCGAAATTTTAAGTGGACAGTGTTACTCGCAGGGTTCCAAAGGGTAAGTATACAAAGTTTGGTTCAGATCGGTGAAACGGTGTAGATTTGTGCCAAAGGGCCTAAATGCAGGGGATGGAGTAGCCTCTCCGCAATTTCAAGCAGACAGTGTTAGTCGGAGTGTACCAAAGGCTAAATATACAAATTTTGGTCGAGATCGGTGGAACGGTGTAGATTTGGGCCAAAGGGCCTAAATGCAGGGAATGGAGTGGTCTGTCCGCAATTTCAAGTCGACAGTGTTACTCGCAGGCTTTCAAAGGGTGAGTATACAAATTTTGGTTCAGATCGGTGAAACGGTGTTGATTTGTGTGAAAGGGCCTGAATGCAGGGAATGGAGTGGTCTGTCCGCAATTTCAAGCAGACACTTGATGATGATGATAATTGTTGTTTTAAGGGGCCTAACATCTAGGTTATCGGCCCCTGATGGTTTGGGTGATCGTGAAGATGAAAATGAAATGCGAACTTAAAACTAAAACTAACTACTAACCTACATACTAGAAGAAGAAATGGAAAACTAAAGGAGAATAAGGCAAATAAAGGACAGGAGGAAAAGAAATGCCCTCAACCCTCGAAGAAGGCGGATTGAGGGACTTGGAAGGAAGGAGAGCCATGAAAGGCAGATAGGAAAGTGAAAGAGGAGAAGGTCCGCCCCAAAGGTAAGGGACAAAAAGGGAAAACGGACCCAGCTCAGGAATCCCTCGGGGTCGTCAACTCCCGAACTCACCAGCCGTGAGCCCCTGAGGGTGTAGCATTATCTAGGGTGCACCAGAAGTGGTGTGGCTACATACACCCTGCCTCTTTAAGGGCCTAGAACACAAGGCAGGAGGTAAAAGGAAGAGAAAAAGAAGGCTGACCCCTCGCAAAAGGAGGGTATCAGAAAAGATGAGACAAGGGCCAATTAAGGCGGGAGAGGAAGAGACTCCCTAGGCCTCGGATACCCTAATACCGTCGGGGTCAGAAGAGAACAAGAGTTGACCAAGTGAGGTCGACAGGAAAGAAGACAGAGAGGAGCCCGGCACAAGTAAGTGGAAGCAATGCTGGACTCAGCTGGGGCCCCGTGGTCGCCAACCCACGCCCACAAGATGTGAGCCCCTGGGGGAAAGCAGACAGTGTTTGTCGCAGTGTTCCATAGGGTAAATTTACAAATTTTGGTTGAGATCGGTGAAACGGTGTAGATTTGGGCCAAAGGGCCTAAATGCAGGGAATGGAGTGGTCAGTCCGCAATTTCAAGCAGTGTTACTCGCAGGGTACCAAAGGGTAAGAATACGAATTTTGGTTCTGATCGGTGAAACGGTGAAGATTTGGCCAAAGGGCCTAAATGCAGGGAATGGGGTGGTCTGTCCGAAATTTTAAGTGGACAGTGTTACTCGCAGGGTTCCAAATGGTAAATATACAAATTTTGGTTGAGATCGGTGAAACGGTGTGGATTTGGACCAAAGGGCCTAAATGCAGGGAATGGGGTGGTCTGTCCGAAATTTTAAGTGGACAGTGTTACTCGCAGGGTTCCAAAGTTTAAATATACAACTTTTGGTTCAGATCGGTGAAACGGTGTAGATTTGTACAAAAGGGCCTCAATGCAGGGCATGGGGTGGTCTGTCCGAAATTTTAAGTGGACAATGTTACTCGCAGGGTTCCAAAGGGTAAGTATACAACAAAGTTTGGTTGAGATCGGTGAAACGGTGTGGATTTGGGCCAAAGTGCCTAAATGCAGGGAATGGAGTGGTCTGTCTGCAATTTCATGCAGACAGTGTTACTCGCAGGGTACCAAAGGGTAAGAATACGAATTTTGGTTCTGATCGGTGAAACGGTGTAGATTTGGACCAAAGGGTCTAAATGCAGGGAATGGGGTGGTCTATCCGAAATTTTAAGTGGACAGTGTTACTCGCAGGGTTCCTAAGGGTAAATATACAAATATTGGTTGAGATCGGTGAAACGGTGTGGATTTGGACCAAAGGGCCTAAATGCAGGGAATGGGGTGGTCTGTCCGAAATTTTAAGTGGACAGTGTTACTCGCAGGGTTCCAAAGTTTAAATATACAACTTTTGGTTCAGATCGGTGAAACGGTGTAGATTTGTGCAAAAGGGCCTAAATGCAGGGCATGGGGTGGTCTGTCCGAAATTTAATGTTGACAGGGTTACCCGCAGGTTTCCAAAGGGTACGTGTACAAATGTTGGTTCAGATCGGTGAAACGGTGTAGATTTGTATACATAACAGACAAACAGACAGACAGACAGACAGACAAACTTTGTGCTTTATATATATAGATAGATGCTTCTCCAGGCATCTTTTGTGCCATTATGGGCATATTTTTCCTGTCATTTTAATTTTTTTAAATAAAATGTGATAATTTAATGGTATGCAAACCCGTGTCATAAATCTCCTTCTATCCTCATTGTTGCATCGAGCCGAAAATCAGTTAAGCATTTTTTTGTTGGGTCTTTGTATTCGACTTTAACCCGTCTGGCGCCCCGGGATATTTTGATTCTCGTGCTGACTGACTTTTGGTGAAATGCATATGTGGTCGTCCGGACATCGGTCTAGACGGGCACATAAAATAAGATAGAAGAGAGAAATGGCTTCGAACGTGGGTCCCGAATTTTTTTATACGGTCATTTGTATACCGATTTGATTTTTCAATAGATATTTTGGGAATAGGAAAATGTCCGGTTCGGATACATAAATTCATAGGAAACCCAATTAGTGGGGAAACTTAATTCAAAATAAAATTCAAATAGTTAGAGTGGGGATTTGTTTTGTTGTATAATGGCTTATCCATTAGGGTGTCAAATAAAATTTTAATATACGTTCGATGGTTAGAAAGGTTGCATTTCGTTAGAATCCAGGTGGAGGATATTGTCTTTGTAAATTTTGATATTGTTGTTTAAATCTAATTGTTAATAGTAGAGAATTTTTTTTCCATCACGTCGACAGTAGGGCATATCTCATTTTATTCTGAGAAATCCAAGTAGCTACGCATAATTCTTGTTCTAGATTTAAGTCTTTGTGTCTGCTTACATTTATACCCCTAATTTTGAATTGTATTCTGATAATCATGGATGAGATCATGAGGATCTTGAATCGTACGGAGGAGAGCTCCAAGAGTGCTGCACTACAAATAGCAGAAATCATTGACAAAACAGATCAAATGGAGGTTAAACTTAAAGAAAACTCTGAAACTTTAAGGGAAAGATTAAGGGAAAATTCAGATGCCTTAGAAAACAGATTAAAAATAAATCTTGAAAACTCTTTGGAAAATAAACTTAAAGAAAACTCTAATTCTTCAGAAAATAAACTTAAAGAAAACTCTAATTCTTTAGAAAATAAACTAAAAGAAAACTCTAATTCTTTAGAAAATAAACTTAAAGAAAACTTTAATTCTTTAGAAAATAAACTTAAAGAAAACTCTGATTCGTTAAAAAGTTCTTTGGAAGCTAAATTAGAGGAAAACTCAGTAAATTTGAAAGCTAAAATGAGGGAAAATTCCGATTCACTAGGAGCTTCCATAGAAAACAAGATGTCTAAACTGTTCGAGAAAACTCATGAACTCGAAACTTCCTTAGCTTTAAACACAAGTAAAATGGAGGATAAATTTCGCGATGCCGACCAAAAATCTCAGTCATTAGCTGATAGGATCGAGCGAGGTATCAGGAAAGTAGGAGAAGACATGATAAGCTTAGAAATTCGCGTTCAGAAAGAAAACACTGACATGGCAAATAACGTCATGCAACGTTTAACCGAGCAATTCCAGGAACTTGTAGTAGGAGAGATTCAGCAAAGTGTAGTCAAGGAGTTGACAACTGAGGTCAAAACAACAGTTATACAAGAAGTCAAAGATGCACTTAAACTGGAAACTCAAGACGGAATCAAAGAGATTAGGGAAACTTTGACGTCACATGTTCAGGTCATTACCTCTGTAAAAAAATTCTTTCAATTCGGTTTCACCGTGTTTGCGTTGATATGGGGAATGGATTTGAACACATACATGGCCGCTATTTGCAAACTATTGGGCTGATGACCTTGTAGTCAGTCATAAGATGCTTTCCACAAAAAGGCATGTTGGTGCAAAATCTGGTAGAGATCAAATTATTAGGATGGTCGTAATTTGATTTAAGCTTTTAACATTTGGGTGGCCGTCATTCCGTTTCCGTCAAGATGGCGGCGATATAAAACATGACACTGAGGTGCCCTTTGCTAGTGCTACCTCTGTACCAAATTTCGTTCAATTCGGTTTCACCGTGTTTCAATTGATAGGAGTAATCGATTTGCAAACATAATTGGCCACCATCTGCAAACTATTGGGCTGATGATCTTGCAGTTTGGTCAGAATATGCTTCCCACATAAAGATATGTTGTTGCAAAATTTGGTAGAGACTAGATTATTAGGTTGGTCGTAATTACATTTTAGCTTTTAACATTTGCGTGGCCGAGATTACGTTTCCGTCAAGATGGCGGTGATATAAAACATGGCACTGAGGGGCCCTCTGCTAGTGCTACCTCTGTACCAAATTTCGTTCCATTCGGTTTCACCGTGTTCGGATTAATAGGGGGAATCCTTTTTCACACAAAGATGGCCGCCATCCACAAAATATTAGGCTAATGACCTATTAGTTTGGTCAAAGGATGCTCCCTTCATAAAGGTACGTTGATGCAAAATTTGGTAGAGATCGGATGATTAGGTTTATCGTAATTTGATTTAAGCTTTGAACATTTGGGTGGGCGCCATTACGTTTCCGTCAAGATGGCGGCGATATAAAACATGACACTGAGGTGCCCTTTGCTAGTGCTACCTCTGCACCAAATGTCGTTCCATTCGGTTTAACCGTGTTCGAATTAATAGGGGGAATCGATTTTGACACAAAGATGGCCGCCATCTGCAAACTATTAGGCCAATGACCTATTATACTGGTCAAAGGATGCTCCCTCCGTAACGGTATGTTGTTGCAAAATTTGGTAGTGATCGGATGATTAGGTTAGTCGTAATTTGATTTGAGCTTTGAACATTTGTGTGGCCGCCATTACGTTTCTGTCAAGATGGCGGCGATATAAAACATGACACTGAGGTGCCCTCTGCTAGTGCTACCTCTGTACCAAATTTCGTTCCATTCGGTTTCACCGTAATTGAATTAATAGGGGGAATCGATTTTGACACAAAGATGGCCGCCATCCGCAAACTATTAGGTTAATGACCTATTAATTTGGTCAAAGGATGCTTCCTCCATAAAGGTATGTTGCAAAATTTTTTAGAGATCGGATGATTAGGCTAGTCGTAATTTGATTTAAGCTTTGAACATTTGTGTGGCCGCCATTACGTTTCCGTCAATATGGCGGCGATATAAAACATGACGCTGAGGTGCCCTTTGCTAGTACTACCTCTGTACCAAATTTCATTCCATTCCATTTCACCGTGTTCGAATTAATAGGGGGAATCGATTTTCACACAAGATGGCCGCCATCCGCAAACTATTAGGCTGATAACCTACTAGTTTGGTCAAAGGATGCTCCCCCCTCAAAGGTATGTTGTTGCAAAATTTGGTAGAGATCGGATGTTTAGGTTAGTCGTAATTTGATTTAAGCTTTGAACATTTGTGTGGCCGCCATTACGTTTCCGTCAAGATGGCGGCGATATAAATCACGACACTGAGGTGTCCTTTGCTAGTGCTACCTTTGTACCAAATTTCGTTCAATTCGCGTTCACCTTTTTCGAATTAATATGGGGAAACGATTTTGACACAAAGATGGCCGCCATCCGCAAACTATTAGGCTGATGACCTACTAGTTTGGTCAAAGGATGCTCCCCCCATATAGGTATGTTGTTGAAAAATTTGGTAGAGATCGGATGATTAGGTTGGTCGTAATGTGATTTAAGGTTTGAACATTTGTGTGGCCGCCATTACGTTTCCGTCAAGATGGCGGCGATATAAAACATGACGCTGAGGTGCCCTTTGCTAGTACTACCTCTGTACCAAATTTAATTCCATTCGGTTTCACCGCGTTCGAATTAATAGGGGGAATCGATTTTCACACAAAGATGGCCGCCATCCGCAAACTATTAGGCTGATGACCTACTAGTTTGGTCAAAGGATGCTCCCCCCTCATAGGTATGTTGTTGCAATATTTGGTAGAGATCGGATGTTTAGGTTAGTCGTAATTTGATTTAAGCTTTGAACATTTGTGTGGCCGCCATTACGTTTCCGTCAAGATATCGGCGATATAATACATGACACTGATGTGTCCTTTGCTAGTGCTACCTTTGTACCAAATTTCGTTCAATTCGCGTTCACCGTGTTCGAATTAATAGGGGGAATCGATTTTGACACAAAGATGGCCGCCATCCGCAAACTATTAGTCTGATGTCCCATTATATTGGTCAAAGGATGCTCCCCCCATAAAGGTATGTTGGTGCAAAATTTGGTAGAGATCGGATGATTAGGTTGGTCGTAATTTGATTTAAGCTTTGAACATTTGTGTGGCCGCCATTACGTTTCCGTCAAGATGCCGGCGATATAAAACATGACACTGAGGTGTCCTTTGCTAGTGCTACCTTTGTACCAAATTTCGTTCAATTCGCGTTCACCGTGTTCGAATTGATAGGGGGGGGGACTGACATTCAGAGTACACACACTCACACACACACACACACATACACACACACACACAGACTCACATACACACATACACACACACACACAGACAGACACACTTTTTTTCGCCCTGTGTTGATCTCATAAGTCTACTTTCATTTTTTGCAAAAATCGAAAGTAGGCTAATAGTAGCGAGGAGATAAAGAGATTAGTGGGTGAGGAGAATGCCGAACTTAAGGAAACCATAAAAGCCCCTAATAACAAATTTTTGGATTATCAAAAACAAGCGAAGAGTATTGTTGAACCTCAGAGTAAAGCTACAGCCACAATAAAGATAAAGACATTGAGGAGATAAACAGAGTAGGAAGTCCCCATAAACAAGAGGAGGTTAGGACAATGATGCAATCCAAACCGATAACTTTCTATAAAATTGTAGAAGATAAACCTTCAAAATTCTCTGGAACCGGAAGTATCACACCCGTAGAATTTCTGAGAGAAGTGGGAGACTACCATAAAGATTCCAAAATTGGAAAGGAAAGAAAGGTAAGAGTGATAGGGGAATTTCTGGAAAGTTCCGCACTGATGTGGTTTAGAGCTTTTAGATCTACTCTAAACAATTTCGAAGAATTTTCTAGAGGATTATTAAAGAAATTGTGGTTCCCAGAAACCCAACAGCAAGTGAGAGCGGAGTTGTACTCGAAAAGATATTCCACTTCACAGCCTACTCGTTACTCAACTTATTTCTCAGGACAGTTGTCTAAACTTCAACATTTAGATCCGCCGATGCCGACAACGAACTGATCAGGCAATTTCCTGCAGATGTCCAAAGAACACTGGTAGCAGCGGACATATACAGCATGGAACAATTCAACGAAGTTTTACAGATTTATTTATTTATTTATTTATTTATTTATCGTATGGCTTTTAGTGCCGGGAGTGTCCGAGGACATGTTCGGCTCGCCTGAGTCTGTAGCTGCTTCCAGCGGACACCCTAAAGGGCGAGCTACAAGTTCCGTTCAATTTCAAGTAGTTCCAACTTTCGCCACCAGATATCAATGATACCTAGTGGTGAACGTTGGAACTTTGATAGAGCGTTCTGACGAAATCTAACCTAACAAATTTTGCTTTACACAAGTTTAGTCTGTGAAAGGATCTTTTACATGCCATAAATCTATGACATGGGACCGCCGGCTTTACTTCCCCTCCGAAGGAAGGCATACTGAAGGATTTTTAACGCTCTTAAAAAATCCGACGACTTCGGCCGGGTTTGAACCCGCTATCTTGGGAACAGCAGTTCAGCATGCTACCGACTACGCCACCGATGCCGCTAGTTTTACAGAGATTGGATCACACGAACGCCCAATTCTTTCATCAGAAGGCTGGAAAGAATGACAACGCGGTATTTGCAGTGATGGCTGACAGATATTCTCAGACACCTCGAGACGGTAGAGAAGAGAAAACGCCGAGGGATGATCCAAGACAAGGAAGATGGAATCAGAGCAATTATAGGTCATATGAAAATAGATCATATGCAAGACCTGAAAACAACTACAGAAATCAATGGGGAAGACCAAGAGGAAATCAAGGGCGATATCAAGAGAAAAGATACTTTGGGAGAAGTAATGGATATTACCCAAGGAATGTGAATCCAAGACAATCCAACGAAGAATTCAAGCAGGAGGCGAGGAAGAACTTGGAGGAAAGACATCAGGAGAACAAACAGTACCTGGAACAATTGAAACAGGGTGATCCTGTCACTTCAGGAACACCACAAACGAAGAATAAAGATGGAAAAAAAAAACTTCAAATCTTCAGTAGCAAATGGCTTAATTAAGACTTTCACTTATAGGATTACCAAATGGCAAGTAGAAGACGATGATTTGATACAGAATAATTATGAAAGCAAATAAATGGGAACGAGGATCAAATTGCCAATTAATGTATGCGAGGTATTCGGCAAGCCTGTCGATACCTTGATTGATACTGGGGCGATGTTATGCTTGATAAGTGAGAAATTATATGCTTTATGGAAACTCACTGAGAATCTCGAAGAAATTCCTGTGTCTGGAATCAAGATTCAAGGAATTATTCCAAATAAGGCATCTCTGTGTAAGACTCAGCTATATTTATGCATTAGAATAGGAGGACATGATTTTCGACATGTATTTGTGATTATGAAGGACATGGCTTTCGACATGATCTTAGGAGCAGATTTCATCCAGAAATATAAAGCTGTGATTGATATGAGTACTGAAACGGTAAGATTTCAGGAAACCGAAGAAATAAACTTCGAGGGAAACGAAGAAGAAGATGCCGAATTGATGAATGTAACACCAACGGTAGTTATAAGATAGCCAATACACGAACTGGTATCATCGTGGGAACTTATAATTCTGCAAGTTTAAAGATCTATTATTCAAGAACCATATAGCTTGATGTATGTGAAAAAAAAAAACGTTTTTTTGGATATTTGTGGGGTGGATGTGCCCAAATCCAGTTGCCTAGATTGAAGGGTACAAGCCGTGAGCCTAGATTTGAGGGAACAGGCCACGATGATAAGTCCAGATTGGGATGTTTGAATAGCGCGCGCGGAACCTTCTTAGAAGCTTTTCGAAGGTTCTGACAGCCAAGAAGTGGGTAAGTGACGTAGGACGAGAGCATCATAGTCGAGGCTATATGTCACTAAATATTTTCCGATGAGATGGAAACATGACACTTATATCAGATTACTGGCACGGACAAGGGGAGAAGAATGAGCTTTGTTTCAAAGAAATTGATCGAGCGGAAGCCGAGTTATGAACTGCTTTAGTTTCAGTATTTTCTCCGCATTGACCTCGAACCGGCCAGCCGAGGAGTATATAAGGCGTGTCTCCCAGGCACATGTATGTTAACTTCGTCATCAGCACTCCGTTGCCTTGGACGTGCTACTCTACGTAAGCGCTCTAGCCGCTTAACTCTCGACAATCTACGAACATCATTAATATCGCCAAGCACATGGTTGCTCTAATCATCGATTTACAGCACAAGCTGTGGACTTTGAAACTTTTTACAGTACATGGTTACTGAAAGTGTTAACCATTTCAAGTGAGTTTTGAACTTTTCTACGTTATCACCGAGGTGATATTGGGTAGATTATTGGCTAAGGAATAACCTAACCACCAAGGGAAGATGATAAAGAAAAGGAGGTGGGTTTCGGACTGGAGAGAAAGGATAGAAAAATAGGATGAGAGTCTCACAAAAGTTGTAAATTTAACCTTAAATACACTCAAAGGCGGTTGCCACCGCAAATCCGCTCTCTGATACCTAAAGTGGGTAAGGACCTGGTCGAAGCTAGCGGGAACCGCAGCTAACACTTGGGCGGTTTGCAAGAGAATGGCTTTAGAGTATTCCCTCTCAAGCATGCATATGCGTACTATGGGGAAGGGTGATGGTCTGGCAAGACAGAAACTAACAGACTTATTATAGATCTGTTCAAAGGAATTCCTTTTTGACCAAGTAATTCGAAGAATGCCAATAATTTGCATCGATTTTGATATTTCCAGTTTTGGAAGTTGCAGAGTGACTACCAAGCGACCAAGTGCTTCCAAGAAGGATAGTGATAAAGGAATTATGCCTTAGGGAATAAATTTGGTAAATGAACCAATAGTTGCATTTGGAAATGGCTAAGCTTTTACCCAGCCAGTAGCCGACTAAAAGTTTAGGCAAAGAGAAACACTTATCTTTTTGAAAACTGACCATAAGATTTTGGAGAGGATCTCCACAAGCAGGAAGCTGGCGTAGCGAGATATACTTGCCTTACTGGCCAGTTAGAATTAGCTATTAAAGCTAAGAGAAACTTTAACGAGATAACTACTAAGAGTTCTTGCTCAAATGCAACGAGTGGTGAAAACCCTATCACGAGATTTATTTGCATTAATGAGGGCATGAACCTAGGAAGAGTCAGGGAAGACAGGATCTTGCCTAACCGTCGTATTAGAGAAATGATGAGTCAATAAAGGAAATTTTAGGTTTATTTAACAGTGCAAAGAAGTTTAATGAATTTAACAAGTATATAGTTTCAAATTTTGTTAACAAATTGGGGTCGCAGACCTCCTAACATTTAAAGTTTGCTCCAGGTAATTAACAATTCTTCAGGTATTAAACCTTTATATTTATTAAAATCTTCATAAGATTTTAAAATGGGAAAAAATAGAGTACAAAGATATAAAGACAATTAAAGTGATTAAAGTTAAACAGTAAATCGATTACAAGGAGTGTACATTAAGAAATTTCGAAGCACCTGTCTTAGAAAAAGTTATAACTTCAAAATAACAAACAAAAGAAAGCAGGTAGAATGAAAGAGAAGTTCCTATAACTTCTTATATTTATGCTGAATTACTTTTATGATAATTATACAAAGAGGGCAGGTCACTTACTGTGAAACCTGAAGAGAAAGTCAAAAAGGAAGGTTCTAGACTTCCTATATTTAATTAGGAATCACGAGACCAATGGGGGAAGTTTCCCTTTCGTGAAACCTTGAAATAACTCACTCATGAGTTGAAAGAATTGTATTCCCTGATTATAAGGGAGAAACAATGTAAGCTTGAACCGTGTATAAAACACGTGGTTATGCAGAAATTAATTAATGAGATATGAGCAAAAGAGGGAGGGCACGTCTAGAGTGACACCTCATTAAAAAAGACCTAGAGTAACAATTTTATTATGGTTTGTTAATAAGGGGTTTAGGAAAGAGCAGCTGGAATGGAAGGTGAATGTTCATGGCCTTATTTATGGTAATCGGACGATCGCGACGCGGTAGAAAAGTTGAACAAGCACTAGTTTTCACTATAGTCTGTTAAATGGATGAAAAGTTCACTGTAGTAACACGAAAGTTTATGGCAAAGAAAGTTATTGCAATGATGAAAAATAACTGGTTGCACTAGGTAGGCGAGAGTCTATTGCTTGAGAAAGTTGTGAATTACAATTAAATGTGTCATAGAACATTCCAACGGTGGAAGAAAATTTAGCTATTGCAGTAATTTATAAGGAAGATTCCTCATTTTTAAATAATATTCTCACAAGTGAGTGAAAAATACATGACGGCGAGACTTGTAGATAGAGTACAGAATCTGGAAGGTTCCAGAACAATCCTAATGGAAGAATGGGGCCAAAGTTAATCCAGCGGTGGAACGAGCTTAATATTTTATGGACAGCGGGTAATAGATACTATCCCACGTTGTGAGAAGATCTCTCATTTAAATAGCTTAAGAAAAGCTACTTTCTATTAAGGTTGGCTTAGACAGACAAAAGCCCAACATGGCATATCCCGCGAAGAATGATTACCGCCCCAAATAGGTGATCTCACGCTGTCTATAAAATGATCAATAAAAGCATGTAGATAAAACTGATGAAGATGAGGTTAAAACCTTAAGTCTGTACTTATCTTGGTTGCTTGGAAGGGCAGGTGAAGTTCCCTTTGACGAATACTTAATGTGCCAACATGGCGTAGAATGTAGAGAGTGCCTCTTGGTTTGAGGAGACTGGCTCTAGTTGAGCCTTGACTGACCAAGTCAACTGCCGATGAACAAGTGAGACATGCTCAGAGAAGCGCAGAGGGACTAGGGAAGGGAAGAGAGTGGGGGTAGGAGACAAAAGGTATACATATCAGCATAACCAACATAAGAAATTAAATTCTCTTGAGGAAATGGTCTTCAAAGAGTTGATAGCAGGCGGTACTAGCGCAGCATGGTGAGTGAAAAGGTAGACGAAGTTCTCTTGCTCACGGAGAATATAGCTGGCGATGGTAACGAGATCTGGTGGCCAGATGGATAAGTAAATCCTCTTGCACCAGGAAGAATTGAGGAACTTCAGAGATTCGCTGCTAGATGACGCTAGGTGGGTCATGGAAGATAAATATCTAGAACAGACTCACAAAAGACATAAGAGACATGACCACCAAAGAGAAAATAGAAGATCACTGTTGGTGTTTGATAAAAAGGAAGGAATGAACATGCAAAAGCATTAAAAATTATATTCTCTCATACCGTGTATTCCAAGAATACACCATACTGGGAGGGCAAACACCAACAGAGAACAAATAAGCAGTTAAACATTTGAAGGTAATGAAGCAATTAACGACAGTGGTCTTATGATTTGACCATTAGTGGTCAAGACTCTGACCACCCTGACTCTCCCATCCCTTCCAGGATAACACTCGGTCACTCTACCAGAAATCCAGACCAGGGGAGGAGAAACATCCCTAACCAAGACCAAGTCCCCCACTTTGATGTCGGGACTGGAAAGAAACCACTTCTGTCTCCGTTGCAAGGAAGTTAAATATTCCAAGTTCCACCTCTTCCAAAAGGAATTGCGGAGGGCTTCAAGTTTACGCCAAACAATAGGTAAATTAGAATCCCTGTTAGAATTGGGAAGAGGAGGAGGGGCAGAAAGAGAAGTGCCGATAAGGAAGTGACCAGGTGTGAGTGGAAGCAGGTCATCAGGGTCATTGGAAAGCGGAGTTAATGGGCGAGGATTAACAACACCTTCAATCAGAACGGACAGTGAATTGAATTCTTCATAAGTCAGAATGCGATTACCTAAGACCTTTCTTAAATGACGTTCAGTGAGCTTTACGCAAGATTCCCACCTACCACCGTGATGAGGAGCGTAGGGAGGTTTAAGGCGCCACTTGAAACCCCTTGAGTAGGAAAAATTAGAAATTTGTTCCATGGCAGGAGAAGATGTGAGAGCTTTCTTCCACAGAGAAGCTGCGCCCTGAAAAGTGGAAGCGTTATCAGAGAACATCTCTGAAGGAACACCACGCCTAGCAGCGAAGCGAGAGACAGCTGATAAAAAGTAAGAAGTAGATGCATTCGTTACTAGTTCCAAGTGGATTGCGCCAGTAACCATGCAAACAAAGAGAGAAACATAGAGCTTACCAAACAATTTGCGTTTGGCTTCAGGGGAATTTCGTTGATATTGGAACGGACCCATATAGTCCACACCAGTTAAAGCAAATGGGCGTATAGGAGAAGAGCGAAAGGAAGGCAGATCGCTCATTAGTTGAGTATTGACCTTAGGTTTCGCTTTGAAACAAGGAATGCACTTGTGAATTACGGAGGAAACTTCGTGAATTCCATTTATAATCCAGTACTTTTCCCTTAAGAGGCAAAGCAGAGTGCGTGTACCAACATGCAGATTGCGATAATGAAAGTCACGTATAATTAAGGAAGTTACGTGATGTTTGGAAGGCAAAATGACGGGATGCTTTTTGTCTTCAGAGAGCAAAGATTGAGCGAGCCTACCACCTACCCTGAGTAACCTATTGTCATCAAGGAACGGGGCTAAAGCACGTAGACGACTGGATTTGGGAAGATCCCTTTTAGAAGAAAGTAAAGACAATTCAGAAGAAAAGGCTTCTTGCTGTGTCAGTTGTAAAACCTTAATGGTAGCGAGATTCAATTCATGATTGGTAAGGTGTGGTTTGGGGAGAAGAGGTTGGTCAACCACAAGATATTTCCATCTAAGGAGATAGGCAACAATTCGTATTAATTTATGAAAAGAAGAATAGCGGGACAACAAGGGATGAGAAGCGTTGGAAACAAGACACGAAGCGGTAGGTAGAGATACTTTTGCTTCAGGCAAGTTGGAGTTTGTAGCTGGAGGTTTGGAAGGCCAACAAGAGGAATCTTCGATTAACCACGAGGGCCCATGCCAGTACCACTGGGAAGCTGCCAATTGAGAGGGTAAACATCCACGACAGATAATATCGGCTGGGTTATCAGCACTGGGCACATGCCTCCATTGACATCCCGAATGAAGAGTTTGAATTTTGGAAACCCTGTTTGCAACAAAAGTTTGCCAGTGAGCGGGGTTCTTGGCGATCCAGGAAAGTGTGATCATGGAATCGCTCCAGAGATAGATTTGCGAGAATTCGACTTTTAATACTTCCCGTAATTTTTTAACAAGTTCTGCGGCCATGAGTGCAGCACACAATTCAAGCCTAGGCAAAGTCATAGTTTTAAGAGGAGCTACCTTCGATTTGGCACAAACAAGGTTGGAAACTGAAGATCCATTTAATGAACGGCGATAAACTAAATATGCGCAGCAACCATAAGCTTTTTCGGAACTGTCCGCGAACACATGAAGGAAAAAGGATGCATTAGAATGAGCGTTAATTAAATTCCTAGGAATTTCAATAAGAGAAAGATCCAGCAAATTGTTGCGAAAAGAAAGCCATCTGTTAAGAAATGAGAGGGGAACAGTGTCATCCCATTCACATTTGAGCGACAACAGCTCTTGCGTGAAAAGTTTGGCTATAACGATAACTAGAGCAAGGAATTGAAGCGGATCAAAATATTTTGCAATTTCAGAGAGAATTTGTCTTTTTGTGTTAAGGAGCTCTTCGGCGAGCGAAACTTTATAGATGAGAGTGTCAGTGCTAGTGCACCAATGAACTCCTAGAGTTTTTATGGATTCGGAGTTTCCACAAATTTCGACAGAGGAGGGATCAACGTCTTCAATCGAAACTGGGCGAGAAACTCAGGGGAGTTGGAATTCCACTTATGAAGTGGGAAACCTCCATTCCTTAGCAATGCCTGAAGTTCTAAGGACACAAGAGAAGCTTCCTCAAGAGTGGGGAAGGACTGCAAATAATCGTCAACGTAAAATGACGTGGTTAGCGCTTCAGAAGCTTTGGAATTAAATAAATGACCATCTTGAGAGGCTAGCAAGTGTAAGGAACAGATAGCAAGGAAAGCGGAAGGTTTTAAGCCATAAGTAACCGTTTTTAAGCGAAATACCTTAATGGGCTTACTGATTTCGTCGCGCCACAAGATTCTTTGGAGATCTCGTTGTTCAGACTGAATTAAAACTTGACGGTACATGTGTTTTATATCAGCTATAACAGCTATGGGAAATAATCGAAAGTTTAAGAGTATAGCAGATAGATCTGACTGAATAGCAGGACCAGAGTAAAGAGTGTCGTTAAGGTTGTTGCCATTAACGTCGGGTGATGAACCATTGAAAACAACTCGGATTGTATCCTTTACAAGAGGGTTTTTCCACACGGGATGATGATTTAAATAAACCGTTTCAATTGGGGGGTGCAATTCATCTTCATATTTGTTGACAACTTCCATATGATCTAAGCTTACATACTCATCCATGAAATCAGTGTACTGCTGTTTAACAAGAGGTTCTTTCTTGAATTTGCTCTCGATAGCAAAGAGAGCTTTTCGAGCTTTGGGTTGAGAGTTAATAAGTTTAGGGGGATTATGTGATCTTGGCATTTGAACAATGAACCGGCCATCAGAAGAGCGAGTGGTGTTGCTTAGAAAAAGTTGCTCACAGAATTCATTTTCTGAAGAGGTCACGTTAGGAGGATCAACGCTTTCGAGCCTCCAAAACTGTTCCAAATCAGTATTGGAGAAGTAACATTGCGATGCGGGTTGGGGAGAATAAAGGGGAAGTTGACCGGTGACGATCCATCCAAAATTAGTGTCTCTGGCGACTACGTTTGAAGATAACTTGCGAACCTGTTTACGAAGGCAATTCCAGAAAACATTAGCACTAAAGAGTATGTCAATGGGGTTTTGTATGTTGAACAAAGTATCGGCTAGCCTTAAATGCGAGGGAATGTTTAACCCTGAAATATCCACAGAGTGACTGGGAGTATCTTCTCCAATGCTATTGAGAATGAGACAATTAAGTTAAGAAAGTTGTTTCTGTGACAAATATCTCTTATAGTTAGCTTTGAGAATTGTAAAGCTTGTGATTTTGAGCTATTAATGCCTGATACGTTAATAGAAGTGGGGTTTACAGGTAGGCCAAGTTTTCTAATCAAAGAATTAGACACAATATCATGAGTTGCCGCTGAATCAAGAAGACCGCGTGCACGGACCCAGTTGCCAAAGTTATCCTGAACTTCGATTTGGACAGTAGATAACAATACTTGGGCACTACGAATGGACTTGGCATTTTGAATGTACGATGAAGCACTGGAATTGTTAGCATTATCACATTTTTGAGAAGTAGATGCTGTCGATGACTTTGCCTGATCATGACGATGTAGCAAAGTGTGATGAGCCTTTTCACAATGGTAGCAAAGTCTTGTGGACTTGCAATTAGAAGCAGAATGCGTGGGCGCTAGGCAGTTGAAGCAATGTTTGTTTTGAGCAACTAATTTCCTTCTGTCGTCGACTGACAGTTCTTTAAAGGATTTACAGAAATATAAAGCATGGGAATCTTTGCAAAGTATGCACTTTAAAGGTTCATTTAAACTCTTGCGAGGTTCGCTTTGAGTATTTAAAACGAGAGAGCTAGCAATACGGCGTTCACTAGACCTAGTTGGGTAACCAGTGGTGTTTGGCTTAAATTTGGATGAGCTGGACCCAGGTTTTTGGATACTAGACGCTAAGCGTTCGCTTTTAGGTTTGATAGACATTAATTCAAATTTAGAACTAGGAGATGAGGGTTCACTTTGATTTGCTAGAGCGTTTAACAGCTGGCATCTGGCATTTATGAAAGTGACTAAATGCTCGTAAGAGTAATCGTCTTCTCCAGAAAGTTCAATTTCCCTAGCTTTGAGGGTAGCAGCATCAACTTTAGAAACCACTAAATGTATTAGGAAAGTATCCCAGTGTTCAGTGGGTTGATCTAATTGAGATAGAGCTTTAACATGAAGCTGAGTAGTATCAATGAGAGTACGCAAACTAGTGACGTCATTGTGCTGTGACGCAGGTAGGTTGAATAGAGCCTTAATATGGCGTTGAATACGTAACCGTAAATTGCCATATCTTTCCTTCAATAAGTTAAAGGCAATGGGGTAATTTTCGGCACTTAGAGGAAGTGCTTTAACTAACTGCAGAGCTTGACCTCGGAGGATAGATCTCAAGTAATGAAACTTGTATATGACTTGAATGTCTTCATTGTCATGAACAAGGGAGCAAAATAATTCATAGAAAGAATCCCAAGTAGATTCATCTCCAGAGAAGTGGGATAAATCAATTTTAGGTAAAATTGGTTTGGGCTTGTGAGTACCATCGCGAAACGAAGTTTGTGGTTCTTGAAGAGAACCAAAAACAGAAGCGTCCTTTTTCTGCTTCTCTTCGAGTTGTCGTATTATTTTGAAAGCAGAACCTATGCCTTCGTAATATTGGGTTTCTACCTCGACTCGATCTTCGGTTTGATTGAGCATACAAGTTTCTATTTCAGTTTGGATGTTGCAATAATTTTCATAGGAACATTCAAAATCCCTTACACGATGTTTCAACAAGTCTAATTGAGCTTCTGAGGGATCTAACTCTTTAATGTATTTTCTGAATCGGGTAATTTTCCCTTTGTAGGATGCTCGTTTAGAAGTAAGTTTTTCATCCTTATCTTTTTCAGTAGGATCCATGTCAAGGAAAATAGATTAAAATGTAACTCACGAAACTGTGGAACCTTGGAAATGCTGTCAGGCTGGCAGCAGCAAATAAGTTGAAAGAAAGGGACACACCAAAGGAGACAGGAGCGGCCTCTTTCCCCTTCACAGGCTTTGCACGATGTAGTTATAGCTGAAAGATTCAAAGCAGGTATTAATAATTTGCAAGGTATTGTCAAATAATCTTTTAAAACAAATGACAAATGGACTCTAACGGGTTTCGGCACCAAATTTTGGGTAGATTATTGGCTAAGGAATAACCTAACCACCAAGGGAAGATGATAAAGAAAAGGAGGTGGGTTTCGGACTGGAGAGAAAGGATAGAAAAATAGGATGAGAGTCTCACAAAAGTTGTAAATTTAACCTTAAATACACTCAAAGGCGGTTGCCACCGCAAATCCGCTCTCTGATACCTAAAGTGGGTAAGGACCTGGTCGAAGCTAGCGGGAACCGCAGCTAAGACTTGGGCGGTTTGCAAGAGAATGGCTTTAGAGTATTCCCTCTCAAGCATGCATATGCGTACTATGGGGAAGGGTGATGGTCTGGCAAGACAGAAACTAACAGACTTATTATAGATCTGTTCAAAGGAATTTCTTTTTGACCAAGTAATTCGAAGAATGCCAATAATTTGCATCGATTTTGATATTTCCAGTTTTGGAAGTTGCAGAGTTACTACCAAGCGACCAAGTGCTTCCAAGAAGGATAGTGATAAAGGAATTATGCCTTAGGGAATAAATTTGGTAAATGAACCAATAGTTGCATTTGGAAATGGCTAAGCTTTTACCCAGCCAGTAGCCGACTAAAAGTTTAGGCAAAGAGAAACACTTATCTTTTTGAAAACTGACCATAAGATTTTGGAGAGGATCTCCACAAGCAGGAAGCTGGCGTAGCGAGATATACTTGCCTTACTGGCCAGTTAGAATTAGCTATTAAAGCTAAGAGAAACTTTAACGAGATAACTACTAAGAGTTCTTGCTCAAATGCAACGAGTGGTGAAAACCCTATCACGAGATTTATTTGCATTAATGAGGGCATGAACCTAGGAAGAGTCAGGGAAGACAGGATCTTGCCTAACCGTCGTATTAGAGAAATGATGAGTCAATAAAGGAAATTTTAGGTTTATTTAACAGTGCAAAGAAGTTTAATGAATTTAACAAGTATATAGTTTCAAATTTTGTTAACAAATTGGGGTCGCAGACCTCCTAACATTTAAAGTTTGCTCCAGGTAATTAACAATTCTTCAGGTATTAAACCTTTATATTTATTAAAATCTTCATAAGATTTTAAAATGGGAAAAAATAGAGTACAAAGATATAAAGACAATTAAAGTGATTAAAGTTAAACAGTAAATCGATTACAAGGAGTGTACATTAAGAAATTTCGAAGCACCTGTCTTAGAAAAAGTTATAACTTCAAAATAACAAACAAAAGAAAGCAGGTAGAATGAAAGAGAAGTTCCTATAACTTCTTATATTTATGCTGAATTACTTTTATGATAATTATACAAAGAGGGCAGGTCACTTACTGTGAAACCTGAAGAGAAAGTCAAAAAGGAAGGTTCTAGACTTCCTATATTTAATTAGGAATCACGAGACCAATGGGGGAAGTTTCCCTTTCGTGAAACCTTGAAATAACTCACTCATGAGTTGAAAGAATTGTATTCCCTGATTATAAGGGAGAAACAATGTAAGCTTGAACCGTGTATAAAACACGTGGTTATGCAGAAATTAATTAATGAGATATGAGCAAAAGAGGGAGGGAACGTCTAGAGTGACACCTCATTAAAAAAGACCTAGAGTAACAATTTTATTATGGTTTGTTAATAAGGGGTTTAGGAAAGAGCAGCTGGAATGGAAGGTGAATGTTCATGGCCTTATTTATGGTAATCGGACGATCGCGACGCGGTAGAAAAGTTGAACAAGCACTAGTTTTCACTATAGTCTGTTAAATGGATGAAAAGTTCACTGTAGTAACACGAAAGTTTATGGCAAAGAAAGTTATTGCAATGATGAAAAATAACTGGTTGCACTAGGTAGGCGAGAGTCTATTGCTTGAGAAAGTTGTGAATTACAATTAAATGCGTCATAGAACATTCCAACGGTGGAAGAAAATTTAGCTATTGCAGTAATTTATAAGGAAGATTCCTCATTTTTAAATAATATTCTCACAAGTGAGTGAAAAATACATGACGGCGAGACTTGTAGATAGAGTACAGAATCTGGAAGGTTCCAGAACAATCCTAATGGAAGAATGGGGCCAAAGTTAATCCAGCGGTGGAACGAGCTTAATATTTTATGGACAGCGGGTAATAGATACTATCCCACGTTGTGAGAAGATCTCTCATTTAAATAGCTTAAGAAAAGCTACTTTCTATTAAGGTTGGCTTAGACAGACAAAAGCCCAACATGGCATATCCCGCGAAGAATGATTACCGCCCCAAATAGGTGATCTCACGCTGTCTATAAAATGATCAATAAAAGCATGTAGATAAAACTGATGAAGATGAGGTTAAAACCTTAAGTCTGTACTTATCTTGGTTGCTTGGAAGGGCAGGTGAAGTTCCCTTTGACGAATACTTAATGTGCCAACATGGCGTAGAATGTAGAGAGTGCCTCTTGGTTTGAGGAGACTGGCTCTAGTTGAGCCTTGACTGACCAAGTCAACTGCCGATGAACAAGTGAGACATGCTCAGAGAAGCGCAGAGGGACTAGGGAAGGGAAGAGAGTGGGGGTAGGAGACAAAAGGTATACATATCAGCATAACCAACATAAGAAATTAAATTCTCTTGAGGAAATGGTCTTCAAAGAGTTGATAGCAGGCGGTACTAGCGCAGCATGGTGAGTGAAAAGGTAGACGAAGTTCTCTTGCTCACGGAGAATATAGCTGGCGATGGTAACGAGATCTGGTGGCCAGATGGATAAGTAAATCCTCTTGCACCAGGAAGAATTGAGGAACTTCAGAGATTCGCTGCTAGATGACGCTAGGTGGGTCATGGAAGATATATATCTAGAACAGACTCACAAAAGACATAAGAGACATGACCACCAAAGAGAAAATAGAAGATCACTGTTGGTGTTTGATAAAAAGGAAGGAATGAACATGCAAAAGCATTAAAAATTATATTCTCTCATACCGTGTATTCCAAGAATACACCAGATATAGGCCTATGGCACTTGGTAATTTCTTACCGCTACAAATTGGACATATGATAGACTTTATCTATATTTCTTTCTACAGTCCACAATCACTTATAGCTGGATTATTTATATCCAACAGTCTAGGGACAAGTTTTAGTCTTGTTCGTTGGACCAGCCAAGATAAGTCAGTAATCTTAATACCATTCTTGAATATTACAATTCAAAAGCCGATAATGGGAATACAGGTTTGCCTTGTGCGACCTGAAGATTGAGAAGCTCTGCCCAACCAACTCGACAGAATTCGTAATTGTGCTGAATAAGATTGTAAGCGTACTAGAATACTGATTATATCACAGTTGGGTCATGGTAATTATTTTCATCATGGATCGTTTAGATCAGACCCCTATCAACTTCACTTCAGCTTTTGAAGCTGCCAACATTTTTCTGCAAGATATTATGAACGCCACTATGTCTGTGTAAACAGCTTGTGGGTATGAAATGGAAGCCGATACGAGATTATATGTACGCGTCCTAATGGGACAGACAACAGGAAGACTGAATAATCTGGTTCAGTTCCGACTTCTAACATCAAGACCTACAAGAATGTAAGCTGCAATTTACATTATTTCTATGCGTAGTTAGTTGGATTTTCTCATATTTTCTACAGTCTTGCCAACACATATTTTTTTCTTGTCATCGATATGTATATTTGCTGTTGCAAATATTTTTCTTTCGAAATTTGAGCTAGGATCTGAGTTGTTTTTACTGAGACTTCAATTATTCGACATTTATAGACGAGCAGAACGAGCATTTATTTTGTTTTGATATTTTTTTCTTATTGCTGTCATTAGCAGCCATAATTTGAGATTTAAGAATTAATCTAAGGTGTGGAATGGATAGTTATCCATTATTTGGAAATCGAAGGTGATATTCCCCGAACAGTTTAACAACTTTAAACCCAGTTTTGGTTGAGATAATAATAATAATAATAATAATAATAATAATAATAATAATAATAATAATTATAATAATAATGTGATTTATTAATAATAATAATTATTTTTCTATTTTTCTGAAATTATAATAATAAACATTGGTGATTTCTAATAATCATTTTCTGGTTGTATGATTAATGCAGTTGACATTTGAAGTCATATTCTAAATCGGATATTTGTTAATTCCGAAGGTTAGTGGTTAACGCATGCCCACATATAAATAACAGATTAATTCAGTGAAATTATTTCACGTTTGCATTACATATTAAAGCTTTGAGAAGACACGGAAAGAAGTGAAACGGGAAGCTAAGCAAGTATGAAGCAGGTTTTTTGCTAGAGTTTATATAAAATAAAATCACTATGGAGCAACGTTTTCAAAACGTTTTGCTAATAATAACACATTGTGGATGTTTCAAACTGTTGGTAAAATTCTTTTTAATATTGTCGTAAACTCATTGGTGAGGTTTACCGATTTCTGAATCTTCCATTCGTCGTAACAAGCAAAGGCTTGATTATTTTGTATAATTTGGGAAGATGTCATTGTGTGTGTGCAGAAAGTTATATGCCATTCTGAGTGCGCAATTTAAGTCGCAGGAATGAGGTTGTTGTAAAATGGAGGTTGGGTGTCTTTGATGTAGTAGAGGAGTCGTTTTAGCCACACTTTCGTCGTAATATAACCACAGGTTATTTTGTTGAACCATCATTATTAATTTACAGTTGATCCACGTGTTTAAAAAATATTTCTAGTAATTGCTTACCCGAAAATTGTCATTGTTCTACCAATTCATTTCATTCAGGAAAACTTTACCGTTGTCTAAATTCTGATTATAATTCTGTGATTTTTGTCACTTATTTGAAATTGTTACTTATTAACAACCACTATAAGCTGAAAGGATTTTCAGATCCTATAAAAATAAATACACATTTTTGCAAATAAGTTGATGCTTAACATGTTTGACATTTTGTCAAAATTATTTTTGATAATAATAATAAATTGTTTCATTATAAAATATTCTGAATGATATTTCAAATTCCCTAATTAATATTTTCAAGGGTTAATTAATTTATTGACCGAATCCATGTGGAATGAAATTTATATTTTTGATAATTATATTTTTGATTGAGTCAAACTTTTTAATAGACTTTGGATTGCGATCTATGATTAAATATATTTTTTCTGTTCTTCGAATCTAAAAAAGCTCAAAGTCCATGTAATTATATTGTATTCTATTTATTATGATCAACTTTGTATTTAAACCAACCCTGATATTACTGCATCCTGAAAGTGTTAGTCAAAAATTACTACGATATGTTTGAGAAAAGAACAGTGAAAAGTGATACATTTTTCAACCAGTGATAATTTTTCTTATTGATCTTCAACGTGTGAATGCTAAATGATTTAGGGATCAGTATAGACGATTGACTTTGCGCTGATAAAACCCTACCCATGTATATAATTATGTTGAACGAAGTCAACAGGACTGATATTTTGACCTCTCGTCTCAACTATTTTAGTGTTCATGTGTTGGCGACATTGTATTTTTGTCTGTGTGTGTGTGAGGGTGTGTACTCAGAATGTCTGACCCCTCCCTATCAATTCGAACACGGTGAACCCGAATTGAACGAAATTTGGTACAAAGGTAGCACTAGCAAAGGACACCTCAGTGTCATGTTTTATATCGCCGACATCTTGACGGAAACGTAAGGGCGGCCACCCAAATGTTCAAAGCTTACATCAAATTACGACTAACCTAATCATCCGATCTCTACCAAATTTTGCAACATACCTTTATAGGTCATCAACCTAATAGTTTGCGGATGGCGGCCATCTTTGTGTGAAAATCGATTCCCCCTATTAATTCGAACACGGTGAAACCGAATGGAATGAAATTTGGTACAGAGGTAGTACTAGCAAAGGGCACCTCAGTATCATGTTTTATATCGCCGCCATCTTGACGGAAACGTAATCGTGGCCACCCAAATGTTAAAAGCTTAAATCGAATTACGACCAACCTAATAATATAGTCTCTACCAAATTTTGCAACAACATACCTTTATGTGGGAAGCATATTCTGACCAGACTGCAAGATCATCATCCCAATAGTTTGCAGATGGTGGCCAAGTATGTGTGCAAATCGATTCTCCCTATCAATTCAAACACGGTGAAACCGAATTGAACGAAATTTGGTACAGAGGTAGCACTAGCAAAGGGCACCCCAGTGTCTTGTTTTATATCGCCGCCATCTTGACGGAAACGGAATGACGGCCACCCAAATGTTAAAAGCTTAAATCAAATTACGACCATCCTAATAATTTGATCTCTACCAGACTTTGCAACAACATGCCTTTTTGTGGAAAGCATCTTATGACTGACTACAAGGTCATCAGCCCAATAGTTTGCAAATAGCGGCCACGTATGTGTGCAAATCCATTCCCCATATCAATTCAAACACGGTGAAACCGAATTGAATGAAATTTTGAACAGAGGTAGCACTAGCAAAGGGCACCTCATATTCATGTTTAATATCCCTATAGCTCGTTGTATTTCAACAAGCTACTACAACCAACATTCAATTATACTCCTTGAAAAGGACAAAGAGTTATAACTGAACCCATGCATTTAGGAGAAAGTAGGCTATATGTTCTTTACTGAACATCTTGTTTTTCCTTTCATGTTTTTTTTTAATAAAATGAGATAATTTTATGGTATGCAAACCCCTGTCATAAATCTCCTTCTATCCTTATTGTTGCATCGAACCGAAAATCAGTTAAGCATTTTTTTTTGTTGGGTCTTTGTATTCGACTTTAACCCATCTGGCGCCCCGGGATATTTTGATTCTCGTGCTGACTGATTTTTGGTGAAATGCTTATGTGGTCGTCCGGACTTCGGTCTAAACGGGCACAGTACTGTATTTCTGGACACTTGCGACCCTAAGTGGCCCATATCAAATTACTCGTCTCAATGCCATCTACGTCGCTACAGAGAGTTTTAAACGTTAATAAGAATCACCCTGTATAGAAAACGAAATGAAGTTGGCTGATCAAAGGCTAATCGGAAATGGTGCTTCCCTATTTATGCAGCGTTATGTGACTGTGTGGGGGAATACAAACAACTAGACATCTTTGTTATTGTGCATTATACCCATCAAGATATAGCATGAAAGATCTGGAATTGAGTGTCTCAGAGGAAAAGAGGCACATGACACACCTCGGCAGATATGGTTAAGTAGCTCCTGCCAATTTGTGTAATTTCCAATAACTATTGGCATGATGATGATGATGAAGATGATGATAATTGTTGTTTTAAGGGGCCTAACATCTAGGTTATCGGCCCCTAATGGTTTGGGTGATCGTGAAGATGAAAATGAAATGTAAACTATAACTAAAACCAGTGGCGTTTTCTCCAATACCTCGGGGTAAGCACCGCTTACCTAGCATATTCTCATAAGAATAAAGTATATAATATCACTTTCTAACGCGCAAGCATCTGCAAAAACGCCACTTTGAATGTCGTTCCTCGTTCTCTACCGCAGTTCTCCACGATCAGCCAGTACTACTTTGGAGAGAAAGAAGAAAGAGTGCGGCTGGTCGCTATGACAACGGCTTGTTTACCTCCAGGAGCCTTCTGGCCCGGAACACTGCTATGGCCGATGGAGTGGTACACCAACAACGCCAGGTCGTCCTTGATTGGCTAAGACAGGGGGTGTGGCGTTCCATAGCCACAGGGCTGTCGTCGAGACAAGTGAAAGCGGGTAGCAAGGTCTGCTTCGATTCGGGTGGCTTACCCTAGCGAGCCTGGACACCAGCACTGCTTAAAATTATTTGGCGCGCCTCTCCAGTCCCCACCCACTCCTTGCCCACCCACCATCTGACCATCAGACCCGACCTTTGCTGGGCGCGGTAGTTAAAATTCTTCTTCGTCCGGTTAACTCACAACTCTATGTTTTTGAGTGCAATTAGCAAAATTTAGTGTACCGTAACTACTGTTGATATTATTGTGTTGGAGTGTACAGTGCGTTGGAATCTTCAGAGTGACCCATCAACCCGAAAAGTTGCTCAGATTATCATTCAAATTATATTCAAAGAGTAGGTGTAAAGGATACATAATTTTAAATGTATGTACATCCGTATAATTTGAATAATATTTTAAAGACCTATCACATTATTTTACAAAATATTTGGTTATTACGAAGCCTCCGTGACTTAAGCGGCAGCACGCCGGCCTCTCACCGCTGGGTCCGTGGTTCAAATCCCGGTCACTCCATGTGAGATCTGTGCTGGACAAAACGGAGGCAGACAGGTTTTCCTCCGGGTACTCCGGTTTTCCCTGTCAAAATTTTATTCCAGCAACACTCGCCACTATCATTTCATTTAATCTGTCATTCATTTAATCATTGCCCCAGAGGAGTGCGTCAGGCCTCGGCAGCCGGCACAGTTCATATCCTCGCCGCTAGATGGGGGCTTCATTCATTCCATTCCTGACCCGGTCGGAGACTGGAAGCAGGCTGTGGATTTTCATTTGGTTATTACGGTAGGTAGGGTCTATCAAGTTCTCATTTGTGCAAAATTAATTAATGCCACTATTTACTGTACCTTGGCGGATCATTTGTAGCGAAGTTCAATTCTTCTCTCCCTCTTAGTGAATTCATCAATTACATGGTCGTGAAAATCAGTGTTCCCCTGAAGGCTGCACAATAACACCTTTTCAATGGAAAGAAGCGCGAGATGTGAAAGTCCTTCTTGATGCATTGAGTTTCGGGTGAAGATCTTTGTACGTTCCATGGTAGAAAACATTCTTTCCACTGATGCACTAGACGCCGGAATTGTTAGTACTAGTTTTAAAAAAGAAGGAAGCTTTACCTGACCTTTAATCATGCGATCATGAGCCACGGGACCTCCTTTTTACGTGGAATCCGAAGCACAGGACATGGAATTTCACTTCGAAATCTCACATGCATTGACCGGGAATCGAACCCGGTCCACCTTGGTGAGAGGCCAACAGCTTGACCGCTGCGCCACCACGCCCCCCTTAGTACTAGTTTGCATAGGTTATAGGCCTACGCCCCAATTAAGTCATTCAAACTAATGAAGCCGTGAAAGCCTACATCAGTACAATTTGAGTGATATTTGCAAATAAATATTAACTGAACATGCAATCCAATGACATAAGAATATCTATTAGTCTATTAATAGCAAGTTTATTATTTTAATGTTCACTTAGGTCTCATAGTCTAATAGAAAATAATAATAATAATAATAATAATAATGTTATTGGTTTTACGTCCCTGTTAACTACTGAGGCTTTTAGAGACGCCGGGATGCCGGAATTTTGACCCGAAGGGAATCTTTAACGTGCCAGTAAATATACTGACACGGCTCCCTCGCATTTGCGCACCCTCAAATGCCGACTGACTGCGACGGCATTCGATCCTGCTATCTTAAGCTCAGCAAGCTAGAACGTTACCGCTGAGCCACGCATAATAGAAAATTTACGGGTAATAACCTAAAAGTTTAGCTCCTTAGGCCAAGAAATGCGAACAACAAAAACACAAATTGCCACACTGTTCAATCGTCAAATGATACAAGACAAGAGAAGCCCGCCAACCCTATTGATGAATAATTTTCTCCGCAATTAATGTACATGGATTGGCATGCCTCAAGTTAAAAAGGGAAACATGAGCTGTGCTGTATTACAATTCTTTCTATTTTTATTTTTTTTAATGTGAGAGACTAATAATTATGTGTGTAGAGTAATTGTTGCTACTTCAGATATCAACCTCAACATTGACAAGGGCATAGCTGGAACCGGGTGCTGAAGTTGCTTTATGGTTTAAGCCTATATTTTGAGTCTTCTTCACAGCTTACCCTCGAAAAAATTCCACGCCACGCCACTGACTAAAACTAACTACTTACTTATATACTAGAAGAAGAAATGGAAAACAAAAGGAGAATAAGGCAAATAAAGGACAGGAGGAAAAGAAATGCCCTCAACCCTTGAAGGGTTTAGGGTGTGCTTAAAATGCGAGATGTGCGAGGGAAGTGTTGTGTTATTTTACCTTGTTTGTTTCAAAAAACAAACAAAAAGAAAGGTGTGTGCGTTGTTGTTTCCCGGCAGGAGCAACGATTTTGTGTGTTGTGTATCACAGTATCTTACCTCAGTTTTAGCGGCTCCGGTGGCGTAGTTGGTAGCATGCTGAACTGCTGTATCCAAGATAGCGGGTTCAAACCTGGCGGAAGTCGTCGGATTTTTTAAGAGGGATAAAATCCTTCAATATGCCTTCCTTCGGAGGGGAAGTAAAGCCGGCGGTCCCATGTCATAAATTTATGGCATGTTAAAGATCCTTCCACAGACTAAAATTGTGTGGAGCTAAATTTCTAGGTTAGATTTTGTTGTAACGCTCTATCAAAGTTCCAACGTTCACCACTAGGTATCATTGATATCTGGTAGCGAAGGTTGGAACTACTTGAAATTGAACGGAACTTGTAGCTCACCTTAGTGGTGTCCGCTTGAAGCAGCTACAGCCTCTGGCGAGCCGAACGTATCCTCGGACACTCCCGGCACCAAAAGCCATACGATAAATAAATAATAACCACAGTTTTAAACCAGGGCTCACAAATAATAGTTCGAAAATGCACCTTCTCGGATCGTCGTGGTAATTGGTCAAAACTCAAAGTGCCTCGGCTGGAAACAGGGTAGAGGGATAAAACAGACTGTTTATTTGGTGGAATAAAGAAATTACGACAAGGTGGCTTTTCCGATTTTCCGCCTAATGAAGTATTAGAATAGTTTCAGGTTATTTTACTTTTATTCTTTTAAGGATACTTAAAAATTTTGTCTTGCACTAAAACTTGAGGGAGGCAATGCCCTCCCTGACTTCCCCGCCGTGATTTACACCCCTGGTATTCGTCAGAGAAAATATGATGGTGATGATAATTGTCGTTTTAAGGGGCCTAACTTCTAGCTTATCTGCCCCTAATGGTTTGGGTGATCGTGAAGTTGATGATGAAATGTAAACTATAACCATGACTATAACTATAACCATTCGTCATGCTATAACTAAAACTAACTACTAACTTAAATACTAGAAGAAGAAATGGAAAACAAAAGGAGAATAAGGCAAATAAAGGACAGGAGGAAAAGAAATGCCCTCAACCCTCGAAGAATGAGGATTGCGGGAGTTGGAAGGAAGGAGAGCCATGAAAGGCATATAGGAAAGAGAAAGAGGAGAGGGTCCGTCCCACAGGCAATGGAAAAAGGGGGGAAAACCGGACCCAGCTCAGGAATCCCTCGGGGTCGCCAACTCCCAAACTCACCAACCGTGAGCCCTTGAGGGTGTAGCACTATCCAGGGTGTACCAGAAGCGGTGGGGGCTACATACCCCCTGCCTCCTTGAGGGCCTTGAGCAGAAGGCAGGAGATAACATGAAAAGAAAAAGAAGGTTCACCCCTCGCAGAAGGAGGGTATCAGAAAAGATGAGACAAGGGCCAATTAAGGTGGGAAAATAAGAGACTCCCTAGGCCTCGGATACCCTAATACCATCGGGGTCGGAAGAGAACAAGAGTTGATCAAGTGAGGTCGACAGGAAAGAAGACAGAGAGGAGCCGGGCACAAGTAAGTGGAAGCAATGCCGGACTCAGCTGGGGCCCTGTGGTCGCCAACCCACGTCCCACTAGATGTGAGCCCCTGTGGGGACTTAAACATATTGTCTTGCACCTATAACTTGAGGGGGGCAATGCCCTCCCTGCCTTCCCCATTGTGATTTACACCCCTGGTATTCATCAGAAAAAAATAGGAACATCATTTACAATGAATCAAGACACACAAACACAATATATTTTGATAAAAAGATACCTTTAATAAGTACAGATTTAAAAAAAAAGAGTAAATCAAAAATAGTGTATATAACTTTATACTGTATATATCTTGGTTCTGGCTATAACTTTGTATGCTCTTATAGCAAGTATGGTAGTTACAAGAGGAATGCAGATCTGCAAGATTACAAAAATATTTTAATGCTCCTTTCTTTTTATATTTTTCTTAGGTTTTACTATCCATTTGTATGCTCTTCTAGAAATTATGTATAAGATCAACAGCCCTAGCATTATTCCTCCAGCTAATACAACAGTAACATCAAGAAGTAGATACTGGTACAGAGGAAGGTCCACAGCTGCAGAACGAAGGTGGTGGGCTCCATTGTGCTTTATTACATACTCCGTCCAATACACTGCACTCTCAAGTGGAGTTTCAGGTCTGTCTCTAAAGAGTTCTGATAGTTTCTTCATTTTAGCAGTGTAACTGAAAGAAAGTAATAAAGATTATGTAGATGAATATAATAGTCACAAATCAATACGAATGACGAAGTACTGGGAAGACCGCAAGACTCGTACAGTTCCTACAAGTCGACGAACTAATGGTTGATTAAAGTGATCCTTTGTGGTCTCAAAAGGCGAAGAAGAAGAAGAAGTCACAAATCAATTGAAGCCAATCCAAGCAGGACAAGGAGGATGAGTCATAGTTTACAATGCTACTCCACATGTGAGGTACAGTTCACGCGATGTTCTTTGGCCGGTGAGTCAATTGTGCAGTCGTACAGAGGACAAGTGGTGAACCTCAGGCACGTGCATTTGATACATGAGCTGCTTCCACAAGACTGAAAACTCATATCAATTGCACATGCGTGAGGCTCGCAGGCTGCGAAACCAGGACTGACCGGCCAAAAACCGTGGCATGAACTGTATGTCGTTTGATTTCAACATATCACATAACAAAACCTGAAACATAACTTGTTGATGGAATAGCATTGTAAACAACTGCCTGTTTAATTTGGACCAGCTGCTGCAGTTAAAGAAACTTATTTTGTAAAGAGGTAGGATTTGAAATTAACTCTCCATAGCTCCAAATTTCACAAATTAATCAAGTTTGTACACATTCTAGACTCGATTGCAAGGATATACAGACTGCAATTAATACCTGATGGTGCAAACCTGTTCAAACCCGAGAGTGGAGAGGGGAAAGGAGAAGAAAGAAATTAGTGGAGGGGTCACTGATGTGCTGGTGGGACACACTAATGTGCAATACAGCTACAGTTACAGTAGGAGCCAATGTTAACATTTTGGTAGCAACGAGCGAAGTGAACGTTCCTCCACTCTGAATCATGCTGCAGCACATGGACTTGCCCGCATATGAAACTCTTTCCGTACACATGTGGCATCTGATAATAATTGCTGTCTACTCAAGTTCCATGCAAATTATCGTATTGATGTCTAACATCTCTCCACTCGGTTGCTGGATATTTTAGTGGGAGTGTTTTTGAAAAATGGGACGGAAGTGTATAAGACGCACTGCCAGTTGGATCGCATCCCTCCTGGCTGCTGAAGCAGCAAGAAGGAATGTGATCCAACTGGCAGTGGTACCATGTGGAATGTTTAACACATATGGATTACTTTGTAACAGCAGAGTATCAAGAAGGCAGTGCGAGAGTAGAAATATCAAGTAGGCAGTAAAGAAAAAAAGTCAGTCTCTGTTAACGTAACTTAGTTACTGGTAGGAGAGTATCAAGAAGGCAGTGCGAGAGTAGAAATATCAAGTAGGCAGTGAAGAAAAAGAGAGTCTTGGAATTGTTATGTATTATGAGAGTGTAAAAAATTAAAAAGATTTTTTGTGTGTTGATAAATGTCACGGATAATAAAAACGGTAACAACTTCAAGGTAGGATAACATGTCAGATGTTACACATCACATGCGACTACTGTAAGACTCGTATCTTTTTTTTTTTTTTTTTTTTTCAATGAGAAGTAGTGGCAGGTAAGTTAGTTGTATTTTTTGTGACATACAAGTGTGTGAGAAGCTTTGAAACATTACCCGAATTATGTCAGGTATAGCCTGTTGCAATTTAAACTGCTACACCTATACCGATGCCAGGATACCAGATTTTTTGCTTCAAGGGAATTTTGAACATTCCAGTAGATCTTTTGACACAGATCTCTCGCATTTAAGAATCTTGAAATGCCAACCGATTGTGTCGGGATTTGACCCACCAACCTTTGCACAGGAGATGAAAACCTTACTGCTGTACTACAAGGTTCATTCCACTAGTAGTATGCATCATCCTAATCATTAGGGACTAATATCAAGCAGTTAGGACCCTTAAATCATCATAATCATTATGATAATCATCATCCTAAATTCTATGAACAATTTTGGTGATTGTAGATGATGGTTCTATAGTGACTCACCTGGGGGTATAGAGTACTTTGCGTACAGCAGTCAGGAAATCCTCCTTTGTCAGGGTGTTGTAGTCCACCATTTCTCCCACGCCACGCGTCATGGTCTTCCGGATATTAACAAACTGATCAGCAAGAAATGGCATTCCCACAACTGGAACTCCATGATATATTGCTTCTTGAGTACTCAGCAGTCCAGAATGTGTGATAAAAAGTTTTACATTTGGGTGACCTGTTAAAAACACATGTAAAATATGTTACACTAGTGACTAGAAATTCCATTTCCCTTCTTCCATTGGACATGAGAAAAATCAACAGAAAGTCCAACTCACCTAAGATGTCATTTTGTGGCAGCCATTTACCAACTTTGACATTTTTTGGTTGGCCTGGTAAGGTATCAGATTCCCATTTCCACAACACCTTGTGTGGTAGTTCTGAGAATGCTTCCATTATGATCTGTCGTTTTTCGACTGTAATTTTATCACTTCGTACATTGCTTCCTAAACTGAAGTATATCACACCTTCCTTAGCATCATCCAGATATTTCTGCAGATCCTAAAACAATACACATCGTAAAAGGTGGTTGTTGTTTCATTTGAGGGGCTTGGACATTGTGGTCATTCAGTCCCATGTACTTGGATGTATGTGTGTATATCTTCTTCTTCTTCTGCTTTTACGGCCTCATTGGGCCACTTCAATCAATCATTTCTTGGTCCTCTTCTTCAGTAAGTTTTCTTTCCGAGTTGCCCAGTAGCTTTTCATTCGTTCTGATCTTCTCAGGTGTTCCTCACCTGTAAATACCCTTTTTACTATGATGTTGTCTATTTTTAGTTGAAATCTTATTTTTATGTCTTTCAGTTTTTCTTAAATTTTGTTTTGTTTTTCAAGTCATCCAAGGTTATTTCTAATTCTTTCATATCTTCTCTAATTTCCTTAATACATCCTACTTGTTGTTTCATATTCCGAAGTTTCTCAACAATTTTTCTAGATAATCTGGCTTCCAGTGTCCTCATAATGCGGCCAAAAAAAGAAATCCGTTTCTTCCGAATAGTATCAGTGGGCTCCAGTTCTCTGTGCACCACTTCATTTGGTACTATCCGCCATTGTCCGTCTTTCTGATACACTTTTTATTTATGCATGGTCTCTAGCTATTCTTCTTTCTGCTTTTAGAATTTTGTCAATTCATGTGTGTGTACATATATATATATATATATATAAGTCTCATAACCATTGTTATTGTGATGCCTAGAGTAGTGTGTATATCAATTTTGTAATTAAGGTGAGGATTGGGAATGAGGCAACTGTAGCTTTAAGTTAGGAAAAATCCCTGTATTTGCCTGTTGTAGCAGTGGGAAACCGATGGAACATCACCTCTAGAATGGCTGAGGTAAGAATCGAACCCACATTTCTCAGTTGTGCCTCGTGTGACTGAGTGTACCCCGTTCCAGCCCTCAGACCAAAATTAAATTTCTTGTCAGAGCCACTAATCAAACCTGGACCAAAACTGAGAAGAAGTGGGTTCAATTCCCATCTCAACCATTCTGGAAGTGGTTTTCTGTGGTTTCCCCAATTCTACTCCAGGCAAATGCTGGGTTGGTTCCTAACTTAAGGCCACGGCCGCCTCCTTCCCAATTCTATCCTCAATTTACAAATACACATACTAGTACTTCTTTCTCTTCTTTTATATCCCCTACCCAGTCTCCTGGACATTGGTGATCAATATGGATAGTATTCGTCTATCTTCAGCAACACAGTATAGCTGTTCAATAGTTCTTGTACCAGTCCAATCTTGAAGATTCAGAAGACAAGACGTCTTCTTCCTGCCAGCTCTTCGATTCCCATCAATTTTGCCCTTTAAAATGAGGTGTATTATTGTGTATTTTGCACCACGTAACACATGACCCAGGTAAGCAATTTTCCTACATTTGATGACAATTATCAGCTCCTGATTAGAATTGGCTCTCTGCAGTACCTGTTTATTAGTGATGTGATCTATCCAAGGGATTTTCAGTATGGTATCCTTCATTGGAACCACATTTCCAGAGCTTCAAGCCTTTTAATGGAGGACGATTTTTATGTCCAAGCTTCTACAGTTCTAGTTTCCCGGGTACCGTTGATAAGCCTCCCTCATTCCATTCTGTTCATGAACATTTTGTTCTCCATGATGTCTTCAAATGTTCTTCCCATAAGTACAGTCATCACAATAACACTGGTTATCACACAAATTACACACACATCCAAAAATATACAGGGCTATATGACTGCGATGTCGCAGACCCTAAAATAAGCAACAACAAAAGGTTTTTTCTCCTTATGATGTTAATTACACTTTGTCTCAAACCAGCCTCTAAATAAATGAAGTGTTTTCTAAATACAGTACATGTTGGTAAAAATATATACTGTATGAAGCTGTTTCTGTAGCAGTGATTTTTTTATAGGTGCAATACTTCTATTTTATTTCTATTGTAAAAACAAAATTCTAAAAATAAAATAAATGGCCATTGCCTGCAATAATAAAAAGAAAAAAAAATCTTAAAACAAAAAGATTGACAATTCTGTTTTCATATATAATTTTTCCCTTTCTTTTCACTTTAATTATATGAAATCTCTTGTCCTGACACCATCTGGTAACTTAAATCCATGCCAACATATATGTAGGAATTTTTGAACCCTTAAAAATGTATCTACACTGGTTAATCAAACTCTTGGTCTTCTTCTGATCAAGTCTGTCTGTTAGGTAGTCAGCCCAAAGGCTGGTTGGATCCTCAAAAAGCACTTTCGTTAGGTTATGTGGGTAGATACCCACAAAAACCCAAGGCAGCACTATATTGAGGCGTTCTAGGCAAGAAGAGGAGTGAGGTAATTTGCCATTGCTTTCCTCACTGAGTCAGAACAGCAGTACTAACCCTATGAGTAGAACTTTTCACAGCATCCACAGGCACTGACTGTGCCCTGAATGTCATTACTAAGCACCACCCATACCCCAGTAGCTTCCATATAATCACAGCCATGAGTGAGACTGCGACATCGGTGAAAAGCCACATTTTACTCTAGCCTGTGCCAACAGACAAATGCAAATGTACTGCATTCATCAAGAGATGGCAAACAGGTCACCCTGATCAAGTAGATTGATTAAAATGGCTAAAAAATATTGAATGAGTGAAACTTACCTTTGGCAATGGTTTACTCGGTTTAATATGCATGCCTGCCACAGGAATTAAAGCAGGCACCATTGGTCGAGGGTAGTCCATACTGTAGTGGATATTCACTAGTATTGCACTTATATTTCTCTCAATATCTACCAGAGATGGGAGAGGCTTGCCTAAGAAATCTTCTACAAGCTTCTGCTGGAGTGGCATATGATAGAACCTCCGGCTCAACAAGGCAAAGGTATGTAGAAACATATTAGCCATTCTTTGAAAGAAGCCCATGTGATCTGAATATGGAAGATTAAATGTATTTACATAGCTGGGATTGTCGGGATTTCCCATAAGGTGCCCAGCCCATGGAGGGCTGCTGTACGCAGTAATGGCTAACACGGGAGGAGAACCAAATTCAGGAATAAAACCTAAGAAGCAGTCATCCACTGCTGCCTCTACAATAATAAGGTCAAAAGTTTCTTTGCCAATTAAATTTTTCAATTGTTTTGCTCCTTTGGTTAATAGGGCTGACTTACAGGCATCATATCCCCAATCATATACAGTAATAACATTCTGATAATAACCTTCTTGGCTCATTGCTTCATAGTCATAGGCCTCATGCATATCATTATACATTCCCTCTAGGATAATCTCTCTAAGATTAGGTACTGGTTGCTTTTCAGGGTCAGGGCTGACCACGGTTACTTGGTGCCCTTTGGCAGCTAAAGCCAACATGAGGGAACGGTTCCATATATGATGACTGTGAGAAGGTACGGACAGTAGACCTAAGATCCTGACAGCTTCTGCAGGTTGGTTGCTCCATTCACTTGTTAATAAAATGAACATCAGCAAAATAGCAGAGCTTATTTTGCTAGCCATCATTCACTGAAATAAAAGTGAAGAGGTTAAATTATCATCCCTTAGTCAAACAAACAAAAGAAGGATATGGATAATAATGATAATAATAATAATAATAATAATAATAAAAATAATAATAATAATAATAACAACAAAAAAACACTGTGCCATCACAGCCCATGGGCCTACCAAGCGGCCGCTGCCCAACCATTTGTCCTACTGATTGTGGGGTGATGTGTTGAGTCCTCCTTGGCTGTCAATCTTCGTTTTCCTGACCGAACAAGAATAATAATAATTTCTATTTCATTAAATACTAATTATATACAGTTGTGACATGTCGCACAAATCTGGCGAGAGATCCAGTATATATTATCTGTGAGGCATATTATTCATTGAAAAAAATATAACACGAGGACTGGCGCCGGGTCATTTTGACCCATAGTGTGTCACTCCCTTTTTGTCGTAGTCGTACGGATTTCAATGAAGTAATTTTACACCTGGTGTCTTCCTATGAACTAAAATCAATATAAAATGAGGTTTATTTATATTTTTCAGATTTTACACACAGAAAAATGACAATGAATTTCGTAACAGTACAATTAGCCTTGATAGTGGCGGAAAAACAGTCATCTCAAGTTTTTAGAACAAAGGAGCTGATGACCAAGGTGTCCCTACACCCTAAACATGGTTCAACAAGAACATGAGCTACGTGATTGTGCTGAACCGAAATAGATGGATTTTCACCCTTATTTTTACAGATTTTCCCGACTTAAGTAAGCGGGAAATTGTCATGCGAGGACTGGCGCCATGGGTAGTTAGTTACCGGTATTGTTGATTTAAGGGGCAGAACTACAGGTCATCTGCCCCTAGGCATCATGGGTAAATCTGACCCGACCGTAAATAATATAGAAATAACATGGGTGTTCACAAAGTAATGGACATGTTACCTTTGCAGGGCGAAGGTTCTATAAGTGACAGTGCTGACCGAAACAAAAATATTTAAGCTTTGGGTCAAAAATACCCATGTGCCAGTCCTCGTGGGTTATGGTTAAAACATATGCATGCATAATAATAACAATAACAAGATACCGGTAATATGGTAATGATATTTTTTTTTTCCAGTCAAAAGACTGAAGACTCAACAACAAATAATAATAATAATGTACAGTGAATGATGACGATGATGATGATAATAATGTAGAGGCAAGGAAAGATCTTGTACGCATCACAATGGGGATGAGGGGCTGTTAAGCCTTCTTTGTATTTGATCCATACCTCTGATGCAGGTTTCAAGGACAAAGCTGCAAGGAAGAATTGTCCTCGCTGTTCCACCTCTTTAAACAACAATAAATAACTAACTAACACAATGGGGATGAAATTAATGATGGGGATATCACAATTAGGCTACCCAGTCCTCAAGCCTGGGAAATTAAACATCCAGAGTTAAAATCCCAAGATCCAGCTGGGGATTGACCTGGGATCCTTTGGATCAAAGGCTAGCATACTTCCTACATAGCTAAGAGACCACACAGCGACAGGTAGGTTAAAGAATACCCCCTGATATTGTTAAAAGTGTTTTTGGTTATGGTAACCTAGTTGTAGGCCTAAACTGATATCGCGCCAGGAGTTGGCAGTTGGGTTTGAACTGCAGATGTCTTCCCGCTCACTGCGTACCGCGCATACCAAAAATGTTAAGTTAGTCACTACTTGTTTCACTCACTCAGCACATTCCTTCTTTCACTGGCTGCGTGTCGTATCCTGCAATAACAGCGATTGGCATGCGCGAAGACGATATATTTAAGTTTGGAATATGCGTACTGCAAGACCCCCGCACCCCGTCATAGCGTGATGGACTGCCATCTCCTGACGCGATGACTTGTAACTAAACAATTTTTAACTCATGTAGTACTAATAGCACTGTACAAAGCCTAGCACGATGTCCGTGAGGGAGCGCCGTATGTGTAAATGTGTTGGTGGGTGTACTGTAGAATAAAGCAGTAGAAAACTTGATGTATTGTGTTATACTTTCTCGTATATGCACTGAATAACAAAAGGTTATGGTGCCCAGGAACGCTGAGAAGAGAGAAAAGTGAAAAAAGTTTGAGCAGTGTTAAATTTCGAGAAGTGAAGAAAGTGTTGTCGAGTTGTGAGCAGTTGATTCAAAATGTCGGAAGAAAACAAGGAACGAATGGGCAAACTTTGTTTTTCGAACTATTATTCTTGGTCTAAAGTTGCCAAAGCAGAACTTATCGACAAAAACTCTTGGAATGCAATTGATCCTGGGTTTAATGAAGAGGAAATCAACTATTTGAATGTTGATCAATCGCGAATTAACCGCAAGGCTCTCGCTTTCCTCCTAAAAAGTGTGTCGAGAGAGTATGTAGAGGACATTGGAGAATGTGTGTTCGCGAAGGACGCTTGGAAGACCTTTGAGGAAATTCACACTTCCTTCACATTGACCAAGTGCTTAAAAGTGATGAAGCAGATGATGAACATAACCAAAACACCGGATTAATCCATGCACCATTATATGTCTGAAATTAAAGGACTTAATCGAGTGGTTGCGAGTGCAGGCTACGGATTGGAACTGACAAACAGCTGGCTGGCATACCAGATTCACATCGTGTCACCATTGCGATCCTTGGTGGTGACAAGGACCTGACGACCAAGAGAATGAAAGCAGTATTACTTCAAGAAGACGAGGAGATCCAAGAGAGCCGAAACCAGTCCAGGGAGCATTGGCGTCCAACTACAATCCTGCGCCGAGAGTACGTCTTGGCGGACATAACCAAACTTTTCAAACAAGACAGCAAACGGAGCAGCAGAATAACAACTTCAGCAATGATAGGAAGTGTTTTAAGTGTGATAAGTGGGGGCATATCTCTCGACATTGTCCTGTGATAAAAAATAAGAAATGTTTCAGATGTGGTGGTAGTGGGCATATTGCCAGAAACTGCACCGAGAATAGAGAGATAGCTTGTATAAGTGCAGTGAGTTTAGCAGCTATGAAAGTGAGTGATAACGAGTGTATCTTGGACAATGCATGTACAGATCACATATGTAAAGAAAAATCAGAATTCATTATGTTTCAAGCAACAACTGGTTACGTTCATATGGGTAAAGGCAGCGTTCCAGTGAAAGATATAGGTACAGTGAGAGTAGAGCTGACACAAAAATGTGGTGATGTTATTCTTGAACTTCATGATACTTTGTATGTCCCTGACTTCAATTATAATCTAATATCTTGTTCTAGATTAGCTAAGAAAGGAATATCTGTTGAGACTTTTGATGGCTTTGCAGTAGGGCGACTACAGGGAAAAGATATGATCAATGGTCTAGAGAAAAATGGACTCTAAGTATTAGAATCAATGTCAACCAAATCTAAAGCTATAATATCAGTTGCAAATGTTGAGGCAAAAAGTGATGACAATAGTGATATCCATAATGCAGTTGCATTGAGGAGTGCAGGGGAGTGGCACAACAGGCTTGGCCATTGGCATCATGAGGGAATAAAAAGGATTCCTGTGTTTGAGGTGAAAGGTAAAGTAGATTGTGATGTGTGTGCCTTAGGCAAGACTACTAAGCAGGGTTTCCCTAAAAAAAAGTGAAAGGCAATCAACTCAACCCTTAGAACTAATACAGAGTGATGTCATGGGGAAATGTGTAAAGTCTTTGGGAGGATCCCAATATGTTTCAACCTTTGTAGATGACTACGAGACACTTGAGTCTGTATTTTATAAAAAGGAAATCAGAAGTGTTCCAGTGTTTTAAAGAATTCAAAGCATTGGTAGAAAACAACAAGGAAGGAAGAAAGATAATGGCAATTAAGACAGACGGAGGTGGAGAATATATAAGTAACGAATTCAATGATTTTTTGAGGGAGAATGGAATCCATCGTAGGAAAAATGCCAAAGAATCGCCGGAACAGAACGGAATAGCTGAGAGGGTTAACTTGACTTTAGCCAATGGTGTGAGATGTATGTCGATACAGTCGGGGGGCTACCATTAGGTTTTTGGGCAGAAGCTATGAATTATATGTGTGTGGTAAAAAATGTATGTCCTTCCAGGTCAATCGACAATTTAATTCCCTTGGCTTTGTGGGAGGGAAGAGATGTCTCTATCAGTGACTATGAGATGTTAAAAACTTTTGGATGTAAAGGTGGAGAAAAGTGGAGGCAAATTTGAAAATGAATTAAAGGTTATAAGGTCTGGATTCCGACAAAAGGAGTGTTTGCTACTGTCCATAATGTTAAATTTAATGAACAATATTTTCCATCAACAAGAGTGAAAGAAAAGGAGACACCGTGGTGGAATGAGGAAGTGAGGAAAGCAGTGAAAGAAAAAAAGTCTACATGGAAAGAATGGAACCGAGATCAAACAGAAGAAAGCAAAAGGAAGTATCACGACAGCAAACGGAGGTGTAAGAAAGTGGTAGGAGAAGAAAAGAAGAAAAGTTGGGAAGAATTTACACGAAGAATGGAAACAGATGTAAGTGGCAGTAAAAGGATGCTGTATGGGCTTCTAGGAAGTAAGAGGAAAGAAAGAGTTACTACAAAGCTAGTGAAAAAGGAAGATGGAGAGTTGTTAACACACCCAGAAGAGATAAAGGGACGATGGAAGGAGTATTTCGATAAGCTATTGAATGTGAGCAATTGTACTGGTGAGATGGAAGTGACACAACCTGACGACTCTATAACAGAAGAGGATATAACAATGCTGGAGGTGGAATTAGCAGTACAGAAAATGAAGATGGGAAAAGCAACAGGGGTGGATGAAATCAGTGTAGAAATGATAAAGGCTGCTGGACCTGTTGGTATGCAATGGTTGTATCGACTGCTAAAGTGTGTGTGGAAACGGAAATGTGTACCAGAAGACTGGGAGAAAGGGCTAATAATACCAGTGTTTAAGAAGGGGGACAAGAAGGTGTGTGAAAACTATAGAGGGATCACCCTCATATCACAGATAGTAAAAATACTGGAAAGGATATTAGAAAGAAGAATGAGAAGAAAGGTGGAAGGAGAGTTGCAAGAGGAACAGTACGGCTTCAGGAGTGGAAGATACACAGTGGACCCAATATTTAGCTTGAGGCAGGTGATGGAAAAGAACTGGGAATATGGAGAGGATTTGATCATGACTTTCATAGATCTAGAAAAGGCATATGATAGTGTCCCCAGAGAGAAGGTATGGGAAACCATGGTTAAGAGGAGACTGGGAAGAGAAATGTTGGAAATGGTGCAAGCAATGTACAACAACTGTGTTAGCAGGGTACTGACCCCAGTTGGAAAGACAGATTGGTTTACGAACAAGACGGAACTAAGACAGGAGGGGGTGCTGTCACCTCTCTTGTTCATAATGGTGATGGATGAAGTTGTAAAGCAAACAAAGGAAGCATATGGACATAAAGAAATGAAGTTACTGTTATTTGCAGATGATATTGTGGTCTGGGGAAGGAACACCGAAGAAGTGCCAAAACAACTAGATGCACACTGAACGAAAATATTCAGAAGTACGGCCTGAAAATCAGTATAGAGAAAAGCAAGACCATGTGTAACGTGTTTTTCGAGGGGATTTTACGCCACTGGCATAAGTCAGTAGGAAGCCATTCTATATTTATTAACGCGGCAAATTGTTCACCCAAGAGAAGCTTTCATGTTAATTTATTATTATTATTAACTTATTATTATTAAGGTATTTTTGGAGCATTTTTATAAAATTATAAGCATACGGATAGGTTTTCTATGTCATAGAAAACACTATCAAGCAAATTATTACGAACAACATTATCATAGAAAATTATATGATTACGGAATTTTACGGAGTTTTGTCAGTTAGGGTATTATGAGAGAGATGACTCACTGGGAATTCAGATACAGGCTTATTCTTGTCAAGAAGCATGTCGCAAGCCTGAGTTGCAGCGTCAAGAAAAGGCGAAATAGTCTGGAACGGCAATCGACATCATCCGCGCGCCGTGTGTATTGAGCCTGAGGAGGGGAGTAGCGGGGTGGCACAGCCAATCAGTGGAGACCACGTAAGGTGGAAGTTGGCACCGGAGTGGGGAGCCGACGAGTGCATATATCGTTTGCGCGCCGTGGAGTGGAGGACAATCTTTGTAAAACTTAACCAGTGTGGTTGTACGAGTGTTTGGCTCCGATGTTCGGACTATAAAGTTATCATGTCTACCAGTATATCAACAACTAACGAAGAAGATGACGACGTCCAGGAGACTGTGGGAAGCTCTCTTCAACATCCAGTACGAGGGAAATGCTTCGGCAATTTCCAGTGGTAAGCGCGAATGACTCAGGACTACGCAATCTCTCGTTTCTCTTTGTTTTATATTCACTATTTCAGTAACTTCATAGCTTGGGAATAAGAGTAAAATCAGTAATTTATCCGACTCCGTTTTCAAGTAATTCTCTAGCGGTAATATTCAAATCGAAACGCTCCATTTTAAATTTTAAACTTATTATTATTATTAATTTTGCAATACTTGTTTTATATAATAAATTAATTTCTTTTAACCATGCAATCTTTGCTTTCAGTAGGTAGCATTAGATATAGACCAATTCCTTCTCCTGATACAATTGTTTGTAGGGTTAATGATCAAATCATACCACGATCTGAGTGAATAGATTCTTGAAGGTGTTCTACCAGAGCTAGATGTTGTTAAATACAAATTTAGATTTCAACATTGCGTTGAGGTCTTGGCGCCCATTAAAACAACATATCTTAGGCAGAGTAAATATTTCAAAGTGCAAGGCAGGGCCAGTAGAAGCATTACATTTAACGCTCAACGTGGAGCAAAGGTAAACAGTTACTTTTGTCACCCAACAGTAAGGGACAGTCAACCCGTTACACTTGTCGCTACCAACCTGGGGCTGAAAACCTAATAACATTTGTGGAAGGAGAAGGGAATATATTTCTGTGCCTGTATTTTGGGGGGTTATTTGTCTTTATCAGTGTATATCATTATGGGGGATGAGAAAGAAAAACAGATGAGGTTACATAGTGGTCATCGACTGGAGAGTGATGATACGAGCAGTATGTCGAGTGATGGTAGTACCGGGGTAGCGGAGGTAAATCCCGATACTGAAACAGGGAGTGTAGGCGGCCAACCAGAATTAAAAACTTTACTTCTCGAGTTCATGTTTCAGAACAAAGTTAGTAGTGATGCCTTAAATGCAAAATTAGAACAAAACAGTAGGGAAAATAAAGAAAGTACAGACGCTTTAAATGCTAAACTGGAACAAAACAACGCTAAACTAGAACAAAACAACGCTAAACTTGAACAAAACAGTAGGGAAAATAGAGAGAGTACTGACACTTCAAATGCTAAATTAGAACAAAACAGTAGGGAAAATAAAGAAAGTACAGAAGCTTTAAATAAAAAATTAGAACAGAATAATGCAAAATTAGATAAGAACAACAAGGAAATTAGTGTGAAAATGGAGCAGATTAGAGGAGAAATCAGAGGAGTAATGGAAGAGAAGGTTAAAGAGATCATTGCAGATGTAGACAAGAAATTAGGAAAAGTACAGGAGGAGTTGGAAAGTAGAATCAGCACACAGGCTGAAAATTTAAAAGAACTAGTGCAACTGGAAACACAGCAGGTCAAAAAACAATTGGGGGGAGAAATTGAAAAAATTCAGGTATCAACTAAAGAGGTTAAGGAACAGCTAGGGGGTAGAATTGAGAAAGTCCACTCGCAAATAGTTGCAGAAGTAAATGATTTAAGAGAGAAATAGAGAGAGCATTAGCAAGATTGAGGAGAAACAAGCAAAGCTATATGATAAAGTAGAAGAATCAGAAGGAAACATTAAATTAACAGTAAAAAGTATTGAGAGGAAGGCTGAGGAGAAAATCGCAGAATTAGAATTAAAATTAAAAGCTAGGATCAGGCAAGAAAATAGTCAGAATAGGCCAGTTTTTGTGAATAGCACACACAGGGAGGTAGAACTGGGTAAGTTCAGCAATCGACAGGGGTGCCCAATGGAGTTCATGAATACTATAAAAAATAAATTCGGGGAGAGGTTGGAAAATGGTAGTATTGAGTGGTGCCAGGTAGTTGAAATTTTAGAACAAGTGTTTGTGGGGGAAACGAGGAATTGGTTTGCTGTCTACAGAGACAAGTTTACTGATATCAATGATTTTAAAATGAAATTCTGTGAAAAGTTCTGGAATGAGGTTATTCAGTCGCAGCATCGTGAGGGAGTAGTGTGTGGTAAATATAACCCTAAAGGAAGCTCCACCATGACCGAATACTTTTTAGGGCAGGTATTAGTGTGTAAATATCTGGATGGCTTGAAGGAGAAAAGTGATGCGGTGAGGTTGCTACTTAGGCACTTTCCCTATAGGATCAAGGAGGCTGCTTGTATCCAGAATGTAAAGACAATATCACAAGTAGAAAATTTGTTAAGCACAATTGATGCACTAGGGAGAGGGGGTTATGAGGACAATTTCAATAGGAACCAGGGTAATAATAATAATAGGCCTAATGAAGCCAGGCATCAGGAAGTTCAAGGGAACGGTGGCGAAGGGGCCAACGCACAAAATAGAAATAATAATAATAATAATCAGCTAAGTCAGAACAGAGGAAATGGCTATGGTAATCAGTATCAAGGGAGGAACAATGATTTCAGGGGAAATCAAGGGAGGAACAATGATTTCAGGGGAAATCCAGGGAGAAATAATGATTTCAGGGGAATCAAGGGAGAAATTATAATGACAATAATTACAACCAGAATAGGGGTCAAGGAAGAGGACAGCCTAGTGGTAGTAATATACAGCCAAACAATGACAACACAGCCCAGAACAACCAGACCAGTGCAGTAGTTAGTAGTACTACAGCCAGCTGTAGCGGTTCTTTAAACGCGAACCAGGCTGCGAAGTAAGGTCAGAATCTCAGTCTGTAGCAGGCCCTGTCCATACAATTATACAGGAACCCTATGACCTAGATGTAAGAAATGAATTATTACATGAACTAAATGATGAAGGTATTATTCAGGAAGCAGTTAGTAAGAGCCCCATAGTTAAATTTAACGTGTCCGAGGCATACACAGATGTTTTAATTGATATTGGTTGTATGAAGAGTTGCATAAGTAGTGCATTTTATGATAAAATGAAAGGAACTGGAGTAAATTTTGAGGAGATGCCAATTAAAAGCACTTTTGTTATCACAGCTGTTGGGAAGAGGTCTAAAGTAATTTCTAAGCAATTTTTAGTAGACATTAAAATTAATAATCATGTAGAGAAGCAGATTTGCCTTGTAATTCCAAATTTAGTATTCAGTGTTATCTTGGGTTCAGAGTGGCTAAGTAGGGTGTCTGGTAACTTATGTTATGATGTAGGGAGTTTGAAATTTAAATGGGGAGATTCTGAAGTAGAAGTAGCGTTCAATGACCATATTCAGAGAAGTAGTGTTGTAGGTGTAATTTGTACTTTAAATGAGATATCGCCAGCCGTAGAGCGGGGTTCTCCATGTTTTGTGGGCAGTGTGATTACGAACGGTAGTCTAGAGGACTAGTTATGTGATGCTGCATTTCAGGGAAATATAGAGGTGGAACAATGTGTTCGGCTCTATGATGTGTTATTGTGTAAAAGGAGAGTTTTTGAGGATCGCATTGGTATGGCCAATTGCTATACACATTCATTGAACGTTATTGATAGGTCAGTATTCACAGGACATAGATATCCTGTACCTTTCGATTATCAGAGTGCAGTTGAAGCACAAATTAACCAGATGCTTGAAGATGGGATTATTGAGCACTCTAACAGTCCTTATGTTAATTCTTTGATCACGGTACCCAAGGCCGACGGCACTGTTCGTATTTATTTAGACGCTCGTTTGGTTAACAGTAGAATTAGTTCAGATCAGCTGAAATTTATGTCAATAGAGGAATTAATGCAAACATTTGAGGGGAAGAAGTATTTCACTTGTGTAGATTTGAGTTCCAGTTTTTGGCAGTGCCACTTATGTACGAAGATAGACCATTTACAGCTTTTAGTCATAAATATAAGCTTTATCAATTTTGTAGAACACCTTATGGGTTAAAGAGTAGTTCAGCAGCTTTAATTAGGGCTTTAAACATCGCATTAGGGGATGACACTGGAGAGTTTGTAACCATTTACATAGATGATATGGTAATTAGTTCACGCAGTTTTGAGGAGCATCTACTCCATTTAGATATAGTTTTTCAGAAGTTAGATCAGGCAGGGTTCTCTTTGAAGCTGTCTAAGTCGTCATTCTGTCAGTCAGAAGTGACATTTTTAGGTCATAGAGTGTCGAGTAGAGGTGTTACACCAGAAGAAAGTAGGGTTAATAAGATACTTAACGCAGAGGTGCCACAGAATGTTAAACAGTTAAAAACATACCTGGGAATTTGCAACTTTTTCAGAAGGTTCGTTCTTAAATACTCAGGGTTGGTAGAACCATTCAGGGAATTGCTTAAAAGTGGGACTCGGTGTAGTTGGGAGTCCAAGCATGATCAGGCTTTTAGAGCGCTGAAGGAAGTTTTTGAGAAAGCTGTAGTGCTGAAATATCCTTTGAAAGATAAGGAATATGTGGTTATGGCAGATGCTTCACATATAGGCATTGCTGGAGTATTATGTCAGAAAGATGATGAGGGTAATCTGTGCATTGTATCTTTAGCCTCGCGAGGACTGACAGCAGCAGAGAAAAGATACACGATTACTGAGTTAGAGCTTTTAGGTATTGTTTTCAGATTAGGGAAATTTAGATTGTATTTAGTAGGGGGGAAATTTGAGATCCATACAGATCACCATGCATTACTGTATATTGAACCCATGTACCATTGGCTCAAAGGGGTCGAATCCATGTATTTTTGTAAAAAGAAGGAAGGAAATATACAGTCTTCAGAGGAACATAGAAAGATTTCATGCAAGGATGCTAGCATAACGTTGTGTAAGAAGTTGGAGCCAGGTGGCCAGGAAATGAGATCATGCCTGACGCATTGATAAGGAGCCAGTCACGAATATAAATAGAAGGAGTGGAAATTTCCAGGCGAGTGACAAAGAGCGTGTTTCGGAAATCGCCCTTACCTTGCAGTAAAACGGCAACCGCGCAGCTGTGCCAGAAGAAGAATAATTAAATTTAACCCATTTGCAAGAATAAAATTAACTAAAGAAATACAGCATTGTGAATCATTTCGGAATATAGATTTTTGTGTGGAGAAAAAGCTTTTAATAATTGCTTAGAAAAGAAGTGCAAATGCAGCATGACGTAATTAAAAGTTCCCCGAGACCCGAGGAGTGGGGAATTAAAAATCAACTGTAACACCCACACAGCTGAAGACTAAATTTTATTTAATATCTCAGAACTGCACGGTCGATTTTCATGTGCAAAGAAGTCACTTTACGTTTAGGAAACGAGCTTTCTAGAGATATAATTTTTATAAGTGTGCGACAATTACTTCAAAAGTTGGTCACGAAAAAGACAAGGATTTTATCTTTTTTAGCTAAAGAGTATAAAAATCCAGGCAGAGCCAGACCAATCATGCAGTCTACAAGCATCCCTTGAGGGGAAACGCTGTATCACATCGTATAGCCAGTATCCGACAGCCCGAGGGCGTCGCTATATCGACAACCAACGTGTACCCTTAAGGAGTGGCCGATAAGTATTATCAAAGTATCGCCGTGTGGAGAAATGGGAGAATCCTAAATACAGGATCTAGTTCCGCCAGTATCAATCTTACAGTGAAAAGTTTGGTAATTATAGTCAAAGCAGGCTGCGAACTTAGAGCATAGGCGATAGGTCTTCAAAATACAGTTAAATTAAACGACCGAGAGTATCATAACATTTTGAAGTACCATAACAGCGAGATAAACATTCTATCAACTTTAAAGAACCCGATTAGGGTTGGGCAGAATAAGGTTCGCATAGTATTCTGAAAAGATAGGAATTCGAGAACAGAATAATCGGAAAGGAGAAGTAAATTCTAGACATTGTTTCAAGAAAACAAATGAACTATAAAAAGCACTAAGTTACGAGGAGTATTAGATGCTAGAAATAATAGGTCACCGATAGATTATCTGGGGGACCGTGGACAAGACAGACTTTTGCTAGACCAACCAATAGGGTCTAGAAAGAAGCAGTTCGAGCTAATAATAATAATAGCTGATCGTCAGGAAGCCGGATTTGAAGGAGTACTATTCCAGGGAGGAGGTAGATGGTTCGAGACTTTCACATCCTGATCAGATAGGAAGCCGACATTTACTAGTTTCACCCTTGGAGACGGGAAGTCAAGAAATCACGTGTGAAAGGCCTAATAAAAGCCTTAGTGATTAGAATCTGTGAAGTGTAAATATATAAAATTTGTGTTAAAGAGTAATATTTTCAGTGATTTGAGTGTGTATTATAGAAGAATACACCAGTGTATTTTAAAATGTTACCAGTGTTTAATGTATATGAGTTATATGTGTGTCAAGATATGTCAGTATATGAAATGAATTTGTGCAAGATGGTGTAATCACAAATAGTGGGCAAAAATGAAACATCGTTGGAAAGCACGGTATTGGACCGTCTGAGTATGTGAGTAACTATTTGCATTATGTTTTGTGTTGGGGAAGTGTTTGTGTACAATCCACCGGAGTTTGAGAAATAGGGATGTTTTTGAATAACGAATAACAGAATAAGAGCGCGGTCTGAACAAATGAAAATTGAGAAATTATAAAATAATTATGTGAAATGAATAAATCCTTTAGAGGAAATGTATGAGATAAAATATCAGCGTATTTGATAAATGTTATAAAAGCAAGCGTAATAATAATAATAATAAAATATATAAGTGAAGATTAATATGGATTATATGAAAGTAATAGCTTTTGAGCTCTAGTAAAAGTATAAAGACATGGTATGAATACATGTTCGTAAAGTATAGCGATTATTGTCATGGGAGAGGATTAATATAAAAATTGAGATATAGATCAATTGTTGATGTTGAATTTATCAGTTCTTTGGAAGACGCTTGGCCTTAAAGTAATGTATAGCGCCATGTAGCGCATTAAAGTAAATTGTCACGCTAGGAAGGCGTTGAATCTAAATGCACTTGGTAAATTAATTGTGAGGGACAGTTGATTGTGGTAATTGAGCTATGATAAGTCCTCCATTAGTGATGTGGATCACGAGGCGTTGTATAAAGGGCGTGAATTTATTGTATTGATGAACGCAGGTTAGACCGAGGTCGCCCTAAGCCGTGAATTAAAGTCCTCCAGTATGGGATGTAGTTCCCGAGGCAGTGGAAGAATCGAACCAAGGTTCGTTTGTGTGAAGCCCTAAATATTGTTGTTGTATTGAATTATTCTTACCCATCAATGATGACACTTCATAATTTTTTTTTTTAGCGTATGGCTTTTAGTGCCGGGAGTGTCCGAGGACATGTTCGGCTCGCCAGTTTTGTAGCTGCTTCGAGACGGACACCCAATGGGTGAGCTACAGGTACCGTTGGGGAGGGAAGGAGGGAAGTTGGAATGTAAGGACGAGGAGTTGGAAGGTAGCGGCTGTGGCCTATAGTTAGGGACCAACCCCGGCATTTGCCTGGAAAGAAGATGGGAAACCACAGAAGACCATCTTCAAGGTTGCCGGCGGGGGGATTCGAACCTCCTCGCCTCCCGGATGTGAGCGACTGCCATCAGTCATGCCGTAACCACCACGGCTAACTCACCCGGTACTTCATAATTAATAAATGCCAAGGTTACGAAAGTGGTTTATGAACCTAAATAATGTTGTTCAAAATAAATGAAAGAAACGCCAGGTCTGTCCGGAGAACTGTGTGTAAGAAATAGCTGTTTTAAAAGCATGAATGTAGCTGTCACGCGTGGGAAGGCTGGAGGCCTCCCCTCTAGACAATAAATTGCGCCAAGTGGTTATGGTCCGACCCCTCGTCTTTGTAAGTGCGGTAGGTCGGAGGGGATCGTCTGGGAGAAGTAATAATACACCGTGAGTGTTTAGAAGTTGTTAATGACCCGGGATTTGAACCGAGGTCCTTGTAGATGAAAGTACCGCTTGCCAGTTCAGATCGTAGCTTTCTTATGTGATTATGGTCTTTTAAGACAAATAAATAAAAATCCCTAATGTAATGTTGTATGGATGTAGGATTTCACGAGTTCAATGAGGACAATTAGATTCCGGGACTAATCACAATTTTTGACTTTGTTCAAGTAGTCTTCGGTAACTCTGGAGTACACAAGTATTTTCCCGATCACTGTAGTGAATTTGTGAACTTGAGAGAGGTGGTAACGTTGAGAACATTGTGGGATGCCCAAAAATTTAAGTAAAGGAATAACATGTACTGTAAATACGATTATATATTGTTTTGATTATAAGAAACTCATAAAATAAATATTGAGGTGTGTAAAAGAATGACACCGTTCTTATTGGAAAGTATCGAGCCATTGGAGCTCGTGATTATATTGAACTTTTAAAAGGGATACTTTATGGAAGTGAAAAGAATTATAAGTTTGTTGGTTTGAAGGAAACCATTTATTTTAATATAATATTTGTTTGATTTTCATATATTCCTTGTTCACTTTGAACAAGTTAGAAGGATTGGTCAATAGTTTATTTGTTTTATTTTTTGTAGCGCCATAATTTTGGTTAATTAAATGTTTTAAAATTGCGAGCTGATTTTTGTTTTATTTTGGAAGTGTATCCTCTATTTAATCCAAAATGTGTAAGTCACAGAGTGGGACAACATACCATAACCCAGAAAATCCCGATTTGAGCATTGCTGGCATACTGTGATTTGCATATTTCTTGCTGGAAGGGCACAATATGAGGACTTGTAAACTCAGTTCTAACAGAGTTAGTAGGTGGATTCTTGCTCTGCAGGAACACGAATTCACAGTAAAATATATTAAAGGTAAAGATAACATTCTTGCAGACATGCTATCGAGGGACACTAATTTATGTAGGGATTATCCTGTGGTTAAAGCAGAGGACGGTATTTTAATATGTGCATGTGTGGACAGTAGCAACAGGGCATCGTTACAGATACTGAGAAATATGCTAGTGGAGCAACGTGAGGACGTTAAGTTAAGGGAGCCACTGGCTAGGTTGGAAATAGGTGAAGAAGAGTATGTGAAAGTAGGACGGTTCACGTACAAGATGCAAGATGGGCTTCTTGCAAGGAAATGTAGGAATAATCGGTGGGCAATATGTGTTCCTGCCACTTTGCGGGAGGAGCTAATTTGGTTCATTCATACGGAATTAGGACACTTTGGTGCTGCCAAGGTCTTCTATGAAATTGGTCGTGACTTCATTTGGAGTAAAATGGGAAGGGATGTTAGGAGGATTTTAGCTACTTGTGTCACCTGTCAAAGGAGTCAATATCCAGTTAAATATTTAGTGGGGGAGAGATCTGCAGTTCTCACCAGTAGTCCCGGCGAACTACTGTGTGGGGATTTATTTGGCCCGATCGTTAAAGGACAGTACGGTAACGAGTACATTTTTATAGTTATTGACGCTTTTAGTAAGTATGTCAAGCTATATGCGCTAAGGAAAGCCACGGGACTAGCGTGTAGCCGTCTGATCATTAATAAGTATGTACCTGAGTTTGGCCTTCCTCTCAGGATACTATCTGACAGTGGACCACAGTTTACTGCAAAGAAATGGAGAACCAGTATGCAGGAAGCTGGTATAACACACGTTCATTCCTCTGTAAGGTACCCTCAGGGTAATTCTGCAGAGCGTCCATTAAGGAAGTGGCTCGTCTTTTTCGGACTCTGGTGCATGACAAGCATACGGCCTGGGTTGGACATCTTCCCAAGGTTGAGACTTGGCTGAATTCAGTCCAGCATGAGAGCACGAAATTGACGCCATACGAAGTTCACTCGGAAAAAGACCACAAAATGAACTCGCGAGGGTGTTGGGATTAAATGAGGGTATGCAACCGGGGATGGATTACATTGTCCAGTTGGCGAAACAGAATTTATCTAAGTCAGCACAAAAGAGAATTCGCCAACAAAAAGAAACTAAATTTGACCTACTCGAGCCGGGAGACAGAGTCTTACTTAGAGTGCCGAAACAGTCAAATACGCTAGAGAAAGTCATGTCCAAGTTCTTTTATCTCTACGAGGGCCCATTTATGGTTTCCAAACGAATTGGCAAAACAGCATATGTGCTGGAGGATAGTAAAGGAAACAGGTTATACGGGACGTATAATATACATAGTCTCCGAAAGTATGTGTCATAAAGTGAGGATGTTTAGCTTGCGAGCCAGCCTATCAAATAAGTAAGTGTGGTATTTGGTGCGTGGGAGGAGATGGTCTTCCAGGCAGGCGTATCAGAAGTCACACAGCGGGGTAGTATGTAAGTAAATGAGAGTTTTTAAGGTACAGGGAAATATGACGGGATTGTCGGATGCTCTTGAGCACTAAAATGTCTCGATACACCAAGGCCAGAATTTGGTAGCGCTGGTGAATTCCCATTTGTCTCCAAGAGATGGGTGAGCGCTTGGACAGGGTATTTTTGCTTAAGGCATCCACGAGACTAAAGATGGGCCATCAGAAGGCGAGACAGTCCTTCATGAAACTCATACATAACAGCACACGAGATTTCTGTTTACGGCCTCGCCATGTAAGATTTGTAAGTGTGTAATTTAAGGTAATTTGTACAATGGTATTATTTGTGTGAGGAGAACTGGTCTGTGTTGAGAACTAGTATTAAGTAGAATATGGTCTATGGGAACTTAAGAAGACAGGGCAATTACGGCACAGAAATATTTGGTGTTATATGTAATGCGCATTTACTGTATTTTTTTTTCAGAAGTCAGTATTAATTTCGTCTATTATAAAGAGAGATTAAGTATTATGGTCACGATGCGCTGCCACAATAGTGTGATCGTGTGCTCAGTGATAAGTGGAATTAAATGTCACCATAAGGAAGGAACCTCCAGTGAAATTAGGAAGTTCTATGGTGATATACATATATCAGAACAACCTTGACGCGTGTGATGTGACATCTCATATACATAGTGCTCACACAGTATTTATGTCAATTTTTCCAACATAGAGAAATTTGAGAGGCGGAAATATCCGTGGAACATTATTCTATATGAAAAACATTGGACTGGATGCAAAGTGCAATCCATAGTGACAACAAACTTTGACGCAATGTGCGTAAAGAAAAATTATGAGTGTATATATCTGTAATTTAGGGTGATTTCATTTATGTAATATGTATTTTGGATGGGGATTATTAACGTGTCTGGGATAATCGGATAATGGACCGTCGTCACGGTAAATCATCCGATGATCCGAGGCGAATATGTAACGTGTTTTTCGAGGGGATTTTACGCCACTGGCATAAGTCAGTAGGAAGCCATTCTATATTTATTTACGCGGCAAATTGTTCAGCCAAGAGAAGCTTTCATGTTAATTTATTATTATTATTAACTTATTATTATTATTAAGGTATTTTTTGGAGCATTTTTTTAATAAAATTATAAGCATACAGATAGGTTTTCTATGTCATAGAAAACACTATCAAGCAAATTATTACGAACAACATTATCATAGAAAATTATATGATTACGGAATTTTACGGAGTTTTGTCAGTTAGGGTATTATGAGAGAGATGACTCACTGGGAATTCAGATACAGGCTTATTCTTGTCAAGAAGCATGTCGCAAGCATGGGTTGCAGCGTCAAGAAAAGGCGAAATAGTCTGGAACGGCAATCGACATCATCCGCGCGCCGTGTGTATTGAGCCTGAGGAGGGGAGTAGCGGGGTGGCACAGCCAATCAGTGGAGACCACGTAAGGTGGAAGTCGGCACCGGAGTGGGGAGCCGACGAGTGCATATATCGTTTGCGCACCGTGGAGTGGAGGTGATGATGATGATGATAATTGTTGTTTTAAGGGGCCTAACATCTAGGTTATCGGCCCCTGATGGTTTGGGTGATCGTGAAGAAGAGTAGGCTATCGGCCCCTGATGGTTTGGGTGATCGTGAAGATGAAAATGAAATGTAAACTTAAAAAAAAAAACTAAGTACCAACCTACATACTAGAAGAAGAAATGGAAAACTAAAGGAGAATAAGGCAAATAAAGGACATGAGGAAAAGAAATGCCCTCAACCCTCGAAGAAGGCGGATTGAGGGACTTGGAAGGAAGGAGAGCCATGAAAGGCAGATAGGAAAGTGAAAGAGGAGAGGGTCCGCCCCGAAGGTAAGGGACAAAAGGGGAAAACGGACCCAGCTCAGGAATCCCTCGGGGTCGCCAGCTCCCGAACACACCAGCCGTGAGCCCCTGAGGGTGTAGCATTATCTAGGGTGCACCAAACGTGGTGGGGCTACATACACCCGGCCTCCTTGAGGGCCTTGAGCAGAAGGCAGGAGATAACAGGAAAAGAAAAAGAAGGCTGACCCCTTGCAGAAGGAGGGAATCAGAAAAGATGAGACAAGGGCCAATTAAGGCGGGAAAGGAAGAGACTCCCTAGGCCTCGGATACCCTAATACCGTCGGGGTCGGAAGAGAACATGAGTTGACCAAGTGAGGTCGACAGGAAAGAAGAAAGAGAGGAGCACGGCACAAGTAAGTGGAAGCAATGCCGGACTCAGCTGGGGGCCCCGTGGTCACCAACCCACTTCCCACTAGATGTGAGCCCCTGGGGGAGTGGAGTGGAGGACAATCTTTGTAAAACTTAACCAGTGTGGTTGTACGAGTGTTTGGCTCCGATGTTCGGACCATAAAGTTATCATATCTACCTGTATATCATCAACTAACGAAGAAAATGATGACGTCCAGGAGACTGTGGGAAGCTCTCTTCAACATCCAGTACGAGGGAAATGCTTCGGCAATTTCCAGTGGTAAGCGCGAATGACTCAGAACTACGCAATCTCTCGTTTCTCTTTGTTTTATATTCAGTATTTCAGTAACTTCATAGCTTGGGAATAAGAGTAAAATCAGTAATTTATCCGACTCCGTTTTCAAGTAATTCTCTAGCGGTAATATTCAAATCGCAACGCTCCATTTTAAATTTTAAACTTATTATTATTATTAATTTTGCAATACTTGTTTTATATAATAAATTAATTTCTTTTAACCATGCAATCTTTGCTTTCAGTAGGTAGCATTAGATATAGACCAATTCCTTCTTCTGATACAATTGTTTGTTGGGTTAATGATCAAATCATACCACGATCCGAGTGAATAGATTCTTGAAGGTGTTCTACCAGAGCTAGATGCTGTTAAATACAAATTTAGATTTCAACATTGCGTTGAGGTCTTGGCGCCCATTAAAACAACATATCTTAGGCAGAGTAAATATTTCAAAGTGCAAGGCAGGGCCAGTAGAAGCAATGCATTACATTTAACGCTCAACGTGGAGCAAAGGTAAACAGTTACATTTGTCACCCAACAGTAAGGGACAGTCAACCCGTTACACATGGTGATGACAAGAGGGGAAAGACAAGGAAAGGGCACTGTGAAAATTGGAAGTCAGAGTTTGGAAATTGTGGACACGTTCAAATACCTAGGAAGTGAATTGATGCAAACTGGTAGGTTGGACATGGAGATTAGCAGGAGGGTACAGCAGAGCAATGCATTCTATCAAAGTGTGAGAAAACTTGTTTGGGATAAGGAAGTACCAAGGAAAAGCAAGGAGGTAATGTATAAAGTGTACTATGTTCCCATATTAACTTATGTAGCTGAGACTTGGACCCTGACAAGCAGGCAAGAGAGTAGAATCCAAGCCAGTGAAATGAAATTCCTAAGAAATATGATAGGAAAGACAGAATGAGGAATGAAGATGTTAGGAAGGAAGTTGGGATGGGAAAACTAATTGAGAGAATTGAGAAGAATAAACTAAGGTGGTTTGGACATGTAAAGAGGATGGAGGAGAATAGAATACCAAGACAGATGCTGGAGGCAAAGTGCAAGGGTAAGAGAGCAAGAGGAAGACCTAGAACAAGGTGGATTGATTCAGTGAAGAATAGCGTATGAAAAAGAAATCTGGACTGGGACAAGATCGTGGAAGAAGAATGGTGGAAGGAAAGAGGAAAGTGGAGGAGTGCCATAAATACCCAGGCCTGGCAGGAGCTGGATAAGGGGAAATGATGATGATGATGATTTTCCATATGCTGAGCGGGTACAAATAAAGCATGTCATTGAACCCATCATCCGTAACATTACAGTAAATGCTGAAACGAATGTTAAATTTGTAGATGAAGGAGACAAAGAAAGTATACTAGAGAGTGAAACTGGCATGCTCGTTGCAAATGAGATGTCAAATTCTATTTTTTCAGAAGAGAGTGATGTGATTTGGTTTAGAGGCTGGGATGAGGAGGAGCTAGCAGATCATTATGTGCCATTGATTCTCGATTTAAATGATGAGGATATTGAAAGTAGTGTTGATGAAAATGTTAATAAATCGGAATTACAGGTAGAAGTGAGGAGGACTGAAAGATTGCATAATAACCCAGTATGTAGATATTGTCAGTTATCAATGAGTGTGACTGTCTAGATTTAATGGAACCAAAGACTGCAACGGAAGCTTTATAGAGTGAACATTCTTGTAAATGGTTCGCAGCGATGCAAAATGAGATTGATCAGTTATCAAAGAAAGATGCTTTCGTATTAGTTGATAGACCAAAAAATGAGTTGGTGATTGTACGAAATGGATTTTCAAAATCAAACAAAGATTAGACGGTTCTATGGAGCGTTTCAGAGCTCGATTAGTAGCTAGGGGATTTGCTCAAATCAAAGGGGTCAACTTTGACAAGACATTTTCTCCAGTGGTAAAAAAGAAAACTGTAAGATTACTTTGTGCATTGACAGTAATCAAGGGTTGGGTAATTCACCATGTAGATGTACTAACAGCATATCTAAACAGTAAACTGTAGGAAACAATTCATGTTGAACAACCTGAATGTTTTTAGAAGAGAATAGAGACAAAGTGTGGAAACTTGAGTCTCTATGTATTAAAACAGAGTGCCAGGGAATGGTACAAAATGATTGATAATACATTGAAAGAACTAGATTTGAGGAGACTGTATAGAGATAGATGTGTTTATGTGGATAAGAATGGCGGACTTGTTGTATCTCTGTATGTTGATGATCTCGGAATATGGGGCGAAAAAGAGAAAGTTGAACTATTCAAGCTCAAATTGAGTTCAAAGCTAGAAATTGGAGATCTTGGGAGTATGACATATTTTTTGGGTATGCAAGTGACTCAAGAGAAAGGGATTGTACATATTGATCAAAGAAAGTATATTGATGAGGCAATTACTAAGTTTAATTTCATGAAAGCTAATCCCAGATCTGCTCCATTACCAATAAATAGTAATGATAGGACTGAGTCAGCCAATCAACCATTTGATAATGAGAAATATCAAGCGGCAGTGGGTAAACTCATGTACTTATATACATGTACCAGACCTGACATTAGTTATGGATTGAGTGTAGTAAGTCAATTCAATAAAGACCCAAAAATTTGAAACTGGAATGATGTTACTCATATAGTGAGATATCTGAAGGGTACCAAAGATCTAAAAATCATCTACCAAAATATTGAATCGAAGATTGAGGTGTATTGCGGTGCTGACTACAATAAGGTGGAAGGAGAGAGATTATCTAGATCTGGCTTTATTGTTAAACTGGCAGGTGGACCAGTATCTTGGTTTACAAAAAAAAAAACTGTGACAGCTTTGTCTACTGCCGAAGCAGAATGTTATGCTATGTGTGAGGTAGCGAAAGAAGTACTATGGTTGAGAATGTTTCTAAAGGAACTAAACTTGTTTGAACTTCTAGAAGGACCTACTGTAATTTATAGCGATAACCAAAGTGCCATAATGTTTGCAGAAAATGGCCTTGATTCAGAAAATTCTAAACATATAGACATAGGATGTTGCTTTGTTGAACAGCTTGTTAAGAGAAAAGAAGTTGTGTTCATGCATGTAAAGTCGGCAGATAACATTGCAGATGTATTTACCAAACCATTGGGAGGTGTTAAGTCCTTAGTGGGTAAAATGGGGTTGCTTTAAAGTAAAAAAGAAATGTAAAGATATTTCGTTAAGAAAAAATGTTTATAAAATTGTTAAGGAGGAGTGTTAAAAGTGTTTTTGGTTATGGTAGTTGTAACTAAACAATTTTTAACTCGCGTAGTACTAGCACTGTATAAAGCCTAGTGCGATGTCCGCGAGGGAGCGCCGTATGTGTAAATGTGTTGGGTGTACTGTAAAATAAAGCAGTAGAAAACTTGATGTATTGTGTTATACTTTCTCGTATTCGTATATGCACTAAATAACAAAAGATACCGTATACACTCTTTTGAGCAAAAGAAGAATTTGCTCCTTCCCGCCCTCCAGGTGAGACTGGGAGATCAAAATGAGCTTGTCTAGGGCTTCAGAATTGTAGAGCTATTGAGTGGATTAATAACGTTAATGCCCACCTTTTAATTTGGAGGACAAGAATGGGGAGGGTTGTATGTGTATCTACCAATTCATCACTCCAGCTATGTCCTTGAAACCAATCACATCCAAGGTATGGATCAAATACAAACAAGACTTATAATAAAATATGTTTGTCACAAAAAAAACTCTCCTGCTTTAGAAATGCACTTAGAACAGCATCATCATCTAGATATCCTTCCAGCAGGTCAGGTAAGATTGGAGTGGATAAGATGCTTCAATCCAATTCTATCATTGAAAACTTCTTCTAGGATATCTTTTAATGGCTTCAGGGATTTGATGTAACCACCTTCTTCTGGGATGTACAATGGGTCACTTCCCAGGTACTATCCTTTCCAAGTAATGTCTGGGAATTCGTGTTGCTGGCATCCTTTACACATGTCCAAACCATTTCAGCCTCATAATGTGCATTCTTTCCTCCATTGTTATGGTCACCTGCTTACTTCCTTAGGCAATCATTTCTGATTCTGCCCATTCTCATCTTTTGCATAGCAGATCTTAACAAGATGTTCAGCAAAGAACATATAGCCTACTATCTCCTAAATCAATCGGTGTACTTATAACTCTTTGTCCTCACCCCATAAACAATCACCTCCACCACCATGTACTTTTAGCCTATTTTCATTTATGAAAAAAATTGCTTATGCGATCACCTTTTGACGTGTGTGGGTTTGTGTATGTGTGTGTGTGTGTCCGTGTGTGTGTGTCCCCCTAATGAAATCTTAATGGCTGGAGCGATTTCAATGAAACTCTGTAATGTCATAGTATTATTTTGGCCAACCCCGACCATGCCCTTCAAATTTTATTACGTCTCACCAATCCAATGTGGCGGCTGTGCAAAATGTTCTTGATGGAGAGGCATTCCATATCAATGCTGGTGTTAAACAAGGCTGTGTGATTTCCCCTAAATTGTTTTCACTGTACGCTGCCGCTGTCGTGCAGCAAGTCAAAGTCGATCTTCCTTTAGGTATACAAATAACTTACAGGAAGGATGGAAAGCTCTTTAATTTGATCCGTCTAAAGGCAAGGACTCGAACATCTTCTGCTGCATTGGTTGAGTAACAGTATGCTGATGATAATGCAGTAGTAGCTCAATCAGGGGAAGAACTGGTGAAAATCCTGAATGCTTTCTCTTCGGCATACAAAAAGATTGGTCTCAAAGTTAACACCAGTAAAACCCAGGTCCTCTACCAACCAGCTCCTGGTCAACGACAATGTCACCATCGATGGAGTGAAGCTTCAAGAAGTCAACATCTTCCCGTATCTTGGCAGCACTCTGATATCAAGTGCTAATAAGATCTGCTGGGGCATCCTTTGCAAGACTAAGGTCTAGAGTTTTAGACAACCATGACATCAATGCTGCAATGAAGATCCTTGTTTACAACTCCAGTTCTCACCTTACTTTACGGATCTGAATCTTGGACATGCTATAGACGACACCTCAAACAGCTGAAGCAATATCACCAGCGATGCTTGAGGAGAATTCTTCATGTGACATGGCAAAACAGCATTCTTGAAGAAGCACAGACAACTAGTATTGAAGCCATGATTATAAAACGTCAGCTGAGATGTACAGGACACGTAATCCGCATGCCCAATAATTGCATTCCCAAAGTGGTGTTCTGCTCTGAATTAACAGAGGGTAAACGCTGTGTGGGAGGTTAGCGGAAGCGATTCAAAGACGTACTAAAAGCTAATATGCAAATGTGTTGCATTGATATTAATAACTGGGAGACCTTAGCCCTTGATCGCTCTTCCTGGAGATCACTTGTTCATCATGGTGCAACACTTTTTGAAGGAAACCACGGACGAATGGTAGAAGATAAGAGGCAGCGCAGAAAGGACAGAGAGCTCATTAGAAGAAATGGAACGAACACGGATGCCCTACCTGGTACCACCTGTCATCACTGCGGATTGGAAGGCCAACCTACTCGATACGAGTGTTTGCAATGATGATGTATCCTTGTTGAGTATTTTTCAGAGTAAAGGTCTATGGACTCTCCTACATGATTTCCACAAATTTGTTTACTGATAAGCCGGCAGATGACTGTGCAATGCAGCTTGTATACTAAGCGAAATCATATTTTCTTTGTGGAATAAGGGTCTATGTTAGGCATTGTCCTTGGACCAGTACCTGATGTGAGCTGGTGCACTGTTCAGTGTCTGTAAGATAAACAAGATTTTGTTTATTCTAGCAGTGCGGAGAGATATGTTTTAGAAATGAGTGACATTAACATTAATAGCACTGCTTTAAACAGTGGAAACATGCAAATTTTACCTAATGTTTTGTGCTGCATTAACAAAGTGACAAGATAGAGGTTGAATATGACCGAATGAGAGGACATAAAGCGGAAACGGTTATGAAATACCGATAAGCAATATATTAACGGGAAAGATAAAGTTGTTCAGGCCAGATGTAAACCATATGGAAATATCAACTGTGGATGTAAGAACTTAGGGTGTAAAATGGCTATTGTGACCATAATTGTGGACACGTCCAAATACCTAGGAAGTGAATTTATGCAAACTGGTAGGTTGGACATGGAGATTGGCAGGAGGGTACAGCAGAGCAATGCATTCTATCAAAGTGTAAGAAAACTCGTTTGGGATAAGGAAGTACCAAGGAAAAGCAAGGAGGTAATGTATAAAGTGTACTATGTACCTATATTAACTTATGCAGCTGAGACTTGAACCCTGACAAGCAGGCAGAGTAGAATCCAAGCCAGTGAAATGAAATTCCTGAGAAGTATGATAGGAAAGACAGAGTGAGGAATGAAGATGTTAAGAAGGAAGTTGGGATGGGAAAACTAAATGAGAGAATTGAGAAGAATAAACTAAGGTGGTTTGGACATGTAAAGAGGATGGAGGAAAATAGAATACCAAGACAGATGCTGGAGGCCAAGTGTAAGGGTAAGAGAGCAAGGGGAAGACCTAGAACAAGGTGGATCGATTCAGTGAAGAACAGCATGAATAAAAGAAATCTGGACTGGGACAAGATCATGGAAGAAGAATTGTGGAAGGAAAGAGGAAACTGGAGAAGTGCCATAAATACCCCGACCCGGCAGGAGCTGGATAAGGGGAAATGATGATGATGATGATTTCCGACATGTGTTAAATTAAAGGAAGTAACTCTATGGAGAAGAAATAAAACCATCTCAACTTCACGAAAACATGCATGTTTTAGAGAATTCGCTTGTGCGGAATAAGGGTCTACGTGGGCACTTGCCTACCGCCAGACATACTGAAATTCTCCAACCTTTGCAAGCTCACAACTCAAAACATGCCGGGTGTAACATAAACCCTTATTCGGTCACGTGCTTCAATTGTTCGATGGAAGTAGACTACAACTTACAACTTGTTGAGTGCTTTATATGATGATGATGATAATTGTTGTTTTAAGGGGCCTAACATCTAGGTTATCGGCCCCTGATGGTTTGGGTGATCGTGAAGATGAAAATGAAAAGCGAACTTAAAACTAAAACTAACTACTAACCTACATACTACAAGAAGAAATGGAAAACTAAAGGAGAATAAGGCAAATAAAAGGACAGAAGGAAAAGAAATGCCCTCAAACCTCGGAGAAGGCGGATTGAGGGACTTGGAACGAAGGAGAGCCATGAAAGGCATATAGGAAAGTGAAAGAGGAGAGGGTCCGCCCCAAAGGTAAGGGACAAAAGGGAAAAACGGACCCAGCTCAGGAATCCCTCGGGGTCGCTAACTCCCGAACTCACCAGCCGTGAGCCCCTGAGGGTGTAGCATTATCTAGGGTGCACCAGAAGTGGTGGGGCTACATACACCCTGCCTCCTTAAGGGCCTAGAGCACAAGGCAGGAGGTAAAAGGAAGAGAAAAAGAAGGCTGACCCCTCGCAGAAGGAGGGTATCAGAAAAGATGAGACAAGGGCCAATTAAGGCGGGAAAGGAAGAGACTCCCTAGGCCTCGGATACCCTAATACCGTCGGGGTCAGAAGAGAACAAGAGTTGACCAAGTGAGGTCGACAGGAAAGAAGACAGAGAGGAGCCCGGCACAAGTAAGTGGAAGCAATGCCGGACTCGGCTGAGTGCTTTATAAGGTGCGTTCAAACAGTAACAAGCCGGAGGCTGGTATGTGCAAACCGGTGATGACATCGGCTAATCGTGGCGTGTGTAACGAGGTGTGTTTCCGACCAGAGTTTGGAAGGTCACAGCCCGTGGCTAGAGGGCATGCGTGCACGTCATGTGACGATATAAAGCGAGCAGCAGCATGCATCAATCGTCCAACCAAGACCAAGACAGTAGGCCATTCGACATGCTTCCTGGTGTGGTTGAAGACTGTGAGGCACTCATTGGGCACACACCTCCCGCAAGTGCAGTCGTTCCTTCATGATGGTGTGCACACTTCAGACGCTCAATCCGACCACGGCTGCTATGGCGTTCACTGTCACTCGACGGTCCTGGTTAATGAGTGCACCAACCAGCTGGACGTTGACATCGGTAATGCAGGGGGGTGTCCCAGACCGGGCATCATCGGCTAACGACACCCGTCCTTCCCTGAAGCGCTTGTGCCACGCCTTGAACTTTGCAAGGGACATGCAGTGATCGCCGTGCTTGCCATGGTGGGTGAGTGGTTATAGTGTCGGACTACCAACCCCAAGATTGCAGGTTCGCCCCTGGTCGTGGTATGTGAATTTTGAAGGCGACAAAAATCTCATGTCATACGTTATTGGCATGTTAAAGAACCCATTTGAATTCAGTAGGCCGTGTTCAATGGCAAAATTAATCTCGGGATTTTTCGCCAACACAAAGTTCCTCCATTTTCTACTTGAAAGCGCTGTAGTGTCAAGGAGTTTAGATATCTAACCTCCTTGACTTTCATAGCGTTCGACATGCAAGCTACCCTCTGAGTGTCAATTAACAAAGCTTGCACCAGGCACCCGAGGCCATACGATATTATTATTATTATTATTAGTGTTCGCCGTACACTTGTGACATTCGGCGAGGAATGTCCGTTCCCCCTACTCCTTTCGCTGTCAGAAACCGAACAACACCTCTTTGCTCTTCGTTTGATGCCTCCATGTCACTGTTTGCAATGCGACTGGCAGTGTTGGACGATTGATGCATGCTGATGCTCGCTTTGTATCGTCACGTAACGTGTACGCATGCCCTCTAGCGAATGGCTGTGACCTTCCACGCTCTTGTCGGAACCACACCTCGTTACACACGCCACAATTAGCCGATGTCGTCACCGGTTTGCGCATTACAGCCTCCGACTCGTTACTTTTTGAACGCACCTTATAGTTCACACTGCACAATGTGGACTTACTAGCTCCATGCTTAGATCTCCAAAGTTCAAATTATGGTGCACCATAATGGCCGTCTTGAATGTAGCTTTTCCGTGGATTTTTCCTTTCTTCTTCAAGGTAAATGTTGGAATGTTAAATTTTCTGTCCCCTTTCTTATACTACATGCAACTACATAGTTATCAGTACACACACTGCTACTGGCACTACAATGGTAATTTTTTCTTGGTCACACACCCCCTCCATATCAAACACCTTATGTTGATCTTATTCTTAATTTCCAAATAAATTAAAGGTTACTTATACAGGATGTTCGCAGCAAGCCCTACTTTGTGCTGTAACTTGTTTGTTTTTCAAGATATTTTAATTTTGACCCTTGCTTTGGAAAGTACTTTTCAAGCTCAAACATTTTATTTCGTTGGTTTATGTGTGAAGTTTGCACATAACGAAATCAACTTTTTGTGGAACGGTTTTAGCACTTTTTTGCCCAAATCGTTTTTTTTTGACATCAGCTATCGAAAGAGTGACATTGAATTAGTCGAATTAGCCACCAAAATATCAGTTTTTGCTCAAATCAATTTTCTTCTGCTTATAGCATGCCCCGTCGAACCAAGTGGGCCTTCGCGCCCTGTCCGGGCACCTGCGCGACACAGGCCTAAGGCTTGGCGATGGCAGGGCCGCAGTGATCCTACTGACTAATTCGAAACAAAAGTTTTAGAAATTGAAATGTACTTTCCAAAGCAAGGGCCAAAATTAAAATATCTTGAAAAACAAACGAGTTGCAGCACAAAGTAGGGCTTTCTGCGAACAACCTGTATAATGTTTACTAATTAACATCAGATATCTCCACCTAGGGTTGCCAGACGTTCCGTATTACACGGAACAATTCCGTTCTTTCTTGTTTTGTTCCGTGTTCCGTTTTATTCTTTAAGGGAACACCAAACAAATATTCCGTTTTTTTTATTTTTTTTAATAATATATTCAATTTTGTACCAATTTTCAAATGTCCCACTTCAGAATTGATTGTAATCTAGCTTGTTTTCTGGTGATACAGGTGCAAGTTTGAAAGAGAAAATGATTTCTATGTCTCTGTCAGATAGATGGGTGCAAGTTATAGATTTATTAGGGGAACAAAATTAAGGAATATCTTAGTCCTTGTGAAGTTAATAGCATTTTCCCATCCAATGCTTTTACGGAGAGAGTTTCTTCTGTCATGAATATCTCAAATGGAGAGAAGATAGAAACAGAAGCTCCATTAGTTTGATAAAACAAGAATTGTTCACATATTACAATTATGACAAATGTGGAGGGCTGAGAAGATGGACATCTTTGGCTTATTTCATGTATTTCTACTTTGGTTTATTTCTTGTATTTATTCTTTATGTTTGAAGCTCTTTGATATAAGTTAGTGTAATAAAAGATGGCTGCTAAGTAAGATGTCCGTGTTTCACGATCACTGATTTATACATTATACGAATTTCTGCGACGCTTCGGAGCGGGCCTACGGAGCTGCACTGTATGTTCGAACTTCAGCCGACGTAAACACTTACATACACCTGGTCTGCACTAAGAATAGACTGTCTCCAGTCAAGAAGGTTACACTCCCACGACTAGAACTACTGGCCATCTTAGTGGGTTGCCGTCTTCTGAGGTATTTCTGCCAAGCAACAGACTTTAATGTCACCACATCTACTCTGTGGAGTGACTCCATGGTCGCTCTAGGTTGGATTAAAAGCGATGCAAACCGTTGGAAGACATTCATCTCCAACCGAGTGACTGAAATTCAAGGCATCCTGAGTCCAGCTCAGTGCCGGTACTGCCCGAGCCAGGATAATCCAGCCGACCTCTTGTCACGAGGAATATCCTCAAAAGATGATGATGATGATGATAATTGTTGTTTTAAGGGGCCTAACATCTAGGTTATCGGCCCCTGATGGTTTGGGTGATCGTGAAGATGAAAATGAAATGCGAACTTAAAACTGTAACTAACTACTAACCTACATACTAGAAGAAGAAATGGAAAACTAAAGGAGACTAAGGCAAATAAAGGACAGGAGGAAAAGAAATGCCCTCAACCCTCGAAGAAGGCGGATTGAGGGACTTGGAAGGAAGGAGAGCCATGAAAGGCAGATAGAAAAGTGAAAGAGGAGAGGGTCCACCCCAAAGGTAAGGGACAAAAAGGGAAAACGGACCCAGCTCAGGAATCCCTCGGGGTCGCCAACTCCCGAACTCACCAGCCGTGAGCCCCTGAGGGTGTAGCATTATCTAGCGTGCACCAAGAGTGGTGGGGCTACATACACCCGGCCTCCTTGAGGGCCTTAAGCAGAAGGCAGGAGATAACATGAAAAGAAAAAGAAGGCTGACCCCTCGCAGAAGGAGGGAATCAGAAAAGATGAGACAAGGGCCAATTAAGGCGGGAAAGGAAGAGACTCCCTAGGCCTCGGATACCCTAATACCGTCGGGGTCGGAAGAGAACAAGAGTTGACCAAGGGAGGTCGACAGGAAAGAAGAAAGAGAGGAGCCGGCACAAGTAAGTGGAAGCAATGCCAGACTCAGCTGGGGCCCCGTGGTCGCCAACCCACAACCCACTAGATGTGAGCCCCTGGGGGGTATCCTCAAAAGCACTACAGTCTTCTTCACTTTGGTGGCACGGGCCTGTATGGCTAGCCGATCATCCAAGCTCTTGGCCCCACAGCAGTGTGCCTAACGCCTCACTTCCAGAGACTCGCAAGACGCATCAGCAAACACTTAACGTCGTTACAACGGAACCTCTCATCATTGCTTCCAGATTCAGCAGTTATTGGAAAATACTGCACATCATGGGTTGGATTTTACGCTTCTTGAACAACATCAGACAGTCGGAGAAAAATTCTGGGAATCTCACTGCACGTGAATTAGAGGCTTCCCGATTGTGCTGGATACGTACAGTCCAACGTGAGTGCTTTTCCGAAGAGTACGACGCTCTGACAAAAGAGAGAAACTTGTCTGGGAAGTCCAGGATTGCCCGCTACAACCCCTTCTTACAGGACGGCCTTATTCGACTGGGAGGGCGCCTCCACCATGCAGACCTGCCAACGCAGCAGAAACATCCTATAGTACTCGATGGTGCACACCACTTCACCAAGTTGTTGATCCTCCAGACTCACATACGGCTACACCACCTTGGAGTACGAATCGTTCTCTCTGTACTACGCGAAGAATTTTGGATCCTCAAGGCACGCCAGGCTGTCAAGAAGGTCATCCACACGTGCTTACCGTGTAAGATCGCCAGAAGCCAACAAGGTAACGAGATCGAAGCCCCGTTGCCTCGAGAACGTGTGCGACTTACTACGCCATTTGCAGTTACGGGTGTGGATTTTGCAGGGCCACTACTCGTTAAGGTGGGGAATCTCGTACAGAAATCATATATTGTGCTTTTCACATGTGCGACTACAAGGGCCCTTCACCTTGAGCTGGCTTTGGACATGACTACGGAGACGTTTCTGATGGCTCTCAGACGATTTGCGGGACGAAGAGGACTTCCAAACACCATTTACTCAGACAACGCTAGAACGTTCCAGGCAGCACACAAAGAAATGACACAACTCAGCCAAGTCCTCACTGACCCACGAACGAGCCAGCACTTCGCCCACAACGGAGTCCAGTGGAAATGTATAGCCCCACGGGCGGCTTGGTGGGGAGGCTGGTGGGAAAGAATGGTGGGTACGACTAAAAGATGCCTTAGAAAGGTATTGGGAAAGGCTCTGATTAGTGAGGACACACTCCGAACTCTATTGGTAGAAGTAGAAGCCGCCATTAACTCCCGACCCATAATCCAAGATGGCTCGGAGACACTGACTCCAAGTCATTTCCTGACTGGGGCACGGCTGACTACCCTGCCCAATGTCTCCGAACCCACGACCCGAATAGACCTGCGGAAGGAGAGGAGACTTAGAGAGAAAATGCAGGAGGACTTCCTCAAGAGATGGAGGAATGAGTATCTTCTTGATCTGAGAAGCTACCACGAAGTACGCCGCCCAAATGGACAGACGAAGGAGTGCCGAGTAGGAGATATAGTACTACTACAGGACGACATGCGACCTAGACACATGTGGCAGAAGGCGCGAATAACTGAAAGGCGACCAGGCAGGGACAACAAGGTGCGAATCCTCATCCTTCAGATGGCCAACGGGACCAAGATTAGTCGGCCTGTACAGCTGGTCTTCCCTCTCGAGATAGACCAGGGTGGGGAGGATGTGGAGGGCTGAGAAGATGGACATCTTTGGCTTATTTCATGTATTTCTACTTTGGTTTATTTCTTGTATTTATTCTTTATGTTTGAAGCTCTTTGATATAAGTTAGTGTAATAAAATATGGCTGCTAAGTAAGATGTCCGTGTTTCACGATCACTGATTTATACATTATACGAATCCCAACAGGTGTCATAGGCCCAGTGGCGGATCCAGGCCTTGTGGGGCCCTGGGCGATATGATAAGTTGGGGCCCACAAAATAGGAAATAAAAATAAAAAATCAAATCAAATGGAAAATAGTTTTGTAATAATAATAAAATAAAGAATAGTTACAATATTTTGAATACACAACAGTACATTTTTAAAAATAAAACGAAAGAAACATTTAAGTCCCCTTGAAGAAGATTATGTAAACTATGAAATATTAAAATACTAGCAACCCGACCCGGCTTCGCCCGTGAGAATGCATTACGTGATAAGCGTTTTTTTTTTCTCCAGTGTCAATGAACAACGAACAATATCCGTTTTACGTCTCAGCATGATGGGTTAAAATCACTGACTGGACAATTAGTTATATTATCATGGAGATGCATGTGCAACAAATTCTTGTCAGACGTAATTTAAGAATGAAACACAAATCCCCCTTATGTCCAATCTTAACTTGACTGTGAATTTTGCGGAACGAAAAGTTCACAGGTGAAATGAAGAAAACCCGAGTTGCACTTCCAGGGAAACTCCAAACACAACCACCCTTCTCAGAAGTCTTAACTCAACACGACTCAACGGTTTACTGCTGGCTGTAATTGGGGCAATAGGTTCGCCCGCTAGCTAGGCTGTAACAGGGATGTTAGATTCGCCCTTAGATAGCTCGTAAACTGTTGCCTCAGTATTTGAATGGGCATGGTTGGAAGAAATTGAAACGTAAAAACACTCATAGTGGGCGATGTACTGAAGATAGACATATGTTCTTGCGGACTTTCTTGTAGAACTTTTCATGCTGAACAATTCTTACAGTCATAGTATTGAGATATTTTTAACCGTTTGCCCAGCGTAAGCTTACAAAGCACTCGGACGCCAGGTTTTTTTTTAACTTTTCCACCAAAATCGTTACTGCTCGGCTTCCTTTGATCATAAATCAATTATTTGCTACATAAATCATCCTCGAGATATCCTTTACAGAATGGTGAAAACCGCATGAAAATCCATCCAGTGGTTCTCGAGTTTACCCGTAACATCCAAGAATCGGGGACTTTGTTTTATACTAAGTAGAGATTATACGCCAATCAGTATAATTTAATATAATATGATCCTCCTTCCGTCCAATTTAAATTGACTGAATTTTGCAGAACGAAAAGTTCACAGGCGAAATGAGAGTTGCCCTTCCAGGGAATGGCGAGGTGAATGAAACTGAAATCCCCCTTCCGTCCAATCTTAACTTGACTGTGTTTCACAGGTGAAATTAAGAAAACCCGAGTTACACTTCCAGGGAAACTCCAAACACAACCACCCTTCTCAGGAGTATTAACTCAACACAACTGGACGGTTTGCTGCTGGCTTCTATCTGGGGCAATAGGTTCACCCGCTAGCTAGGCTGTAACAGAGATGATAGACTCGCCCTTAGCTAGCTCGTACTCTGTCGCCTCAGTAGTTGAATGGACATGTTTGGAAGAAATTAAAACGTAAAAGCACTTATAGTGGGCGATGTATTAAAGATAGACATATGCTCTCGGGTACTTTTTTGTAGAACTTTTCAAGCTGAACAATTCTTACACTCATAGTATTGAGATATTTTAAACGGTTTGACCAGCGTAAGCTTACAAAGCGCTCGGACGCCAGGTTTTTTTTTCTTCGACTTTTCAACTGAAATCGTTACTGCTCGGCTTCCTTTGATCAGAAATAAATTATTTTCTACAGAAATAATCCTCGAGATATCCTTTACAGAATGGTGGAAACCGCATCAAAATCCATCCAGTGGTTCTCGAGTTTACCCGTAACAAACACAAATCGGGGACTTTGTTTTATATTAAGTAGAGATTAGACTACTTTGCAACTTTTTTTCCGGCTGAAGTTTTCCATAATTTCACTGAAATCCAAACTTGCTAAACGGTAACGGGAGGTCATAGCTGCACTGCAAAAGAATATGAATTATAAATTAGTTTGAAAAGTTTGAAAAGTATAATAAATTAATCAATTAAATTTAAAACAATCCATGGCGCGGGGCCTTGGGCGGCCGCCCTCCTCGCCCTCCCCTAGATCCGCCCCTGCATAGGCCTATATTATATGTCAGCAATAGCATAGGCCTATATTATATGTCAGCAATATCTAGTTTTAATTTTGAGTGTTCGATTATGTAATGCTTATTTAATACATAGGCCTATGTGTATTATTTATTACAACATTAAACAACCTTGATTTAAAAAAAAAACAATGTTTTGGGACGTGTCTTCCGTTTTTCCATTCTTGAAATCTGACAACCCTATCTCCACCACAACTTTTTTTTTTGGTAAACATACTGTCTTGATGTTCATACCATGCACTCAAAATACAATCATAACAACTGCTTACTGCTTGCCATACAAACCTCACAATAATGAAATACTGACTTTACTGGGAAGCACAAGTAAAAATACAGTATGCATGAAAACGGACGTGAAGACTTGTCAAAACTGCCATCAATTCTTTAGGTTGACTCTGTATTTGCTGACCAATACAGACCAAGACCAACTACAGTCCTGCATTAAGGTCTGAGGATTGCTGTTGATCCTGTTCCAACACTCCAAAATGATCACTGACTTACTGTATCTCACCAGTTATTTGAGGTTCAAAAATTCTATTTTGATCTATGCTTAGCCTAGAGTAAATGGGTTTAATGCTTCTAAGTTTTATATTTTGAAACGCTAGTAGCATTTGGTTGTACTTTTCTCTTGCCTGTACATCCTGTTAATAAGAAGTAGGTGGCCATATGACATATGAACCCGAATAACACTCATGACAGCACTGACTGCTACAGAGTTAGGGGCAGATGACCTCGCTGTTCTGTCCCTTAAAACCTCAATAACTAGGTAACTAAGTAACTAACTAACTGCTGGAGACACCACAATAACTCAGGTTATCAGGTCAAATATCTATCTAACTAGAGTTCACAGGACTGATGTCCCTAGCTTCCAAGTGCAATAACAATAACAGCATGTTACAGTACCTCAAGAAATGCCCCGATGAACACTTCCAGTAGTTATGTGCTGAGTCAGGATGACCTTAACTCATTCTATGACTTTCTAAATCAGATTTATATTTAAAGCAAAGTGGAATATCATCTTGGCAGCTGGACAGCAGTGGTATGACCTTGGCCACTGCTTCAGTCCAATGAACTCAATTGTGATCAAGGAGAGCTTCATTACATAAGTGGATTTAAATGGACTGCAGAGAGGATACTGGGGCATTGTCATAAAATCTTATCTTTTAAGGAGTAAAAACAGATACTGGTACCATATTCTTTCCTTCAATGTGTTATTCCTTTCAGTTCCAATAAATGGTTTTACTTGCATGGAAATAAATTGATTTATTTATTTATTTATTTATCGTATGGCTTTTATTGCCGGGAGTGTCCAAGGACATGTTCGGCTCGCCTGAGCGTGTAGCTGCTTCCAGCGGATACCCTAAAGGGTGAGCTACAAGTTCCGTTCAATTTCAAGTAGTTCCAACTTTCGCCACCAGATAACAATGATACCTAGTGATGAACGTTGGAACTTTGATAGAGCTTTCTGACGAAATCTAACCTAACAAATTTTGCTTTACACAAGTTTAGTCTGTGAAAGGATCTTTTACATGCCATAAATTTATGACATGGGACCGCCGGCTTTACTTCCCCTCCGAAGGAAAGCATACTGAAGGATTTTTAACGCTCTTAAAAAATCCGACGACTTCGGCCGGGTTTGAACCCGCTATCTTGGGCATAGCAGTTCAGCATGCTACCGACTATGCCACCGATTGATTTATTAAACTTGTGCAAAATTAGTGTTCTTCCTGAGGCAGATGACCTTTTGTTCCATCACTAACAATCACCACCACCATTGTACTGTACTTTCTAGCTTGTGAATGATGTATATGTTAATGTTGTTATTGTTTATCCCCATGTTGTATGTGTAGGTCTTGTCTGATAATCTGTGTTATTGTAGTGTCTGTAGTAGTGTATATTTGTAATCGAGTCTAGTAATTGGAAGGATGTCACTGTGGCTTGAAGTTAGGAATCATCCCACCATTTTCCTGGAGAGGAAGCAAGAACCTACGAAAAACCACTTCCATAATGGCTCAGGGAATCGAACCCATCTCTTCTCATTCTTAGCCTACCTTACTTTTCACATTTTGCAAAAATGATGAGAAAGTACAGTTCACGCCATGACTGTGAAACTGGGACTGACCGGCCAAAAACCATGGCATGAACTGTAGATTTATGAGATCAATCTGGGCAAATGTGTGTATGTGTGTATCTGTCGGTCATTCTGTGTGTGTCCCTATCAACTCCTGAATGGCTGCAGCTATCAAAACCTTATTTGGTATGAGTAAAGATCTATAATAATAATAATAATAATAATAATAATAATATCATATGGCCTCGGGTGCCGGGTGCAAGCTTTGTTATTTGACACCCAAAGGGTAGCTTGCATGTCAAATTTCATTGTTCCTTGAAGTACTATGAAAGTCAAAGAGGTTAGATATCTAAGCTCCTTGAACACTATAGTGCTTTCTAGTAGAGAAATGAGGAACTTTGTGTTGGCGGAAACTCCCGAGATTAATTTTGCCATTATGAACACGGCCTACTGAATTCAAATGGGTTCTTTGACATGCCAACATCGTATGACATGGTGTCGTAATTTTTGCCGCCTTTCAAAAATCACTTACCACGGCCAGGAGCGAACCTGCAAGCTTGGGGTTAGTAGACCGACACGTTGACCACTCACCCACCGTGGTAAACCAGTAAAGATCTATACCGGATCATCTCATGGCCATATTTGAAAATAACGTCAGTGCTACTAACTGCTGAAAAATATCGATTGAAATTTGAACTCTAAGTTGCATATCTCAGAAGGTATGCATGGGAACTGTTCAAAAATTGGCACACATATAGATAATATTTCCAACTGGTTTTCATTAGCTCACACATGACAGTGTTGCCAACATGATGTTGCATGTGCTGATAGGCCCAACCTTTAAATGCATGTAGCTTCCATTCCAACAATTCAATTTCAACCAAATATCATTAGTGCTTTGTGTACCATAACAGATACGATTATGAATATTGGTTAGGGCTGCCAACTGTTGATAAATGCTCTCTATAGTTTTTTTCCTTGTCTTAATATATCAGAAAGTATGCAGCCCAAAAGGTTCTAAGCTTTTTCACTCGTATAGTACATGAAATTGCAGATACATTTTGATTAACCGATAAACAGCAGTGCTGTCAACATGATTCTACACCTGCTGATAGGTTCAATGTTTAACTGCAAGTAACTTCCATACTTACAAAAGGATTTCTTCTGAAATTGGCACATCACAATATTTCAGATTAATTTTGATCAACCCATTCATAGCAGTATTGCCAACATGACTATGTGTGCTAATAGGTTCAATGTTTAACTGCATGTAAATTCCATACTATCTATTGGACTTCAACCGAATTTTATTTGAGCACTGCATACCTTCATAGATGGAACTAAGAATATTGGACACAACAGGGCAGCCAAATGTTGATAAATATTCTCAAAAATGTTGAATACTAGTCTCAGTAGATTAGAAAGTATGCAGGTCAACAGATCTAAATTTTGAAAACTTATAGAACATTTTGTGTAACCTATACATGGCAGTGTTGCCAACATGATTATATGTGTGCTGATCAGTTCAATGTTAGCGGCTTTGGTGGCATAGTTGGTAGCATGCTGAACTGCTGTGCCCAAGATAGCGGGTTCAAACCCGGCTGAAGTCGTCGTATTTTTAAGAGCGTTAAAAATCCTTCAGTAATCCTTCCTTCAGAGGGGAAGTAAATCCGGCTGTCCCATGTCCTAGATTTATGGCATGTAAAAGATCCTTCCACAGACTTAACATGTGCAAAGCTAAATTGTTAGGTTAGATTTCGTCAGAACGCTCTCTCAAAGTTCCAACGTTTACCACTAGGTATCATTGATAACTGGTAGCGAAAGTTGGAACTACCTGAAATTGAACGGAACTTGTAGCTCACTCTAAGGGTGTCCGCTGGAAGCAGCTACAGACTCAGGCAAGCCGAACATGTCCTCGGACACTCCCGAAACTAAAAGCCGTACGATAAATAAGTTCAATATTTGTCGACACAAAATGGCTATACTAACGAAAGGATTTCATCCAAATTATGTACATGCAATGTATGCTTTAGGACATATAACTATGCTTATTATAAGAGTCCGCAGGGATACCAACTGTGTATTAATAATGTCAAGTCTTTTGAACCCCAGATTCATTACCTCTAGATATATGTACGGAATACACTTCAAACCTAGCCAACTGTAAGTGCAAGATGTTTTAGATATCTTTAGAGTAAATCTTCAAAGTAAGTGCTACCAACATAATTCTATGCAAGTTTATAGGTTGAATGTTTAACTGCATGATACTAACAAATACAGTAGATTTCAACCAAATTCAATGTAGGCTATGTCTCGCAAACAGCTCAAAACTTGGCAAATGTCTAGATCATAATTTTGTAGATTCATTTCGAACGACCGATATGTGACAGTGTTGCTAACATGTGTGCTGACAGGATCAATGTTTAACTGCATGAAACTTCCATAACATATAATGAAAAACTAACATATCTCTACATCTTATTAAACCAAGTCCCCGATATTTGGATGTAACGGGTCATCTTGAGAACCCTTCGAAGAATTTTGATGCGGTTTTAACCATTCAGTAAAAGATTCTTCGAGGAAGGTTTCTGTAGAAAGCCAAAGCCAAAGGAAGCCAATAGTAACAATCAGCGAATCGAGTCTAAGAAAAACCTATCATCTGTGCCCTTTTTAAGCTTACGCTGGATAAACCGTTAAAAATATCTATATACTATGAGTGTAAGAATTGTTCAGCATGAAAGGCTCTACAAAAAAGGTCTGCAACAGCATATCTCTATCTTTAATACATCACCCACTATAAGTGTTTTTACGTTTTCTTTTATTCCAACAATCTCCATTCAGTTGAAATTTAAATTACTAGCTTCGGAGTGAGTTTATAAGCTAGCAAGCGAGCCTATCACCCCAGCTTTGGCCAGCATCAAACTGTCGAGTTAAGACTTCAGAGAAGAGTATATGTAAAATGCAGTAAATTCTTTAGGTTTATGCCATGTCTTGTGTGGGGTTTCGCCTAGGAACACTAAGCTGGCTCATCAGCGGGCTCTTGGAGTCTGCGCCCGGACCCCCACAGGAGTAGCGAACTTATGAAGCGCACATGCGCCTCTTAACTGCGAGAGCTAAAAGCTCAAGCAGCCTTTCACCTCCCTATAAAGGCTTTCAAAAAGATGGTATATTGGCTTTCACGGGCCATGAAAGCCAATATACCAAGAGTATAATTATGTGTTTAGAGTTTCGCTCTTCAAGTCGGTTTTCTGAATTGTGTCTGGGACCTGCCGTCCATGCGCCTTTTAAGCTTACGCTGGGTAAACCATTAAAGATACCGGGCGAAGCTGGGGTGGGTTGCTAGTTTTATATATAAAATAGGCGACACTGAAAAAATGGTTTCAAAACTTTTCATACAAATGTACAGACAGAAAGTGTACTTGATTACTAAAGATAGCTTTGAAGCCATTTCTCTGTGTTGCCTTAATAACAATTGATATAACAATATTGTTACAATATCAATTGATATACACTGCTGGCCAAAAAAAGCTTAACATTTACGAAGATGTAAGTTGTCGAAAAGTGTTTCATAATTACGTTCATGATAATGGTTTTCTTTTTAGTCCCGAGGCAAAGAATCATGTTTCGTACATTTGGGAACAAGAGTATCAAATTTATGTATTTCTCGTATGGCTTTTAGTGCCGGGAGTGTCTGAGGACATGTTCGGCTTCCCTGAGTCTGTAGCTACTTCCAGCAGACACCCTTAGGGTGAGCTACAAGTTCTGTTCAATTTCAAGTAGTTCCAACTTTTGCTACCAGATATCAATGATATCCAGTGGTGAACGTTGGAACTTTGATAAAGCGCTCCATCCGAGGCCTGTACTCGCACACTACAATATTTAGGCTATTTGTACGATGGGTTCACTATACCCAAAACGGACAACGGGTAATTAAGGCTTGAAATTGAAAGACTCCCTAGGCCTCGTATACCATAATACCGTCGGGGTTAGAAGAGAACATGTGTTGACCAAGGGAGGCCGACAGGAAAGATAACTGAAAGGAGCCAGGCACAAGTAAGTGGAAGCAATGCCAGACTCAGCTGGGGTCCCATGGTCGCCAAACCACATCCCACAAGTTGTGAGCCCCTGGGAGTATTAATCACCATATAACAATTCTAAATGTGCAGGCAATAAGCTTGGCTAACTTATTATATAACTTAGATTATGTCACATTTAACCTGTGGAATGAGTTGTTCATGAAGTGGTGATAAGAGAAAGACTAACCTACTTTAATCTCTGCATACTGAAACTTAAATCTTGCTAGTTAGACGAGCATTTGGTGCCTTATCATCTAATGTTTGAACAATAAAGATCTAGAATTCAATTCGGGAAAGATAATGATCAGGATTAAGGTCATGGACATACATTGAAAATATTACATCATAGATAAATCCAGTGGCATACGCAGGTTTTTTTTCTGGTAGGAGGTTTCATTCATACAGTAGTGTCGTGTACATTATTAACCCTCTGAGCGACAATGTCCTTTTGAAAGCCTGTTTGGTTTTTATCTGAGAAATGCCAATGTCCTTTCAAAAGGACTTTCAGTATTTATATTTAATTATTAAAAATAACAGTCATTTCCTTTCAAAATTTACCAATATAGTTAGTTTAAGACTTAATATTAATGAAATAAATAGGCTCTTTTATTTTTAGTTTCAGTATACCATTCAAATCAGCAGCCATGCCTATTAGCGTGGGATCAACACTAGCAGTCTTACTGTGCATATGCAACAAAGCCGTCCATCCATTGTGCTTGACAAAACATACGTGTCTTTGAGGCTTTTGTAATATGTTGTTGTTGTTGTTTCCTATGGCTAGCCCGGATTCCAATCCATCAGCTTACTTGCGTTCCAATAGAGTTGTGTGAGGTTTCCTGAAGTTCTAGCAGTCACATCAAGTTTGTTACAATGTAACAGGTGCCCCTTATCCATTTTACTTCCAGGTTCATGACAAAGTGTGCATTCTTCAGATCTCAGGATGTTGATTCGTTTCAGATGAGCGGCAAGGCAGTTATGGCCAGTGTTAAGTCTGAAGAAGGCTACAGCTTCTCTTCTTGGTGTTAATTTACATTGATTCCATTTAGCATCAATGCCTTTGTAATATATTTGCATGGAATTTGGTTACTTTTATTAATTTTAGAATTTTTTATTTTTATTACACTCACCGGCCAAAAAAATGCAACACTTAGAATGATATTTATTCAATTAATTCCAAAGAGCCATAGGCTCGTACAGAGGAATTGTACAGTAATATGTGTGTTTACACACCAGGAAGAAAATTCTGAAGGTAACACAAATTGATGAATAAGGGCATAGGCCTATTAGTAAAGTTGATACTATATCTAAGATTGTTTAGACCAAGGTCTCTTAAAATGATAAGCACAGGATTTTTGAGCTTATTTGATGTATTACGATGCATCGAATTTTTCCCACAATACTTTCGTAGTTTTCCTCTTAAATACTGACAAAGTTGGTGCACTTTTTACTTCATCGGGAAGTTTATTATATAACTGTGATGCAGAGAACTTGAAACTATTTCTACCGTATTTAGAAGAGTGAATGATATATAAGGCTACGTCCTTCGCATGCCTAGTTCCATAAGAATGATTGTCCGAGTTCAAGATGTAGGGAGAGCTATAGAGTATTGTGTTGTGTTTAATTTTGTATATTAGCATAGCTGCTCGGAGATCTGCACTTATGCTGAGGGGTAGAATTTTACTTCTGATGTACAGATCTTTTACTGGAGTGCAGTAAGGAAGGTTAAATATGTTTCTAATAGCCCTATTCTGAATAGTCATTAAATCATTCAGTGTGGATTTCCTGCAGTGAGCCCAAATAACATTTAAATATTGGAGCTTGCTATGTACAAGTGAATAGTAGATTTGTTTTACAAGGTTTAGGGGAATAAGATACCGAAGTTTCCTTAGGATCCCTACTATAGGTGAGAGTTTCTTAGCAATTCGTTCAACGTGTTCAATCCAGGTCAGGTGTTTGTCGATGATTAGACCTAAATACTTTGCCTGATTAACCTCTTTTATTTCAATATTATTTATATATATTTTGTCATGTGTGATTTCTTTCATGCTTTGCTTTGAAATTACCATGTAATTGGTCTTCTGTAGGTTCATTGTTAATTTATTGGCCTGGAACCATTGTGAGAGAGTATTTATATCTTGTTGCACATTTTGTATGATTTCAATTATGTCTTTCCCAGTGTAGAAGATATTTGTATCATCTGCATACAATTTGATATGCCCTCTCAAATTACATTCCACAATATCATTTATATAAATTAAGAATAATGTAGGTCCAAGTATAGATCCTTGTGGAACTCCATGAGTTATATATTTTCCTGAACTTATGCATTTATTCAAAGCTACATGCTGCTTTTGTATTTTTTAATTATTCTCATAATTTAATGCATTAAAATTATTCTTATGTAAAAATTATTCATAATTAATTGTTTTCTAAACATTTGAAAACCACTTCACATACAAAAAAATGCTTCAAATAAATAATCTGTTCCATTTTCTAGAATAAGAAAAAAAGTGAAAATGTCTTAAAATTTGAGTAAATTACAAAGTCGTTTAAAAATGTTAATCTGAGTTCCAAACTTTATCATTACAGAATTAATTCATTTCTTTGGGTACTGACACAAGAACTGAACACTTAAAAACGGGTATTTCCACCCCTAGCACGAATCACCTCGCGTAACCTCTCTGCCATACTTGCGATGATTTGTGAAATGCTTTCTGGTGGGATGCATTCCCACTCCTCTTGCAGAATCACCCGAAGTTGCTGGTGTGTCTCAGGAGCACGTTGCCGAACATTTCTGTCTAACATATTCCAAACATGTTCAATTGGATTGAAGTCAGGGCTCCTAGCTGGCCAGTCCAGCGCGTATATTCCAACCACATGCAGGTACTGCTGGACACATCGGGCAGTGTGTGCTCGTGCGTTGTCGTGCATCAGGCGAAATTCATCCCCGACAAATGGTACAACATGGTTTTCAAGGACTTCCATTATGTACCGGTCTGCTGTGAGAGTCCCATTTGCAATTACGTAAAGTTCAGTCCTGGCATCCATACTGACCCCGCCCAGGCCATGAGAGAACCCCCATCGAATGCAGTCCTGGAGGAAAAAGTTACAGGAGAAAACCTCTCTCCGACCCTCCTCCACACTCTTTCTCTTCCGTCAGGCGATCTGAGACCGAATCTCTTCTCGTCTGTAAAGAGAACGGATTGCCATTGCTGATGGAGGCGAGCAAAGTGAAGACGTGCCCTGCGATGTTGAGGTTCCAATCTGGGGCCAGTAGCAGGTCTTCTGGAGATTATTTCTACACCTCTTAATCTTCTCCTTACTGTCCTCTCACTGACATTCACACCTGTCACCTGCTGAAGCCGATTTCTTACTTCTACAGCTGTGGTGTGTCGGTCCCTCAGAACTTGGAGTCGCAGATACTGGTCATCTCTGTCTGATGTTGCCCTTCTGCGGCCTGATCTACGCCTCCTGGAGTATGTTCCAAGTTCCCTATACCGTTGGTATGTCATTTGGATGGTCGAAACATTGACATTTAACTGTTTTGCAACTTATCGCATGCTTCTTCCATTTCAAACAAGGCTACAGCTCTTGCAGCTTCTTCGCGTGTAAGAACAATGTTTCCTCTGCGAGAAGTAAACTGATGAGAAATCATTTGAAAAATACATTTTATCAAACAAAGCAAATTTGGTTTGTAGGGATGAGACTTATCACCCAAGCACTTTAAGTTTATTGCAAGAAATGAACTAATGGAAATGGAGGCGTACCGCCTGCCTTCGGTAGATAGCGAACTGGGGTGTCATAAATCAAACTTTATATCGATAATTTAAAGGAAATGGATGGTAAACAAATACTCTGAACAGAGAAAGGTCTGATAATAGTTTAAAGTGACATAATTGAGACAGAATGCAGCTAATATGCAAGTTTTAATTTTAAAAATCAAGTTTTGCGTTTTTTTTGCGAGTGAGTGTATTATTATTTGTAGTATTACTATAATATTGTGATATAAGTGTTAGAGAATAATAACATTGTTCATGATTGGTCCGTATTGACGATATTAATTTGAAAGTTGATAATACACTTGATTCGGTCTAGTCAATACTAATGTTTTTAATATACATTTATACCTTTCAAATTAATATCGTCAATACGGACCAATCATGAACAACGTTAACAATGTTATTAATCTCAATCATAGCAAGGCAAGTCAAGCCAAAAAAAAAGTATACATTTATATTAAAAACGTAAGTATTGACTAGACGGAATCAAATGTAGCCTATTTACAACTTTCAAACTGTAAAAGAAGTTTGTACCGTTAGTATTTCGTAAGTATTGACATACCGGTATAAACCATACAAATGTAATTAGACTTTTATTGAATGTTTGGGCCTATGTAAATTAATTATATTTACTACAAATTTATTTCAGGTTAAAAATCAATGAAATTCTCAATTTACCTTCAGAATAAGTTGAACTATTCAATAAATATGTTTGCGATGTGTAAGATACTTTTGGTTCTACCTACTTTTTATTGCTGAACTTTTGTTTTGTTTTAATTAAAATTTTTAGGTTCTGGCTGCTAAATGTTTTCTAATGGTCATAAATGAACTAAGTAAGGCTTTATTCGTATAGGCAATCATATCTTATTAGTTAAAAAGTAACGAAAAATTCAAGTTTCTACCTACAATAATAACTGAACAACTGAACAAGCGAAAGCTTGCAAAAAGTGGAAACTGGCCTTGGCGCCCAAAGGGTTAAAATGATATTATGATTATTATTCGAAGAAAGCAATAATTAAATAAACATTCTCTTTGCATGAAAACTATTTTAATTACGGTATATTTTCCAGCACAATATAGAAAAAATGAAAAAATTCAAAATTTTAAAAAATATGGAAAATAGGGGACGAGTAACAACAGATATAATGATAGGAAGAGAAGTACTAAAAAATGTGGATAGTTAAAAGTATCTAGGGAGTGTAATATAAGTATGTGGTAGAAATGACAAGGAGATCAGTGATAGAGGAAGGCAAGCCCATGGATTCCTGCAGAGCGTGAGAGGTCTGGTATGGAGCAGGGAGGTCCCAGAAGAGCAAACAGGTATTGTTATGTGCCAATACTCACCTACACATCAGAAACGTGGGTTATGAAGAAGAGACAGGTGAGCAGGATCCAGGTTTGCGAAATGAAATTTCAAAGAAGCAGAATAGGAATAATAAGAAGGGATAAAGTAAGAAATGAGAGAGTGACAGAGATTGAGGAAGAGAAACCCTTACAATAGGCTAGATCATGAGTTAGTACGGACATGTTAGAAGAATGCAGGATGGCAGGACACCAAGGAGGATGCATGAGATGGAAATGGAGGGCAAGAGACTAAGAGGAAGGACAAGAGATGGGTGGATTGTGGGTGTGAAGGAAGGAGTGCAGAAAAGAGGAGAGGAGTGGGACAGAGTGAAAGTTGGTGGGAGGATAGAAAACGATGGAGAGGCTTATGTTCCAAGCTGATCCAGTCAGAGGCTGGAAACTGTAGAAGATGATGATGATGGAAAACAGGTAACTAAATTAAACCTGAAATGATGCATTGGCATCAACATGTCCATACATGACTTCTTATTGATATTATGTGAGTGTTTTGCTCTCCATGTTCATACTCTCAAAAATCTGCCTACCTTCGTGACTTAATCTGCATCATTGATAGGAATAAATTGCTGTAACTCCTCGTGTACCGAATATCTTTAACAAGACGGACTCACAGTGACACAGATATGCACAATTAAAGCAGCCCAAAGCTACGTGAAGAAAGCTATCGATCGCACATTTTAACTGCAAAGCTGATCCAAGGCTATCTCCAACACTGGAGGAGCAGTATCACTGTGAGTAGAGTGTAGGGCATTTACCATGGGAAGAATGTGATAACATTAAAAATAAAATAAATACAGGAGAATAGAAACCTCACTACAGCTACGGTAGTGTGAGAAACATTTATCAGGTGATATATGGGACAATATAAGGATTCAAGTGGGTGGGGGTGGTGGTTTAAACCCTAACCCCTCCCCCATTGGTATGCCACTAGATAAATTCATTGCTATCTTAAGTCATCTTGCTGTACTGAAAGGGCACAAAATACCGTAATATAAATAGCTGAATTGTAAGCTGTAACTGTTCAAATTCTCATTCTTTCTCTCCATCCCCCCAGGGGTTCACAACCATGTACTTAGTTTGCTGTTGCCTCTATCCAACTGTACTGGGCCACTTTAATTGTTGACCTGCATTAGTTAATTCTCATTCCCTTCCAACTCCATTGACATTAGGGTATCTGAGGACTAAGATGTTTTATTTTCCAACTTGAGTTGTTAACCTTACCTGTTTCAACTCACCTTCACCATTATTTATTTAGTTATTTATCGTATGGCTTATAGTGCCGGGAGTATCCGAGGACATGTTGGGCTCGCCCGAGTCTGTAGCTGCTTCCAACGGACACCCTTAGGGTGAGCTACAAGTTCTGTTCAATTTCAAGTAGTTCCAACTTTCGCTACCAGATATCAATGATACCCAAAAGAGCAGCAGAAAGTATTTATTATATCAGTGGGAGTCAGGTAATAGTAATTATTCGACTGATAACATTGTCATATATTGTCAAGTATGCCCGAAAGAAGTGAAATGTGAAAAAGAAATTTCAACTTGAACAACATGCAAAAACGAATGCACATATTACGGCAAATGAGTGAAAGAAGAGTGAATAAGTTTGGCTAATTGTTAAGTGCAAATTGTCCAATTTTTCAATGCATATTTTCTATATTTTTGGTGCATAATTGCAGGCATATTTTAATAGTTTTTTGTGCATAAATATCCGGTCCCTACCCATGAATAAAGCTCTACGCAGATGCAGATATCCGCAAAATTTTTCGCTATGCGGATATAGTTTGCATGGCTGTGGATAATGTTTGGAGTAAATTTGTGGATAGTTTCTAGAATACAATCCAAACTTGTTGAATATCATTACTAGGACCCAGATGTTTATGACATATACTTTTCCGTTATGTTTTTATCATGACTAATCCCCCCAGGGGCTCACATCTAGTGGGTCGTTGGTTGGCGACCACGAGGCCCCAGCTGAGTCCGGCATTGCTTCCACTTACTTGTGCTGGGCTCCTCTCCGTCTTCTTTCCTGTCGACCTCACTTAGTCAACTCTTGTTCTCTTCCGACCCCGATGGTTTAGGGTATCCGAGGCCTAGGGAGTCACTTCCTTTCCCACCTTAATCGGCCCTTGTCTCATCTTTTCTGATACCCTCATTCTGCGAGGGGTCAGCCTTCTTTTTCTTTTCCTGTTATCTCCTGCCTTCTGCTCAAGGCCCTCAAGGAGGCAACGTATATGTAGCCCTACCACTTCGGTGCACCCTTGCTACACCCTCAGGGGCTCACGGCTGGTGAGTTCGGGAGTTGGCGACCCCGAGGGATTCCTGAGCTGGGTCCGGTTTTCCCCCTTTTATCCATTACCTGTAGGTCGGACCCTCTCCTCTTTCAATTTCCTATCTGCCTTTCATGGCTCTCCTTCCTTCCAAGTCCCTCAATCCGCATTCTTCAAGGGTTGGGGGCATTTCTTTTCCTCCTGTCCTTGATTTGCCTTATTCTCCTTTTTTCTATTTCTTCTTCTAGTATATAAGTTAGTCGTTAGTTTTAGTTATAGTTTACATTTCATTATCTTCACAATCACCCAAACCATTAGGGTCTGATAACCTAGATGTTAGGCCCCTTAAAACAACAATTATCATCATCATCATCTATCATGACTAATGTAAGATGATGATTATGCTATCTCATTCAAATTATGTTATTAAGTATAATGCTCACTCCGAACTGAAAAGGGTTTAACATTCATTTTAAACATAGCACATGACATACACAGCCTATGGGAACGACTTTCTCCTCAAATGTCTAAACGGGTAGCTTTAATACTTTATGCTTTATCGAAATTAAAAATATTATTATACTGTAATGCCAGTAGATTCGCATAACAAATGTGCGGATGTGGATAACACTTTTGCGGATGCGGGTAAAAGTCATGCGGACGCGGATAACAGTCGTGCGGAACGGATGCAGGTAAGATGCGGATAACGTTTTGTCTATCCAAGCAGGGCGCTACCCATGACATTATTCTTATGCACACTCTCTCTCTCTCTCATCCCATCTGTATATTATTTACTTCTTTTCTAGCTTTGGTTATACAACTTTCTTTCTCCTTAAAAGATACTCTCATTACAGAGATGGAGGATTTCAAGAGGAATTAAACGTTTAAATTATATGCCAAATCAATACCTAAACAAATATATATTTTATATATTAGTACATGTTTCGACCCACAGTGGGGTCATCCTCAGCCTAAAAAGAAAATCAATTAAGAATTGAAAAACTAAAATGGCATATGTGCCTTAAATCTAAATTAAAATGAAAAATTAATGATAATAATTGTAATAAATAAAATATAGTAATAAAAATGGATATCCTTTCAAAGTAGTATTAATTAAATAAATATAAGATTGGTCTTTTAACAATAATTTCAAAAAAGTAGTTAGAAATAAGAACTATTAACGGTGAGTGTAAGAATGTTAAGCTTTAAATTTTTTATCAAAATATACACAAAATAATTTAGAAAATCAATAAAATAATTCAGCTCAGCGCTTGAGTTAAATAAGTAGAATCCTCTTCAATACGGACACTATTAACGATTTTTAAAAGGTGCCAACCAGTATTATGATGACATGAAATAACCTCGTTGTATGGGATGTAGAAATTCGGAAATTCGTACAAGAATTTGAGTTGAAATGCCCAATATGGATATGTGGCAATTCTAATAAATGTCCAAAACGTTTAGAAGAGAAACCGGGATTCTTGAAATGGAATTACGGTATCAGAAGTTCCACTTTAAATTTGCCAAACAGTGTTAGGTTATGTATATGCTGATTTAATGCAACCGTCGTGTTGAAAATTCTCCCGTAGTACCGTATGTACTGCATACATTAAGTATTTATCTTTCAAGAGGAATGAAATAATAACAAAACCTTTGTCCTTACTCTTATTTTATATTTCACAACAAAATATGTTTTATAAGGAAGTGGATACTTGAAATAATCATTCTCAATGGAACTTTACACTCTCATTTACTTTCTTCTTTTGTGTAGCTTGGTCCATTTATAAAGCAACTGTTTTTCTCCATAATATCTCTGACCCTGCAATGATAAAAGGAATTTCATTAATTCACTAGTAATAAACAAAGGTTGCAGCCTTCATCCAAGCTAGAGGGGGACCAACAGGGTACTAGAACCTCCATGCAGGTGGTCAGCATTCTCCAATACAAGTATTAGTCTGTTGTAATATTTTAAATATACAGTACATACATCAATAGTTGATTTAGTGCAATTCCCTTTTTGTTGGCTGATGTATTATTAACTGAATTTACAAAGGGCTAAATAAAGCACAAAGTAAATAACTGTTTCTGGTACCTGTGTTCTCCCATTACTGTGAGAACGTATGTGCTGAGCTTTGTCTCTATCTGGTTTGATTTTGCCAATTCTCTTTTGAAGTCCTTTGAGATATTCATCATATTCTTCAACCTATAAAACCAGAAAGAGCCAAATTAAACATTTTATTATTTTTTACTATGTAGGCTTTCCCAATGTTTTGGCTGTCATTGCATGATTAATGCTGCTGCAATGACAGCCGAAACATTGGAAAAGAATCACCGTCACACGACGTGGCTCCATCCTGTAAGCCTAGAGAATAAACTGGACACTGGCCGTGAGAGTCTATGATCTAAATTTTATTATATTGATAATCAATCATTGGACATAAAAAGTAAAAGGATCAACACAATGACAGGCATGTGAGGGAGAGGGAGGGATAAAAGGGGAATACAAGGACAATGACAATCTTCACAGCCAGACGCTTATCCTACATCATCACTTCAAAGACAGAAGATCTTGCTTAAGTATGCCCCCTACTATGCACTCTTTTGAGTCTCTCCTGATAAGACTAGAATGTCAAAACGAGCTCATAGGTGGCTATAGCACGGATTGTGTCAACTTTCAAAAGACTGGGCAATGGGATATCTTGTTCTTTTAATATAAAATATCTAGGCTTTCTGATCCAGACTGTTTTGTTTAACTTCTTCTGTGAAATGTACTTGGTTGACAAGAAGAATTTAGAAAAAAGACTGAGAAGAATTTAGAAAGAGGTGAATGAAGGATCGTGGCTGATAAGGAGAGTGGTTGCTTCAGACTAGGGGGCACAATGAGGCATACCTCCTACTGTATATGTGGTATTATGCTAGTCTAGAGGTGGAAATTTGAAAACACAATTGAAGCGATGCGCCGAACAGGGGTCTAACTACCAATATGAGTTAATTGCAAAAAACGTAGTTAATCGAAAAGTAAGTATAATTAAATCATGTGCCATTATGTGCAGATTGATAACTATTATGATGACTGAGACAATGAAACGGCCCATGAACTTCAAAAGTGAAGTGACAAGCATGTCAGGAAGAAAAACATCCGTTGTTGACGTCCTTCCACTCATTCGCATTATGTTTGCGTTTTCTAGTTGCATTTTCATGCGCAATTGTCACAAGCAAAGAACTATGATCCGCCATCTTGTGCTGGAGTTAGATCCCTATTCCGCGCGAGACCGACGTTCCCCACCCCCTAGCACTGCAACAAGTTCCGAATTCTTCCACATGACTAAGCCACATCGCTGGAACGTTCATACAGATATACAGATCCTTATTCCAACGTAACATCATTTTCGGGAAAATGGCGGTTAGATCACTTTTCGGCGCATCGCTTAATTTTTGGATTAAGAAGGCCACAAAATATAGATTCTCATGACCATAAACTCATATTGGCACTGGTTTATGAACTAATTAGTAAAGAGCACTTACACACTTGTTTATTCCATAAATGTGTACGATTCATTATCTTTTTAGAATATTGTTCATAACTATGGAGGGGAGCATTGTGGCTCAGCGGTCAAGCTGTTGGCCTCTCACCAAGGTGGACTGGGTTCAATTCCCGGACAATGCATGTGAGATTTTCGAAGTGAAATGCCATGTCCTGTGTTTCAGATTCCATGTAAAAAGCAGGTCCCATGGCTCATAATCACAAGATTCACGGTCACGTAAAACTACAATCTTCCTTTCCTTTTTTTATAACTATGGAGAGTGCATATCTCTCTTAAAAGTAGGCTATATCATTTCTTATTTGGACCAATTAATTAAAATTCATTGTATTAGTATCATAATAATAATAATATCATATGGCCTCAGGTGCCTGGTGCAAGCTTTGTTATTTGGCACCCAGAGGGCAGCTTGCATGTCATATTTTGTTGTTCCTTGGAGCACTATGAAAGTCAAGGAGGTTAGATATCTAAGCTCCTTGACACTATAGGGCTTTCTAGTAGAGAAAGATGGAACTTTTTTTGTGTTGGCGTAAAATCCCGAGATTAATTTTGCCATTATGAACACGGCCTACTGTATTCAAATGGGTTCTTTAACATGCCAACAACGTATGACATGCGTGCCGTGATTTTAGTCGCCTTTCAAAAATCACTTATCACGGCCAGGAGTGAACCTGCAAGCTTGGGGTTGGTAGTCTGACATGATAACCACTCACCCACCATGGCAAGCCATTAGTATGATGATACTGATACATATAAGCCTACTCACTTGTATTAGTACTTCAGATATGAAATTTTGGGTCCTGTCATTGTTATTTCTTCCAACTAAATGATGAAGTGGAACTTGTATCTTTAATGGAAGCACTCCATGCAACCACATTAATACAAGTAGCAAAAAGACTGTCTTGATCGCACCGATCTGTAACCAAAAAGGGTAATTTGTATTCTCAGTACCGTTTTTATTTTATTCACAGCTTATTTAACCATAGTTTTAAAATGAAATAATGTTTGTATTACATTATCAAATGTCTAGAAAGCAAGAGGAGAAAATGACTTGTCTTTCCTCTTACCTACAACATCCTTTCATTGGCAGAGAAAAGGAACAGGAGTGTACATTATTATATGGTTAACAAAGTAATTTACATATAAGCAGTAACTCAGTGAATACTATACAAATAATAATAGAGTAGCAGAATAGATGGATGTTGCACCCATCCATGAAAAACTGTGAAAAGGTTGTGTTCAGTGAAGCGGTTACTCCTTATGGGCAGTATCTACTAACATGGCAAGCATTGCATAAAACTTTAAAGTTCATGGTCAGCAGCCAAGGGGCAAACCTATACTTCATTGACATGAACATGAACATGAAGTACTCAGACGAAAATATGAGTCCTTAAATCATGTCAAGTGACAAGTCATTATTCATTGAGTGGAACCTGCACCAAGGGCTAAACTCCAACACGAAGTGTATGAGAATAGCAAAATTGGTGTAACTGTAGTCTACTTTGTATGTTCCACACCAGAAATGTGCTAGAATAGGCTCACCAAAGCCCACGGATTCTCTTGTTAAATATTTAGTACATTTGTTAGCCCCTCTGAAGCGTTTTAAAGACCAGCTAAAACACATAATGACGACGACTGGTGTACATATCCACTCATGGGAAATATCTGCTGCGGACCGTTTACTGTGGCGGAACACTACATCGACCGCTGTCAACTATTTTGAGGAAGAACGTCGCAGACATGAAGAGGCCAAGCGACAAGCAAGAAAACTTCGTCAATTACAATCCCGCCCTCCCCCGACCATGGAGTGCAATTTATGTGGGCGCATGTTTTATGCCAGGATTGGCCTGTTTAGTCATCAGAAACACATCCACAAGCTGGTTTGAAAAGCTCTATGCCGGAAGAAGTATGTGTACTCGGAATCGAGTTACAGCCGCCGCCGCCGACATTTGTTAGCTACAGGCAGAGGCAGCTGGTGGGTCTTCTATGAAAGTGGCTGCAGGAAAACTAGATTTATTTGCCATGCTTGTATATTTGGACAACATTCTAATTCACTGTGGCCTTTAGAACAGACTGATTCATTATACTCTGTACGCTTGGAGAAAGGGATTGACATTTCGCCGGAAATTCCACGTTAGTCATCACTCCTCTGCCTCTTGACCAATCCATGTTCGCATAGTTGATGCCATAATACTCTGCGTTGCAATTTTACAGCCCACATGCTTCAGTGCCTGGTCAGCTGTATCTCTAGCTTGTACAGTTTGGCAACCTCGTTCTCAGACCACATGGCGAGACGAGAACTGTCAATCGCATTTACAATCTTGTAAACCTTCAAAAGTGAAGTGACAAGCATGTCAGGAAGCTAAACATCCGCTGTTGACGTCCTTCCACTAATTCACAGTACGTTTGCGTTTTCTAGTTGCATATTCATGCTTTAATGCACTCGTCACAAGCAAAGAACTATGCTCCGGCATCTTGTGCTGGAGTTAGATCCCTATTCCGTGCGAGAAAGATAAGCTTTGAGCACCTTCTTCCAAGTTTATGACCTAGTAAATAAAAGTATTGGATCAATCTCGTCATTAGATTTTAACGACTCACTTTAAATGGAACGACTTCACTGCATGACTCCTATTTAACTGGGTGCATTGTAGGGGATAAGTTATATGGCTGTTTTATTGTGTGCTAATTAGCTCAAACACATATTACTGCAATGGCCTGTTGCAGCTAAATTGAGAGACAATGTGAAGTTTGGCTGGCGAGACTGCCAATCCAGCATCCCATTCATTTTTCATATCTTAAACTTTAATAGAGTGGGAAGTGGATTCAAGAGAAGTGCACTGTAAATGGATGCTGAGCTGACAGTCCCATGGAGGGACACATATTAACTTGCATGTGCTACCATCTATTGTGAATGAAACCTAAACATCAACAGCAAACTAATATCTGCAACTTGATTAAATTATTGCAAATATGCAAATTAGTATTAGATTGTGTGATATATCTGGGTACAGGGAGGAGGGAGACTTCAGCCCTGTAGTCCACTGTCATATGTCACCTTTGGCCAGTGGCATTCGCTTATAAGGTTACAGTGTTGCACAATGACCTGAGTTAAAAGAAAATATAATAATAATAATCTTTTAGTAATAAAAGGTTATGCATTTCCTCTTACATACATAGGAATTAATAGTTATTGTTCTTTAATAATTCAAGAAATGTAGTACTGTGAACTGTCTGAGAAAGCCAAGCGCACAAACAGTATATGAGCGCTCGCTGTATGGTCATTGTCAGGCTCGAGCACTGACCAGATCTCAATAGTGGAGGGTATGGCAGAGATGCCAGACTGGGTAAGTTCTATCCCAACAGTTAGCTTGGCTGGTCGTTGCCCGCTGATTGCAACGAGGGGCGTGAGGGGCAGACGAAGACATCCGATATGCTCTGCCTATTGCCGATTGTTTCGCAATGTAATTTGCACGTGAGTGCGATACTCTTGATTCTTTCTCGCCCTCATGTATAGAATACGCTGTTTTGTTCTCATTAGGTTCTTCTTCTTCTTCCTAGTGTTGTTCCCAGTTGTTTTTGGGGTCCACCACTCTGCACCTCACTCTCCATTTGTTGCGGTTTGCTGCATCTATAGGACGAATACCAACGATGCACATATCGTCGTGTAGTGTATCCATCCAACGCCTTTTTGGTTGTCCTGGAAGTCTTTATTCATCAGGCTTGAGAACAAGTGACTTCCTTACAATGGACTCTGCACTTGCTCGGGCTACACGCCCGTACCAAAGCAACCGAGCCTCCCTCATTTTGGCTGGAATAAGGGCCATTACAGGAGTATTGCGGATGTCTTCATTCTTAATATGATACAGCCATTGAAATCCCAAAGACCATGAACTTCTCATGAAGTTATTAAAATCTAATCCCGAGGAGAACGTGATGTTCTCTGAACTGCGGCGTTTGCGAACCCAGCCTCCCACCTCCTTAGTGAAAATAGTGCAACACCCGGAACAATTATCTGCCAGCCGCCACTGCCTCTAGCTGTAGGTATAAATAACTTTGAAACCATTTTTCAGTGTTGCCTTATTGACAATTGGTATTGCAACTTTCCAGTTGATCAGCGCAATGTAACCCAATTACTGGGACATACAAAACAATCACCTGAAAAAAATGATGTGTGATAAAAAAATATATAAATTTGTTATGGACTACAGAAGAGGGAGGAAACTATTGGATGATATGTTTCGCTCATCAAGCGAGCATCATCAGATCAAAGTATACAAGACAAAATAGCTCTACAAAACCTACAGTGACACCCACAAACGGTCTCTGCTCCAAAAACAAAAAGCACATCTAGAAACTTAAAAGTGTGGCAACTATTAATGATAAATAGTAAAGCACTAAGCACCCAAAAAAAGAACTAATTATTTCAATAGCTACAATGTTGCAAGACTGCGATATGACAATCCTATCAACAAACAGTCTCCCTCCATCAACTAATCTATGAAGGTGTAACTACTATTGCTGTGATATAATTAAGCAATAAGCCCTCAACTATTGTAGAATTGTAAACTAACATACAGAAATGACCTAAGAGTACTCTGCTGAGATGATGGTAAAATATTAGAACTGCAACATACTAAAACAGTGTTTGTCTACTTTTTTTATATTTTAATTTTTTAAGTGTATGGAATTTAGTGCTGGGCTGTCTGAGGACATGTTTGGCTCACCCGAGTTTTGTAGCTGCTTCTATGCGGACACCCATGGGGTGAGCTACAAGTACCGTTGCGTATGGAGTGTTGTTCAGGGGAGAACAGTGTAAACGTAAGGACGAGGAATTGGAAGGTAGCGGCGGTGGCTTATAATTAGGTACCAACCCCGTCATTTGCCTGGAAGGAAGATGGGAAACCACAGAAGACCATCTTCAAGGTTGCTGGCAGGGGGATTCAAACCTCCTGGCCTCCCGGATGTGAGCGACTGCCTGCAGCCACGCCGTAACGACGATGGCTAACTCACCCGGTTATTTATTTATCGTATGGTTTTTAGTGCCGGGAGTGTCCGAGGACATGTTCGGCACGCCAGAGGCAGTAGCTGCTTCAAGCAGAAACCCATAGGGTGAGCTACATGTTCCGTTCAATTTCAAGTAGTTCGAATTTTCACTACCAGATGTCAATGATACCTAGTGGTGAATGTTGGAACATTGATAGAGCGTTCCAACAAAATCTAACCTAGAAATTTAGCTTCACACAAGTTAAGTCTGTGGATGGATCTTTAACATGCTATAACTCTATGACATGGGACCGCCGGCTTTACTTCCCCTCCGAAGGAAGGCATACTGAAGGATTTTAACGCTCTTAAAAAATCCGACGACTTCAGCCGGGTTTGAACCCGCTATCTTGGGCACAGCAGTTCAGATCCTTCCACTAACTAAACTTGTGGGACGCTAAATTTCTAGGTTAGATTTCATTGTATCACTCTCACAAAGTTCCAACGTTCATCACTAGGTGTCAGTGATATCTGGTAGCGAAAGTTGGAACTACTTGAAATTGAACGGAACTTGAAGCTCACCCTATGGGTGTCCGCTTGAAGCAGCTACAAACTCTGGCGAGCCGAACATGTCCTCAGACACTCCCGGCACTAAAAGCCATACGATAAATAAATATATAAACCTTCTTCCACAAAATCTCACGGGTGCCGCGTTCTTGGTATTCTTTTAAGACGCACTGCATGAGTTCTTAGACGATGTGCCACTGCATGTGCGTCTAAACTTGTGGTTTCAGCACGATGGCGCACCAACTCATTTTTCACTTGTGGCCCGAGATCATCTGCACCACAGATTTGGGCAACAGTGGATAGGTCGTGGTGGCCCGATTGCTTGGTCTGCATGTTCACCCGACTTGACACCGCTAGACTACTACCAGTTGGGGTTACATGAAAGCCTTGATTTACGAGACACCTGTGGAATCCGAGGAATACCTACTGGCGCCGGTTATGACTGCGGCGGATGTTGGAAGACCAGGGATTGGTGATTGTGTGTACCAGAACATGGTACTTGGGAATATTTGGTGTCATTTTGGTCTGCAGTGGAACGTCTTTTATCCGGACTAACTGGGACCAAAAGTATTCCGGATAATCGAACATGTGTTTATTTCATAGTACAACCAAACTAAAATAGCGCAGTTTCTAATGCAGTAAAAGCTTCTCCATGACTTGGTCCTTCTTCATCTTTCTCATCTAGGCTTTCATCCTTTTCATCTTCTTGCACCAGAGAAGCAATTTCATCATCATCTAAGATTTGAAAACCTGAGTCACTGTCACTTTCCAACCAAGCTTGTGCGCCTTCTTTATCACAGTCGGAAAATCCAGCAACTTGGGGGAATAACTCATTTGTCACTGCATACAAATCTTCATCAAGAGTGTCTGTGGTCTTAACGGTCTCTTGTTCTCCTACCAATTTATTCAATGCATTTTGAAGATTCTGTGGTGTTAAAGTGTTCCATCCATCAGCTATCAAGTGACAGTAGCCCTTAAGAGAAAGCTTTTTTGTTTTTGAATAAGATATCACACTCTCCTCATCTTCTGCCAACAGTAAACGACGTAAAACTTCCATCTTGTACATCCGGTTAAGCGTTTCTTTTCTCTCGCTCGTCCGGATAATTGACGTTCCGGTTGTTTGACGTCCGGGTAAACGACGTTCTACTGTATTTACAAATTACTATTTGATTTATTGAACAATCTCCGTACGGAGGTACCGTGTCTGTGTTGATATTGGTGGTCGTCTCTTCGAGCCCCATCTGTAATTCGACCCAGACGACAAGCAGCAGGATTTAAGCGCTAAATATACGGGAGCTGTGAATGTGTGCTTTAGTATTTTTTTGCGGGTAGTGGGAAGATGGTACGTTTCCAGACACCGTCTTGGTCCCCACTACAAGCCCTCAAAGTTTGTAATTGGAATTTAGATACACCCTGTATATATTATTATTATTATGTGTGAATGGACCCAGTACTTTTATGATTCGCCTTTCTGATCTTCCAAATAGCCCTCATTCTCTCTCCGTGGGTCATCTTCCTTTCCTCAGTCCACTTGGTTCCTGGTTTCCTTTTGAGCGTCATTCTGTGGTATTACATTCCATCCATTTACCCTACATCGGAATAGGTTCCTGTCAAAGACTTCTACTTCTCTTATTTGGGCCTTCTCCAAATCCTGTTTGACTTGCTGAATCCACGGTATATTCTCCAGTCTTTCTGCGTAGGTCATGATCTCGTGTGTAAGCCTAGTCGGTGGAAGACTTTGAACATGTATATATACATATATAGGCCTATATTTTAACAACATGTAATTTTTTCATCTTATTTTTTCGCATGTCGCAGTAATTGTAATTATACAATGTTGACTGACTGAAAAGTTGCCATATCAATTCTGGCTGTATATGTAACTCAGACTTGTGCCACATGCGTAGTTTTTTGAGAGCAGACGTTTTGCAATAGTTATACTTGGCTTAGTCATGGCTGAATGGCTTACATACAAATTGCCTTCGTATTTATAATTTGTGCTGAGAATAGTGTCGGATTGTGTAGTAAATCTGTTGCTACAAGTAGCTTGCTGGGGCTCTTTGTGAGCTTCTCTTTGCCCTTTACTTGTTTGTTCTTTGTTTTAAATGGTTAGAATACAAATCATCATCATCTTGCACAGTTTCCAGCCACTGGCCGGGTCTGTTAGGAACACAGCCTCTCCAACGTCTTCTGTCTTCCCACCATCTCTCAGCCTCCACCCTTGTCCAGTCTTCTCCTCTCTTCCTCACGCTTTCTTCCACCCCCTTCAGCCACTTGTCTCTTGGTCTTCCTCTCGGTCTCTTTCCTTCCCACTTCGTCTCGTGTACTCTACAATTGACTGAGGATTGTTCATTCTGCATATGATCCTAATGTTGGACAGATGTTTTAACAAAGGGCCTTGGAAAGATGAGTAATCATTGCCTCCAGATTATGGGAAGACTCAATCATCCTTTTAAACCTTATTCCATATAAGTTGAGAGTAATTACAACACGCCAGAGCCGCGAAGAAGAGCTCTTACCTACAGTATATGAGCACACTACCCTCGATTGAAATATTACAGACACCGTATCAAATGTAAACTGGCTTTAACTTCACATCAGTGAGAGGTAAGAGCTCTTCTCCACGGCTCTGGCGTGTTGAAATTTAACTCTCAACTTGTATGGAATAAGGTATAGATCAGCTGTAACGGAGCATTTATCTGACTTCAGACACTCTGCTACCCTTTAATGAAACACAACTACTAGTCCCCAAACAGCCACTTCTACCACAGAGAAATAAGAGATGCCATTAATATATTAAAGCATCCTAACAATCTCAGATGGATAGATAGGGTTACAAACGAAGAGGTATTAAGACGACTGGGAGAGGAGAGATATTTCTGGCGACTGCTAATGAAGGAAGAGATAGGTTAGTAGGACACATACTAAGACACCCAGGAATAGCAAGCTTAGTTATGGAAGGAAGGGTCGAGGACAAGAACTGTAGGGGTAGACCAAGGTTAGAATATGTTTAACAGATTGCCTCGGATGTAGGGTGTGGTAGCTATGTAGAGATGAAACGATTAGCTCAGGACAGGGAGGCATGGACAGCTGCAACAAACCAGGCAAAAGACTGAAGACTCAAACAACAACAACAACAATCTCAACTGTGATACAAGCATAGGATAGTGCTCAGTGCGTGATATGAACAGAGAGGAAAGGTCGCCTGCTAACCATGACTATAATAAATATAGCCTTCTTAATCTCCTAAGTCAGTGATTCTGAACCCGTAGAAGTCTGCGGACCACTCAGAGTGAAATTGAATCATCTACGGACCACCCCTCTCCCCCCCCCCCCTCCCACGCCCCGTCCCCCCAATACACCTCATCAGTTGTAACCCTTCCTCAATAACACTTATTTTAAAGATATTTCAATTCAAAACCTGATTGTCATCGCCGCGAATACATTCGGACGATTCTCGTTCAACGCACATCGTTTTCGAAATCCCCATTTATTGACCACTTTTTTATACGTGCTGGTGGACCCTTTTTTCCCGCAGCCACCGGTTAAGAACCACTGCTCTAAGTGCTATGGCCTCCTGCGTGCAGGGACATGCTCTGATTTTAACTAATCAGGCAAGCAAGTCCTAAAGAGTTGTACTGTAGTCTTCACCCTACTTAACTTCACTTCACTTTATTTCCTTATCTGAGGGCGCGTGTGTCTTGTCGTTGCATGGATCAGTTTGTTGCATGGGATTTGCTTGGTGTGACTGCTCGTTGTGCATCGTATGCTTCCTCTCTATTGTGTTGCAAAGGTGAGCCCTTTCTTGTCATCCGCGTGTGTTGTCTGCCGGCTTTTTGGTTTTGAATAGCTGCTTCTCTTCTTCTTGTGTTATATTTCCACGCGTCTCCATTCTTGTCTGTCCCTTGCTATCCTTGTCCAGTGTTTGCCTGTCTTCCTTACAATTGAGTCCTTCCAGCATGTTCTCTGTCTACCCACATTTTTGCTTCCTGTTCTGGGGTCCCACACCATGACTAAGCTTACTGTAATTATGGTGTAATATTGGCTAAGGGTTTGCATCAAAGTGACTTTGCATTGTACAGGGTCTTTATATTTGCTTGGCAAGGACATTCTCCCTCACGCTCTCTGCCAGTGACTGCTCAGTTGCCGGCTGCCGGGTGCACATATGTACGGCAGAATACCGTGCTTAATATCAGTATCATGCATTTTTACTCACCCTGTTTACAGTAGATATTGAAAATGTTCCCAATCCGCTGCCGAACATAATCGGCATCTCTTTATGAAGTTTCTGGTTACTCCGGTTAACTTAGCTTCAGTAAGGAAATAACGACCTTTACGTCCATTTTATTGTTTACTGAACCTAAACGTTTGAATCTCTTAGCCAGTTGTTTTATTGTGATTGTGTATAGTGCTGTAATGACTGATGTGAAATATTCGTTACTCGAACGTCTATATATCTGCACAATACGGACATAAAGTGCAGGAAATCGTGCGCTAGAACAAGACAAAAGTGTCGAGTGGAATTTCCAGGGAGTCCCATTTCTATAAATTGGACAATAAAACAACTGGTTAAGAGATTGTTTAGTAAACAATAAAAATAGATGTAAAGGTTGTTAGGACTATTTCCTTACTGAAGCTAAATTAACTGGAGTAACCATAAACTTCATAAGGAGATGCCAGTATGTTTGGCAGCAGATGGGGAACATTTTCAGCATCTACTGTAAACATGGTGAGTAAAAATGCATGATACCGATTTTAAGCATGGTATTCTACCGTACATACGTGCGCCCGGCAGCCGGCAACTGAGCCGTCACTGGAGGAGTGCGTGAGCGAGAATGTCCTTGCCAAGCAAATATAAAGACCCTGTATAAGGATATCAGTGTGTAAAATTATTATGTCTTTGTGAGTAAAGGAAACTAGGAACCAACTTAAATTTATGAACCTTTATAGTGACTGGAAAATTATATAGGCTGCATTCAGCAACAGTATGGATTAATAATCATTATTAGATTTAAAAAAAGTAATTTTTCTTTACCTGAGGCCAGCTTAATTTGTCCTTTTGAATAGGTATAATGCTCCCTTCAAAATCACTGAATGTTGAAATCACAGGCTGAAGAAATACTATTGTTAAGACTATACCAGTCTTCAGGAACATGATGTTAACTCCTTTTCTGAAATGAGAATTATTATGGCATGCACTATTTTTACACAAGGTAGTCTCAGAAACAACATTAGGTAACAAGAGCTCTTATGGGTGACATATTTCCTCTAGTGTTTGAATATTCGACCAGGGCTGAAGCAGGAGACAACATCTTTATCATGCAGCTCTTAGATGGTGCACATGTTGCATCAGACCTTCACAATATCAGTTGAAAGATGGCTGCATTTATGAAAATATGGTCAAAAAGTGATAATAGTGCATAATTTTTTTTCAGAAATTACATTGAAATAGTGATGTGCTCTATTATGGAACACTCCCTTTTGTGATTACGTGTTCATTGTTCGGTGTGTTTCTAGTTTACGCATCAACAAAATAAACGTTTGACCTTCGTCGAAAGCTATTTGTGAGGACGCTATTTTGCAAACCAAGTGTTTGTAAACACAACTGGCATCTTACAGCTGATATCCTAAGGAAAAGACTGTAATTAGTGAAGAAATTCACTCTGTAATGTACGCATTCGAAACAGCGAAAGAAGATACTCACCAAGAAAAAATTCTGCTGATGTTTCCAGCCTTTAATCTTGTTCATTCAAAGCGAAAAGGAATGTTTGGGAAGCCAGGCTCTGCCTGTCACAAGCCAGGACAAAGTGGTGAGCGATAGAGGAGTAACACCTCTTTAAAAAACCTCGGTCCAGCTGACCCGGCTGGTAGTACCTTGTAAGGGTCCCTTGCCAGGGTTACGGTGAAGTCCTCAACGGCGTAGACAGCGGAGTAGATGGACTACGGAACAGTGTAGATGGCGGAAGAGGCAGCCTAGTACTCGGGATAATGAGTAAAAGGTATATGTCCATATAATAGGCATATATCAGACACCGAACTTCTCCTGGGATAAGGAGGCCACCTTCTATCAAGTGCCAACGGTCTTTTAGGAGGGCGGATGAGCGGGTAGAAGAAGGGCACTCTCTTGCCCTTGGGGTGGGAAACTGCTCCTAAAGGCGGAAGAGCCGACAGATGGCCAACGGCATAGAATGGAGAAGGCAACGGGAAACTACTTCATTAAAGATCCGACTGGATATCCCAAGAATCAGCAGCTCATGATGGAAAGCTCTTTGGTTAAATTCTCCGGAGGTAAAATAGCTCCCCATTCGGATCTCCGGGCGGGGGCAACTAAAGGAAATAATGGTATTATTAACAAACGCAAGAAACGGAAATGCATAAGGAAAATAGGAACATGGAATGTTAACACATTATTAAAGGTGGGGAAGCTGGAAAACCTGAAAATAGAAATGAAGAGATTAAAAATAGATATTCTCGGTATTTCTGAAATGAGATGGCCTGGCACAGGTGACTTTTGGTCAGATGACTACAGAATAATCTACTCAGGGCCGGAAGCCGGACCGCTCGGAAGAAATGGGGTAGGAGTGATTAAGGAAAAATCCATGGGACTCAGAGTAGCGGGATATGTGCAGCATAGTGATAGGATAATTCTAGTCAAGATAAATACGGAGCCAAACAATACTGTTATAATTCAAACATATATGCCAACTACAAATGAAGATGACGAGGAAATTGAAAGAATGTATGAAGATCTAAATCACCTGATAGAAGGAACAAGAGCAGAAGACAATGTAATCATTATGGGGGACATGAATGCAACGGTAGGGGAAGGAACAGAGGGGACAACTGTTGGGCAGTTTGGACTGGGAGTCCGAAATTTGAGAGGTGAACGATTGATAGAATTCTGCACTAGGCATAAATTAGTCATAACAAATACACTCTTCAACCATCCCAAGAGAAGACGATACTCTTGGAAAGCTCCTGGAGACACGAGAAGAGCGCAATTGGATTACATAATGGTAAAAGAAAGGTTTAAGAACCAGGTTAAAAATTGCAGAAGTTATCCAGGTGCAGATATCGTAAGCGATCTTAATCTAGTCATGATGCACGCGGAACTCAAATATAAGAACATCGTTACAAGAAAAACTGAGTATCTACAGGTGACAAAACTTAAGATGCCAAATATTAGAGATGAGTTCCAAAGAAGAACAGATGAAATGATTGAAAGAAATACTGACATATTCAAGAAACCAATAGAAAATCAGTGGGGAATTCTGAAGGAGGAAATACTAGGAACTGCAGAGGAACTGCTAAAAAATAAAAATAAAAACAGCAGGAAAGCATGGATAAGTGAGAAAGTTGTAGAAATGATAACTATTAAATAACTGCGGAGAGAAAACTGAAGATGCTATGTATGGAATGATATGCAAAATGTATGAAACTGGAATAGTACCAACTGACTTTACTAAGTGCATATTAATTCCAATTCCAAAGAAGGCCAGAGCACAAAATTGCGATCAATTTAGGACATTAAGCCTGACAACACATGCATCTAAAATTCTTACACGTATTATACTTAGGAGAATAGAGAACAACCTTGATAACTACATTACAGACGACCAATTTGGATTCAGAAGGGGCATTGGAACAAGAGAAGCAATATTAACTCTAAGACAAATAATTGAAAAGAGAAATAGAAAAGGAATACCAACATATCTAGCATTCGTGGATCTGGAGAAAGCTTTTGACAACGTGTATTGGAATATACTGTTCAAGTTACTAAAGAAAGTGGGAATCTCTTATAGAGATAGAAGAATAATACATAGTTCATATAAGAATGAAAGGGGAATAATAAGATCTGGCAATAACCAGGAAGAGGTTGAAATAAGAAAAGGAGTACGACAAGGATGCTCGCTATCTCCTTACTTATTTAATTTGTATGTCCAAGATGCCATAAATAGGATAAGAGAAGAGATTCAAGTTGGAGTAAATATACATGGGGAAAAGATTGACATGCTCCGATTCGCAGATGACATTGCTTTAACAACAGATAATGAAGATGATCTTCAACAGATACTTCATGTAATGAATAACATCCTTAAAAACGAATTTAACATGAAGATGAATAAAAATAAAACAAAAATACTCGTATGCAGTCGGAACCAGGAAGATCATAGAAGAGCACCAGCAATTTACACACATCAAAAAAAGTTTTGCATCACCTCGGTTCCAAGAGTTCCGGAACCGTTAAATACAAAGGGAATAGAGATCAACACAAACAACATTTCAGCTCGTTTTATTGCTCATGAGACCCACACATTGCATGTTGTACCATCATACAGCTAGACTTTCAGCATTTGTGGTCCAGATTGCAGTACACACCACTACCTCTAATACCCAGTAGCACGTCCTCTTGCATTGATGCATGCCTGTATTCGCCGTGGCATACTATCCACAAGTTCATCAAGACACTGTTGGTCCAAATTGTCCCACTCCTCAACGACAATTCGGCGTAAATCTCTCAGAGTGGTTGGTGGGTCAAGACGTCCATAAACAGCCCTTTTCAACATATCCCAGGCATGTTCGATAGGGTTCATGTCTGGCGAACATGCTGGCCACTGTAGTCGAGCGATGTCGTTATCTTGAAGGAACGCATTCACAAGATGTGCACGATGAGGTCGAGAATTGTCGTCCATGAAGACAAATGCCTCTCCAATATTCTGCCGATATGGTTGCACTATGGGTCGGAGGATGTCATTCAGGTATCGTAAAGCCGTTTCGGAGCCTTCCATGACCACCAGTGGCGTACGTCGGCCCCACATAATGCCACCCCAAAACATCAGGGAACCACCACCTTGCTGCACTCGCTGGACAGTGTGTCTAAGACGTTCAGCCTGACCAGGGTGCCTCCAAACACGTCTCCGACGATTGTCTGGTTGAAGGCATATGCGACACTCATCGGTGAAGAGAACGTGATGCCAATTCCGTGGGGTCCATTCAGCATGTTGTTGGGCCCATCTGTACCGCGCTGCATGGTGTCGGGGTTGCAAAGCTGGACCTCGCCATGGACGTCGGGAGTGAAGTTGCGCATCATGCAGCCTATTGCGCACAGTTTGAGTTGAAACACGACGTCCTGTGGCTGAACGAAACGCATTATTCAACATGGTGGCATTGCTGTCAGGGTTCCTCCGAGCGGCAATCCGTAAGTAGCGGTCATCCACTACAGTAGTAGCCCTTGGGCGGCCTGAGCGAGGCCTGTCATCGACAGTTCCTGTATCTCTGTACCTCCTCCATGTCCGAACAACATCGCTTTGGTTCACTCTGAGACGCCTGGAAACTTCCCTTGTTGAGAGCCCTTCTTGACACAAAGTAACAATGCGGACGCGATCGAACTGCGGTATTGACCTTCTAGGCATGGTAGAACTACAGACAACATGAGCAGCGTACCTTCGTCCTGGTGGAATGACTGGAACTGATCGGCTGTCGTACCCCCTCCGTCTAATAGGCCCTGCTCATGCATGGTTGTTTACATCTTTGAGCAGTTTTAGTGACATCTATGAACAGTCAAAGGGACTGTACCTTGGATACAATATACACAGTCAACGTCTATATGCCGGAGATCTGGGAACCGAGGTGATGCAAAACTTTTTTTGATGTGTGTATATCGAGAATGATAGAATACAACATGTGAAGGAATATAAGTATCTGGGAAGCTTGATAACGTATGATGGAACCAGCAAACGAGAAATTTGGAGTAGAATTATTCAGGCAAAGAACGCCTTTTATAGAAAGAAGAATCTCTTCACATCCAGAAGTATAGACCTAAAATTAAGAAAAAGACTGTTGAAGACATATGTGTGGAGTGTGGCTTTGTATGGTAGTGAGACCTGGACAATAGGGAAGTCAGAAGAGAGGAAGTTGATGGCTTTTGAGGCTTGGTGCTGGAGAAGAATGCTTAAGATCAGTTGGATACAACATATGACAAATGAAGAGGTATTCAGAAGAGCAGGAGAAAGTAGAAGCTGAAAACAAGCTGAAAACAAGAAGAGCAAATATGTTGGGACATATTCTCAGACATAATAGCCTGCCAGCAAGAGTCATCGAAGGGATGTTAGAAGGGAAAAACACTAGAGGAAGACCACCACTTGCATACATCACACAATTAATGACAGACACGAACACCAAATCATTTCGTGAATTGAAGAGGATGGCGGAGAATAGAGAAGATTGGCGAGTTGCTGCAAACCAGCCCCAGGGCTGTTAACTTAAGAGAGGTCAAACATGGGAGTGCATATTGTAACAAGAGATGATACGTTGGAATAACACATGATGAAGCAAGGATCCACGTCATGTAAACACCCGTCATGCCTACTTTGCATGAAAGTCCTAACACTTCCATCCCTGAAGAAAGTTATGACGATGGTCTTTCGAGACCACCAGGGTTTGTTTCTCGTCAATTTACTCACCAGACGATCAACAATGTTTGCTCTCAGTTACAGTGACACACCACCCAGATGCTTTTTCATCATGGCTTCAGGGACTGGATGCAGATTTCTTCCATGTCTTGTGGTACCATTAGAATAAGTACTTGGCCAAGAATGGTGACTTTGTTGAACAGTTATGCATATCAATTTCTTACTACTGTACTGTACTGTATATGCTTATATTTACCTTAACTAGAGTTTATCCATGTAAGTTCTTGTTTTTTTGTTTCTTGTTTTCTTAATTTTTGAAGCTCTTTTACATCCTTACCACAATTACAGGCAGACAGCAATTACTACCTGATGGCACATGCATACAGAAAGAGTTTCGTATGCGGGCAAGTCCATCTGCTGCAGCCTGATTCGCTCGTCGGTACTGAAATGTTTACATCGGCTCCTACTGTAGCAGTATTGCACTTTATTGTTTCTCCCAGATGCACATCAGCTGTTACCCCCTCCATTACCTTCCTTCTCCTTTCCTCTCTTCTCTCATGGGTTCACACAATTTTGTGCCATCAGGTATTAATTGCAGTCTAGATGATTTGATACCTCACATTATAATAGAACCAAACCTCAAACCCCATAGCACCACACTCATGGAGAGCCTTGACCTACCAAGTGACCAGTGACCAGCCGTTTGGCCTATACATAGCGAGGTGATGCACAGTCAACATGCTCGATCCCATCAGCTGTTAATCTTGTTTTTCCTGAGTGGGGTGCTGCCTCACTGCCAGACAGCTACTCAATTGTGTCCATGAGGCTGAGTGCACCCTGTTCCATCTCTCACATCAGTTTCTAAAATCCACTTTCAGTAATATAGCATACATAAAATTAAATGACCATGAAAATGTTAAATTCATGATTCAAAAATTAGTAGAAGTGCCTATGGTTGGTTGGTCCCTCATTTTAGGGGCTGCGACAACGCGGACATGTAGCCCCGTGTGTACAGTAGAATCTGTCTGATAACCGGTGTTAATTGTAATAATAATAATAATGTTATTTGTTTTACGTACCTCTTAACATCTGCGGCTTTTAGAGAAGCCGGGGTGCCGGATTTTGCCTCAAAGGGGATCTTTAGCGTGCCAGTAAATCTACTGACACAGCTCTCTTGCATTTGCACACCCTCAAATGCCAGCTGACTGCGCCAGGATTCGATCCCGCAACCTTGGACCCAGCCAGCGAGAGCGTTACCGCTGAGTCATGCAGCCAACTCGGTGTTAATTGTGAAGGCTGTATTAGTGTGTGTTATCTGTAATTCAGGTCAGGTAAGGACTGCAGACGATCAATTTCAAGTAGTTCCTACTTTTAGTACCAAATGCTACCATTAACGACACGTAGCTGTGAACGTGGCTACTAGATGCTACGGCAACCGGCACCTGGTGGTGAATGTTGGAACTTAATAGAGCGTTAATCAAATCTAACATACAAATGTTTAGTTTCACACAATTGTAGTTAGTGGAATGTTCTTTTACATGCCATAAATCTATCTTCCCCTATGAAGGAAGGCATACTGAGGGATTGTTAACACTCCTAAAAAATCTGACGACTTTGGCCGGGTTTGAACCCGTGATCTTGGGCATAGAAGCTCCAACTATGCCACCAAAGCCGCTTGGAAGTACCTATAACAGCAATAAATGTTTCAGGGAATGTACATCAAAATAAAATAATAGATACATGTTATCACAGTATGCAGCAACCCCACAGCTGAGCCGTGCATGTTTATTTGCGCACCACGACTGTGATTGGGAGCTGCAGCATGACTGTAGATTGAAGGTCCGATTCCCAGTGCTGACAGCAGTGATCCTGAGTTTGGTTTTCTCAGGGTTTTTCCTCTTCTTCCACAGGCAAACACTGGGGGAGGGGGGGCTGCAGCAAGTCTGGAGATAAGAGGTTCGAAAGTCCTGGGTTCCCCATCCCTGTCCTAATACTGCTACACACACTACTACAGTCATCATAGAAACACAGGTTATCAGACAAGTTTAATACACACCCAATTACTGAATTACAAGGGATTGATGACCAAGATGTTTTGTGGCAGACTCTAGTGTAAGCCTTCATATATGGCAGTATATAAACTCATATTCTTTAAGAACTTCCTGTTTGATATTGTGTATTCTTGGTTTGTTCTCTTCGCTTTTGAGTTGATCAAGAAGGCTGTGCATTATGTTTGGTATTCTGTTGTTATTGGTGATTGAATAATAAGAATGTTTTGTTCTCATGCATGTTGGATTTAATTACTACATTTAACGTTAAAATCCATAGTTTCAAGTCCCTAAAGGGAATGAGCAACAAACACATTGTATAGCCAAGTCATTTTACTGTGCCTGAACATAAAAAATATATAATAATTATACAGTATTCTAATAATTATAATTAGAGCTGCCGGTCGATTAAATATTTTGATCGGTTAACTGAATGTCTTTAATTGGTTAATCGGTCGATTAATCGAATTTTAATCGGTTTCACACCGTATCAGTTTGAGAAATAGAAACCTTTGAATAATATATTTTAAAATGTTTACAATTCCATTTGCTATGAGGAAGATACAATCTAAAATTTTTATGGTATTGGTGGCGTGCAAGTAAAGAAAATAAATTCAAAGGCATTTAAGTTAATAATATTTTTAAAAATATATTTCAATATTGATTATTTAATGACACAAGAGTTAGAAGTTGACGTTTACAGTTACTTACAGTCACACTTCTTGTTCCAGGACTTCAGAAATGTCTGTAAGTTGACATGCACAGAACTAAGGACTACCCTTCAGTGGCATATACTGGTCTGAAGATCAGGGCTACCACTGAGCTTAATATTACACAAAACATGCTTTTGAACTGCCGTGCGAAAAGAGTTCATATTTGAAAACCCTTCCTTTGACCATACATTAACTTCACGACTAACTAACAAACACGGCCAGCAATACAATTTAGACAGTTTAGAACTGCCAGATAAACTATTCCACCTAGCATATGTAGATGATGTGAAATGACGTGTATGAATTGGCACACAATTGCAGTTCAGGTGTAGGCCTTGTCATATATATAATATGAACTTTCTCACTATATGGACGACGGCTGAAAGGAACTTCTAACAAACTCTCTATTATACAGTCATTGGCATCTAAAGCCCCCGCATGTGTTTGTTCCATAATTTTCTTACAAAATCACAACTGGTACAGTTAAAACAAAACACTACATAAAGATTCTTCAGCATACACACGCTTAAATAAATTACACATCGAAACTACTACAACTTCTAAAACATATTCACATCTATGCGTGCGATAATGTATATTTATTGTAGACTATTTGGTCCTTTAAACGCTTTTAACTTCAAAGAAACCACTGGTAGTCAATTAAATTAGCCGCTGGCTGAGCGAGCCAGCAGCGTGTGGGCCTCCGTAGCCTTCATAGCCTGGGGTTTAACTTGAATCGGGGTTAAAAATTGGATTTTTTATAGTTGGTATTTATAGTTGTGTTATTTTTGAAATGGAGATATGCGCTGGGGCGCCTTGGCGGTTTCTTGCGTGGTTTCAAGTTGTTAAGAAGCGAATAATTTTTATTTGATGTTGTGTATGCAATTTGTTAATTATTTAAATATTTGGTAGTTTGATGTTATTTTGCGTGGAATAAGATGTTGTGTATGCAATTTGTTAATTATTTAAATATTTGGTAGTTTGATGTTATTATGCGTGGTATAAATGTGTTAGTACCTATTTTGCTCCGTGTTTCTCAGACCATCGCACACCACATGCCCTCCCGGCCGTGCAGTAGTAACAGCTTTAGCTGGTGTTGTGTGTGCTCTTGTTTAGCACGTTCCAGTTGGTCGACTAAACAGAGGCACGCTAGTGTGCTCCATTATATACCATCGCCAATCATAGCTGTGTTTATTCATGTTATGTGCAGTCCAGTATGGCAAGAAACCGCTGGCCGCAGCGGCAACTCGCTCGCTATGAGCGATGTGCCTGCACGGAACAAGGGTGGGTGCGGAGAGATGGGGAGAGCGGCGTAAGGCTGCTGTTTTCTTGGTCGGTTTCTACTGCGTTGTTGTGTTGACTACCCACTAACCATTATTTCTTTCGATAAATAAGAATGCTCATGAAAGTCACGATTGTTTGAATGCTTTGTTGAACCTGTAATAAAGTGTTATTTTTGGCGGCTTTGGTGGCTTAGTTGGTAGCATGCTGAGCTTCTATGCCCAAGATAGCGGGTTCAAACCCGGCCGAAGCCGTCTGATTTTTTAAGAGCGTTAAAAATCCCTCAGTATGCCTTCCTTCAGAGTGGAAGTAAAGCCGGTGGTCCCATGTCATAGATTTATGGCATGTTAAAGAACTTTCCACTAATTACACCTTTGTGAAACTAAATTGTATAGGTCAAGAATGTAAACAATGCTCTTAGGTTGCTACGTTCGTTGCCAAGAGCCAACTGTGGTGGCATCTAGTAGCTAAGTTCTGAACTAGGCCTAGTAGTCGTTGACGGTGGCGTTTGGCGGCAAAAGTAGGAACTATTTGAAAAATTCAAAGTTGCAGTCCATATTTGAATTAAAAAAACAGATACACACACTCATACAGTCATCACATTTAACACCGGTTATCAGACAGATTCTACACACACCCAAAGTACACGGGGCTACATGACCGCGTTGTCGCAGCCCCTAAACTAAGGAACCAACCAACCAAAGTGTTATTTATTTTTAATGTTATTTTCTTGGCCCCAGTAGCCCTAAGAATACGCCCCTGTTTCCCTTCTCTTAGTAACATTATTTCCAGCACCACTGAACACTTAATGACACAGAACTGAAGTAGCTGGAATGCAAAGCAATTTTTTCGCTATGCATGTGAGATGTGGAAGTTGGACTGAATGTATTTTCCACCATTGTAGAGGGTCTGCGAAGTTATCTTCTAGTTCCACCAACAACTTGTAAACTTCAGCTATATAAGACAATAATAGCCTGTCGGGTATTTCCTTTCCTATTGTTTGTAAAAGTGGTGGGTAAATCCCTCAGTTTAGAAGAAATCATAGCTCAGAAAATACACACATCAAAAAAAGTTTTGCATCACCTCGGTTCCCAGATCTCCGGCATATAGACGTTGACTGTGTATATTGTATCCAAGATACAGTCCCTTTGACTGTTCATAGATGTCACTAAAACTGCTCAAAGATGTAAACAACCATGCATGAGCAGGGCCTATTAGACGGAGGGGGTACGACAGCCGATCAGTTCCAGTCATTCCACCAGGACGAAGGTACGCTGCTCATGTTGTCTGTAGTTCTACCATGCCTAGAAGGTCAATACCGCAGTTCGATCGCGTCCGCATTGTTACTTTGTGTCAAGAAGGGCTCTCAACAAGGGAAGTTTCCAGGCGTCTCAGAGTGAACCAAAGCGATGTTGTTCGGACATGGAGGAGGTACAGAGATACAGGAACTGTCGATGACAGGCCTCGCTCAGGCCGCCCAAGGGCTACTACTGTAGTGGATGACCGCTACTTACGGATTGCCGCTCGGAGGAACCCTGACAGCAATGCCACCATGTTGAATAATGCGTTTCGTTCAGCCACAGGACGTCGTGTTTCAACTCAAACTGTGCGCAATAGGCTGCATGATGCGCAACTTCACTCCCGACGTCCATGGCGAGGTCCAGCTTTGCAACCCCGACACCATGCAGCGCGGTACAGATGGGCCCAACAACATGCTGAATGGACCCCACGGAATTGACATCACGTTCTCTTCACCGATGAGTGTCGCATATGCCTTCAACCAGACAATCGTCGGAGACGTGTTTGGAGGCACCCTGGTCAGGCTGAACGTCTTAGACACACTGTCCAGCGAGTGCAGCAAGGTGGTGGTTCCCTGATGTTTTGGGGTGGCATTATGTGGGGCCGACGTACGCCACTGGTGGTCATGGAAGGCTCCGAAACGGCTTTACGATACCTGAATGACATCCTCCGACCCATAGTGCAACCATATCGGCAGAATATTGGAGAGGCATTTGTCTTCATGGACGACAATTCTCGACCTCATCGTGCACATCTTGTGAATGCGTTCCTTCAAGATAACGACATCGCTCGACTACAGTGGCCAGCATGTTCGCCAGACATGAACCCTATCGAACATGCCTGGGATATGTTGAAAAGGGCTGTTTATGGACGTCTTGACCCACCAACCACTCTGAGAGATTTACGCCGAATTGTCGTTGAGGAGTGGGACAATTTGGACCAACAGTGTCTTGATGAACTTGTGGATAGTATGCCACGGCGAATACAGGCATGCATCAATGCAAGAGGACGTGCTACTGGGTATTAGAGGTAGTGGTGTGTACTGCAATCTGGACCACAAATGCTGAAAGTCTAGCTGTATGATGGTACAACATGCAATGTGTGGGTCTCATGAGCAATAAAACGAGCTGAAATGTTGTTTGTGTTGATCTCTATTCCCTTTGTATTTAACGGTTCCGGAACTCTTGGAACCGAGGTGATGCAAAACTTTTTTTGATGTGTGTATTTGAGATATTCAAAGGAGTATTTTTTTGTGTTAAATTCACCATCTCAAAATGTTGTTTTCATTCCATATAATAGCTTGCCACGATGGGTGAGTGGATAGCGTGTCGGTCTACTAACCCCAAGATTGCAGGTTCGCTCCTGACCGTGGTAAGTGATTTTTGAAAGGCGGCAAAAATACGATACGCATGTGATACGATGTTGGCATGTCAAAGAACCCATTTGAAATCAGTAGGCCGAGTTCATAATGGCAAAATTAATCTCGGGAGTTTCCGCCAACACAAAGTTCCTCATTTCTCTACTGAAAGCGCTATAATGTTCAAGGAGCGTAGATATCTAACATCTAACCTCCATGACTTTCATAGTCAAGGAACAACGAAATTCGACATGCAAGCTACCCTCTGGGTGTCAAATAACAAAGCTTGCACCCGGCACCCGAGGCCATACAATATTATTATTATTATTCCATATAATGTTTCTATGTGCGCTCGACTGTTTCGTCACTAGTTCTAGGGCTTCCAGGAACTACTTCACGTCAACGCTGCCTGTTTCCTCTACCTGTTCATACCACCGCCTATTGCATGAGGGGGATCCCTACCATAAACTCGTCGGAAAGTGCGCTGCACATTTATAACAGATTTAAACTCCGCTAACCACAACACACACTGTGCTTGCTGCTGAACTGTCACCATTGCAAGCCCCCAGGGGCTCACTTCTAGTGGGCATGGGTTGGCGACCACGGGGCCCCAGCTGAGTCCGGCATTGCTTCCACTTACTTGTGCCGGGCTCCTCTCTGACTTCTTTCCTGTCGACCTCCCTTGGTCAACTCTTGTTCTCTTCCGACCCCGACGGTATTAGGGTATCAGAGGCCTAGGGAGTCACTTCCTTTCCCGCCTTAATTGGCCCTTGTCTCATCTTTTCTGATTCCCTCCTTCTGCGAGGGGTCAGCCTTCTTTTTCTTTTCATGTTATCTCCTGCCTTCTGCTTAAGGCCCTCAAGGAGGCCGGATGTATGTAGCCCCACCACTTTTGGTGCACCCTAGATAATGCTACACCCTCAGGGGCTCACGGCTGGTGAGTTCGGGAGTTGGCGACCCCGAGGGATTCCTGAGCTGGGTCCGTTTTCCCTTTTTGTTCCTTACCTTTGGGGCGGACCCTCTCCTCTTTCACTTTCCTGTCTGCCTTTCATGGCTCTCCTTCCTTCCAAGTCCCTCAATCCGCCTTCTTCGAGGGTTGAGGGCATTTATTTTCCTCCTGTCATTTATTTGCCTTATTCTCCTTTATTTTTCCATTTCTTCTTCTAGTATGTAGGTTAGTAGTTAGTTTTAGTTTTAAGTTCGCTTTTCATTTTCATCTTCACGATCACCCAAACCATCAGGGGCCGATAACCCAGATGTTAGGCCCCTTAAAACAACAATTATCATCATCATCATCATCACCATTGCAATCACACTCACTACCGAAACAGTGGCGTCGCAGCTTCCTGTCGCACACTCATTCTGTGCATCGGTTGAAAGTCACGGGTGTAGTAGGCCTACAGTCACATCTAAAACTAAAACTCGATGAGTTCCTGATTAGTTTTCAGGACGAATTATTAATTTATCTCACTTATAACTGGAGATATGATTTTTTTCAATAATAATAATAATAATAATAATAATAATAATAATAATATCGTATGGCCTCCAGAGGGTAACTTGCATGTCGAATTTCGTTGTTCCTTAAAGCACTATGAAAGTCAAGGAGATTAGATATCTAAGCTCCTTAAACACTATAGCGCTTTCTAGTAGAGAAATGAGGAAGTTTGTGTTGGCGGAAACTCCTGAGATTAATTTTGCCATTATGAACACGGCCTACTGAATTCAAATGGGTTCTTTGACATGCCAACATTGTCTGACATGGTGTTGTAATTTTTTCCACCTTTCAAAAATCACTTACCACGGCCAGAAGCGAACCTGCAAGCTTGGGGTTAGTAGACCGACACGTTGACCACTCACCCACCATGGCCCTGTACATGTTTCATGTAGGGGAGCATGATGGCGCAGTGGCTTAACCGCTCGTCTTTCACCCGGACGGCCGGAGTTCGAATCGCGGTGACAGCGAGGTGGAATTTTCACTCGAAAAATCACGTGGCGTCAGGAAGGGCATCAGGCCTTAAATCCCCAGCCAAAACCAAAATGAGCCTGGTTGGCTCTGGCGACCCCAATTAATTGGGATAAGCCATACAGAGAAGAAGAAGAAGAAGAAGATGTTTCATGATTTTTTAAAATTATATTGTCAAAAGTATTTTAACCCTCAGTAAGCCTTGTGAAGTCCCTGAGACCACCTTCAATTTTGTTTCTTTGCTCTGTGTCATTACTTTTGTGAAATTAATTTGGCATTTTCAGCACTTTCAAACTACGCAGTTGTCTGCAAGGAGCTGTTGGGATGACATCGATATGTGCTCTTAACTTGAGTGGTCCATAGGACCTCGCAATGCTGGTTAGTAAATTTTCTGCTCTGTTTTGACTTTCTTTGATGTTGTGAGAACATCATTTTGAAATGATAACTGGTTTAACCTGAACCATAATGGACGTGCTTCGTTTGAAAATGATATGTTAGCAATATAATGTGAATGCACCAGTGGCATACAGAATTTGTTTTTTAAATACAGTTGTGGAATTAGAGATGATCTTCAAATTAAAGGATATTTTGGTTTTCGATAGACATGAATGGAGAAAGAACATTCTTATACATTTCCGCTTGGTGCTATGAGTAAGAGATAATAAAATTTGTGCAAGTATTTGTTTGAATGAGTGCGACAGGCTTCGGCAGCCGGCACAGTTGATATCCTCGCCGCTTGATGGGGACTTCATTCATTCCATTCCCTGACCCGGTCGGTCGACTGGAAGCAGGCTGTGGATTTTTCATTTGTTTGAATGAATATATTAAAAAGATTTTGGAACCATCTAAAATGTTAGATCAGCTGGTTTTTAGACTGTGTGTGGTTGGGTCTTCAGTCTTTTGACTGTTTTGATGTAGCCCTCCATTCCGTCCTGCCCTGAGCTAATTGTTTCAACTTTACACTGTTACAATACCTTACGTCCGAAGCAATCTGTTTAACATATTTTAACCTTGGCTTACTCCTACAGTTCTTGTCCTCGACCCTTCCTTCCATAACTAAGTTTGGTATTCCTGGGTGTCTTAGTATGTGTCCTACCAACCTATCTCAAGTTCTCTTTATTAGCAGTCGCCAGAAAGATCACTCCTCTCCCACTCGTTTCAATACCTCTCCATTTGTTACTCTATCTACCCATCTGATCTTCATCATTCTCCTGTAATACCACATTTCAAAAACTTCCAATCTCCTCTTTTCTGCTGCACCAACAGTCCTTGTTTCACTTCCATAGAATGCCAAGCTCCAGACAAAGGCTGTCAAGAACGACTTCCTATAACCGAAATCTGGATTTGATGTCAACAGATTCCTTTTCTGTAGAAATGCTTTATATAGAACGTTGTTTTTTGAACAAATTATTTCATACTTTCATTATTGGACCCTTTATTCTTATTGTGATTGTACAATTAGAAGTTTTTTGTATTGTATGTATTTAAGCAATTCATTTGATTATTTATGAGATAGCATACTTAATTGAAGTAGGCATAGGTTTTAAAAACCATTTTGTCCTGTGGAGATAATTCTTAATGCAATTAGCATAACAGATTTGACTTAATAATGAATAAACACAACATTGTTGATCTTATGACATTTTTCATAAACTAAAAACCTTTCATCTTTAAACAAATGTGGTCCCCTGGACCTCATTCACTGGTTTTGTTCCACAAGAGTCATGATGCTTGCTGAGGGTTAATACCATAATCATATTTTTTGATATGTAACATCTTTCCACTCGGTTGCTGGATATTTTTGTGGGAGTGATTTTGAAAAATGGGATGGAAGTGGATCAAACGGAAGTGTGTAAGACGCACTGCCAGTTTGATCGCATCCCTCCTGGCTGCTTTAGCAGCAAGAAGGGATGTGATCCAGCTGGCAGTGGTACCATGTGGAATGTTTATCACATACGGATTACTTTGTAACAGCAGAGTATCAAGAAGGCAGAGCGAGAGTAGAAATATCAAGTAGACAGTGAAGAAAAGACATGGATAGTCAGTCTGAAAGACTAGACTTTATATCATTTTAAATACTAGCAGCCGAGTACCAAGAAGGCAGTGCACGGACAGAGTTTCAAGATTCTATTTTGTTTCTTCACTGCCTACTTGATTGTTCTCGCACTGCCTTCTTGAAACTCTGTTCTCGCACTGTCTTCTTGGTACTCGGCTGCTACATCGTACTATGACATCACACACCTTAGTGCATTCTCGGTACATTTCGTCCCGTCACCATAACGTAACGCCAGACCCCAGATAAAGTCGACATAATCATTTAAAATGATTTTAAAAAAGTCAGTCTCTCTTATCGTAACTTATAGTTACTGGTAGGAGAGTGATCTAACAGCAGAGTATCAAGAAGGTAGAAATATCAAGTAGGCAGTGAAGAAAAGAAAAAAAAGAGATTCTTGGAATTGTAATATATTATAAGAGTGTAAAAAATAAAAAGATTTTTTGTGTGTTGATGAATGTCTAGGATAATAAAAACGGTAACAACTTCAAGGTAGGATAACATGTCAGATGTTACACATCTTATATGCAACTACTGTAAGGCTCGTATCTTTTTATTTAATGCCCTCTACAACTTCTTCGCAGTCATGCACCAACTTCTTTGTTATGGTAACTCAAAGGTTGCATACCCTGCAACCTGTTTCTCTCAAATCCATAAATGGTATTGTTATAAAAGTAATGATTTTATCTGCAATATTTCAGAAATATGATGTTGGTACTTGGCTGGTTACTCAAATTATGCATTATTCACTATAATGAATCATACTGGTACCTTCTCTTAAGCAATGATAGCAGCAAGAAAGATGTCTTCCATGTCACCTTCTGGAGTCATACTGTTATCTGGCAGACAGCTGAATGATGAGCAGTGCTAGCAGTTAGAAGATAAATTATTCATAAGCTGTGTAATGGTTGTCTGTGTGTATGTGTAGCAAATTTGAATGAATGGTCAGAGAACAGTTACCTCAATCCATCTTCATTTACTCTTTATGCTTCATACCCTTGACCCATCTACATAGCCAAGCAATCTAAGAAGCACTCTTTGACTGAAATAAGTAGCTGCACTTTTGGAGATCCGAATCTCCAAATCTCGAGGTTTGACAGTGTCTATAATGTGTGTTATAAAGACCTCAACCTCTTAGGGGCTTTCTTCCCCCTCAAATTATAAAGCAAGCAAAATAATTTTCTCATTTCTAAATATTGTAAATTAATTAGAAAAATTAATGTCTTTAGGACAAAAATAGCTCAAATTGTCTTCAAGTGTTTAATCATAGGTAAGAATGGACTGAGGCACAACACCTCAGCCAGGAAACAATCAGGTAAGACATAAATGACCTACTGTTATTGCTCCTTCAAATTTAAATGACTAAATGAATTATTACTTTGATTGCAAGTAACTAAAAGTATCTATAGATTTCCAACATAATTAATACCTGGTAATAATTAAAACAAACTAGCCTTTGTTTCTGGAATTGCCTGGGTGGTCTTAATATGTTCTGGAAAGAATGGAAGTGACGTATTATCACTTTGCTATTGTTTGAGTTTAGAGCATAGTTTTATTTGCCTCTAATGCTGCTCAAGTGAAAGATCAATTGTTTCTAAACCTAGTTCAAAAGTATAGCACATCAGATTTGAATTAGCCAGAAAGACATAACATTGGCAATTAATATAGACAAATAGCCATAGACCTTTTTGGGATCTCTGAAACCCATAGTCGATTGGTATCTGAGAGGTTGCTTAATTGCGAGGGACTCACGTCAGTCGATTTACATTTAGCACAAGACGTAGCATTACAGCACCTCTAAAATTAAAGGCACCATACAGGTATCAGTATTTTATTGTCCTTTCCAGCTACTTAGCCTCTCCTCGGATGACTAGGGTTCTTCCTTGTTATTCAAGTGTGTGAGGGTTTGACTAACTTAGCCTTACTATTTGTCATAAGAGGTGACCAAAAGGGCAGGGTACCTGTTGCTCACCTCCATTTGGGACACCATGCTTAATGCTGCAAACCATTCCAACAAATTTCCATGGCTCGTTCCTCAATCCTTGAAGACTGGTGTTCCTAGAATTTCAGTAGGGTGGAAGGAAGAGAGTGGAATTCTTATTTTCTTAGAGTTTGGTGATGGCTGATGAGGAGCCAGAGAATGGAAAGGGGGAGCTTAACATGAGTCCTATAAGACAGGTCCTATACTAGCCATATCATAATCAATGGTAAATCTTGGCCAGAAATGGAACAGTTGTGGCCTGTGTAGTTATTTATATTATGTGCCTAGATAGTTATGGGCATAAGAATGGATACAATAGGAAACACAGCTATAATTTATAATTATTATACTAATTGTATCTGAAGGTTAATATCAATGTTGTCCAGTAACAGATGCTTGCAAAAACATTTGGTGAATTTCTTAATTTATGGGAAAGGTATACAGCCAAAGATTGAACAAAAGATGTTACACCTGGTGGAATGGTTGTTATCTATATGTGTTTATCTGTAAAGTTGAACAGATTTTGTTGATGGAATAAAAATCAGTTTAGTCCCCATATCCAATAACATGATTTAGCACGCCTGGAAGAAAGCTATGGTACATTTCCTTACTTTGCTGATTTTGATATTCAACACATAGATTTCAGAATGTACATTTTTACACTAATACTTTTACTTAGATAACAATGAGAAACACACTTAACTTACTATATGATGAAGAATGTAGATATTTATTATAACGGGACTTCCAGCGATCAAGCAAACAAGTAATATCGTACCGTGTTGTGTCAAGTCATACACTACAGTAGGTGCTTGAACAATGTACAAGTATGTCCCAATGTTGGATGTAATATTGCTTATTCTATTATAAAAATAATAATTTAAAGAAAATTGAATATTATGCCTTTGAATTGCCTAACGATGTTATCTGGGACACAGACAAAGCGAGGTACTCAACCCACAATCGCACAAAAAACATCCTTCATCCAATGTGCATATTGCTGTTTATGTGTGTTTACTGGGTTTCAAAATTACGATCCACAAACATGGTTTGGTATTCAATAGTCAAATAATCATCATTTATAACTGTGTTTCCCATCATACCCTATTCATTCTTATACTCATAACTATTCAGGTACATAACATATACTAATTACTGAGGTTCGGATGTTAAGGAAAAGTCATATTTTTTCCTGAGCTCATTTTACCCGAAATCTGAAAAATAAGCTTGAATGACTGGTCCCTGACCACGTTTAAAGCAATTTGAAGTTGCCTATAAATGCTTATTTCGGCCATTTTTATTGTTTTGGTCATATTTGGTCATATTTTAGTGATATAAGGTCATATTTGGTTATAATGTCAGCATTTTTGTTTAAATTGAGGTGTTGTTAACAAGATATTTGTTATCTGCGGCAAGTTTCAAACACAGGATTTCCGAATAGTGTAGTAGATATATTTTTCTTTCTTTTCCCGGAACAGGCAGAGAGCACGTTTAGAAGACCTGATTCCAAGAAGGCGCTCCTCTATGCACTTGTCACTTAAGACGTTTACTGTATGTTAGTGATACTCAACCTATCCCAACAATTCATGTCATATTTCATAATTTTTTAGGTCATATTTTATAGTTTTTAGGTCATATTTAGCTAGTTTTTAGGTCATATTTAGCTAGTTTTTAGGACATATTTTATAGTTTTTAGGTCATATTTAGCTAGTTTTTAGGTCATATTTGCTTGCATATTTTGTACTTCTTTAGGTCTAAACTTCCGAACCCTACTAATTACCATCATGGGCAGCTAAAATAGGTACAATGCTCATTGATACCTGGTTTTAAATCATTATGACAGGCACTTCATGAATGTTTCTTGTAAGTGGCCTATTTAACTTCACAGCACCTACAATAAGGCCTGTAGTGGTGTTAGATTCATGTCAATATAATGCAACTCTTTGGCTCAGGTGTTCTCTAACCGTTAGGTATCCTGGATTGGTCTCTTCCCTGCTACCTGGTCTCGTCCTGGCAAACCGCAGAAAACGATGCTGCCACTTTTCTATGTATTCATTTTGTATTGTACCTTAAGGAACTGTATGTTCCATTGTAGTACACTTATGTATCACTTCTGCTATTTTGTTGTTGTTGGTTCAGCTTGGGGCTTTCGGACGTGGTCATATAGGCCCATATACTTGGGTGTGTGTGGAATCTGTCTGATAACCTGTGTCAATGTGATACTTGTACTAGTGTACTTTATATATCTGTAATTGGACTAGGATTGGGTTGGAGGCAGTCATGACTTTAATTTAGATACCAACCCAGCATTTATCTGGAGTAGAAGTGGTAAACCATGGAAAACCACTCCTAGATTGACTAAGGTAGGAATAGAACCCACCTCTTCTGAGATCTGCTCACGAGGCTGAGCGAACCCTATCCCAGCCTTCAGACTGGATTTAAATTTCTTGACAGAGCCAACAATCAAACCTGGATCTCCGTGGTGACAACCAAGAATGCTAGCCACTATACCACGAGGTGGACCGTCTAATATTCTAGAGGGTATGATTCCAGCTCGTGATATGAAAGTCTGCTGCTCTTCCAGTGCAGCCAGTGAAGCTCCTATTTTCTTGTATTTTCTTCTCCTTCGTGAATGGGTCATCTAGGACCACACGGAGTCAACATTCTTGTAACCCCCCTTCTTGTCCAGTAGTACTTCATTCTTAAGGACTGTGCAAGTTTCCATTCTGCCTTCCATACCCTGTGTATGTTTCTGTTCTCTTTCCTGAAATCCCTGTGTCTGGATGGTATTTCTGATTTCACCTCAATTTTTATTTACATTTTAAGTTCAGTGTTGAAACTAGAATCTACATGAGGGTGTTTGAAACAACACCTTCCCAATGTTGGAGGAGAGTTAATATTAACCAGAGAGAATTGGGTGGTTAGAATTGAATGGTTAAAGATGGCTGAAGTTATGGGCTCAAGCACAATGGATAGCTACTTTGTTTTACATTGTGTTGCCACAAAAAGTAAAAGGTACAAATATAGTACATGAATAAGTTCTGTTTTCGAGGATAACATAAAGCTCTCACTTTGAATTTACTGCCTAGCTACAACACCACCCTTATAGCCCCACCCGACCTTGTGTAACGTGTTTTTCGAGGGGTTTTTATGCCACTGGCATAAGTCAGTAGGAAGCCATTCTATATTTATTTACGCGGCAAATTGTTCAGCCAAGAGAATTTTTCATGTTAATTTATTATTATTATTAATTTATTATAATTATTATTTCAATTTGGTCTTGGATAAAGTCATGAGGACGTTTTGGGAGAAGAACGATTCAAGTGCTAAAATTGGTACAAAGAATAAGAACCTCAGAGTCAAAGGTTTAGCATTTGCTGACGACGTAGCGTTGTTTGCTGAATCAGAACAAGAAGCTATTAACCAAATTGATCAGTTAAAAGAAACGGCGGAAAAAGCGGGCTTACAGATTTCGTTGGTAAAAACAGAGATGATGACAAGTGATCAGAAATACACTAAGAAAATGATAAAAACAAATTATGGGAGCACCAGGGTCACTGACCGATTTAAATATCTTGGAGAAATAATTAGTAGCAATGGGACGGATAAATTGGCAATCGAGAACAAAAAAGGGAAATTGGAAAGATTAAATTTTTGTACAAAAAATATATACAATAAAAAGAACCTGTCTATCAATGCAAAATTACGACATTTTAATACTGTTGTTAGACCAGTCATCTTGTACGGCATGGAAACTACAAATATAACCGGAATGGAGAATTTGCTCAAGATAGAAAGAAGAATTTTAAGAAGGATTTATGGTCCTAGGAAAACACAGGAAGGTTATAGACTGAGATCGAATGCAGAAATTTATAGTAAAATCGACAACCTTGAAGTGATGATCAGAAAACGGCGACTTCAGTTCTACGGACATATGGTCCGCATGGATTGCTCAAGGTTAAACAAACAAATTTTTGATAAAATCTGGAACTATAAAGGACAAGGAGGCTATGTAAAACAAATGAAAGAAGAACTTCAAAAATTCAAAATTACTGAAGAAGATTGTCTAAATCGAATAGAGTACAGAAAAAAAATTTTTGGTCTCAAAATTCTTGTCGGGGAGAAGAAAAATCTCAACAGAGGAGAATGGACTGCTGAAAGAAGAGCTGCACAGTCGACCAGGATGAAAGACTTCTGGAAGAGAAAGAAGGAAACTAGACCTATAAAGAAGTGATATTTGCGTGGTCCTTGTTGGCCTGTCCGCGGTGTATATATATATTATTAAGGTATTTTCGGAGCATTTTATAAAAATTATAAGCATTCAGATAGGTTTTCTATGTCTTAGAAAACACTATCAAGCAAATTATTACGAACGGCAATATCATAGAAAATTATGTGATTGCGGAATTTTACGGAGTTTCGTCAGTTAAGATATTATGAGAGACATGACTCACTGGAAATTCAGATACATGCTGACTCTTGTCACGAAGTATTACGCAAGCTTGGGTTGCAGCGTCAAGAAAAGGCGGATGGTTGGAACGGAAATCGTCTTCATCATTCGCGCGCCATGTGTAATGAGCCTGAGAAGGGGAAGTAGTGGGGAGCAGCCAATCAGTGGAGACCACGTAAGCTAGAAGTCGGCTGAAGAGTGGGGGAGCCGACAGGTGCATATATCGTTCGACGCGCCGTGGAACGAGGACAAGCTGTGTAGAACTTGCCGAGTATGGTCGTACGCGGGAGTCGCTCCGATGTTCCGTGGAGTGGGGGACAATCTGTGTAGAACTTGCCGAGTATGTTTGCACGCGGGAGTCGCTCCGATGTTCCGTGGAGTGGTGGACAATCTGTGAAAGACTTGACTAGTTCGGTTGCAAGTGTGTGTCGCTCCAATGTTCCGTGGAGTGGAGAACTTTCTGTTTAAAACTTAACCAGTGTGGTTGTACGAGGGTATGGATCCGAGGTTAGGACCATAAAGTCACAAAATCTACAAGAATATCATCAACAACGAAGAAGATGACGACATCCAGGAGGGTATGGGTAGCTCACTTCAACATCCAGTACGAGGGAAATGTTTCGGCAATTTCCAGTGGTAAGCACGAATGACGCAGAAATACGCAATCTCTCGTTTCTTTTTTTTATATTTCATATTTCAGTAACTTCATAGCTTGGGAATAAGAGTAAAATCAATAATTTATCAGACTCCGTTTTCACGTAATTTTCTATCGGTAATATTAAAATCGCAACGCTCCAATTTAAATTTTATACTTATTATTATTATTAATTTTGCTATACTTGTTTTATATAATAAATTCATTTCTTTTACAATGCAATCTTTGCTTTCAGTAGGTAGCATTAGATATAGACCAATTCCTTCTCCTGATACAATTGTTGTTTTGGGTTAATGATCAAATCATACCACGATCTGAGTGAATAGATTCTTGAAGGTGTTCTACCAGAGCTAGACGTTGTTAAATACAAATTTAGATTTCAGCATTGCATTGAGGTCTTGGCGCCCATTAAAACAACATAGCTTAGGCAAAGGTAAACAGTTACATTTATCACCCAACAGTTAGGGGCAGCCAAACTGTTACACTTGTTGCTACCAACATGGGGCACTAATTGACGTTACACTTGGTCACCTTTTCCCTTCTGGGCAACCCACAGAGCACTAATTCACCCACTCTGCCTTCTAGGAAGTCCAATTACTGATCCAATATTCTACCGCTAATGCATAAAATACAATCAAATTGCGACTGATTCAATGCCTGCATTATCTGCTCTGGTGCTAAATCATTAGGATTAGGAAAAAGAGTTCTCCCCAACGCAACATTCATGACCCACCGCTGCTTTACCTACCACTGAGTTGATTCTTAACAAATGGCAATTTGTTTTCTTGATACATAGCATACTTACCTGGTTTAAAGTTTCAGAAGCCTTTGATGTAACCACCCACATTGTGTACAACGTGCTCTCAGCAATGTGGAATCCATTGGATCCCATTGGCACTGACTAATCTGTTGATGGTGTGAATAGAGCGGTTGGTTGCCTGACAAATGCCTTCAAGCGTTTGGAAAATTCCCATGAAGTGATTCCTTCATCTTAGGGGCTAGATCAAAATTCTGGGAACTTAAATCAGGAGAGTACAGGGGAGGTGGTGATACTGGACTTTGCAGCCTCAATGTTTGAACAATGCCCTATCATCGTCATGCAGAATGGTGGATGGGTTATACATAAAGTGTTGCCGTTTTCTTCTGAGAGCTGCTCGATGATTGTCTTGCAAAAACAAACCATAGCACTCCGCATTAACATTCTTCATTTGGGGAACTGCACTGTTTAAGAACACACCATCCCAATTATAGGTAAGAATTAGCACAGCCTTCACACTGGTGGGGGTCTGCCAGACGGTTCTATCTTGTGGTGACCATGATGACGCCACTCAACCAATTGGATTTCTAGTTGTGGTTCATAAGATATGGCCCAGGTCTCATTATGTCCCTGTGACTTCGATCTAATCCGTAAGATGAAGGAATTGCTTCATGGGATTCACTTCTGAACACTTAAAGATGTTCCTCAGGCAATCAACCGCTCTATTGAACCATCAACAGACTAGGCAGTGTCAATGGGATACAATGACTTCCGCCTTGGTTGCAACACATTGTATGCAATACTGGTGGTAATTTCTAAGGCCTGTAAAACTTAGAACTGTGTGAGTATGCTACATATCGAGGAAAGAAATAGTTGCTGCTTCTTAAAACTCAACCCATGTATCTTTGATTTACAGTACCAGCACCATACTTCTTCATTAAAGAATTATTGTTTGTTGCTGTGTTCCACACTACCAAGAAGCTGTTGTATCAGGAGACAGAAAGAAGATGGGAATGATGTGAATGTTAGGAGTACAGTAGGATAGAAATGAAGAACTGTATTAATAATATTGCTCAATATTTACTTTTAAAACTGACAAACACAACCACAGTTCACTACATTAATTTAAACATTATACCTAAAAAGTTTGAATTGCTTTGAATAGTTTTTTTTAAATATGTACAAGTTTATTATGTTTGTTCTGTACCATAATTTAAATTTTATTCTCATATCATAGTTATAAAATTATCTATAAAATAATGACTTTTTAAAATTATTTGTAGGGAGGCCAGGCAGTGAGAAAATCCAAACACTAGGAAAATAATTTGTTTTCATTTGGCTTTCTCATTATTTATCTGTTTTAAAATAAACATGCAGTTTGAAGGTTAGATAGCATTAACCTGATATCAGTTCTTCTTGCCTTTAAATTAATATTATATATTGGATGGAAGGTTTGAATTCATACAATGGTATAACTTTGTTATTTTGGAGTTATGCAATGTAAAAAGTCACGATTTAAACCGATTATATTAATTCTATAAAATAACTTATTATTAGCATATTGTATAGTTGCATAAAATATTTTTTATGTCAGGTATTTCTTCTGCTTTTAGGTGTATCTCATTTTGCTCTTTAAATGTTCAAATTACATGTGTATAGTCTGGCACATATTGCTACACATCCAGCAAATTTGCTATTCTAAGCTTTATAGGATTAACAGTATGGTTTTTGAATTAATTACCATTGGTTATTTACTTAGACAAGACACTACCCAGATCTTGCATGGGGCTAATCTACACATAGGTTTTAATTATTAATCATGTTATTGATAATATTGTTATTACAAAACTAACTATACCTCAGTATTGTTCCTAACCATTCATATTAACTAAAATGGTAAATCTTATTACACAGGCAATTTACCACTCACAAAACTAAAAACTGAAAGAGGTTAATAGGTTAAAGAAACAAAGGATACCATTAGATGCATTATTTTTTTCCACATTCATGGCCAAATTTGCATTTCTTCAAAAATAATGAAGTACAGTACCGTATTAATTCTGGGTGGAATTACACATTTTCATTACAAGTTTGTATGGACTGTAAATACAATAGAATGGTTTCCCATGTTCTTTGATAAATGATAGGTAGATGACATATTTGTCCTCAGCATGATTATATGTTGGTGCATTTCTATGAAAACATTGAGAAGCCAGGGGAATAATGGGATTTTTTGGAAATGTATAAAGATTTGCATTGTTAAAGGTATCATATTTAATTGGTATCATTACAGAAGATTCATTATGCCCCACTCCTGAATTGTATTAGCATTACAGTATGTGTTAGGAAGTATTCAGAATTATTGGATTGTCTGTTAAAGTAAATAAAATAAGCTCTGCTTTGGGTGAGTTATTATTTAAAATGATTTTGAGATTTTCTTAGATGGCTGCTTTGTGTCATCAAATACTTTCAATGGAGAGAGATTTTTGTTGTCGTGTGGCCTTCTGAGAGGCCGAGTGCAGGTCTTTCTAGTCGACGCCCGTGGGCGACCTGCGCGTCGGGATGAGAGACGGAATGGATGAAGATGAATGAAACGGGCAAGGAAGTGGAAGGAAGGTACCGTCCCAGCATTTGCCTGGTGTTGAAAATGGGAAACCACGGAAGACCATTTCAAGGATGGCCAATGGTGGGGCTCGAACCCACGCATCTACCGAGTCAGCAGAGAGCTTGACCCCATGACCTTACACTGCACTGCACTTTAGCGAGCATAGCCACTACTGTCGGTATTGGAGAGAGATACAATGCAGTGGTTAAGGTATTTTTCTTTTATACCTACTTGGAGGAAATGTTGGTCATGTTGATACCAAAAAAGAATGGAGTGTTGTGGCCATAGTACGTCTTGAGACTCAATCAGGCAAGATAAAGAAGCCATAAAAGTTAACAAATATAGAGACCATTTCTTCAAATGGAGGAGCTGAAAATTTGAGATAACTCTCGGATTTGAACCCAGGTAGCCAGGTTTTCTAGCATTGGTGAGTAAACTACTTACTCTGAAGTAGACACTGTCATTCAATATTTACAGGTTTAGAATACTTAATAGTATGTTTGTTACAACATGGATTGCAGCATATCACAGAACTCTATCGTCCCCTGCCATGTGATGAAGCTGTAAATTGACTAGTTGTGTTGCATGAAAAATAGATAAGGATATGAGCATGATGTCATTAACAGAATATTTTAGTGATCATGAACTTTATCACCGCAAAAGTGGCTGTTCTATTTTACAGTTGTTTTGGAAATGTGGAGTGTTGCTGAATCAATGACTTCACAGATTCATTCTCTTAAAAAATGAAGACTATGGACATTCTTAGTACTGTATGTTGGCCACTTAAGTATAAATGGTTGAGACATCTGCACTAGACAACTGAGAAATCTGGGTTTAAGTCTCAGAAGAGATGTTTCCTCTTAGCTCATTTATTTGAAATACTTCTGTTCCAAGAGTATGGTATATCTTCCTATGGCCTATGGTATGTCTACCTTGAATTATTTTGAATAATTTGAAAGAAGACAATATATACTAGGAATAGAAAAATACTCAAAACCATGCAATTCTCAGTGGCAAGGTAAAAGTAGAAAGATATTTCATAATTTGCCTCCATATTGTACAGCCACTGGTTTTCATGGTTAGTAGGCTACATATCAAAATACTGGTAAGCAATATTATGGGAAGTTGGCAGCTACATTATATATGTATCCAGTAGCTTTAGGGAGGCCTTACTTGATTCTTACTGTCTACACTGGTATTACTACAATATTTGGATCTTGCAACATTTTGCTTTTTAAATCTAGATCAAAATTATTGTCTACATCGATGATGATGATGATGATGATGATGTGTCTATGAATCAAAAATATTAATTTTGAACAGGAAAGCAGGTAACAAAACATTGAGAAAGAAGAATTATGAATCATAAGGGAAATTCTATGCTCAAATCTCAGAGATAAACAACACAGAATCAGAAATAAAAAGGAAATCAAAGAATACACAGATATTAACTGTGACATTAGAATGTGCCGATTAAGATTTTATGGGGGCCTCGAAAGAATGAACCCTGACAGACTCCCAAGTCCAAAATGGAATTCTGTGAAAATGGGAGCAAAGCACAGACATTTTGAAAGGGATTAGCTAATTGAAAAGTGACCTTGAATTGCAGAAATTATGCAAGAAGACTCACAAAACAGAGAGCTCCATGGGTCCAAAATTCACAAATAGCAAGTTGAGAAAGAAAAGAAGAGGAAAAAATGACCCGAACCATTTGGACTGTTAAGGAAAAAGAAACAGACATCAAAAGAATGTACACAATGATTTCTAAAACACTGTTTCCCAAAATGTAGTACTAATTATTTACGAAAGTAGCCTATGAAGATTGGCTTCTGTTTGATTGTAGACTGCTGGCAGTGGGAAATCTGTACTTTCGTAGAATCTTACTGACATTGTGTGACATTATGTTGATTTAATATACGGTATATGTACAATGTTTCCCTGCACACTACAAACACAATAGAGTAAGGCATTACATGAAACAAACACAACTTCATTGTGATTGGTGGCGACTTTGCCATGAGAATACATACCGTACTATACTTCAAGTGGAAAGCCATGAGATATTTGACTAAATACAATATACTGATAACTTGTGTACCACATTCCTGTTTTAGTCCTCACCTAGTTCTCTGCGACTTTCTGTTCCCTTGTCTCAAGTCAATACTACATGCCTATTGGCAGGGGCGGATCTAGGGGAGGGCAAGGAGGGTGACCGCCCAGGGCCCCGCGTCATGGATTTTTTAAAATTTAATTATTTAATTAATTATACTTTTCAAACTAATTTATATATACATTTTTTTTTTCAGTGCAGCTATGACCTCCCTTGACCGTTTAGCAAGTTTAGATTTCAGTGAAATAATAGAAGACTTCAGCCGGAAAAAAAGTGGCAAGGTAATATTTTAATATTTCATAGTTTACATAATCTTCAAGGGGACTTAAAGGTTTCTTTCATATTATTAAAAAAAATGTACTGTAGTGTATCAACGATTCTTTATTTTATTATTATTATTACAAAACTACTTTCCATTTGATTTGATATTTTTTATTTCCTATTGTTGTGGGCCCCACCTTATCATATCGCCCAGGGCCCCGCAAGCCCTGGATCCGCTACTGCTTATTGGTTTGAGGGCTAACAATCAGGGCTAAGAAATGTAAGACGTTCCTTAAGGAACTCACAATCTCACTTCATGTGGTAGAAAAATTGCATTTTACACATGGACGTTTCAACAAGATAATGCAACATAGCATTGTTCTTAGGTTGCAAAGTAATGGCTTGAGTATTAGTTCACAAAAGTTATACTTGTAGTTTTACGTAGCTTTTAACCTCATGATCATAGGCCCTAGGACCTCTTCATTACCTGGAATCCGTGCCATTGGGTGTCACTTCTCAACCTCAGAAATCTCTCATGCATTAGCTTGAAATCAAATGGGTTTGCGATATTGAGCTTGGCAGCTGCCCCATCATGCCCCCTTCTACAAAGTTTACCAATGTGATTTGGTTCCCACAATTTCCCATATGAACCCCTTGGAGAATCTGTGATTTTGTTTTGCTGCTGTTTCAATAATATTAGAGACTAACAAAAACATGGTTGGTTGGTTCTTAAGTTTAGGAGTTGCGACAACGTGGTCATGTAGCCCCGTGTACTTTGGGTGTGTGTAGAATCTGTCTGATAACCGGTGTTAATTGTGATGACTGTTTTAGTGTGTGTTATCTGTTTTTTTTTTTTTAAATTTAAGTAGAGACTGCAACTTAGAATTTTTCAAATAGTTCCTACTTTTGCCGCCAAGAGCCACCGTTAACGACTACTAGGCCAAGTTCAGAACTTAGCTAACTTACTAGAAACAAAAACATGGTTATCAGCTCTGTGTACTTGGGTATGTGCTGCATCTGTTTGATAACCTGCATTACTGTGGTGTCAGTACCAGTGCATGTACTTGTAATTCAGGCTAAGCTTGGTCTTAAGTTAGGTACAATCCTGCCATTTGTTTGGAGGAGATGTGGGAAATCACAGAAACCACTTTTGGGATAGCCGAGTGGAATCTGAATCCACTTCTCCTCATTTATCCTTACAATGGCCGACCTGACAATCACTGATCTAGAGATATGATATGAATGATGTAAACTAACTAGGGGATACAGAATTCAAAGGTAAAAGTAAAATTAAGCCTCAGCATTATCATGTTTAAACATTCTTCAACAACACTCCTTTGACAATGACTTACATCGAGGCAAACAAATGGATGCAATACATGGTACATAATATTTATTTTAAACTCTTTATGAAAAGCAAGCAAGCAGAATTATTCAAGAAAAGTGTTCGGAGCCTGGTATGGAGTAGGGATGTCTCTTAAAACAGCAAAAGGGTTATATATAGGGCGTACTACGTTCCAATCCTGATGTATGCCTCAGAGATCTGGGTTATGAAAGGAAGGGAGCGAAGCAAAATACAGGCTAGTGAGATTAAATTCTTGAGAAACAGTATTGGAGTGACAAAGGTAAACAGGTTAAGAAATGAGAAGATCAGAGAATTAGTCAAGGAGGGAGCATTACAGGATAGGATAGAGGAATCAAGGCTTAAATGGTATGGGCATGTTAAGCGAATGGATGGGAGGAGGATACTCAGGAAGATACAACGAGATGAAAATAGAGGGAAAAAGACTAAGAGGATGACCAAGAGATAAGTGGCTGAAAGGTGTGGAGGACTGCATGCAAAAGAAAGGAGAAGACTGTACCAAGGTGGTGACGGAGAGATGGTGAGAGGACAGAAGATGATGGAGAGGCTTACCGGTATGTTCCAAACAGACCCGGCCAGTGGCTGGAAACTGTGCAAGATGATGATGATGATGAAACACAAGAAAAGCAAGTAATGCATTGCATTGATTCTGTTACTATTTCGCATTACGGTATCTGGTTGTCATAGAAACTACCTGCCTAAGCTGTTTTGGGTGATATTTGGTCTGTCACCTAGCTTGCAAGTCTCTTGATAGTTGTATTTTGTCTGCCAACATTTTCCGTACCATATGTAGCCAGTGGCTACAATTTGCAACCAGCTATTCTATCTCATATTCTCTGTAACTCTAGCTGGGACATTCAATTTGTGCACAAGGTTGCTATGAGGTCCATGATAAGATATTAAAGCCAAATGAATTGATTTATTATGTTTTCCAGTATCATATCAGGGTCACCAATTTCTAGGTTATTTCAGTACTGGTACTTTCTTTCTAAAGGTGCTTAATGGTACGATGATGTACAAGCACATTTTTTCTCTGAGAGTGAAGAAGATTGGTTGTAAGTAAACTGACTGTAAATTCACCGATGCGAATTGATAAAATTATAGCGAGAAGCAGAGAAAGGCATTGGGCTAGTTAATAATGCATTAAAAGAACTCTCTCTGCAGGAGAGAAGGCATGTCATGTGGCATATTGGGTAGCTCAAGTTGACAGTACTGCTTGCTTCAAAGCATACTGTGCAGTAACTAAGAAATTTGTATATTCCTTACTAAGAAGGTCTGATGGTCTGCCCTGTTAATACATAAAGTTCAGTTACAAGTAAATAGTTATTTAATGATGTTTTGAGTGTCTTAGTACTTTCTTTCAGCAACATATAACATACGGTGATCAAGATCAGCAAATATCACAAAGAAATGAAGAATACAATAAAATAATTAATTACCGGTAAAATAGTAAAATATTTTTCATGCTAAATGGCATACAAAATGAATTATAAATATAATTCATAGTAAGGAATATACTAAGTTTTATTCAATACTGATCTTAACAATTCAACATGGTTTAATTCATGTCATTCTACTAAGAAATTCATATCTCTGAATGGCAATAATGGTGGCAATAAATACCGTATTTGTCAAATAGCATTTGAAATATATTGTGTTTCCGTTGTGATTATCAACATTTAAGGCTTATCCAGAAAATAACTTCCCCTGTACAGTATACCTGCCCAGTCAGCAGTTTCTTGCTAAACATAGCACTGTGACACAGCACACAAAAACATTTGATCTGCCAGAACCGCTGTCAACTCAAAGCTGCTTAACTTGAAGCAATAGATACAAAATTCCCACCCTAACTGGAGTTGGTGGGATTGAATGCAAGCCACTAACATACACAAATTTTAAGACTAACCAGATACTGGGAGATGCTTGAAATAAGTATGGGAACACTATTATCAAGCAGATTGTGCCTTGTGTTCTTACTTTGAATGCCGCAAGATTCTTCAGATGAGATTTTATCTCCTTACTCCGTGCAGCAGCATTGAGAAGATGTAACATCTCACGAGTGTGACATAACTTAAAGCATATCATTTGTCTGACAATTGAATATGATGTTAAGGGAAAACATGCCTATCATATAAAAATATATCCTTTCCAATGAAAGAAAGGCAAGGAATTTTGAGGAATCAAGTGATTTCACTACTACCAAATTTCGTTGATTCTCAGTCTACCTTGTAGAAACTCCTATTCTTCACCATTGGATGAGGTCAATCCTTCACTATTGCTTGGCATTCTGAGAATCAGTTAACTAAGGGTATAAAAACTGTGTCGTATAGGACTAAAAATAATTTTATTGATGATGATCAGGTGCCATCAAGTCGGCGTCGATTCCTAGCTACTGCCTGGATGGACTGTCTCCATATGATTCGGTCTTCAGCCATATACTTTAGATCAGGCTGTTCCAAATCCACGAGTTTGAGTATGCATACACGCGAGTACTCAGCAGTGATGCTCGGAGCATGGTTGCAGAGGGACTGGGGGTGATAGCCAATACGTCACTGGGCGAAGGTCATAACACAAGTCCATGTGCTTCCTGCTAGTCAAGATGTATCCACCGCGCAGTGACGGCAGCCACCACAGCAGAGTTGCAGGTTTACTCACGCAAGGCGGCGAGTACTCCACTGCTCACTCGTGAGCTGCTCGTCTGGAACAGCCTGCTTTCGATCCTTCACTGACATATTCATTTTGGATTTGATGGAGTCGATCCATCTCAAAGCTGGCCGCCCTCGTCGCCGAGACCCTTCCACCTTTCCAAGCATAATTGTCTTCTCGAACGAATCAGAACAACTCATAATGTATCCAAAATATGACAGCTGTAATCGTGTTACCATTGCTTCAAGAGACAGGTCACCATTAAAATAAAATAAAGAAATTAAGTGATTTAAGTTCCAGAAGACTTACCTGCTTTTGTGTGAAATACATGGGAATCATATGATATGCTGTGAATGGCCATCACACTTTTTCAGGTTTCTACTTGTTAAGACAGTGGTTCATGTTGTTGACCTGCATCAATGTTACTGTCAGTGCTCATTAGTAAAGCTCTCCTTTGAGACAAGAAGTAAATAAGGTTTATTATGGAAGAGGTATTCCTGCAAAATGAGTTCAGTGCTAATCACCATATTTTCACAAGTGCCTCATACACCTCTTTTCAAAAGAATAATAGTAGTTCTTAAGAAAGTGAGATGTGTAGGCCTATCTGATGTGAAGATTTCATTCTGAATTCTGCCTGACCTAATCTTACAGTATTTGGCTCGCAATTTACTTCTGGCACCTATGCACTTTGCATTTTTATACCTGGAAAAAGCTGTTATTCGCACCTCACATGATTTTATGTGGCGAGCACTTCCCAGTCACAGAGTTCTAGTGATATATGTAGGATATATAAAATTTCTGTACCGAAATGCCACAAGTGTAATTCAATGCCCAACCAAGCTCTCGGTGTCTTTCAATTTCTGAATAGTTGTGAATGATGTGGCAATCTACAACATTGTACTTCAGCTCCAGGTGAAAAGCTAGAAAAAGAGGCTGGATGAAAATGGGCTGTGACTCAACATCTGAAAAGTTAGAATGTTTAGAATGTGGCTGCCAAACCAATGACACCACCACCATTGATTGCCAGAACTTACAAAAAATTCAGCCATTTTAAATATCTTCTCAGGTCACATCTGACAGTGAGAGTCAACACAGCATGGTTCAAGTAGAGACTGGTAACTGGTGTACTTTACCATAAGAAGCCCAAATATCTGGAGGTAAGAGTTAGAAAATTGCTTTATATGGAGTGGATTGTTTCGCCTTCATGAGGAAACTTGGAAAAATCCTACATGCTAAAGAGATGAGAATATTACAATGGTTACTGGGAGAAAAACCACTTGGACCATATTATGAATGAAGATGTCTGATGTAGACTCGATGTAGTCCCAATTGTAGAGAAAATGAGTGATGCACGACTTTCGTGATATGGTCATGCAATGGAAAGCAGCAGAAACTCTGTAATTAAATTGTCCTCCAACATGACGCAGTAGGACATTGGCCTCAAGGGAGACCACCAAAGTGGTAGATGGGCATCATTGGAAGAAATGTGTGATGTGGGTCTCAACCCTTAAAGACATTCTAGAATGGGCCAAATGGCAAAGTTGTAACAAAATAGCAGACCTCAACTGATGAGAAAGACAGACACAACTGATCTTGCAGGAGTCCATCAAGTGTGCTTCACACTCCTGAAAACAGTTTGGCTGTGTGGTTAATGCTATTAGATTGTTCTGGGCAATGAAACGACAAAATATAACGAATTCAAGTTGAAAAATCCACAGCCTGCTTCCAGTCGACCGGGTCAGGGAATGGAAGGAATGAATGAAGCCCCTATCTAGCGGCGAGGAAATGAACTGTGCCGGCTGCCGAAGCATGTCACACTCCCCTGGGGCAATGATTAAATGAATGACAGATGAAATTAAATGATAGTGGAGAGTGTTGCTGGAATTAAGTTGTGACAGGGAAAACCGGAGTACCCGGAAAAAAAACCTGCCTGCCTCCACTTTGTCTAGCACAAATCTCACATGGAGTGACCGGGATTTGAACCACGGACTCAGCGGTGAGAGGCCGGCCTGCTGCCGCCTAAGCCACGGAGGCTTCTAATGAATTCAAGTTCACGTTAGCTATTTTTTATATTAAGTAAATTAAGTCACCGTACCAAGAGACTCATTCTTTGTCTGAGCAACTGTACATAAACACTTGCTGGGAGTAACCTTGGTTGCAAGCTACAAGAAGTCCAAAAACAATAATGAAGAAGGAAAATCATCATCACCACCACCTCAATATAGCCTGAAACAACAAGTTGTCTACAAGGATTCTGGAAGTTGTTGGTGTGGAGGTTTGGCATCAAAATGGTTGCTAGTGATTCTCAAGCTGCCAGAGTCCAAAAAATCTAACACCAATCTAGAGACTAATTTGAAAAAAAGAAAAGAAAAAGGAAAGTTCCAATTATTATGCCTTGGTTAATTGAGCCAAATTCTTATTAGTTTTGTTTCATATTGAATTGAGACTAACTTTTTGTTGGCTATACTACAATGATTACATTTGGACAGTTACGTGTGTTACATTCAGTTAAGAAACTTTAGTAGCAGGGAAATGATTACTCTCAAGTGCTGGTATTACCAAATACTGTATATAGATAATGTCAATCACAACCTCATTTAACAATAAAAAAGTGAATAGGAATATCAGTGGCTGAACACTCATCCAGCAACAACAAATAATTACTGACCAACACTTCACTGACATGAAGATACAACAAGGAGAAATACTACAGCCAATCAATCCTGAACAATATTTGCTATTAAGGCAAATGAAGGGACTTCCTTCGCTGAGAATGAATGGCTTCCTAAACCCTAAAATGTTTTTCATGGGAGAAGATCGCAAGAAAACAATAATTTCTTTACAGCACTCTAAAATGAATTTCAGCCTGTGCAATATAAGTTCAAAAGTGCTCCAAATGTATAGAAAGAAGTCAACCCCTGGCACTATCCAGCCCATGACGGGCTAAGGCCGACTAAGCGACCACTGCCCAGCCATTTGGCCTGCAGATATTGGGGTGACGCGTGATCAGCAGGTTGGGTCCCCTCGGCCGTTAATCTTGGTATTCGTGATCGGGGCGCTGTCTCACTGTTAGACAGCTACTCAATTGTCCTCACGAGGCTGAGTGCACCCCGTTCCAACCCTCACGTTAGTTTTAAAATCCCTGACGGAGCCGGGGATCGAACCCGGGGCCTCCGGGCGAGAGGCAGGCGCGCTACCCCAACACCACGGGGCCGGTGTACTGTAAATGTAGAGGACAAAAGCCTCTAAAATGTATTAACAACAATCCTTTAATACCACACATTGGACCACCTTGTGGTGTAGCGGCTAGCATTCTTGGCTGTCGCCCTGAAGGTTAGGGTTCGATTCCTGGCTCTGCCAAGAAATTTTAATTCTCGTGTGAGGGCTGGAACGGGGCACACTCAGCCTCATGAGGCAAACCTGAGAAGAGGAGGATTTGATTCTCACCTCAGTCATCCTGGAAGTGGTTTTCCGTGGTTCCCCCAACTTCTACTCCAGGCAAATTCCCACTTCAGCCATCCTGGAAATGCTTTTCCGTGGTTTCCCCCAACTTCTACTCCAGGAAAATGCTTGGATGGTTCCTAACAAGGCCATGGCCACCTTCTTCCAAATCCTATCCCCAATTTACAAATACATGCACTAGTACAGCCATCACAACAACACAGGTTATCACACAAAATTCACACACACCCAAATACACAGGGCAATATGACCACAATGTCATAGCCCCTAAAATAAGCAACAAGATCCATTAGCAACTAATGTGTAAGTCATCCTGCTCATGCAAAGTTCAACTAAAAATACCATATCCAATAATAGTTTGCTTGGAGGAGAATATTTAATTCTTGCCCTCATAAAGGTAGCTGCACTGTTGATTGCTGGGAAGGGCAGGAGGATGAGTTCAAGGAGAAAGATTATGCTACAGTGATTGTCTGATGATGTGGCCCAAATTCCCTCTAGTGGAGGGCCGTCCAGCCAGCGCTCCCCGAGCGCTAGCGCTCTGGCTGCGCTCTAAGGCAGTGCTCCGAGCACTTTGTTGGAAGGTAGTTTCAGAAGTGGTGGGAGGAGCTTGGCTGGCTGAGCGCACTGAAGTGTGCAGCCGATCCATCAGTCGCTAGTCTAATCCAATGCACTTTGTTGACAGCGTGTAAGTAAATCAGTTTCGCAGTGGTCATGAGATGACTGAACAGCATAAAAAAAAAAAGGAGTGGTGAAGCAGCAGTGTTTAAAGCAGAATGGGAAATTTCATTTTTCAGTACAGCTTATAAAGGGCATGCCAAATGTTTAGTGTGCAACAGAGATGTAATGTGTTAAAAAGAACACAATTTGTTGTTGGATTTTTCCTCTCTAATATGTTCACATTTCAGTTTGGAATAAATCACAATATTCTTTACTTAACACTTATGTTCGTTTCCTGCACATTCGATACATCGGAGTACCATTCGATTTGTATAAGCGGTATATTTGTTATGGCAAAACAGCCCTATTAATATCTCAACAACCCACAAGAAGCCACAGCCAGGTTGACAGTCTGGCTGGCAAATTGTTGGAGATGTGATGGTATATGGTCGCACTTGTGTGGAAGACTCCTACAATTCCTTCTCTTTCTCTCTGTGTCTTGCCCTTCTAAGGGATGAGCTACCCAGCAAGAAAGCCACTATATACATTCCTCTTGCAACTGTTCTGGTAGCTATGACTATGATTTTTTATTATTTTTATTTTATTGTGTGGCCACCTGAGAGGCCGAGTGCAGGTCTTTCTATTCGACGCCCGTGGGCGACCTGCGCGTCGGGATGAGAGATGGAATGGATGAAGATGAATGAAACTGGGCAAGGATGTGGAAGGAATCGGCCTTGGCCTATCTGAAGGTACTGTCCCAGCATTTTCCTGGTGTTGAAAATGGGAAACCATGGAAAACCATTTCAAGGATGGCCGACGGTGGGGCTCGAACCCACGCGTCTACCGAGTCAGCAGAGAGCCTGGACCCATGACCTAATGCTGTGCTTTAGCCAGCTGAGCCACTGCTGTCGGTACCTTTCCAGTATACACATATGGCAATGCTGAACCAATTTCTCTTTCATTAAATACACAATTATTGCAGCTTGGCACCAACTAAATGACGCACCAAAAAATAAAAGGGGAAGGTCTATAATGCTATACTTTCTTTTTATATTGATCAAATTGCTTTCCCACCGGAAAATGTATTAGTGAATATTATTTATTCAGAAACATAATACAGTATGTGGGTAATTTTTTGTTTGTTTCCGACTTTGGCCAACTATGGACTGCATGGAATCTAAGGCTTTCTGGTCAATTTTTTCTTCTTTTCTTCCCAAAACCTCTTCATTCTTTCATTTCTAATCTTTCATTGCTCCTCTGTTCTTACCAAATTTGGCCTGTGTTGTGGTGGTTTTTCTTTGATCGTCTTGATATTGTCAACTCGGCTTCGAAACGTTTTCCTATCGTGAATGACAAGTTCAGTTAATCCAACTTCAATGGCGTCTCTTTTGACCTCTTCTACCCATTCTGTAGTGGCTTTCAACCCTGTGATGTATTTAAAAATTTTCTTTGTCAGCCTGTTCCCGTCCATACTCATCAAACGCCCGTAAAATTTTATCCTTCTTTTATGCATTGTGACTACAATGGTTTCGGTCTGCATATACAGATCTTCATTTTTCTTTTTTTTTCCATGTTCCGTCATCATCTTTCCGTGGTCCGAGAATTTTCCTCAGGATCTTCCTTTCCTTTATCTCAAGTTCCTTCAGCTCCCCTTTTTCGTTCAGGGCTAGACACTCGGAGGCATAGAGACTCTCTGGCTTTACCACTGGACTGTAATGTCTGAGGTTTTCTTTGTATGATATGGGTATATTGAAAGTAAAATAGCTATAATGACTTCCATCGCCCACACTGTATTACACTTCCCGGAATGAATGATGAGACTTAGGATATTATCAGTAACCCTTGAAACAGACAACTGCATGATATCCATTTATGGGCAGAATATTTAAGAATCGACACAGTGTGGTATACATTTATAATATGGTACTATATATATATACAGGGCAACCCGGACTTCCGATTACACACTTCGAGGGCTTGTACGGAGAACACAGCCGATAATATTTGGATGTGGAAATCATGCTTGGAAACGCACCACTTCAATGTCACAATGTTTCCAGGAAAATATCTGAATGGTGCTTTATTTCAAGTCAGGGGACACCTACCACAATTGTAGACCCGAAAAATAATTCCACTGTCCATACTAGATAAGTTGCCACAGAAACAGACAAATTCAACACATACTCAAGTGTATGAGACTGATGACTAAGATGCCAGAAGCCTCTAAAATGAGTTAACTCTGGTATACCAACGAAACTATAACTTAAATGTAAACAAGCAAATAAAAAGAGTTGTAGAATGTGGCAATAATTTGTAATAGGAGATGCACATTGGCTCTATGTGTGTAATGTTTCTAAACATGATTTTGGTTGAATGAAACTTCTTTCATAAATGTATATATTTACAAGAATGATCTTTCTGTACATTTTTTTCATCATGAGAATTTTATTAGTTAGAAATGATAATAGTCTTCATACCATGACTTCCGTATTGGTAGCACTTTTAAAATACATTTTCTAATTTGCCATAAATCTTGCATGGGATTGATTGATTTATGGAAGTTCTACTGGTAAAAATCATCCCCATTAATTTACAAATTATATTTCCAATTTGCACTAAATAGTAACAAATAAAAAAAATACTTGATTTTTTTTGTGTTGATAATTTCTTCCATATTGTGTTATCCAATAGATCAAACCTCAAGAAGAAGCATACACAGGGTAAGAAGGGATATGAAAGCACAAACCTGAACAGGATATTCACCAAGGCAGAAGAAACTAAGAGTCAAATACTATTTTGTCCGCAATGCCACTGTCTTGGCGGGAAACAGTGAAAGAGAATTAACTGAAAATCATGAAATTTTACCTTCAATTATTTTGAGAACAATGGTAGCTTGTGGATTAACTCTGGAAGGTTTTCTTTTCGTCCTGCAGTTGTTTTAGTCTCAAAGAGTGACAAACTTTCAGGATGTATTTGAAGAGGAATGGTGGAGTGATGGAGACAAATGATCCACAATCCAATCCAAAAATTTCAACATGGGGAACTACGATGATGATCCCTTCCTTTGCCCGACTGTCACCTTCTCCAAACAGTAAATATTCAAAACTGAAAACTTTAGATTCCAGTCACACAACCCCAAAATTCTAGCATGTACCAGGTGTTTCACATAAGAGTTATCAGCAGGGGCAAATGATGTTAAAAATCACTTAAAATGATCAATAAAATCATAGGATAATGCTCTAAAAAGAATGAAAAAATTACTGCAAAATATTTGGCCCAGCTAATTTATATATTAATTTCTCCTTATATCATCGCAAAATCACTAGACAGTCAAAAGTCATGACTCGCGAAATCACAAAAAAATTAAACCACTTAAACATCGGTTTAAAACATGTTTTACATTAAAAATATCATATAATTATGCATTTGAACTCGCGGAACTCTCGCGAAAAATCACAAAAATCTATGACTCGCAAATTAACATCTTTGTTTTGTCGTTATTCATGAAAAAAAAAACCAACTGAATATTTGGGCAATTAATAAATAAATTAACTAAATTTGAAAATTTTAGATTGTTTTTTCATAATATTCATTGACCACGTTCCAAAACAGAACTGTTTTCTGGCTTGTCATATCTGAAAAATTAAGTTTTTTAGAACTGTTGTCTGTGTACAACTCTCAATAACTAATTATTACTTATATAAAAACTTAATTAAGCAGTGAGAAAAATTTAGTTTCATTCAAGAAGTTTTCAAATTCACTCAAGAATTTTTCAAATTTACTCAAGAATTTTTACCCTCATTAAACAAGAATTTCAGCCTCTTTCATTCAAGAATTTTGACTGTCTCTAAGAATCAAAGATAATATTTTCAAACTCTTTGCCCATTTAAATTAATTTTTATTATTTTAATTTTTCTTCTATGCATAATGCCTCGATACCATAGTGTAGATCTTTTGAGCTGGAGCCATTGAGGTGTTCTACTCTCCAATTTCAATGTTCTGTTTAACACTGCCATCAGACAATACTACTGGACAACCTGTGGCTGAAGTTTTATTACTGGTATTTAATCTCTCATTAACTCCTCTGACAAGGAGGAATGGCATCTGGCCTTAAAACTAATTTACCTAAGAGGAACTCATCTAGACACTTGTTGAAACAGGAATAATAGGTGGTAGAGAGTGATAATATGCATTTTATGATTTAAAAAAGCATCAAAATAGGAAATAATGTCTTTATTGTCAAAAAAGATGAAATAATGACACATCAGTCCAAATTGGCAAAAAAATGTAAAATAATGCCACATTAAAATGTGTTATTCCCCTTTGCCATAATGTACCTAGGTAGATTGGATTTCTATACTAGCAAGCATGGTTTTAATCCGAATAATAAAACAGTGATGTTTCAACAACATCTGCCCCTTAGTCATCATAGTTTCTCTGGTGTTTACAAATGAATTTTAAATGCATTTCTTTAGTTTGTAGGTAGAGTCAGTCTGAATGAGGGCTGTTTATCGCCTATGGCATGCAACGTTTAGTTTAAATGGAAATCATCTTAGTGTTTACCATTACAAACAAAAAAGCTTGTTTCAAGTTCAATTTTATTAAACTAATCAAAAGTTGCATCAGATAATTTTAAGTGCTATCAATTGAAGGATATTTATTGATGGTAACCTTCCAATGAATGTAATAGTGCTTATATCGAATAACGAGCGAGGCTGCTCATTGATATCACAGCTTGGTGCAGTGTAACAAAACTAAGGAAGTCGAGCAAGCAGCTTACTGGGAGGTAATACAATAAAATCTTAATCTGTTCAGTTACAGTTGCAAGGTATACTTTTTTCACATGCAGCTTCATTCATTCATTCATTCACTAATTGAATTAAAAATTATTACTCAATTTACACAGTTGCCATTAATAAATATCCTTGAATTGGTATCACAGGCTAATTTGGCTGGTCACATAGCCTAACTTTGAACCTTTGTTTCTGATGGCAAAACAAAGATATTTTCTGTTTAGCTAAACAACACATGAAGTTGCTGATAAACAGTCTTTCCTTGGCCCGACTCATACTATACATACTGTGTACATATATATAAAACATTCAGTTGGAAATATCTTTACAAAAAAAAAAAAACAAAAAAAAAAAAAAACAGCACTTGACTCTTAGGTGATAACACTCGGTAAATGACATGACATGGCAAGTAGTTTCTAACCCAAAAGGTGTACCAATGTCAAATGATGAGCCCAATACCGTAATTGGTACATCTGGGCGAAACCTCAACAGACACTGCATTATACTTCCTATATGACATTTTATCTACCCATTTTTAAGACACAGGGCCAGTAACACATTTGACATTCTGAGTTGCAGAATATCCAGTTTAAGTAAGTACATTTTCTGCACAAGATTGTGAAGATCAAAGTATTCAAGAGCCATTAAAGTAAGAGGGAGGTGGAGGTATGGACTGGGAAGCAAAAGAATGGCTCTCTGGCAGGAAACACAATAAAAACTTAATCTGTTCAGCTTCAGTTGCAAGGTATACTTTTTTCACATGCAGCTTCATTCAGAAATGTTTTCCTGGAACAAGGCTGTTTGGAATATGCTATGGGTTACACAAAATGTTGTGACTGTCTAATTTGAGGAGATATTAAAAGGGAACTGATTGTAATAATTATCTAGGATATATTTTCAAATGCCTACACAAGAAAGTGTATGAACTTGTTCACAATTCAAATATTGATAATGACACATTATAAAGTCTGTATCTGTCACTAAATTTCCGAACTACTGGCATATTTAAGCTTCTGAAAGAAGAATGAAATTCCTAAAAATGTAAAGGTTGGAAAAGGATCCATTTAAAAACATTTAGTATTAATTCAAGTATAATAGTATTTTACATTGTATTCTGTTTATTTCTTTACAGAAACCTTGAAAATCAGTGACTGTTGTCAGTACCGGTACCCTGTTAAAGATTATTATTTTTATTATTACCATATAATATTATTGATTTTAAATCAATACTGTATGATTTTTTAAAAGTAATTTTATAACAGTTTTAATCAAATTATTTCCCCTGTATGTTCACTATATTCACATTCAATGTTAGTATAAAAGATCAGTAATTCGTAATGCAAGCATTTACTAGTTCCTGAGTCAAAGATTCCTTATTGTGGTAATTAACAGCAATGCGATATGGAGATCCATATCACATACACACAACATCCTCCTCTTCTTCATCACAACACTTTGCAGCAACCTGCAAAGTCACATTTGAAACAGCCAAGTTATATATAAGTATATACTCGTACATAAGCTATAACGTTTGTAGTTGAAATCATCATTTACAAGATACTGTATAACTCTTAGGGTAAAGTGATGTGATGCTGGATTAACAAGATCTATCTCACGCACTGCAAGTCTTTTCTCTTTGGAAGACATACGAGTGTTGCTGATCGATGTAAGAATTAAAACACATTTCATGGAAATGTATTCCTTTTTTTTGTTTTTTGGGTAGGTCCAATGCATCATTGCCTAACTATAAGAAGAATGTCCCTTTTTAATGATAAATATAAACAATGACAAAAATGAAACAGATATAATCTAGTTCTTTACTCACTGAATTGTTGACAATTTTCTTTTATTGAATTTGTTGTACCAAAAATACTGGCAAGAATGTTTTTATTAAATTTAACACATTGTATTCAAGTTCACTGGCCTTTCTCTTATGCATTTTTGTTTTGTTGTATTGAATCACAGCTGTAGGTATATGGCTTATTTATGCTTTGTATCTGAATTTAATGTCTTTGGTGTGAACTGAGTGATTTACATATTTCTGACTAGGTGGAATTTTGGGTCAAAGCTGTGGTTTTCATTACTTTCAGCTGATGAATTAGGGTAATGAGCATATACTGTATGGAGGTTGTTTGCCTCAAAAACATATTAAAGGAAAACAATAGCCCAAATTATTTGAACAAAATTTAATAAATTATATTCTTAACTTCAACATATTAGAATTAAAGGGGGGAAAAGTGTCAAAAAGTTATCTTTTCAATCAATGATGTATTGAGAAAAAATCACCGAAGAAAAAAAAGTTTTCGAGAAATTATTTATACATACACATTGTGTATATACTACAAAATTCCCATAGGATATATTTCAGGATGTTCATTTTTGTTAAACTGAGCTCAAGTCAGGTGTGTTTTACGTGTTCATTACATAATTATTCGAATTTCCCAGCTAGCTTTGTACCTGTGAGTTACATTTCAAAGTTGTTTAATTTCATTAGGACATTTCTTTCTCTTTGGCAAATACAAAGCAACTACAACGCCTACCACGGTGTTATCTAATACTTCTAGAACGTGCACTCACAATGATACAAAATAAAAATAAAATGTTTTTTTGCCTGGCCTTCTAAACACACTTGAACATTCATTTTTTGCTTGTTTGATAGTTACAGCTCGTAAAGAAGGTGCCATCTGTATTCTTGATACAGTATTCAGAGTCTTTAAAAGAAGGCATATTTGTTTCTTTTGTTAACTTCCTTCAGTAAGTTACTTGGATTGTTCAAATGTACTTTTTTAAATTTTACATAGTTTTATATTGAGCACTCATTTTTATTTTCAGTAAATACATTCCTGATCTGTCTTTTAACACATTTCTTCCAAAAGCTGCCACAAAACACTCTTCCATTTTTATGTGTTTTTGTTTGGTTAAAAAAAACTGATTCTTTTAAAAACTAGGACCAAAACACCTCTTAGGCCTATTATTGTGTCTATTCACAGTTAACATACTCTATTGCCACTAAGTAACAAAGAAAAACAACGGGTTAGAGTTGTCAGTTTAATATCGTTGGTTTTTTATGTAATAATATATTTTTTTTCATGCTAACAATTAAATATGATCAGTGACTGTAATGGTTTGATTGTAATAATTGTGATTGTTTTACTTGTTGCATTCTTTTTAAACATGAGTTCACTATTAACAAATGGATATCACTCAATAGCTCACAGAGCATTGTAATCCCTATTTTGATTTGTTCTTTGCGGAGCAATATTGCTTTTTCATCTGGAACATTGAGGAGTATGTTGCTCAGAAGACTGTGATGGTGCTGCAGAAACAGAGCACTATACAGGCAAGAAGAACAGATTGCAGAGCACAGGTTACGGTGCCCTCACTTGCCGCGGTATATTTCGATGATGCGATCTTGGTCGACATACTCAAATATGTGTGGCGCATCCATTAAGATACCAATGGTGCCTGCTGTTGTCACCAGAAAGAAGATGTATAGCTGCAGTCGATCGATAACCATGGCAACATACTTCCAGTCCTCCCGGATCTGAAAACAGAAGCATATTGGAAAATATAGAAATTATACATCATGTTCATAGCCAACCTAAGATAGGGGGTTAACAAAGAGACAGATGTAAGTTTTCCTGAAAGATAAAAATAGAACACTACTTCCCAGTAGGCCAAAACAAAAGAAACTTTGATGCTGAGATAAAAGCAATTTCACATGCACTACAACAGTTATTAGGCAGGAACAATGATTATCAAAAATGTGTTATCATTACAGATTCAAAAGCAGCCCTCTCGTCAAATTATAAGCCACAAAATAAAGAACTAAAAGAATTTTTTTGTCTGATAAAAACCCTTCAAAGACTCCACAAACAGATCTCATTTCAGTAGATCCCTTCTCATGTTGGAATAGCAGGTAATGAAGAGGCAGACAGATTAGCAAAAAAGGTACCACACTACAACAACCTGTCAGTCAGACTGATTTTATGTCAGCAAAAAGGATGTTGAAAAATACAATCAAAAAGAGGTATGAAGAAATGGCAAAGAAAACAGCAGAAACCAAATTATGGAAGGACATTGATGCTAAATGGGATCAATATAAATTAACACCAAGAAGAGAAGCTGTAGCCTTCTTTAGACTTAACACTGGCCATGACTGCCTTGCAGCTCATCTGAAACGAATCAACATCCTGAGATCTGAAAAATGCACACTTTGTCACGAACCTGGAAGTAAAATGGATAAGGGGCACCTGCTACATTGCAACAAACTTGATGTGACTGCTAGAACTTCAGGAAACCTTACACAACTCTATTGGAAAGCAAGAAAACTGATGGATTGGAATCCGGGCTAGCCATAAGAAACAACAACAACTTTGTTTCGGATTACTCTCTGTCACTTAAAACATTAATAGGAGCACAATTAAATTGGGGGAATAGGCCTAACATTACATACATACATTTTACTTTGAGACTGTTTTGCCTTTCAGTGTCCAATCTTGTCTGACAGCCTCTGTGTGTGAATGAGTCGCCTCCATGATACCCTAATAGCAGTTAGCGATGCGGCCTTCCTGCTTCTACACTTGTCCCCTTGAAATCTTTAAATACTGAATCTAATCATTGCCCTCTAGGTCTACCTCCGTTTCTCTCACTCTCTAAAATAATAGCCTCAATGTCCCTAGAAGGGCAAAGGCCTCCTATATAGAGGGTAACTCTTACTTCGCTAATGCGGTGAGCTATTCGCATTAGGTTTGTACATGGTAACTTAAGAGATTTCTTTCTTGGATTTACTTTTGACTTTAATTACTTTGAAACATTCAGTAGTCTGTCTTCCATGGTCCTCCACGTGCTTCTGCTTCTTGATTCTCTGGTCCGAGTTCAATTATCTCTTACATAATCCCTCTTCCCCCATTCTCATCACATGACCCCATCATCTGATTCAGCTCATACAAACAGCTTCTTCAAATGTGCTCATTTCTAACTTAGCCTCTATTTCTTCATTAAAAGTTCCCTCCTGCTCTTGCTCCCATCTACTTGTCCTAAAAATCATTCATGCTACCCTCATATCTATTATCTTCAGCGTATTTAACAGATATCCTGAATCTCTCAACTCTCATTCCTATACAGCAAGGTCGGTCTAGGTCTAGACATACTCAAATATGTGCTCTTTCCAGTCGTTTGGCTCAGATGACAGAATGAATCTTTCCAAAATACATTTAGATTTTTTCCAAATTTGATATCAAGAATGGGTTAAGCTTTCTTGCTAAATATAGTAGATCGTAACTAAGAACTAACTGCATTGGACTTCAGCTGTAACTCTTCAGCCGGTCTGAAGAGTTTCAACTGATAGTTTGTACAGGCAACACTGATAAAATGGCTTCAAAACTTTACTTTCTACATCTTGACTCTTATTTCTTTCACTATACTACCATCTTAAGAGAATACACATCCCAAGTAATCTACTTAAAATGGACCACCTGCTCCAATTTAATTTCTCCTACCTGGCATTCTACCATATTTTCTTGTGTTTCTTCCCTACTGACATCACTTTCATTCTTGAAATGCTGATTTTCATACCATATCCCCTACATTTCTGTTGAAGTTCTAACATGTTGGCTTGTAAGCTTTCAAAACAATCTGTCATTACAACCAGCTTATCAGCATATGTCAGACTGTGTACAGTACCAGTACCTGGTTTCCACCTAATAGAATCCCACCCAGGCAATTTATGCCCTTTATAAATGATCCGCTGGCTGGCTGGGATTAAGTTAGGAGGGTGAATAATCTTATATATAAAAGTGAAAGTCTGTATGTGGGTGGGTATGTGGGTCTGTTCCGTATACAAATCCACACCATTCCACCAATCTCAACCAAATTTTGCATACACATAGTTTAGGACCCAGAAGGAACCGCTGGCTGCATGATTTTTCAATAGTCTTTCTCATTCTTCTGAGTTCGGCCCTTTTGCACTCAAGCACAGGCTAATCAAATCATAAAATTTACTCATGAAGGAATGGCAAGGCAGATACTTTCCATGGCAACATAGCTCAAGTCAAGACACGGCCGACTGGATGCCAGTTGCGCTCTGCACTACCGGTATAGAAAATGAGGATCTTTACTTGAAATCCCGTTAGTTACTCAACTGCTCACACAGCACTGTCAACCGAGTTTAGCATATCAAAGACTTGACACTATCTACTATATAAAGCTCAAATACCACTCACTGATACATTCATCACGAAATCTCAGAAACCACCGAACGGATTGGAATGAAATTTGGTATGCAGCTTGCTCAAGGGCCGCAAACGCCCACTAAGAAAGAATTTTTGGATATTCAGGTTCTAAAGGGGTGTTAAGGTGGTAGACCTGCATTTCATTGAATAACAATATCTCCCGATTGGTTTCATTGGGGGATGTGATACACGGCATATAAACTCATCATTAAAAACAAGTAGTTCTGTGAAGAACTATACAGCCTATTTTCATATATCCTACTTATGCTAACTGCCACTATGAACATACAAAATTTCAGTTTGATAGCTGTAATAGATTCGTAGATATTGAGAACCGACTAAATATTTCGGAAGGTCGCCATGTTGGATTTTATATATGTAGGTCCTAGAGTTATGTACTGTTACATGAAGATTATTGTGTACGTGTAGCATTCAAACTTCCATCGCATGATTAGGACACAAGAAGTAACAAGGAGATTTTAAAATTTCGCACAGCTGCCATCTTGTGGTTATGGAAACAATGGAAATAAATTAGATGCCAGTGGATTAACATTCGTATACGGATTTACTGTACCAAGTTTCACTGCACTAGGATGGTTAAATTGCGAGAAACGTCCATGTGAATATTTATACTTCACGTCGACGCCATGTTGGATTTGTGATCACCAGGTTATTGAAAGTCCTATAGGTGAACTTATGTTCATAGCCCCTATGAACAAAAAGACATTCAGTTTGATTGCTATAATAGATTCGTAGATATTCAGAGCCGTCTAAATATTTTGGATGGTCGCCATGTAGGATTGTTAAATGTATAGGCCATAGAGTCATGTACCATTAAAGGAAAATTATTGCGTAGGTTCATTATTCAAACTTTCACTTCAATCGCATGATTACGACACAAGAAATAAAAACTAAATTTTAAAATTCGCACAGCCGCCGTTTTGAGGTTATGTAAACAATTGAACTGAATTAGATACCAGTGCATTACAATGTGTATAAACATTTCCTGTACCAGATTTCATTGTGTTTGGAACATTAAATCGCGAGAAAGGTCTATTAAATTTTTTAATTCGCTTGGCCGCCATGTTCGTTTTGTAGTTAACCGGTTTTTGAAAGTCCAGTAGTGCCCTTTATCTCCGAACAAAATTTCAGGGTGATACCGCTAATAGTTTCAGAGATATAGAATGCCGGTGAATATTTCGCACAGCCACCATCTTGTGGTTATGTAAACAATTGAACTAAGTTTGATGTCGGTGCATTACAATGTGTATAAACATATACTGTACCAAGTTTCATTGTGTTTGGTTGGTTAAATCGCGAGAAACGTCTATTTAAAAGTCGCAAATTCGCGTGGCCGCCATGTTGGTTTTGTAGTTAGCAGTTTTTCAATTGTCACATATGTGAACTTCTAGTAGATCCCTTTATCACAGTAAAAATTTCCAGGGTGATATCGGGAATAGTTTCGGAGATATTGAATGCTGGTTAAATATTTCTCACAGCCGCCATGTTGGATTGGTGAGACGAAACAAAATTTGAAAGGCACGGTCGGGGTCACCCGGAGTAGTGCTATTAACTTACTGAGTTTCATTGAAATCGCTTCAGCCGTATAGAAGTTATTAGGGACACACACACACACACACACAAACAAACACATACACACACGCGCGCGCGCACGCACGCACGTACGCACGCACACACAGACACACGGACAAAAGGTGATCTCATAAGCCTATTTTTTCAATATTGAAAATAGGCTAATTAGAAGACACGTGTCTGAGGGTTTTTCGATGTGGTGTATATTATGAGGTGAAAGGGGTGAAAAGTGGGGATTGAAAGATTCCTAACGGAGCGTGTATCTCTTAAACGACATAGGCGCGGAGTTTGAAACTCAGCGAAAAAAATCAACATAAAAATAAGTAAATATGTGTTTGACCGTTTTTTCATAAATCCAATTTAAGGGGCCCATGGGGAGGGGTGAAATTATGGGGGGGAAACAGGAAAGAAAGTGTCCTAAGTGATTGACTGACTGACTCACTCATCAAACTCAGGGGGAAAAACTGCTTTAAAGTAAGTAAATAGCCGTTCGACAGTTTTTTTCATAAATCAAATTTAAGGGGTTCATGGGGAGGAGTGAAATTCTGAAAAAAGAAAATTGAAAGAAAATGTCCCGACTAACTCACTCACTCACACACTCATCATCGCCCAGCCAAAATTATTGAAGTTAGAAACATGACAGTTTGGGGATATGTTCATTGTATGTCAAAACCGTCTACTAAGGGATAATTTTCGGATATTCAGGTTCTAAAGGGGTCTTAAGGGGGTTAAACCTGCATTTCATTGAATAACAATATCTCCCGATTGGTTTCATTGGGGGATGTGAGACACGGCATATAAACTCATCATTAAAAAGTAAGAAGACACGTATCTGAGGGTTTATCGATGTGGTGTATATTATGAGGTGAAAGGGGTGAAAAATGGGGATTGAAAGATTCCTAACGGAGCGTGTATCTCTGAAACGACATAGGCGAGGAGTTTGAAACTCAGCGAAAAAAACCCAGCATAAAAACAAGTAAATATGTGTTTGACCATTTTTTCATAAATCCAATTTAAGGGACCCATGGGGAGGGGTGAAATTATGGGGGGGGGGGGGAAACAGGAAAGAAAGTGTCCTAACTGATTGACTACTGACTCACTCATCAAACTCAGGGGAAAAAAACTACTTTTAAGTAAGTAAATAGCTTTTCGACAGTTTTTTTGATCAATCAAATTGAAGGGGCTCATCGGGAGGGGTGAAATTCTGAAGAAAAAAATAATTGAAAGAAAATGTCCTGACTCATTCACTCACTCATCATCGCCCAGCCAAAAATATTGAAGTTGGAAACATGGCATTTCGGGGATATGTTCGTTGTATGTCAAAACCGTACACTAAGGGAGGATTTTTGGATATTCAGGTTCTAAAGGGGTCTTAAGGGGGTTAAACCTACATTTCATTGAATAACAATATCTCACGAGTGGTTTCATTTGTGGATGTGATACTCGGCATATAAACTAATCATTAAAAATAAACAGACATGTGTCTAAGGGTTTTTCGATGTGGTGTATTATGAGGTGAAAGGGGTGAAAAATGGGGGTTGAAGGATTCCTAACGGAGCGTGTAGGCCTATCTCTTAAACGACATAGGCGAGAAATTTGAAAATCAGCGGAAAAAATCAGCTTAAAAAGTAAGTAAATCGCTATTCGATCGTTTTTTTCATAAATTAATTTAAGTGGCCAATGGGGTGGGGTGAAATTATGGGGAAAAAAGGAGAGAAAGTGTCCTAACTGACTGACTAACTCACTCACTCATCAAACTCAGGGGAAAAAGACAGCTTAAAAGTAAGTTAATAGGTGTTCAAGCGTTTTTTCATCAATCCAATTTAAGGGACCCATGGGGAGGGGTGAAATTCTGGTAAAAATAATTGAAAGAAAATGTCCTGTCTGACTCACTCACTCATCACGCCCAGCGAAAACTATTAAATTTGGAAACATGACATTTTGGGAATATATTAGCTGTATGTCGAAAACGTCAACTAAGGAATGACTTTTTTATTTGGGTTTTAAAGAGGTGTTAAGGTGGGTAAACGTGCATTTCATTGAATAACGATATCTCATGAGTTGTTTCTTTGGGGATGTGATATTCGGCATATAAACTAATCACATAGGTGAAAGGGAAATTTGGATATTCAGGTTCTAAAGGGGTCTTAAGGGGGTTAAACCTACATTTCATTGAATAACAATATCTCACGAGTGGTTTAATTTGTGGATGTGATACTCGGCATATAAACTAATCATTAAAAATAAACAGACATGTGTCAAAGGGTTTATCGATGTGGTGTATATTATGAGGTGAAAGGGGTAAAAAATGGGGGTTGAGGGATTCTTAACGGAGCGTGTATCTCTGAAACGACATAGGCGAGAAGTTTGAAATTCGGCGGGAAAAACAGCTTAAAATACAAGTAAATAGGTGTTCGACCGTTTTTTTCATAAATCCAATTTAAGGGGCCCCTGGAGAGGGGTGAAATTCTGGGGGAAATAACAGGAAAGAAAGTGTCCTAACTGATTGACTCACTTACTCACCCATCAAACTCAGGGGGAAAATAGTTTTAAATAAGTAAGTAGATGTTCGACCGTTTGTTTCATAAATCCAATTTAAGGGATTCATGGGGGGAATTATCAAAAAGAAATGAAAGAAAATGTCCTGACTGACTCACTCACTCATCATCGCCCAGCCAAAATTATTGAAGTTAGAAACATGAAATTTTGGGGAAATGTTCGTTGTATGTCGAAAACGTCCACTAAGGAAAGAGGTTTGGATATTCAGGTTCTAAAGAGGTGTTAAGGGGGGTAAACGTGCATTTCATTGAATAACAATATCTCACGAGTGGTTTCATTTGGGGATGTGATACTTGCATATATACTAATCATTAAGAATAAGCTGACACATGTCTAATGTTTTTTCGATGTAGTGTATATTATGAGGTGAAAGGGATGAAAAGTGGGGGTTGAAAGATTCCTAACGGAGCGTGTATCTCTTAAACGACATAGGCGAGGAGTTTGAAACTCGGAGGAAATCAATCAGCTTAAAAAAAACAAAACACAAATAAATGGGTGTTCGACCGTATGGGGAGGGGTGAAATTCTGGAGGAAAAACGTCCACTAAGGAAGGAATTTTGGATGTTTACTCTCTTCGACCAACCAAAACTATTAAAGTTAGAAGAATGATATTTTGGGGATATGTTTGTTGTGTGTCGAAAACGTCTACTAAGGAGGGATTTTTGGCTATTCAGGTTCTAAAGGGGTGTTAACGGGCTTAAACATGCATTTCATTGAATAACAATATGACACGACTATGACGCGAGCGAAGCGAGGCTAAAAATGAGATGGTGTGTGTCTGTGTATTACTCAATCACGCAAGTACCACTGGTCCGATTTACATGAATTTTACATGGAAGTAGCTGATTTACCTGGTTAACATATAGGTTACTTTTGATTTCAATACTTTGCACTATTTAAAGATGGCGACCATTTTAGTGACGTCACTACACCCTTTGATTTCAAACTTTCATATTTCCATTTCAAATAAAAAGAGAACGCTAAGAAATAGCAAACTTTTGATGGCATATACGAGGTTTAAAATTACATTTTCTATCTGAAAGGTATCTCCAACGGTTAGCGAGTAAAACCTAAATTTGTACTATAAAACACGGTCAACGCCGAGCGGTGTAGTTGGACAAAATGTTCCATCCTTAATCTCTCTCTGCGCAGCACCTCGCCTATCCCCTGTTTTAACTGTCACCTTCACATTTTAATTTATTTATGACGCGTAGTGAAGCACGGGTACTTCAGCTAGTATTAATATAAAATAGACATTTAGCCTATGTTCATGTACCGTAGAGTAGTCTGCAAGAATAAATTCTCGATGTAGGCAATGGGTTTGAAAAGATAAGTTAATCTTATTAAGTAACAATGCCAAAAGCAGGTTTTACCATGGGCACCGGCAGGATTTTTTCCAAAGGGGGGCCAAGTAATAATTTTTATTTCATTATCACCCCCCCCGATTTTCGTTTCATTTCTTACTTGCTTCGTGAAATTCATTATTTGACTGCTCTGAAACCGTTGGCCACTTTATGGCAAGATTGGGAGGAATGTTTTGTTTTTAGTTCACAGTTTTTGTCCATAGGATTTCGTGTATCTTCTTTTGTAATTCATTGTCATAATGTTCAGTTCTTAAAAGCAGGTAAGAAATAGTGGTATCACCCTGTATCGACAATAATATAAAAATCAAGCAGTTCATTAAAATGCTAATGTAAATCCAGTTCGCCTATTTTCTAAATACGGTAACTGGAGGACATAGTTCAGATGTTTCCAAATTACTGAGTTAAATTAAACTGTGGAAATATCCCTACGTATGAATCTGCCTAATAATTCAAATAGCACTGTTTCCAAATATCTAGTTTGTACCAGCCGTTATAGTGGATCCATCAGGTTTTTCCTCTTCTTCACAAGCTATCAGGAATACTTCGCATTGCTCTTCTTAGCATAGGCTAATGAATTTTGTGCAAAGTGATACATCCGTATTGTACATTAGTCGTACTTGTGACACCCATGGTTTTAGACTTTTTAGCGAATTTTCGTTTTAGAAAGAAGATTTTTAATTTGATTATTGCTGACTGATAAGTAAAATATATAAAACTCACTAAATCATGTACTTCTTACTTACTGTCGACCAAAGTATTATGTGCACTCAAGTTTGAAGGTTGATTGTGAAGTAACCAATAGACCTACATTGAATTCAATAACATCATCATTTTCGTCGTTCTATTTTACGTTAGTTCATGTAGGGTTGGAATTTTTAATTTATATTTTAATATTTTTTATTGCATTTGGAACACAAAAAGTGACTGTTTTAAGCGTGTTTCAACCATGCGTCACATTTAAGAATTATTATCTCAAAAACCCGTCATCAGATCGAATCCAAATTTTAGCACAATATACATTGGAATGTTCGATAACTGGCTAATTAATTTCAAAATGTTGTGTATCCAAGAAACAAAGTTTGTATATTGAGCAACGTTTAACTCCTATTTTAAAAGTTATGTTTAATCCATCTTCCACGTCTCAAGAGCCATCAACATCATAGACTATGCAAGATGTAATATTGCAAGAGGATCAAAAAGGACTAAATAGTAATAGAAAAAAAGAGAGTTCTATTTTGTATGTAAATATTGTACAATTACTTAGATTAAATAAATAAAAATAGTGTATGGGTATTGTCTGTTTTTCTTAATTACCATCCCCATGTCCCACTATTAATGCCATTGTTAACCATCAACAGTCTCTAGCTATGTTCAGATAGAGAGTGGTCTTAAACAATACACTCTATCTGTGGTTTGTGTACCGAGTATCATAATAATACAGTGTCGCCAAGCCATGTTCAGGCAATAGGTATGTCAGGTAAGGGGTTCGAACCCTTGCTTCCTTGTACTGAAAATTTGAACTTAATTCAAACGCCTTAACCACTCGGCCAACGTGACAGTTAATATTTTAATTCGTTCTGTGCACTTGAGTGTTTACACAATTTTCCAGTGTACATTGTCTCAAACACTTGCTCTTTTTTTAGCCTATTTTCAATTTTGAAAAAAAAAAAAAAAAAAAAAAAAAAAAAAAAGCTTGTGAGATCACCTTTTTTTTTGTCCGTGTGTGTGTGTGTGTGAGGAGGATGTGTGTGTGACCCCCCTAATAACTTTTAAACGGCTGGAGCGATTTCAATGAAACTCGGTAAGTTCTTAGCACTATTCCGGGCGACCGCGACCTTCAAATTTTGTTACGTCTCACCAATCCAACATGGCGGCTGTGCGAAATATTTCACCAGCATTCAATATCTCCGAAACTATTCCCGATATCACCCTGAGATTTATTACGGTGATAAAGGGAACTACTAGAAGTTCACTTATGTGACTTTTGAAAAACTGGTAACTACAAAACCAACATGGCGGCCACACGAATGTGCGACTTTTAAATAGACGTTTCTCGCGATTTACCCAACCAAACGCAATAAAACATGGTAGAGTGTATGTTTATACACATTGTAATGCACCAACATCTAACTTCGTTCAATTGTTTACATAACCACAAGATGGCGGATGTGAGAAATATTTCACCTGCATCCTATATCTCTGAAACTATTAGCGGTATCATCCTGAAATTTTATAGGGTGATAAAGGGCACTACTGGAAGTTCATCTATAAGACTTTCAAAAACCGGTTTACTACAAAACGAACATGGCGGCCAAGCGAATTTGAAAATTTTAAATAGACCTTTCTCGCGATTTAATGTTCCAAACGCAATGAAATCTGGTACAGGAAATGTTTATACACATTGAAATGCACTGGTATCTAATTTAGTTCAATTGTTTACATAACCTCAAAACGGCGGCTGTGCGAATTTTAAAATTAAGTTTTTATTTCTTGTGTCGTAATCATGCGATCGAAGTGAAAGTTTGAATAATGAAACAACGCAATAATTTTCCTTTAATGGTTCATGACTCTATGGTCTATACATTTAACAATCCAACATGGCGACCATCCGAAATATTTAGACAGCTCTGAATATCTACGAATCTATTATAGCAATCTAACTGATTTTTTATGTTCATAGGGGCTATGAACTTAAGTTCACCTATAGGACTTTAAATAACCTGGTGATCACAAATCCAACATGGGGGCGACGCGAAGTATTAATATTCACATGGACGTTTCTCGCAATTTAACCATCCGAGTGCAGTGAAACTTGGTACAGTAAATCCTTATACGAATGTTAATCCACTGGCATCTAATTTATTTCAATTGTTTCCATAACTACAAGATGGCAGCTGTGCGAAATTTTAAAATCTCCTTGTTACTTCTTGTGTCCTAATCATGCGATGGAAGTTTGAATGCTACACGTACACAATAATCTTCATGTAAAAGTACCTAACTCTAGGACCTAAATAAAATCCAACATGGCGACCATCCGAAATATTTAGTCGGTTCTCAATATCTACGAATCTATTACAGCAATCAAACTGAAATTTTGTATGTTGATAGTGGCAGTTAAAATAAGCAGAATATATGAAAATAGGCTGTATAGTTCTTCACGGAACTACTTGTTCAATGTAGAATTCTTTGTTTTTCCATAACATTGCAGTTATGAGTCTTGTGAACTGGGTGTTTAATATAGGGCTAAAGGCATTTTAAAATAATTTTAGAAAAGCTCTTAGGTATTGTGTCATGGGTTTTAGTAATGCATTAGTGTTCGTTGACTAACATTCACCGTTACACAACATTATTTTGGTAAGCTCTACATGTTGTTGTTTGAGTCTTCAGTCTTTTAACTGGTTAGATGCAGTTCTCCATGCCTCCCTGTCCTGAGCTAATAATTTGATCTCTACATAGCTACCACACCCTACATCCAAGGCAATCTGTTTAACATATTATAAACTTGATCTCCCCTACAGTTCTTGTCCTCAACCCTTCCTTCCATAACTAAGCTTGCTACACACATTCCAAACACTTTAATTCTCCATTTTTCTGCAAATTTCACTTTCATAAAATGCCACGCTCCAGACAAAGGCCTTCAAAAACGACCTTCTGATACCTAAATCTATATTCAATGTCAACAGATTCCCTTTCTATAGAAATGCTTTCCTTGCCTGAGCTACATAAGTATCCTAATCATCTCTGGTATAATGTCTTGTTTAGCAAACATAGTCGCTCAGTAGGTCTAAGCATCTGTTGTATATAACCCATTGCATCGAAAATTGCCTTGCAAGAAGAATCCGTTCGAATCACATGGCCTACAACATTACGAAGTCTATCAGTATTGAATTCACCATTTTGTCTCAACTGAACTACCGTCTACATTCAATTGAGAGTGCGAATCTCAGTCGCTTTGATAACGACACAAGAACACCGCAGAACAATTTAACTATTAGCCTATAAATTGCTTCGATCTTAGAAGAGTTAACACTACAGGTTAAGAGTCTACAACAATGGTAGAGTACTGTTCACTTGTAGCAATAATTGCTCTGTTCTCCAGAAATGGACCACAGTACTATGGCACACCTTGAATAAAAATATACGGCATTTCGCAGCACGATTGACGATCGCAGTAAGGTAGAACGGCGCAAAATTAGACGAGTGAACAACACAGTCAGGCCCGTATTTAGGGTTCCCTGGGCAAAACAAAACAAACAAAAAAAACATGCTTCCCCCGACTTAAATATGTAGATTTATTAAAGTTTCCTGTTTCTTCACTGAGCTGTATTTAACTATGAGTGGGAAAAATTATAAATATGCGTTTACTAAAATTACAAATAGGAAACAAAACTTAATACAAAGAATTTACATTTAAATTTTAAAGATATCATACATAACCAATTGCAAAAACATCAATTAGGATTTTATTAGTCCAATTTCACTTTCAAGTCAGATTCAAAAGCAAGAACAGCAAGATGACAAACACAATCCCATTTTGTGTGTCCTTAAATAAACAAAATTGCAAATGTGCGACAATGAATAATTCTCTTGTGTGTGTGTGTGTGTGTGTGGAGGGGGGGGGGGGGGTTAAACTTTAATAACTTGGCGTTTAATGCCCAGTTTTCCAGAATATTTTCCGCCCCTAAAACCTGCAGCCATGGGGAGCTGCCCTGTTTGTTCCCCCGTAATTACGGGCCTGAATACAGAAAATGACCCAATATTGTAAGCACGATCTTAAGGGACCAGTGTTTTACAAGTCAGCAAAGAAAACCACGTTTTAGGGGCTGAAATCCGCTATCGGTGTAGCAATGTATAAAAATATCTCCAGAACGTGCTTTCATATCATCACTGCCCAAGTGAATTGGCGAATGTAGTAGCCAGCCTAACCACATTTGATAGTGTTGGGTAAACATACGGTATTTAACACTAGTCATAACCATATTGGAAAATGGAGCTATGTTTCCATTGGTGGTGTAGTGCATGACATCATTAGAACCATATATTTTTGAATATAGACACATATTACGTCAGCAACATTAGTTTTCTATTGTAACATTTGTCAGCTGATTATCAGAAACTTCAATTTATGAAATCAACTCGTGACAATGACCAATTGTATATCAATATTTACAGAATTCCAGGGGGGGGGGGCACGGCCCCACCTTGCTCCTCCCTGCGGGCGCCCATGGGTTTTACCCTCTAGGCCTAACCAAAGGCAAAATTCCCCTAAACCCCAATAAATTCCAAAAAAATCTTTTTAGATCTCAGTTTTTACCATCTAGCTGAGGTTATGACATGATGATGATGATGATAATTGTTGTTTTAAGGGGCCTAACATCTAGGTTATCGGCCCCTGATGGTTTGGGTGATCGTGAAGATGAAAATGAAAAGCGAACATAAAACTAACTACTAACCTACATATTAAAAGAAGAAATGGAAAACTAAAGGAGAATAAGGCAAATAAAGGACAAGAGGAAAATAAATGCCCTCAACCCTCGAAGAAGGCGGATTGAGGGACTTGGAAGGAAGGAGAGCCATGAAAGGCAGATAGGAAAGTGAAAGAGGAGAGGGTCCGCCCCAAAGGTCAGGGACAAAAGGGAAAAACGGACCCAGCTCAGGAATCCCTCGGGGTCGCCAACTCCCGAACTCACCAGCCGTGAGGCCCTGAGGGTGTAGCATTATCTAGGGTGCACCAAAAGTGGTGGGGCTACATACACCCGGCCTCCTTAAGGGCCTTAAGCAGAAGGCAGGAGATAACATGAAAAGAAAAAGAAGGCTGACTCCTCACAGAAGGAGGGAATCAGAAAAGATGAGACAAGGGCCAATTAAGGCGGGAAAGGAAGAGACTCCCTAGGCCTCGGATACCCTAATACCGTCTGGGTCGGAAGAGAACAAGAGTTGACCAAGTGAGGTCGACAGGAAAGAAAACAGAGAGGAGCCCGGCACAAGTAAGTGGAAGCAATGCCGGACTCGAGGTTATGACACCACGAGAAACTGGAAACATACTTGACAAGAAATCATTGACAATATCAGCAACACAATAATTTTGTAAAGAACCTCAATGAAAGTATTATAAGTAGGCCTAGGTCTACACAAATTCACACTACCTACACATAGACGTGAAAAAAGAAAGGGAATATTAGTAGCCTTCGGTACCGGTAATTGAAGAAAATTAAAATATGCACACAATATTTATACCGCTAGGACAATTTAGTTTTAGACAAATCAAAAATACATCCTCAAGTCTCATTAAAATTGATGACCTGTTGCGATATCTGAGTAGCTTAATATCAGCGGTAGACATCTGTCCGTTTATTTCAGAAGTGGACACTTGCATAGCAGGTTAGTTTCAAATGCGGACATCTGACGAATGAAACAATGGCACTGCGGCATTCTGATCACGTGACCAAGAAAGCTGTCATGGCCGGCCCCTTATGACTGGACAGTATACAATTTATTATCTTTGTAGTCTATGTCTTAAAATTTTTGTGTATTTTATATAAGGAAAATTAGCAGAGTGGTTAAAAATGATGATAATGATGATAATAATAAATCGATGGTCATTCCAAAATTTGGGAACTGGAAAAACAGGAACGAAAAAACAAGATGCTTTCATTTTAAAATTCTGCCGCACAGAGGCACCCAATCCTAAGAGAAACAAGTAGTTCCGTGAAGAATTATACAACCTATTTTCATATATCCTATTTATGTTAATTGCCACTATCAACATACAAAATTTCAGTTTGATTGCTGTAATAGATTCGTAGATATTGAGAACCGACTAAATATTTCGGATGAAAGCCATATTGGATTTTTATATATGTAGGTCCTAGAGTTATGTACTGTTACATGCAGATTATTGTGTACGTGTAGCATTCAAACTTCAATCGCATGATTAGGACACAAGAAGTAAAAACGAGATTTTAAAATTTCGCACAGCTGCCATCTTGTGGTTATGGAAACAATAGAAATACATTAGATGCCAGTGGATTAACATTCATATAAGGATTTACTGTACCAAGTTTCACTGCACTCGGGTGGTTAAATTGCGAGAAACGTCCATGTGAATATGTATACTTCGCGTCGCCGCCATGTTGGATTTGTGATCCCCAGATTATTGAAAGTCCTATAGGTGAACTTAAGTTCATAGCCCCTATGAACATAAAAAAATCAGTTTGATTGCTATAATAGATTCGTAGATATTCTGAGCCGTCTAAATATTTCGGATGGACGCCATGTTTGATTGTTAAATGTATAGGCCATAGTGTCATGTACCATTAAAGGAAAATTATTGCGTAGGTTCATTATTCAAACTTTCACTTCGATCGCATGATTACGACACAAGAAATAAAAACTTAATTTTAAAATTCGCACAGCCGCCATCTTGAGGTTATGTAAACAATTGAACTAAATTAGATACCAGTGCATTACAATGTGTATAAACATTTCCTGTACGAAGTTTCATTGCGTTTAGAACATTAAATCGCGAGACAGGTCTATTTAAAATTTTCAAATTCGCTTGGCCGCCATGTTCGTTTTGTAGTTAACCGGTTTTTGAAAGTCTTATAGATGAACTTCTAGTAGTGTCCTTTATCTCCGTACAACATTTCAGGGTGATACAGCTAATAGTTTCAGAGATATAGAATGCCGGTGAAATATTTCGCACAGCCGCCATCTTAAGGTTATGTAAACAATTGAACGAAGTTAGACGTCGGTGCATTACAATGTGTATAAGCATATACTGTACCAAGTTTTATTGTGTTTGGTTGGGTAAATCGCGAGAATCGTCTATTTAAAAGGCGCAACTTCGCTTGGCCGCCATGTTGGTTTGGTAGTTACCAGCTTTTCAAAAGTCACATAGTTGAACTTCTAGTAGTTCCCTTTATCACCGTACAAAATTCCAGGGTGATATCGGTAATAGTTTCGTAGATATTGAATGCTGGTGAAATATTTCGCACAGCCGCCATGTTGGATTGGTAAGACGTAACAAAATTTGAAGGGCATGGTCGTGTTAGTCCGGAATAGTGCTATGAAATTACCGACTTTCATTGAAATCGCTCCAGCTCCATCACACACTCACACACTCACACACACACACACACACACTCACGCACACACACACACACACTCACACACACTCACACACACACTCTCTCACACACACACACATACACTCACACACACACACACACACACACACACACACACACACACACACACACACACACATACACTCACACACTCACTCACACACCTTCCCCCAGGGGCTCACTTCTAGTGGGCGTGGGTTGGCGACCACGGGGCCCCAGCTGAGTCCGGCATTGCTTCCACTTACTTGAGCCGGGCTCCTCTCTGTCTTCTTTCCTGTCGACCTCACTTGGTCAACTCTTGTTCTCTTCCAACCCCGACGGTATTAGGGTATCCGAGGCCTAGGGAGTCACTTCCTTTCCCGCCGTAATTGGCCCTTGTCTCATCTTTTCTGATTCCCTCCTTCTGCGAGGGGTCAGCCTTCTTTTTCTTTTCACGTTATCTCCTGCCTTCTGCTTAAGGCCCTCAAGGAGGCCGGGTGTATGTAGCCCCACCCCTTTTGGTGCACCCTAGATAATGCTACACCCTCAGGGGCTCACGGCTGGTGAGTTCGGGAGTTGGCGACCCCGAGGGATTCCTGAGCTGGGTCCGTTTTCCCTTTTTGTCCCTTACCATTGGGGCGGACCCTCTCCTCTTTCACTTTCCTATCTGCCTTTCATGGCTCTCCTTCCTTCCAAGTCCCTCAATCCGCCTTCTTCGAGGGTTGAGGGCATTTCTTTTCCTCCTGTCCTTTATTTTCCTTATTCTCCTTTAGTTTTCCATTTCTTCTTCTAGTATGTAGGTTAGTAGTTTTAGTTTTAAGTTCGCTTTTCTTTTTCATCTTCACGATCACCCAAACCATCAGGGGCCGATAACCTAGATGTTAGGCCACTTAAAACAACAATTATCATCATCATCATCATCACACACACACACACACTCTCACACACACACACTCACACACACACACACACACACTCACACACACTCACACACACACACACACACTCACACTCACACACACACACTCACACACACACACTCTCTCACACACACACACACACACTCACACACACACACTCACACACTCACTCACACACAAACACTCTCACACTCACACACATACTCACACACACACTCACACACACACTCACACACGGACAAAAGGTGATCTCATAAGCCTATTATTTCAAAATTGAAGATAGACTAAAGGAAGGAAGCGCTCAAAGGGAAATCGATATCTTTGTGTACACTGGAAATTTTATTACAGTTTTTCTGCAGACATTTCTGTATGTGTTCAAGAGGTTCAGCCATGGTAAAATTAATATCACGTTTCAGTCGAAACCAGAGGAGGAAATCATAAAGAAGTCAAGTTTGGCCCTAAGAGAGTAGCAGTCACGAATTTCATCTGCAATCTGAAAGCTTGGGAATTCCATTATTGGTTTGTTGGTGGTTGGTTCCTCAGTTTAGGGGCTGCGACACCGTAGTCATGTAGCTCCGTGTACTTTGGGTGTGTGTAGAATCTGACTGATAACCCGTGTTAATTGTGATGGCTGCTAATTATCAATTTCAAGTACGGTAGTTCCTACTTTTGCTACTAAATGCTACCGTCAACGACACCTAGCTGTGAACTTGGCTACTAGATGCCAACGCAACCGGTACCTGGCGGCGAACGTTGGAACTTAATAGAGCGTTAATCAAACCTAACCTACAAATTTAGCTTCACGCAATAAATTGTAGTCAGTGGAAGGTTCTTTTACATGCCATAAATCTATGACATGGGACCGCCGGCTTTACTTCCCCTCCGAAGGAAAGCGTACTGAGGGATTTTGAACCCTCTTAAAAAGTCCGACGACTTCAGCAGGGTGTGAACCCGTTATCTTGGGCATAGAAGCTCAGCATGCTACCAACTACGCCACCGAAGCCGCCATTTTGACAAAATAAAATGGATGTCCTTCTTTTTTCAAATCAGTGAAAGAAATCCTAGGCTTCGGATACCCTAATAAAGTTGAGGTTGGAAGAGAACAATAGTTCTTCAAGGGAGGTTGAAAGGAGGATGATAAATTATGTTAATTGTTGTTTTGAGGGGCCTAACATCGAGGTTATCGGCCCCTAATGGTTTGGATGTCAGTGAAAATGAAGAATGTCATGAAACCTACAACTAAATCTAACGACTGATTTAATAAAATAGGAAGAAAGAAAGAAAAAAAACACTTGGAAAATAAATGCCCTCAGCCCTTGAAGAATGAGGACTGAGGGCCTCCGAAATAAGTAGAGCCATGAAAGGTTGATACGAAATGGCAAGAGGAGAGGGTCCGATCCAGAGGCAATGGAATAGGGGGAGAAACTGGACCCAGGTCAGGATTCCTCGGGTTTGTTAATTCCCGGGCTCATCAGCCATGAGCTCTTCAGGGTGTAGCACCATCCAAGGTACACCGTAAGTGGTGGGGCTACAAACACCCTGCCTCCTTCAGGGCCTTGAGCAGAAGACAGGAGATACCATGAAAAGGACAAGAAGAGGTCTGAACCCTCGATGAATGAGGGTATCAGGAAAGATGAGGCAAGGGCCAATTAAGGTGGGAATTGAAACGCTCTCTAGGCATCGGATACCCTAATACTGACGGGGTCAGAAGAGAACAAGAGTTAACCAAGGTAGGTCGACAGGAAAGGTGAACGAGAGGAGCCTGGGATAAGTACAGTAAGTGGAAGCAATGCCGGACTGTTGGGGTCCCATGGTCGCCAACCCACGTCTCACTAGTCGTGAGTTCCTGGGGGAGGAAATATGAAATTGAGGAGCCCGGCACTAGTAAATGAAAGCAATACCAGACTCAGCTGGGGTCCCGTGGTCGCTAACCCACGTCTAACTACTTGTGAGCCTCCAGAAATCAATGAAACAAGCTGAGGAACGGTACTTTCTAAATTAAATCTGACCCCCATATGTCATGAAACCAAGACAAGGAAAGCACGTGCTGTGAGGAGTGGCAGGTTATGTTGCACTCTACACCACGCGGGATGACCCACCCGGGACGGGAAGGACCGGGCCCGGCCGAAAGGGTGCGGTCGGATCGCAGCCGAGTCTGCGCGCTCGCGGGAATCAATGAGATAGTGTACTGCCCCGAGCCCATCCAAACATTCCTCATTCGCGCCAAGTCTTCCTCTAGGATCAGTGCGTGGGTGGATTACCTGTAACTGTGTTACATTTTATACGGTAACGGGGTTACTAATTACATTCAGAAAATGTCATGAGGACTGTTCCGCCCCTCACAACAACAACAACAACAAAACACGGCAAAAACCTAGAAAAATTGCTGAGTTTTAATTCACTGGCCTTGAAAGCCAATATACCATCTTTTTGGAAGCCTTGATAGGGAGGTTAAGGCTGCTTGAGCTTTTAGTTCAGGGGCAGATGCCCTCGTAGTTCCGCCCCTTAAAACAACAACTCTCAATAATGTCACTTAGACCCCTTGACTTCTGGGGTCCTCATATAAAGTTAGGTAGCGCGCAGTTCGCTACTCCTGTGGGGGTCCAGGCGGGGACACCAAGAGCCCGCTGATGAGCCAGCTTGGTGTCCTAGGCGAAACTCCACTCAAGACACGGCACAAACCTAGAAACATTGCTGAGTTTTAACAACAAAACTAACTGATGATTGTTGTTTTAAGGGGCCTAACATCTAGCTTATCATTCCCTAATGGTTTGGATGATCGTGTAATGAGTATGAAATGGAAACTATAACTAAAGCTAACTACAGACTTACATACTACAAGAAGAAGCAAAACAAGTAGTTCCGTCAAAAACCAAATAGCCTATTTTCATATATCCTACTTATGTTAATTGCCACTATCATCATACAAATTTTCAGTTTGATTGCTGTAATAGATTCGTAGATATTGAGAACCGTCTAAATATTTCGGATGGTCACCATGTTGGATTTTTTAAAATATAAATAGGGCTTAGAGTTATGTAGCCTACTACTAGCAGAAGTACCCGTTCTTCGAATGGTCTTCGGTATTAATAACCAGACGTTATCATTTTAGCTACTGTTGCAATGGTTATGGGCTTGGAACCCGTTCGTCGGCAAAGAAAAATGATTAATTAAAATGAGCTCTCAAACTAAATTCACCTAACGTGTACTTCCTGACGTGAAAATAAAATTGAAAACCTCGTAGACGAAACGCAATACACGTCACATAAAACACTGACCCTCACCGTTGTGTCAAGTCCCCATCCACAGGAAGACCCCTTGAATAAAATATTAAGGCTTGTGGTGCATGAACATTCAGGGTTTTTAGCCTCCAATGGTCCAAATTTCTAAAAGCCACATAATATACTATTTCAATTCAGGAATTTTTCGAAATAATGTTGCTGTTTGGAGATGTAATATACCTTCTGTTCGACATATCGCACGTGTAAGTCTTGTGAAAATAATAAAAAAAATCAATAAAAAAATTCAAGGGTGCCCCTTACAGAAATAGATGGAAAGTTGGATGTCACCTCTTGAGAAACTGTTGTCATGGTTATTGGTTTGCATTCCTTAATTCGTTTATTAAATGAAATTAGTTATCTGGGAATATCTCAGAAACTGTTGGCTTTAGAGCCTTAAAATGTAATTTTTGTGAACCCTTTAGGGCCCTTTAGAGCCCCCGAGTTTTGTTTCTGACAACAAGAGGCTGAAAATGAACTTGTTCTCGTCGTTTTACGCCATAATAATAATAATAATAATAAAACAAAATAGGGATAGGGATATGATAGATCTTCCGTACCACACTTGCACGTGTAAATCGCGTCAAAAAATTCTAGAGTACCCCCTAACCCCCTTAAGCGCATTATATGTATTGATGAATTTTACAGCTTAATTTGGTTCCGTGATAACCTTATAGCCGTTTGCAAACTTTCACAGTAATGTAATAAATGGAACTGCATTGCGTCTTTCAGAAATAGAGGGACCTCTTAGATTCTGTTGCCATGGTTACCGGCTTGCATTCTTTCATTAGTTTATTAAATGAAATTAGTTTTCTGGGAGGCGGCTTCGGTGGCGTAGTCGGTAGCATGCTGAGCTTCTATGCCCAAGATAGCGGGTTCAAACCCGGCCGAAGCCGTCGGATTTTTTTAAGAGCGTTAAAATCCCTCAGTATGCCTTCCTTCGGAGGGGAAGTAAATCCGGCGGTCCCATGTCATAGATTTATGGCATGTTAAAGAACCTTCCACTAATTGCACCTGTGTGAAGCTAAATTGGATAGGTTAAGAATGTGAACAACGCTCTTAGGTTTCTATGTTCGTTGCCAAGAGCCGACTGCGGTGGTGTCTAGTAGCTAAGTTCTGAACTTGGCCTAGTAATCGTTGACGGTGGCGCTTGGCGGCAAAAGCAGGAACTATTTGAAAAATTCTAGGTTGCAGTACTTAAATTAAAAAAAAAACAGATAACACACACTAATACAGTCATCACAATTAACACCGGTTGATTCTACACACACCCAAAGTACACGGGGCTACATGACCGCGTTGTCGCAGCCCCTAAACTTAAGAACCAACCAACCAACCGTTTTCTGGGAATATCTCAAAAACTGTTGGTTTTAGGGACTTAAAATGTGGTTTTGATTCTCACATTGAGAGGCTGAAAATGAGCTTTGTCTCACCCTTCTACGCCTATTTTAGCATGTATTTTAATGGGGTAGGACCCCTTTTATGAGATGTACGGAGAAGAGTTACATCAATGATTGGTGTCGTGCCTCTGATGGATATATGTACCAAATTTTACGTTGATCCATCCAGCCGTTCTCGAGTTCCCTGTATTAGGGAACAAAGTTGTCCACAGACAGACAGACAGACAACAATTTTATTTTTGCGCGCATCCGTCGTAAAACAGTCTGAAACGCGTTAATAACGCACATTTCCGTAGAAATTCAGAAAGAACAGACAAACTTTCATTTTTATATAGGTAGGGATTACATGAAGATTATTGTGTAGGCATGTTTTAGTCAAACTTCAATCGCATGATTAGGACACAAGAAATAAAAACGAGTTTTTAAAATTTAGCTCAGCCACCATCCTGTGGTTATGAAAATAATTTAAATGAATTAGATGCCAGTGGATAAAAATGTATATAAGCATACACCGTACCAAGTTTCACTGCGCTCGGATGGTTAAATCGCGAGAAACGTCCATTTCAATATTTAAATTTCTCGTCGCCACCATGTTGGATTTGTGCTCACTAGGTTATTGAATGCCCCACGCGTGAACTTATGTTTATAGCCTCTGTACACATAAACTATTTCAGTTTGATTGCTGTCATAGATTAATACATATTGAGAACCATCTAAATATTTCGGATGGTCACCATGTTGGATTTTAATACACACATCAAAAAAAGTTTTGCATCACCTCGGTTCCCAGATCTCCGGCATATAGACGTTGACTGTGTATATTGTATCCAAGATACAGTCCCTTTGTCTGTTCATAGATGTCACTAAAACTGCTCAAAGATGTAAACAACCATGCATGAGCAGGGCCTATTAGACGGAGGGGGTACGACAGCCGATCAGTTCCAGTCATTCCACCAGGACGAAGGTACGCTGCTCATGTTGTCTGTAGTTCTACCATGCCTAGAAGGTCAATACCGCAGTTCGATCGCGTCCGCATTGTTACTTTGTGTCAAGAAGGGCTCTCAACAAGGGAAGTTTCCAGGCGTCTCAGAGTGAACCAAAGCGATGTTGTTCGGACATGGAGGAGGTACAGAGATACAGGAACTGTCGATGACAGGCCTCGCTCAGGCCGCCCAAGGGCTACTACTGTAGTGGATGACCGCTACTTACGGATTGCCGCTCGGAGGAACCCTGACAGCAATGCCACCATGTTGAATAATGCGTTTCGTTCAGCCACAGGACGTCGTGTTTCAACTCAAACTGTGCGCAATAGGCTGCATGATGCGCAACTTCACTCCCGACGTCCATGGCGAGGTCCAGCTTTGCAACCCCGACACCATGCAGCGCGGTACAGATGGGCCCAACAACATGCTGAATGGACCCCACGGAATTGGCATCACGTTCTCTTCACCGATGAGTGTCGCATATGCCTTCAACCAGACAATCGTCGGAGAAGTGTTTGGAGGCACCCTGGTCAGGCTGAACGTCTTAGACACACTGTCCAGCGAGTGCAGCAAGGTGGTGGTTCCCTGATGTTTTGGGGTGGCATTATGTGGGGCCGACGTACGCCACTGGTGGTCATGGAAGGCTCCGAAACGGCTTTACGATACCTGAATGACATCCTCCGACCCATAGTGCAACCATATCGGCAGAATATTGGAGAGGCATTTGTCTTCATGGACGACAATTCTCGACCTCATCGTGCACATCTTGTGAATGCGTTCCTTCAAGATAACGACATCGCTCGACTACAGTGGCCAGCATGTTCGCCAGACATGAACCCTATCGAACATGACTGGGATATGTTGAAAAGGGCTGTTTATGGACGTCTTGACCCACCAACCACTCTGAGAGATTTACGCCGAATTGTCGTTGAGGAGTGGGACAATTTGGACCAACAGTGTCTTGATGAACTTGTGGATAGTATGCCACGGCGAATACAGGCATGCATCAATGCAAGAGGACGTGCTACTGGGTATTAGAGGTAGTGGTGTGTACTGCAATCTGGACCACAAATGCTGAAAGTCTAGCTGTATGATGGTACAACATGCAATGTGTGGGTCTCATGAGCAATAAAACGAGCTGAAATGTTGTTTGTGTTGATCTCTATTCCCTTTGTATTTAACGGTTCCGGAACTCTTGGAACCGAGGTGATGCAAAACTTCATTTGATGTGTGTATATGTAGGCCATAAGAGTTATGTACTATTAGATGAGGATTATTGTGTACGTTCAATATTCAAACGTTGATTTCGATCGCATGATTAGAACACAAGAAATAAAATTTCAATTTTAAAATTTCGCACAGCCGCCATCTTAACGTTATGTAAAAAATTGAACTAAATTAAATTTAGGTGCATTACAATGTGTATAAAAATTTGTTGTACCAAGTTTCACTACGTTCGGAAGGTTAAATCGCGAGAAAGTTTATTTAAATGTTTCAACTTCGCTTGACCGCATGTTCGTTTTGTAGTTAACAAGTTTTTAAACGTCACATAGGTGAACTCCCAGGAGTACCCTTTATCACCGTACACAATTTCTGGGTGATATCAGCAATAGTCTTGAATGCTGGCGAAATATTTCGCACAACCCCCATATTGTATTGGTGAGACGTAATAAAATTTGAAGGACACGGTCGGGATCGGTCAAAATAGTACTATGACCTTGCCGAGTTTCATTGAAATCGCTACAGCCATTTAGAAGTTATTAGGGAGGGGGTTCACACCCACACGGACACACACAGACACAAGAACAAACGGTAATCTAATAAGCCTATTTTATTAGCCTATTTTCATTTTATGAAAAAATAGGCGTATGAGATCACTTTTTGTCCGTGTGTCTGCCTGTGTGTGCGTGTGTGTGTGATTCGTGTGTGTGTGTGTCCCGTAATAACTTCTAAACGGCCGGAGCGATTTCAATGAAACTCGGTAAGGTCATAGCAACATGTCGGTCAACCCTGACCGTGCCCTTTAAATGTATTACGTCTCACCAATCCAACATGGCGGCTGTGCGAAATATTTCACCAGCATTAAATATCTCAACTATTACCGATATCACCCTTTAATTTTGTACGGAGATAAAGGGCACTACTAGAAGTTCATCTGTGAGACTTTCAGAAACCTGTTAACTACAAAACGAACATGGCGGCCAAGCGAAGTTGAAAGTTTTAAATAGACTTTTCTCGCGATGTAATCATCGAAACGCCATGAAACTTGGCACAGCAAATGTTTATACACACTGTAATGCACTGGCGTCTAATTTAGTTCAATTGTTTACATAATCTCAAGATGCCGGCTGTGCGAAATTTTTAAATTAAGTTTTTGTTTCTTGTGTCGTGATCATGCGATCGAAGTGAAAGTTTGAATAATGAACCTACGCATTAATTTTTCTTTTTGGCACATAACTATATGGCCTATACATACAACAATCCAAAATGGCGACCATCCGAAATATTTAGACGGTTCTCAGTACCTACGAATTATTTATAGCAATCAAACTGATTTTTTAAATGTTCATAGAGGCTATGAACGCAAGGTCATCTATAGGACTTTCAATAAGCTGGTGAGCACAAATCCAACATGGCCGCGACGCAAAGTATAAATATTTAAGTGGACGTTTCTCGCGATTTAACCATCCGAGTGCAGTGGAACTTTGTACAGTAAATACTTATACAAATGTTAATCCACTGGCATCTAGTTTATTTCAATTGTTTTAATAACCACAAGATGGCAGCTGTGCGAAATTTTAAAATCTCGTTTTTACTTCACGTGTACTAATCATGCGATTGACGTTTGAATACCACACGTACACAATAATCTTCATGTAATAGTACATAAATAAAAATCCAACATGGCGACCATCTGAAATATTTAAACGGTTCTCAATATCTACGTATCTATTTCAACAATCAGACTGAAAATTTGTATGTTGATAGGGGCAATTGGCATGAGTAGGATATATGAAAATAGGCTGTATAGTTCTTCACGGAACTACTTGTTCATAAATGAAAATAGGCTTATGAGATCACCTTTTGTCCCTGTGTGTATGTGTGTGTGCGTCCGTGTGTGTGTCCCCACCTAATAAAATCTAAACGGCTGGAGGGATTTTAATGAAACTTGGTAAGGTCATAGTAATATTCTGGCCGACCCCGACCGTGTCCTTCAAATTTTATTATGCTTCACCAATTCAATATGGCGGTTGTGCGAAATATTTCACTGGCATTCTATATCTCCAAAACAATTGCTGATATCACCCTGGACTTTTGTACGGTGATAAAGGGCACTCCTGATAGTTCACCTATGTGACGTTTAAAAACTTGTTTACTACAAAACGAACATGTCGGCCAAGCGAAGTTAAAACATTTAAATATGACTTTCCTGCGATATAACCTTCCGAACGCAGTGAAACTTGGCACAACAAATGTTTATACACATTGTTATGCACCTAAATTTAATTTAGTTCAATTGTTTACATAATGTAATTCATGTAATTAAGATTTTATTTCTTGTGTCCTAATCATGCGACCGAAGTCAACGTTTGAATTATGAACCTACGCAATAATCCTCATCTAATAGTACATAACTCTATGGCCTACATATATTAAAATCCAGAATGGCGACCATCCGAAATATTAAGACTGTTCTCAATATCTATTAAAATATGACAACAATCAAACTGACATTTTGTGTGTTGATAGAGGCTATAAACGTAAGTTCACCTCTGGGACTTTCTAAAACCTGGTGAGCACAACTCGAACATGGCAGTAACGCGAAATTTAGATATTTAAATGGAAGTTTCTCGTGATTTAACCATCCAAGCGCAGTGAATTTTGGTACGGTATATGCTTATACAAATGTTAATCCACTGCCATTTAATTTATTTCAATTGTTTTCATAATCACAAGATTGCGACTGTGCGAAATTTTAAAATCTCGTTTTCATTTCTTGTGTTCTAATAATGCGATTGAAGTTTGAATAATATACGTACACAATGATCTTCATGTAATAGTATGAAACTCTAAGGCATACATTATATAAAACTCCAACATGGCGACCATCCGAAAAATATAAACGGTTTTCAATATCTACGAATCTATTACAGCAATCAAACTGAAATTGTGTATGTTGATAGAGTCAATTAACATAAGCAGGATATATGGAAATAGGCTATGTATTTCTTCACAGAAATACTTGTTAAGTTCTCATAAAATTTCATTAAATTAGACGTCAGTATATCAGGGCTTGTTTGAAGATATGCCGTGCCAAGTTTCACAGCGCTCGGATGAAAAGTCGAGAAGAATCCTTTTAAATATTTAAATTTCGCGTCGCTGCCATGGTGGTGTTGTGCTCACCAGGTTATTGAATGCTCCATAGGTGAACTTATGTAAATTGCCTCTAGCAACATTCAAAATTGCAGTTTGATTTCTGTAATAGATTCTTAGATATTGAGAACCTTCTAAATATTTCGGATGGTCGCCATATTGGATTGTTATATGTGTAGGCCTTAGAGTTATGTAGCATACGATTAATATTATTCCGTAGCTTCATTATTCAAACGTTCACTTCAATCACATGATGAGGACACAAGAAATGAAAACTTAATTTTAAAATTTTGCACAGCCGCCATCTTAGGGTTATCAAAACAATTGAGTTTAATTGGATGTCTGTAAATTAAATTTTATATGAATATTTATCGTACCAAGTTTCACTGCGCTCGGATGGTCAAATCGCGAGAAACGACAATTTAAATATTTATGTTTCGCGTCGCCGCCATGTTGGATATGTGCACACCAGGTTATAAAAAGTCCAATAGGTAAACGTATGTTCATAGCTTCTATCAGCATACAAAATTTCAGTTTGATTGCAGTCATATATTAATAGATATTGAGAATCGTCTAAATATTTCAGATGGTCGCCATGTTGGATTTTTATATATGTGGGCCATGGAGTTATGCACTATTAGATGACGATTATTGCATAGGTTCATTATTCAAACGTTCAATTTGATCGCATGATTAATACACAAGAAATAGAAACTTAATTTTAAAATTTCGCACAGCCGCCATCTTGACGTTATGTAAACAATTGAACTAAATTAGATTCCAGTGTATTATAATATGTAGCCTATAAACATTTGTTGTACCAAGTTTCACTGCGTGAGAATGGGTAAATCGCGAGAGAAGTCTATTTAAATGTTTCAACTTTGCTTGGCCCCCATGTTAGTTTTATACTTAACAGGTTTATGAAAGTTACGTAGATGAACTTCTAGTAGTACCCTTCATCACCGTACAAAATTTTAGGGTGATATAAGTAATAGTTTTGGAGATATAGAATGCCAGTGAACTATTTCGCGCACCCACCATGTTGGATTGGTGAAACGTATTAAAATTTGAGAGGCACGGTCGTGGTCGGATGAGGTTCATTGTAATTGCTTTGGCCGTTTAGATTTCATTAGACACACACGGACAAGACGCGATCTCATAAGCCTATTTTATTTTCATAAATAAAAATAGTTAAAAATGAACAACCGGAATAAAGGAAATGAAAGACAGGGAAAATATATGCGTATTTCTTTTTTAAATAACGGAAAACCCCAACACAATTTGCTCACTTCGCCAGCAACGAAAGAAAGAAAAAAGAAAGAAAGAAAGAAAGAAAGAAAGAAAGAAAGAAAGAATACATTTCGCTTAACTACAGGAGATCAAGCAAGAATTTCTTGTATTTTTCCTACCAAGTTTATGTAGAATCCCGAGGTTTGTTTACCAGTAGTGGTATGTGTACCATAGTTTGAGAAGCCTTGTATTTGATGTCATTCTTCTAATTCCTACATGCTCACATACTATGTATCCCAGTAATGAAAATTTATATTTTTCCATACTTAAAGGCTGCATACACAAGAGATGCAGATTAAACAGTCCTTAATGAGGCATGCATAATGTTCGTCATTAACTGGATCATATGGAGATGTTATTTGTTTTAATTTAAATGTTGTCAGATACAGGTGACGGTTGTTCATAAATTGAGTTTGTTACTGTCCGGTAAACATCAGATACCATTATATAAATTGTTTTTATCAAGTGTATGAAATGTAGTATTTATTCAAATGCTACATCTACCTTTTATTATTACCGTTCCAACGGGGTCAGAGATGACGTGAGCTGAGTTTCTACTTCGGTGGATGTATTTTCGGCTAAACACCCTTCGTTGTTGCCTCGTGAGATGACATTGTGTTGTGTAAATCTTTAAAATGTGACCTCAGCTGGGATTCAAACCCGAATCTCCTGCTATCCAGGTATGTCCATTTAGTCACATCAATACGGCCACACTCCGACCGTGGCACATTTTAAAATCTCAGATCAAGTGGCGCTGTTGTGGTGGCTTCTGAAATGATGTGGGGATGGTGTATATCGTCTAGGTCAGGGCCATCCATACAGCGCTCCCCGAGCGCTAGCACTCCGGTTGTGCTCTAAGCCAGTGCTCCGAGCGCTTTGGTGGAAAGTAGTTTCGATAGTGGTCGAAGGAGCTTGACTGGCTGAGCGCGCTGAAGTGAGCTGCCAATCCATCAGTCGTTAGTCTACTACAATGCGCTTTGTTGACAGCGTGTAAGTAAATCAGTTTCACAGTGTTCATACCTGAACATCATACAAAAAGAAAGATGGAGTAGTGAAGCAGCATCCATTAAAGAAGAATGGGAAATTTCAATCTTCTGTACAGCTTATAAGTGAGCAAAGGTCACTCAAGGTCTGTACTATCTGTTCATATTGGTAAAATGTGGTTGAATTTTCCTCTCTAATATGTTCACGTTTCAGTTTGGAATAAATCCCAATATTCTTTACTTAACACTTGTGTTCGTTTCCTGCACATTCCATACATCGGAGTACCATTCGATTTGTATATGTGGTATATTATTTATGGCTAAATACCCTATCAATATGTCAACAATCCCACAAAAGCCATCGGCCGCATGGCTGTGCGTACGTATCTAGTCAGTGTGGTCCGAACATCGTCTGTCAGTCTCAGGTCTCCTCGCTGCCACAGTGTAGTGGTGGTAGGGGAAGGAGTGCTAGTCTGACTGCCCAGTGCTCCCCGAGCGCGACCGCGCTCTCAGAGCGCAATGACTGGATGGCCCTGGTCTAGGTGATAGAGGTTATCTCTGAGTCATTCCAGAAGCCGCCGAAACAGCGCCGCTCCATCCAAGACTTGAAAATGTGCCACTGTCGGAGTGTGGTCGCATTGGTGTACGACAGAGCCTCTCAAACGCGTGAAATCTCACGCGTGCAAACCGTGGCGCAGATGTGCCTGAGACCAGCATTTTGGTTCGGGATAACTCGACTAAGCTCGGGACAACTCGGCTCGGATGGTGTAGCGCGCTTCAGAGCGACGAAGCGTGCATTGATAGCCGGCGTGTTTATCAGTGAAATAGATAAGTGCAAGACAACTACATAGTAATGGAGCAACCTGATCCGAACAAAGCAAAAACTCTCGGAAGTCAATTTTAATCGAAATGGAAAATTTCTCGTTTTTTTCTTTGCCAGTCATGTTGATAGAGCCAAATGCATAATCTGTGGAACTATAATTACATGCCTAGGAAAATCGTCTATTAAAATACAGAGAACATAGGTAAAAAAAAAAAAAACAACAAGTCAACCCCTGGCACTATTCAGCCCATGACGGGCTAAGGCCGACCAAGCGACCGCTGCCCTGCCATTCGGCCTGCAGATATTGGGGTGACGCGTGATCAGCGCGTCGGGTTCCCTTCGGCCGTTAATCTTGGTTTTCGTGATCGGGGCGCTGTCTCATTGTCAGACAGCTAATCAATTGTCCTCACGAGGCTGAGTGCACCCCGTTCCAACCCTCACGTCAGTTTTAAAATCCCTGACGGAGCCGGGGATCGAACCCAGGGCCTCCGGGTGAGAGGCAGGCGCGCTACCCCAACACCACGGGGCCGGCCTGACAGCATAGGTGATGATGATAATTATTGTTTCGAGGGGCCTAACATCTACGTCATAAGCCCCTAATTGTTTGGGTGATGGTGAAAACTGATGATCAAAAGTCAACTACTGCTACAACTACTATTATTAGCTACAAACTTATCACTAATAATAATAATAATAATATAGTTTTGACTCGGGTGCTGGGTGCAAGCTTTGTTATTTGACACCCAGATGGCAGCTTACACTTCGAATTTTGTTGTTCCTTGAAGCACTATGAAAGTCAAGGAGGTTAGATATCTAAGCTCCTTGACACTATAGCGCTTTCTAGTAGAGAAATGAGGAACTTTATGTTGGCGGAAAATCCCGTGATTAATTTTGCCATTATGAACATGGCCTACTGAATACAAATGGGTTCTTTGACATTCCAACATCGTATGACATGCGTGTTGTAATTTTTGCCGCCTTTCAGAAATCACTTACCACGGGCAGGAGTGAACCTGCAAGCTTGGGGTTAGTAATCCAACACGATAACCACTCACACACTAAAAGAACAAATTTTATTGTTCAGTTCTTTGTCTAAGTGTACGCTTTCTATTTGCATGTGTTTCTTTAAGCTACTGTATCATAAGTATTGGCATGGCAAATTTCGTTTAGAATTGTCCTGTAATATGAGGATCTTATTGATTTTCATTTTAGGGACTTATGGAGGGAAACTATTTTCTATCAATGAATATTTCAGAATGCTCTAGTGTTGTCAAAGAATAGACGTAAAAACAATCCTTTTATAATGATAGGGACATTCTATAAGATGACGGTGGAATTGCTTTAGCCATTAATTATTAATAAATGACTCGTAGCTCTTTACATTGTTTGACTTGAGTTTCACTTGTGTTTTAAGAGAAAAGGCTAAGGCCGCAATAAATGTGAAGCATCTCTTGTTCACCAGCGCCAGTATCTAGGCCAGCCACTTTACTCTCTCGCCCGATAAGTTGCCGGGGCTAACTACGTCACGGGGAGCAGGGTTGAAGTCTACTGCGGTTGAGAGAGAAAAAGAGGTGAGCCGTAATAAGTGATGTGAATTAAGTGATCTGCTAGACCGGGCCAGGTTCCACCACATAATGTTCATAATAACACCAAATAAGTACATTTGGTATTCTTCTTCTCTGAACTCTCAGTCATTCCACAAAAAAAGAGGATTGAAAAACTTTTATGAAGAACTCGTTATTATTGGCACCTAACTAGAGACATTCCAATTACTCAAGGTAAATGTGAACCGGGCTAAGTGCGGTTGAACATTTATTATCAGTATGGCTATTACTTCCGTTATAAACTTTTAGGGGTTATTAAATATATTAAGTGTAAAACTCCTTCACTTAGCCTAATTGAAGTCTCTTAATAAAATACGTATGATTTAATTAGAGTTAATTACTTAACGCTCATGTCCTCCTCAACCAGATATCGTGATTCATATCTTAATGGTTTCCATATGACTGTATCCACACAGAGTTAGTCATCTTAGATATATTCTGATCCGTTGCAGATACGTTCTCACCCAGATGAATTGTAATTAATGCCCAAGATCGCGGGTTCAAACCCAGCCGAAGTCGTCGGATTTTCTTAAGAGCGTTAAAAATCTCCCAGTATGCCTTCCTTCGGAGGGGAAGTAAAGCTGGCGGGCCCATGTATTAGATTTATGGCATGTAAAATAACTTTACACTAACTACAAATGTGTGAAGCTAAATTTGTAGGTTAGATTTGTTAATCGCTCTATTAGTTCCAACGTTTGCCCCCAAAGTTGCAGTGACATCTAGTAGCCAAGTTCAGAGCTAGGTGTCGTTGACGGTAGCATTTGGTACCAAAAGTAGGAACTACATGAAATTGATGATGATGATGATGATGATGATAATTGTTGTTTTAAGGGGCCTAACATCTAGGTTATCGGCCCCTGATGGTTTGGGTGATCGTGAAGATGGAAATGAAAAGCGAACTTAAAACTAAAACCAACTATCAACCTACATACTAGAAGAAGAAATGGAAAACCAAAGGAGAATAAGGCAAATAAAGGACAGGAGGAAAAGAAATGCCCTCAACCCTCGAAGAAGGCGGATTGAGGGACTTGGAAGGAAGGAGAGCCATGAAAGGCAGATAGGAAAGTGAAAGAGGAGAGGGTCCGCCCCAAAGGTAAGGGACAAAAGGGGAATATGGACCCAGCTCAGGAATCCCTCGGGGTCGCCAACTCCCGAACTCACCAGCCGCGAGCCCATGAGGGTGTAGCATTATCTACGGTGCACCAGAAGTGGTGGGGCTACATACACCCTGCCTCCTTAAGGGCCTTGGGCACAAGGCAGGAGGTAAAAGGAAAAGAAAAAGAAGGCTGACCCCTCACAGAAGGAGGGTATCAGGAAAGATGAGACAAGGGCCAATTAAGGCGGGAAAGTGAAAGACTCCCTAGGCCTCGGATACCCTAATACCGTCGGGGTCGGAAGAGAACAAGAGTTGACCAAGTTAGGTCGACAGGAAAGAAGACAGAGAGGAGCCAAGTAAGTGGAAGCAATGCCGGACTCAGCTGGGGCCCCGTGGTCGCCAACCCACGCCCACTAGAAATGAGCCACTGGGGGATACATGAAATTGATCGCCTGCAGTCCTTACCTGAATTACAGATAGCACACACTAATACAGCCATCACAATTAACACCGGTTATCAGACAGATTCTACACACAACTCAAGTACACGGGGCTATATGACCACGTTGTCGCAGCCGCTAAACCAACCGACCGACCGACCGAATTGTAATTAAAGGTTCATAAAGCACTTGGAACGGTATGACGTGGCATCATTATTATTATTATTATTGTTATTATTATATAAAATAACGATGCTAACTTCAGTTTTTAAGAAGTGGTTCCGTGAATAACTAAATAGCCTATTGTCATATATCCAACTTACGCTAATTGCCTCTATCAACATGCAAAATTTCAGTTTGATTGCTGTAATAGATTCGTAGATATTGAGAACCGTCTAAATAGTTCGGGTGATCGCCATGTTGGATTTTTATATACCTAGGTATAGGCCTTAGAGTTATGTATTATTACATGAAGATTCTTGTGTAGGTGTTTTATTCAAACTTCAATCGCATGATTTGGACACAAGAAATAAAAACGAGATTTTAAAATTTTGCTCAGCCGCCATCTTGTGGTTATGAAAATAATTGAAATGAATTAGATGCCAGTGGATGAAAATGTATATAAGCATATACCGTACCCTAGTTTCACTGCGCTCGGATGGTTAAATCGCGAGAAACGTCCATTTTGATATTTAAATTTTGTTGGATTTGAACTTATGTTTATATCCTTTATACACATACAAAATTTCAGTTTGGTTGCTGTCATAGATTAATAGATATTGAGATGATGATGATGATGATGATGATGATGATGATGATAATTGTTGTTTTAAGGGGCCTAACATCGTGGTTATCGGCCCCTAATGATCTGGGTGATAGCGAAAATGATAATGAAATGGATACCAGAACAACATTATCTGAAACGGAAAATACGTACAAAAAGGAATTCAGATGGAAACAACTCACAATATGGTCTTACAAAAGGGAATTTAGAACGAAAAGTTGCACAAAAAGAATAGATTGAAAAAGACCCACAAAACGTAGGCTAGATTCAAAAAACGTACAAAATGCAAAGTAGCGTCAAAATACTTACAAAATGCAACTGAAATTCAAAATACTTACAAAATGCAAATGAGATCAAAAGTACGTACAAAATGCAATTGAGGTTCAAAATACTTACAAAATGCAATTGCAATTGAAAATGCTTACTAAAAGGCCCGTCTACCTGCATTGAAAGACTTACCAAAAAGCAATTTAGATTGTCAATCTTTACAAAATGCTATTGAAGTTGAAAACAATCGCGAGATGTAATTTAGATCGAAAAACTTACAAAATGCAACGTAGATTAAAAATACCTTAAAAATCGCTAGAAGGGAATTTAGATACACGGTGAACCTAGTAACAAAAACAGTGCGGGAATCTTAAAGAGAAAGGAAATATAATGAAAAGAGGAGAGGAGAGGAGAGGAGAGGAGAGGGGAGAGAGGAGAGGGTCCGCCCCAAAGGTAAGGGACAAAAGGGGAAAACGGACTCAGCTCAGGAATCCCTCGGGGTCGCCAACTCCCGAACTCACCAGCCGTGAGCCCCTGAGGGTGTAGCATTATCTAGGGTGCACCAGAACTGGTGGGGCTACATACACCCGGCCTCCTTAAGGGCCTTGAGCACAAGGGAGGAGGTGAAAGGAAAAGAAAAAGAAGGATGACCCCTCACAGAAGGAGGGTATCAGGAAAGATGAGACAAGGGCCAATTAAGGCGGGGAAGTGAAAGACTCCCTAGGCCTCGGATAACCTAATACCGTCGGGGTCGGAAGAGAACAAGAGTTGACCAAGTTTGGTCGACAGGAAAGAAGACGGAGAGGAGCCCGGCACAAGTAAGTGGAAGCAATGCCGGACTCAGCTGGGGTCCCATGGTCGCCAACCCACGTCCCACTAGATGTGAGCCCCTGGGGGATAGATATTGAGAACCGTCTAAATATTTCGGACTGTCGCCATGCTGGAATTTTTATGTAGGCCATAGAGTTATGTACTATTTGATGAGGATTATTGTGTACGTTCATTATTCAAACGTTGATTTCGATCACATGATTAGAACACAAGAAATAGAAACTTAATTTTGAAATTTTGCACAGCCACCATCTTGAGGTCATTCAAACAATTGAACTAAATTAGATGTTAGTGCATTTCAATTTGTCTAGTCATTTGCTGTACCAAGTTTCACTGCGTTCGGATGGTTAAAATGCTAGAATAGTCTATTTAAATGTTTCAACTCTGCTTGGCCGCCATGTTATTTTGTATTTAATAGGTTTTTGAAAGTCACACAGGTGAACGTCTAGTAGTGCCCTTTATCACCATACAAAATTTCAGGGTGATATGAGTAATAGTCTTGGAGATATAGAATGCCGGTGAAATATTTGGCACAACCGCCATGTTGGATTGGTGAGGCGTAATAAAATTTGATGGGTATGGTCGGAGTCGGCCAATACGCTGCCGAAGTCGACGTCACTTCCGCTCCGTTGCTAAGCAACTGGAGCAATACATCATGGCTCCCTTGTAGCTTGCTTCAGTCTTCGAGCCGTCATTATTTCCTATTTGTATCGTATAAAACTGTACATGCATGAATTTCCAGAGGCAAGAAAGCATAGAAAAGTATATTTTCCACAGTAATTTAACATAGTTGTCCAATAAAGTTGTAAAATATTGCGTACGAGATGCACATTAAGTCTTAGATCATAAGTCGTAGAGATGTGGCCTACGATATTTACCTTAAATTAAGTGAAAACATGAAAATATAACATTTCTGGATATTGTGAATCACGTCCCGTATGAATGACCAATACTACGGAAAATAAAGTACCGTAGGCCCTACCAGTAAGTGACGAATAAAATGAACTTAAGGTCTATCAATGCATAAGGGAACAGTTTAAAATATTTGGATGAGAGTTTAGGCCAAATCTCATCAACGGCTATAGAAGAAACAAAGATTGCATTTCAATACAATTTGCGTGTTTACCACAACGCCGCGTTTGATTGAAAACGAATCAAATTGACAAAGCCTAACCTGTGTGCTCAATAACAGGTTAGAGAAGTCTACATTTAAGGTCTATCGTCCTACCTCGATCTAAATAATGGGACACTTTTCCTATCCTAGCTCTAAATATTAGGCCACTAAAACTGACATGAAAATATCCGAGGCTCTCACCCAATAAGTAGGCCTACACCAAGCTGATGACCACATTATCACACAGATTAATGTTACACATTAGCTGGTGTGCCACAAAAGAGCTAAATAGAATTAGCTGGTATATAGAGATTTAGAACAACAACAACAAAAAAGGCCACCCTGCATCTTCACGAGCAATCCTAGCAAACATTCACACAATATGTGCTGGACAGTCAAAGTGGTACAAGTAGCCTACTTGGTATGAAGTGGGCCAAAGAGTTGATGTAGGGAAATGCTAGTCCCGGTACCATAACGATGATCCATGTGCTATGGTACTTGATGGCTCACACAGTTTCCAGTTACCAAATTGAATAGGACTTTCTACTAGCAACTTCAAACCTTTCCATAGACCACATATTATGCTCAGTTTGCAAAAAATAAAATACAGTATTTAGGCAGAAATTTTCAGTCTAGGATAGGCCTAATTGTTATTTGGAAACAATTCACTGCTTAAATAAATTAAGTGAAAAATCACTACTCAGAAAAGTTGTAGGAGAAAATTTATTGCTGTTAGTGAATCAGATGTAAGGTTATGTAGGTTGTCGTTTATAATACTTATAGTACAAACCATATTTAATTACAACAACACTCCCCACATGAACCAAAAACCCCTTTATGTGACATATTTGTCCTAAATATATCTCTATATTAGATATACTGTAACCACTAAATGATGTTATAAATAAATATTTATAATTTGTAGAACCCGCCATGCAATTCTTGCCTCAGGAGTGAGGTCGACTTTATTCATATTATCTCGCAAAATTCTCGTACTTTATCTATACAATTTCAATTCTATTTTGTAGCTCCAACATTGTGGATAATCTTCACGGGAGGCGTTTGCCTTATTTCACGCTTATTACACCTTTTTATCAACAAAATTCAAGACACTGCGCAGCGTTAATGCAGCTTCCTATGTATAAAAAACCTAGCAACCAGTTGTTTGGGTCCAATGTGGCTGCGCCCATACGGTTGCTAGGCGCGTCACTTCGGCAGCGTATTAGATATTACTATCACCTTATCGAGTTTCATTGGAATCGCTCTAGCCGTTTAGAAGTGATTAGGGGGGACACACACGGACGCACACACACACATATACACACGGACGAAAGGTGATCTCATAAGGCCATTTTTTCATAAATGAAAATAGGCTAAAATTAGTTCTACACTAATTTCAGCCAATTTGGACAAATTCAGTTTTATACATATTTTAAAAATTAGATGAATAGGCCTACTTTCGGAGAAAAATAGCATACACATATGAAGATTGTAGGCGTGGTGGCGCAGCGGTCAAGCTGTTTGCTTCTCACCAAGGTGGACTGGGTTCGATTCCCGGTCATTGCATGTAAGATTTTCGAAGTGAAATGCTTTGTCATGTGGTTCGGATTCCACGTAAGAAGGAGGTCTCGTGGCTCATGATCGTGAGATTAACGCTCGCATAAAACTATAAGGTTCCTTCTTTCATCTGCAATTGCTACGTACATGACCTATCAGAGGGTTCCTATTATATCAGGCGTGCTCTTCTTCGAGAAGTTGAAAGTTGTAATGTTTTTGTCTTTCAAAACAACTATAACTCTGAAATTGTATGCTTAACATTTACAGTTCAAGTGCAAAAATGAGCATAATTCTATTTAAGATAGGAAGAAAGCTAGTATCATTATTTCAGGTATTAATTATATCACTAGACAACGTTGTACGTTGCTTTAGACTATTTTCATTCATGACAAAAAAAAGGCTTATGAGATCACCTTTTGTCCGTGAGGCTGTCTGTGTGTGCGTGTGTGATGGTGTGTGTGAGATGGCGTGTGCCCGCCCCCCCTAATAACTTCTAAACGGCTGGGGCGATTTCAATAAAACTCTGTAATTTCATAGTACTATTCCGGACGACCCCGACCGTGCCCTTCAAATTTGGTTACGTCTCACCAATCCAACATGGCGGCTGTGCGAAATATTTCACCAGCATTCAATATCTCCGAAACTATAACCGATATCACCCTGGAATAATTTACGGTGATAAAGGGAACTACTAGAAGTTCACCTATGTGACTTTTGAAAACCTGGTAACTACAAAACCAACATGGCGGCCAAGCGAAGTTGCGACTTTTAAATAGAAGTTTCTCGCGATTTAACCAACCAAACGCAATAAAACTTGGTACAGTGTATGTTTATAGACATTGTAATGCACCGACATCTAACTTCGTTCAATTGTTTACATAACCTCAAGATGGCGGCTGTGTGAAATATTTCACCGGCATTCTCTATCTCTGAAACTATTGGCGGTATCACCCTGAAATTTTGTACGGAGATAAAGGGCACTACTGGAGGTTCATCTATAAGACTTTCAAAAACCGGTTAACTACAAATCGAATATGGCAGCCAAGCGAAGTTGAAAATATTAAATAGACCTTTCTCGCGATTTGATGATCCAAACGCAATGAAACTTGGCACAGGAAATGTTTATACACATTGTAATGTACTGGTATCTAATTTAGTTCAATTGTTTAGATAACCTCAAGATGGCGGCTGGCGAATTTTAAGATTAAGTTTTCATTTCTTGTGTCGTAATCATGCGATTGAAGTGAAAGTTTGAATAATGAACCTACGCAATAATTTTCCTTTAATGGTACATATCTTTATGGCCTATACATACAACAATCCAACATGGCGACCATCCGAAATATTTAGATGGATCTCAATATCTACGAATCTATTAAAGCAATCAAACTGAATTTTTTAATGTTCATAGGGGCTATGAACATAAGTTCACCTATAGGACTTTCAATAACCTGGTGATCACAAATCTAACATGGCGGCGACGCGAAGCATAAATATTCACATGGACGTTTCTCGCAATTTAGCCATCCGAGTGCAGTGACACTAGGTAGAATAAATCCTTAATAAATGTTAACCCACTGGCATCTACTTTTTTCAATTGTTTCCATAACAACAAGATGGCAGCTGTGCGAAATTTTAAAATCTCGTTTTTACTTCTTGTGTCCTAATCATGCGATTGAAGTTTGAATACTGCACGTACATAATAATCTTCATGTAACAGTACATACCTACATATATAAAAAATCCAACATGGCGACCATCTGCAATATTTAGTCGGTTCTCAATATCTACGAATCTATTACAGCAATAAAACTGAAATTTTGCATGTTGATATTGGCAATTAACATAAGTAGGATATATGAAAATTGGCTGTATAGTTCTTCACGGAACTGCTTGTTTTTATTCTTATTCAACAGATAAGTTCTATTTTAGTTACCTGCTGCATTGGGAGGAAGCACTGTGCGCCACGCCTCTGCTCAAGAAACTGAGAACCATCAAGGAGACAATGAAGGTATGGAAATCTTCCTTCTTATCTAGCCGGAAGAAATGTGTGGTACTCTATCGACTCCAGATCGGCCATGGGATTGCTACGCACTCCCATTAGTTAAAGAGAGAAGTCCCTGTGTGTACATGCGGCGCCCATCTTACCGCGGCACACATTCCCCCGGAGTGTGTGGACCTGGCCGATCTGCGAAGGACTCTCAAACTTCCTAACACCCTCTCCCGTATTCTCGATGATTACGGGCCGTCAGCAGACCTCGTCATCTGGTACATGAGCTACTTCTTTAAGTTTTAATATACAGTAGCTTCAGGCTTTTAGTTTATTTGTAGTCTGTTTTATGTTTTTTATTGTGATCATATCCATTTTAATTGTTTAATAAGCCTTAGCCTATTAATCTGTTTTATTGATTTCTATCATCCTCGTTTAACTCCTTTTAACAAAATAGGGCATAATTGTTGGGGATCACGGTCTGTTTAATACAAACCATTCTAATTTTAATGTCTGGCAGTGGGCTATTTTTTTTATCCTCATTTCATAACATTTCATTAGGGGCCGATAACCTAGATGTTAGGCCCCTTAAAACAATAATATTAGTTCATAGACCTGCAATTGCACGCGAATACTATGGAGATATGTGAGGTGTAGATGTAAAGTAGGTTTATTAGCATAATATGTCAATGTCCATAGACTGCGCCTTGCAAGTGTTTCGACGGAAGAACTCGAAGGTGAATGAGAAAAGACGAACGTTATATCGGAATGTGATTAAATTTTGATTGGAAAACTTTCGGGTAACTTTTATCTCTTTTCTTCGGTCTTTAATGCAGACTCATCATTTCATTTTCTGTGAAGGCCTGTGAAGATCCCAGACTAGATTGATGTGATGTTATAGCCTACTCTAGATTAAGCGACATCAAAAAGGAAGCACATCAAACCTTCATATTAAACTACGTCAGGATATCCTTTTCTTTCAAAGATATATACCTATTTAGAAAGATAATAACAATAACTCCCCCAGTGGCTCACATCTAGTGGGACGTGGGTTGGCGACCACGGGTCCCCAGCTAAGTTCGGCATTCTTTCCCCTTACTTGTGTCGGGCTCCTCTCTGTCATCTTTCCTATCGACCTCCCTTGGTCATCTCTTGTTCTTTTCCGACCCCTACGGTATTAGCGTATTCGAGGCCTAGGGAGTCATTACCTTTACAGCCTTAATTAGCCCTTGTCTCATCTTTCCTGATTCCTCATTCTTCGAGGGGTCAGACCTCTCCTGTTCTCTTCCTGTCTTCTGTCTTCTGCTCAAGGCCCTCAAGGAGGCAGGGTGTGTGTAGCGCACCACTTATGGTGCACCCTGGATAGTGCTACACCCTCAAGGGCTCACGGCTGGTGAGTTCGGGAGTTGCCAACCCCGGGGGATTCCTGAGCTGTGTCCGTTTTTTCCCCTTTTTCCATTGCCTCTAGGATGGGCCCTCTCCTCTTTCCCTTTCCTATCTGCCTTTCCTGGCTCTCCTTCATTTTTCCAAGTCCTTCAATCCTCATTCTTCGAGGGTTGAGGGCATTTCTTTCCCTCCTGTACTTTATTTGCCTTATCCTTTATTTGTTTACCATTGTAAGTTTGTAGTTAGTATTAGTTATAGTTTTCATTCTCATCTCATATTTCACGATCACCCAAACCATTAGGGGCCTATAACATATATGTTAGGCCCCTTAAAACAACAATTATCATCATTATCATCATCATCATCAATAACAACAACAATAATAATTTGTCCTACCTTGGCAAGTATGGACTAAACTGAGCGCCACAATAATGTTGCTAAGATCGTGCATATGGAGATGGCTAATACTTTGGAACAAACCCCTTCCAAATTCCACCAGACACACATCACTGTGGGGCGGAACCGATCCTTTTTAACGATGACTTTGGCAGGTTATCGGGGACTGAGCCACTGTTTCGAGGCGTCATTGTTGCAGTAATAGACTCATTTTTCATCATATGTGACAATTACCTGATAAATCTATCACCCATGGGGTTACCGATAAGCTGACGACAAATATCCACTCTACGTTGAGCCAGTTCAGGGGTCAAATCATGAGGTATAGATATACAGCTTGTGTTTGATTTTCCAAGTTTCTTAATCTGGTGATGTATGGTATATTTTGATGCACCGAGTTCTTCTGACAGCCTACGAGTACTTCATTGCGGATTTTCTTCCAAAAATCTACGTGTATTCTCAATATCCCATAGTTTAGGTCTTCCCCCCAGGGGCTCACATCTAGTGGGACGTGGGTTGGCGAGTGGGTCGCTGAGTCCGGCATTGCTTCCACTTACTTGTGCCGGGCTCCTCTCCGTCTTCTTTCCTGTCGACCTCCCTTGGTCAACTCTTGTTCTCTTCCGACCCCGACGGACCTTCTCCTCTCTCTCCTCTCCTCTTTTTCTTATATTTCCTTTTCTCTTTAAGTTTCCCGCACTATTTTTGTTACTTGGTTCCCCGTGTATCTAAATTCCCTTTTAGCGATTTTTTAAGGCATTTTTAATCTACGTTGCATTTTGTAAGTTTTTTCGATCTCAATTACATCTCGCGATTGTTTTCAACCTCAATTGCATTTTGTAAAGATTGACAATCTAAATTGCTTTTTAGTAAGTCTTTCAATGTAGGCGCAGGACATTTTAGTGATATTATTGAATTTCAAGTGCATTTTGTATTTTCAACCTAAACCGCATTTCGCAAGAATTTTGAATCTAAATTGCATTTTGTTTGGCGGGCATTTTGCAACTATTTTGATTCTCAATTGCATTTTGTGGATATTTTAAATCTAAATGACATTTTGTCACGTATTTTCAATCTAAATTGCATTTTGTACGTATTGTCAATCCACATGAGTCGTTTGAATCTACCGTACATTTTGTAATCATTTTCAATTTCAATTGCATTTTGTAAGTATTTTGAATTTCAATTGCACTTTGTGAATAATTTGGATTGGAACTGGGATATTTCAATCTGAATTGCATTGTGTATTTTGAATCTCAATTGCATTTTGTACGTATTTTCGATCTCATTTGCATTTTGTAAGTATTTTGAATTTCAGTTGCATTTTGTAAGTATTTTGACGCTACATTGCATTTTGTACGTATTTTGAATCTAGCCTACGTTTTGTGGGTCTTCTTCAATCTATTCTTTTTGTGAATCTTTTCGTTCTAAATTCCCTTTTGTAAGACCATATTGTGAGTTGTTTCCATCTGAGTTTCTCTTTGTGTGTATTTTCCGTCTCACATAATTTTCGTTCTGGTTTCCATTTCATTCTCATTTTCGCTATCACCCAGATCATTAGGGGCCGATAACCTCGATGTTAGGCCCCTTAAAACAACAATTATCATCATCATCATCAGTTTAGGTCTTCCAGAACGCAGTAAATCTGTAGTGTATTATTCTTCAGCGTTGAAACGTTAAAACCATCGTTGTGCTACACGCTCACTAATGACACCTCCTCCTTCCACTTCACATACTCTTCGAGCCGCGGAAACAGCTTTGTAATCTTGTTTCCAGTAGTGCTTTAGAGGGACCCTAACCTCCAACTTTGTGAGTTCCATTTGTGATTGTTTACCAACAACTGACGACCGCGTTGTCGCAGCCCATAAACTGAGGAACCAACCAACCAACCAAACCTATTAATTTGTTTCATTGATTTCTATCATCCTCGTTTTAACTCCTTTTATCCAAATAGGGTATAATTGTTGGGGATCACTGTCTGTTTTATACAAACCATTCTCATTTTAATCTCTGGCAGTGGGCTATTTTTATCCTCATTTCATAACTCGCAATATACGCAATTATAGTTATGGCCTCCTGTAAATAGCATTAGCGAACCAAAGAAAACCAATTCAATCTCATAAAACACCAAACTTAAAAAACGACATTATTTATGAGACATCCTAATGAATATCAATAGGCCTAATAATGTATTTATTTATTATCGAAGCATTACAATGTACTAAAGTTCACAAAAGTATGAAAAAATACACCTTAAAATACGTTTAGGCCTATATTATATACAAATACAAAGAGATTAGACTACACGAGACCAAAACTGAGCAGCAAGAACTGCTTTGTCTTTAGCCAAAGTAGATCCTCCCGAGCACATGACACTGGGCACAGTGAACAGGCGTACAGATGGTCAATAATTCGCATTGCGTCAATTTCACACAAAGACGATGTATCTTTAAAAATCCATCTGATCAGGTTGTTGTTTGTTCCTCTGATAATAATAATAATAATAATAATAATAATAATAATAATAATAATAATAATAATAACTAGCGGACCCGTGCGAGAACTGTCGCATGTGTATAAACCACCCGCCTGGCTTTACTGTTATGCGGGCTTCTATAAATATATTTATTTGTTTAAACGCACTTTTTAAACAAATTGTGAGTGGTGCGCGCCCCATGTGTACAGACTACCCGTCCTGCCCTAGTGCTATGCGGGCTGTACGCGAAACAGTTCTGCCAGAGGCTATCATCTTGTTTATTTGTTTAAAAGCATTTTATAAACAAATAAATATATTTCCGTTGGCTTTTCAAGAAATGCAAGATTTTTCCTGTACTATTGAGACGATTTGGAAGAATTCAGTACAAACCACACCTTCTAACTCCCTCTGGTTTAGGAGCTTAAGTTTTGTGAAACATACACCTTAGAGTATTATATAATAAGATAGATATAATCATATTTTTGCATGTGGGCGATAACAAGCATTCTTGTACTTAAAGTGACACGGAAATAAGACTACAGGTTAGCCAATTCCCAAGGCAGGAATTACACAATAGCTGAATCAGTTAACCACCTGGTGCCTATCAGTTTTAGTAGCCAGCCCTCTCCTATCCCAAACTTTTCACTCCAAACAATCATTAATTTATAATCCAGTGAAATAATGTACATATATTTACATAAATAATGATATGTTATCAAATTAAATATGCATTACAGTATGAGAGAATATTTTAATGCGAAAGTATTGCAGCGGATTAGATGCAACACGTGTGAGTAGAGATCTCATGTGTCAAATGTTTGAATTCCAGTTTAATGAATGATAATTAGTTTTAATCTATTAAGAAGGGTATTCGACTCTGTAGGACAGTGTAGAATTTCGAATATGATGGAAATTGACGTATGCACTTGATAATTTAAGGGCATTAGACCTATTTTACCGAAATGACCGTTTTGGTTAATCAATAAAATACTGGGAAGTGAAATTGCAAGCGTTGTTAAAACTGAAACATTTTCATTCTGATATCAACTCTTGCGTTGTCCGGCCCCGTGGCAGATTAGTAAGCGTGCTAGACTTTAGCCCTAAAGGTCCCGGGTTCGATTCCCAGCTTGGATTTAATTTCACTGGCTCTGAGACTAGGTGTATTTACCGTCTTCATCATTACTTCATACTCATTAGGACGTGCAGTTCACTCACGGGCATCAACTAGAAAGACCTGCACTCGGCCTCCCAGGGGGTCACACGACTTTATTATTAACTCTTGCGTTCAGTCTTGTGTGCGAACCAAGCACCTGTCGTTTTCAATAAAAATAATATCGTATGGCCTAGGTGCCGGGTGCAGCTTAGTTATTTGAAGCTCAGAGGACAGCTTGCATGTCGAATTTTTGTCGTTCCTTGGAGCACTATCAAAGTCAAGGAGGTTAGATATCTAATCTCCTTGACACTATAGCGCTTTCTAATAGAGAAAGGAGGAACTTTGAGATGGCGGAAAATCCCGAGATAAACACGGCCTACTGAATTCAAATGGGTTCTTTAACATGCCAACAACGTATGCAATGCCTGCAGAAATTTTTATTGCCTTTCAAAAAAAAAAAAAAAAAAAAAAAAAACAACTTACCACGGCCAGGAGCGAACCTGCAAGCTTGGGGTTGGTAGTCCGACACGATAACCACTCACCCACCGTGGCAAGCACCTATTGTTTTTATTTGGGGGCTTGGGCATCGTGGTCATTTAGCCCCGTGTACTTGGGTCAAGCGTATATATATATATATATTTTTGTCTGATAACCTGCGTGATTGTGGTGTCTGTAATAGTGTGTGTATGTGTAATTGAGTTGAGGATTGGGAAGAAAGTGGCCGTGGACATAAGTTAGGAACCATCGTGGCATTTGTTTGGAGTGGAAGTGTGAAAACTCGGAAAACCACTTCCAGGATGGGTGAGGTAGGATTCGAACCCTACTCTACTAAGTTTTGCCTCACGAGGCTGAGTGTACCCCGTTTATGCCCTCACACCAGAATTGATATTTCTTGGCAAAGCTGGGAATCGTACCCGGATCTCCGGGGCAACAGCCAAGAATGCTTCCCGCTTCACCACGAGGTGGTCACCCCCAAAAGCACAGACGACGAGCTGGGTGGTAATCGTCCTTGGATACTCGTGGTTCTCTAAGACCAAATTCCGGCACTGACAGCGGCCATCCAGAGTATGGTTTGCTATTCTCTCTACAGGTAAATGCTGGGATGGTACCTCATTGTAAAGTCCTGGAGGATCTACTCCAGTTGTCGACCCTAACAATTACAGTTACGACCACCTAGCATTCTTGGCTGTCAGGGGCAGATGATCTCGTTGCTCCGTCCCTTAAAACAACAATAACTAACTACTGGCTGTCGCCCCCGTAGGTCCGGGTTCGATTCCTCGCACTGCCAAGAAATTTAAATCATATCTGATGGCTGGAGCGGCGTACACTCAACCTTCATAGAATGCAAACACATTTCCCATGATAGCAAAAATGTTTTGATATCCGTCTTGATAGTTGAAATATAAAGTTGTTAAAATATACGCTAATCAATACATGAATTAAAATAATCTATTATATATATATATATATATATATATATATATATGTACATGTTTCGACCTACAATGAGGTCATTCTCAGTCCAAATCAAGAATTAAAATCCTAAAGGGTGCATTTAAGTCAAAATTTAAAACCAACTGGTTGGCACCTGAAAGAAAAAGGAATTTACAGGTCGCAATGCGAAAAACTCAACTTCTACTTTAAGTTTTAATCTATTCATTTTTAGGCAACTTTATTAACACATTTGTTGATATACTACATTAGTTATTCTCAATTAAATGATTTTTCTATTTGAATTTTGAAATTTTAATGTGAAGCCCGACATTGTATTTTGCATAATTTTAATTGTGATTGTAAGGCTATACATTTCATTTTTTTAAATTTATTGATACAATACATTTATTATATAATTTTTCAAATATGTATGTTATTTCGTTATTAGACTTAAATATAACATTTAGGATTTTAATTATTGATTTGGGCCGAGGAAGACCTCATTGTAGGTCGAAACATGTACCGTACCTATATGACATGGTCATTATACAGGGTCTTTCACTCAAAGTGGGGCCGGCCACACGGCCTGTACAGCGCTGCAGGTAGAAGGTCGATCCAAAGGTCAGACGAGCACATGACATCACGGAGCTGAGACATGATCATGATGATGATAATTGTTGTTTTAAGGGACCTAACATCTAGATTATCGGCCCCTAATGGTTTGGGTGATCGTGAAGATGAAATTGAAATGTATACTATAACTAAAACTAACTACTAACTTATATACCAGAAGAAGAAATGGAAAACAAAAGGAGAATAAGGCAAATAAAGGACAGGAGGAAAAGAAATGCCCTCAACACTCGAAGAATGCGGATTGAGGGACTTGGACGGAAGGAGAGCCATGAATGGCAGACAGGAAAGTGAAAGAGGGGAGGGTCCGCCCCACAGGTAATGGATAAAAGGGGGAAAACCGAACCCAGCTCAGGAATCCCTCGGGGTCGCCAACTCCTGAACTCACCAGCCATGAGCCCCTAAGGGTGTAGCAATATCTAGGGTGCACCAGAAGTGGTGGGGCTACATACACCCTGCCTCATTGAGGGCCTTGAGCAGAAGGCAGGAGATAACAAGAAAAGAAAAAGAAGGCTGACCCTTCGCAGAAGGAGGGTTATCATTAAAGGTGAGACAAGGGCCAATTAAGGCGGGAAAGGAAGAGACTCCCTAGGCCTCGGATACCCTAATACCGTAGGGTTCGGAAGAGAACAAGAGTTGACCAAGTGAGGTCGACAGGAAAGAAGACGTAGTGGAGCCCGGCACAAGTAAGTGGAAGCAATGCCGAAATCAGCTGGGGCCCCATGGTCGTCAACCCACGTCCCACTAAATGTGAGCCCCTGGAGGGGGGAGCTGAGACAGTTGCGACTTAAGATTTAAGGTGTAAAGTTGACTTCGTTTTTTCGTCTATAGCGTATTTTAAGTTACACGTGTTATAAGTTTATAACGAGTGTAGCCTACGTGGTTATTGTTTAATTGTTATTGTGTTTCAACATTTTATAACGTGTTTTTATAAAGTGTTAAAGCTTATTGCTTCAATTTTTATTTATTGGGGGAAATTGAAACATAAGGTTTATGCAACAAACCCTCACACTCTAGATGAACTCAAACTAAATATCATGAGAGAGAGAGGCTATCTCAGTAGATGAACTAATGCATGTGAACGAACATTTCCTTAGAAGATGCCAGAAATGTGTAGATGCAGTTGGAGGACATTTTCAACACATTCTGTGACAAGTTGAGTGATGTTTTTACTTTGATTATGTGTTATTATGTGTGCTTGTTATTTACATGCGATTCGTACGGGCGCTCTCTCTACCCCAAGCTCAGCGAGTTGCCATGTGCTCGTCCGACCCTCCACGCGTCCCGCGGCCGGCCCCACTTTGAGTGAAAGACCCTGTATATGTGCGCGCCAGTAAACACCGCAAGCTAAGCCGGCTGTGACCAGTACAGAGCGCGGGCGCGCGTAAGCTGATGATGATGATAATTGTTGTTTTAAGGGGCCTAACATCTAGGTTATCGGACCCTAATGGTTTGTGTGATCGTGAAGATGATAATGAAATGTGAACTACAACTAAAACTAACTACTAACTTGTATACTAGAAGAAGAAATGGAAAACAAAAGGAGAATAAGGCAAATAAAGGACAGGAGGAAAAGAAATGCCCTCAACCCTCGAAGAATGTGGATTGAGGGACTTGGAAGGAAGGAGAGCCATGAAAGGCAGGAAAGGGAAAGAGGAGAGGGTCCGTCCCAGAGGTAATGGATAAAGGGGGGAAAACCAGACCCAGCTCAGGAATCCCTCGGGGTCACCAACTCCCGAACTCACCAGCCTTGAGCCCCTGAGGGTGTATCAATATCCAGGATGCACCAGAATTGGTGGGGCTACATACACCCTGCCTCCTTGAGGGCCTTGAACAGAAGCCAGGAGATAACATGAAGAAAAAGAAGGCTGACCCCTCACAGAAGGAGAATATCAGAAAAGATGAGACAAGTGCCAATTAAGGCGGGAAAGGAAGAGATTCCCTAGGCCTCGGATACCCTAATACCGTCGGGGTCGGAAGAGAACAAGAGTTGACCAAGTGAGGGCGATAGGAAAGAAGACGGAGAGGAGCCCGTCACAAGTAAGTGGAAGCAATGCCGGACTCAGCTTGGGGCTCCGTGGTCACCAACCCACGTCCCACTAGATGTGAGCCCCGAGGGGGGGGGGGGGGGAGGCCACGTAAGCGGTTCAGCCAGTGGTTGGCGCGCCCCGCTGACTCATCTCGTTAGTTCACATGTATTTTGTCATTCATATGGGCGTGTATCTGCAAAGCTTAGACATTGCACGTTTAGTGAGTATTGTGATTACTGTGATTGTTGGTCATGCCTAGACACCAATTCACATTGCGCGAACGTGTTATCCATAATTCGTACATGAAAAGCAGAAAGTCTTGTTCAGAAACGAGGCAAAAATTTCGAATCAAGTTTCCAGGAAGACCTGTGGCAAATGCCAGTACAATTAGGAGGCTCGCTAAACGATTCAAGAAAACAGGCTCCGTAAATTAAATAAAATAAAATAACAGACAACGTTGTGTTGTTAGAGAACAAAAATAAGAGAAGATTGTTGTCCATTCTTTCATCAGAAGATGTCAGGTGTGTGTTACAAGAGAGGGAGGACATTTTCAGCATCGCCTATGAACACTGTAAGTACACACATTCCCCCAGGGGCTCACATCTAGTGGTGATGATGATGATGATGATGATAATTGTTGTTTTAAGGGGCCTAACATCTAGGTTATCGGCCCCTAATGAAATGAAATGGCGTGAAATGAAAGGATGATGATAAAAACAGCTCACTGTCCTGGATGAAACGAAAATGGTGTTTATAAGACAGACAGTGAGCCCCAACAATTATGCCTTATTTGAATAAAAATAGTAAAAGGGGGTGGTAAAACAATAAAACAAATAAGACATAGTAAACAATAAAATAGATGAACGTAATAAAAAACATAAAACAGACTTAGCCTGAATTAAGAGTCTTAACTGACATTAAAACTTGAAAAAGTAACCAGTCTCCCTCATGAACCGGATGACGAGGCCTGCTGACGGCCCGTCATCACGGAGAATAAGGGACAGAGTGTTAGGCAGTTTAAGAGCCCTTCTCATATCGGCCAGATCCACACAATCCAAGAGAATGTGTGCCACGGTTAGGTGGGCGCCGCAAGTACACACAGGGAGGTCTTCTCTCTTTAGCAAATGGGATGGCAGATCCGGAGTCGACAGAGTACCACAGCTTCCTTCCGAAGAGATCGGAAGGAAGATTTCCACATCTTCGTTGTCTCCTGGATGCCCCTCAGTTTGTTGGGTGGAGGCGTGGCACGCTACGCTTCCTCCCAATGCGACAAGATCGAATGCCGCAACTGAGAGCGCACATTACTAGCTGGCACCTTATACGGTAGCGAGGGCAGTGCGACTGCCTCTCTCGCCACCTGATCAGCAAGCTCGTTTCCCGCAATACCCATGTGGCTAGGAAGCCACACAAAGGTCACCCCGGTTTCAGCGTTACACGCAGTGACGAGCAGGTCGTGCACAGGCTGGACCAACGGGTGCTTCGGGAGACACACATCGATCGATTGCAGCGCACTCAGAGAGTCAGTACACACAAGAAAGTGCTGGTGATCGTCTGATAACGTGTACCGCAGAGCCTCTCAGATGGCATAGAGCTCCACTGTGTACACGCCACAGGCATCGGGAAGTGAAAAGAGAAACCGACGATCCTCAACCACAAATGCACAGCCTACTTTCTAATTACCCTCGAACCGTCCGTGAATAGAAGCCCTGATCCCGGATACCGGCTCACCACGGACTAGAACAGCCTCCGATGGACGGAGGAGTCCGTGTCGGACTTGGGGCCGGTGTGCAGATCCAGGATGATATCAGGGCGAGAGACCATCCACAGGGGGACTTGCTAGGTACTCGGACGATACAGGAGACAGATGGAAATCGGAACTGACGGTATAAGTCATCCAAACGAATCCCCGCCGGCCGAGTGGCTCGGAGAAACGCATCATACAGCCGGCGATTCGGATTGGTAAACAAACATGGATAGCTTGGATGAAGTGGCATCTGTCGAATAGTTGCAGCATAGGTCAGCAGTACTTGTTGGCGCCTCAGGTGTAAAGGAGGTACGCCAGCCTCGGCGAGCAAGCTGACGACTGGGCTCGTCCGAAAGGAACCCGTCGCCAGCCGCACACCGCCGTGGTGGACACTGTCCAGTTTAACAAGCACTGACTTACGGGCCGAACCATATGCTACACTGCCATAATCTAATCTAGATAAAATCAGTGCCTTATAAAAACGTAGGGGCACCGCGCGGTCCGCCCCCCACGATGTGCCACTAAGAAACCGCAACATGTTGAGTTTCTTAGCACAGGCAGTTTTCAAACACCGCACGTGTGGTTCCCACGTCAATTTCTGATCGAAAAGGAGCCCAAGGAACCGGTACGTAGCAACAACAGGCAAAGCTACATTGCCCAGATAAAGCTCAGGATCTGGATGGAGGGTGCGCTTTCGGCAGAAATGGACAACCGAGGACTTAGCGGTTGAGAATCGAAAGCCATGCTCTAGTGTCCAGCGTTCCACTCTCCGAATAGCTTGTTGTAGCTGTCGTTCAGCGACCGCCATATTTTGCGCACTATAATGTAGAGCGAAGTCGTCTACATATAGCGACGGTACCACTGCTGGACCAGCAGCAGCGACTATACCATTTATGCAATCGCAAATAATGTTACGCTAACACCGATTCCTGTGGGACTCCATTTTACTGTATATGATATTGCGAATATGTCCCCCCTATTCGGACACGGAATAGGCAAAGTGACAGAAAATTCGCAATAAAAACCGGCAAGTTACCTCGGAATTTCCATTGATGCTTGGTAGAGAGGATGCCGTAACGCCAAGTAGTGTCATAGGCCTTATCGAGGTCAATGAAAACAGCGACTAGGTGCTGTCTCCGGAGGAAAGCGTCCTGTATGGCGGTCTCGAGGCGTACCAGATGGTCGTTGGAACACCGAGACGCCCTGAAACCACACTGGTATTCAGACAGGAGTCCTCGTTTCTCCAGGACCCACACCAGGCGCCGATTGACCATTCTCTCAAAGAGCTTGCACAGACCGTTTGTGAGACAAATAGGTCTGTAACTCCCTGTCAAATTTGGATCCTTATCTGGCTTCAGGATAGGTATAATTATACCTTCCTGCCATTGCGCTGGAAACACACCTTCCAACCAGATACGATTAAACACCTTGAGCAAATAACCAATGCTCTCATCGTTAAGGCTTTTAAGCATCTTTGGTAGTTAATTTTAGTTTTAAGTTTACATTTCATTTTTCATCTTCACGATCACCCAAACCATCAGGGGCCGATAGCCTAGATGTTAGGCCCCTTAAAACAACAATTATCATCATCATCATCATTTTAAGCATCTGGTTGTGAATATTATCCGGGCCGGGAGACGTGTCCCTGCAGAGCGCCAGCGCTCCGCGGAGTTCCCACTCCGTAAAGGGCACGTTGTACTCCTCCGAAGCGCGGGAAGCAAAACTGAGCTGGAAACGTTCTGCCTCGCGCTTCAGGGCCACGAAGGCAGCATCATAGTTATCGGAACCGGATATATCCGCAAAATAAGATGCGAGATGGCTTGCAACGCGGTAAGGATCTGTAACCAATTCATTATCAATGGAAATTCCCGGTACAGTAGAAGATGTCTGAATTCCCGAATTGCGTCGTAGTTTAGTCCACACTTGAGAAGAGGGGGTATGTGCCGTGATAGACGACACATACCGTTCCCATGATTCTTTCTTACTCTGGCGGATAAGAAACCGTGCCTTGGCACGAAATTTCTAAAACGCCACCAACTTGGCCATGTTTGGACGCCGACGGTAGTGCTTATGAGCTCGACGACGGTCTCTTATTGCCGCTGCAATATCCTCTGTCAACCAAGGGACGAGTTTGCGGCGAGGAGTCCCAGAAAAGGATGGAATGGACTCTTCGGCGGCAGCAAGAAGCACATCGGTGATGTGCTGTACCTTGTCATCGACGCTCCGGAAACCAAGATCAACGAACACAGCTAGTTCTTGAAACGAGGGCCAATTTGCCCGCTTAAGTACCCAACGACTGGGAAACTCCACGGGCTTCTGGTTCAGAAGTGAAGAACGATCGCGAAATGATCACTGTCACAGCAGTCGTCGTGAACATACCAACCAAATAGGGGGACCAGCGCACGGCTACACACACTCAAGCCAATGTGTGAGTACGTGCCGTGCGCTAAGCTAAAATGTGTAGCTTCCCCTGTATTTAATAGAGATAAATCCTACCCTTGAATTAAGCCCTCCATGTCCCTTCCTCTGGGGGCAGGAAGATGGTGATCCCCATTGGGGGTGATGAGAGTTGAAATCACCCACGATTAGGAAAGGGACTGGAAGTTGATCAACAAGATCAGAGACGTCATTAATATCAAGTGGCTGGTTTGGTGGAAGGTACACGTTACAAACAGTTGTCATATCAGGCAAGGACACGCGAACTGCAATAGCTTCCAGTGGAGTGGCGAGTGGAAACTCTTCACTATAGCAGTCAGGGCGAACGAAGGTACAAACGCCCCCGGAAGCCCAGGCGGCGTCTTGTCGCTCTTTAGAGTATAGTCGGAAACCTCTCAGAACAGTCTCGTGATCAGGTCTGAGGTTTGTTTCCTGTAGGCAGACTATACCCGCTGCGTATTGTGCAATGAACTGACAAAGCTCTGTCAAATGCCTGTCATAACTGTTACAATTCCACTGTATCAGTGCCATAGTGTGAACTTATAAACTAGGGAATAAGTTGGAGCAGCAAGCTAACCTTTACCTCTGGAGGATCATCATCCACTACGTCGATCATAATCTCCATGTCCTCAGGCGAGATCGTGGACTGAATCGACTCAGCGGAAGATTTCCTAGACGCAGTTCGGCGGCGGGGGATCTCTGTGGGGAGTGCGCTGATATGGGGACCAAAACGTCCCCAGGCGCAGAAGCATCCGCAGCTGGTGGGGCGGATGGCTTCCCCTTTTTTGGAGGAGAAAGGGAATGCGTAGTGCGGGTTCTCTTCTTCCCCGCCACTTTAAGATATTTAGAGGGGTCAGGGGACGAATTCCTGACCCTGGTCGACGATGCCGCCTCCGCCGGCTTCGGCGCGGCTTTCACCGGCCGTTTGGGTGGGGAGAAAGTCTACTGTGCGGGCGGAGCAGCCTTCGCTCGCACAGCCTTCTTTGAGGCCGAAGGTGGGGTTGAAGTCACCTTCGGGCTCTCTTTCCGATTCTGGGGTGTAGATAGAGATGTAAATGGCGGTGGTACATTGGAAGATTTCACAGCTGAGACAAAAGATGAGGTAGCCGGGACCAAATTTGTTATTATAGCTCTATAATTAAACTTTGGAGAAGGCGAAATCGTGGTATGGTACTTCTTGCGGTCCTCCTGGTAGGTGAGACCATCCAGGGTTTTGATCTCCTGGATTTTCTTCTCACTCAGGAATACAGGGCAATTCCTGTCCCGAGGAGAATGAAATCCAGGGCAACTAGTGCACTGATATGGTGTGGTGAACTCTTCCGCTTCGTGGGGTACCTTACCCCATGTTCCGCAGATGTCAAGCTCGAGCATCGGGATAACATGCGCCCGAACTTCTGGCACTTATAACACCTTATTGGTGGATGGATATAAGGCCGTACGTCTCAACGGTAACTTGTAACCTTGACTTTCTCTGGGAGCACCGAAAGCTCAAGGGAAATAATGAAAGCACCAGTATCCACGATTTGACCATTGACCTTGCGCGTAATGCGCCGGACATCAGTCACGTGACGGTGCTGCATATCCTCCTTGAGCTCCTCGTCAGTGTTCAGAATCAGGTCCCGGTGGAAAATAACTCCTCGGACCAGATTCAGAGACGTGTGCTTTTCCACTTTGACAGGGATATCGCCAAAGTGGTCACACTTCAGAAGTTGTTCAACTTGCTCACCAGTTCTAGTCTTGAGCAACAAGCTACCGTTCCTCATCTTTTGTACTTTCTCAAGCTCACCATAGATACCTTCTATGTGGCGAGAAAATAAAATACTCTTTAACAGCTTGAAATCACCCCCATCTGTTCTGGTAGCTACCAGAAACTTGGGGGTGTTGGCACCCAGATTTTCACGCACAGATTGTTCCTAAGGGGTTGATCCCCGTAGGGAATCAAATGTTAAAGACTTGGGTGTAGAACCATGCTGTTTGGGGATTTTTAGAACCCATGGCCAGATCATCCTCCCCGAATGCCACCGACATCCGATCATGGGCCGTCACAGTAGGCGCTACCCAGCCAGGTCAAGGCCCGCCTAGCTTGAAAGGCATTGCCCGGGGGTCCGATGTTTTACAATGCCGTATCGGCATGTACCCCTTGGCATATACCAACAAACTACGGACCACCTATACCAGTGCAGATTATGTCCTGCAAGATGCACCATCGGTGATCTGATGTCCGCAAGATCTGAAGCCATAGAAATTGCCAAATACTGGGCTAAAGTTGCTTAGACTGTCATCTTTGTTTTGTTTTCCTACTTCATTTAACATTCCTTAACGTAATATTACCTTCAATTTCAAATAGTTTGTGTTATTCTTATTATGCATATGTACATATCTATGTATTTTTAGCCTACTTTCGATTTTTGCAAAAAATGAAAGCAGACTTATGAGATCAACACAGGGCGAAAAAAGTGTGTCTGTCTGTGTGTGTGTGTATGTGTGTGTGTGAGTCTGTGTGTGTGTATGTGTGTGTGTGAGTCTGTGTGTGTGTGTGTGTGTGAGTGTGTGTACTCTGAATGTCTGTCCCCCCTATCAATTCGAACACGGTGAATGCGAATTGAACGAAATTTGGTACAAAGGTAGCACTAGCAAAGGACACCTCAGTGTCATGTTTTATATCACCGCCATCTTGACGGAAACGTAATGGCGGCCACACAAATGTTCAAAGCTTAACTCAAATTACGACTAACCTAATCATCCGATCTCTACCAAATTTTGCAACAACATACCTTTATGGGGGGAGCATCCTTTGACCAAACCAATAGGCCATCAGCGTAATAGTTTGCGGATGGCGGCCATCTTTGTGTGAAAATCGATTCCCCCTATTAATTCGAACACGGTGCAACCGAATGGAACGAAATTTGGTACAGAGGTAGTACTAATAAAATGCACCTCAGTGTCATGTTTTATATCGCCGCCATCTTGACGGAAACGTAATGGCGGCCACACAAATGTTCAAAGCTTAAATCAAATTACGACTAACCTAATCATCCGATCTCTACCAAATTTTGCAACAACATACCTTTATGGGGGGAGCATCCTTTGACCAAACTAATAGGTGATCAGCGTAATAGTTTGCGGATGGCGGCCATCTTTGTGTGAAAATTGATTCCCCCTACTAATTCGAACACGGTGCAACCGAATGGAACGAAATTTGGTTCCGAGGTAGTACTAACAAAAGGCACCTCAGTGTCATGTTTTATATCGCCGCCATCTTGACGGAAACGTAATGGCGGCCACACAAATGTTCAAAGCTTAAATCAAATTACGATTAACCTAATCATACGATCTCTACCAAATCTTGCAACAACATACCTTTGTAGAGGAAGCATCCTTTGACCAAATGACTAGGTCATTAGCCTAATAGTTTGCGGATGGCGGCCATCTTTGTGTGAAAATCAATTCCCCCTATTAATTCAAACACGGTGAAACCGAATGGAACGAAATTTGGTACAGAGGTAGCACTAGCAAAGGGCATCTCAGTGTCATGTTTTTTATCGCCGCCATATTGACAGAAACGTAATGGCGGCCACACAAATGTTCAAAGCTTAAGTTAAATTACGACTAACATAACCATCCGATCTCTACCAAACTTTGCAACAACATTCCTTTATGGAGGGAGCATCCTTTGACCTATCTAATAGGTTATTAGCCTAATAGTTTGCGGATGGCGGCCATCTTTATGTCAAAAGTGATTCCCCCTATTAATTCGAACACGGTGGAACCGAATGAACGAAATTTGGTACAGAGGTAGCACTAGCAAAGGGCACCTCAGTGTCATGTTTTATATCGCTGCCATCTTGACTGAAACGTAATGGCGGCCACACAAATGTTCAAAGCTTAAGTTAAATTACGACTAACATAACCATCCGATCTCTACCAAACTTTGCAACCACATTCCTTTATGGAGGGAGCATCCTTTGACCAATCTAATAGGTTATTAGCCTAATAGTTTGCGGGTGGCGGCCATCTTTATGTCAAAATTGATTCCCCCTATTAATTCGAACACGGTGGAACCGAATGGAACGAAATTTGGTAAAGAGGTAGCACTAGCAAAGGGCACCTCAGTGTCATGTTTTATATCGCCGCCATCTTGACTGAAACGTAATGGCGGCCACACGAATGTTCAAAGCTTAAGTCAAATTACGATTAACCTAATCATCCGATCTCTACCAAATTTTGCAACTACATACCTTTATGGAGGGAGCATCCTTTCACCAATCTAATAGGTTATTCGCCTAATAGTTTGCGGATGGCGGCCATCTTTGTGTCAAAATCGATTCCCCCTATTAATTCAAACACGGTGACACCGAATGGAACGAAATTTGGTACAGGGATAGCACTAGCAAAGGGCATCTCAGTGTCATGATTTTTATCGCCGCCATATTGACAGAAACGTAATGGCGGACACACAAATGTTTAAAGCTTAAATCAAATTACGACTAACATAACCATCCGATCTCTACCAAACTTTGCAACAACATACCTTTATGGAGGGAGCATCCTTTGACCAACCTAATAGGCCATTAGCCTAATAGTTTTCGGATGGCGGCCATCTTTGTGTGAAAATCGATTCCCCTTATCAATTCGAACACGGTGAAACCGAATGGAACGAAATTTGGTTCAGAGGTAGCACTAGCAAAGGGCACCTCAGTGTCATGTTTTATATCACCGCTATCTTGACGGAAACGTAATCGCGGCCACCCAAATGTTAAAAGCTACGACCAACCTAATAATCTAGTCTCTACCAAATTTTGCAACACTATATCTTTATGTGGGAAACATATTCAGACCAAACTGCAAGAACATCAGCCCAATAGTTTGCAGATGGTGGCCAAGTATGTGTGCAAATCGATTCCCCCTATCAATTCAAACACGGTGAAACCGAATTGAACGAAATTTAGTACAGAGCTAGCACTAGCAAAGGGCACCTCATATTCATGTTTAATATCCCTATAGCACGTCGTATTTCAACAAGCTACTACAACCAACTATCAATCATACTCCTTGAAAAGGACAAAGAGTTATAACAATACCCATGCATTTAGGAGAAAGTAGGCTATATGTTCTTTACTGAACATCTTGTTTGTATGCTAAATAGTCTGATGCTTTTGACTCGAGTAAATAAATAAATACTGGATTTTACAGCTCTGACATTCGGCTGTGCGGGGACCTGCGTAGTCAGGCGGATACTACTGCACGGGTACATGGCGCACCCACCTGTCGGCGCGGCCATGGCCAGACAGGCTCCTCGATCGCCTCGGCTTGCCGCATGCCCACCACCATATCTCTGTCTCCTTCTATCTCACTCCCTTCACTTGCTTGTAGCACAACAGAGGCCAGCGGCTTGCTCCCTTGGTCAGCAAATACTGCTAGTTCGTAGATTTGAATCGCGCGCCCGGAAGTAACAAAGTAACCTCATTTTCTCGAAGGGAAAAATTTTCTCCGCCAATCCGATTGCGGTATCGTCTTTTACATAACACGCAGAGCGTCACTGATTTTTTTGTCGGCATAATTAAGATACACCCTGTATAGTGCCTCTACAGAGGCAGTGGACTGACTGAAAAGTCTGGACATTAAGTTCTGAATGTTGACCTGTACATAATTGTATATATAATTGTAAGATATATGTATTTATAATGTATCCTTGTTTTGCCATACGATATAAATAACAGTTACACACACTAGTACAGACAGCACAGATTATCTAACTGATTTATCATATACCAAAGTACACAGGTCTGATGACTAAGATGTCCAAAATCTATAAAACGAATTAGCAACAACAACAACTTAAACTTTCTGAGTGAGGTCATTCAAGACGTTAATGATAACATGCAATCCAAGCTGCTACAAATTAGTTGATTTTGTGTTGATTTTTCGGCAGCATTACGTAGTTAACAATTTTGCTCTGTGCTTGTCTTTGATGCCAGGTGTCTATCACATTACTGGCAAGTGTTTATATCGATCGCTTTGCGGAGGAACACGCTAAAGTGGCTTGTGTGAAACATCAAAGACACCCTTCCTCCTCGCCTGACACACACACACACACACACACACACACACACACACACATCCTGTTATGGCTGGAATTGGGTAATGGAGCTTTAATGTGCGATTAGGTCCCATTTGGGAACCAGTACACACATAACCTATCTTCAAGCAAAACACATTTTAATTCTGGAGTCAACGGCTTCGGTGGCGTAGTTGGTAGCATGCTGAGCTTCTAGTCCCAAGATCGCGCGTTCAAACCCGGCCGAAGTCGTCGGATTTTCTAAGAGCGTTAAAAATCCCTCAGTATGCCTTCTGTAACGGCTACCTTTGTCGTTGGATATCGCTCTACAAGTTGGGCGATCATTTATAACGTTTCTACAGATATTACACTCAAGACTCCTTAAAACCACCTCATCGTTCTTATTTAGCATTGGCCTGTCTAGACAGACGACATACACTTTATTAATTTAGATTTACTGGGCGCCAGTTATCGTAGAGATAACACATTAAAATTTTATTTAGCCACGGCCGCTCCCTTCCTTGAGCCAAGATCTATCATCGGAGCGTAGGGCAATAAACTTGCTCTATGAGATACTCTTTGCATTCCAACTATCCTATATATTCAACTCCCAATGAACAAGACATTTTAACTAATACTGGTTTATTTACAACAAAATTATTAACATTTGATCTGAGGTTTCGAGCTGTGTACAATATGTGCATTAATATTCCCTAATTGCGGGGCAATATTGACTGTCTTCTCGCTAGCGCTGATCTTCTGTGTTGATAATAACTCGGTCCACATACCTGGTGCCTTGTGGTTCAAAGTCCATCTCGTTGGTCTGCTTGCAGTCTAATTTGAGATCTTACGCCAACACACGTTTATTGACCTTTGAAAACATATGTTTTCTTGTTGTTGTTGTTGTTGTTGTTGTTGTTGTTGTTGTTGTTGCTTGTTTCTGAGTTTGATCACCATGGTAAGCAAATTTGAACAAACCAGGCTAATTGAATTCACTAAGTCCCATCTTACTGAGCGACTGACGGAGTCTACGACTCACAAAGTCAATGAGTGAGTGCGTGATCGAATAAGTGAATGACAGAATAGAATCTATAGAATAGCCAGTGCTGAAGTCGCGCTGGGCTTTTATACACTCTGAATGGTCCCGATGTTTCGCGGCATAAATTTGCCCGCGACCCATCAGACCAATTATAGCAAAGCATTTCTCAGTCCTCAAGCGACGCTAAAACTTCTCCGAGCGGGAATACAGGCCCGCGTACTTCAAATATTCCACTCAGAACCCGCTATTCCTCTCGTTGCGCATATATATATTCCGCCGAAATCTTTCTCCAAGCCCTTGTCTCCAGTCAGCGTGGCTTCGTTCCAGAAATACATTTTCTTGCAATATGTTGCTTCACCGTCCGTAACTTCTTCCAACTATGCCCGTCCTGTCTTTACAATTTAACTAATAAAACAGCCCTAGACCTCTATAAAAACCCTGTTTCTTAATCTAAGCACTTGACAATATTATATATGACTATGGTAATGACGTGAATATGGTATGGCCCCTCCCTTGATATTAATGGGTGAATAAAACGATATAACTTTGATATTTCAATAATAATAATAATAATAATAATAATAATAATAATAATTTGTACCGTAATCAAGATTACGTTACAAAACGTTCCCATGGTTTCATAAAGAATGTAATGAATGATGAAATCACAAATCTTCCCTTTAAAACTTAACAGGAAATACACTGTATATACATATATGACCCTTCAAATTACAAACATAATGATTATACCCTTTTCATTTTCCTTGATTGATCTGCACTCTTCTTGCAATGTTACATAAACATTCTGATTGTCCTGTGCAGTCATACAGGATTTACATGCTACATTTGTTCTTGTAGTCCCTTACAATAACAGAACGCAATATATTGCTTCTTGTTTCACGCAACACAAGTGATTTATTTCACTTCCACCAATTCCTTAGAGCCACGACACGACTCTAATTATACGTTACCACACGGCAGTCTGCCCTTCTTGCTGCACTTGCTCTTTTCTATGATATTTCCTCAGATTGTAAATGTTATATGTAGCTATGACACAATTTTCCTGATCTTTCAATAAGTAGGCATTTTTTCCTATCCTCTTCGAAACGACATAAGATCCACTAAACAATAAAAACATCTTTGACATTTTTCCTTCCAATGCACAAGATGGCAACGGCTTACGTAACAATCGTTGCTACAAACTTCCATGTTCTTCCTACCTCTCAACAAAACACTGACTAGCCTGAATAACGTCACATGAGTCAACAATACATACCTGAAATAACTACCTAGTGTCCTACCTAATTTCCTCACTAACGTTGAGCAACTACTACTAAAATCTACTGTTGAGAACCAATTCCGCCCCTGAAAACGTTGAACTAAATCCTCCACTGTTTCAGTTCTCAGCTGGTCGCTTTCGATTCTGGTATTTAACATTCTGGCGTCTATGCACAGTCTCACTGAATTGTCTTTCTTGGCTACTACAACTAATGGATTTAAACAATGGCTAGCTGAAGGCTCAATTATGTCGTTTTCCAACATTAATTCTATCTGTTCTTCAACGGCTTTCATATATTTAGTAGCAACAGGATACCTCGGCCCTACGAAACTACTTGTGTCCTTAACGACAAAACTATGCTCATATAAGTGTGTTGCTCCGGGTTTTGTGCTGAAAATTTCCTTATATTTTATTAATACCTCATGTAACTGATGACCTTGCACCTCATCCAGCTTACATTGTGACAATGCATCATGGATCTTACTCTCAAGTTCAGACTCCATTGCAACCTGACACACCTTAAAAACTTTGCTCTCACTAGCATCTCCGCGGTCTACCTCATTTACTTCAGGAAACTCATCACTCACAACCACGTTGCTTTCTTCCTCAAACATACACACTTTCATCTGTTTGTCAGTCTTAGACACCTTATACGTAACCTGAACTTCTTTATCCTGCCAAAATAAACATATCCTGCCAAAATGAAAATCTAATTTAACTTGATGTAATGATAACCATTCTGCACCAAGAATCACCGGATATAATAAATTTGGAACTGCCAAACAGGGCTGAAATTTAACTAACTCACTAATGTTAATTGGAACTGCGACTTGCTTACATATTTTCTGAGACCTACTACCTACAGCTGTGACAATGAAAGTGGACTTAACTGGAATTATATCAACATGAATACCTTCTCTCATTACATCTTCCAAAAATCTTAAATTTATACAAGAGTTTTCGCTTCCACTGTCCAATAAAACATCAACTTCTTTACCCCACACATTAAGTTTAATTACTGGTGACATAATCTCATTCTCAATATTGTCTAAATTTCCACCATTTAGGTCATAAAGCAGTTCTTCTCTAACATCTATATTAAAATCTCCTAAATACTCAATATTCCTAGGACATTGAACTGCAATCACTTCGGGCTGTCTGCTGACCTCACTGCAACCCGTTATTCGTTTAAATTAGGCCTACTTGCCCCTGGTGTAGATTGTTGTTGTTGTTGACCTGTACGTCTGTCTGGCCTAGTACCTTCCCCTCCTCTGTTCAAATTCTCGTTCCTCGTATTTGCTGTGCGTCCCCCATTGTCAAGTCGTCTTTCGTAATTCGCATTCCTGCCTTGTTCTCTTCCCCTCTCTCTCTCACTTTGCACGAAATTATCTCCTCTACTTATTGGCTTGCGTTCGGTCCTACTATTTTCAAGAGAGTCAAAGTTTTCCAATAGCTTCTCGAACCCGTTAATAGTAGTAATATTCTGCATGAAGAATGCTTCTTTAATTATATCAGGAAAATGCCTTAATAATGTTTTAATAACCTGTGATTCAGTCTCTAAACCTTCTAAATTCTGGCATATAAGTACATGCGCTAAGAAATACTCTGTGTACGAAACACCAGCTCTCCTTTGGTACTTTCCAAAAATAATGTTACATCTTTCTCTTTCTTGCACATTTTCATTCCAGTACTTGGCTATGAACTTCTCTTTAAATTTTCTAAAACTAGTCATCTGGTATTTATACACACTGAACCATGACCTTGAATCCCTAACAAAAGATTTATCTAGCATCTCAAGTACTTGTTCCCATTGAACGATCCCCTCTTCTAAATCTTTAGCGAACTTCTTTTCTACTGTTTTTAAGAATTCCATTGGGTTATATGCCTTGCCTGTGAATACTGGCAAATCTGCCTCTTTAGTTAGAAATCTACTTAAATTTCCTAATTGTACATTACCGCTATTTGTTGCTATTTGCTTCTGACATCTCTGCAATTTCTCCTCCATTTTATCTGTTTTACTCGCTACTTCTTCACTGATACTGTTAAATTTACTGTTAACCTCTTCCCTAATTTCTTGATTATCGCTCTCTAGTTTATTTTCTAAATTACCTATTTTAGCAATATTATTATCACACTTGACCTTCATACTGTTGACTTCTCCTTCTAAGTCAACCCTATCCTTACTACATTAATTTTCACTTCCTCGTCAATTTTATCAACTCGCTCCGACACTTGTTGCATTCTGGCATCAACCTTAAGTGACCATGATTCCTCCACCTCAGTAATCCTGCTTTCTAACTTATTGTGAAATTCTCGGCCTACTTCATTAATTTGTTTATTGAAGTTCTCTGTAGCTTCATCAAACTTCTTACGTTGTTCATCTAGCTTCTTACTATGCTCAGTGAACTTAAGATCTATTGATTTCTCTAATTGATCACTACGCACGTCAAATTTCTTACTTTGTTCCTCTAACTTCATACTCTGTTCAGCTAACTTTGCACTTTGCTCGCCTAACTTAATATCTATGTTTCTGTTCTGTTCTGTTATCAGCATCGTCAGGTTTCGAAGCCAGGAAGGATTCTCCCCCTCATTAATCTGGATGTTTGTAGCCCCGTCTTGTTTATTTTCCTCAGTTTCCTGATTTTCGCTTACTTTTGACATCTGATCATTGGTACCCTGCACATCTAATTTCGACATTTTAACTGATCTTATAATACTACGGTTTCTCAAATTTATGTTCCCCAAATTATCCCTGTTACTCATTACCCAAAAAACAACTCATCAAAGGAACACTCCTAATTTATAACCGTAGTTCCCTAACTTGATATATGCCTCTTTATTGAAAAACTCGGAATGAATGCAAAGAGTACTCGTTTATATCGTACATGAAAACAACTTTAAACTTTAACATACTTGAAATAAACTGGATTTATACATAATATCCATTCACTTCAGTACGATATTTCGTAGCCCCACATTGGTTGTGCCATTTGTAACGGCTACCTTTGTCGTTGGATATCGCTCTACAAGTTGGGCGATCATTTATAACGTTTCTACAGATATTACACTCAAGACTCCTTAAAACCACCTCATCGTTCTTATTTAGCATTGGCCTGTCTAGACAGACGACATACACTTTATTAATTTAGATTTACTGGGCGCCAGTTATCGTAGAGATAACACATTAAAATTTTATTTAGCCATGGCCGCTCCCTTCCTTGAGCCAAGATCTATCATCGGAGCGTAGGGCAATAAACTTGCTCTATGAGATACTCTTTGCATTCCAACTATCCTATATATTCAACTCCCAATGAACAAGACATTTTAACTAATACTGGTTTATTTACAACAAAATTATTAACATTTGATCTGAGGTTTCGAGCTGTGTACAATATGTGCATTAATATTCCCTAATTGCGGGGCAATATTGACTGTCTTCTCGCTAGCGCTGATCTTCTGTGTTGATAATAACTCGGTCCACATACCTGGTGCCTTGTGGTTCAAAGTCCATCTCGTTGGTCTGCTTGCAGTCTAATTTGAGATCTTACGCCAACACACGTTTATTGACCTTTGAAAACATATGTCTTCTTCTTCTTCTTCTTCTTCTTCTTCTTGTTGTTGTTGTTGTTGTTGTTGTTGTTGTTGTTGCTTGTTTCTGAGTTTGATCACCATGGTAAGCAAATTTGAACAAACCAGGCTAATTGAATTCACTAAGTCCCATCTTACTGAGCGACTGACGGAGTCTACGACTCACAAAGTCAATGAGTGAGTGCGTGATCGAATAAGTGAATGACAGAATAGAATCTATAGAATAGCCAGTGCTGAAGTCGCGCTGGGCTTTTATACACTCTGAATGGTCCCGATGTTTCGCGGCATAAATTTGCCCGCGACCCATCAGACCAATTATAGCAAAGCATTTCTCAGTCCTCAAGCGACGCTAAAACTTCTCCGAGCGGGAATACAGGCCCGCGTACTTCAAATATTCCACTCAGAACCCGCTATTCCTCTCGTTGCGCATATATATATTCCGCCGAAATCTTTCTCCAAGCCCTTGTCTCCAGTCAGCGTGGCTTCGTTCCAGAAATACATTTTCTTGCAATATGTTGCTTCACCGTCCGTAACTTCTTCCAACCATGCCCGTCCTGTCTTTACAATTTAACTAATAAAACAGCCCTAGACCTCTATAAAAACCCTGTTTCTTAATCTAAGCACTTGACAGTATTATATATGACTATGGTAATGACGTGAATATGGTATGGCCCCTACCTTGATATTAATGGGTGAATAAAACGATATAACTTTGATAGTTCAATAATAATAATAATAATAATAATAATAATAATAATAATAATAATAATAATAATAATAATAATTTGTACCGTAATCAAGATTACGTTACACTTCCTTCGGAGGGAAAGTAAAGCCGGCGGTTCCATGTCATAGATTTATGGCATGTTATATAACCTTCCACTAATTACACCTGTGTTAAGCTAAATTATATATAAGTAGGGGGGTGATAGGGGTTCTAACGCACTCATTTTATTTGTACCCGACTGTACATGTTAAAATAATGAATATCTCTCAAACGCATGGTCCGATTTTGACAAATGAGGTGTCGTTAGACTCGGGCTGAAGTCCTCTTTCCTATGGACCACTCATTTCAACCCCTAAATAAAACCTACCCCTACTAGGGGGTGAAATTGTAATTTTTAGTGAAAGTCTCTTTTCAAATACGACATGTATAAGGTGCGCTGCTAAAATGAACTTAAATGCTGTTGCTCATATCGCGCATGTGTTTTTCTGGCTGCCGCTATGGATGAACATTTTTGTTTTTGTTTTTTACGCATGCGCACTTGGGATTTTTGTAAGAGGGCGAGCTCTTTGAAAAAATGATTGATAAGAAGAGGTTTTGGTGGTGAGGAGAGAGCCAGATAGTCGCCTACTTTCCTACGAAGTTTGTCGATATCTCTCAAACGCAAGGTCGGATTTGGACGTGTGACGTGTCAAATCGATTGTCTCGAAGCCCTATACATGTTATTAATAGGTTAAAGTTTTGAGAATGAGGGAAACAGGCTTTTTGGGGGTAAAACCATTATTTTAGACTTTTTCCGATATTTCACGAATGCATGGTCGGATTTGGTCCTATGACGTGTCAAATGGCTTGTCTCGAAACCCTGTGTATTTTGGTAATAGGTTAAAGTTTTTGAGAATGATGGAAACAGAATATTTTGGGGTAAAAACGTGATTTTAGACTTTTTGCTATATCTCGCGAACCAAGTATGCTAGAGGCATGTACGACGGGTCCAAGGACTCGGAGTGACGTCCTCTTTGCTATGGACCGCTCGTTATATTTAAAAAAATGGAAACTCGATTTTGAGGTAAACACGTGTTTATTGTGATTTTTGTCGATATCTCACAAACAAATAACGCTAGAGACGTGTACGAGGTGTCCTAGGACTCGGGCTAACGCCCCCTTTCAAATGTGGTAGATATTTTTTTTCAAAAAATAATTCACAAAGGGCCTAACGCCATACATGTTGAAAAAACGTTTTGTTTTTCTTTACCGATACTTGTTTATAATGTTTATAAAGCGTGGTGGTTGAGAGAGACGATACGGCTGGGGGTGTGTGTGTGTTTCAACGAACCTGTCGCTGACCAAGGTGGCTGTGTTCAATAGATCAATCGCTATTTCGACGGGCCGGTTTATGACAGAGCGAGGGTGCGTTTTTCTGATATTTTACCTTTAACGTGTAAACGGTGATGAGAACTTGGTTCTATGTTGGTCGAAGCGAGTAGAGAAAACCAACTTGCAGAGGAGCAGGAGGTGAATGTCATTTGAGCTTATTGGAAGGCGCCGATCTGATTTGACAACAGGTGCAATGGAAAAATGATCATCGTGGTGGCAGGGAAGTGCGAAATGCATGCATACACATGTGTGAAACCACATGAGAGCTAAACCAGTGACATCCTGTCTTGCTTCGTACGTGACAAAATGCAAGTTCAGGTGAAATTTGATCTACCACAGGTGTTCACTTTGGGTGTTAGCTGTCCACGTGCGCGATAACTGTTAACAAGTGACATGCTGTTTTGCTTTGTATGTGACAAAATGCAAGTTGGCATGAAATTTGATCTGCCACAGGTGTTCACGTTGGACGTTAGCTGTCCACGTGCCTGATAAGAGAATGTTCAAAGCGTGGGAATCGCTGAATCAGTAAAAAGTATGATGCAACTTGTCGGAATGATGTCACAACCAATAGATAGGCAAGAGCTGCAAACACCAGTGGTGGGAGGTGAAGGGAGGGAAAGGGGGAGGGGTAATGTATGAGAGAACACAGGTGGAAAGAGAAAGAAATATGTGGAGCTGAGGACTGTACACATAGAGTTATAGGTGGTGTACAACATGTGTGAATAAATAAATTAAAAATTGCACAGGTTCACACAACATAGACTGTATTATTGCCATGGCCAAGCACTCACATTAAGATCATTTACAAAATCATAAAATGAAAAATAAAAAATCTTGTTTTGGAAATATCGTTTTTCAACATACACAAAATAAATATATAAAAAATTTGTAAACAACAAAATGGAAAATCCATGGTCAAGCACTCACATTAATATTATTTACAAAATCATAAAATGAAAAATAGAAAATCTTGTTTTGGAAATATCGATTTTTTTCAACATACACAAAATAAATATATAAAAAATTTGTAAACAGCAAAATGGAAAATCCATGTTTCCATATAGACAAAATTTTAAAAACCTTAAACGGACATTTAAGAAAATATATGCAAATGGGAAATTGACAAATGTGTAAATATGAAAATGGAAAAATCCATGTTTCCATATCATGAAATTGAAAAACATCAAACTGTCATTTAAAAAAATGCAAATGGAAAATTGACAAATTGCAATGTGTGAAATGTGAAATTGAACAAATGGCTATCATTATTTAAAAAAAAAGAAAAGAACATAGTGCTCTATGGTTGAGGTGTGAATCAAACCCTCTCTACTTATTTGGACCACCCGAGACTGAGTAGACTAGTTTTAGTTATCATACCACTTTTAAAAGTTTGTGTTAAATCTAGGAATTGAACCCAAGAGCTTGTAGGGGAGATCCAAGGTTATAATATGTTAAACAGATAGCCTTGAATGTAGAGTGTGGTAGCTATATAGAGATGAGACGTTTCGCTCGGGGCAGGGAGGCATAGAGATCTGCATCAAACCAGTCAAAAGACTGACGACTCAAACAACAACATGTAGAGCTCACTAAAATAATGTTGTGTAACGGTAAATGTTAGTCAACGAACAGTAATGCATTACTAAAACCCATGACACGATACCTAAGAGCTTTTCTAAAATTATTTTAAAATGCCTTTAACCCTATATTAAACACCCAGTTCACAAGACTCATAACTGCAATGTTATGGTCAAACAAAACAAAATCTATATTTCAAAACAAACAAGTGGTTTAGTCAATGTATGCTGGAAAAAGTTTTATAAACACTCAAGTCCACAAAAATAATTAAATTAGTAACAGTCAGGTTGACCGAGTGGTTATGGTGTTTGACTTAAGTTCAAATTTTCGGTACAAGAAAGCAAGGGTTCGAATCCCTTACCTGATATAACTATTGCCTCAACATGGCTTGACCACACTGTATTATTGTGTACTCGGTACACAAACCATAAATAGAGTGTATTGTTTAAGGTCACTCTCTTTGCGAACATAGTCAGAGAATGTTGATGGTTAACAATTGCATTAATAGTGGGACATAGGGACAGCAATTAAGAAAAACAGACAATACCCATACACTATTTTTATTTATTTAATGTAAGTACTTGTACAATAGTTATATACAAACTACAACTCTCTTTTGTCTATTACTATCTAGTCCTTTTCGATCCACTTGCATATCAAGGGCAGATGACTTTGTAGTTCAGCCCCTTCAAACAACAACACTACTTTTTGCATAGTCTGTGAGGTTGATGACTCTTGAGACGTGGAAGATGGATACAACATAACTTTTACGACAGGGGTTAAACGTTGCTCAACAAACAATGCACTATTTTAAGTAGCAACATCTTTCTTTTGTACTAACTTGTTAGCATTCTGATGATTTTTTGTCAACACCATTAGTGTTTTGTCTGGAGCACTACATTGATGATCACTCACACTTAAATCCACACCATTTCTACTTTTCATATTGCCTCGACATTTTGTTGACCTCTGTTTTGAGCATTGCCAAAATATTATTCCTTTTACATTTTGTCGTCTATAGTTATAAGAGTAGCCTTTATAGAGTGCACGTTGTTTACCTCGGTTAGTTGTAGTAAGTTCCATAGTAGTAACTAACCTGTTAGTATGATTTTCACACTACAAAGGTTATCTCTGTTCTGGTAATAGAATTATTTAGCGTTGGCTTTTATATTTAATATGTACAGTTTAAAGTGATAGAAAAATGGTAGAAACGTGGTAGCAAAATGGTAGACAATTGGTAACATAGTGGTAGAAAAGTGGTAGCAAAGTGGTATAAAAGTGGTAGAAAAGTGGCAGAAAAGTAGTAGAAAAGTGGTGGCAAAGTGGTAGAAAAGTGGTAGCAAACTAGAAAAGTGGTAGCAAAGTGGTAGAAAAGTGGTAGAAAACTGGCAGAAAAGTAGTAGAAAAGTGGTAGCAAAGTGGTAGAAAAGTGGTAGCAAAGTGGTAGCAAAGTGGTAGAAAATATTACATGTATTGTTAAGAAATAGTTTAAGTGGTTACATGGATTCATTACACTATAATTTTAGCATCACGAAGCTCATTTTCTATATCCAAAAGTTCTTCCTCATATTTAGTATGACCAGCCTGTTTACAGGTATGCAAGTACTGAAGCCGCTGGATTAGCTTACTGGGATTGTTCCAGTAAACAAATTTAACAAATGATTTTTTTGGGTGTAAACCATTATCATCATCATCATCATCATTATCATCATAATCATCATCATCATCATCATGGTTATCATCATCAATATAATTATCATCAATATAATCATCATCACTATTACTATCTAATCCTTTTTGTTCATCTTGCAATGCAAAAACCTTTGGCATAGTTTGTGTTGTCTTTGATAGTGTTAGAGGTTTCTTAGACGTTAACGACTGTCCTAACATGTCTTTTTCAGGAGATAATAAATGCTCTTTAACAAACAAAGCACTATCTTGAGCCACACTATTTTTTTCTTGGTCTTGCTTTTTTACCTTGGTTAGAGTATTTTGTCCATTTAAATGAGTATTATTTTGAGATTTACAATGATGATCGATTGAAATAAGTATGTTGGAGCTTTTTGTCTTAATCATTCCTCGACACTTTTTAGATCGTTGTTTCGAACAGTAATAAATAACAGTTCCATTTTTATTGGTTCGTTTCACAATATATGAATATCCTTTATAGTATGCGTAAGGCTTACCATACATAGTCACTGATACTTCCATGTCAACTGTCAAGCATAGACTAAGCTCTAGTAAAGTCAACTTGGTAATAAGAATACTAGTTTAATGTGAGAGCAAATATGGATCCAAAGAGTTCAGGTAAAAGTGGAAGCAAATAAGCAAATATTAGAACCAAGAGTGGGGTTAAAAGTGGTCGCAAAGTGGTAGACCCATTACACAATAATTTCAGCATGACGAAGCTCTTGTTCAATTTCTTGAATTCCCAATCGTGACCGATATGCCCAGCTTGTCGTAAAGCATGCAATTGTCGAAGCCGTTGAATTAGCTTACTGGGTTTGTTCCAGTATACAAATTTAACAAATGGATTTTTAGGTGTAAACAAAGCACTACCATTATCATGATCATTATCATCATCATCATCATCATAATCACCATTATCATCATGACCATCATCACTGTTACTATATAGTCCTTTTTGATCCTCTTGCAATACCATTTTATTTATAGTCTGAGTTGATTTTGATAGTGTTGAAGGTTCCTTGGACGTTGACAATTGTCCTAACATGACGTTTTGAGGACATGATAAGTCCTTTTGAACAAACACTGCACTATCTTTAGCCGCAATATCGTTTTCTTGAACTTGCTTTTTAGCATTTTGATAATTGTTTGTAAACAGTAAGCGTGGTTCGTTTCGAGCACTACATTGATGAACACTCACACTTAAAACCTTTCCATTTTTACTTTTCAGATTGCCTCGACATTTTGTTGACCTCTCTTTTGAGCATAGCCAGAATATTATTCCATTCACATTCTGGCGATTATAGTTATAGGAGTAGCCTTGATAGAGTGCACGTAGCCTACCTTTGTTGTTTGTAATAAGTTCCATAGTAGTAACTGACCTGTCAGTACGATGTTCACACTACAAAGATTACAATTGTTTTGCTGATGGAGTGACCTACCATAAGCTTATATATTGGCATATGTGTTGGCTTTTTGTGTTGGCTTTTTGTGTTGGCTTTTCATGTTGGCTTTTGTGTTGGCTTTTCGTGTTGGCTTTTTGTGTTGGCTTTTCATGTTGGCGTTTTGTGTTGGCTTTTGTGTTGGCTTTTCGTGTTGGCTTTTTGTGTTGGCTTTTCATGTTGGCATTTCGTGTTGGCTTTTGTGTTGGCTTTTCGTGTTGGCTTTTTGTGTTGGCTTTTCGTGTTGGCATTTCGTGTTGGCTTTTCGTGTTGGCTTTTTTGTATTGGCCTTTTATGTTGGCTTTTTGTATTGGCTTTTCGTGTTGGCTTCTTGTGTGGGCTTTTTGTGTTGGCTTTAGTATTGGCGTTTGTATTGGCTTATTTGCCAAGTTATTTGTGTCAATGTATTTAGTGGATTTTTTTGTTGGTGTTGGAAAGTAGTTGAATGAGAGGGAATATTTAAAGACTTAACCTCAGCTCACTAACCTAACCTAACCTAACTTTACCTAACCTAACCTAACCTTTCAACTCTCAGATGTTAATTAAATTCTGTGCATAGTCGAGTTGGAACCCAAGACCTCAGGGGTAAAAAAACAATTATTTTTGACGGCTTATTTTGGTAACTTATTTTAATGGCTAACCTAACTTTACCTAACCTAACCTAACCTCAGCTCACTTTGGATATTACTAGTAAGTGTTCATATCCTCTGCTAGGTAGCATGCTAGTAGTACAGGTAGTGCTCATATTAACCGCTAGGTAGCGGAAACATACTTTGCATGTTGCATGTGACACTTGTGAAGTTTAACCACATGCAAGACGTGCTTGTATAAGTTCTCTATTTAAACTCAATATACAATTAACCACTAAATGTTCAGAACTAACATGTATAGCCATGTTTAGGGTATATAGGAGACCCTTAGCAAGAAAGGCTGTCTAACCCACGAGTGTACAGCCTTGTCATACGCAGTAAGCACCTGTTGGCCGAAAACAACAACAACAACAATTTGAGAAAGCCAACAAAAAACTGTTTCCTTTAAATACCTTAATGGATATGTTGTTGGCTTTCTCAAATTGTTGTTGTTGTTGTTGTTTTCTGCCAACAGGTGCTTACTGCGTATGACAAGGCTGTACACTCGTGGGTTAGACAGCCTTTCTTGCTAAGGGTCTCCTATATACCCTAAACATGGCTATACATGTTAGTTCTGAACATTTAGTGGTTAATTGTATATTGAGTTTAAATAGAGAACTTATACAAGCACGTCTTGCATGTGGTTAAACTTCACAAGTGTCACATGCAACATGCAAAGTATGTTTCCGCTACCTAGCGGTTAATATGAGCACTACCTGTACTACTAGCATGCTACCTAGCAGAGGATATGAACACTTACTAGTAATATCCAAAGTGAGCTGAGGTTAGGTTAGGTTAGGTAAAGTTAGGTTAGCCATTAAAATAAGTTACCAAAATAAGCCGTCAAAAATAATTGTTTTTTTACCCCTGAGGTCTTGGGTTCCAACTCGACTAAGCACAGAATTTAATTAACATCTGAGAGTTGAAAGGTTAGGTTAGGTTAGGTAAAGTTAGGTTAGGTTAGGTTAGTGAGCTGAGGTTAAGTCTTTAAATATTCCCTCTCATTCAACTACTTTCCAACACCAACAAAAAAATCCACTAAATACATTGACACAAATAACTTGTCAAATAAGCCAATACAAACGCCAATACTAAAGCCAACACAAAAAGCCCACACAAAAAGCCAACACGAAAACCAATACAAAAAGCCAACATAAAAGGCCAATACAAAAAAGCCAACACGAAAAGCCAACACGAAATGCCAACACGAAAAGCCAACACAAAAAGCCAACCCGAAAAGCCAACACAAAAGCCAACACGAAATGCCAACATGAAAAGCCAACACAAAAAGCCAACACGAAAAGCCAACACAAAAGCCAACACGAAATGCCAACACAAAAAGCCAACAGGAAAAGCCAACACAAAAGCCAACATGAAAAGCCAACACAAAAAGCCAACACAAAAAGCCAACACATATGCCAATATATAAGCTTATGGTAGGTCACTCCATCAGCAAAACAATTGTAATCTTTGTAGTGTGAACATCGTACTGACAGGTCAGTTACTACTATGGAACTTATTACAACCAACAAAGGTAGGCTACGTGCACTCTATCAAGGCTACTCCTATAACTATAATCGCCAGAATGTGAATGGAATAATATTCTGGCTATGCTCAAAAGAGAGATCAACAAAATGTCGAGGCAATCTGAAAAGTAAAAATGGAAAGGTTTTAAGTGTGAGTGTTCATCAATGTAGTGCTCGAAACGAACCACGCTTACTGTTTACAAACAATTATCAAAATGCTAAAAAGCAAGTTCAAGAAAACGATATTGCGGCTAAAGATAGTGCAGTGTTTGTTCAAAAGGACTTATCATGTCCTCAAAACGTCATGTTAGGACAATTGTCAACGTCCAAGGAACCTTCAACACTATCAAAATCAACTCAGACTATAAATAAAATGGTATTGCAAGAGGATCAAAAAGGACTATATAGTAACAGTGATGATGGTCATGATGATAATGGTGATTATGATGATGATAATGATGATGATGATAATGATCATGATAATGGTAGTGCTTTGTTTACACCTAAAAATCCATTTGTTAAATTTGTATACTGGAACAAACCCAGTAAGCTAATTCAACGGCTTCGACAATTGCATGCTTTACGACAAGCTGGGCATATCGGTCACGATTGGGAAATCAAAGAAATTGAACAAGAGCTTCGTCATGCTGAAATTATTGTGTAATGGGTCTACCACTTTGCGACCACTTTTAACCCCACTCTTGGTTCTAATATTTGCTTATTTGCTTCCACTTTTACCTGAACTCTTTGGATCCATATTTGCTCTCACATTAAACTAGTATTCTTATTACCAAGTTGACTTTACTAGAGCTTAGTCTATGCTTGACAGTTGACATGGAAGTATCAGTGACTATGTATGGTAAGCCTTACGCATACTATAAAGGATATTCATATATTGTGAAACGAACCAATAAAAATGGAACTGTTATTTATTACTGTTCGAAACAACGATCTAAAAAGTGTCGAGGAATGATTAAGACAAAAGGCTCCAACATACTTATTTCAATCGATCATCATTGTAAATCTCAAAATAATACTCATTTAAATGGACAAAATACTCTAACCAAGGTAAAAAAGCAAGACCAAGAAAAAAATAGTGTGGCTCAAGATAGTGCTTTGTTTGTTAAAGAGCATTTATTATCTCCTGAAAAAGACATGTTAGGACAGTCGTTAACGTCTAAGAAACCTCTAACACTATCAAAGACAACACAAACTATGCCAAAGGTTTTTGCATTGCAAGATGAACAAAAAGGATTAGATAGTAATAGTGATGATGATTATATTGATGATAATTATATTGATGATGATAACCATGATGATGATGATGATGATTATGATGATAATGATGATGATGATGATGATAATGGTTTACACCCAAAAAAATCATTTGTTAAATTTGTTTACTGGAACAATCCCAGTAAGCTAATCCAGCGGCTTCAGTACTTGCATACCTGTAAACAGGCTGGTCATACTAAATATGAGGAAGAACTTTTGGATATAGAAAATGAGCTTCGTGATGCTAAAATTATAGTGTAATGAATCCATGTAACCACTTAAACTATTTCTTAACAATACATGTAATATTTTCTACCACTTTGCTACCACTTTGCTACCACTTTTCTACCACTTTGCTACCACTTTTCTACTACTTTTCTGCCAGTTTTCTACCACTTTGCTACCACTTTTCTAGTATGCTACCACTTTTCTACCACTTTGCCACCACTTTTCTACTACTTTTCTGCCACTTTTCTACCACTTTTATACCACTTTGCTACCACTTTTCTACCACTATGTTACCAATTGTCTACCATTTTGCTACCACGTTTCTACCATTTTTCTATCACTTTAAACTGTACATATTAAATATAAAAACCAACGCTAAATAATTCTATTACCAGAACAGAGATAACCTTTGTAGTGTGCAAATCATACTAACAGGTTAGTTACTACTATGGAACTTACTACAACTAACCGAGGTAAACAACGTGCACTCTATAAAGGCTACTCTTATAACTATAGACGACAAAATGTAAAAGGAATAATATTTTGGCAATGCTCAAAACAGAGGTCAACAAAATGTCGAGGCAATATGAAAAGTAGAAATGGTGTGGATTTAAGTGTGAGTGATCATCAATGTAGTGCTCCAGACAAAACACTAATGGTGTTGACAAAAAATCATCAGAATGCTAACAAGTTAGTACAAAAGAAAGATGTTGCTACTTAAAATAGTGCATTGTTTGTTGAGCAACGTTTAACCCCTGTCGTAAAAGTTATGTTGTATCCATCTTCCACGTCTCAAGAGTCATCAACCTCACAGACTATGCAAAAAGTAGTGTTGTTGTTTGAAGGGGCTGAACTACAAAGTCATCTGCCCTTGATATGCAAGTGGATCGAAAAGGACTAGATAGTAATAGACAAAAGAGAGTTGTAGTTTGTATATAACTATTGTACAAGTACTTACATTAAATAAATAAAAATAGTGTATGGGTATTGTCTGTTTTTCTTAATTGCTGTCCCTATGTCCCACTATTAATGCAATTGTTAACCATCAACATTCTCTGACTATGTTCGCAAAGAGAGTGACCTTAAACAATACACTCTATTTATGGTTTGTGTACCGAGTACACAATAATACAGTGTGGTCAAGCCATGTTGAGGCAATAGTTATATCAGGTAAGGGATTCGAACCCTTGCTTTCTTGTACCGAAAATTTGAACTTAAGTCAAACACCATAACCACTCGGTCAACCTGACTGTTACTAATTTAATTATTTTTGTGGACTTGAGTGTTTATAAAACTTTTTCCAGTATACATTGACTAAACCACTTGTTTGTTTTGAAATATAGATTTTGTTTTGTTTGACCATAACAATGCAGTTATGAGTCTTGTGAACTGGGTGTTTAATATAGGGTTAAAGGCATTTTAAAATAATTTTAGAAAAGCTCTTAGGTATCGTGTCATGGGTTTTAGTAATGCATTACTGTTCGTTGACTAACATTTACCGTTACACAACATTATTTTAGTGAGCTCTACATGTTGTTGTTTGAGTCGTCAGTCTTTTGACTGGTTTGATGCAGATCTCTATGCCTCCCTGCCCCGAGCGAAACGTCTCATCTCTATATAGCTACCACACTCTACATTCAAGGCTATCTGTTTAACATATTATAACCTTGGATCTCCCCTACAAGCTCTTGGGTTCAATTCCTAGATTTAACACAAACTTTTAAAAGTGGTATGATAACTAAAACTAGTCTACTCAGTCTCGGGTGGTCCAAATAAGTAGAGAGGGTTTGATTCACACCTCAACCATAGAGCACTATGTTCTTTTCTTTTTTTTTAAATAATGATAGCCATTTGTTCAATTTCACATTTCACACATTGCAATTTGTCAATTTTCCATTTGCATTTTTTTAAATGACAGTTTGATGTTTTTCAATTTCATGATATGGAAACATGGATTTTTCCATTTTCATATTTACACATTTGTCAATTTCCCATTTGCATATATTTTCTTAAATGTCCGTTTAAGGTTTTTAAAATTTTGTCTATATGGAAACATGGATTTTCCATTTTGCTGTTTACAAATTTTTTATATATTTATTTTGTGTATGTTGAAAAAAATCAATATTTCCAAAACAAGATTTTCTATTTTTCATTTTATGATTTTGTAAATAATATTAATGTGAGTGCTTGACCATGGATTTTCCATTTTGTTGTTTACAAATTTTTTATATATTTATTTTGTGTATGTTGAAAAACGATATTTCCAAAACAAGATTTTTTATTTTTCATTTTATGATTTTGTAAATGATCTTAATGTGAGTGCTTGGCCATGGCAATAATACAGTCTATGTTGTGTGAACCTGTGCAATTTTTAATTTATTTATTCACACATGTTGTACACCACCTATAGCTCTATGTGTACAGTCCTCAGCTCCACATATTTCTTTCTCTTTCCACCTGTGTTCTCTCATACATTACCCCTCCCCCTTTCCCTCCCTTCACCTCCCACCACTGGTGTTTGCAGCTCTTGCGTATCTATTGGTTGTGACATCATTCCGACAAGTTGCATCATACTTTTTACTGATTCAGCGATTCCCACGCTTTGAACATTCTCTTATCAGGCACGTGGACAGCTAACGTCCAACGTGAACACCTGTGGCAGATCAAATTTCATGCCAACTTGCATTTTGTCACATACAAAGCAAAACAGCATGTCACTTGTTAACAGTTATCGCGCACGTGGACAGCTAACACCCAAAGTGAACACCTGTGGTAGATCAAATTTCACCTGAACTTGCATTTTGTCACGTACGAAGCAAGACAGGATGTCACTGGTGTAGCTCTCATGTGGTTTCACACATGTGTATGCATGCATTTCGCACTTCCCTGCCACCACGATGATCATTTTTCCATTGCACCTGTTGTCAAATCAGATCGGCGCCTTCCAATAAGCTCAAATGACATTCACCTCCTGCTCCTCTGCAAGTTGGTTTTCTCTACTCGCTTCGACCAACATAGAACCAAGTTCTCATCACCGTTTACACGTTAAAGGTAAAATATCAGAAAAACGCACCCTCGCTCTGTCATAAACCGGCCCGTCGAAATAGCGATTGATCTATTGAACACAGCCACCTTGGTCAGCGACAGGTTCGTTGAAACACACACACACCCCCAGCCGTATCGTCTCTCTCAACCACCACGCTTTATAAACATTATAAACAAGTATCGGTAAAGAAAAACAAAACGTTTTTTCAACATGTATGGCGTTAGGCCCTTTGTGAATTATTTTTTGAAAAAAAAAATATCTACCACATTTGAAAGGGGGCGTTAGCCCGAGTCCTAGGACACCTCGTACACGTCTCTAGCGTTATTTGTTTGTGAGATATCGACAAAAATCACAATAAACACGTGTTTACCTCAAAATCGAGTTTCCTTTTTTTTTTTAATATAACGAGCGGTCCATAGCAAAGAGGACGTCACTCCGAGTCCTTGGACCCGTCGTACATGCCTCTAGCATACTTGGTTCGCGAGATATAGCAAAAAGTCTAAAATCACGTTTTTACCCCAAAATATTCTGTTTCCATCATTCTCAAACACTTTAACCTATTACCAAAATACACAGGGTTTCGAGACAAGCCATTTGACACGTCATAGGACCAAATCCGACCATGCATTCGTGAAATATCGGAAAAAGTCTAAAATCATGGTTTTACCCCCAAAAAGCCTGTTTCCCTCATTCTCAAAACTTTAACCTATTAATAACATGTATAGGGCTTCGAGACAATCGATTTGACACGTCACACGTCCAAATCCGACCTTGCGTTTGAGAGATATCGACAAACTTCGTAGGAAAGTAGGCGACTATCTGGCTCTCTCCTCACCACCAAAACCTCTTCTTATCAATCATTTTTTTCAAAGAGCTCGCCCTCTTACAAAAATCCCAAGTGCGCATGCGTAAAAAACAAAAACAAAAATGTTCATCCATAGCGGCAGCCAGAAAAACACATGCGCGATATGAGCAACAGCATTTAAGTTCATTTTAGCAGCGCACCTTATACATGTCGTATTTGAAAAGAGACTTTCACTAAAAATTACAATTTCACCCCCTAGTAGGGGTAGGTTTTATTTAGGGGTTGAAATGAGTGGTCCATAGGAAAGAGGACTTCAGCCCGAGTCTAACGACACCTCATTTGTCAAAATCGGACCATGCGTTTGAGAGATATTCATTATTTTAACATGTACAGTCGGGTACAAATAAAATGAGTGCGTTAGAACCCCTATCACCCCCCTACTTATATAGGTTAAGAATGTAAACAACGCTCTTAGGTTCCTACGTTCGTTGCCAAGAGCCGACTGCGGTGGCGTCTGGTGCCAAATTTCTGAACTAGTAGTCGTTGACAGTGGCGTTTGGCGGCAAAAGTAGGAACTATTTGAAAAATTCAAAGTCTGCAGTCCTTACATGAATTAAAAAAACAGATAACACACACTAATACAGTCATCACAATTAACACCGGTTATCAGACAGATTCTACACACACCCAAAGTACACGGGACTACATGACCGCGTTGTTGCAGCCCCTAAACTGAGGAACCAACCAACCAACCAATTCTGAAGTCAATCATTATATCACACAGCTAACGATCACATGAAATGACGCTCCACGATTGCATTTCAGAGATCCGAGGTACAATTCTAGCGCAAACAGTAGTAATTCTGAGTAGGCAATATGTAGGGACCCTGATTTACGGTAATAATAGCCACCCACCCTGGCTTCGCTCGGTATCGCTAACCGTTTACTCAGCGTAAGCTTAAAATGCCACCGGACGGCAGGCCTTATACGCAATTCAGCGGAGGTGAACAGCGAAACTCCAAACACATATACTCTTCTCTGAAGTCTAAACTCGACAGTTTGAAGCTGGCCGAAGCTGGAGATATAAGCTCGCTTACTAGCTCGTAAACTCGCTCCAAATCTAGTAATTTAAATGTCACTGAATGGAGATTGTTGGAAGAAATAAAAACGTACAAACACTTATAGTGGGTGATGTATTAAAGATACAGATATGCTGTCACGGACTTTTTTGTAGAACGTTTCATGCTGAACAATACTTACACTCATAGTATATAGGGTGTCTTTTATGTACCTTTGGAGAATGATACGTCGTATAGGGGAGGGGTATATAAGTAATTTGAGATAGGGAACTTGGGGTCGGAGCGGCCTCCTTAACCCCTAAAATAAGGGTTGATTCAGGCCCTCAACCCTGTGAGTTAGGCAACCGACTCAAGCCTCTATTACTTTTCCCAATCCTTTAACTCTTGACAAGATTCATTTCACCATGTGGCGTTGGCGTAACGGATAGCGTTGAGGTGCGAAAGGCCGGTAGTCCCGGGTTCGATTCCGGGCTTGGGCAAAGCCTTTATTTTAAATGTTATTTTAGGTGTAAGGTTTGTAAGCTTGATACCTTCGGTAAATTAAATCATGTGACTACAATACGACAAATAATATATATAAAAAAAGATTTTGCCCAAGCTCGGAATTGAACCCGGGACTACCGGCCTTTCGCAGCGCAAAGCTATCCATTACGCCAACGCCACATGGTGAAATGAATCTTGCCAAAAGTTAAAGGATTGAGAAAGTTAATAAAGGCTTGGATCGGTTGCCTAACTTACAGGGTGGAGGGCCTGAATCAAACCTTATTTTAGGGGTTAAGGAGGCCGCTCCGACCGCAAGTTCCCTATCTCAAATTACTTCTATACCCGTCCCCTACACGACCTATCATTCTCCAAAGGTACACAAAATACACCCTGTATAGCAGGAGTGGCCACTAACTAACCTTAACTTTGAGAGCCGCAAATGTATGAAGCTGTTTCGAAACGAGCCACATTGTTAAGAAATTAATGGTTTACAAAATGATGATACAGTTTTTGTGTGTTTGAGTCTTCTGTCCTTTGACTGGTTTTATGCAGCCCTCCATGTCTCCCTTTTCTGAGCTAATCGTTTTATCTCCACATAGCTACCACATCTTTTCTGACTTAGTAAATCCATTTCACAGTTGGTAGCGCACGAGTAGATTCAACAAATGGGTGACAGCGTGCGAATAGTTTCCAAAAAATCCCGTATGCGTTCATATACCATTCATTGGATTCCAATGAAACTTTGGCGAGTTCTTGTGTACACTACTGCGAAGGTTTGTGACTTAGAAAATCCATATTACAATAGGTAGCGCACGAGTAGATTCAACAAATGGGTGACAGCGTGCGTTTTTTTTTCAACAAAGTCCTGTATGCGTTCATGAACCATTCATACGATTAGGATTAAACTTAGGTGAGCTGTTGTTTACACTCCTGCAAATATTTCTGACTTAGTAAATCCATGTTGCAATAGGTAGAGCACGAGTAGATTCAACAAATGGGTGACGGCGCGATAATCGTTTAAACAAAGTCCCGGATACGTTCATATACCATTCATCCGATTGCGATGAAACTTTGGTGAGTTGTTGAGCACGCTCCCACGAATGTCTCTGAGATAGTAAATCCATTTTACAATAGTTTAGAGGCAGTTAACGGAAAAGGAAAAAATATATTGTGTATCCAAAAGCACTTCAACAAATATAGTTACAACGCCAACACTTTCTTTGATTGGCATTGCAATGCATGCCGGGTACAACTAGTAATAAATAAATAGATAAATAAATAAATAAATAAATAAATAAATCACAGAAGTGGTTAAATAAGGCAATGACTGCTCCCGTTAGGGGGGAAGGATTAGACGAGGCAAGCAAGCCACTTGTGTTAGTAGAAATTACCTGGGTACTAAACTTTTGGTTTTCATAAATCTACGGCTTACATGGTAATATTTCACTCAGGCCTTAGAAATGCGTTTGCCAGCACGAAGGCAGCTAATCCCTGGATTATGGAAGTACCTGGCTAATTTGTTGTTCTCTGAAACTTCTTGTCTGGTTTCCCTCCCTCACATGCACTAGGCATGCACGTCTAAGAACCTGTCACATCACTATGTGAAATATGCAAATGCTTTCTTGTATTAATATAAATACAGTCCACTCTCGAGAATTTGAAACTCAAGAGACCTGAGGAAAAGTTCAATTTACCGAAGAGTTGAAAATAATAGCAGTTCAAATAACCAAGAGGGAGGAAGGGAACATTTCCAATAAACAAGAGTTTGATTTTGGTGATTTTTTTTAATACATCGAGTTGAGCCTCTATGGACTGCGTGGTAACAACCAACTTCACTTTAGTGTCTAGGTCTTGTCCTTGTTCCGGCTTTGACTTCCTGCCATTAACTTCTGACCCCAGCGACGAGTGCCTGTTTATGTTCTTCGGACAAAAGTCCTCTCCGTCTTCCGGAAGTTGATACCATTTCAAAACCTTGGTGGTTATTCATTAATCTTCTAAATGTGTTCATGTAAGGAATTTTTTGGTCTGGATTACCAATTTGCCGGAGATCTTTTTCGCATTCCACGAACCATCTCGACCTTGTTGCCTTAAGATCTAATGAAACTCCATATTTTTTTCGTTAATCGATCATCAGTCATCCTCAAGAAGTGACCGTAAAATAGTAGCCGTCTCTTCCTAATTGATGCTGTGATAGGGTCTATTTTGTTGTACAAGTCCTCATTTGCTCTCATTCGCCACTTTCCATCAACCCGTACATTACCTTGGATTTTTCTAAATATCCTGCGCTCACTGTTTTCTAGTTGGTCAGCTTGACATTTACTATTCATGGTCAAAGTTTCGGACGCATATAATCCCTCAGGTTTTACAACTGTGGTATAGTATAGGAACTTGGCCCCTATACTCAAAGATTTATTTTATTACTGTACTTACTGATTTTGAGCCTATTTTCAATTTTGAAAAAAAAAATAAAAAAAAATAGGCTTCTGAGATCACCTTTTGTCCGTGTGTGTGTGCGTGTGTGTAAGTGTGTGTGTGTGAGGTGTGTGTGTGTGTGTCCCTAATACATTCTAAACGGCTTGAGGGATTTCAATGAAACTCGGTAAGTTCATAGCACTATTCCGGGCGACCTCGACCGTGCCCTTCAAATTTTGTTACGTCTCACCAATCCAACATGGCGGCTGTGCGAAATATTTCACCAGCATTCAATATCTCCGAAACTATTACCGACATCACCCTGGAATTTATTACGTTCATAAAGGGAACTACTAGAAGTTCACCTATGTGACTTTTGAAAAACTGGTAACTACAAAACCAACATGGCGGCCACGCGAATTTGCGACTTTTAAATAGACGTTTCTCGCGATTTCACCAACCAAACACAATGAAACTTGGTACAGTATATGTTTATACACATTGTAATGCACCGACATCTAACTTGGTTCAATTGTTTACATAACCACAAGATGGCGGATGTGCGAATTATTTCACCGGCATTCTATATCTCTGAAACTATTAGCGGTATCACCCTGAAATTTTGTACGGAGATAAAGGGCACTACTGGAAGTTCATCTATAAGACTTTTAAAAACCGGTTAACTACAAAACGAACATGGTTGCCAAGCGAATTTGAAAATTTTAAATAGACCTTTCTCGCGATTTAATGTTCCAAACGCAATAAAATCTGGTACAGGAAATGTTTATACACATTGTAATGCACTGGTATCTAATTTAGTTCAATTGTTTACATAACCTCAAGATGGTGGCTGTGCGAATTTAAAAATTAAGTTTTTATTTCTTGTGTCGTAATCAAGCAATCGAAGTGAAAGTTTGAATAATGAACCTTCGTAATAATTTTCCTTTAATGGTACATGACTCTATTTCCTATACATTTAACAATCCAACATGGCGACCATCCGAAATATTCAGACGACTCTGAATATCTACGAATTTATTATAGGAATCAAACTGAATTCTTTAATATACATAGGGGCTACGAACTTAAGTTCACCTATAGGACTTTAAATAACCTGGTGATCACAAATCCAACATGGCGGCGACGCGAAGTATAAATATTCACATGGTCGTTTCTCGCAATTTAACCATCCGAGTGCAGTGAAACTTGGTACAGTAAATCCTTTTACGAATGTTAATCCACTGGCATCTAATTTATATCAATTGTTTCCATAACCACAAGATGGCAGATGTGTGAAATTTTAAAATCTCCTTGTTACTTCTTGTGTCCTAATCATGCGATTGAAGTTTGAATGCTACACGTACACAATAATCTTCATGTAACATTACATAACTCTAGGACCTACATATATAAAATCCAACATGGCGACCATCCGAATTATTTAGTCGGTATTCAATATCTACGAATCTATTACAGCAATCAAACTGAAATTTTGTATGTTGATAGTGGCAATTAACATAATAATAATATCGTATGGCCTCGGGTGCCTGGTGCAAGCTTTGCTATTTGACACCCAGAGGGTAGCTTGCATGTCGAATTTCGTAGTTCCTTGACTATGAAAGTCAAGGAGGTTAGATGTTAGATATCTAATCTCCTTGAACACAATAGCGCTTTCTAGTAGAGAAATGAGGAACTTTGTGCTGGCGGAAACTCCCGAGATTAATTTTGCCATTATGAACTCGGCCTACTGAATTCAAATGGGTTCTTTGCCATGCCAACATCGTATGACATGCGTATCGTATTTTTGCCGCCTTTCAAAAATCACTTACCTCGGTCAGGGGCGAACCTGCAATCTTGGGGTTAGTAGACCGACACGCTATCCACTCACCTACCGTGGCAAGCTAGGCAATTAACATAAGTAGGATATATGAAAATAGGTTCTTCACGGAACTACTTGTTATTTCACAACATTTGTACGATTACAGTATACACAAATGTTCATTTTTAAATAAAGTCTGTAATTTCCTTTTGAATGAACGGCTTCCATCTATCATTGTCCAATAAATTTCGATAGTGGAGAGAACTGAGAAGAAATCGTCACCTGTGTCCGTTCTGATGGCGTAGGAGCGTAGGTTAGTAAGAGAAGTCACTCAATGTGACTAGAATTGGCGTTTGAAAGAAGACTTACGACTGTGAACTCACTCATACATCTCATTATTGATGTAAACAAACGACAGGTCTGTGCATGATAACAATACTGTAATCACAGTCTTCAAATTACTGAGGGGACAAAATTCACATTGTTTTTTTTCTTCAATTTATCGAGTATTTTTGGGAGAGGGAAAAAACTTCAAATTATCGAGATTCGACTGTATTTTGTTATATTATTTATTCTACTATTTATTTGCTTTTGTTTTTATTTATTTATTTATTTAATTACTTATCTAATTATTTATTTATTAATATTACCGACAGCAGTTGCTACGCTGGCTAAAGCGCAGCGTTAGGTCATGGGGCCATGCTCTCTGCTGACTCAGTAGACGCGTGTGTTCAAGTCCCACCATCGGCCGTCCTTGAAATGGTTTTCCGTGGTTTCCCCATTTTCAACACGAGGCAAATGCTGGGATGGTACCTTCTGACAGGCCACGGCCACTTCCTTCCACATCCTTGCCCAGTTTCATTCATCTTCATCCATTCCATCTCTCATCCCGACGCGCAGGTCGTCGGGCGTCGTCTAGAAAGACCTGCATTCGGCCTCTGAGGAGGCCATACGATTAAAAAAAATAATAATATTGAAGTTCACTTTTCACGCCTAACTGGAATGATTAATTAATGGTATTATAGTGCATGTCTGATGAGAGAAGCTAAGAAGATCCGGGCATCACCCTCTTTGCGTCTCCATAAGAATTCTGCCATCATTCACGACGACTTGAATCGAGGAGACCTGTATGTGTCACTGCAGACGGATAGGTTTTTTGTTGTTGTTGTTATTTCATTTGAGGGGCTTGGACATCGTGTCCTTTTTTCCCCGTGTACTTGGGTGAGTTTGAAATGTTGTCTGATAACCTGTGTTATTGTGATGGCTGTATAAGTGCATGTATTTGTAATTCAAGTGGCCTTAAGTTCACCTGGAGTAGAAGTGGGAAACCACGGAAAACTACTTCCAGGATGGCAGGGGTGGGAATCGAAACCACCTCTTCCCAGTTTTGACTCACGAGACTGAGTAGACCCCGTTCCAGCCCTCAGATCAGAGTTAAATTTCCTGGCAGAGCTAGGATTCGACCCGGACCTCCGGGGTGACAGCCAAGAACGCTAGCGGCTACACCTCGAGGTGGACAAGGATACGTTTGATTTGGACCAAGGTTGGAAGAACGAGTGGTCTACAATAACAACGCAAACACACATGTACTACTTGGTTCTTACTAAGAAGCCTGAAGGTTAAGTTTTGAGCTCCCAAGGAAGATTTGATGCAGCCTTAACAGGCTTAGGAAAGGACACAACTGTTATTGTGATGATGATGATAATTGTTGTTTTAAGGGGCCTAACATCCAGGTTATCGGCCCTAATGGGGTGTGTGAAAGCGAAAATGTCAATGAAGGGGAAACCAGAACGAAAATTAAGTGAGCAGGAAAATACTTACAAAAAGGAACTCAGATTGAAACTACGCACAATATGGAGAGCGGTAACACTTACAAAAGGGAATTAGGAACGAAAATACTCATAAAAGGAATAGAGCGAAAAATACGCACAAAATGTAGGTTAACTTCAAAATACGTACAAAATGCAACGTATGGTCGAAGTACTCACAAAATGTAAGTGAAATCAAAATACTTACAAAATGCAAATGAGATTGAAAATATATACAAAATGTAATTTAGATTCAAAATACCCACAAAATGCAATTGAGAATTAACTAGTTGCAAAAAGCAGTTTAGGTTGAAAATACAAAATGCAATTGAAATTCAAAATACTCACAAAGGGTCCGCCCCCTATATTGAAAGACTTAAGAAGCAATTTAGATAGTCAATCCTTACAAAATGCAATCGAGGTTGAAAAACACTCACAAAATGCAACGTAGTTCGAAAAGACTTACAAAATGCAACGAAGATTGATGATGATGATGATGATAATTGTTGTTTTAAGGGACCTAACATCTAGGTCATCGGCCCCTGATGGTTTGGGTGATCGTGAAGATGAAAATGAAATGCAAACTTAAAACGAAAAAAAAAAAAAAACCTACTACTAACCTACAGACTAGAAGAAGAATAAGGCAAATAAAGGACAGGAGGAAAAGAAATGCCCTCAACCCTCGAAGAATGCGGATTGAGGGACTTGGAAGGAAAGAGAGCCATGAAAGGCAGATAGGAAAGGGAAAGAGGAGACGGTCCGCCCCACAGGTAATGGGCAAAAGGGGGATACCGGACCCAGCTCAGGAATCCCTCGGGGTCGCCAACTCCCGAACTCACCAGCCGTGAGCCCCTGAGGGTGTAGCATTATCCAGGGTGCACCAAAAGTGGTGGGGCTACATACACCCAGCCTCCTTGAGGGCCTTGTGCAGAAGGCAGGAGATAACAGGAAAAGAAAAAGAAGGCTGACCCCTCCCAGAAGGAGGGGATCAGGAGAGATGAGACAAGGGCCAATTAAGGCGGGAAAGGAAGAGACTCCCTAGGCCTCGGATACCCTAATACCGTCGGGGTCGGAAAAGAACAAGAGTTGACCAAGGGAGGTCGACAGGAAAGAAGACAGAGAGGAGCCCGGCACATGTAAGTGGAAGCAATGCCGGACTCAGCTGGGGTCCCGTGGTCGCCAACCCAAGTCCCACTAGATGTGAGCCCCTGGGGGGGAATGTTATTGTAACTACTCACGGCACAAGTGGGACTGGATCAGTTTAGCAACGTGTGACTGTGGTCTGGAAGAGCAGACGATGCACAGTGGCGTAGAGAGCGAACACGGGCCGTAGGACAAAGTCTTTCGTCATATCGCATTGGGAGGAAGCGTGGTGTGCCACGCCTCTGCCCAACAAACAGAGAGTCATAAAGGTGACAACGAAGGTGTGGAAATCTTTCTTCCGATCTAGTCGGATGGAAGGTGAGGTACTCTGTCGACTCCGGATCGGCCATGGGATTGCTCTGCTCCCCCACTTGTTAACAACAGAAGCCGGCCAGGAATCTCAAACTGCCTAACACCCTCTCCCTTATTCTCCGTGATAACGGGCCGTCAGCAGACCTCATCATCCGGTTCATGAGGGAGAGTGTTTTTTTTATAACTTTTAATGCAGTTTAAGACCCTTTGTTTATGTTTAGTCTGTTTTATGATTTTACTGTGTACATAGCCTATCTATTTATGCTGTTCAAAATGCCTTATGTGTTTTATTGTTTTTTATCATCCAAGTTTTTCTTCTTTTATCCAAATAAGGCATAATTGTTAGGGCTTAGATTACTGTGTGTTTTATATACCATTTTCGTTTTCATCCCCGGCAGTGGTCTGTGTCTATATTCATCCTTTCATTTCATAACATTTCATTTCATTAGGGTCTGATAACCTACTGAAGATGTTAGGCCCAAGTGGGTATATAGAGTTAATTTGGGATGAGGGGGGCATACGGGGTTTTGGGGACATGGGATAATCCCCAGAAAAAATGGGGTTTGGGGTTCCTCCCCGGGAAACGTTTGTATAATTTGGTGCAAAATGTTGAGTTTTATGGCTATCTGGCATCACTTTTCCAACCATTGTGTTGTGATGTTTTATGTTGGTTAATGTCAATCACAACTAATTATTATGTTACTTGTTATTAATACACACTTTATAGTATTTAGATAGAAAGAATGAACATCACTGTTTTGATTCGGGGCACATGACCTCGCTGTTGTGCCGCTTAAAAACCTGAATCACTAACTAACTGTTTTGATTTACAACTTACAGTACAATATAAAGTCAATGTTTCTTAAAGCATTACCAAATTGGTTTATAACTTCGTCAGTGTTTAGTATGTCTCAGTGAATAGATAACAATGCTAGACCGTTGAGTATGTTTTCTGAAGTAGAATTTCTTAAGTATGTTTTCAACGCACTCAAACTCGGAAAATTCCGTTCGGCGGTAGCTACAGAGACAAAACTGCCAAAAGTTTGATAAGGGTATAAAAGTTACGGAAAAAATCCTTGTCACAAGCTTTGTTGTTGTTCTTGGTAGGTTCTTAAGCGCAAAGGCTCTGGAGGGTAATAAGAGGTTAGGTTATTACACACACAAGATCAGAGCAACTGATGATAATACTCGGTTTAAGGGGCATAACATATAGGTTATCAGCCCCTTCAGAGCAAACTGATTGTCACACAAGATAGCGGGATCGAATCCCGGCCCCGTCAGTTGGTATTAAGGGTGCTTAATTGCGAGCGAGCCGTGTCAGTTGATCTGATCCCCTTCGGAGCAAAATTCCGGCACACCGGCGTCTAAAAATGCCACAGAAATTAAAAGGGACGTAAAACCAATACTATTATTATTATTATTACACTAATTTAATGAAATCAAGAGTGATTGAAAGATAAAACTCACCTGAATGTATTGATCTTCGTTTCTAAGATGCTCAGCTATGAACTCCACAGCTTCCGTTGCTTTTGAGGCTTCTGGGGTTAGAAGTAAAGAGTCTGAACTTTCACTTTCCCTTCTTCCTCCACCCCCACCACCACCCCCACCCCCGCCCCCACTCCCAATCAAATTACTCGGACAACCAACACCACCACCACCGCCACCACCACCCCCCATTTCGGAACTGGACTTCCGGTTGATTTTGCAATTGGGATGATGAAGGTCCGTTAGCTCCATAATCTCCATTTTACTTCTTTCTGCTGTAGGAGGGGTGTGTTTTGACAGCGCTGTCGGTAGTGAGCCGTAGGAAGGATGAGGAGGTGGACTCATACCCGGCATCTCCATCATCCATCTGAGTCGCGTCTTCTTAGGTCGCCGCATCAACAGCATGATGGGCAAGTAGTGTAGGAAGACTGCGCGGATCCACGGTGGCATACGATGCGTACGTGGACCCCGGAAATTCCAATTAATAATGATAACAGTCACCAGAATACTGACAGTGTTCATGATGAAAGTGAAGAGTAAATATTTGGCGATGAGTGGTAACACAAGTGACGTTGGGGGGAGGATTTTGGACACAAGCAGGAGGAACACAACGAGGGACAGCAAGATGCTGATACCCAATGTCACCTTTTCACCCGCCTCGGCTGGCAGATAAAACACTAGCACGCACAGAAATGAGATGAGCACGGTGGGTAGGATTAAGTTGACGGTGTAGAAGAGCGTCTTGCGTCGGATGATGATGTAGAAGGTGATATCTGTTTCGGTGGGCGGGGTGTCGTCGTAGATGTTGAGGTAGGCCGGCACCTCGATGATATCCCACGTTCCCGATTTCCAGTAATCGGACAGATCCACGAAGTTTTTGTTATTGTAGAGCGCTAAGGACACTTGGTCTCCATTAAAAGTCCACGAACCAAACTTCATTATACACGTCTGCTGATCAAACGGGAAGTACGTTACGTCGATGGTGCACGAACTCTGCAAAAGAAAGAGAAGGAAATCAGAGTCCATTTAACAAGATTTACATTATCAATAGAAAAGAAAGGAAAAGAAAAGCAAAGAGAGGGAAAGCAAAGAAAAGAAAAGAAAAGAAAAGAAAAGAGCAAATCAGAGTCCATTAAACAAGATTTACATTATCAATAAGAAAGAAAAGAACGGAAAAGCAAAGAAAGGGAAAGAAAAGGAAAGGAAAGAAAAAGAGCTAATCAGAGTCCATTTAACAAGATTTACATTATAAAAAGAAAAGAAAGGAAAAGGAAAGCAAAGAGAGGGAAAGAAAAGAAAAGAAAATAAAAAAAAGCAAATCAGAGTCCATTTAACAAGATGTACATTATCAATAGTATCTTTATGATCTAAAAAATGCGAGTAATGTGCATGCTGCTGTTGTTATTGTTAGTTAATTTGAGGGGCTTGAACATCTTGGTCATCAGCTTCGTGTAGTTGGATGTGTGTGAAGCTTTGTCTGATAACCTGTATTGCTGTAATGGCTGTGTGTGTAACACTGTATTAGGGTCAGGGAAAGGGTAATCCCGGGATTTGATTAATAATATCACTGGTTTTAAGTCCCTTTTAAGACCTGCGGCTTTTAGAGACACCGGGGTGCTGGAATTTTGCCCTGAAGGGGATCTTTAACGCGCCAGTAAATTTAATGAGCCGGCTCCCTCGGATTTGCGCACCATCAAATGCCAACTGACGCGTTCGATCCTGCAACTTTGGGGACAGTAAGCGAGAACGTTACCACTGAGCCACGCATCCAGGCTGGAGGGAGAGTGGGAAAACCCGGGAGTAAGCAGCTGCCAGTGCCGGGATTCGAACCTACGATCCTCTGACTTGCTGTAGCTGCCCTCGCGGCCGGAGTTCACGATTTAACGAGCATGGGTACGCCGCGGGACAAATATGCACGCAAATATGACCACAAATTTCAAGCATATATTTACGTCATTGTGGATTTTGTTCTAAAAAGTGAAAGTATACATCCCATCAAGAATAAAATGTCTAATAAACATGGGTCCTGAAGTGCCTACTTTCTGAGAAATGATGATGATGATGATGATAATTGTTGTTTTAAGGGGCCTAACATCTAGGTTATCGGCCCCTGACGGTTTGGGTGATCGTGAAGATGAAAATGAAAAGCGAACTTAAAACTAAAACTAACTAATAACCTACATACTAGAAGAAGAAATGCAAAACTAAAGGAGAATAAGGCAAATAAAGGACAGGAGGAAAAGAAATGCCCTCAACCCTCGAAGAAGGCGGATGGAGGGACTTGGAAGGAAGGAGAGCCATGAAAGGCAGATAGGAAAGTGAAAGAGGAGAGGGTCCGCCCCAAAGGTAAGGGACAAAAGGGGAAAAACGGACCCAGCTCAGGAATCCCTCGGGGTCGCCAACTCCCGAACTCACCAGCCGTGAGCCCCTGAGGGTGTAGCATTATCTAGGGTGCACCAAAAGTGGTGGGGCTACATACACCCGGCCTCCTTGAGGGCCTTGAGCAGAAGGCAGGAGATAACATGAAAAGATAAAGAAGGCTGATCCCTCGCAGAAGGAGGGAATCAGAAAAGATGAGACAAGGGCCAATTAAGGCGGGAAAGGAAGTGACTCCCTAGGCCTCGGATACCCTAATACCGTCGGGGTCGGAAGAGAACAAGAGTTGACCAAGGGAGGTCGACAGGAAAGAAGACGGAGAGGAGCCCGGCACAAGTAAGTGGAAGCAATGCCGGACTCAGCTGGGGTCCCGTGGTCGCCAACCCACGTCCCACTAGATGTGAGCCCTTGAGGGGGATTGTTTTGTGGTCGCGCCTCCTATAAACAAGTGTTCAGATCTCAGTAAGTAAACGCTGTACGACCCATGCTTAATATTGACAGACAATTTATTCTTGTTTTATGCATACTTGCATCTCATAAACTATTGGATAATTTTAAAACTCCATGTATAAATTAGCATTACTTTACTGGCCTGCACTTCTCTATAAGTTCCTGAGGTTATGGAATTGAAATGAAAATCCACAGCCTGCTTCCAGTCTCCGACCGGGTCAGGAATGGAATGAATGAAGTCCCCATCTAGCGGCGAGGATATGGACTGTGCCGGCTGCCGAGGCCTGACGCACTCCCCTGGGGCAATGATTAAATGAATGACAGATGAAATGAAATGATAGTGGAGAGTGTTGCTGGAATGAAATTTTGACAGGGAAAACCGGAGTACCCGGAGAAAAACCTGTCTGCCTCCGTTTTGTCCAGCACAGATCTCACATGGAGTGACCGGGATTTGAACCACGGACCCAGCGGTGAGTGGCCGGCGTGCTGCCGCCTAAGCCACGGAGGCTTGTTATGGAATTATAATAGTTTATTATTATTATTATTATTATTATTATTATCATTTGTGCAGCGGAAATTTTGAGAATAGAAGCATTTGAATGTGGTGATTCAGTAGGATGAGGTTATTATTATTATTACCGGTATTATTATTATTATGATTATAACTTAGGAACTTATAGAGATAGAAAAGTGAAGGACAGTGAAATACTGCATATTCATGCAGTAATTAAAATTATCCAATACTTTAGGAGTTACAGTTACTTTAGTTACAGTGCTTTATAACCCCAAATGCCTTCTCGAAGTGGGTTAAGTACGGTGTTGTTTGAGAAAATGGGATGTTTCAAGCCCATTTATTATATACTTCATATCATTTTTGCAGGTAATCGGACTGTTTACGTGTTAATATTACGAAAGGTGAAGTGTACATCTGCTTAACCTACAAAATTAGGTTACACGTATTTGCAACATAGATTCTTGTAAGTACGGCATTCCTTCTCTGCTGATCGTTTGCAGTTAAATGCCGTCCACTGCTGTAATATAAGCAATATCCCTGCAAGATAATTATACCGTATAACCTATCTAATGTGAGTTGTGAGAAATCTGCAATGATAAGGTATGTGCTAACCAGAAATGACGAGATATACTAAATGGGGTAGGGAGGATTCCGCAGCCGTGGTGAAGGCAACCTGCCTAGGGGAGGGAAAACCCTGATAACAAACCTTAACTGCAGTGTCTGATCCGTAGCGGGCGGCTGCAAACAGCGTCTGTTCTCCATGTTAGGAGCGGCTGAAGATGAACACCTGGCTGTAGGTTAAAAACGCACCCACCCATAATATGGAGAAAATAAATTTAAAAATTAATGAAAGGCCGCTGCCTGAGGTTCGTCAGGGCATGTCTAGAGCCGGCGATGGACATGACAGCAAGCGAATCGTCGGTGGCAGGATGCTGATGAGGCGGGCTCCTGTCGCACAAGAAGATACAGCCCAACAACTACAACAAAGCCAACCAACGTCAAGTGCTTTGCCTGCTGAAAATGCTGTGCCAGAACCACTTCCGGCACTCACCCAAGCAGGCCTGCCAAGAAAGCGCTTAAAATGGTCAATCGCAATGAACGAGACCATAATGCGCATTTATTATAAGGTGACTTGCATTGGAACAGAACTAACTGGATATAGGCAGAAATTATTCAATGAGTTCCATGAAGCATACCCCGAACTCCGTGTGCCTGAACAGAGAGTGGCGGACCAATATAGGGCGATAGTCCGTAATAATTTAGTGCCAGAAGCAAGACTTAATACAATCAAGCAGGAGGTCAGAAGAGTGTTTGATTGTGATCAAGGAACTAATCTGGAGAGTGAATTAGCACAAGAGCTCCATGATGATGATGATGATGATGATAATTGTTGTTTTAAGGGGCCTAACATCTAGGTTATCGGCCCCTGATGGTTTGGGTGATCATGAAGATGAAAATGAAAAGCGAACTTAAAACTAAAACTAACTACTAACCTACATACTAGAAGAAGAAATGGAAAATTAAAGGAGAATAAGGCAAACAAAAGGACAGAAGGAAAATAAATGCCCTCAACCCTCGGAGAAGGCGGATTGAGGGACTTGGAAGGAAGGAGAGCCATGAAAGGCATATAGGAAAGTGAAAGAGGAGAGGGTCCGCCCCAAAGGTAAGGGACAAAAGGGGAAAACGGACCCAGCTCAGGAATCCCTCGGGGTCGCCAACTCCCGAACTCACCAGCCGTGAGCCCCTGAGGGTGTAGCATTATCTAGGGTGCACCAGAAGCGGTGGGGCTACATACACCCTGCCTCCTTAAGGGCCTAGAGCACAAGGCAGGAGGTAAAAGGAAGAGAAAAAGAAGGCTGACCCCTCGCAGAAGGAGGGTATCAGAAAAGATGAGACAAGGGCCAATTAAGGCGGGAAAGGAAGAGACTCCCTAGGCCTCGGATACCCTAATACCGTCGGGGTCAGAAGAGAACAAGAGTTGACCAAGTGAGGTCGACAGGAAAGAAGACAGAGAGGAGCCCGGCACAAGTAAGTGGAAGCAATGCCGGACTCAGCTGGGGCCCCGTGGTCGCCAACCCACGCCCACAAGATGTGAGCCCCTGGGGGAAAGAGCTCCATGAGCAGGAACAACATCAAGAAGAACACAATGAGCCAGTCAGTGGCATACAGCCGGATACGCATCATGAAGATGAGTCACATACCAAGATCTTAGCAGATGAAATGATGACGGCTATGACTCAGTTCAATGGAACAGACCCAATGCTTAGACCTGCCTTGCCTCGAGTAAATTCGTCTAGGAAGGTATCAAAAATTTTAAATATCATGAATCAAGCTATCCTACCCAAACACTTGATAGATGTGAATGACTTAGAATCTCTTCACACTGTTCTGTACTGTGGAGCCGTCACAGTTATCAGAACTGTGGGCATCCAACTGAGAGAAAGGAATACTTCCTGCAGTAAGAAATGTGCTCCTGTTTCTCCTAAGTGGGAGAGACGTCTGATAGGCAATATCGACAAATTGCGAACAGATATTGGCCGTTTGACTGAGTTTATCAGAGGAACGCACACAAGAAGACTGGTGAGACTCTGTAAGGCAATAATGAGGCGGTCCAAAATCCACACCGACCGAGATGACCCAAACACAAAAGCCGAACAGTGTTTAGATACACTCAAACAGAAACTTACGTTGATAGCGAACAGACTTTCCAGATACAGAGCCAGTAGGAAACGGAGACAGGACAACAACTTATTTGTCAAAGGCGAGAAGAAATTCTACAGAGCACTGAGTGAAATCTATGTATCCTTAAATGCTCCTTATCCAACAAGAGAAGAAATTGAAGAGTTTTGGAGCAATCAACTATCCAAAGCCACCAATTTTAACTCAGACTCTCATTGGGTTCAGGAAGTAACAAACATCTCTAAAGAATTTAATCCGATGCAATATGATCCAATAACATCCACTGAAATTTCTTCCATCATTAAAGGTCTTCCGAACTGGAAAGCACCTGGTTTAGATCAGATACAGAATTACTGGTATAAGAAATTCTGGTGCGTATACGATATTCTGTCTACTCTGGTGAATGAAGTTGTTGCTCATCCACAGAAGATGCCAAATTTCCTTACACAAGGTGTAACACATCTACTTCCGAAAGACCCACAAAATATGCAAGATCCTGGAAAATACCGTCCAATTACATGCCTTCCCACAATGTATAAGATCATCACGTCCTGTCTTAGTAGGAGGATATATGCTCACTGTGAAAAAAATAACATCATAGCAACACAACAAAAAGGATGCACGAAAGGGTCCAAAGGGTGTAAAGAAATACTTATCATTGACTCAGTGGTTTCTAACCAGGCCTTTACCAATAACAGAAATTTATTCACGGCATATATTGACTACAAGAAGGCCTATGATTCCGTGCCCCATGATTGGTTGATCCATATTTTGTCAGTGTATAAGATTGATCCTCAGATTATATATTTCTTGGAACACGCCATGACAACGTGGCGTACAGTGATGTGCCTTAGTACTACAAATGGCAGTATTGAAACAAGTATGATCCCAATCCACAAGGGAATATTCCAAGGAGACTCCTTGAGCCCATTATGGTTCTGTCTTGAGATGAACCCACTATCAAACCAACTTAATTCAACAAAATACGGATTCAGTATCAAGAAGAACTCCAGGGAGCTTGCAAAACTCAACCATCTCCTGTATATGGATGACCTAAAGCTATATGCTGCCACCAGAGCACAGCTAGAGTTTCTGTTGAAGATAGTGGAAACCTTTTCACAGGATGTGAAAATGGAATTCGGGCTGGAGAAATGTAAGACGCTGAACATTATGAAAGGCAAGCTGCAGGAAGGTGTATATGAAACAGCTCAGGGCCAGCAGATTGCAACAATGCTCACTAGCGAGACCTACAAGTATCTGGGAATGAAGCAAGTCAGACACATAGAACACTCAGTAGTGAAACAAGATCTGACGAAGGAATTTGTCAGAAGAATTAAGCTTGTTTCTAACACCAGCCTCAACTGTAAAAACTTGGTTAAGGCAATCAACGCTTATGCTGTCCCTATTCTTAGTTACTCGTTTGGGGTCATCAAGTGGAGTAAAACTGACATTGCAAGTTTAGAACAGAAAATTAGAACATCACTGACCAAGTCACGAAAACACCATCCCAGGACATCTGTGGAACGAGTCATGTTACCGAGACATATGGGTGGGAGAGGAATTGTTGATATAAACAACCAAGTAGCTCGACAGATCTATGAGCTAAGAAAATACTTCTGTTCTGTATCGAACCATTCGATGCTGCACAGGGCTGTCACAGAAGCAGATGATTCAACTCCACTTCTCTTAAGTCAGCAAGAGACTCAAATTCAGGTGCGCAGTGATTTGGATAGATTCAATGCCTGGTTGTCCAAGCCACTACACGGAAGACATCCCAATGCAGTCATCCAAACTCACGTCGACAAGCTAGCGTCGAACTTTTGGTTGATTTCTGGGCAGATGTTTCCTGAAACAGAAGGCTTTATGATGGCTATTCAGGACCAGGTTGTCCCCACGAGGAACTACCTAAAGTTCATAATCAAGGATGCATCTGTGCAAGATGACCATTGCAGATACGGTTGCCCAACATCTGAGACTGTTCAGCATATTATATCAGGTTGTCGCCATTTTGCAGGGACAGAATATAGGAAGAGACATGATTTTGTTGCCAAGATAGTCCATCAAGAATTGGCTATACAACTTCAACTGCTGAGCCAAGAGAAAGTGCCGTACTACAAATATGCTCATGAAAGTGTACTGGAAAATGACAGCTTTACGTTGTACTGGGATCGTACTGTATTGACAGACCAATCAGCTGTGCACAACAGACCTGATTTAGTTCTTGTTGACAAATGCATGAAGCACACCACCTTCATAGATGTGGCGATCGCAAACAGTGGCAACATACTAACAAAGCATGTTGAAAAGCTGTCAAAATACACAGAGCTTTCAGAACTGATAAGGAAGCAATGGCACATGGCACAAGTCAGGACAGTTCCTATTATTATCTCCAGCACTGGCGTGATTCCCAACAACTTAAAGGAATCGCTCACGGCGTTGAAATTAGACCCAGGCCTTTTCAAACTGATGCAGAAAACAGTCATACTTTCTACGTGTCGCGTAGTAAGGCTGTTCTTGGGCAATCAGGCCTGAAGCAATGAGGGGAATATGAAGCTACTACTCAATGCAGTCACCAAGAATTTGCTCCTTGTGATATGTACGGTATCTGGGATTGTAAATGTTTTCTTTCCAGCAAATGCTGAGAATGTGTAAGCGCATGCGCAAAATAAAAATAATAATAATAATAATTAGTGATATGGTGATAATTGTTGTTTTAAGGGGCCTAACATCGAGGTTATCGGCCCCTAATGATCTGAGTGATAGCGAAAATGATAATGAAATGGAAACCAGAACAAAATTATCGAAGACGGAAAATACGTACAAAAAGGAACTCAGATGGAAACAACTCACAATATGGTCTTACAATAGGGAATTTAGAACGAAAAGTTGCACAAAAAGAATAGATTGAAAAGACCCACAAAACGTAGGCTAGATTCAAAATACGTACAAAATGCAAAGTAGCGCCGAAATACTTACAAAATGCAACTGAAATTCAAAATACTTACAAAATGCAAATGAGATCGAAATTACGTACAAAATGCAATTGAGGTTCAAAATACTTACAAAATGCAATTGAAATTGAAAATACACAATGCAATTCAGATTGAAATATCCCAGTTCCAATCCAAATTATTCACAAAGTGCAATTGAAATTCAAGATCCTTACAAAATGCAATTGAAATTGAAAAAGCTTACAAAATGTACGGTAGATTCAAACGACTCATGTGGATTGACAATACTTACAAAAAGCAATTTAGATTGAAAATACTTCACAAATGTAATTTAGATTCAAAAAACCCACAAAATGCAATTGAGAATCAAAATATGTGCAAAATGCCCACCAAACAAAATGCAATTTAGATTCAAAATTCGTGCTAAATGAGGTTTTGGTTGAAAATACTTACAAAATGCAATTGAAATTCAAAATACTCACTAAAAGGCCCGGCAACCTGCATTGAAAGACTTACTAAAAAGCAATTTAGATTGTCAATCTTTACAAAATGCAATTGAGGTTGAAAACAATCGCGAGATGTAATTTAGATCGAAAAAAACTTACAAAATGCAACATAGATCAAAAATGCCTTAAAAAATCGCTAAAAGGGAATTTGGATACACGGTGATACGAGTAACAAAAACAGTGCGGGAATCTTAAAGAGAAAAGGAAATAGAAGGAAAAGAGGAGAGGAGAGAGGAGAGAGGAGAAGGTTCGCCCCAAAGGGAAGGGACAAAAGGGGAAAACGGACCCAGCTCAGGAATCCCTCGGGGTCGCCAACGCCCGAACTCACCAGCCGTGAGCCCCTGAGGGTGTAGCATTATCGACGGTGCACCAGAAGTGGTGGGGCTACATACACCCTGCCTCCTTAAGGGCCTTGAGCACAAGGCAGGAGGTAAAAGGAAAAGAACAAGAAGGCTGACCCCTCACAGAAGGAGATGAGACAAGGGCCAATTAAGGCGGGAAAGTGAAAGACTCCCTAGGCCTCGGATAACCTAATACCGTCGGGGTCGGAAGAGAACAAGAGTTGACCAAGGAAGGTCGACAGGAAAGAAGAAAGAGAGGAGCCCGGCACAAGTAAGTGGAAGCAATGCCGGACTCAGCTGGGGCCCCGTGGTCGCCAACCCACAACCCACTAGATGTGAGCCCCTGGGGGGAATAATAATTAGTAAATGCAAGAATGAGCCTCCGTGGCTTAGGCTGCAGCACGCCGGCCTCTCACCGCTGGGTCCGTGGTTCAAATCCCGGTCACTCCATGTGAGATCTGTGCTGGACAAAACGGAGGCAGACAGGTTTTTCTCCGGGTACTCCGGTTTTCCCTGTCAAAATTTCATTCCAGCAACACTCTCCACTATCATTTCATTTCATCTGTCATTCATTTAATCATTGCCCCAGAGGAGTGCGTCAGGCCTCGGCAGCCGGCACAGTCCATATCCTCGCCGCTAGATAGGGGCTTCATTCATTCCATTCCTGACCCGGTCGGAGACTGGAAGCAGGCTGTGGATTTTCATTTTCAAATGCAAGAATATATAAAACAATAATTAATTGTCAAATTAAATAATAATAATAATAATAATAATAATAATAATAATAATAATAATAATAACAATAATAAGTGTTACTATATGTGCAGCAGAAAGCTTAGAATAGAAGCATTCGAAATATGGAGATGGGATGAGTAGGCTAGATAGAGAAACAAATGTTGTTGTTCTTGTTTGAGTCTTCAGTATTTCGACTGGTTTGGTGCAGCCCTCCATGCCTCCCTGTCCTCAACTAATAGTTTTTTCTCCACATAGCTGTCACACCCTACATCTGAGGCAATCTGTTTAACATATTCTAACCTTGGTCTACCCCTACAGTTCTTGTCCTCGACCCTCCTTCTATAACTAAGCTTGCTATTCCTGGGTGTCTTAGTATGTGTCTTACCAACCTATCTCTTCTCTTCATTAGTAGTCGCTAGAAACATCTCTCCTGTCCCACTCGTCTTAATAACTCTTCGTTTGTAACCCTATCTACCCATCTGATTTTCATCATCCTCCTGTAACACCACATTTCGATCGCTTCAATTCTCCTCTTTTCTGCTGCACCAATAGTCCAAGTTTCACTTCCATAGAATGCCACGTTCCAGACAAAGGCTTTCAAATATGACTTCCTAATACCTAAATCTATATTCGATGTCAACAGATTCCTTTTTTGTAGAAATGCTTTCCTTGCCTGAGCCAACCTACTTTTTATATCCTCTTTGCTTCGTCCAACACTGGTTATTTTGCTTCCTAAGTAACAGAAGTCTCCTACTTCCTTTAGCTTTTACCTGCCAATTTGATGTCCATAGGGGTTTCTGATTTATTTCGGTTGCATTCCAATATTTTAGTAACAAATAAAGAAATATTAAGATGAGTGGGGATGAGAGATGTTTCTGGTGAGTGCTAATGAAGAGAAGAGATAGGTTGGTTGGGAACGGCAAACAGGTTGGGTTGGTTGGTTCCTTAGTTTAGGGGCGGCGACAACGCGGTCATGTAGCCCCGTGTACTTGGGGTGTGGGTAGAATCTGTCTGAAAACCGGTGTTAATTGTGATGACTGTATTAGTGTGTGTTATCTGTGATTCAGGTACAAGGACTGCAGGCGATTAATTTTTCAAGTAGTTCCTACTTTTGCCACCAAATGCTTCCATCAACGACACCTAGCTGTGGACGTGGCTACGAAATGCCATCGCAGTCAGCCCCTGGCGGCGAACGTTGGAACTAATAGAGTGTTATCAAACTAACCTACAAATTTTAGCTTCCACAAGTGTAATTAGTTAAATCAGTGCTACCAACATCAAATGTTAGTGTCAAAACAAATTCCTAAAAAGTTACTAAATTCAAATTTTTTCGAAAGTATTATTTGAAGTGCGCGAGTGATCTAGACTTCAAAGGGGTCTTTATTATCTATTTCATAAAAATAATATGGCATTTTATTTTAAAAAAGAATAAGAAAGATAAGGAAAATAGGCGATTATTGACAACTAGTTTGCAAGTAGGGAGAATTATTTAAAATTAATTCGAAAAAATGTTTCAGCATGTAGAATACATTTCTTGATCATATAGAAATATTCCATAAATATTATAATGTGATCGACTCTGTCAAATGCTTGGAACTTGACAAAAATGTGCGGAACATGGTATGGAAATCGTCGTACGCGAATATGAAAGAAATATCGATCAGGAAAATACATAATAAAACTGAATTCCAAGTATGAGACACTACTGTCGACCAAAGTATTATGTGTACTCGAGTTTGAAGGTTGTTTATGACGTAACCAATAGACATACATAAAATCCAATAACATCAACATTTTCGTCGTTCTATTTTACGTGAGTTCATGTAGGTTTGGAAATTTTAGTTTATATATATTTTTTTTTATCGCAGTTGGAACACAAAAAGTGCCCGTTTTTAAGCGTGTTTCAACCATGCGTCATATTTAGGAATTATTATCTCACAAACCCGTCATCAGATCGAATCCAAATTTTAACACAATATACATTGGAATGTGGTATAACTGGTTTATTAATTTCAAAATTTTGCGTGTCCAAGAAACAAAGTTGTTATCATTTGTGTAAGGTAACGTTTTCTCGGCTTGGGGTGGTTGGAATATGTAGTTCTTGGTCGCGTTGTAATCCTTATACATCAAAAAGTTATGCTGTATGACTTTAAAATACGTAAATTAATTCACTTATTTTATATCGGTTTATATTTGAACGGGGAAATACGACCTCGCCTCGCTCGGCAGTGATGGGCTCCTCAGCAACGCTGTACAGCCTACCCCGGAGCGGCCGGCTGGTGTATCATGCCTTATTTCCACGAACAAATACAAATCGATATAAAATAAGTGAATTAATTAACGTATTTCACAGTCATACAGCATAACTTCTTGATGTATAAGGATTACAACGCGACCAAGAGCTATATTTTCCAACCACCCCGAGCCGAGGAAAAGTTACCTTACAAAAATGATAACAACTTTGTTTCTTGGTTACACAAAATTTTGAAATTAATAAACCAGTTATACAACATTCCAATGTATATTGTGTTAAAATTTGCATTCGATCTGATGACGGGGTTTTGAGATATTAATTCTTAAAAGTGACGCATGGTTGAAACACGCTTAAAAACGGGCACATTTTGTGTTCCAACTGCGATAAAAAATATTAAAATATAAATTAAAAATTCCAAACCTACATGAACTAACGTAGAATAGAACGTCAAAAATGATGATGTTATTGGATTTTTTGTAGGTCTATTGGTTACTTCACAAACAACCTTCAAACTCGAGTGCACATAATACTTTGGTCGACACTAGACTGGTTTATGAGGTCATATCAAGTGCTTCTGATGAGTACTGTACAATCGTTATCAGGGACAGATGACTTCGCTGTTCCCCTACTTAAAACAACAATGACTAACTGACTAATATATTTTTCACACAGCAGCACACGTATTGCGTTAAATCACAAAACGATTGCAATGGGGAGCTATTATACGGAGATCTGTGGTTCAAACCCGGGACTGAGTGCCGATTTTACTGTACACCCTGCACAAAAATGTGCGACAGTAACACACCAGGATAGGGTTGTCCACATGGCTGTAGTTGCCGAACAACGTATAGGTAAAGCCCTGCGCGGATGCGGATATCCGCGGATAAACCCGCGGATATCCGCAAATATTTTCGTCACGCGGATATAGTTTGCATGGCTGTGCGGATAGCGGATACGCTGCGGATAATGTTTCGAGTAAATTTGCGGATAGTTTTTAGAATACAAACTTACGATAATATTACATATTTGATATGCCAATCTACTGATCCATGCTTAAAAGAGGAATACTCCTAAAGCCTATTGCGTACGAAATATTCAGGCACGTATTGCACTTATACACGAGAAGATTATTTTACTCATTGTGCTTTCAACTACATTTTATTAAGTACCATATGTTTGTAGTAGATGGTCTTGACATCTCATCATCATCAATTCTCACTGCCATTATTACTATATGTACGAGATATAATGCTGTCAATAAGCTTGTTAGTTCATCGTAGTGACATCATTAACATTCCTCAAGTCAGCTACTTCGCCGTCTAATATATCCTGGAAGATTTGGTTCCAGGTTTATCTGTAGATTTATTTCCAACTTGGCACTGAAGCACTTAGGCTGTGATATTGCAACGGAGAGTTATGGCATTAACTATGTGCGAACATGGATGGGTCAAGAAGCAGAAGGATGATGACTGACTTGATATTTCCGGCCACATGTCAATCCCTTTCTCCTAGCGTAAAGAGAAGTTCACGTAGTGAATGTTACCGCGACCGTGAGCAGGCCGTGAGTATGAACATCATTTCACCAACATGGATAAACTATGTATTAAAATAAAACAAGGTGAATATTCAATAACGCGTGAAACAAAGCTCAAGTCAACGATATGGCCGATATTTGGTTACGCTTTCAATGGAAACGAAATGGTGAACAACATAGTAGGGTGTTCTACATGTAAAAAAAGTGTATTCATACTTAGGACACAAATCAGGCACATCAAACTTACTGAGGCACAAGTGCAAAAGTAGCCAGTTTTTTTTTGTCTAAAGCGGTCAAGAAACCAGAAGTGTCATCCAACTTGCAATGAAGCAAATTGTCAGGAACGACTTTCTCCTCAAATGTCTAAATGTGTTGGTTTATCACTTTATGCTTTATCTAATAAATTAAAAATAATATTGAAAATATCAGCGGATTTGGATAAAAGTCACGCGGATGCGGATAACAGTCATGCGGATGAGGGGCGGATGCGGATAACAGTCATGCGGATGCGGGGCGGATGCGGATAACAGTCGTGCGGTTGCGGGGCGGATGCGGATAACGTTTTGTTTATCCGCGCAGGGCTCTACGTATAGGCATAAAGTGATAATAATAATAATAATAATGAAAATAATAAAAATAATAATCATGTCAACGCATTGGTGTGGCTTGCATTTTGACCCTATATGAGAGAAATTATTATTTTATATTTTTACTGTATCCGATTTGGAAAAGTAAAAATATAACTACAAAGACTAAGTTAAAGATATTTAGAAGTAATGTCAAGACAGTATTATTGTATGGGTCTGAGTCTTGGAAAGTTAGCAACCAAATTTCCAGTCGACTACAGGTGTTTGTTAATAGGTGTCTGAGAAGGATTTTGAATATATATTGGCCTGAGACGACCTCGAATGAGGAGCTGTTAGTTCGAACTTCAGAGGAACAGATTAAAATCCAAATAAAAAGAAGGAAATGGAAGTGGATTGGCCGCACACTTAGAAAATCTGATAATGCGATTGAGAAGCACGTCCTGGATTGGAATCCCCAGGGTAGCAGGAGAAGAGGAAGGCCCAAGGATTCGTGGAGGCGGACGGTCGAGGCAGAGGGGTAACAACAGGGAAAGACGTGGAAAGAGGTGAAGAGGTTGTCAGCCAACAGAGTGAGATGGCGCAGCTTCGTGGAAGGCCTATGTTCCAATGGGAACGACAGGAAATAAGTCATTTTTACAGGGAAGAGAAATGGTCCAAATATCTAATGAGGCACTGCTATAATAAAACATAAGAAAACCCGTGTTGCAGCCCACAAAGGGCCTAGGCCTACGAAGCGACCGCTGCCCAGGCTAATGGCCAAATGGCTGGGCCTGTAGATATTGGGGCAACGCTTGGTCAGCGCATCGGGTACCCTCGGCCGTCATTCTTAGTTTTCGTGACCAGGCCGCTGCCTCACTGTCAGACAGCTATTCAATTGTCCTCCTGGGGATGAGTGCAGCCCGTTCCAGCGCTCACGTCAGTTTCTAAAATCTCTGACGAAGCCGGTAATTGAACCCGGGGCCTCTGGATGAGCGGCAGACGTGCTACCCCCAACACCACAGGGCTGGTTACTGCTATAATAACCAGAAAATATTACGTTGAATGTCATTCCAATAGTCACCAGTGGTGATTCTGTTGCCCTGGAGTAGGCTATGTATTGAAACTCTGGATACAAAGGTTCTGGGTTCGATTCCTGGCTCTGCTAAGAAATTTAATTCTGGTCTGGGGGTGGGAACGTACGTAGAACTCTCAGCCTTGTGTGGCACAACTGAGAAGAAGGAAAAAGGAAGATTGTAGTTTTACGTGACCGTGAATCTTGTGATTATGAGCCACGGGACCTCCTTTTTACGTGGAATCCGAACCACAGGACATGGCATTTCACTTCGAAAATCTCACATGCATTGACCGGGAATCGAACCCGGACCGCCTTGGTGAGAGGCATACAGCTAGACCGCTGAGCCACCACGCCCCAACTGAGAAGAGATGGGTTCGGTTACCACCTCAGCTGTCCTAGCAGTGGTTTTCTAAGGTTCCTCATTTCTACTCCAGGCAAATGATGGAATAACCTCTGAAAAAATTGAGATTATGATGATAATAATTGTTATTATAAGGGGCCTAATATTTGGGTTATCGGCCTCAAATGGTTTGGGTGATTGTGAAAATGTAAATTAAATGAAACTATAACTAAAACTAACTACAGGCTTATTTACAAGAAGAGGAAAGGGAAAACAAAAGGAAGGAAAAGGGAAACAAAAGACACGGGGAAAGGAAATGCCCTCAACCGTCGACGAATAAGAATTAAGGGACTTGGAAGAAAGAACCACGAACGGCAGAGAGGAGAGGGAAAGAAGAGAGGGACCGCCCCAAAGGCAATGGAAGAAGGATAAAACCGGACCCAACTCAGGAAGCCCTCGGGGTCGCCATCTCCCGAACTCACCAGACGTGAGCCCTTGAAGGTGTAGCACAATCCAGGGTGCACCTTAAGTGGTGAGGCTACACACTCCCAGTCTCCTTGAGGGCCTTGTGCAGAAGGCAGGAGATAGAATGAAATAAAGACAAGAGGGATCAGGAAATATGATACAAGGGCCAATTAAGGCGGGAAAGAGAAAGACTCCCTAGGCATCGGATACCCTAATACCGTTGAGGAAAAGAACAAGAGTTGACCAAGTGAGGTCGACAGAAATGATGACAGAGAGGAGTCCAATACAACCCACGTTCCACTATATGTGAGCCCCTGGGGATAGACTGATGATGATGATGATGATAATTGTTGTTTTAAGGGGCCTAACATCTGGGTTATCGGCCCCTAATGATCTGGGTGATAGCGAAAATGAGAATGAAATGGAAACCAGAACGAAAATTATGTGAGACGGAAAATACGTACAAAGAGAAACTCGGATGGAAACAACTCACAATATGGTCTTACAAAAGGGAATTTAGAACGAAAAGATTCACAAAAAGAATAGATTGAAAAAGACCCACAAAGCGTAGGCTCGAATCAAAATACGTACAAAATGCAATGTAGCGTCGAAATACTTACAAAATGCAACTGAAATTCAAAATACTTACAAAATGCAAATGAGATCGAAATTACGCACAAAATGCAATTGAGGTTCAAAATACTTACAAAATGCAATTGAAATTGAAAATACACAATGCAATTCAGATTGAAATAGGCCCTATCCCAGTTCCAATCCAAATTATTCACAAAGTGCAATTGAAATTCAGAATACTTACAAAATGTAATTGAAATTGAAACTGCTTACAGAATGTACGGTAGATTCAAACGACTCATGTGGATTGACAATACTTACAAAATGCAATTTAGATTGAAAATACTTGACAAAATATAATTTAGATTCAAAATACCCACAAAATGCAATTGAAAATCAAAATATGTGCAAAATGCCCACAAAACAAAATGCAATTTAGATTCAAAATTCGTGCGAAATGCGGTTTTGGTTGAAAATACTTACAAAATGCAATTGAAATTCAAAATACTCACTAAAAGGCTCGTCTACCTGCATTGAAAGACTTACTAAAAAGCAATTTAGATTGTCAATCTTTACAAAATGCAATTGAGGTTGAAAACAATCGCGAGATGTAATTTAGATCGAAAAAACTTACAAAATGCAACGTAGATCAAAAATGCCGTAAAAATCGCTAAAAGGGAATTTAGATACACGGTGAACCAAGTAGCAAAAACAATGCGGGAATCTTAAAGAGAAAAGGAAATATAAGGAAAAGAGGAGAGGAGAGGAGAGGAGAGGAGAGGGGGAGAGAGGAGAGGGTCCGCCCCAAAGGTAAGGGATAAAAGTGGAAAACGGACCCAGCTCAGGAATCCCCCGGGGTCGCCAACTTCAGAACTCACCAGCCGTGAGCCCCTGAGGGTGTAGCATTATCTAGGGTGCACAAGAAGTGGTGGGGCTACATACACCCTGCCACCTTAAGGGCCTTGAGCACAAGGCAGGAGGTAAAAGGAAAAGAAAAAGAAGGCTGACCCTTCACAGAAGGAGGGTATCAGGAAAGATGAGACAAGGGCCAATTAAGGCGGGAAAGTTAAAGACTCCCTAGGCCTCGGATAACCTAATACCGTCGGGGTCAGAAGAGAACAAGAGTTGACCAAGGGAGGTCGACAGGAAAGAAGACGGAGAGGAGCCCGGCACAAGTAAGTGGAAGCAATGCCGGACTCAGCTGGGGTCCCGTGGTTGCCAACCCACGTTGCACTATATGTGAGCTCCTTGGGATAGACTGAGATTAGTTGCGTAATGTAGAGATTTGAAGCCATTCTTTTCAGTGTTGCCTTTAAAAATTGTCTTTTGCAGCTTTTCAGTAGGTCAACACAATTGTGCCCAATGAACTGCAAAATACGAGATTAGTTCCTGTAAATAATTTGAGGGAGAAAGGCAAATAAATTTATCATGGGCAATATAAGCCATTCCGGAGCCCCTAAATCAAATAAACAAGACAATACCCCCAGCCAGAACTGTGTTGCGTCCAGCCCACATAACGGTTAGTTAGTTGTTGGAGCTTTAAGGGACGGAACTACTAAGCTATCTGCCCCTCTTAATACGGATTAAATTATACAAATTTAGAATAAATTAAAATTTGGAGGCGGAAGCCTAAGTAGGAAATGCTGTTAAAATAATATAACAAAAAATTAAATAAAACTAATAATTATAACAATAAACAAAAATTATGGAAAATTAAAATGTCAGAATAAAAAAAACAACAGAAAAACAGGAAAAAAACAACAAGTTTTTGAGAAAACGTACACTTGTAAATTTAGATTTCTGGCCCTAACCCACTCTCACTTATAAAGCGGATGACGAGATCAGCAGTCACCGCGTCATCGGCTAATATAAGTTTGAGTCTCATCTCCAAACCAAGGTTTCATCGTAAGTCAGCAAGATCCACACACTCGGTTAAAATGTGGGCCCCGGTGAATACGGCTCCACGGGTACACATTGTGGGGTCTTCCCTTCTCATTAGGTACGAGTGGGTGGATCTTGCATGACCTATCCTTGTTCTACACAAAATGACGAATACCTCCGTGACCGGAAAGAGTTCCGCCACACGCGAGTAGTTCCCTTAATCGTTCTCTGTTTATTGGACATTGGGTCAGCTAGCCACTGACTCTCCTAGAAAGCCAGTACTTGTCGCCGTAACTGAGAGCGAATGTCTCTAGTGGGTACCTCTATTGGCCGAGGTGGTAGTGATACCGCTCAAGCCGGGTGGGTGGTCTATACACATGGGGCGCTGCCAGTAACCGTTTGCAACAAATGAGCATTCAAATGAAAGAGAATTGCCCGCAGCAGTGGCAAATTGCAGTCTGATTTCATAAATATTGACAATTTGTTTAAATTTACAAACAAATAACCAAGAAGCCCGCACAACAGTAAAGCACATGCGAGATTTCTAGCACAGTCTACAATAACACGTAGTACAAAGAACATGCAGTCTACAAGAAATGGAAATGTATCTATCTTCTTCAATACGCGTTGCATTAGAGGCTATGTTATGTGTTGTTATCTGACTAACGGTGTGATGATTGGTAAACTCGGAATGACGTCACAGTGACAGACGACGATCAACACATGCTGCCAACTTACAAGTTACAATAGAAGTGCCAGTTTCATACATGGTAACGTGGTCACATCAGTGACAATAGTGAATACGATTGGTAACAGTGATTACAAACTTGATTGAACACTGCAATCACAAATTATCTTCTGTAGCCTGCATACCTTACAGAAATTAATGTTGCATGGTAGTTTATTTGTTTGTTTGCGTTCATATACCATTCATCCGCTTGCTATGAAACTTTGGTGAGTTATTGTGCACACTCCCCTCAAGGTCTCTGAATTAGTAAATCCATTCTACAATAGGTGGCACACGAGTAGCTTCAACAAACAAGTGATGGCACGCGAATCATTTCAAAAACGTCCAGTATGCGCTCATATGCCATTCAGCGGATTGCGATGACACTTAGTTGAATTGTTGTGCACACTCTCGCAAAGTTTTCTGAATTAATAAATTCATTTTATGGTAGGTGGTGCACGAGTAGTTTCAACAAATGAGTTATGGCGCGCGAATCATTTCAACGGAGTCCCGCATGCGTCCATATAGCATTCATCTGATTGCGATGACACTTAGGGAGTTGTTTCTGAATAAGTAAATTCTGTTTTCTACAGTACAGTAGATGACGCACGAGTAGTTACAAAAATGAGTGATAGTCCGCAAATTCTTGGATGTAACGGGTAATCTCGAGAACCACTGGATGGATTTTGATGTGGTTTTCACCATTCTGTAAAGAATTTCTCGAGGAAGATTTCTATAGAAAAACATACATTTATAACCAAAGGAAGCCGAGCAGTGACGATTTCAGTGAATCGAGTTGAAGAAAAACCTGCCGTCCGTGTGCCTTTTAAGCTTACGCTGGGTAAAACGTTAAAAATATCTACATACTATGATCGCAAGAATTGTCCAGCATGAAAAGTTCTAAAATAAAGTCCGCGGCAGCATATCTCCATCTTCAATACATCGCCCACTATAAGTGTTTTTACGTTTTCATTTCTTCCAACGACTCCATTCAGTGGAAATTTAAATTACTAGTTTCGGAGCGAGTTTACTAGCTAGCGAGAGAGCCTATCACCCCAGCTTCGGCCAGCATCAAACTGTCGAGTCGTGTCGAGTTAGTTTTCTTAATGCTCATGAAGATTGAAAGGAGAATACCAAGAAGGATTTACGGCACAAGAGTGGTACAGGGAAACAACAGACAAGGAGATATACGAAAGGGTGGAAGACCTGGAAACAACAATCATGAAAATACGGCTGAGATTCTATGGACACATGGTCAGAATGGATCAAAATTTTTGATAAAATATACAGTCTGAAGAACCAGGGGGGTCTTCACCAAGCAGATGAAGAAAGAACTCAGGAGGCTTGGAATCACAGATGAAGGCTGTCAAGACAGAACACAATTCAGGGAAAGACTTTCTAACATAAGGTTCTTGTGGAAGAAAAGAGAGCGAGCAGACGAGGAGGATGGACATGATGATGATGATAATTGTTGTTTTAAGGGGCCTAACATCGAGGTTATCGGCCCCTGATGAAATGAAATGGCGTGAAATGAAAGGATGAAGATAAAAACAGCTCACTGCTATGGATGAAACGAAAATGGTTTAGATAAAATAGACAGTGAGTCCCAACAACTATGCCTTATGTAGCAGGGAAAATACTTAAAAAAAGGAACTCAGATTGAAACTACTCACCAAATGGAGAGCGGTAATACGTACATAAGGGAATTTCGAACGAAAATACTCACAAAAGGAATAGATTGAAAAATACGCACAAAATGTAGGTTAAGTCCAAAAAACGTACAAAATGCAACGTACAGTCGAAATACCTACAAAATGCAAGTGAAATCAAAATACTTAACAAAATGCAAATTAGATTGAAAAAACGCACAGAATGTAATGGAGATTCAAAATACCCACAAAATTGCAATTGAGACTTAACTACTTGAACAAAGCGGGGTAGGTTGAAAATGCAAAATGCAATTGAAATTGCTTACAAAATGTATGGTAGATTCAAACTTATCATTAGTATGGACAATACTTACAAAATGCAATTTAGATTGAAAATACATACAAAATGTAATTTAGATTCAAAATACCCACAAAATTGCAATTGAGACTTAACTACTTGAACAAAGCGGGGTAAGTTGAAAAAACAAAATGCAATTGAAATTCAAAAAACTCACAAAAGCCCCGGCCCGGATATTGAAAGACTTACTAAAAAGCAATTTAGATTGTCAATCCTTACAAAATGCAATTGAGATTGATAAACACTCACAAAATGCAATCTAGATCGAAGAGACTTACAAAATGCAACGCAGATTTAAAATACCTACAAAAAAAAATCGCTAAAAGGGAATTTAGATACACGGGGAACCAAGTAACCAAAACAGTTCGGGAATCTGAAAGAGAAAAGGAGAGGATTGGAGAGGAGAGGGGAGGGGAGAGAGGAGAGGGTCCGCCCCAAAGGGAAGGGACAAAAGGGGAAAACGGACCCAGCTCAGGAATCCCTCGGGGTTGACAACTCCCGAACTCACCAGCCGTGAGCCGCTGAGGGTGTAGCATTATCTAGGGTGCACCAGAAGTGGTGGGGCTACATACACCCTGCCTCCTTAAGGGCCTTGAGCACAAAGCAGGAGGTAAAAGGAAAAGAAAAAGAAGGCTGACCCCTCACAGAAGGAGGGTGTCAGGAAAGATGAGACAAGGGCCAATTAAGGCAGGAGAAGAAGAGACTCCCTAGGCCTCGGATACCCTAATACCGTCGGGGTTGGAAGAGAACAAGAGTTGACCAAGTGAGGTCGACAGGAAAGAAGACGGAGAGGAGCCCGGCACAAGTAAGTGGAAGCAATGCCGGACTCAGCTGGGGCCCCGTGGTCGCCAGCCCACGCCCACTAGAAGTGAGCCCCTGGGGGAAGAGGATGGACAGAGGAGAGGAAGGTGCACCACTCTGAAAGAATGAAGTAAATGTGGAGGAAGAGGAAGGAAGAAAGAACGATAAGAAGGAAATGAAGTGATATTTGCGCGGTCCTTAGTTTTGGCCGGTTCGCAAGGGGGAAAGAAAAGAAGACCCAAACCCTATAGACATTTTAAGCCTATCACTCCACTCCCATGATAAGTTAAAAATTATGATTTCTACAATAAAAATAAAAATAAATAACAAATGCGAATGAAGTAACTCAGCAATGAGATAGCAAATAGCTAACTGGGTAACTACGCAGTTAAAAGGTTAAGGCGACGGATCTATGGTAAGCTGCATTGGTGTGTAGTCGCTTTGCTGCTCTAGTTCGTGAGGGTGTGGTTAATTTTGGACTGCGGTCGTTGGCCGTGATGTCACACTTCATTGCAAGAAAACGATCCTCGGCCTACATTGGTTTGTTAAAACACGCCCACTGCTGGTCTACAGTACGTTCCCATCGCAGATCACTGCACCGGCATCACTGGGACAGGGTACAAAGCAGGCATGGTCCACCTTATAGCTACCGGAGGGAAGACATCCTTCAATAGAATACACATACTGTAGAACAGCCACCACAACGACAGGTTATCATACAGATTCCACAAACACTCACACACACCCCAGTACACGGGGCTACATGACCATGATATTGAAAAGTCCCCAAATAACAAAAAACAGCAGCAACAACAACAACAACAACAACAACAAAGTAGACATGCGTATTAAACCATAGAAAATTATTTCAAACGCAGCAAAGTTTCCATGGTGAGTGATGTAATTGTTGTTAATTAATGTGAGGTTCTTGGGAACTATTGGTTATCAGCCACGTGAACTTGGATATATGTTGAATTTGTCTAACAGCCTGTTTCCTTTGGTGACTGTAGTAGAGTGTGAACTGTACTGTGCGATTGACGATCCGGATCTTTACCTATTTTAAAGATAAGAAGAAGGAGAGGAAGAAGAAGCCTGGTTCGAAGAGGTAGAAAGTGACCTACAGGAGATGGAGATTACCTGTGAAGATATTCAAGAACGCAACCCCCTCAGGAAGAAACTAAACGACCACCAGGGTTTTCAAATGAAACCAAAGTTGAAGATTGCAAGGATGTGGACGTAATAAAGGAAAGAGCAACACCGGCAACATACAGTATAAATGAGCAATGGGCAAAGATCAAAGCCCAGAGAAGACAGTTGAAATGACGTGGCCCTTAGTAGGCCGATACGATTAAAGAAGAAGAAGAATACCATGCCGTAGATGCACCTTGGCGCTGAAAACTATTAATCACATCATTAGTGGCTGCTCAACTCTGGTGTGGAGTATACAAAGAAGCATACTAATCTAGCCAAGATCGTACATCAAGAGGACTTCTGGAAACGACCATGCAGTAGTACACCTATGTGCCGTCCAACGTACTTTATAACGAGGTGTACAAACTGTAATGGGACAGACCTATCCTAACGGACCAGAAAATCTTGGCAAATCGATCAGATATCGTGTACCTTAACGAAACAAATCAAAAGGTTTATCTGATACACATCGCGGTACCACTAAGCCAAAATCTCAAGACCACTCAAGCACAACAAATCAACAAATATGCACCGTTGACAGAAGAAATCAGGAAGATGTGGCGAGTAAACTCTGTGATAATTTTACCACTGGTGATGTTGGCAACGGGAATAGTTCCAAAGGCTCTGGCAACGAGACTGGAAAAACTAACAAGATGTTCAGTAAAGAACATATAGCCTACTTTCTCCTAAATGCATGGGTATTGTTATAACTCTTTGACCTTTTCAAGGAGTATGATTGAATGTTGGTTGTAGTAGCTTGTTGAAATACAACGTGCTATAGGGATATTAAACATGAATATGAGGTGCTTTTGCTAGTGCTACCTCTGTACCAAATTTCGTTCAATTCGGTTTCACCGTGTTTGAATTGATAGGGGGAATCGATTTGCACACATACTTGGCCACCATCTGCAAACTATTGGGCTGATGTTCTTGCAGTTTGGTCTGAATATGTTTACCACATAAAGACATGGTGTTGCAAAATTCGGTAGAGACTAGATTATTAGGTTGGTCGTAATTACATTTTAGATTTTAACATTTGGGTGGCCGCGATTACGTTTCCGTCAAGATAGCGGTGATATAAAACATGACACTGAGGTGCCCTTTGCTAGTGCTACCTCTGTACCAAATTTCGTTCATTCGGTTCCACCGTGTTCGAATTAATAGGGGGAATCAATATTGACATAAAGATGTCCGCCATCCGCAAACTATTAGGCTAATGGCCTTTTAGATTGGTCAGAGGATGCTCCCTCCATAAAGGTATGTTGTTGCAAAGTTTGGTAGAGATCGGATGGTTATGTTAGTCGTAATTTGATTTAAGCTTAAAACATTTGTGTGGCCGCCATTACGTTTCTGTCAATATGGCGGCGATATAAATCATGACACTGAGATGCCCTTTGCTAGTGCTATCTCTGTACCAAATTTCGTTCCATTCGGTTTCACCGTGTTTGAATTAATAGGGGGAATCGATTTTGACACAAAGATGGCCGCCATCGGCAAACTATTAGGCGAATGACCTATTAGATTGGTCAAAGGATGCTCCCTCCATAAAGGTATGTAGATGCAAAATTTGGTAGAGATCGGATGATTAGGTTAATCGTAATTTAACTTAAGCTTTGAACATTTGTTTGGCCACCATTACGTTTCTGTCAATATGGCGGCGATATAAAACATGACACTGAGATGCCCTTTGCTAGTGCTACCTCTGTACCAAATTTCGTTCCATTCGGTTTCACCGTGTTTGAATTAATAGGGGGAATTGATTTACACACAAAGAAGGCCGCCATCCGCAAACTATTAGGCTAATGACCAAGTCATTTAGTCAAAGGATGCTGCCTCTACAACGGTATGTTGTTGCAAAATTTGGTAGAGATCGGATGATTAGGTTAATCATAATTTGATTTAAGCTTTGAACATTTGTGTGGCCGCCATTACGTTTCCGTCAAGATGGCGGCAATATAAAACATGACACTGAGGTGTCTTTTGTTAGTACTACCTCTGTACCAAATTTCGTTCCATTCGGTTGCACCGTGTTCGAATTAATAGGGGGAATCGATTTTGACACAAAGATGGCCGCCATCCGCAAACTATTAAGCTGATGGCCTATTGGTTTGATCAAAGGATGCTCCCCCCATAATGGTATGTTGTTGCAAAATTTGGTAGAGATCGGATGATTAGGTTAGTCGTAATTTGATTTAAGCTTTGAACATTTGTGTGGCCGCCATTACGTTTCCGTCAAGATGGCGGCGATATAAAACATGACACTGAGGTGCCTTTTGTTAGTACTACCTCTGTACCAAATTTCGTTCCATTCGGTTGCACCGTGTTCGAATTAATAGGGGGAATCGATTTTCACACAAAGATGGCCGCCATCCGCAAACTATTACGCTGATGGCCTATTGGTTTGGTCAAAGGATGCTCCCCCCATAAAGGTATGTTGTTGCAAAATTTGGTAGAGATCGGATGATTAGGTTAGTCGTAATTTGAGTTAAGCTTTGAACATTTGTGTGGCCGCCATTACGTTTCCGTCAAGATGGCGGCGATATGTACCAAATTTCGTTCAATTCGCATTCACCGTGTTCGAATTGATAGGGGGGGACAGACATTCAGAGTACACACACTCACACACACACACACACAGACTCACACACACACATACGCACACACACACAGACTCACACACACACATACACACACACACACACACACAGACAGACACACTTTTTTCGCCCTGTGTTGATCTCATAAGTCTACTTTCATTTTTTGCAAAAATCGAAAGTAGGCTAAAAATGAAACATCTGATCGCCAGAATGCAGAAGGCAGTGTTGCTCGATACAGTCACATAGTCCGATTATTTTTATCCCTCCCCGTGTGTATTTAGCGTAGCACACACTCTTTTGAAGTGTAAGGACCTGGCCGATCTGCGAAGAACTCTCAAACTACCTAACACCCTCTCGCTTGTTCAACGTGATGACGGGCCGTCAGCAGACCTCATCATCCGATTCATGGGGAGAGTGCTTGCCACGGTGGGTGAGTGATTATCGTGTCGATCTACCAACCCCCAAGCTTGCAGGTTCGCTCCTGGCCGTGGTAAGTAATTTTTGAAAGGCGGTAAAAATTACGACACGCATGTCATACGATGTTGGCATGTCAAAGAACCCATTTGAGTTCAGTGGACCCCGTGTTCATAATGGGAAAATTAATATCGGGATATTTCGCCAGCACAAAGTTCCTCATTTCTCTACTAGAAAGCGCTATAGTGTCAGGGAGCTTAGATATCTAACCCCCTTGTCTTTCATAGTGCTTCAAGGAACAACAAAATTCGACATGCAAACTGTCCTCTGGGTGTCAAATAACAAGGCTTGCACCCGGCAACCGAGGCCATACGATAGTATTATATTTATGAGGGAGAGTGGGTACTTTGTTAAGTTTTAAAATAGTTGAAGACTTTTAGACTAGGTTTAATCTGTGTACTTAACTATTCTTTACTGTTCAAAATGTCTTATTTTTTATCCAGCTTTCTTCTCATTTAATCCAAATAAGGCATTATTGTTAGGGCTCACTGTCTGTTTTATATAAGGCCCTTAAGGAGGCAGGGTGTGTGTAGCCCCACCATTTCTGGTGCATCCTGTATAGTGCTACACCCTCAAGGGATCACCGCTGGTGAGTTTGGGAGTTGGTGACCCAGAGGGATTCCTGAGCTGGGTCCGTTTCTTCCCCTTTTCCCACTGACTTTAGGGTGTGTCTTCTCCTCTTTCCTTTTCCTATCTGCCTTTCATGGCTCTCCTTCCTTCCAAGTCCCTCAATCCTCATACTTCGTGGATTGAGGACATTTCCCCCCTGTCTTTTATTTACTCATTTTTTCTTCTAGTCCGTAAGTTAGTTGTTAAGTCAGTAGTTAATTGTAGTTATAGGTTTCATGTGATCATCTTTTATTTTCACTATCATCCTAACCATTTGGTGTCGATAACCTAGATGTTAGGCTCTTTAAAGCAACACTTATCGTCATGATTGGTTTTATAAAAAACATTTTCGTTTTCACTCTCTGGCAGAGGGCTGATTTTATATTCATGCTCTCATTTTATAACATTTCATTTCGTTAGGGGCCGATAACCTAGATATTAGAAAACAACAATTATCATCATCATCATCATCATCATCATCATCATCATCATCATCATCATCATCATTATCATTATCATTATCATCATCATCATCATCATTATATTTTTATCTCAGTAATAATTTATAAGGTATTTGATTGTAAAGGCCGTATCTTGTATGTTGAGATATACCATATCTATGAGGAAATAAATATAATAATAATAATAATAATAATAGTCTTGCCCAGGATTATTAATCGTATGGGATACATTAATATTAGATATCACAAAAGAACAACATATTTACAAATTAATGTCCTGGATGCTAATCGGTTGTTGATTGGTGATGGTCCAAAGATCTTCATTTGAGATTATGTCCGGCCACCTCACATTCATGATGCGACGCAGACATCTGTTAATGAACACCTGTAGCTGGTTGTTGATCGGTTTTGTGACTTTCCATGTTTCACAGCCGTAGAGAAGAATCGACTTTACGTTGCTATTGAAAAGGCGGAGCTTGGTCTTCCTGGAAATGTTTCTATTTCTCCAGATGGGGTAGAGCTGGACAAAGGCACCATTTGCCTTCCTGATCCGGCTTCGAACATCTTCCTCTGCTCCCCCATCATTTGTGACTATACTTCCAAGGTAGAGGAAGGACTCAATTCGCTCAATGTCCTTTCCGTTGACTGTCAAACTAGTCGTGATGTCAGAATTTATCCTCATCTCTTTGGTTTTGTTGGTGTTGATCATCCAGATCAAGGAGAGGAAATGGCGCTGGATTGGTCACACACTAAGGAAGCCGGACGGAGCTATTGAGAGGGCGGCGCTAGACTGGAATCCTCAAGGCGCCAGGAAGCGAGGTCGACCTAAGAAGACCTGGAAGAGGACGATCGAAAATGAAATTGCAGAGGTGGACAAGAACTGGAGTCAAGTGAAGAGAATGGCCAGGAACCGTACTGCGTGGAGAAATTTCGCCAAGGCCCTATGCTCCGGAAGGAGCGGCAGGAATTAAGTAAGTAAGTAATGTCCAAGTTCCTCAAATAATCCACTGAATTTGAAGTCACACGCACTAAATCCCCGAGGGCGCCTGGATATGCATTCAGAGAACAATCACGTACAATATTGGAGATAGTCTGTCTCTCATCACCACTATCACATGCAGGAGATGGTAATTTGTTCCATTTGAACATCGCATCAGCACAAACACCATGGCCAGTGTGTATTCTTTTCAGTCTAGTCCATGTCCTTCTGGATAGATAGAATCCAGGGTCCTTCACAGTTACGGATGACTTATCACGAAGCTCTGCAGTTGAGTTCCAGTCCGTAATCCATTCATTCATGACATGAAAGTTTTCTAACAAACTATTAATAATTTCCATCCTTTTCAATTATTAATAGTTTGTTAGTAATATATTCAATACGGACTTACAATGGAGAACAATGCTCTAATGAAAGTTTTCATCCGCTAGTTTCTGAGCTGTATGTGATGGTGGGCTCCTCGATTTGAGCCTCCTAAGCTGTAGATCAGCAATATCAGAATGGATAGGCAATTGTTGATAAATTGATAGCCTATGATATTCCCCTACCAAAGCATTAAGTCTGCAAATTCGTGGAGGAGCAATGCAAAAACGAGGTCGCCTGCTTTGCTTGATTGTGGCGTTATTGCACTTACTCGGGTATAGTTGTTACCAGAGAGTCATTAGTGGACTCGCTCTGTGCTATGGATCTGATGTCACCATGTAACTTTATACAGTCTCTCCTTTTGAGGCTCAATACGCTTGGGAGAACAGTTTCAGCTATGGAGGGTTATAAAAGTCACCATACCGGGGATTACAGCTTTCAAAGGACTGCGTGAAATTATAATCTGCTTGAAAAGTGGAGAACGTTGTCAAAGGTCCATGAATCTCATTTCCTTTCCTTTCACAAACAGGTCTTCTAACTAGAGTGATGACTTTCAAATAAATCTTTCCTTTTTAGTTCGGCAATAGTGTTAATAGAACGCAGTAGACAATACCAGTAAAATACATGTAAGACTTATGCATTATATAATATTCCCCTCCCTTTTCCCAGATTTTAGATATGATGATGATGATAATTGTTGTTTTAAGGGGCCTAACATCTAGGTTATCGGCCCCTGATGGTTTGGGTGATCGTGAAGATGAAAATGAAAAGCGAACTTAAAACTACAACTAACTACTAACCTACATACTAGAAGAAGAAATGGAAAAATAAAGGAGAATAAGGCAAATAAAGGACATGAGGAAAATAAATGCCCTCAACCCTCGAAGAAGGCGGATTGAGGGACTTGGAAGGAAGGAGAGCCATGAAAGGCAGACAGGAAAGTGAAAGAGGAGAGGGTCCGCCCCAAAGGTAAGGGACAAAAAGGGAAAACGGACCCAGCTCAGGAATCCCTCGGTGTCGCCAACTCCCGAACTCACCAGCCGTGAGCCCCTGAGGGTGTAGTATTATCTAGGGTGCACCAAAAGTGGTGGGGCTACATACACCCGGCCTCCTTGAGGGCCTTAAGCAGAAGGCAGGAGATAACATGAAAAGAAAAAGAAGGCTGACCCCTCGCAGAAGGAGGGAATCAGAAAAGATGAGACAAGGGCCAATTAAGGCGGGAAAGGAAGAGACTCCCTAGGCCTCAGATACCCTAATACCTTCGGGGTCGGAAGAGAACAAGAGTTGACCAAGTGAGGTCGACAGGAAAGAAGACAGAGAGGAGCCCGGCACAAGTAAGTGGAAGCAATGCCGGACTCAGCTGGGGCCCCGTGGTCGCCAACCCACGCCCACTAGCAGTGAGCCCCTGGGGGAGATTTTAGATAGAATTCATGTATAAAATATAAAGTCATGAGGCGTGATTCCATGACAGGTGAATAGAGAGTGAAAACACATGGTAGAAATGATGCTTCGATGTTATACAAGTGGTAAATATGAGTAACGGCACATCAGCAACAGGTGAAGAATACAGGGTGTTTAAAAATAACAAGCATAATAACGCGAAGTGTAGGGTTAACACTGAAATAATACGACAATCATACTGTCTGTCGTCCTGTCTGTTACTCAATCACGCAAGAACCACTGGTCCGATTGAAATGAAATTTTGCATGGATGTAGCTGATTTACCAGGTTTACACATAGGCTACTTTGATTTCGATATTTTGCACTATTTAAAAATGGCGACATTACTACATCCTTTGGTTTCAAAATTTCATATTTCTATTTCAAATGAAAAGAGAACGCTAAGAAATAGCAAACTTTTGATGGCACATATGAGCTTTAAAATTTAATTTTCTATCCGAAAGGACCTTATCACTTTTCGTGTATCTCCAACGGTTAGCGAGTAAAACCTATAAAACACGGTCAACGCCGAGCGGTGAAGTATATATATCTCTCTCTATATATACATGAAAGTTTGTCTGTTTCTTCTGAATTTCTACGGAAGTGTGAGTTATTTATGCGTTTCAGACCGTTTTTTGATGGATGCGCGCGAAAATAATTATTTTGCCTGTCTGTTTGATTGTTTGTCTGTGGACATCTTTATTCCCTTATAACTCGAGAACGGCCGGGTGTATCAACGTAAAATTTGTTACACATATCCATCAGAGGCACAACACTAATCATTGATGTAACTCCTCTCCGTACCTCTCATAGAAGGGGGCCTACCCCCTTAAAATACATGCTAAAATAGGCGTAGGAGGACGAGACAGAGCTCATTTTCATCCCCTCAATGAGAGAGACAAAACTCGGGGGCCCGAAAGGGTCCCCGAAAATAATATTTTAAGGCCCTAAAACCAACCGTTTTTGAGATATTCCCAGAAAACTAATTTCATTTAATAAATAAATGAAAGAATTCAAGCCGGTAACTATGGCAACAGAATCTCAGAGGTCCATCTATTGCTGTAAGACGCAATGCAATTCCATTGATTACATTTGTGTGAAAGTTTGCAAACGGCTAGAAGGTAACCAAATTAAGCTGTAAAATTCATCAATACGTATAATACGCTTAAGGTCAAGGGGTACTCTAGAATTTTTTCACGCGATTTACACCTGCGGGTGTGGTACGGCAGGTATATTATATTCCTATCCCCATATATTATTATTATTATTAGTATTATATTATTGCGTACAATGACGAGACTAAGCCCCTCGGTGCCAGAAACAAACCTTGGGGGCCCTAAAGGGTCCTCGAAAACTACATTATAAGGCTCTAAAACCAACAGTTTCTGAGATATTCCCAGAAAACTAATTTAATTTAATTTAACAAACTAATGAAGGAATGCAAGTCGGTAACTATGACAACATTATCTCAAGGGGTGACATCCAACTTTCCATCTTTTTCTGTAAGAAGTAATGTCACTCAATTTATTACTTTTCTGTGAAAGTTTGCAAATGGCTATAAGGTTATCACGGAACCAACTTAGACTTATATAATGTTCATCAATGCAATTAAGGGGGTCGAGGGGCAACCTATAATTTTTTCACGCAATTTTCACGTGCGACATACAGTACAGAAGTTCTATTATATCTACAAACAGCAACATTATTTTCAAAAATTCCTGAATTGAATCAGCATTTTTTGCGGCTTTTAGCGATTTGGGCCATTTGAGGCTAAAGAACCTGAATTTTCATGCACCACAAGTCTTCATAATTTATGAAAGGGGTCTTCCTGTGTATGGGGACCTAAAACAACGTAGAGGGTCAGTTTTTATGTGACGTGTATTGCGTTTCGTCTACAAGGCTTTCAATTCTATTTCACGTCAGGAAGTACACGTTAGGTGAATTTAGTTTGAGAGCACATTTTAACTATTCATTTTTTTTCTCGACATACGGGTTCATCGTAAGGATGATTTTGTTTGATACTATGTGGTAGATATACCATATTTGGATATCTGGGTGATATGTTGTAGACAATAGAATTGCCTGTCTGTCTCTCTGTGAATCTTTATGTACGCCTATAAATCGTGTTCGGATGCTTGGTGCATCGTAAAATTAGTATGGTATCCACGAGAGTCAATACACCAATCATTTATATAACTCTTCACAGGAATATTCATACAGCAAAAAGGTGGATATAGGGAAAAACTTCTCAAAATACATGCTAAAATAGGCGAAATATAAAAATTATCCTAGAAGGACGACCAAAGTATATGTTGCGCTTCTCAATGTGAGACACAAAAATTCGGGAATCTATAAAGGGTCTCCGAAAACCACTTTTTAAGGCCCTTAAATTAACAGTGTGTGTGATATTCCCCGATAACTAACTTCGTTCTGATAAACTTATGAAGGATAGACAAACCGCTAACCATTGCAACAGTAGCTCAATTGATAACGTCTGGTGTTACCACCGAACACCGTTCGAAGAACGGGTACTTCTGATAGTACTGTATATGAATTCACCGTTAGGTTGCAGCGTCAACCTACCGCTGCTCTTTAAGGGACGATACCTGAAATGAAGGGTTTTTAACTTTGGAGGCTTAATATCGAGATTGAAACAAGTAGTTCCGTGAATAAATATACAGCCTATTTTCATATATCCTAGTTATGTTAATTGCCTCTATCTACGTTCAAAATTTCAGTTTGATTGCTGTAATAGATTCGTAGATATTGAGAACCGACTAAATATTTCGGTTTGTCGCCATGTTGGATTTTATATATGTAGGTCCTAGAGTTATGTACTGTTACATGATGATTATTGTGTACGTGTAGCATTCAAACTTCAATCGCATGATTAGGATACAAGAAGTAACAAGGAGATTTTAAAATTTCGCACAGCTGCCATCTTGTGGTTATGGAAACAATAGAAATAAATTAGATGCCAGTGGATTAACATTCATATAAGGATTTACTGTACCAAGTTTCACTGCACTTGGATGGTTAAATCGCGTCGCCCCCATGTTGGATTTGTGATCACCAGGTTATTTAAAGTCATATAGGTGAAAATAAAAAAATCAGTTTGATTGCTATAATAGATTCGTAGATATTCAGAGCCGTCTAAATATTTCGGATGGTGGCCATGTTGGATTGTTATATGTATAGGCAACAGAGTCATGTACCATTAAAGGAAAATTATTGCGTAGGTTCATTATTCAAACTTTCACATCGATCGCATGATTACGACACATGAAATAAAAACTTAATTTTAAAATTCGCACAGCCGCCATCTTGAGGTTATGTAAACAATTGAACTAAATTAGATACCAGTGCATTACAATGTGTATAAACATTTCCTGTACCAGATTTCATTGCGGTTGGAACATTAAACCGCGAGAAAGGTCTATTTAAAATTTTCAAATTCGCTTGGCCGCCATGTTCGTTTTGTAGTTAACCGGTTTTTGAAAGTCTTATAGATGAACTTCCAGCAGTGCCCTTTATCTTCGTACAAAATTTCAGGGTGATACCGCTAATGGTTTCAGAGATATCGAATGCCGGTGAAATATTTCGCACATCCGCCATGTTGTGGTTATGTAAACAATTGAACAAAGTTAGATGTCGGTACATTACAGTGTGTATAAACATATACTGTACCAAGTTTTATTGCGTTTGGTTGGTTAAATCGCGAGAAACGTCTATTTAAAAGTCGTAAATTCGCGTGGCCGCCATGTTGGTTTTGTAGTTACCAGTTTTTCAAAAGTCACATAGGTGAACTTCTAGTAGTTGCCTTTTTCACCGTGAAAAATTCAGGGTGATATCGGGAATAGTGTTGGAGATATTGAATGCTGGTGAAATATTTCGCACAGCCGCCATGTTGGATTGGAGAGACGTAACAAAATTTGAAGGGCTCGGTCGGGGTGTTCCGGAATATTGCTATGAAATTACCGAGTTTCATTGAAATCGCACTAGCCGTTTAGAAGTTATTAGGGGACACACACTCCTCACACCCACAGGCACACACACGCGGACAAAAGGTGATCTCATAAGCCTATTATTTCAAAATTGAAAATAGGCTAAAAACGCGAAAACATGGCACTAAGTTAGTTCTTTCGTTATTCAATCAGCATAAAGTATATGATATTAATTCAGACACATAGTTACGAGCACATTTTCAGTATAAAGGAAAGGGAAAAATACAAAACGAAGGGTTGTTAAGTTTTCAGGCTTAATATCGAGATTGAAAAAACGTGAAAACATGGCACTAAGTTAGTTCTTTTGTAATCCAATCAGCATAACAAATATGATATTAATTCAGACACATACTTACGGGCAAATTTTAAATTTAAAGGAAAGCGAAACATAAATGGTGGTGGAGGTGATTGTCTTCAAGAGGCGAAATGTCTAGCTCATTTGCCCGCAATTATACGGTACGGATAATAATACAAATTAATTACTTCCAACTAATTGAAATCTAACTTACATACTAGACGAGATGAAAAGAAAATAATAAGGGCAATAAAAGACAAGGAAAAGAAATGCCTCCTGCTGCCGAAGAATGGGATGCTGATAATTTAGGGGCTTTGGAACATCGTGCTCATGTAGACCCGTGTACTTGGCAGTGTGTTGAATTTGTCTGATAACCCGTCTTATTGTGATGGCTGTATTAGAGTCTGTATTTATAATTCAAGTGAATTGTCCGATGGTAACTCATGAAATGAGATTCCTCGGGATTCAGACTTGGCCTGTTCTGATTTACAAAAGCACACACAGCAGTATGCCATTATAAAATACAAAACACAACTTCACCATTAACATCAATACAAAACAAATGTCTGTAACAGTGACTTGAAAAAGCGGCGATCACAGTGGGTTGGTGCTGCTCTTAGCGTCTATATTTGGAAGCGATGATGATGATGATAGTTGTTGTTTTAAGGGGCCTAACATCTAGGTTATCGGCCACTAATGGTTTGGGTGATGGTGAAGATGATAATGAAATGTAAACTATAACTAAAACTAACAACTAACCTATATAATAGAAGAAGAAATGGAAAACAGGAGGAAAAGAAATGCCCTCAACCCTCGAAGAATGCGGATTGAGGGACTTGGAAGGAAGGAGAGTCATGGAAGGCAGGAAAATGAAAGAGGAGAGGGTCCGCCCCAGAAGTAATGGATAAAAGGGGGAACCCCGGACCCAGCTCAGGACTTCCTCGGGGTCGTCAACTCCCGAACTCACCAGCCGTGAGCCCCTGAGGTTGTACCAATATCCAGGGTGCACCAGAAGTGGTGGGGCTACGTACACTCTGCCTCCTGAGGGTTTTGAGCAGAAGGCAGGGGATAACATGAAAAGAAAAAGAAGGCTGACCCCTCGCAGAAGGAAGGTATCAGAAAAGATGAGACAAGGACCAATTAAGGCGAGAAAGGAAGAGACTCCCTAGGCCTCGGATACCCTAATACCTTCGGGGTTGGAAGATAACAAGAGTTGACAAAGTGATGTCGACAGGAAAAAAGACGGAGAGGAGCCCAGCACAAGTAAGTGGAAGCAATGCTGGACGCAGCTAGGGCCCCGTGGTCGCCAACCCGCGTCCCACTAGATGTGAGCCCGGGGGATTTGGAAACGCGGTTGTACGCATAAACCAATACTGTAATCGTTTAATGGGCAGGCAGTTTAAAGCAGCCAGGAGGGATGCGATCCATCAGGCAGTGGCCACACCATTTATTATCTAAAGTACAGTAAAAGCATTAGAAATCTGAACGCAATAAAAATCTGAAACCGTATCTCTTTTATCATCAGGGGTCGTAATAGGGAAATGAAATTAAGAAAGAAATACATTGGCAAACCCTGCATTCGACATAGTATTGCAGATTGTTGTTAAAGTAGCATTATTTTCTTTGTGATTAGATTTTTGATGATAAGGACCAAACAGTAGCTACAGCGGTAGTAGCACAATTTGCCACCAGGACCGATGTGGCGGTAGTAACACAGAATGACACCAGGTACCGCAATGGGCAGAGACAATCCAAAGATATTAGTGTTAACCAAAGAGGATATAAATAAAGTGTTGACTAAGGCTAGCGATAACAATGACTAGAGTTTGGTTATTGGCAAACGAGTGCTGGTCTTTGTACATGTATCTGATCTCTTATTTCTTCAAATAAAAAGTGTGTTAATCCCACATTTTGCTGATTTCCTATGTATAAGTTGCGTTCAAAAAGTAACGAGCCGGAGGCATAATTACAAAAACCAGTACCGGTACCTGTATGTTAGAAGTATTGGCCCTGGCTGTTGAGGCACTTGTCCCACTGTGACACGAGGCGGTGAATGGCTGTCTCATAAAATTCCCTGGGCTGCGATGTGAACCAGTTCCGCACGTACAGCTGGACGTCGGCGTCCGAGGTGAATCGTTGGCCTCGCAGAGCTCTTTTCAGGGGACCAAACATGGCGTAATCACAGGGAGATAGGTCTGGACTCGATGGAGGTTGGCCGAGAACCTCCCATTTGAATTTCTTCAGGAGTGCCGCGACTGTGTTGGCCGTATGAGGTCGTGCATTGTCGTGGAGCAGAATGACCCCACGGGTGGGATTGCCTGGTCGTTTTATTTTGATCGCTTGGCGAAGGGTGGTCAAGGTTTGCGAGTAACGCTGGGCATTCTCTGTTGCACCTTGCGGCATGAAGTGTATTAGAAGGGGGCCACCTTGGTCAAAGAAGAACGTCAGCATGACCTTTCCTGCACTCGTGTGGATGGCCTTGCCTTTTTTTTTGGGTGGTGGTGACCCTGGATGCTTCCACTGGAGGCTTTGTCGTTTGGATTCTGGTTCGAAGTGATGACACCATGACTCATCTCCAGCCACCACTCGTGCCAGGAACCCTTTCCCTTCGCTCGCATAGCGCTGCAGATGACCATGACAGTGGGCCATTCGACATGCTTCCTGGAGTGGTTGAAGACTGTGGGGCACCCATTGGGCACACACTTTGCGCAAGTGCAGTCGTTCCTTCATGATGGTGTGCACACTTCCGACGCTCAATCCGACCACGGCGGCTATGGCGTTCACTGTCACTCGGCGTCCTAGGTAATGAGTGCATCAACCCGCTGGACGTTGTCATAGGTAATGCAGGGGGGTGCCCCAGACCGGGCATCATCGGCTAACGACACCCGTCCTTCCCTGAAGCGCTTGTGCCACGCCTTGACCCTTTCAAGGGACATGCAGTGTTCGCCGTACACTGTGACATTCAGCGATGAATGTCCCTTCCCCCTACTCCTTCCGCCGTCAGAAACCGAACAACACCTCTTTGCTCTTCGTTTGACGCCTCCATGTCACTGTTTGCAATGCGACTGGCAGCGTTGGACGATTGATGCATGCTGCTGCTCGCTTTTTATCGTCACGTGAAGTGTACGCGTGCCCTCTAGCGACGGGCTGTGACCTTCCACGCTCTGATCGGAACCACACCTCGTTACACACGCCACGATTAGCCGATGTCGTCACCGGTTTGCCCATTCCAGCCTCCGGCTCGTTACTTTTTGAACGCACCTTTTATTAGTCATTTTAGTGCATACTGACGAATTATATTGTGTAATGATATAGTTATCACGAATTCCCTGAACTCCGCTATAGCATTTTAGAGATCATTACGGTATGGGTTTAGAGAATATATTTCTTATCTTACTAAATACTTTAGGAGCTAAAGAAGCCCATTGTGTTCTCAATCAATGCATCTTATTTAACATTGTACTGGGATTATGCGTTGCTGCATTTACTTTAACTAGGTTAGATAGGTTGGTTGGTTCCTCTGTTTAGGGGCTGGGACAACGCGGTCATGCAGCCCCGTGTACTTTGAATGTGTGTAGAATCTGCCTGATAACCGGTGTTAATTGTGATGGCTGTATTATTGTGTGTTATATATAATTCAGGTAAGGACTACAGATAGTCATTTTTAAGTAGTCCCTACTTTTCTACCAAATGCTACCGTCAACGACACCTAGCTGCAAACTTGGCTAATAGATACCAACGCAACCAGAACCTGACGGTGAACGTTGGAACTTAATAGCTTTAATCAAAATTAACCAACGGCTTTACTTCCCCTCCGAAGGAAGGCATACTGAGGGATTTTTAACGCTCTTCAAAAATCCGATGACTTCGGCCGGGTTTGAAATCGCGACCTTGGGCATAGAAGCCCAGCATGCTACCAAATACGCCACGAAAGCCGCCCAATATGAGATAATAGGCATGGAAATACAGCAATAATATTCCCTAAAAATTATTGAATAAGATTAATGAAAATAATGCAATAAATATAAATCTTCTTCCGTTATGCAGCTATAGTAGCCTACACACTGACCTATGTACATGACTAAGCCATTTCTCATTAATCACACCATTTGTGCGGGGTTAAAAATCGTAAGTTTATTTGATTCCAGAATGATGACTATATTCCAAACAAAGATTAATTTAAATATTGTTTCCTTTCAAAAAGGTAGATGCAACAATTTAATTAAAAATGAATGAGAACGAGCCTATGTGAACAAAACGTCTAAATTACACCCATTACAACAATAATAAAGACTATCAGGAAAGTACTGTAATTGTGAGACTAGGTCCTTGAGAAATGTGCATATACAGCCCCCTTTTTTTTTGTTATTGATGCATTCTCTACTACGTTATTGTACTCCACAGTACCTTTCGCCTAGATTTTCAGTGAGTTAATATTGCACTTGATTAACTTCAGAGCCCAGGAGAAATATGTTTTAAACTCACTTAGGGGCAGAGTGAATAAAATTTGCGAAATATATTGGCATGTATCTTTCTATAACATGTAAATACACCTCCCGGGCAACGCCGGGTAAAATTGCTAGTTAATAGTAAATGGAGGAAGTATGTTAGGGTTTGACAGTCTTATGGGGGAATGAGACATCCCAACTCTAGTCTTCCAGGATGGAGATTTCCGCGTTGCAAGTATGACTGGGTGGAACATACAGGAGAAATCACACACGTGGAATGGCCCACACAATCTCCAGATTTAATTCCAATCGAAAATCTGTAGGTATAGATTCAGCAACATGTCAATCGTCAGGGATAGAATTCACGAAACTTGCCGGGAGTGTAAATATCTTCTCTTTCCCCAGAGTGCACCGTCTATAGACAAGCTACAGGGCCATCTCTCCTTTCAACGAATGAGAGGCTAGGCATACCATTGGTGTATTAAAATGCTCCCACCTGTGGGGGAAATTGGTAATACGTATTGTTTTCAGGGCACAAATGTCGTCAGATCATGGATCCATAGTAACAAGGGTGATTATGATAACTATTACCACTACTACTACTACTACTACTACTGCTAAAATTAAAAATGAAAATGAACACCCTATTTCTAGTCGACCGATGGGATCAGGAATGGAACGAATGAAGACCCCATCTAGCGGCGAGGATATGAACTATGCCGGCTGCCGAAGCCTGTCGCACTCCTCTGGGGCAATGATTAAATGAATGACAGATGAAATGAAATGAAAGTGGAGAGTGTTGCTGGAATGAAATATTGACAGGGGAAACCGGAGTACCCCAAGAGAAACCCGTCTGCCTCTGCTTTGTCCAGCACAAATATTACATGGAGTGACCGGGATTTGAACCACGGACCCCAGCGGTGACAGGCCGGCGCGGTGTGCTGCTGCCTAAGCCACGGAGGTGTACTAGTACTGCGAAAGAGATCGATAGGAAGTGTTTTCATTCTTCGAGGAATGAGGGTCTTGGAATTTGGAAAGAAGTAAGCCCAAGGGAGATAGACAAGAAGGAGAAAGCGTTGCAGTTTACCCGAAATTCCACAGGGAAAAGTAAATTATCAATCTCTCGAGTTCAAAAATTACTGAACTCATCAGCTGTTTTCTCCTGAGGTTGTAGACCACTTAGTGTTACCAGAGCTGTGGTTTGAGGACGTGGAATACATGCACCCCGCCAGATACAGGTTACCGAAGGTGTACTAGAACACAGTGGCGTAACTACCGGAGATGATTAGGGGTATAAATCCGCCCACATAGAGCCCTATAATAAAAAAAAATGACGAAATGTATCTTTCGAATTAAGCCAATTTTTCGGACTGATGAAAGACGACTGGATTAAGTAGTCTACGTTTATACTTACTAATTTGAGAACATTTCTGTTTTAATCGTGTAAGATATTTAGTGTTGATTTGCAATTTATTTTATCGTATGGCTTTTAGTTCCGGGAGTGTTCGAGGACATGTTCGGCTCGCCTCAGTCTGTAGCTGATCACCAGGTTATTGAAAGTCCTATAGGTGAACTTATGTTCATAGCCCCTATGGACATTAAACATTTCAGTTTGATTGCTGTTATAGATTCGTAGTTATTGAGAACCGTCTAAATATTTCGGATGGTCGCCATATTGGATTGTTATATGTATAGGCCAAAGAGTCATGTACCACTGAAGGAAAATTATTGCGCTGGTTCATTATTCAAACTTTCACTTCGATCGCATGATTACGACACAAGAAATAAAAACTTAATTTTAAAATTCGCACAGCCGCCATCTTGAGGTTATGCAAACAATTGAACTAAATTAGATACCAGTGCATTACAATGTGTATAAACATTTGCTGTGCCAAGCTTCAATGCGATTGGATCATAAAATCAGGGGAAAAGTCTATTGAAAAATGAAAATCCACAGCCTGCTTCCAGTCTCCGACCGGGTCAGGAATGGAATGAATGAAGCCCCCATCTAGCGGCAAGGATATGAAGTGTGCCGGCTGCCGAAGCCTGTCGCACTCCTCTGGGGCAATGATTAAATGAATGACAGATGAAATGAAATGAAATGATAGTGGAGAGTGTTGCTGGAATGAAATTGTGACAGGGAAAACCGGAGTACCCGGAGAAAAACCTGTCTGCCTCCGTTTTGTCCAGCACAGATCTCACATGGAGTGACCGGGATTTGAACCACGGACCCAGCGGTGAGAGGCCAGCGTGCTGCCGCCTAAGCCACGGAGGCTCTGGGAAAAGTCTATTAAAATATTTAAAATTTGCTTGGCCACCATGTTCGTTTTGTAGTTAACCGGTTTTTGAAAGTCTCATAGATGAACTTCCAGTAGTGGCCTTTATCTTCGAAAAAAATTTCAGGGTGATACCGGTAATAGTTTCAGAGATTTACGAAGTAGAATGCCGGTGAAATATTTCGCACAGCTGCCAACTTGAGGGTATGTAAACAATTGAACGAAATTAGATGTCGGTGCATTACAATGAGTATAAACATATACTGCACCAAGTTATATTGCGTTTGGTTGGTTAAATCGCGAGAAACGTCTATTTAAAATTCGCAACCTCGCTTGGCCGCCATTGTGCCCAAGTCTAGGAATGGGTATTCCAAGTTTCAGACACCTAGATATCAAGGGAAAGGCTGTAGCCGCTTTTGAAAGTTCAGATATTTGAATATCGCGCTACATTGCTTCGAGAAGCATTTCGAAGAAATTTACCGATAGTTGGATGTCAAGTGACGTAGCGAGTAACAGCAGAGGTGGAGGCTATTTATTGATTAAATAGTTAACTATGGAGTAGAGACTTGAGACTGGGATCAGATTACTGGCACGGCCAAATGAAAGAGAATGCAATTAGTATCAAGTAAATCGGACCAGGGATTCAAGAGATATGAGGATTTCTAGATATCAGGCGATGACGCGTGACCCTGACCGTTTTGAATAAAAGCCAGCTGGAGGAGGCATGGTTAGCTCACTTCAACACAAGCACTTGGCAAGCAAGTTGCGTCTACGCTGAGCCAAGGCACATGATTGCCGTATCTACGCAGAAGTTCTTTTCAAATCGTGATAGTCACGAGAAGTGCTGCGCAAACGAGTTGGAACTTAGTAAGTTTCTGGTGAGGAGAATCACTGAGGTGATTGATTTCTACAGACATTGGTGGAAATATTTATATTTCCAAAAGGACATATGCTAGACTTTGTCTAGGAAATAGTATTTTGTCACAGTCCAATAGTAATTTAATACTTGGATGTTTAAATCCATTTCAAGTCAGTTTTCATTTTTGTAACTAGTTAACCACTTCGATCTGTCAGTACATTGAAGACTAGTCTATAACGGTAGCGTTCATTAGTCTACGCAAGGGAAGCTGCAAGTTGTCTAGCGCATGGCAGATGGTGATATACAAACCATGCCCAGGGAACGATCTTCAGAACAGCCGTTAACTGCTTAGACTGTCAACGTTTTTCTTGTACTGATGAGATTACAGTGAGTTATGTTACAACTGACATATCTAAGAAGAGATCACTTAGATCTGACCCTATTTCAACAAACTGTTATGGCTTTGATAGAAGCCCATATTAAAATGGAACCACAGTTTATTCAAACGTCGAAAGATACTACCACTATGTCTGACTAGACGATTTGTGGGTCTACAATGGCGGCCGATACAAGGATTATACGTGCTTGTCCGATAGGGCATGTCTACGGATAAATCTGGTACAGACCAGGTTTACTACACTTCAAGACCATCAAGAAATGTAAGCCACATTTGAATTATATTATGCCTAGCTAATTGGAACAAACTATTTTTCTGCAGATGACCAACACATTTTTTTTCTTCGTATTTAAAGCTTGCAATGATTTACGCAAGACTTGTTAGAGTTATTCTGAGTATTTTCAGCACTCAGAACAGTTTAGGATCGATGACCGAGCATTTCGAGCATTTATTTGAATTTTTCATATTTTTGGGAAATCACGGTAATCAGCCGATGTAACTGTAAAAGTTAAATTTATTTTTGTTGAGGAATGGATATTTTTTCCATATTCGAAGGTTCGAACATGTGGATTCTCACATAATGAGATGATAATTAAACATATTTAAAATAATATAAATAATAATAATAATAAAAATCCACTAATAATAATAATAATAATTTTCATAATTTTTCTAAATAATTCTTGGATATTATATTTTCTAATAATCATATGTATTGAGAAAGAGCCTATGAAGTAGTTTAAACATTTCTAGTTTGGAACAGGAGATTTTCCGAAGGAGAGTGGTTAGCGCAAGCCCGCATTCAACCAACATTTCAGTTCTGGTTGAACAGTTGATATTTGCTATGAGCAAAGTATATTTTTCATATAACACGGAGAGGCATGAAACGGGAAGCAATTGATATTTGTATCAAATAGGATATTTTTGTATTTATATAAAATCATGACGTAAATACACTCGAAAGTGAAATGAAGCTTTTCATAAGTATGGTAAATTCACGGGTTGAACTGAATGGTAAAATAAAATAAACTTGTAAGTTTATTAATCTTCCAGTGTTGATAACAAGCAGAGGCTTGATTTATTGTATAAATTTTGGGAAGAAAATTTATGTGTGTGGAGTAGTTGAAATGCCATTCCCAGGTGCGCATGTTAAGTCGCAGGAATTAAGGTTTTTTCGAGCATCAATCAAATAGCAGGTTCGATGGCTCAGGTTTATAGTAGGAGTATTGGAACTACACATTTCGTCGTATGAATAACCCGAAGGTTATTTCTTTGAAACCATCAGTTCTTATTTCAACCTTGTTTACGAATTCCATTGAGACTTTGATTTTGCTAGAACCCGGATTTATCATGATAGTAGTTTATTCTTCTTCAGAGGAAGACCTTTGCCGTTGTTGTTGTAATATTGTGTTCTTACACAAATAATAGAATGGGCCACTGCCAATTAAAAATAATTCTTTAACCACGAATAATTTGAAGGATATTTTCAGTCCTAGTGCCATGAACTAAATGAATTCATTATGAAACTACAATTCTTATTTCCGCATTCTGTCGAAGAATTGCAAGTTGTGAAAGTTACTAGAAATGGCCATAAATATAAATATTTTATAATAATGTTTCCAAGTGGATAATTGAATAGTTGAATGGTTCAACCATTTATTGATCAAGTTGATGATTCAGAAATCATATGTTTTGTTTGGAACTTGAAGTTCATAATCGAGTCACTTCTCGAATGTTTAATGTCAGAAGAACAATTAATTGTTGTTGTGCTTCGCACAAGTTCTTCGATGCTATGCTCAAGGTCAAATACTTTTCAGATGTTATTAATATGTGTTAATAATTTGATGATGATGATGATAATTGTTGTTTTAAGGGGCCTAACATCTAGGTTATCGGCCCCTGATGGTTAGGGTGATCGTGAAGATGAAAATGAAAAGCGAACTTAAAACTAAAACTAACTACAAACCTACATACTAGAAGAAGAAATGGAAAAATAAAGGAGAATAAGGCAAATAAAAGGACAGAAGGAAAAGAAATGCCCTCAACCCTCGCAGAAGGCGGATTGAAGGACTTGGAAGGAAGGAGAGCCATGAAAGGCATATATGAAAGTGAAATAGGAGAGGATCCGCCCCAAAGGTAAGGGACAAAAGGGGAAAACGGACCCAGCTCAGGAATCCCTCGGGGTCGCCAACTCCCGAACTCACCAGCCGTGAGCCCCTGAGGGTGTAGCATTATCCTGGGTGCACCAGAATTGGTGGGGCTACATACACCCTGCCTCCTTAAGGGCCTAGAGCACAAGGCAGGAGGTAAAAGGAAGAGAAAAAGAAGGCTGACCCCTCGCAGAAGGAGGGTATCAGAAAAGAGGAGACAAGGGCCAATTAAGGCGGGAAAGGAAGAGACTCCCTAGGCCTCGGATACCCTAATACCGTCGGGGTCGGAAGAGAGCAAGAGTTGACCAAGGGAGGTCGACAGGAAAGAAGACGGAGAGGAGCCCGGCACAAGTAAGTGGAAGCAATGCCGGACTCAGCTGGGGTCCCGTGGTCGCCAACCCACGTCCCACTAGATGTGAGGGGTGTTAATAATTTGTGTTGTTGCGATGATAATAATATTTTCGACGATATATTTTTGAAACTGGAAAACAAGTGAAAGTTTAAGAATTCTATAAACATTTATTCTACGAGTGTTAATATCATGTAAATAGTCAAACAGTGATCTACGTTATTTCCAGTATGGACAATTAATTTTGAACTGGAATTAAATATTAATAATTTTGGAACACAGTCCACAGGACTATTAATCGGACTTGTGTTTCCAAAAAGATTGTCAAATGTGTTTGGAAAATTTCTGTATATTGTGTGTAAATAAGAGTGTGGATCGCCACACGTGGATGATGCTGCTTTGAGCATTCTTGCAGTCAATTTTAACTTAAAATAAACTGAGATAATTTTACCAGATGTGTTACACCCAATTAAATCTCCTTCTATCCTTATTGTTGCATTGAGCCAAAAATCAGTAAAGCATTTTTTTAATTTGATGTAGTTTTTGCGATTTGCTTTAACCCATCTGGCGCTCCGGGATATTTTGACTCTCGTGCTGACTGATTATTGGTAAAATGCATATGTGGTCGTGCGGACTCCGGTCTAAACGGGCACACCATGTTGGTTTTGTAGTTACCAGGTTTTCAAAATAGTCACATAGGTGAACTTCTAGTAGTTCCCTTTATCACCGTACAAAATTCCGGGGTGATATTGGTAATAGTTTCGGAGATATTGAATGCTGGTGAAATATTTCGCACAGCCGCCATGTTGGATTGGTGAGACGTAACAAAATTTGAAGGGCACGGTCGGAGTCGTCAAAAATAGTGATATGAACTTACCGAGTTTCATTGAAATCGCTCTAGCCGTTTAGATTTTATTAGTGGGGACACACACACGAATTACACACACACACACACACACACACAGACAGACAGACAGACACACGGACAAAAGGTGATCTCATAAGCCTATTTTTTCATAAATGAAAATAGGCTAAAAACACAACAACAACAAACAAAGAATCATAAAAACTAATACAAAACCATAAAACGCTCTTATAGCTTATTAGTTCCAGTTTGACTCCACTCATGCCTCTCCTGAAGCGAATCCTAGTTACGTCAGTGTTAGAACACCAGTCCAGTGGAGGAGTGGGATGGAGAGAAGGATCGAGGAAGATGTTTTACTCTTAAGAGATCGACGATATATGATTTGAAAAAAAAAGGAAGCTTGCAGTTTAACGTGACCGTTGACCTAGAGATCATGAGCCACGGGACCTCCTTTTTACGTGGAATCCGAACCACAGGACATGGCATTTCACTTCGAAAATCTCACATGCATTGACCGGGAAGTGGCTCAGCGGTCTAGCTGTATGCCTCTCACCAAGGCGGTCCGGGTTCGATTCCCGGTCAATGCATGTGAGATTTTCGATGTGAAATGCCATGTCCTGTGGTTCGGATTCCACGTAAAAAGGAGGTCCCGTGGCTCATGATCTCGATATTAACGGTCACGTTAAAAACTACAAGCTATATGATTTGAAAATGACTAATAATATGCTAATGGTAATACCACCGTCAGGCTCGGAATAGATTTGGTTATGACCAAGGTAGCTCGATGGAGAAATGAAAGTGAGAAATCCAGTGTAATTAAGTGGAAATTAAGCTAGACCCACCATTGGTCCTGTGATACCTATATGCTTTAGGAAAGGAAGATAGAAAGAGAGAAAGAAAGAAAGAAAGAAAGAAAGAAAGAAAGAAACAGACAGACGGACAGACTAACAAAGAAAAAGAAAAGCAGACAGACAGACTAATAAATAAATAAGTCAATAAATAAATAAATAAATAAATAAATAAATAAATAAATAAATAAATAAATACATAAACGAACGAATAAATAAATAATTAAACAAATAAATAAATAAATAAATAAATAAATAAATGAGTGAGTGAATGAATGTGTGTCTACCCCTTATTATTTCCGTTATGTCTACGGGGTCGGGGATGAGATGATATGAAAGCCTATGTGGCGGGTGGTTTTTACGGCCGGGTGCCTTTCCTGGCACCAACCTTATGAGAGGTGTTAGTGCGGGATGAAATGAATGAAGATGAATGAAACTGGGCAAGGATGTAGAAGGAGGAGGCCGTGGCCAGTCAAAAGGTACCGTTCCAGCATTGGCCTGGAGTTGAAAATCGGAAACCACGGAAAACCATTTCAAGGATGGTCGACGGTGGGGCTCGAACCCCCGTCTACCAAGTCCACAGAGAGCATAGCCCCATGGCCTAGCACTGCGCTTTAGCGAGCGTAGCTACCGCTGTCGGTCATGAATAAATAAATAAATAAATGTAGCTTATTTTTGCAAGTCAAGAAATAGGTTTTCTTTTACCCGTCTTTTATGCTTACCAATATACAGTACTACAGTATAATAAATACGGGTTAATAATTCCCATATTGGGGATATTGAAATACACTTGAAGAGAAGACTCTCAGCGCAGCGATAGTGATGCTCTCTTGAGGGGAGTTCTTGAGTTCCTGTAGCGACGACAACTCTGCAGCGATTGCCAAGACGTCTCTGCAGGGGAATCAATAAGAGGCTTTGGCATTTACATTCTGTAGAGGCAAGCTAAGGGTTGAGCCGCACCCGCTCGCTTTGGTCGCGAGGGTGCACCCTCCATGGTCTACCCTAAGTGTTGGTTTAACTTGTTACCCTCCTAGGATTTGTAAGTATAATAACTAGAAATTCCAGTATAAAAGGCCTCAACAATCGAAGATTGGTCTTTTCACTACCGCATTGATGACCAAGGAGGCTTTCAGCTACAGTAAAACCTGTATTCAAAGGACCAATTATTAAATGTAAACTTGTCTTAAACGGAAATATTTGACGGTTGGAATTTAGGGGTGAAAAACATATTAATTTCCCTTCATTAACGCGGACAACGGAAATCAAAATATGCATTTTAACAGAAAATTTCCAAGTTCCGTAATGCAGAAAATTTTAAGTCTGGTTGGTTGGTTCCTCAGTTTAGGGGCTGCGACACCGCGGTCATGTAGCCCCGTGTACTTTGGGTGTGTATAGAATCTGATAACCGGTGTCAATTGTGATGGCTGTATTAGTGTGTGTTATCTGTAATTAAGGTAATGACTGAAGACTATCAATTTCAAGTTGTTCCTACGTTTGCTACTACTATTATTATTATTATTATTATTATTATTATTATTAATAATAATAATCGTATGGTATGATACACACTTACATATTATTAGAGCTTAATGAAATATTGAAAAGAAAGAAAGAAGAACAGATAGTCTCATAATTTGACATCTAAGTTCGAAATTTAGTCCACTGATGCTACCGTCAGTGACACCTAGCAGTGAACTTGGCTACTAGATGCTACCACAACCGGCACATGGCTATGAACGTTGGAACTTAATAGAGCGTTAATCAAATCTAACCTATACATTTAGCTTCACACAATTCTACTTAGTAGAAGGTTCTTTTACATGCCACACACTCCAACAGAATGTGTGCCACGGTGAGATATAAACCTTTTGTAGGTTGGCTGAGATAGGAATCAAACCCACATCTTCTTAGTTCTACCTGAAGTGGCTGCATGAACCAGCCCTAATAGCAGAATGTAATTAATTGGTTCAGCTGGAAATTGAACCGAGACCTCTGGGGTGACAGCCAAGGATGCTAGTCACTTCCCCACGAGATAAACTTTCTTCGTTTTTTATCAATAAATTGGGCTCGTCGGTGCCAACCAGGCTCATTTTGGTTTTGGCCGGGGTTTTAAAGCCGGATGCCCTTCCTGACGCCACGTGATTTTTCAGGTGAGAATTCCTCCCCATTGTCACTGGGATTCGAACACCAGCGTGCGGGTGAAAGACGAGCAGCGAAGTCACTGCGCCATCACGCTCCCTTCTACCCCACGAGATGATCCTTAATTTCTGTTCTTCAACAGTAATCATTCTTGTTGGTTCGTTTAGAGCACTGGTTCCCAACCAGTGATCCGCGAGAGTCTCAGGAGTAGTTTGTACATGATTCAGTTTCAGGTTGAGTGTACCGCAGATTTCTGCGGGTTGGGAACCACTGGCGCAGAGAATATTCAGGTCACCAGCCGTGAGAATTTGGGTGAGTGTGGAATTTATGTGATGCTATGTGCTTTGTTGTGCCTGTGGTAGTGTGTTTATTTGAAATCGAGGTTATAATTGGAAAATATATTTCGGATGCTCGCCATTTTGGATTGTTATATGTATAGGCCATAGAGTTATATACCATTAAAGGAAAATTATTGCATAGCTTCATTATTCAAAGTTTCACTTCGATCGCATGATTACCGCACAAGAAATAAAAGCTTAATTTTAAAATTTCGCACAGCCGCCATCTTGAGGTTATGTAAACAATTGAACTAAATTAGATGCCAGTGCATTACAAAATACGAAGCATCCCAGAATTTGCCTTGAGTTAAAGTGGGAAACTAGAGAGAACTTCTTCTAGAAAGACTGAGGAGGAAATCGTACCAATCTCTTCTCAGTTTTGCCTTACGAGACTGAGAATACTCCCATTCCAACCTTCAGGCAAGAATTACGATTCTTGTCTGAGCCAGGAATTGATGATGATGATGATAATTGTTGTTTTAAGGGGCCTAACATCTAGGTTATCGGCCTCTAATGGTTTGGATGATCGTGAAGAGGATAATGAAATGTAAACTATAACTAAAACTAACTACTAACTTATAAACTAGAAGAAGAAATGGAAAACAAAGGGAGAATAAGGCAAATAAAGGACAGGAGGAAAAGAAATGTCCTCAACCCTCGAAGAATGCGGATTGAGGGACTTGGAAGGAAGGAGAGCCATGAAAGGCAGATAGGAAAGCGAAAGAGGAGAGGGTCCGCCCCACAGGTAAGGAACAAAGAGGGGAAACCGGACCCAGCTCAGGAATCCCTCGGGGTTGCCAACTCCCGAACTCACCAGCCGTGAGCCCCTGAGGGTGTATCAATATCTAGGGTGCACCAGAAGTGGCGGGGCTACACACACCCTGCCTCCTTGAGGGCCTTGAGCAGAAGGTAGGAGATAACACGAAAAGAAAAAGAAGGCTGACCCCTCGCAAAAGGAGGGTATCAGGACATATGAGACAAGGGCCAATTAAGGCGGGAAAGTAAGTGACTCCCTAGGCCTCGGATACGATAATACCGTCGGGGTCGGAAGAGAACAAGATTTGAGCAAGTGAGGTCGACAGGAGAGAAGACGGAGAGGAGCCCGGCACAAGTAAGTGGAAGCAATGCCGGACTCAGCTGGGGCCCCGTGGTCCCCAACCCACGTCCCACTAGATTTGATCCCGTGGGGGATCAGGAATTGAACTCAAGCCTCAAGGGTGACAGCCTTGAATGCTAGCCACTACGCTCTTTATAATCAACAATTGATAACCTACCAGGTTTTATCTGATCGAGTTATAGGAGGGGTCTTAGGAAACCGGCAACATATTTTGTCGTCCCAAAAGGAATGGATGTTGGCCCACTTTGCGACGTTATGTATGGTGAAGAGTGGTGTGTGACGCAGGTGGTGGCCTAGTAGCAGGGGAAGCAGCGTGGGAGTTTTATAGCGCTGTGTTGGCTGCATTGCGTGGGAGGTTGTGGCTATAAACAAGTGAGTGAGTACTGGGGCTCATGTCGTGGCTAGGTCAGGGGTTGCCGTGGCCTTCAAGGAAAATCAGACGTCTCTAGAGACCAACAGTACTTTTGATGAACAAGTGTGTCTAGTTACCCACATCACACAATAGTTTTCCTACACCTCAATGCTAAGGCAGCATGTAACAAGATTAGAACACAGTTTTGAAATTATGACCTCAATCTAAAGATACACTAGCGTATGATTAATGGGATGATAATAATAATAATAATAATAATAATATATACTGTATATGATCTTGTGGCCTCCGGAGAGTCCGAGTGCAGGTCTTTCTGGTTGACGCCCGTGGGCGACCTACGCGTCGGAATGAGGATGAAGTGATGATGAAGACGGCACACACACCCAGTCCCCGAGCCACGGAATTAACCCAGGGAGATTAAAATCCCTGATGGCTCGGCCGGGAAACGAACCCGGGGCACTTCGGGCCTAAGCCTAGCCCACTAACCGTTTAGCCACGGAGCCGGACATAATAACAATAATAATAATAATAATAATAATAATAATAATAATAAAAATAATAATAATAATCATTAGAATTATAATAATGGTAAGTGGCCTTCCGTGAAGACTGTCGAAATTATGCAGGAATAACTGATGAGGACAACTCAAAAACTCACTCCCCGAGATAAGGGATTTAACATTACGAAGTTAAAATCCGAGGCGGGAATTGAACTCATGAGCCTTATACACAAAGCCGGACAGTGTATAATTAAAAACTGTTGAAAGCCAAGGAGTGTTATATGGTGCGGAGATATGCACTTAGAAAGCTTCCTCATTGAACTCCGTGTACTTGAGTATCAAGATATTATATTTAACTGGTCTGAGGGCTGGATTGAGGTACACTCAACCTTGTGAGGCAGAACTAAGAACTGATGAGTTCGATTCCCATCTCAACTATTCTAGAAGATTTCCATAGTTTCCCACTTCTTTTCCAGGTAAATGCCGGGATGGTTCCTAACTTACGGATATTTCCGCTTCCTTCTCAATTACAAATATACACTACTACTATTACTACTACGGACACCACAATACCACAGGTTATCAGTTAGTCTTTTGACTGGTTTGATGCCGCTCTTCATACCTCCCTGAGCTAATCGTTTCATCACTTCTTAGCTACCACACCTTCCATCCAAGGCAATCTGTTTAACATATTCTAACCTTGGTCTACCCCTACAGTTTTTGTCAGAGAGAGATGACCTTCCTGTTCCGCCCCTTAAAGCAACAATAACTAACTAACAAACTAACTAATTAACTAGCTAACTAACAGTTCTTGTCCTCAACCCTTCCTTCCACAACTAAGTTTGCTATTCCTGGGTGTCTTAGTAAGTGTCCTACCAACCTATCTCTTCTCTTTATTAGCAGTCGCCAAAAATATCTCTCCTCTCCACTCGTCTTAATACCTCTTCATTTGTTACTCTATCTACCCATCTGATCTTCATCATTCTCCTGTAACATCACATTTCAAATGCTTCAATTCTCCTCTTTTCTGCTGCGCCAACAGTCCAAGTTTCACTTCCATAGAGCGCCATGCTCTAGACCAGGGGTCTCCAAACTTTCCAGCCTTAGGGCCATACTGATTACTCCAGTAAGTTCCGAGGGCCAAAACCATATTATCATTGTTGCCGGTGGTAAAAAGTGAAATAGTCCACTGATGAAAAAAAAGTCCGAAAAAGTACGCAACGTTGAAAAAAGGCTGCAAATCGGACTAAAGTCCGCAAAACGGCAACACTGCATATTATTAATTTTCCTGTCATTATCTGTAATTTCTAGATTAGTCGTAGAGTACGAGCCATGAGGAGTAACGTGACACGACATCTGGTGGACACAAGCGGAAATAGGTAGTACCTTCTATCGATAACAGATGGCGCTAATGGCCATTAATCAAAAGAACCTTCGATGGAAAAACTTGAAATGTATTACAACTGATGGAAGCAAAAACATGAGTGGGAAAGATAAAGGAGTGGTCGCTCTTGTGTCAAAGGCTGTAGAAAATGACGGTGGTTCACAACCATTAGTCTTACATTGTATCATTCATCAACAGTCTTTGTGCGGAAAATGTTTGGATATGTCTGAAGTTCCGAAACCAGTCATATCAACTGTTAATTTTATGAGATCTTTTGGGCTGAATCACCGACAATTCCGACAATTTATTGAAGAGATTGGAGAATATGACTTACCTTATCATACTGCCGTACGTTGGCTTAGTTGTGGGAAAGTCCTTCAGCGCTTTTTTGAACTTCGAGCAGTGACCGAAATTTTTTTGAATGAAAAGCATCGCCCTCTTACTGAATTTCAAAACAACGCATGGCTGTGGAAGTTAGCATTCTATGTTGATATGACAAAACATGTGAACGAACTGAATTTGAGATTGCAAGGGGAAAATCAGCATCTTCCTGATTTATACACTAATATCAAATCATTCCGGAAGAAATTGATACCGTTTCAATCACAACTACGAAGTAAATGTTCATTCAACATAAAATTAGAATACTTCAGTAAACTAAATTTAATTTGCTATAAAAAAAATATGTTCTCTAAAAGGAGTTTTCAAGTATGCTAGCTCTCCGCGGGCCGGACAAAATCTGTCCGCGGACCGGATGTGGCCCTCGGGCCGTAGTTTGGAGACCCCTGCTCTAGACAAAGACTTTCAAAAATGACTTTCTAATAGCTAAATCTATATTTGAAGTCAACACATTTCTTTTCTGTAGAAATGCTTTCCTTGCATGAGCCAACCTACTATTTATATCCTCTTTGCTTCGTCCATCACTGGTTATTTTGCTTCCCAAGTAGCAAAAGTCTCCTTTAGCTTTTCATCTGCCAATTTGACGTCAATAGGGGTTTCTGATTTCTTTAGGCTGCATTCTATTATTTTTGTTACTTTGTTATTTTTGTTGACATTTACAGATACAACATCAAATTAATCTTCAAAATAAACACTTTTAGACGAATAATCATATATTTTATCATTTCAAATGATCTTGTCGACTTCATCGTTATGCTTTGGTCTACCGTTACGGTTACGTCATCACGTTGTTCAGTGCATATGCACCTAGTCTGAGTTTACCCCTGGGGTCTGGCGTTATGCGATACGGAGACGGCGAGTGCGTGACGTCATGCAGCAGAGTGCACCCCCCCCCGCACTCTACGTTCCCCGCGCGGGAAGCTTAAGTTAAAGGGTATGGAGTCTGTTGAGTCTGAGTTAACTCCTGGGGCCTGGCGTTATGCGATACGGAGACGGCGAGTGCGTGACGTCATGCAGCAGAGTGCACCCCCCACTCTACGTTCCCCGCGCGGGAAGCTTAAGTTAAAGGGTATGGAGTCTGTTGAGTCTGAGTTTACTCCTGGGGCCTGGCGTTAAGCGATACGGAGACGGCGAGTGCGTGACGTCATGCAGCAGAGTGCACTTCCCACTCCCCGTTCCCCGCTCGGGAAGCCTAAGTTAATGGGTAATGGAGTCTGTTGAGAGTCTGTTGAAAGAGTCATGGGGCTTCGAGCGATGATATAAAGTCTAGTCTCTCAGACTGACTGTATCTTTTTTAAAAAGAATGTTCTAATATTTTATTAAAATCTTTCTACGTTTTTGCTGTGCATTGCAAAGCGGGTTGTATGAAGTAGGGTCAAACCTCGATATCTCGAACTTCTATTACTCCAAGTTTCGATAACTCGTAGTAATTATTATTTCCCGAACAAACTTACTATAATTCACGTGTATTTTTTAGCCTACTTTTGATTTTTTGCCAAAAATGAAAGTAGACATAGGAGATCTACACGGGCCAAAAATTGTGAAGGGTGTGCGAGTGTGTATACATATCCCCCCTATCAATTCAAACTCGACGAAACCAAATTGAACGAAATTTGTTACAGAGTTAGCACTAGCAAAGGACACCTCAGTGTTCATGCTTTATATCGCCGCCATCTTTACCAAAACTGAATGGTAGCCACTCAATCGTTCAGAACGTAAAAACAAATTACGATTAATCATCCGATCTTTACCAAGTTTCGTGACATCATACCTTCATATGAGAGGCGTTTTGCGCCCAAGCTATAAGGTCATCAGCCGGATTATTTCAAGATAGTGGCCGTGTAAATTGTGCAAGCATTATAATTTATAACTTTGAACCTACCAGTTTCGAATACTGAACCAAGAATGGTTTAAACTGTCCTAAAGGACGTGGCCCGTTCGGTATGTTATGTTCATATTATAATAGTAAACGGTAGTAGTGACTTGAAATAGCTGAGCCGTCTCGGTTACAAGACAAGATGGCAGCTGTTATCTTGCGCCTGACCTATATTTCACTAGTTTGAGTATTGCAGGATTCATCTACTTCCATTCTGAAGCACTAGCATCCATTTTGTTGTTGTTCCATGACCCTTTGCTCTTGCTTCTTATAAGTATCATTTTGTATCTATCGTCTAATTAAAAATAACACTGTACTTTGACGCACGATTGTGGGAAAGTATAAGGTATGGACAAAAATAAATGTACAGTACTGTTAGGAAGCTACAAGTCCGTACATTAATATGGCACAAAAACAATTATTTTGACAAATTTGAAGATTTTGTGCATTTGTGAGTCCTTTAAGGGGTGAAACATGTAGGTAATCTGTCATAATTACGGACCTATATCTAACTTACATACTAGAAGATGAAATGGAAATAAGAGAGGGAGGGAGATAAGGTAAATAAAGGACAGGGAAAGACTTTCCCTCAACCTTCGATTAATGAGTATTGAGGGACGTTGAAGGAGACAGGGCCATAGAAGAGAGATGGGAATTGGAAAGAGGTGAAGGTCCACCCCAAAGTCACTGGAAAAGAGCTAAAAGAAATCCAGACTGAGCTCACCAGCCATGAGCCTTTAAGGGTGCAGCACCCTCCTGGATGCACCGTATTCGTTGGAGCCAACACATTCTGCCTCCTTTAGGGCTTTGAGCAGAAGGCAGGGGAAACCACGAGAAGAAAGGAAGAGGTCTGACCCCTCGAAATATGGGGGTATTAGACGAGACAAGGGCCAGTCAAGATGGGAAAATGAATGCCACCCTACACTACCGTCGGGGATGGAAGAGAACAAGAGGTGAGCAAGGGAGGTTGGCAAGAAAGTTGAAATATGTTGATGATAATTGTTGATTTAAGGGGCCTACGATACAGGTTATCTTTTTTTTTGAGGGTATGACTTTTAGTGCCGGGAGTGTCCGAGGACATGTTCGGCTCGCCAGGTTTTGTAGCTGCTTCTAGGCGGACCCCCAATGGTTGAGCTATAAATACCGTTTGAATGTAAGGACGAGGAGTTGGAAGGTAGCGGCTGTGGCCTATAGCTAGGGACCAACCCCGGCATTTGCTTGGAAGGAAGATGGGAAACCGGAGAAGACCATCTTCAAGGTTGCCGGCGGGGGGATTCGAACTTCGTCGACTCCCAGATGTGAGCGACTGCCATCAGCCATGCCGTAACGACCACGGCTAACTCATCTGGTTCTAAGAAAATGAAAGAGCGGAACTCGGCACAAGTACGTGGAAGCAATGCCAAACATAGCTGAAGTTCCGTGGTCGATAATCCACACCCTAATAATTGTAGTTGAGATGAGTTGTGTTTGACAATGGTTTTTAGAGCTATGGATGCCCTTCCTGACGAGCATGTAGCTACCCGTTATATCGGTAACGAGCTCTGCTCTCTAGATTCCACCCACCCACCCACCCACCCACCCACGCATTTGCCTTCTTCAGCTTGCACTTAGCTTGTTGAGTGCCACATGTCTTCTCGACACGTATAAATGATTGATCACGTAGTCATTTCTTGGAGGGTGACACGGAACTGAGGTGTTCCTCAGAAGAAGGTGAGAACGAGTCGACCTGGGACGCAATAAATCGTTAATTATATTGTCACTGTGCCTGCAAAATCAACGTTGCCATCATTTGTGTCCCACCATTCTTTTCCTACCTCACCACATAGCTGTGCGCGCCAAGTTACGCATCATGACTGCAAGGAAGACCTTGAAGTGAAATGCCGGGATGGTTCCTAACTTAAGGCCATGGCCGCCTCCTTCCCAATACTCATCTGAATTACAAATACACACACCAATACAGCCATCGCAATTACACATGTTATCAGACAAATTCCACACACATACCAAGTTATTCACTTTCCCGCCTTAATTGACCCTTATCGCATCATTTCTGATACGGTACCCCTCAATCTTTGAGGCGTCAGACTCTTCCTTTTATTTTCATGGTATCTCCAGCCTTCTGCTTCAAGACCCTCAAGGATGCAGGGTGTATGTAGCCCCATGTACGAGGGCAGATCAAAAAGTAAGTTGCACTTCCCAGTTATGGCCATTTATTACACCACCTATACAACAGCAACACGCCTATGATGACATACAATGTAACGTCACTTTTCCACATAGTTCCCAAGATACATTTCTGCGAACTTGTCGATGCCGAATGCATAGAAAGTTCCGCCAGTGTTCTGCAACAACACGGAGACAGCGGCCTTCACCTCCTCATGGACTGGAAACGTCGACCACCTGTCTAATGATCGCATTCACACTGTTGATATTGGCACGGGTCCTGGACGTTACGGGCCTGCCCTCGTGATATCCGTGCGTCCGGCTCCGAATTGCTGACACCACTTTACGATCCTTTGCCGGGAAACGGCCCGCTCCCCATACATAGCACTAATTTCACGATGAATGTCCGTGCAATTGTTCCTTTTGGACCATAGGAATCGGATTGTCGCACGCACCTCATATTTGGAGTGAACGTCCAGTCGAAGCGCCAATGCATTTGGCCGCTATTCACACCATACAAGACGAGACACTACAGTGACCTGCCTAACAGACGTGTGGGAAGTGTCTGTCCGTTTCTCCGCTAAGTCCACGTTTGCGACACACAGCGACCTGCTGCAGCGCGTAAGTGCAACTAACTATTTGATCCACCTTCGTAACAACATGGGAAGCGGTTACGGCTGACGAGTTCGAGATATTCCTGAGCTGGGTCCGGATTTTCCTTTTTTTTCAGTGCCTAAGGGGCGGACGCTCTCCTCTTTTCCATTTCTATCTGCCTTTCATGACTCTTTAGTAGCCTTCCGTCCTCATTCTTCGAGGGTTGGGACATTTCCTTTCCCTGAATTTTATTTCCCCTTAATGCTCTTTTATTTTGTTCTTTCCTAATTCTGATGATGATGATAATTGTTGTTTTAAGGGGCCTAACATCTAGGTTATCGGCCTCTAATGGTTTGGGTGATAGTGAAAGATGAGATGAGGATGACAACTATAACTAATATAAACTACAAACTTTCACACTAGAAGAAGAAATGGTAGACAAAGGATAAGGCAAATAAACGACGGGAAGACTTGGAAGGAACGAGAGCCATGAAAGGCAGATAGGAAAGGGAAAGCGGAGAGGGCTTGTCCCAAGGTCAGAGGAAAAAGGGGACAAAACGGACCCAGCTCAGGAATCCCTCGGGGTCGGCAACTGCCAAACTCACCAGCCAAGAGCCCTTGAGGGTGTAGCACTATCCAGGGTGCACCAGAAATGGTGGGGCTACATACACCCTGCCTCCTTGAGGGCCTTGTGCAGAAGGCAGGAGAGAACATGAAAATAAAAAAGAAGGCTGACTCCTCTAAGAATGAGGGATAAGGCAAGATGAGACAAGGGCCAATTAAGGCGGGAAAGGAAGACAATCCCTAGGCCCCGGTATCCTAATACCGTCGGGATCGGAAGAGAACAAGAGTTGACCAAGAGAGGTCGACAGGAAAGAAGACTGAGAGGAGCCTGGCACAAGTAAGTGGAAGCAATGCCGGACTCAGCTGGGGTCCCGTGGTCGCCAACTCACGTCCCATTAGATGTGAGTCCCCGGGGGTTTTTCTTATTCTAGTGAGTAGTTAGGTTGAGTTGTATTTTTCGTTTCATTATCAATCTTTCACTGTCACCTAAACCATTAAGGACCGATTAGTTATACGTTAGGGCCTTGGAAAACAATTATTATTATTATTATTATTATTATTTAATTTAAGTGTTGTTTTATGTGTTTTAATTGCACCTATGGGAGACGACGAAGAATGGAAGGAAGGAAGCTTACAGTTTAAAGTTTTAAATGTGGTCGTTAAGGTGGCGTTAACTGAATATCTGAACGAATCTGTTCAGTTTCTCAATATGCTCCACCACACAAACTGCTGAATCAATGTAATGAAAATGTATCAACACTTACATTCATAAGATAAAATAGTTAAGTTACTGAAAAGGCTTTATCATTTAGATGATGATGATGATAATTGTTGTTTTAAGGGGCCTAACATGTAGGTTATCGGCCCCTGATGGTTTGGGTGATCGTGAAGATGAAAATGAAAAGCGAACTTAAAACTAAAACTAACTACTAACCTACATACTCAACAAAACAAACAACAACCCCTGGCACTATCCAGCCCATGACGGGCTAAGGCCGACCAAGCGACCGCTGCCCAGCCATTTGGCCTGCAGATATTGGGGTGACGCGTGATCAGCGCGTCGGGTCCCCTCGGCCGTTAATCTTGGTATTCGTGATCGGGGCGCTGTCTCACTGTCAGACAGCTACTCAATTGTCCTCACGAGGCTGAGTGCACCCCGTTCCAACCCTCACGTCAGTTTTAAAATCCCTGACGGAGCCGGGGATCGAACCCGGGGCCTCCGGGTGAGAGGCAGGCGCGCTACCCCTACACCACGGGGCCGGCTAACCTACATACTAGAAGAAGAAATGGAAAACTAAAGGAGAATAAGGCAAATAAGGGACAGGAGGATAAGAAATGCCCTCAACCCTCGAAGAAGGCGGATTGAGGGACTTGGAAGGAAGGAGAGCCATGAAAGGCAGATAGGAAAGTGAAAGAGGAGAGGGTCCGCCCCAAAGGTAAGGGACAAAAGGGGAAATCGGACCCAGCTCAGGAATCCCTCGGGGTCGCCAACTCCCGAACTCACCAGCCATGAGCCCCTGAGGGTGTAGCATTATCTAGGGTGCACCAAAAGTGGTGGGGCTACATACACCCGGCCTCCTTGAGGGCCTTAAGCAGAAGGCAGGAGATAACATGAAATGAAAAAGAAGGCTGACCCCTCGCAGAAGGAGGGTATCAAGACATATGAGACAAGGGCCAATTAAGGCGGGAAAGGAAGTGACTCCCTAGGCCTCGGATACCCTAATACCGTCGGGGTCGGAAGAGAACAAGAGTTGACTATGTGAGGTCGACAGGAAAGAAGACAGAGAGGAGCCCGGCACAAGTAAGTGGAAGCAATGCCGGACTCAGCTGGGGCCCCGTGGTCGCCAACCCACATCCCACTAGATGTGAGCCTCTGGGGGGGTTTATCATTTACTGATACCAACATTTTATTTGATGATTTTTTGAGAACAAAATATTAAGTAAACGGTACATTTATGACTTAACTATTGAAGTTAAAGGGTTGATACTTAATACAATTGAAGAAGACGATGATGATAATTGTTGTTTTAAGGGGACTAACATCCAGGTTATCATCCCCTTACGGTTTGTGGATCGTGAAGATGAAAATGAAATGTAAACTATAACTAAAACTAACTACTAACTTACATACTAGAAGATGAAATGGAAAACAAAAGGAGAATAAGGCAAATAAAGGACAGGAGGAAGAGAAATGCTCTCAACCTTCGAATAATGCGGATTGAGGGACTTGGAATGAAGGAGAGCCATAAAAGGCAGACAGGAAAGTGAAAGAGGAGAGGGTCCGACCCACAGGTAATGGATAAAAGGGGGAACCGAACCCAGCTCAGGGATCTCTTGGGGTTGCCAACTCCCGAACTCATCAGCCGTGAGTCCCTGAGGGTGTAGCAATATCCAGGGGGCACCAGAAATGGTGGGGCTACAGACACCCTGTCTCCTTGAGGGCCTTGAGCTGAAGGCAGGAGAGAACATGAAAAGAAAAAGAAGACTGACCCTTCGCAGAAGGAGGGTATCAGAAAAGATGAGACAAGGGCCAATAAAGGCGGGAAAGGAAGAGACTCCTTAGGCCTCGGATACCCTAATACCGTCGGGGTCGGAAGAGAACAATGAGTTGACCAAGTGAGGTCGACAGAAAAGAAGACGGAGAGGAGCCCGGCACAAGTAAGTGGAAGCAATGCCGGACTCAGCTGGGGCCCCGTGGTCACCAACCCAAGTTCCACTAGATGTGAGCCCCTGGGGGAATTGAGGAAGATTTCATGGCTTGAAATTCAAATTAGAATCATGATTCTAGAGCTTCAAACCTTTTATTTGCAAATTTTTCTTTGGTAAGTTTTGAAAGTATTGAAGCAATGCATTTTTCTCAAGTCACATAAATACGTCAGCCACAACTGTAGGCCAGATTAATGCACTCTGCACAAAACGATACTGTGAAAATTTCTAGCAGATCAGTGCAGAAATATCTGAAATTATGTACCTTATTTGCATAAAAATACAAGTTGTAAGAAATGGCTGTCAAGGTAATGTCTGCAAAGGTAGATGAATAAAGACTCTGTAGATGTTTGCCAATGTTGACAAACTTAAAAAATCCTTATCTCGGAAACAGATTAACATTTTCGCTCCAAACTAACTTGCTATGATATTTCAATATGCTGAGATGATGATGATGATAATGGTTGTTTTAAGGGGCCTAACATCTAGGTTATCGGCCCCTAATGGTCTGGGTGATAGCGAAAATGACAATGAAATGGAAACCAGAACGAAAATTAAGTGAGACGGAAAATACTTACAAAATGGAACTCGTTGAAACTACTCACAAAATGTTCATACAAAAGGGAATTTAGAACGAAAAGATTCACAAAAGGAACATTTTGAAAAATAAAAAAGAAGACGCTCTAAATGCAGGCTAGGTTCAAAATACGTACAAAATGCAATGTAGAGTCGAAATATTTACAAAATGCAATTGAAATTCAAAATACTTACAAAATGCAAATGCGATCGAAAATACGTACAAAATGCAATTGAGTTTCAAAATACGTACAAAATGTAATTGAAATTGAAAATACACAATGTAATTCAGATTGAAAGATCCCATTTCCAATCCAAAATATTCACAAAGTGCATTTGAAATTCAAAATACTTACAAAATGCAATTGAAATTGAAAATGCTTACAAAATGCACGGTAGATTCAAACTACTCATTTGGATTGACAATACTTAAGAAATGCAATTTAGATTGAAAATACTTGACAAAATCTAATTTTGATTCAAAATACCCACAAAATGCAATTGAGAATCAAAATACTTGCAAAATGCCCACCACACAAAATGCAATTTAGATTTAAAATTCCTGCGAAATGCGGTTTTGGTTGTAAATACTTACAAAATGCAATTGAAATTCAAAATTCTCACTAAAATGCCCTGCTCCTACATTGAAAGACTTACTAAAAAGCACTTTAGATTGTCAATTTTTACAAAATTCAATTGAGTTTGAAAACAATCGCGAAATGCAATTTAGATCGAAAAAACTTACAAAATGCAACGTAGATTTAAAGTACCTATAAAATGTAGTGTAGATGAAAATAAATCGCTAAAGGGAATTTAGATACACGGGGAGCCCATGAACAAAAACAGTGCGGGAATCTTAAAGAGAAAAGGAAATATAATGAAAATAAAACAATAGGTCTGACCCCTCGAAGAAGGAGGGATCGGGAAAGATGAGACAAAGGTCAATTAAGGCGGGAAAGTGAAAGACTCCCTAGGCCTCGGATACCCTAATACCGTCAGGGGTCGCAAAATGATGATGATGATAATTGTTGTTTTAAGGGGCCTAACATCTAGGCTATCGGCCCCTGATGGTTTGGGTGATCGTGAAGATGAAAATGAAAAGCGAACTTAAGACTAAAACTAACTTCTAACCTACATACTAGAAGAAGAAATGGAAAACTAAAGGAGAATAAGGCAAATAAAGGACAGGAGGAAAGGAAGGAAGGAGAGCCACGAAAGGCAGATAGGAAAGTGAAAGAGGAGAGGGTCCGCCCCAAAGGTAAGGGAAAAAAGGGGAAAACGGACCCAGCTCAGGAATCTCTCGGGGTCGCCAACTCCCGAACTCACCAGCCGTGAGCCCCTGAGGGTGTAGCATTATCTAGGGTGCACCAAAAGTGGTGGGGCTACATACACCCTGCCTCCTTAAGGGCCTTGAGCACAAGACAGGAGGTAAAAAGAAAAGAAAAAGAAGGCTGACCCCTCACAGAAGGAGGGTATCAGGAAAGATGAGACAAGGGTCACTTAAGGCGGGAAAGTGAAAGACTCCCTAGGCCTCGGATACCCTAATACCGTCGGGGTCGCAAAAGAACAAGAGTTGACCAAGGGAGGTCGACAGGAAAGAAGACGGAGAGGAGACCGGCACAAGTAAGTGGAAGCAATGCCGGACTCAGCTGGAGTCCCGTGGTCGCCAACCCACGTCCCACAAGATGTGAGCCCCTTGGGGAAATATGCTGAGAATCCAAAACATCAGAAAAGAGAAAAATGAATTTTTCAACTGAAACGTAAGTTAGCGCCACCTTAACCTCGCGATCATGAGCAACGGGACCTTGTTTTTCACGTGGAATCCGAATCACAGGACGTGACACTTCACTTCGGAAATCTTACATGGATTCACGGTGAATCAGTGAATAACGCTACCACTACACCACGGAGATATTCTAGAAACTCAATAAGAAATAATAATAACTCTTACAGTACTTTCATTAATTCCTCTAGACCTCATTTTCCAGCGGAGAAAGACTAAGAAATATTTGCCGCGCCTCTCTCATTGATCCGGTGGATTTGTTCCTCTTCTTCTCTCGCCATCAATCGAGGTCTCATCCGACCGACTTGTGTTTCGATTGACCATTGCCTAGCTCAGCGCTATCTGTCTTCCATAATGCATGGGGGAGCTTTCCCACAGGAGGATATCAACTCAGTGTGTTTAAAAAGTTCGTATACCCGTAGGTCTTTTCTCGTTCATCGTCCCCCAGGGTCTCACAACTAGTGAAACGTGAGTTGATGACCACGAAATCCCAGATAATTCCGATAGTGTATCCACTTACCAGTGCTGAGCTCCTTTCATCTTTCGACCACCCTTGGCCAACTCTTGTACTCTTCTGACCCCGAAGATATTAGTATTCATGTTCTCATTCCTGGACATAATATCGCTAAAATATTTCTTTTGAAAGACGTATAATAATAATAATAATAATAATAATAATAATAATAATAATAATAATAATAATAATATTATTAATAATAATAATAATAATAGTCTAATAATAGTCATCCGGCAGTGGCGAAAATAATGAACATTAACAAGTCTGAAAATGGAGTCAGATTGGGCTACAAAAAAACAGAACCTGATAGTTGACTGCCTAGCATTCGCAGATGACCTCGCAATTTTTTCAGATTCCCTCGATTCAGCCGCAGCGCAAATTAATGAACTACAGATTCAAACAGCAAAAACGGGCCTTAAGATCTCCTTTGAAAAAAACAAACAGAATTCATCACTAATATCAAGCTAGCGCCAAAAGAGCTGACTGTAGGACAGGGGAAAATCAAGCAAACGGAAGCGTTCAAATATTTGGGTGAGTGGATAGACCCCAATTTCTCCGAGAAGGCAGCTTTCGAGTCAAGATTCAGGAAAATGGAAATGGCATTTAATCTAACAAAGGCCATTTACAACAAGAAATCCATATCAACAAATGCCAAGTTAAGACACTACCAAACAGTCATCCGTCCAGAGGCTTTGTATGCTGCAGAGTGCCTTGCAATGCATCGCAAGGGACTAACAGAGAATCTGGAAGTGAAAGAAAGAGAAATCTAAGAAAAATCTTGGGTTCGGTAAAAGAAAATGGGGAATATAGGAGACGGCACAACCACGAACTTTACACCCATGTGGAAAAATAACTGATACCATGAGGAAACGGATAATTGCATTTTACTCTCATGTAACAAGAATGAACCCAGTACGATTGACAAATAGAATTTTCACTACTTTCTCAAAAAGAAAACCAAGGGAGCTTGGTTCACTGAGGTGGACAAAGATATACAAGAAGTGGGAATTACAGGCAATGATATTTGGGAACGTGCCACCCTTAAACAAAAACTAACAGCACACCGATGTTTCCAAGAATAGCCAAAGCTTCCAACTGGCAAGAAGTGGACTGCAGAAAGGAAACAACAGCATCGAGAAATAATGCGAAAGTACTGGGAGGATGTTAAAGCTCGATGCAACAAGAAACAGTTGAAATGACGTGGTCCTTAGATGGCCGAATCGAAAGAATAAGAATAATAGTCTAATAAAATCTATCTTAAATATATACAGTAGTTAAGGCAAATATACAGGATGATAAATGCCGAAGATGCCAACTAGAACGGGAAACAATCCAACATATCACAGGAGGCTGCCAAGCAATCTCTTGTACTGATTACATGAAAAGACACAACCAAGTAACCAAATAAATGCACCTACACCTTGCTCAAGAGCACTTATTATTATTATCTGAAAATACTTTGCTTTACTATCAGTATATTCCTGACGCCGTTTTGGAAATCCTACTCACAAGTTGTTATCGGACTGATCAGTTATTACTGATAAAACCATAATGTCAGTAATTGAGGTCCGTATTGACTAACTATATATTAGAAACAAATAAAGGGATTCTGCCTTTTCAATACTTATATTAATATTTTCATGTCACTTATGTACTTATAAAGGTAATTAATCTTTGATATTTATTGTACAGGCTGAGGAAGAGGGAGTTAACAACCTTCGAAACATGTACCTGTGAGTAGGTTTAATATAAGTATTGAAAAGGCAGAATCCCTTTATTTCTTTCTAATATGATAAAACCATACCAGCAAACTGGCCAGATATAGTTCTTGTGGACAAAGTGCGGAAGAGAACCTGTCTCATTGATATCGCAATGCCCAATTGCCATAATCTGCAACAAACCTGCTGTGAGAATATCACCAAGTATCTTTCCTTGGCTGAGGAAATACGGCAAATATGGAGACAGGAAAGTGTAGTGGTTCTGCCCATAGTCATCTCTTCTACCGGCACCATCCCTAAATCATTGGCTCGCCATCCAGAAATATTGGGAATACATCTTGGCCATCTTGGATACCTGTTCCATAGTTCGCTTGTTTTTTCAATGTGCAACATCATGACATTGATCAGTCTCTGGTAGAAAGGGAAGGTGTGACCTACCTCCATATGGATAACTACGAGATCTTAAACTAACCAATACAGTTGAGCTTCTAATTTCGAGAATCTATTCGATGGTGATAAGCATTTGGGAGATTCTACAAACGATTAATTGAATGTAAACTGAAAAGTAATCCGAAACGAAACACCTCCATCGCTTGACATGGCTTTCTCTAAACTCTGCATGGACAAGATTCCTCTCCATCAGCTGTATGACGTGCGAAGACAAATTTTGTTTTATTTACTTAGCTTTTTAGGTAGATTTCATTAGAAAGCTAACTATTGCAATGGGTACCATGTTTCGACTTCCGGAAAATTTCGACATATCTTCGCGTTTCACATCCCCCAGACCCCAAAACCACCGTCAGTTCAAAAGTTTATACATAATTTATGTATATATGTATATATATATATATATATCAGTTTCTTGTGGACACGATAACTGCCGTAATTTTGCACCAATCACTTTGAATTTTTTACATAATATGTATCCCTATAAAATCTCGGTCGAGTTCGTTAATGGGCAAAATCGGTCGAAGGGGGTGAAAATGGGGGGCTTTTTTCGAAAAAGTGAAATTTCGCTATAACTCTCTTAATACGTGATATATCGAATCCATTCAAAGTTCATAATATGTGTCGGATAAGTGCCAAAAATTTATGTCAAATACGTTTTTTGATAGCACCAACCATTGACCAAAGGGGTGGAAAAAAGTGGGTTTATCGGGAAACATTAATCATATCTCTCTTAATAGGCACAATATCAAAACCGTACAAAATGGACAATATTCCTCCAATAATTACCTAAAACGTTTGTCTGAAAGAATTTTTGATATGAACCACCATTACGCCACGGAGTGAGCAAAATGATTTAAATTATAAGAAAATTCCAAGTGCCAAGAGTGGTTGCCATGACAACTTTACTTTTAATTGATAAGGGATGAGCCCTCAGCAGTTGCTATGACAACACCACTGCACGAGATCACATTCAGTTTTCATATGTCTGTGGGAAGCGACTTCGGTATCGGAACTGGTAGCATGCTGAACTTCTATGCCCAAGGTCGCGGGTTCAAACCCGGCTGAAGTCGTCGGATTTACTAAGAGCGCCAAAAAACCCTGACTATGCTTTCCTTCGGAGGGGAAGTTCCAACGTTCGTTGCGAGTTGATGGTTCCGGTGGCATCTAGTGGCCAAGTTCACAGCTAGGTGTCGTTGATGGTAGTATTTTAAATTATGTAGCCTATTTTAGGTAGATTTCATCAGAAAGCTAACTATTGCAATGGGTGCCATGTTTCGACTTCCGGAAAATTTCGACATATCTTCGCGTTTCGCATCCCCCAGACCCCAAACCACCGTCAGTTCAAAAGTTTATATATATGTGTGTGTATATATATGCATATATATCAGTTTCTTGTGGACACGATAACTGCCGTAATTTTTCACCAATCACTTTAATGTTTTACATAATATGTAACCCCTTAAAAAATCGGTCGAGTTCGTTAATGGGCAAAATTGGTTAAAGGGGGAGAAAATGGGGGGGGGCTTTTTTTTTTCGAAAAAGTGAAATGTCGCTATAACTCTCTTAATACGTGAAATATCGAATCAATTCAAAGTTCATAATATTTGTCGGATAAGTGCCAAAAATTTATGTCAAATAGGTTTTTTGATAGCACCAACCATTGACCAAAGGGGTGGAAAAAAGTGTTTTTTTCGGGAAACATTAATCATATCTCTCTTAATAGGCACAATATCAAACCCGTACATAATGGAAAATATTCCCCTAATAATTACCTAAAACTTTGTCTGAAATAATTTTTGATCTGACCTACCATTACGCCAAGGGAAGAGAAAAATGATTTCGGAATTAAAGAACATGCCAAGTGCCATCAGAGGTTACCGTGACAACGCTTCTAAATTGATGAGGGATGAGCTATCAGAGGTTGCCAAGACAACGCCATTGCACGAGATCAGATTCATTTTTCCATCTGACTGTGGGAAGCGGCTAACTGGTAGCATGCTGAACTTATATGCCCAAGGTCGCTGGTTCAAAGCCAGCCAAAGTCGTCGGATTTTCTAAGAGCGCTAAAAAACCCTCAGCATGCTTTCCTTTGGAGGAGAAGTTCCAACGTTCGTTGCAAGTTGCTGGTTGCGGTGGCATCTAGTAGCCAAGTTCACAGCTAGGTGTCGTTCACGTTAGGATATGGTACAAAATTAGGAACTACTACTTAAAATTGACCGTCTGCAGACCTTACCTGAATTACAGACTAAAACAGTCATCACAATTAACACCGTTTATCAGATTCTACACACCTGGGGTTACATGACCACGTTGTCGCAGCCCCTAAACTGAGGAACCAACAAAAATCTCTGCGGGAGATAAAATTTTGCGAGAAGAAGTAACAGACTGTCTGATAGTTACACATCAGTTCCAAACCTTGCATAAGGACAGTGTGATCAGAAGTATAAAAATGAACCCCGAATGACAAGAAGGTTACCATCCCCATAACACAATAAAATGATAAAAATATGCATACAAAAACGAAAAAAAGTTGATTTTTAACCTCCAAATGTAAAATACTTTCTTGCAATCAATGAGGTCTGATCCTCCTACGAAAACCTGCATATTTTGCCTATTATAGCCAATCCCCTAGTTTGCCCGGTGAAATCTACCTCCGCCTTCCGGCGTGCCGAGAGGATTTTTTTTTTTGAGTCGTTTCGGCCATCAATGGACCACGATGTTCTTCACTCATATGATCACTGTAAAGCTTGTTTTCTTGTCTGCCAGTAGATCTTCATTCTTGACGAATGTTCAGCTCTCCTTTCTTCCGTCCACTTGCAGTGAGGGCGAGGCATCACAGATGTTAAAGGGTGTAGATTACTAGTTGATTTAACCGCCTTTCTGAACAGGTTCCTATCCCAAAACCAGAGCTTGATTGATTCGAGCTTCTGTTAGGTCCTTTTTAACTTGCATCGACCATTTACAATAGGAACTTTTTTTTAGAGATTGATGAGTGGATTCGATATGAAAGTCGATGATGCTCCATCCGCTCCAAATGTCCAAAGAAAGACATTCTCCTTTTTTTCATCACACTCACCAAATCTTCTATATGTTCAAATAATTCATTGTTATGTCTTCTTCTGTAAGTACCATTATCATTAACAGGTCCTAATATTTTCCTTAGAATTTTCCGATCCTTAAGTTCTAATTTTCTCAATGGGCCTTTGTTTGTCATCTGTAAGCATTCTGCAGCATACAGTGCTGACGGCCTAATTACTTAGCTTAATAATCAGATATTTAATATGCTAGTTATTAAGTAATGCCATTCTATTAGGACATTAACAAATTAATGCAAATGTAATAAATTAATATTTATCAATAAGAAAAAGAAATGAAAAATCCACAGCCTGCTTCCAGTCTCCGACCGGGTCAGGAATGGAATGAATGAAGCCCCCATCTAGCGGCGAGGATATGAACTGTGCCGGTTGCCGAGGCCTGACGCACTCCTCTGGGGCAATGATTAAATGAATGACAGAAGAAATGAAATGATAGTGGAGAGTGTTGCTGGAATGAAATGTTGACAGGGAAAACCGGAGTACCCGGAGAAAAACCTGTCTGCCTCCGTTTTGTCTAGCACAGATCTCACATGGAGTGACCGGGATTTGAACCATGGACCCAGCGGTGAGAGGCCGGCGTGCTGCCGCCTAAGCCACGGAGGCTTCAAGAAGAAAAGAAATATAGATTTTAAATGAAGAGCAAAAAAAAAAAAGTGTCATACCGTCTTGCAAACAAGCCGACGATATGTTGATATGTCCCACTTATGTGGTGAAATGATATTACATATCTGCGAATCTGTTTCACAAAGTAGCAGAGAAACAACATGGGACTGATGACCAAGATGTCCCAATGCCCTAAATGAATTAACAACAACGAACAACTGTTTTACTGCAGGATTGTGTCCCTGGACTTGGAGTACTGTATCAACCCAGTGTTAGCCTCGAGGGAATGTGCAAAATAACGGAGGGAAAATTACACTCTTCAGAGCCGAAAATTGTGCAGGATAATTTTGAAAGTAATGACATTACAGTAAATTTGCATACAGAGTATATGAAAAAATGAAAGTTGAAAAAAAAAGTTACTTGCAACTACGGGCTAATATTTACAAGAGAGGTTGTGTGTGGAGGATTTTAAGGGTACTGATTACCATTTCTTCTTCATGACGACTGGTCGTAGTCTACGTATAAGATGTGTGGCAACTTTCCTTCGAAATGTTCTCGTTTTGATACAAGTGCTCGGATTCGCTCCAGCCTCCAGGGATTGTTGATTTTATAAGATATTGACCACAAGTCAGAACATTCGGGCTCTACTTATTAAGAATGGACTGTGCAATATAGTCTAGTAAAATGATGGATTGGAAATCTCTTTTTCTGACATCAATTCGTAATTAAGAAGGCAAACAATAAATTGTAGAGGCTAGCAAGAAATTGTATTTTGATACGGATAACTCCAATGTAAATCTTCCCGCTGAAGCCTTTAATTGTCGGGGTGATATCAGAAATCCACAAACAGTTCGTTACGTTCGAGATTGGAGTCTCGTGATTCAACGGAAGTTATTATGCATCGACTGTGAGATTTTCCACTTGGACTCTTTTGGAAATTCATTAGCGTCTTCCGTGGAACGTTGACTTAAGAAACTCCAACTTATTTCTTCCACCAATTAGCTTCACAGTGCAGCTCATGTTTAAATAAAAACGTAGCGATCGTTTGAAAACGAAGTATAATGTCTTATCAAGCTGCTCTTTTAAAACAGAATTGAGTATTGTACAAATTATGCAGTATCCATGCCTCCTGTCCTGAGATAATTGTTATATCTGTACATAACTACTACATGCTACATCCGAGGCAATGTAGTTAACATACAGTTCTAAACTTGGTATTTTCCTACTGTCCTTGTCTTCCTCCTTTACTTCCATAACTAACAAGGGTCCCTTACGAGTTCGAGTTCACGGAACGCCCAATGATTGAAAGGGCTCGAAGATCCTTATATTGTTGTTGTTGTTTGAGTCTTCAGTCTTTTGACTGGTTTGATGCAGCCTTCCATGCCTCCCTGTCCTGAGCTAATCGTTTCTTCTCTACATAACTACCACACCCTACATCCGAGGCAATCTGTTTAACATATTCTAACCTTGGTCTACCCCTACAGCTCTTGTCCTCGACCCTTCCTTCCATAACTAAGCTTCCTATTCCTGAGTGTCTTAGTGTGTGTCCTACCAACCTATCTCTTCTCTTCATTCTTATATTGTCTGCCACATATTGTATAGACAGTATTGAATGCTAATGAAAAAATCAGATGGAACTGTTGGTGCGCAAAGGTGAACAGAGCGTGAGGCTATGACGATGATGATGATAGGCTATCGCTCGCTAACGAGTATGACGTCATTTTTGGGACTAAAACCTCAATGTCAGTGGATTCTCTGATGACTTGTAGACCAATTAAGGAGCCAAAAACTGTTCCACAATGTTCACGAACATACATTTCACCCACACCTCGCTGAGGATTGTTCCTTTGAGCTGCCATTCGTTCTTCCTTGCCTGTCGCATATCCACTGCATGTCTTCGACGTTCGTGTACGAAGTGTTGTAGACTTCCGTGAACAAGCCGATGCCATGCTTTGCGGTTAGAAGCTGTGGTCTTAAAATTTTTGGTGTTAATCATACATTTCTGCATGTTAGATTTCAGGGCGTTTTTGTACCTTTCGCGCTGTCCTCTCTGCGTACGGTGTCCATTCGTAAGTTGAGCATACAAGATTTACTTAGGGAGACGAGAATCAGGCATACGGAGAACATGACCAGTCCACCGAAGTTGATGTTTGATTATTGTGGCCTCGAAGCTTGTAGCGTTAGATTCTTAGAGGATGCTGATGTTGGTACGCCGGTCTTGCCACGCCATTCTCAAGATTCTTATCAAACAAAGTTGATATTTCCCAAGCAGATCATGTGTCTGCTGTATGTGGTCGAAGTTTCACAGCCGTAGGAAAAACGTGAGGCCATAACACGTATTTGAACGACACAGTCGACGCATACATAAGAGCAGTACTATACTGCTAGTAGTCATGACATAAACTAGCAAAATGGCAACCCTAACATGATGATGATAATTGTTGTTTTAAGGGGCCTAACATCTGGGTTATTGGCCCCTGATAGTGTGGAAGATCGTGAAAATATAAATGAAATAAAACTGTAACTATAAGTAAAACTAACTACATACTTACAAACTAAAAGAAGAAATGGAAAGCAAAATTAAGAATAAGGGAAACAAATGACGAGGAGAGGAAATGCTCTCAACCCTCGAAAAATGAGAATTGAGGGAATTGGAAGAAAGGAGAGCCACAAACGGTAGAGAGGAAAGGGAAAGGGGATAGGGACCGCCCCACAGGCAATGGAAGGAGAACAACCGGATCCAGCTCAGGAATTCCTCGGGGTCGCCAACTCCCGAACTCAACAGCCGTGAGTCCTTGAGGGTGTGTAGCCCCACCACGTTTGGTGCACCCTAGATAATGCTACACCCTCAGGGGCTCACGGCTGGTGAGTTCGGGAGTTGGCGACCCCGAGGGATTCCTGAGCTGGGTCTGTTTTCCCCTTTTGTCCCTTACCTTCGGGGCGGACCCTCTCCTCTTTCACTTTCCTATCTGCCTTTCATGGCTCTCTTTCCTTCCAAGTCCCTCAATCCGCATTCTTCGAGGGTTGAGGGCATTTCTTTTCCTCCTGTCCTTTATTTGCCTTATTCTCCTTTATTTTTCCATTTCTTCTTCTAGTATGTAGGTTGGTAGTTAGTTTTAGTTTTAAGTTTACATTTCATTTTCATCTTCACGATCACCCAAACCATCAGGGGCCGATAGCCTAGATGTTAGGCCCCTTAAAACAACAATTATCATCATCATCATCCCTTGAGGGTGTAGCTCAATCCAGGTTGAACCGTAAGTGGTGGGGTTACACACACCCTGCCTCCTTTAGGGCCATGAGCAGAAGGCAGGAGATACAGCGAAAAGAAAACAAGAGGTCTGACTCCTCGAAGAATGAGGGATCAGGAAAGATGAAACAAGGGCCAATTAGGGCGGGTTGGCGACCATGGGACCCCAGCTGAGTTCCACTTACGTGTGCTGGGCTCCTCTCCGTCTTCTTTCCTGTCGATCTCTCTTGGTCAACTCTTGTTCTCTTCCGACCCTGACGGTATTTGGGTATCGGAGGCCTAGGGAGCCTCTTCCTTTCCTGCCTTAATTGGGCCATTTCTCATCTTTCATGATCCCTGATTCTTCGAGGGGTCAGTCGACTTGTTTTTTTCCTTTCAGGTATCTCCTGCCTTCTGCTCAAGGCTCTAATGAAGGCAGGGTGTATGTAGCCCCCCCCCCCCCCCCCCCCCACGTACACGTACGGTGTATCCTGGATAGTGCTACACTATCAAGGGCTCACAGCTGGTGAGTTTGGGAGTTGGCGATCCCGAGGGATTCCTGAGCTGGGTCCGATTTCACCCCTTTTCTATTGCCTTTGGGGGGCGAACCTCTTCTCTTTCCCCTTCATGGCTCTCGTTCATTATAAAGTTTCTCGATCCTTATTCTCCGAGGGTTGAGGGCATTCATTTCCCATTTCTTCTATTCCGCATACTCTTCTTTTGTTTTCCTTTTCTTCTTCTAGTGTGTAAGTTTGTAGTTAGATTTAATTATAGGTCCAATTTCATGAACATCCAAACCATTACGGGCTAATAACCTATTTGTTAGGCCCTTTAAAACAACAATTATCATCGTCAACATCATCAACTATTCAAGGACTTTCGAGGCAAGTTACTCGATGTGCATATTCTACTTTATGGGCATCAAATTGCATAAGACATAGTCAAAAGAAACACGAATAGACGAACGTTTTTTTTATCGTGCTTAACGTGTTATAGCCATTCTTTCAAAAACACAATATTTGAAATTTCTGTCGGTAAAACGCTTTATAACTAATAGAAATGGTGCAGCTAGGATATACAACATTATCCTGGAACCATGTGTGTACGTGTTATTTACATTGAAATTGGTAAAACAAAGAAAGCGTAACCTGTATTTTGCATACATTTTCAAGAGTTTCTCGTATGTTATTTGACCATCAGACATATTTATATTAATTAAAGTAAAAATATAATACTTACCCTCAGAAATAAGATCGATCAACGATTAGTTTCGCAACCTTACGCACTGCCGTAGTTAGACGAAGTGTCTCGAAATTCTTACGATTGCACTGATCAAATTACACTCCCGTTAGAACTCTGGACTCAAGAAACGATCCTTTGAATGGAAATATAGATATGCCTATGGCTATTGCCCACCGAGCTTCTTCTTCTTCTTCTTCTTCTTCTGCTATTTATTCTTCTTCCTGGCGTTGTTCCCAATTATTTTTTGGGGTCCGCCACTCTGCATCCCACTCTCCATTTGTTGCGGTTTGCTGCATCTATAGGTCGAAGACCTACGATGCGCATATCGTCGTGTACGGTATCCATCCAACGCCTTTTTGGTCGTCCTGGAGGTCTTTGTCCATCAGGCTCGAGAGCAAGTGACTTCCTTACAATGGACTCTGTATTTTCTCGGGCTACATGCCCGTACCAACGCAACCGAGTCTCCCTCATTTTGGTTGGAATAGGATCAATTTCAAGGGTATTGCGGACGTCTTCGTTCTTAATATGATCCAGCCGTGTAATTCCCAAGGGCCATCGTAGCATCCGCATCTCCATTCAGTGCAAGGCTTGTTCATGTTTCTTTGTACTAGGCCATCATTCAGCTCCATACCAAGCAACAGGGCGGACGACTGATTGATAGCTCTTAGTTTTGAGGCGCAAAGGGATCTTGCGGTCACAGAGAACGCCTGTGACCTGGCGCCACTTTATCCACGCAGCATTAACTCTTGCACGGGCATCCGAGACTGTGTCACCATCAGGTCTCACAACGGAGCCAAGGTATCGGAGATGTGAAGCCTTTGGAAGTGAGTTGCCATCTACTATGATGGTCCCATCTGTCTGGGAACAACATCCAAGGTACTCAGTCTTAGTAAGATTGAGCCGTAGTCCAAATTCACAGAGCCTCACATTCCAGAGGTTGACCAAGTGTTCTAGATCATTACGGGTCTCGCTTGCAAGCATGACACCATCGGCGTACAGTAATGTCCATGGTGTTTGCCTCTGCAAATCGGCAGTCACTGTACCCAAACATAGGATAAACAAGAGTGGAGATAGTACTGATCCCTGATGAACCCCAACTCGAATATCGAACTGTTTGGTGAGGCCAGCAGCACTGCGTACAGAGCTAGTTGTATTGCTGTAGAGGAGTTGGAACCAACGCACATAAGCTTCTGGTACGCCATGAGATCGAATAGAATGCCATATAAACTGATGCGGAACCCGGTCGAATGCTTTCTCCAGATCCAGGAAAGCCATGTGAATTGTCCACCTAGCTTGTACTACAATAAATGTTGTGCATCCTGGTGATTGTTTAAAATAAGAATTGGTTAAAGCTAATGCTGTGTGATGTCACTAGCTATTATTGTCACACAGTTTTAGGTTAACTAGTGAAAACAATGATTTTCAGTCGGCCAAAACGTTAATGTGCTGAATTAAATTTTAAGGGAGTAAAACTTATCTATTCACAACTGCTAACCTGAAAAAAAATGCATGGAATAATTATACATTTTTGTACACTTCGTAAAAGGGGGTTGATTGGATGATATATTTCAGTCGTCAGGCGTACATAATCTGATCCTATTCACTTAAGGAACTGATAATGTTCACCAGATGAAGGAAACATGCCATCCAATAGGTTTAGCGGATATATGATGATGATGATAATTGTTGTTTTAAGGGGCCTAACATCTAGGTTATCGGCCCCTGATGGTTTGGGTGATCGTGAAGATGAAAATGAAAAGCGAACTTAAAAACTAAAACTAACTACCAGCCTACATACTAGAAGAAGAAATGGAAAACTAAAGGAGAATAAGACAAATAAAAGGACAGAAGGAAATTAAATGCCCTCAACCCTCGGAGAAGGCGGATTGAGGGACTTGGAAGGAAGGATAGCCATGAAAGGCATATAGGAAAGTGAAAGAGGAGAGGGTCCGCCCCAAAGGTAAGGGACAAAGGGGGAAAACGGACCCAGCTCAGGAATCCCTCGGGGTCGCCAACTCCCGAACTCACCAGCCATGAGCCCCTGAGGGTGTAGCATTATCTAGGGTGCACCAGAAGTGGTGGGGCTACATACACCCTGCCTCCTTGAGGGCCTATAGCACAAGGCAGGAGGTAAAAGGAAGAGAAAAAGAAGGCTGACCCCTCGCAGAAGGAGGGTATCAGAAAAGTAGAGACAAGGGCCAATTAAGGCGGGAAAGGAAGAGACTCCCTAGGCCTCGGATACTCTAATACCGTCGGGGTCAGAAGAGAACAAGAGTTGACCAAGTGAGGTCGACAGGAAAGAAGACGGAGAGGAGCCCGGCACAAGTAAGTGGAAGCAATGCCGGACTCAGCTGGGGCCCCGTGGTCGCCAACCCGTTTAGCGGATATATACACTAGTTGATCAAAAATATTCGGACACCCCTATGTAATGCGGAATTGAACCCTAAATGTCACGAGAGATGGACCCGCCAGTGTGAGATGATGAGTAGTTGTCAGTAGAGAAGCAGTAACTTCAGGAGTGCTCAGTAGGTCTTCCAATGTGGACAAGTCATTGGATGTCGGCTGAGTAATAAGTCCATCAGGGACATTTCAACCCAGCTTAAGCTGCCCAAGTCGACTGTTGCTGATGTGATTGGAAGTTGGAAACGCGAATGAACAATCGCAGTTAAACCAAGACCAGGCAGACCTCATTTAACAACAGGCATTGCGGAGAGTGGTGGTAATATATATCATAAAATCAGTGGATGGAATCACTCGTGAGTTCCAAAGTGCTACCAGAACTCCAGTCGGCACAATGACAGTGCATCGGGTCAACGCCACTGGGCAATGGATGACTGGAAACGAGTGATTTGGAGTGATGATTCACACTATATACTGTGGAAATTCGATGGTTTGGGTTTGGCAAATGCCTAGAGAACGTCACCGGCGATCATGTTTACTGCCTACAGTGAAGTACGGAGGAGGTGGTGTTATGGTATGGGGGTACTTTCTGTGGTTCGGATGTGGTTCCCTTATTGCACTTAAGAAAATATGATCATGAAGATAATTGCTGTTTTAAGGGACCTAACATCTAGGTTATCGGCTCCTTATGGTTTGGGTGATAGTGAAACATGAGAATATAATGTAAACTAAAAGTAACTACACACATATATACTAGAAGAAGAAATGGAAAACAAAAGGAGAATATGGCAGATAAAGGACAGGCGGAAAAGAAATGCCCTCAACCCTCGAAGAATGAGGATAGAGGGACTTGGAAGGAAGGAGAGCCTTAAAGGCAGATAGGAAAGGGAAAGAGGAGAGGGTCAGCCCCAGAGGCAATGAAAAAAAAAGGGGTGGGGGTGGGGATAACCGGACCCAGCTCAGGAATCCTTCGGGGTTGCCAACTCCCGAACCACCAGCCGTGATCCCTTGAGGGTGTAGCAATATCTAGGGTGCACCAGAAGTGGTGGAGCTAAATACACCCTGCCTCCTGAAGGGCCTTGTGGAGAAGGCAGGAGATATGAAAAGAACATAAGAGGTCTGACCCCTCGAAGAATGAGGGATCAGAAAAGATGAGACAAGGGCCCATTAAGGAGGGAAATGATGATGATGATAATTGTTGTTTTAAGGGGCCTAACATCTAGGTTATCGGCCCCTGATGGTTTGGGTGATAGGGAAGATGAAAAAGAAAAGCGAACTTAAAACTAAAACTAACTACTAACCTACATACTAGAAGAAGAAATGGAAAACTAAAGGAGAATAAGGCAAATAAAAGGACAGAAGGAAAAGAAATGCCCTCAACCCTCGGAGAAGGTGGATTGAGGGACTTGGAAGGAAGGAGAGCCATGAAAGGCATATAGGAAAGTGAAAGAGGAGAGGGTGCGCCCCAAAGGTAAGGGACAAAAGGGGAAAACGGACCCAGCTCAGGAATCCCTCGGGGTCGCCAACTCCCGAACTCACCAGCCGTGAGCCCCTGAGGGTGTAGCATTATCTAGGGTGCACCAGAAGTGGTGGGGCTACATACACCCTGCCTCCTTAAGGGCCTAGAGCACAAGGCAGGAGGTAAAAGGAAGAGAAAAAGAAGGCTGACCCCTCGCAGACGGAGGGTATCAGAAAAGATGAGACAAGGGCCAATTAAGGCGGGAAAGGAAGAGACTCCCTAGGCCTCGGATACCCTAATACCGTCGGGGTCAGAAGAGAACAAGAGTTGACCAAGTGAGGTCGACAGGAAAGAAGACAGAGAGGAGCCCGGCACAAGTAAGTGGAAGCAATGCCGGACTCAGCTGGGGCCCCGTGGTCGCCAACCCACGCCCACAAGATGTGAGCCCCTGGGGGATAAGGAGGGAAAGTGAAAGACTCCCTAGACCTCGGATACCCTAATACCTTCGGGGTCGGAAGATGATGATGATGATGATAATTGTTGTTTTATGGGGCCTAACATCTAGGTTATCGGCCCCTGATGGTTTGGGTGATCGTGAAGATGAAAATGAAATGCAAACTTAAAACTAAAACTAACTACTAACCTACATACTAGAAGAAGAAATGGAAAAGTAAAGGAGAATAAGACAAATAAAGGACAGGAGGAAAAGAATTGCCCTCAACCCTCGAAGATTGCGGATTGAGGGACTATGAAGGAAAGAGAGCCATGAAAGGCAGATAGGAAAGTGAAAGAGGAGAGGGTCCGCCCCAAAGGTAAGGGACAAAAGGGGAAAACGGACCCAGCTCAGGAATCCCTCGGGGTCGCTAACTCCCGAACTCACCAGCCGTGAGCCCCTGAGGGTGTAGCATTATCTAGGGTTCACCAAAAGTGGTGGGGCTACATACACCCGGCCTCCTTGAGGGCCTTGAGCAGAAGGCAGGAGATAACATGAAAAGAAAAAGAAGGCTGACCCCTCGCAGAAGGGGGGAATCAGAAAAGTGGAGACAAGGGCCAATTAAGGCGGGAAAGGAAGAGACTCCCTAGGCCTCGGATACCCTAATACCGTCGGGGTTGGAAGAGAACAAGAGTTGACCAAGAGAGGTCGACAGGAAATAAGACGGAAAGAAGCCCGGCACAAGTAAGTGGAAGCAATGCCAGAATCAGCTGGGGTCCCGTGGTCGCCAACCCACGTCCCACTAGATGTGAGCCCCTGGGGGGCGCTTAAGAAAACACTAAATTTGGAAGGATATGGACAATTTTAAACCAGTGTACTGCATACGGTATAGGACCAGTTTGGATACAGCAATTGCTTGTACCAGCATGACAATACACCCTGTGATAAAGCTGCATCTCTGGGGCAATGGTTTGTGGACAATAACATTCTTGAAATGAACTGGCCTGCACAGAGTCCCGACCTCAGCCCAATTGAAAATCTTTGGGTTGAGTTAGAACATCGTCTTCACTCCAGACCCCAGTGTCCAACATCACTATTTTCTCTGGTTTTGGCTCTTGAGGAAGAATGGGCTGCAATTCCTCCACACACATTTCGACACCTCATTGAAAGTGTCCCCAGCAGAGATCAAGCCGTCATAAAGGCGAAGGGTGGACCCACCTCATATTTTTGTCCAATGATAGGGAACGTGATAGGGGTAAGTGTAATTTCAGATAGGTGTCCGGATACTTTTTATTAATCTCATGTAATTTATTTCAAGATTAGGGCATAACCCATCTCTTTTGGGTACATTCGTGTTGACCGACTGAAAAGCACTAAACTACTTTTGATCAGTTAGTAAATATATAAAACGCCTTAAGTGAATAGATCTGATGAGTTTCACCGGTCGAAGGAAACATGTCATCCAATTTACTTTCCATCGAGAAGTGTATTGTAATAGTACATATGCGACGAACCTATAATGGCAATATTTAAGACACGAGTATGTTTTAGTACGAGCGAAGCGAGTTATAATTTCCATTCGAGCGTCTTAATTACCATTATAGGCGAGTTGCATACGACTGTTTTTGTTCAACGATAATCATAATTCTATGTTCTAACATAAAATTTCATAAATATCTGTCGATATTATGTCAGCTGATTTAAGTGAAGAGCGCATGCGCTGGATTCCCACCAAGGATCTAAGTCCTTCCAAAGCTTTGTTCTTCTTTTCATGGTAATTGTGTGGGCTCAGCATTTGCTCTCTACCCAATAACAAATTCGAACGCTTTGAAACTTCGTTATCGTGAACTAGTGCACAGGTACCGTATGATCATTTTGTTATTTTGGTCAAATAACACACAATAGGCTGTTACAAACGCTTTAAAATTAAAATGTATCGTATTATCAACTAGTTATTATTCAAATTTGATGCGTATAGAATGTCAACGGAAGGCAAATCAATGGAGTCCCAAATAGAATAGTTTCGCATAAGAAATCTCTTTACTGAATAGAGCTGGAATTTTGATTGTTTTCCGTGGATCTAATGTCATATGCCTGCTTCCTCCATGACGTTCTGGTGTGTTTATGTCAACAACAGCTTTCATTAAAATTGTCAGTGAAATCGTACGAATGCAATGCCCTGTGTAGGTATTAGAGTTGCGGATATTAATGTACAGTGCTATTTATTTTGTAATATTTCCCAGTTTGTTTATGCAAACATTAGGGATGGGGCATACTTTCCATGTCGGTAATGGTTAGAAGGATTGTGTTACAAACTTTTGGACGTAGATTCCTAAATTTCTTGGATATTTCATAGTATATTCCTGTTACTGTAAAGGATCGTGCTGATTTTATCTTTGCGTTTGGCATTGTAACTACAATGGTTGATCGGATATCCGTTACATTGTCAACTTTCATATCATGTGATTCACGTCAGACATGTTGGATTTTGATTGCATGTGCGAAGCAATCCTTATCTATTGGCCAGTGAATGGAAATCTTGAGCTCTGATTGGTTGGAGAAACTGTATCAATGAAAAGTGGTACTTAAATGACTGTCATTATGTTAGTTTTCTTACATATAATATTTACACTTCGACATCGTCGAAAGCATACCCCATGCAATTTTTACCAGGTTAGTAAGTGTGGGTAGATAAGTGTAATTCCCGACCCAATTAAATCAGGAACATTAAAGAGTTGACCGACTGAAAATCAAGAATGTTTCTAGATTACCAAGGCAACAGTGGAATTAGCCTTCTAAAAGTTTCAATAATATTGATTATGAAACGATTTATTGAGAATACTCTAACCAAACTCATCCCATCCAATTATGAAATCATTCCCAGACAAGCACTTATGGACGAGCTGATTTGACAACATCGCAATATATTGCCAGATTTATGGAAGGAGAAAGCTTGCCGTACATGTTTCAAGCAAGCAGCACACATACAGTACTTCATGCACATGCTGAAAAATATAAGAGAAATGGACAGGAGAACTTTCTATTCTTATAACAGACATGATTACTTGTGTACCATATCTTGTACTTCAAGTTACAAAAGGACACATGCAGTGTGATGTAGGAGGCGTTGATGTTTATCACACAGGTAGTCATTAAGAAGTTTCAAGAGTGAACGGGAACCGTTTAGGCTGGTTACTACTGGTATTATGTAGACAGGATAACTTTTCTACTCTACTGACGTCATAGAGGGCTTTTCAGGTTTACAATGCCCCATGAAAATGAGGTAATTTTCAGTCGCATTTAAATTATGATATCACAGCATATGGTTCAAGGTAGTTGTTGAGTTATGCATATATTTTTAGGTGGTAGGCACAGTTTAACACGATATATATTTAGAACATATTGTTTTTATACATTATTTTGGTTATACGCGATTGTAACAGGGATATGGATGTTTTATATGAATTATAAAGGTTCTTATTTAGACAAATAAAGATTACTTTACCTGGTAGATAGCGGGCGGTACCCACAACACCTCCCCGTTAGGGTAGATCAACACGTTGGACTTATACCTCACTTCGTAGTTGCCGTCCGCGCTGTAACAAAAATATTGTTTATTATTATAATTTATTAATTATAACTCTTGAGATTATTTAAGAAAGCAAAATATCTCTACATTAGGAACTATTTAATTATTTATTCTTTAGTAGAAGTGGTAACTTTATTGTGAATAGTGTAACTATTGTTAAATTTTCCCCTAAAAGTCTAAGGGGACTGAATTTAAAAATAAGGTTATTATAACATTGTTAAGAAATTTATTTCCTTTTGGGCATTACCTGAATTATATACAGTACACATATTTTATATTATTTTATGAGTTTTCAATCATAATTAAGTATTAGAAAAATCTGATGGTTTAATTTGAAAACTGAAATTTATTGTTGAAAGTTTTGTGCACCTGCAGCTAGGTTTTTGCTCAATGATTTTAATCCTAGAAGTAATGTAACTCGAATGATAGAAAATTTAGAGTGGGAACCTCTGGAAGATAGAAGGAGGAAATCCAGACTATACGCTATATTTAACACTTACACTAATAGGCCAGCATGAGGAGAACCAAGCAAACGTCTTAGAAATCCCACCTACCTGAGCAGGGCAGATCATGCACATAAAGTCAAGGGCCGACCGCAGCGTACAAATTATGGGAAATATTCTTTCATTAACCGTGGTATTGATCATTTGAACTCCATTATCTGCACAGTCTTAGAGCCTTTCCCCAAACATATTGATGAGATTATGAGAAGACTGAAATTTTGTGTAAATACTAGGATGTAATTAGTATGGTTCCCAAATCACCACTTGTGTATATTAAGTTTGTTTGATATCAATGATGATGATTTTATGTTCGACTCTGACTATTATCTGTCAGAAAACAGTACTATAATGAGGCTCATTATAACACTATTTTTCATTATGAAACAGTTTCTCCCACCAATCAGAGCTCAAGAAACAGTTGTTTGACCAATTAGATAATTAGATGCGCTGAGTTCCACGGCCATCTAATGTAAATCACACTGCCTGGCCTAGTATCATAGTAGTGTAATCGAGGTGGCCATGGTCAAATACAAGGCATTCCCTGCGTCTCAAGCGCTCTGTTCAGTACATAAAACTGGTGAAATCTCGACAGATATTTATGAATATTTTTGTTCGAACATAAAATAGTTATAATAATTATCGTCGAACATAAACAGTTGTATGCAACTCGCCTATAATGGTAATTAAGACACTCGTATAGAAATTATAAAACTCGCATTCGCTCGTTTTATAAACAAACTTGTGTCTTAATTATTGCCATTATAGGCGAGTTGCATAATGTACTATTCTGTAATTGTACCTACAATTGCCACCGGGGAATTACTCCCCTTTGCAAATAACGTAAATGAATAAATGAATTTAAGCGAAGACCAGGATTGGTATAAATATAAAAGAGGTGATTAAGTATCCGTTATAGTTGCTCAGTAATAACAGTCTGCTACTTTATCTGTAACTATACCATTATTTAAGAGCTATTTTTAAAAGTATTGAAAAATTAAATCATTTTGTGACTTAAGTTACCTTTGAACTGTTAATGTATTTATTCAGTTTTTTTTATTATGAAGTATGAGTCGTGCATTTACAAACTAATATTGTTTATGCTATTTAATATTATGAATGGTTTTAATGTGGATCAAAGGACTATCAGTTAATCATTATGTCGGAGTGAAGAGGCCAGTTTAAAATCCTAATATGAGTATTTGCAAGTTTAAAATAAACAGAAGCCAAAAGGTTTCACTGTGAAAGGAAAGACTGAGAATTTCCATTATTAATGTAAGAAGAAGATACATGAAACACATAAAAGATCATGCATAAATAAATAGAAAGATGTGAACGCAAAAGAGCGTTAATATTAGAGTGCCCTCAATTGCTTCAAGACGACAACACCAATGATCCACCTATGTCATGAAAGAAAATAATCTACAGTATTTTTTATGGGAAAGTATAACTAAACAAAGTAATGGAAAGATAGGTGTTTCATTCATCCGCTTAAACAAGTTCCTGAGTTGATGGCGTAGAATTTGAAGATGTGGAGTAACAATTCCATTCTGAATTACTACCAGCTCACTCTGGACCGATGAGTGAGGTCCGTGGCTTAGATTCCAGCCTGATTGACATGTTTCTAACACTGATTGTGAATAGAACATAAACTCAAGTTATTTCTTATTCCCACTACAAAAATCCCGGATGTATTCGTACGTTGTGCAAACTCTCTAGGTATTTCAACATAATCATATACACACCCATTCAAAGCCAACACAATAGATTCATTGCACAAAATACAACACATAGTTTTCCCTCAGTAACGGTCTTCTTTGATGTACGAGTATACTTGGCATTGCGGGTATAATGTTGAATACTGCCTTGCTACTGTTTTAGCTTGTAGACTTGTGTAGACTTCTTGTACATCCCCAAGTGGTAGCCTATTACTGCCCTGTACATCCACACTCCATCATAAGCCTCTGAACCTACAGCTCGTGGTTAATATTCTTGGCTGTAACCCTGGAAAACCAGGCACAGCCATGCTGGAAGTGATTTTCCGTGGTTTCCCCACTTCCACTCCAGGAGAATGACGGGATGGTTCCGAACTTAAGACTACGACCGCTTCCTTCCAAATCCTCACTTGAATGACAAATACACACACAAATACAGCCATTACAATAACACAGGTTATACGAAATAATTCCACATACACTCCCAACTACACAGGGCTAAATGACACGACGTCCAAGACCCTCAAATATAAACAACGACAACAAATCCTCTCAACCTACCTTAGCGTATGAACACTTCGTGACACACATAGGCTATTTTGATTTTGTTGTCGTTGTTGATTGATTTGAGGGCTTACGACGTCGTGGTCATCTAGTCCCGCGTGCTTGGGTGTGCTTTGAGTCTGTCTGATAACCTGCGTCAACGTTATGGCTGAACAAGTGCATTATGTGTAATTTGGGCTAGGGTTTGGGGAGGATGCAGGCGTAGTCTTAAGTTAGGAACCATGCCAGGACTTGCATGGACTAGAAGTGGAAAACTACGTAAAGCTACTACCAGGGTGACCAAGGTGGGAATCAAACCCACCTCTTATCAGTTGTAACGGTAACTTCGTTACTATTTTTGGTAAGTAACGGTAACTTCGTTATTCTTTTGGTAAGTAACGGTAACTTCGTTACTATATTTGAAAAGTAACGGTAACTTCGTTATTCTTTTGGTAAGTAACGGTAACTTCGTTAGTATATTTGGAAAGTAACGGTAACTTCGTTATTCTTTTGGTAAGTAACGTTAACTTCGTTACTATATTTGGAAAGTAACGGTAACTTCGTTACTATTTTAGTTAAGTAACGATAATGGAAACTTCGTTACTATTTTTGGTTAATGAACCTTAACTTCGTTACTATTTTTGGTTAATGAACGGTAACTTCGTTACTATTTTTGGTTAAGTAACGGTAATGGTAACTTCGTTACTATTTTAGTTAAGTAACGATAACGGTAGCCGGCCCCGTGGTGTTGGGGTAGTGCACCTGCCTCTCACCCGGAGGCCCCGGGTTCGATCCTCGGCTCCGTCAGGGATTTTAAAACTGACGTGAGGGTTGGAACGGGCTGTATTCAGCCTCGTGAGGACAATTGAGTAGCTGTCTGACAGTGAGAAAGCGCCCCGATCACGAATACCAAGATTAATGGCCGAGGGGACCTGACGCGCTGATCACGCGTCACCCCAATATCTGCAGGCCAAATCGCTGGGCAGCGGTCGCTTGGTCGGTCTTAGCCCGTCATGGGCTGTAGTGCCAGGGGTTGACTAACGATAACGGTAACTTCGTTACTACTTTTGGAAAGTAACGTCCCAACCCTGCTATTGAATAACATCCAGTTATTTGAAGAAGTTAATTACCATGATTTTCAGTGACATTAAATTTTTATCTCTTCGCATTTTGAGTAAAATGTTACTCCTCTGGTCGAAACACCTCATTTGTTAGTCAAACCTTCTTGGGTCACTGTTGATGTTGTTTTATTGAAGTGCTTGGGCGTCGTAGTCATCAGCCCCGTGTACTTATATGAGTGTAGAATTCGCCTAATAACCTTTAATATTAAGATGTCTATAGAAGTAAGTGTGTTGGTAATTGAACCTAGGATTGGAAATGAGGTGGACATAATGATGATAATTTTTGTTAAGGAGCCTAACATTTAGGTTATCTTCCCCTAAAGCTTTGGGAGGGAAAATGAAATGGAAACTATAACTAAAACTAACTACACACTTACAATTAAAATTAACAACTGACTTTCCTATTGGAAGAGGAAATGGAAAACGGAAAAGTAAACAATTAGTTCCATGACGAATTAAAGAGCCTATTTTTCTTAAGATTCATGCCAATGATTAATCTACATAGACCCATCTAGAATAATGAAGAAATTATGTTGGTAGTACACAATAGAACATACGAAATTTTATTGAAAACCATTTGTCAGTATAGAAGTTAAATGCATTTAAAAATTGGTCTTATCGGGAGGCTTAGTATCATGTTGACAGCACTGACGTATATTGCCTGTTAGGTAGTCAGCCCGAAGGATGGTTGGATCCTCAAAAAGTACCGGCTTTAGGTTATGTGCGTAGATACCCACACAACCCAAGGCAGCGCTATATTGAGGCGTACTAGGCAAGAAGAGGAGTGAGGTAGTTTGCCATTGCTTTCCTCACTGAGTCAGAACAACAGTACTAACCCTATAAGTAGAACCTTTCACACCATCCACAGGCACTGACTGTGCCCTGAATGTCATTACTAAGCACCACCCATACCTCAGTAACTTCCATAAAATCACAGCCATGAGTAAGACTGAGACATGTGAAAAGCCACATTTTACTCTAGCCTGTGCCAACAGACAAATGCAAATGTACTGCATTCATCAAGAGATGGCGAACAGGCCGTGACGTATATTAGTTACTCCTAATTAATCTAGAATGTCAGGTACTATACGTGTGCAAAGTTTAGAGCTGTTGGCTTGCATACTTTCTGATATATTGATTAGGGTAAAAAATATGAGACAGCATTTATTAACAGTTGGCAGCCCTGGTTGCTCTGAAAAATACGCGTGGTCATATCCATTATGGTGCACATAGTATATACGAAATTTGGTTAAAATACAAATGATAGTATAGAAGTTACATGCATTTTAAAATTATACCTATCAGCAGGCTTAGAATCATGTTGGCAGGTCTCGCGCATATTAGTTACTCCATACGAAATTTAGTTGAAATCCAATTGACAGCATATAAGCTACATGCATTTAAAAATTGGCCATATCAGCACGCCTGGAATCACGTTGGCAACACTGTCATGCATGGACTCCTGAAAATTAATCTGGAATGTTATTATCTATGTGTGTGCCAATTTTGGAACAGTTCGCATGGATAACTTCTGAGATATCCAACACAGAACTCAAACTTCAAATGTGATTATTCTGCTGTTGGTAGCACTGACGTCATTTTCATATATAGCCATGAGATATTCATGAATAGATCTTTACTTATACCAAATTTGGTTTTGATAGGTGCATCCGTTTAGTAGTTGATAGGGGGATACACATACGCAGACAGACAGACAGACAGACAGACAGACAGACAGACAGACAGACAGACAGACAGGACAGACACACTTTTGCCCGGATCGATTTCATAAGTACTTTTTCCTCATTTTTGCAAAATGTGAAAAGTAGGCTAATAAAGTATATAAAATACAGGAAGAAAGAAAATGCCCTCAACCCTCGAAGAATGAGAATTCAGGGACTTGGAAGAAAGGAGAGCCATGAACGGCAGATAGGAAATGGAACGAGGAGAGGGTCTGCCCCAAAGGCAATGGAAAAAAGGGAAAAACCGTACCCAGCTAAGGAATCCCTCGGGGTTGCCAACTCCCCAACTCACCAGTCGCGAGCCATTTGAGGGTGTATCATTATCCAGGGTACACCAGAAGTGGTGGGGCTACATACACCCTGCCTCCTTGAGGGCCTTGAGCAGAAGGCAGGAGATAACAGGAAAAGAAAAAGAAGGCTGATCCCTCGAAGAATGAGGTTATCAGAAAAGATGAGACAAGGGCCAATTAAGGTGGGGAAGTGAAAGTCTCCCCAGGCCTCGGATACTGTAATACCGTCGGGGTCGGAAGAGAACAAGAGTTGACCAAGAGAGGTCGACAGGGAAGAAGACGGAGAGGAGCCCGGCACAAGTAAGTGGAACTTATTTAGAATTACGTGAGTCTGTTCTAGTGAAGGTGGCACTTCATCAGGGAATTTTTGAACAAATGCATCACGTACCCGCCGAGCCGATTAGTATTTAAAATAAGGTTTACATACAAAAAATACCATGTTGTAATGATAACTGTCTCACCATGTTAGCATCTGAGGTTCAGACTTGCTACTGAACACCTGCATGCTTATTGCAAGGTCAATTATGTACTATGCGCGCGCTTTCAATAACACAGCAGGGGGCCGTGGCGCGCCACAAGCTCAGCCAAGGCTGCTGCAGCAGCGGATAACAAAACCGACGCTCGCCGTTCTTACTCTATACGAAAGACCGTGTACATCACGTTATTTTTAGACATAGTCCCCATCTCGCTTTGGGCATTTGTCTCTTCATGAATTGAGTTTGAATACTCCCACATGGTAACAATCCCGTCCATCCCTGTTCAGCCACGTTGTCGCGAAGTGTTTCACCTCCTCGTCTGAGGTGAATCGCCAACCTCCAAGACCTAGTTGCTCCTTCAAGTGAGGAACCAGGGGAAAGTCGCATGGAGCGAGGTCCGGATTATAGGGAGGGTGTCAATGTTGTCCCAGTGAAACCGCTTCAACAGTGTGGTGGTCTTCTGGGCTGTATGAGGTCGCGCGTTGTCATGAAGGAAGATGATGTTGCCGGCGAATTTCAGCAGCGGTTACATGTTTGGCCCACATAAATCGAATAACTGAGTGGATCTCTTCCCGAGACCAGTTTTCCAAACGAGTCACCATTAGTTGTTAACCTACAACTAGCGCTGTAGGTAGCGGGTGGATAAAACTCTAAAACTCTTCACAGTTACCTACCCCACACTACTAATTTCTCTATAACAGACGAAACTCCAGGAATATCCGCCTTGTAACCTTATTTTTTGAGCCCCCCCCCCCCTCGTACTTAGCCCGGTGACTTATTTCATTAACTTTTACACACTAATACAGTCATCACAATTAACACCGGTTATCAGACAGATTCTACACACACCCAAAGTACACGGGGCTACATGACCGCGTTGTCGCAGCCCCTAAACTTAAGAACCAACCAACCATTAACTTTATGTTTCATTTACAAATTAGACCATGGCATAATTAATTGAAGCATCAAAATGATGATGATGATGATGATGATGATAATTGTTGTTTTAAGGGGCCTAACATCTGGGTTATCGTCCCCTAATGGTTTGTAAATGAAATGAAACTATAACTAAAACTAACTACAAACTTATATACTAGAAGAGGAAAAGGAAGCAAATAGAAGAATAAGGAAAAAGGAAAAAAGACAGGAAGAAAGGAAATGCCCTCAACCCCCGAAGAATGAGAATTAAGGGACTTTGAAGAAAGAAGAACCACGAACAGTAGAGAGGAAAGTGAAAGTGGAGAGAGACCGCCACAAAGGCAAGGGAAGAAGGAGACAAACCAGACCCAGCTCAGGAATCGCTCGAGGTAGCCAACTCCCGAACTCACTGCACGTGAGCCCTTGAGGGTCTAATACAACCCAGAGTGCACCTTATGTGGTGGGGCTACACACATCCTGCCTCCTTAAGGGCTTGAGCAGATGACAGGAGATAACATGAAATGAAAACAAGAGGTCTGACTCCTCGAAGAATTAGGGATCAGGAAAGATGAGACAAAAGTCAATTAAGGCGGGAATGAAAAAAAGACTCACTAGGCCTCGCACATCCTAATACAGTCGGGGTCGGAAAAAGAACAAGTGTTGACCAAGGGAGGTTGACAGGAATGGTAACAGAGAGGAGCCCAGTACACGTAAGTGGAAGTAATGCCTAACTCAGCTGGGGTCCCGTGGTCGCCAACCCACGTCCCACAAGGTGTGAGCCCGAAGCATCAAAAGTTAAGCTACATTATGTGGCCAGGCGTTCAGTGGTTTAGAACATGGGCATTGTATACAGCAGACTTTTGAAGTTCTTGTATCTCACCTGAGGATTTCATTTGTGACGAAACGTAGCAGAAGTTTAGTTAATTATTTTTGAGCGAGTATCGTTACACAAAGGGAGGTTGTATTGTGTTCCGCAGCTGTTTTAATGATTACTTGGATTCGTAATTACATTTTCTGAGAACACTACTGAGTTTGAATAAGGATTCGTCAAAGTGTCTTAATAAATTACGTGTGTCGATTTCTGAAGTTCTTATTGTCCGACACGGTTGGCGAATCAACAAAGTTAATTGAATCTGAAAACTGTTTCATGCTTTTTGCAGTAAAAAAAAAGTTAAATGGAAGTTGAACGGAATTGAATTTATAATGCAGTTTGAAGTCTATTTTACTGATTAATATACATGAGTAAATATCTGTTATCATAAACGTAACCTTCCGTCCTGAAGTTGTTGTTGTTGTTGTTGTTGTTAGTCTTCAGTCTTGACTGGTTTGATGCAGCACTCCACGCATCCGTGTCCTGAGCTAATCGTATCATCTCTACATAGCTACCACACTTTACATCCCATACAATCTGTTAACCCATTATAGGGCAAAAGACTGGGGGTATATATATATATATTTTTGCACATTTGTAATTGGGGTGATAGATGAGTAGGAATATGCAACAATTTTATGGGTGTGGATTCTATTTTATTAAATATGGGGTGGGAAATTATTATCCCACTGCCCACACCCGACAGGATGTTTTCTTAAATGAGCAATAGGGTAATAATCTCCCACCTCCAAATTATGATGATACTGTGTTCATCACTCAATAATGAGGTTTATTTAACAGGATATAATATATAAAAACACCCATCACGCTCTATAATTAAAAAAAAAACGTAACTCCGCGCAAAACAAGGTCGGTGTCCTATATCATCTTTGCCAAAAAACTGCACAAAAATATAAAAGTGATTTTGGAATTTTTAAAGTTAGTATATTCCAATATAATTCAATAAATTCAAAATAGTATTTGCTAAAAACACAGAAAATTAATTTTAAAATTCTCCTATTCTATGGTAAACACCCTGAGCAGGATAATTAATTCCATTCTAGCTCAAATATATTTACTCAAGTGACCAAAACCATTATTAACATTGTATTTCAGTTATATACCACCGTTTACAAATCTCTTATCTTCAATAAAAACACCTTCTTCTGTAAAACAATCCATTGCATTCACTCAACACAACCGAACTAGCGAGCACGTGCTCTGTGGAGACCACTGGGATATATGCTTCCCACCTTTGGTTTCTGATGACAGTATACCTCCAATTAATGGGGTTTCAATATTTTTCTGCATCTAGCTTGTGGATGCATGTGGAACTGCTTGAAATGAAAGGGGTGGGAAGATTCTCTCCCTAACACCGTTGTATAAATACATGGTGGGAAGATAGTATCCCAAGGACCTCACATTCTAACCTTTGTCTATGCCAGCAGTTCTTGTCCTCGACCCTTCCTTCAATAACTAAGTTTGCTATTCCTGGTTGTCTTAGTGATGTCCTACCAACCTATCTCTTCTCTTCATTAGCAGTCACCAGAAATATTCTCTCCTCTCCCACTCGTCTTAATGCCTCCTCATGTGTTACTCTATCTACCCATCTGATCTTCATCATTTTCCTATAACACCACATTTCAAATGCTTCTATTATCTTCTTTTCTGCTGAGCTAACAGTACAAGTTTCACTTCAATAGAGCGCCACGCTCCAGACAAAGGCTTTTAAAAATGTTTTCCTAACACCTAAATAGAATATCGTATGGAATTTAGTGCCGGGAGTGTCCGAGGACATGTTGTGCTTGCCAGAGGCTGTAGCTGCTTCATGCGGACGCCCATAGGGTGAGCTACAAGTTCCGTTCATTTTCAAGTAGTTCCAACTTTGGCTACCATATATCAATGATACCTAGTGGTGAACATTGGAACGTTGATAGAGCGTTCCAACGAAATCTAACCTAGAAATTTAACTTCACACAAGTTTAGTCTGTGGAAGGATCTTTTACATGCCATATATCTATGCCATGGGACATCCAGCTTCACTTACCCTCCGAAGGAAGGCATACTGAAGGACTTAATAACGCTATTAAAAAATCCGACGACTTCAGCCAGGTTTGAACCCGCTATCTTGGGCACAGCAGTTAAGCATGCTACCAACTACGCCACCGAAGCCGCTGTAACTAAATCTATATTTGATGTCAACAGATATCCTGTCGGTAGAAATTCTTTTCTTGCCTGAGCCAACCTACCTTTTATGTCCTCCTTGCTTCGTCCATCACTGGTTATTTTACTTCATAAGTAACAGAAGTCTCCTACTTCATTTAGCTTTTCACCTGCCAATTTGACGTCAATAGGGGTTTCTGATTTTTTTCCCGGCAGCATTCCAACATTTTTGTGTTACATTTATTGATTTGCTTCATGAATTCTTTCCTTAAGATAGAGTAGAAGTGATAGAAGCCATTTTTTAGTGTTTACTAATTTTATTCAACACAACTTGATCGACTGGAAAGCTTTATTTAACCAAGACGGAGTCCATACCATCTAAAACCTCATTCAAACTCACTGGTGAATCGGCTAAGATGACATCGTCATCAGCAAATCTCAGAGTTGAAATTATTTCTCCTTGAATCTTCACTCCCATTTTAATTTTTTCTCTAATTTCCTTTATTGCTTGTTCACTGTATCCTTCAAGGATCCACAAATTATTGGAAGTGGGGTGGCGATCCCAGAGCACCAGGATGAGTCCAGCACCATTCACTTTTTTGTCGACCTCCATGTTTTTAGACTATTATCATTTTAACAAAAGTAGTTCCGTGAAGATGATGATGATGATGATGATTGTTGTTCTAAGGGGCCTAACATCTAGGTTATCGGCCCCTGATGGTTTGGGTGATCGTGAAGATGAAAATGAGAAGCGAACTTAAAACTAAAACTAACTACTAACCTACATACTAGAAGAAGAAATGGAAAACTAAAGGAGAATAAGGCAAATAAAAGGACAGAAGGAAAAGAAATGCCCTCAACCCTCGGAGAAGGCGGATTGAGGGACTTGGAAGGAAGGAGAGCCATGAAAGGCATATAGGAAAGTGAAAGAGGAGAGGGTCCGCCCCAAAGGTAAGGGACAAAAGGGGAAAACGGACCCAGCTCAGGAATCCCTCGGGGTCGCCAACTCCCGAACTCACCAGCCGTGAGCCCCTGAGGGTGTAGCATTATCTAGGGTGCACCAGAAGAGGTGGGGCTACATACACCCTGCCTCCTTAAGGGCCTAGAGCACAAGGCAGGAGGTAAAAGGAAGAGAAAAAGAAGGCTGACCCCTCGCAGAAGGAGGGTATCAGAAAAGATGAGACAAGGGCCAATTAAGGCGGGAAAGGAAGAGACTGCCTAGGCCTCGGATACCCTAATACCGTCGGGGTCAGAAGAGAACAAGAGTTGACCAAGTGAGGTCGACAGGAAAGAAGACAGAGAGGAGCCCGGCACAAGTAAGTGGAAGCAATGCCGGACTCAGCTGGGGCCCCGTGGTCGCCAACCCACGCCCACAAGATGTGAGCCCCTGGGGGAATTCCGTGAAGAACTATATAGCCTATTTTCATATATCCTACTTATGTTAATTGCCTCTAACAACATACAAAATTTCAGTTAGATTGCTGTTAGATTCGTAGATATTGAGAAAAGTCTAAATATTTCGGATGGTCGCCATGTTGGATTTTTATATACAAGGTGGCGCACGAAATGTCATACATCGAAAATGGTTTATAAAATATGTAAATCTGGGCTCACAACCATGTTCTTTCGTGAACAGAAACCTTATTTCATGCGTGATTCGACAGACAGCAGCACATGTCGCGCATGCATACCGGCTTCCAGTTATACAGCATGGCGGACAAAGGGAGGTTGCCGCGCGAACAGAAGGTGAAAACAGTGTTGTTTTAGGAGGACACAAAGAGTGTAACTTGGACTCGGAAAGGTTTCGTGTTCATTTTCGTACCCGGTGGGCTCCCTACCGGCAGACGGTGTATAGACTGGCCAGCCAATTTAAAATATAAGGCAATATACTGGAGAGAAAAAGAACCCGTCTCAAGCCAGTCCGCTCACCTGATAATATTGCTGCTGTGAGAGCGGCTGTGGCTCTGAGCCCTTGCAAATCCACCAGAACTACCTGTGTTCAGATGGGCATCCCTTATGGGCCAATTCAGAGAATACTGCTGTCTGAGCTTGACCAATTCCCATACAAAATGACAACAGGTTATAAACTAACGGCGCTTGACAAGCAACGGCGAGTACAGTTTGCTGCATGGACTATTGCAGAAGGTGATCCCGTACTTCACAACACATGGTTCAGTGATGAGGCACACATTTATCTCAACGGTGCTGTGAACAAACAGAATGTCCGGTTTTGGGCGAAAGAACGGCCTGCTATTGTGCACGAGATTGAAAGTCATGGTGTGCAAATGTGTGTGTGTGTGTGCTGCAATTTCCTGTCATGGAATTATTGAGCCAATCTTTATCAATGACACAGTCAACAGTGCGCGTTACATGGACATGTTGCAAAATAGTTTCCTTCCACAACTCTTTGCAACACGACTACCAATAGAGACACAGTGGTTCATGCAAGATGGAGCTCGTCCGCACACAGCAAATGTTGTTTTGGACTCCCTGCACACACATTTCTGGCCCCTTGTGATGTCCCATCGATATTCCGAATGTTTTCAGAGCGGATCAATCTGGCCACCACATAGCCCCGATATTAATCCCTGCGACTTCTTTCTGTGGGGATATTTGAAGGAGACAAGCTACCGCCAGAAACCAGAAAATGTACTGCAATTGCAAGCGGCCATTGTGACTTTCTTCTGAGGGTTGAGTGAGGACATTGTGTCGTAGAGTGGTCACAAACATGCTCGTTCGTCTCGAAGCCGTTGTACGCCGAGAAGGTGGGCATATTGAACATGTCCTGCATACTGACTAATCATGCACATTTCAGTGAATGTTGTAATGGCATTCTTCATTAAGTATGTTGTATATTGAATATTCTATAAACAATTTCCAGTGTTTGACATTTCGTGCGCTACCCTGTATGCAGGCCTTAGAGTTATGTACTATTAAATGAAGATTATTGTGTAGGTGTATTATTCAAACTTCAATCGCTTGATTAGGACACAAGGAATAAAAACGAGATTTTAAGTTTTCGCACAGCCGCCATCTTGTGGTTATGAGCCAATTGAAATAAATTAGATGCCAGTGGATTAAAACTTGTATAAGCATTTACCGTACCAAGTTTCACTGAGCTTGGATGTTTAAATCACGAGAAACGTCCACTTAAATATTTGAATTTTGTGTTGCTGCCATGTTGGATTTTTCCCCACCAGGTTATTGAAAGTCTCATAGGTGAACTTATGTTTACAGGCTATATCAACATACAAAATTTCAGTTTGATTGCTGTCATAAATTAATACATATTGATAACCGTCTAAATATTTCGGATGGTCGCCATGTTGGATTTTAATATAATGTAGGCCATAGAGCTATGTACCATTAGATGAAGATTATTGCGTAGGTTCATTATGCAAACATTGACTTCGATCGCATTAGGACACAAAAACTTAATTATAAAATTTCGCACAGCCGCCATTTTGAAATTAGGTAAACAATTGAACTAAATTAGATGTCAGTTGAAATGTATATAAACATTTGCTGTACCAAGTTTCATTGCGTTAGGATGGTTAAATCACAAGAAAAATCTATTTAAATGTTTCAACTTCACTTGGCCGCCATGTTAGTTTGGTAGTAAGCAAGCTTTTGAAAGTCTCATACGTAATCATCTAGTAGTGCTCTTTATAACCGTATAAAATTTCAGGGTGATATTGGTAATAGTTTAGGAGATATAGAATGCCGGAGAAATATTTCGCAAAGACACCATGTTGGATTGGTGGAACATAATAAAATTTGAAGAGCACGTTCAGGGTTGGACAATATAGGACTATGACCTGACCGAGTTTCATTGAAATCGCACCAGCCGTTTAGATTTTTTTTTTTGGGGGGGGGGGGGGGTTCACACACACGGACGCACACACACACCCACACACATGAACAGAATGTGATCTCATAAGCCTATTTTCGCTTAAATGAAAATAGGCTAAAATAGGCTTATGAGATCACCCTTTGTTCGTGAAAACGCATTTCGTAAAATTAGTGGTGCGATTACATGAAATGAAGTGGTTTCTGGTTTCTAGTTGATTTGCATTATACAGATTTTAAATTGAGAAGGGCCAACCACAGCAGCAGACCTGACATTATGTTCCACTGTGGAGTTGTAAAATTGCTGGTCCCTCCATCACAAACAAGATTGCACGACCGCGACCAGCTAAAAGCTTCCTTCATTACGCTTTCAACCTCATTTTAGGAAGCGATCAACAGGAACGAACCAATAACACAGCCATGAGGAAAATAGGACTGCGAAGAGAATAACGATGTTGACGGGGAATAATAACTGATCCAATCCTATATAATAATAATAATAATAATGAAAATGAAAATCCACAGCCTGCTTCCAGTCTCCGACCAGGTCAGGAATGGAATGAATGAAGCCCCCATCTAGCGGCGAGGGTATGAACTGTGCCGGCTGCCGAGGCCTGACGCACTCCTCTGGGGCAATGATTAAATGAATGACAGATGAAATGAAATGATAGTGGAGAGTGTTGCTGGAATGAAATTTTGACAGGGAAAACCGGAGTACCCGGAGAAAAACCTTTCTGCCTCCGGTTTGTCCAGCACAGATCTCACATGGGGTGACCGGGATTTGAACCACGGGCCCAGCGGTGAGAGGCCGGCGTGCTGCCGCCTAAGCCACGGAGGCTTCGCTCTATGTAATAATAATAATAATAATAATAATAATAATAATAATAATAATAATAATTATTCCACTTTATACGGGGTGTTGGATGAAGTGAGGTGAGTTTGTACGTAGTTTTTAGCCTATTTTCAATTTTGAAAAAATAGGCTTATGAGATCACCTTTTGTCCGTGTGTGTGTGCGTGTGTGTGTGTGTGTGTGTGTGATTCGTGTGTGTGTCCCCCCCCTAATAAAATCGAAACGGCTGGAGCGATTTCAATGAAACTCGGGAAGTTCATAGCACTATTCCCGGCGACCTCGACCGTGCCCTTCAAATTTTGTTACGTCTCTCCAATCCAACATGGCGGCTGTGCGAAATATTTCACTTGCATTCAATATCCCCGAAACTATTACCGATATCGCCCTGAAATTGTGTACGGTGATAAAGGGCACTACTAGAAGTTCACCTATGAGACTTTCAAAAACCTGGTGACTACAAAACCAACATGGCGGCCAAGCGAAGTTGAGATATTTAAATAGACTTTTCTCGCGATTTAACTATCTAAATGTAATGAAACTTGATACAGCAAATGTTTATACACATTGTAATGCACTGGAGCCTAATTTAGTTCAATTGTTTACATAACCTCAAAATGGCGGCTGTGCGAAATATTTCACTGACATTCTATATCTCCGAAACTATTACAGATATCACCCTCAATTTTGTACGGTGATAAAGGGTACTGATACAGGTATACCTATGTATATTTCATAAACCTGTAAAGTACGAAACGAACATGGCGACCAAGCGAATTTAAATTATTTTAATAGACTTTTCTCGTGATTTAACTCTCTGAGCGGAGTGAAATGTGGTACAGTAATTGATTTTGCAGATTGTAATGCACTGCCATCTAATTTAATTCAATTGCTTACATAACCTCAAGATGGCGGCTGTGCGAAATTTTAAAATTAAGTTTTAATTTCTTGTGTCGTAATCATGCGATCGAAGTGAAAGTTTGAATAATGAACCTAGGCAATAATTGTCCTTGAATGGTACATAACTCTATGGCCTATACACATAACACTCCTAAATGGTGAGCTCCCGAAATATTTAGACGGTTCTCAATATCTATGAATCTTTTACAGCAACCAAACTGAATTTTTTAATGTTCATAGAGACTATGAACATATGTTCACCTATAGGACTTTCAGGAACCTGGTGAGCACAAATCCAACATGGCGGCGACGCGAAGTATAAATATTTAAATGGACGTTTCTCGCGAATTAACTATCCGAGTGCCGTGAAACGTTGCACGTTAAATGCTTATACAAATGTTGATCCACTGGCATCTAATTTATTTCAATGGTTTGCATTATCACAAGATGGCTGCTGTGCGTAATTTTAAAATCTCGTTTTTACTTCTTGTTGTCTAATCATGCGATTGAAGTTTGAATACCACACGTACACAATAATCTTAATGTAATAGTACAAAAATAAAAATCCATCCTGGCGACCATCTGAAATATTTAGACGGTTCTCAATATCTACGAATCTGTTACAGCAATTAAACTGAAATTTTGTATGTTGATTGTGGCAGTTAACATAAGTAGGATATATGAAAATAGGCAGTATAGTTCTTCACGGAACTACTTGTTTAAAACGGGTTTATGTTACCGCCTGAATCAATACTTAAATGAAAAAAATATTAACAAAGGTGTTCTTGGTACATGTTTCAGGGACTAATGAACAATTTTCGTACCCTTCATCAGCCAAATGTAAAGAATTAAAATAATGAAATTATGATAAAGCGTAGCACTGAAATATCAATGGTCATTTAACCTAATATGCTGCACCATATATATACAGTAGTTTGTTAAAATAATTAAGGTATAGATCAAACTTAGATGTCAGTGCATTGCAATGTATATAAACATTTGCTGTACAACCTATATACAGTATACTAGCATTACCCGTCGCGGCTTCGCCCGCGAATATTCTAGTTGTAAAGAGTACACTTAGCAAAATCTCAATCATGAATGCCAAGACTGATTTATCCTTGGTATGAATAATCAGACTTTATCAATTCAGCTACTGTGCAGTGGTTAGGGGGTTGTCATTCCTTCATAGGTATATCAGAGCGAAGTTATTTTTCTGAGAATATCACAGACACTGTTAATTTAAGGGCCTTTAAATCTGGTTTTCGGAGACCCATTATAGTCGGTTGTAAAAGACCTTTCGTACCACACTCACACGTAAAAATTGCGTGAAAAAGTTCTAGAGTGCCCCTTGACCCCTTAAGCGCATTATACTGTATGTATTGATGAATTTTACAGCTTAATTTGGTTCAGTGATAACCTTATAACCGTCTGGAAACTTTCACAGTAATGTAATGATTGGAATTGCATTGTCTTACAGAAATAGATGGACCTGTGAGATTCTGTTACCATGGTTACCGTGTTGCATTCTTTCATTATTTCATTGTAAATATACAAGTTTTAAGGTATTTATTTAATTGTGAGGCATTTAAAGAGTAAGTGAGTGCGTTCCGCATACGCATTGGGTTATGCTGAACCTGTAGGTACCCCATATGTGTAGGTTGGTGTTAATGGGAACATATTTTCGGTACAAAACTGGAATGGGACCTTAGCAGAATAATATAGGGAGAGATGGTTCACCATATTACGTTAAATGACCATTGGTATTTCAGTGCTACGCTTTATCATAATTTCATTATTTTAATGCTTTACATTTGGTTGATGAAGGGTACGAAAATTGTTCATTAGTCCCTGAAACATGTACCAAGAACACCTTTGTTAATATTTTTTTCATTTAAGTATTGATTCAGGCGGCAATATAAACCCTTAAAACTATTTAAGCACATCAATACGGAACCATTATGAGTGATTGAAATAATCTTATATATTAAAATAGTTTTCAAAATATTTCACCCTTTACTAAAACTGAAATATCTCGGGAAGTATTTGCGCTACGACGACGTTTGTTGTCTTAAAATGTAATGGCTGTCACGCACTCTCGATTGATACCCGCCTTACTTGATTATATCATTCGAGTATTAAAATAATAGCGAATATTGCTTCCTTCAAGGTCTCATGAAAATGGAATATTCGAACGACTTGACGGACATATTGTCGCTAGGCGACAACGACTAACACCGTATCATGATATTCAACGCCGCCCCAATAATAAATCGAACTTGATATTAACCGAGAGTTCCCTAATTACGTCACGATATCGTTAACTTCTACCTGCTCCACTCGGGCGCTAATGTCGCATGTAACCGTACATGATATCGTTAACTTCTACCTGTTCCACTCGGGCGCTAATGTCGCATGTGTCCATACAATAAGCAGAAGGGGATTCTGTGCACATAATTTAATTAAAACTTCTCAAAGAATGGATTACTTTGAGACTGAAATGCTCATGCACAATCAGCAGCCATTTTGCTAATGACACTGGCATGTCAACATCTCTTTGAATGACAACATTTACTGTATACGAAAGACAACTAATTTCACGAAGATGCCGCTACAGTCGAATGTTGGAACCGCCATTTTGTATTGTGTATCCGATCTTTCAATTATATAGTCTTTGGTCTCACCAGCTACAAACTGTCTTCTTTTCGTTTCATCATTCGTCCTTATAGGTTGTGTGCTCAATCAAAACAATGAATCATATTATGATGAATGTGAGGCGACACTCAAGTACAAATGTTATAAAGATTAAAGGTGACGGTAATTGTCTGTTCAGGTCATTGGCATATTGTGAGTACAACAATCCGAGTTTATTTATACAGGTTAGAAAGCGAATTGTAAAACACGTTACTGACAGTTGGAATAATTATTCTTCCTTTATTGTTGGCAACAGCGATATGTACGAAACTGTTATCAATACGAGCGATGATAACAAAATGTATATGTCTATGAATGGTATTCATGGAGGTCATGTTGAGTTAGTTGCCGCTGCTCAAGTTTACAAAATGGATATTGACATAATCACTAATAATAAAACTCATAGTGTAAAAGCAGAAAATACGCCATCAAATAGAATAATTTCTTTGCTATACTCTGGGGATGGGTGGAACGGTCATTATGACGTCTTAAATACCGGTATCAGTGCTAACTCAGTTGAGAACGTGGATGCCAAGTCACTCGATTCAGTGGCTGATTTACAGTTTCAAACTAAGAGTGGGTTTGCGTGTAGTAAAACCCCAGGATCGTGTCGGGAGCGAACCTCAGAACCAGTTAGCCAGAGACAAAACGTGATAAGAATTAAAGGTGACGGAAATTGTCTGTTCAGGGCATTGGCATATTGTGTGTACAACAGTCAGAGTTTATTTACAAAGGTTAGAAAACGAATTCTTCAACATGTTACAGACAATTGGAATAAGTATTCTTCCTTTATTGTTGGCAACAGCGATATGTACGGAACTGCTATCAATACGAGCGATGATTACAAAATGCATATGTCTATGAATGGTATTCATGGAGGTCATGTTGAGTTAGTTGCCGCTGCTGAAGTTTACAAAATGAATATTAACATAGTTACTAATAATAAAACGCATACTGTAAACGCCGAAAATACGCCACCAAATAGAAAAATTTCCTTACTGTATTCTGGAGATGGCCGGAACGGTCACTATGACGTCCTAGATATCAGTGCTAACTCAGAGTCAAGTATGGTCGAAAACGTCAATACCAAGAAACAGAAACGAGTACCACGCGACTCAAATCGATATCAGAAACAGATTGTCACAAAACCGTTCTCAGCCACTTATCGATGTGCTACTAGCCTACTTTCGATTTTTGCAAAAAATGAATGTAGACTTATGAGATCACTACAGGGCGAAAAAAGTGTGTCTGTCTGTGTGTGTGTGTGTGTGTATGTGTGTGTGTGAGTCTGTGTGTGTGTGTGTGTGTGTGAGTGTGTGTACTCTGAATGTCTGTCCCCCCCTATCAATTCAAACACGGTGAAACCGAATTGAACGAAATTTGGTACAGAGGTAGCACTGGCAAAGGGCACCTCAGTGTCATGTTTTATATCGCCGCCATCTTTACCAGAACTTAATGGCGGCAACTCAAATGGTCAAAACGTAATAATGCATTACAACCAAACTAATAATCGGATCTTTACCAAATTTGGTAACAACGTTCCTTCATATGAGGCGCGTCTTGTGCCCAAACTACGAGGTCATCAACCGTACCATTTCAGAATGGCGGCCGTGTGAATTATGCAAACTTTATAATCCTTAACATGGGACCCACCAGTTCCGACTATCGAACCAAGAATCGTTTAATCTGTTTGAAACGACGTGGCCCGTTTGAAATTAAAAGTTTATATTTTAATATTATAGTCTAGAAGTGATTTTAAAAAGCTGAGTCGTCTCGGTTATTTGACAAAATGGCAGCTGATCTCTCGTTCTGACCTATATTTTATTAATTTCAGTATGTTGCATGCAATATAGGCTAGTGGTAACAAATATATGAACTTTCTATGAAATGAACTCGGTTTAAAATATACTCCAGTAAAGAAATCGTTTAGTCCAAGTCATGATTTGCTATAACGTGGTATATGTATTGGTTCCTAACGATCTATTAGAGTGTGCACGATTGGCTGCGTGATCAGCGCGTTAGTCTTTCACCAGGCTGGCCGTGGTTCAAATCCTATCAGAGTTGGACTTTTTTTCTTGATTTTTTAGCCTACTTTCGATTTTTGCAAAAAATGAAAGTAGACTTATGAGATCAACACAGGGCGAAAAAAGTGTGTCTGTCTGTGTGTGTGTATGTGTGTGTGTGAGTCTGTGTGTGTGTGTGTGTCTGTGTGTCTGTGTGTGTGTGTGTGAGTGTGTGTACTCTGACTGTCTGTCCCCCCCTATCAATTCGAACACGGTGAATGCGAATTGAACGAAATTTGGTACAAAGGTAGCACTGGCAAAGGACACCTCAGTGTCATGTTTTATATCGCCGCCATCTTTACTAAAACTGAATGGCGGCCACTCAAACGTTCAAAACCTAAAATCAAATAACGACTAACCAAATCATCCGATCTCTACCAAATTTGGTAACAACATACCTTCGTATAGGATGCGTCTTGTGACCAAACTACAAGGTCGTCCGCCATACCATTTCAGGATGGCGGCCGTGCGAATTATGCAAACTTTATAATCCATATCATGGGACCCACCAGTTCCGATTATCGAGCCGAGAATCGTATTAACTGTTCTAAAGGAAGAGGCAAGTTCGAAATTAAAAGTTTATTTTGTAATACTATAGTGCAGACGTGATTTTAAAAAGCTGAGCTGATTTAGTAATAAGACAAGATGGCAGCGGATATCTTGTGCCTGACTTATATTTCACTAATTTGAGTATTGCATGCAATATAGCGTACTGATATAAAATAAATAAACTTTGTATGAAATGCTTTATATATAAATAATATACTCCAGTGATGAAATCGTTTAGTATAAATCACTATTTGCTAACAAGTTCTATGTAAGTCATTTTATATAGAACGATATTCGTTGACACAATTAGCTCAGTGGTAGAGCGTTAGCCTATCGCTCAAATGCCTATGGTTCAAACCCGATCAGAGCTAGTTTTTTTGCTTGAAATTTTATATGTTTATTGTTTTGTAATGACTCAGATGTTTTAAAATTAAGCGTTATATTGTGCATATTATGGTGTAAAATATATATTTAATTAAAACATAATTCGCCAGCAGATTTACTCGAGACATCTAGCTGCCAAAAAGGTAACTGCACGCCGACCAGATTTTATTGAAAAGTTTCTTCTTCTGGCCGCTAGAATGCACTCGCTCTGTTAGGATTATATTGTTAGATATTTCACCACTAGATATCACGACTAGTCTACGTGGGGCTCCATTGATTACTATACCATTTGCATTCTATGCGAATCGAATTTGAAGAATGACAAGATGATACTACGATACATTTTTACTTTCTATTTTAAAGGGTTTGTAACAGCCTATTGTGCGTTATTTGAAAATGTTAATTGAAGTAAAGAACAAAACGATTTCACATAGTATCTGAACTCTATCGTTGGTGCTAGTTCAGGATATTAATTTATACTTCTATTTCAGCCAAATAGCAATCGAAAATATCCACATAGTTGGTATACACACGTCTCTGCAGGGTCATGGAAAGATTTGTTAATTCAATTAGGGTTGTGAAAGTCATACGCAGCCAGACGTGTAAAGACATGCCTCAACTCAAAGTTGGATGTTGCCCGCGTCAGGCCGATTATGTAATAATAATAATAATAATAATAATAATAATGTTATTGGTTTTACGTCCCTTTTAACTACTGTTGCTTTTAGAGACGCCGGGGTGCCAGAATTTTGTCCCGAAGGGGATCTTTAACGTGCCAGTAAATCTACTAACACGGCTCCCTCGCATTTGTGCACCCTCAAATGCCAGCTGACTGCGCCAGGATACGAACCTGAAACATACGGTCCAGCAAGCGAGAACGTTACCGCTGAGCCACGCCGCCAGTCCGGTCGATTATGTCTCCAGATCCATAACATTCTTTAGATACTTCTTATCTTTCTTTCTTTCTTTCTTTCTTTCTTTCTTTCTTCAATGATGGTAGCAGTTTTTATCTAGGTTGTGGCGTTTGGTAGAGGTAAATCGTTTCTAAGGTCTTCAACAAAGAATAGTTCTATTATACTCTTTGATAATAACAACGAGTTATAACTATACTCATACATTTAGGAGAAAGTAGGCTATATGTTCTTTACTGAAAATCTTGTTTTATATTTATTATTTCCTGAGTACTGAGACGTTATAAAATAAAGCATTATATGGTGCATTTTGAAATGGAAAATATATATTTAATTAAAACAACATTCACCACCGGAGTGACATCTAAGAGTAATTACTTGAACTATGTTATTGGTAACCACAGCCTTCTAGATACGAGCTATGCTCTCTACCGGCCAGTTAGTGAACCCATGTCTACAGTATAATTGCGAAGGTTATTATTTTTGCCGATAGAGGGTACACATCCCCAAGATAAGGCGCGATTATCACGGCATCATCAAGCAGTACCGGTACATTGCCTACGTCACAGAAGGGTTTGGTTTACGCGCCATGGCCTGTCTTTCTCGTTAGCCGCGCGCGATTACAAATTAGCTGTGTAATAGTTATATTAAACTAGCTGAAGTACCCGTGCTTCGCTACGCGTCATAAATAAATTAAAATGTGAAGGTGACAGTTAAAACAGGGGATAGGCGAGGTGCTGCGCAGAGGGAGATAAGGATGGAATATTTTGTCCAACTACACCGCTCGGCGTTGACCGTGTTTTATAGCACAAATTTAGGTTTTACTCGCTAACAGTTGCAGATACCTTTCGGATAGAAAATGTAATTTTGAACCTCGCATATGCCATCAAAAGTTTGCTATTTCTTAGCGTTCTCTTTTTATTTGAAATGGAAATATGAAAGTTTGAAACCAAAGGGTGTAGTGACGTCACTAAAATGGTCGCCATTTTAAATAGTGCAAAGTATTGAAATCAAAAGTAACCTATATGTTAACCAGGTAAATCAGCTACTTCCACGTAAAATTCACGTAAATCGGACCAGTGGTACTTGCGAGATTGAGTAATACACAGACACACACCATCTCAATTTTAGCCTCGCATCGCTCGCGTCATAGTCGTATCATATTGTTTTTCAATGAAATGCAGGTTTAACCCCGTTAACACCCCTTTAGAACCTGAATACCCAAAAATCCCTCCTTAGTAGACGTTTTCGACACACAACAAACAAACATATCCCCAAAATATCATTCTTCTAACTTTAATAGTTTTGGTTGGTCGATGGGAGCAAACATCCAAAAATCCTTCCTTAGTGGACGTTTTTCTTCCAGAAGTTCACCCCTCCCCATATTCCCCTTAAATTGCATTTATGAAAACACGGTCGAACACCTATTTATTTTATTTATTTATTCATTTATTTATTTATTTATTTATTTATTTTTAAGCTGATAGATTTCCTCCGAGTTTCAGACTCCTCCCTATGTCGTTTAAGAGACACACGCTCAGTTAGGAATCTTTCAACCCCCACTTTTCATCCCTTTCACCTCATAATATACACTACATCGAAAAACCATTAGACATGTGTCAGCTTATTTTAAATGATTAGTATATATGCCAAGTATCACATCCCCAAATGAAACCACTCGTGAGATATTGTTATTCAATTGAAAGCACGTTTACCCCCTTAACACCTCTTTAGAACCTGAATATCCAAAACTCTTTCCTTAGTGGACGTTTTCGACATACAACGAACATATCCCCAAAATTTCATGTTTCTAACTTCAATAATTTTGGTTGGCCGATGATGAGTGAGTGAGTCAGTCAGGACATTTTCTTTCATTTATTTTTGATAATTTCACCCGTCCCCATGAACCCCTTAAATTGGATTTATGAAACAAACGGTCAAACACCTATTTACTTATTTAAAGCTATTTTCCTCCTGAGTTTGATGAGTGAGTAAGTGAGTCAATCAGTTAGGACACTTTCTTTCCTGTTTTCCCCCCCCGGAATTTCACCCCTCTCCAAGGGCCCCTTAAATTGGATTTATGAAAAAACGTTCGAACACCTATTTACTTGTATTTTAAGCTGTTTTTTTCCCACCGAATTTCAAACTTCACGCCTATGTCGTTTCAGAGATACACGCTCCGTCAAGAATCCCTCAACCCCCAATTTTCACCCCTTTCACCTCATAATATACACCACATCGATAAACCCGTAGACATATGTCTGATTATTTTTAATGATTAGTTTATATACCGAATATCACATCCTCAAACAAACAACTCATGAGATATCGTTATTCAATGAAATGCACGTTTACCCCCTTGACACGTCTCTAAAACCCGAATAAACAAAAATCATTCCTTAGTTAACGTTTTCGACATACAGCGAACATCTTCCCAAAATTTCATGTTTCCAACTTTAATAGTTTTCGCTTGGCGTGATGAGTGAGTGAGTCAGACAGGACATTTTCTTTCATTTATTTTACCAGAATTTCACCCCTCCCCATGGGCCCCTTAAATTGGATTGATTAAAAAACGCTTGAACACCTATTAACTTATTTCTTAAGCTGTCTTTCTCCACTGAGTCAGTCAGTTAGGACACTTTCTCTCCTTTTTCCCCCCAGAATTTCACCCCACCCCATTAGCCCCTTAAATTAATTTATGAAAAAACAGTCGAAAACCGATTTACTTACTTTTTAAGCTGATTTTTTTCGCTGAGTTTCAAATTTCTCGCCTATGTCGTTTAAGAGATAGGCCTACACGCTCCATTAGGAATCCTTCAACCCCCACTTTTCAGCCCTTTCACCTCATAATAATACACCACATCGAAAAACGCTTAGACACATGTCTGCGTATTTTTAATGATTAGTTTATATGCCAAGTATGACATCCACAAATGAAACCACTCGTGAGATATTGATATTCAATGAAATGCAGGTTTAACCCCCTTAAGACCCCTTTAGAACCCGAATATCCAAAAAACCTCCCTTAGTGTACGGTTTTGACATACAACGAACATATCCCCGAAATGTCATGTTTCCAACTTCAATATTTTTGGCTGGGCGATGATGAGTGAGTGAATGAGTCAGGACATTTCCTTTCAATTTTTTTTTCTTCAGAATTTCACCCCTCCCGATGAACCCCTTCAATTTGATTGAAAAACAAACTGTCGAAAAGCTATTTACTTACTTTAAAGCAGTTTTTCCCGTGAGTTTGATGAGTGAGTCAGTCAGTCAATCAGTTAGGACACTTTCTTTCCTGTCCCCCCCCCCGAATTTCACCCCTCCCCATGGGCCCCTTAAATTGGATTTATGGAAAAGCAGTCAAACACATATTTACTTATTTTTATGCTGATTTTTTTCCGCTGAGTTTCAAACTCCTCGCCTATGTCGTTTAAGAGATACACGTTCCGTTAGGAATCTTTCAATCCCCACTTTTCACCCCTTTAACCTCATAAACACATCGAAAAACCCTCAGACACGTGTCTTGTTACTTTTTAATGATAAATTTATATGCCGTGTATCACATCCCCCAATGAAACCAATCGGGAGATATAGTTATTCAATGAAATGCAGGTTTAACCCCCTTAAGACCCCTTTAGAACCTGAATATCCGAAAATCCTCCCTTAGTAGACGGTTTTGACATACAATGAACATATCCCCAAACTGTCATGTTTCTAACTTCAATAATTTTGGCTAGGCGATGATGAGTGGGTGAGTAAGTGAGTGAGTCTGGACATTTTCTTTCAATTTTCTTTTTTCAGAATTTCACCCCTCCCCATGATCCCCTTAAATTTGATTTATGAAAAAAAAACTGTCGAACAGCTATTTACTTACTTTAAAGCAGTTTTTTCCCCCTGGGTTTGATGAGTGAGCCAGTCGGTCAATCAGTTAGGACACTTTCTTTCCTGTCCCCCCCCCCCCCAGAATTTCATCTCTCCCCATGGACCCCTTAAATTGGATTTATGAAAAAACTGTCAAACACATATTTACTTCTTTTTTATGTTGATTTTTTTTCGCTGTGTTTCAAACTCCTCGCCTATGTCGTTTAAGAGACACACGCTCCATTAAGAATCTTTTAATCCCCACTTTTCACCCCTTTCACCTCATAATATACACCACATCGAAAAACCCTCAGACACATGTCTTCTTATTTTTAATGTTGAGTTTATATGCCGAGTATCACATCCCCCCATGAAACCAATCGGGAGATATTGCTATTCAATTAAATGCAGGTCTACCCCCTTAACACCCCTTTAGAACCTGAATAGCCAAAATTTCTCTCTTAGTGGGCATTTGCGGCCCTTGAGGAAGCTGCATACCAGATTTCATTCCAATCCGTTCGGTAGTTTCTGAGATTTCGTGATGAATAAACGAATGAGTGAGTGAGTGAGTGAGTGAGTGAGTGGTATTTGAAAATTATATAGTAGAAAGAAGATAGTGTCAAGTCTTTGTTATGCTAAACTCGGTTGACAGAGCTGTGTGAGCAGTTGAGTAACTAACGGGATTTCAAGTAAAGATCCTCATTTTCTATACCGGTAGTGCTGAGCACAATTGGCATCAAGTCGGCCGTGTCTCGACTTGAGCTATGTTGCCATGGAAACTATCTGCCTTGCCATTCCTTCATGAGTATATTTTATGATTTGATTAGCCTGTTTTTGAGTGAAAAAGGTCCAAAATCAGAAGAATGAGAAAGACAATCGAAAATTCATGTAGCCAGCGGTTCCTTCTGGGTCCTAAACTATGTGTATGCAAAATATGGTTGAGATTGGTGGAACGGTGTAGATTTGTATACGGAACCAACATACATACATACATACATACATACAGACTTTCACTTTTATATATTAGATATGTTTCTCCCAGTGATACGTTTAGAGCAACTAGTTGAAATTATTGTAAGTAGTCGGTGTTAATAAACTGAATACCTACGTTGTTTGGAGTGTTTACTGATGAAATTGCAAAATGCTGGGGTAAATTATTTGAACGCCACTCCTCAAATCCAGTGTGCCAATTTGCACTTCGAATTGGAAGAAATTAGGAGATGATAAAGACAAAGAGTTATAACTATACCCATACATTTAGGAGAAAGTAGGCTATATGTTCTTTCCTGAACATCTTGTTTTTGATACTATTCCCTACATGGAACCATTCTCAAATGGAAGTCTGTGTAACATTTGTCACTACTGCTCAGCTGTATACTTTTCAAAAGAGAACAAGATGTTCAGTAAAGAACATATAGCCTACTTTCTCCTAAATGTATGAGTATAGTTATAACTCGTTGTTATTATCAAAGAGTATAATAGAACTATTCTTTGTTGAAGACCTTAGAAACGATTTACCTCTACCAAACGCCACAACCTAGATAAAAACTGCTACCATCATTGAAGAAAGAAAGAAAGAAAGATAAGAAGTATATCAAGAATGTTATGGATCTGGAGACATAATCGACCGGACTGGCTGCGTGGCTCAGCGGTAACGTTCTCGCTTGCTGGGCCCTAGGTTGCAGGTTCGTATCCTGGCGCAGTCAGCTGGCATTTGAGGGTGCACAAATGCGAGGGAGCCGTGTCAGTACATTTACTGGCACGTTAAAGATCCCCTTCGGGCCAAAATTCCGGCACCTCGGTGTCCCTAAAAGCAGCAGTAGTTAAAAGGGATGTAAAACCAATAACATTATTATTATTATTATTATTATTATTACATATACGACCTGCCGTGGGCAACATCCAACTTTGTGTTGAGGCATGTCTTTACGTCTGGTTGTGCATGGCTTTCACAACCCTAATTGAATTAACAAATCTTTCCATGACCCTACAGAGACGTGTGTATACAAACTATGTGGATATTTTCGATTGCTATTTGCCTGAAATAAAAGTAGTAATTAATAACCTGAACTAACACCAACGGCTTGAATTCAGTTACTATGTGAAATCGTTTTGTTCTTTACTTCAAATAACATTTTCAAATAACGCAAAATAGGCTGTTACAAACCCTTTAAAATAAAAAGTAAAAATGTATCGTAGTATCATCTTGTCATTCTTCAAATTCGATGCGCATAGAATGCCAATGGTATAGTAATCAATGGAGCCCCACGTAGACTAGTCGTGACATCTAGTGGTGAAATATCGAACAATATAATCCTAACAGAGCGAGTGCATTCTAGCGGCCAGAAGAAGAAACTTTTCAATAAAATCTGGAAGTTAATAAGTAGGTCGGCGGGCAGCATTTTTTTTTTCAGCCCGAGCCTAGCCACAGTATGTAATTCTGAGCCTCTTATTGGCTGTTATGTCATGCCATTCTCCTGGTTCCGAATAGAGACGGTAGGTAGTAGCAGGGGTCACATCCGATCAAACATGGAGGAAAGTTATCGAGTGAGATGTGGATAATATTCGATGTTGAATTGCATTATTAGCGTGAAACAGGCATGAAACGTGCTTTAGATCAAGTTTAAAACAACCCACGCAGCAAATGAATGCGTTCCAATCAACATTTAAGGTCCAGGTGAAATCATTCGACATTTATCCACATGTATTAACACCTATGATAATATACATCCTTTAAGAGCGGAAATGTGCACGAGTGGTAACGTGCGAGCTTGGAAACTTTTTGTCACAGATTTACCAAGCTCGCACGTTACCACTCGTGCACATTTCCACTCGTGACGAGAGTATATTATCATAGGTCTTAATATAATGTGGTCAAATGTCGAATGATTTCACTTGGACTTTAAATGTTGATTGGAACGCATTCATTTGCTGCGTGGGTTGTTTTAAACTTGATCTAAAGCACGTTTCATGCCTGTTTCACGCTAATAATGCAATTCAACATCGAATATTATCCACATCTCACTCGATAACCTTCCTCCATGTTTGATCGGATGTGACCCCTGCTACTACCTACCGTCACTATTCGGAACCAGGAGAATTGCACGACATAACAGCCAATAAGAGGCTCGGAATTACATACTGCGGCTAGGCTCGGGCTGAAAAAAAAATTATGCCGGCGGGCAGTTACCTTTTTGGCAGCTAGATGTCTCGAGTAAATCTGCTGGCGAATTATGTTTTAATTAAATATATATTTTACACCATAATATGCACAATATAACGCTTAATTTTAAAACATCTGAGTCATTACAAAACAATAAACATATAACATTTCACGCAAAAACCTAGCTCTGATCGGGTACGAACCATAGGCATTTGAGCGATAGGCTAACGCTCTACCACTGAGCTAATTGTGTCAACGAACATCGTTCTATATAAAATGACTTACATAGAACTTGTTAGCAAATAATGATTTATACTAAACGATTTCATCACTGGAGTATATTATTTATATATAAAGCATTTCATACAAAGTTTATTTATTTTGTATCAGTACGCTATATTGCATCCAATACTCAAATTAGTGAAATATAAGTCAGGCACAAGATATCCGCTGCCATCTTGTCTTATTACTGAACCAGCTCAGCTGTTTAATATCACGTCTGCACTATAGTATTACAAAATAAACTTTTAATTTCGAACGTGCCTCTTCCTTTAGAACAGTTAAAACGATTCTCGGCTCGATAATCGGAACTGGTGGGTCCCATGATATGGATTATAAAGTTTGCATAATTCGCACGGCCGCCATCCTGAAATGGTATGGCGGATGACCTTGTAGTTTGGTCACAAGACGCATCCTATACGAAGGTATGTTGTTACCAAATTTGGTAGAGATCGGATGATTTGGTTAGTCGTTATTTGATTTTAGGTTTTGAACGTTTGAGTGGCCGCCATTCAGTTTTAGTAAAGATGGCGGCGATATAAAACATGACACTGAGGTGTCCTTTGCTAGTGCTACCTTTGTACCAAATTTCGTTCAATTCGCATTCACCGTGTTCGAATTGATAGGGGGGGACAGACATTCAGAGTACACACACTCACACACACACAGACACACACACACACACACACACACACATACACACACACACACACACAGACTCACACACACACATACACACACACAGACAGACACACTTTTTTCGCCCTGTGTTGATCTCATAAGTCTACTTTCATTTTTTGCAAAAATCGAAAGTAGGCTAAAAATACAAGTGGTCGCTTTTCTTTTTGTTGTAGCGATGGCAAAGTGAAACTTCCACCATAGACAATACTTCCAGAAATTAAGCAGTTGTTTACGATGATGATGATGATGATGATAATTGTTGTTTTAAGGGGCCTAACATCTAGGTTATCGTCCCCTGATGGTGTGGGTGATCGTGAAGATGAAAATGAAAAGCGAACTTAAAACTAAAAATAACAACTAACCTACATACTAGATGAAGAAATGAAAAACTAAAGGAAAATAAGGCAAATAAAGGACAGGAGGAAAAAAAATGCCCTCAACCCTCGAAGAAGGCGGATTGAGGGACTTTGAAGGAAGGAGAGCCATGAAAGGCAGATAGGAAAGGGAAAGAGGAGAGGGTCCGCCCCCAAAGGTAAGGGACAAAAGGGGAAAACGGACCCAGCTCAGGAATCCTTCGGGGTCGCCAACTCCCGAACTCACCAGCCGTGAGCCCCTGAGGGTGTAGCATTATCTAGGGTGCACCAAAAGTGGTGGGGCTACATACACCCAGCCTCCTTGAGGGCCTTAAGCAGAAGGCAGGAGATAACATGAAAAGAAAAAGAAGGCTGACCCCTCGCAGAAGGAGGGAATCAGAAAAGATGAGACAAGGGCCAATTAAGGCGGGAAAGGAAGAGACTCCCTAGGCCTCGGATACCCTAATACCGTCGGGGTCGGAAGAGAACAAGAGTTGACCAAGTGAGGTCGACAGGAAAGAAGACAGAGAGGAGCCCGGCACAAGTAAGTGGAAGCAATGCCGGACTCAGCTGGGGCCCCGTGGTCGCCAACCCACAACTCACTAGATGTGAGCCCCTGGGGGGAGTTGTTTACGAATTGTGACGAAATCAGTAAAAATTTTAGGAAAAATGTTCGGCAGTATAATAATGCTATGTCGTTTGTATCCTTTGGTGCTACTGCTGAGCTACTGCCGAGCCATGGGCCTCACTGTTTCAAAATCAATGGTGTCATTCATCATAGAATTTCCCCTTTATATGCCAGAAAACAGGAAAACAGTTCATTTGGCCAATTATACATATTAGAATTTTCAGAGGCAAATGATTTAAGGCTACTGAATGATGCTAATCACGAACTGAGAGAAGATACCCTCAGTCTTTTAAATCGTTTACTAGATCAGCTCAATCCTTACGTGCGCTCTTATAAAACAATGCACGAGAAAGTAAGTGAAGAGAAAAAATCAGCTCTTAAAGAAAATCGTCGTCAAATGGAATTGGTAATGCGTTTCTATCACGAACCTTCCTCAGATCTAAGACGTTATAATGAACCCACATGTTCAGAAATTGCTGATGTATTTGGAACTGTTGATGGAGCTCCACCATCTCATCGACATATTGCAGTATATGAGAGAGAAGGTGGCTTGAGGAATGTTGATTATGATAGTATGCACTGTGATCCTATGTGTTATACCTTTATTTGGCCTTGCGGAGAGTCTGGTTGGCACATTTCAATGCCAACTGCTGGAGTGAGACAAACTAAAATACGTCATACTGTCACAATGCGTGAGTATATTCTGTACAGAATTGCCATTCGAGGTCTAGGAGCTGAGTTCGATTTCAATCCCCTTATTAACGCTGGTAAATTGACTCAACAGCTATTACTACTGTCGTATGGAAGGTGACCTGTTAAAATATAGACGTCATCAACAAACTAAGTTGCGAGTTGATACATATGCTGGTTTAGCAGACGCCTTGCATGTACGAGCAGAAAATGACAATCTCAGAGTCGGTCGTATTGTAGTTTTGCCATCTTCTTTTACAGGTAGCCCAAGGAATATGATGCAAAATTATCAGGATGCGATGGCGATAGTGAGGAAGTTTGGAAAGCCAGATTTATTCATTACATTCACCTGTAATGCGGGCTGGCCAGAAATACTTAACAGCATTCATCCTTGGGAAACGGCTAATAATAGGCCTGATATTGTAGTGAGAGTTTTCCATTGCAAAGTAAAGGAATTGCTACGATTGATTAATGTTAAGTACATTTTCGGTAAAGTAAAAGCATATCTATATACAGTGGAATTTCAAAAACGAGGTCTCCCGCACATCCATTTATTATTTACGTTAACGGAAGATAGTAAGTTTCGAGAAATTTCTGACATTGACAGTGTGGTGTCATGATGATGATGATGATAATTGTTGTTTTAAGGGGCCTAACATCTAGGTTATCGGCCCCTGATGGTTTGGGTGATCGTGAAGATGAAAATGAAAAGCGAACATAAAACTAAAACTAACTACTAACCAACATACTAGAAGAAGAAATGGAAAACTAAAGGAGAATAAGGCAAATAAAGGACAAGAGGAAAAGAAATGCCCTCAACCCTCGAAGAAGGCGGATTGAGGGACTTGGAAGGAAGGAGAGCCATGAAAAGCAGATAAGAAAGTGAAAGAGGAGAGGGTCCGCCCCCAAAGGTAAGGGACAAAAGGGGAAAACGGACCCAGCTCAGGAATCCCTCGGGGTCGCCAACTCCCGAACTCACCAGCCGTGAGCCCCTGAGGGTGTAGCATTATCTAGGGTGCACCAAAAGTGGTGGGGCTACATACACCCGGCCTCCTCGAGGGCCTTAAGCAGAAGGCAGGAGATAACAGGAAAAGAAAAAGAAGGCTGACCCCTCGCAGAAGGAGGGAATCAGAAAAGATGAGACAAGGGCCAATTAAGGCGGGAAAGGAAGAGACTCCCTAGGCCTCGGATACCCTAATACCGTCGGGGTCGGAAGAGAACAAGAGTTGACCAAGTGAGGTCGACAGGAAAGAAGACAGAGAGGAGCCCGGCACAAGTAAGTGGAAGCAATGCCGGACTCAGCTGGGGCCCCGTGGTCGCCAACCCACAACTCACTAGATGTGAGCCCCTGGGGGGAGTGTGGTGTCAGCCGAAATACCAGATCTCAAGCATGAAGTGCTATACGAGTTGGTAAGGCGTCATATGGTACATGGTCCTTGCGGATCTTTGAATCCTTCTTCAGTCTGTATGAAAGATGGCGTATGCAAGAAAGATTTCCCTAAACAGTTTCAGGAAGAGACCAAAGATAACGCCAATGGTTATCCTTCGTATAGGAGAAGAAATAATGGACGGATTATTGTAAAAACAATTCGAGGTATTGACATTGAAATCGATAGTCGATTCATTGTTCCCTACAACCCATTTCTTTTACTTTACTTTCAAGCTCATATTAATGTTGAAATATGCTCGAGTGTTCGGAGTGTTAAATACATCCACAAGTATGTGTATAAAGGTCATGACTGCTGCAATGTTAAAATATGTCCTGAAGGCGAAACGGTGAACTACGATGAAATTACTTCTTTTCTAAATGCTAGATATGTTGGTCCAACAGAAGCCGCATACAGGATATTTTCATTTCACATGCATGAACAGTCACATTCTATCGTGCGATTACCAGTTCACTTGCCAAACTTGCAAAATATCTATTTTAAAAATTATAACGCTCCTGATATTTTACTTCAAGCACAGTTGCGCAACATGGAATTACAAGCGTGGTTCAAGTTAAATCAAGATTCGAAAGGCAGAAGTCCGTATATATATATCCTGAAACACCAGTACATTACGTCTGGAATAAGAGCAACTGCCAGTGGCAAAAAAGTAAATAATGATTCAAAAACTATAGGCAGAATGTATAATGTTTCGCCTACAGAAACAGAAAGGTATTATTTACGCCTGTTATTGCTTCACGTCATTGATGCTACCAGCTTCCAGGATCTACGAACATACAAAACCGTTGTCTATTCTACCTTTAAAGAAACAGCTAAGGAGCGAGGTTTGCTGATTGATGATTCTGAATGGCAGCGTTGTTTGGCAGAAGCGTCACAATTTCAGATGCCTTCTCAGTTACGACAACTGTTTTCTTACATATGTATCTTTCAGACCCCTTCAAATATAAGACAGTTATGGGACATTTTCAAGAATTCATTATCAGAAGATTATCTGCAGTTTCACGAAACTAACATTGCATATCAGTTCACTCTTATACATATTTCTAATACATTAAATCTCCATGGTCTTCCCATTACTTCTCTCGAATTGCCAGCTATTATTGATAATTTCCCTCGGACAATTTTACCAATGAATTATCCAAAACTTAATGAGGATCAATTAAGTCGGATGATAAACCAAGCAAATGAAAACCAAACGGCTATAATTACAGAAATTTTGGCGTTAGTACAAAACGGCAATGAAAGGATGAGTAATGCTTATTTCATTGACGGTCCAGGGGTCACCGGGAAAACATTTCTTTACCAATGCTTGATTCACAGTTGCACAAATTTGGGGTTAAATGTAGTTTCTGTTGCATGGACTGGTATTGCAGCAATGTTACTACCTCAGGGGTGCACTGTACACAGCCAGTTCAAGTTACCTCTACATTTACATGAAAGTTCAGTATCAGGAATAAAAGTTAACAGCAAGTAAGCTTTTTATATTCGTTCAGCAAAACTTATCATTTGGGATGAAGCCCCTATGGCTAATAAGCACGCACTGATGTGTGTAAATCGGCTGCTCAAGGACATCATGAATAACGACGTGCCTTTCGGAGGAAAAATTATCATCTTAGGTGGAGATTTCAGGCAGGTATTGCCTGTTGTGCCTCACGCATCTAGAGCAGCTTCAGTCCAAATGTCAGTAAGGTTCTCTCCTTTGTGGCCATTATTCAAAATTTTTAAACTCAACAAAAATATGCGAGCGGATATAGATCAACGTCACTTTGCAAACTTCTTGATACAAATTGGTAACCGTGAATACCCTCACGTCGATGGAGAACATTCAGAAGTAGTCGACTTACCACCCTCCATCATTGCTAAAACTGATATCATCACTGAAATATATGAAAACGAAGTTTCCACACTGAAAGATATTTCACGCTTTTCAAAAATTGCGATTTTAGCACCTAAAAATGAACACTGTAAAGAAATCAATGACAAAGTTTTAGAGCTAATCCCAGGATCATCGAGAACTTACATCAGTGTGAATAATTTAATTACTGAAGATGAGAGTGAACTTCTACAATTCCCATCAGAATTTTTAGACAGCTTAGACATAAGTGGATTGCCATCTCATATCCTTCGACTAAAAGAAGGCTCTATTGTGATTTTGTTGAGAAATATTAATGTTACCCAAGGTCTGGTGAACGGTACTAGACTGTTGGTAGATATTTCGTATGGCCGCCATATTGGCTTGGTGACGATTATGGAATTTTGAAAGACACAGTTTTGGTGTCCAGCAGAGATGATGCTGATGATGATGATAATTGTTGTTTTAAGGGGCCAAACATCTAGGTTATCGGCCCCTAATGATTTGGGTGATCGTGAAGATGATAATGAAATGTTAACTATAACTAACTACTAACTTATATACTAGAAGAAGAAATGGAAAACAGAAGGAGAATAAGGCAAAGAAAGGACAGGAGGCAAGGCCCTCAACCCTCGAAGAATGCGGATTGAGGGACTTGGAAGGAAGGAGAGCCATGATAGGCAGATAGGAAAGTGAAAGAGGAGAGGGTCCGCCCCACAGGTCAGGGACAAAAGGGGGAAACCGGACCCAGCTCAGGAATACCTCGGGGTAGCCAACTCCCGAACTCACCAGCCGGGAGCCCCTGAGGGTGTAGCATTCATTATCTGGGGTGCACCAAAAGTGGTGGGGCTACATACACCTGGTCTCCTTGAGGGCCTTGAGCAGAAGGCAGGAGATAACAGGAAAAGAAAATGAAGACTGACCCCTCGCAGAAGGAGGGTATCAGAAAAGATGAGACAAGGGTCAATTAAGGCGGAAAAAGAAGAGACTCCCTAGGACTCGGATACCCTAATACCGTCGGGGTCGGAAGAGAACAACAGTTGACCAAGTGAGGTCGTCAGGAAAGAAGACGTAGAGGAGCCCGGCACAAGTAAGTGGAAGCAATTCCGGACTCAGCTGGGGCCCGTGGTCGCCAACCCACGTCCCAATAGATGTGAGCCCCCGGGGGGGGGGAATTTGAAAGACACAGTTTTGGTGTCAAGCAGAGACGGGACTAACTTATTATTACTAAATTACATTAAGATTACTTCAATCGATCAAAAGTTTCTTTTTTGACACACAAACATCCACTATTACTACTACTACTGTTGTTCCATTTGAGGGACTTGGATACCGTGGTCATCTAACCCCGTGTACTTGGGTGTGTGTGTAAATTGTCTGATGACCTGTGTTACTGAGATGGCTGTATTTGTGTACTGTATGTAGTTGACATTCAAATGAAGATGGGGGAAGGAGGCGGCCGGGCTTGAAGTTAAGAACCATACCGGCATTCACCGTGAGTTCAAGTGGCAAACCATGAAAAAACAAGAAGTTCCGTGACGATCTAAAGAGCCTACTTTTCTTAAAATTAAGTTTCATGCCAATGAGTAATCTACAGTATATGAACCTATCTAGAATAATGACGACATTAAGTTGGTAATATCGAAATGTCTAATTAGTTCGAAATATACCTGGTATAATGCAGCCTAATAGAGCACTACAGTTGGCAGCCCTGGTGACTGAATATATTCTTAGTTCCATCTCTTAAGGTACAGAATACAAAGTTTGGTTGAAGTCCAATGGACGTTACATGCAGTTAGACACTGGATCTATCAGCACGCGTAATAGCATGTTGGCAACAATGTCATGCGTGAGCTGGTCGGAAATAATCTGAAATATTATGATATCTTGTTGTGCCAATTTTGGATGAAATCCATTTGTTAGTATAGAAGTTACATGTATTTTAAAATTAGACCTATCAGCAGGCATAGAATCATGTTGGCAGCACTGACTTATATTAATTACTCCAAATTAATCTAGAATGTCAGGTGCTATACGTGTGCAAAGTATAGAGCTGTTGGCTTGCATATATTCTGATATATTGATATTATGGTAAAAAAATATAGACAGCATTTATTAACAGTTGGCAGCCCTGATTGCTCTTAAGACTACTTATAGTCATATCTGTTATGTCACACATAGCACATACGAAATTTGGTTGAAATCCAAATGATAGTATAGAAGTTGAATGTATTTAAAAATTGGTACTATCAGCAAGCTTATAATCATGTTGGTAGAACTGACGTATATAAGTTATTCCAAATTAATCTAAAATGTCAGGTACTATACGTGTGCATAGTTTAAAAGCTGTCGGCTTGCATACTTTCTGATATATTAGAATTTGGATTTAAAAAATAGAGAGAGCTATTATTAACAGTTGGCAGCCCCGGTGGCTCTTAAGAATACGCTCAGTCATATCTGTTTATGTGCACATATTACATACAAAATTTGGTTGAAATCCAATTGATAGTGTAGAAGTTATATGCATTTAAAAATTGGACCTATCAGAAGGCTTAAAATTATTTTGGCAACATTGTCATGTATGGCCTCCTGGAAATTAAACTGAAATGGTATTATCTACATGAGTGCTAATTTTGGAATAGATCCCATGCATACCTCCCAAGATATCCATCATGGAGCTCAAATTTCTAGTGCGTTTATTCAGCAGTTGGTAGCACTGACATCATTTTCAAATATGGACGTGAGATATTCCGGTATACATCTTTTCTCAAACTGAATTTGGTTTCGATTGCTGCAGCCTTTTAGGAGTTGATGGGGGGGGGGGGGACCCACACACAGCCAGCCAGCCAGACAGACAGAAGGACAGACAGACAGACAGACAGACAGACAGACAGACAGACAGAAGGACAGATAGACAGACAGACAGACTCACATTTTCCCGGATCGATCTCATAAGTCTACTTTTTCCTTATTTTTGCAAAATGTGAAAAGTAGGCTAATAAACACTTCCAGAATGGCTGAGGTTGAAATCGACCGTGTCTCTTCTCAGTTTGCCTCACGTGGCTGACTGTACTCCGTTCTAGCCCTTATAGCAGAATTAAGTTCCTGGCAGACTAGAGAATCGAACTGGGACCTTCGGGGTGACAGGCAAAAATGTTAGCCACTACACCACAAGGTGGACTACTACTACTACTAATACTACTCAACTACTACAAATACCACAATAACAAAGATTATGAGACAAATTTTACACACACCCAGGTAAACCTTGCATGCAAACACATTACGAATGCAAGTTACTTTTTAAGATGCTAATTGACCCGTTAAATACTTCTAATATAATATATTAGATATGGCATTTTCTTCAAGTTAAAAAAGAATGAAAGTAATGTTCCTCGTGTTTCTAGAAGACCTATCTTATATTTTTAGCCTATTTTAAATTTTGAAAAAATAGGCTTATGAGATCACCTTTTGTCCGTGTGTGTGTGCGTGTGTGTGTGAGGAGTGTGTGTGTGTGTGTGTGTCCCTCCTAATAACATCTAAACGGCTGGAGAGATTTCAATGAAACTCGGTAAGTTCATAGCACTATTCCGGACGACCCCGACCGTGCCCTTCAAATTTTGTTACGTCTCGTCAATCCAACATGGCGGCTGTGCGAAATATTTCACCAGCATTCAATGTCTCCGAAACTATTCCCGATATCACCCTGAATTTTTTTACGGTGATAAAAGGAACTACGAGAAGTTCACCTATGTCACTTTTGAAAAACTGGTAACTACAAAACCAACATGGCGGCCACGCGAATTTGAGACTTTTAGGTGGCTTTTCACCGATGTCTCAGTCTCACTCATGGCTGTGATTATATGGAAGCTACTGAGGTATGGGTGGTGCTTAGTAATGGCATTCGGGGCACAGTCAGTGCCTGTGAATGCTGTGAAAGGTTCAACTCATAGGGTTAGGACTACTGTTCTGACTCAGTGAGGAAAGCAATGACAAACTACCTCACTCCTCTTCTTGCCTAGAACGCCTCAAAATAGCGCTGCCTTGGGTTTTTGTGGGTATCTACTCACATAACGTAACGGCGGTACTTTTTGAGGATCCAACCAGCCTTCGGGCTGACTACCTAACAGACAGACAAATAGACGTTTCTCGCGATTTAACCAACCAAACGCAATAAAACTTGGTACAGTATATGTTTATACATATTGTAATCCACAGACTTCTAACTTGGTTCAATTGTTTGCATAACCACAAGATGGCGGATGTGCGAAATATGTCACCGGCATTCTATATCTCTGAAACTATTAGCGGTATCATCCTGAAATTTTGCACTACTGGAAGTTCATCTATAAGACTTTCAAAAACCGGTTAACTACAAAACGAACAAGGCAGCCAAGCGAATTTTAAAATTTTAAATAGACCTTTCTCGCGATTTAATGTTCCAAACGCAATGAAATCTGCTACAGGAAATGTTTATACACATTGTAATACACTGGTATCTAATTTAGTTCAATTGTTTACATAATCTCAAGATGGCGGCTTTGCGAATTTTAAAATTATTTTTTTATTTCTTGTGTCGTAATCATGCGATCGATGTGAAAGTTTGAATAATGAACCTACGTAATAATTTCCTTTAATGGTACATGACTCAAAGGCCTATACATTTAACAATCCAACATGGCGACCATTCGAAATATTTAGACTTCTCTGAATAACTACGAATCTATTATAACAATCAAACTGATTTTTTTATGTTCATAGGGGCTATAGGACTTTAAATAACCTGGTGATCACAAATCCAACAAGGCAGCGACGCGAAGTATAAATATTCACATGGACGTTTCTCGCAATTTAACCATCCGAGTGCAGTGAAACTTGGTACAGTAAATCCTTCTACGAATGTTAATCCACTGGCATCTAAAATATTTCTATTGTTTCCATAACCACAAGATGGCAGCTGTTCGATATTTTAAAATCTCCTTGTTACTTCTTGTGTCCTAACCATGTGATTGAAGTTTGAATGCTACACGTACACAACATAACTCTAGGACCTACATGTATAAAATCCAACATGGCGACTATCCGAAATATTTAGTCGGTTCTCAATATCTACGAATCTATTACAGCAATCAAACTGAAATTTTGTAAGTAGATAGAGGCAATTAACATAAGTAGGATATATGAAAATAGGCTGTATAGTTCTTCACGGAACTACTTGTTAAGGTTGCATTTAACCTTGTATTGTTCATTTCGTTTACAAAATAAACTCCGACAGAAATCCAACAATTATTATAGGACTTTTATACAGTAATGCCTTGGGTAAAGTTCATATTGTTCAATGTTCAAATAAGGGCGAACCACTTCAATACTCCCTCTATGATCCAATCATCAGCTATAACGTGGTATTGAACGGAAAATGAACCATACTTCAAAATATAATAATGTTCGAACCGTTGTATTCTGCCTGACTGGCCTCTTGAATACAGCGTGCATGGACCCAATAATGGACTTGTTTCAATCTTCACTTGTAATATAAAGCACACTCCAGGCTTGCACGAATATTAATAGCTAAACCAGACATTCAAGCAAGCACTTCGCTCTGAAAACCCATGGCAGAATACATTCAATGAACTGAACACTCCGGGTCACTTAGCCAAAAGAAGGAATCGTTACGATTCTGCACAGGTGTCGCCCGTGTTTATGGGGTGTTTACGCCTTGGGAAATAGAAATGACAAGATATCTAAATAGCTTTTCTCTTGAATCTTTATCGTGTTTGCCACGGTGGGTGAGCGGTCAACGTGTCTGTCTACTAACCCCAAGCTTGCAGGTTCCCTCCTGGCCGTGGAAAGTGATTTTTGAAAGGCGACAAAGGCGGATTCGGTGGCGTAGTCGGTAGCATGCTGAGCTTCTATGCCCAAGATAGCGAGTTCAAACCCGGCCGAAGCCAACGGATTTTTTAAGAGCGTTAAAATCCCTCAGTATGCCTTCCTTCGGAGGGGAAGTAAAGCCGGCGGTCCCATGTCCTAGATTTATGGCATGTTAAAGAACCTTCCACTAATTGCACCTGTGTGAAGCTGGATTGGATAGGTTAAGAATGTAAACAACGCTCTTAGGTTTCTATATTCGTTGCCAAGAGCCGACTGCGGTGGTGTCTAGTAGCTAAGTTCAGAACTTGGTCTAGTAATCGTTGACGGTGGCGCTTGGCGGCAAAAGTAGGAACTATTTGAAAATTCTAAGTTGCTGTACTTAAATTTAAAAAAACAGATAACACACACTAATACAGTCATCACAATTAACACCGGTTATCAGACAGATTCTACACACACCCAAAGTACACGGGGCTACATGGCCGCGTTGTCGCAGCCCCTAAAGTTAAGAACCAACCAACCAAAGGCGACAAAAATTACGACACCATGTCATACGGTGTTGGCATGTCAAAAAACCCATTTGAATTCAGTAGGCCGTGTTCATAATGGCAAAATTAATCTCGGGATTTTACGCCAACACAAAGTTCCTCATTTCCCTACTAGAAAGCGCTATAGTGTTCAAGGAGCTTAGATATTTAACCTCCTTGACTTTCATAGTGCTTCAAGGAACAACGAAATTTGGCATGCAAGACACCCCCTGGGTGTCAAATAAAAAAGCTTGCACCCGGCACAGAGGCTATACGATAGTATTATTCTTATCGTGACGTTATTGTCTAGGCGAGTGAACATTTTTCCAACGAGTTAATTTGTGATTATTGATTCACTAGAACGAAGCCTCCGTGGCTTAGGCGGCAGCACGCCGGCCTCTCACCGCTGAGTCCGTGGTTCAAATACCGGTCACTCCATGTGAGATCTGTGCTGGACCAAACGGAGGCAGACAGGTTTTTCTCCGGGTACTCCGGATTTCCCTGTCAATATTTCATTCCAGAAACACTCTCCACTATCATTTCATTTCATCTGTCATTCATTTAATCATTGCCCCAGAGGAGTGCGTCAGGCCTCGGCAGCCGGCACAGTTCATATCCTCGCCGCTAGATGGGGGCTTCATTCATTCCATTCCTGACCCGGTCGGAGACTGGAAGCAGGCTGTGGATTTTCATTTTTCAATTCACTAGAACATTGCCTATTTATTCCAAGAATTGAACTTTCATGAATGCAATGATGCAAATGAAGGATATCTGCTATTAAATCACATAATTCACCAATAATGCAAGACATGTAGTCCTATATAGAAGTTAAATGGACAACTTCAGAACGTCTCGTTATAATAAGGTCGTTGGGCAGGATTAATCAAGTATACCGCCCAAAATACTGCAATTGTATTGCCAACCTTATCAAACAATCACAGCAAGGAAATATCAACTGTTTGCCCTCAATGAACAAATTCATTTCCTCATGCTTGGTTAAGAGGATGTACGCCAACTGTGAGACAACGGTATCATTGACTTACAGATAATGGGTGGCAGAAAATGGCCAAAGAGCTCTAAAGATGATGATGATAATGATGATAATTGTTGTTTTAAGGGGCCTAACATCTAGGTTATCGGCCCCTGATGGTTTGGGTGATCGTGAAGATGAAAATGAAAAGCGAACTTAAAACTAAAACTAACTACTAACCTACATACTAGAAGAAGAAATGGAAAATTAAAGGAGAAAAGGCAAATAAAAGGACAGAAGGAAAAGAAATGCCCTCAACCCTCGGAGAAGGCGGATTGAGGGACTTGGAAGGAAGGAGAGCCACGAAAGGCATACAGGAAAGTGAAAGAGGAGAGGGTCCGCCCCAAAGGTAAGGGACAAAAGGGGAAAACGGACCCAGCTCAGGAATCCCTCGGGGTCGCCAACTCCCGAACTCACCAGCCGTGAGCTCCTGAGGGTGTAGCATTATCTAGGGTGCACCAGAAGTGGTGGGGCTACATACGCCCTGCCTCCTTAAGGGCCTAGAGCACAAGGCAGGAGGTAAAAGGAAGAGAAAAAGAAGGCTGACCCCTCGCAGAAGGAGGGTATCAGAAAAGATGAGACAAGGGCCAATTTAGGCGGGAAAGGAAGAGACTCCCTAGGCCTCGGATACCCTAATACCGTCGGGGTCAGAAGAGAACAAGAGTTGACCAAGTGAGGTCGACAGGAAAGAAGACAGAGTGGAGCCCGGCACAAGCTGTAAAGAGCAGCTACTAATGGCTTCGATGGCGTAGTTGGTAGCATGCTGAACTGCTGCGCCCAAAATCGAGGGTTCAAACCCAGCTGAAGAGCGTTAAAATCCTTCAGTGTGCCTTCCTTCGGAGAGGAAGTAAAGCCGGCGGTCCCATGTCATAGATTTATGGCATGTAAAACTTTTGTGAAGCTAAATTTCTAGGTTAGATTTCGTTGTAAAGCTCTATCAAAGTTCTATCGTTCACCACAAGGTGTCAGTGATATATGATAGCGAAAGTTGGAACTACTTGAAATTGAACGGGACTTGTAGCTCACCCTATGGATGTCCGCGTGGAGCAGCTACAGCCTCTAGTGATCCGAACATGTCCTCGGACACTCCCGGCACTAAAACCCATACGCTAAATAAGTAAATAAGTAACTAATCGATTCAGTAATATTACTAGGAGGCATTTGACTCAGTAACTCATGACTAGAACTAGGATTTTTATGTAATATCTTCTTCTTCTTCAAGTGCCTCGTCCTCCAAGAACATTGGCGACCAGTAGCATGATCTGCTGTTTGTCTATAGCTGTTCTAAATAGTCTCACTGTATTAAGTCCGAACCACTGGCTTAAGTTCTTTAGCCAGGATATTCGCCTGTTAACCCTCACTAATTCCAAGGATGTCAACTTTTTGTCTTTCCATTTCTCTGATGGCATTGTGAGTCTTTCCACTTTGAAATAAACTGCGGACATTCCAAGTGGCTATCCTTTTCATGACTGGCCCGGAGATTCTTAGCACCCCCTGCCCACTTAAGGGCTGCCGGGGACTAGGGGCCTCGGCTTTAGATTGTCCAGTCATGCTAAAGATTACCCTGGGGAAGATTATGTGGTGGTTTCCCGTTGCCTTCCACAGTCCCATGCCGTTGACCAATTGTTATAGGTTCCTCCGCCTTTAAGGACAATTTCTTATCCTAAGGACAAGAGAGTGTCCTGCTTCATCATGACGATGAATTTGTAAGCTTATCCCGGCCTCCGTTCGGTCTCCTACCACCTGTCCCAGCCTTGTAACAGATACCTTTTACTCCATTAATCCCGAGCACTGGGCTGCCACTTCCACCAGTTACATTGTACCAAAGTCCAACTTCTCCACTGTAGCTGCCATTGTGGTCTTCACCGTAACCCTGGCAAGGGACCCTTACATGGGACTACCAGTCGGGTCAGCTGGCCCAAGGTTTTTTACAGAGGTGTTACTCCTCTATCACTCCTTATCCCGGGAGTTATTCGGAAGCCAGAGCCTTGTTATTTTACAACAGGGTGCACTACGTGTAAGAAAATGATGGCATTTGGATGATAATTCTCTCACCAATCATTAAAATATATCTAATGAAAAGAACTAACAAAAAGGATCATATAGACAAAAAAGAGAATATAAAAGGTTTGGATCACCAAACAAAATATAGGAGTGCTTGCGTTGAATCCTTTAGAAAAGAAATACAAACATCTTGAGGTAATGTAATATCTTATAGCTAGAACTGCAGGATCCATGCGTTTATATGTACATAACCTTACATATGTAATATCAACATGCAAAATATGTACATATTTATTGAATAATAGCCTATTAGGTGAAATATGAAATAATACATATTTTTAAATCTAATATATAAAAGTGAAAGTCTGTATGTAGGCCTATGTATGTATGTATGTGGGTTGGTTCCGTATACAAATCTACACCGTTCCACCAATCTCAACCACATTTTGCATACACATAGTTTAGGACCCAGAAGGAACCGCTGGCTACATGAATTTTCGATAGTCTTTCTCATTCTTCTGATTTCGGTCCTTTTGTACTCGAGCAAAGGCTAATATAAAGTCTTAAAATATATTCATGAAGGAATGGCAAGGCAGATCATTTCCATGGCAACATAGCTCAAGTCGAGACACGGCCGACTGGATGCGAGTTGCGCTCTGCACTACCGGTATAGAAAATGAGGATCTTTACTTGAAATCCCGTTAGTTACTCAACTGCTCACACAGCACTGCCAACCGAGTATAGCATAACAAAGACTTGACACTATCTACTCGCGTATTTGTCAAATACCACTCACTCACTCACTCATTCATTCATTCATCACGAAATCTCAGAAACCACCGAACGGATTGGAATGAAATTTGGTATGCAGCTTCCTCCCTTGGATATTCAGGTTCTAAAGGGGTGTTAAGGGGGTAGACCTGCATTTCATTGAATAGCAATATCTCCCGATTGGTTTCATTGGGGGATGTGATACACGGCATATAAACTCATCATTAAAAATAAGAAGACATGTGTCTGAGGGTTTTTCGATGTGGTGTTTATTATGAGTTGAAAGGTGTGAAAAGTGGGGGTTGAAGGATTCCTAACGGAGCGTGTATCTCTTAAACGACATAAGCGAGTAGTTTGAAACTCAGCGGAAAAATCAGCATAAAAAATAAGTAAATAGGTGTTTGACCGTTTTTTCATAAATCCAATTTAAGGGACCCATGGGGAGGGGTGAAAATCTGGGGGAAAGAAACAGGAAAGAAAGTGTCCTAACTGATTGACTGACTGACTCACTCATCAAACTCAGGGGGGAAAAACTGCTTTAAAGTAAGTAAACAGCTGTTCGACAGTTTTTTTTTCATAAATCAAATTTAAGGGGTTCACGGGGAGGGGTGAAATTCTGAAAAAAGAAAATTGAATGAAAATGTCTTGACTCACTCACTCACTCATCATCGCCCAGCCAAAATTATTGAAGTTAGAAGCATGACAGTTTGGGTAAATGTTCATTGTATGTCAAAACCGTCCACTAAGGGAGGATTTTCGGTTATTCAGGTTCTAAAGGGGTCTTAAGGGGGTTAAACCTGCATTTCATTGAATAACAATATCTCCCGATTGGTTTCATTGGGGGATGTGATACACGGCATATAAACTCATCATTAAAAAATAAGAAGACACGTGTCTGAGGGTTTTTCGATGTGGGGTATATTATGAGGTGAAAGGGGTGAAATATGGGGGTTTAAGGATTCCTAACGGAGCGTGTATCTCTTTAACGACATAGGCGAGGAGTTTGAAACTCAGCGGAAAAAATCAGCTTAAAATAAGTAAATAGGTGTTCGACCGGATTTTTAGCCTACTTTCGATTTTTGCAAAAAATGAAAGTAGACTTATGAGATCAACACAGGGCGAAAAAAGTGTGTCTGTCTGTCTGTGTGTGTGTATGTGTGTGTGTGAGTCTGTGTGTGTGTGTGTATGTGTGTGTGTGTCTGTGTGTGTGTGAGTGTGTGTACTCTGAATGTCTGTTCCCCCCTATCAATTCGAACACGGTGAATGCGAATTGAACGAAATTTGGTACAAAGGTAGCACTAGCAAAGGACACCTCAGTGTCATGTTTTATATCGCCGCCATCTTTACTAAAACTGAATGGCGGCAACTCAAACGTTCAAAACGTAAAATCAAATAACGACTAACCAATTCATCCGATCTCTACCAAATTTGGTAACAACATACCTTCGTATAGGATGCGTCTTGTGACCAAACTACAAGGTCGTCCGCCATACCATTTCAGGATGGCGGCCGTGCGAATTATGAAAACTTTATAATCCATATCATGGGACCCACCAGTTCCGATTATCGAGCCGAGAATCGTTTTAACTGTTCTAAAGGAAGAGGCACGTTCGAAATTAAAAGTTTATTTTGTAATACTATAGTGCAGACGTGATTTTAAAAAGCTGAGCCGATTCAGTAATAAGACAAGATGGCAGCGGATATCTTGTGCCTGACATATATTTCACTAATTTGAGTATTGCATGCAATATAGCGTACTGATACAAAATAAATAAAGTTTGTATGAAATGCTTTATATATAAATAATATACTCCAGTGATGAAATCGTTTAGTATAAATCACTATTTGCTAACAAGTTCTATGTAAGTCATTTTATATAGAACGATATTCATTGACACAATTAGCTCAGTGGTAGAGCGTTAGCCTATCGCTCAAATGCCTATGGTTCAAACCCGATCAGAGCTATTTTTTTTTGCTTGAAATGTTATATGTTTATTGTTTTGTAATGACTCAGATGTTTTAAAATTAAGCGTTATATTGTGCATATTATGGTGTAATATATATATTTAATTAAAACATAATTCGCCTGCAGATTTACTCGAGACATCTAGCTGCCAAAAAGGTAACTGCACGCCGCTACTTATTAACTTCCAGATTTTATTGAAAAGATTCTTCTTCTGGCCGCTAGAATGCACTCGCTCTGTTAGGATTATATTGTTCGATATTTCACCACTAGATGTCACGACTAGTCTACGTGGGGCTCCATTGATTACTATACCATTGGCATTCTATGCGCATCGAATTTGAAGAATGACAAGATGATACTACGATACATTTTTACTTTTTATTTTAAAGGGTTTGTAACAGCCTATTGTGCGTTATTTGAAAATGTTAATTGAAGTAAAGAACAAATCGATTTCACATAGTATCTGAACTCTACCGTTGGTGCTAGTTCAGAATATTAATTAATACTTTTATTTCAGCCAAATAGCAATCGAAAATATCCACATAGTTGGTATACACACGTCTCTGTAGGGTCATGGAAAGATTTGTTAATTCAATTAGGGTTGTGAAAGTCATACGCAGCCAGACGTGTAAAGACATGCCTCAACTCAAAGGTGGATGTTGCCCGCGTCAGGCCGATTATGTAATAATAATAATAATAATAATAATAATAATAATAATAATAATAATAATAATAATAATAATAATGTTATTGGTTTTACGTCCCTTTTAACTACTGTTGCTTTTAGAGACGCCGGGGTGCCAGAATTTTGTCCCGAAGGGGATCTTTAACGTGCCAGTAAATCTACTAACACGGCTCCCTCGCATTTGTGCACCCTCAAATGCCAGCTGATTGCGCCAGGATACGAACCTGAAACATACGGTCCAGCAAGCGAGAACGTTACCGCTGAGCCACGCCGCCAGTCCGGTCGATTATGTCTGCAGATCCATAACATTCTTTAGATACTTCTTATCTTTCTTTCTTTCTTTCTTTCTTTCTTTCTTTCTTTCTTTCTTTCTTCAATGATGGTAGCAGTTTTTATCTAGGTTGTGGCGTTTGGTAGAGGTAAATCGTTTCTAAGGTCTTCAACAAAGAATAGTTCTATTATACTATTTGATAATAACAACGAGTTATAACTATACTCATACATTTAGGAGAAAGTAGGCTATATGTTCTTTACTGAACATCTTGTTTTCTCATATATCCAATTTAAGGGGCCCATGGGGAGGCGTGAAATTCTGAAAAAAAAAACAGGAAAGAAAGTGTCCTAACCGATTGACTCACTCACTCTTCAAACTCAGGGGGAAAAACTGCTTATAAATAAGTAAATATGTGTTCAACAGATTTTTTTGGATAAATCAAATTTAAGGGGTTCATCGGGAGGGTTGAAAACCTGAAGAAATAAAATGAAAGAATATGTCCTGACTTACTCACTCACTCATCATCGCCCAGCCAGAAATATTGAAGTTGGAAACATGGCATTATGGGTATATGTTCGTTGTATGTCAAAACCGTACACTAAGGGAGGATTTTTGGATATTAAGGTTCTAAAGGGGTCTTAAGGGGGTTAAACCTGCATTTCATTGAATAACAATATCTCACGAGTGGTTTCATTTGTGGATGTGATACTCGGCATATAAACTAATCATTAGAAATAAGCAGACATGTGTCTAAGGGTTTTTCGATGTGGTGTATTATTATGAGGTGAAAGGGGTGAAAATTGGGGGGTTGAAGGATTCCAAACGGAGCGTGTAGGCCTATCTCTTAAACGACATAGGCAAGAAATTTGAAACTCGGCGAAAAAATCAGCTTATAAAATAAGTAAATCGGTGTTCAACCGTTTTTTCATAAATTAATTTAAGGGGCCAATGGGGTGTGGTGAAATTCTGGGGGAAAAAGGAGAGAAAGTGTCCTAACTGACTGACTAACTCACTCACTCATCAAACTCAGGGGAAAAATACAGCTTAAAAATAAGTTAATAGGTGTTCAAGCGTTTTTTCATCAATCCAATTTAAGGGGCCCATGGGGAGGAGTGAAATTCTGGTAAAAATAATTGAAAGAAAATGTCCTGTCTGACTCACTCACTCATCACGCCCAGCGAAAACTATTAAAGTTGGAAACATGATATTTTGGGAATATGTTCGCTGTATGTCGAAAACGTCAACTAAGGAATGATTTTTGTTTATTCGGGTTTTAAAGAGGTGTTAAGGGGGTAAACGTACATTTCATTGAATAACGATATCTCATGAGTTGTTACTTTGGGGATGTGATATTCGGTATATAAACTAATCATTAAAAATAATCAGATATGTCTAAGGGTTTATCGATGTGGTGTATATTATGAGGTGAAAGGGTTGAAAATTGGGGATTGAGGGATTCTTAACGGAGCGTGTATCTCTTAAACGAGATAGACGAGAAGTTTGAAATTCGGCGGGAAAAACAGCTTAAAATATAAGTAAATAGGTGATCAACCGTTTTCTCATAAATCCAATTTAAGGGGCCCTTGGAGAGGGGTGAAATTCTGGGGGAAAAACAGGAAAGAAAGTGTCCTAACTCACTCACTCATCAAACTCAGTGGGGAAGAACAGCCCAAAAAATAAGTAAATAAGTGTTCGACCGTTTTTTTTCTTCGTAAATCCAATTTAAGGGGTTCATGAGATGGGTGAAATTCTGAAAAATAAATGAAAGAAAATGTCCTCACGCACTCATCATCGCCCAGCCAAAATTATTGAAGTTAGAAACATGACATTTCGGGGCTATGTTCGTTGTATGTCGAAAACGTCCACTAAGGAAGGATTTTTGGATATTCAGATTCTAAAGGGTGTATTAAGGGGGTAGACTTGCATTTAATTGAATAACAATATCACCCGATTGGTTTCCTTGGGGATGGGATACTCGGCATATAAACTCATCATTAAGAATAAGCAGACATATGTCTAAGGATTTATCGATATGGTGTTTATTATGAGGTGAAAGGGGTGAAAAGTGTGGGTTGAAAGATTCCTAACGGAGCGACATAAGCGAGGAGTTTGAAACTCGGAGGAAATCAATCAGCTTATGAATAAATGAATAAATGAATAAATGAATAGGTATTCGACCGTTTTTTCATAAATCCTATTTAAGGGGCCTATGGGGAGGGGTGAAATTCTGGAAGAAAAACGTCCACTAAGGAAGGAGTTTTAGATGTTTTGGAGATATGTTTGTTGTATGTCGAAAACGTCTACTAAGGAGGGCTTTTTCGATATTCAGGTTCTAAAGGGGTGTTAACGGGGTTAAACTTGCATTTCATTGAATAACAATATGACACGACTAGAGCCTCCGTGGCTTAGGCGGCAGCACGCCGGCCTCTCACCGCTGGGTCCGTGGTTCAAATCCCGGTCACTCCATGTGAGATCTGTGCTGGACAGAACGGAGGTAGACAGGTTTTTCTCCGGGTACTCCGGTTTTCCCTGTCAAAATTTCATTTCAGCAACACTGTCTACTATCATTTCATTTCATCTGTCATTCATTTCATCATTGCCCCAGAGGAGTGCGACAGGCTTCGGCAGCCAGCACAGTTCATATCCTCGCCGCTAGATGGGGGCTTCATTCATTCCATTCCTGACCCGGTCGGAGACTGGAAGCAGGCTGTGGATTTTCATTCATGACACGACTATGACGCGAGCGAAGCGAGACTAAAAATTAGATGGTGTGTGTCTGTGTATTACTCAATCACGCAAGTACCTCTGGTCCGATGTACTTGAATTTTACATGGAAGTAGCTGATTTACCTGGTTAACATATAGGCTACTTTTGATTTCAATACTTTGCACTATTTAAAGATGGCGACCATTTTAGTGACGTCACTACACCCTTTGGTTTCAAATTTTCATATTTCCATTTCAAATAAAAAGAGAACGCTAAGAAATAGCAAACTTTTGATGGCATATACGAGGTTCAAAATTACATTTTCTATCCGAAAGGTATCTCCGACCGTTAGCGAGTAAAACCTAAATTTGTGCTATAAAACACGGTCAACGCCGAGCGGTGTAGTTGGACAAAATGTTTCATCCTTAATCTCCCTCTGCGAAGCACCTCGCCTATCTCCTGTTTTAACTGTGACCTTCAAATTTTAATTTATTTATGACGCGTAGCGAAGCATGGGTACTTCAGCTAGTATATAATATTAATAATGAGTGTGGTACAATAATTAATTAATTAAGCATGTCCATATTACAGCAAATTCAAATAAATTATTATTATACATGAGAATATGCGCACGAACTCAAGAATACGTATTGTGATGATAATTATGATAATTGTTATTTTAGGGGGCCTAACATCTAGGTCATCGGCCCTTAATGGTTTGGGTGATAGTGAAGGATGAGATGATAATGAAAACAATGACAATACTAACTACAAACCTACATACTAGAAGAAGAAATGGTAAACAAAATAAAGGATAAGGCAAATAAAGGAAAGGAAAAAAGAAATGCCCTCAACCCTCGAAGAATGAGGGTTGAAGGACTTGGAAGGAAGGAGAGCCATGAAAGGCAGATATGAAAGGGAAAGAAGATGATGATGATGATAATTGTTGTTTTAAGGGGCCTAACATCTAGGTTATCGGCCCCTGATGGTTTGGGTGATCGTGAAGATGAAAATGAAAAGCGAACTTAAAACTAAAACTAACTACTAACTTATATACTAGAAGAAGAAATGGAAAACAAAAGGAGAATAAGGCAAAGAAAGGACAGGAGGCAAGGCCCTCAACCCTCGAAGAATGCGGATTGAGGGACTTGGAAGGAAGGAGAGCCATGAAATGCATATAGGAAAGTGAAAGAGGAGAGGGTCCGCCCCAAAGGTAAGGGACAAAAGGGGAAAACGGACCCAGCTCAGGAATCCCTCGGGGTCGCCAACTCCCGAACTCACCAGCCGTGAGCCCCTGAGAGTGTAGCACTATCCATGGTGCACCAGAAGTGGTGGGGCTACATACACCCTGCCTCCTTAAGGGCCTAGAGCACAAGGCAGGAGGTAAAAGGAAGAGAAAAAGAAGGCCGACCCCTCGCAGAAGGAGGGTATCAGAAAAGATGAGACAGGGGCCAATTAAGGCGGGAAAGGAAGAGACTCCCTAGGCCTCGGATACCCTAATACCGTCGGGGTCAGAAGAGAACAAGAGTTGACCAAGTGAGGTCGACAGGAAGGAAGACAGAGAGGAGCCCGGCACAAGTAAGAGGAAGCAATGCCGGACTCAGCTGGGGCCCCGTGGTCGCCAACCCACGCCCAAAAGATGTGAGCCCCTGGGGGAAACAACAGTTGACCAAGAAATGTCGACAGGAAAGAAGACGGAGAGGAGCCCGGCGCAAGTAAGTGGAAGCAATGCCGGACTTAGCTGGGGTCCCGTGGTCGCCATCCCACGCCCCACTAGATGGGAACCCCTGGAAGGGGGGGGGGGGGGGAGGGAGGAGGGAGCGTATTGTAAGGACCACTTTTTGTTTGTGGGGTGTGAGGAAATAGCTTTTCTAAACAACAGGGTGGAATGTAGACTCTCAGACACTCACTGGACAACTGGAATAAACTAAGTCCTGCCGCTGAGTCTCCAGCAGGATGTGACGTGAATAACGATCCCCTCATCTCCACTAATATCTTTTTTGGAATTATTTCCTGGCCTTTTCTAAGCAGCTTATGAATTGCTGTACATTAGTTTCTAGTGAAAAAATATTGTCATATAGCATTACCGCCTATTTCACTTGCGAAAAAATGCTATTATTTTACTAAGAGACAGAGTATGTAATTGTACATAGAAAGTAAAAGTATGTAAAAAATTGTATTTATGATCAAATATGCAAAATAAAGAGACATAACATGCATTTTTTTACATTTAGAAAATAAAAACTTGCAAAAAAAAATGTTATTATGATCGCATATGTAAAATAGGTAACAATTAATAGTACATTAAGCAACGAGCCTATAATGGCTATAATTAAGACACGAGTATTTTTATAAAACGAGCGTATGCGAGTTTTATAATTTCCATACGAGTGTCTTAATTACCATTATAGGCGAGTTGCATACGACTGTTTATGTTCGACGATAATTATAACTTTATTATATGTTTTAACATAAATATTCATAAATATCTGTTGAGAGTCAGCCACAAGAATTTTGTTATCGGAGAGCGAGCGCGAGACATCTCTCTGTCTTTCAAGATCTCTGAACGACCGACGCATGCGCTCTGTGTGCTTGCAATGCCATATAATGCAGGCCATATGTTTACATCTGCCGTCCCTCAGTAATATTGTCACCGGAGTCGTTTGAAGGCTGTGTAGAAATTAGGGTTGATATTAAGGTACAGTGCTATTTCTTGTCTCATATTCGTCATAACATATATGAGAATATATCCATGTCAGTAATTTATTATAGTTCGATGTTGTGTTTATGTCCGACATGTTGGATTTTGAGCTCATGCGCGAAGGTATCGTTACCTAATTGGTCAATGAACGAGCTCTGATTGGCTGGAGAAACTGTATCGTAATGGAAAACAGTGTTATAATGACCATCATTATGATACAGTTTTATGACACATAATTGTGAGGGTCGAACATAAATGTAATTATATGATACTGTGCCCTTTTAGCAAGAAATATGCCAATCACAGTATACCAGCGTAGCTCAATTCGGAATTTCGGGGCAGCGGTAAGTTCCCCCACTCTGTGACTCACATATTTTGGATCAATTAGAGGATACACTTGCACAAATAACAACAAAATCAACTCCTATTTAAACACATTTAATTAATAAAATTAATGGCGCTACAAACACTTTAACAATCTAATTAATGACCCATAATCATCTACTTGCTCCAAATGAACAAGGAATCACAAATATAATAAAACAAATATTGTATTTAACATATATGGTTTCCACATAAACCAACAATTCTTACTTAGTCTCACTTCCATAAAGCATTAACATTAAGTTTATATAACTCCGAGCTGTTTTGGCTCCATGCTTTATATAATAATGGTGTCCTTCTTGTACACCTCAAACACTATCCTTTATATTTTCTTATTTCTCAAAAACAAATATATAATTATATTTAAAATCTATGTTAATTATCTAACTCAATATTTTGGGCATGTCCACACATTCAGTTGTTATCATCTCTCTTTATTTCACAAATATATTAAGGTAATCAGGAAATCAATTGTGTACTCCAGAGCGTGAAGATACTTGACACAGTCAAAAAACTATAGTTACTCCCGAAACTCAGTTGCCTTCAATTAACTCGTGGAATCCTACGTCCATACATCATTACAATAGGGATTGTTATTTATCTCTTATGTCTTAATAGACCATTATCATATAAGAAACTACGATCTGAACAGGCAAACGAAAATATCAATCTACAAGGACCTCGGTTCAACGCCCGGGTCGTTAACAACTTTAAACACTCCTGGTGTATTCATTCTCTTTACAACATCTTACAAGACGGTCTCTGGTCCCTCTCGCTTTAAGAGAGCTAGACCCTACTACTCGGGCGCGATTTATGGCACGAGGGGTGACGGCGACTCCCTGTCTATCCCACGTTAGTAGCTTATTTCCAAGGCTTTCAAAACAAACCTTTACATTATATTCAGTTCTGGGGAGAGACCAGGCTTTTACTGTACCGTACTCATTCAAACAACTATTCTTTGGTTCAAAGACCACTTTCGTAACCTTGGCATTTATTAATTATGAGAGGGTCCTCATTGATTGGGAAGATTTATACACATACGACGAAGAATTAAGGGGCTTTTATCATAAGAAGATTCTGCGTTCGAATCTCTTCACGTGCCTCGGGAACCATTCCCTTACAGAGGACTTATACAAAATGCGATTTAAAGTCGGCCGTGGCCCATATGACATACGCTCAATAATACCATATATTAGCTCCCTTTTTAAATACATACACAATGCCTCGTGATACTATGTCACAAATAGAGGACTTATACAATTATCAATTCACTGCAATCAACTACCCTCCATAAGTAATCTACCAAGTCTTTTAACCTCTACGCGTTCCTAGCGTGACATTTTAATATTATTGCGCTCATTATGCGCTATGCATTATTTTAAGCCGAATTGTCTTCCCAAGAACTGATAAATCTCATTAATAACAATTCATATTATTTTAATTCTCATATTAATCATTTCCGTTGCCGATAAATCGTTCCCTTTTTAAAATATTCCATTGAACATCATATCTTACACATATGTTAAGGCTTTAACGCTCTTATGTTCATATCAATTTATTTGATCTTTATTTAATATTTCCATATTTAATTATTATTATTATCTTTATTCTTTATACAAGCTCAAAAGCTATTTCTTTCATAACTCAACTTTACTTTATTTAAATATCTTTCATAATAATTAGTGATATTTCGCTTGCTCTTATGACATTTGTTAAATACATTAACATTTTTATTCACTTATTTCCTCTACGGGATTTATTTTTTACATAATTATTTATAATTTCTCAAATTTTTTATTATTGTTCAGACCGCGTTCTTGTTTATTCAGTATTTATTTATTAACACACATCCCTTTTACTCAAAAACTCCGGTGGATTTGTACACAACCAATTTCTGACACCAACATAGAATGAATTTAGTACTCACATGTTTAAGATCGTCCCATGATCTTTATTCTCGTGCGGTGTTTCATTTTTGGGCCCACTTTGAACTTTTTACTCCATATTAAAGGAATTTATCTTATGTAAAAACACTTTTTGACATATATTTAAAACACTTAACATTGACGACATTTTTATACACTGATGTGTCCCTTTTGAACACATGAAATGAAAATCCACAGCCTGCTTCCAGTCTCCGACCGGGTCAGGAATGGAATGAATGAAGCCCCCATCTAGCGGCGAGGATATGGACTGTGCCGGCTGCCGAGGCCTGACGCACTCCTCTGGGGCAATGATTAAATGAATGACAGATGAAATGAAATGATAGTGGAGAGTGTTGCTGGAATGAAATTTTGACAGGGAAAACCGGAGTACCCGGAGAAAAACCTGTCTGCCTCCGTTTTGTCCAGCACAGATCTCACATGGAGTGACCGGGATTTGAACCACGGACCCAGTGGTGAGAGGCCGGCGTGCTGCCGCCTAAGCCACGGAGGCTTCCCCTTTTGAACACATAATAGACACTAAAAATATTATTAACACACAATCTTGATTATTTTACACTTCACAATTCTCGATCACACGTGATCTTCTTAAATTCCCGTTTCCAAGGGTGACATTTATTCGATGTCGGCTTCCTATCCTGCAGAATGCGAAAGTCTCGAAACATCTACTGTTCCCTGGAGTCCAATTCTGCTACTCCTATCCTGGATGACCGGCTATTTATCTAGCTTGAACGGCTTCTTTGTAGATCTGTCTATCGATCCTAGCGAAAGTCTATTCGGATCGAGGTCTCCTCAATGACCTATAGATTTAGTCTATAGCAGCTAGCACTACTCGATTCTAGTACTTTTAGAATAGTTCGCCTGCTTTCTGGAGATAATGTTTATAGTCTCCTATCTTCTTTATTGGAACTATTTTAGCACTCCTACGTTTCTGATATACGTTCCGAACCTTATTCTGTTCTTCCCTTTTTGGGTTCTTCAATTTAAATAACAGTTTATCTGTCTGGTACGGTACTTCCGTACGTTATGATCCATTCGTTCGTCTATTTAACGACCTATCGCCTTTAAGTCCGACGTTCGCGGCCTGTTCTGACTATATCTTACGAACTTTCAGTATAACTGGTATACAGTCGGGCCTAAATCCTGTAAGTAGGATTTTCCTAATATTTCAATACGGCGATACTTAAAATTTCGTCTTGACCACTCCTTATGGAGGCAAGCAAGTCGTTAATACTGCGACGCCTGTGGCTATCGGATATTACTTCTGCGGTGTAACACAGCGTTTCTCCCCTCAAGGAGTACTGGTAGCTGTTTTCGATGTGACGCAGAGTTACGCCCCACACGGCTGTCTGAATACTGATGTAGCTTAGTGACGTGCCCTCAGGCCGTTTGAACTGCGTGCGTAGTAACACCCTCACAGGTTGTCAGAATAATTGCATCTACTGTTGATGCTCCAGCGTCACGTCCCCTCACGGACTGTCGGAATGACTGCATGTGCTGATGATCCAGCGTCACGTCCCCCTGGACGGATTTGTACTGCGTGATGCGTGATTACACCCCCTCGGGCTGTTCGAGACTGCATATACAATGATGATCGTGACACAGTGTCATGCCCGCAGGCTGACAATAACTGCATGTTTGGCTTGGTGAAGCCCGAAGCTTTATACTATTTTACTACAAAAAAATAAGACTCTAGCCTTTTCTGTGGTCAATTTCTAAAATAATGGTGCCACAAATATAAAAATTATACCTTCCGAAAGCTCGTCTTCTCAATGTCACATAATCTCATTGCACCTAAGAATCGATCGTGCAATTCGGAGATATTAATTAATTTCTCGTCCTCAATTGTGTGGGTGTTGCATTTCTTTTGCTCTATCCCCTCCACAGAGGCCGTGGTACTTCCCCAATGACGTCGTCTTACGTTAGCAGTTTTTTTCTGCGCAATTATTAAATGGTTTCTCTTTACTGAAAAATCTCTCATTCAAAATGATTCACTGTACTGTACTTGTTTACTCATTATTATACTTGTAAACGGGTTAAATTTAATTATTCCTCTTCTGGCGCATAAGCAGTGTTGTCAATTTCCAGCAACGTCAGCTCGAATTCCGATTCAGGCTTCCTTGTTTAATCCTGGGAAATTTCCACTCGGTTATTAATACTCGTGACTCGCTCCCTTCAGAATGTCAAGAGGGGTGATATCATCCTCTCGAACACTTGGTCCTCGTTCGTTGCACAACCTTATGCTGGCCTCCTAGCTTGATCTTCCTTTAAAGTCACATTAGAAACTGTACGTTTCTTTGATTTCTTCCTCAAATGCATGGATTCGCACACCTTGGACCCTATATCATATGGGTTCATCTCACCCTTCCTTAGGATAAATAAATTTTCGAAAAATTTTTGAGGAAATTTATTTTAATTAATTTTGTATTCTTTATTCATCGAATCCATCATAACGTCATCCGTATTTACTGTGGTTTTATTTCCTTAAAGTTCCTTTCACTAATTGTGTAGGTTGGGTATGCTCTATCTTTACCCTATCTTTCTCCTTTATTACATTAAAATTTTCTTTTTTCAAAAAAAAAATCAATTACTTCTTTAAAGTTCCTTTCCTCTCTGGTCTGTGTTTAGGTTGGGTCTTCAAAGTTCCCATTCATTCATTCATTCCCCTAGCGGACGTCTACACTCAGGCCATAAATTTCTTGTCACGTTCGGTAGTTACAACCTCTACCCTCGTCTGGCGCATGCTTCTCCAAACTCGAGTCAACAGTTGGTTCCTTTATTCTTTTCTCAGGACAGACTTCAAGTCGGTCTGTTCTCTATTCATCATATATTTTCAACTCAATAACTTTCTGTTAATTATCTTGCGGGTGCAATTAGCTTTACCCGTAACTTAATTCTTTACAGTTCACAGAATTCAAGTCTGTTACACTTCATTTGATTTTTAAGAGCTCAGTCTGATCTCACCTGACTCTTTCTGGTTCTCTTCCCCCTTCCTCATCTCTCTTTGAGATGGTATTTCAACAAATATTATACTTATTTATCTATTCTTTAATGGTTGCATAGGGCTTTACCCGTTTGTTCCACTGGGATAGTTCTTTTCCTTCACTTCATATCGAGATGGCATTTCCAAAGAGTATTTCTTTTTTCGACTCTTCCAGTTCTTTAGGTCTTTCAGATCTCCTTCTTTTCTCTTCTTTTTATCGCTCCCTTTCTTTTTACGGAGCTTCCAGCTGAAATAGGCCTGGGCATCCTCTTTCTCCAAGGCTTCGTATGCTATTCCTCCTCCTTTCATTGTTTCCATGGGGTATCCCTTTCCTGGTACACCAACTATCAATGGCGGTCTTCCTCTTTCTTGATTGTTTCCAGAGATGTCTCCTCTCATTTTTTCATTGCTCCCAACAATCTCATCTTTTTCTTTTAAGTCTTCTTGGCTCTTATTGGCATTTGTTTCCCTTTCTCTGTTCTTTTGTTGCCAGTTCTGGTATTTAATCAACAATTCAAAGATCTGAGCTTTCAATTTTGGTCCTTCTAATGCCGTTTTATCTTCTTGATCCTCCTGAATGTCTTCTAGGTTTTCTTTTTCTACCTCCTCATTTTCTTCGGAGTTTTCTTTTTCACTTTCCTTCGTCAAGTCTTGAACCTCTGTTTCCATCGGTGCTTCGTTGACATTTTCTATTTTTGTTTCATCTAATTTCTCTGTTTCTTCAGGAATTATCATTTCCGTTTCTTCGACTATCAATTCCTTTGTTATTTCCTGTTCCGAGATTACTTCTTGCTCTTCCAGCTCAACCCTTTCCTCAAAATGTGTCTCTTCCGTTTGGAGCTCATTTTCATTTTGGCTGTCCTCCTGTTCTGGAGTTACGATCTCTTCCTGAATTTCCATTTGTTTCTCTGTAAGGATCTCCAAGTTTTCTTCAATTTCCACTGGAGTCATTATGATTTCTATTTCTTGTTTTTCTTCTTTAATCTCAACTTTGGGCTCCTCTGGCACCGTGATTTCTTTTTCTTCTTTAATTTCAGCTTGTTTTTCAGCTTGGGCAACTATTTCATTTGCCTGACGATTTTGCTCCAACATGTATTCCTCATATCTCTTCTGAGCAGCCTCTAATATTTCTTGATATTCTGGAATTTTGACCTTCCTCAATTCAGCTATCTCCTGAATGCTTATTATTCCAGATTCGTCATACATGATCATTCTGAAACCGTGCATTTTTTTCTGTTCTTTTGTTATCCAATCTTTCTGTTCCTGAACGTAATTTTTCGGTCGTGCTCTTTGTAAGGGATCTTCCACCCAATCTTATTCCATTTATCTCTTAGTTTTCCTAGTTGCTCCCTTATATCACTTACTTCCTCAGTAAATATATTTATCTGTTCCCACGGAGCTATTTCTATTTTTCCTTCTTTCTCCATGCGTTTCGCAAATTTCTTCTTTGTTTCTATCAATGACTCCTTCACATTAGGGATTTCTTTGTACAATTCCTCTAATTCCTGTTTGGATATCTTATACCAATTTTTACAGGCCCTTTCACGGAGCTCAGATATCTTCTTTATTTCCTCGGAGATACCTTCCCTTTGCTCCTTAATTTTCTCTTTCTCCTTTGAGTCTACATCTCTAAATTTCCAAAGTTCACTCCTCATCTGATAATGCTCGTCTCGTATTCCATTATTTATATCCAAGAATTCTTTTATTTCATCCCATTTCGCCATTTCTACCTTTTCCTGATCCTGAACGTCAGTACTATCGCTCCTTTCCCCTATACTTTCCGAGTCTACTTGAACCGGCATTACTACGTGAGACTTTGTATTATCTTTATTCTTATCATTATCTGTATTAATTACATTTTCCCTTGGAATCGGTGTACAATTTTCTTTTTCCATTTGGAGCTCTAAAGGCTCAACATTTACCCTTTTGTCTGTAGACATGTTACGTTCTCTTCGTGTAACTATGTCTCCAGGTGCACGCATGCTTTCTACAGAAACATTTATAATTTCTTTACTTGGGTACCCTTTCTCACCTGTAGTTTTACCTTTATCTGGGCTCTCGGCCCTTACATTCTCAGAGAGCCTCCGCCTCTCTTCACTTAACAACATCATATTAAAATACAGTGGGCCACTAATGCCACCACACTAGTACATGTTTGAGAGATGATACTCTGAATCGGTGTGTCCCAATTTCTTTAAAACTTACTTTGGTACGGGTATTCACTTACAACGTACCCTTTTGATACTTTTATTCAATTTCATAAAACCTTTATGGAAGTATTTAAAATTCAAAATTTCGAAAAACCATTTTTTTTTTCAAAAAAAAATGAAAATTTTGATTTTTCGAGAAAACTCGGGTTTTCCCTAGGAAAACTCAGCCCCACGTTGGGCGCCATGTTTACGTTTGCTAGGGGGTTGATAATATATTACAGGGCTGCTCGGTATGAGTTTCTAGGGACCCATGCGGTCAGTTAATTTTATGTTGTAGCTACTCCTATCATTACTTTAATTTACATGAAATGACCGTCTTAAGTGTTCCTCTAGTATTTAATCCAGCACATTACTTATACGACCCCCATGTGCCCTTTTAGCAAGAAATATGCCAATCACAGTATACCAGCGTAGCTCAATTCGGAATTTCGGGGCAGCGGTAAGTTCCCCCACTCTGTGACTCACATATTTTGGATCAATTAGAGGATACACTTGCACAAATAACAACAAAATCAACTCCTATTTAAACACATTTAATTAATAAAATTAATGGCGCTACAAACACTTTAACAATCTAATTAATGACCCATAATCATCTACTTGCTCCAAATGAACAAGGAATCACAAATATAATAAAACAAATATTGTATTTAACATATATGGTTTCCACATAAACCAACAATTCTTACTTAGTCTCACTTCCATAAAGCATTAACATTAAGTTTATATAACTCCGAGCTCTTTTGGCTCCATGCTTTATATAATAATGGTGTCCTTCTTGTACACCTCAAACACTATCCTTTATATTTTCTTATTTCTCAAAAACAAATATATAATTATATTTAAAATCTATGTTAATTATCTAACTCAATATTTTGGGCATGTCCACACATTCAGTTGTTATCATCTCTCTTTATTTCACAAATATATTAAGGTAATCAGGAAATCAATTGTGTACTCCAGAGCGTGAAGATACTTGACACAGTCAAAAAACTATAGTTACTCCCGAAACTCAGTTGCCTTCAATTAACTCGTGGAATCCTACGTCCATACATCATTACAATAGGGATTGTTATTTATCTCTTATGTCTTAATAGACCATTATCATATAAGAAACTACGATCTGAACAGGCAAACGAAAATATCAATCTACAAGGACCTCGGTTCAACGCCCGGGTCGTTAACAACTTTAAACACTCCTGGTGTATTCATTCTCTTTACAACATCTTACAAGACGGTCTCTGGTCCCTCTCGCTTTAAGAGAGCTAGACCCTACTACTCGGGCGCGATTTATGGCACGAGGGGTGACGGCGACTCCCTGTCTATCCCACGTTAGTAGCTTATTTCCAAGGCTTTCAAAACAAACCTTTACATTATATTCAGTTCTGGGGAGAGACCAGGCTTTTACTGTACCGTACTCATTCAAACAACTATTCTTTGGTTCAAAGACCACTTTCGTAACCTTGGCATTTATTAATTATGAGAGGGTCCTCATTGATTGGGAAGATTTATACACATACGACGAAGAATTAAGGGGCTTTTATCATAAGAAGATTCTGCGTTCGAATCTCTTCACGTGCCTCGGGAACCATTCCCTTACAGAGGACTTATACAAAATGCGATTTAAAGTCGGCCGTGGCCCATATGACATACGCTCAATAATACCATATATTAGCTCCCTTTTTAAATACATACACAATGCCTCGTGATACTATGTCACAAATAGAGGACTTATACAATTATCAATTCACTGCAATCAACTACCCTCCATAAGTAATCTACCAAGTCTTTTAACCTCTACGCGTTCCTAGCGTGACATTTTAATATTATTGCGCTCATTATGCGCTATGCATTATTTTAAGCCGAATTGTCTTCCCAAGAACTGATAAATCTCATTAATAACAATTCATATTATTTTAATTCTCATATTAATCATTTCCGTTGCCGATAAATCGTTCCCTTTTTAAAATATTCCATTGAACATCATATCTTACACATATGTTAAGGCTTTAACGCTCTTATGTTCATATCAATTTATTTGATCTTTATTTAATATTTCCATATTTAATTATTATTATTATCTTTATTCTTTATACAAGCTCAAAAGCTATTTCTTTCATAACTCAACTTTACTTTATTTAAATATCTTTCATAATAATTAGTGATATTTCGTTTGCTCTTATGACATTTGTTAAATACATTAACATTTTTATTCACTTATTTCCTCTACGGGATTTATTTTTTACATAATTATTTATAATTTCTCAAATTTTTTATTATTGTTCAGACCGCGTTCTTGTTTATTCAGTATTTATTTATTAACACATCCCTTTTACTCAAAAACTCCGGTGGATTTGTACACAACCAATTTCTGACACCAAAATAGAATGAATTTAGTACTCACATGTTTAAGATCGTCCCATGATCTTTATTCTCGTGCGGTGTTTCATTTTTGGGCCCACTTTGAACTTTTTACTCCATATTAAAGGAATTTATCTTATGTAAAAACACTTTTTGACATATATTTAAAACACTTAACATTGACGACATTTTTATACACTGATGTGTCCCTTTTGAACACATAATAGACACTAAAAATATTATTAACACACAATCTTGATTATTTTACACTTCACAATTCTCGATCACACGTGATCTTCTTAAATTCCCGTTTCCAAGGGTGAAATTTATTCGATGTCGGCTTCCTATCCTGCAGAATGCGAAAGTCTCGAAACATCTACTGTTCCCTGGAGTCCAATTCTGCTACTCCTATCCTGGATGACCGGCTATTTATCTAGCTTGAACGGCTTCTTTGTAGATCTGTCTATCGATCCTAGCGAAAGTCTATTCGGATCGAGGTCTCCTCAATGACCTATAGATTTAGTCTATAGCAGCTAGCACTTCTCGATTCTAGTACTTTTAGAATAGTTCGCCTGCTTTCTGGAGATAATGTTTATAGTCTCCTATCTTCTTTATTGGAACTATTTTAGCACTCCTACGTTTCTGATATACGTTCCGAACCTTATTCTGTTCTTCCCTTTTTGGGTTCTTCAATTTAAATAACAGTTTATCTGTCTGGTACGGTACTTCCGTACGTTATGATCCATTCGTTCGTCTATTTAACGACCTATCGCCTTTAAGTCCGACGTTCGCGGCCTGTTCTGACTATATCTTACGAACTTTCAGTATAACTGGTATACAGTCGGGCCTAAATCCTGTAAGTAGGATTTTCCTAATATTTCAATACGGCGATACTTAAAATTTCGTCTTGACCACTCCTTATGGAGGCAAGCAAGTCGTTAATACTGCGACGCCTGTGGCTATCGGATATTACTTCTGCGGTGTAACACAGCGTTTCTCCCCTCAAGGAGTACTGGTAGCTGTTTTCGATGTGACGCAGAGTTACGCCCCACACGGCTGTCTGAATACTGATGTAGCTTAGTGACGTGCCCTCAGGCCGTTTGAACTGCGTGCGTAGTAACACCCTCACAGGTTGTCAGAATAATTGCATCTACTGTTGATGCTCCAGCGTCACGTCCCCTCACGGACTGTCGGAATGACTGCATGTGCTGATGATCCAGCGTCACGTCCCCCTGGACGGATTTGTACTGCGTGATGCGTGATTACACCCCCTCGGGCTGTTCGAGACTGCATATACAATGATGATCGTGACACAGTGTCATGCCCGCAGGCTGACAATAACTGCATGTTTGGCTTGGTGAAGCCCGAAGCTTTATACTATTTTACTACAAAAAATAAGACTCTAGCCTTTTCTGTGGTCAATTTCTAAAATAATGGTGCCACAAATATAAAAATTATACCTTCCGAAAGCTCGTCTTCTCAATGTCACATAATCTCATTGCACCTAAGAATCGATCGTGCAATTCGGAGATATTAATTAATTTCTCGTCCTCAATTGTGTGGGTGTTGCATTTCTTTTGCTCTATCCCCTCCACAGAGGCCGTGGTACTTCCCCAATGACGTCGTCTTACGTTAGCAGTTTTTTTCTGCGCAATTATTAAATGGTTTCTCTTTACTGAAAAATCTCTCATTCAAAATGATTCACTGTACTGTACTTGTTTACTCATTATTATACTTGTAAACGGGTTAAATTTAATTATTCCTCTTCTGGCGCATAAGCAGTGTTGTCAATTTCCAGCAACGTCAGCTCGAATTCCGATTCAGGCTTCCTTGTTTAATCCTGGGAAATTTCCACTCGGTTATTAATACTCGTGACTCGCTCCCTTCAGAATGTCAAGAGGGGTGATATCATCCTCTCGAACACTTGGTCCTCGTTCGTTGCACAACCTTATGCTGGCCTCCTAGCTTGATCTTCCTTTAAAGTCACATTAGAAACTGTACGTTTCTTTGATTTCTTCCTCAAATGCATGGATTCGCACACCTTGGACCCTATAGCATATGGGTTCAATACCTAGGGTTCTAATTCATGGACATTTATCATTTTTAGCCTATTTACATTTTATGAAAAAGCAAGAAGTTCCGTGACGAACTAAAGTGCCTACTTTTCATGCCAAGGATTATTCTACAGTATATGAACCTATCTAAAATAATGACGAAATTAAGTTGGTAATATCGAAATGTCCAATTAGTTCGAAATATTTCTGGTATAATGTAGCCTAATAGAACACTACAGTTGGCAACCCAGGTGACTGAATATATTCTTAGTTCCATCTCTTAAGGTGGTTGAAGTCCAATGAACGTTACATACAGTTTGACATTGGATCTAACAGCACGCGTAAAAGCATGTTGGCAACAATGTCATGTGTGTGCTGGTTAGAAATAATCGGACATGTTACGATATCTTGTTGTACCAATTTTGGATAAAATCCATTTGTTAGTATAGAAGTTACATGTATTTTAAAATTGGACCTATCAGCAAGCATATAATCATGTTGGCAGCACTGACTTATATTAATTACTCCAAATTAATCTAGAATGTTAGGTGCTATACGTGTGCAAAATATAGAGCTGTTGGCTTGCATACTTTCTGATATATTGATATTGGGTTAAAGAAATATAGACAGCATTTATTAACAGTTGGCAGCCCTGATTGCTCTTAAGACTACTTATAGTCATATCTGTTATGTTACACATAGCACATACGAAATTTGGTTGAAATCCAACTGATAGTATAGGAGTTACATGTATTTAAAAATTGGTCCTATCAGCAGGCTTAGAGTAATGTTGGTAGAACTGAAGTATATAAGTTACTCCAAATTAATCTAAAATGTCAGGTACTATGGGTGTGCATAGTTTATAGCTGTCAGCTTGCATACTTCCAGATATATTGGTATTTGGATGAAGAAAATAGAGAGAGCAATTATTAACAGTTGGCAGCCCCGGTGGCTCATAAGAATACAATCAGTCATATCTGTTTATGTTCACATATTACATACAAAATTTTGTTAAAATCAAATTAATAGTGTAGAAGTTAAATGCATTTAAAAACGGACCTATCAGAAGGCTTAAAATTATTTTGGCAACACTGTCATGTATGGCCTGCTGGAAATTAAACTGAAATAGTATTATCTACATGTGTGCCAATTTTGGAATAGCTCCCATGCATACCTTCCATGATATCCAACATGGAGCTCAAATTTCTATTGCGTTTTTTCAGCAGATGGTAGCACTGAGATCATTTTCAATTATAGGCTTGAGATATTCCGGTATACATATTTCCTCATACTAAATTTGATTTCGATTGCTGCAGCCGTTTAGGAGTTGATAGGGGACACACACACACACACACACACACACACACACACACACAGCCAGCCAGCCAGACAGACAGAAGGACAGACAGACACTCATTTTCCCGGATCGATCTCATAAGTCTACATTTTCCTCATTTTTGCAAAATGTGAAAAGTAGGCTAAAAATAGGCTTATGAGATCACCTTTTGTCCGTGTGTCTGTGTGTGTGTGTGATGGTGTGTCTGTGTGTCCCCCTAATAAATTCTAAACGGCTGGAGCGATTTCAATGAAACTCGGTAAGATCATAGCACCATTCTAGCCGACCCCGACCGTGCCCTTCAAATTTTATTGTGTCTCACCAATCCAACATGGCGCCTGTGCAAAATATTTCACCAGCATTCAGTATCTCCAAAACTATTACCGATATCACCCTGAAATTTTGTACGGCGAAGGAAACTACTAGAAGTTCACCTATAAGACTTTCAGTAACCTGGTGAGCACTAATCCAATATGGTGGCGACGCGAATTATAAATATTTAAATGGACGTTTCTCGTGATTTAATCATTCGAGTGCAGTGAAACTTTGCACGTTAAATGCTTATACAAATGTTAATCCTCTGGCATCTAATTTATTTCAAATGCTTTCATAACCACAAAATGGCAGCTGTTCGAAATTTTAAAATCTCTTTTTTACTTCATGTGTCCTAATCATGCGATTGAAGTCTGAATACCACATGTACACAATAATCTTCATGTATTAGTACATAATAAAAATCCAATCTGGCGACCATCTGGAATAATTAGACGGTTCTCAATATCTACGAATCTCTCACAACAATCAAACTGAAATTTTGTATTTTGATAGAGGCAATTAACACGAGTAGGATATATGAAAATAGGCTGCATAGTTCTTCACGGAACTACTTGTTACTTATGTATAAGCAAAGGGAAACCATATGTAGGCTATTTACATAAAAATCCTAGCCTTACTTATGACTGCCTGTTGGCTGTGCTGAGAATGCACATGGTTGATTATTATTCTCGTATCAGAAACATGTTACACCATCAAAAACATTTCATTAAATACAATTAGACCGGAACTTGGCGACTTGTAGTGCATTCTCTGAGGCTAAGTGTAGATCCTCCGTTGTGCAGGTGGTTGGACACATACGACATTGAATCATGTGGTTGACAGTCTGATCTTCCCCGCAATCACACTTGATGTTTCCGTCTTTAGCGTAGTTCCATCTTACAATATTAGCCCTCGATTTGCCGACTCATGATCTCAGCCTATTTAGGGATTGCTATGTCATCCATCCCTCGTTATGACCCAGTGGTAAAGTTTCAGATGGTGTTGTACAGCCACCAGGAAGAAGATGATGATGATAATAATTGTTGTTTTAAGGGGCCTAACATCTAGGTTATCAGCCCCTAATGGTTTGGGTGATCGTGAAGATGATAATAATGAAATGTAAACTATAGCTAAAACTAACTACTAACTTATATACTAGAAGAAGAAATGGAAAACAAAAGGAGAATAAGACAAATAAAGGACAGGAGGAAAAGAAATGCCCTCAACCCTCGAAGAATGCGGATTGAGGGACTTCGAAGGAAGGAGAGCCATGAAAGGCAGATAGGAATGGGAAAGAGAAGAGGCTCCTCCCCACAGGTAAGGGAAAAAAGGGGGAAACTGGACCCTGCTCAGGAATCCCTTGGGGTCGCCAACTCCCGAACCCACCAGCCGTGAGCACCTGAGTGTGTAGCAATATCTAGGGTGCACCAGAAGTAATGGGGCTACATACACCCGGCCTCCTTGAGGGCCTTGAGCAGAAGGCAGGAGATAACAGGAAAAGAAAAAGAAGGCTGACCCCTCGCACAAGGAGGGTATCAGAAAAGATGAGACAAGGGCCAATTAAGGCGGGAGACGAAGAGACTCCCTAGGCCTCGGATACCCTAATACCGTCGGGGTCGGAAGAGAACAAGAGTTGACCAAGTGAGGTCGACAGGAAAGAAGACAGAGAGGAACCCGGCACAAGTAAGTGGAAGCAATGCCGGACTCAGCTGGGGCCCCGTGGTCGCCAACCCACGTCCCACTAGATGTGAGCCCCTGGGGAAGAAGACCTTTAGCTTTCCAAGATTGAAGTCTAGCATTTTTCTCGGTGGTTGTGAGTTCCTTTGATGTTTTTAGGAAACTCTTACTAAATTTTAGTCTTGGTTGATGAGGTACTTGTTGTATGAAGCAAAAACACTAACCATAACTGATAATATACCGTACTTATTAACTTCGTACTAATGAAAATTACTAAGGACACCAGTTAAAACTATAATTTATATTACATCAATTATATATATATACTAGCAGGTACCCGCGGCTTCGCTCGCGTCATAGTCGTGTCATATTGTTCTTCAATGAAATGCAGGTTTAACCCCGTTCACACCCCTTTAGAACTTGAATATCCAAAAATTCCTCCTTAGTAAACGTTTTCGACGCACAACAAACATAATCCCAAAATATCATTCTTCTAACTTTAATAGTTTTGGTTGGTCGATGAGAGTGAATATCCAAAATTCCTTCCTTAGTGGACGTTCTTCTTCCAGAATTTCACCCCTCCCCATGAGCCCCTTAAATTGGATTTATGAAAATACGGTCGAACACCTATTTATTAAATTATTTATTTATGTATTTATTTATTTATTTATTATTATTAAGCTGATTGTTTTCCTCTGAGTTTCAAACTCCTCGCCTATGTCGTTTAGGAGATGCATGCTCCGTTAGGAATCCTTCAACCCCCACTTTTCACCCCTTTACTCTTAATATACATTACATCGAAAAATCATTAGACATGTGTCAGCTTATTTTTAATGATTGGTTTATATGCCAAGTATCACATCCCCAAATGAAACCACTCGTGAGATATTGTTATTCAATTAAATGCAGGTTTACCCCCTTAACACCCATTTAGAAGCTGAATATCCAAAAATCTTTCCTTAGTGGACGTTTTCGACATACAATGAACATATCCCCAAAATTTCATGTTTCTAACTTCTATAATTTTGGCTGGGTGATGATGAGTGAGTGAGTCAATCAGGTCATTTTCTTTCAATTATTTTTACCAGAATTTTACCCCTCCCCATGGGCCCCTTAAATTGAATTTATGAAGAAACGCTCGAACACCTATTAACTTATTTTTTAAGCTGTCTTTTTCCCCTGAGTTTGATGAGTGAGTGAGTTAGTCAGTCAGTTAGGACACTTTCTCTCCTTTTTACGCAGAATTTCACCCCACACCATCGGCCCCTTAAGTTGAATTTATGAAAACACGTTCGAACACCGATTTACTTAATTTTTAAGCTGATTTTTTCCGCTGAGTTTCAAACTTCTCACCTATGTCTTTTAAGAGATACACGCTCCGTTAGGAAACCTTCAACCCCCACTTTTCACCCCTTTCACCTTATAATATACACCACATCGAAAAACCCTTAGACACATGTCTGCTTATTTTTAATGATTAGTTTATGTGCCGAGTATCACATCCACAAATGAAACCACTCGTGATATATTGTTATTCAATAAAATGCAGGTTCAACCCCCTTAAGACCCCTCTAGAACCTGAATATCCGAAAATCCTCCCTTAGTGTACGGTTTTGACATACAACGAACATATCCCCAAAATGTCATGTTTCTAACTTCATTAATTTTGGCTGGGCGATGATGAGTGAGTGAGTGATTCAGGACATTTTCTTTCATTTCATTTTCTCCAGAATTTCACCCCTCCCCATGAACCCCTTAAATTTGATTTATGAAAAAGAAACTGTCGAACACTTATTTACTTATTTTTAAGCAGCTTTCACTCCCAGAGATTGAAGAGTGAGTGAGTCAGTCAATCAGTTAGGACACTTTCTTTCCTGTCCCCCCCTCCCCAGAATTTCACCCCATCCCATGCAGGTTCAACCCCCTTAAGACGCCTCTAGAACCTGAATATCCGAAAATCCTCCCTTAGTGTACGGTTTTGACATACAACGAACATATCCCCAAAATGTCATGTTTCTAACTTCATTAATTTTGGCTGGGCGATGATGAGTGAGTGAGTGAGTCAGGACATTTTCTTTCATTTTTTTCTCCAGAATTTCACCCCTCCCCATGAACCCCTTAAATTTTATTTATGAAAAAGAAACTGTCGAACACTTATTTACTTATTTTTAAGCAGTTTTCACTTCCTGAGATTGAAGAGTGAGCGAGTCAGTCAATCAGTTAGGACACTTTCTTTCCTGTCCCCCGCCCCCCCCCCCCGAATTTCACCCCTTCCCATGGGCCCTTTAAATTGGATTTATGAAAAAAATAACGGTCAACACCTATTTACTTATCTTTTAGGCTGATGTTTTTCCGCTGAGTTCAAACTCCTCGCCTATGTCGTTTAGGAGATACACGCTCCGTTAGGAATTCTTCAACCCCCACTTTTCACCCCTTTCACCTCATAATATACACCACATCGAAAAACCCTCAGACACGTGTCTTCTTATTTTTAATGATCAGTTTATATGCCGAGTATCACATCCACAAATGAAACCAATCCGGAGTTATTGTTATTCAATGAAATGCAGGTCTTACCCCCTTAACACCCCTTTAGAACCTGAATATACGAAAAACCTCCCTTAGTGGACGGTTTGGACATATAATGATCATATCCCCAAAATGTCTTGTTTCTAACTTCAATAATTTAGGCTGGGCGATGATGAGTGAGTCAGGACTTTGTATCTTTCAATTTTCTTTTTTCAGAATTTCACCCCTCCCCAAGGGCCCCTTAAATTCGATTTATGAAAAAACGGTCAAACACCTATTTACTTATTTTTTAAGCTGATTTTTTTCCGCTGAGTTTCAAACTCCTCGCCTATGTCGTTTAAGAGATACACGCTCCGTTAGGAACCCTTCAACCCCCACTTTTCACCCCTTTCACCTCATAATATACACCACATCGAAAAACCCTCAGACACGTGTCTTCTTATTTTTAATGATACGTTTATATGCCGAGTATCACGTCCCTCAATGAAACCAAGCCGGAGATATTGCTATTCAATGAAATGCATGTGTACCCCCTTAAGACACCTTTAGAACCTGAATATCCAAAAATCCTTTCTTAGTGCGCATTTTCGACTTACCACGAACATATCCCCAAAATTTCATGTTTCTAACTTTAATAGTTTTGGCTGGGCGATGATGAGTCAGTCAGTCAGTCAGTCAGTCAGTCAGTCAGTCAGGACACTTGTTAGCCTACTTTCGATTTTTGCAAAAAATGAAAGTAGACTTATGAGATCAACACAGGGCGAAAAAAGTGTGTCTGTCTGTGTGTGTGTATGTGTGTGTGTGAGTCTGTGTGTGTGTGTGTATGTGTGTGTGTGAGTCTGTGTGTGTGTGTGTGTGTGTCTGTGTGTGTGTGAGTGTGTGTACTCTGAATGTCTGTCCCCCCCTATCAATTCGAACACGGTGAATGCGAATTGAACAAAATTTGGTACAAAGGTAGCACTAGCAAAGGAAACCTCAGTGTCATGTTTTATATCGCCGCCATCTTGACGGAAACGTAATGGCGGCCACACAAATGTTCAAAGCTTAAATCAAATTACGACTAACCTAATCATCCGATCTCTACCAAATTTTGCAACAACATACCTTTATGAGGGAAGCATCCTTTGACCGAACATACAGGCCATCAGCGTAATAGTTTGCGGATGGCGGCCATCTTTGTGTGAAAATCGATTCCCCTATTAATTCGAACACGGTGCAACTGAATGGAACGAAATTTGGTACAGAGGTAGTACTAACAAAAGGCACCTCAGTGTCATGTTTTATATCGCCGCCATCTTGACGGAAACGTAATGGCGGCCACACAAATGTTCAAAGCTTAAATCTAATTACGACTAACCTAATCATCCGATCTCTACCAAATTTTGCAACAACATACCTTTTTGGGGGGAGCATCCTTTAACCAAACTAATAGGTCATCAGCGTAATAGTTTGCGGATGGCGGCCATCTTTGTGTGAAAATCGATTCCCCCTATTAATTCGAACACGGTGCAACCGAATGGAACGAAATTTGGTACAGAGGTAGTACTAACAAAAGGCACCTCAGTGTCATGTTTTATATCGCCGACATCTTGACGGAAACGAAATGGCGGCCACACAAATGTTCAAAGCTTAAATCAAATTACGATTAACCTAATCATCCGATCTATACCAAATTTTGCAACAACATTCCTTTTTTGGGGGGAGCATCCTTTAACCAAACTAATAGGTCATTAGCCTAATAGTTTGCGGATGGCGGCCATCTTTGTGTGAAAATAAATTCCCCCTATTAATTCAAACACGGTTTAACCGAATGGAACGAAATTTGGTACAGAGGTAGCACTAGCAAAGGGAATCTCAGTGTCATGTTTTATATCGCCGCCATCTTGACAGAAAAGTAATGGCGGCCACACAAATGTTCAAAGCTTAAGTTAAATTACGACTAACATAACCATCCGATCTCTACCAAACTTTGCAAAAACATACCTTTATGGAGGGAGCATCCTTTGACCAATCTAATAGGTTATTAGCCTAATAGTTTGCGGATGGCGGCCATCTTTATGTCAAAATTGATTCCCCCTTTTAATTCGAACACGGTGGAACCGAATGGAACGAAATTTGGTACAGAGGTAGCACTAGCAAAGGGCACCTCATATTCATGTTTAATATCCCTATAGCACGTTGTATTTCAACAAGCTACTACAACCAATATTCAATCATACTCCTTGAAAAGGACAAAGAGTTATAACAATACCCATGCATTTAGGAGAAAGTAGGCTATATGTTCTTTACTGAACATCTTGTTTTTATATAAGAGATTACTATCAATCCGCCCTGGCTTCGCCCGGTATCTTTAACGGTTTACCCAGCGTAAGCTTTGAAGGCGCACGGACGGCAGGTCCCAGACGCAATTCAGAAAAACCGAGGTGAACAGCGAAACTCCAAACACATATACTCTTCTCTGAGGTCATAACTCAACACGACTCGACAGTTTGATGCTGGCAGAATCTGAGGTGACAGGCTCGTTCGTTAGCTCGTAAACTCGCTTCGAAGCTAGTAATTAAAATTTCCAATGAATGGAGATTGTTGGAATAAGTGAAGACATAAAAACACTAATAGTGAGCGATGTATTAAGGATTGAGATATGCTGTCGCGGACTCTTTTGTAGAACTATTCATGCTTTACACTCATAGTATATAGATATTTTCAACAGCGTACCCACCGTAAGGACAGCAGCCAGGTTTTTCTTCGACTCAATTCCCTGAAATCGTTACTGCTCGGCTTCCTGTAGTGATAAATGAATGTTTTTCTACAGAAACCTTCCTCGGGGAATCCTTTACAGAATGGTGAAAACCGTATCGAAAACGATCCAGTGGTTCTCGAGATTACCCGTTACATCCATGAATCGGGGACTTTGTTTTATACTACGTAGAGATTATAGTACAGGGCGTCCGAGAATGTTCTCCGCAGTGGGTACGTGCAGCAGTGAGTGGTTGAGGCATGAGTTTAGTTGGCTGCACTGTGTCCTTGAAAGCGGGACTCCCCCGTTTGGGCTGTCAGTGTGTATTGCGATAAGCGAGCGAGCCTGCATGTCTTCAGTGTGTAATACAGTCATCGAGCGTTCAGATAGATTATTGGAAGAGTGCAACAGTATACAGGCGGTAATGTTTACTACTGAAAAGATAGTTTTTTTTGTTGGTGGAATACGTTTTTCGCGAAGGCGATCGGTTTACACAAAATGTAAAATTAAAATTTCAGGCGCGGTTTCCTAATTCAATGTGTCCAAACCGTGATACCGTTCGGGATTTGGTAAGTAAATTTCATGTGACTGGCTCAGTTCACGATGTACCGGGAACAGGCAGGCCTACGCTTTTAACAGACGAGAAACTTGATCAAATCTCCGATATAATACTGCGTAGTCCAAGTAAATCAACACGAAAATTAGCTCAACAAACAGGAATCTCTAAGTCGGCAGCACATGAAGCTGTAAGAGACAAGCTTCAGTTGTTCCCTTATAAAGTTACCGTGGTTCATGAATTAAAAGAAACTGATTACGGAAAAAGAGTGATGTACTGTGAATGGTTCCAGCATCTGTTACGAATGGCTGTGGTGAGTAAAACGTTTACTGTTTATTTGTTATGATACATGCGGTAGCCGTGCTGCCAACGTAACTGCTGTAGCTAGCTCTCGCAGACGCATGTAGGCGCTGCGGGGAACATTCCCGGACTCACGGTATTAATAGGCGTCCTTAGTAAATTTCATTGATGAGGTACTTGCCAATGTCCTGAATAGTGCTATATTGGCGTGAAAGTCCGATTATGCCTTACCACGCCAATTGCAGTCTTACAAGATGATGTAACATTGAACCGTAAAAGTATATTTCAAGGTGGCTCACTAAGTCCGTTATGGTGTGTCCTTACAAACGATACTTTGTTCAATCTTTATAATTCTCCTAGATACAGCTTTGTAATCAAGGTTGGTCATAGATTTGGTGTTGAGTTAACCACTGTACGTTTACAAGAACGATTGACATCTGTTCGCTGAATCATATCGGCAGCTGGAACATCTGCTGAGAGTAGTTGTGAACCTCTATCGAGATATACGCATGAAATTTGGGCTCAAACAGTGTCAAATACTGAATGTGATAAGGGTAAATTTAAGGAAGGGTATATGTACTTAGAGATGATATTCATATTGAAACTATTGAAACCTAGAGAGACTTCAAAATGCATTGACATTAGACAAGCTAGGGCATTGATCATTGAACCTTCATAACAAAAGACTTCTTAAAGCTGGAGGTCGTGGGTTTGAGTCACGCTTGGGTCAGACATTTTAACTCTCCACCTGCACAGGGCGTCATCAAATGGATCAAAACGAACGTTGTAGATTTTGAGAAATTCAATAAACATCCAAAACCTTTAGTGGAGCGTATGACTCTCTCTAGATACTGATGATGATGATATTTGTTGTATTAAGGGGCCTAATATCTAGGTTATCGGACCCTAATGGTTTGGGTGATAGTGAAAGATGAGATGAGAATGAAAACTATAACCAATACTAACTACAGACTTACATACTAGAAGAAATGGTAAACAAATAAAGGATAAGGCAAATTAAGGACAGGAAGAAAAAAATGCCCTCAACCCTCGTCCCACTAGATGTGAGCCCCTGGGGGCACTCTCTATAGATACTGAGGTGGTTGCGTGTTCAATGACATTTACAGCAAATTGGAACAGCAAATACGTAACTTAAGAGAGTACTTCTACGCAGAAGTCAATTCATTAGCACCGCACAAAGCCATCGTGGAAGCAGATAGGTTTTCACTACTAATATTGATGGCGATGATAATTGTTGTTTTAAGGGGCCTAACATCTAGGTTATCGGCCCCTAATGGTTTAGGTGATTGTGAAGATGATAATGAAAAGTAAACTATAACTAAAACAAACTACTAACTTATAAACCAGAAGAAGAAATGGTAAACGAAAGGAGAATAGGGCAAATAAAGGACAGGGGGAAAAGAAATGCCCTCAACCCTCGAAGAATGCGGATTGAGGGACTTGGAAGGAAGGAGAGCCATGAAAGGCAGGTAGGAAAGTGAAACAGGAGAGGGTCCGCCCCAGAAGTAATGAGAAAAGGGAGGAAGCCGGACCCAGCTCAGGAATCCCTCGGGGTCGCCAACTCCCGAACTCACCAGCTGTGAGCCCCTGAGGGTGTAGCAATATCCAGGGTGCACCAGAGGTGGTGGGGCTACATACACCCTTCCTCATTGAGGGCCTTGAGCAGAAGGCAGGAGATAACAGGAAAAGAAAAAGAAGGCTGTTCTGTGAGGGGCACAGGAGGAGGGTATCAGAAAAAATGAGACAAGGGCCAATTAAGGCAGGAAAGGAAGAGACTGCCTAAGCCTCGGATACCCTAATACCGTCGGTGTCGGGAGAGAACAAGAGTTGACCAAGTGAGGTCGACAGGAAAGAAGACTGAGAGGATCCCAGCGCAAGTAAGTAGAAGCAATGCCGGAATCAGCTGGGGTCCCGTGGTCGCCGACCCACGTCCCACAAGATGTGAGCCCCTGGGGTGGTTGGGTGTTCATTGACATTTACAGCAAATTGGAATGGCAAATAAGTAACTTATGAGAATACTTCTACGCAGAAGTCAATTCATTAGCACCGCACAAAGCCACCGTGGAAGCAGATAGGTTTTCTCTACTAATTTAGCCGTGGTCGTTACGGCGTGTCTGCAGGCAGTCGCTCACATCCGGGAGGCGAGGATGTTCGAATTCCCACGCCGGCAACCATGAAGATGGTCTTCTGTGATTTCCCATCTTCCTTCCAGGCAAATGCCGGGGTTGGTCCCTAACTATAGGCCACAGCTGCTACCTTCCAACTCCACGTCCTTACATTCAAACTTTCCTCCCCAGACAACACTCCACACACGACGGCACTTGTAGCTCACCCCATGGGTGTCCGCTTAGAAGTAGCTACAAACTCTGGCGAGCCGAACATGTCCTCGGACACTCCCGGCACTAAAAGTCATACGATAAAAAAAAACCAATAATATATATATCCACTAACGTTGAATCAGCACCAAGGTGAACATCATGCTTACAGCATCTTTGGCAAGCTAGAGTCATGGATGGCAATGCCATATTATGGAAAACATTCTAAAGAGGTGAATCAAACGTACATGGATATGGCTGCAACGAACCTTTGGTTACCTCAGGACATATGACTCCAGAAGCAGAAGATTCAATGCTCGGAATCCAAGACCAAATCATTCACACAAGTAACTACATGGAGTTATTTGTGAATGATCCTCGAGTTCAAGGTGATAAGTGTCGTTATAATTGTTCTGACTCAAAATCTTGGAGCACATCACCTCTGCATACAAGAGATTTCTGTACACGGAGCACAAAAACAAAATGTCGTCACTAAGATCTTGCACATGGAGTTGTGCGATAGATTTAAACTTCTTAAGGAAATACGTTCCGAATTACTAATATCAGCGTGTGCTTGAGGATTCTGAGTATAAACTGTATTTGGACCACACTATTCTGGCAGGTCAGTAGATATCACACAATAGACTAAATCTAGTGATAATATTAATAATTATTATTTATTTATTTAATCGAATAGCCCTTAATAGATTGTAGTCGCCGGAGCTCCTCAATGTTGTGTGGCTGTTTTCTGCTTCTCTCTAGTTCCTCCTAGAAGGTGACTGTTTTAATTTTGTTCCGAAAGAGTTGTCTATTAGGTATGTCTTCAATTTGTATATTGGCCTCTTTGAGGTAATTCAAGGTCTGTTGAAACCAAGCTGGCTGTATCTTAAGTTTTATAATTTTATTGAAAATTTTCTTTGTCAATCTATCATCGTTCATTCTTTGTAAATGCCCAAAAAAGGATAATCTTCTTCTTCGCATGGTATGTAGTATGTTTTCTACATGCTCATAAATTTCTACATTTGGTCTAGGTCTGTTGTAATCTGCTCCTACTTTCCTAGAGCCAAGTATACTTCTAATTAATAATAATGTTTTATTATACAATACGCTAAGGTGTATGTTTCACAAAACTCAAGCTCCTAAACCAGAGGGAGTTAGAAGGTGTGATTTGTACCAAGATCTTCCAAATCGTCTCAATAGTGCAGGAAAAAACTTGCATTTTTGAAAAGTCAACTGAAATATATTTATTTGTTTATAAAGTGCTATTAAACAAATTAACAAGACGATAGCCCCTAGCAGAACTCTGTCGCGGCCTGCCCGCATAGCACTAGGGCTGGGTGGGTAGTCTGTACACATAGAGCGCACACAACCTACGTATTATGCGAGAGTTCTCGCATGGGTCCGCTACTTATTAATACAGTAATAACAATAACAACAACAATAATAATAATAATAATAATAATAATAATAATAATAATAATAATAAGTGACCTTGATCGAAGTGCCAATCACCAACAACAAAGACCTGAAAGTAAAGCACATTACCAAATACAAAGGGATAGTGGAAAAATCAAGTGACTATGACATGTTGAACAGCTGATAACGATTCCCATCACAGACGTGACTTTGAGAACTTCAGTGCGTGGTCTGGATCTGGGTGACAAATAAATTTCTACAGATTGCTGTCATAATTTCAACCACCCGAGTTGTCCCAAGATTCAAGGGTTGTGAGATCAACATTCCAACCAAAACATAGTAATTGTACTTTGGCCCCTTGAAACCCATTTGATTACTATCATTATCATTATTTTATATTCTTCTTATTATTATTATTATTATCTAGGGATAACTAACATTACCAGCCAAATGGAACGGCAGATACGCAGCTTGAGAGAGCACTTCTACGCAGAAGTCAGTTCATTAGCACCACACAAAGTCACCGTGGAAGCAGATAGATCATCACCTCTGATGTTGAATCAGTAACAAGTCCGTAATAATAATAATAATAATAATAATAATTTAATTTAATTTAATTTATTAAATACTCTTTATGTTACATTATTGTGATATGTCTCACGAATCTGATGGCAGTACAGATTATCTGTGAGACATATTAATTATTATTTACATTGTATATACAGATTATATTTCAATACAAGAGTGCATGCAATTTTTTTGGTAATGATAATGATAATGGTGATAATGATAAAATATTAATGTAAATAATTAAAGACACAAAAAGTTATACTATAGTAGTTATATTAATAAATGTATGTTATGAGTTAAGTAATATTTTTAATGCGACTTATAGCTAGTTGTTTGCTGTTAATGTTCGTCAATCCAGGTGGTAGTTCATTAAGTAGTGATGGTATAATATTATTTAGTCTCTTGAAACCATAGCTATTTATACATAAAGATTTTACATATTTAGTACTTGTTATGGCTCTTGTTTGTATGTTGTGAGAGACCTTATGCCTGAATCTTGGATCATAATAATAGTAATAATATTAATAATAATAATAATAATAGTCTAATAATAATAACAATAAGTAAAAAAAATGGAGAAACAAAAGAGCAAAATCCTCAGAAAAATCTTCGGACCGAAATACGAAAACAGTGTTTGGATGAAAAATCAGCCTCATAAAATCTATCAAAGTGTTGAAAAAATCACAGATTCCATAAGAAAGGGAAGTTTTAAATGTTATGGTCACACATACAGAATGGATGACACTAGGCTAATGAAGAACATTTTAAACTTAGCACCTTGTTTGAAGAGCCACAATAATAGGCTGGTAGAAATAACACAAGACCTACAAGAAATTGGTATCAACGAAGAAATCATTAACATTAGACCAACATTTGGAACCCTAATAAACAAACACAAATTTGCCAAGAAACCTATTCAGAAGAATATAGGATGGAGAGAAGAACGCAAAAGAGAGCACAGTGAATGGATGAATAATAATAATAATAATAATAATAATAATAATAATAATAATAATAATAATGAATTAAGTCTTACTTAACTGATATGGCCACTTTAAGGAGAGCTATATTATAAAGACATGTATATATTAAAAAAATTCAAATCGGGTTCAGACTTAAGTGAACAAGTGGTACTGTGTGTGTAGTCTAGGGATCAAAGATATCTCCACGTCATTTCAGAAGCCTCCGCAACAGCGCTTCTCCATTCAAGAATAAGTTGAACATTTGCCGTGATCGGAGCTGTAAGTGACTTGGGATAGCAGGAGATTCGGGCTAGAATTTCATCTGTGGTCACGTTTTAAAGTCGTAGTCAACATAATAACAATAATAATAATAATAATAATAATAATAATAATAATAATAACTCCGCTATGCCGGTCCCAAGCCCGGGGCCTTGTCACGTAAGTGACGAGGTAGGAGGAGGGGGAGGAGTAACAACCTCGTTAAAAAAACAGGGTTCACTTGGCCCGAGTGATAGCACCCTGTGAGGGCTCCTTGCTAGGATTACAGCGAAGACCTCAACGGAAGTGAAGGCGGAGAGAATGGATCTTGTTACGGCCGAACTGGCGGAAGAGGCATACCATTCTGCGAAATCCACATTGCGTCTGACTTGAAACAAGCGGCAAAGTGGTCAGCGTCTGTTTCTCTAATTGAGGCGGCTGCACTAAAATCTTCTCGAACTCAAAAATCGAGTCGTATACCTGTGGTCTCAACTGAGATCACCACAAAAAACAAAACTCAACTTGAGCGCATGATGGAAAAAGACGATCACAGAATCACTACCCCAGGCACCAGTCGATAGACTGGACTCACCTGATCATCGGATTCTGGGGGATCAGGGACACCATGCGGAGAAGAATCGGAGCTTCTCAAGAACTCTTCACACTCTCAAAACTCGACGCAAGAATTTTATTGGCACAATTAATGTGAACACCCTCACTAAAACAGGCAAATTAAAACAACTCACTAACGCCCTCGAAAAATTTGACCTCAAAATCACCGCACTTCAAGAGACACGATTCACGGATGAAGAACACTTTAATACGGAGAATTTCAGAATCTATAAAGGCAAACCTGCCATAAAAGTTAGATGCAAACTACCACTCCGGGGAACCGGTTTCGCCATACACAATTCCGTACTCGACTCAGTCATCGATTTCTCTTCTCCCAACGAAAGAGTATCTCTGCTCTCAGTAAAGTCAGCCAATAAAGCTTACACACTGATCAACGTCCACGCTCCCATAAATCAACTCAAGAAATCCGATCCTGAAACTATGGACAATTTCTGGGAAACTCTCGAAGAAACAACCAACAAAATACCAAGGCACCATGTGAAGATCTTATTGGGCGATTTTAATGCCCAGTTAAGTAAGGAAAGAAAATTTAGTGATACCACAGGCTCCCATACTAAGCACGAACGTACCAACGGGAATGGTGAAAGACTAATTGGCTTCTGCAGAAACTTTGAGCACACAATTTCAAAAACCTCCACACAAGTTAACCACATGGAGATCACCCAATATTAGACAGGGTGAATACCAAATCGACCATATCTCAATTTCCAAGAAATACACAAAATAATTTTTAAACGTCCAAGCTCGCAAAGGTGCCTTTGAATCAGACCATCATCTTCTCCAAATTAAGACGAAATTCCAACCCAATAGAAAGCAAAAAGGCCCACCCAAAAATATTAAACCAGATCCAGAGTACTTGAAACTTCACAAAGAAGAAATCATAATGCAAATTAATCAGGAGACATCAACAGACTGGCAGAAAATAACGAAGAAAATTCAGGAAGTCATGAAACTAGGACAACCTCCTCGCACAAGAAAACATCGTTGGTGGAATGCAATTTGCGATCGGGCAGTTGACAACCGAATGACTGCGTGGAAAAAGATTAGCAGTCACAAAACTGAGGAAAACTGGGAGAACTTTCTTAAAACCCAAAAATATGCCTCCAAAACAATTAGGAAAGAAAAACGAGGATATGACAACAACATACTCCATGAAATCCAGCAAGATTTCACCCAGCATAATACTAGGAACTTCTACAAGACGTTTAGAGAAAACTTAAAGGGATATCAGGCGCCCAGCATGTGCTTCAAAAAACCCGATGGCACGTTGGAAACTAACGCGAAAGAAAACTGTAAAATATTAGCTCAATACTTCAACTCCCTTCTTAACTGCGAACCACCCCAAGAGAAACTTGCCTTCACTCCTCCGGTTTCCACACACCCGGACTCACAACCCCCTGACCTAGAAGAAATTCAGGAGATCATCCAAAAGCTCAAAAATAACAAAGCACCAGGAGAAGATGGGATCATTGCTGAATTCTGGAAACTGAACGATCCTACACTTACGCAGAAACTTCATCACCTTATTTCAGACATATGGACGATGGAGCGAATACCAGAAGACTGGAAATGTGCTCTAATTCATCAGTTACACAAAAAGGGTGATAAAACAGACATCAGTAATTACAGAGGAATCTCCCTGCTCCCTATTGCTTATAAAATCCTCTCCAAGGCACTTTTAAACAGGCTAGAACTCCAGGTGGATCCGCTAATTGGTGAATACCAAGCCAGATTCAGAAAAGGGCGATCATGTGCTGAACAGGTGTGGAGCTTGAAAACAATATTACAAATGAGAAAATGTAGAAATACAGTAATAACATTCGTCGACTTCAGAAAAGCGAATGACTCTGTAGACCGCGAAACCCTTTTTATGATCATGAAAGAATTCGGGATGGACAGAAAGACCCGAAAAATCATTGAACAGACGCTTACAGGAACTATGTCCAAAGTGAAATTTATGGGTGAAATATCGGAGCCCTTTCTCATCAAAACTGGAGTTCGACAGGGGGAAGGACTATCCCCAATGCTCTTTAATATTGTTCTAGAAAAGATCATTAGGGAATGGGAACCTCATGTAAAAGGCATTCAAATTGGAATCAAAAAAGAGAACCGTCTTACTGTCAAGTGCCTCGCTTTTGCGGACGATATTGCCATTATCACTAACACCAGACATGAAGCCATACACGCAGTGGAAAAATTACATGAAATTGCTCAAAGAACCGGACTACACATTTCTTATGAAAAAACCCACTATATGGAAAGACGGCCAGAAAATAACTCTTCTTTAATCAAACAATACGGTAAAATAACACAAGTCCCCCATTTTAAATACCTTGGTGAAATCATGCAGTCCTCGGGACTAAACCGAATCGCCAATGAACAAAGAATCACCAAACTACAGAAGGCCTACAAGCTAACGTGGGCTCACTACAACAAGAAGCGCATCTCGTTAGACACAAAATTAAGGCACTATATAACGGTGATTCTTCCGGAAGCAACTTACGCAGCCAAAACAATGGTAATCGACGGTCATTCCAAAATTAAGGATATAGAAAAACAGGAAAGGAAAATTCTCAGAAAGATTTACGGGGCAGTGAATAATAACGGTATTTGGATGAAGAGACCTCAAAGCGAACTCTACCAAAAGATCCACACGATAACGGAAGTAATCAGAAAACGCCGAGTACAGTTTTATACACACATTTACTGGATGGAAAGTTTCAGAACGGCGAAAAAATTGCTCAACGTTATAACACGGAGTAAGGGTGGCACGGAGTGGCTGACAGAGGTTCAGAGGGACCTACAACAGGTCAACATTGAAAACCTTGAGGACCGCACCGAGTGCAGGAATAAAATCAAAAATGTTAAGTTTGATCAGAGACTGGCACGACAGCCTGGAAGAAAGTGGACAGCTGAGCGGAAGAAGGAGCATTCTGCGAGGATGAAGAGATTTTGGGAAGAGAAGCGGGAAAACGCCAGGAGATGAAATCATGTGTTCAAGTTCAATCGCTCTCCTAAAGGGGAACAATCGATTAAATACATAAAATAAATAATAATAATAATAATAATAATAATAATAATAATAATAATATTGTTTTTACGTCCCTTTTAACTACTGCGACATTTAGAGACGCCAGGTTGCCGAAATTTTGCTCCGAAAGGGATATTTAACGTGCCAGTAAATCTACTGACGCCCTGCTCCCTCGCATTTGCGCACCCTCTCAATTGCCAGCTGACTGCGCCAGGATTCGATCCTGCAACCTTGGGCACATCAGGCGAGAACGTTACCTCTGAGCCACGCAGCCAGGCATCATAGTCAACAGATAAGACCATTCCAAGGAGAGGTAGGTCTTAAACCTAGTTCTATGATTAAATAACAATAATAATAATAATAATAATAATAATATATGTAGTGCGAAATGCCATAGAAAATCTAGATTGATGGGCAAAGGATAATATGATAGAAATCAACACAGAGAAAACAGTAAAAATGACGTTAAAAGGAAAGGAGCCAGATAAGCCACAGGAGACAGGCTATACCAAGGATCGACTCTCCTCACGTCTGTAAAAACATTCCCATATCTAGGATTGACAATGCAAACAACAGCCCAAGCCTACAGAGTTCACCTAAAATCTAGAGCAACGGCGTCCACCAAAGCCATATACGACATTAAAACAATTACGAAGCTCTCACTGGGAACCACTATGAGATTATTTAACGCGAAAATAGTGCCTATCGCCACATACGGACTAGAAATCATCTGGGAGAAACTGACCCCGACGGACCTTAGGACGCTAGAAGCAGTTAAGTCGCGCTTCCTGAAAGCTACCCTGGGAATAACGAAACAAGCACAATCTGGACAAGCGTATGAACTTTCCAAGGGGACCTTCTTTGTTGAGGATCTCCGGGTGAAGAGAGGGCTACCATGCACTGACGCCTGGGAAAGACTAATGCTGATGATGATAATTGTTGTTTTAAGGGGCCTAACACCTAATGGTTTGGGTGATCGTGAAGATGATAATGAAAAATAAACTACACACATCAAAAAAAGTTTTGCAACACCTCGGTTCCAAGAGTTCCGGAACCGTTAAATACAAAGGGAATAGAGATCAACACAAACAACATTTCAGCTCGTTTTATTGCTCATGAGACCCACACATTGCATGTTGTACCATCATACAGCTAGACTTTCAGCATTTGTGGTCCAGATTGCAGTACACACCACTACCTCTAATACCCAGTAGCACGTCCTCTTGCATTGATGCATGCCTGTATTCGCCGTGGCATACTATCCACAAGTTCATCAAGACACTGTTGGTCCAAATTGTCCCACTCCTCAACGACAATTCGGCGTAAATCTCTCAGAGTGGTTGGTGGGTCAAGACGTCCATAAACAGCCCTTTTCAACATATCCCATGCATGTTCGATAGGGTTCATGTCTGGCGAACATGCTGGCCACTGTAGTCGAGCGATGTCGTTATCTTGAAGGAACGCATTCACAAGATGTGCACGATGAGGTCGAGAATTGTCGACCATGAAGACAAATGCCTCTCCAATATTCTGCCGATATGGTTGCACTATGGGTCGGAGGATGTCATTCAGGTATCGTAAAGCCGTTTCGGAGCCTTCCATGACCACCAGTGGCGTACGTCGGCCCCACATAATGCCACCCCAAAACATCAGGGAACCACCACCTTGCTGCACTCGCTGGACAGTGTGTCTAAGACGTTCAGCCTGCCTGACCAGGGTGCCTCCAAACACGTCTCCGACGATTGTCTGGTTGAAGGCATATGCGACACTCATCGGTGAAGAGAACGTGATGCCAATTCCGTGGGGTCCATTCAGCATGTTGTTGGGCCCATCTGTACCGCGCTGCATGGTGTCGGGGTTGCAAAGCTGGACCTCGCCATGGACGTCGGGAGTGAAGTTGCGCATCATGCAGCCTATTGCGCACAGTTTGAGTTGAAACACGACGTCCTGTGGCTGAACGAAACGCATTATTCAACATGGTGGCATTGCTGTCAGGGTTCCTCCGAGCGGCAATCCGTAAGTAGCGGTCATCCACTACAGTAGTAGCCCTTGGGCGGCCTGAGCGAGGCCTGTCATCGACAGTTCCTGTATCTCTGTACCTCCTCCACGTCCGAACAACATCGCTTTGGTTCACTCTGAGACGCCTGGAAACTTCCCTTGTTGAGAGCCCTTCTTGACACAAAGTAACAATGCGGACGCGATCGAACTGCGGTATTGACCTTCTAGGCATGGTAGAACTACAGACAACATGAGCAGCGTACCTTCGTCCTGGTGGAATGACTGGAACTGATCGGCTGTCGTACCCCCTCCGTCTAATAGGCCCTGCTCATGCATGGTTGTTTACATCTTTGAGCAGTTTTAGTGACATCTATGAACAGTCAAAGGGACTGTATCTTGGATACAATATACACAGTCAACGTCTATATGCCGGAGATCTGGGAACCGAGGTGATGCAAAACTTTTTTTGATGTGTGTAGAACTAAAACTAACTACTAACTTATAAACTAGAAGAAGAAATGGAAAACAAATGGAGAATAAGGCAAATAAAGGACAGGAGGAAAAGAAATGCCCTCAACCCTCGACGAATGCAGATTGAGGGACTTGGAAGGAAGGAGAGCCATGAAAGGCAGATAGGAAAGTGAAAGAATTGAGGGTCCGCCCCAGGGATAATGGAAAAAAGGGAGAAAACCGGACCTAGCTCAGGAAGCCATCGGGGTCGCCAAAGCCCGAACTCGCCAGTCGTGAGCCCCTGAGGGTGTAGCAATATCCAGGGTGCACCAGAAGTGGTAGGGCTACATACACCCTGCCTGCTTGAGGGCTTTGAGCAGAAGGCAGCAGATAACTTGAAAATAAAAAGAAGGCTGACCCCTCTCAGAAGGAGGGAATCAGAAAAGATGAGACAAGGGCCAATTAAGGCGGGAAAGGAAGAGACTCCCTAGGCCCCGGATACCCTAATACCGTCGGTGTCGGAAGTGAACAAGAGGTGACCAAGTGAGGTCGACAGGAAAGAAGACGGAGAGGAGCCCGGCACAAGTAAGTGTAAGCATTGCCAAACTCAGCTGGGGCCCCGTGGTCGCCAAACCACGTCCCACTAGATGTGAGCCCCTGGGGGTTGAAGATATATCTCGTTGGGTATTGTAATTCTTCAGTAGTCAGTGAGGCATAGCATAAATTGCATTCGTGAGTACTGCATATTGTTTATATTCACGTTAATAAACTAAATTATAATTAAATATTTTTACTTTTTTTGTCACATATTTCAGGTATTTTTAATACATAAAAAAATAATATTTTCCCGATTTTCAGCACCTAAAAATCCGAGCCCTATTAATAAGTATAGACCTAATAATAATAATAATAATAATAATAATAATAATAATAATAATAATAATAATATATCTTCTACCTGGTGACTGAATATATTCTTAGTTCCATCTCTTAAGGTACAGAATACAAAAACGAAGAAGGAAAAATTGGACTGAACAATCAAGAAAACTGCAATATATTAGCCAGATACTTTGAGAAACTCCTCAACTGCCCGCCTCCAACCAACAAACTAGAATTTCAGACTCATCCTATAAACTCAGAAGATGATATGCCACCAACAAAAGAAGAAATACAGGAAGCCCTGAAAAGTCTCAAGAACAATAAGGCAAGCGGGGAAGACTCCATATCAGCAGAAATGTTGAAGTGGGCAGAACCGGAAATCCTCGACGACCTGCACCATATCTTCCAACAAATATGGGAGACGGAAAAGCTACCAGACGAATGGAAAACAGCGCTGATCCACCCACTCCATAAGAAAGGGAACAAACAAGATTTTTTTTTTCGTGTAGCCTCCAGAGAGGCCGAGTGCAGGTCTTTCAAGTCGACGCCCGTGGGCGAGCTGCGCGTCAGAATGAGAGATGGAATGGATGAAGATGAATGAAATTGGGCAAGGATGTGGAAGGAAGCGGCCGTGGCCTGTCAGTAGGTACCGTCCCAGCATTTGCCTGGTGTTGAAAATGGGAAACCACGGAAAACCATTTCAAGGACAGCCGACGGTGGGGCTCGAACCCACGCGTCTACCGAGTCAGCAGAGAGCCCATGACCTAATGCTGTGCGTTAGCCAGCGTAGCCACTACTGTCGGTAAACAAGATGTTAACAACTACAGAGGCGTGTCGCTACTCCCAGTCACTTACAAAATCCTCTCAAGGATACTTCTGAATAGAATAGAAGGAATCCTAGATAAGCAACTTGGAGAATACCAAGGTGGGTTCCGGAAAGGCCGCTCCTGTGCCGAACAAATCCTAAATTTGAAATCAATAATTCGCCACAGAGCGCTGAACGGCAAAAGTATAGTGGTTTCATTCATTGACTTCAAAAAAGCCTTCGACTCGGTGGACAGAGGGACCCTAGATAAGATCATTAGAGAATTTGGAGTCAAAACCAAACTGGCCAATATTATCAGAGAAACCTTAACAGCCACAACTTCAAAGGTGAAGTTCTCAATCATTTGAAATCAAGACAGGTGTGCGACAGGGTGATGGATTATCACCATTACTATTCAACTGTGTCCTCGAGAGGATTGTGAGAATTTGGAATTCCGAACTTGAAAATCAAGAGATAGCCCCGATCTGCCTAGGACGAAAAACTGGAGGAATCAAAGTCAATTGCTTGGCTTTCGCTGATGATTTTGCGATACTTTCAGAGAACCTAGAAGAAGCGGCCATACAGATCAACCTCTTAGAAAAGATCGCTAGCAAGACAGGACTTAGGATCTCGAAAGAGAAGACCAAGTTCATGATGAATGACAAACATGGACCACAATTCCTTGAAACAGAGATTGGACGGATTCAGAGGGTGAAAAAGTTCAAATACCTCGGTGAAACCATACAAGAGAACGGCCTAGAGAAAGCTGCTGTAGAAGATCGTATCTCAAAAATGGAAAGAGCTTATGGACTAACTAAAATCATCTACAACAAGAAATGCATCTCATGGAATGCCAAACTAAAACATTACAACACGGTAGTAAAAACAGAATGCCTGTATGCCAGTGAATGCCTCTCGATGAATTACAAGTTGGAGAAGCTAGAGATCCTAGAAAGAAGAATACTACGGAAAATCATGGGCCCAGTCCAGACTGAAACCGGCTGGAAACTTCGGAGCAACAATGCAGTCTATAAAAATGTGGAGAGAATCTCAGAGACCATGAAGAAGAGGAGGTTATCGTTTCTCGGACACTTGTACAGAATGGACAAAACTAGACTAACCAAACAGTTATTGGACTACCTGTGGAACAAGAAGACAACAACGACATGGATTAAGGAAGTTCGAAAAGATCTCGAAAATTCCAACATCCAGGGAGTTCAGATGTCAAACAGGGAAACATTTCGGTACATAATTCAAAATTTGGAAGGGTTTCACGTCACAAGAACCACAAAGAAGGGAAGAGCCTGGACGGATGAGCAGAAGAAACAGCATAGCGCCCATATGAAGGAGTACTGGAGGAAGAGGAAACTTCAGGCAAAGAAAAAATGAAATTGTAGCGTGATCCGAAGTGGTCAATTCGCAAATAAAAAAATAATAAAAATAATAATAATAGTTTTAGCACTTACTTGTTGAAGAGAACTATATCGGGTTTCCACACTTTGTCTGGAGGCAGCCGCAACACACTGATTCCACCGTAGTCCGCTTCGTCCCACTGCAGTTGGTAGTCGCTCCACACCTGTGGACAACAAAGAGAACACTGTTAATACACAGAGTGCGACAGCTGGCTATTTCCGCAGTGCTACAGCAAGAAGTACTGCTACAGTTAATCCATTCTCCATCACTACGAGAAACAACATTCGACTTTTTTTTTCTGAAGAGGTTAACTTTTGATTTGTATTTATGACTGGAGAAATATTTCGTTTAGTGTATGGATTATAATCATACCAAGGAAATATTTGAAGAATTTTAATAAACAATACAGTATGTAATTTTTTTGATATATTGTAATAACACTAATATTAAATAAACATAGAAGAAGTTCCGTAACGAACTAAAGAACCTACTTTTCTTGAAATTTAAGTTTCATGCCAATGGACCTATCTAGAATAATGACGAAATTAAGATGGTAATATGAAAATATAACAATTTCTAATTTACAATACCTGGCATAATGTAGCCTAATAAAGCACTACAGTTAGCGGACCTGGTGACTGAATATATTCTTAGTTCCATCTCTTAAGGTACAGAATACAAAATTTCGTTGAAGTCCAATGGATAGCACGGACGTTACATGAAGTTAGACAATGGATCTAAGAGCGCGCGTAAAACCATGTTAGCAACAATGACATGATCTATTGTTGTGCCAATTTTGGATGAAATCCATTTGCTAGTATAGAAGTTATATGCATTTTATAATTGGAGCTAGCAGCAGGCTTAGAATCATGTTGGCAACATTGACGTATATTAGTTTCTCAAAATTAATCTAGAATGTCAGCTGGTAAACGTGTTCAGAGCTATTGGATTACATACTTTCTGATATATTGATATTAGGGGAAAAATAGAGACAGCATTTATTAACAGTTGGCAGCCCTGGTGGCTCTTAAGAATACACATAGTCATATCTGTTATTTACACATAGCACACACGAAATTTGGTTGAAATCCAATTGACAGTACCCTATAGAAGTTACATGCATTTAAAAATTGGTCCTATCAGCAGGCTTAGAATCATGTTGGTAGCACTGACGTATATTAGTTACTCCAAATAAGGACAGACACATATTTGCCCGGATCGATCTCTTAAGTCTAAAAAGAATGTACAGTCAGTCTGAGAGACTAGACTTTATATCATTTCAAATGACGCAGGCTACAAATGCTACACAAGTTAGAAAGGCTCAAGAGGGCTTCTCGCTTCGCTCGAAGCTCTAGGACTCTTTCAACAGACTCCATTACCCATTAACTTCGGCTTTCCGCGCGGGGAACGGAGAGCGGGAGGTGCACTCTGCTGCATGACGTCACGCACTCGCCGTCTCCGTATCGCATAACGCCAGACCCCAGGAGTAAACTCAGACTCGGTGTAAATGCACTGAACAACATGATGACGTCATACACGCCGTAAACGTAACGCATAATGGTAGACCAAAGCATAACGATGAAGTCGACAAGATCATTTGAAATGATAATACAGCCTAATGTCTAGAACAGACATTCTCAACTTGCTGCTTGTGAGCATCACGGTGCTCCTTAAATGAAATTTAGTGCTCTCGTCATACGAGCCAAAAAGTGCTCGTGAACGCAAGCTCCCCAGAGATCCATTCTTCAATTCAAATTCTGTTGCACAAACCGGAATAATAGTGATTTCATTACTCGTTTTGACAGTCAGAAATTTTATCATTTTATGAAATAATTGGACATCCCTGTTTTATGAGTAACACGAAAGATGCTGATTTGACTCGACTGTCCACACGTAAATGTATCTTTCCTGCATTAATGCAAGCAGTTGCAGCCTGCCCGGTGAGAGGTGAATCCCTAGCTATTTCAGCACCCTTGATGGAGAGAGAGTTAGGAAAAGGAAATAGAGACGTATGCTTGTTGCACTCTTCTTCTTTCTTTCTCCGTTAGGGTCTTCTGAGGACCACGAACCAATTTCATTGTTTAGTCCTTTATTCTTTCTCCAGTGATCCTTCATCTTTTCCCTGTGTGCTTTCTTTCTTTCTTTCTTTCTTTCTTTCTTCCGACCATTTTGAGCCTGTTTTCTTATACTGCCTTCCTTGGAGTCCTCCAATTCCGGATACCTTTTTTTTTTTTTTTTTTTGTGGAAAGTTTCTCTCTCTAGTGCATCTTCTTCTCTTATATTGTTTCTTTGCTTGTTGCATTATTATTATTGTGATTATTATTATTATTATTATTATTACATCAATTTCGCCCTTATGGACAGTATTAAAACTCGAAAATATCACGACACAATTTTCACTTCTTTCCCTTGAAAGTCCTATAGGCGAACTTATGTTTATAGCCTCTATGAACATAAAGAGTCAGTTCGATTGCTGTAAAAGATTCGTCGATAATGAGAACCGTCTAAATATTTCGGATGGACGCCATGTTGGATTTTTATATGTATAGGTCATAGAGTTATGTACCATTAAAGGAAAATTATTGCGTAGGTTCATTATTCAATTTTTCACTTCCATCGCATAATTACGACACCAGAGATAAAAACTTAATTTTAAAATTTCGCACAGCCGCCATCTTGAGGTTATGTAAAAATTTAACAAAATTAGATGCCAGTGCATTACAATATGTATAAACATTTAATCTATCTATCTATCTATCTATCTATCTATCTATCTATATATATAAATGAAGGTTTGTCTGTTTTTTCTGAATTTCCACGGAAAATTGCGATATTTGCGCGTTTCAGACTGTTTTATGATGGATGCGCGCAAACATAATTTTTTTGTCTGTCTGTCTGTCTGTCTGTTTGTTTGTTTATTTGTCTGTGGACAATTTTTTGTGTCCTTATAACTCGAGAACGGCTGTGTGTATACACGTATAATTTGATACAGATATCCTTCAGAGGCACGACACCAATCATTGATGTAACTCTTCTCCGTACCTCTCATAAAAGGGGCCCTACCCCCTTAAAATTCATGCTGAAATAGGCGTAGAAGGGTGAAACAATGCTCATTTTCAGCCCCTCAATGTGAGAAACGAAACTCGGGGGCCCTAAAAACTACATTTTAAGGCCCTAAAACCAACAGTTTTTGAGATATTCCCAGAAAACTAATTTCACTTAATAAATTAATGAAAGAATGCATGCCGGTAAACATGGCAACTGAATCTCAGAGGTCCATCTATTTCTGCAAGACGCACCGCAATTCCATTTATTACATTACTGTGAAGGTTTGCAAACGGCTATAAGGTTATAACTGATCCAAATTAAGCTGAAATATTCATCAATACATACAATGCGCTTAAGGGGTCAAGGTGTACCCTAGAATTTTTTCACGCGATTTACACGTGCGGGTGTGGTACGGAAGGTCTATTATATCCCTTCTCTATTATATAAAAATGAATGTTCGTCTGTTTTTTCTGCATTTCCACGGAAATTTGACATATTTGCCCGTTTCAGACTGTTTTGTGACGGATGCACGCATTTTTTGTCTGTCTGTCTGTCTGTTTGTCTGTGGACAATATTTTGTGTCCTTATAACTTGAGAACGGCTGGGTGGATTAACGTAAAATATGATGCAGATATCCATCAGAGGCACCACACTAATCATTGATGTAACTCTTCTCCGTACCTCTCATAACAGGGGGCCTACCACCTTAAAATACAAGCTGAAATAAGCGTAGAAGGGTGAGACAAAGCTCATTTTCAGCCCCTCAATGTGAGAAACGAAACTGGGGGCCCTAAAAGAACCCCGAAAACCACATGTTAAGGCCCCAAAACCAACATTTTTCGTGATATTCCCAAAAAACTAATTTCACTTAATAAATTAATGAAGGAATGCATGCCGGTAACAATGGCAACTGAATCTCAGAGGTCCATCTATTTCTGTAAGACGCAATGCAATTCCATTTATTATATTACTGTGAAGGTTTGCAAACGACAATAAGGTTATAACAGATCCAAATTAAGCTGAAATATTCATCAATACATATAATGCGCTTAAGGGGTCAAGGGGTACTCTAGAATTTTTAACGCGATTTACACGTGCGGGTATGGTACGGAAGGTCTATTATATCCCTATAATTATTATCATTATTATAGCGTACAACGACGAGACAAACTCATTTTCAAACCCTTGGTGTCAGAAACAAAACTCGGGGCCCTCAAGAGCCGTAAAGGGTCCCCGAAAACTATATTTTCAGGCTTTAAACCCAACAGTTTCTTAGATATTCCCAGAAAACTAATTTCATTTAATAAACTAAAGAAGGAATGCAAGCCACTAACCATGACAAAAGTATCTCAAGAGGTGGCATCCAACTTTCCATCTATTTCTGGAATAAGTAACGCCACTCCATTTATTACATTTCTGTGAAAGGTTGCAAATGGCTATAAGGTTATCACGGAACCAACTAAAACTGTAAAATTCATCAATGCGCTTAAGGGGTTTAAGGAGTACCCTAGATTTTTTCACACGGCTTACACGTGCGATATGTCGTACAGAAGGTCTATTATATCTCCAAACAGCAACATTATTTTCAAAAATTCCTGATTTGAAATAGTAGACTGTTTTTTGCTGATTTTAGGAATTTGGGCCATTGGAGGCTAAAGAAAACTGAATTTTCATGCACCACAAGCCTTTATAATTTATAAAAGGGGTCTTCCTGTAGTTGGGCACTTGACACAACGGTTAGGGTCAGTTCGTATGTGACGTGTATTGCGATTCGTCTACGAGGTTTTCAATTTTTATTTTAACGCCAGAAAGAACACGTTAGGTAAATTTAGTTTGAGAGCACATTTTAGCTAATCATTTTTCTTTGCCAACAAACAGTTTCCAAGCCCCTAAACATTGCAACAGTAGATCAATTGGTAACATCTGGTTATTAATACCGAAGACCGTTCGAAGAATGGGTACCTCTGCTAGTATATATATATATAAATGAAATGCTGTTCGTTAGTCTCGCTAAAACTCGAGAACAGCTGGACCGATTTGGCTAATTTTGGTCTTGAATAATTTGTGGAAGTCCAGAGAAGGTTTAAAAGGTGAATAAATATGAAAGTTGTAGCGCACGAGTAGATTCAACAAATTAGTGACGGCACGCGAATCGCTTAAACAAAGTCCCGTATGCGTTCATATATCATTCATCCGATTGCTATGAAACTTTGGTTTTATTGTTGTGCATACTCCAGGAAAGGTTTCTGACTTAGTAAATCCTTTTTACAATAGGTAGCGCACGAGTAGATTCAACAAATGAGCGACGACGGCCGAAGCGTTTCAACAAAGTCCTGTATGAGTTCACATACCATTCGTCCGATAGCGATGAAACTTGGGTGAGAGGTTGTGTACACTACAGGCAAGGTTTCTGGCTTAGTAAATCCATGTTATAATAGGTAGCGCACGAGTATAATCAACAAATGAGCGACGACGAGCGAAGCGTTTCAATTAAGTCCCGTATGCGTTCATATACTATTCGTCTGATAGTGATGAAACTTGGGTGAGATGTTGTGTGCACTTCATGGAAGGTTTCTGGCTTAGTAAATCCACTTAACAATAGGTAGCGCACGAGTAGATTCAAGAAATGTGCGACGACGGGCGAAGCGTTTCAAGAAAGTCCTGTATGCGTTCAGTACCATTCGTCCGATAGCGATGAAACTTGGGTGAGAGGTTGTGTACACTACAGGCAAGGTGTCTGGCTTAGTAAATCCATGTTATAATAAGTAGCGCACGAGTAGATTCAACAAATGAGTGACGACGAGGTAAGCGTTTCAACAAAGTCCCGTATACCTTCATATACTATTCGTCTGATAGTGATGAAACCAGGGCGAGATGTTGTATACACCTCAGGGTAGGTTTCTGGTTTAGTAAATCGTCTTAACAATAGATAAAGCACGATTAGATTCAACAAAAAAGCGACGACGGCCGAGGCGTTTCAACAAATTCCTGTATGCGTTCACATACCATTCGTCCGATAGCGATGAAACTTGGGTGAGAGGTTGTGTACACTACGGGCAATGTTTCTCTCTTAGTAAATCCATATTATAATAGGTAGCGCACGAGTAGATTCAACAAATGAGCGACGACGAGCGAAGCGTTTTAACAAAGTCCCGCATGCATTCCTATACTATTCGTCTGATAGTGATTAAACTTGGGTGAGATGTTGTGTACACTTCAGGGAAGGTGTCCGGCTTAGTAAATTCACTTAACAATAGGTAGCGCACAAGTAGATTCAACAAATGAGCGACGACGGGCTAAGCGATTCAACAAAGTCCTGTATGCGTTCACATACCATTCGTCCGATAGCGATGAAACTTGGGGGAGAGGTTGTGTATACTTCAGAGAAGGTTTCTGGGTTAGTAAATTCACTTTATAATAGGTATCGCACAAGTAGATTAAACAAACGAGCGACGACGCACGAAGCGTTTCAACATAGTCCCGTATACGTTCATATACCATTCATCTGATAGCGACTAAACTTGGGTGGGTTGTTGTGTACACTCCAGGGAAAGTTTCAGGCTTAGTTAATCCATTTTACAATAGGTAGCGCTCAAGTAGATTCAACATATGAGCGAAGGCGTGCGATGCGTTTCAACAAAGTCCCGTATGCGTTCATATACCATTTGTCCGAAAGCGATGAAACATGTGTGAGATGTTGTGTACACTTCAGGGAAAGTTTCAGGCTTAGTTAATCCATTTTAAAATAGGTAGCGCTCAAGTAGATTCAACATATGAGCGAAGGCGTGCGATGCGTTTCAACTAAGTCCCGTATGCGTTCATATACCATTTGTCCGAAAGCGATGAAACTTCGGTGAGATGTTGTGTACACTTCAGGGAAGGTTTCAGGCTTAGTTCATCCACCTTACATTAGGTATCGCACAAGTAGATTAAACAAATGAGTAACGGCGTGCGTATCGTTTAAAAAAATCCGTATGCGTTCATATGCCATTCATGCGATTGCAATGAAATTTTGAGAAATGTTGTTTCCACTCCCTCAAAGATTTCTGATTTAGTAAATCCATTTTACAATTGGTAGCGCAAAATTAGATTCAATTAATGGGCGACAGCGCGTGAATCGTTTCCACCAAGTCCCGTATGCGTTCATATAACATTCATCCGATTATCATAAAACTTTGGGGAGTTGAGCCCAGTCCTGCGAAGCTGTATGAATTAGTAAATCTGTTTTTCAATGGGTGGCGCACAAGTAGATTCAACAAATGAGTGTCGTCACGCGAATCGTTTAAGCAAAAACCCGTATGCGTTCATATGCCATTCATCCGATTGCGATGAAACTTTCATGAGTTGTTGTGTACACGCCAGGGAAGGTTTTCACTTAGTAAATCCATTTTACAATAGATAGCGTACGAGTATATTCAACAAATGGGTGACGGCGCTCGAATCGTTTCAACAAAGTCCCGTATGCGTTCATATACCATTCATTTCATTGCGATGAAAATTTGGTGAGTTGTTGAGCACGCTCCCATGATTTTTTGAGATAGTAAATCAATTTTACAATAGTTTAGAGGTGGTTAACAGAAGAAGAAAAACAATATTGGGAATCCAAAAGCACTTCAACATACTAAGTTACAATGCCTACACTTTCTTTGATTGGCATTGCAATGCATGCCGGGTACAGCTAGTGTACAATATTTCACTCCGCTCAGATGGTTAAATCGCGAGAAGTCGATTAAAATGTTTCAATTTCGCTTGTCCGCCATGTTCGTTTTGCACTCTACAGTTTTTTGAAACTTACAAATGTAAACTTGTAGTAGTGCCCTGCATCACCGTACACAATTTCAGAGTGATATCAGAAATAGTTTTGGAGATATAGAATTCCAGTAAAATATTTCGCACAGCCGCCTTCGTTAGGTTATGTAAACAATTGACCTAAATTGCATGTCAGTACATTACAATGGGTATAAACATTTGCTGAACCAGGTTTCATTGCGTTTGGATGGTTAAATCACGAGGAAAATCTATTTAAAAGTCTCAAATTTGCATGGCCACCATGTTGGTTTTGTAGTTACCAGGTTTTTGAAGTCACATAGTTGAACTTGTAGTAGTGCCCTGCATCACCCTACACAATTTTAGGGTGATATCAGAAAGAGTTTCGGAGATATAGAATGCCAATAAAATATTTCACACAGCCGCCTTCTTTAGGTTATGTAAACAATTGAACTAAATTAGATGTCAGTACATTACAATGTGTATAACATTTGCTGTACTAGGTTTCATTGCGTTTGGATGGTTAAATCGCGAGAAAAATCTATTTAAAAGTATCATATTTTCCTGGCCGCCATGTTGGTTTTGTAGTTACCAGGTTTTTGAAAGTCACATAAGTGAACTTGTAGTAGTGTCCTTTATCACCGTACAAAATTTCAGGGTGATATCGGTAATAGTTTCGGAGATATTGAATGCTGGTGAAATATTTTGCACAGCCGCCATGTTGGATTGGTGAGACGTAACAAAATTTGAAGGGCAAAGTCGGGGTCGTCCGGAATAGTGCTATGAACTTACCGAGTTTCATAGAATTAGCTCCAGTCGTTTAGAAGTTACTCGGGGGGGGGGGGGCACACACACACACCACCACACACGCACACACAGACCGACACACGGACAAAAGGTGATCTCATAAGCCAAAACAAGATGTTCAGTAAATAACATATAGCCTACTTTATCCTAAATGTATGAGTATAGTTATAACTCGTTGTTATTATCAAAGAGTATAATAGAATCATTTCTTGGTTGAAGACCTTAGAAACTATTTACCTCTACCAAACGCCACAACCTAGAAAAAAACTACTACCATCATTGAAGAAAGAAAGAAATAAATAAAGAAAGAAAGAAAGATAAGATGTATCTCAAGAATGTTATGGATCTGGAGACATAATCGACCGGACTGGCTGCGTGGCTCAGCGGTAACGTTCTCACTTGCTGGGTCCTAGGTTGCAGGTTCGTATCCTGGCGCAGTCAGCTGGCATTTGAGGGTGCACAAATGCGAGGGAGCCGTGTCAGTAGATTTAATGGCACGTTAAAGATCCCCTTTGGGCCAAAATTCCGGCACCCCGGCGTCTCTAAAAGCAGCAGTAGTTAAAAGGGACGTGAAACAAATAACATTATTATTATTATTATTACATAATCGACCTGCCGTGGGCAACATCCAACTTTGAGTTGATTCATGTCTTTACTCGTCTGGCTGTGCATGGCTTTCACAACCCTAATTGAATTAACAAATCTTTCCATGACCCTACAGAGACGCGTGTATACAAACTATGTGGATATTTTCGATTGCTATTTGCCAGAAATAAAATTATTAATTAATAACCTGAACTAGCACCAACGGCTAGAATTCAGTTACTATGTGAAATCTATTTTGTTCTTTACTTCAAATAACATTTTCAAATAACGCACAATAGGCTGTTACAAACCCTTTAAAATAAAAAGTAAAAATGTATCGTAGTATCATCTTGTCATTCTTCAAGTTCGATGCGCATAGAATGCCAATGGTATACGGTACTAATCAATGGAGTCCCACGTAGATCAGTCGTGACATCTAGTGGAGAAGTATCGAACAATATAACCCTAACAGGGCGAGTGCATTCTAGCGGCCATAAGAAGAAACTTTTCAATAAAATCTGGAACTTAATAAGTAGGCCGGCGTGCAGTTACCTTTTTGGCTGCTAGATGTCTCGAGCAAATCTGCTGGCGAATTATGTTTTAATTAAATATATATTTTCTACCATAATATGCACAATATAACGCTTAATTTTAAAACGTCTGAGTCATTAAAAAACAATAAATATATAAAATTTCAAGCAAAAAAACCTAACTCTTATGGCGTTTGAACCATAGGCATATGAGTGATAGGCCAACGCTTTACCACGGAGCCAATTGTGCCAACGAACATCGTTCTATATAAAATGACTTACGTAGAACTTGTTAGCAAATAATGATTTAGACTAAACGGTTTCATCGCTGGAGTATATTATTTATATATAAAGCATTTCATACAAAGTTTATTTATTTTGTATCAGTACGCTATATTGCATGCAATACTCAAATTATTGAAATATAAGTCAGGCATAAGATATCCGCTGCCATCTTGTCTAGTTACTGAGACGTCTCAGCTTTTTAATGATGATGATGATAATTGTTGTTTTAAGGGGTCTAACATCTAGGTTATCGGCCCCTGATGGTTTGGGTGATCGTGAAGATGAAAATGAAAAGCGAACTTAAAACTAAAACTAAATAATAACCTACATACTAGAAGAAGAAATGGAAAACAAAAGGAGAATAAGCCAAATAAAGGACAGGAGGAAAAGAAATGCCCTCAACCCTCAAAGAATGTGGTTTGAGGGACTTGGAAGGAAGGAAAGCCATGAAAGGCAGATCAGAAAGTGAAAGAGGAGAGGGTCCACCCCAGAGGTAATGGATAAAAGGGGGAAAACCAGACCCAGCTCAGGAATCCCTCGGGGTCGCCAACTCCCGAACTCACCAGCCGTGAGCCCCTGAGGGTGTAGCAATATCCAGGGTGCACCAGAAGTGGTGGGGCTACATACACCCTGTCTCCTTGAGGGCCTTGAGCAGAAGGCAGGAGATAACATGAAAAGAAAAAGAAGGCTGACCCCTCGCAGAAGGAGGGTATCAGAAAAGATGAGACAAGGACCAATTAAGGCGGGAAAGGAAGAGACTCCCTAGGACTCAGGCACCCTAATACCGACGGGGTCGGAAGAGAACAAGAGTTGACCAAGTGAGGTCGACAGGAAATAGACGGTGAGGAGCCCGGAACAAGTAAGTGGAAGCAATGCCGGACTCAGCTGGGGCCCCGTGGTCGCTAACCCACGTCCCACTAGATGTGAGCCCCTGGGGGACAAAGTATACTGCTATAGAATATTTTCATATTTACATTAGAAAATGTCTCGGGTAAACTAATACGTTGAATGCGGCATATTTTAGGAACGAAAACTTAAAACACACAACACAGTTACAAAGAGGTTAGAATTTCCGCGCCGTGTCGTGGTGGTTGCGGTGACAAAGGTAATTTTCAAGAACGAACATAAAATCTAATTTGTAACATTGGGAGGGTGTTCGCTTTCGCTAGCGGTATGACACGCAAACTCATCTTGTACTTAATGTCGCTGAGTATTTACTGCAGGCTATTATTAACAAGAGTCTGTTGTACGAGGGTTGTTTATAAAATTTACAGGATGGTAGGAATATTCGCAAATGAAAAGAAGCAAATTATACATAGACCTAAAAAGAGTTGTGCACACATTTTCTTAACACTTTTTAAAAGAGAGATTTCACACACACTCAAGTGCACGAGGCAAATGAACCTTTTGTTATAAACTAACAAATCAAAAATCAAATGTAAAATTTCAAATTTCAAAAAACAAGAAACAAGACAACACAAGACATAAAACAAAACACAAAAGTAAAACCAAAATAAAACAATACAAAAAGCGAATACACCTTTCTTACGACTATTATAAATAGCATTGATATCCAAAAATAAAAGAGTAAGGGGCGGATAACCTCGCTGTTCCACCCCTAAAACAACAATAACTAACTAATGAAAGAGTAGGTTTTTGTTTTTTTGATGATACTTAAGGGGTCTTGCGACATCGAGGTTATGTAGCCTCGTGTACTTTGGTGTGTGTAGAATTTGCCTGATAACCTGTGTCACTGTGATGTCTGTACCAGTGTGTGCATTTTAAATTGAGGTAGGATTTGGGTAGGAAGTGGCCGTGGCCTTAAGTTAGATACCATACCGACATTTGCCTGGAGTAGATGTGGAGAACCATGGAAAACCATTTCTAGAATGGCTGAGGTAGGAATCGAACACACCACTTCTCAGTTTTGCCTCACGAGGCTGAGTGTAACCCATTCCAGCCTACAGACCAGAATTAAATTTCTTGGCAAAGCCGGGAATCGAACCCGGGCCTCCGTGGTGCAGCAAAGAGGCATCGATGGGTATGATAATACTTGTGCACCTATAGTTAAATTTAAGCGTACGAGTATTAATTAACCTAAATACAATACCCTTGGAGGAGAACTTCTCTTGAACCATTCTTGAATCGTAAGAGTTCAATATGAGCTAGTCATGATGATGATTATGATAATCGTTGTTTAAAGGGGCCTAACGTCCAGGTTATCGGCCCCTAATGGTTTGGGTGGTCGTGATAATGAATGATAATGCCATGAAACCTACAACTAGAACTAAGTACAGACTTATCAACTAACTTACCGTACATGCTAAAATAAGAAATGAGTAAATAAAAGAAAGAGAGGAAAGAAATAATGGACAGGAGAAGAGAAATGCCTTCAATCCACAAATAATGAGGAATGAGGGACTTGGTAGGAAGGAGAGCCATGAAAGGTAGATAGGAAAGAAGAAGAAGAAGAAGAAGAAGAAGACGAAGAGGAGAGGGCCCGCCCAAAAGTCAATGCAAAAAGGGGAAAGAATGGACCCAGCTCAGGAATCCCTCGGGGTTGCCAACTCCCAAACTCACCGGCCGTGAGCCTTTGTGACTGTATCACTATCCAGGATGCACCATAAGTGGTGAGGATACACACACCCTGCCCCCTTGAGGGTCTTGTGCAGAAGGCAGGCGATATCATTGAAAGAAAAAGAAGGCTGACCCCTCGAAGAATGAGGGTTTCCGAAGCTTAGGGTGTCTTTCATTTTCCAGCCTTGATTCACCTTTGTCTCATTTTTCCTGATACCCTCATTCTTAGAGGGATCAGACCTCTTGTTTTCAATTTCTTGTTTTTTTACTCCCTTAGAGGCAGGTTGTATGTAGCCCCACCACACATAGTGCATTCTCGATGGTGCTACACCCTCAAGGGATCACGACTGTTGAGTTCGAGGTTTGGAGACACCGAGGGACTCCTGAGCTGGGCCCGTTCCCACCTCATTTTTACCAGTGACTTTGAGACGGAGTCTTTTACCATTCCCTTTCCCGTCTGCCTTTTATGGCTCTGCTTACTTCCAGCTCCCTCAGTCATGATTCCTTTGAGGGTCGAGAGCATTTCTTGTAACTGTCCTTTATTTCCCTTTTTCGTTCGCCTTTTTCTATCTCTTCTTCTAGTATGTCAGTAGATATAAGTCCGTAGTTGATAGTATTGTAGAGTACGACAGCAGTAGTTACGCTAGTTACCGCGCAGCGTTAGGCCATGGGGCCAAGCTCTCTGCGGACTAAGTAGACGTGGGTTCGAGCCCCACTGTGGGCCGTCCTTGAGCCTCACAGTAGGCCGTCCTTGAAATGGTTTTCCGTGATTTCTCTTTTTCAACTCCAGGCAAATGCTGGGACCTTCTGTCAGGCCACGGCCACTTCCTTCCACATCCTTGCCCAGTATCATTCATTTCATCTCTGATTAACTCCTCTCATGAGGCTGGTGTCAGGAAGGTAATCCTGTCGTAAAAACCATCCGCCACATAGAGTTTCTTCTCATCTCATCCCCGACCTTATAAAAACAGTTGGTAATATAGCAGTAGTATTATTATTTACATTTGGCAGCTTCGGTGGCGTAGTTGGTAGCATGCTGAGCTTCTATGCCCAAGATCGCGGGTTCAAACCCGGCCGAAGCCATCAGATTTTTAAGAGCGTTAAAAATCCCTCAGTATGCCTTCCTTCGGAGGGGAAGTAAAGCCGGCGGTCCCATGTCATAGATTTATGGCATGTTTAAGAACCTTCCACTAATTACATCTGTGTGAAGCTAAATTATACGAGGCACGTCCAGAAAGTAAGTTCCGTTTGGTAATAAAATTAAATTGTGTACAGATACAGAAAAAATATTTATTGTACGACATTCTACACCTCTTCAACTACTTTTCCACATAACTGCCGAAATTTTGCAGGCATTTGTCATAGCGTGGTACAAGTTTTTGGATACCTTCTTCATAGAAGTTTGCCGCCGTCCGTAAACGAGAGTGAAGACTCCCCTGTAAGATATCCTAGCGTTTGGCCACCACTGTTAGGCAAATTGAGTGCTTACCAGGAGAACTGCGTATGTTTAGGATTTCTCCTGACCACATACGCAATTTGCCTAACAGTAGTGGCCAAATGGTAGGATATCTTACAGGGGAGTCTTCACTCTTGTTTACGGTCGGCGGCAATCCTCTATGAAGAAGGTACCCAAAAACTTGTGCCACGCTATGACAAATGCCTGCAAAAAATCGGCAGTTATGTGGAAAAGTAGTTTAAGAGGTGTAGAATGTTGTGCAATAAATAATTTTTCTGTATCTGTACACAATTCAATTTTATTAGCAAACAGAACTTACTTTCTGGAGGTGCCTCGTATATAGGTTAAACATTCGACAAACGCTCTTAGGTTCCGACGCTTGTCGCCAGGAGGCGACTGCGGTGACATCTGGTAATCAAGTTCTGAACTAGTAGTCGTTGACGGTGGCGTTTGGCGGCAAAAGTAGGAACTACTTGAAAAAATCAATGTCTGCAGTCCTCACTTGAATTGAAAGCAGTTAACACACACTAATACAGTCATCACAATTAACACCGGTTATCAGAGAGATTCTACACACACACACAAAGCCGCCAAATGTAAATACTAATACTACTGCTATATTACCACGTTGTCGCAGCCCCTAAACTGAGGAACAAACCAACCAGTATTTACATTCATTCATTTCGTTATCACTCAAATAATTAGGGTCGGATGATCTAGATGTTTCGTCCCTTCAAGAAACAATTACCAGCACAACCGCTACGTCCTAGTTCAATAACAAAAGTCCACTTCGTTGCGTAGTTGCTAGCACTCTTGGATGTCACCGTGGAGGCCCTGGTTCGATTCCCGGCTCTGACAGGAAATTTAATTCTGGTTTGAGGGCTAGAACAGGGTACACACTCTGTCTCGTGAGGCAAAACTGAGAAGAGGTGGGTTCGATTCCCACCTCAGCCATCCTGAAAGTGGTTAACTTTGGTTTCCCACTTCTACTCCCGGTGAATGACGGGATGATTTCTAAATTAAGGCCATGGCCGCCTCCTTTCCAGTCCTCATCTGGATTAAAACTACACACACTAACACAGCCATCACAACAACACAGGTTATGAGAAAAGTTCCACCCACACACACTCCCAACTACATGGGAACACATGACCAAGATGTCGCAAAGTTCCTATATGAATCAACAACAACTCAATGAGAAAATGATGCATGTTCATTCGTGTTAGGACTAAGATTAAACCAAGGCATTAGTTTTATTTAATTTCTTTTTTATTTATTACTAGCAGAAGTACCCGTTCTTCGAACGGTATTCGGTGTTAACACCAGACATTATAATAATAATAATAATAATGTTATTGGTGTTATGTCCCTTTTAAGTACTGTTGCTTTTAGAGACGCACCAGACATTATCGATTGAGCTACTGTTGCAATGGTTAGCGGCTTGTAATTCCTTCATAAGTTTATCAGAACGAAGTTAGTTTTCTGGTAATATCACACACACTGTTAATTTAAGGCCTTATAATGTGGTTTTCGGAGACTCTTTATAGACTCGCGAATATTTTGTCTCACATTGAGAAGTGCAATATATGCTTTGGTCGTCCTTCCAGGATAATTTTTATATTTCGCCTATTTTAGCATGTATTTTGAGAAGTTTTTCCCTATATCCACCCTTCTACTGTATGAAAAGTACGGTGAAGAGTTTTATAAATGATTGGTGTATTGACTCTTCTAAACGCTATGGTGACGTCATAAATGTGGGTTTTACTCGCTAACCGTTGGAGATAAACGAAAGGTGAAGCTCGTATATACCGTCAAAAGTTTGCTATTTCTTAGTGTTCTCTTTTTATTTGATAAGGAAATATGAAGTTTTGATTAAAGTGTGTAGTGACGTCACTAAAATGGTCGCCATTTTCTAATAGTGCAAAATATCGAAATAAAATGTATCCTATATGTAAACCTGGTAAATCAGCTACATCCATGCAAAATTTCATTTAAATCGGACCAGTGGTTCTTGCGTTATTGAGTAGCACACAGACAGACAGAAAGACAGACACACACCATCTCATTTTTATATATTAGTATAGCAGATGTACCCGTCCTTCGAACGGTGTTATATATTAACACCAGACATTATCAATTGAGCTACTGTTGCAATGGTTAGTGGTTTTTCATTCTTTCATAACTTTATCAGAACGAAGTTAGTTTTCTGGGAATATCACACACACTGTTAATTTAAGGGCATTAAAATGTGGTTTTCGGAGACCCCTTATAGACTCGCGTATTTTGTGTATCACATTGAGAAGCGCAACATATGCTTTGATCGTCCTTCTAGGATAATTTTTATATTTCGCCTATTTTAGCATTTATTTTGAAAAGTTTTTCCCTATATCCACCCTTCTACTGTATGAAAAGTACGGTGAGGAGTTTTATAAATGATTGGTGTATTGACTCATGTTTACCATACCTAATTTTACGATGCACCACGCCTCCGAACTCGATCTATAGGCGTACATAAAGATACACAGAAAGACAGACAGACAATTCTATTGTCTACAACACATCACCCAGATATCCAAATATGGGTATATCTACCATACAGTATCAAACAAAATCATCCTTACGATGAACCCGTATGTCGACAAAAAAAAAGATTAGTTAAAATTTGCTCTCAAACTAAATTCACCTAACGTGTACGTCTTGACGTGAAATAGAATTAAAAGCCTTGTAGACGAAACGCAAAGAATACACCTCACATAAAAAATGACCCTCTACGTTGTGTTAGGTCCCCATACACAGGAAGACCTCTTTCATAAATTATAAAGGCTCGTGGTGCATGAAAATTCAGTTTCTTTAGTATCAAATGGCCCAAATTCCTAAAAGCCGCAAAAAATGCTGATTCAAGTCAGGAATTTTTGAAAATAATGTTGCTGTTTGGAGATATAAAGGAAGATTGTAGTTTTACGTGACCATTAATCGCGAGATCATAAGCCACGGGACCTCCATTTTACGTGGAATCTGAACCACAGGGCATGGCATTTCACTTTGAAAATGTTTGGAGATATAATAGACCTTCTGTACTATATGTCGCACGTGAAAATTGCATGAAAAAAATCTAGGTTACCCCTTGACCCCCTTAATTGCATTGATGAATTATACAGTCTACGTTGGTTCCGTGATAACCGTATAGCCATATGCAAACTTTCACAGAAATGTAATAAATGGAGTTACATTACTTCTTACAGAAATAGATGGAAAGTTGGATGCCACCCCTTGAGATAATGTTGTCATGGTTAGCGATTTCCATTCCTTCATTAGTTTGTTAAATTAAATTAAATTAGTTTTCTGCGAATATTTCAGATACTTTTGGTTTTAGGGCCTTATAATGTAGTTTTCGAGGACCCTTTAGGGCCCCCAAATTTTGTTTCTGGCACCGAGGGGCTTTGTCTCCTCGTTGTACGCCATAATATAATTATAATAATAAAATATAGGGATAGGAATATAATAGACCTGCCGTACCACACCCGGAGGTGTAAATCGCGTGAAAAAATTCTAGTGTACCCCTTGACCCCCCTTAAGCGCATTATACGTATTGATGAATTTTACAGCTTAATTTGGTTCCGTGATAACCTTCTAGCCGTTTGCAAACTTTCACACCAATGTAATTAATGGAATTGCATTGCGTCTTACAGCAATAGATGGACCTCTGAGAATCTGTTGCTATGGTTACCGGCTTGAATTCGTTAATTAGTTTATCAAATGAAATTAGTTTTCTAGGAATATCTCAAAAACGGTTGGTTTTAGGGCCTTAAATTGTGGATTTCGGGGACCCTTTAGGGCCCCCGAGTTTTGTCTCTCACATCGAGGGGCTAAAAATGATCTTTGTCTCGTCCTTCTACTCCTATTTCAGCATGCATTTTAAGGGGGTAGGCCCCCTTTTATGAGAGGTACGGAGAAGGGTTACATCAATGATTAGTGTCGTGCCTCTGATGGATATCTGTACCAAATTTTACGTTGATACACCCAGCCGTTCTCGAGTTATAAGGGAACAAAGTTGTCCACAGACAATCAAACAGACAGACAGACAGACCAAAACATTATTTTCGCGAGCATCTATCATAAAACAGTCTGAAACGTGTAAATAACTCAAATTTCCGTAGAAATTCAGAAAAAAAAAACAGACAAATTTTCTATTTATATATGTAGAGATATACTGCACCGCTCGGTGTTGACCGTGTTTTATTGCACAAATTTAGGTTTACTCGCTAACCGTCGGAGATACAAAAAAGTGATAAGAACCTTTTGGGTAGAAAATTAAATGCTAAAGCTCGTCTATACCATCAAAAGTTTGCTATTTCTTAGCGTTCTCTTTTTATTTGAAATGAAAATATGAAATTTTGAAACCAAAGGGTGTAGTGACGTCACAAAAGTAGGTTTTACTCGCTAACCGTTGGAGATACACGAAAAGTGATAAGGACCTTTCGGATAGGAAATTAAATTTCAAAGCTCGTACGAGCCATCAAAAGTTTGCTATTTCCTACCGTTCTCTTTTTATTTGATATGGAATTATGAAATTTTGAAACCAAAGGGTGTAGTGACGTCACTAAAATGGTCGCCATTTCTTAATAGTGAAAAATATCTAAATTAAAAGTATCCTATATGTAAACCAGGTATTTCAGCTACATCCATGCAAAATTTCATTTAAATCGGACCAGTGGTTCTTGCGTTATTAGGTAACAGACAGACAGACAGACAGACCGAAAGACAGACAGACACACACCATCTCATTTTTATATATTAGTATGATTATTTTTAGCCTACTTTCGATTTTTGCAAAAAATGAAAGTAGACTAATGAGATCAACACAGGGCGAAAAATTGTGTGTCTGTCTGTGTGTATGTGTGTGTGTGTGTGTGTGTGTGTGTGTGTGTGAGAGTGAGTGAGTGTACTCTGAATGTCTGTCCCCCCCCCCCTATCAATTCGAACACGGTGAAACCGAATTGAACGAAATTTGGTACAGAGGTAGCTCTAGCATAGGGCACCTCAGTGTCATACTTTATATCGCCGCCATCTTTACCAAAACTGAATGGCGGCCACTCAAACGTTCAAAACGTAAACTCAAATTACGGCTAAACTAATCATCCGATCTCTACCAAATTTGGTGACAACATACCTTTATATAGGACGCGTCTTTCACCCAAACTGTCAAGGTCATCGGCCTTGCCATTTCAGGATGGTGGCCGTGTGAATTATGCAACCATTATAATCAATAGCTTAAGACCCACCAATTCAGATTATCAAGCCTAGGGTGGTTTAAGCTATCCTGAAGGTCGTGATCCGTTATTTATTATAATTTAATATTATAATATTATTCTGTATGACTGGCTTAAAAGAGCTGAGCTGTATCTGCCACACGACAAGATGGCAGCTGTCCTCATGAGCCTGTCTTATATTTCAGTAGTTTTAGTATGTTGTATGCGATATACCCTACTGATACAATAATATAAACTTTGTATGAAATGATCTATAATGAAGATGTACTGCAGTGAAGAAATAGTTTATTTCAAGTCATTATTTGCCAACAGGTTGAATCTAATATATCAGTTAAGATCGCCATGATGTTACGGATATGTTTAGCTCTGGGCTAGCGTGTTAGCCTGTCACGCAGTTGACTGGGGATCGAATACTGCTACAGTTGACCTTTTTTTTTCTTGAATTCTTTTACAAATGATGTGCACAAGCTCTTTTCACAGATACTGAATAAAATGTCATTTAGCTCAAAGGGGAGGCTAATGTATACACTCGTTTATTAATAAAATCACAGTCCCAGCATTGCACATAAACAGAAGACATTACGAAAAGGAGAATAGAAGAATTAGATACACGTTGTTATCAACCACAGCCTTCTTAATGTCTCTGTACGGTGCTGTCCTCTTGTGGGTTATGTGGGTAGTATTGTTCCAAATATACCGCTGTGTCAATACCTGGCCTCCTAAAGTATGGCAATTTTGTAATACTGGTAGTTCGACTATTAGCCACGATCGCGCTCCGATTACCTTTAATGATAGAACGTACAAGGCACTGCCGGCAGGAAGTTAGGTCCTCATTTGAGTACGTAATTCAATTGCTTATATGAGGACGAAGCGTCCTGCTGGCAGGACCGTTCTTTTTCCATTATATAGAGGGAAATGTAACGAATCAGCGCATGCAAGTCTGAAGTTGGTAGCTCTGACCGTTCAGTAATGGCGGCGATTATACGTAATGGTGACTGTGTTTATGTTTTTGCTACCTATTTCGATGCTCCAAACAGCGGAGATGCATGGAGTCGCTCGTTATTTGCTAGTAATTATGATATCAGTAAATGTCATGGTACTGTAGTTTAAATTACGTGTAGTTGTGCAACTGTGCAGTGGGATATTGACAAAAACACAACTAGGCTTTTTTTAATTTATTTATTCTCGAGTGATGGACGCGCCGTCGCTCATACATTTATTTAGTCTCTGTACTATAAGAAAACACGTTTATACTTTATACGTTTATATATTTTAGAGTCAATATGTTGTTAAGAGACAGTTATTGTATTAGTTAATATCAGTCATATTGAATATTTTAGAATATTTACAGACTTTTATTGTTTGCCCAGTACCAGAACTGCAATATTATTACGCTCTGATAACCCAAAGTACTGCCGGAAGGACGCGTCCTGCTGGAAGGCCGGTTCAAACATTTGCCATAAGGGTCCAAAGTCCTGCTGGAAGGACGCACCGCTGTGTACAAAAGTACTTCCGGAAGGTCCTTCTAGCAGAACGAGTGACTGTACGCTCTATCATTAAACACTGCCAGTTGGATCGCCTCCCTCCTGGCTACTTTAAACTGCCTACTCGTTGAACACCCAGAGGCGTACTAGATAAATATGAATTCACTGCTAGGTCGCAGCACCAACCTACTGTGATTGGCGCGGATTTTTTAAGGGGAAGGTACCCAAAACGATAGATCCTTAAGTTTTCAGGCTGGCTTAATATAGAGATTAACGGACGTGAATGCATTACAATAAGTTAGTAGTTTTGTTATTCAATCATCATAAAGTATATAATATTGATTTTGACACTTACTGGCTAATTATCAATATAAAAGAAAACAAACAGTACATGGTGGTAGAGGTGGTTTTAGGGATGAGGACAAAGAGTTATAAATATACCCATACATTTAGGAGAAAGTAGGCTATATGTTCTTTGCTGAACATCTTGTTTCATATTGAAGCGTCCACCTTTAAAAAGTACATTACTATAAATTTGTATTATTTTATCTGTGTTGAGAGGGGCAGATCACATCGCTGTTACTCCCCTTAAAACATAAATAACTAACTACTAAACTAAGATGATGATGATATATGTTTTCGTAAGGGGTCTGACATCTAGGTTATCGGCCCCTAATGGTTTGGGTGATAATGAAAGCTGAGATGAGAATGAAAACTATAACTACTAATTACTACAAACATACACACCAGAAGAGGAAGAAATGGTAAACAAATAACGGACAAGGCAAATTAAGGACAGGAAGAAAATAAATTCCCTCAATCCTCAAAGAATGAGGATTAAGGGACTTGGAAGGAGGGTGAACCATGCTAGGCAGATAGGAAAGGGAAATAAGAGAGGGCCTACCCCAATGTCAGTGGATAAAGGGGGACAAAACGGACCCCGCTCAGGAATCCCTCGAGATCACCAACTCCCGAACTCACTAGCCGTGAGCCCCTGAGGGTGTAGCAATATCCTGGGTGCACCAGCAGTGGTGGGGCTACATACACCCCGTCTCCTTGAGGGCCTTGCGCAGAAGGCAGGAGATAACATGAAAAGAAAAAGAAGGCTGACCCCTCGAATAACGAGGGTATCAGGAAAGATGAGACAAGGGCCAATAAAGGCGGGAAAGGAAGAGACTCCCTAGGCCTCGGATACCGTAATACCGTCGGGGTCGGAAGAGAACAAGAATTGACCAAGGGAGGTTGAGAGGAAAGATAACTGAGAGGAGCCCGGCACAAGTAAGTGGAAGCAATGCCGAACTCAGCTGGGGTCCTGTGGTCACCAACCCACATCGCACAATTTGTGAGCCCCTGGGAGAAATAAACTTGACATGGAGCTATCAGATAAATGTGTGACTAACGAAAGATTAAATAAAAAATTGCAACCATTTAGCTGTTGTTCTAATCCGTCCGTAACGCTCGACTTTACGGAGGGTTGAATAAAAAATTGGAACCATTTCGCTATTGTTCTAATCCTTCCGTAACGTGGTCCATTGAACGCGGTAAGCGGTGTGCAGCTGGGCAGGTCTTATCAGGATGCAATTCCCACAGTGACTGATCACTCAATCAAGAGAACAGTGCTACCACGCCTCTCCCACGCTGTGCTCAAGTCAAGCATTGATGAGGTCTCCTATCTCAGTGGCAAGCCCACTTATCAAGTAAACAGATACATGCGGCCAATCTGGCTAATGTCCTGGTAATCGTGTTGCTATAATCTAGGGACGTGTGTCCGAATTTTTCATGCGGACGCACTATCATACATTCTGGATGCTCTTTGAGGCCTTTTCACTCATGATGATGATGATATTGTAGTTTAAGGGACCTGACATCTAGGTTATCGGCCCCTAATGGTTTGGGTGATCGTGAAGATGAAAATGAAATGTAAACTATAACTAAAACTAACGTATATACCCATACTAAAAGAAGAAATGCAAAACAAGAGGAGAATAAGGCAAATAAAGGACAGGAGGAAAAGAGATGCCCTCAACCCTCGAAGAATGTGGATTGAGGGACTTGGAAGAAAAGAGAGCCATGAAAGGCAGACAGGAAAGTGAAAGAGGAGAGAGTCCGCCCCTGAGGTAATGGATAAAAGAGGGAATACCGGACCCAGCTCAGTAATCCGTCGGAGTCGCCAACTCCCGAACTCACCAGCCGTGAGCCCCTGAGGATGTAGCAATATTCAGGGTGCACCAGAAGTGGTTGCAAGCCTTCTTGAGGGCTTTGGGCAGAAGGCAGGAGATAACATGAAAAGAAAGAGAACGCTGACCCCTCGCAGAAGGAGGGTATCAGAAAAGATGAGACAAGGGCCAATTAAGTCGGGAAAGAGACTCCCTAGGCCTCGGATACCCTAATACCGTCGGTGTCGGAAGAGAACAAGAGTTGACCAAGAGAGGTCGACAGGAAAGAAGACGGAGAGGAGCCCGGCACAAGTAAGTGGAAGCAATGATGGACTCAGTTGGGGCCCCATGGTCGCCAACCCACGTCCCACTAGATGGTTTTTTCACTCAGGGACTCACAACTTATAGGACATGACTTGGCTACCATTGGGGCTCAGATGAGTCCTTGTTTCCAGTTACTTTAGCCAAGTTCATCTATTTATCCTTTTCCGTCAATTTTCCTTGATCAGCTCATGTTCTTTCAGTCCTAGGGGGCATTACAGTGTTGAACGCCAAAGGTGTCTTTCGTTTTCCCACTTTTCCCTTCAACCAGATACCCTCATGTTTCTATAGGTCAAGTTTCGTTTAATTTTCAATGGGTATGTTTTAGGTTTGGAGGGGGGGGGCTATGAGTTGCTATTGTTTTTAAGGGGTCATTTGCCCCTGTATCTGGAGTTAGCGTCAACAATTTTCCGACACCATGGTTACTGCAACAGTATCTGTTACTAACCTGAAATCATTAATTGTTGAGTGTAGGTAGGCCTACTCCTCCCATTTCATAACTTTCACAAGGCAGATGTCCGGCTCCGTGGCTAAATGGTTAGTGCGCTTGGCTTTAGCCCGAAGTGCCCCGGGTTTGATTCCCGGTCGAGCCATCAGGGATTTTAATCTCCTGGGGTTAATTCCCATGGTTCGGGGACTGGTTGTATGTGCCGTCTTCCTCCTCCCTTCGTCCTCATTACGACGCGCAGGTCGCCCACGGGCGTCAACTAGAAAGACCTGCACTCGACCTCTCCGGAGGCCACACGATTATTATTATTATTATTATTTATGATTCACATACCTTTCTGGGAGACATTAGAAGTTGATTTCAATTTAAATTGCCACTGCTACAACGGAAATATTTCTTTTATTACGTAAATAAAGCATTTTTGTTAGTGTTCATTTCACGGTCGGCGCCATCTTACATTGGCATCATCACCCGTTGCCAACATGTCCGATAAAAAATTCCCCACACAACACATGAATAATGAAATAAAAGGAAAAACCATTGACCTGGATAAAGATTATTGATGCGTGACTACCCCCACTGTGCGTGACAAAACCCAGGGGTGTTTTATATTAGCTAACGCCCAGCGGGCCGCGCTACCTAACCACCATTGGTCTGGACGAAAATATTGGTCAGCCGGATGCGATATAGTACCGAAAGCGTGGGGTTGGCAATACGGTGCATGCCGCATGGCATGATGGTACATGATGCTAAAATGGCTGAACAGCTGGACTTATGCCTATAAGTCGTGTTCATGTTTGGGAAGGATGGGTGGGTCTCAGGCAGCGGAAGAGTAAACTCTATATCTCCAGATATTTTCCCGACTATTAATTCAAGTAATTTGGTTAATTTCAGTAGTTAAAGAATTTGATAGAAAGGAGTACCTACTGTCGACCAAAATATTATGTGCACTCGAGTTTGAAGGTTGTTTGTGAAGTAACAAATAGACCTACATAAAATGCAATAACATCATCTTTTTTGTCGTTCTCTTTACCGTTAGTTCATGCAGGTTTGGAATTTTTAATTTATTTTTAAATATTTTTTATCGCAGTTGGAACACAAAAGTGCCCGTTTTAAGCGTGATTCAACCATGCGTCACATTTAAGAATTATTATCTCAAAAACCCGTCATCAAATCGAATCCAAATTTTAACACAATATATATAGGAATGTTGTATAACTGGTTTATTAATTTCAAAATGTTGTGTGTTCAAGAAACAAAGTTGTTATCATTTTTGTAAGGTAACATTTTGTCGGCTCGGGGTGGTTGGAAAAGGTAGTTCTTGGTCGCGTTGTAATCCTTATACATAAAAAGTTATGCTGCATGACTGTGAAATACGTAAATTAATTCACTTATTTTATATCGGTTTGTATTTGCACGGGGAAGTAAGGCATGGTTCACCATCTTGGCGCTCCGGGGAAAGCTGTACAGCGTTGCCGAGATGGAGCCCATCACGCGTCATGGCGCGCCTCGCTCGGAAGTCATGGGCTCCATCTCAGCAAAGCTGTACAGCTTTCCCCGGAGCGGCCAACATGTGAACCATGTTTATTTCCCCGTACAAATACAAACCGATATAAAATAAGTGAATTAATTTACGTATTTCTCAGTCATGCAGCATAACTTTTTGAAGTATAAGGATTACAACACGACTAAGAACTACATTATCCAACCACCCCGAGCCGAGAAAAAGTTACCTTACAAAAATGATAACAACTTTGTTTCTTGGACACGCAATATTTTGAAATTAATAAATCAGTTATACAACATTCCTATGTATATTGTGTTAAAATTTGGATTCGATCTGATGACGCGTATTTTGAGATAATAATTCTTAAATGTTACGCATAGTTGAAATACGCTTAAAAACGGGCACTTTTTGTTTTCCAACTGCGATAAAAAATATTAAAATATAAATTAATAAGTAGTTCCGTGAAGAACTATACAGCCTATTTTCATATATCCTACTTATGTTAACTGCCACTATCAACATTCAAAATTTCATTTTGATTGCTGTAATACATTCGTAGATATTGAGAAACGACTAAATATTTCGGATTTTCGCCATGTTGGATTTTATGTATGTAGGTCCTAGTGTAATGTACTGTTACATGAAGATTATTGTGTACGTGTAGCATTCAAATTTCAATCGCATGATTAAGACACAGGAAGCAACAAGGAGATTTTAAAATTTCGCACAGCTGCCATCTTGTGGTTATGGAAACAATTGAAATAAATTATATGCCAGTGGATTAACATGCGTATAAGGATTTACTGTACCAAGTTTCACAGCACTCGGATGGTTAAATTGCTAGAAATGTCCATGTGAATATTTATAATTCGCGTCGCCGCCATGTTGGATTTGTGATCACCAGGTTATTTAAAGTCCTATAGGTGAACTTAAGTTCATAGCCCCTATGAACATTAAAAAATTCAGTTTGATTGCTATAAGATTCGTAGATATTCAGAGCCGTCTAAATATTTTGGATGGTCGCCATGTTGGATTGTTAAATGTATAGGCCATAGAGTCATGTACCATTAAAGGAAAATTATTGCGTAGGGTAATTATTCAAACTTTCACTTTGATCGCATGATTACGACACAAGAAATAAAAACTTAATTTTAAAATTCGCACAGCCGCCATCTTGAGGATATGTAAACAATTGAAATAAATTAGATACCAGTGCATTACAATGTGTATAAACAATTCCTGTACAAATTTTCATTGCGTTTGGAACATTAAATCGCGAGGAAGGTCTATTTAAAGCTTTAAAATTCGCTTGGCCGCCATGTTCGTTTTGTAGTTAACCGGTTTTTGAAAGTCTTATAGATGAACTTCTAGTAGTACCCTTTATCTCCGTACAAAATTTCAGGGTGATACCGCTAATAGTTTCAAAGATATAGAATGCCGGTGAAATATTTCGCACAACCGCCATCTTGTGGTTATGTAAACAATTGAACGAAGTTAGATGTCGGTGCATTACATTGTGTATACACATATAGTGTACCATGTTTTATGGCGTTTGGTTGGTTAAATCGCGAGAAACGTCTATTTAAAAGTCGCAAATTCACGTGGCCGCCATGTTGGTTTTGTAGTTACCAGTTTTTCAAAAGTCACATAGGTGAACTTCTAGTAGTTCCCTTTATCACCGTAATAAATTCGAGGGTGATATTGGGAATAGTTTCGGAGATATTGAATGCTGGTGAAATATTTCGCACAGCCGCCATGTTGGATTGGTGAGACGTAACAAAATTTGAAGGGCATTGTCGGTGTCGCCCGGAATAGTGCTGTAAACTTACCGAGTTTCATTGAAATCGCTCCAGCCGATTAGATTTGGGACACACACACACACACACACACGAATCACACACACTCGCACACACACACGAACAAAAGGTGATCTCATAAGCCTATTTTTTTCAAATTGAAAATAGGCTAAAAATCCCAAACCTACATGAACTAACGTAAAATAGAACGACGAAAATGATGATGTTATTGGATTTTATGTAAATCTATTGGTTACTTCACAAACAACCTTCAAACTCGAGTGCACATAATGTTTCGGTCGACAGTAGTGTAAATTTTTACTAAGAAGACCATTGCAACCAAAGTTCATCTATTCACTGTATATACTAGACCATTAGCGTCATTTATACGTTAGAATACGAACGTTGACTCTTAGTTACATTGCTATAAGAAAGGTCGGTTGGTTCCTTAGTTTAAGGGCTGTACCAACGCGGTCATGTATCCCCGTGTACTTTGTGTGTGTGACGAATTTGTCTGATAATCGGTGATAATTGTGATGGCTGTATTAATGTGTGTTATCTGTGATTCAGGTAAGGACTGCAGACGATCAATTTTCAAGTAGTTCCGACTTTTGCTATCAAATGCTACCGTTCACGACATCTAGCTGCGGACTTGGCTACTAGATGCCGTCGCAGCCAGCACCTGGCTAACCTACAAGTTTGCCTTCACACAAGTGTAGTTAGTGGAAGGTTCTATTTCATGCCATAAATTTATGACATGGGACCTCTGGCTTTACTTCCACTCCGTGGGAAGACATACTGAGGGATTTTTAACGCTCTTAAAAATCCGACGACTTCGGCTGGGTTTGAACCCGCGACCTTGGACATCGATGCTCAGCATGCTACCAACTACGCTACCGAAGCCGCCTGCTATAAGAAGACAAGCTCTTAATTACGTGTAGTTTTTTCATCTACGCATATTAGGTCAGTAGCTTCATTTATACGTTGTTATAAGGAAACAAGCTCTTAGTTACGTGTTGTTTGTTTGTTTGTTTGTTTGTTTGTTTGTTTGTTTACCTATGCATAATAGGTCAATAGCTTCACATATAAGTTGCTGTAAGAAAACAAACTCTTAGATACATAATGTTTGTTCATCTATGCACAATAGGTCAATTGCTTCATATATAATTTGCTATAAGAAAACAAGCTCTTAGTTACGTGTTGTTTGTTAATCTATGCACAATAGGTCAATAGCTTCATATATAATTTGCTATAAGAAAACAAGCTCTTAGTTACGTGTTGTTTGTTAATCTATGCATAATAGGTCAATAGCTTCATATATAGTTGCTATAAGAAAACAAGCTCTTAGTTACGTGTTGTTTGTTCATCTATGCACAATAGGTCAATAGCTTCATATATAGTTGCTATAAGAAAACAAGCTCTTAGTTACGTGTTATGTGTTCATCTATGCATAATAGGTCAATAGCTTCATATATAGTTGCTATATGAAAACAAGCTCTTAGTTACGTGTTGTTTGTTCATCTATGCATAATAGGTCAATAGCTTCATATATAGTTGCTATAAGAAAACAAGCTCTTAGTTACGTGTTGTTTGTTCATCTATGCACAATAGCTCAATAGCTTCATATATAATTTGCTATAAGAAAACAAGCTCTTAGTTACGTGTTGTTTGTTCATCTATGCACAATAGGTCAATAGCTTCATATATAATTTGCTATAAGAAAACAAGCTCTTAGTTACGTGTTGTTTGTTCATCTATGCACAATAGGTCAATAGCTTCATATATAATTTGCTATAAGAAAACAAGCTCTTAGTTACGTGTTGCTTGTTCATCTATGCACAATAGGTCAATAGCTTCATATATAATTTGCTATAAGAAAACAAGCTCTTAGTTACGTGTTGATTGTTCATCTATGCATAATAGGTCAATAGCTTCATATATAGTTGCTATAAGAAAACAAGCTCTTAGTTACGTGTTGTTTGTTCATCTATGCACAATAGCTCAATAGCTTCATATATAATTTGCTATAAGAAAACAAGCTCTTAGTTACGTGTTGATTGTTCATCTATGCATAATAGGTCAATAGCTTCATATATAGTTGCTATAAGAAAACAAGCTCTTAGTTACGTGTTGTTTGTTCATCTATGCACAATAGCTCAATAGCTTCATATATAATTTGCTATAAGAAAACAAGCTCTTAGTTACGTGTTGTTTGTTCATCTATGCATAATAGGTCAATAGCTTCATATATAATTTGCTATAAGAAAACAAGCTCTTAGTTACGTGTTGTTTGTTCATCGATGCATAATAGCTCAATAGCTTCATATATAATTTGCTATAAGAAAACAAGCTCTTAGTTACGTGTTGTTTGTTCATCTATGCACAATAGCTCAATTGCTTCATATATAATTTGCTATAAGAAAACAAGCTCTTAGTTACGTGTTGTTTGTTCATCTAAGCACAATAGATCAATAGCTTCATATATAATTTGCTATAAGAAAACAAGCTCTTAGTTACGTGTTGTTTGTTCATCTATGCACAATAGCTCAATAGCTTCATATATAATTTGCTATAAGAAAACATGCTCTTAGTTACGTGTTGTTTGTTCATCTATGCATAATAGGTCAATAGCTTCATATATAATTTGCTATAAGAAAACAAGCTCTTAGTTACGTGTTGTTTGTTCATCTATGCACAATAGCTCAATAGCTTCATATATAGTTGCTATAAGAAAACAAGCTCTTAGTTACGTGTTGTTTGTTCATCTATGCATAATAGGTCAATAGCTTCATATATAATTTGCTATAAGAAAACAAGCTCTTAGTTACGTGTTGCTTGTTCATCTATGCACAATAGCTCAATTGCTTCATATATAATTTGCTATAAGAAAACAAGCTCTTAGTTACGTGTTGTTTGTTCATCTATGCACAATCGCTCAATAGCTTCATATATAGTTGCTATAAGAAAACAAGCTCTTAGTTACGTGTTGTTTGTTCATCTATGCATAATAGGTCAATAGCTTCATATATAATTTGCTATAAGAAAACAAGCTCTTAGTTACGTATTGCTTGTTCATCTATGCATAATAGGTCAATAGCTTCATATATAATTTGCTATAAGAAAACAAGCTCTTAGTTACGTGTTGCTTGTTCATCTATGCATAATAGGTCAATAGCTTCATATATAATTTGCTATAAGAAAACAAGCTCTTAGTTACGTGTTGTTTGTTCATCTATGCACAATAGCTCAATAGCTTCATATATAGTTGCTATAAGAAAACAAGCTCTTAGTTACGTGTTGTTTGTTCATCTATGCATAATAGGTCAATAGCTTCATACATAATTTGCTATAAGAAAACAAGCTCTTAGTTACGTGTTGTTTGTTCATCTATGCATAATAGGTCAATAGCTTCATATATAATTTGCTATAAGAAAACAAGCTCTTAGTTACGTGTTGTTTGTTCATCTATGCACAATAGCTCAATAGCTACACATATAATTTGCTATAAGAAAACAAGCTCTTAGTTACGTGTTGTTTGTTCATCTATGCATAATAGGTCAATAGCTTCATATATAATTTGCTATAAGAAAACAAGTTCTTAGTTACGTGTTGTTTGTTAACCTATGCATAATAGGTCAATAGCTTCATATATAATTTGCTATAAGAAAACAAGCTCTTAGTTACGTGTTGTTTGTACATCTATGCATAATAGGTCAATAGCTTCATATATAATTTGCTATAAGAAAACAAGCTCTTAGTTACGTGTTGTTTGTTAACCTATGCATAATAGGTCAATATCTTCATATATAGTTGCTATAAGAAAACAAGCTCTTAGTTACGTGTTGTTTGTTCATCTATGCACAATAGGTCAATAGCTTCATATATAATTTGCTATAAGAAAACAAGCTCTTAGTTACGTGTTGTTTGTTCATCTATGCACAATAGCTCAATAGCTTCATATATAGGCTAGTTGCTATAAGAAAACAAGCTCTTAGTTACGTGTTGTTTGTTCATCTATGCACAATAGCTCAATAGCTTCATATATTGTTGCTATAAGAAAACAAGCTCTTAGTTACGTGTTGTTTGTTCATCTATGCATAATAGGTCAATAGCTTCATATATAGTTGCTATAAGAAAACAAGCCATTGAGACAATGGGAGTAGTCGCTCTTTGTGACGTCAGCACTAGATAGGATGGAGTTGTCAGCTTCACGCCCGGCCGTCTTTGCTCCAAGGAACTCATTTCTGTTGTAGTCTGAGTGATCCCCAGTGCTATTTGCGTTTCCGAAAGTGGTAGTTTTGTTTCTAAAATCCACTACCTGGGTGGGGATCGAACCCTCTCCCTTTAAGTGAGAAGCTCAGCACCTCGACCGACTGGGCTGCGCAGCCTCCCAACGGAGTAATGCAGCTCTAATCAAAAATAATGAAGTTGGTTTGATGTTTTTTTTTGAAGCGCTTGGTTAATCAATTTTACAGATTAGAAGCCGTGTCCGTCGAAAATAGCCACATCCCGTTGAGTGGGAGAGGAGATTGCGTGTTTGTTTTTCAGGAAATCGCCGTCAATCGATCAATGTGTTGAAAGAGACACATTGCTAAATTTATTCCCCAACTGTTGGAGCTTACTCTTGAGCTTATAAACCTGTTGAACGTGTCTTACCAGATCATTCAATATAGCCTATATTCGAGAACATCAGACAAGACAGTACAGTGCGTGAAGGTACTAGACTCAGGGGTTTCCACTCAAGTTTTCGGGAGACCCGATCACCATCTGTCATTGAAATTAATTTCTGAGTTTTCTTATTTTAAAGTAATTGAAAAATCTAAGTTTACAAAGAAAACTATAATTTTTAGCCTATTTTCAATTTTGAAAAAAATAGGCTTATGAGATCACCTTTTGTCCGTGTGTGTGTGCGTGTGTGTGTGTGTGTGTGTGTGTGTGTGATTCGTGTGTGTGTCCCCCCCTAATAAAATCTAAACGGCAGGAGCGATTTCAATGAAACTCGGAAAGTTCATAGCACTATTACCGGCGACCTCGACCGTGCCCTTCAAATTTTGTTACGACTCACCAATCCAACATGGCGGCTGTGCGAAATATTTCACCAGCATTCAATATCTCCGAAACTATTACCGATATTACCCTGACATTTTCTATGGTGATAGAGGGAACTACTATAAGTTCACTTATGTGACCTTTGAAAACCTGGCAACTACAAAACCAACATGGCGGCCAAGCGAATTTGCGACTTTTAAATAGACGTTTCTCGCGATTTGACCAACCAAACGCAATGAAACTTGGTACAGTATATGTTTATATACATTGTAATGCACCGACATCTAACTTCGTTCAATTGTTTACATAATCACAAGATGGCGGATGTGCGAAATATTTCACCGGCATTCTATATCTCTGAAACTATTAGCGGCATCTCCCTAAAATTTTGTATGAAGATAAAGGGCACTACTGGAAGTCCATCTATAAGATTTTCGAAAACCGGTTAACTACAAAACGAACATGGCGGCCAGGCGAATTTGAACATTTTAAATTGACCTTTCTCGCGATTTAATGTTCCAAGCGCACTGAAACCTGGTACAGGAAATATTTATACACATTGTAATCCACTGGTATCTAATTTAGTTCAATTGTTTACATAACCTCAAGATGGCGGCAGTGCGAATTTTAAAATTAAGTTTTTATTTCTTGTGATGTAGTCATGCGATCGAAGTGAAAGTTTGAATAATGAACCTACGCAATAATTTTCCTTTAATGGTACATGACTCTATGGCCTATACATTAACAATCCAACATGGCAGCCATCCGAAATATTTAGACGGTACTGAATATCTACGAATCTATTTTAGCAATCAAACTGCATTTTTTAATGTTCATAGGGGCTATGAACTTAAGTTCCCCTAAAGGACTTTAAATAACCTGGTGATCACAAATCCAACATGGCGGTGACGCGAATTATAAATATTCACATGGACGTTCCTCGCAATTTAACCATCCGCGTGCAGTGAAACTTGGTACAGTAAATCTTTATCCGAATGTTAGCCCACTGGCATCTAATTTATTTCAATTGTTTCCATAACCTCAAGATGGCGGCTGTGAAAATTTTTTAAATCTCCTTGTTTTTTCTTGTGTCCTAATTATGCGATTGAAGTTTGAATACTACACGTTGACAATAATCTGCATGTAACAGTACATAACTCTAGGACCTACATATATAAAATCCAACATGGCGACCATCCGAAATATTTAGTCGGTTCTCAATATCTACGAATCTATTACAGCAATCAATCTGAAATTGTGTATGTTGATAGTGGCAATTAACATAAGTAGGATATATGAAAATAGGCTGTATAGTTCTTCACGGAACTACTTGTTAAATTCCAATTGACCAGCTTCATGGTGTAGTGTATCATAGCAACTGACGAGCCCAACGGTACATGGGGGAAAGTGTTGGCAACTATCTTCAGATGCATAAAAGTAATTCATATTAATATATTATAACAAGGGTTAGAACTATTGTTGTTGTTGTTGATTCTTTAGAGGCTTTGTGACATCGTGGTAATGTAGCCACGTGTGCTTGGATGCGTGTGGAGTTTGTCTGATAACCTGTGTCGCTGTGATGTTTGTACCAGTGTATCGGTATTTGTAATTGAGGTAGGATTTGGGTAGGAAAGGGCCGTCGCCTTAAGTTAGATACCATCCAGGCATTTGCTTGGAATAATAGTGGGAAAACACGGACAATCACTATGACTGAGGTAGGAATCGAACCTGCGTCTTCTCAGTTTTGCCTCACAAAGCTGAGCGTACCCCGTTCCAGCCCACAGACCAGAATTACATTTCTTTTCAGAGCCAGGAATCTAACTCTGGTCTCAGCGGTGAAAGCCAAGAATGCTAACCACTACGCAACGAGGCGGTCATAAATAAGTAAATCAATAAATTAGCTAGTGTACACCAAAATGGACATCAAAAGAGCCCACAGTGCCTAGCAATATCCACACATAGATTTTATTTACTATTTATTTTAGACTAGCAACCCGTCCCGGCTTCGCCCGGTATCTTTAACGGTTTACCCAGCGTAAGCTTAAAAACGCACGGACGGCAGGTCCCAGACGCAATTCAGAAAAGCCGAGGTGAACAGCGAAACTCCAAACACATATACTCTTCTCTGAAGTCTTCACTCGACACGACTCGACAATTTGATGCTGGCCGAAACTGGGGTGATAGGCTCACTAGCCCGTATACTCACTCCGAAGGTAGAAATTTAAATTTCCACTGAATGGAGTTTGTTGGAAGAAATGAAAACTTAAAATCAACTATAGTGGACGATGTATTAAAGATTATTATGCTGTCATGGTCTTTTTTGTAAAACTTTTAATGCTGAACAATTTTTACACTCATAGTATATAGATATTTTTAACGGCTTACCCAGCGTAAGCTTAAAAGGCGCACGGACGACACGTTTTCTTCAACTCAATTCACTGAAATCGTTACAGCTCGTCTTCTTTGGTAATAAATGAATGTTTTTCTGCAGAAACCTTCCTCGAGAAATCCTTTACAGAGTGGTGAAAACCGCATCAAAATCCATCCAGTGGTTCTCGAGATTATTCGTATCATCCAAGAATTGGGGATTTTGTTTCATACTATGTAGTCATTATTATTTTATTTATTTATTTATTAGTTTTTATTTATTTATTTTATGATTTATTGATTGAATGTTTTCTACTTAATTACTTATTTATTGCATTTATTTATTTATTAAATTATTATTAATAAATTATAAATTATTAATTATTAATCTCATGTAATTTATTTCAGGATTAGGGCATAACCCATCTCTTTTGGGTACAATCGTGTTGACCGACTGAAAAGCACTAAACTCTTGTTTATTAAGGCAACACTGAAAATATGGCTTCAAACACCACAATGTTACTTATTTATTTATATATTGTTTTATTTAAATATAATATTTTAGTTAATTATTTAATTTATTAAATAATTAATTTTATTCATTTATAATAGATCATACAAGAAGTATGGAATGCCTAGTGAAAGAGGGTAAGACCCACATACATAATGCATGCTTCATTGGTCCACATTTCGTATTTACAAGAATTACCGGTATGCGTTTCGATGATGATGATGATGATAATTGTTGTTTTAAGAGGCCTAACATCGAGGTAATCGGACCCTGACGAAATGAAATGGCGTGAAATGAAAGGATGAAGATAAAAAAAACAGCTCACTGCTATGGATGAAACGAAAATGGTTTAGATAAAATAGACAGTGAGCACCTACAATTATGCCTTATGTAGCAGGAAAAATACTTACAAAAAGGAACTCAGATTGAAACTACTCACCGAATGGAGAGCGGTAATACGTAAATTAGGTACGCGTTTCAAAGATATATTGACAGTATTTACATATTTAGAATATTAATCCCGCCTAAGTATCCTATTCGTACTGCCTCTCTTATGGACGCACTTTCATCACCCTATCACTTCTTTCGTTCATTCATTTTTCATTCCGATACTAATTCATTCAGTGAGACAATCAATCACTCAGACAGAAGTTTATTTACACAACGTACTTCTTTCATGAACGACTTGAATCTCTGTAGACGCAAGTTCATTGCTCGTCACAGACGGGTTCATCGAGAAAACAAGCCAATTTATGACTACAGCATATAGGTCATCTGAAGTAGCATAATTGGGCCTTCCACAGATTAGTAAATAAATACAGCGATTAGATTGTCGGTTTTGGAAAAGACTTGTATATTTATTTCTAGCTTGCCAATGAATGCGACCATTTCGGAAACACACACAGTAAATGATATGATTAAAACTACAGCACAGGAGACCAAGCCGTCGTAACTTTCAACAAGGTATATTACTGAAAATATAGTATTTATGAGTGACAAACCTTTCTCGGAGATGTTGGGATTCGTTTTACTTTCTCAATTGCCACTGCTGCACCGGAATAATTCCTTTTAATTGATTATTTACGAAAATAATACTTTTAGCATTTTCTTCATTTCACTATGGACGCCATCTTGGACACTACGTCTTACGTCATGTGACACCCGAAAAACGAACATCTGAGTACGTTACCAACATGTCCAATACAAAATTCACCATATGACACGTAAAGTTTGAAATTGTTACAAATTTCCACTTAAGTTAAGCACTGTCTTGCGGAAAATTACTGCTAGTACCACAAGCAAGGGGGTCTGGGGCGTAAGCCCCAGGTTAGGTTTGTTTTTTTGTGTAAAACATTAATAAGATAGAATTTATGTCCGCTACTATGTTAGGTGCTGCCTGGTCGAAAATTACTGCTAGTACCACAAGCAAGGGGGTCTGGGGCGTAAGCCCCAGGTTAGGTCTGTTTTTGTATGTAATACATTATAAATACATAAATAAACACTGACAATTGGCGCAATTTTTCATTATATTACTTTATCGACGCTCTTTTGTTTACTCGTTCTATACCTGATGTGAAATAGTACCAAATGCGTGGGATTGGCATTCCTGACTTAGTAAGCAAGATGGCTCCAAAAGACTTCATTTCTGCTATATAAGTCGTGTATCTATTTGGGATGGCTGGGTGGGTTTATGGCAGCGGACGAGTCAACATCTATTATTTTAACATCTCCGGATACCATTACTAAAGGTACTTTGGCAAATTTCATTACCTACATTTTTTTTATACCTTTGGTCTCCTGTTCTGTAGCGCTACCATGATATGAAGTGAACACGTTGCTGTTGATGATGTTGTGTGAGTATTTAGTCATTTGACTGATGTGATGCAGTTCTCTCTGTCCTAAGCTAGTCGTTTTATCTTTACATAGCTAGCACACCTTACATCCGAGGCAATCTCTTTAACATATTCCAACCGTGGTCTACCCATACAGTTCTTATCCTCAACCATTCCTTCTATAACTAAGTTTGTTATTCCTGGGTGTCTTAGTATGTGTTACACCAACCTATCTCTTCTGTCTCGCCTAAAACATCTTTCTTTTCCCGCTCGTCTTAATATCTCTTCATTTGTTACCCTATCTACTCATCTGATACTAATAATTCTCCTGTAACACCACATTTCAAATGCTTCTATTCTCCTCTTTGCTGTTGCGCCAACAGTGCAAGTTTCACTTCCATAGAGGGCCACGGTCCAGACAAAGGCTTTCAAAAATGACTTCCTAAAACCGAAATCTACATTCGATGTCAACAGATTCCATATCTGTAGACATGCTTTCCTTGCTTGTGCTATCCAACTCTTTATATACGCTTTGCCTTGTACATCACTGGTTATTTTTCTTCCTAACAGAAGTCTCCTACTTCCTTTAGCTATTCACTGTCAATTTGGCGTCCATAGGAGTTTGATTTCTTTTGGCTACATTCCATTATTTTTGTTTTAAATTTATCCCCAAGACGGAGACCATATCCATGGAGATGATGATCATGATGATGATGATAATTGTAGTTTCAAGGGGCCTAACATCTAGGTTATCGGCCCCTAATGGGTTGGGTGATCGTGAATATGATAATGAAAGGTAAACTATAACAAAAACTAACTACTAACTTATATACTAGAAGAAGAAATGGAAAACAAAAGAAGAATAAGGCAAATAAAGGACAGGAGGAAAAGAAATGCCCTCAACCCTCGAAGAATGCGGATTGAGGGACTTGGAAGGAAGGAGAGCCATGAAAGGCAGATAGGATTGTGAAAGAAGAGAGGGTCCGCCCCAGAGGTAATGGATAAAAGGGGAAAACCGGACCCAGCTCAGGAATCTCTTGGGGTCGCCAACTCCCGAACTCACCAGCTGTGAGCCCCTGAGGGTGTAGCAATATCCAGGGTGCACCAGAAGTGGTGGGGCTACATACATCCTGTCTCCTTGAGGGCCTTGAGCAGAAGACAGGAGATATCGTGAAGAGAAAAAGAAGGCTGACCCCTCGCAGAAGGAGGGTATCAGAAAAGATGAGACAAGGGCCAATTAAGGTGGGAAAGGAAGAGACTCCCTAGGCCTCGGATACCCTAATACTGTCGGGGTCGGAAGAGAACATGAGTTGACCAAGTGAGGTCGACAGGGAAGAAGACGGAGAGGAGCTCGGCACAAGTAAGTGGAAGCAATGCCGGACACAGCTGGGGCTCCATGGTCACCCAGCCACGTCCACTACATGTGAGTCCCTCGGGGGGCAGACCATATCATTTAACAAGAAGTTCCGTTAAGAACTATACAGCCTACTTTTCATGCCAATGATTATTCTACAGAATATGAACCTATCTAGAATAATGACGAAATTAAGTTGGTAATATCGAAATATCTAATTAGTTCAAAATATACCTGGTATAATGTAGCCTAATAGAGCACTACAGTTGGCAGCCCTGGTGACTGAATATATTCTTAGTTCCATCTCTTAAGGTACAGAATACAAAATTTGGTTGAAGTCCAATGGACGTTACATGCAGTTAGACACTGGATCTATCAGCAGGCGTAAAAGCATGTTGCCAACAATACCATGCGTGTGCTGGTCAGAAATAATCTGAAATATTATGATATCTTGTTGTGCCAATTTTGGATGAAACCCATTTGTTAGTATAGAAGTTACATGTATTTTAAAATTGGACATATCAGCAGGCATAGAATCATGTTGTCAGCACTGCCTTGTATTAATTACTCCAAATTAATCTAGAATGTCAGGTGCTATACGTGTGCAAAGTATAGAGCTGTTGGCTTGCATACTTTCTGATATATTGATATTAGGGTAAAAAATATAGACAGCATTTATTAACAGTTGGCAGCCCTGATTGCACTGAAGAATACTTATAGTCATATCTGATATGTTACACATAGCACATGCGAAATTTGGATGAAATCCTACTGATAGTATGGAAGTTACATGTATTTAAAAATTGGCCCTATCAGCAGGCTTAGAATCATGTTGGTAGAACTGACGTATATAAGTTACTCCAAAATTAATCAATCATGTCAGGTACTATACGTGTGCATAGTTTAAAGCTGTCGGCTTGCACACATTCTGATATATTGGTATTTGGATAAAAAAAATAGAGAGAGCAATTATTAACAGTTGGCAGCCCTGGTGGCTCCTAAGAATACGCTCAGTCATATATGTTTATGTACAGATATTACATACAAAATTTGGTTGAAATCCAGTTGATAGTGTAGAAGTTATATGCATTTAAACATTGGACCTATCAGAAGGCTTAAAATTATTTTGGCAACACTGTCATGGTTGGCCTCCTGGAAATTAGTCTGAAATAGTATTATCTACATGTGTGCCAATTTTGGAATAGCTCCTATGCATACCTTGCAGGATATCCAACATGGAGCTCAAATTTCTAGTGCGTTTTTTCAGCAGTTGGTAGCACTGACATCATTTTCAAATATGGACGTGAGCTATTCCGGTGCACATCTTTACTCATACTAAATTTGGTTTTGATTGCTGCAGCCGTTTAGGAGTTGATAGGGGGGGACACACACACAGCCAGACAGACAGACAGAAGGACAGACAGACAGACAGACAGACAGACAGACAGACAGACAGACAGACAGACAGACAGACACACATTTGCCCGATCTCATAAGACTACTTTTTCCTCATTTTTGCAAAATGTGAAAAGTAGGCTAAAAATCATTCAAATCCTCTGAATCTGCTAAAATGACAATGTCATCAGCTTATCTCAAAGTTGAAATTATTCCTCCTCGAATCTTTACTCCTGCTTTAAACTTTTCTCTAATTTCCTTCATTGCTTGTTCAATGTATAGATTGAAACGTTTGGGTGATAAGTTGCAGTCATGCCTTGCCTTTAACTATTTATTCGCATTAAAATATTCGTACAAGCTGAAGTTGTTTATTCAAATTATTAATTTTTGCAATGTGTTAGAGGCAATATATATATATATATATATACTAGCAGGTACCCGCGGCTTCGCTCGCGATCAAGTCAGTGGGGACGATGCAATTGTACACCTGCTGTTAAGTGTGTGCGATTGCGCTTTGTTAATAGAAATTGCGAATATTGTTTGAAGAGGGAACTGCACTCTTGCACACTGGAATGGCAAATCTATCGGAATATGGGGAATCAAAAGTATTTTTCCTTACCTATGGTAAAATATCTCGGACCTTGGCCGTATGTACAATATGCACTCTCTTCCAGTGTTACATCCCAGGGATTGAAATTCTCCAACAACCCTTTTGCCTTACATGCCTCTCTAAGTAATTAAAATTCCTAACTGTTGTTGTTTGAGTCTTCAGTTTCTTGACTGGACTGATGCAGCTTTCCATGACCCCCTCTCCTGAGCTAATCGTTTCATCTCTATATCGCTACCACACCCTACATCCGAGGCAATTTGTTTTACCCTGGTCTACCTACAGTTCTTGTCCTTAACCCTCCCATCCATTACTAAGCTTGCTATTCCTGGGTGTCTTAATATGTGTCGTACCAACCTATTTCTTCTCTTCAATAGCAGTCGCCAGAAACATCTCTCCACTCCCACTCGTCTTAATAGCTCTTTATTTGTTACCCCATCTACCCATCTGATCATCATCATTCTCCTGTAACACCACATTTCAAACGCTTCAATTCTCCTCTTTTCTGCTGCACCATTAGTCCAAGTTTCACTTCCTTATAGTGTCACGCTCCAGACAAAAGCTTTCAAAAATTACTTCCTAATATCTAAATGTATATTCGATGTCAACAGATTCCTTTTCTGTAGAAATGATGTCCTTGCCTGAGCCAACCTCTTTGCTTCGTCCATCACTGGCTATTTTTCTTCCTAACTAACAGAAGTCTCCTACTTCCCGTAGCGTTTCACCTGCAATTTGATGTGCATAGAGGTTTCTGATTTATTTTGGCTGCATTCCAATAATTTTGTTTTACATTTATTGATTTACATCATGAATTATTTCCTCAAGACGGAGTCCATACCATTCAAAAACTCATTCAATTCCTCTGGCGTATCGGTCAAGATGACGATGTCATCAGCAAATCTCAAAGATGAAATTATTTCTCCTTGAATCTTCGCTCCCACTTAAAATTTTTCTCCAACTTCCTGTTTATTGTGTTTTTAGAGATCTTTGAAATGCGTTGCCCTCGCACATGGTGTAGATGCATTGTCAAAAGAAAACATTCCATGTTACGAACATGGGCCGCATAACCTGCACCGAAAGTCTATTCTGAACAGCAGTTCCTTGAACTCAGATTTGCCAACATATTATTGTATCTTTCCATGTGGTATATCTCTGTACCTCAACATACAGAAGAGTGCTTTAAAAATCATGTCTTGTGTAAATTTTGGAAAAGGTAGTGAGTGTGGTTTTTGCCGGAGTGGATACTCGCTCGTAGAAATTCTTTTCAGTAAAATAGACTGGTTCACAATTTTGTAAGTGCACATTGAGGTATGTGACGGCGGGATGCCTTAAGTGTTACGGAAACGGCAATAGCCACCACAGAGCTTCGTTGCTACTGAAATAACGACCAGACTGTTATTTTTACTTAACTATACGGGATTTGTGAGCCCAGTGTTTATGAAATTGAACGTAGCTATATCGCTACCTTTATTTAGTAGCTGCTACTGTAAAACTTTCTTCAGCTATTCCCAATTAATTGGGGTCGCCGTAGCCAGCCAGGCTTATTTCGGTTTTGGCCGGGGATTTAAGGCCGGATGCTCTTCCTGACGCCACGTGATTTTCCAGGTGAAAAGTCCACCCCGCTGTCACCGGGATTCGAACCCCGGCCGTCCTGGTGAAAGGCGAGAAGCTAAGCCACTGCTCCATCACACTCCCCTAGAAGCCGGTACTGTAGTGTTTACAAATTAAAGGTGGTATTAGAAGGCGCTTTCCCTATTTTTTTTACCCCTGGCACTACAGACCATGAAGGGCCTAGGCCTATCATGCGACCGCTTCCCAGCCATTTGGCCTGCAGATAATGTGGTGACGCGTGGTCAGTGTACCGTGTCCCCTCGGCCGTTCTTCGTGACCAGGGCGCTGCCTCGCTATCAGACAGCTACTCAATTGTCCTCACGAAGCTGAGTGCACTCCGTTGCAGCCCTCACGTCAGTGTCTAAAATCTCTGATGGAGCCAAGAATCGAACCCGGGGCCTCCAGATGAGAGGCAGGCGCACTACCCTGTTCTTATTGTGTTTATATATATCTTGAAAAAGATAATAAATGGATTTGCATTGCCTCCTACAGGGATATATAGAAAATCTTCGCTCCCGCTTTTAAATTTTAAACACTACATTAGCGGCTCCTAAATACAGGTAGCGATATAGCTACGTTCAATTTCATAAACACTGGGCTCACAAATCACAAATCCCGTATAGTTAATTACAAATATCAGTGTGGTCGTTATTTCAGTAGTAACGAAGCTCTGTGGCGGCTATTGCCGTTTACGTAACACTTAATGCATCCCACTGTCACATTCCTCAATGTGAACGTACAAAATTGTGAACCAATCTATTTTACTGAAAAGAATTTCTACTCCGTTGCAGCCCTCACGTCAGTGTCTAAAGTCTATTTCTACTCCGTTGCAGCCCTCACGTCAGTGTCTAAAGTCTCTGATGGAGCCGGGAATCGAACCCGGGGCCTCCGGATGAAAGGCAGGTGCGCTACCCTGTTCTTATTGTCTTCATATATATCTTGAAAAAGATAACAAATTGATTGGCATTGCCTCCTACAGGGATATATATAAAATCAGATGTCTTACCGTGAGGTTCAGTTGCCATGGAAACGGACTTGCCATTATTTCATCAGTTTATCAGAGTAAAGATAGTTTTCTGCGAATATCTTTGAAACGGTTGGTTTTAGGGCCTTAAAATGTGGTTTTCGGTGTCCCGTAGGGACCTACCGAGTATTGTTCCTTGCATCGAGGGGCGTAAAATGAGCTTTGTCCGGTCTTTTTGCGACAACTTCGATATTTTGTCCCGGTTGAGTATTTTTGGTGACTTTTCAGTTATGTTGCCTGTTCCACGGGAACAATGATTTATTTCCGGATGAAAGGATGCCTATATGTTATCCCAGGGTATAAGCTGTCTCCATTTCAAATTTCATCCAAATCCGTCCAGCCGTTTTAGTGTCAAGAGGTAACAAACTAACACACGGACACACAGATTTTCACAATTATAATATATATAGGGATATATATATATAATTCTACGACACGTGTGTATGTGACTGAACTCCTCCTAAAGGACTGAACCGATTTTGATGGAATTTGGTATGTATATTAGGGTGAGTCCATGTATGGTTTAGATTCACAACCTGACCCGGTAGGTGGAATGAACACAATTTTAGAACCACAATTTACACACAATTTTAGAACCACAATATTCAGTCAAAAACAGTCGTCATGGAAACCACTAGCCTTGGCCTTCGTGAAAGCTGATGTCTTTGGACGGTTTGTCTCTGCACGTTAGAGCCACCTGGTCGCGACCTGTGTAACTAACACCATTACATACACTCCGCCCTTGGCAAAAAGTTATGTTTTATACCCAAGGTGGCAGTGATGTCGAATTCTACTGTTTGTCTCTGCACGTTAGAGCGTTTCAAAGTCCCGTATGCGTTCATATACCATTCATCCGATTGCCATGAAACTTGGGTGATATGTTGAGTGAGCTCCAGGGAAGGTGTTTGGCTTAGTAAATCCATTTTACAATAGATAGCGCACGAATAGATTCAGCAAATGAGCGACGACGCTCGAAGAGTTTCATAAAGGTCCCGTATGCGTTCAAATACCATTCGTCCGATAGCGATGAAACTTGGGTGAGATGTTGTGTACACTCCAAGGAAGGCTTCTGGCTTAGTAAATCAATTTCACATTAGGTAGCACACGACTAGATTCAACAAATGAGTGACGACGCGCGAAGCGTTTCAACAAAATCCCGTATAAGTTTATATTCCATTCATAGATTGAGATGAAACTTTGATGAGTTGTTGTGTACACTTAAGTGAAGGCTTCTAACTTAGTAAACCATTTCACAGGAGGATGCGCACGAGTAGACTCAACAAATGAACGGCGACGTGCGAAGCGTTTCAAAAAAGTCCTGTATGCGTTCAAATACCATTCGTCCGATAGCGATGAAACTTGGGTGAGATGTTGTGTACACTTACGTGAGGGTTTCTAACTTTGTAAATCCATTTTACAATAGGTAACTCACGAGTAGATCCAACAAATGAGCAACGACGGGCGAACTTTTAATCCAAGTCCCGTATGCGTTCATATACCATTCATCCGATTGCAATGAAACTTGGGTGAGATGTTGTGTACACTTACGTGAGGGTTTCTAACTTAGTAAATACATTTCACAGGAGGTTTCGCACGAGTAGATTCAACAAATGAGCGACGACGCGCGAAGCGTTTCAATAAGGTCCCGTATGCGTTCAAATACCATTCGTCCGAATACGATGAAACTTGGGTGAGATGTTGTGTACACCCTACGGAAGGTTTCTGGCTTAATAAATCAATTTTTCAATAGGTAGCGCACGAGTAGATTCAACAAATGTGTGACGGCACGCGAATCATTTAAACAAAGTACCGTATGCGACCATATTCCATTTATCCGATTGCGATGAAACTTTGGTGAATTATTGTGTACACTCCAGGAAATGTTTCTGCCTTAGTAAATCCAGTTTTTAATAAGTATCGCACGAGTAGATTCAACAAACGAGTGACAGCACGCGAATCGTTTCCACAATGTCCCGTATGCGGTCATATATCATTCATCCGATTGCGATCAAACCTTGGTGATTCATTGAGTACACACCAGAGACGGTTTCAGGCTTAGTAAATCTATTTTACAATAGGTAGCGCATGAGTAGATTCAACAAATGAGTGATGGCACGCAAATCGTTTAAAGAAAATCACTTATGCGTTCATATGTCATTCATCCGATTCCGATGAAACTTTGATGAGTTGTTGTGTACACGCCAGGGAATGTGTTGTTGTTGTTGTTGTTTGAGTCTTCAGTCTTTTGACTGGTTTGATGCAGATCTCCATGCGTCCCTGTCCTGAGCTAATCGTTTCATCTCTACATAGCTACCACACCCTACATCCGAGGCAATCTGTTTAACATATTCTAACCTTGGTCTACCCCTACAGTTCTTGTCCTCGACCCTTCCTTCCATAACTAAGCTTGCTATTCCTGGGTGTCTTAGTATGTGTCCTACCAACCTATCTCTTCTCTTCATTAGCAGTCGCCAGAAACATCTCTCCTCTCCCACTCGCCTTAATACCTCTTCGTTTGTAACCCTATCTACCCATCTGATCTTCATCATTCTCCTGTAACACCACATTTCAAATGCCTCAATTCTCCTCTTTTCTGCTGCACCAATAGTCCAAGTTTCACTTCCATAGAGCGCCACGCTCCAGACAAAGGCTTTCAAAAATGACTTCCTAATACCTAAATCTATATTCGATGTCAACAGATTCCTTTTTTGTAGAAAGGCTTTCCTTGCCTGAGCCAACCTACTTTTTATATCCTCTTTGCTTCGTCCATCACTGGTTATTCTGCTTCCTAAGTAACAGAAGTCTCCTACTTCCTTCAGCTTTTCACCTGCCAATTTGATCTCCATAGAGGTTTCGGATTTATTTCGGCTGCATTCCAGTATTTTTGTTTTACATTTATTAATTTTCATCATGAAGTCCTTCCGTAAGACGGAATCCATACCATTCAAAAACTCATTCAAATCCTCAGGCTTGTCGGCCAAGATGACGATGTCATCAGCAAATCTCAGAGTTGAAATTATTTCTCCTTGAATCTTCACTCCCACTTTAAATTTTTCTCTAATTTCCTTCATTGCTTGTTCAATGTAAAGATTGAAAAGTATGGGTGATAAGTTGCAGCCTTGCCTTACACCTTTCTGAATACCAGCTTCTCTCTCATATCCTTCAGCTCGAATGACTGCTGTCTGGTTTCTGTATAGATTGTATATCACCCTCCTATCCCTGTACTTTATTCCAATAGATTTCAAAATGTCAAACAATTTAGTCCAATCAACGTTATCAAAAGCCTTTTCTAAGTCTACAAATGCCATGAACGTTCTCTTATCTTTCCTTATTCTACCTTCCAAAATCAGCCTAAGACTTAGTACAGCTTCCCTTGTTCCTACATTTCTCCTGAAACCAAACTGGTCTTCACCCAACTCCGTTTCGATCTGTCTTTCAATCCTCTTGTAAATTATTCTAGACAGGATCTTTGAAGCATGAGTAATCAAGCTGATTGTACGGTAATCTTCACATCTGTCAGCTCCCACTTTCTTTGGTATAGGGATGATAACATTCTTCTTGAAATCAGGGGGTACCTCACCTGTCTCATAAATCCTACACACCAAGTGAAATAACCTGATCAGACCTTCATCTCCTATGCAGCGTAGCAACTCAATCGGTATATCATCTATGCCTGGTGCTTTGTTCCTGCCTAAGTCCTCTAATGCTCTGTCAAATTCTGATCTCAATATTAAATCTCCTTTTGCATCCTCATCAATTTTCTCCTCCCTTTCCATTACATGATTCTCAATCTCCTTTCCCTTATACAAGCACTCTATGTAAGCTTTCCATCTCTCAAGCTTTTCTTCCCTATCTGTTAGAGGCTTTCCATTTGTGTCCCTAATATTACAGCACTTAGTCTTCTTTTCCCCAAAAGTATTCTTAATCCTTCGATAAGCTGTGTCTACTTTTCCTAATTTCAGACACTTTTCTATACCTGCACATTTCTCTTTCAACCATTCTTCTTTCGCTTCCTTGCACTTCTTGTTAACCTCATTTCTCAGACGTCTGTATTCTGCTTTCCCCTCTTCATCTCTTAGATTCTTGTGTTTCCGCCTTTCATCCATCAATTCTAGTATATCCTGAGTGATCCACGGTTTTCTACCTATTCTTTCTTTCCTACCAATGTTTTCTTCTGCGGATTTTGTTATTTCATTCTTCAAAAGGGCCCATTCGTCTGCAATTGAAGTTTGTTTAGGGGTTTTGATTAGTCCTTCTTTTATACTCTTCTTGAATCTTTCGTTTACATCCTTCTCTTTCAGTCTGTCTATTGCCCACCTTTTTGGCTTTTGACTTTTCTTCAGTTTCTTCAACTTTAATCTGCATTTCATTACAACCAGATTGTGGTCAGAGTTTATGTCAGCACCAGGATATGTTTTACAATCCAAAATCTGGTTTCGAAACCTCTGCTTGACCATAATGAAGTCGATTTGGTAACGCCCTGTATCTCCTGGTCTCATCCATGTGTATATTCTTCTATTGTGGTTATTGAATAAGGTGTTAGCTATGACCAACTCATGCTCGGTGCAGAATTCTACTAGCCTGCTTCCTCGATCATGTGTTCAACTTGGTAAATCCATTTTACAATATTGGTAGCGCACGAGTAGATGTAACAAATGAGTGACGACACGCGAAGCGTTCCAACAAAATCCTGTATGCGTTCATATACTATTCATCGATTGCGATGAAACTTTGATAAGTTGTTGTGTACACTTACGTGAAGCTTTCTAACTTAGTAAATCCATTTCACAGTTGGTAGAGCACGAGTAGATTCAACAAATGAGTGACAGCGCACGAATCATTTAAACCAAATCCCGTATGCGTTAAATGCCATTTATCCGTTTGCGATGAAACTTTGGAGAGTTGTTGTGCACGCTCCAACGAATGTTTCTAAATTAGTTAATTCAATTCACGATAGTTTAGAGGCAGTTAACAGGAATTGAAAAAAATATTGTGTATCCAAAAGCACTTCAAGAAACAACGTTACAACACTTTCTTTGATTGGCAGGACAACGTCTGCCGGGTCAGCTTGTCTTTATATATATAATTCTTCGACACGTGTGTATGTGACTGAACTCCTCCTAAACGACTGAACCGATTTTGATGGAATTTGGTATGTATATTAGGGTGGGTCCATGTATGGTTTAGATTCACAATCTGACCCGGTAGGTGGAATGAACTCAATTTTAGAACCACAATTTACACACAATATTAGAACCACAATATACAGTCAAAAACAGTCGTCATGGAAACCACTAGCCTTGGCCTTCGTGAAAGTTGATGTCTTTGGACGGTTTGTCTCTGCGCGTTAGAGCCACCTGGTCGCAACCTGTGCAACTACCGCCATTACATACACTCCGCCCGTGGCGAAAAGTTGTGTTTTATACCAAAGGTGGCAGTGATGTCGAATTCTACTGTTTGTCTCTGCATGTTAAGAGCGTTTCAAAGTCCCGTATGCGTTCATATACCATTCATCCGATTGCCATGAAACTTGGGTGATATGTTGAGTGAGCTCCAGGGAAGGTGTGTGGCTTAGTAAATCCATTTTACAATAGATAGAGCACGAATAGATTCAACAAATGAGCGACGACGCGCGAAGCGTTTCAAAAAGGTCCCGTATGCGTTCAAATACAATTCGTCCGATAGCGATGAAACTTGGGTGAGATGTTGTGTACACTTACGTGAGGGTTTCTAACTTAGTAAATCCATTTTACACTAGGTAGCTCACGAGTAGATTCAACAAATGAGCAACGACGCGCGAACTATTAATCAAAGTCCCGTATGCGTCCATATACCATTCATCCGATTGCAATGAAACTTGGGTGAGATGTTGTGTACACTTACGTGAGGGTTTCTAACTTAGTAAATACATTTCACAGGAGGTTTGGCACGAGTAGATTCATCAAATGAGCGACGACGCACGAAGCGTTTCAATAAGGTCCCGTATGCGTTCAAATACCATTCGTCCGATTACGATGAAACTTGTGTGAGAAGTTGTGTATACCCTACGGAAGGTTTCTGGCTTAATAAATCCATTTTACAATAGGTAGCGCACGAGTAGATTCAACAAATGTGTGACGGCACGTGAATCATTTCAACAAAGTACCGTATGCGGCCATATACCATTTATCAGATTGCGATTACACTTTCGTGAATCGTTGTTTACACTCCAGGAAATGTTTCTGTCTTAGTAAATCCAGTTTTTAATAAGTAGCGCACGAGTAGATTCAACAAATGAGTGACGGCACGCGAATCGTTTCACAATGTCCCGTATGCGGTCATATATCATTCATCCGATTGCGATCAAACATTGGTGAAGCATTGAGTACACGCCAGAGAAGGTTTCAGGCTTTGTAAATCTATTTTACAATAGGTAGCGCATGAGTAGATTCAACAAATGAGTGACGACACGCGAATCGTTTAAAGAAAATCACTTATGCGTTCATATGTCATTCATCCGATTCCGATGAAACTTTGATGAGTTGTTGTGTACAAGCCAGGGAAGGTGTTCAACTTGGTAAATCCGTTTTACAATATTGGTAACGCACGAGTAGATGTAACAAATGAGTGACGACACGCGAAGCGTTCCAACAAAATCCTGTATGCGTTCATATACTATTCATCGATTGATGAGTTGTTGTGCACGCTCCAAAGAATGTTTCTAAATTAGTTAATTCAATTCACGATAGTTTAGAGGCATTTAACAGAAATTGAAAAAAAATATTGTGTATCCTAAAGCACTTCAAGAAACAAAGTTACAACACTTTCTTTGATTGGCAGGACAACGTCTGCCGGGTCAGCTTGTATATATATAAAACTTCCTTTTTAATTTCTTTGACAAGTATTGCAAGCTGATCTGTTTCCTTTCTTCTCTTTTTACAAAGGCGTCATAGAAGCGAGACAAGGCAATCTTATTTGTTCCAAGACTGCTGTTCTCAAAGCCTCGGAAAGAGAAAGAAGAATACATTTGAGAAGAGAGCAGGGTCTTGTCTACATTCCAGTGTGTGGTATCGCTCACATATTAAATCCTTTGCAGCTGCCTCTCACAAACACCCATTCTTGCTCTCTTTGAATCCAGCCACTTCGATCTGGGGAGTGAGTGGGCTTGGGGGAAAGAATCACTAAAATTTAAAACGGGATTCATTATTTTACAGATCTCTTTTATAAAGACCATTAACCATTATGATGATGGTATAGCTATTATCCGTGTTGATTGAATATTAATCTATAATTATAAGATCCGCCTTGTCAAACACAGGAAGGTAGGTTACTAATTAAAATATGTGTACATGTTTCGTTATTACATTGATAACTTCTTCAGCGTGAGAAAATCTTAGAGAACTACATCAAAAAAGAACCAAAAAGAAGATGGATATACTAACAGAAATTCATTAATTTAAAATACATGAATGGAGACAAAAAGGAATAATAAAGACATAATATTATAAATCAATTAACCTTGACATTAAAAAAAGTTTGATGCTTTTCAGTCGGTCAACACGAATGTACCCAAAAAGAGCTGGGTTGTGCCTTAATCCTAAAATAAATTACATGGGATTAATAAATACACTAGGATGACCAGTTTCGATCGTCAAGCGATCATCATCAGATCCATTACACTTAGGCTATAACATCTATGTTGGAGAATACAGGTTAAAAATATTTACAATATGTACAATTATTTAGTTGCAGTGTTGGTAATGCAACTGCTGGTGTATGCTAAATGTAGTATATCTAATGTTAGGTGAAATGCTAAAAAGCTGATAAAAATCCGGAGTTTGTCTGTTTGGGGTGATTATATGGTTATACAAAATCAACTATGGTTATACTGTAATAATACAGGCTGATACTTATCCGGTTTGTCTTCCTAACTGGAACTTCGAGCAGTTTCGTGTTCACTCTGGCACCTGTTTTGGTCGACTAACCCAGGTGTTAACTGGACGAAACTGGTGTTTCCCTTTCTGCTCCCTTTTGTTACTATGTGGATTCTGAGATCAGTGCAATGTTTATTTGTGTGACGTTGCCAAGTCTAGATACGAATGTATGTTATTGAATACAGGAAGATCTACAACTATTAAAGACCGTGGAACTTTCTTCGCCACGCGTGGACTAAAAAGCCATTCAACTAATAACATTGACATTCAACAACATCCTATATACGTTTCCTTCATACAATATTATGCCCCAAAGTCAATGAAAACAAAAATACAGACGCAGCTAAGAATTTTTCACCAGCAGTGAGTCCTTGAGGGTGTAGCATTATCCAAGATGCATCATGTTTGGTAGGACTCTACAACACATCCTCCTCCTTTAGGGTGTCGGACAGAAGGCAGAAGATACCATCAAGATGCATGAGATTAATGAGAAATTCCACCAATTAAGGTGGGAAAAAGGGCTGAACAAATGAGAGGGGGGAGGGCGACGACGATGAAGGCGAGGAGCCCGGCAAAAGGAAGTGGAAACATGCTTGGACTCGCCAACCCAAGTTTCACTAGTCGAACTTGTGAGTCGTGATTACACGTCAATGTTGATTTTCTGTATTATGTATGAGTATTATGGTGTTATAGCATGCTACCTCTAGATATATCGCTGTACATGCTATTAAGGTGGCAGAGATCAGTTAATCTGATTTGCGTTTAATTCATTTGTGAGAGGGAGGTGCGGAACGGTATCCAGGCTTACTGCGTGGTTGTGTTCATAGCCCTACCGTTCCCAGCATTAGTGTACTGTGTAGTCTTGGTCTCTCTCGGCGTTGTCGTGCACGTTAAATCCCTCAGCAAGTCCGTGATGGGAAGTGGCAGTATGTCCGGAGATCAAAGTTTCGAATTCTGACGCTATCTTGATCCTGTTTCCCCATGCTTCTTCCAGGCAAATACTGGGATGGTATTGCTAGTCCCGAGGCACCTATCCCATCCCCGAACTTGAGAATTACAGTTACACACAATCCTACATGATGTTATTGTTACATTTGTGGGGCATACATTTCTTGGCCATTTATCCCGTATACCTGAGAGTGTGGAATTTGTCTGATAACCTATGTTATTATAGTGTATCTAGTAATGTGTGTATTTGTAATTCAAGTGACCTTAATTTATGAACCATCCCGGCATTTGCCTACAATAGAAGTGTGAAACACGGAAGATCACTTCTAGGATTTATGAAGTGGGAATTGAACCCGTCTCTTCTCAGCTTTGCCTCATGAGGCTGAGTATACCCCGTTCTAGCCCTCAGAGCAGTATTAAATTTATTGGAAGAGCCGGGACAGCCAAGAGCGCTCACCGTTACACCAGGAGGTGATCACACAGTACTACAGAAATACAGGTTATCAGTCAAATTCAATACTTACAAGTACACGGGGCTGATGAATAAGGTATTCCATGCCCCAAAAGTGAATTACCAACTATATCAATATTAGCAATAGCAGGTCGGTGTGCTCGAGTTCCTCACTGCAGAGACCGTCAATGTTGCGCACTATTACCACACACTAAGCCACATGAAGTCCACCATTCGACACAAGAGATCAGGTTTTGCGTTCTAGGACGACAATTCAAGACCCCACACAGCTAGGGACATTGAAGAACAAATTCGTCGCCTGGGATGGGAGAGATTGACATATACAACTTACAGCCTCGATCTTGCTCCATCAGACTTCATCCGTTTTCCTGCGTTGAAGTCAGCCCTATCGTGAAGTCATTTTGGGAGTAACGAAGTGGTGCAACCAGCCTTGAAGACTTTCTGGAATCATTGGATATTGAATGTTACCAGGAGGGCTTCCTGGAATTGATTTTACGGTACCACAAATCTATCAATGTCATTGGCGACTACTTAGAAAAACACTCAAAGGTTTGCCTCATGCTATGATAATGAGTTTTCTTACTTTGTAAAGCAGTTTCCCAGAGGAATAAAATGGTAAAACTTAGATTGGAAGGGGCGGATGACCCCAGTGTTCCACCCGTTAAAACACCAATAACTAACTTAGATTGGGAAATCCCCTCCTAAAATCAAGATTAATTTGTCAGGAAATTCCTAAATTATAATAGTACATTTTGCGACGAGCCCATAATGGAAATAATTAAAACATGAGTATGCTTAGAAAACGAGCGATAATTATAATTTTATATGTTCTAGCAGAACGACAAGTATTTCTCCTTTTGCCTGCTTGTATATTTGAGCAGTTTTATCTTAGGTTTTTACTGTGGATTGTAAATCGCTGTCACATCCGCATTAGAGATAGATTTGTTTAGGGAGATAGAAGATGCAAACGTTGCCGATTGTAAAATTCCATCTTATCCCTCCAGGTTTTAGGACATACTTCTCTCTCGTGTTCCCAGAGGATATTAGCCGCATCAGCTTCTTCGATCTCACTGCGCGCTGTCGATAAATGTATCACTCACCAAGTCTACACAAGAAGCATTGTGAAACATAGTACCCAGCCCATCATGACTGATATAGTTATTAAATGTTTTTAGTTATTCTTTGAGTTTGCATTTCAATTGATTAACTGACGTTCTGCCATTTGCTTTCGGAACATGTTGGTGGTAGATTACAAGATTCAGATAATGGTTTTCTCCATATATAGTCTATACTGTTTCTCCCTGGATATTGCCAATTGCTTCATGATTTGGCCTTATAACATCATACAACAAACTGAATTTTTAATTAGGCTATCTATAAACTATTTTCGAAAAATAAAATTGTGTTGAATTGTCGATAATGAACATGACGCAAGAACAACTGAGCAACAATATCTGTAAATAAGAACGACACGTTATATAAAACGTTTGTTATTTAATAATTATAAATACCGACAGCGGTAGCTACGCTTGCTAATGCGCAGGGCTAGGCCATGGGGCCAAGCTCTCTGTGGACTCGGTAGACGTGGATTTGAGCCCCACCATCGGTCGTCCTTGAAATGGTATTCCGTGATTTCCCATTTACAACTCCAACCAAATGCTGGGACGGTACCTTCTGACAGGCCATGGCCGCTTCCTACCACATCGGGGGGCGTGGTGGCGCAGCGGTCAAGCTGTTGGCCTCTCACCAAGGTGGATCGGGTTCGATTCCCGGTCAATGCATGTGAGATTTTCGAAGTGAAATGCCATGTCCTGTGGTTCGGATTCACGTAAAACGGAGGTTCCGAGGCTCATGATCGCATGATTTACGGTCACGTAAATCCTTGGTCAGTTTCATTCATGTTCATTCATTTCATCTCTCATTAACTCCTCTCGAGGTTGGTGACAGGAAGGGCATCCTGCCTTAAAAACCATCCGCCACAAAGACTTTCATCGCATCTCATCCTAGACCCCGTTCTAAAACGGGAATAATAAGGGGTAGACATACACATTTAATAATTCTAAATATATACATAAGTGTAAACATATCCGCCGTACCTTACCTAAGCATAGGTGAAGATGATCTGATGACGACCGCATGACGATCGAAACATGTCATCCAATAAATTACCCTCACCCTTGTTTGTGTGTTAATTAAGTCATACATGTGATGATGATTGTTGATTTTAGAGGCCATTCATCCAGGATATCGGCCCATAATGGTTTGGGTGATCGTGAAAATGAAATGGGAACTACAGTATAACTAAAACTCAGCAAATTTTCTAGGTTTGTGCCGTGTCTTGTATGGGGTTTCGTCTAGGACACCAAGCTGGCTCATCAGCGTGCTCTTGGTGTCCCGCCCGGACCCACACAGGAGTAGCGAACTGCGCACTACCTCCCTTTTTATGAAGTGCTTCTGTGCCTATTTACTGCGAGAACTAAAAGCTCAAGCAGCCTTAACCTCCCTATGAAGGCTTCCAAAATGATGGCATATTGGCTTTCACGGCCAGTGAATTAAAACTCAGCCAATTATCTAGGTTTGTGCCGTGTCTTGTGTGGGGTTTCGCCTAGGACACTAAGAGCCCGCTGATGAGCCAGTTTGGTGTCCTAGGCGAAACCCCACACAAGACACGGCACAAACCTAGATAATTTGCTGAGTTTTGATTCACAGGCCGTGAAAATCAATATACCATTTTTTACTATAACTAAAACTGACTACAGGCTTACATACTAGAAGAAGATATGGAAAGGAAAGAAGAGTAAAGTAAATAAAAGACAAGAGGAAAGGAATTGCCATCAAGCCTCGAAGAATGATAATCAAGGGACTTGGATGGAAGTAGTGCTATGAAAGGCAGATAGAAAAGGGCAAGAGGAGAGGAAAGGAAGATGATGATGATGATGATGATAATTGTTGTTTTAAGGGGCCTAACATCTAGGTTATCGGCCCCTGATGGTTTGGGAGGAAAGGAAGAAGGAAGATTGTAGTTTTACGTGACCGTGAATCTTGTGATTATGAGCAACGGGACCTCCTTTTTACGTTGAATCCGAACCACAGGACATGGCATTTAACTTCGAAAATCTCACATGCATTGACCGGGAATCGAACCCGGACTGCCTTGGTGAGAGGCATACAGCTAGACAAGAGGAGAGGGTCCGCCCCAATGACAATGGGAAAAGGGGAAAAACTGGACCCAGCTCAGGATTCCATAGGGTTTGCCAAATCCCGAGCTCACCAAGCGTGAGCCCTTGAGGGTGTAGGTCTCTTCAGGGTGCACTTTAAGTGGTGGGGCTACACACACCTTGCCTCCTTTAAGGCCTTCAGCAGAAGGCAGGAGATAACATGAAACATGAAAAGAAAACAAGGGGTCTGACCCCTCGAAAAATGAGGGATCAGGCGGGAAATTGAAAGACTGCCTAATACCATCGGGGTCGGAAGAGAACAAAAGTTGACCAAGGAGGTCGACAGGAAGGATGGCAGAAAGGAGTATGGCGCAAATAAGTGGAAGCAATGCCAGACTCAGCTGGGGTCTCGTGGTCACCAATCCACGTCCTACTAGTCGTGAGTCCCTGTGGGGGAGGGGTAACCGAATATAAATCAGTTCTGTTAATAGTCTTTACATGTACACACAGTTGAAGTACGTTCTAGAAGAATCTTGAATGTTGAGGACGAATGTTTCCGAGTCAGTGGGATAGAGAGACGGTGTATCTGTCCCTCGAGTGAAGGAAAGGAAGCTAGGGGAGGTATACAAAGGCTGCGGTAAGTCTGGTCCGAGATTCCAGTTGCATATTCAACAAGGTGAAGCAGGGCTCGGCACGATGCCCCAATTAATATGGCGGAGAGGCCGGCAAGGCGGACAGCGCCGCGTCGCGGTGCTTACTAATACGGTCTCAATTATTAGGATAACACGGGGCTACACTTTTAGCATCCCCACTGCAGGAAGCTCCTCATTATACACATGCTCTGGTCCATAACATTAACCACAGCTGCGTGCTTGCTCACATCCAAGTCGTTGAGCATTCTCTTGCTTTCTGAGCTGGTCGTGATTGCTTAGCTAACCGGGCCTCAATATACGAAGCAGTTAATGCTAATTGGCAGGAGAGCCATTTAATTTACAAATGAACATCACAACTGTATGCTACCATGAGCGTGGTTGGTCAGATAGCACAGTGCTGTGTACACTCAAAGAACAAGAGATGACAATTATGGGTGATAGCAATGTCATCTACCACTGCCTGGCGATTATTGTGGTTGTTTCATTTAAGGGGAAGGAAAGGAAGGAAGATTGTAGTTTTACGTGACTGTGAATCTTGTGATTATGAGCCACGGGACCTCCTTTTTACGTGGAATCCGAACCACAGGACATGGCATTTCACTTCGAAAATCTCACATGCATTGACCAGGAATCGAACCCGGACCGCCTTGGTGAGAGGCATACAGCTAGACCGCTGAGCCACCACGCCCCCTCATTTAAGGGGCTTGCACACCTTTCTCATATAGTTAAAGCCCTCTTCGGATGCGGATATCCGAAAAATTTTTCGCCATGTGGATATAGTTGCATGGCTGTGAGGATAGAGAATAAGCTGCGAATAATGATTAGAATAAATCTTTGGATAGTCTTTCGAATACAATGTTGAACTGAATTTAAAAAAAATCGTTTTTGCTAAGATCTGCGTCTTTCACGTTTTTTGTGTGTGATATTTACCAATTTGCTTTCGCTTGGATTTTGTGAGAATAATAGAGAAGTGAGAGGAGCCAATCATGGAAATACCCTCAATTAGTGTTGACTTACGCTAGAAATAAATTCCTTTATATAAGGTCATTATCTTTGTGCGATCCGGTAATCGCGGCAAAATATGGCGTCATTTGGCTGGCCAGGTGCGGAGCGAGTGGAACTCGCAATACCCCGCTCTACACGATCATCTCGTTAGTTCACACGTGTTTTGTCATTCATATGGACGTTTATCTGCAAAGCTTAGACCTCGAAACTAGTACCATCATTGAATAAAGAAAGAGAAGAAATATCTCCAGCCGGCGAGCAGTTCGCAACCAGTTGGCCACGGTAATAATTCACCTGATTGCTGTTAGATGTCTTGTGCAGATCCGCTGGCGAATTATATTTTAATTAAATATACATATTTTCCATTGTAATATGCACAATATAATGCTTAATTATAAAACGTCTGAGTCATTACAAAACAATAAATATAAAAATAATAATGATGATGATAATTGTTGTTTTAAGGGGCCTAACATCTAGGTTATCGGCCCCTGATGGTTTGGGTGATCGTGAAGATGAAAAATGAAAAGTGAACTTAAAACTAATACTAACTACTAACCTACATACTAGAAGAAGTAATGGAAAACTAAAAGGAGAATAAGGCAAATAAAAGGACAGACGGAAAAGAAATGCCCTCAACCCTCGGAGAAGGCGGATTGAGGGACTTGGAAGGAAGGAGAGCCATGAAAGGCAGATAGGAAAGTGAAAGAGGAAAGGGTCCGCCCCAAAGGTAAGTGACAAAAGGGAAAAACGGACCCAGCTCAGGAATCCCTCGGGGTCGCCAACTCCCGAACTCACCAGCCGTGAGCCCCTGAGGGTGTAGCATTATCTAGGGTGCACCAGAAGTGGTGGGGCTACATACACCCTGCCTCCTTAAAGGCCTAGAGCACAAGGCAGGAGGTAAAAGGAAGAGAAAAAGAAGGCTGACCCCTCACAGAAGGAGGGTATCAGAAAATATGAGACAAGGGCCAATTAAGGCGGGAAATGAAGAGACTCCCTAGGCCTCGGATACCCTAATACCGTCGGGGTCAGAAGAGAACAAGAGTTGACCAAGTGAGGTCGACAGGAAAGAAGACGGAGAGGAGCCCGGCACAAGTAAGTGGAAGCAATGCCGGACTCAGCTGGGGCCCCCTGGTCGCCAACCCACTAAATATAAAAAATGCCAAGCAAAAAAAGAACAACTCTGATAGGATTTGAACCCTGGCCATACGAGTGAAAGGCCAACGCTTTACCACGCAACCAAACGTGTCAACAAACATTGGCCGATATCAAATGACTTACTTACAACGTGGCGGCTTCGGTGGCGTAGTTGGTAGCATGCTGAGCTTCTATGCCCAAGATCGCTGGTTCAAACCCGGCCGGTGCGCAAATGCGAGGGAGCCGTGTCAGTACATTTACTGGCACGTTAAAGATTCCCTTCGGGGCAAAATTCCGGCACCCTGGCGTCTCTAAAAGCCAGGGTAGTTAAAAGGGACGTAAAACCAATAACATTATTATTCAAACCCGGCGGAAGTCGTCGGATTTATAAGAGCGTTAAAATCCCTCAGTATGCTTTCCTTTGAAGGGGAAGCAAAGCCGGTGGTTCCATGTCGTAGATTTATGGCATGTTAAAGAACCTTCCACTAATTACACCTGTGTGAAGCTAAATTGTATAGGTTAAGAATGTAAACAACGCTCCTAGGTTCCTACGTTCGTTGCCAAGAGCCGACTGCGGTGGCGTCTGGGAGCTAAGTTCTGAACTAGTAGTCGTTGACGGTGGCGTTTGGCGGCAAAAGTTCAAGCTACTTGAAAAATTCAAAAGTCTGCAGTCCTTACTTGAATTTAAAAATAATAGATAACACACACCAATATTGTCTTCCCAATTAACACCGGTTATCAGACAGATTCTACACACACCCATAGTACACGGGGCTATATGACCGCGTTGTCACAGCCCCTAAACTTAGGAACCAACCAACCATTACTTAGAACGTGTTAGCAAAGAATGATTTAGACTAAACGATTTCTTCAGTGGAATATATTACTGTATTTATTTATAAAGCATTTCATACAAAGTTTATATATTTTCTATCAGTAGGCTATATTGCATGCAATAGTCAAACTAGTGAAATATAGGTCAGGCACAATATGCCAGCTGCCATCTTGCCTTGTAACTGAGACGGCTCAGCTTTTTAAAAATCACTTCTGCACTATAGTATTAAAATATTAACTTTTAATTTCGAACGTGCCACGTCCTTTAGAACAGTTAAAACGATTCTCGGTTCGATAATCGGAACTGGCGGGTCCCATGACATGGACTATAAAGTTTGCATAATTCACACGGCCGCCATCCTGAATTGGTATGGCGGATGACTTTGTAGTTGGGCACAAGACGCGTCTCATATTAAGGTATGTTGTTGACAAATTTCGTAGAGATCGGTTGATTTGTTTAGTCATTACTTGATTTTACGTTTTGAACGTTTGAGTGGCCGCCATTCAGTTTTGGTAAAGATGGTGGTGATATAAAACATGACACTGAGGTGCCCTTTGCTAGTGATACCTCTGTACCAAATTTCATTCAATTCTGTTTCACCGTGTTTGAATTGATAGGGGGGAGACATTCAGAGTACAAACACATACACACACATAACACACACACTCACACACAGACACACAATTTTTGGCCCTGTGTAGATCTGATAAGTCTAATTTCATTCTTTGAAAAAATCGAAAGTAGGCTGAAAACATTATTGTAATGTCAGCGGATAGGGATAACAAACATGTGGATGGAGATTGAAGTAGAGCGGTTGCGGGACGGATGCGGATAATCTTTTGTTTATCCGCGCAGGGCTCTGCATATAGTCACATGTATTTGAGTGTGTATGTAGAATTTTGCCTGATAACCTGTGTTATTGTCTTGGCTGTATTAGTGTGTATGTTTGTAATTCAGGTGAGGATTGGGAAGTAGGCACCCGGGATCTTTCTGGTCATAGAGGGAGTCCGTCATTTCGTGTATGCTAAGAATAAGTCTTGCAAGATCCACCCACTCGTACCTAATGAGAAGGGAAGACCTCGCACTTTATACCCGTGGGGCCGTATTCACCGTGGTCCACATTTTTACCAAGTGTGTGGATCTTGCAGATTTCCGAAGAAACCTTGGTTTGCAGAATTCTGTACACTCGATCTTACATTAGCAGATGACGTGGTGACTGCTGATCTGGTCATCCATCCTCTTTATAAGTATAAATAATAATATCGTATGGCCTCGGGTGCCTGGTGCAAGCTTTGTTAATTGACACCCAGAGGGTAGCTTGCATGTCGAATTTCGTCGTTCCTTTGAACGCTATGAAAGTCAAGGAGGTTAGATATCTAAACTCCTTGACACTACAGCGCTTTCAAGTAGAGAATGGAGGAACTTTGTGTTGGCGGAAAATCCCGAGATTAATTTTGCCAATGAACACGGCCTACTGAATTCAAATGGGTTCTTTAACATGCCAACAACGTATGACATGAGTATCGTGAATTTTGTCGCCTTCAAAAATTACTTACCATGGCCAGGGGCGAACCTGCAATCTTGGGGTTGGTAGTCCGACCCTATAACCACTCACCCACCGTGGCAAGCCTCTTTATAAGTGACCTATTGCAATCTAAGTATTGAGGTTATGTAATCATGTGAACTAAATAAGATGTAGGCGCATTACAATGTGTATAAGCATTTGCTGAGCCATGTTTCACTGCGTGAGGATGGTAAAATCGTAAGATAATTCTATTTAAATGTTTCAACTTCGCTTGGCCGACATGTTCGTTTTGTACTTAACATGTTTTTGAAAGTCACATAGCTGAAGTTATAGTAGTGCTCTTTATCACCGTAAAAATGTCAGGGTGATACCAGTAATAGTTTGGATATATAGCCTAGAATGCCAGTGAAATGTTTCGCACAGCCGCCATGTTGGATTGGTGAGACGTAATAAAATTTGAAGGGCACGGTCGGGGTCGGACAAAATAGTATTATGTTCTTTCCGAGTTTCATTGCAACCTTTCGGGCTGTTTAGATTTTATTAGGGACACGCGTATACATACGCACACACACACACACACACACACACATGGACAATAATGGTGATCTCATATAAGCCTATTTTTAGCCTATTTTCAATTTTGAAAAAATAGGCTTATGAGATCACCTTTTGTCCGTGTGTGTGTGCGTGTGTGTGTGTGTGTGTGTGTGTGATTCGTGTGTGTGTCCCCCCCTAATAAAATCTAAACGGCTGGATCGATCTCAATGAAACTCGGTATGTTCATAGCACTATTCCCGGCGACCTCGACCGTGCCCTTCAAATTTTGTTACGTCTCACCAATGCAAAATGGCGGCTGTGCGAAATATTTCACTAGCATTCAATATCTCCGAAACTATTACCGATATCGCCCTGAAATTGTGTACGGTGATAAAGGGTACTACTAGAAGTTTACCTATGAGCCTTTCAAAAACCTGGTGACTACAAAACCAACATGGCGGTCAAGCGAAGTTGAGACTTTTAAATAGACTTTTCTCGCGATTTAACTATCCACACGTAATGAAACTTGGTACAGCAAATGTTTATACACATTGTAATGCACTGGAGTCTAATTTAGTTCAATTGTTTACATAACTTCAAAATGGCGGCTGTGCGAAATATTTCACTGACATTCTATATCTCCGAAACTATTACAGATATCACCCTGCAATTTAGTACGGTGATAAAGGGTACTGATACAAGTTTACCTATATATATTTCATAAACTTGTAAAGTAGAGAACGAACATGGCGACCAAGCGAAGTTGAGACTTTTAAATACACTTTTCTCACGATTTAACCATCCAAACGTAATGAAACTAGGTACAGCAAGTGTTTATACACACTGTAATGCAATGGAGTCAAATTTAGTTCAATTGTTTACATAACCTCAAAATGGCGGCTGTGCGAAATATTTCACTGACATTCTATATCTCCGAAACTATTACAGATATTACCCTGCAATTTTGTACGGTGATAAAGGGTACTGGTACAAGTTAATCTATGTATATTTCATAAACTCGTAAAGTAAAAAACGAACATGGCGACCAAGCGAATTTGAAATATTTTAATAGACTTTTCTCGTGATTTAACTCTCTGAGCGCAGTGAAATGTGGTACAGTAAATGATTTTGCAGATTGTAATGCACTGCCATCTAATTTAAATCAATTGTTTACATAACCTCAATATGGCGGCTGTGCGAAATTTTAAAATTAAGTTTTTATTTCTTGTGTCGTAATCATGCGATCGAAGTGAAAGTTTGAATAATGAACCTAGGCAATAATTGTCCTTGAATGGTACATAATTCTATGGCCTATACATAACATATAACAATCCTAAATGGCGAGCTTCCGAAATATTTAGACGGTTCTCAATATCTATGAATCTTTTACAGCAACCAAACTGAATTTTTTTTATGTTCATAGAGACTATGAACATATGTTCACCTATAGGACTTTCATTAACCTGGTGAGCACAAATCCAACATGGCGGCGACGGGAAGTATAAATATTTAAATGGACGATTCTCGCGAATTAACTATCCGAGTGCTGTGAAACGTTGCACGTTAAATGCTTATACAAATGTTGATCCACTGGCATCTAATTTATTTCAATTGTTTGCATAATCACAAGATGGCTGCTGTACGTAATTTTAAAATCTCGTTTTTACTTCTTGTGTTCTAATCATGCGATTGAAGTTTGAATACCACACGTACACAATAATCTTAATGTAATAGTACAAAAATAAAAATCCAACCTGGCGACAATCTGAAATATTTAGACGGTTCTCAATATCTACGAATCTGTTACAGCAATTAAACTGAAATATTGTATGTTGTTAGAAGAAATTAACATAAGTAGGATATATGAAAATAGGCTGTATAGTTCTTCACGGAACTACTTGTTTCATAAATGAAAATTAATAGGTAAACCAATGTGGTTCATCAAGGTTGGTTGGTTCCTTAGTTTAGGGGTTGCGACAACGCGGTCATGTAGCCCCGTGTACTTTGGGTGTGTGTAGAAAATGTCCGTTAGCCGGTGTTAATTGTGATAACTGTATTAGTGTGTGTTATCTGTTTTTAATTCAAGTAAGGTCTGCATGCGATAATGGGTCGTATGAATAAAAATGAGTATTTAGTACATACTCAACTTTTCGGAGTATATACTACATTTCATAAAAAAATAAAGTTCATGAGGATGTACTTACTAACTGAGTATATACTCATGTCATGGAGTTAGTGTAATATATACTCAGATTTATATATTCTTTGGAATAGATACTCATTTGTGGTATGCATAAAAGAGAGCATCTTCTCAGATTGATGAGTATATACTAACTTTGTTTTTAGCATGGCTGATAAAAGGAAGGAAGCTTTTAGTTTAACGTGACTGTTAATCTTGAGATCATGAGCCAGGGGACCCCCTTTTAACGTGGAATCCGAACCACAGGACATGGCATTTCACATCGAAAATCTCACACGCATTGACCGAGAATCGAACCCGGTCCACCTTGGTGAGAGGCCAACAGCTTGATTGCTGCGCCACCACGCCCCATAGCATGGCTGATAGTTTTCTCAGACTTACATACTGCTGATTTGTTTACTGCTAAACATGGCTGAGTTTATTAATGCAGTGCATCGTGAAAACACTTCCAAGGAAAGATGTGAACATGTGGATTCCAACAACTTTAAAAGTCTCTATCGTTTTTCTAAAGTGAATGTGGACTGGTTAAACCAATACTTGTTTGGGCCTGAAAAGGCAGAAAGAAGAAGAGGTGCTATTACGAACATACTTAAATTAAAGGCATTTTTAAGACTTGTAGGTTACCCTGGATTTCAATGTGGCATTGGAGAAGATCTTGCGATTCATCAAACAACAGTGTTTAAAAATCTTGTTGAGGTTATGGATCTTATTGTGGCTAAAGCTACAGTATGGATCAGATTTCCTGAAACAGACATGGAATTTGATGTTGCAAAACAAGATGGCAGGAAAAGAACAATTTTCCAGCAGCTATAGGTGCTCTTGATTGCACTTATGTTAAAATTAAGAAACCTACAAATTATGGTGATGAGTATGTAAACAGGAAAGGTTATGCAAGCATTAATGTACAGGCAACGTGCACTGCACCAGTGTTGATGTATCATGGCCTGGATCTGTGCATGATTCAAGAATCCGGAAAAATTCATCTGTCCGGACAAAATTAAGTCTAAATAGAGTAAATGCCTTGCTCTTAGCAGATAGTGGTTATGGTATTGCACCATGGCTTATGACACCCTTCAGAGATCCACAGACACCACAAGAAACTGCTTATAACAGATGCATTACTAGAGAACGGGTCGTGATCGAACGATGTTTTGGGCAATTGAAACAGCGTTTCCCAATTCTTCAGCATAAAGTACGTTTGTCTTTAAATGAAGTACCAAAACGTATAATTTGCTCTTTCATATTGCATAATATAGCTAAGTACTTACAGGATGAAGATCATGAACTACCAGCACCACCATTAGTATTAGGTGATAATTTGAGGTTAGATGAAGGAAATGAGGATGATGTGACAGTTGCTGCAAATATTAGGCGGAATGGGGAAGCTAGGCGAAATGAACTTGCAGAAATAATACTTGGTGTTTAAGTTGCAGCAAGTACCAGTCTGTAGGCCAAAATTGGCAATGTATTCTATTTCAAAACTAAAAAAGAAAAATACAGATTTCTATTCAATTCCAAGTTCCAATTTTACTTTCTTTTCTTTTTAATTCCAGCACTCTCAATTGCTTCAATAGTACACGTCTCTGGAGTTCCGAATTGTTTAATTATCTCGTGTCCTTAGTTTCAAACTCCTCCACGATGCTTATCTTTCGCTTGGGGGTTAGGCCTATAGTTGATGTCGTTGGAGTTGGAGATGAATTCACGAAATCCATGGGGCTATCCATAAGTAGGCCTATACTTCCTTCCTCTTCCTCCACTAACAATTCCATGATAGGTGGTGGAGGAATGTTTTCCTTACTTATGTGAGATACACTCCAACTGCAGTTGCTCCTAAGAAAGAAAAGTAGAAGAAAAGTAAGTCTTTACGTCACTTGTGTAATTTTAAGAATACTTCACAATAATTAATGAGACGTACGGTAGCAGATAAAATCCTAGGCCTGAATTTTGAACCTGGAGTCCTCAGAAACAAAGACCTGAATAAAGGAGCGTTACCATAAATGTTGTACAATCATTACTACTCTACCTTGTGAAGCTTACCTGGAATTCTCCTGAGTGCTGGATTTGAATCCTCATCTAGCAGTTCATGGATGATTATTTCCCAGTCCTTTAATACAATTGTCTTGTTGCCTGTTTGTTTTATGTCACATTTTTGTTTGACTCGCATCTTCATGTTATTAATTTTCTTCAATATCGTTGAAGTTTCAACTTTCTTACCGCACAGGGCCTGCAATTTAGTCGCAATCAATTCTAACGATTTGGATTTTTCTTTCCGAACCGCTGGCAATTGCGACTTACTAAAGATCACTTTGTGTTCCCGTAAAATATTAGCGAACGTTACCGAAGAGATATTTTCCATTATAAAGGCAAACATCACTAAAGCACTAATCTCCACGTGATTAAGATTATGTTATGTTTACAATGTGAACCAAAGAGATGTGAACAGTTGACGATCGTGGAGCACGACGTGAGTATCTACTCAGATTTTAATCATCAACATGGCGGTGAAATTGTGTATCACTACATCGAGTGAGACCTTTTTATTCTTACCAAATGGAGTACATACTACTTGGACTGAGTAGTTACTCACACTAAATGCTCATGCTCGTGAGAATATACGTCGAGTATATACTCAGTTTTTTTCCATACGACCCAATTTCAAGTAGTTCCTACTTTCAATACCAAATACTACAGTCCACAATACCAAGCTGTGAACTTGGCTACTACTAGATGCCATCGCAACCATCGCCTGGTGACGAACGTTGGAACGTAAGAGCATTAATCAAACCAACCTACAAAATGTGCTTCTCACAAGTTTAGTTAGTGGAAGGTTCTTTTACATGCCATAAATCGGTGACATGGGCGCGCCATATATTTATAGAACGGTGTTAGGGAGAGAATCTTCCCACCCCTTTCATTTCAAGCAGTTCCACATGCATCCACAAGCTAGCTGTACAAAAATTTTGAAAATCCATTAATATGATCTGTACTGTCATCAGAAACCAAAGGTGGGAAGCATATATCCCAGTGGTCTCCACATTGCGCGTGCTCGCCAGTTCGGTTGTGTTGAGTGAATGCAATGCATTGTTTTACGGGAGAAGGTGTCTTTCTTGAAGATAGGAGATTTGTAAAAGTTCCCCTCTGAAGGAAGGCATATTGAGGGATTTTTAAGACTCTTAAAAATCCGACGACTTCGGCCTTGTTTGAACCCGCGACCTTGGGAATAGAAGCTCAGCATGCTACCAACTACGCCACCGAAGCGGACAATGTGGTTCATCAAATTGATGATGATGATGATGATGATGATGATAATTGTTGTTTTAAGGGGCCTAACATCTAGGTTATCGGCCCCTGATGGTTTGGGTGATCGTGAAGATGAAAATGAAGATGATGATGATGATAATTGTTGTTTTAAGGGGCCTAACATCTAGGCTATCGGCCCCTGATGGTTTGGGTGATCGTGAAGATGAAAATGAAATGCAAACTTAAAACTAAAACTAACTACCAACCTACACACTAGAAGAAGAAATGGAAAACTAAAGGAGAATAAGGCAAATTAAGGACAGGAGGAAAAGAAATGCCCTCAATCCTCGAAGAATGCGGATTGAGGGACTTGGAAGGAAGGAGAGCCATGAAAGTCAGATAGGAAAGTGAAAGAGGAGAGGGTCCGCCCCGAAGGTAAGGGACAAAAGGGGAAAACGGACCCAGCTCAGGAATCCCTCGGGGTCGCCAACTCCCGAACTCACCAGCCGTGAGCCCCTGAGGGTGTAGCATTATCTACGGTGCACCAAAAGTGGTGGGGCTACATACACCCTGCCTCCTTAAGGGCCTTGAGCACAAGGCAGGAGGTAAATGGAAGAGAAAAAGAAGGCTGACCCCTCACAGAAGGAGGGTATCAGGAAAGATGAGACATGGGCCAATTAAGGCGGGAAAGGAAGAGACTCCCTAGACCTCGGATACCCTAATACCGTCGGGGTCGGAAGAGAACAAGAGTTGACCAAGTGAGGTAGATAGGAAAGAAGACAGAGAGGAGCCCGGCACAAGTAAGTGGAAGCAATGCCGGACTCAGCTGGGGTCCCGTGGTCGCCAACCCACGCCCACTAGATGTGAGCCCCTGGGGGTTGATGAAAATGAAAAGCGAACTTAAAACTAAAACTAACTACTAACCTACATACTAGAAGAAGAAATGGAAGACTAAAGAAGAATAAGGCAAATAAAAGGACAGAAGGAAAAGAAATGCCCTCAACCCGCGGAGAAGGCGGATTGAGGGACTTGGAAGGAAGGAGAGCCATGAAAGGCATATAGAAAAGTGAAAGAGGAGAGGGTCCGCCCCAAAGGTAAGGGACAAAAGGGGAAAACGGACCCAGCTCAGGAATCCCTCTGGGTCGCCAACTCCCGAACTCACCAGCCGTGAGCCCCTGAGGGTGTAGCATTATCTAGGGTGCACCAGAAGTGGTGGGGCTACATACATCCTGCCTCCTTAAGGGCCTAGAGCACAAGGCAGGAGGTAAAAGGAAGAGAAAAAGAAGGCTGACCCCTCGCAGAAGGAGGGTATCAGAAAAGATGAGACAAGGGCCAATTAAGGCGGGAAAGGAAGAGACTCCCTAGGCCTCGGATACCCTAATACCGTCGGGGTCAGAAGAGAACAAGAGTTGACCAAGTGAGGTCGACAGGAAAGAAGACGGAGAGGAGCCCGGCACGAGTAAGTGGAAGCAATGCCGGACTCGGCTGGGGCCCCGTGGTCGCCAACCCACGCCCACAAGATGAGAGCCCCTGGGGGATCATCAAATTGATGCGTTAACCAGAGGGTATTCACCAAATGAATGAGTAAAACAGAAGGTATTCGCTAAATTAATGAGTAAGCGAGAGGCTATACGGTGTAGGCTATATCTGCATATCCATGAATAAAGATTTCGGTACGGAACAAACATTTCATAAGTCTCGTGATTAGTTTTAACTACAGAGTAGATCAGGATCATAATACACGTGATTTCCAATATGATATTCACAGTCCCCAACTCAGCAAGTTGCTGCACGCTATTCGTGCCGCACCAGAGGCGTGACTCAACACACACGGAACCGTGTACAAGCACGCAAATCTTCTGTAATGAGATTAGTAATCATGTTAATAAATTAAAGGCTCATTACTCGACCGCTGGGGATTACATGTTGTTTACTTTTAAATATAACATGCGTCATATTCAAGAGCTAGGCGTATACATGCACAGAACAATGGTGCTGGTTGCTGTTTTAAGGAGAGTAACATATAGGCTTCGGTGGCGTAGTCAGTAGCATGCTGAACTGCTATGCCCAAGTTCGCGGGCTCAAACCTGGCTGAAGTCGTTGGATTTTCACATTTCAAACGATTCTATTCTTATCTTTTCTGCTGCACTAACAGCCCAAGTTTCACGTAAACTAACATCCAAGTTTCACGTCCAAAGAGTGCTACGCTCCAGAGAGGACGGCAGGGATACAATGCAAAAATGCGATCACACAACGCGTACAGGCGGTCAGTGACAAAGATGGTGATTATATCTATCTAATTTTAGCCTACTTTCGATTTTTGCAAAAAAAAAAAATAGACTTATGAGATCAACACAGGGCGAAAAAAGTGTGTGTGTCTGTGTGTGTGTGTGTTTGTGTGAGTACTCTGAATGTCTGTCCCCCCCCCCCTATCAATACGAACACGGTGAACGCGAATTGAACGAAAATTGGTACAAAGGTAGCACTAGCAAAGGACACCTCAGTGTCATGTTTTATATCGCCGCCATCTTGACGGAAACGTAATGGCGGCCACACAAATGTTCAAAGTTTAAATCAAATTCGACTAACCTAATCATCCGATCTCTACCAAATTTTGCAACAACATACCTTTATGGGGGGAGCATCCTTTGACCAAACTAATAGGTCATCAGCCTAATAGTTTGCGGATGGCGGCCATCTTTGTGTGAAAATCGATTCCCCCTATTAATTCGAACACGGTGAAACCGAATGGAACAAAATTTGGTACAGAGGTAGTACTAGCAAAGGGCAACTCAGTGTCATGTTTTATATCGCCGCCATCTTGACGGAAATGTAATGGCGGCCACACAAATATTCAAAGCTTAAATCAATTTACGATTAACCTAATCATCCGATCTCTACCAAATTTTGCAACAACATACCTTTAGGGAGGGAGCATCCTTTGACCAAACTAATAGGTCATTAGCCTAATATTTTGCGGATGGCGGCCATCTTTGTGTGAAAATCGATTCCCCCTATCAATTCGAACACGGTGAAACCGAATGGAACGAAATTTGGTACAGAGGTAGCACTAGCAAAGGACACCTCAGTGTTATGTATTATATCACCGCCATCTTGACAGAAACGTAATCGCGGCCACCCAAATGTTAAAAGCTTAAATGTAATTACGACCAACCTAATAATTTAGTCTCTGCCAAATTTTGCAACAACATATCTTTATGTAGGAAGCATATTCTGACCAAACTGCAAGATCATCAGCCCAATAGTTTGCAGATGGTGGCCAAGTATGTGTGCAAATCGATTTCCCCTATCAATTCAAACACGGTGAAACCGAATTGAACGAAATTTGGTACAGAGGTAGCACTAGCAAAGGGCACCTCAGTGTCATGTTTTATATCGCCGCCATCTTGACGGAAACGGAATGACGGCCATCCAAATGTTAAAAGCTTAAATCAAATTACGACCGTCCTAATAATTTGATCTCTACCAGATTTTGCAACAACATGCCTTTTTGTGGAAAGCATCTTATGACTGACTACTAGGTCATCAGCCCAATAGTTTGAAAATAGCGGCCATGTATGTGTGCAAATCCATTCCCCATATCAATTCAAACACGGTGAAACCGAATTGAATGCATTTTTTTACAGAGGTAGCACTAGCAAAGGGCACCTCAAATTCATGTTTAATACCCCTATAGCACGTTGTATTTCAACAAGCTACTACAACCAACATTCAATTATGCTCCATGAAAGGACAAAGAGTTATAACAATACCCATGCATTCAGGAGAAAGTAGGCTATATGTTCTTTCTTTTAGTTCCGTTTGGGCCGGCTGTGGACCACGTGGTTCTTATTTCTGGCAGCTTTCATCTTAGCCCATTATTTCTTCATCCTGGTACTGTGAATCTCCTTCCGCTCCTGAGTCCATTTCACAAAGCAGTGCGCTTTTGCTGTTAGTGACTGGAGATGATGATGATGATAATTGTTGTTTTAAGGGGCCTAACATCGAGGTTATCGGCCCCTAATGATCTGGGTGATAGCGAAAATGATAATGAAATGGAAACCAGAACAAAATTATCTGAGACGGAAAACACGTACAAAATGGAACTCAGATGGAAACAACTCACAATATGGTCTTACAAAAGGGAATTTAGAACGAAAAGTTGCACAAAAAGAATAGATTGAAAAAAGACCCACAAGACGTAGGCGAGATTCAAAATACGTACAAAATGCAATGTAGCGTCGAAATACTTACAAAATGCAACTGAAATTCAAAATACTTACAAAATGCAAATGAGATCGAAAATACGTACAAAATGCAATTGAGGTTCAAAAAACTTACAAAATGCAATTGAAATTGAAAATACACAATGCAATTCAGATTGAAATAGGCCCTATCCCAGTTCCAATCCAAATTATTCACAAAGTGCAATTCAAAATACTTACAAAATGCAATTGAAATTGAAAATGCTTACAAAATGTACGGTGATTCTAACGACTCATGTGGATTGACAATACTTACAAAATGCAATTTAGATTGAAAATACTTGACAAAATGTAATTTAGATTCAAAACACCCACAAAATGCAACTGAGAATCAAAATATGTGCAAAATGCCTACCAAACAAAATGCAATTTAGATTCAAAATTCGTGCGAAATGCGGCGTTGGTTGAAAATTCTTACAAAAAGCAATTGAAATTCAAAATACTCACTAAAAGGCCCGGGCACATGCATTGAAAGACTTACTAAAAAGCAATTTAGATTGTCAATCTTTACAAAAAGCAATTGAGGTTGAAAACAATCGCGAGATGTAATTTAGATCGAAAAAACATACAAAAAGCAACGTAGATTAAAAATGCCTTTAAAAAATCGCCAGAAGGGAATTTAGATACACGGTGAACCAAGTAACAAAAAGCAGTACGGGAATCTTAAAGAGAAAAGTAAATATAATGAAAAGAGGAGAGGAGAGGGGAGAGAGGAGAAGGTCCGCCCCGAAGGGAAGGGACAAAAGGGGAAAACGGACCCAGCTCAGGAATCCCTCGGGGTCGCTAACTCCCGAACTCACCAGCCGTGAGGGTGTAGCATTATCTACGGTGCACCCGAAGTGGTGGGGCTACATACACCCTGCCTCCTTAACGGCCTTGAGCACAAGGCAGGAGGTAAAAGGAAAAGAAAAAGAAGGCTGACCCCTCACAGAAGGAGGGTATCAGGAAAGATGAGACAAGGGCCAATTAAGGTGGGAAAGTGAAAGACTCCCTAGGCCTCGGATACCCTAATACCGTCGGGGTCGGAAGAGAACAAGAGTTGACCAAGTGAGGTCGACAGGAAAGGAGACGGAGAGGAACCCGGCACAAGTAAGTGGAAGAAATGCCGGACTCAGCTGGGGTCCCGTGGTCGCCAACCCACGTCCCACTAAATGTGAGCCCCTGGGGGGAGTGACTGGAGAGAGTCTGATGTTCTGATCAAAGTTCTGTATTTATTACTGTCGTAGATGTTACTAGGGTCAATATACAATTGTTCAGTATGCCTTCCTTCAGAGGGGAGATAAAGCCGGCCGTCCCAAGTCATAGATTTATGGCATGCAAAAGAACCTTCCACTAACTACACGTCCGCAGCTAGGTGTCGTAGACGGTACCATTTGGTAGTAAAATTAGGAAGTATTTGAAAAAAATAATCGTCTGCAGTCCTCCTTCCTGAATCACAGATAACGCACACTAATACAGCCATCACAATTACCACCGGTTATCAGACACATTCTGCACTCACCCAAAATACACGGGGCTACATGACCGCGTTGTCGCAGCCCCTGAACTAATGAACCAACCAACAGATGACGATGAAATGAATGGAGATGAAGAAAACTTGGGATGGATTTGGAAGTGTAGTTGTCATCGTCGTTTCATTTAGGGGTTTGGACACCGCGCTCATCAGCTCTGGCCTATTAGAAGGTACCACCCTGGTGGTATTTGCTTGCAGTCGAAAATGAGTGGCTCTGCTCCGTTCTCATTCTTTGAGGTGTGACATTTAATTACCGTCACATTCTTCTTCTTCTTGTATCAATGACATTGAGCCTTAATGCGCACAACTACCCTGATCGGTGTCCATATACCGAAAGATGCATATTTAATACTCTCCAGGGTGTTTCTATGGATTAGTAGCCAAGGTACCAAAAACCCATCCCTTTGAGCACAGAGTACGACTTTTAAAATAGCCCGCCAGTAGCTCATACTTTATAAGAAGATGCCGATGATGATGATCTACGTATCGGCCCCTAATGGTTTGGTTCATAGTGAAAATTATGAAAAGAAACTTACCTACTACTAACTACTTGCTTACAACTCTCACTGACCTACTAGAAGAAGAAACGACAAAACATGAATAGGCTAAAGGAAATAGCCTACAAGACAGGGATGAAGGATGTCCTTAACTCTCGAAGAAGAAGGACAGAGGCACTCGGAAGCAGAGTCATGAAAGGCAGATAGGAAAGGGAACTAAAAAACCATGAGCCCCTTGAGAGTGTAGCACTATCCAGGATGCACTATAAGTAGTGGGGTTACACACACCTTGCCTCCTTTAGGATCTCGTACAGAACGCAGGATATAGGCTACCATGAATAGAAAAGAAGAGGTCTGACACATCAAAGAACGATGGTATCAGGGAAAATTAGACAGGGGCCAATTCAGGCGGGGAAATTAAAGACTCCATAGGCCTCGGATACAATCGGGGTTTGAAGATAAGAGTTGACCAAGGAATGTTGACAGTAAATATGGCAGAGAGGAGATCGGTACACGTAAGTGGAAGCAATGCCGGACTCAGCTGGTGTTCAGAGGTCGCCAAACCACGGTCCACAAGTTGTGATAAAATGTGTCTAGCACTGCTGAGTATAATTCTAGAATTACATCAGACTGAATTCTTCCATTAGTCTCCTTTTTTTGAGCATCGGTAGTACTTCACTTTCTAGAAAGAGGAAGCGACTTTGCTATGCTAGGTCACTAGAAGACAATCAGACAAAATGTTCTTACAACACTGGTTGTGGGTTAATTTGTCATGTGAGTGCACAGTTAATTGGTCCCTATGATGTGCAAAACTCGCTCATTTCAATAATTCAGAATTCAGCTCAGTCATGAATCCTGGTAAACTTGGATAACTCACTTGTAGAGAAATCAATTTATTAGTTAGAATGGTTCATTATAAATAGAATAGCCGGGTTTCGTCTTCATTTGTAGGAATTACTAGCACTGGCATCAGAACAATCATTGAATAATAACATCGTTTGACCTCGGGTGCCGGGTGCAAGCTTCGTATTTGCCGCCCAGAGGGCAGCTTGCATGTCGAATTTTGTTGTTCCTTGAAGCACTATGTAAGTCAAGGATGTTATATATCTAAGCTCCTTGACACTATAGCGCTTTCTAGTAGAGAAATGAGGAACTTTGTGTTGGCGGAAAATCCCGAGATTAATTTTGCCATTATGAACACGGCCTACTGAATTAAAATGGGTTCTTTAACATGCCAACAACGTATGACATGCGTGTTGTAATTATTGCCGCCTTTCAAAAATCACTTACCACGGCCAGGAGCGAACCTGCAAGCTTGGGGTTGGTAGTCCGACACGATAACCACTCACCTACCGTGGCAACCTACAATCTTTGAAAAAAAAAGAAAGACGATGATGGAACCTTTCACGTGCCGTTTTGGGTAAATGCTCCTGTTCTTCGCAGCGTATTCCAGTCTGCCGTCTGTTTATTGTTCGGGACCATGAAAGGTGATGGTCTAATCGGATTAAGTCACAGGATTATCAGAAACTTCTGAATGATCGGGAACTATAGTATGATGGTCATTAATTAGGGCCATGTCCCAAGTTGTAACAAGTTGCTTGAGTGATATCATTAGATTTCAATGAACCCTCCTGTGCAACTCCATTACAGAATTACTGCCTCGCAAATTGTGTGAAGTTGGACGGCTCCTATCTCCATTAACTTACAAAGTGAAACATTTCAACCCAGGATCATTTTTATCACCATGCAATTAAATTAGTATGTCACTAACGAACAATATCAGAATAATGAATTGGGACTGTGAAAAGACTCGTCTACAAAATGAACAAATTCTAACTTTGGTAAAATGGCTTGTACGGCCAACGAATTAAAGCTCAGCAATTATTCTAGGTTTAAGACGTGTCTTGTGCAGGGTTTTGCCTAGAAACACCAAGATAGGCTCATCAGCAGGCTCTCGGAGTCCGTGCCCGGACTACCACAGGAGTAGCGAACTGCGCTCTACCTCCCCTCTTATGATGATGATGATTATGATAATTGTAGTTTTAAGGGGCCTAACATCTAGGTTATCGACCCCTATTGGGTGGGTGATCGTGAGGATGATAATGAAAAGTAAACTATAATTATAACTAACTACTAACTTATATACTAGAAGAAGAAATGGAAAACAAAAGGAGATAAGGCAAATAAAGGACAGGAGGAAAAGAAATGCCCTCAACCCTCGAAGTATGTCGATTGAGGGACTTGGAAGGAAGGAGAGCCATGAAAGGCAGATAGGAAAGTGAAAGAGGAGAGGGTCCACCCCAGAGGTAATGGATAAAAGGGGGAAAACCGGACCCAGCTCAGGAATCCCACGAGCACCTGAGGTTGTAGCAATATCTAGGGTGCACCAGAAATACTGGGGCTACATACACCCTGCCTCCTTGAGGGCCTTGAGCAGAAGGCAGGAGATAACAGGAAAATAAAAAGAAGGCTGACCCTTCGCAGAAGGAGGGAACAGAAAAGATGAGACAAGGGCCAATTAAGGCTGGAAAGGAAGAGACTCCCTAGGCCTCGGGTACCCTAATACCGTTGGAGTCGGAAGAGAACAAGAGTTAACCAATTGAGGTCGACAGGAAAGAAGACGGAGAGGAGCCCGGCACAAGTAAGTGGAAGCAATGCCAGACTCAGCTGGGACCCCATGGTCGCCAACCCACGTACCACTAGATGTGAGCCCCTGGGGGGCCTCCCTTCTTATGAAGCGCATCTACGCTTCTTGCTGCTAGAGCTGAAATATCAAGCAGCCTTTCACCTCTCTATAAATTGCTGTCCCTTTCGGGAGGTGGAAGGCCGCTTGATATTTAGCTCTCGCAGTAAAGAAGCGCGGATGCGCTTCATAAGAAGGGAGGTAGCGTGCAGTTCACTACTCCTGTGGGGGTCCAGGCGCGGATACCGTGAACCCACTGATGAGCCTATCTCGCTGTTCCTAAGCGAACCCCCGCACAAGACACGGCATAAACCTAGAAAAGTCTCTGAGTTTTGATTTTAATTGTTGTTTTAAGTGGTTTACTATCTCCGTTATTGGCGACTAATCGTTGGGTGATAATAAAAACGATGATGGCATGAGAAACTTGAACTAAGACCAACTGAAAATGAAAATCCACAGCCTGTTTCCAGTCTCCGACCGGGTCAGGAATGGAATGAATGAAGCCCCCATCTAGCGGCGAGGATATGAATTGTGCAGGCTGCCGAGGCCTGACGCACTCCTCTGGGGCATGAATGACAGATGACATGAGATGATAGTGGAGAGTGTTGCTGGAATGAAATTTTAACAGGGAAAACCGGAGTACCCGGAGAAAACCCTGTCTGCCTCCATTTTGTCCAGCACAGATCTCACATGGAAAGACCGGGATTTGAACCATGGACCCAGCGGTGAGAGGCCGGCGTGCTGCCGCCTAAGCCACGGAGGCTTAACTAAGACCAACTACTGACTAAAATTAACTTACAGACTAGAAGAAGAATAGAAAAAAAATAGAAAAATAAAAGTCAGAGAAAAGAAATGCCTTTAACCCTGGATGAATGAGAGCTGAGGGACTTGGAAGGAAGTAGAGCCATGAAAGGCGAATAGGAAAGAGGAGATGGTCCACTCCAAAGTCACTGGATAATAGGGGAAAAGCGGACACAGCTTAGGAATACCTCGCGGTTGTCAACACCCGAACTCATCAGCCGTTAACCCTTGAGGGTGTATCGATATCCCGGGTACACCATGTTTTGTGGAGCTGCACACACTCTTGTCTCCGTTAGGGCCAATTACAGAACGCGGGAGATATGAAGAATAAGGGACTCTGCTAAGAAATTTAATTCTGGTCTGAGTACTGGAACGGGTTTACTCAACCTCAAGAGCCAAAACTGGAAGAAGTAGAAGAAGATGATGATGATGATGATAATTGTTGTTTTAAGGGGCCTAACATCTAGGTTATCGGCCCCTGATGGTTTGGGTGATCGTGAAAGTAGAAGAAGAAGAAATGGACAATAAAGGATATTAGAGAAATAAAAGACACTGGAAAAGAAATGCCCTCAATTCAGGGGCTTCGGTGGCGTAGTTGGTAGCATACTGAGCTCCTATGCGCAAGGTCATGGTTTCAAACCCGACCGAAGTCGTTGGATCTTATAAGAGCGTTAAACTACCTCGGTGTGCCTTCCTTCGGAGGGGAAGTAAAGCCGGCGGTCCCATGTCATAGATTTATGGCAATATAAAGAACCTTCCACTAATTACTCTTGTTTGAAGCTAAATTATGGGTTATATTTGACTAACGCTCTTAGGTTTCAACGTTCGTCACCAGAAGCCGACTGCGGTGGCATCTAGTAACCAAGTTCGGGACTAGTTGGTCGTTGACGGTGGCGTTTGTTAGCAAAAGTTGGAACTACTAGAAAATCGAATGTCTGCAGTCCTTACTTGAATTAAAAACCTCCGAGACGACAGCCAGTCAGGAAAGAAATAGACAAGGAAATAATTGTTTTATTTAGAGACTAATGGTTTGTGTAGCATTTGTCTAAACACCTGTCTCATTGTAGTGCCTGTATTAATGTGTGCATTTGTAACAGAGGTAAGGTTTAGGATGCAGGTGGCCATGACCTTCAGTTTGGAACCATCCCAGCATTTGCCTCGAGTAGAAGTGGGAACGACAGAAAACCACTTCTAGGATGACTTAGGTGGGAATCTAACCCAAATCTTCTCAGTTCTGCCTCACGAGGTTGAGTAGCCTATACACCGTTCCAGCCTCAGATCATGTATTACATTTCTTGCAGAGCCATGAATCGAACCCAGACCTCCGGGAGACAGACACTCTGGAAAGAAATAGGTAGGCTAAAGGTCAAATAAGCCTCCTTGGCTTAAGCGGCAGCACGCTGAGTCCGTGGTTCTAATCCCGGTCGCTCTATGTGAGATTTTTGATGGACATAGCGGAGGCAGACACGTTTTCCTTTGGGTACTCCGGTTTTCCCTGTCAAAAATTTAATTCCAGCAACACTCTCCACTATCATTTCATTTCATCTGTCGTTCGTTTAATCATTGCCTCAGAGGAGTGCAACAGGCTTCGGCAGCCGGCACAGTTCATATCCTCGCCGCTAGATGGGGGCTTCATTCATTCCATTCCCTGACCCGGTCGGTCGACTGGAAGCAGGCTGTAGATTTTCATTTTCCATTTTCATTTTCATTAACTATCAGTGCAGTGAAGGCAACATTGGAGGAAGAAAGATTTACTGACCGTGGCCCAACATGACAACGTTGCTAATGGATGAATATTTGATCCACCATTCTCGGCTGAGCGGCACTGAATGTTTAAACGCGGCGTACATGCGACAGGCAACGTCCCAAATTTTGTTAAGCGTACAATATTTAGTTCCTGTCCCACGCGGCAATGCATTAGCGAGGTGACGGTGAGAGAGATGCAGCCACTCCATTTACGAACTGCATTAAGGTGACAGCAACATGTTAAAGGAAACTTGCCACTTTCTTCTTAATAAGACAAGCTTCTGACCTTAGCTGTCTCTTCTCTTCGTTTCACTTCAATATTCTGTATTCAGATTATTTCCTCAAAGCTTATAATGAGAGATGACGGCTTTGGATGATAGTGTTGTTGACAAATGACGCTTTCAAGTTTGGAATATGTTCACCTCGTAGCATAGTGTGACTAGTTGGTTGGTTGGTTCCTCAGATTAGGGGCTGCGACAACGCGGTCATGTAGCCCCGTGTACTTGGGCGTCTGTAGAATCTGTCTGATAACCGGTGTTAATTGTGATGACTGTATCAGCTTGTGTGTTATCGCCAGTTTTTTAAATTCAAGTAAGGACTGCAGACTTTGAATTTTTTCAAATAGTTACTACTTTTGCCGCCAAACGCCACCGTCAACGACTACTAGTGCAGAACTTGGTTACTAGACGCCACCGCAGTCGGCTCCTGACGATGAACGTTGGAACCTAAGAGCGTTTTTCAAATTTTTAACCTATAATTTAGCTTCACACAGGTGTAATTAGCGGAAGGTTCTTTTATATGCCATAAATCTATGACATGGGACCGCCGGCTTTACTTCCCCTCTGAAGGAAGGCATACTGAGTGTGACTAGCATTCTTGGCTGTCACCCTAGAGGTTACGGATTGACTCTCGGCTCTGCCAAGAAATTTAAATATGGTCTGAGAGCTGGAACGCATTGCACTCAGCCTCGTGAGGCAGAACTGAGAAGAAGTTAGTTAGACTCCTACCTCAACCATCGTAGAAGTGGGTTTCCGTTATTTTAAACATATGGTATCTAAAATACCAACACACAATCATATCACGAATTGAAGAAGATGGCGGAGAATAGAGAAATGCGAGTTGCTGCAAACCAGCCCCAGGGCTGTTAACTTAAGAGAGAGGTATCTACAATTAAGGTGTTAATGATAATTGGTGTTTTAAGGGGCCTAAAACAGGTCCCTAATGGTTGGGGTGAAGTTGAAAAATGGTGATGAATTGAACACTAGAATAAGAAAAAGATGATGATGATAATTGTTGTTTTAAGGGGCCTAACATCGAGGGTATCGGCCCCTAATGATCTGGGTGATAGCGAAAATGATAACGAAATGGAAATCAGAACAAAATTATCTGAGACGGAAAATACGTACAAAAAGGAACTCAGATGGAAACAAGTCACCATATGGTCTTACAAAAGGGAATTTAGAACGAAAAGTTGCACAAAAAGAATAGATTGAAAAAGACCCACAAAACGTAGGCTAGATTCAAAATACGTACAAAATGCAATGTAGCGTCGAAATACTTACAAAATGCAACTGAAATTCAAAATACTTACAAAATGCAAATGAGATCGAAAATACGTACAAAATGCAATTGAGGTTCAAAATACTTACAAAATGCAATTGAAATTGAAAATACACAATGCAATTCAGATTGAAATAGGCCCTATCCCAGTTCCAATCCATTTATTCACAAAGTGCAATTGAAATTCAAAATACTTACAAAATGCAATTGAAATTGAAAATGCTTACAAAATGTACGGTAGATTCAAAGGACTCGTGTGGATTGACAATACTTACAAAAAGCAATTTAGATTGAAAATACTTGACAAAATGTAATTTAGATTCAAAATACCCACAAAATGCAATTGAGAATCAAAATATGTGCAAAATGCAATTTAGATTCAAAATTCGTGCGAAATGCGGTTTTGGTTGAAAATACTTACAAAATGCAATTGAAATTCAAAATACTCACAAAGGTCCCTCCTTCATATGAAAGGACTTACTAAAAAGCAATTTAGATTGTCAATCTTTACAAAATGCAATTGAGGTTGAAAACAATCACGAGATGTAATTTACAAAAAGCAAAGTAGATTAAAAATGCCTTAATAAATCGCTAGAAGGGAATTTAGATACACGGTGAACCAATTAACAAAAACAGTGCGGGAATCTTAAAGAGAAAAGTAAATATAATGAAAAGAGGAGAGGAGAGGAGAGGAGAGGGGGGAGAGGGGAGATAGGAGAAGGTCCGCCCCAAAGGTAAGGGACAAAAGGGGAAAACGGACCCAGCTCAGGAATCCCTCGGGGTCGCCAACTCCCGAACTCACTAGCCGTGAGCCCCTGAGGGTGTAGCATTATCGACGGTGCACCAGAAGTGGTGGGGCTACATACACCCTGCCTCCTTAAGGGCCTTGAACACAAGGCAGGAGGTAAAAGGAAAAGAAAAAGAAGGCTGACCCCTCACAGAAGGAGGGTATCAGGAAAGATGAGACAAGGGCCAATAAAGGCGGGAAAGTGAAAGTCTCCCTAGGCCTCGGATAACCTAACACCGTCGGGGTCGGAAGAGAACAAGAGTTGACCAAGGGAGGTCGACAGGAAAGAAGACGGAGAGGATGATGATGATGATGATAATTGTTGTTTTAAGGGGCCTAACATCTAGGTTATCGGCCCCTGATGGTTTGGGTGATCGTGAAGATGAAAATGAAAAGCGAACTTAAAACTAATACTAACTACTAACCTACATACTAGAAGAAGAAATGGAAAATTAAAGGAGAATAAGGCAAATAAAAGGACAGAAGGAAAAGAAATGCCCTCAACCCTCGGAGAAGGCGGATTGAGGGACTTGGATGGAAGGAGAGCTATGAAAGGCATATAGGAAAGTGAACGAGGAGAGGGTCCGCCCCAAAGGTAAGGGACAAAAGGGAAAAACTGACCCAGCTCAGGAATCCCTCGGGGTCGCCAACTCCCGAACTCACCAGCCGTGAGCCCCTGAGGGTGTAGCATTATCTAGGGTGCACCAGAAGTGGTGGGGCTACATACACCCTGCCTCCTTAAGGGCCTAGAGCACAAGGCAGGAGGTAAAAGGAAGAGAAAACGAAGGCTGACCCCTCGCAGAAGGAGGGTATCAGAAAAGATGAGACAAGGGCCAATTAAGGCGGGAAAGGAAGAGACTCCCTAGGCCTCGGATACCCTAATACCGTCGGGGTCAGAAGAGAACAAGAGTTGACCAAGTGAGGTCGACAGGAAAGAAGACAGAGAGGAGCCCGGCACAAGTAAGTGGAAGCAATGCCGGACTCAGCTGGGGCCCCGTGGTCGCCAACCCACGCCCACAAGATGTGAGCCCCTGGGGGAAAGACGGAGAGGAGCCTGATACAAGTAAGTGGAAGCAATGTCGGACTCAGCTGGGGTCCCGTGGTCGCCAACCCACGCCCCACTAGATGTGAGCCCCTGGGGGGATAAGAAAAAGACAAAATGAAGGAATATGGGAAATAAGTGACAGAAAGAAAATAAATGCCCTCAACCCTCGATGGATGAGGATTGAGGGACTTGGAAAGGAGTATGGCCGGAAAAGGGAGAGAGGAGAGGGTCCGGTCCAGAGTCACTGATAAAAGAAGGAAACCCGGACCAGCTAGCGAATCCCTCAGATTTGCCGCGTCTCGAACTCACCAGCCGTGAGCCTTTGATGATGTCACATTATCCTGAGTGCACCGTAAGTGGTGGGGCTACACACATCCTACCTGCTTTAGGACCGTGAGTAGAAGGCAGGGAATATTATCAAAAGAAGGACAAGAGGTCTGAACCCTCAAAATAATAGGGTGATAGGAAGGTGAGATAAGGGCCAATTAAGGCGGGAAATGAAAGACTCCTCAGGCGTCAGATACCCTAATACCGTTAGCGTCGGAAGAGAACAAAAGTTCCCCTAGGGAGATTGACAGGAAAGACAACAGAGAGGAACCCGGCACAAGTGAGTGGAAGCAATTTCGGACTCTGCTGGGTTCCCGTGGTCGCCAATCCACGTCCTACTTGTTGTGAACCCCGGGGGCTAAAATTAAAGCCATGACCACCTACTGCCCGAATCCTAATCTCGATTACAAATACACATAACAATGACTCAGGTTATCAGACAAATTCCAAATGCATCCAAGTACTTGGGGCTACAAAATCAAAGTACCAGGAAGTCACTAATAAAGGAAACAACAAAACAACAAGTTTGGAATCGATGGTACTAGCCTTTCACGAATTGAATGCTGGCGGTCGAGATGGGAACTATTCTTTGTTTACTTGTGCCACACATCAGCCTGCTTCGTGGACAGGTACAGTTGCGCGAGTAGGATATGTCTCAGCCCCAGTAGCCTCAGTCGTCGTATAACTGTTCGTGGTGACAATATCAAATATTAAATGGGTAATATTGTTTTTGAACATTTAGAAATCTACGACAGCGTATTCACTAGTCCCGAGATCTTGAATATGTGTGAAAACTGATAATAGTACATTATGCAACGAGCCTATAATGGCAATAATTAAGACGAGTATGTTTATAAAACGAGCGTATGCAAGTTTTATAATTTCCATACGAGTGTCTTAATTACCATTATAGGCCAGTTGCATACGATTGTTTATGATCGACGATAATTATTATAACTATTTTATGTTGGTACATACATATTCATAAATATCTTTCGAGATTTCGCCAGTTTTATGTACTGAATAGAGCGCATGAGACGCAGATAATGCCTTGTATTTGACCATGGCCTCCTCGATTACCCTACTATGACACTAGGCCACGCAGTGAAATTTAAATTAGAAGGCCGTGGAACTCAGCGCTGGTGTGATGCTGTTCTTATCTAACTGGTCAAACAACTGTTTCTTGAGCTCTGATTGGTGGGGAAAACTGTTTCATAATGAAAAATAGTGTTATAATGAGCGTCATTATAGTACACTTTTCTGACATATAATAGTCAGGGTCGAACATAAACAGAGTTATGGCTGCACTTGTATGTATACGATGTGTGTAAATTAAGTAATAAGTAATACCTTTTTTACCATTACAATACAACACCGTCTCCTTCAAAGTAACTGCCTTGAGAAGCCACACAGCACTGGAAGCGGTTCCTTCATTCCTCATAGCCGAGCTGGAGCTCGGATACCGGAATCGGCTTCAGCTGGATGGTTACAGATACAGTAGAGTCCCGCCAATCCGAACACCACTAATATGAAAATCCGCCTAATCCGAACAGGACTAGGAAATCATATGTACCAAATTTGTTTTAATTTTAAAACAGGAAAAAAATTAGGATTAAGATTAATCTGGTTTATCCAAGTAAATACGTAAATTTATTAGCACAGGAAAACATGAAATAAATGTTACAGGAGTAAGCAGTGAATCTGTTGGCTAACGTATACACAAAAACAAAAAAACTAAAACAAAAAAATAAAGGATGGCCTAGACCAACTAACAATGTGCTAACAAAGTTTGACTGCAATATCTTTTTAAGTTAATGACAAAACAATCGGAAAAGCAAATCAACAATTAAGAAGTGAAGTCAGTGATCTTCCTTTGACGCAACGCACTGGAACGATACCAAGCTGCTCGCGCTAGGTGGACGCCAACAGTGCTTATAAAAAAATTACAGTACCGTGTAATTGGTTTTCGAGCCTTAAATACAATATGTTTTCGTATTTCTCTAAAATCCACTTAATCCGAATTTTTGGTATTCCGAACATGGTTTGGTCCCAATCAGTTCGCATTAGTGGGACTCTACTGTATTTGAATTGTGTTTAATGCCCCAATGTCCCTTGAGGTGTGTTTCTTATCCCAGGAAAAGGAAATGGTCACAAGGGATCAAATCAGGCGAATAAGGATGCCGAGGAGCCACAGGAATGGCCAAATACTGGTTTAATGAAATCGATGTGTGACGAGGCGCATTGTCGTGTTGCAACACCCAGTTCTGATTGATGTTTTTTATCACACGCATTACCCTTTTGCGAAGTCTATCAAGAATCTCTCGGAAAAGTTTTACTCATTATCAGAAAGCACAAGCAAAGCCTGGGTCACTAATCGCTATGGACAACCATCGCGACTCTGGTTGGTTGGTTCCTCAGTTTAGGGGCTGCGACAACGCGGTCATGTAGCCCCTTGTACTTTAGGTGTGTGTAGAATTAGTCTGATAAACGGTGTTAATTGTGATGACTGTATTGTGCCCAACTCTAGGAATGGGTATTCCAAGTTTCAGACACCTAGATATCAAGGGAAAGGCTGTAGCAGCGTTTGAAAGTTCAGATATTTGAATATCGCGCTACATTGCTTCTCGAAGCCTTTCGAAGGAAATTACCGATAGTTGGATGGTAAATGACGTAGCGAGTCACAGCAGAGGTGGAGACTATTTATTGATTAAATAGTTAACTATGGAGCAGAGACCTGAGACTGGGATCAGATTACTGGCACGGCCAAATGAAAGAGAATGCAATTAATATCAAGTAAATCGGACCAGGGATTCAAGAGATATGAGGATTTCTAGATATCAGGCGATGACGCGTGACCCTGATCGTTTTTGTATAAAAGCAAGCAGGAGCAAGCTTAGTTAGCTCAATTCATCACAAGCACTTGGCGAACAAGTTGCGTCTACGCTGAGCCAAGGCACATGGTTGCCACGTCTACGAAGAAGTACTTTTCAAATCGTGATAGTCACGAGAAGTGCTGCGCAAACGAGTTGGAACTTAGTAAGTTTCTGGTGAGGAGAATCACTGAGGTGATTGTATTTCTACAGACATTGGTGGAAATATTTATATTTCCAAAAGGACATATGCTAGACCTGGTCTAGAAAGTAGTATTTGTCACAGTCCAATTAGTAAATTAATACTTGGATGTTTAGATCCATTTAAAGTCAGTTTCATATTTTGTAACTATTTAACCACTTCGATCCGTCAGTACATTGAAGAAAAGTCTATAACGGTGGCGTTCATTAGTCTACGCAAGGGAAACTGCAAGTTGTCTAGCGCATGGCAGATGGTGATATACAAACCATGCCCAGTGAACGATCTTCAGAACAGCCGTTAACTGCTTAGACTGTCAACGTTTTTCTTGTACTGATGAGATTACAGTGAGTTAAGTTACAACTGACACATTTAAGAAGAGATCGCTTAGATCTGACCCTTTTCAAACAAACTGTTATGGCTTTGTTAGAAGCCCATATTAAAATGGAACCACAGTCATTTAAAACGTCGAAAGATACTACCACTATGTCTGACTAGACGATTTGTGGGTCTACAATGGCGGCCGATACAAGGATTATACGTGCTTGTCCGCTAGGGCATGTCTACGGATAAATCTGGTATAGACCAGGTTTACTACACTTCAAGACCATCAAGAAATGTAAGCCACATTTGAATTATATTATGCCTAGCTAATTGGAACAAACTATTTTTCTGCAGATGACCAACATTTTTTTTCCGTCATATTTAAAGCTTGTAATGATTTACGCAAGACTAGTTAGATTTATTCTGAGCATTTTCAGCACTCAGAACAGTTTAGGATCGATGACCGAGCTTTTTGAGCATTTATTTGAATTTTTCATATTTTTGGGAAATCACGGTAATCAGCCGATGTAACTGTAAATGTTAAATTTATTTTTGTTGAGGAATGGATATTTTTTCCATATTCGAAGGTTCGAACATGTGGATTCTCACATAATGAGATGATAATTCAACATATTTGAAATAATAATAATAATAATAATAATCCACTAATAATAATAATAATAATTTTCATAATTTTTCTAAATAATTCTTGGATATTATATTTTATAATAATCATATGTATTGAGAAAGAGCCTATGAAGTAGTTGAAACATTTCTAGTTTGGAACAGGAGATTTTACGAAGGAGAGTGGTTAGCGCAAGCCCGCATTCAACCAACATTTCAGTTCTGGTTGAACAGTTGATATTTGCAATGAGCAAAGTATATGTTTCATATAACACGGAGAGGCATGAAACGGGAAGCAATTGATATTTGTATCAAATAGGATTTTTGTATTTATATAAAATCATGACGTAAATACACTTCGAAAGTGAAATGAAGCTTTTCATAAGTATGGTAAATTCACGGGTTGAACTGAATGGTAAAATAAAATAAACTTGTCAGTTTATTAATCTTCCAGTGTTGATAACAAGCAGAGGCTTGATTTATTGTATAAATTTTGGGAAGATAATTTATGTGTGTGGAATAGTTGAAATGCCATTCCCAGGTGCGCATGTTAAGTCGCAGGAATGAAGGTTTTTTCGAGCATCAATCAAATAGCAGGTTCGATGGCTCAGGTTTATAGTTGGAGTATTGGAGCCACACATTTCGTCGTATGAATAACCCGAAGGTTATTTCTTTGAAACCATCAGTTCTTATTTCAACCTTGTTTACGAATTCCATTTAGAATTTGATTTTGCTAGAACCCGGATTTGTCATGATAGTAGTTTATTCTTCTTCAGAGGAAGACCTTTGCCGTTGTTGTTGTTGTTATAATATTGTGTTCCTACACAAATAGTAGAATGGGCCACTGCCAATTTAAAATAATTCTTTAACCACGAATAATTTGAAGGATATTTTCAATCCTAGTGCCATGAACTAAATGAATTCATTATAAGACTACAATTCTAATTTCCGCATTCTGTCGAAGAATTGCAAGTTGTGAAAGTTGCTAGAAATGGCCATAAATATAAACATTTTTTTCATAATAATTCCAAGTGGAAAAATCTAATAGTTGAATGGTTCAACCATTTGTTGATCAAGTTAATGATTTAGAAATCATATGTTTTGTTTGGAACTTGAAGTTCATAATCGAGTCACTTCTCGAATGTTTAATGTCAGAAGAACAATTAATTGTTGTTGTGCTTCGCACAGTTCTTCGATGCTATGCTCAATGGTCAAATACTTTTCAGATGTTGTTAATATGTGTTAATAATTTGTGTTGCTACGATGATAATAATAGTTTCAACGATATATTTTGGAAAACTGGAAAACAAATGAAAGTCTAAGAAATTCTATAAACATTTATTCTACGAGTGTTAATATCATGTAAATAGTCAAACAGTGATCTACGTTATTTCCAGTATGGACAATTCATTTTGCACTGGAGTTAAAATGTTAATAATTTTGGAACACGGTCCACAGGACTAACAATCGGACTTGTGTTTTCAAAAAGATTGTCAAATGTGTTTGGAAGATTTCTGTATATTGTGTGTAAATAAGAGTGTGGATCGCCACACGTGGATGATGCTGCTTTGAGCATTATTCTTGCAGTCAGATTTTAACTTTAAATAAACTGAGATAATTTTACCAGATGTGTTTCACCCAATTAAATCTCCTTCTATCCTTATTGTTGCATTGAGCCAAAAATCAGCAAAGCATTTTTATAAATTTGATGTCGTTTTTGCGATTTGCTTTAACCCATCTGGCGCTCCGGGATATTTTGATTCTCGTGCTGACTGATTATTGGTAAAATGCATATGTGGTCGTGCGGACTCCGGTCTAAACGGGCACAGTATTAGTGTGTGTTATCTGTAATTCAGGCAAGGACTGCAGACGGTCAATTTCAAGTAGTTCCTACCTTTGCTACCAAATGCTAACGACAAATAGTTCTGAACTTGGTTACTAGATGCCACCGCAGTCGGCTCCTGGTGACGATCGTTGGAACCTAAGGGAGTTAGTCAAATATAACCTATAATTTAGCGTCACACAAGTGTAATTAGTGGAAGATTCTTTTTCATGACATAAATCTGTGACATGGGACCAACGGCTTTACTTTTCCACCGAAGGAAAGGCATACTGAGGTATTTTTTACGCTCTTAAACAATCTTACGACTTCGGCCGGGTTTGAAACCGCGATATTGGGCATAGAAACTCAGCATGCTAGCAACTACGCTACCGAAGTCACTCAACGTTACTAACGAGTTCCAACTACCACTGTTGGCGGATCACATGTGCAGTTGCCTTCCCTCCAAGTCCCGCGCCTCCAGTGTTGTCCTGATCGCACTCCACGCTATGAGTATCGTTACTTAATTTACACAGTTTAATTAGTATGCGGATTGGGAAGGAGATGGCCGAGGATTTAACTTACCAACCCATTATTTGCCTGGAATTGACGTGGGAGACCATGCAAATCCGTCGCTCCCCCAATCCTCGCCTCAATTATAAACATACGCACAATACTATGAGCACCACAATAACACAGGTTATCAAAAAATTCTACTCACACATCCAAGTTTACTGTGCTCATGGCCAAGGATGTCCTAAACCCCTAATGCGAATTAACAACAGTCCACATCGTAGCGTAGTGGCTAGCACTCTGGTTGGTTGGTTGATTCCTCAGTTCAGGGGCTGTGGCAACGCGGTCATGTAGACTCGTGTACTTTGGGTGTGTGTAGAATCTGTGTGATAACCGGTGTTAATTGTGATGGCTGTATTAGTGTATGTTATCTATAATTCAGGTAAGGACTACAGACGATCGATTTCAAGTAGTTCCTACTTTTGATACCAAATGCTACCGTCAACGGACCTAGCTGTGAACTTGGCGACTAGATGCCACCGCAACCGGCAATTAGTGACGAACGTTGGAACTTATAGAGCGTTAATCAAATCTATCCTACAAATTTAGCTTCACACAATTTTAGTTAGTGGAACGTTCTTTAAAATGCCTTAAATCTATGATATGGGCCCGCCAGCTTTACCTTCCCTCTGAAGGAAGGCATACTGAGGGATTTTAACGCTCTTAAAAATCCTACGTCTTCGGCCGGGTTTGAGCCCGCGATCTTGGGCATAGAAGCGCAGCAAGCTACCGAGTACGCCACCGAAGCCACAGGCCAGCACTCTTGGCTGTCACCGCGGAGACCTTTGGATCCTGGCTCTGCCAAGAATTTTAATTCTGGTCTGAGGGCTAGAACGGGGACACTAAGTCCTCTGAGGCAAAACTGAGAAGAGGCGGATTCAATTCCCATCTCAGTGATACGGCCGTCTCCATTCCAATCCTCATCTAAATTACAAAAAAAAGCACACACACACACACACACACACGCGCGCGCGCGCGGCTACATGACCACAATTTAAGAACACCTCAATTAATTAACAATGACCAATTAACAACAAAGTTACAACATGTTACAAGTGCCTCAATAAATCAAATATGGAAAAGACCCATGGTGTACCTGTACTCGTTAAATCGTTTTGTAAAGCAATTCTATTGTAATTTGAACCTGATAATACTTGTTTGACGAACAAAACATTTTATCCAATTACAGTAAATCCATCCCCTGTTTTCCGAGAAGTGTGTAATGTACAAGCAATTTACGTAACATGCCTGTCAAGTAGGGTGATAGTTGTTACTTCCAGCACTATTTGATGATGATGATGATGATGATGATGATGATAATTGTTGTTTTAAGGGGCCTAACATCTAGGTTATCGGCCCCTAATGGTTTGGGTGATTGTGAAGATTGGATAATGAAATGGAAACCATAACTAAAACTAACTAACTTATATACTAGAAGAAGAAATGGAAAACAAAAGGAGAATAAGGCAAATAAAGGACAGGAGGAAAAGAAATGCCCTCAACCCTCGAAGAATGACGATTGAGGGACTTGGAAGGAAGGAGAGCCATGAAAGGCAGATAGGAAAGTGAAAGTGGAGAGGGTCCGCCCCATAGGTAATCGATAAAAGGGGGAAAACCGGACCCAGCTCAGGAATCCCTCGGGGTCGCCAACTCCCGAACTCACCTGCCGTGATCCCCTGAGGGTGTAGCAATATCCAGGGTGCACCAGCAGTGGTGGGGCTACATACACCCTGCCTCCTTGAGAGCCTTGAGCAGAAGTCAGGATATAACATGAAAAGAGAAAGAAGGATGACTCCTCGCAGAAGGAGGGTATCAGAAAAAATGAGACAGGGGCCAATTAAGGCGGGAAAGGAAGAGACTCCCTAGGCCTCGGATACCCTACGGTGTCGATAGAGAACAAGAGTTGACCAAGAAAGGAAAGAAGACGGAGAGGAGCCCAGCTCAAGTAAGAGGAAGCAATTGCCGGTCTCAGCTGGGGTCCCGTGGTCGCCAACCCACGGCCCACTAGATGTGAGCCCCTGGGGGGACAGGGATGAGGTAGGTGTCGCGGGACTGGAATTAGAGTCCCGCTAATGCGAACTGTTCGGATCAGTGAAAATTCAGATTAGATGGATTTTTGTCAATTACGACAATATATTGACTTTAAGGCTCGAAAACCAATTACACTGTATTGTGATGTTTTTATAAGCATTGTTGGCATCTGCCTAGCTTGCAGCAATGCCTCTGCAACACATAAGCTTCCACAACTGGTGATCGGCAAATCGGCAAAACCACAGTGTTTCAAAAACATGAACATGAACTCACTTCCTGTTTCTTCTTTTTACAAAAAACACTCACTTCACCTCTTAATTGTTAATTTTCTTTTACGTTTGTTTTGTCGTTAACGTAAAGAAAATTGCATTCAAACTTTGTTAAGCACATTGTTAGTAGGTCCAGGCCTTCCGTTTCTTAGTTTTTGTGTATAAGATAGCCACCAGATTCACTGTTTACTCCGGTAGGATTTATTTCTTGCTTTTCTGTGCTGAGAATTTACGATTTTACTTGGAAAAACTTGTTTAATAACAATCTTCATTGTTTCCTGTTTTAAAATTCAAAATACATTTAGTAGATAGCCTATTATTTCCTAGTCCTGTACGGATTAGGTGGATTTTCTGATTATCTGGGTTCGGATTGGCGGAACGCTACTGTATTATCCTCGCATTTTCCTGGAGGGAGTGCGGAAAAACGCCGGGACATAAACCTGCGAACTCCGGACTTGCTGCAGCTGCCCTCGCGGCCGTTGTGCACATTTTAACGAGCACGGTTACGCCGTTGTATATTTTCGTAAAAGTATCTCATAAAAAATCCTATAACATGTTGACATACAAAGCTAATGTACAAGCTAGTGACAAATTATTTGTCACTAAGGTGGTAGGGAAATAATTGATATGTAAGGTATATTACTGTAATGGCTGAATGCTTCGTCTTGAATGAGATCGCTAGCCTGCTCTCTCACGCATCATTTCCAGTACACACACATGGACGTGAGTTGGAATATAGCATCGCTAATAGAGGCTTGTTTTGCCAGGACATAAACTGTGTGTATATTTGTTCCTGTTTTGAACGCGGTGATGCTCCGAATAGGGAGCAATTCCATCCCCGCCTCCCACCATGTCGTCTGTTTAATGGTTTCTGGCCGCATATATTGATCAGGCAATCCGTTTCGCTTGTCGAACGTAAATAGACGTCATAATTATTTATTTTTGTTAGAACGCAATGAAGATTTATCTTGTAAGTGAAATGCTAATAATGAACATCTATACCTGCACTAAATTCCTTGTTGTGGTGATTGTTTAAAACCATTAGTGAGTGAAAAGTAATCAATAAATTATTCACTCGTTTTATTTTTCGTCTATAAGCCTGGAAATTTCATAATCCCACTTGAATAAAATCAAAACTATGAGTGATATTGCTGAAAATAATATTGAATTGATTATTTTTGAAACGTCGTAAGTCACAAATAGTAAACTTGTGGGAAAACTAGGAACTGGCTGCGTGGTTTAGTGGTAACGTTCTCCCCTGCTGTGGCCAAGGTTGCACGATCGAGTCCTGGTGCATTCAAATAGAATTTGAGGGTGTGCAAATGCGAGGGAGCCGTGTGAGTAAATTTACCGGCACATTAAAGATCCCATTCGGGGAGAAATTCCGGCACCGCGGCGTTTCTCAAAGCCTCAGTAGTTAAACGGGACGTAAAACCAATAACATTATTATTACTACTATTGCTATTATTATTGTTATTATTATTATTATTATTATTATTATGGGAAAACTGAAAATAAATTCCAGATTGCTGAATAAATCAGCTACTATTTTGTAAATTATATTGCCTCTGAGGATTAATACTTGTAGAAAGACATCATGGAAGTATGATACGAACTTTTATTACGTATACAATTGGCTCATATATACGTTTAAGTCCGTCTTGTTGCGTAGTGGTTAGCACATTTGGCTGTCATCATGGAGGCACGGATTTGATTCTCGCCTCTGCCAAGAAATTTAATTATGGTCTGAGGGTTGGAACGGGGTACACTCAGCCTCGTGAGGCAAAACAGAGAGAGGTGAGTTCGATTTCTCAACTGAGCCATCCTTGAAGTGTTTTTCTGTGGTTCCTTCCAGCCTTACTTTTATTCCAGGCAAATGTTGGGATTTTTCCTAACCTAAGACCACGCCTCTCTACTTCCCAATCCTCATCTGAATTACAAATGCACTCAGCAACAGACACCACTTTAACACAGTTTATCAGACAAATTTTATAAAACACTTTAAAAAAATATTCTATAAACACACAAAGTACACGGAGCTAAATGACCACGATGTCACTAGCTAGCCGCTACACCACTAACTACAAATAGACCAGGAATTTTAGGGTCAGGTGGCTTCGGAGTGGAGTTGATAGCATACAGAGCTTCTATGCCCAAGGTCGTGGGTTCAAACCAGACCCTGAGTATGCCTTCCTTTGGAGGGAAGTAAAGCCATCGGACTCATGTCATAGATTTATGGCATGTAAAAGAACCTTCCACTAACTACAATTGTGTGAAGCTAAATTTGTAGGTTAGGTTTGATTAACGCTCTATTAGTTCAAACGTTCGTCTCCAGGTGCCCATTGCGGTGGCATCTAGTAGCAAGGTTCACAACTAGGTGTCGTTGATGGTAGCATTAGGTAGCGAACGAAGGAACTACTTGAATGAGATCGTCTCCTGTCCTTACCTGAATTATAGATAACACACACTAATACAGCCATCACAATTAACACCGGTTATCAGACAGATTCTACACTCACCCAAAGTACACGGGGCTACATGACCGCGTTGTCGCAGCCCCTAAACTGAGGAACCAACCAATTTAAGGTCTGAGTTGGAAATAATTAATGTAAAGCTAAATTTTTGCACAGTGGTCCTAATATTCCTGGACTAAAATGGGAACAACGCAAAGTTTACAAATCTTAATACTGTATATCTCCTACCCAGCAAGTACTGTACACGCCACTGCAGCTTTAACATTGTTTATGAATTATGTGTGCTGCTGTGGTCCTGCTAAGCTTGGTCCCAGAGTGGTATAAATACAGAGGATTACTGCTCGCCTACAAGGTTACAATTAGTGAAGGTGTCACAGAAGCTGCAGCCAGGACCATTTCCAGTGTCTGTATCTAAGAAGAAATGTAAGCATAGTGCCTGAGAGGCTGTTGTAGCAATACAGTGAGCTAAGAATACCTTGCGGTGTAGTGACTAGTATTTTTGGCTGATCAATTCTCTGCTCCGCCATGACAATTAATCAAGGGTTGAGTGTTGGAACAGGGCACTCTTAGCCTCGTGAGGAAGATAATAAGAATGGTGATAATTGTTGTTTTAAGGGGTATAAAATCTAGGTTAATGGCCCCTAATGGTTTGGGTAAGGGTGAATCATGAGAATGTAATGTTAACTACTGTATATCTAAAACTAACTACACCCTTACATGCCTGAAGGAAAAATGGAAAACAAAAGAGAATAAGGCAAATGTAGGACGGGAGGAAAAAAAATGCCCTCAACCCTCGAAGAATGCGGATTGAGGGACTTGGAAGGAAGGAGAGCCATGAAAGGCAGATAGGAAAGTGAAAGAGGAGAGAGTCCACCCCAAAGGTAAGGGACAAAAGGGGAAAACGGACCTAGCTCAGGAATCCCTCGGGATCGCCAACTCCCGAACTCACCAGCCGTGAGCCACTGAGGGTGTAGCATTATCTAGGGTGCACCAAAATTGGTGGGGCTACATACACCCGGCCTCCTTAACGGCCTTGAGCAGAAGGCAGGAGATAACATGAAAAGAAAAAGAAGGGTGACCCCACGCAGAAGGAGGGAATCAGGAAAGATGAGACAAGGACCAATTAAGGCGGGAAAATGAAGAGACTCCCTAGACCCCGGATACCCTAATACCGACGGAGTCGGAAGAGAACAAGAGTTGACCAATTGGGGTTGACAGGAAAGAAGACAGAGCGGAGCCCTGCACAAGTAAGTGGAAGTAATGCCGGACTCAGCTGGGGCCCCGTAGTCGCCAACCCACGTCCCACTAGATGTGAGCCCCTGGGGGGACGAGTCGTGAGCCCCTGGGGAGTGAGTTGAACTATTGAATTGGCTGTCTACATTGTGTTTATTAAAGTTTCTACTGTTATACCTGTAAATGATACGTAACTTATTTTCAGATACCCCGCATTTATGCTGTGAAGGTTTTAGGAGGGATCAACCTACCTGTGACTCCGTCCACGTTACGAACTCATATATCCCATTTGGCTCTGGCCATGAATTATGATGCAATAAGACAATACGTGTTGCCTGAGCCAGCTGGCAACCAATAAAACATCATTTTACATTTTCCTCTTTTATGGCTCAGGGTGGTTTATCTTTGCGATGGCGTTAACTTGATTCATTGCAGTAAGCTCCTTTTAGAGGAAGCATCTTTAATTCAAATCACTTAAAGTAAATAAATAAAGTTGAAAACAATATCTTTGTTGTACAGTAGAGAGTGCTTGGAAGGGTCTACGTCCTACCTGTGACGTGAATCGTACCTTCAAATGATAGGATAAAGCCGATGACCTTTCATGTTATCAGTGCATTGGTTTGTTGGATAAAACTCTCCATGCTTCTGCATTGTCGACTAATCGTTTAATTTCTGATGATGATGATGATATTTGTTGTTTTAAGGGGTCTAACATCGAGGTTATCGGTCCCTAATGTTAATGATGATAGTGAAAAGATGATAATGGATTGAGAACTATCTACTAAAACTAACTACTGACTTACAGCATATCTCACTATATATTTACTGTATATTTATCGTATGGCTATTAGTGCCGGGAGTGTCCGAGGATATGTTCGGTACGCCAGAGGCTGTAGCTGCTTCAAGTGGACACCCATAGGGTGTAGCTGCTTCAAGTGGACACCCATAGGGTGAGCTACAAGTTCCATTAAATTTCAAGTAGTTCCAACTTTCGCTACTCGATGTCACTGATACCTAGAGGTGAACGTTGGAGCTTTGATAGAGCGTTCCAGCGAAATCTAACCTAGAAATTTAGCTTCACACAAGTTTAGTCTGTGGAAGGATCTTTTACATGCCATAAATCTATTACATGGGACCTCCGGCTTTACTTCCCCTCCGAAGGAAGGCATACTGAAGGATACTTAAACTCTAACAGAAAAAAAAAATTAAAAATATTACTTTTTGTGATGGTGGTGGTGGTGGTTGTGGTGGGGGTGATAAGTAGTACAGTATAATGGACGTAACATTCAGGTAATTTTCCCGTAATGATAATAATGATAATAATGAATAGGGAAACGGCTATTTACTAACTACAGCACTGACACATATAATTTACAATCGAATTTAAAATAAAAATATTAGAAAGGGGAGTAAGTAAAATAAAAGACACTGCATGGCGCATACATCTCATTGTCTGTTAGAAATATAGAGACCAATAGTGTCGTCATTTGTCGTATAGCGCCGTAGGAAAATAATCAGAACACTTTGGAAAACTTCGGAAAACTTCGGCTGTCCCGAGCTCCTGAGGTAGCAATAGTATCATTTATCGCCACATAGCGCTCAACGATAAGGTTCGGAATAAATGAAGGTAAATTTGAAAGTACCAACGCTTATTGCAGCTGATAACCTCAATGTACTGCACCAACTCCATTGCACTTATACAGAGACATAATACTTTCATGATGATAACTGTTTTAAGGGGCCTAAAAAATCTTTTTGCACTAATTACTCCCCGTGACTGCAATTTATAAGCAGCACAAGATTTAATTATTTTCACAATTCTGCACCAGAACACTGGTAGGGATGAAGTGATGCAGCCCGCATTGCCAGTCAACAGTAGACTTATTAAAATACTCTTACAGTTACATTACTACAGACATGAATGGTTCTAGGGCCTTAATACGTGGTTTTCAAGTTCATTTTGTCTGTTATTCTAATGTAGGGAATGTAGAGCGTTGTCCAAAATATCAAGTGGACAGTGTTACCAGTAGGGTTTCAAAGTGTATGTAAAATTTGGTGCAATTAGGAAGAACGGTGTATATTTGTGATAAAAGGCCCAAATGCAGGGAATGGAGTGGTCTGTCCGAAATTTCAAGCAGACAGTGTTACTCGCCAGGTTTCAAAGGGTAAGTATGTAAAATTTGGTTCAGATCGGCGAAAAGGTGTATATTTGTGCCTAAGGGCCTAAATGCAGGGAATGGGGTGGTCTGTCCGAAATTTCATGCAGACAGTGTTACTCGCATGGTTCCGTAGGGGAAGTATACACATTTTGGTTCAGATCGGTGAAACGGTGTAGATTTTTGCCAAAGGGCCTAAATGCAGGGAATGGAGTGGTCTGTCCGAAATTTAAAGTGGACAGTGTTACCCGCAGGGTTCCGAAGGTTAGGTATACAAATTTTGGTTCAGATCGGTGAAACGGTGTACGTATCACTAACCATAATGCCAGCGCACGCGGATAGAGCGTTCGAGAGCGCTTGTTCTTCCGACTTACTGAACAAAAATCAATCTTTAATGTTACCTGAGAGGTGTAGCCTAATGCTACATAGCCTAAACTATTCCTCTTGAATCTGGCTATCATATACAAAAATACTTTTTCCAATACGACTGGTAGTTCCAGAGAAGAGCGCGTTTAAACACACAAACACACAAACTCTTCAGCTTTTTTTTATAGTAGTAGACTATAGATAGTATAGATTTGAAACCTTTCAACTTATATCTGGAGTAAAAAGCCATTAAATGGTTGGGAAGATCAACTTAGTCTATGACGCTGTTTCTTGGTTTCCCCGTATACTTGGGCCTAAGCCATTGATTTTAAACCCACCTTAGATATGTTTAGGACCATAAAAGGACCCCTCATTCAAATAAAGATATTAAAAAATCAACATAACCCAATTTGTCTTGCTCCTTTAAGATTAATTTTATCTACGTGGCGCAGTGGTAGAGTTGTCGCCGGACGTGTCCAAGGCTGCGGGATTGAATCCCAGCATAGTCGGTTGGCGTTGGAATGTACGAGTACATATGTGCGAGAGGCCCGTGTCAAATTTACTGGCTCGTTGAGTATCCCCTTGAGGGAAAATTTCTGCCACTTCAGTTTCTCTGAAGCCTAAGCAGTTAAATTGGACATTAAACCTATTATTAGAGTATTATTAGAGGGGATGATGACCTCGTAGTTCCGCCCCTTATAACAACAATAACTAACCAAAGTATTATTATTATTTTGATTCGTTATGTCCCACTAAGGAGCGCATTAGAACGTATTTAGAACAATGTTTCCTCTCTTCTTTCCAATATCTGTTCATCTCTTCACTGAGCTCTCTTCTGTGTTCTTCTGTCCATCCATCTTGTATTCTTGTATTCTTCTGTGTAGGTTTCTCGTGAAATTTGTGGCTGATTATTAGGGTTCTAAATTTTATCATTTTAAATGATCTTGTCGACTTCATCGTTATGCTTGAGTCTACCGTTATGCGTTACGATTATGGCGTGTATGACGTCATCATGTTGTTCAGTGCATATGCACCGAGTTTGAGTTTACTCCTAGGGTCTGGCGTTATGCGATACGGAGAGGGCGAGTGCGTGACGGCATGCAGCAGAGTGCACCTCCCGCTCTCCGTTCCCCGCGCGGGAAGCCTAAGTTAAAGGGTAATGGAGTTTGTTGAGTCTCAGTTTACTCCTGGGGTCTGGCGTTATGCGATACGGAGACGGTGAGTGCGTGCCGTCATGCAGCAGAGTGCACCTCCCGCTCTCCGTTCCCCGCGCGGGAAGCGTAAATTAATGGGTAATGGGTCTGTTGAAAGAGTCCTGGGCCTTCGAGCGAAGCGAGAAGCCCTACTGAGCCTTTCTAACATTTGTAGCATTTGTAGCATGTGCCATTGAAAATGATATAAAGTTTAGTCTCTCAGACTGACTGTATCTTTTTGTCTAATTCTTTTTTGATACCAATTTCTTGTAGGTCTTGTGTTATTTATACAAGGCAATTGTGCGTTTTAGGGTATAGTGTTAGGTTTAAAATGTTATTTGTTATCCTATTGCCAACTGTGTATGAGTCGTCTAGTATCAATACAAGATACATCACTATTTTTGCGATTTTGAGATTACGGCTGATTAAACAAGTCCTATATGCCTTCTTTACATGTGGGAAGAGAAAGGTATTCAAAACAGGACACATCGTGCTGTTTTTTAATGCTGAAGTAGTCGGTTGGTTTCAAAATAAGACAAGTAGATTAATGAGTATCAAAACAAGACACATCTTGGCAGGGTCTATTGTGCATCGATTATCGCATCAGCTCTGTCTGCTGCTTTCGTGCTCTGTTAGTGCTGGTGTGTTTACATTATTTTGTATTCGTGTGTTAAATCGACTTTATATTTGTGAAGTGTGATTATTTTATTTTCCAAATAAGATACATCCGATTACTGAGTTGCAACACAAGATATATCAGCAATTTTTAAAACAACATTAAAACACTTATTTAAAGTAAAATTATACAGCTTGAGTTATGAAACTTTTAGGAAATATTTGTCTATTTCACTTACAAATTTTGAATAAGAGGGATATTTATTTGTCAGTAAACAAAGGATTTATTCAGTGTTATGTCTGCTGTAAAATTTTGTTGAAGTGATTTGTCTTGTTTTGATACTAGACGCCTCATATATGTGGCTATAAAATTTCAATCTCCTTTCTTTCTGATAGAATCTGTGATTTTTCAATACATTAATAGTTTTCATGTGGCTTCTTTTACATTCAAATCCGTTTTCACATTTCTGTCCAAAGATTTTTCTCAGAATTTCTCTGTCTCGAATTTTTGGACTTATTTGTTATTATTATTATTCTATTCTCTTTAAGACATATTACTATTTTGCTCATCAACTCTATGCACTGTGAAGTATCACCGTATACTATGTATAACTAAAGTAGGAAGATTGAGGATGGCACTACTTGTCTTAAACCTGACGGCAACTGTTCTCTCTGTGCGCAAAACGCGAATAGCAGCAACACAAGACTGGGGAATGAAGTTATCATTTAATTAGGGAGTTGAAAACATGACAGTAGTCTTGACGTAAATTGTACCCTATTCTTGGAGAAATCAAAACACTTCTTGTGGACAATGAGTGTTATCCCGACAAGTAATTATTCATGAAAGAAGATTGTCTACTGGTGTATTAAGCTTGGCGCACTGCTATATACTCTACCCCACTCGGTGTATTATCAGATTAATCCCATCTCCTTCCTACAAGGACTGCAAGACGAAGAGCATTCGCACTGCAGCTGTGTTCTTGCTGATTATTTCTGTATAAAATATTACAACCATGAGTAATTGCTTCAAGATAAAGAAGAGTCTTGCTGGTTATTAACAGTGAACTATAGTTGTGTGTAGTACAACACTGATAACAGACTCTGACTGAGGGCGTTTGTTTTTATATCCGTGTTGTGTCCGATTGTTACTTAAAATTATGGAATGATGATGATAATACTTGTCGTTTTATGGGGCCTAACATCAAGGTTATTAGCCCCTAATGGCATGGGTGATGAAGCGAATAGCTACAACTAAAACTAACTACAAAATAAAAGCTAACTTAATTACTAAAATAAGAAAAGGACAAAAAAGAAGGAATAAGGTAAATAGGGAGGGGAAAGGAAATACCCTCAATCCTCGAAGAATGAGGGACTTGGAAAGAAGAAGAGCCATGAAAGGCAGATAGGAAAGGGAAAGAGGAGAGGGTCTGCCCCAAAGGCAATACAAGAGGATAAAAACGAATCCAGCTCAGGAATCCTTCGAGGTCACCAACTCCCGAACTCACCAGCCGTGAGTCCTTGAGGGTGTAGCACTATGCAGGATGTACCATAAGTGGTGGGGCTACATACGCCTTGGCTCCTTTAGGGACTTGAGCAGAAGGCAGTATATAAGACGGAAAAAAGAAAAGAAAAAGAAGAGGTCTGATTCCTCGAAGAATGAGGGTATCAGGAAAGATGAGACAAGCGCCGAATAAGGCGGGAAAGTTAAATTCAACTTAGGCTTCGGATACCCTAGTGCCGTCCAGGTCGGAAGAAAGAAAGAAAGAAAGAAAGAAAGAAAGAATTGACCAAGGAAGGTCGACAGGATATGACAGAGACGAGCCCATCCCACGTCCCTCTCTTTGAAGCCAAGAAAAATGAAAATGAAATACAACTACTACAATTGTTCCAACTACTACTAGTTACTGTTTCATAACTACAGTAATATACACATACAGTACTAGAAAAAGAAAGTAAATCAAAGACAAGGGAAAAAAGGAATGAGGATTGAGGGAGGAAGAGGCATGCAAAACTTTCATATTTCAATGAGTGTCACCAATGCGAAATGGCGGCCACTCAAAAGTATTTCACTGGTTCCCAATATTTTTGAGACTATTTGAATAAATCACTTCAAATTTTGTGTGATAAAGTATGTCAATAAAATACAGTAAGTTCACATAAGTGGCCATCAAAAATATAATAATCACAAAACTAGCATGGTGATGATGATGATGATAATTATTGTTCCTTTAAGAGGCCTAACATCTAGGTTATCGGCCCCTGATGGTTTGGGTGATCGTGAAGATGAAAATGAAAACGCAAACTTAAAACTAAAACTATCTACTAACCTACAGTCTAGAAGAAGAAATGGAAAACTAAAGGAGAATAAGGCAAATAAAGGACAGGAGGAAAATAAATGCCCTCAACCCTCGAGGAATGCGGATTGAGGGACTTGGAAGGAAGGAGAGCCATGAAAGGCAGATAGGAAAGTGAAAGAGGAGAGGGTCCGCCCCAAAGGTAAGGAACAAAAGGGGAAAACGGACCCAGCTCAGTAATCATTCGGGGTCGCCAACTCCCGAACTCACCAGCCGTGAACCCCTGAGGGTGTAGCATTATGCAGGGTGCACCAGAAGTGGTGGGGCTACATACACCCGGCCTCCTTGAGTGCCTTGAGCAGAAGGCGGGAGATAACAGGAAAATAAAAAGAAGGCTGACCCCTCGCAGAAGGAGGGAACCAGAAAAGATGAGACAAGGGCCAATTAAAGCGCGAAAGGAAGAGACTCCCTAGGCCTCGGATACCCTAATACTGTCGGGATCGGAAGAGAACAAGAGTTGACCAAGTGAGGTCGACAGGAAAGAAGACAGAGAGGAGCCCGGCACAAGTAAGTGGAAACAATGCCGGATTCAGCTGGGGCCCCGTGGTCGCCAACCCACGTCCCACTAGATGTGAGCCCCTGGGGGAGGAACTAACTTGAACGATTCATTTCCAAAGTGTCCTAATTCCAACTTACAGGAGAAGATTACCACCATTTCCATTGACAGGATATTTTTAGCCTACTTTCGTTTTTGCAAAAAATGAAAGTAGACTTATGAGATCCCTACAGGGCCAAAAATTGTATGTCTGTGTGTGTGTGTGTGTGAGTGTGTGTGTGAGTGTGTGTACTCTGAATGTCTGTGCCCCCCTATCAATTCGAACACGGTGAATCCGAATTGAACGACATTTGGTACAGAGGTAGCCCTGGCAAAGGGCACCTCGTGTCATGTTTTATATCGCCGCCATCTTGACGTAAACGTTATGGCGGCCACCCAAATGTTCAAAGCTTAAATCAAATTACGACCAACCTATTCATCTCATCTCTACCAAATTTTGTAACATTATACCTTTAAGCATGAAAAATCCTTTGACCAAACTACGAGATCATCTGCCTAATAATTTGCGGATGGTGGCCATACTTGTGTGCAAATCGATTCCCCCTATCTTTTCAAACACGGTGAAACCCAATTGAACGAAATATGGTACAGAGGTAACACAAGCAAAGGGCATCTCAGTGTCATGTTTTATATCGCCGCCATCTTGACGAAAACGTAATGGCGGTCACCCAAATGTTAAAAGCTTAAATAATATTACGACCAACCTAATCATCTGATATCTACCAAATTTTACAACGTTATACCTTTATGCATGATGAATCTTTTGACCAAACTACGAGGTAATCTGCCCAATAATTTGCGGATGGCGGCCATGTATGTGTGCCAATTGATTCCCCCTATCTATTCAAACACGGTGAAACCAAATTGAACGAAATTTGGTACAGAAGTAGCACAAGCAAAGAGCACCTCAGTGTCATGTTTTATATCGCCGCAATCTTGACGGAAACGTAAAGGCGGCCACCAAAATGTTCAAAGCTTAAATCAAATTACGACCAACCTTTTTATCTGATCTCTACCAAATTTTGTAACATTATACCTTTATGTATGAATAATCTTTTGACCTAACTAATAGGTCATCTGCCCAATAATTTGCGGCTGGCGGCCATGTATGTGTGCCAATCGATTCCCCCTATCTATTCAAAAAAGGTGAAACCGAATTGAACGTAATTTGGTACAGAGGTAGCACTAGCAAAGGGCACCTCATATTCATGTTTAATATCCCTATAGCACGTTGTATTTCAACAAGCTACTACAACCAACATTCAATTATACTCCTTGAAAAGGACAATGAGTTATAACAATACCCATGTTTTAGGAGAAAGTAGGCTATATGTTCGTTACTGAACATCTTGTTAAAACACAGTGTCAGGAAGTGCATAAAAGTAATGAATGAAATTACATTGTATTCATAATCATATCTGAATTTAATTATACGAAGAAACAAACACGCGATTTCTAAATTTTTGCATTTCATGGATTTACTTTACTTAAAAATAACTTTTCAGGAATAGAGTATTATTAATATAGTTACCCGCCTAACCCAATTGGGCAAAATGTATAAATTAATAGCAGGTTGCACATGATAAACAATCATTCCAAGATATGCGGAAGGAGTGTGATGTTCTTCACAAAACAGTGGCGTAGTAAAAGACAATTCGGTTAATAAGAATAACACAAAAAATGAAATATCACCAATTACAACAAAGAAATCATCTAAAATATCGGAGTAAACACCTCATGAGGGTTGCAAATAATATTTTTTTTATTATGTAGGTTAATAATTTTCTCACGTGTGTTCACGATGGGTGAGTGGTTATAGTGTCGGACTACCAACCCCAAGATTGCAGGTTCGCTCCTGACCATGGTAAGTGATTTTTGAAAGGCGACAAAAATCACGACACTCATGTCATACGTTGTTGGCATGTTAAAGAACCCATTTGAATTCAGTAGGCCGTGTTCAATGGCAAAATTAATCTCGGGATTTTCCGCCAACACAAAATTCCTCCATTCTCTACTTGAAAGCGCTGTAGTGTCAAGGAGTTTAGATATCTAACCTCATTGACTTTCATAGCGTTCAAAGGAACGACGAAATTCGACAATCAAGCTACCCTCTGGGTGTCAATTAACAAAGCTTGCACCAGGCACCCGAGGCCATACGATATTATTATTATTATTAAATTAACGAGCTATTCTTTTCTGTAAAATTCTGCTGTGAAATAAATATATTGATGTTGAAGTCAAAGATGCCTATCTTTTCTATTTCTCTTGATAGGAGCAATGTGAGTCCTAATATGTACGATTCGTCATGAAACGACTCGAGGGCTACATCCAAATATGCTAATGATACAGTCTACGATGGTTGCTTAAGTTGTAATGGATGTGTGGGGGTCAAGCGGGGATTGCCCTCGGGCTTTATCTCACAGAATATACGTGTGGCTGGCTGCCTACACGGAAGGGGTGTGTAACTCGAGGGATTTACTGATGTGGCTATTAAAGCCTTAAAATACCCTTCCTGCTAAAGTAATGGTATGGACACCAACTTTCACCCAGGGTAAGATGATAGAGAGCTTTGAAGTCATTTTTCATTGTTACCTCATCAATAATTGAAGTGTAAAGGTTAGAAGCCAGTTTTACAGTGTTGCCTCATCAGCAATTGGAGTGTGAATTATAGAAGCCAGTTTTACAGTTTTGCCTGATCAACAATAAATTGAAGTGTAAAGGTTAGAAGCCAGTTTTACAATGTTGCCTCATCAACAATTGGAGTGTGAAGTATAGAAGCCAGTTTTACAGTGTTGCCTCATCAACATTTGTAGTGTGAAGTATAGAAGCCAGTTTTACAGTTTTTCCTGATCAACAATTGAAGTGTAAAGGTTAGAAGAGAATTTTACAGTGTTGCCTTATCAACAATTGGACTGTGAAGTTTAGAAACCAGTTTTACAGTGTTGCCTGAACAACAATTGGAGTGTAAAGGTTAGACGCCAGTATTCAGTGTTGCCTGATCAACAATTGGAGTGTAAAGGTTAGAAGCCAGTATTACAGTGTTGCCTCATCAACAATTGAAGTGTAAAGGTTAGACGCCAGTTTTACAGTGTTGCCTCATCAACAATTGGAGTGTAAAGGTTAGAAGACAGTATTACAGTGTTGCCTCATCAACAATTGAAGTGTAAAGGTTAGACGCCAGTTTTACAGTGTTGCCTCATCAACAATTGAAGTGTAAAGGTTAGAAGCCAGTTTTACAGTGTCGCCTCATCAACAATTGGAGTGTAAAGGTTAGAAGCCAGTTTTACAGTGTTGCCTCATCAACAATGAAGTGTAAAGGTTAGAAGCCAGTTTTACAGTGTTGCCTCATCAACAATTGGAGTGTAAAGGTTAGAAGCCAGTTTTACAGTGTTGCCTCATCAACAATTTGAGTGTAAAGGTTAGAAGCCAGTTTTACAGTGTTGCCTCATCAACAATGAAGTGTAAAGGTTAGAAGCCAGTTTTACAGTGTTGCCTCATCAACAATGAAGTGCAAAGGTTAAAAGCCAGTTTTACAGTGTTGCCTCATCAACAACTGAAGTGTAAAGGTTAGAAGCCAGTTTTACAGTGTTGCCTCATCAACAATTGAAGTGTTAAGGTTAGAAGCCAGTTTTACAGTGTTGTCTCATCAACAATTGGAGTGTAAAGGTTAGAAGCCAGTTTTACAGTGTTGCCTCATCAACAATGAAGTGTAAAGGTTAGAAGCCAGTTTTACAGTGTTGCCCGATCAACAATGAAGTGTAAATGTTAGAAGCCCGTTCTACAGTGTTGTCTCATCAACAATTTGAGTGTAAAGGTTAGAAGCCATTGCTCAGTGTCGCCTATACCAACTAACAGTTATAACTCTTCGGTTGGTCAACACAAATTTGCTCAATATGACTGAGTTGTGATACAATGTAGACTATTTTTGTATATAAAATGAATAAACACTACTGAGAAATCTTAAATTTAAATTGTCCATTATTAAATAATGATTATAACTACCACATTGTACCCCCATCCAATCACATTGGGCAAATTTATGTTCGTAATAGCAACTATTGAATAGTAACATACAGTCCGTTAACACGAATATAAATTGGGATAATCCTAAATTCCCTCCTGATTTATCAGTGAATAATAATAATACATCAAATCTTTTCCAGGAATGGTGCGTTATAAATTTTGTTAAACTTGTTGAAAACAGAATCGCAACGATCCGAGTTTTCTTTCCCGAATTAGACAAAATTCAGAATTGAAAAAAAAAATTGTGTTAAAAGATGTACAGATTACTTACCCCCTGATCCCTAAGTCAAGTTTGGTGATACAATATCACAGTAACACAATATCATGATGTTCTTTTAGGTAGATTTCATTAGATGATGATGATAAGTGTCGTTTTAAGGGGCCTAACATCGAGGTTATCGGCCCCTAATGGTTTGGGTGATCGTGAAGAAGATAATGAAATGCAAACTATAACTAAACTTAACTACTAACTTACATACTAGAAGTAGAAATAGGAAAACAAAAGGAGGATAAGGCAAATAAAGGACAGGAGGAAAAGAAATGCCCTCATACCTCGAAGAATGCGGATTGAGGGACTTGGATGGAAGGAGAGCCATAAAAGGCAGATAGGAAAGTGAAAGAGGAGAGGGTCCGCCCCACAGGTAATGGATAAATGGGGAAAACCGGACCCAGCTCAGGAATCCTTCGGGGTTGCCAACTCCCGAAATCACCAGCCGTGAGCCCCTGAGGGTGTAGCAATATCTAGGGTGCACCAGGAGTGGTGGAGCTACATTCACCTTGCCTCCTTGAGGGCCTTGAGCACAAGGCAGGAGGTAAAAGGAAAAGAAAAAGAAGGCTGACCCCTCGCAGAAGGAGGGTATCAGAAAAGATGAGACAAGGGCCAATTAAGGCGGGAAACTGAGAGACTCCCTAGGCCTCGGATACCCTAATACCGTTGGGGTCGGAAGAGAACAAGAGTTGACCAAGTGAGGTCGACAGGAAAGAAGACGGAGAGGAGGCCGGCACAAGTAAGTGGAAGCAATGCCGGACTCAGCAGGGGCCCCGTGGTCTCCAACCCACGTCCCACTAGATGTGAGCCCCTGGGGGAGATTTCATTAGAAAGCTAGGCTACTGATTGCAATGGGTACCATCTTACGACTTCCGGAAAATTTCGATATGTTGTTTCGAGTTTCACATCCATTAAATGTAAATAAAATTACATTTTAAGGATACCCATTTATTATTTGATTGTTTTAATTACAATTTATCACATACATTTTTTTCATAGCGGCTTCGGTGGCGTAGTTGGTAGCATGCTGAGCTTCTATGCCCAAGGTCGCGGGTTCAAACCCGGCCAAAGTCGTTGGATTTTTTAAGAGCGTTAAAATCCCTCAGTACGCCTTCCTTTGGAAAGGAAGTAAAGCCGGCGGTCCCATGTCATAGATTTATGGCATGTAAAAGAAACTTCCACTAACTAAACTTGTGTGAAGCGAAATTTGTTGGTTAGATTTGATTAATTCTCTTAAGTCCCAACGTTCGTCACCGGGCGCTGGTTGCGATGGTATTTAGTAGTAGCCAAATTCACAGCTAGGTGTCGTGGACGGTAGCATTTGGTGGCGAAACTACTTGAAATAACCGTCTGTAGTCCTTAGTTGAATTAGAAACAGACAACACACACTAATTCAGTCATTACAATTAAAACCGGTTAACAGACAGATTCTACACACACCCAAAATACACGGGGCTACATGACAGCGTTGTCGCAGCCCCTAAACTAAGGAATCAACCAACAAAAATGTTTTCATATCAAACATTCATCTTTAGACCTAAGCACATCATTAGTTTTTTCATTCGGCTGAGGAAGACCTCAATGTCAGGTTAAAAAGTTTTCACCTCTCAGTACAGATATCAAGAAACATTTTGCTATCAATTCAGGCGCGGATCTAGAGTTTTGTTTTGGGGGGGGGGGGGGGGTCAGAGATTCGATATAGAGTTTGGCTTTGGGGGGGGGGGGGGTCATAGAATCGAAATTGTTAAGAAAAATGGTATCACTAAAACGCAATCACAAAATAACCAAACGTACAAAACCAGACCAAATTTTTTGCAAGCTTCATGGATAGAAATTTGATGCGTTTAGCGCACCAAAAATATTCGTACAAATTGCAACGGCGTGTTTTGCGACTTTTACATCGAGCTTCGAGAAAAGGATCAAGGTACGTTCAGTTTCGGCAAGTCGAGTTGATACCGACAAAGGGAGAAAGTCACAGCTTAAATTGCCAACCGAGCTTGCAGTTTGGACGTCGGCAAAATTTTTTGGTGCGAAAAAAGCCCCAGTTTCCTATCCGTGCATTGCTGCACATTCATCGTGACATCACTATAAACATCGATTCGGTAATCACAAGGTTTGCTAAACAAAATAGACGAGTTGATTGTGTTGTATAACTAATAGTTTTTATACAAGAGGTTTGAAGTTGTAAATATGTACAGTTGTAACAGAACATAATAATTCCAATAAAGATAATTCAGTATTGAATAAAATGAAAAAAAAAAACAACTGTTTTTCAGTTAAAATTCGTTAAGTTTTATTTGTCTGGTAATTGTGTTTTCGTTTTTTGAGTTTGCAAAAAAATTTGGTCTCCATTTGGGGGGGGTCATGACCCCCGTGACCCCCCCCCCCCTTGAATCCGCGCCTGTATCAATTGCATTCCAAAGTAATTAAACAGCTAAAGCATAAGTTCCGCATTATAGAGTAAGGTATCCGTTTCCGCGTTGAACAGATTTCGCTTTATACAACATTGGTTGGTTCCTTAGTTTAGGGGCTGCAACAACGCGGTCATGTAGCCCCGTGTACTTTGGGTGTGTGCAGAATCTGTGTGATAACCGGTGTTAATTGTGATGACTGTATTGGTGTGTGTTATCTGTTTTTTTTTTAATTCAAGTAAGGATTGCAGACTCTTGAATTTTTCAAATAGCTCCTACTTTTGCCGCCAAACGCCACCGTCAACGACTACTAGGCCTAGTTCAGAACTTAGCTACTAGACGCCACCGCAGTCGGCTCTTGGCAACCAACGTTGCAACCTAAGAGCGTTGTTTACATTCTTAACCTATACAAATTAGTTTCACACAGGTGTAATTAGTGGAAAGTTCTTTAACATGTCATAAACCTCTGACATGGGACCGCCGGCTTTACTTCCCCTCCGAAGGAAGGCATACTGAGGGATTTTTAACTCTCTTAAAAATCTAACGGCTTCGGCCGGGTTTGAACCCGCTATCTTGGGCATATCAGCTCAGCATGCTACCGACTACGCCACCGAAGCCGCCTTTATACAACATTAATAACATGCAAAGTCATAGCCAGTGCGCTGGCACCGATAACTTTCGTTCTTATTGGGCAAGTTTCCGCTTTGAGCAAGTTTTACTGTATAGTTACCCGGCTAATAAAATTGGACAAAAAAGCGTGTTGACCGACTGAAAAGTATAAATTATAAATTAAAGTATAAGTATAAAGGCGTTACATTTTCACTATTCAAACTGCTCTGACTTCAGTAGCAACTCATTGAAATAAGTATTCTTCTGTACTACAATACAACCTTTATGTTGGTAATTTCCTAGGATTTTGTGTTTGGTTGTTGTTGTTGTTATTTCTTATTAGAGCCTTGGGATATCTTTGGTCATCATCCCCGTGTACTAGGATGTGAGGGGAATATGTATGATAACCTGTGTTTCTGTGGTGACTGTAGCAGGGTGTGTAGGTATAATTATTAGGATCGGGAATGGTGTAGCTGCCTTGACCCTTCAAATAAGGTAATATCCCGACACTTACCTGGAGGGAGTGTGGAAGATACCGAGAAAAACACACTCAGGATGGACGCTGTCAGCACCGAGATTCAAATCAATGAATTTCGGACTTGCTGCAGCACCCCATCCCTGTCGTGGTGAGCGATTTAACGCTTTATAAAGAAAAAGGGAGGCCATGTAATTGAAAGGCAAGAAATGAAAGAAAACATAGACATCGTACATTTTAGTACCATCAGAGTTTGACCATAAGATTCCGACATGAATGATGATAATTTGTGTTTTAAGGGGCCTAACATTGAGGTTATCGGCCATAGATGGTTTGGATGAAAGTAAAAATGATGAAATGAACACTAGAGCTAAAAATAACTACAAATTACAACTAACTTACGAGTTAGAAGAAGAAACTGACAATGATGAAGGAATAAGTGAGTCGAAATGCCCACAACTTTCTAAGAATAATAATTGAGTGGCTCGGAATGAAGTGGGGCCATGAAGGAGAGATAGGAGAGGGTCCATCCCAGAGTCACTGGAAAATGGGGAAAACCTAGCCCAGCTCAGGAATCCCTCGGAGTCACCAATTCACAAACTCACCCTCCCTTGAGGGTGTTGCACTATCACGGGTGAACCATCAGTGGTGGGGCTAAACACACCCAGATTTTTTGAGGGCATTGAGCAGAAGGCAGGAGATACCATGAAAAGAAGAACAAGAGGTCTGACCCCTCGAAGAATGAGGGATCAAAAACGATGAGAAAAGGACCAATTAAGGCGGGAAATGGAAAGACTCCCTAGTCCTCAGAAACCCTAATACCACGGGGGGTCGGAAGTGAACACGAGTTGACTAAGGAAGATCGACAGGAAAGAAGACAAAGAGGAGCCTGGCCCAAGTAAGTGGAAGCAATGCCGGACTCAGCTGGGGTCCCGTGGTCGCGAACCTACGTCCCACAAGTTGTGGGTCCCTGTAGGATGACAAGAATGAAACAGAGCAGCAGGACATAAGTAAATGGAAGCAATACAGTCTCCAACCCACGCCCCTTTAGTTGTGATTCTTGAAAGTAAATCGAAGTTGACCGTCTCAGGTGTTCCAGTCCACATTGTATCATATTCGATATGTTATTCTCTACTGCGTTCACGACATATATCATACATTCCCATACAAGAACGATCTTTTCATTGGCTGTGTAATCCTGAGGGAAAAGTTGTTCATTCTCATTCTTTATAGAGCTTATAGAGGAGCATGTACAGTACGTGATTTCCACGTGGCAGCGAGCAGGAGGATGTCCTCTGTGGTCCCCAGAGAATACGGTCCTTCTTTACACGTCTTCTTACGCTAGCGAGAGCCGACGCTCTTAATATTTCATGCGCCTTGCGACACGAGGCTTGCATGACTCCCGCTGCGGCCAGCGCTCTTCATTGCCATCATTACTCCAGGGAATGTATTGGACCCTTATCACATTTTCGATTTTTATTATGTCACTCGCATTTCATCTGTATTGTAAGGGCAGAAAACAAGCTGAAAGAAATGATTCTGCAATGTTTTACCGTTACAGACTATGCTTTTGAGGGGCAGTGCAAGATTGATGGTAATTAATAATAGATCTTCAAAAGTAATTTATAACGCTTATACATAGTTTAACAACTCAACAAAAAACCTAAGTAAAAACTAAATCACACAAGAATCAACTTCAAAAACAAACAAAAATATAACACCGAACAAACACAACACAAAAAACACAAAAACATAAATAGCAAAACAAACAAAATGAAAAACGCAAAAAATATAATATAACATACAAAACCAAAAACAATAACAAGAACAACAACAAAAAGCATAAACAAGAACAAGAGCAGAAAACATAAACAAGAACAAGAAACGTAAGCATAAGCATAAGCATAAGCATAAGCTTAACCCTGACCCTTACCCTGACCCTGACCCTAAGCCTAAGCCTAAGCCTAAGCCTAAGCCTAAGCCTAAGCCTAAGCCTAAGCCAAAACCTAAACCTAAACCTAAACCTAAGCCTAAGCCTAAGCCTAAGCCTAAGCCTAAGCCTAAGCCTAAACCTAAACATAAACATAAACATAAACATAAACATAAACATAAACATAAACATAAACATAAACATAAACATAAACATAAACATAAACATAAACATAAACATAAACATAAACATAAACATAAACATAAACATAAACATAAACATAAACATAAACCTAAACCTAAACCTAAACATAAACATAAACATAAACTAGAAACATAAAAATTGACGTACCGGTAAGCATAAACATACACCTAAACATAAACAAGAACAAGTACATGAAAAAAACAAACATAAATACAAACGAGAACAAGAACAACAAATCATGAACAAAAACATAAACAAAACGTGTAAACATGAACAAGAGCAAATTACATAAACATCAACATCAACATAAACATAAACAAGTACACGAGCAGAAAAACATACACATAGACAAGAACAAGAAAAAAAATCATAAACATAAATATAAACAAGAACAAAAACAAAAAATCATAAACATAAACAAGAACAAAAAACAAACATAAACAAGAAAAGGAGCAAAAACATCATCATAAACAAGAACAAAAAACATAAACATAAACAAGTATAAGAGTAGAAAAACAAACATAAACTTAAACATAAACATAAACAAAACAATAACAATAAACATAAACACAAACGAGAACAAATAAACAAACAAAAACACAAACGTAAACATAAAAATAAACAAGAACAAAAAAACAAACATGAAAACAAACACAAACCATAGCGTTTAGAAGAGAAAGTGTGCCGACTCCCGAGTTTGCCGTATCTTTAGTATGGGTAGTTGCTGCGCCCGCCGGTAGACTGCGCAGCGGTTGGTTGTGGCTGGCTGGAGACACTTTCTAAGCGCTCGCGAGTTTGAAAACATGGAAATGCTGCCGTGTTTAGTCCTTATTTCTTGGTGTTGAAAAGTGTATGCGATCAAGAAGCGATAGTGAAATAATACATACGTTATGACACTGGTGTGTTTAGTATTTGTAAACCTTTACACTTATTTCTTTACGTTTGTGCTGTCGAGTGAATTATAACCTGGTAAGATTCGTCAAACAAAACTGTGTAAGTGAATATGCCGTGTTGTTTTGTTCCCGGGTGCCGATCTGGATACGACAAGTCATCTGCAACAGGTAGGCACTTTTTCAGACCTCCAAAAGCCGAAGATGATTTATTTAAATGGGCTAAGGCCATTCCGAGGAAAGACATTAAATTGTCAAGTAAGTCATATGCAGGCTATGTGACAAACATTGCTCCGATAATTTCCTTATAAAAACGGACACTTTCATTATAGAAGGAAAGACAGTCGAAATGGCGAGAATGAGATGGAGTTTGAAGCCTGGTGCAGTCCCACACTATCTAGCCCGGTATATTGTCAAGCAACTAAGGAAAGGGATCAGCTGTGTGAAGTGTGCAACAACCCTTCAAAGTGATGATGATGATGATGATGATAATTGTTGTTTTAAGGGGCCTAACATCGAGGTTATCGGCCCCTGATGAAATGAAATGGCGTGAAATGAAAGGAAGATAAAAAACAGCTCACTGCTATGGATGAAACGCAAATGGTTTAGATAAAAAAGACAGTGAGCCCCAAGAACTATGCCTTATATAGCAGGGAAAAAACTTACAAAAAAGAACTCAGATTGAAACTACTCACCAAATGGAGAGCGGTAATACGTACATAAGGGAATTTGGAACGAAAAGACTCACAAAAATAATAGATTGAAAAATACGCACAGAATGTAGGTTAAGTCCAAAATACGTACAAAATGCAACGTACAGTCGAAACACCTACAAAATGCAAGTGAAATCAAAATACTTACAAAATGCAAATGAGATTGAAAATACGCACAAAATGTAATGTAGATTCAAAATACCCACAAAATGCAATTGAGACTTAACTACTTGAACAAAGCGGGGTAGGTTGAAAACACAAAATGCAATTGAAATTGCTTACAAAAGGTATGGTAGATTCAAACTTCTCATTTGGATGGACAATACTTACAAAATGCAATTTAGATTGAAAATAATTACAAAATGTAATTTAGATTCAAAATACCCACAAAATTGCAATTGACACTTAACTACTTGAACAAAGCGGGATAGGTTGAAAATACAAAATGCAATTGAAATTCAAAATACTCACTAAAGTCCCAGCCCCTATATTGAAAGACGTACTAAAAAGCAATTTAGATTGTCAATCCTTACAAAATGCAATTGAGATTGAAAAACACTCACAAAATGCAATCTAGATCGAAAAATACGTACAAAATGCAACGTAGATTAAAAATTACTACAAAAAAAAAGAAACCGCTAGAAGGGGATGTAGATACACGGGGAACCAAGTAACAAAAACAGTGCGGGAATCTTAAAGAGAAAAGGAGATATTAGGAAAAGAGGAGAGGAGAGGGGAGAGAGGAGAGGGGAGAGAGTCCACCCCAAAGGTAAGGGACAAAAGGGGGAAAACGGACCCAGCTCAGGAATCCCTCGGGGTCGCCAACTCCCGAACTCACCAGCCGTGAGCCCCTGAGGGTGTAGCATTATCTAGGGTGCACCAGAAGTGGTGGGGCTACATACACCCGGCCTCCTAAAGGGCCTTGAGCACAAGGCAGGAGGAAAGAGGAAAAGAAAAAGAAGGCTGACCCCTCACAGAAGGAGGGTATCAGGAAAGATGAGACAAGGGCCAATTAAGGCGGGAAAGTGAAAGACTCCCTAGGCCTCGGAAAACCTAATACCGTCGGGGTCGGAAGAGAACAAGAGTTGACCAAGGGAGGTCGACAGGAAAGAAGACGGAGAGGAGCCCGGCACAAGTAAGTGGAAGCAATGCCGAACTCAGCTGGGGTCCCGTGGTCGCCAACCCACAACCCACTAGATGTGAGCCCCTGGGGGGCCTTCAAAGTGAAAAGGCCGTCGGACACAACAGCTGCAACTTTCACTAATATAAAGGACTTTGGCACAATAAATGCCCTTAGTTACCTAACTCAACCGTCTGACAGTGTCTTCAACATTCTTTTACAGGTCGAAGTAGTCGTTGAAATGGAATTATCTTCCCTTTCAAATTTGTGGGTTGATATATTTTATGAGTGTTAGGACAGCATTGATGAGATTGTTTTAGGGCCGTGATTTTTTGATGGTGTATGGAACATAAACTGGACCTTATTGGAAAACTCATTTTTCATTTCATGAAGTGCGCTTTTTCTTTCGTACGAAAGAAATTAGGAAAGAGCAGTCGACTTCAAAGTCTGGAAAATCATCGCGTAAGCTGTCCAAAGCTTCGGACAACTGAGAGCTATAAGTTATATGGGTGAGTTTGTCATTATACTCTATTATATTATATTTACTTTATTTGTGCAGTAGTGAATGGTCTGTAGCTTTACGATTTTCACACATTCAGTTACATTCTGACCCCGTCAGAATGTTTTATTTCCTTATTATATGAACCTACAAGATGTACCCGGCATGCGTTGCAATGCCAATCAAAGAAAGTGTTGGCGTTGAAATTTTGTTTCTTGAAGTGCTTTTGGATACACAACATGTTTTTCAATTTCCGTTAACTGCCCTATGCTATCGTAAAATGGATTTTCTAATTTAGAATCAATCGTGAGAGCGTGCACAACAACTTTCAAAAGTTTCATCGCAACCGGATGAATGGTATATGAACGTATACGGGATTTTGTTTGAACGATTCGTGCGCTGTCACTCATTTGTTGATTCTACTCGTACGCTACCTGTTGAGAAATGGATTTACTAAGTCGAAACCCTACCCTGGCGTGTACACATTAACTCATCAAGGTTTCATCACAATCGAAGAAGGTTATATGAACGCATAGGGGATTTTGTTGAAACGCTTCGCGCGTCGTCACCCATTTGTTGCATATACTCGTGCGCTACCAATTGTGAAATGGATTTACTAAGTCGAAACCATTCCCTGGCGTGTACACAATAACTCATCAATGTTTCATCGCAATCGGATGAATGGTACAGTATATGCACGTATACGGGGTTTTGTTTAAACGATTCGTGCGCTGTCACTCATCTGTTGAATCTACTCGTGCGCTACCTATTGAGAAATGTATTACTAAGTCGAAGCCCTTCCCTGGCGTGTACACAATAACTCATCAAGGTTTCATCGCAATCGAAGAAGGTTATATGAACCCAATAGGGGATTTTGTTGAAACGCTTCGCGCGTCGTCACCTATTTGTGCATCTACTCTTGCGCTACTTATTGTGAAATGGATTTACTATGTCGAAACCCCTTCCCTGGCGTGTACACAATTACTGATCAATGATTCATCGCAATCGGATGAATAGTATATGAACGCATACCGGATTTTGTTTAAACGATTCGTGCCCCGTCACTCATTTGTTGAATCTACTCGTGCGCTACCTACTGTAAAATGTATTTACTGAGTTAGAAACCGTCACGTAAGTGTCCACAACATCTCACCCAAGTTTCATCGCTATCGTCGTTCATTTGTCGAATCTACTCGTGTGCTACCTACTGTGAAATGTATTTACTAAGCCAGAAACCTTCCTTGGAGTGTCAACCATATTTCACCCAAGTTTCACCGCTAACGGCAGAATGGTATATGACCTTATACGGGACTTTGTTGAAACGCTTCGCGCGTCGTCCCTCATTTGTTGAATCAACTTGTGCGCTGCATATTGTATAGGGGATTTACTAAGCCAGAAATTTTCCATGACGTGTACACAACATCTCACCCTAGTTTCATAGGTACGGACGAATGGTACATGTATGCATACGGGACTTGGTTGAAACGCTTCGCGTGTCGTCGCTCATTTGTTGATTCTACTCTTGCGCTACATATTGTAATATGGATGTACTCAGCCAGAAACCTTCCCTGGAGTGTACACAACATCTCACCCAAGTTTCATCGCAATCGGATGAATGGTATGTGAACGTATACGGGACGTTGTCGAAACGCTTCGCGCGTAGTCACTCATTTGTTGAACATAAACGTGCGCTTCGTATTGTAAAATGGATTTACTTAGCCAGAAACCTTTCCTGGAGTGTACACAACAATTCACCAAACATTTATCACTATCAGACGAATGGTATATGACTTTATACGGGACTTTGTTGAAACGCTTCGCGTGTCATCGCTCATTTGTTGAATCTACTGGTGCGCTACCTATTGTAAAATGTATGTACTAAGCCAGAAACCTTCCCTGGAGTGTACACAGCATCTCACCCAAGTTTCATCGCTATCGGATGAATGGTATATGAAATTAAATGGGACTTTGTTGAAACGCTTCGCGCGCCGTTGCTCATTTGTTGATTCTACTCGTGCTCTACCTATTTTTAAAGGGATTTACTAAGCTAGAAACCTCCCCTGGAGTGCACACAAAATCTCAGCCTAGTTTCATCGCTATCGAACGAATGGTATATGAACGCAAACGTGACTTTGTTGAAATGCTTCGCGCGTCGTAGCTCATTTGTTGAATCTAATCGTGCGCTGCCTATTGTAAAGTGGATGTACTAAGCCAGAAAATTTCCCTGAAGTGTACACAACATTTTACGCAAGTTTCATAGCTATCGGACGAATGGTATATGAATGCATTCGGGACTTTGTTGAAATGCTTCGCGCATCGTCGCTCATTTGTTGAATCTACGCGTGCGCTACCTATTGTAAAATGGATTTACTAAGTCAGAAACCTTCTTTGGAGTGTACTCAACATCTCATCCAAGTTTCATCGCTATCGGACGAATGGTATATGAACACATACGGGACTTTGTTGAAATGCTTCGCGCATCGTCGCTCATTTGTTGAATCTACGCGTGCGCTACCTATTGTAAAATGGATTTACTAAGTCAGAAACCATCCTTGGAGTGTACTCAACATCTCACCCAAGTTTCATCGCAATCGGACGAATGGTATATGAACACATACGGGACTTTGTTGAAATGCTTCGCGCATCGTCGCTCATTTGTTGAATCTACGCGTGCGCTACCTATTGTAAAATGGATTTACTAAGTCAGAAACCATCCTTGGAGTGTACTCAACATCTCACCCAAGTTTCATTGCTATCGGACGAATGGTATATGAACACATACGGGACTTTGCTGAAATGCTTCGCGCATCGTCGCTCATTTGTTGAATCTACGCGTGCGCTACCTATTGTAAAATGGATTTACTAAGTCAGAAACCTTCCTTGGAGTGTACTCAACATCTCACCCAAGTTTCATCGCAATCGGACGAATGGTATATGAACACATACGGGACTTTGTTGAAATGCTTCGCGCATCGTCGCTCATTTGTTGAATCTACGCGTGCGCTACCTATTGTAAAATGGATTTACTAAGTCAGAAACCTTCCTTGGAGTGTACTCAACATCTCACCCAAGTTTCATCGCTATCGGACGAATGGTATATGAACACATACGGGACTTTGTTGAAATGCTTCGCGCATCGTCGCTCATTTGTTGAATCTACGCGTGCGTTACCTATTGTAAAATGGATTTACTAAGTCAGAAACCATCCTTGGAGTGTACTCAACATCTCACCCAAGTTTCATCGCAATCGGACGAATGGTATATGAACACATACGGGACTTGTTTGAAACGCTTCGCGCATCGTCACTCATTTGTTGAATCTACGCGTGCGCTACCTATTGTAAAATGGATTTACTAAGTCAGAAACCTTCCTTAGAGTGTACTCAACATCTCACCCAAGTTTCATCGCAATCGGTTGAGTGGTATATGAATGCATAGGAGACATACACACCCACAGACAAACTATCACGTAAGATTGATTTTTATATATCTAGATGACGCAATCTGATGTTTCATAATCAATACAACGGACGTCAGCGTTTTATATACTCAGTGCGGACAATTTTATATTTGGATCATCATGTCTAATACAACGTAGTGTAAGCTGATGACATTCAAGTACTGAAAAGTAACATTCAACTGCTTGTATTGATACCGTCCTCACTCAGCGCTAGCCGACACTAGAGCCACCTAGCGGCTGGACCATACAAACTCCACGAGTCGCGTCACTTTCTCTTCTATACGCTATGCACAAACTAATAAAACATAAACACACACATACACACTAAAGAAAACAAAACAAATTGTTTGTGAACTTCAACTTAATTTGTTGTGGTTGAGATCTTGCTTCAATTAAGGGTTTCGGTTCATCATAGTCATGTGTCAGCGTACTTGTGTGTGTGGAATCTCTCTGATAACCTGTGTCATTGTGATAGCTATACTAGTGAATTTTTGTAATCGGGGCTAGGATTTGGGCACAAGATGGTTGTAGCCTTAATTTGTGTACCATTGGCTTGGAGTAGAAGTGTGAATATAACGGAAAACCACTTACAGGAAAGCTACGGTGGGACTCGTACCCGAGCCTCCACGGCGATAGCCTAAAATTCTAGTCACTACGCAACGAGGTGGACATATACGAGTTTACTGACTTGTCATGTTTCATCTTTGTAACGTTATTAGATGGAGAGTAATACAGATTCATATTTTAGATATTTAAGATGGAGGCTGCGCGCTATATTTATTGTCATAGTCTAGCAACCTTTCGAGGGTTCAGACTTCTTCTTCTTCTCCCTTCATCCGGTATGGCTGTCCTCAACATTACCACTCCTCTTAAACTAGGCAGTGCTTCAGTGGATGTCCTCAACACTACCCACAAGGTGTTGAGGGCTGAAGGGTTTACACATGCCCACACAACACACAGGAACTTAATGGACCACTCACGTGCGCACACAACTGCTCCATGCCACTAATAGCAACGCACACATGTGGACAGACACTCACTGTGTTACATTCAAAATATACAATACTGCTTCACTGGAGTTCCCACGAGGAACTACCTAAAGTTCATTATGAAGGATGAATCTGTGGAAGATGACCATTGCAGATACGGTTGCCCAACATCGGAGACTGTTCAGCATATTATATCAGGTTGTCGCCATTTTGCAGGGACAGAATATAGGAGCAGACATGATTTTGTTGCCAAGATAGTACATCAAGAACTTGCTATACACCTTCAACAGCTGAGCCGTACTATAAATATGCTCCTGAAAGTATACTGTAAAATGACAGCTTTACGTTGTACTAGGATCGATCTGCATTGACAGACCAGATTTCGTTCATGTTGACAAATGCATGAAGCACACCACCTTCATAGATGTGGCAATCCCAAATAGTGGCAACATGCTAACAAAGCATGTTGAAAAGCTGTCAAAATACACAGAGTTTTCAGAACTGATCAGGAAGCAATGGCACATGGCACAAGTCGGGACAGTTCCTATTATTATCTCCAGCACTGGCGTGATTCCCAACAACTTAAAGGAATCGCACACAGAGTTAAAATTGGACCCAGGCCTTTGCAAACGGATGCAGAAAACAGTCATACTTTCTACGTGTCGCGTAGTAAAGCTGTTCTTGGGCAATCAGGCCTGAAGTAGTGGGGGAAAAGTATAAAGGTACTACTCAATGCAGTCACCGAGAATTTGCTCCATATGATACTGTATATATGATATCTGGGATTGTAAATGATTTCTTTCCAGCAAATATGCTGAGAATGTGTAAGCGCATGCGCAAAATAAACAATAATAATAATAATAATAATAATAATAATAATAATAATAATAATAATAATAATGACTTTATTACAACCAATTGGCCATACTATTCATTCCCCAGTACAAAATTTCTCAAAAGATTCTGTACGACGCCTACACTTGAATACATGATATTTCCCGCAATAATAATTGTGACATTTAATGCATATGCAATCTGACCCGGTTCATGAAATCCCATAGTCTGGCACAGTTTGTAGTGGAAACCATGTATAGACATCCTTGTGATGATATGTTTCAGCACATAGCCACCGTGAATCCATTCTCACTATTGTAGAACTCTTCATAAATACTAGACTCCTTAAGGAGAAGCTGTTGCAGAAGTTCTACATACGCTGGAGTGGCTACCAAACACAGCTGAAATCGGAGATCTTCTAAGTAGAACACCCCTCTTGTCAACACAAACACAAGATAATGAGTGTATTTTGACACACAGAGTGATTTCTTTAGGTATGTCGCCTTTAGGCACTCTATCTTATCCAAGTGCACCCATATGATTTCCAGCCCATAAGTCACTTATTGGGTTAATTTTGTGATGAAAAATTTATTTGGCTGTCTGAAGGGAAAGGTTTCGTAAATTCACGATATCGCTCATTGCTGTGATGGCAGCGTTTATCCAGTCATTAACATGAAGCGTAAATGCATAGTCTCACGTCTGGAGGTTGATTCCCAGATATGTCTAATTATTCACTGACTAACAACCTGCCCCAGCTTCGCCCAGTGTCTTTAAAGGTTTTCCCAGCGTAAGCTTAAAAGGCACACGGACGGCAGGCCCCAGACGCAAAACAGAAAAGCCAAGGTGAACAGCAAAACTACAAACACATATACTCTTCTCTGAAGTATTAAATAGTCACCACTCGACAGTTTGATGCTGGCCGAACATGGGGTGATTGGCTTGCCCGCTCGTAAACTCACTCCGAAGCTAGTAATTTAGATTTCCACTGAATGGAGATTGTTGGAAGAAATGAATACGTAAACACACTTATAGTGGGTGATGTATTAAAGGTATTATTTGTATTATACTGTTTTAATTTCACACCTAGTTATTTTAATTAGATTTATTTAGTTACTGTTTAGTTTCAGTTAGCTAAGTTATAAGATAACATACTGTGTAACTTTATGCCACTGTAATTGGGATGAAAATCCTGTTGTGCACAAATAAATGGAGATAAGCTGTCACGGACACTTTTTTGTAGAACTTTTCATGCTGAACAATTCTTACACTCATAGTATATAGATATTTTTAATGGTTTACCCAGCGTAAGCTTAAAAGGCGCACGGACGGCAGGTTTTTCTTCGTCTCGATTCACTGAAATCGTTACTGCTCGGCTTTCTATACTCATAAATGAATGATTTTCTACAGAATCCTTCCACTAAAAATCTTTACAGAATGGTGATAACCGCATCAAAATCCATCCAATGTTTCTTGAGATTACCGTTAGACCAAGAATCGGGGACTTTGTTTTACTATGTAGACATAAGCTGTCTATCCCCCAATGGGAATTGAGAGGCTGTCGAGTCACAAAATTTAATGGGCGTTACAGACTTCGAAGAGTTATACACACATCAAAAAAAGTTTTGCATCACCTCGGTTCCAAGAGTTCCGGAACCGTTAAATACAAAGGGAATAGAGATCAACACAAACAACATTTCAGCTCGTTTTATTGCTCATGAGACCCACACATTGCATGTTGTACCATCATACAGCTAGACTTTCAGCATTTGTGGTCCAGATTGCAGTACACACCACTACCTCTAATACCCAGTAGCACGTCCTCTTGCATTGATGCATGCCTGTATTCGCCGTGGCATACTATCCACAAGTTCATCAAGACACTGTTGGTCCAAATTGTCCCACTCCTCAACGACAATTCGGCGTAAATCTCTCAGAGTGGTTGGTGGGTCAAGACGTCCATAAACAGCCCTTTTCAACATATCCCAGGCATGTTCGATAGGGTTCATGTCTGGCGAACATGCTGGCCTCTGTAGTCGAGCGATGTCGTTATCTTGAAGGAACGCATTCACAAGATGTGCACGATGAGGTCGAGAATTGTCGTCCATGAAGACAAATGCCTCTCCAATATTCTGCCGATATGGTTGCACTATGGGTCGGAGGATGTCATTCAGGTATCGTAAAGCCGTTTCGGAGCCTTCCATGACCACCAGTGGCGTACGTCGGCCCCACATAATGCCACCCCAAAACATCAGGGAACCACCACCTTGCTGCACTCGCTGGACAGTGTGTCTAAGACGTTCAGCCTGACCAGGGTGCCTCCAAACACGTCTCCGACGATTGTCTGGTTGAAGGCATATGCGACACTCATCGGTGAAGAGAACGTGATGCCAATTCCGTGGGGTCCATTCAGCATGTTGTTGGGCCCATCTGTACCGCGCTGCATGGTGTCGGGGTTGCAAAGCTGGACCTCGCCATGGACGTCGGGAGTGAAGTTGCGCATCATGCAGCCTATTGCGCACAGTTTGAGTTGAAACACGACGTCCTGTGGCTGAACGAAACGCATTATTCAACATGGTGGCATTGCTGTCAGGGTTCCTCCGAGCGGCAATCCGTAAGTAGCGGTCATCCACTACAGTAGTAGCCCTTGGGCGGCCTGAGCGAGGCCTGTCATCGACAGTTCCTGTATCTCTGTACCTCCTCCATGTCCGAACAACATCGCTTTGGTTCACTCTGAGACGCCTGGAAACTTCCCTTGTTGAGAGCCCTTCTTGACACAAAGTAACAATGCGGACGCGATCGAACTGCGGTATTGACCTTCTAGGCATGGTAGAACTACAGACAACATGAGCAGCGTACCTTCGTCCTGGTGGAATGACTGGAACTGATCGGCTGTCGTACCCCCTCCGTCTAATAGGCCCTGCTCATGCATGGTTGTTTACATCTTTGAGCAGTTTTAGTGACATCTATGAACAGTCAAAGGGACTGTATCTTGGATACAATATACACAGTCAACGTCTATATGCCGGAGATCTGGGAACCGAGGTGATGCAAAACTTTTTTTGATGTGTGTATAAAACTAATTTCAGATTACTGTTTACATGTACATGGAATATACGAAGATTATCCAGAAATTAAATTTCCCTGTTTAAAAAAAAAAAAAAAAAAAAAAAAGTCCATAGTTACATGAAAAATTTATTGGCAACAGATACATCAATATTTGAGCTATTTTTCGACAAAATCACCAGCAGAATATTGAGACACCTGTCTTATAGTGGGATCTACTATTGCAGCGGTTCCCAACCTGGGGTACGCGTACCCCGTGGTGGTACGCAACGAACCGGTTAGGGGTACGCCAAAAAAACAAGATGTTCAGCAAAGAACATATAGCCTACTTTCTCCTAAATGTATGGGTATATTTATGACTCTTTGTCCTCATCCCTAACACAATCACCTCTACCACAATGTATTGTTTGTTTTCTTTTATATTGATAATTAGCCAGTAAGTGTCAAAATCAATATTGTATACTTTATGATGATTGAATAACAAAACTACTAAGTTATTGTAATGCATTCACTTCCGTTAATCTCTATATTAAGTCAGCCTGCTAAGTTAAGAATCTTCCGTTTTGGGTATCTTCCCCTTTAAAAATCCGCGCCGATCACAGTAGGTTGGTGCTGCGACCTATCAGTGAATTAATCTTTATGTTGTACGCCTATGCACTGCCATCGTAATGTACTACGATGGCAGTGGCCTAAGGGTGTTGAATGAGTACACAGTTTAAAGTAGCCAAGAGGGAGGCGATCCAGCTGGCAGTGTTTAAAGGTAATCGGACCGCGATCCTGGCTAATAGTTGAACTACCAGTATTACAAAATTGCCATACTTCAGGAGGCCAGGTATTTACAAAGCGGTAAGTTTGGAACAATATTACCCACATAACCCACAAGAGGACAGCACCGTACAGAGGCATTAAGAAGGCTGTGGTTAATGACAACGTGTATCTAGTTCTTCTATTCTCCTTTTCCTAATGTCTTCTGTTTATGTGCGATGCTGGGGCTGTGATTTTATTAATAAACAAGTGTATACATTAGCCTCTCCTTTGAGCTAAATGACATCTTATTCAGTATATGTGGAAAGAGCTCGTGCACATCATTTGTAAAAGAATTCAAGAAAAAAAAAAGTTAACTGTAGCAGTACTCGATCCCCAGTCAACTGCGTGACAGACTAACACGCTAGCCCAGAGCTAATCCTATCCTTAACATCATGGTGATCTTAACTGACATATTAGATACAACCTGTTGGCAAATAATGACTTTAAATAAACGATTTCTTCACAGCAGTACATCTTCATTAAAGATAATTTCATACAAAGTTTATATTATTGTATAAGTAGGGTATATCTCATACAATATACTAAAACTATTGAAATATAAGACAGGCACATGAGGTCAGCTGCCATCTTGTCGTGAGACACAGACAGCTCAGCTCTTTTAAGCCTCTCATACAGTATAATATTATAATATTAAATTATAATAAATAACGGATCACGACCTTCAGGATAGCTTAAACCACCCTAGGCTCGATAATCGGAATTGGTGGGTCTTAAGCTATTGATTAAAATGGTTGAATAATTCACACGGCCGCCATCCTGAAATGGCATGGCAGATGACCTTGAATGTTGGGTGAAAGACGCGTCCTATATAGAGGTATGTTGTCACCAAATTTGGTAGATACCGGATGATTAGTTTAGCCGTAATTTGATTTTACGTTTTGAACGTTTGAGTGGCCGCCATTCTGTTTTGGTAAAGATGGCGGCAATATAAAGTATGACACTGAGGTGCCCTTTGCTAGTGCTACCTCTGAACCAAATTTCGTTCAATTTGGTTTCACCGTGTTCGAATTGATATGGGGGGGACAGACATTCAGAGTACACACACACACACACACACACACACACACACACACACACACACACACACACACACAGACTCACACACACACATACACACACACAGACAGACACACAATTTTTCGCCCTGTGTTGATCTCATAAGTCTACTTTCATTTTTTGCAAAAATCGAAAGTAGGCTAAAAACGTTAATGGTGGGTGCCATGTTCCCATCGTACGTGTCAGTCCTAATGTACCGGCGCGCAGTGCGATCTTATTCAGGCACGTAATGCCAATGCTCCCATTCGACAACCCATCCTACCCCAATCCCAGTCACTTTCATCGCTGCACTGCTATTGTCTTGATTTGCGTATTTTTCCGAACTAATCGCTAAAATTAATTGTTTTTCAATGAAATCAAAATTAAAAAATGTATGTACCGTCCTGTTAATTGTTTGTTTTCCTCAGATACATATTTATACATCTTCATTTGTAGAAGTAAATAAAAGCAACATTGAAAAATTATATTTAGCATTTTATTGAATTTAAATGCATAAGTTACATACTAACAGCAAGCAAATAATATATTATATATATATTATTTTATATATTATATTAAAATATCAGTTACACTGTATTAAAATAAATTATAAATAGTTGTAAGTTTTTTTACATTATTAATGTTTTTATTATTGAATTATGTACATATTGCCCGTAAAATATTAAACGGTTTAAAAGTTTAGTTTTTAGGGGGTACTATTTTAGATAAATATGTACAAAGGGGTACGGGAGGGGAAAAAGGTTGGGAACCACTGTATTATTGTATTCCTGTGTTGTAGAAGTCTACCGCCTGGGAATTAAACCAGCGCGTGACATTCATCTTCAGATCTTCGTAGGTGTGAAAATGCAGACCGGAAGACAGGAATTTCTTGAGGTGCATGAAAAGATGGAAATCGCTGGGAGCAAGATCAGGACTGTACGGTGGTTGATCAAAGTGCTCTCAGTCGAAACCCTGTTGAAACTGGCATTGCTTCCACTTACTTGTGCCTGGCTCATCTCTGTCATCTTTCCTATCGACCTCCCTTGGACAAATCTTGCTCTCTTCCCATCCCGACGGCATTAGAATATCGGATGCCTAGGGAGTCTTTCCCTTTCCCACCTTAATAGGCCCTTGACTCAGGTTTCCTGATTCCTCATTCTTCGAGGTTTCAGACCTCTTCCTTTTCTTTTCAAAGTGAAGAATTATACAGCCTATTTTCATATATCCTACTCATGTTAATTGCCTCTATCAACATACAAAATTTCAGTTTAATTGCTGTAACAGATTCGTAGATATTGAGAACCGTCTAAATATTTCAGATGGTCGACAGGATGGAATTTTATTTTTGTACTATTACATTAAGATTATTGTGTACGTGTGGTATTCAAACTTCAATCGCATGATTAGAACACAAGAGGTAAAAACGAGATTTTAAAATTACGCAAAGCAGCCATCTTGTGATTATGCAAACAATTGAAATAAATTAGATGTCAGTGGATCAACATTTGTATAAGCATTTAACGTGCAACGTTTCACGGCACTCGGATAGTTAATTCGCGAGAAACGTCCATTTAAATATTTATACTTCGCGTCGCCGCCATGTTGGATTTGTGCTCACCAGGTTACTGAAAGTCCTATAGGTGAACATATGTTCATAGTCTCTATGAACATAAAAAATTTCATTTTGGTTGCTGTAAAAGATTCATAGATATTGAGAACCGTCTAAATATTTCGGAAGCTCGCCATTTAGGATTGTTATTTGTATAGGCCATAGAGTTATGTACCATTCAAGGACAATTATAGCCTAGGTTCATTATTCAAACTTTCACTTCGATCGCATGATTACGACACATGAAATAAAAACTTAATTTTAAAACTTCGCACAGCCGCCATCTTGAGGTTATGTAAACAATTGAATTAAATTAGATGGCAGTGCATTACAAACTGCAAAATCATTTACTGTACCACATTTCATTGCGCTCAGAGAGCTAAATCACGAGAAAAGTCTATTAAATTATTTCAAATTCGCTAGGTCGCTATGTTCGTTTTATACTTTACAGGTTTATGAAATATACATAGGTAAACTTGTATCAGTACCCTTTATCACCGTACAAAATTGCAGGGTGATATCTGCAAGAGTTTCGGAGATATAGAATGTCAGTGAAATAATTCGCACAGCCGCCATTTTGAGGTTATGGAAACAATTGAACTAAATTAGACTCCAGTGCATTACAATTTGTATAAACAATTGCTGTACCAAGTTTCATTACGTTTGGATAGTTAAATCGCGAGAAAAGTCCATTTAAAATTCTCAAATTCGCTTGGCCGCCATGTTGGTTTTGTAGTCACCAGGTTTTTGAAAGTCTCATAGGTGAACTTCTAGAAGCGCCCTTTATCACCGTACACAATTTCAGGGCGATATCGGTAATAGTTTCGGAGATATTGAATGCTAGTGAAATATTTCGCACAGCCGCCATGTTGGATTGATGAGACGTAACAAAATTTGAAGGGCACGGTTGAGGTCGCCGGTAATAGCGCTATGAACTTACCGAGTTTCATTGAAATCGCTCCAGTCGTTTAGATTTTATTAGGGGGACACACACACACACCTCACACACACCTCACACACACACAGACACACACACACAGACACACACACACGCACACACACACGGACAAAAGGTGATCTCATAAGCCTATTTTTTCAAAATTGAAAATAGGCTAAAAATGTATGTACCGTCCTGTTAATTGTTTGTTTTCCTCAGATACATATTTATACATCTTCATTTGTAGAAGTAAATAAAAGCAACATTGAAAAATTATATTTAGCATTTTATTGAATTTAAATGCATAAGTTACATACTAACAGCAAGCAAATAATATATTATATATATATATATATTATTTTATATATTATATTAAAATATCAGTTACACTGTATTAAAATAAATTATAAATAGTTGTAAGTTTTTTTTACATTATTAATGTTTTTATTATTGAATTATGTACATATTGCCCGTAAAATATTAAACGGTTTAAAAGTTTAGTTTTTAGGGGGTACTATTTTAGATAAATATGTACAAAGGGGTACGGGAGGGGAAAAAGGTTGGGAACCACTGTATTATTGTATTCCTGTGTTGTAGAAGTCTACCGCCTGGGAATTAAACCAGCGCGTGACATTCATCTTCAGATCTTCGTAGGTGTGAAAATGCAGACCGGAAGACAGGAATTTCTTGAGGTGCATGAAAAGATGGAAATCGCTGGGAGCAAGATCAGGACTGTACGGTGGTTGATCAAAGTGCTCTCAGTCGAAACCCTGTTGAAACTGGCATTGCTTCCACTTACTTGTGCCTGGCTCATCTCTGTCATCTTTCCTATCGACCTCCCTTGGACAAATCTTGCTCTCTTCCCATCCCGACGGCATTAGAATATCGGATGCCTAGGGAGTCTTTCCCTTTCCCACCTTAATAGGCCCTTGACTCAGGTTTCCTGATTCCTCATTCTTCGAGGGTTCAGACCTCTTCCTTTTCTTTTCAAAGTATCTCCTGTCTTCTGCGCAACGCCCTCAAAGAGACAAGGTGTGTGTAGGCACACCTCTTATGATGCACCCTGGATAGTGCTACACCCTCAAGGGCTCACGGCTGGTGAGTTTGGGAGTTGGCAACACCGAGGGATCCCTGAGCTAGGTCCATTGTTTCCTCTTTTTCCAGTGACTCTTGGGTGGACCATCTACTCTTTCTTTTGCTATCTGCCTTTACTGGCCTTACTTCTTTCCAAGTCTCTCAATACCCATTCTTCGAGTGTTGAGGGCATTTATTTTCCCTGTCTTTTATTTCCCTTATTCCTTCCTTTTGTCATTTTCTTCTTCTAGCTGGTAAGTTTCTTTAAGTTGTAGTTATTGTTTAGTTGTATTGTTCATTTAAACATGATTTTTCATTTGTACCCAAATCATTAGGGGACGATAACCTTGACGTTAGGCCCCTTAAGGCAATTTATCTATTTATTTATAATGCATTTCTATGTGTTACCTTTGCTATGTTTGCTCCGTTGATTATATTTAGTTCTCTTTCTTTGAAAATGATTATAAGCTTATTCAAATCATGTGATATACATACAGTAGATAACTAGATAGATATTTGAATGAGTTTGCTTTACGATTTCAAACACGATTTCATACAGTATCGATGACAATTAGGCGGTTAAGGAGTTCGGAAGCGTAATACGTTGCTTGGAGTGAGTTCTAAGAATTATGAAGACGGGTTGAAATGTCAAATGAATGAGGTTTCAAGTCGGTGACTTAACTTTCTATTTTCTTTCCAGCAATCCACACCTGCTGTCAGTGCTAGAAGCAATCACGTAGCCTAGACAATCAAATTACCGCACTGCTGCAGTAAACGCGAGAGTTGTGATAGAGAGAAGGAGCAACACAAGAATCTAAATTTCCCAGGTATCCAAGCCCTATTCTAAAAGAAATCTGGTATGATTTTGTTCTTCATATATTCATACCACACGGCGTAGCCGTGCTCGTTAATTCGTGCACTACGACCACGCGGGCAGCTGCAACAAGTCCGGAGATCGTAGGTTCAGATCCCACCACTGACAGCGGATGTCCTGAGTGTGGTTTTTCACCGGGTTTTTCTACACTCCCTCCATGGAAATTCCAAAATTTTACCTTATTTGAAGTCCAGGGGCGCCTACCCTATCCTTGTCCCTACTCACTACTACAGTCATCATATAAATCCATGTTATCAGACAAAATCAACACACTCACACCTAACTACACGGGGCTGATGACCAATATGTCCCAAGCCCCTAAAATGAATTAATATCATACATTCATGATACATTTTCTGGAATTTTCAGCTCTAACAGTATAATGGAAGTTCCAAATCTCTGAACAGATGATGCAAGTTATAGCCTACTAGACTTGAGTTTGGTGGGTTGGTTGGTTCCTCAGTTTAGGGGTTGCGACAACGCGGTCATGTAGCCCCGTGTACTTTGGGTGTGTGTGTAAAATCTGTCTGATAACCGGTGTTAATTGTGATGACTGTATTAGTGTGTGTTTCTGTTTCTTAATTCAAGTAAGGACTGCATACTTCGAATTTTTCAAGTAGTTCCTACTTTTGCCGCCATACGCCACCGTCAACAACTTCTAGTTCAGAACTTGGCTTCTAGACGCCGCCGCAGTCTGCTCCAGGCGACGAACGTAGGAACCTGAGCGTTGTTTACATTTTAAAACTAATTTAGCTTCACACAGGTGTAATTAGTGGAAGGTTCTTTAACATGCCATAAATCTATGACATGGGATCGCCGGCTTTACTTCCCCTACGAAGGAAGGCATACTGAGGGATTTTTAACGCTCTTAAAATCCGACGATTTCGGCCGGGTTTGAACCCACGATTTTGGGCATAGAAGCTCTGCATGCTACCAGCTCCGCCACCGAAGCCGCTAGACTTGAGTTTGAAAGCTATTACACAACCCGAAAGTTCACGCTAGTACACGCCTATCAAGAATCCCGAGGAATACGAGTTTTTTCCATACATCGCCAGAGTAGAGGTACTCTATATCACTTAATACGAGACACGTCCAGAAAGTAAGTTCCGTTTGGTAATAAAATTAAATTGCGTACCTATACAGAAAAAATATTTATTGCACAACATTCTACACCTCTTTAACTACTTTTCCACATAACTGCCGAACTTTTGCAGGCATTTGTCATAGCGTGGCACAAGTTTTTGGATACCTTCTTCATAGTAGTTTGCCGCCGACCCGTAAACGAGAGTGAAGACCCCCAGTAAGATATCCTACCGTTTGGCCACTACGGTTAGGAAAATTGCGTATGTGGTCAGGAGAGCTCCTAAACATACGCAGTTCTCCTGGTAAGCACGTAATCTGCCTAACAGTGGTGGCCAAACGGCAGGATATCTTACAGGGGAGTTTTCTCTCTCGTTTACGGGCGGCAGCAAACTTCTATGAAGAAGGTATCCAAAAACTTGTTCCACGCTATGACTAATGCCTGCAAAAGTTCGGCAGTTATGTGGAAAAGTAGTTTAAGAGGTGTTGTGCAATAAATAATTTTTCTGTATCTGTACACAATTTAATTTTATTACCAAACGGAACTTACTTTCTGGACGTGCCTCGTATTTTCTTGTTCTGTACCACATGTATGTTGAATCTATTCGTTTTGGTAACTCACGACATGTTTATCCATCATGAAATCTTTCATCTAATTGCAAACAGAAAACTAGCAATTGATTTCGACTAGACTGAATGAGACTGGTCAAATTTTCCGTTCAATTATCTTGCAGCAGTGTACATTCACGCAACGTTACACGGTTGAAAAAGTCACTTGATTTTGATAACTGCAAGCATTCTGGCAAATCACTAACCCGACATCTTTCCCGCTGATACCTTCCCATGGAATCATTGTTGTTGTTATTGTTGTTGATGATGATTTAATTAGGGGATTTGCGCCATCGTGGTCATGTAGCCCCGAGTATTTGGGTGTGTGTGAGGAATTTGCCTGTTACCCTCTGTTATTGCGGCAACAGTCTCCCTCTATCAACTGTTTGTTGATGAGATTGTGATTTATCAGTCTTGCAACTTTGTAGATATAATTTTTTTTTGGGTGCTCAATACTTGAGTACTTATCAGTAATAGTTGGCACACTTTCTATTATTTGGCCGTGCATTTTGCTTTTGGAGGACAGAGACCGTTTATGAGTGTCATTGTGGGTTTGGTAGTGCTTTATACAGCTATTTTGTCCTGTATATTTGTATTTGACGATGTTCACTTGACGAGCGAAACATATCATCGCATAGTTTTCTCCCTCTTCTGTAGTCCATAACAAATAAATATACCGGATGAATCAGCTTCCCCTAATAATATTGCTTTATGCAGCCCAACTAGCATTGTTATCAGGAAGGTCGATAATTCTCTGCTGCATCCCGTATGGATGATGATAATTGTTGTTTTAAGGGGCCTAACATCAAGGTTATCGGCCCCCTAATGGTTTGAGTGATCGTGAAGATGATAATGAAATGTAAACTATAACTAAAAGTAACTACTAACTTATATACTGGAAGAAGAAATGGAAAACAAATGGAGAATAAGGCAAATAAAGGCCAGGAGGAAAAGAAATGACCTCAACCCTTGAAGAATGCGGATTGAGGGACTTGGAAGGAAGGAGCGCCATGAAAGGCAGATAGGAAAGTGAAAGAGGAGAGGGTCCGCCCCACAGGTAGTTGACAAAATGGGGAAACCACACCCAGCTCAGGAATCCCTCGGGGTCGCCAACTCCCGAACTCACCAGCCGTGAGCCCCTGAGGGTGTAGCATTATCCAGGGTGCACCGGAAGTGGTGGGGCTACATACACCCTGCCTCCTTGAGGGCCTTGAGCAGAAGGCAGGAGAGGACATGTAAAGAAAAAGAAGGCTGGCCCCTCGCAAAAGGAGGGTAACAGAAAAGATGAGACAAGGGCCAATTAAGGCGGGAAAGGAAGAGTCTTTTTTAGGCCTCGGATACCCTATAACCGTCGGGGTCGGAAGAGATCAACAGTTGACCAAGTGAGGTCAACAGGAAAGAAGACAGAGAGGAGCTCGGCACTAGTAAGTGGAAGCAATGCCGGACTCAGCTGGGGCCCCGTGGTCGCCAACCCACGTCCCACTAGATGTGAGCCCCTGGGGGGCATCCCGTATGGTACTAATGCACTGCAAGCATATCCTTCAAACGATACTGAACACTCTTACTTTTCCCAAGATGTGACAACAGACTTGATTGGTTCCTTAGTTTAGGGGCTGCGACAACGTGGTCATGTAGGCCCGTTTACTTTTGGCGTGTGTAGAATCTGTCTGATAACCCGTGTTAATTGTGATGGCTGTATTAGTGTGTATTATCTGTAATTCACGTAAGGACTGCCAGACGATCAATTTTAAGTAGTTCCTACTTTTGCTACCAAATGATACCGTCAACGACACCTAGTTGTGAACTTTGCTTCTAGATGCCACCGTAACCGGCACCTGTCGGCGAACGTTGGAACTTAATAGAGCGTTAATCAAATCTAACCTACAAATTTAGCTTCAAAAATTGTAGTTAGTGGAAAGTTCTTTTACATGCCATAATTCTATGACAATGACCCGCCGGCTTTACTTCCCCTCCGAAGGAAGGCATACTGAGGGATTTTTCACGTCCTAAGAAACCCGACAACTTCGGTCGCGTTTGAACCCGCGATCTTGGGCATAGAAGATCAGCATGTTACCAACTACGCTTGACTACAGACTATTACGTGGGAAAAAACAAGAAGTTACGTGACGAACTAAAGAGCCTACTTTTCAAGCCAATGATTATTCTACAGGATATGAACCTATCTAGAATAATGACGAAATTAAGTTGGTAATATCGAAATGCCTAATTAGTTCGAAATATTCCTGGTATAATGTAGCCTAATAGAGAACAAGATTTGGCTGCCCTGGTGACTGAATATATACTTAGTTACATCTCTTAAGGTACAGAATACAAAATTTGGTTGTAGTCCAATGGACGTTTCATGCAGTTAAACATTGGATCTATCAGCACGCGTAAAAGCATGTTGGCAACAATGTCATGCGTGTGCTGGTTAGAAATAATCGGAAATATTATGATATCTTATTGTGCCAATTTTGGATGAAATCCACTTGCTAGTATAGAAGTTACATGTATTTTAGAATTGGACCTATCAGCAAGCATAGAATCATGTTGGCAGCACTGTCTTATATTAATTACTCCAAATTAATCTCGAGTGTCAGGTGCTGTACGCTTGCAAAGTGTAGATCTTTTAGCTTGCATACTTTCTGAAATATTGATATTAGGGTAAAAAAATATAGACAGCATTTATTAATAGTTGACAGCCCTGATAGCTCTTAAGAATACTTATAGTCATATCTGTTATGTTACACATAACACATACGAAATTTGGTTGAAATCCAACTGATAGTATAGAAGTTACATGTATTATAAATTGGTCCTATCAGCAGGCTTAGAATCATGTTGGTGGAACTGAAGTATATAAGTCACTCCAAATTAATCCAAAATGTCAGGTACTATACGTGTGCATAGTTTCAAGCTGTCGGCTTGCATACTTTCAGATATATTGGTATTTGGATGAAGAAAATAGAGAGAGAGCAATTATTAACACTTGGCAGCCCTGGTGGCTCTTAAGAATACACTCAGTCATATCTGTTTATGTACACATATTACGTACAAAATTTGGTTGACATCCAATTAATAGTGTAGAAGTTATATACATTTAAAAATTAGACCTATCAGAAGGCTTAAAATTATTTTGGCAACACTGTCATGTATGGCCTCCTGGAAATTAAACTGATATAGTATTATCTACATGTGTGCCAATTTTGGAATAGCTCCCATTCATACCTTCCATGATATCCAACATGGAGGTCAAATTTCTAGTGCGTTTTTTCAGCAGTTGGTAGCACTGACATCATTTTCAAATATGGGCTTGAGATATTCCGGTATACTTCTTTACTCATACTAAATTTGGTTTCGATTGCTGTAGCCGTTTAGGAGTTGATAGGGGGGGGGGGGACGGGACACACACAAAGCCAGACAGACAGAAGATGATGATGATGATGATAATTGTTGTTTTAAGGGGCCTAACATCTAGGTTATCGGCCCATGATGGTTTGGGTGATCGTGAAGATGAAAATGAAAAGCGAACTTAAAACTAAAACTAACTACCAACCTACATACTAGAAGAAGAAATGGAAAACTAAAGGAGAATAAGGCAAATAAAGGGCAGGAGGAAAAGAAATGCCCTCAATCCTCGAAGAATGCGGATTGAGGGACTTGGAAGGAAGGAGAGCCATGAAAGGCAGATAGGACAGTGAAAGAGGAGAGGGTCCGCCCCAAAGGTAAGGGACAACAGGGGAAAACGGACCCAGCTCAGGAATCCCTCGGGGTCGCCAACTCCCGAACTTACCAGCCGTGAGCTCCTGAGGGTGTAGCATTATCTAGGGTGCACCAAAAGTGGTGGGACTACATACACACGGCCTCCTTGAGGGCCTTAAGCAGAAGGCAGGAGATAACATGAAAAGAAAAAGAAGGCTGACCCCTCGCAGAAGGAGGGAATCAGAAAAGATGAGACAAGGGCCAATTAAGGCGGGAAAGGAAGAGACTCCCTAGGCCTCGGATACCCTAATACCGTCGGGGTCGGAAGAGAACAAGAGTTGACCAAGTGAGGTCGACAGGAAAGGAGACGGAGAGGAGCCCGTCACAAGTAAGTGGAAGCAATGCCGGACTCAGCTGGGGCCCCGTGGTCGCCAACACACGCCCACTAGAAGTGAGCCCCTGGGGGAGACACACAGAAGGACAGACAGACAGATAGACAGACAGACATTTTTCCGGATCGATCTCATGAGTCTACTTTTTCCTCATTTTTGCAAAATGTGAAAAGTAGGCTAATAATAGTGTTCAGTATCGTTTGCGGGATATGCTGACAGTGCATTAGTACCTTACGGGATGCAGCAGAGAAATATCGACCTTCCTGATAACCAGTGTTTGTTGGGCTGCATAAAACAATATTGTTAGGGGCATCCGATTCACCTGGTATATATTTTAATCACACGCAACTCTTTTGCTGGTTATTGTTTGGCATGTGCTAGTAATTGGGGTTATATTGTGTTGATTGTCTCAAAATTTGGAATATCAGTACTCAACTGACTAAGCACAAAACTCGTGTCCCAATGATCCATCGACATACAGTGCAGACTGTACCGACATCTCCTGGGTAACAGATTGCTTCGCACTATTGACAAATCGTAGTTCCTACCACTTCCGCCGGCAAAGATACTTCAGACGATAAATATATAGCATGGCAATAAAAATAGGTACAAATGTAAACAAACTATGTTTCATTGTTTTTACAGTAAATGACTGGAACAATTATACAACCTGTGACAGTCAAGTTCGGTGAATAGTCCTGTACTATCGACATAGATGAACAATGCACGACAGTGACCATACTGTTCTTCGAAATAGTCCCCTCCCGTAACTATGCAATGCTTAGATCGGCGATACATGTCCTGGAAACTTTGCAAGAAGGCGTCCTTTGGGATGGTATTCAAAAGCCTCGTCACGTTACGTTCGGTCTGACTGAAAAGTTCGGATTGTTGGCTTACCTGAAATAGCAGTTACTGTCATTCGAAGTAATCCCCGTGGATGGTTATGCACTTCTGAGAATGTGTGTACAAGTCCTGGAAACTCTTTAGGGATAGCCTTCAGTCGGGTCGTCACATTACGTTGGATGTCCCAAATGTCCGAAAATCTCTGGCCCTTCAGGGCTTTTCGGTGACCCTGGACCTGGACCCCGCCTCTCCATACTTTGACGCTTGACTTCGGGGTCGTACCTCAGACACCAGGTCTCGTCGCCAGTGACGATGGTTCCGAGAGCCATTCCATTCCACAGAACATTCACCCTTCTCACTGCAACCCGCCGAACAGATGTGCATGTCAGGATGCATCAATTAATTCTTTTCACTGCCACCCCCCCAAGAGGTACCGAGGTTGCATAAATTCATCCTTCTAAACTCGCATTATGTCAAACAGGTCTTACCTCTTGCGTAGTATGTCGCCAATGTTGGCAGGTCGACCGTTCTGACTTTATTCAACGTGACGAGGCTTTTGAATACCATCCCAAAGGACGCCTTCTTGCAAAGTTTCCAGGACATGTATCGCCGATCTCAGCATTGCATAGTTACGGGTGGGGACTATTTCGAAGAACAGTAGGGTCACTGTCGTGCATTGTTCATCTATGTTGATAATACAGGACTATTTACCGAACTTTATTGTCAGAGGTTGTATTTAAGATTGAGGAAATTACATTGTGTTAATATGGTGGGGTATTGATTTGAAGCACACAGCATGAAGTTTCCATATTTGCATCAAGACTTGTCCATCAGGTTGGAGGTGAGCATTTGTTTCTAAAATGTACTGTACAGACAAATATGTCAGTATTATGCGACTGCGTGATTTTTGAGTAGTAAGGAATCAACAGCAGCATAATACCTTAAAGCCCAAACTTTCTTGCCACATATTGTATAATTTTACCGCACCTCTCCAATTTGCTGAAGTGTTTAACCTCATGACCCCAAATTTTCTCTATTGACATGTTTATTTTCAGTAACACTAATCACTGAGACCCAGAGTACGTTGGTGAAGCCGAGATGGGAGGATAAGCGATAAAAACATCCACTACTCAGTTCCAAATTGTTATCAAGAGAGAACAAAATACGAATTTATAAAACTATAATTAGGTCAGTATTACTATATGGTGCAGAAACATGGGGATGAAGCAAATGCACAGAGAGACAGATAAAGGTTTTTGAAAATAAAATCCTCAGAAAGATTTTCGGACTAATTTGTGAAGCAGGTGAGTGGAGAAGGAGAAAGAACAAGGAAGTAGAGGAGTTGTATAAAGAGCCCGATGTTGGTGCAGAAGCTAAGAAAAGAAGGCTGAGATGGCCTGGTCACGTGTATAGAGATGGCCTGGTCACGTGTATAGAAGATGATGATGATGATGATAATTGTTGTTTTAAGGGGCCTAACATCTTGGTTATCGGCCCCTAATGGTGTGGGTGATCGTGAAGATGAAAATGAAATGTAAACTATAACTAAAACTAACTACTAACTGATATACTAGAAGAAGAAATGGTGAACAAAAGGAGAATAATGCAAATAAAGGACAGGAGGAAGAGAAATGCCCTCAACCATCGAAGAAAGCGGATTGAGGGACTTGGAAGGAAGTAGAACCATGAAAGGCAGATAGGAAAGTGAAAGAGGACAGGGTTCACCCCACAGGTAATGGACCAAAGGGGGAAACCGGACCCAGCTCAGGAAGCCCTCGGGGTCGCCAACTCCCGAACTCACAAGCCGTGAGTCCCTGAAGGTGTAGCATTATGTAGGGTGCACCAAACGTGGTGGGGCTATATACACCCGGCCTCCTTTATGGCCTTGAGCAGAAGACAGGAGATAACATGAAAAGAAATAGAAGGCTGACATCTCGCAGAAGGAGGTAATCAGAAAAGATGAAACAAGGGCCAATTAAGGCAGGAAATGAAGAGAACAAGAGTTGACCAAGTGAGGTCGACAGGAAAGAAGACGGAGAGGAGCCCGGCACAAGTAAGTGGAAGCAATGCCAGACTCAGCTGGAGCCTCGTGGTTATCAACCCACGTCCCACTAGATGTGAGCCCCTGGGGGAGTTGTATAAAGAACCCGATGTTGTTGCGGAAGCTAACAAAAGGCAAGAAGGCTGAGATGGCCTGGCCACGTGTATAGAAGAGAAGAGGGATCTAGACTGCGAGAAGTGTGTGAGAAAAAGCCAGACGGACGAAGAATAGGCAGACCAAAAATGAGATGGAGAGACCAGGTATCCAAGGACATCCAGCTACTAGGAGCGTGAGAGGAAGATGCCAAGGGGAGAACGAGGTGGAGGAGGATACTTGACGAGGCCAAGAACCAACTGCGGTGTGTGGAGCCATGAGAGTAAGTAAGTGAGAGAGTAAAAGTAATTAATGTTATTGTTGAGATTCATTTAGGGGCCTTATATTTATAAAGGCAAGGTAAACAGTTATTAATGAAATTGACTCAATATATCATGTTAAATTTTGAAAAGCCAGACGGACGAAGAATAGGCAGACCAAAAATGAGATGGAGAGACCAGGTATCCAAGGACATCCAGCTACTAGGAGCGTGAGAGGAAGATGCCAAGGGGAGAACGAGGTGGAGGAGGATACTCGACGAGGCCAAGAACCAACTGCGGTGTGTGGAGCCATGAGAGTAAGTAAGTGAGAGAGTAAAAGTAATTAATGTTATTGTTGAGATTCATTTAGGGGCCTTATATTGTAATCTGCGTTATTGTGATGGCTGAATTAAGGTGTGTATTTGTGACTGGGGTTAGGATTGGGTGGGAAGCGGCCGAGGTAGTTGCGTGGAGTAGACGTGGTATATCACGGAAAACCACTTCTAGAATGGCTGAAGTGGGAATCAAACCCTCTCTTCTTAGTTCTGCCTCACTAGGCTGAGTGTACTCCGTTCCAGCCTTCAAACCAGAATTACATTTCTTGACAGAGCCAGCAATTGAACCCGGACCTCAGAGATGAGAACTACGAGTTCTAGTCACTGCGCCACGGGGTGGTCTAAAATAAATGATCTGAAGAGTTCCGAGGGCTGGTTTTTCCTTCAACCTCCGATGTGCTATAAACAAAAGACAGATGGACATAACAAAAGGATTTTTTAAACTAAAAGTTTACTTGTTTTTACTATTTTTCAACATAATCGCCAAAACGATTGACATCAGCTTTCCAATGCCCTCGGTAAAGAATTCTGCCGCCAGTGAGGAGGGTACGTCTGGACGGTCTCCTGAAGTTCTTCGTTGGTGTTGAGGCGTTGCCGTCCAATCATACTTTCAATTCTCGAAAGAGGTGAAAATCAATCGGTGCAAGGTTTGAACTAAACGGTGGTTGATCAAAAACTTTCCACTTGAATTCTTTGAGAACGTCTTCCGTGACGTTGGCACAGTGTGGTCGTGCATTGTCGTGGATCAAAACCACGCCGGATGAGAGCAAGCCTCTTAGTTTACTTTGGATTGCTCTGATTGCTGAATACGTACTGTATGACACTTTGCAACTCACACTTGGTGGGAGTATTAGTGGCCATGTTCAATTGCCCGTAGCTCGGCTACGACTGGGGCATTGGACTCCACAATGACACAGGTTGTGGATGGGACGTAACGCACTTACCCACGCACAAACTTGGCTTCCGCTTATCTCTTTTTTACTTAGATACATGGTCGGAGGTTGAAAAGAAAATAGCTCACGTATCTTTTATTAGGTCCCAACTAATTGAAGGTTTTGGCCACGTTTTTATTGACTAATAACACAGAGCGGCATTTTATTTCTCTTTGCCTGTTAGAAAGTGAGCGACGTTAGTTTAAATTGCGTTCAGTGAAGAAGTTCCTGTGTGCGGCAGGTAACCAATAAATGTTGAATAAATACTCCCAGCACATTCCATCAAATAACTAATTTTCTCTGCGTGGAAGCTTGCTTTTTACCTCTTCTATATTTATAAAGGCAAGGTAAACAGTTATTAATGAAATTGACTCAATATATCATGTTAAATTTTGAAAAGGTAGGCTACAACGTATTAGCTTTGTGGAAGGATTATCTTAAATTCTACCAAATGAGAATTGATGATGTAGGTGTGATGAAGGTAGCGGTGAACGTTTGTACCGGTGAAAGAGATAAGTATGCCTAGTTCAAAGGAAAAGGAGAGCAAAGGAATCTTTTAAGTGTCCACTGTATTGATATGTGACCTTCAGTTGCTTCGAGCTATGAAGAATCAACAAGGAATACTGTACATATAACTAAATGATCTACTTCTGAAACAAATGTCAGAATAAATGAGGAATATTGATGATGATGATGATAATTATTGTATTAAGGGGCCTGACATATACGATATTGGCTCCTAATGGTTTGCGTGATCGTAAAAAAATGTGATGAAATGAATTACTAGAACTGCTAAAGACTAAGGACTTACAACTAACTTACATACTAGATGAGAAAAAGAACAAAAGAAAATCACAAGGAAAATAAAAAAACATGGAGAAGAAATGCCCTCAACCCTTGAAGAATGACATTTGAGAGATTCGGGAAGAAGTGGAGCCATGAAAAACCGATAGGAGGGATTTCTGAGCTGCATCCGTTTCCCCTTCACACCTTTTTCCATTGACACCAAGGTGGACTCTCTCGTTTTAGGTAGATTTCATTAGAAAGCTAACTATTGCAATGGGTACCATGTTTCGACTTCCGGAAAATTTCGACATATCTTCGCGTTTCACATCCCCCAGACCCCAAAACCACCATCAGTTCAAAAGTTTATAAATAATTTATGTATGTATATCAGTTTCTTGTGGACACGATAACAGCCGTAATTTTGCACCAATCACTTTGAATTTTTTACCGAATATGTATACCTATAAAATCTCGGTCGATTTTGTTACTGGGCTAAATCGGTCCAAGGGGGTGAAAATGGGGGGCTTTTTTCAAAAAAGTGAAATATTGCTATAACTCTCTTAATGTGTGAAATATCGAATCCGTTCAAGTTCAAACTATGTGTCGGATAAAGCCCAAAAATTTATATTTGAAGAGTTTTTTTTATAGCACCAACCATTGACCAAAAGGGTGGGAAAAAGTGGGTTTTTCGGGAAACATTAATCATATCTCTCTTAATAGGCACAATATCAAAACCGTACAAAATGGACAATATTCCCCTAATAATTACCTACAACTTTGGTCTGAAAGAAGTTTTGATATGACCCACCATTACGCCAAGGGATGAGAAAAATGATTTCGGAATTATAAGAAAATGCCAAGAGCTATCAGAGGTTGCCATGGCAACACTACTAAATTGATGACGGATGAGCCATCAGACGTTGCCATGACAACGCACTTGCACGAGATCAGATTCAGATTTCCATCTGACTAAGTGTGAAGCGGGTTCGGTGACGTAACTGGTAGCATGCTGAAATTCAATGCTCAAGGTCGCGGGTTCAAAGCCGGCCAAAGTCGTCGGATTTTCTAAGAGCGCTAAAAATCCTTCAGTATGCTTTCCTTTGGAGGGGAAGTTCCAACGTTCGTTGCGAGTTGCTGGTTGCGGTGGCATCTAGTAGCCAAGTTCACAGCTAGGTGTCGTTGACGGTAGTATCTAGTAGCAAAATTAGGAACTACTGCTTGAAATTGACCTCTGCAGTCCTTACCTGAATTACAGACTAATACAGCCATCACAATTCACACCGTTTATCAGACAGATTCTACACTCACCCAAATTACACGGGGTTACATGACCGCGTTGTCGCAGCCCCTAAACTGAGGAACCAACCAAAATCTCTGCGGGAGATATAATTTTGTGTGAAGAAGTAACAGACCGTTACATAGTTACACATTAGTGCCGAAACCTTGCATAAGGACAGTGTGACCACAAGTATAAAAATGGACCCAAAATGACAAGAAGGTTACCGTCCCCATAAGACTATAAAATGTTTAAAGTATGCATAAAATGACGAAAAACAAAGTTAATTAAGCTCCAATTATAAAATACTTTCTCGCAATAAATGAGGTCTGATCCTTCTACGAAAACCTGCATATTCTGCTTATTTTCGCCTATCCCCAAGTTTGTCCGGTGAAATTTACCACCGCCTTCCGGCGTGCCGAGAGGACTTTTTTTCTCCTTCCTATCTGTTTTTTATGCCTCTACAACCTTCCAAATCCCTTAATTCTTATTACTCAAGGGAAGATGATGTTCTTTCCACTGTCTTTTATTCCCCGTATTCCGTTTCCATTTCTTGTTCTAGAATGTAAGTTAAATATAAGTTTAGTAATTTTCATTTAATTTTCATTTTTAACTATATACATCCCATTAGGGACAGGTGGCCTAGTAGTTTCAACCCTGGAAATAAAATTCACCACCACCACCATCCAATCTGATCTACATTAGAGCAGTGAAACCTGTCATCAACGGACCCTTTATTAAACGGAAACTTACCTTAAACGGGAATATTTGACGGTCCCGTTAAATTCCCTTCATTAAACGGAAACTGTGTTAAGTGTACAATGGAAATCAAGATACGCATTAGAAATAAATATTTCCAAGTTCCGGTATGCAGTGTTTAGAACATTTCTAGGCACCCTGTTAAAAGTCTAAGGAAGGAATCTTTTAGTTTTACGAGACCGTTAATCACGCGATCATGAGCCACGGGACCTTCTTTTTACGTGGAATCCGAACCACAGGACATGGCATTTTACTTCGAAAATCTCACATGCGTTGACTGGGATCGAACCCAGTCCACTTTGGTGAGATGCCAACAACTTTACCGCTGCATCACAACGCACCACCTGTGAAAGTCTACCTTGTATGCTGTAATAGTTAATTCTGTAGCTAACAAGCAATGTTCAAATAGGTCTTCCTTCTTTTGCTCTTCAACTTACACATCAAAATGCTCGCCTATTTGCCTGTTTCCTGTCTCCCGAGACTTTCCCAATGCTTGCTTTAATGATGTGTGAATCAACAAATGCATGTCTTTGTCTCGGCACTTGTTGATCAACTTTTAATGAGCACTTCACAAATTACATTACTTACATAGTTCAGGAGTACTCATTATGACTATGGTTGTTGGTTGGTACCTCAGTTTAGGGGCTGCCCCGTGTGCTTTGGGTGTGTGTAGAATCTGTCTGATAACCAATGTTAATTGTGATGGCTGTATTAGTGTGTGTTATCTGTCTTTAATTCAAGTACGGACTGCAGAATTTAATTTTTCAAGTAGTTCCAACTTTTGCGACCAAACGCCACCATTAGTTCTGAACTTGGTTACTAGATGCCACCGCAGTCGGCTTCTGGCGACGAACGTCGGATCCTACAGGCGTTTGTCAAATCTAACCTATAATTCAGCTTCACAAAAGGGTAATTAGTGAAAGGTTCTTTATCATGCCATAAATCTATGACAAGGGACCACCGGCTTTACTTCTGCTCCGAAGGAAGGTATACTGAGGGATTTTAACGCTCTTAAAAATACCGGCGACTTCGGCCGGGTTTGAACCCGCGACCTCGGGCATAGAATCTCAGTATGCTACCAACTACGCCACCGAAGCCGCCAATGCTTACTTTAATGAGCTGTGAATCAACAAATGCCTGCCTTGTCAATCAGCTTCGAATTCAGCTTTTAAATGAACACTTCACAACTGACATAGTTCCGGAGTACTCATTATGGTTATAAAGCAAGAGCTGTGCATGATCTTAACACGAGAGTAGGAGTGTTACAGTTCTGTATTAATCTGTAGCAGAGATAAGAAATGCAACACTGTATAATGTATTAACACCATTTAATTTTTTTTTCAGCATGTCCATGGTTTAATTATTTTAGCATATTTATTTATTTATTTATTTATTTATTTATTTATTTATCGTATGGCTTTTAGTGCCGGGAGTGTCCGAGGATATGCTTGGCTCGCCTGAGTCTGTAGCTGCTTCCAGCTGACACCCCGAGGGTGAGCTACACGTTCCGTTCAATTTCAAGTAGTTCCAACTTTCACTACCAGAAGTCAAAGATACCTAGTGGTGAAGTTTGGAAATTTGATAGAGCGTTCCAACGAAATCTAACCTAGAAATTTAGCTCCACACAAGTTTAGTCTGTGGAAGGATCTTTTATATGCCATAAATATATGACATGGGACCGCCGGCTTTACTTCCCCTCCGAAGGAAGGCATGCTGACGGATTTTTAACGCTCTTAAAAATCCGACGACTTCGGCTGGGTTTGAACCCGCTATCCTGGGAACAGCAGTTCAGCATGCTACCAACTACGCCACCGAAGCATAGGCCTACCTCCATTAACCGGAAACCTACATTCAAAGAAAAAAGAAAATGTGAATTCCATTCGATTCCGTTGAAGTTAGGTTTTACTGTACAACGTTTCAGAGAGATCGAGAGGTTATCGTTCACTATTTGGGTAATTTATTAAAGTGTGTTTTTTAATCTTAAGGAGTACAAAAGGAGAGGCTGGGAGGACGCATCTTCTATGTTCCTTACAGGATTGACGCCACTGACCGCATCAGCCAGAGAAAGTATTCCCTGGTGCCGTAGCACTACTTGCCCTTCTCGGGCCTAATGACTGGAGTACACATACAGTACACACGTGACAGGGCCCCAGGACCTTAATCTTCCTGGTGCGAAATCCGGAGACAGAACAATCAATCAACCAGCTTGTCCCATCTATTGGCCGTCAGCTGACTCAGGCGGATCAATGCCTAACAGCTAATTGGTTTAAAATTGGACAGCAAGCGCGATTGACAGCTAAACCTTTCCAACAAAAGAATATTTATTAGAATTTAAATGACATATGGAATTGCTTTTTTTAAAGTAAATCTCATAATTAAAAATATTTCTGATATACAAGCATTGGGAATGGGTGTGTTTTATTTGCCAACAGGGTGTGAAAAAGTATTGGCTGTTCTTCCTTTCAAACAGCACCCCTATGCTCTTTGATGATTGATGTTTTAAATCTCTCTATATATAAAAGAAAGTCGTGTTAGTTACACTATTTATAACTTAAGAACGGCTGAACCGATTTGGCTGAAAACTGGTTAGGACCAGGAGACGGACATAGGCTACTTTTTTTTAAATCCCGTGACGTGACATAAAACGTCAAAGAGAATACAAGTCAGTATAAAACGTAACGCAAATGACAGCTAAAATAAACTCATGAAGGGATGGCAAGGCAAGTCGTTTCCAAGCAAACGGTAGCTCTTGACGAGACACGGCCGACTGGATGCGAGTAGCGCTCTCCATTACCGGTATAGAAAACATTAAAATACTTAATTTTTTATTTGTATTTTTATAGGCATAGTTAATCCAATTTACAACACAGAGCATGCGAGTAGTTTAAACAAATGAGTGTTGGCGAGGCATTCATATAGCCTACAATTCAACCGATTGCGACCAAATTTTGGTGGGTTGTTTAGCACACTTCCGGCAAAGTTATAGTTATAGGCATAGTAAATCCAATTTACAGTAGATAGCGCGCGAGTAGCTTCAATAAAATGGCGTGCCATTCGTTTCATCAAAGACCCACATGCGTTCATATACCATTCATCCCATTGCGATGAAACTTGGGTGAGATGTTATGTACACTTCATGGAAAGTTTTTGGCGTAGTAAATCCACTTAACAATAGGTAGCGCACGACTAGATTCAACAAATAAGCGACTACGCACGAAGCGTTTCAAACAAGTCCCGTATGCGTTCATATACTATTTGTCCGATAGCGATTAAACTTGGGTGAGATGTTGTGTACACTTCAGGTAAGTTTTCTGGCGTAGTAAATCCACTTTTCAATAGGTATCGCACAAGTACAGTAGATTAAACAAATGAGCGACGACGCGCGGAGTGTTCAACAAAGTCCCATATGCGTTCATATACTATTCGTCCGATAGCGATGAAACTTGGGTGAGTTATTGTGTACACTCCAAGGAAGGTTGCAGGCTTAGTATATCCATTTTACAATAGGTAGCGCACGAGTAGATTCAACAAATGAACGAAGACGCACGAAGCGTTTCAACAAAGTCCCGTATAAGTTCAAATACCATTCGTCGGATAGCGATGAAACTTGGGTGAGATGTCGTGTACACGCCTGGGAAGGTTTTCGACTTAGTAAATCCATTTTACAATTGGTAGCTTACGAGTATATTCAACAAATGGGTGACGGCGCTTGAATCGTTTCAACAAAGACCCGTATGCGTTCATATATCATTCATTTCATTGCGATAAAACTTTGGTGAGTTGTTGAGCACGCTCCCATGAATGTTTCTGAGATAGTAAATCAATTTTATAATAGTTTAGAGGTGGTTAACGTAAGAAGAAAAAAATATTGGGAATCCAAAAGCAGTTCAACAAACAAAGTCACATCGCTAACACTTTCATTGAATGGCATTGCAACGCATACCGGGTAGAGCTAGTTCAATATAAAGACATGATAAACACCATGTTGAATATGTTGTGGAACTGTGCTGATTTTCATAACTAAACATAATATATAAGTCATATGTACAACAAGAAGGAATGCTAAGATCTGTCACTACAGACCTGCTGTCAGACCACAGTTTCTGTATGCCGCAGAGACCCTCTTGATGAACAGAAAAGGCACCATGGATGACCTGGAGAAAGCCGAAAGACGTATCCTCCGGAAAATCCATGGCCCGAGATTGCTCTCAGATGGAACCTACCATTTGAAATCTAATTCTGACCTGTATCGACAGTTAGAATCAGCCAATACCAGTATGCGACGTCAGAGGCTAAAGTTCTACGGGCACCTACAACAAATGAACAGCAACAGGCTTACCAAGAAGATCTTCTCCTTGGTTAAAAGCTACAAGACTGGAAGCCTGTGGCTTAATGAAGTACTAAAGGACTTGGATTTGGCTGGAATTGCTGACCTTGATGTAGAAGATCGTTCTAACTTTTGTGCTATGGTAGAATCTTGGACCCCACCCCTTAGAGTCCCTAAATGACGGAAGCCCCTTTCGCAGGAGAGAAAGGAGAAATTATCAGCAGGGCCCAAGAGATATTGGGAGCGAAATAGAGCATCGAAGAACTAGTCATAAGCGCTCCGTAGTGGGCTAAAATCAATAATAATAATGCCATTTACTTTCGAGCACCAAAATATTTACGACGTATCTTAGTACTCGTACATGTTTTGGACAATCTGTAGTCCTTCCTCAGCCATAACAAATCAGCAAAACATAAAATGAAAAAAATCCCTTTTTTAATTTTTAAAATGATTTTTAGCAACTGTATAAATGGTAAAAATTAATGTTTGGCAAACAAGTAATTAAATTCCTAAAATAATTTCGATAGCAAATCTAAAAAAATAAATCTAATCTTTTGTACAAAGAAAACCAAAAAGTAATATTGTTATCATTTGCTTTATTGTGAGAATTGATCGCTCGTAAAAACATTTCCATTACATTCTTTTAAAAGAGTTTTATTAGCAAGTATTTGAATATGAGAATTGGTTATTTGTTTGCAAATTACATTAACATTTTTAGAAATAATTTTGTTAGCAACTGCTTAAATGAGAGAATTGACCTTTATAAACAAATTTAAATGTTGAAGGTTAAAATCATTTTGCTAGAAACAATTGGTATGTGAGAACTGACCTAGTATATAAATGCAAAATTTGATATTTTAAAATAATTTTTCCAGGAACTGTTAAAATGTGAGAATTGACCTTTGTAAAAACATACAAGATAAAATTAAATATTTTGTAAACAATTTAACATTTGGAATTGAAACTGGACTTTGTTAGCAACTGATTGATTGAGAGAAATTGATCTTAAGTAAGAGTAAATACTGTAATTTTAAATTTTTGAAAGGAATTAGTTAGCAAATGTTTTGATGGTATTTTTTTAACCGTTTATCTTCCAAGCTCTTCTTCGCCCATGGACTCTGTGAGGGATCATTCCTCTACCATCGCAAGAATGGGGTCTAGGAGCTAAACACAATTTGTCAGTTGATACAACTGGGAATGGTGACATGGCGATCGCCCAAGCGAACGCTAACTTGGGCATTTGCCTGGTGGTGAAAATGGAAAACCACGATCAGCATTCTTATGACGGCCGATCCCACGCTCTGTTTAAATGCAAGGATTGATTTTTGCAATAAAAATCTATCAAAGATATTTAGTTAGCATGTGTTTCAATGTGAGAATTTCATTCTTGTAGTGATCTTTAGCAAATTTGGAGAGCGACGTGACCATACGAGTGGAGCCGAGCTTCCTTCACTTTCTCCACGATCAGATTCACGCCTAATCTTTGTCGAACATCTGTGGTCACATCGAGCCAGTCCCAGGGTCCATTATACTTGAACCAATCTACCAGCTTAAAACAACCATTGGATGAGTCAAATATCATGAAACTCCTTGCACACCTGTGATGTAATTCACTTTCTAATGAGGTCCTCAACTATACAGGTGCCACGCCTTGATATCAGATGGTGGGCGCCAAGACATCTTTGAACTGAGGCGAATGCTGAAGGGGAGATGAAAGATGGTGCAGGTATCGCCTTAAGGTTTCTGAGATTCGAAGATCGAGAAGGAATGAAAGAGAGGGCAAGGAATTCAAAGCTATTCAGAAGCCTTATTTGAAATACCTTCACGGTAAGGCTGAGGAGTATAAATGAATCCAACCGCGAGCGTCATATAATCAGGCGTCTCAGCGGATCTCGTGAGATTATGTGACCAAATATATGCTACTTGAAAGGGTTCATAACGGTGGCGTAAAAGTGAAACGGATCTTCTGCTCCATCGTAGCTTAGTGTGTTTCTCGTTCATTTTCATACGAATTGGTCAGGACTTCGAATGGTGGAATATTATTATTGTTCAATTTGTTGATGTCTCATTAAGGGACTCCAAGATATCACGTCATCGGTGAACGTCGCGCAGCAGGCCGCCACAATTAAGTAGAAATGGGCAGGGCCCGTCGCGAGACTTAACCAGAGCAGATGGACGCAGAGAGCAACCATGTGGGACCCATACACAGGCAAAAGAGGCCATGACAGACCGACAAGAAGATGGGCGGAAGACTTTCGTCGGTTACTAGGTCCGCACTGGTCTAGGACAGAATGATGATGATGATGATGATGATGATAATTGTTGTTTTAAGCGGCCTAACATCTAGGTTATCGGCCGCTAATGGATTGGGTGATTGTGAAGATGATAATGAAATGTAAACTATAACTAAAACTAACCACTAACTTATATACTAGAAGAAATGGAAAAGAAAGAAGAATAAGGCAAATAAAGGTCAAGAGGAAAAGAAATGCCTTCAATCCTCGAAGAATGTGGATTGAGGGACTTGGAAGGAAGGAGAGCCATGAAAGGCAGATAGGAAAGTGAAAGAGAAGAGGTTCGCCCCACAGGTAATGGATAAAAGGGGGAAAACCGGACCCAGCTCAGGAATCCCTCGGGGTCGTCAACTCCCGAACTCACCAGCCGTGAGCCCCTGAGGGTGTAGCAATATCTAGGGTGCACCAGAAGTGATGGGGCTACATACACCCTGCCTCCTTGATGGTCTTGAGCACAAGGCAGGATAACAGGAAAAGAAAAAGAATGCTGACCCCTCTCAGAAGGAGGGTATCAGAAAAGATGAGACAAGGGCCAATTAAGGCGGGAAAGGAAGAGACTCCCTAGGCCTCGGATACCCCAATACCGTCGGGGTCGGAAGAGAATAAGGAAAGAAGACGGAGAGGAGCCCGGCACAAGTAAGTGGAAGCAATGCCGGACCCAGCTGGGGCCCCGTGGTTGCCAACCCACGTCCTACTAGATGTGAGCCCCTGGGGGAAAAAGTTATAATGCTGAAGTGGTTGCAAAGAAAGTGCTCCAAGATCACTGCTGCCATCTAGCTTGAGACTGTTTTACTGTGATCAAAACAGACTGCAGAAAAAATATTTCAACATAGAATTTTGTGTAGATCCAGGACTTAGTTATTTGTCCTGAACAAGAGAGACGTTGTACGTTGGGCTAAAAATATACATTTTGTGTACATCGTACAGTAGAGTGAACAATCCCCCATATGAGACATGGTCAAGCATGTGAACTCTCTCTCTCTATTTTGCTCCAAAAGCACAACATGATAATGATGATAATTGTTGTTTTAAGGGCCCTAACATCTAGATTATCGGCCCCTAATGGTTTGGGTGATCGTGAAGATGAAAAAGAAATGTACACTATATCTAAAACTAACTACTAACTTATATACTAGAAGAAGAAATGGAAAACAAAATGAGAATAAGGCAAATAAAGGACAGGAGGAAAAGAAATGCCCTCAACCCTCGAAGAATGCGGATGGAGGGACTTGGAAGGAAGAAGAGCCATGATGATGATGATGATAATTGTTGTTTTAAGGGGCCTAACATCTAGGTTATCGGCCCCTGATGGTTTGGGTGATCGTGAAGATGAAAATGAAAAGCGAACTTAAAACTAAAACTAACTACTAACCTACATACTAGAAGAAGAAATGGAAAACTAAAGGAGAATAAGGCAAATAATGGACAGGAAGAAAAGAAATGCCCTCAACCCTCGACCCTCGAAGAAGGCGGATTGAGGGACTTGGAAGGAAGGAGAGCCATGAAAGGCAGATAGGAAAGTGAAAGAGGAGAGGGTCCGCCCCACTGGTAATGGACAAAAGGGGGAAACCGGACCCAGCTCAGCAATCCCTTGGGGTCACCAACTTCCCAACTCACCAGCCGTGAGCCCCTGAGGGTGTAGCAATATACAGGGTGCACCAGACGTGGTGGGGCTACATACACCCTGCCTCCGTGAAGGCCTTGAGCAGAAGACAGGAGAGAACATGAAAATAAAAAGAAGGCTGACCCCTCGCAGAAGGAGGGAATCAATAAAGATGAGAAAAGGGCAAATTAAGGCGGGAAAGGAAGATACTCCCTAGGCCTCGGATACCCTAATACCGTCGGGGTCGGAAGAGAACAAGAGTTGACCAAGTGAGGTTGACAGGAAAGAAGACGGAGAGGAGCCCGGCACAAGTAAGTGGAAGCAATGCCACACTGAGATGGGGCCCCGTGGTCGCCAAAACACGTCCCACAAGATGTGAGCCCCTGGGGGGGAAATGCATAACATGATTTCTTTGGTTTTACTGTGCATAGTGTGTAGTCTTCCCCCAACAATGTATTTAAACTCTGCAATTTGTGATTGTATCCTATAATTTTTGTAATAAAAAAGTTATGATAGAAAAAATGTAGCCCCGTCTACTTAGGTGAGTGTAGAATTTGTCTGATAACCTGTCTTATTGTGATGGTTGTATTAGTGTGTGTATTTGTAATTCAGATAAGGATTGGGAAAGAGGTGATCGTGGCCTTAATTTAGGAACCATTCCGGCATTCTCCTGGAGTATAAGTGGCAAACCACGGAAAACCACTTCCAGGATGGCTGAGATGGGAATCGAACTTTACTCTTCTCTTCTCTTCCCCCAACAATGTATTTAAACTCTGTAATTTGTGATTGTAACCTATGATTTTTTTAATTAAGAAAGTTATGATAGAAAAAAATGTAGCCCCGTCTACTTAAGTGTGTGTAGAATTTGTCTGATAACCTGTCTTATTGTTATGGTTGTATTAGTGTGTGTAGTTGTAATTCAGAAGAGGATTGGGAACGAGGTGGCCCTGGCCTTAATTTAGGAACCACTCCGGCATTCTCCTGGAGTATAAGTGACAAACCACGGAAAACCACTACCAGGATGGCTGAGATGGGAATCGAACTTTCCTCGTCTCTGTTTTGCCTCACGAGGATTAGTTTACCCCCTTCCAGCCTTCAGACCAGAATTAAATTTCTTGGCAGAGCCGGGAATTGAACTTGGGTCTCCGTGGTGACACTCAAGATCGCTAACCACTACGCTATAGTAAAATAAAATAAAACAAGGTTATAGATATTAAATTATATAGTTCCTGTTTTCGGGCGCTTTATTATTTAACAGTAATACGTTGCACACTTTCGAAGTATTTGACGTGTTGTTTGTCGTTTGAGGGCAGCGACCGTTTATGGGTGGCCATGAGGGGTTAGTAGTGTTCTGTAGATATATTTTGTTTTATATATTTGGATCTGATAATGCTCGCTGACGAGCGAAACATGTCAACTTAACTATTGTGTAGGTCGTAGTATATTTATATGTGAGCATTGTTTTATATTGTAGGCCTCCATCACCACCGGAGTGGTGGGAATTCTAGCGCTGTTATGAGTCTTTCAAAAGCGTTCACAGTTGAGGTTTACTTTTATTTGTCCATGTAACAAGTCGAGCCTGGTGATTTATTCCTCACCTCACAGCCCAGCCGTATTCAGAAAGCAAATGTTTGGAAGTGTTTCCACTGGTCTGGATGTGTTTTACTGCCGTAGCTTTCAACGCCCAACTGTGGGTGGCCTAGCTCCTAGGGGAACGGCCTGCATACCAAGGAGGGAGCACATATTGCAGTCCCTGACGGATCGAGCCTATTATGAAGAATGTACACAGCGAAGGAGGACGGAAGGAAGGAAGGAAGGAAGGAAGAAAGGAAGCAAGGAAAGAAGAGAAAGTAACGAACTTGGCAGCTTGTTGACACAGTGTTTTGAAAAAGAATCAAAACACCGCAGGAGGTCAATATAAAGTACAGAGTGAGTCAAAATCAGTGCTCTCCAGACAGAGATGATAATAATTGTTGTTTTAAGGGGCCTAACATCTAGGTTATCGGCCCCTAATGGTTTGGGTGATCGTTAAGATGATAATGAAATGTAAACTATAACTAAAACTAACTACTATCTTATATACTAGAAGATGAAATGGAAAACAAAAGGAGAATAAGGCAAATAAAGGACAGGAGGAAAAAAATGCCCTCAACCCTCGAAGAATGCGGATTGAGGGACTTGGAAGGAAAAAGAGCCATAAAAGGCAGACAGGAAAGTGAAAGAGGAGAGGGTCCGCCCCACAGGTAATGGATAACAGGGAGAAAACCGGACCCTGCTCAGGAATCCCTCGGGGTCGCCAACTTTCGAACTCACCAGTCGTGAGCCCCTGAGGGTGTAGCAATATCCAGGGTGTACCAGAAGTGGTGGGGCTACATACACCCTGTCTCCTTGAGGGCCTTAAGCAGAAGGAAGGAGATAACAGGAACAGAAAAAGAAGGCTGACCCCTCGCAGAAGGAGGGTATCAGAAAAAATGAGACAAGGGCCAATTAAGGCGGGAAAGGAAGAGACTCTCTAGGCCTCGGATACCCTAATACCGTCGGGGTCGGAAGAGAACAAGAGTTGACCAAGTGAGATCGACAGGAAAGAAGAAGGAGAGAAGCCCGGCTCAAGTAAGTGGAAGCAATGCCGGACTCGGCTGGGGCTCCGTGGTCGCCAACCCACGCCCCACTAGATGTGAGCCCCTGAGGGGTCCAGACAGAGAAAAAAAGGAAGAAGAAAAATAAATAAATAAATAAATAAATAAATAAATAAATAAAGAAAGAAAGAAAGAAAGAAGGATCACATAGAAGTTTTCAACATGATTGTTCCTGTATAGGCTGGCTTTACATATGTACCCTTGCCAATATAATCTCTCTATCACTTCAATTTTATGTAGTTCCAACTTTCGCTACCAGATGTCACTGACAGCTAGTGGCGAACGTTCCACATGTAAGTGGAAGCAATGCCGGACTCAGCTTCACACAAGTTTTTATTAGTGGTAGGTTCTTTTATATGCCATAAATTTATGACATGGGACCGTAAGCTTTACTTCCCCTACGAAGGATTTTTAACGCTCTTAAAAATCTGACGACCTCGGCCGGATTTGAACTCGCAATCTTGGGCATAGAAACTCAGCATGCTAGCGACTACGCCACCGAAGCAAGAATGCATCGAATTAAAAATCACCCTGTATAGAGAACCTTTTAAAATAAAACAGTCTATGATTGTCTGCTGGAACAAACCTTCTGCCTTGTTTATTCTCTGTTTAACAATGTAAATGGTATTACCACTTCTCTTTTTGCTTCAACGTTTCCCTCTTGTATTTCGTTCGACGTTTCTCCACCTTGTCATAGACCCTTATTAAATGTACTTCAATCATTCTTTGCGCCACGTTACACAATCTTAAACATTCTCTTCCTCCATCGCTAGTTCTCATACGGCGTAATTTCCATTGAAACAGTCCTTTCCTTGCTCTTCATTGCTTCCTTTTCTTTCTCTCGTTATTTATTAGTGATTTTCAGAGTCTCACTGCTTTAAAAATGCAATGCAGCGCCGAATTGAAAGCTGATCAAAACAACATTACAGCGGGAACACTTCAAAGAAACATTCCCCTGGAAACGGCTGGCTTGCACTACGAAGAATTTCGTTACTTTAATGCATTAGCAAGATACAATTTGTGATCAGAAATATTTGGACATCTCAAAAACGTGTGTTTCCCGAAGTGGGTGATTCAGTGCCACCATCTACCGCATCGAATATCGAATATATGACCAATGGCCGCAGTAGGTCGCATACAGCACTAGACAAGGGAGATTCGGTGGAACTCAATGGTTTTCAACTAGCTGAGGTTCTTGGACACCGTGGTGTTGGGGTAGCGCGCCTGCCTCTCACCTGGAGGCCGCAGGTTTGATTCCCGGTTCCATCAGGGATTTTAAAAACTGACGTGAGGGCTGAAACGGGGTACACTCAGCCTCGTGAGGACAATTGCGTAGCTGTCTGAGAGTGAGGCAGCGCCACGGTCACGAAAACCAAGATTAACGGCCGAGGGGACCCAATGCGCTGACCACACGTCACCCCAATATCTGCAGGCCAAATGACTGGGCAGCGGTCGCTTGGTAGGCCCAGGCCCTTCATGAGGGGTAATTATTATGCGGTTCTTTGATCTCAAACCATGGCCAAAACCTAAGGAGCCACATTGGCTCTGGTGATTCTTCATTATAATGGTAGATGATGATTGGTTAGTTCCTCAGTTTAGTGTCTGCGACAACGCAGTCATGTAGCCCCGTGTACTTTGGGTGTGTGTAGAATCTGTCTCATGGTGTTAATTATGATGGCTGTGTTATCTGTAATTCAGATAAGGATTGATGACGAGGAAATTCAAGTAGATCCTACATTTGCTACCAAATGCTACCGTCAACAACACCTAAATGTGAACTTTGCTACTAGATGCCACCGCCACCAGCACCTGGCGACGAACGTTGCAACTGATAGAGCGTCAATCAAATCTAACCTGCAAATTTAGCTTCACACAATTGTAGTTAGTGGAAGGTTCTTTTACATGACACAAATTTTTGACATGGGTCCTCCGGCTTTACTTCCTCTCCAAAGGAGGGCATGCCGAGGGATTTTAACGCTCTTAGAAAATCTGACGAATTCGGCCGGGTTTGAACCCGCGATTTTGGACATAGACGCTCAGCATACTAGCAACTATGCCACCGAAGCCGCCAATGGTTCATGATGACGATACGGATGATGATTGTTGTTTTAAGATGATGATGATGATAATTGTTGTCTTAAGGGGCCTAACATCTAGGTTATCGGCCCCGTACGAAGGTGGACCCAAAAGAAGCCGGACTGAGAGCGTGCTGCCATTCGTGGATGTAGTAGAGAGATTGAGTTAATAGAGACCTTCACGTAACAACTGCCTTGATGGCGTCAGTTCGTATGTGACCGTTTGATCGTAGTGTTGTTGCCGTCTGCGGAGTCGTTAAGGCAGATTTAATAGAACGCCGTGGTGATAGGCAACCTTTTCAACACGCCTGCCATAATGCAGTCATTACCGCCGAATTGCTCATGTGTTGAAGAGGTAGCCTATCACCACGGCGTTCAACGTTGGACCAAGTCACCTCGCCATGTTTAAAGCGCCCAAACCACTCAAAAACTTGTGTGCGGCTCATAGCATTCTCCTTGAAAGCCTGTTCGAGCATTTGGTAAGCTTCTGTTGCCAATTTTACAAGCAAAAAACAAATTCAGACACACTCTTTGTTCTTTTAAATAAATAAATAAATAAATAAACAAATAAATAGAGAGACTCACAAACAGACAGGCAGACAGACAGAAAGTTAACTAAGGAGTTACCAAGAGCGTGGTTTTTATTAGGTTGGTGCATAAGTCCGTAGCGTTTTTGTTTTGCTCGTTGGTATTCCGGTAGCTATGGTTTTATTTGTTGACTGTCATTATTGCTTTGTAGTTCAATGTTTGTTCCTGAGTTAACATATTGAAGTTTTGTCATTTGCAGATTGTGAGTGGAACTGTGGACGCTAGAAAATGAAGTGCCAAGTGGAGAAATTGGAAATTTCCGACATATTCTTCTCTTTGAATTCAATAGAAGGACGAAAGCAACGGAGGCGGCCAAAAACATTTGTGCCGTCTATGGGGACAATGCTATTGAAGAGAGCATGGCAGGAAAGTGGTTTTCTCATTTTAAGGTGGGTTGTTTTGACCTCAGTGATTCCCCACTTTCTGAAAGACTGCGTGAAATGATGCTCCTCCATGATAATGCCCGCCCGCACTCTGCTAATCTGACAAAAACACTATACAGGAATTGGGCTGGGAAATCACTCCGCACGCACCTTATTCGCCCCATCTTCCACCCTCAGATTTTCACCTTTACCGCTCTCTATCGAACAAACTTCAAGGAACTTCCTTTCAGGATGAAGATGCGCTCTGAACATGGCTTGATGATTTCTTCAACTCATAACCACGTGATTTCGTCAGGCGCGGAATCGAAAACTTACAGCAGCTTTGGCAAACTGTTGTAGATAGTGAAGGAGAATATGTGATCGGTGATTAAATTCTCTTAATAAAGTTTAATAAACATATAAACTTGATGTGGTTAAACTTATGGAAAACGCTACGAACTTATGCACCAACCCAATATTATATGTTTGAGCAATTATACATATATCCGGAGCCCGTATTGGGTTGTATGCTATAAAACTTGAAAGAAGGCAGGCTTGTATTGAGAGCAGTTCAGCTTCAGAGATCAGAGTTTCACTCGATTTCATATTTTATATAAATAGGAGAGATAGAACGATAATGCGTTGAATTTTAAATTAGCTTTTTCTACTGGGATCTAATACTCTCAAAACTGAGTTCTGTTAGCTTTTGGTTTTAAATTGGGTATGCAACTTGAGAATGTTGGCGCAAGCTAGAAGAAAGCTCATTAGTTGTGAGCCAGTGAGTTACAGTTTAGGCTCATCAATTCTGATAAGAGTGAGAATAACAACACACAGGTTTGTTGAGCTCATAGTTAATGACTGAGGCTTATCTGTAACACTCGCGTGAGGAGTTGGAAATCTACTTTGAGGGTGAAATAGGCCGTATTAATATTCCTGCGTCGTAAGCTTTCAGTAGTACATCATAATTTGACATAGAAACATAGACGAGAACATTACTGCATCAAAAGTCCATTAATTGTTGGGATTGTACAGTACAGCACGTCAAAGAAATACCAATGGCATTAAAGTACTCTGCTGCAATAAAAGCCATGTATCATATCCAACAATCACAGCGAATCTCAATAGCCACTGCATTAACACTGTTCAAGACTGCTATAGCACCAATAGCAACCTATGGGATTAACATCATCTGGGACAAATGAACAATCACAAATCTATCAACAATTGAGAAGGTCAAAGCCCGTTACCTAAAACGGATTCTAGGAGTAGGGAAGTGATGATGATGATGATAATTGTTGTTTTAAGGGGCCTAACATCGAGGTTATCGGCCCCTAATGATCTAGGTGATAGCGAAAATGATAATGAAATGGAAACCAGAACAAAATTATCTGAGACGGAAAATACGTACAAAAAGGAACTCAGATGGAAACAACTTACAATATGGTCTTACAAAAGGGAATTTAGAACGAAAAGGTGCACAAAAAGAATACATTGAAAAAAGACCCACAAAACGTAGGCTAGATTCAAAATACGTACAAAATGCAATGTAGCGTCGAAATACTTACATAATGCAACTGAAATTCAAAATACTTACAAAATGCAAATGAGATCGAAAATACGTACAAAATGCAATTGAGGTTCAAAATCAAAATACTTACAAAATGCAATTGAAATTGAAAATACACAATGCAATTCAGATTGAAAAAATCCCTATCCCAGTTCCAATCCAAATTATTCACAAAGTGCAATTGAAATTCAAAATCCTTACAAAATGCAATTGAAATTGAAAATGCTTACAAAATGTACGGTAGATTCAAACGACTCATGTGGATTGACAATACTTACAAAAAGCAATTTAGATTGAAAATACTTGACAAATGTAATTTAGATTCAAAATACCCACAAAATGCAATTGAGAATCAAAATATGTGCAAAATGCCCACCAAACAAAATGCAATTTAGATTCAAAATTCGTGCGAAATGCGGTTTTGGTTGAAAATACTTACAAAATGCAATTGAAATTCAAAATACTCACTAAAAGGCCCCGCAACCTGCATTGAAAGACTTACTAAAAAGCAATTTAGATTGTCAATCTTTACAAAATGCAATTGAGGTTGAAAACAATCGCGAGACGTAATTTAGATCGAAAAAAACTTACAAAATGCAACATAGATCAAAAATGCCTTAAAAATCGCTAAAAGGGAATTTAGATACATGGTGATTCGAGTAACAAAAACAGTGCGGGAATCTTAAAGAGAAAAGGAAATAGAAGGAAAAGAGGAGAGGAGAGGGGAGGGGAGAGAGGAGAAGGTCCGCCCCAAAGGGAAGGGACAAAAGGGGAAAACGGACCCAGCTCAGGAATCCCTCGGGGTCGCCAACGCCCGAACTCACCAGCCGTGAGCCCCTGAGGGTGTAGCATTATCGACGGTGCACCAGAAGTGGTGGGGCTACATACACCCTGCCTCCTTAAGGGCCTTGTGCACAAGGCAGGAGGTAAAAGGAAAAGAACAAGAAGGCTGACCCCTCACAGAAGGAGGGTATCAGGAAAGATGAGACAAGGGCCAATTAAGGCGGGAAAGGAAGAGACTCCCTAGGCCTCGGATACCCTAATACCGTCGGGGTCGGAAGAGAACAAGAGTTGACCAAGGAAGGTCGACAGGAAAGAAGAAAGAGAGGAGCCCGGCACAAGTAAGAGTAGGGAAGTCAGCACCATGGAGGCTAACATATGTGTTAACAAAAGAAACCTTCTTTGTTGAGGACATAAGAGCACAATTCTGGCTTCCAAGTACCAAGGCTTATGAAAAGACACTATACCTGTTAAAAGAGAAAACTAATGCCATATGGCCCATATTTTACTCAACTGATGCCATGACAACATCGGAATGGAAGCAGCCAAATTATGAAGTTAGACACATACTGACAAGATTTGCAACGCACGGCTTTCATCACAAGCTATGTCAGAACCTAAGATTTCATCAACCGGAAGAATCCTGCGTGTGCAAATTGTGCAATAAATATTGTGAGCAATAACATGCACAAAATTGCCCAAATAGGACAATCTCAATAAAAGGACTAGGTCAAGTATAATTTATGTACCATTATGCACATTGTGCGCTTTTGATGATGATGATGATGCTAATTGTTGTTTTAAGGGGCCTAACATCTAGGTTATCGGCCCCTAATGATCTGGGTGATAGCGAAAATGAGAATGAAATGGAAACCAGAACGAAAATTATGTGAGACGGAAAATACGTACAAAGAGAAACTCAGATGGAAACAACTCACAATATGGTCTTACAAAAGGGAATTTAGAACGAATAGATTACAAAAAGAATAGATTGAGAAAGATCCAAAAAACGTAGGCTAGATTCAAAATACGTACAAAATGCAATGTAGCGTTTAAATACTTACAAAATGCAACAGAAATTCAAAATACTTACAAAATGCAAATGAGATCGAAATTACGTAAAATGCAATTGTGGTTCAAAATACTTACAAAATGCAATTGAAATTGAAAATACACAATGCAATTCAGATTGAAATAGGCCCTATCCCAGTTCCAATCTAAATTATTCACAAAGTGCAATTGAAATTCAAAATGCTTACAAAATGCAATTGAAATTGAAAATGCTTACAAAATGTACGGTAGATTCAAACGACTCATGTGGATTGACAATACTTACAAAATGCAATTTAGATTGAAACTACTTGAAAAAATGTCATTTAGATTCAAAATACCCACAAAATGCAATTGAGAATCAAAATATGTGCAAAATGCCCACCAAACAAAATGCAATTTAGATTCAAAATACGTGCGAAATGCGGTTTTGGTTGAAAATACTTACAAAATGCAACTGAAAATCAAAATACTCACTAAAAGGCCCGGCTACCTGCATTGAAAGACTTGCTAAAACGCAATTTAGATTGTCAATCTTTACAAAATGCAATTGAGGTTGAAAACAATCACGAGATGTAATTTAGATCGAAAAAACTTACAAAATGCAACGTAGATCAAGTATGCCTTAAAAATCGCTAAAAGGGAATTTAGATACACGGTGAACCAAGGAACAACAAGATGTTCAGTAAAGAACATATAGCCTACTTTCTCCTAATTGCATGGGTATTGTTATAACTCTTTGTCCTTTTCAAGGAGTATAATTGAATGTTGTTTGTAGTAGCTTGTTGAAATACAACGTGCTATAGGGATATTAAACATGAATATGAGGTGCCCTTTGCTAGTGCTACCTCTGTAAAAAAAATCATTCAATTCGGTTTCCCCGTGTTTGAATTGATCTGGGGAATGGATTTGCACACATACATGGCCGCTATTTGCAAACTATTGGGCTGATGACCTTGTAGTCAGTCACAAGATGCTTTCCACAAAAAGGCATGTTGTTGCAAAATCCGGTAGAGATCAAATTATTAGGATGGTCGAAATTTGATTTAAGCTTTTAACATTTGGGTGGCCGTCATTCCGTTTCCGTCAAGATGGCGGCGATATATTTAACATGACACTGAGGTGCCTTTTGCTAGTGCTACCTCTGTACCAAATTTCGTTCAATTCGGTTTCACCGTGTTTGAATTGATAGGGGGAATCGATTTGCACACATACTTGACCACCATCTGCAAACTATTGGGCTGATGATCTAGCAGTTTGGTCAGAATATGCTTCCCACATAAAGATTTGTTGTTGCAAAATTTGGTAGAGACTAGATTATTAGGTTGGTCGTAATTACATTTTAGCCTTTAACATTTGGGTGGCCGCGATTACGTTTCCGTCAAGATGGCGGTGATATAAAACATGACACTGAGGTGGCCTTTTCTAGTGCTACCTCTGTACCAAATTTCGTTCCATTCGGTTTCACCGTGTTCGAATTAATAGGGGGAATCGATTTTCACACAAAGATCGCCGCCATCCGTAAAATATTAGGCTAATGACCTATTAGTTTGGTCAAAGGATGCTCCCTCCATAATGGTATGTTGATGCAAAATTTGGTAGAGATCGGATGATTAGGTTAATCGTAATTTGATTTAAGCTTTGAATATTTGTGTGGCCGCCATTACGTTTCCGTCAAGATGGCGGCGATATAAAACATGACACTGAGGTGCCCTTTGCTAGTGCTACCTCTGTACCAAATTTCATTCCATTCGGTTTCACCGTGTTCGAATTAATAGGGGTAATCGATTTTGACACAAAGATGGCCGCCATCCGCAAACTATTAGGCTAATGACCTATTAGATTTGTCAAAGAATGCTCCCTCCATAAAGGTATGTTGTTGCAAAATTTGGTAGAGATCGGATGATTATGTTAGTCGTAATTTGATTTAAGCTTTGAACATTTGTGTGGCCGCCATTACGTTTCCGTCAAGATGGCGGCGATATAAAACATGACACTGAGGTGCCCTTTGCTAGTACTACCTCTGTACCAAATTTCGTTCCATTCGGTTTCACCGTGTTCGAATTAATAGGGGCAATCGATTTTCACACAAAGATGGCCGCCATCCGCAAACTGTTAAGCTGATGATCTATTAGTTTGGTCAAAGGATGCTGCCCCCATAAAGGTATGTTGTTGCAAACTTTGGTAGAGATCGGATGATTAGGTTAGTCATAATTCGATTTAAGCTTTGAACATTTGTGTGGCCGCCATTACGTTTCCGTCAAGATGGCGGCGATATAAAACATGACACTGAGGTGTCCTTTGCTAGTGCTACCTTTGTACCAAATTTCGTTCAATTTGCGCTCACCGTGTTCGAATTGATAGGGAGGGACAGACATTCAGAGTACACACACACTCACACACACACACACACACACACAGACTCACACACATACACACACACAGACAGACACACTTTTTTTCGCCCTGTAGTGATCTCATAAGTCCACTTTCATTTTTTGCAAAAATCGAAAGTAGGCTAAAAACAGTGCGGGAATCTTAAAGAGAATAGGAAATATAAGGAAAAGAGGAATGGAGAGGAGAGGAGAGGGTCCGCCCCAAAGGTAAGGGACAAACGTGGAAAACGGACCCAGCTCAGGAATCCCTCGGGGTCGCCAACTCCCGAACTCACCAGCCGTGAGCCCCTGAGGGTGTAGCATTATCTAGCGTGCACCAAATGTGGTGGAGCTACATACACCTGGCCTCCTTAAGGACTTGAGCACAAGGCAGGAGGTAAAAGGATAAGAAAAAAGTCCTCTCGGTACGCCGGAAGGCGGAGGTAGATTTCACCGGACAAACTTGGGGATAGGCGAAAATAGGCAGAATATGCAGATTTTCGTAGAAGGATCAGACCTCATTTATTGCGAGAAGGTATTTTATAATTGGAGCTTAATTAACTTCGTTTTTCGTCATTTTATGCTTATTTTAAACATTTTATTTTCTTATAGGAACGGTAACCTTCTTGTCATTTGGGGTCCATTTTTATACTTGTGGTCACACTGTCCTTATGCAAGGTTTCGACACTGATGTGTAACTATGTAACGGTCTGTTACTTCTTCACGCAAAATTATATCTCCCGCAGAGATTTTGGTTGGTTCCTCAGTTTAGGGGCTGCGACAACGCGGTCATGTAACCTCGTGTACTTTGGGATGGCTGTATTAGTCTGTAATTCAGGTAAGGACTGCAGACGGTCAATTTAAAGCAGTAGTTCCTAATGTTGCTACCAGGTACTACCGTCAACGGCACCTAGCGGTGAACTTGGCTACTAGATGCCACCGCAACCAGCAACTCGCAACGAACGTTGGAACTTCCCCTCCAAAGGAAAGCATACTGAGGGATTTTTAGCGCTCTTAGAAAATCCGACGACTTCGGCCGGCTTTGAACTCGCGACCTTGAGCATAGAAATTCAGCATGCTACCAGTTAGGTCACCGAAGCCGCTTCACACTTAGTCAGATGGAAATCTGAATCTGATCTCGTGCAAGTGCGTTGTCATGGCAACGTCTGATGGCTCATCCCTCATCAATTTAGTAGTGTTGCCATGGCAACCACTGATAGCTCTTGGCATTTTTTATAATTCCGAAATCATTTTTCTCATCCCTTGGCATAATGGTGGGTCATATCAAAAATTCTTTCTAAAAAAAGTTTTTGGTAATTATTAGAGGAATATTGTCCATTTTGTACGGTTTTGATATTGTGCCTATTAAGAGAAATATGATTAATGTTTCCCGAAAAACCCAATTTTTCCTACCCCTTTGGTCAATTGTTGGTGCTATAAAAAACTCTTCAACCATACATTTTTGGGCTTTATCTGACACATAGTATGAACGTTGAACGGATTCGATATTTCACATATTAAGAGAGTTATAGAAATATTTCACTTTTTCAAAAAAAAAAAGCCCCCCATTTTCACCCCCTTCGACCGATTTAGCCCAGTAACGAACCCGACCGAGATTTTATAGGTATACATATTCAGTAAGAAATTCAAAATGATTGGTGCCAAATTACGGCAGTCATCGTGTCCAAAAGAAACTGATATACATATATATACATACATAAATTATATATAAACTTTTGAACTGACGGTGGTTTTGGGGTATGGGGGATGTGAAACGCTAAGATATGTCAAAATTTTCCGGAAGTCGAAACATGGGACTCATTGCAATAGTTAGCTTTCTAATGAAATCTACCTAAAAGAAGGCTGACCCCTCGCAGAAGGAGGGTATCAGAAAAGATGGGACAAGGGCCAATTAAGGCGGGAAAGGAAGAGACTCCCTAGGCCTCGGATACTCTAATACCGTCGGGGTCGGAAGAGAATTGTGCGCTTTTCTTAAATAAATAAATTAAAGTACTCTAATTTACCAAAGTCAATAAAATAAATTACGAAAAAATGTATATTGGACTTGTTTCGGCAACATTGTGGTCTTCATTAACATAAACTACTATTAAGAAACAAACAATTGTGAGTATATTAGTGTATTAATTGGTGTCGTCATCTTTCAACGTGAATCAAATGAATTTTAAAGATGATGATGATAATTGATGTTTTAAGGGGCGTAACATCTAGGTTATCGGCCACTAATGGTTTGGGTGATAATGAAAGATGATATGAGAATGAAAACTAATACTAATACTAATTACAAACTTACATACTAGAAGAAGAAATGGTAAACAAATAAAGGACAAGAAGAAAAGAAATGCCCTCAACCCTAGAAGAATGAGGATTGAAGGACTTGGAAGGAAGAGCCATGCAAGGCAGATAGGAAAGGTAAAGAGGAGAGGGCCCGCCCCAAGGTCACATGAAAAAGGGGACAAAACGGACCCAGCTCAGGAATCCCTTGGGGTCGCAAACTCCCAAACTCACCAGCCAAGGGCCGTTGAGGGTGTAGCACTATCCAGGGTGCACCAGAAGTGATGGGGCTACATACACCCTGCCTCCTTGAGGGCATTGTGCAGAAGGTAGGAGATAATATGAACAGATAAAGAAGGCTGATCCCTCGAAGAAGGAGGGTATCAGAAAAGATGAGACAAGGGCCAATAAGGCGGGAAAGGAAGAGTCTCCCTAGGCCTCGGATACCCTAATACCATCGGGGTCGGAAGAGAACAAGAGTTGACCAGGAGATGTCGTCAGGAAAGAAGACGGAGATGAGCCCGGCACAAGTAAGTGGAAGTAATGCCGGACTCAGCTGGGGTCCCGTTGTCACCAACCCACGTCCCTGGGGGGAATTTTTAAAGAAAAATCGTTACTATAACACTAAATAATTGTATATGTTAAAATTGTTAATTTAACATATTTTGTTGTTGGGAAGTTGCTTAATGATTAATTTTGTGTCAATATGTACTGTGCGTTTATAATTATAGGTGCATAATTGGAATCTGTAACACTCCGTAGCATAGACGTACAGGTATACCGCTAATATTATCTGATGGCTCATGCGTAAGCAACGAATTCCATATGCGGTCGAGTGCATGTGCTGTAGGATGGTTAAGATGGGAGCAACGTTCACTTCTCTTGTTGCTACATCGGCTCCGACTGTAACTGTGTCTCCTACGAGCACAGCAGCAGTGATCCCCTCCGCTCGCATGTTTGCGCCATCAGGTATTAATTGCTGGTTTCTTTTATGTGCGTTAAATCACTCGTCACGACCACGATGCGGAACTGGAGTGAGTTGGGATAGAGGAGGTTTGAATCTCGGAACTGACAAGTGGCTATCCTTAGTATGGTTTTAACATGAATATGTCTTTCGATTGGATGCCTATCTGGTATTAGCGAGGACAGTTTTGGGTCGACATAATTCCGACACCTAGTTGCCTTGACAACAAGTAAAAGAACAGTTAATTCTAACTCCTTGAAGCGTGCGCGATGACCATTTATAAAGCAAAGGTGGTATTATTTTATGAAAGCGCCAAACGTTCAAAAGATTCAGAAGTCAGGAGGATGCAAACATTTCCATGATTATATGTTTCTCAGCAAAGCGGAAAAATTAGGCTATGTTTCGTTTCTCGATGTTTTTCCCCTAACTCCCTCCAGGCAAATGCCGGGATAGTACAGGGTCATCGAAAAACAATGCCAACATTTTAAAACATGATATCACCGAAACCCTTTATGTTAAACGTGTAATTCTTTCACTGAACGCCAGCTGGTTAAAGTAAGTTTTGTTTTGGAGGGGACGTGACCTTGCTATGTGCACACTAGATGCGCAGTAGTCAAGGTCGGCCGGGGGCGCGCACTCCCATGACGTTATGACCTCACCCCTTTGGATTTTTTTTTCTGGGGGTACATTAAAAACATTGTGTATGCAGAAAAAATCAAGATTTGGAGCACGTGCGGGAGCGAATTTCTGCCGCCATCTTGACAGTTACTCCTGAAATATTGCACGTGCCAATCCAGCCATTGCGAAAGCGTGCGTTCACTGCTGATGTTGGTGGTCGGCCTGGCCTAGATTTTTTCTCTACAGTCCCTGTTTCCTTAAACTGATTAAACCATCGAATGACAGCTTTGTATTCAGGTACAGTTCGTCGGGTGGTGCAGTCAGTGGCGCGCGCGCCCCCGGCCGACCATGGCTACTGCGCATCTAGTGTGCGCATAGGAAGGTCACGTCCCATCCGAAACAAAACTTACTTTAACCAGCTGGCGTTCAGTGAAAGAATTACACGTTTAACATGAGGGGTTTCGGTGCTATCATGTTTTGAAATGTTGACATTATTTTTCGATGACCCTGTACATTATTTCAAGTCCCGGGATACTTACCCTATTCTCAACACAAATAATTTCAATTACACACACTACTGCAGTCACCCTAGAAACACGGATTTTAGAACTATAATAATTTTGCCCGATAGCACAACAGTTCTTGCGAATAAAAATTCAAATGTGTACATATTTTGAAAATTAGACGAGTATTTATGGAGATATAGAGCACTCAAACTTTCAAATTCTAGGCTTGGTAGTAGCTGTAGCTTTATTCCAGGGGAGGCCAACACATAACGCACCGTGTGACATTTGAGATGTGCATAATGTCAAACGCGCCACTCTATATTACCCCCACCCCTCATATTTTGTCCGAAAGATAAGGAAAATATGTACCTATGCACAGATCCCGCTGATTAGATATGCACAGCGGTAGGAGAAGGTCGTAGAGTGGAGCGGGGATCGTGCCGAATACATCCCTGTCTGAGAACATTGACGCTCGACAGTAGCATGGTCCTTGGGACATTACTAGTCTACGTCAGTGCCATTCAGTGTCTTGCAAATGTTTTACGCTGCAGTAGTATGCAGGAGAAGGAGGAGGATGGAGACGTGCTGCCGGTAATTGTATATTTCAAGTCATCAAAACATCACTAATTCAAGGAAACAAGGCAATGCTATTACCCTTAAAGATAAATTACTACATATTCTTACCACCTGTCTAATTGGATGGTACACAAGCAATCTCAATCTCCTGGTCACTCTTGAGGACTAGATGACCTTGAAGTGACTATATAGATAACGAAATGAAGTTGGCTGATCAAAGGCCAATCGAAAATGGTGCTTCCCTATTTATGCAGCGTTATGTGACTGTGTGGGGGATACAAACAACTGGACATCTTTGTTATTGTGCCTTATACCCATCAAGATATAGCATAAAAGATCTGGAATTGAGTGTCTCATAGGAAAAGAGGCACATGACACATCTCGGCAGATATGGTTAAGAAGCTCCTGCCAATTTGTGTGATTTCCAATAACTATCGGCATGAGGACATGTGCCTAATCTTTGACAAGGATGATGATGATGATAATTGTTGTTTTAAGGGGCCTAACATCAAGGTTATCGGCCCCTGATGAAATGAAATGGCGTGAAATGAAAGGATGAAGACAAAAAACAGCTCACTGCTATGGATGAAACGAAAATGGTTTAGATAAAATAGACAGTGAGCCCCGACAATTATGCCTTATGTAGCAGGAAAAATACTTACAAAAAGGAACTCAGATTGAAACTACTCACCAAATAGAGAGCGGTAATACGTACATAAGGGAATTTCGAACGAAAATACTCGCAAAAGGAATAGATTGAAAAATACGCACAAAATGTAGGTTAAGTCCAAAATACGTACAAAATGCAACGTACAGTCGAAATACTTACAAAATGCAAGTGAAATCAAAATACTTACAAAATGCAAATGAGATTGAAAATCTTTGACAAGGAACATAATACAATACCTTACCTAAGAGTTGGAGTGTGCTATAAATAACGAATGGAATAGAGGTAGATGCTTCTCAGATTAGAGACGACGTTTCTGATAGGTTGGCTGAAATGAGACTAACCAATCAGAATGCCGAAACCAATAGTTTCCAAAATGACTGACGTAGGTACTAGGTTGTTGTATGAAGAAAAGACACAATGTAACTGGAAAAAACGGACTCGTCATAAAAGTAAGTGGAAAGCTAATGAGACGAAACTTGGGAGGAATAGTGGTTACGCATGAAGATTGTATGTTTAACAAACAGTTGTATTAGATGGGACTTATGCCACTTCTGTGCGTCATTTGAATGAATTTCAATTTTTATTGATTAAAGCACTGAATACTAAGAATGATTCAACTCATATTTTGATAACACATCAAAAGTTTTATATAATTCATGATCCAATTAGGGGAGTTCCAATGGCCTATATTCTTAATGTTAATATTAATAAATTCATGTTCCTATTTCGCAGAAACTACTGGATAGATTTAGATGAAATTTTATTGCCGTAAATAGTGATGAATTCTTACTACTTGAACACGGGCGTTAGGTGTTTATACTTTTGTGACCATAATAATATTTATGTTCGACCCTCACTATTATGTGTTTGAAAACTGTATCATAATGATGGTCATTATAACACCGTTTTTCATTACGATACAGTTTCTCCAGCCAATCAGAGCTCGTTCATTGACCAATTAGGTAACGATAATTTCGCGCATGCGCTCAAAATCCAACATGTCGGACATAAACACAACATCGAACTATAATAAATTACCGACATGGAATACCCACCGTCCATAAGTTCGCGTAAATAAACTGGCGAATATGAGACAAGAAATAGCACAGTACCTTAAAATCACTAACACTAATTTCTACACAGCGCATTGTCTTCAAATGACTGCGGTGACAATATTACTGAGGGACGGCTGATGTAAACATATGGCTGCATATGGCAGAGCGCATGCGTCGGCCGTTCAAAGCTCTTGAAAGACGAAGCTATAACACCCAACGCTCGCTCTGCGATCACAAAATTCCAGTAGCTGACTCTCAACAGATATTTATGAATATTTATGTTAAAACATATAATAAAGTTATAATTATCGTCGAACATAAACAGTCGTATGCAACTCGCCTATAATGGTAATTAAGACACTCGTATGGAAATTATAAAACTCGCATACGCTCGTTTTATAAAAAATACTCGTGTCTTAATTATAGCCATTATAGGCTCGTTGCATAATGTACTATTTTTTCATTAATCTCAAATTTTTCGTTTAAAAATCTAGATGTATCCATTTTTAGCCTATTTTCAATTTTGAAAAAATAGGCTTATGAGATCACCTTTTGTCCGTGTGTGTGTGCGTGTGTGTGTGTGTGTGTGTGATTCGTGTGTGTGTGTCCCCCCTAATAAAATCTAAACGGCTAGAGCGATTTCAATGAAACTCGGTATGATCATAGCACTATTCCCGGCGACCTCGACCGTGCCCTTCAAATTTTGTTACGTCTCACCAATGCAAAATGGCGGTTGTGCGAAATATTTCACTAGCATTCAATATCTCCGAAACTATTACCGATACCGCCCTGAAATTGTGTACGGTGATAAAGGGTACTACTAGGAGTTCACCTATGAGACTTTCAAAAACCTGGTGACTACAAAACCAACATGGCGGTCAAGCGAAGTTGAGACTTTTAAATAGACTTTTATCGCGATTTAACTATCCACACGTAATGAAACTTGGTACAGCAAATGTTTATACACATTGTAATGCACTGGAGTCTAATTTAGTTCAATTGTTTACATAACTTCAAAATGGCGGCTGTGCGAAATATTTCACTGACATTCTATATCTCCGAAACTATTACAGATATCACCCTGCAATTTAGTACGGTGATAAAGGGTACTGATGCAAGTTTACCTATGTATATTTCATAAACTTGTAAAGTAGAAAACGAACATGGCGGTCAAGCGAAGTTGAGACTTTTAAATAGACTTCTCTCGCGATTTAACTATCCACACGTAATGAAACTTGGTACAGCAAATGTTTATACACATTGTAATGCACTGGAGTCTAATTTAGTTCAATTGTTTACATAACTTCAAAATGGCGGCTGTGCGAAATATTTCACTGACATTCTATATCTCCGAAACTATTACAGATATTACCCTGCAATTTTGTACTGTGATAAAGGGTTCTGGTACAAGTTTATCTATATATATATTTCATAAACTTGTAAAGTAAAAAACGAACATGGCGACCAAGCGAATTTGAAATATTTGAATAGACTTTTCTCGTGATTTAACTCTCTGAGCGTAGTGAAATGTGGTACAGTAAGTGATTTTGCAGATTGTAATGCACTGCCATCTAATTTAAATCAATTGTTTACATAACCTCAATATGGCGGCTGTGCGAAATTTTAAAATTAAGTTTTTATTTCTTGTGTCGTAATCATGCGATCGAAGTGAAAGTTTGAATAATGAACCTAGGCAATAATTTTCCTTGAATGGTACATAATTCTATGGCCTATACATATAACAATCCTAAATGTCGGGCTTCCGAAATATTTAGACGGTTCTCAATATCTATGAATCTTTTACAGCAACCAAACTGTTTTTTTTATGTTCATAGAGACTATGAACATATGTTCACCTATAGGACTTTCATTAACCTGATGAGCACAAATCCAACATGGCGGCGACGCGAAGTATAAATATTTAAATGGACGATTCTCGCGAATTAACTATCCGAGTGCCGTGAAAGTTGCACGTTAAATGCTTATACAAATGTTGATCCACTGGCATCTAATTTATTTCAATTGTTTGCATAATCACAAGATGGCTGCTGTGCGTAATTTTAAAATCTCGTTTTTACTTCTTGTGTTCTAATCATGCGATTGAGGTCTGAATACCACACGTACACAATAATCTTAATGTAATAGTACAAAAATAAAAATCCAACCTGGCGACAATCTGAAATATTTAGACGGTTCTCAATATCTACGAATCTGTTACAGCAATTAAACTGAAATTTTGTATGTTGTTAGAAGAAATTAACATGAGCAGGATATATGAAAATAGGCTGTATAGTTCTTTACGGAACTACTTGTTTCATAATATATTTGAGCTAGAACAAAATCCCCGTGTTAAAATCTCATTTACAAGCCACGCTACAAGTGGTAAAAATTTGAGACTACTGTGATAAGTTATAACTGAAAAATATGGAACATTTATGTGCAAAAAGTTAGATCTGAGAAAACGCCTTTGTATGTTCTAATTATCAATGTTTTCTAACGCACACTCCAGTATTTAAATACATATTAGACTTGTTTTGAAAATAAGAAATATCAAGTGTTATACATCATTTTAAACGTCAAAGTGTCAGCTTTTACATCGTATACAAATCTGAAAATTGATATTTTTTCATATTTTAGCCATTGGAACTCCCCTTAAAAATATCCAATAAAGTGTCAATATTACAGAATAAGCAGACTTTCACAAATTCCTGTTTCCTGTAAGAAAAGTTGTTTTGTGACTAGTAGACCTCTTTTCCACTGGGTCACTCAATTAGTCACCCTAAATGACCTGGAGGTGGTAAACTGATAATGATGATGATAATTGTCATTTTAAGGGGCCTAACATCTAGGTTATCGGCCCCTGATGATTTGGGTGACCGTGAAGTTGAAAATGAAATGCAAACTTAAAACTAAAACTAACTACTAACCTACATACTAGCAGAAGAAATGGAAAACTAAAGAAGAATACGGCAAATAAAGGACAGGAGGAAAAGAAATGCCCTCAACCCTCGAAGAATGAGCATTGAGGGACTTGGAAGGAAGGAGAGCCATAAAAGGCAAATATAGGAAAGTGAAAGAGGAGAGGGTCCCTCCCACAGGTAAGGGACAAAAGGGGGAAAACCGGACACAGCTCAGGAATCCCTCGGGGTCGCCAATTCCCGAACTCACCAGCCGTGAGCCCCTGAGGGTGTAGCATTATCTAGGGTGCACCAGAAGTGGTGGGGCTACATACACCCGGCCTCCTTGAGGGCCTTGAGCAGAAGGCAGGAGATAACATGAAAAGAAAAAGAAGGCTGACCCCTCGCAGAAGGAGGGAATCAGAAAAGATGAGACAAGGGCCAATTAAGGCGGGAAATGAAGAGACTCCCTAGGCCTCGGATACCCTAATACCGTCGGGGTCGGAAGAGAACAAGAGTTGGCCAAGGGAGGTCGACAGGAAAGAAGACGGAGAGGAGCCCGGCACAAGTAAGTGGAAGCAATGCCGGACTCAGCTGGGGCCCCGTGGTCGCCAATCCACGTCCCACCAGATGTGAGCCCCTGGGGGTGTACCGACTTGAATGGCGATTATTCGAGTGCAGATAAATATACAAATAACATGGACATTCTTGATTTTGCATTGTCCACTTCAATTCATGCATTTGTAAGTTTTAAGTTGACAGTGAGTTGACTTCTACTTACCAATCGAAGCCACACGTTGGACTTCATGATCTGGTTCTTCTCATTCTGAAAAGAAAGAAACCGTGAGTTAGCTATGCGATCATTAACTTTTTCATTGTTGTCGAGGTCCTTACTCATTTATGACAATGGGCCATAACGATCCTCTTTTGGCACCTTGGATGGGGATATCACATATTAAATAAGAGTTCGTATTTAATCTGGTGAGTATTGTGGCTGTGAGGTGTAGACATTAAAACTGTCTTGTATTGTGCCGTAAGTTGACGGGTCAGTTATCGGTGCAGTTGATTAGCATTTAAGGGTATTTATGTTCGACCCTGACTATTATATGTCTGAAAACTGTATCATAATGATGGTCATTATAACACTATTAGGTAGATTTCATTAGAAAGCTAACTATTGCAATGGGTACCATGTTTCGACTTCCGGAAAATTTCGACATATCTTCGCGTTTCACATCCCCCAGACCCCAAAACCACCGTCAGTTCAAAAGTTATATATAATTTATGTATATATATGTATATCAGTTTATTGTGGACACGATAACTGCCGTAATTTTGCACCAATCACTTTGAATTTTTTACCGAATATGTATACCTATAAAATCTCGGTCGAGTTCGTTACTGGGCTAAATCGGTCGAAGGGGGTGAAAACGGGGGGCTTTTTTTCGAAAACGTGAACTATTGCTATAACTCTCTTAATATGTGAAATATCGAATCCGTTCAACGATCATACTATGTGTCGGATAAAGCACAAACATTTATGTTTGAAGAGGTTTTTTTATAGAACCAACCATTGACCAATGGGGTGGGAAAAAGTGGGTTTTTCGGGAAATATTAATCATATCTCTCTTAATAGGCACAATATAAAAACCGTACAAAATGGACAATATTCCCCGAATAATTACCTAAAACTTTTGTCTGAAAGAATTTTTGATATAACCCACCATTATGCCAAGGGATGAGAAAAATAATTTCGGAATTATAAGAAAATGCCAAGACCTATCAGTGGTTGCCATGGCAACACTACTAAATTGATGAGGGATGAGCCATCAGACGTTGCCATGATAACGCACTTGCACGAGATCAGATTCAGATTTCCATCTGACTAAGTGTGAAGCGGCTTCGGTGACGTAACTGGTAGCATGATGAATGTCTATGCCCAAGGTCGCGAGTTCAAAGCCGGCCGAAGTCGTCGGATTTTCTAAGAGCGCTAAAAATCCCTCAGTATGCTTTCCTTTGGAGGGGAAGTTCCAACGTTCATTGCGAGTTGCTGGTTGCGGTGGCATCTAGTAGCCAAGTTCACAGCTAGGTGTCGTTGACGGTAGTACCTGGTAGCAACATTAGGAACTACTGCTTGAAATTGACCGTCTGCAGTCCTTACCTGAATTACAGACTAATAGAGCCATCCCAAAGTACACGGGGTTACATGACCGCGTTGTCGCAGCCCCTAAACTGAGGAACCAACCAAAATCTCTGCGGGAGATATAATTTTGCGTGAAGAAGTAACAGACCGTTACATAGTTACACATCAGTGTCGAAACCTTGCATAAGGATAGTGTGACCACAAGTATAAAAATGGACCCTAAATGACAAGAAGGTTACCGTTCCCATAAGACAATAAAATGTTTAAAATAAGCATAAAATGACGAAAAACAAAGTTAATTAAGCTCCAATTATAAAATACCTTCTCGCAATAAATGAGGTCTGATCCTTCTACGAAAATTTGCATATTCTGCCTATTTTCGCCTATCCCAAAGTTTGTCCGGTGAAATCTACCTCCGCCTTCCGGCGTGCCGAGAGGACTTTTTTTTTCATTATGAAACAGTTTCTCCCACCAATCACATCTCAGGAAACAGTTTGACCAATTAGATAAGGATACCTTCGCGCATGCGCTCAAAATCCAACATGTCTATATAAATTACCGAAAGTGCACCGTCCATATGTTCGCGTAAATAAACTGGTGAATATGAGACAAGAAATAGCACTGTACCTTAATATCCCCAAATCCAATTTCTACACAGTGCGTTGTTTTTAAACGAATCGGTGACATTTTTATTGAATACTGGTGCACAATCTGAACATATGGCATTGGAGCACACCGATCGCATGTGTCGGTCGGTCAGAGAGCTTGGAAATCAGAGATATGCTACCCAGCGTAGCATCCGATCACAAAATTGTAGTGACAATCTCAACAGATATTTATGAATAATTATGTTAAAACATATAATAAATTTATAATTATCGTCGAACATAAACAGTCGTATGCAACTCGCCTATAATGGTAATTAAGACACTCGTATGGACATTATAAAACTCGCATACGCTCGTTTTATAAATATACTCGTGTCTTAATTATAGCCATTATAGGCTCGTTGCATAATGTACTATTAAATGTTCGAGATAGTAGATTAACAGGCACGTAGAAAGCACTTCAGGTTAATTTTCTGGTACCCCGGCGTCTGTAAGTTAGATACCGAGCTGCACTAATGGGTTTACTCCACAGGGGTCAATTAGGAAAATCCTAACAGGGCAAGTTGCCTGAGACGTGTTTCACTGCCCCCCCCCTCCCCCCTCCCCCTCCCCCACTCCCCCCCCCCCCCGCCCCCACTCCAAACTGGACGTGAAGGTAAATATTGTCGGAATGTGTCAACCTGTGCTGATCTTAACGGTGTTCGTCACTATCTACTCTCCTTAACGTTGCTTCTTCTAGCAAAATTGTATGACATCAACAAAGATTTCCATCTAGTGAGCAACATTAGAAATATTCACCAAAAACGAAGCTTTTTTGTGGAATTCCTGGGACAAAAAAGCAGATGGAGAACACAGAAGAATGGGTTACCGCAAGGCAGTGTGCTCGCACCACTGTTATTCAACATCTATACTAATGATCAGCCTTTACTTTAAGGTACCCAGAGTTTTGTCTATGATGATGACTGTGCAGTCACTGCTCAGGCCAACTGCTTTGAAAATGTAGAACAGACTTGGACTATCGTCCTGGAAGAATTTACTAGCTACTACAGTGACATTCACCTGAAGCCAAATCCTGCCAAATCTCAAGAGTTGTATATTTCACCTCAATAACAAAGAGGCAGCAAAAACCCCTACAAATCACTTGGTAAGGAATCCCTCTTCAGCATTGTCCGACTCCAAAATATCTGCGAGTAACTCTGGATCGTACGCTTACGTATAAGAAGCACTGCCTATACGCGAAGCGAAAAGTGTCTGCCAGAAACAACATAGTGCGGAAACTGAGAGGCACCACCTGGGGAGCTCATCCACGTACTCAGAGAACAAGCGCGCTAGCACTGTGTTCCTCCACTGCTGAAATGCATGCTCGGTGTGGCACAAGTCCAGCCATACCAGAAACATAGCTATGGCATTAAATGACACCTGCAGTATTATCACGGGCTGTTTAAGATCTATACCCATAGATAAAGGTCACTGTCTCTCTGGTATAGAACCACATGAAATCCGACGTGAGGTAGCTGCTAGATATGAGAAAAGCAAGGCTATGACTATGGAAGCTCACCCTTTGTATGCTTGTCAGCCAGCATATCCTAGGTTGAAATCAAGAAAGAGGTTCATGAAAACCACTGAAGCTCTTAAAGGAACATCACAGCAAGCAAGAATCTCAATGTGGATGGGAAAATGTCAATATTTGAGAGAATGGATGGTCCCAAAGGAACAGCTTCCCTCTGGACATTCAGAAAAGTTGACAACATGGAAGGCTCTTAATCGGCTACGCTCCAGTACCACGAGATGAAAGACTAACCAGCAGAAATGGGGCCTTCCTGTGGAATCAGTTTACTGCGAGTGTGGTACTAAGCAGACCAATGATCATCTTCTACTGTGTCCTCCTTCTACAGACACTTGCACCATTAAAGAGTTAATGAGAGCAACTTCAAATGCACTTGTCGTGGCAAATTATTGGTCAACCAGTGTTCTATTGTTTAATTTGTCTATGTTTACTTTGTACTTCTGCCACGATAAATAATAATCTCAAAGACGTATTTAATACTATCCATTAGCAAGTTTTGACATTATTCCAGAAGACTGGATTTCTTCAGCCTTGCATTTAAAGCTCAAGTTCGATCATTTTCTTTGTGGCTCACAGTTACTATTCAGATCTGCACATTTTAATTTTTATGTTGTAGCTTCGTAAAAATGTCTTCGTTTGCAAATCGAGCTTTAATACGATATCGTAGGAACCAAAATGCTTATATGTATTCTGCTACAAAACAAGGTGCATTCGTATAAATAAACAGGTAAAACTCAGGAATTCTTCTAGGTTTGTGCCGTGTCTTGTGTGGGGTTTCGCCTAGGACACCAAGCTGGCTCATCGGCGGGCTCTTGGTGTCCCCGCCCGGACACCCACTGGAGTAGCGAACTGCGCGCCACCTCCCTTTATATAAGGTGCAACTGCACCTCTTGACTGTGAGAACTAAAAGTTCAAGCAGCCTAAACCTCCCTATGAAGGCTTCCAAAAAGATGGTATATTGGCTTTCACGGCCAGTGAATTAAAACTCAGCAATTCTTCTAGGTTTGTGTTTGAGCCCGCCGATAAGCCAGCTTGGTGTCCTAGGCGAAACCCCACACAAGACACGGCACAAACCTAGAAGAATTGCTGAGTTTTAATTCACTGGCCGTGAAATCCAATATACCAAACAGGTAAAACATTACTTGATTGAATACTTGCATTCTTGGCCTCGTTGTGTCTACCCACACTTACAAAATGTATAGTTCCCTATAACTGCCAATCCTTCAATTCTTTGACTGTACATGGATAACATGTTAGCTACACTGATTATATCTACATAAACTCCAGAGGTTCAGGTGTACGTAGCCGTCAGTCAACTCATGGCTTAACCAACATTTCGGGAGAGGATACCTACCCCCACTCTCTCCCCAAAGCCATTGAGTAAGCTGACTGGACCCTCTGTGTTTAACTCATTAGCGCAGTTCGACCATCCTGGTCTGTATATTACAGCATTAAAAGCGACATTAAATATATGTTATCTGTATTTGCTGACTTAACGTAGTTTTTACAATTAAGGGGAACCTATAATAATCAACTCAGTGAAAAGATCACTGTCTGATTGAGGAGAAATACACGATGTGAAGTATATGAAGAATTACTCTGTTTATCGTATGAAGGTTCTATTAACCCGTAAAGTATGGGTGCGCGCTGGGTAAATTTTATCCGATAATTTTGCCGGTACAGAACACGCTGTATAAGTAGACCTAACACTGTATTTATTCAAGGTGCTAGCATGATTAAATATTAATTATAACTACAAGCCCTTAAGGCCTTGGGTTGTATTTCCGGCTCTGCCAAGTACAGTAATTTAATTCTGGCCTGAGGCTTGGAACGGGGTAGACTCAGCCTCATGAGGCAAAACTGTGAGGAGGTTCGATTACCACCTCAGCAATCTTAGGAGAAGTTTTCTGTAGTTTATCAATTCTACGCCAGGCATGTGCCAGGATAGGACCTAACTTACGGGCATGGTCACCTCCTTCCCGACCTTAGCCTCAATTTAAAAAAATTCACACACTACTGCAGACACCACAATAATACAGGCTTTCATACAAATTCTACATACCCAAAGTTTAAGTGACAGAAATGACCTCGATAACCAAGCACTGAAATGAAACAACAACAACAACAACTACAACAACAAAAATTATCCCTGATCTCATTCAAACATATTCTTATCACTTTCATAATAATAATAATAATAATAATATTAATAGGTCCCAGGAATTAACCTGGGAGGAGTCCATGTGGCTCTGGGCAAATGGGAGTGAAATGCGTCGTTGCCTGTCATCTGCAACCATAACATATTGGATTCAGCAAGAGAATCCAACTAGCCTCTTTCACTCCAACTCCGGCACATAACCTACAAGAGGTGCCCCTGTTAAGCCGAGCAACTCAGTGGAAGGTTGGGTAACCAATCCCAGCGGGAAACTGGGTCGGCGAGCCGATCAGTGCTGGGGGCTCCAAGGCTCACAACCTTGGTAGTACCCTGGTCGGTGTGAAACATCACTGACCCCAAACTACAGTTTTTCAACTGTTCAAAGCATGGAGGAAAGTTCAGCAAAAGCTACTACCCCAGGTGGTAACCAATCCACCTTCGCCTTGAGCGAAGCATGCAGGCCTTCGGAATCTGGGGAGCCTGCGCCGACATGCATGGAGGTATCGGAGACTCCAGGAAAGATCCAACACAAACGCCGGAATTTCTTTGCTACCTTTAACACGAATTCCCTTCGGAAGATTGGTAAATTGAAACAACTAACTGATTCCTTATCCCAACATCAAATCCTGATTGCAGCAATTCAAGAAACGAGATTCACAGATGAACAAGCCTTTGAGTCAGAAGGCTACAGAATTTTTAAAGGTAAAACTGGTAAACGTGTAATAAAAACAGTTCCCAACCTTGGCACAGGATTCATCGTCAGTAGGAAGATTTTGGATTCAATAATTGGCTTCAACTCGCCTAGCAGTCGAGTTTCAACTCTCTCCTTCCGGAGCACAAACAAAGTTTATACTGTTGTGAATGTCCATGCGCCAATCAATCAAGCGAATAAGAGAGACCCGGAAGGAACGGATAGATTCTGGGAAGACCTTGAAGATGTTCTCTGTAAGATTCCAGACAAACACACGATTATGCTTCTTGGAGATTTCAATGCACAGCTGGGTAAGGAAAGAAAGTTCCAAAACATTATCGGAAACTATCCAGCTCACCAGAGAACAAATCGCAATGGTGAGAGGCTCGTAGAACTATGTAAGGCTTTCAATCTTGTAATAAAATCCACAGCGTTCAAACACCTTCCGAGAAAACAGAAGACTTGGACATCTCCGAATCCAAATCTCGGCGAATTTCAAATTGATCACGTCGCTATTGCACGTAAAGCTCAGAGAGAAATACAGAATGTGAAGGTTCTAAGAAATGCCAATCTAGATTCGGATCACTATCTATCCAAAATCAAAGTTAAGCTGATTCCGAGAAACACCAGAAAGGCCGTCTTAAAAAAGATCAATCGATTTGATACGGAAAAACTACGATTGTGCCCTAAATTTACTCAAAAACTAGAATCTTGGAATCCCGAAAACTGGGATGAACTACAACAGGCCTTGGTCACAACAGCACAGGAGACAGTTCCACTGACGAAGTCAAAGAAACATGCGTGGTGGAATAATGTATGTGATTCAGTGGTAAAGCAAAGACAACTTGCCTGGCAGAAATGGAACTCGGGAAAGAACCAAGAAAATTGGGAAAACTTCGTGAACGAGAGACAACGCGCTGCAAAAATCATCCGCAATGTAAAACGTGCCTACAACAAGAGCCAACTAACTCAAATTGAGCTAGACTTTCAGAGGAACAACACAAGGGACTTCTACAGAACCTTCAAACGCAATCTAAGCAAATACAATCCTCCGAGTCTACAGTTCAAAGACTCAAATGGGAGACTAGCTTACAGTGAGAGAGAAAATTGCCAGATTCTAGCGAAATACTTTGAATCCCTCCTTAATTGTGAGACTCCCAAATCCACTTTCTCATTTGAAGACAACGTACAAGTCCACCCAGATTCATCCCCTCCAACGAAAGAAGAAATCAAACAGATTATCCAGTCACTTAAGAACAACAAGGCACCAGGTGAGGACTCGATAATCGCCGAATTGTGGAAGTATGCTGGTGAAAAGATGATTGATAAATTGACTGACATTATCAAGGAGATTTGGGAAACTGAGAAACTTCCACGTGACTGGACTTCTGCCTTGATTCATCCCCTGCATAAGAAAGGTGACAAAACGGACGTTAACAACTACCGCGGCATTTCCCTCCTACTGATAACTTACAAAATTATTTCAAAAGCTCTGCAGATTAGGGCAGAACAACAACTTGATCCACAATTAGGAGAGTACCAAGGAGGGTTCAGGAAAGAGCGCTCATGTGCAGAACAAATTATGAATCTGAAATCCATCCTTTTCTATCTGAAGCAAAGGAACAAGAAATTTGTGGTAACCTTCGTCGACTTCAAGAAGGCCTATGATTCGATTGATAGAATAGCTCTTATTCAAATTCTAAAGGAATTTGGATTGGATAATAAAACCAGGGCAATCATTCAACAGACCTTAGCTAACACCACCTCCAGAGTCAAGTTCAGAGGAGAAATTTCGGACTCTTTCGAAATTAAGACAGGAGTTAGGCAGGGAGATGGGCTTTCACCCCTGCTCTTCAACTGTGCACTGGAAAAGGTCATCCGCGAGTGGCGCAAAGAAATGAACGATGGGGTCCAAAATGGAGTACGACTGGGTTACAAGAACATGAACCTTTCTATTGATTGCCTCGCTTTTGCAGATGATCTTGCAATTTTCTCCGACTCTTTAGACATGGCCACAAAACAAATTAACCAGCTGCAGGTACAGGCAACAAAAGTTGGTCTTCAGATCTCTTTGGAGAAAACACACTTCATAACTAACATCAAGCCAGCACCAAGGGAGCTAAAAGTAAACCAGGGGAAAATCAAACGGACAGATAAGTTTAAATATCTTGGCGAGTGGATAGAACCCAACGTATGTGAGAAAGAAACCTTCACTTCGCGCATGAACAAAATGGAAATGGCGTACCAACTCACCAAGGACGTTTACAACAAAAAGTCAATATCCCTGAACGCAAAACTTAGGCATTATTGCACTGTCATACGACCAGAGGCTCTGTACGCAGCGGAATGCCTCACCATGAACAAGAAAGGCCTGGTAGAAAAATTGGAGATCAAGGAAAGAAAGATCTTGAGGAAAATTCTTGGCCCGATTAAAGACAACGGTGAATATAGACGACGGCATAACTATGAGCTGTATATTCATGTCCAGAAGATCTCTGATGTAATGAGGAAAAGGAGGATTGCATTTTATGGCCACTTGCTTAGAATGAAACCCACACGATTGACAAACCGGATCTTTAACTATTTTAAAAATAAGAAGACCAAGCCAGCCTGGTTCGAAGAGGTGGAAAGTGACCTGCAAGAGATGGAAATTACCTGTGAGGATATTCAAGAACGCAATCCCCTCAGGAAGAAACTACACGACCACCAGGGTTTTCAAGAAAAACCGAAGTTGAAGACGGGAAAGATGTGGACGGAAGAAAGAAAAGAGCAACACCGGCAACGTATGAAGGAACACTGGGCAAACATCAAAGCCCAGAGAAGCCAGTTGAAATAACGTGGTCCTTAGTTGGCCGATACGATTAAAGACGAAGAAGAATAATAATATTAATAATAATGACAATTCATTAATTAGTAACACCGACTGCGTAGCTCCGCACACTAAGGCTCAACGGAAGTTCATTAGGTCACGCTATCTCCAGCCTGGGTAGACGAGCGGTTAGAACCGCACTGATGGCCGTTCTTGACTCATATCTTGGCAGACCTCAATCTCATGAGAGGCTGAGTAATTAAATGATTCAAAACGAATGAAGATGACCAGGAAGTTGTAAGGAAACGGCCTTGATCTATCAGAAAATGTGATTCATTTCATTAATTTTCGAAGATTTTCTTCTTTGTTCGATTTTGGCCTACTTTTCACCACGGGAAACAATTGACTTGCTGATTAGTATTTTATTTTGCTCCCAGAAATTCTTCATCCTTTCACTGTGGATTCTCTTCCTTTCTTCCGACCAGATGTTCTTGGCTCTTCTCCTCTGCTTTTTCTGGAACCCCTTGAATGCATCAATCGTAACTCGAAACACCTCTCTATTCCATATCTCATTTGGACTGACCCCAAATTCCTCCATATCCTTTCTTATTTCCTCTACCCATTATGTAGTCGCTTTTATCTTGGTGATGTAATTAAAGATTTTCTTCGTTAGACGACTATCGCTCATTTTCGTAAGGTGTCCATAGAACTTCAATCTTCTCTTCCGTATGGTATCTGTGATTTTTTCTGCTTGTCAGTAAAGATCTTTGTTTCGCCTCTTCCGCCATGTACCATCGTTTCTATTTTCGGGTCCTAAGATCTTCTTCAAGATTTTTCTTTCTTTCTTCTCCAGTTCCTCTAATTCACCTTTCTTGTTCGGTATCAAACATTCTGAACTATACAATCCCTCAGGCTTGACATCCGTGGTATAGTGTCTTATCTTCGCTCTGTAAGATATTGTTCTTTTGTTGCACCTATTCTGTACTAATTTTTATGCTAATTCCATCTTTCTGATCCTCCCTTTGTTTGCTGAATTATCCAGCCCATTAGGCTGTATTCATTCACCAAGATATTTAAACTTATCTGACCTTTTGATATTCCCATATTTTGTTTCTAAGTGCTTTTCGTTATCATGTTTGTATTCCATGTATTCTGTTTTTTTCATACGAGATACCGAGTCCCGTTTTACCTGCAATTTCGAATTTTTTTTCAAGCATTATTTTAATTTCTTCTTTATTTTCATCTAGCAATGTCATGCCATCCGCAAACGCTAAGCAATCAACCTTCACGCCCTACTTCTTTGTACCTAAGCATATTCCTTCTATCCCTTCTCCGCTCATGGCATTCCTCCATGTTCTCATTATTTTTTCCAGGACAGCGTTAAACAGAATTTGTGAAAGCCCATCTCCTTGTCTGACTCCTGTCCGAATTTTAAAGGGCTCCGAGTTTTCCCCCTGAAATTTAACTCTGGGATCAGTTTCTGTTAATGTTTGAATTATAATCGCCCTTGTTTTTCTATCAATTCAAAATTCTTCCAAAATTTTGAATAGGGTTTTCTGGTCTATAGAGTCGTAGGCTTTTTTGAAGACAACAAACGCAACTACTGTATTTCTACTTCGTAAAGCTCTTACTCTCAAGATGTTTTTCAAACTAAACATGCTCCTCGCAAGATCTGCCCTTTCTAAAGCCTCCTTGATATTCGCCTGATGGTCTACCTGAACTTCAACTATGTGTAATAGCCCCTTAGATAGTACTTTGTACGAGATCGCTAGTAAGAAAATTCCTCTGTAGTTGTTTGGATAGGTTCGGTCACCTTTCTTATGGAGTAGATGTATTAGGGCGCTTTTCCAGTCATCTGGTATAATTTCATTTTCCCAGATATCACAAATGAGACGATGTAAGTTCTCCACAGCCGTATCTCCTCCTCCAATTTTCCACATTTCAGCTACTATCCCATCTTCCCCTGGTGCTTCATTGGTTTTGAGATCTTTGATGATGTTTTTGATTTCTAAGAGGTTCGGTGGGTTGGACGGAGGATTTATACTCATTGGCTGCTCGAAATCCAGCCTTTCTGTTGACTCCTCACAGTTTAGAAGTGTTTCAAAATAATTAGCCAAAATGTAACAATTCTCCTTTCTTTCTTTCTTTCTTTCTTTCTTCGTCATGTCCGACTAAGGAGCGGGAATGAACTCATTTAGCTGAGGGCATTGCCTTTCTTTTCTCTCAAAATTCCTTCATCTTCTCGCTGTTGCTTTTCTTGCAATCTTCAGACCAGGTTTTGTTGGTGATAGTGCTTGGATGGTCTGCAAAGTGGTGATCATCGACTAATTCTCTGAACTTAGCTCTGTCTAGTACAATGTCATCTGTGATGCCAATTTCCTGAAGATCTTTTCCAGCTTCAAGCAGCCAGGTGTTTTAAACATTCATTGACAGGGCAAGGTTAAGAATCCTTTTGGTCAGTCTCTGATTGCCCATCCTGAGGATATGCCCGTAAAATTATAATCGTCTTTTCCTAAATGTGTTTGAGAATTTCTCCAGAACACGGACGAGAGTCGATCAGACTATCTGGTCATACGCCTTTTTGATGTCTACAAAACTAATCACCGTTTGCTTGCCTTTACGAATTTGCAGGATGATCTTAAGATTATAAATCTGTTCTGTGCAAGACCTACCTTTCCTGAACCCTGCCTGATATTCTCCAACTACATGATATGTTGGCACTTCCAATCTCTTGAGTATAATTTTGGAAATAATTTTGTAAGCGACTGCAAGTAGAGAAATACCTCTGTAGTTATTAATGTCAGTCTTATCCCCTTTCTTATGCAACGGGTGGATTATTGCACACTTGGAATCTTCTGGAATGTTTTCATTAGTCCAGATATCTACAAAATTTTTATGGATTTTATGAGCAAGAATTATGCCAGCTAATTCCCACATTTCGGCAATTATACCATCTTCCCCTGGAGCTTTGTTGGTTTTTAACTCTCGTATTGTTTGTACAACCTTTTCTATTGTTATTTGTTATTCAATGATATTTGTTGTTTTAAGGGGTCTAACATCTAGGTTATCGGCCCCTAATGGTTTGGGCGGTTGAGAAAATGAAAGATGATCAAATGAAACCTACAACTAAAGAAACTAACTACTGACTCACAAACTAGAAGAGGAAATTGGAAAAAAAGAGGAATGTAAATAAAAGACAGGAGGAAAGGAAATGCCCTCAACCCTCGAAGAATGAGAATTAAGGGACTTGGAAGGAAGGAGAACCAAGAAAGGCAGGGAGGAAACGGAAAGAGGAGAGGAACCGCCCCAAAGGTAAAGGGAAAAGAGGGAAATCTCGACCCAGGTCAGACATCCCTCCGGGTCACCAAATTCTGAGCTCACCAGCTGTGAGCCCTTGAGGGTGTAGCACTATCCAGATTGTACCAGAAGTGGTGTGGCTACACACCCCCTGACTCCTTTAGAGCCTTCAGCAGAAGGCAGGAGATACCAGAAAAAGAAAACACCAGAGGTCTGACCCCTCGAAGAATGAGGGATCAGGAAATATAAGACAAAGGCCAATTTAGACGGGAAAGTGAAGACTCCCTAGGCCTCGGATACCCTAATACCGTCGGGGTTGGAAGAGAACAGGAGTTGACCAAGGCAGGCCGAAAGAAAAGGTGTCAATGAGGAGCCCGGCCACAGCTAAGTGGAAGCAATGCTGGACTCGGCTGGGGTCCCGTTGTCACCAACCCACAACCCTCTAGTCGTGAACCCCTGGGTGTATTTATTATTCATTTCGTATCAGACAACTATGGAGCGCGTCATTCCAACTGTCTCATTCTTTGAGCTTTGATGTTTGCCCAGTATTCCTGCATTCATTCTCGGTCGGTTTTCCTTCATCTCCTGAATCAGTATCTTTCCCGTTCTCAGCCTCATTTTTTCGTGGAATCCTTGGTATACTTGAAGTTTTCTCTTAGGTGAGACGCGCTCCTGAATGCCAGTTGATATAATCCCCACTTCTTTCAGGTCTCAATCAATGAGCCATGTCCATTTGTTTTTCCTCTCCTGAAAGTAAGCATTGATTTGATTGGCCTGTTTCGAATCATCATCATCATCATCATCATCATCATCATCATCATCATCATCATCGGCTGTATATAAAACGCTAAGGTGTATGGTTCACAAAACTCAAACTCTTAAACCAGAGGGAGTTAGGAGCGGTTTGTGGAAAAATCTTCAAAATTGTCTCAATATTACAGGAAAAATCTTGCATTCCTTAAAACTTAAACGGAATAATTTTTATTTGCTTAAAAATGTCAGAACTGTGACGCTTCCAGCCGGCATATTACTTGAACCGGACGGATAATGGGGCGCTCATATGTATCCATTTCAAAAGAAACAGAATCACCGGCAACAATGACGGATTTTACTTTGATTTCATAAATCTCGACAATTTGTTTAAATAAACAAGAATCCCGCATAACAGCAAAGCATTATGCACATGTGAAATTTCTTGCAAGGTGAATTAAATTTCCAGTATTCCTTTGCAATTGACAGTGATGAACTCACCCTTTCATACTGCAAGATCATTTTGAGATTTAAGACAAGTAGTTCAAGGAAGAACTAAATAGCCTATTTGCATATATCCTACTTATGTTAATTGCCTCTATCAATATACAAATTTCAGTCTGATTGCTGTAATAGAATCGCAGTTTTTGAGAAACATCTAAATATTACGGATGGATCGCCATGTTGGATTTTTATCTGTATGTAGTCTAAAGTGTTATGTATTATTACATGAAGATTATTACGTAGATGTATTATTCAAACTTCAATCGCATGATTAGGACACAAGATATAAAAACAAGATTTTAAAATTTCGCACAGTCGCCGTCTTGTTTATCTTGAGGATTTGTAAACAATTGAACTAAATTAGATGTCAGTGCATTGTGGGTATAACAATTTGATGTACCATGCTTCACTGCACTCGAATGGTTAATTCGCTAGAAAATTCCATTTAAATGTTTCAACTTCGCTCGGCCGCTAGGCTCGTTTCGTACCTAACAGGTTTTTGAAAGTTACATAGGTGAACTTTTAGTAGTGCCCTTCACCACCGTACAATATTTTAAGGTGGTATCAGTAATAGCTTTGGAGCTATAGAATGTCAGTGAAATATTTCGCACAGCCATCAAGTTGGATGGTGATGATGATGATGATAATTGTTGTTTTAAGGGGCCTAACATCTAGATTATCGGCCCCTGATGGTTTGGGTGATCGTGAAGATGAAAAAGAAATGCAAACTTAAAACTAAAACTAACCTACATACTAGAAGAAGAAATGGAAAACTAAAGGAGAATAAGGCAAATAAAGGACAGGAGGAAAAGAAATGCCCTCAACCCTCGAAGAATGTGGATTGAGGGACTTGGAAGGAAGGAGAGCCATGAAAGGCAGATAGGAAAGGGAAAGAGGAGAGGGTCCGCCCCAAAGGTAAGGGACAAAAGGGGAAAATGGACCCAGCTCAGGAATCCCTCGGAGTCGCCACCTCCCGAACTCACCAGCCGTGAGCCCCTGAGGGTGTAGCATTATTTAGGGTGCACCAAACGTGGTGGGGCTACATACCCTACCTCCTTGAGGTACTTGAGTAGAAGGCAGGAGATAACATGAAAAGAAAAAGAAGGCTGACCCCTCGCAGAAGGAGGGTATCAGAAAGATGTGACAAGGGCCATTAAGGCGGGAAATGAAGATACTCCCTAGGCCTCGGATACCCTAATACCGTCGGGGTCGGAAGAGAACAAGAGTTGACCAAGTGAGGTCGACAGGAAAGAAGACAGAGAGGAGCCCGGCACAAGTAAGTGGATGCAATGCCGAACTCAGATGGGGCCCCGTGGTCGCCAACCCACGTTGGATGGGTGCGACATAATACAATTGAAATCGCTCCAGCCATTTAGATTTTATTAGGGGACACACACACGGACAAAAGGTGATGCCATAAGCCTATTTTTGCATAAATGAAAATAGGCTAAAATTGCAGGAGAACCATCAAAACTTGTCCGACCGACTCTCGGGTGCCAACCTCCGTAGTAATCTTCACAAACATATCAATGTGGTCTTCATGTTAGTTCAGACATAAGTAATGATACTTAGTAAGGATGAACGTCACTAGGAGACCGGAACACAGCGGGGTTACGAACTTCTCCGTCGTAGAGTAGCTCGTGAGAAAATGCCTTAACCGATCTTGATGAATCCTGGGAGGATGGCCCTATAAATATTCATGGCACAATGTTAAGTTACATCTTATACCCGGAGAAACGAGGAAGCTGGGGACACATCTTCCGCACAGCTGCATGATCACATCCTTACTGATTTAGAGACGGTTCATGCATATTTCCAAGAATATACTTGTATTTTAAGGGGAGAATTAGAACTTTGAATTGTTATTGAACAAGTAATGAAGGAAATTAGAGAAAAAAATAAAGTAGGTGTAATGATACAAGATACACCAGATTTGATGATGAGATTGTCATCTTATCCGATTCACCAGAAGATTTCAATGAGTTTTTCAATGGAATGGACTCAGTCTTCAGGAGAAAATTCATGATGAAAATCAATAAATATGGAAAAGATGATGATGATGATAATTGTTGTTTTAAGGGCCTAACATCTAGGTTATCGGCGCCTAATGATTCGGGAGATCGTGAAGATGATAATGAAATGTAAGCTACAACTAAAACTACTAACTTATATACTAGAAGAAGAAATGGAAACAGAAAGGAGAATAAGGCAAATAAAGGACAGGATAGAAAGAAATGCCTTCAACCCTCGAAGAATGCGGATTGAGGGACTTGGAAGGAAGGAGAGCAACAAAAAGCAGATAGGAAAGTGAATGAGGAGAGGGTCCGCCCCCTCAGGTAAGGGATAAAAGGGGGAAAACCGGACCCAGCTCAGGAATCCCTGGGGTCGCCAACTCCCGAATTCACCAGCCGTGAGCCCCTGAGGGTGTAGCAATATCTAGGGGGCACCAGAAGTGGTGGGGCTACATACACCCTGCCTCCTGGAGAGATTTGAGCAGACGGCAGGAGATAAGAGGAAAAGAAAAAGAAGGCTGACCCCTCGCAGAAGGAGGAATCAGAAAAGATGAGATGATGATATGATGATAATTGTTGTTTTAAGGGGCCTAACATCTAGGCTATCGGCCCCTGATGGTGTGGGTGATCGTGAAGATGAAAATGAAATGTAAACTTAAAACTAAAACTAACTAATAAGGAAAAGAGGAGACGGTTGGAGAGGAGAGGGGAGGGGAGAGGGTCAGCCCCAAAGGGAAGGGACAAAAGGGGAAAACGGACCCAGCTCAGGAATCCCTCGGGGTCGCCAACTCCCGAACTCACCAGCCGTGAGCCCCTGAGGGTGTAGCATTATCTAGGGTGCACCAGAAGTGGTGGGGCTACATACACCCTGCCTCCTTAAGGGCCTAGAGCACAAGGCAGGAGGTAAAAGGAAGAGAAAAAGAAGGCTGACCCCTCGCAGAAGGAGGGTATCAGAAAAGATGAGACAAGGGCCAATTAAGGCGGGAAAGGAAGAGACTCCCTAGGCCTCGGATACCCTAATACCGTCGGGGTCAGAAGAGAACAAGAGTTGACCAAGTGAGGTCGACAGGAAAGAAGACGGAGAGGAGCCCGGCACAAGTAAGTGGAAGCAATGCCGGACTCAGCTGGGGCCCCGTGGTCGCCAACCCACGCCCACAAGATGTGAGCCCCTGGGGGGAAAAGATGAGACAAGGGCCAATTGAGGTGGGAAAGGAAGAGACTCCCTGGGCCTCGGATACCCCAATATCGTCGGGGTCGGAAGAGAAAAAGAGTTGACCAAGTGAGGTCGACCGGAAAGAAGACGGAGAGGAGCCCGGCACAAGTAAGTGGAAGCAATGCCGGACTCAGCTGGGGCCCCTTGGTCGCCAACCCACGTCCCACTAGATGTGAGCCCCTGGGGGGATATGGAAAAGAAAACAAGTAGTTTCGTGAAGAACTAAATAGCCGATATTTTCATACATCCTACTGTACTGTTGTTAATTGCCTCTATCAACATAACCTACTTATGTTAATTGCCTCCATCAACATACATAATTTCAGTTTGATTACTGTAACCGATTCGTAGATATTGTGAACCGTCTGAATATTTTGGATGGTCGCCATGTTGGATTTTTATATATGTAGGCCATAGAGTTATGTACTATTACATGAAGACTATTGCGTAAGTGTATTTATGTTCGACGATGTCGATAAATATTTATGTCAGAAAACTGTATCATAATGGGGGTCATTTAATTACTACTTTTCATTATAACACAGTTTCCTCAACCAATCAGAGCTCAATATTTTCATTCATTGGCTAATTAGGTAAGGATAGCTTCTCACATGCACTCAAAGTCCAACATGTCGGACATGAATTACATCATTTAAAAGTTGACAATGTAGCCTCTATTGGACCACCATTGTAGTTACAACGCATAAACAAACTGGGCAATATTGCACAAGAAATAGCACTGTACCTTAATATCCGCAACTCCAATTTCTACACATACTGCCTTACATTCGTAAGATTTCACCGACAATTTTAGTGAATTCTGTTGTTGATATAAACACACCAGAACGTCATGGAGGAAGCAGGCGTATGACATTAGTTCCACGGAAATTATAATCCAGCTCTCTGTTCAGTTGGATTTCTTATGCGAAACTTTTCCGCCAGATATCATAACTGTTCTAATTGGGACTCAATTGATTTTCCTTCAGTTGACATACGCATCGAATTTGAAGAATAAATAGTTAATAATACGATACATTTTAATTTTAAAGCGTTTGTGACAGTCTATTTTATGTTATTTGACCAAAATAACAAAATGATTCAACATAGCACCTGTGCGCTATCTGTTGGTGCTACTTCAGGATAAACAATGTTTCAAAGCTTTGGGACTCGTTATTGGGTAGAGATCAAATGCTTAGGCCAAACAATTTTCAAGAAGAATATTTCAACCGACAGAATCTCGACAGATATGTATGAATATTTATGTTAGAACACATAATAAAGTTAAAATTATCGTCGAACATAAACAGTCGTATGCAACTCGCCTATAATTGCAATTAAGACACTCGTATGGAAATTATAAAACTCGCGAATATACTCGTATCTTAATTATTGCCATTATAGGCTCGTTGCATAATGTACTATATTCAAATTTCAATCGCATGATTAGGTAACAAGAAATAAATACTCAATTTTAAAATTTCGCACAGCCGCAATTTTGTGGTTATGAAATCAATTGAAATAAATTAGATGTCGGTGCATTAAAATGTGTATAAAAATCTATCGTGCCAAGTCTCACTGCGCTCGGATGGACGAATCACGAGAAACGTGCATTTAATTCTTAAAATTTCTCGTCACCGCCATGTTGGATTAGTGCTCATTGGTTATTGCAAGTCCCATAGATGAACTTATGTTCATAGCCTCTATCAACATACAACATTTCAGTTTGATTGTTGTCATTAAGAACCGTTAAAATATTTCAGTTGGTCGCCATGTTGAATGTTTAGCCTATTTTAATTTTATGAAAAACAAGATGTTCAGTAAAGAACATATAGCCTACTTTCTCCTAAATGTATGAGTATAGTTATAACTCGTTATTATCAAAGAGTATAATAGAACTATTCTTTGTTGAAGACCTTAGAAACGATTTACCTCTACCAAACGCCACAACCTAGATAAAAACTGCTACCATCATTGAAGAAAGAAAGATATGAAGTATCTAAAGAATGTTATGGATCTGGAGACATAATCGACCGGACTGGCGGCGTGGCTCAGCGGTAACGTTTTTGCTTGCTGGACCGTATGTTTCAGGTTCGTATCCTGGCGCAGTCAGCTGGCTTTTGAGGGTGCACAAATGTGAGGGAGCCGTGTTAGTAGATTTACTGGCACGTTAAAGATCCCCTTCGGGACAAAATTCTGGCACCCCGGCGTCTCTAAAAGCAACGGTAGTTAAAAGGGACGTAAAACCAATAACATTATTATTATTATTATTATTATTATTATTACATAATCGGCCTGACGCGGGCAACATCCAACTTTGAGTTGAGGCATGTCTTTACACGTCTGGCTTCGTATGACTTTCACAACCCTAATTGAATTAACAAATCTTTCCATGACCCTACAGAGACGTGTGTATACCAACTATGTGGATATTTTCGATTGCTATTTGGCTGAAATAAAAGTATTAATTAATATCCTGAACTAGCACCAACGGTAGAGTTCAGATACTATGTGAAATCGTTTTGTTCTTTACTTCAATTAACATTTTCAAATAACGCACAATAGGCTGTTACAAACCCTTTAAAATAAAAAGTAAACAAGATGTTCAGTAAAGAACATATAGCCTACTTTCTCCTAAATGTATGAGTATAGTTATAACTCGTTGTTATTATCAAAGAGTATAATAGAACTATTCTTTGTTGAAGACCTTAGAAACGATTTACCTCTACCAAACGCCACAACCTAGATAAAAAATGCTACCATCATTGAAGAAAGAAAGAAAGATAAGAAGTATATCAAGAATGTTATGGATCTGGAGACATAATCGACCGGACTGGCGGCGTGGCTCAGCGGTAACGTTCTCGCTTGCTGGACCGTGTGTTTCAGGTTCGTATCCTGGCGCAGTCAGCCGGCATTTGAGGGTGCACAAATGCGAGGGAGCCGTGTTAGTAGATTTACTGGCACGTTAAAGATCCCCTTCGGGACAAAATTCTGGCACCCCGGCGTCTCTAAAAGCAACGGTAGTTAAAAGGGACGTAAAACCAATAACATTATTATTATTATTATTATTATTATTATTATTATTATTACATAATCGGCCTGACGCGGGCAACATCCAACTTTGAGTTGAGGCATGTCTTTACACGTCTGGCTGCGTATGACTTTCACAACCCTAATTGAATTAACAAATCTTTCCATGACCCTACAGAGACGTGTGTATACCAACTATGTGGATATTTTCGATTGCTATTTGGCTGAAATAAAAGTATTAATTAATATCCTGAACTAGCACCAACGGTAGAGTTCAGATACTATGTGAAATCGTTTTGTTCTTTACTTCAATTAACATTTTCAATTAACGCACAATAGGCTGTTACAAACCCTTTAAAATAAAAAGTAAAAATGTATCGTAGTATCATCTTGTCATTCTTCAAATTCGATGCGCATAGAATGCCAATGGTATAGTAATCAATGGAGCCCCACGTAGTCTAGTCGTGACATCTAGTGGTGAAATATCGAACAATATAATCCTAACAGAGCGAGTGCATTCTAGCGGCCAGAAGAAGAAACTTTTCAATAAAATCTGGAAGTTAATAAGTAGGTCGTCGTGCAGTTACCTTTTTGGCAGCTAGATGTCTCGAGTAAATCTGCTGGCGAATTATGTTTTAATTAAATATATATTTTACACCATAATATGCACAATATAACGCTTAATTTTAAAACATCTGAGTCATTACAAAACAATAAACATATAACATTTCAAGCAAAAAACCTAGCTCTGATCGGGTTTGAACCATAGGCATTTGAGCGATAGGCTAACGCTCTACCACTGAGCTAATTGTGTCAACGAATATCATTCTATATAAAATGACTTACATAGAACTTGTTAGCAAATAATGATTTATACTAAACGATTTCATCACTGGAGTATATTATTTATATATAAAGCATTTCATACAAAGTTTATTTATTTTGTATCAGTACGCTATATTGCATGCAATACTCAAATTAGTGAAATATAAGTCAGGCACAAGATATCCACTGCCATCTTGTCTTATTACTGAATCGGCTCAGCTTTTTAAAATCACGTCTGCACTATAGTATTACAAAATAAACTTTTAATTTCGAACGTGCCTCTTCCTTTAGAACAGTTAAAACGATTCTCGGCTCGATAATCGGAACTGGTGGGTCCCATGATATGGATTATAAAGTTTGCATAATTCGCACGGCCGCCATCCTGAAATGGTATGGCGGACGACCTTGTAGTTTGGTCACAAGACGCATCCTATACAAAGGTATGTTGTTACCAAATTTGATAGAGATCGGATGATTTGGTTAGTCGTTATTTGATTTTACGTTTTGAACGTTTGAGTGGCCGCCATTCAGTTTTAGTAAAGATGGCGGCGATATAAAACATGACACTGAGGTGTCCTTTGCTAGTGCTACCTTTGTACCAAATTTCGTTCAATTCGCATTCACCGTGTTCGAATTGATAGGGGGGGGACAGACATTCAGAGTACACACACTCACACACACACAGACACATACACACACACAGACTCACACACACACACACACATACACACACACACACACAGACTCACACACACACATACACACACACAGACAGACACACTTTTTTCGCCCTGTGTTGATCTCATATGTCTACTTTCATTTTTTGCAAAAATCGAAAGTAGGCTAAAAATAGGCTTATGAGATCACCTTTTGTCCGTGTGTCTGTGTGTGCGTGTGTGTGTGATTCGTGTGTGTGCCCCCCCCCCTGATAAATTCTAAACGGCTGGAGCGATTTCAATGAATCTCGGTAAGGTCATAGCAACATTCTGCACGATCCCGACCGTACCTTTCAAATTGTATTACGTCTCACCAATCCAACATGGCGGCTGTGCGAAATATTTCACCAGCATTACATATCTCCGAAACTATTACCGATATCACCCTGAAATTTTGTTCGGTGATCAAAGAAACTGGGTACTAGAAGTTCACCTAACAGACGATCGTAAACCTGGTAATTACTAAACCAACATGGCGGCCAATGAAATTTGCGACTTTTAAATAGAAATTTCTCGCGATTTAACCAACCAAACGCAATGAAACTTGGTACAGTATATTTTTATACACATTGTAATGCACCGACATCTAATTTCGTTCAATTATTTACATAACGTCAAGATGGCGGCTCTGCGAATTATTTCACCGGCATTCTATATCTCCGAAACTATTACTGATATCGCCCTGAAATGTTGTACGCAGATAAAGGGCACTACTAGAAGTTCATCTGTGAGACTTGGAAAAACCTGTTAACTACAAAACGAACATGGCGGCCAAGTGAAGTTGAAAGTTTTAAATGGACGTTTCTCGCGATGTAATCATCCAAACGCAATGAAACATGGTAGAGCAAATGATCATACGCATTGTAATGCACTGGCATCTAATTTAGTTCAATTGTTTACATAACCTCAAGATGGCGGCTGTGTGAAATTTTAACATTAAGATTTTGTTTCTTGTGTCGTAATCATGCGCCCGAAGTGAAAGTTTGAATAATGAACCTACGCAATTCTTCTTCTTTATGGTACACTAGAAGAAGTACCCGTTCTTCGAACGGTGTTCGGTGTTAACAACAGACATTATCAATTGAGCTACTGTTGCAATGGTTAGCGGTTTGTCATTCCTTCATAAGTTTATCAGAACGAAGTTAGTTTTCTGGGAATATCACACACACTGTTAATTTAAGGGCCTTAAAATGTGGTTTTCCGAGACCCTTTATAGACTCGCCAATTTTGTGTCTCATATTGAGAAGTGCAAGAACATATGCTTTGGTCGTCCTTCTAGGATAATTTTTATATTTCGCCTATTTTAGCATGTATTTTGATAAGTTTTCCCCTATATCCACCCTTCTACTGTATGAAAAGTACGGTGAAGAGTTTTATAAATGATTGGTGTATTGACTCATGTTTACCATACCTAATTTTACGATGCACCAAGCATCCGAACACGATTTATAGGCGTACATAAAGATACACAGAAAGACAGACAGACAGTTCTATTGTCTACAACCTATCACCCAGAAATCTAAATATGGGTATATCTACCACACAGTATCAAACAAAATCATCCTTACGATGAACCCGTATGTCGACAAAAAAGAAAAGAGAAGAAAAAAGATTAGTTGAAATGTGCTCTCAAACTAAATTCACCTAATGTGTACTTCTTGACATGAAATAGAATTGAAAGCCTTGTAGATGAAACGCAATACACGTCACATAAAAACTGACCCTCTACGTTGTGTTAGGTCCCCATACACAGGAAGACCTCTATCATCATACTAATATATAATAAAAATGAGATGGTGTGTGTCTGTGTGTCTGTCTGTCTGTTACTCAATAACTCAAGAACAACTGGTTCGACTTAAATGAAATTTTGCATGGATGTAGCTGATTTACCAGGTTTACATATAGGATACTTTTTATTTCGAAATTTTGCACTATTAAAAAATGGCGACCATTTTAGTGACGTCACTAGACCCTATGGTTACAAAATTTCCTATTTCCATATCAAATAAAAAGAGAACGGTAGGAAATAGCAAACTTTTGATGGTACATACGCGCTTTGAAATGTAATTTCCTATCCGAAAGGTCCTTATCACTTTTCGAGTATCTCCAACAGTTAGCGAGTAAAACCGACATTTGTGACGTCACTACACCCTTTAGTTTCAAAATTTCATATTTCCTTTTCAAATAAAAAGAGAACGCTAAGAAATAGCAAACTTTTGATGGAATACATGAGCTTTAACATTTAATTTTCTATCCGAAAGGTCCTTATCACTTTTCGTATATCTCCAACGGTTAGCGAGTAAAACCAAAATCTGTGCAATAAAACACGGTCAACACCGAGCGGTGCAGTATATCTCTCTATATATAAAAATGAAAATTTGTGTATTTTTCTCTGAATTTCTACGGAAATTTGAGTTGTTTACGCGTTTCAGACTGTTTTATGATGGATGCGCGAAAATATTTTTTTTGTTTGTCTGTCTGTCTGTTTGTTTGTTTGTTTGTTTGTTTTCCTGTGGACAACTTTGTTCCCTTATAACTCGAGAACGGCTGGGTGTACCAACGTAACATTTGGTACAGATATCCATCAGAGGCACGACACTTATCATTGATGTAACTCTTCTCCGTACCTCTCTAAAAGGGGGCCTACCCCCTTAAAATACATGCTGAAATAGGCGTAGAAGGACGAGACAAAGCTCATTTTCAGCTCCTCAATGTGAGAGACAAAACTCGGGTCCCCGAAAACCACATTTTAAGGCCCTAAGACCATCCGTTTTTGAGATATTCCCAGAAAACTAATTTCATTTAATAAACCAATGAACGAATACAAGCCAGTAACCATGCCAACGGATTCTCAGAGGTTCTTCTATTGCTGTAAGACGCAATGCAATTCCATTAATTACATTAGTGTGAAAGTTTGCAAACGGCTAGAAGGTTATCACGGAACCAAATTAAGCCGTAAAATTCATCAATACGTATATGCGCTTAAGGGGATCAAGGGGTACTCTAGATTTTTTTCACGCGATTTACACCTGCGGGTGTGGTACGGCAGGTCTATTATATTCCTATCCCCGTATTATTCATTCATTCATTCATTCATTCATTCATTTCGTATAGGCCATCTACGGACCGCGTCATTCCAACCGTCTCCTATTGGCTTTGATGTTTGCCCTGTACGCCCGCATTCGTTCTCGGTGGACTTCCTTCCGTTCCTGGGTCCAAATCTTTCCCGTTTTCTGCGTCGGTTTTTCTTGGAAACCTTTACAAGCTTGAAGTTTCCTTTTGAGTGGGGCGCGCTCCTGAATGTCTGTTGGTGTAATCCCCACTTCTTTCAGATCTTTATCCAGTTCAATGAACCAGGCCCATTTTGTTTTCCTCTCCTGAAAGTAAGTTATGTCGCGGTTGGTCAGTCTCGCTGGGCTCAATCGTTTCACATGCCCAAAAAATGGTAACCTCCTCTTCCGGATGACGTTGCTTATCTTCTCCACATGAGTATATAGGTCATGGTTATGCCGTCTTCTGTATTCCCCATTGTCTTTGATGGAACCCAATATCTTTCTCAAAATTTTCCTTTCTTTGCCCTCCAGTTTCTCGACCAAGCCTTTTTTGTTCATCGTGAGGCATTCAGAAGCATGCAAGACCTCCGGACGGATGACACTGCAGTAATGTTTTAGTTTTGCGTTGAAGGATATTGACCTTTTCTTATAGATGTCCTTAGTTAAATGGTAGGCCATTTCCATTTTGCTCATGCATGATATGAATGCTTCTTTCTCTGATAATATCCCTTCCCTGACCCGTCCTGAAGTACATGGCCATTGGCTGAATAAAAAATAAAAAAATTAGGTGTTATAATTTCTCCCTATATTATATTATTATTAGTATTATATTATGGCGTACAACGACGAGATAAATCCCCTCGGTGCCAGCAACAGAACTCGGGGGCCCTAAAGGGTCCTCGAAAACTACATTATAAGGCTCTAAAGTCAACAGTTTCTGAAATATTCCCAGAAAACTAATTGTATTTAATTCAACAAACTAATGAAGGAATGCAGATCGGTAACCATGAGAACATTATCTCAAGGGGTGGCATACAACTTTCCTTCTATTTCTGTAAGAAGCAATGTCACTCCATTTATTACATTTCTGTGAAAGTTTGCAAATGGCTATAAGGTTATCACGGAACTAACGTAGACCGTATAATTCATCAATGCAATTAAGGGGGTGAAGGGGTAACCTAGAATTTTTTCATGCAATTTTCACTTTCGACATATAGTACAGAAGGTCTATTATATCTCCAAACAGCAACATTATTTTCAAAAATTCCTGAATTGAACCAGCATTTTTTGCGGCTTTTAGGAATTCGGGCAATTTGAGGCTAAAGAACCTGAATTTTCATGCACCACAAGCCTTTATAATTTATGAAAGGGGTCTTCCTGTGTATGGGGACCTAACACAACGTAGAGGGTCAGTTTTTATGTGACGTGTATTGTGTTTCGTCTACAAGGCTTTCAATTGTATTTCACGTCAGGAAGTACACGTTAGGTGAATTTAGTCTGAGAGCACATTTTTTTTTGTCGACATACGGGTTCATCGTAAGGATGATTTTATTTGATACTGTGTGGTAGATATACCCATGTTTGGATATCTGGACAATATGTTGTAGACAATAGAATTGTCTGTCTGTCTTTCTGTGTATCTTTATGTACGCCTAAACCTCGTGTTCGGATGCTTGGTGCATCGTAAAATTAGGTATGGTAACCATGAGAGTCAATACACCAATCATTTATAAAACTCTTCACCGTACTTTTCATACAGTAGAAGGGTGGATATAGAGAAAAACTTCTCAATATATGCTAAAATAGTTGAAATATAAACAATATCCTAGAAGGACGACCAAAGCTTCTCAATGTGAGACCCAAATTCGGGAATCTATAAAGGGTCTCCGAAAACTACATTTTAAGGGCCTTAATTAATAGTGAGTGTGATATTCCCAGTAAACTAACTTCGTTCTGATAAACTTGAAGGAATGACAAACCGCTAACCATTGCAACAGTAGCTCAATTGATAATGTCTGGTGTTAACAATGAACACCGTTCGAAGAACGGGTACTTCTGCTAGTAAATTATAAAAGCTTGTGGTGCATGAAAATTCAGGTTCTTTAGTCTCAAATGGCCCAAATTCCTAAAAGCCGCAAAAAAATGCTGATTCAATTCAGGAATTTTTGAAAATAATGTTGCTGTATGGAGATATAATAGACCTTCTGTACTATATGTCGCACGTGAAAATTGCATGAAAAAATTCTAGGTTACCCCTTGGCCCCCTTAGTAGTGTATTTGTACGGGTTCAGATCCCTCCACCTCCACACCCTCCACACAAGATGGCGGCAGCCCGATAACTCCCGAACCCGTGGTCGGATTTTGACAAATGAGGTGTCATTGAACTCGGGCTGACACCCCCTTTCCAATGGACGACATATTTCAACCCCAAAAATAAAACCTACCCCTACTAGGGGGTGAAATTGTAATTTTTTAGAGAATCTCTGTTACCAATTGCAACATGTGAGAGTTGGAATGCCGATATGGATTTAAACGTTGTTCCACATAAAGTGCATATATTTGGTGGAAAGCCACTATGAATTAGCATGCCCACTCACGGCTTTTGTAAGAAGGTGGGGGAGTGGATCCCTATGGATGGGTTATTGTTGACGGGTCATTGTAGGCGGGGTCATGGCTGACGGGTCATTGTGGACGAGTCCTTGTGGACAAGTCCTTGTGGACAGGTCCTTGTGGACAGGTCCTTGTGGACAAGTCCTTGTTGACAGGTCCTTGTGGACAGGTCCTTGTTGACAAGTCCTTGTGGACGAGTCCTTGTCCCTTTGGACTGATCCCTTTGGACGGGTCCCTTTGGCCTGGTTCCTACGGACTAGCCCATGAATTTATTTAAATTATGTCAAAGGGCCTAACTACATTTGTGTGTGTTGAATTGACGTTGTTCACTAATCCCCCACTACTATAATGTAATAACGATATGAAAGGAAAGTGATGAAATACATGTGAACACGTGTGAGATGTCATTATTAGCATTCTCCTTGTGAAACAAGTCACATCCTGTTTTGATTCATACGTGAGAAAATGCGAGTTCATGTGTAATATGATCTAACACACAGGTGTTCACATGTGCACGTGCACGATAAGAGCTAACAAGTCACAACCTGTTTTGGCAGTGGTGGGAATAAGGCTAGAGACATGTACGAGTAGTCAAATTACTCCGGCAGACAACCCCTTTCCTATGGATAACTTATTTCCACTCAAAAATAAAATCTACCCCTACTAGGGGGTGAAATAATAATTTTTAGGTAAAAGTCGCTTTTCATGTGCAACATGTGGGAGTTTATATGCCAATATGAAATTAAACTCGTTCCACATAAAGTGCATGCATACAACTGAATGCCGCTATGATTTATCATTTTTGTTTTTTGTTTTACGAATGCGCAATTGAGGTTTTTGTAAGAGGGCGGGCTTTTTGAATAATGATTTATAGATACGTTTTTTTTTACAAATTAACCAAAGATCCAAAAACTAATAGGTCATCGGCTTTTTAATATCTTATGAACTAAGAAAGCTAGGAACTTGTATGAGGGGTCGTTGGACTTGTGGTGACGCCCTGTTTTTGAATGTATTATTCATTTTTTGTCAAAAGGGCCTAACTGCACTTTCGTTAATATCTCGCTAACTAATAATCACAGAGGGTCGAGTGAGGTGTCATAGGACTTAAAATGGCCAACCCCTCCCCATGACCAATGAATTTACCAAAAAAAAACAGCAAGGTCATTAACCTAAGATTGTATCAACTAATAATCAGAGAGGGACAAGTGAGGTGTCACAAGACTCAGGATGGCCAACCCTTTTCCCTGACCAACGAATTTACCCAAAATACCCAAAACAGCAAGGTCATTGACCTAAGATTTTATAAACTTATCAGTAGAGAGGGTCAAGTGAGGTGTCTTAGGACTACGAATGGTTAACCCTTTCCCATGACCAATGAATTTACCTCAAGAATTCAAAACAGCAAGGTCATTGACCTGAGATTTTATAAACTAATAATCGGATATCAACATGTGAGGTGTCATAGGACTTAGAATGGTCAACCCTTTCCCATGGCTAATGAATTTACCCAAAAATACCCAATACATCAAGGTCATCGACCTGAGATTTTATAAACTTATAATCGGATATGGACATGTGAAATGTTTACAGTGAGTGATGAAACATAGCTAGGTAGTGAAAGAATTATTGTAGGCTACATGTATGGTGACTGACAAATCTTTCACCATTGGAACTTGTTTTCAGATCAATCTGCAGTACAGAGAGAGTATAGGTTGTAGGTATGGGATAATAAATGACAAATGGTGTATACAAAATCTGATTAATCGATTCAAGAAATAAGAGTAGTCAATCTTTAATTGATTGGTTAAATAGGATAGCTAAAATCCAAAATGGTGACTACATTGAACTAAACTGAACCAAGCTGAATCAAATCCAACCAAACCGAACCAAACTTAATCAAAAACAAGCCAATGGTTTAAGTGTAAAACTTGTGGTTGAATGTGGGCATTGGTAATGTCAGAAAGGAAAGGGATAACGCTCTACCTATAGAGGGTAAGGTAAAGCAAGTGCATGATGCTAATGCACACACACACAAGTACATGAACTACACACAACCATCCTATGCAGTTATTATGGGTTGACTGTTAAAACTTGCTCAGTGGTTACTGGGACAAGATGGTCGCTACACACAACAAGCTTTAAATACCTGAGGCTAATAATCTATACACACACTCACACACACTTGTTCTAAACTAAACTGTCTTGCTGGTAGAGCTCACACAGTAGGTAAATGGCAGAAATGCTTGGCTAACAGAAATACAATCATTTTCGGTTGTCTAATGTTACCAGCTAAACATTACGTGCTATAGTGGTGAGCACATGTGCCTCTTTCACTGGAGATCTTAACTCGATTTCTAGCTCTAAGGCCTAGAACGAATCAAACTAAGAAAAAAGGGTATGGTGACGCAGTGGTTAAACTGTTAGCCTTTCACTAAGGTAGACTAGGGTTTGATTTTTGGCTAATATGCATGTCATAAACAATCAAATAAAAGCAGAGATAATGTTTAAAACTGATTACACTTGTCTCTTTTCAAATTATTACTTAGATTACAAATACAAACGTGGACTGGGTTTGACATACAGTTAATGCTTCCTATCACATACCAGACTGCCAGAAAGCCAATCAAGCAAAAGCAGTGGTAAAATCGCTATGTGTAGGGAAATACCTAACGGTTTTATGAACTGGCAAAGGTATGTCGCATAAACAGTGCAGGATACAATCCAACAACCATAATTTTTATCTCGTGGACAAGAGAAAACATATATATAGAGAGAGATATATAGAAAGCTTGTGTGTGTGTGTGGGTAGCATTGGTTGTTTGACCAGAGAAAATACGGTGAGGTAGGGTGGGGAGAGGGAGAATTAGCACTTATATATGAATGGAAAATAGATTTTTTTCAATCGTTTTGTTTTTCAAATGTAGTGGTAGATAGTCGTTTTTTGTAAAACATTCTTACTTGCAGTAGTAATAAGCCTCTATGGTTCCGCTAACATATAGATAGACTGTATTATTGCCATGGTCAAGCACTCACATTAAGATCATTTACAAAATCATAAAATGAAAAATAACAATCTTGTTTTGGAAATATCGTTTTTCAACATACACACAAAATAAATATATAAAAAATTTGTAAACAGCAAATTGGAAAATCCATGTTTCCATATAGACAAAATTTAAAAACCTTAAACGGACATTTAAGAAAATATATGCAAATGGGAAATTGACAAATGTGTAAATATAAAAATGGACAAATCCATGTTTCCATATCATGAAATTGAAAAACATCAAACTGTCATTTTAAAAAATGCAAATGGAAAATTGTCAAATTGCAATGTGTGAAATGTGAAATTGAACAAATGGCTATCATTATATAAAAAAAAAAAAGAACATGGTGCTCTATGGTTGAGGTGTGAATCAAACCCTCTCTACTTATTTGGACCACTCGAGACTGAGTAGACTAGTTTTAGTTGTCATACCACTTTTAAAAGTTTTTGTTAAATCTAGGAATTGAACCCAAGAGCTTGTAGGGGGGATCCAAGGTTGTAATATGTTAAACAGATAGCCTTGAATGTAGTGTGTGGTAGTTATATAGAGATGAGACGTTTCGCTCGGGGCAGGGAGGCATGGAGATCTGCATCAAACCAGTCAAAAGACTGACGACTCAAACAACAACATGTAGAGCTCACCAAAATAATGTTGTGTAACGGTAAATGTTAGTCAACGAACAGTAATGCATTACTAAAACCCATGACACGATACCTAAGAGCTTTTCTAAAATTATTTTAAAATGCCTTTAACCCTATATTAAACACCCAGTTCACAAGACTCATAACTGCAATGTTATGGTCAAACAAAACAAAATCTATATTTCAAAACAAACAAGTGGTTTAGTCAATGTATACTGGAAAAAGTTTTATAAACACTCAAGTCCACAAAAATAATTAAATTAGTAACTGTCAGGTTGACCGAGTGGTTATGGTGTTTGACTTAAGTTCAAATTTTCTGTACAAGAAAGCAAGGGTTCGAATACCTTACCTGATATAACTATTGCCTCAACATGACTTGACCACACTGTATTATTGTGTACTCGGTACACAAACCATAGATAGAGTGTATTGTTTAAGGTCACTCTCTTTGCGAACATAGTCAGAGACTGTTGATGGTTAACAATTGCATTAATAGTGGGACATAGGGATAGCAATTAAGAAAAACAGACAATTCCCATACACTTTTTTTATTTATTTAATGTAAGTACTTGTACAATAGTTATATACAAACTACAACTCTCTTTTGTCTATTACTATCTAGTCCTTTTCGATCCACTTGCATAACAAGGCAGATGACTTTGTAGTTCAGCCCCTTAAAACAACAACAACACTACCTCTTGCATAGTCTGTGATGTTGATGACTCTTGAGGCGTGGAAGATGGATACAACATAACTTTTACAACATGGGTTAAACGTTGCTCAACAATCAATGCACTATTTTGAGTAGCAACATCTTTCTCTTGTACTAACTTATTAGCATTCTGATGATTTTTTGCAAACACCATCAGTGTTTTGTCTGGAGCACTACATTGATGATCACTCACACTTAAAACCACACCATTTCTACTTTTCATATTGCCTCGACATCTTGTTGACCTCTGTTTTGAGCATCGCCAGAATATAATTCCTTTTACATTTTGTCGTCTATAGTTATAAGAGTAGCCTTTATAGAGTACACGTTGTTTACCTCGGTTAGTTGTAGTAAGTTCCATAGTAGTAACTAACCTGTTAGTATGATTTGCACACTACAAAGGTTATCTCTGTTCTGGTAATAGAATTATTTAGCGTTGGCTTTTATATTTAATATGTACAGTTAAAAGTGATAGAAAAGTGGTAGAAACGTGGTAGCAAAGTGGTAGACAAGTGGTAGACAATTGGTAACATAGTGGTAGAAAAGTGGTAGCAAAGTGGTAGAAAAGTGGTAGAAAAGTGGTAGCAAAGTGGTAGAAAAGTGGTAGCAAAGTGGTAGAAAAGTGGTAGCAAAGTGGTAGAAAAGTGGTAGCAAACTAGAAAAGTGGTAGATAAGTGGTAGAAAAGTAGTAGAAAAGTGGTAGCAAAGTGGTAGAAAAGTGGTAGCAAACTAGAAAAGTGGTAGCAAAGTGGTAGAAAATATTACATGTATTGTTAAGAAATAGTTTAAGCGGTTACATGGATTCATTACACTATAATTTTAGCATCACGAAGCTCATTTTCTATATCCAAAAGTTCTTCCTCATATTTAGTATGACCAGCCTGTTTACAGGTATGCAAGTACTGAAGCCGCTGGATTAGCTTATTGGGATTGTTCCAGTAAACAAATTTAACAAATGATTTTTTTGGGTGTAAACCATTATCATCCTCATCATCATCATCATCATAATCATCATCATCTTCATGGTTATCATCATCAATATAATTATCATCAATATAATCATCATCACTATTACTATCTAATCCTTTTTGTTCATCTTGCAATGCAACAACGTTTGGCATAGTTTGTGTTGTCTTTGATAGTGTTAGAGGTTTCTTAGACGTTAACGACTGTCCTAACATGTCTTTTTCAGGAGATAATAAATGCTCTTTAACAAACACTAAGCACTATCTTGAGCCACACTATTTTTTTCTTGGTCTTGCTTTTTTACCTTGGTTAAAGTATTTTGTCCATTTAAATGAGTATTATTTTGAGATTTACAATGATGATCGATTGAAATAAGTATGTTGGAGCCTTTTGTTTTAATCATTCCTCGACACTTTTTAGATCGTTGTTTCGAACAGCACCAAATAACAGTTCCATTTTTATTAGTACGTTTTACAATATATGCATATCCTTTATAGTAAGCACATGGCTTACCATAGCTAGTCGTTGATACTTCCATGTCGACTGTTGAGCATAAACTAATCTCTAGTAAAGTTAACTCGATAATAAAAATGATAGTTTGTAGTATGTGCAGTTTAAAGTAAGAGCAAAAGTGAGAGTCAAATGGTAGAAAAGTGTTAACAAAGTGGTGGAAGAGTGGTAGCAGTTTATAGTAGTCATGATCTTTTTTACCAGAATGTGATTTGAGTAAATGTAATTTCTAAACCTTAGCAGTGAGTAGTGAACCCGATGGGGTTATGCTGACTGGAATCGAACATGGTTCTCAGAGACGGTGATCTCAGTATAAAGGTTCCACCAGGAAGCGAACCAGAGATCTGTACAGGGAGTTTCTTGGTAAAAACCCCTCGAAAGAAATGTATATTTAATCACGGGTGTGATTTTTGATGAAATGGCATTATTTATTAAAATAATGTAGGAAATAATGAGCAGATTATATCATTATAAGACGATTTGGTGTAAGCTATTGGAGGCTTGAAGCACAGAGGAGGGCAGAGATGACATTTACTAATTGGCCCAGAATTGTGGGTTGGTCCCAGTGGAGCCACGTCCATCTCTGTCACCCCATTATGTCGTCTGGAGCAGGGGTGAGGCCTGAATAATGACATAGTTATTCCCCGACGGAGAATGGATTTAGAGTAGGGGCGGAGAAATGCCCAGAAAAATCATTGATTACTCGTGATTGGAGTAACGAATCGAGATGAGAGTTGCACACAGGTGAATATCTTGGCAAGAAGATAATTTTAGAGTCTTTTACCTGCGAAATTGGTGCATATTTAATGATGTGCGTAAGGACTGTAAAACGACCATTGTTCGCGGATGGATGTGAAGATGTTGCCGGGGGTTTCCCGTTAGGTAGCGTCCCACGCCATGGAGAAAGGAATTAATATTAATTAATTGAACGAGCGATTCCTTTGCACACAGATAGTTTTGGGACCTGTGAAGAGAGAGGAACACAATGATCATGGTTTGAAGACCTGAATCATGCTGTGAGAGGAGCCAAGATTACGCGGGAAGATGTTGCTCTACTTTCTGTGGAAATCCGATATAAGGGAGTAGACCCCAGGAGGAGCTCTCAGCTATGCTCAGTTGTAAGTCAGTCAAGCACAGTCGAAGTGGTAACGCAGCCAAGCTCAGTCTACATGCCGCCAAGCGCAGTTACAGCCAGTTACAGTCTTACTCAATTGTCAATTGTAGCACAATGGCAATAAGTTGCAATCAGTATGCAGCAAAAATGCAGCAGTACGAGACAGCGTGTAAGTCGCATACAGAAGTCTTCAAATAAGTTACGTGCAGTCTTCGAGTGAAACTTCAGTCAGCTACAGCCAGGTTGAAGCAAGTTCGTCAAGGCAAAACGCATGACGATTCTATTCATCAAGACGCCGAACAAAGACTGGTATGTGTAATAGAAACAATAAATATGCTTATATGAATAATAGTCGTGATACAGGCATAATCAGCAGCACGAACTATGACGTGGTCAGTTATGAAGCACCGTATAGACTAACGGTAGAACTATTGTATATAATTATTTGTGAAAGTGTTGAACTTTATTAAGCGCAGTGTGTATAGTATTAACTAATCGTGTATGTGTAACTACGATAGAATGCGCGAAAGAAACTCTACTAAGTGTTTGGTATTGCCATGAGAGTACCAGATGTTAACGCTCATGTTTGGGAGCCAGCGTATTGATGTAACGCAGGACGCTTACTGTAGGAATGATATTCATAAAAACTGTTGGAGAGTTCCGAGAGCAGATAACCAGACTTTCAATCAGGAGTTGGTAACGTAAGATGCCGTCGACACCTGCAATTTCGATCTCTGCTAGGGAATTTCAGCATTGAAGTGTGTATAAAGTGACGAGTGTTCAGTGTAATGCATATGTAAAAGTATCATTTAAAGTAGTGTTTGATGAAGTGTTTCACTGGTTTGGGGAGTGATAACTTCCTGAAAGGTATGCAACGTGTCGTGTTGATGATAGAAATTATGTGTAATCAAATGTGTGTAAACAAGAGAAATATGTCGCGTTAAACCCATTATGGCGGGCGACATGGAAGAATATGATTGGTCGGAGCCACCTTAGATGCCTATAGAGATGTAAGTACCCCACAAATTATGGTTATGATTATGTAGAAGTTTGGACCGCTGCATGTCTGTGATTCCGTAAAGATATTGTGAATTCCTTATAGATGCCAGTAAAAGTCAGTTAGGAGGCTGATCCTCCATGTTTAATCAGTATTGAGTTGATTTTTATAGAGTTGAGATGTTAATTTGCATCATTAAGTGGAGTAATTATTCCCACTATGAATTAAGAATGGCAAAGTTATGTAAATGCAACGAACGCGATTGTTCGAGTTTAAAACGTCTAGCTATGTCGGAAATTTTGGTAATTTATGTGAGAATAATAATAAATGATGATTTTGGTCATTTATGTCAGTGAGAAATGATGATATAATAATAATGGTTATTAAGAGTATGAATGAACACATCAGGAAACAAATAAATGTTGTAAGCGAGAATTATTAACGCTAAGTGCAAGACTTATCAATCTAAGCAGGAAGATGTTACAATGAGATTACATTACAGTAATTATGGAAAGAAGTTTTATATCAGAATATTGCAGATATTCAGTAATGATACCAGTAATGAAAGAGCTTTTAGTGAATTGAATTTGCAGCTTAATTGAGAAGCTTATAGAGTAAATGTTAGATTTCTCTTAATATTATAGGTCGGAGTGTCGTAGCATGGAGCATTAGGGGCCAGATAGTCTATTCTACGTATGAATTCTCCTATGTCGTGGACATTGTTGGAGATATTATTAATTCCAGAGTTTTAGTGTTGGACCCTAACTCTGAAGAAAGGATTGAAATGTGTTCCGGACTGGAATCTTGACAGAGTCGAGGAAACAAGGACACCTCGCAGCTCTATGATTTCCCGAGAACTTATTGATGAGTTATTTACGCTCGTTGGCAGCGAAAACTCATGGCGACAGTGGTTTTGTGCGCCTATATTATACTTGAGACATCGGTCAAACCGCCAGGCTCATGCATTGCGAACCCCGAACCTTCATGTTGAATGGACCCATGTGAGGCCATTAATTAATCGTTATCCTCGACGTAGGAATAATTACAAAAGCTCATTCAATACCTGTTGGCATAATAGTCAATTAAGATCCTTTGGGAACATGTGTGTCGGTCAGGACACAGTATTTTGTCTTGTAAATCTTCGCTGCTTAGAGAGGGAGCCTTTCAAACTTTTAGGAAGGTCGAGATAATTGGTGAAACGACCCATTCCACTTTCTATTGTGTAGCGACTTCCTTAACCGAGGGTCGGTGCTAACCACCCGGACCGCTCAGGCAAGTTATAAGAGGGAAGAGATTCTAGACCTTGTGAAAAGGACATATAATGCAAGATTGTTATGTTGAGTATTATAGCCATGTGGTTTGTGAACACATGGATAATTATAGTTCATCCTGATGGTTCATTATTTTAGCTATCTGACGAATAGTTACATGATATATTTGTACTGTCACTGGAGCCAAGTCATGTAGTTGGTGACTAGATGCCAATCGCCATGAGCGCGAGGTAGTCTATCGTACAATCCGACATAAGCTATAACGTAACGTTTTATCTAGGAATCACAGACAGCATGCGGTGAAACCATATAATTGGAGGATGTGTAGGGGGTAGCTTACATAATTATGGAGTTGCACGTTGATTTTGGTGCAACGTCCAAATAGGTAAATGCATGCAAAGCATTTCATTGGTGAGAAGAAAAATATTAAAACACGCACGGCACACATAATTGTTTAACATAAAGAGGTTTAAGGAATAATCCTTGTTGTAATATTAAAGAAGTCACATTGTATGACTGTTATGTTAATGTACAGTTTGTTTTGAAGTCGTAGGTGCATCAGCGCACTAGTATATCCTTGTGAAGTTCACAGAAGGGTAAAGCCTTATGGCTAGGTATGACTTTGTTGTGATTTTATATTTGTTTACTTGTGGATTGTGGAAGTAAAAATTTTGTTTGCTTTATTTTATGCTTTTTGGGTATTGTTTTGTGTTTGAAGCCATGATTTATTTTATTGAATTAAAGTTTTAGAATAGAGTTGTGCCTTATCATTGTAGAGTTGATACCTTTTAGCCTCAAATCCAAAATATGCACTGCTAAATTGGGGTTACCGTACACGCCTGAGAGCTGATGCTAGTTGGAGGCAGATGCATATTATCCACCGAGATTACTCACATGGGTACATGGGAATTGATGTCCTATACTGTGATTTGAGCTAAAGGTACGACTAAAGTCGGTCAGATTTAATGCACACATCTCTATTAAAGTAAGAATTAACGAAGTAGGGTGTGACCGCTCCTAATACATAGCTAAGTTCCGATACGTATATATAAATTTTGATAGATAGTGATAAATCCCTATAATTTATCATGGCGTGGCCTAAGTGGGGCTTTCGGCAGTAAAAACCACTCCCTGAACAGTTTTTATAGTAAATTAGAATATGGCCGATGTCCTACTAATACCACCCTCGGATCTAATTTATCATGGCGCCCAGAATACGTGGAGCTTATGGGATTTAGGGAAAACCCATAGATTTTTTATGGTATTTCATGGGGAAAACCCTAGTAATTGTTTTGCCTCAAACTGTGTTTGAGTGATTTTTGAATTCAGTAGGCTTTTGAGGTAACGCAGAATCTCTCTATTGAGAAGAGAATGGCCTAAGGGTACTAGCGTTACATACCCAATCCACAATCTACCATATATTATCAGGTTTTGTACGACTTCACAATATGTGTGCAGTGTTTGATGTTTCTCTTCGAAACGTATCCACATATTTTTCCAGGAAGCCTGCCTGCATATTAAGTGTGTTATTGGAAAATGTCAGGTACGCAGGAGATCTTGCAAGTTATTGCAGGACTGAAACAGCATTTTGATGCTGCTCACGAGCAGAGTTGATGATGATGATAATTGTTGTTTTAAGGGGCCTTACATCTAGGTTATCGGCCCCTGATGGTTTGGGTGATCGTGAAGATGAAAATGAAAAGCGAACTTAAAACTAAAACTAACGACTAACCTACATACTAGAAGAAGAAATGGAAAACTAAAGGAGAATAAGGCAAATAAAAGGACAGAAGGAAAAGAAATGCCCTCAACCCTCGGAGAAGGCGGATTGAGGGACTTGGAAGGAAGGAGAGCCATGAAAGGCATATAGGAAAGTGAAAGAGGAGAGGGTCCGCCCCGAAGGTAAGGGACAAAAGGGGAAAACGGAGCCAGCTCAGGAATCCCTCGGGGTCGCCAACTCCCGAACTCACCAGCCGTGAGCCCCTGAGGGTGTAGCATTATCTAGGGTGCACCAGAAGTGGTGGGGCTACATACACCCTGCCTCCTTAAGGGCCTAGAGCACAAGGCAGGAGGTAAAAGGAAGAGAAAAAGAAGGCTGACCCCTTGCAGAAGGAGGGTATCAGAAAAGATGAGACAAGGGCCAATTAAGGCGGGAAAGGAAGAGACTCCCTAGGCCTCGGATACCCTAATACCGTCGGGGTCAGAAGAGAACAAGAGTTGACCAAGTGAGGTCGACAGGAAAGAAGACAGAGAGGAGCCCGGCACAAGTAAGTGGAAGCAATGGCGGACTCAGCTGGGGCCCCGTGGTCGCCAACCCACGCCCACAAGATGTGAGCCCCTGGGAGACGAGCAGAGTAAACTGGAAACCAAGGCTTTCCAGGAGAGTATAAACAATCGGTTAGATGCCAATCAGGAGGCAATTAATGCAACTCAGGTTGAAATAAACAACCGTTTAGATGCAAATAAAACTGAAATAAACAATCGTTTAGATGCCCATCAGGAGGCAATTAATGCAAATCAGGTTGCACTAGATAATAAGTTAGGTCAAATGCAAGAAGTCATTAAGACCGAAGTAACAGATACTGTTGTAAGCATTGTATCGGAAATGCAGGTAAATACTGACAAACGTTTCGAGGCTATAGAAGCCAAACTTGAGGGTAATTTGCAAGCGTGTAGGCATGCTCAGGAGCAAACCAACAGTAAATTAGAGGCGTTGTCTAACGATATTAAGGATATTCAGATCCAAAATGAGGCGAATCTCGAACGCCAAGCGAAACAGTTCGCAGAGTTTACAAAAACAGTAGACCAGAGATTAGAGGAGAACGACTCCAAATGGGACCAGAAATTGAAAAGCTACGCTAGAGCAATTAACGGTGACCTCAAGAAACAGGACCAGAATATATTAGGTCAATGCCAGGAAATAGGCGAAATTAAGGCTATCGCTCATGAAAGTAAGGAGCTGGTAGGCAACGTGAAAAGTCAGATGGGTCAAGTTCATAAAGAACTGGACCAAGTGCAAAGCGACATTGTCATAGTCAATAAAAGGCAAGAGGAAAATAGGGGCGAGATCACCAAGGTCCGGAATGAATTGTCTAAAGTCAATGGACACATTCAAGATGAAATTAAAGGTCTGAGAGAAGAACTCGAAATAAGAGAAGGCCAGAAAACAGAGGCAAGCGACAAGACCCTTGCTCAAATTAAAGAGGACGTAGAGGATGAAATATCCCATATCAAACAAAGTCTGAAAGAAGACAAGGTGAAAATTTTTCAAGTAGCCGAGGAAAACCGAGATAGGCTTACAAGAATAGAAAAAGAAGTCATTACTCGCCTAGAAAGAGCAGAAATGCGCCATAACCAAATGGAGACTAGGATAATAGCACAGGAGGAGACACTTCTGAAAGATCCTAAGTCAAGTGAAGGCAGCATAGAGGATATGAGAAAAACAAGGTGGGCAGACCTAGAAACCCAACCTATAAGCAGAAACGCTGCAGGCGCAGGAGAAAGTCCTTACATGACGCCAGGTGTACCAATTGCGGCATCGACGCCACATGAAAACGCGATGCACACCCAGGTGATAAACGTCATTAGGGCAAGCGAAGAAAAACCTAGGAAATTTTCAGGTAGTCACTGTAGTATGACACCAAAATATTGGTTAAAGGAAGTGACTGAATATCTCAATGATGCACGAATACCGCAGGAGCGTAGGCTACGTGCTATAGAGAAGTTAACAGAGGGGGAGTGCGCATTATGGTTTCGCAGCTTCCGTTACACTTTTGATACTGTTGAGGAATTCCGCGAGGCATTCTTGAAGAGATATTGGGACGCCGCGACTCAGCAGAATTTACGGCTGGATTTGTATGCCAAAAAGTACAGCACGAACAACCCGACGAAGTACGCAGAATTCTTCATATCGCAGATGTGTCGTTTTAAAGAGCTGGATCAAAAACCTAGTGAACTGGAGCTATGCATTGCTATCGCCAAACAGCTTCCATACGAGATCCAAAGGCTACTAATCTCGGCTAATGCGAAAACTGCTATGGAAATGGAGACAGTTCTAAGGCAACTGGACCTCACCACAGCAAATACTATGCGTCAGAGTCGAACCGTGGAACAAGTCCACGTGACCAACACACAGACTGACCAACAGCAAACTCCAAGGAACAACAAAGCCACGAGCACAGAAACTTTAGATTCCTATGGACGGCAATGGGAACAGGAACCCAGAAAATGGCAGTCAAGGTACAAAGGAAATGCTAATAAAGCAGGAAGAGGTCGAAGTTCGTGGAATAAACACAATAACAGGGGCAAACCGTACCATAACAATGAAGGTAATAATGGCCAGGAAGGCAATAATAGAAACTGGAGACCCCAAGAGAGAAGAAATAACTTCGATGACGAGGCAGAAGAGCGATATCATGCTTCTTTGCGATACCTCGAAGAAAGGGGAGATGAGCCCCAGAAACCACAAGTCCGCTGGCAAGAAGTCATGCAGAACAGGACATCGCCAGACAGATATGGAGATGGAGCTAAGAGTTTGGAACTACAGCGCAGCGAACAGGAGAGAAGGAACTCCAAAGGGGCGGGCGCTGAAGAAAAAAAAAACGCCAAAATTAGAAGAGCTCGAGACTGATGGATGGAAGTCTATTAACATCATCAATTGGATAGCCAAACCAGAAGAATTGATTGAGGATACAGGAGGACCACAGGTCATGGTCAAGAGAGAATTGCCTATTATAATTGTGAGAGTGGCAGGATTAAAAGTCAGAAGTCTGTTAGATACGGGATCAACAGTAAGCCTGATGACACAAGCTCTATATAATGAAATAGCCCGGAGAGAGAACATTTTGAAGATACCGATCTCCAGTGTCAAAATTAAAGGGGTAATTCCAGACAGAACAATGATATGTAAATACCAGGTATTCCTAGATTTACTGATAGGAGGCTCTATGTTCTCACAGAGTTTCCTGTTAGTAAACAAACTACCTTATAACCTACTTATTGGGGCAGAGTTTATAAGGGAATACAGAGTGATAATTGACCTAGCACAGGACAGGGTTATGTTCCATGTGAATGAAGCAGCTGAAGGCTTAGAGGTCGCACTCAATGAAATTGAACCAGGATCCAGTGAACAAGTATGGCATACATACAGAGATGTGGCTGATGAAGAAGTGTTAGCTATTGAGCAGTTAGAAGCGGAGCTCAAAACACTAGCCACAGACTTGGAAAAAGATCTGGAACCCAAATTGGAAGAATACATTTCGGAGAAGCTAGAAGAAGCGAAAATTGGGCTAAAAGAGAAGGAAAATTTAAAGCAGTTATTACTGGAACAGAAGGAAGTCTTTGATTCGAGACCTGGTCGGATAAAGAACTTCACTTATGCTTTTCAAGTCAGTGATTGGACACCATTTAGGTAGAAACCCTACCCTATAGCTGAAAAGCATTATGCTAAAGTGAAAGAGGCAATTCAGGAGATGTTGGAGGCCGGCGTTATTGAGAAAACACCTACGCCTTATGTAAGTCCATTGGTAATTGTACCAAAGTCAGACGGATCTGTCAGAGTCTGCTTGGACCTGAGACGCTTAAATTTGAGAGTTATTCCGGAATTTGACCAAGTGCCACCTATTAAAGAGATCCTCAGGAAGTTTAGAGGGAAAACTATATTCTCAAATTTGGATATCACATCCAGTTTCCACCATCTTGAATTAGAGAAGAAAACTAGTCTGTTGACAGGATTTATGTTTGATCAACATACATTCACATTTTTAAGGCTACCTTTTGGGTTGAAAAGAGCTGGGTCAGCCCTGATAAGAGCGTTAGATCGCAATCTATCAGATGAGGTTAAAGAGAGTACCATCAGATATGTAGACGACATTCTACTCACATCAGAATCTCTGGAGGAGCACATGAGAGACCTGAAGAAGTTGCTAGATGACCTTCGAGAAGCGAACTTTAAGGTTAATATCAAGAAATCGCACTTCTGTCAGAGGGAAGTTAAATTCCTAGGGCATGTTATTGATGCAAATGGAGTGAAGCCTAATCCAGATAAATTGGAGGTAATTCGGAATTTCCCTCGACCCACGAAAGTTAAGCACGTCCGACAGTATTTGGGAGTAATTGGATTCTTTTCGAACCACTGCCCAAACTATACTGCGACAGTAGCACCACTGCAGGACCTATTGAAGAAAGGCGGCAGATGGAATTGGACGGAGCAATGTCAGGAAGCATTCGTGAGGTCAAAACAAATGCTTTTGGAATATGTGAAACTGGGATACCCAGATTATACCCAGAAGTTTATCATACAGACGGATGCATCACTTATTGGGATTGGAGCGATGCTATTCCAGGAAAATGTTGACCAGCCTGAGAAGAAAGTTTTTATCGCCTTTATAAGCAGGAGACTGAGAGCCCATGAGAAAAACTACACGATCACAGAGATAGAATTGCTCGCAATTTTGTACGCGTTGCAATCGTGGCACAAACTCGTGTACGGCTTCCGAATAGTTCTGAGAACAGACCATAAAGCTTTAACATTTTTGTTAAAGACGGATTTGTCTAGTCAGAGATTGACAAGATGGTCCCTGTATATCCAGCAATTTAATGTGGAAATAGAATACTGTCCAGGGAAAGAGAATGTAATACCGGACATATTAAGTCGTTACCCTAGAGAAGAAGAAGTACTAGCGGTCCAGATTGAGAATCGAGATCAGAAGACGTTGGATGACTTAAGGAACATTACCAACCTACAACGCGAAGACCCATGGTTGAAGATGATAATCGATTACTTCGAGGGACGCTTAGCAAGGGGAACTGCGATATACAGAGAGGCGGAGGCATTGGCAACAGATTATGTATGGTATAATCAGATATTACACAAGTGGGACGATGTGGATCACACACGTCAAAGGATTGTAATTCCTGCATCTTTGCAGAGGAGATTAGTATGGCTAGCCCACAGAGCATTTGGACATCCTGGAATAGATAAAATTTGTGCTCTGTTGAAGGAAGCATTTACTTGGCCAAAATTGAGAGAAACGGTGAGAAATGCTATTAGAACATGTGATCTTTGCCAAAGGGTAAAGCCGAATCCCTTTTTAATGAGGCAACGACCTATCCCGTTATTACCAGAGAAGCCAAGGCAGCTATTGAGTATTGACAACTTTGGACCATTGCCTAGAGCACGTAGAGGCAATAGACACATTTTTGTAGCCATGGATGTATTTTCGAAAATGGTGGTGTTGTGCCCCATTCAAAAGACAAGTTCAAAACAGGTCTTGAAGCGCCTGAAAGAGAGAGTTATTCCGATTCTTGGGAAGCCGGATAACATTCTCTCGGACCACGGAAGTTGCTTTACTAGTGCAGAATTTCGTCGAGAACTGGAAACTCTAGGAATTAGGCAGATTTTATCTACCATTCGCCATCCTGAGGCAAGTCCCGTTGAAAGAGTAATGAGAGAGATCCAGAAATACATGAAGATCTACTGTTCTGAAGCGAATTGGCGTTGGATTGAATTTCTAGAAGTCATTGAATACTGTATAAATAATACTGTACATGAGGCGACAGGTCAGGTTCCCGTTACTCTACATCTGGATCAGAGACCAGAGAGACCGTGGAATGGTGTTATTCCATTACCTGTAGACGCACAGCCCGGTAGAGAATTGAGGATCCAACGAACCTTTGAATATCTCAAAGCACAGGCGGAGAGACGTCAGAGAAGGAATCGTGCGAAGAGGTATCATAAACCGCTTCTCGTGGGACAGAAAGTTTTAATTAAGAAACCCGCCAGTTCAGATCCAGAGGCACGGAAGTATAAAAAGTTTATTTTTGCTTACCACGGCCCGTTCGAGGTGATAAGAGACCTCCAGAACAATGCATACAGGTTAAGGCATTTAGAGAATGGAAACGAGGTCGTTATGAACATAGCCAACTTAAAAGTTTATTACTCGCCAGAAGAATTCGACGAACCAGAAGAAGAATTAGTAACGCACACCCAACTCAACGTGGAGAGCGGAGGCAGCCAAGCAGGCAGACCTGAATGTTGGAACGGCGAGACGGGACGAGAAGCAGACAGTTTACCCAGTGTAAGCGGAGAGCAGAAAGAATGCCAGTGTTTGCGAGAATTCTATGAAGAAATGGTCAGAGTGGCTAGAGAGGTTGAGGCTGTAAACGCGACCCTTCGCAGGGAGAATAGACAGCTCAGAAACAAGGCCGAGTGTGGAAGGGGGAACACTACTAACCCACTCGCAGCCAGACAAGGTGAAGGACCCCAGACGTAAACACAGACGGTGGTCGACAGTCAGCTGGTTACTTATATAAGCCACTTGCATTGGACTTTTATAAGTTTTGCAAGGGGAACATGAACCCGATGGGGTTATGCTGACTGGAATCGAACATGGTTCTCAGAGACGGTGATCTCAGTATAAAGGTTCCACCAGGAAGCGAACCAGAGATCTGTACAGGGAGTTTCTTGGTAAAAACCCCTCGAAAGAAATGTATATTTAATCACGGGTGTGATTTTTGATGAAATGGCATTATTTATTAAAATAATGTAGGAAATAATGAGCAGATTATATCATTATAAGACGATTTGGTGTAAGCTATTGGAGGCTTGAAGCACAGAGGAGGGCAGAGATGACATTTACTAATTGGCCCAGAATTGTGGGTTGGTCCCAGTGGAGCCACGTCCATCTCTGTCACCCCATTATGTCGTCTGGAGCAGGGGTGAGGCCTGAATAATGACATAGTTATTCCCCGACGGAGAATGGATTTAGAGTAGGGGCGGAGAAATGCCCAGAAAAATCATTGATTACTCGTGATTGGAGTAACGAATCGAGATGAGAGTTGCACACAGGTGAATATCTTGGCAAGAAGATAATTTTAGAGTCTTTTACCTGCGAAATTGGTGCATATTTAATGATGTGCGTAAGGACTGTAAAACGACCATTGTTCGCGGATGGATGTGAAGATGATGCCGGGGGTTTCCCGTTAGGTAGCGTCCCACGCCATGGAGAAAGGAATTAATATTAATTAATTGAACGAGCGATTCCTTTGCACACAGATAGTTTTGGGACCTGTGAAGAGAGAGGAACACAATGATCATGGTTTGAAGACCTGAATCATGCTGTGAGAGGAGCCAAGATTACGCGGGAAGATGTTGCTCTACTTTCTGTGGAAATCCGATATAAGGGAGTAGACCCCAGGAGGAGCTCTCAGCTATGCTCAGTTGTAAGTCAGTCAAGCACAGTCGAAGTGGTAACGCAGCCAAGCTCAGTCTACATGCCGCCAAGCGCAGTTACAGCCAGTTACAGTCTTACTCAATTGTCAATTGTAGCACAATGGCAATAAGTTGCAATCAGTATGCAGCAAAAATGCAGCAGTACGAGACAGCGTGTAAGTCGCATACAGAAGTCTTCAAATAAGTTACGTGCAGTCTTCGAGTGAAACTTCAGTCAGCTACAGCCAGGTTGAAGCAAGTTCGTCAAGGCAAAACGCATGACGATTCTATTCATCAAGACGCCGAACAAAGACTGGTATGTGTAATAGAAACAATAAATATGCTTATATGAATAATAGTCGTGATACAGGCATAATCAGCAGCACGAACTATGACGTGGTCAGTTATGAAGCACCGTATAGACTAACGGTAGAACTATTGTATATAATTATTTGTGAAAGTGTTGAACTTTATTAAGCGCAGTGTGTATAGTATTAACTAATCGTGTATGTGTAACTACGATAGAATGCGCGAAAGAAACTCTACTAAGTGTTTGGTATTGCCATGAGAGTACCAGATGTTAACGCTCATGTTTGGGAGCCAGCGTAATGATGTAACGCAGGACGCTTACTGTAGGAATGATATTCATAAAAACTGTTGGAGAGTTCCGAGAGCAGATAACCAGACTTTCAATCAGGAGTTGGTAACGTAAGATGCCGTCGACACCTGCAATTTCGATCTCTGCTAGGGAATTTCAGCATTGAAGTGTGTATAAAGTGACGAGTGTTCAGTGTAATGCATATGTAAAAGTATCATTTAAAGTAGTGTTTGATGAAGTGTTCCACTTGTTTGGGGAGTGATAACTTCCTGAAAGGTATGCAACGTGTCGTGTTGATGATAGAAATTATGTGTAATCAAATGTGTGTAAACAAGAGAAATATGTCGCGTTAAACCCATTATGGCGGGCGACATGGAAGAATATGATTGGTCGGAGCCACCTTAGATGCCTATAGAGATGTAAGTACCCCACAAATTATGGTTATGATTATGTAGAAGTTTGGACCGCTGCATGTCTGTGATTCCGTAAAGATATTGTGAATTCCTTATAGATGCCAGTAAAAGTCAGTTAGGAGGCTGATCCTCCATGTTTAATCAGTATTGAGTTGATTTTTATAGAGTTGAGATGTTAATTTGCATCATTAAGTGGAGTAATTATTCCCACTATGAATTAAGAATGGCAAAGTTATGTAAATGCAACGAACGCGATTGTTCGAGTTTAAAACGTCTAGCTATGTCGGAAATTTTGGTAATTTATGTGAGAATAATAATAAATGATGATTTTGGTCATTTATGTCAGTGAGAAATGATGATATAATAATAATGGTTATTAAGAGTATGAATGAACACATCAGGAAACAAATAAATGTTGTAAGCGAGAATTATTAACGCTAAGTGCAAGACTTATCAATCTAAGCAGGAAGATGTTACAATGAGATTACATTACAGTAATTATGGAAAGAAGTTTTATATCAGAATATTGCAGATATTCAGTAATGATACCAGTAATGAAAGAGCTTTTAGTGAATTGAATTTGCAGCTTAATTGAGAAGCTTATAGAGTAAATGTTAGATTTCTCTTAATATTATAGGTCGGAGTGTCGTAGCATGGAGCATTAGGGGCCAGATAGTCTATTCTACGTATGAATTCTCCTATGTCGTGGACATTGTTGGAGATATTATTAATTCCAGAGTTTTAGTGTTGGACCCTAACTCTGAAGAAAGGATTGAAATGTGTTCCGGACTGGAATCTTGACAGAGTCGAGGAAACAAGGACACCTCGCAGCTCTATGATTTCCCGAGAACTTATTGATGAGTTATTTACGCTCGTTGGCAGCGAAAACTCATGGCGACAGTGGTTTTGTGCGCCTATATTATACTTGAGACATCGGTCAAACCGCCAGGCTCATGCATTGCGAACCCCGAACCTTCATGTTGAATGGACCCATGTGAGGCCATTAATTAATCGTTATCCTCGACGTAGGAATAATTACAAAAGCTCATTCAATACCTGTTGGCATAATAGTCAATTAAGATCCTTTGGGAACATGTGTGTCGGTCAGGACACAGTATTTTGTCTTGTAAATCTTCGCTGCTTAGAGAGGGAGCCTTTCAAACTTTTAGGAAGGTCGAGATAATTGGTGAAACGACCCATTCCACTTTCTATTGTGTAGCGACTTCCTTAACCGAGGGTCGGTGCTAACCACCCGGACCGCTCAGGCAAGTTATAAGAGGGAAGAGATTCTAGACCTTGTGAAAAGGACATATAATGCAAGATTGTTATGTTGAGTATTATAGCCATGTGGTTTGTGAACACATGGATAATTATAGTTCATCCTGATGGTTCATTATTTTAGCTATCTGACGAATAGTTACATGATATATTTGTACTGTCACTGGAGCCAAGTCATGTAGTTGGTGACTAGATGCCAATCGCCATGAGCGCGAGGTAGTCTATCGTACAATCCGACATAAGCTATAACGTAACGTTTTATCTAGGAATCACAGACAGCATGCGGTGAAACCATATAATTGGAGGATGTGTAGGGGGTAGCTTACATAATTATGGAGTTGCACGTTGATTTTGGTGCAACGTCCAAATAGGTAAATGCATGCATAGCATTTCATTGGTGAGAAGAAAAATATTAAAACACGCACGGCACACATAATTGTTTAACATAAAGAGGTTTAAGGAATAATCCTTGTTGTAATATTAAAGAAGTCACATTGTATGACTGTTATGTTAATGTACAGTTTGTTTTGAAGTCGTAGGTGCATCAGCGCACTAGTATATCCTTGTGAAGTTCACAGAAGGGTAAAGCCTTATGGCTAGGTATGACTTTGTTGTGATTTTATATTTGTTTACTTGTGGATTGTGGAAGTAAAAATTTTGTTTGCTTTATTTTATGCTTTTTGGGTATTGTTTTGTGTTTGAAGCCATGATTTATTTTATTGAATTAAAGTTTTAGAATAGAGTTGTGCCTTATCATTGTAGAGTTGATACCTTTTAGCCTCAAATCCAAAATATGCACTGCTAAATTGGGGTTACCGTACACGCCTGAGAGCTGATGCTAGTTGGAGGCAGATGCATATTATCCACCGAGATTACTCACATGGGTACAGTAGTCAGTTAGTCTTGGTTCAGACAAGCGTAAACAGTTATGAATCAGAGATCAAGATTTTCATTATGAAACAGTTGTGTGTAACCAATTAGGTATCGGTACTTGATAGCTTCACACATGAACAAAAATTCCAACATATCTGACATCAGATTTCCATTATGAAACAGTTGTGTGTAACCAATTAGGTATCGGTACTTGATAGCTTCACACATTAACAAAAATTCCAACATATCTGACATGAAATACATGATTTGAAAGTTGACAAAGAATATCCAATCAACCATTGTAGTTGCAATGTCAAACACAAAGACAAAATCAGCATGAACTTTTAAGTTACAGGAAAATTCTATGAAATAGACTATGCATGAAATTTGGAAATACACATTAGAAGTTTGCAACACCATCCTTCTAGCCTGTATAAATTATCGACATGGAAAGTGTGCACTGCCCCTAACATTAAACCAATTTATCAATAACGCAAGTCAACAATCAAAACATTTTGTCTTGAGTCTATCATTTAATGCATATATTCTGTCTACATTGAACAGTAACAAAAAACGCCAATCATAATTAATTAAGTTTGCTTTAATTCGTTATGTAATGATAAATACATATTTAAAGTTTTGGCTGACTGTTCAGAGTGAATCGCCTTTGAACACATAAGAGAGGGAATATTTTAAGACTTAACCTCTGCTCACCTAACATAACCTAAATTTACCTAACCTAACCTTGTCATATAGGTAAGAAACGGGTCAAGCTATGCTTTCGACTACCGAGTTTCAGCTACTTTTCAAGGTTACTCTCCCGAACATTGCCGGAGACTGCTGATAAACACCTATGTTCCCACGGTGGCGGCGCGCAACGACTTACATGATGCGCTTCCCCCTTTTCATTGATCCCTGTTGATTTGTCCCTTTGGACTGGTCCCTGTTGACTAGCCCCTTTGGAAGGGCCCTTTTTGAATGGAGTTATTTTTGACGGGTCCCTGTGGACAGGTCCTTTTGGCTGATCCCTTTGGACCGGTACCTATGGACTGGCCCATGCAATTATCCAAATTATGTCAAAGGGTCCGGTCCAAAGGGATCAGCCAAAAGGACCTGTCCACAGAGACCCGTCAAAAATAACTCCATTCAAAAAGGGCCCTTCCAAAGGGGCTAGTCAACAGGGACCAGTCCAAAGGGACAAATCAACAGGGATCAATGAAAAGGGGGAAGCGCATCATGTAAGTCGTTGCGCGCCGCCACCGTGGGAACATAGGTGTTTATCAGCAGTCTCCGGCAATGTTCGGGAGAGTAACCTTGAAAAGTAGCTGAAACTCGGTAGTCGAAAGCATAGCTTGACCCGTTTCTTACCTATATGACAAGGTTAGGTTAGGTAAATTTAGGTTATGTTAGGTGAGCAGAGGTTAAGTCTTAAAATATTCCCTCTCTTATGTGTTCAAAGGCGATTCACTCTGAACAGTCAGCCAAAACTTTAAATATGTATTTATCATTACATAACGAATTAAAGCAAACTTAATTAATTATGATTGGCGTTTTTTGTTACTGTTCAATGTAGACAGAATATATGCATTAAATGATAGACTCATGACAAAATGTTTTGATTGTTGACTTGAGTTATTGATAAATTGGTTTAATGTTAGGGGCAGTGCACACTTTCCATGTCGATAATTTATATAGGCTAGAAGGATGGTGTTGCAAACTTCTAATGCGTATTTCCAAATTTCATGCATAGTCTATTTCATAGAATTTTCCTGTAACTTAAAAGTTCATGCTGATTTTGTCTTTGTGTTTGACATTGCAACTACAATGGTTGATTGGATATTCTTTGTCAACTTTCAAATCATGTATTTCATGTCAGATATGTTGGAATTTTTGTTCATGTGTGAAGCTATCAAGTACCGATACCTAATTGGTTACACACAACTGTTTCATAATGAAAATCTGATGTCAGATATGTTGGAATTTTTGTTCATGTGTGAAGCTATCAAGTACCGATACCTAATTGGTTACACACAACTGTTTCATAATGAAAATCTTGATCTCTGATTCATAACTGTTTACGCTTGTCTGAACCAAGACTAACTGACTACTCACTGCTAAGGTTTAGAAATTACATTTACTCAAATCACATTCTGGTAAAAAAGATCATGACTACTATAAACTGCTACCACTCTTCCACCACTTTGTTAACACTTTTCTACCATTTGACTCTCACTTTTGCTCTTACTTTAAACTGCACATACTACAAACTATCATTTTTATTATCGAGTTAACTTTACTAGAGATTAGTTTATGCTCAACAGTCGACATGGAAGTATCAACGACTAGCTATGGTAAGCCATGTGCTTACTATAAAGGATATGCATATATTGTAAAACGAACTAATAAAAATGGAACTGTTATTTGGTGCTGTTCGAAACAACGATCTAAAAAGTGTCGAGGAATGATTAAAACAAAAGGCCCCAACATACTTATTTCAATCGATCATCATTGTAAATCTCAAAATAATACTCATTTAAATGGACAAAATACTCTAACCAAGGTAAAAAAGCAAGACCAAAAAAAAATAGTGTGGCTCAAGATAGTGCTTTTGTTTGTTAAAGAGCATTTATTATCTCCTGAAAAAGACATGTTAGGACAGTCGTTAACGTCTAAGAAACCTCTAACACTATCAAAGACAACACAAACTATGCCAAAGGTTGTTGCATTGCAAGATGAACAAAAAGGATTAGATAGTAATAGTGATGATGATTATATTGATGATAATTATATTGATGATGATAACCATGAAGATGATGATGATTATGATGATGATGATGATGAGGATGATAATGGTTTACACCCAAAAAATCATTTGTTAAATTTGTTTACTGGAACAATCCCAATAAGCTAATCCAGCGGCTTCAGTACTTGCATACCTGTAAACAGGCTGGTCATACTAAATATGAGGAAGAACTTTTGGATATAGAAAATGAGCTTCGTGATGCTAAAATTATAGTGTAATGAATCCATGTAACCGCTTAAACTATTTCTTAACAATACATGTAATATTTTCTACCACTTTGCTACCACTTTTCTAGTTTGCTACCACTTTTCTACCACTTTGCTACCACTTTTCTACTACTTTTCTACCACTTTTCTACCACTTTGCTACCACTTTTCTACCACTTTGCTACCACTTTTCTACCACTTTGCTACCACTTTTCTACCACTTTTCTACCACTTTGCTACCACTTTTCTACCACTATGTTACCAATTGTCTACCACTTGTCTACCACTTTGCTACCACGTTTCTACCACTTTTCTATCACTTTTAACTGTACATATTAAATATAAAAGCCAACGCTAAATAATTCTATTACCAGAACAGAGATAACCTTTGTAGTGTGCAAATCATACTAACAGGTTAGTTACTACTATGGAACTTACTACAACTAACCGAGGTAAACAACGTGTACTCTATAAAGGCTACTCTTATAACTATAGACGACAAAATGTAAAAGGAATTATATTCTGGCGATGCTCAAAACAGAGGTCAACAAGATGTCGAGGCAATATGAAAAGTAGAAATGGTGTGGTTTTAAGTGTGAGTGATCATCAATGTAGTGCTCCAGACAAAACACTGATGGTGTTTGCAAAAAATCATCAGAATGCTAATAAGTTAGTACAAGAGAAAGATGTTGCTACTCAAAATAGTGCATTGATTGTTGAGCAACGTTTAACCCATGTTGTAAAAGTTATGTTGTATCCATCTTCCACGCCTCAAGAGTCATCAACATCACAGACTATGCAAGAGGTAGTGTTGTTGTTGTTTTAAGGGGCTGAACTACAAAGTCATCTGCCTTGTTATGCAAGTGGATCGAAAAGGACTAGATAGTAATAGACAAAAGAGAGTTGTAGTTTGTATATAACTATTGTACAAGTACTTACATTAAATAAATAAAAAAAGTGTATGGGAATTGTCTGTTTTTCTTAATTGCTATCCCTATGTCCCACTATTAATGCAATTGTTAACCATCAACAGTCTCTGACTATGTTCGCAAAGAGAGTGACCTTAAACAATACACTCTATCTATGGTTTGTGTACCGAGTACACAATAATACAGTGTGGTCAAGTCATGTTGAGGCAATAGTTATATCAGGTAAGGTATTCGAACCCTTGCTTTCTTGTACAGAAAATTTGAACTTAAGTCAAACACCATAACCACTCGGTCAACCTGACAGTTACTAATTTAATTATTTTTGTGGACTTGAGTGTTTATAAAACTTTTTCCAGTATATATTGACTAAACCACTTGTTTGTTTTGAAATATAGATTTTGTTTTGTTTGACCATAACATTGCAGTTATGAGTCTTGTGAACTGGGTGTTTAATATAGGGTTAAAGGCATTTTAAAATAATTTTAGAAAAGCTCTTAGGTATCGTGTCATGGGTTTTAGTAATGCATTACTGTTCGTTGACTAACATTTACCGTTACACAACATTATTTTGGTGAGCTCTACATGTTGTTGTTTGAGTCGTCAGTCTTTTGACTGGTTTGATGCAGATCTCCATGCCTCCCTGCCCCGAGCGAAACGTCTCATCTCTATATAACTACCACACCCTACATTCAAGGCTATCTGTTTAACATATTACAACCTTGGATCCCCCCTACAAGCTCTTGGGTTCAATTCCTGGATTTAACAAAAACTTTTAAAAGTGGTATGACAACTAAAACTAGTCTACTCAGTCTCGAGTGGTCCAAATAAGTAGAGAGGGTTTGATTCACACCTCAACCATAGAGCACCATGTTCTTTTTTTATATATAATGATAGCCATTTGTTCAATTTCACATTTCACGAATTGCAATTTGTCAATTTTCCATTTGCATTTTTTAAAATGACAGTTTGATGTTTTTCAATTTCATGATATGGAAACATGGATTTTTCCATTTTCATATTTACACATTTGTCAATTTCCCATTTACATATATTTTCTTAAATGTCCGTTTAAGGTTTTTAAATTTTGTCTATATGGGAACATGGATTTTCCAATTTGCTGTTTACAATTTTTTTATATATTTATTTTGTGTGTATGTTGAAAAACGATATTTCCAAAACAAGATTGTTATTTTTCATTTTATGATTTTGTAAATGATCTTAATGTGAGTGCTTGACCATGGCAATAATACAGTCTATCTATATGTTAGCGGAACCATAGAGGCTTATTACTACTGCAAGTAAGAATGTTTTACAAAAAACGACTATCTACCACTACATTTGAAAAACAAAACGATTGAAAAAAATCTATTTTCCATTCATATATAAGTGCTAATTCTCCCTCTCCCCACCCTACCTCACCGTATTTTCTCTGGTCAAACAACCAATGCTACCCACACACACACACAAGCTTTCTATATATCTCTCTCTATATATATGTTTTCTCTTGTCCACGAGATAAAAATTACGGTTGTTGGATTGTATCCTGCACTGTTTATGCGACATACCTTTGCCAGTTCATAAAACCGTTAGGTATTTCTCTACACATAGCGATTTTACCACTGCTTTTGCTTGATTGGCTTTCTTGCAGTCTGGTATGTGATAGGAAGCATTAACTGTATGTCAAACCCAGTCCACGTTTGTATTTGTAATCTAAGTAATAATTTGAAAAGAGACAAGTGTAATCAGTTTTAAACATTATCTCTGCTTTTATTTGATTGTTTATGACATGCATATTAACCAAAAATCAAACCCTAGTCTACCTTAGTGAAAGGCTAACAGTTTAACCACTGCGTCACCATACCCTTTTTTCTTAGTTTGATTCGTTCTAGGCCTTAGAGCTAGAAATCGAGTTAAGATCTCCAGTGAAAGAGGCACATGTGCTCACCACTATAGCACGTAATGTTTAGCTGGTAACATTAGACAACCGAAAATGATTGTATTTCTGTTAGCCAAGCATTTCTGTCATTTACCTACTGTGTGAGCTCTACCAGCAAGACAGTTTAGTTTAGAACAAGTGTGTGTGAGTGTGTGTATAGATTATTAGCCTCAGGTATTTAAAGCTTGTTGTGTGTAGCGACCATCTTGTCCCAGTAACCACTGAGCAAGTTTTAACAGTCAACCCATAATAACTGCATAGGATGGTTGTGTGTGGTTCATGTACTTGTGTGTGTGTGCATTAGCATCATGCACTAGCTTTACCTTACCCTCTATAGGTATAGCGTTATCCCTTTCCTTTCTGACATTACCAATGCCCACATTCAACCACAAGTTTTACACTTAAACCATTGGCTTGTTTTTGATTAAGTTTGGTTCGGTTTGGTTGGATTTGATTCAGCTTGGTTCAGTTTAGTTCAATGTAGTCACCATTTTGGATTTTAGCTATCCTATTTAACCAATCAATTAAAGATTGACTACTCTTATTTCTTGAATCGATTAATCAGATTTTGTATACACCATTTGTCATTTATTATCCCTTACCTACAACCTATACTCTCTCTGTACTGCAGTTTGATCTGAAAACAAGTTCCAATGGTGAAAGATTTGTCAGTCACCATACATGTAGCCTACAATAATTCTTTCACTACCTAGCTATGTTTCATCACTCACTGTAAACATTTCACATGTCCATATCCGATTATAAGTTTATAAAATCTCAGGTCGATGACCTTGATGTATTGGGTATTTTTGGGTAAATTCATTAGCCATGGGAAAGGGTTGACCATTCTAAGTCCTATGACACCTCACATGTTGATATCCGATTATTAGTTTATAAAATCTCAGGTCAATGACCTTGCTGTTTTGAATTTTTGAGGTAAATTCATTGGTCATGGGAAAGGGTTAACCATTCGTAGTCCTATGACACCTCACTTGACCCTCTCTAGTGATAAGTTTATAAAATCTTAGGTCAATGACCTTGCTGTTTTGGGTATTTTGGGTAAATTCGTTGGTCATGAAAAAGGGTTGGCCATCCTGAGTCTTGTGACACCTCACTTGTCCCTCTCTGATTATTAGTTGATACAATCTTAGGTTAATGACCTTGCTGTTTTTTTTGGTAAATTCATTGGTCATGGGGAGGGGTTGGCCATTTTAAGTCCTATGACACCTCACTCGACCCTCTGTGATTATTAGTTAGCGAGATATTAACGAAAGTGCAGTTAGGCCCTTTTGACAAGAAATGAATAATACATTCAAAAACAGGGCGTCACCACAAGTCCAACGACCCCTCATACAAGTTCCTAGCTTTCTTAGTTCATAAGATATTAAAAAGCCGATGACCTATTAGTTTTTGGATCTTTGGTTAATTTGTAAAAAAAAACGTATCTATAAATCATTATTCAAAAAGCCCGCCCTCTTACAAAAACCCCAATTGCGCATTCGTAAAACAAAAAACAAAAATGATAAATCATAGCGGCATTCAGTTGTATGCATGCACTTTATGTGGAACGAGTTTAATTTCATATTGGCATACAAACTCCCACATGTTGCACATGGAAAGCGACTTTTACCTAAAAATTATTATTTCACCCCCTAGTAGGGGTAGATTTTATTTTTGAGTGGAAATAAGTTATCCATAGGAAAGGGGTTGTCTGCCGGAGTAATTTGACTACTCGTACATGTCTCTAGCCTTATTCCCACCACTGCCAAAACAGGTTGTGACTTGTTAGCTCTTATCGTGCACGTGCACATGTGAACACCTGTGTGTTAGATCATATTACACATGAACTCGCATTTTCTCACGTATGAATCAAAACAGGATGTGACTTGTTTCACAAGGAGAATGCTAATAATGACATCTCACACGTGTTCACATGTATTTCATCACTTTCCTTTCATATCGTTATTACATTATAGTAGTGGGGGATTAGTGAACAACGTCAATTCAACACACACAAATGTAGTTAGGCCCTTTGACATAATTTAAATAAATTCATGGGCTAGTCCGTAGGAACCAGGCCAAAGGGACCCGTCCAAAGGGATCAGTCCAAAGGGACAAGGACTCGTCCACAAGGACTTGTCCATAAGGACCTGTCAACAAGGACCTGTCCACAAGGACCTGTCAACAAGTACTTGTCCACAAGGACCTGTCCACAAGGACTTGTCCACAAGGACTCGTCCACAATGACCCGTCAGCCATGACCCCGCCTACAATGACCCGTCAACAATAACCCATCCATAGGGATCCACTCCCCCACCTTCTTACAAAAGCCGTGAGTGGGCATGCTAATTCATAGTGGCTTTCCACCAAATATATGCACTTTATGTGGAACAACGTTTAAATCCATATCGGCATTCCAACTCTCACATGTTGCAATTGGTAACAGAGATTCTCAAAAAAATTACAATTTCACCCCCTAGTAGGGGTAGGTTTTATTTTTGGGGTTGAAATATGTCGTCCATTGGAAAGGGGATGTTCAGCCCGAGTTCAATGACACCTCATTTGTCAAAATCCGACCACGGGTTCGGGAGTTATCGGGCTGCCGCCATCTTGTGTGGAGGGTGTGGAGGTGGAGGGATCTGAACCCGTACAAATACACTACTCCCCTTAATTGCATTGATGAATTATACAGTCTACGTTGGTTCCGTGATAACCTTATATTTGCAAACTTTCACAGAAATGTAATAGATGTAATAAATGTAATAAATTTAATAAATTGCTTCTTACTGAAATAGATGGAAAGTTGGATGCGACCCCTTGAGATAATGTTGTCATGGTTACCGATTTGCATTCCTTTATTAGTTTGTTAAATTAAATTAAATTAAATTAGTTTTCTGGGAATATTTCAGAAACTGTTGGTTTTAGAGCCCTATAATGTAGTTTTCGAGGACCCTCGAGTTTTGTTTCTGGCACCGAGGGGCTTTGTCTCGTCGTTGTACGCCATAATATAATACTACTAATAATAATATAATATAGGGATAGGAATATAATAGACCTGCCGTACCCCACCAGCAGGTGTAAATCGCGTGAAAAAATTCTAGACTACCCCTTGACCCCCTTAAGCGCATTTTACGATGATGATGATAATTGTTGTTTTAAGGGGCCTAACATCTAGGTTATCGGCCCCTGACGAAATGAAATGGAGTGAAATGAAAGGATGAAGATAAAAGAACAGCTCACTGCTATGGATGAAACGAAAATGGTTTAGATAAAAAAGACAGTGAGCCCCAACAATTGTGTGTTATGTAGCAGGAAATATACTTACAAAAAGGAATTCAGATTGAAACTACTCACCAAATGGAGAGCGGTAATACGTGCATAAGGGAATTTCGAACGAAAATACTCACAAAAGGAATAGATTGAAAAATACACACAAAATGTAGGTTAAGTCCAAAATACGTACAAAATGCAAGTGAAATCAAAATACTTACAAAATGCAAGTGAAATCAAAATACTGACAAAATGCAAATGAGATTGAAAATACGCACAAAATGTAATGTAGATTCAAAATACCCACAAAATGCAATTGAGACTTAACTACTTGAACAAAGTGGGGTAGGTTGAAAACACAAAATGCAATTGAAATTGCTTACAAAAGATATGGTAGATTCAAACTTCTCATTTGGATGGACAATACTTACAAAATGCAATTTAGATTGAAAATAATTACAAAATGTAATTTAGATTCAAAATACCCACAAAATTGCAATTGAGACTTAACTACTTGAACAAAGCGGGGTAGGTTGAAAATACAAAATGCAATTGAAATTCAAAATATTCACTAAAGTCCCAGCCCCTATATTGAAAGACTTACTAAAAAGCAATTTAGATTGTCAATCCTTACAAAACGCAATTGAGATTGAAAAACACTCACAAAATGAAATCTAGATCGAAAATACATACAAAATGCAACATAGATTAAAAATATCTACAAAAAAAAATCGCTAGAAGGGGATTTAGATACACAGGGAACCAAGTAACAAAAACAGTGCGGGAATCTTAAAGAGAAAAGGAAATATAAGGAAAAGAGGAGAGGAGAGGGGAGAGAGGAAAACGGACCCAGCTCAGGAATCCCTCGGGGTCGCCAACTCCCGAACTCACCAGCCGTGAGCCCCTGAGGGTGTAGCATTATATAGGGTGCACCAGAAGTGGTGGGGCTACATACACCCTGCCTCCTTAAGGGCCTTGAGCACAAGGCAGGAGGTAAAAGGAAAAGAAAGAGAAGGCCGACCCCTCACAGAAGGAGGGTATCAGGAAAGATGAGACAAGGGCCAATTAAGGCAGGAAAGTGAAAGACTCCCTAGGCCTCGGATAACCTAATACCGTCGGGGTCGGAAGAGAACAAGGGGTGACCAAGGGAGGTCGACAGGAAAGAAGACGGAGAGGAGCCCGGCACAAGTAAGTGGAAGCAATACCGGACTCAGCTGGGGTCCCGTGGTCGCCAACCCACGTCCGCATTTTAGGTATTGATGAAATTTACAGGTTAATTTGGTTCCGTAATAACCAACTAGCCGTTTGCAATCTTTCACACTAATGTAATCAATGGAATTGCATTGCGTCTTACAGCAATAGATGGATCTCTGAGAATCTGTTGCTATGGTTATCGGCTTGCATTCGTTCATTCGTTTATTAAATGAAATTAGTTTTCTGGGAATATCTCAAAAACGGTTGGACTTAGGACCTTAAAATGTGGTTTTAGGGCCCCCGAGTCTTGTCTCACACATTGAGGGGCTGAAAATGAGCTTTGTCTCGTCCCCCTACTCTTATTTCATCATGTATTTTAAGGGGGTATGCCCCCTTTTATGAGAGGTACAGAGAAGAGTTACATCAATGATTTGTGTCGTGCCTCTGATAGATATCTGGACCAAATTTTACGTTGATACACCCATCCGTTCTCGAGTTATAAGGGACCAAAGTTGTCCACAGACAAACAAACAAACCGACAGACAGACCAAAAAATTATTTTCGCGCGCATCCATAATAAAACAGTCTGAAACGTGTAAATAACTCAAATTTCCGTATAAATTGCGAAAAAAACGAACAAACTTTAATTTTTATGTATGTAGAGATATACTGCATCGCTCAGTGTTGATCGTGTTTTATTGCACAAATTTAGGTTTTACTCGCTAACCGTTGGAGATACACGGAAAGTGATTAGCACCTTTTGGATAGAAAATTAAATGTTCAAGTTCGTGTATGCATTAAAAGTTTGCTATTTCTTAGCGTTCTCTTTTTATTTGAAATGGAAATATGAAATTTTGAAACCAAAGGGTGTAGTGACGTCACTAAAATGGTCGCCATTTTTTAATAGTGCAAAATATAGAAATTAAAATTATCCTATATGTACACATGGTAAATCAGCTACATCCATGCAAAATTTCATTTAAATCGGACCAGTGGTTCTTGCGTTATTGAGTAACACACAGACAGACAGACAGAAAGAGAGACACACACCATCTCATTTTTATATATTAGTATGATAACTATATGGCCTATACATACAGCAATCCAAAATGGAAACCATCCGAAATATTTAGACGGTTCTCAGTATCTACGAATTATTTACAGCAATCAAACTGATTTTTTAAATGTTCATAGAGGCTATTAACATAAGTTCATCTATAGGACTTTCAATAATCTGGTGAGCACAAATCCAACATGGCGACGACGCGAATTATAAACATTTAAGTGGACGTTTCATGCGATTTAACCATCCGAGTGCAGTGGAACTTTGTACAGTAAAAATGCTTATACAAATATTAATCCACTGGCATCTAGTTTATTTCAATTGTTTTCATAACCACAAGATGGCAGCTGTCCGAAATTTTAAAATCTTGTTTTTTCTTCATGTGTCCTAATCATGCGATTGACGTTTGAATACCACACGTACACAATACTCTTCATGTAATAGTACATAAAGGAAAATCCAACATGGCGAACATTGAAATATTTAGACGGTTCTCAATATCTACGAAACTATTACAACAATCAAACTGAAATTTTGTATGTTGATAGAGGCAATCGACATGAGTAGGATATATGAAAATAGGCTGTATAGTTCTTCACTCAAATACTTGTTATATTTGTAGGCCATAGAGTTATGTAGTATTAGATAACGGTTGTTGAGTAGGTTCATAATTCAAACGTTGATTTCGATCGCATGATTAGATACGAGAAAATTAGAACTTAATTTTAGAATTTCACACAGCCGCCACCTTGAGGTTATGTAAACAATTGCACTAAATTAGATCTCAGTGCATTACAATGGGTACTAACATTTGCTGTAGCTTGTTTCACTGCGTTGCGATGGTAAAGCCGCGAGGAATGTTTATTTAAATATTTCAACTTTCACTTGGCCGGCATGTTCGTTTTGTACTTAATCGCCTTTTGAAAGTTACATACAGGAGGTGAACGTCTAACAGTGCCCTTTATCATAGTACAAAATTTCAGGGTGATATCAGTAATAGTTTCGGTGATATAGAATGTCGGTGAAATATTTTGCACATCCAGCATTTTGGATTGGTGAGACGTAATACAATTTGATGATGATGATAATTGTTGTTTTAAGGGGCATACCATCTGGGTTATCGGCCCCTAATGGTTTGGGTGATCGTGAAGATGAAAATGAAATGTAAACAATAGCTAAAACTAACTACTTACTTATATACTAGAATAAGAAATGAAAAACAAAAGGAGAATACGGCAAATAAAGGACAGGAGGAAAAGATATGCCCTCAACCCTCGAAGAATGCGGATTGAGGGACTTGGAAGGAAGGAGAGCCATGAAAGGCAGATAGGAAAGGGAAAGAGGAGAGGGTCCTCCCCACAGGCAATGGATAAAAGGGGGAAAACCGGACCCAGCTCAGGAATCCCTCGGGGTCGCCAACTCCCTAACTCTCCAGCCGTGAGCCCCTGAGGGTGTAGCAATATCCAGGGTGCACCAGACGTTAAGGGGCTGCACACACCCGGCCTCCTTGAGGGCCTTGAGCAGAAGGCAGGAGATAGCATGAAAAGAAAAAGAAGGCTGACCCCTCGCAAAAGGAGGGTATCAGAAAAGATGAGACAAGGGCCAATTAAGGCGGGAAAGGAAGAGACTCCTTAGGCCTCGGATACCCTAATACCGTCGGGATCGGAACAGAACAAGAGTTGACCAAGTGGGGTCGACAGGATAGACAAAGTGAAGAGGAGCCTGGCTCAAGTAAGTGGAAGCAATGCCGGACTTAGCTGGGGCCCCGTTGTCGCCAACCCACGTCCCACTAATTGTAGCCCCTGGAGGTGGTGGTGGGGGGTCGGTGAAGTATTTTGCACATCCAGCATTTTGGATTGGTGAGACGTAATACAATTTGAATGGCATGGTCGGGGTTGAACAAAATGTTGTTATGACCTTGCCGAATTTCATTTAAATCGCTCCAGCCGTTTAGATATTATTGGTGGGGGACACACACACACACACGGGCAAAAGGTGATCTCATAAGGCTAATTTTTTTCACAAATGAAGATAGACTAATAATGGATTGGAGTCGAAAGAAATCAGAAACCGCTATTGACGTTAATTTGGCGGGTGAAAAGCTACAGGAAATAGGAGTGTTCTGATACTTACGAAGCAAAATAACTAGTAATGGACGAAGCAAAGAGGATATAAGAAGTAGGTTGGTTCAACCAAGAAAATCATTTCTACAGGAAAGGAAATGATGATGATGATAATTGTTGTTTTAAGGGGCCTAACATCTAGGTTATCGGCCCCTGATGGTTTGGGTGATCGTGAAGATGAAAATGAAAAGCGAACTTAAAACTAAAACTAACTACTAACCTACATACTAGAAGAAGAAATGGAAAACTAAAGGAGAATAAGGCAAATAAAGGACAGGAGGAAAAGAAATGCCCTCAACCCTCGAAAAAGGCGGATTGAGGGACTTGGAAGGAAGGAGAGCCATGAAAAGCAGATAGGAAAGTGAAAGAGGAGAGGGTCCGCCCCCAAAGGTAAGGAACAAAAGGGGAAAACGGACCCAGCTCAGGAATCCCTCGGGGTCGCCAACTCCCGAACTCACCAGCCGTGAGCCCCTGAGCGTGTAGCATTATCTAGGGTGCACCAAAAGTGGTGGGGCTACATACACCCGGCCTCCTTGAGGGCCTTAAGCAGAATGCAGGAGATAACATGAAAAGAAAAAGAAGGCTGACCCCTCGTAGAAGGAGGGAATCAGAAAAGATGAGACAAGGGCCAATTAAGGCGGGAAAGGAAGAGACTCCCTAGCAGAAAAGGCAAAGGAATCTGTCCAAATGGAATATAAATTTAGATATGAGGAAGTCATTTTTGAAAGGCTTTGACTGGAGTTTGGCACTCATTGGAAGTGAAACTTAGGCTTTAGGCGCAACAGAAAAGAGAAGAATAGAAGAATTTGAAATATGAAGTTACAGGAGAATGATGTGATCAAATGGGCAGGTAGAGTAACAAATAAAGAATATTAAGACGCATGGGAGGGGAGAGATGTTTCTGGCGACGGATACTGAAGAGAAGAAATAGGTTGGTAGGATACACCCAGGAATAGCAAACTTAGTACGTAAAGAAGGGTTAAGAACAAAAACTTTAGGGTTAGACCAAAGATAGAATATATTAAACGGATTGCCTCTGATGTTAGGTGAGGTAGCAGTGTAGAGATGAAACGATTAGCTCAACCAGTCAAACAACTGAAGACTCAACACACTCAACATTGTTGCTCTTGGACAGGCCAGTAAGGCTCAAAGTCACTCCATGCAGCTCTATTTATTCAGAGAGTCGTTAAATAATTAAAAACCCAATCATGTTGTTGATGCCTGTAACTCGTATTACTTCGACTGGCTGTGTGGCTCAGCGAAAACGTTCTCGCCTGCTGTTCCCGAGGTTGCAGGATCAAATACTGGCGCAATCGGTTGGCATTTGAGGGTGCGCAAGTGCCAGGGAGCCATGTCAGTTGATTAACACATTAAAGATCCTCTTCGCGGCGAAATTCCAGCAACGCTGCGTCTCTATAAGCCTTAGTAGCTAAAAAGGACGTCATACCAATAACATTATTATAGGTACTTGTGAGCGTCGTATGTGCATACTGGGTGATTCAGCAGCTCCTTCAAATATCGTTTGCTGCAACCCAACTAACGCGTGTTGGCAGGAAGGTCGATATTTCTTTGGCTGCATCCCGCATGGTACTAATGCACTGCAAGCAAGTATATCCCGCAAACGATACTGAACACTATTATTTTCCCCTCGTATTAGTCTGAAGTCACATTTAGTATCTAAAGCCCAAGAACACTGGCTGCGTGGCTCACCAAAAACCTTCTCGCCCTCTGTTCCCAAAGTTGCAGGATCGAATTCTGTCGCAGTCAGCTGGCATTTGAGGGTGCGCAAATGTGAGGGAGTCGTGTCAGTAGATTCACTGGCACGTTAAAGATCCTCTTCGGGGCGAAATTCAGGCACCGCAGCGACTCTATAAACCGTAGTAGCTAAAAGGTACGTAAAACCAATAACATTATTATAGGTACTTGTTAGCGCCTTATGTGTATACTGGGTGATTCAGCATCCCCTTCCAATATCGTTTGATGCAACCCAACTAACGCGTGTTGGCAGGAAGGTCGATAATTCTCTGCCTGCATCCCGTATGGTACTAATGCACTGCAAGCATATCCAGCGAACGATACTGAACACTATTATTTTTCCATCGTATTAGTCTGAAGTCACATTTAGTATCTAAGGCCCAAGAACACCCCCAGAAAGTGATTAATATCTTACTGTAGATAACAACAAGAAGTTCCGTGACGAACTAAAGAGCCTACTTTTCTTAAATTTAAGATTCATGCCAATGATTAATCTATATGGACCTATCTATAATAATGACGAAATGAAGTTGGTAATATACTTGGCATAATGTAGCCTAATAGAGCATTACAGTTGGCAGCCCTGTTGACAGAATATATTCTTAGTTCCTTCTCTTAAGGTACAGAATACAAAATTTGGTTGAAGTCCAATGGATAGCATAGGCGTTACATGCAGTTAGACATTGGATCTATCAGCGCGCGTAAAATCATGTTGGCAGCAATGTCATGCATGTGTTGGTCAGAAATAATCTGAAATATTATGATCTATTGTTGTGCCTATTTTGGATGAAATCCATTTGTTAGTATAGAAGTTACTGGTATTTTAAAATTGGACCTATCAGCAGGCTAGAATCATGTTGGCAGCACTGACGTATATTAGTTATTCCAAATTAATCTAGAATGTCAGGTACTGTACGTGTGCAAAGTTTAGAGCTGTTGGCTTGCTTACTTTCTGATATATTGATATTTGGATAAAAAATATAAACAGCATTTCTTAACAGTTGGCAGCCCTGATTGCTCTTAAGAATACGCATAGTCATATCTGTTATGGTACACATAGCACATACGAAATTTGGTTGAAATCCACTTGATAGAGTAGAAGTTATACGAATTTAAAAATGGGACCTATCAGTAGGCTTAGAGTGCGACAGGCTTCGGCAGCCGGCACAGCTCATATCCTCGCCGCTAGATGGGGGCTTCATTCATTCCATTCCCTGACCCGGTTGGTAGACTGGAAGCAGGCTGTGGATTTTCATTAAAAAAAAGGGGAGCCTCCGTGGCTTAGGCGGCAGCACGCTGGCCTCTCACCGCTGGGTCTGTGGTTCAAATCCCGGTCACTCCAAGTGAGATTTGTGCTGGACAAAGCGGAGGCAGTCAGGTTTTTCTCCGGGTACTCCGGTTTTCCCTGTCATAATTTCATTTCAGCAACACTCTCCACTATCATTTCATTTCATCTGTCATTGATGTAATCATTGCCCCAGGGGAGTGCGACAGGCTTCGGCAGCCGGCACAGCTCATATCCTCGCCGCTAGATGGGGGCTTCATTCATTCCATTCCCTGACCCGGTCGGTAGACTGGAAGCAGGCTGTGGATTTTCATTTTCAGTAGGCTTAGAATAATTTTGGCAACACTGTCATGTATGGCCTCCTGAAAATTAAACTGAAGTATTATTATCTCTGTGTGTGCCAATTTTGGAATAGTTGCCATGTATACATTCCAAGATATCCAACATGGAGCTCAAATTTCAATTGCGATTTCTCAGCAGTTGGTAGCACTGACATCATTTTCAAGTGTGACATTGAGATGTCCCGGTATAGATCTTTACTCATACCAAATTTGGTTTCGATTGCTGCAGCTGTTTAGGAGTTGATAGGCGGGGGACACACACACAGACAGACAGACAGACAGACAGACAGAAGGACAGACAGACAGACAGACATTTCCCCGGATCGATCTCATAAGTCTACTTTTCTTTATTTTTGCAAAATGTGAAAAGTAGGCTAAAAATCGTGTTCACCAGTGTTATTACACACTCGAATATACACCGCAACTGAGAAAGATTATCAGGCAGTTGTCAAACAGTGCACCTAGCTGATGGCGGTGTAATCCTCAGCCGCAAACCAAACTACAGCACTAAAGAAGGTCTTAATGTGTGGAGAGGCAGCCAACCATTCGATTAGCAAGTCTGATGTGGATGGGTGTGGCTTGCCAGCTTCCTCGAGGCTAATTGACCTTTTATTCCACTGAGCTCGTTACCTCAACAAATATTACTTTCAGATGTCCTGAGCTTTCAGCGGGAAGTGGCGGACATCGAGCTCTACCTCCAGTCACGTAATACACTTGGTGTTTTACTGTAAGTCCTCTGGAGCTGCTGAACGAATTCTATGTTTCATTCCAACGTGCTTTTATCTACGAGGGGCTTTCGGAATGGAAGTTATTCTTCTATTTCACAGGGAATTGAAAAATGACGACAACGATGACGACGCCGACTCTGACACAGACACTAATGTCAATGCTATGACGTTGTAGATAATGCTGATGTTGAAGACGATGATGATAGTTGTTGTTTTAAGTTTTTTAGCCTACTTTTCGCATTTTGTAGAAATGAGGAAAAAGTAGACTTATGAGATCGATCCGGGAAAATGTGTGTCTGTCTCTCTGTCTATCTGTCTGTCTGGCTCTGTGTGCCCCCTCCCCTATCAACTCCTAAACTGCTGTATCAATCGAACCCAAATTTGGTATCAGATCTCTATCTAAATATCTCAATGCCGTATTTGAAAATTATGTCAGTGCTACCAACTGATGAAAAATCGAAATTAAAATTTCAGCTCCACGTTGTATATCTTGGAAGTTATGAATGGGAGCTATACCAAAATTAGCACACATATAGATAATAATATTTCAGTTTAATTTCCAGGAGGCCATACATGGCAGTGTTGCCAAAATGATTCTAAGCCTGCTGATAGGTCCAATTTTTAAATGCATATAACTTCTACACTATCAATTATATTTCAACCAAATTTCGTGTGTACTATGTGTAGATAGACAGATATGACTGGGTGTAATCTTAGAGCAACCAGGTCTGCCAACTGTTAATAAATGCCGTCCCTATTCTTTTACCCTAATATCAATATATCAGAATGTATTCAAGCCAACAGCTCTAAACTTTGCACACGTATAGTAACTTACATTCTAGATTAATTTGGAGTAACTAACATACGTCAGTGCTTCCAACATGATTCTAAGCCTGCTGATTGGTCCAATTTAAAATACATGTAACTTCTATAAAAATAAATGGATTTCATCCAAATTTGGCACAACAATAGATCATAATAGTTCAGATTATTTCTGACCAACACACGAATGGCATTGTTGCCAACATGATTTTACGCGCGCTGATAGGTCCAATGTCTAACTACATGCCACGTCCGTGCTATCCATTGGACTTCAAGAAAATTTTTGTATTCTGTACCTTATGAGATGGAACTAAGAATATATTCAGTCACCAGGGCTGCGAACTCTAGTGCTCTATTAGGCTATATTATGCCAGTTATATTTCGAATTAATTAGAAATGTCGATATTTCCAACTCAATTTCGTCATTATTCTAATTAGGTCCATATAGATTAATCATTGGAATGAATCTGACATTTCGAGAAAAGTAGGCTGTTTAGTTCGTCACGGAACTTCTTGTTAAGATTGTCAAGATGGGCCAAACACTCAAATGGTCCAATATATATTTTACATGGCCACCTCATGTTGTATTGGCTGCTTGGCTGCAACGAGGATCACTCAGCCTCGTGATTCAAAACTGAGAAGAGGTAGGTTCGGTTTCCAACTCAACCATCTTACAATTGGTTTCCCACTCCAGGATATTACTAGGATGGTTTCTAATTTAATGCCACGGTCGCCTTCTTCCCAATCCTAGCCTCAATACACACACTACTAGAGACACTACAATAACATCGATTATCAGATTAATTCTTCGCAGAAAAGCAATTAACCGAAAACACCATTTGGGACCGAGGGAAATAGAAAAGACTTGCCAAAAACGTCGACCCCGCATGAGCGGGAAAAGATGAAGAAAAAGAAGAAGATCAGATTAATTCTACACACTCAAGTGTATGGTTCTGATGACCATTACGTCCAGGCTCCAAAATGAAATTCTAGCTAGTACAGTTTCAAGTCAAACATTATTTTGAGGAAGAAAGGAGATGAAGAAATAAATAAACAAATAGAAAAATAAATAGATAAATAAATAAATGAATTAACTAAATCTTATATATAAAAGTGAAAGTCTGTATGTATGTATGTATGTATGTATGTATGTATGTATGTATGTATGTGGGTGGGTGGGTCTGTTCCGTATACAAATCTACACCGTTCCACCAATCTCAACCAAATTTTGCATACACATAGTTTAGGACCCAGAACGAACCACTGGCTACATGAATTTTCGATAGTCTTTCTCATTCTTCTGATTTCGGCCCTTTTGCACTCAAGCACAGGCTAATCAAATCATAAAATATACTCATGAAGGAATGGCAAGGCAGATAGTTTCCATGGCAACATAGCTCAAGTCGAGACACGGCCGACTGGATGCCATTTGCGCTCTGCACTACCGTTATAGAAAATGAGGATCTTTACTTGAAATCCCGTTAGTTATTCAACTACTCACAGAGCACTGTCAACCAAGTTTAGCATAACAAAGACTTGACACCATCTTCTACTATATATTTGTCAAATACCACTGACTCACTCACTCATCCATTCCTCACGAAATCTCAGAAACCACCGAACGGATTGGAATGAAATTTGGTATGCAACTTCCTCAAGGGACGCAAATGCCCACTAAGAGAGGATTTTTGACTATTCAGGTTCTAAAGGGGTGTTAAGGGGGTAGACCTGCATTTCATTGAATAGCAATATCTCCCGATTGGTTTCATTGGGGAATGTGATACTCGGCATATAAACGCATTATTAAAAATAAGAAGACACGGGCCTGAGGGTTTTTCGATGTGGTGTATATTATGAGGTGAAAGGGTTGAATAGTGGGGTTTGAAAGATTCATAACGGAGCGTGTATCTCTTAAACGACATAGGCGAGGATTTGAAACTCAGCGGAAAAAATCAGCATGAAAAATAAGTAAATGTGTTTGACCGTTTTTTCATAAATCCAGTTTAACGGGCCCATGGGGATGGATAAAATTCTGGGGGGGTGGGGGGTGGGGCAGAAAAGAAAGTGTCCTAACTGATTGGCTGACTGACTCACTCATCAAACTCAGGGGGAAAACTGCTTTTAAGTAAGTAAATAGCTGTTCGCCAGGTTTTTTGATCAATCAAACTGAAGGGGTTCATCGGGAGGGGTGAAACTCTGAAGAAAAAAAAAATGAAAGAAAATGTCCTGACTCACTCACTCATCATCGCCCAGCCAAAAACATTGAAGTTGAAAACATGGCCTTTTAGGGATATGTTCGTTGTATGTCAAAACCGTACACTAAGGGAGGATTTTTGGATATTCAGGTTATAAAGGGGTCTTAAGGGGGTTAAACCTGCATTTCATTGAATAACAATATCTCACGAGTGGTTTCATTTGTGGATGTGATACTCGGCATATAAACTAATCATTAAAAACAAGAAGTTCCGTGAAGAACTATACAGCCTACTTTTCATGCCAATGATTATTCTACAGTATATGAACCTATCTAGAATAATGACGAAATTAAGTTGGTAATATCGAAATATCTAATTAGTTCAAAATATACCTGGTATAATGTAGCCTAATAGAGCACTACAGTTGGCAGCCCTGGTGACTGAATATATTCTTAGTTCCACCTCTTAAGGTACAGAATACAAAATTTGGTTGAAGTCCAATGGACGTTACATGCAGTTGGACACTGGATCTATCCGCACGCGTAAAAGCATGTTGCCAACAATACCATGCGTGTGCTGGTCAGAAATAATCTGAGTTATTACGATATCTTGTTGTGCCAATTTTGGATGAAATCCATTTGTTAGTATAGAAGTTACATGTATTTTAAAATTTTACATATCAGCAGGCATAGAATCATGTTGGCAGCACTGCCTTGTATTAATTACTCCAAATTAATCTAGAATGTCAGGGGCTATACGTGTGCAAAGTATAGAGCTGTTGGCTTGCATACTTTCTGATATATTGATATTAGGGTAAAAAGAATATAGACAGCATTTATTAACAGTTGGCAGCCCTGATTGCTCTTAACAATACTTATAGTCATATCTGTTATGGTACACATAGCACATACGAAATTTGGTTGAAATCCAACTGATAGTATAGAAGTTACATGTATTTAAAAATTGGTACTATCAGCAGGCTTATAATCATGTTGGTAGACCTGACGTATATAAGTTACTCCAAATTAATCTAAAATGTCAGAATATACGTGTGCATAGTTTAAAGCTGTTGGCTTGTATACTTTCTGATATATTGGTATTTGGATAAAAAAAATAGAGAGAGCAATTATTAACAGTTGGCAGCCCTGGTGGCTCTTAAGAATACGCTCAGTCATATCTGTTTATGTACAGATATTACATACAAAATTTGGTTGAAATCCGATTGATAGTCTAGAAGTTATATGCATTTAAACATTGGACCTATCAGAAGGCTTAAAATTATTTTGGCAACACTGTCATGGTTGGCCTCCTGGAAATTAAACTGAAATAGTCTTATCTACATGTGTGCCAATTTTGGAATAGCTCTCATGCATACCTTGGAAGATATCCAACATGGAGCTCAAATTTCTAGTGCGTTTTTTCAGCAGTTGGTAGCAATGACATCATTTTCAAATATGGACGTGAGCTATTCCGGTGCACATCTTTACTCATACTAAATTTGGTTTTGATTGCTGCAGCCGTTTAGGAGTTGATAGGGGGGGACACACACACAGCCAGACAGACAGACAGAAGGACAGACAGACAGACAGACAGACACACATTTTCCCGGATCGATCTCATAAGTCTACTTTTTCCTCATTTTTGCAAAATGTGAAAAGTAGGCTAATAAGCAGACATGTGTCTAAGGGTTTTTCGATGTGGTTTATTATTATGAGGTGAAAGGGGTGAAAAGTGGGGGTTGAAGGATTCCTAACGGAGCGTGTAGGCCTATCTCTTAAACGACATAGGCGAGAAATTTAAAACTCAGCGGGAAACAAGATGTTCAGTAAATAACATATAGCCTACTTTCTCCTAAATGCATGGGTATTGTTATAACTCTTTGTCCTTTTCAAGGAGTATGATCGAATGTTGGTTGTAGTAGCTTGTTGAAATACAACGTGAATAAACATGAATATGAGGTGCCCCTTGCTAGTGCTACCTCTGTACCAAATTTCGTTCAATTCGGTTTCACCGTGTTTCAATTGATAGGGGGAATCGATTTGCACACATACTTGGCCACCATCTGCAAACTATTGGGCTGATGTTCTTGCAGTTTGGTCTGAATATGTTTCCCACATAAAGATATGGTGTTGCAAAATTTGGTAGAGACTAGATTATTAGGTTGGTCGTAATTACATTTTAGCTTTTAACATTTGGGTGGCCACGATTACGTTTCCGTCAAGATAGCGGTGATATAAAACATGACACTGAGGTGCCCTTTGCTAGTGCTACCTCTGTACCAAATGTCGTTCCATTCGGTTTCACCGTGTTCGAATTGATAAGGGGAATCGATTTTCACACAAAGATGGCCGCCATCCGCAAAATATCAGGCTGATGACCTATTAGTTTGGTCAAAGGATGCTCCCTCCATAAAGGTATGTTGTTAATAAATTTGCTAGAGATCGGATGATTAGGCGAATCGTAATTTGATTTAAGCTTTGAACATTTGTGTGGCCGCCATTATTTTTCCGTCAAGATGGCGGCGATATAAAACATGACACTGAGGTGCCCTTTGCTAGTGCTACCTCTGTACCAAATTTCGTTCATTCGGTTCCACCGTGTTCGAATTAATAGGGGGAATTGATTTTCACACAAAGATGGCCGCCATCTGCAAACTATTAGGCTAATGACCTAGTCATTTGGTCAAAGGATGCTTCCTCTAAAAAGGTATGTTGTTGCCAAATTTGGTAGAGATCGGATGATTAGGTTAATCGTAATTTGATTTAAGCTTTGAACATTTATGTGGCCGCCATTACGTTTCCGTCAAGATGGCGGCGATATAAAACATGACACTGAGGTGCCTTTTGTTAGTACTACCTCTGTACCCAATTTCGTTCCATTCGGTTGCACCGTGTTTGAATTAATAGGGGGAATCGATTTTCACACAAAGATGGCCGCCATCCGCAAAATATTACGCTGATGACCTATTAGTTTGGTCAAAGGATGCTCCCCCTATAAAGGTATGTTGTTGCAAAATTTGGTAGAGATCGGATGATTAGGTTAGTCGTAATTTGATTTAAGCTTTGAACATTTGTGTGGACGCCATTACGTTTCCGTCAAGACGGCGGCGATATAAAACATGACACTGAGGTGCCTTTTGTTAGTACTACCTGTGTACCAAATTTCGTTCCATTCGGTTGCACCGTGTTCGAATTAATAGGGGGAATCGATTTTCACACAAAGATGGCCGCCATCCGCAAACTATTACGCTTATGGCCTATTGGTTTGGTCAAATGATGCTCCCCCCATAAGGGTATGTTGTTGCAAAATTTGGTAGAGATCGGATGATTAGGTTAGTCGTAATTTGATTTAAGCTTTGAACATTTGTGTGGCCGCCATTACGTTTCCGTCAAGATGGCGGCGATATAAAATATGACACTGAGGTGTCCTTTGCTAGTGCTACCTTTGTACCAAATTTCGTTCAATTCGCATTCACCGTGTTCGAATTAATAGGGGGGGACAGACATTCAGAGTACACACACACACAGACACACACACACACACACACACACACACATACACTCACACAGACTCACACACACACATACACACACACACACAGACAGACACACTTTTTTCGCCCTGTGTTGATCTCATAAGTCTACTTTCATTTTTTGCAAAAATCGAAAGTAGGCTAAAAATCAGCTAAAAAAATAAAAAGTAAATCGGTGTTCGAACGTATTTTCTCATAAATTAATTTAACGGACCCATGGGGTGGGGTGAAATTCTGGGGGAAGAAAGGAGAGAAAATGTCCTAACTGACTGACTAACTCTCTCACTCACTCATCTAACTCAGGGGAAAAAGACAGCTTAAAAAATAAGTTAATAGGTGTTCAAGCGTTTTTTCATCAATCCAATTTAAGGGGCCCATGGGGAGGGGTGAAATTGTGGAAAAAATAATTGAAAGAAAATGTCCTGTCTGACTCACTCACTCGTCACGCCCAGCGAAAACTATTAAAGTTGGAAACATGAAATTTTGGGAATATGTTCGCTGCATGTCGAAAACGTCAACTAGGGAATGATTTTTGTTTATTCGGGTTTTAAAGAGATGTTAAGGGGGTAAACGTGCATTTCATTGAATAACGATATCTCATGAGTTGTTTCTTTCGGGATGTAATATTCGGTATATAAACTAATCATTAAAAATAATCAGACATAGGTATGTCTAAGGGTTTATCGATGTGGTGTATATTATGAGGTGAAAGGGGTGAAAATTGGGTGTTGAGGGATTCTTAACGGAGCTTGTATCTCTTAAACGACATAGGCGAGAAGTTCAAAATTCGGCGGGAAAAACAGCTTAAAATACAAGTAAATAGGTGTTCGACCGTTTTTTCATAAATCCAATTTAAGGGGCCCTTGGAGAGGGGTGAAATTCTGGAAAAAAAAAACAGAAAAGAAAGTGTCCTAACTGATTGACTCACTTACTCACTCATCAAACTCAGGGGGATAACAGCTTTCAAATAAGTAAGTAGGTGTTCGACCGTTTGTTTCATAAATCCAATTTAAGGGATCATGGGGAGGGGTGAAATTATCTAAAATAAATGAAAGAAAATGTCCTGACTGACTCACTCACTCATCATCGCCCAGCCTAACTTATTGAAGTTAGAAACATGAAATTTTGGTGATATGTTCGTTGTATGTCTAAAACGCCCACTAAGGAAGGAGTTTTGAATATTCAGGTTCTAAATAGGTGTTAAGGGGGTAAACGTGCATTTTATTGGATAACAATATCTCACGAGTGGTTTCATTTGGGGATGTGATACTTGGCATATATACTAATCATTAAAAATAAGCTGACACATGTCTAATGGTTTTTCGATGTAGTGTACATTATGAGGTGAAAGGGATGAAAAGTGAAGGTTGAAAGATTCTTAATTGAGCGTGTATCTCTTAAACGACATAGGCGAGGAGTTTGAAACTCGGAGGAAATCAATCAGATTTAAAATAAATAAATAGGTGTTCGACCGTTTTTTCATAAATCCAATTTAAGGGGCCTATGGGGAGGGGTGAAATTCTGGAAGAAAAAAGGCCACTAAGGAATGATTTTTGGATGTTCACTCTCATCGACCAACCCAAACTATTAAAGTTAGAAGAATGATATTTTGGAGATATGTTTGTTGTGTGTCGAAAACGTCTACTAAGGAGGGATTTTTGGATATTCAGGTTCTAAAGTGGTGGTAACGGGGTTAAACCTGCATTTCATTGAATAACAATATGACACGACTATGACGAGAGCGAAGCGAGGCAAAAAAATGAGATGGTGTGTGTCTGTGTATTACTCAATCACTCAAGTACCACTGGTCCGATTTACATGAATTTTACACGGAAGTAGCTGATTTACCTGGTTAACATATAGGTTTCTTTTGATTTCAATACTTTGCATTATTTAAAGATGGCGACTATTTTAGTGACGTCTCTACACCCTCTGGTTTAAAACTTTGATATTTCCATTTCAAATAAAAAGAGAACGCTAAGAAATAGCAAACTTTTGATGACATGTAAGTTACGAGGTTTAAAATTACATTATCTCTCCGAAAGGTATCTCCAACGGTTAGCGAGTAAAACCTAAATTTGTGCTATAAAACAGGGTCAACGCCGAGCAGTGTAGTTGGACAAAATGTTCCATCCTTAATCTCCCTCTACGCAGCACCTCCCCTATCCCCTGTTTTAACACTGTGACCTTCACATTTTAATTTAATTATGACGCGTAGCGAAGCACGGGTACTTAAGCTAGTAATTAAATAAAAGCAAGATGTTCAGTAAAGAACATATAGCTTACTTTTTCCTAAATGTATGAGTATAGTTATAACTCGTTGCTATTAAAAAAAAGAGTATAATAGAATCATTTCTTGGTTGAAGACCTTAGAATCTATTTACCTCTACCAAACGCTACAACCTAGAAAAAAACTACTACCATCATTGAAGAAAGAAAGATAAGAAGTATCTCAAGAATGTTATGGATCTGGAGACATAATGGACCGGACTTGCTGCGTGGCTCAGCGGTAACGTTCTCGATTGCTGGGCCCTATGTTGCAGGTTCGTATCCTGGCGCAGTCAGCTGGCATTTGAGGGTGCACAAATGCGAGGGAGCCGTGACAGTAGATTTACCGGCACGTTAAAGGTCTCCTTCGGGCCAAAATTCCGGCACCCCGGCGTCTCCAAAAGCAGCAGTATTTAAAAGGGACTTAAAACAAATAACATTATTATTATTATTATTATTATTATTATAATTATTACATAATCGACCTGCCGTGGGCAATATCCAACTTTGAGTTGAGGCATGTCTTTACACGTCTGGTTGTGCATGGCTTTCACAACCCTAATTGAATTAACACATCTTTCCATGACCCTACCGAGACGTGTGTATACAAACTATGTGGATATTTTGAATTGCTATTTGCCTGAAATAAAAGTATTAATTAATAACCTGAACTAGCACCGATGGCAAGAATTGAGTTACTATGTGAAATCGTTTTGTTCTTTACTTCAAATAACATTTTCAAATAACGCACAATAGGCTGTTAAAAACCCTTTAAAATAAAAAAGTAAAAATGTATCGTAGTATCATCTTGTCATTCTTCAAATTCGATGCGCATAGAATGCCAATGGTATACGGTACTAATCAATGGAGTCCCACGTAGACCAGTCGTGACATCTAGTGGAGAAGTATCGAACAATATAACCCTAAGAGTGCATTCTAGCGGCCATAAGAAGAAACTTTTCAATAAAATCTGGAAGTTAATAAGTAGGCCGGCGTGCAGTTACCCTTTTGGCTGCTAGATGTCTCGAGCAAATCTGCTGGCGAATTATGTTTTAATTAAATATATATTTTCCACCGTAATATGCACAATATAACGCTTAATTTTAAAACGTCTGAGTCATTACAAAACAATAAATATATAAAATTTCAAGTAAAATACCTAACTCTGATGGGGTTTGAACCATAGGCATATGAGTGATAGGTCAACGCCTTACCACGGAGCCAATTGTGCCATCGAACATCGCTCTATATAAAATGACTTACATAGAACTTGTTAGCAAATAATGATTTAGACTAAACGATTTGATGATGATGATAATTGTTGTTTTAAGGGGCCTAACATCTAGGTTATCGGCCCCAAATGATCTGGATGATAGCAAAAATGATAATGAAACGGAAACCAGAACGAAAATTAAGTGAGACGGAAAATACTTACAGAAAGGAATTCAGATTGAAACAACTCACAAAATGTTCTTACAAAAGGGAATTTAGAACGAAAAGATTCATAAAAGGAATAGATTGAAAAATACCCACAAAATGAAGGCTAGGTTCAAAATACGTACAAAATGCAATGTAGCGTCGAAATACCTGCAAAATGCAATTGAAAATCAAAATACTTACAAAATACAAATGAGATCGAAATTACGTACAAAATGCAATTGAGGTTCAAAATACTTACAAAATGCAATTGAAATTGAAAATACACGATGCAATTCAGATTGAAATATCCCAGTCCCAATCCAAATTAGTCACAAAGTGCAATTGAAATTCAAAATACTAACAAAATGCAATTGAAGTTGAAAATGCTTACAAAATGTACGGTAAATTCAAACGACTCATGTGGATTGACAATACTTACAAAATGCAATTTAGATTGAAAATACTTGACAAAATGTAATTTAGATTCAAAATACCCACAAAATGCAATTAAGAATCAAAATATGTGCAAAATGTCCACCAAACAAAAAGCAATTAAATTCAAAATTCGTGCGAAATGCGGTTTTGGTTGAAAATACTTACAAAATGCAATTGAAATTCAAAATTCTCACTAAAAGGCCCGGCTACCTGCATTGAAAGACTTACCAAAAAGCAATTTAGATTGTCAATCTCTACAAAATGCAATTGAAGTTGAAAACAATCGCGAGATGTAATTTAGATCGAAAAAACTTACAAAATGCCACGTAGATTAAAAATACCTTAAAAATCGCTAAAAGAGTGAACCAAGTAACAGAAACAGTGCGGGAATCTTAAAGAGAAAGGAAATATAATGAAAAGAGGAGAGGAGAGGAGAGGAGAGGAGAGGAGAGGGTCCGCCCCAAAGGTAAGAGACAAAAGGGGAAAACGGACCCAGCTCAGGAAACCCTCGGGGTCGCCAACTCTCGAACTCACCAGCCATGAGCCCCTGAGGGTGTAGCATAATCTACGGTGCACCAGAAGTGATGGGGCTACATACACCCTGCCTCCTTAAGGGCCTTGAGCACAAGGCAGGAGGTAAAAGGGAAAGAAAAAGAAGGCTGGAATCAGGAAATATGAGACAAGGGCCAATTAAGGCGGGAAAGTGAAAGGCTCCCTAGGCCTCGGATACCCTAATACCGTTGGGGTAGGAAGAGAACAAGAGTTGACCAAGTGAGGTCGACAGGAAAGAAGACAGAGAGGAGCGCGGCACAAGTAGGGGGAAGCAATGGCGGACTCAGCTGGGGTCCCGTGGTCGCCAACTCACGTCCCACTAGATGTGAGCCCCTGAGGGGACTAAACGATTTCATCAGTGGAGTATATTATTTATATATAAAGCATTTCATACAAAGTTTATTTATTTTGTATCAGTACGCTATATTGCATACAATACTCAAATTAGTGAAATATAAGTCAGGCACAAGATATCCGCTGCCATCTTGGCTTGTTACTGAGAAGGCTCAGTTTCTAAAATCACTTCTGCACTATAGTATTACAAAATAAACTTTTAATATCGAACGTGCCTCTTCCTTTAGAACAGTTAAAGCGATTCTCGGCTCGATAATCGGAACTGGTTGGTCCCATGATATGGATTATAAAGTTTGCATAATTGGCACGGCCGCCATCCTCAAATGGTACGGCGGATGACATTGCAGTTTGGTCACAAGACGCGTCCTATACGAAGGTATGTTGTAACCAAATTTGGTAGAGATCGGATAATATGGTTAGTCGTTATTTGATATTACGTTTTGAACGTTTGAGGGGCCGTTATTCAGTTTTGATAAAGATGGCGGCGATATAAAACATGACACTGAGGTGCCCTTTCCTTGTTCTACCTCTGTACCAAATTTCGTTCAATTTGGTTTCACCGTGTTTGAATTGATAGGGGGGGACAGACATTCAGAGTACACACACTCACACACACATTTTTTGGCCCTGTAGTGATCTCATAAGTCTACTTTCATTTTTTGCAGAAATCGAAAGTAGGCTAATAGATAAACATATTATATTTAGATAAATAAGTAGATAAATAAATGATAAATCGTACAGTTTCCTAAGATGCCACTTATATACTTTAATGACACTTAATCCCTAATTTAATGATGATGAAAATTGTTGTTTTAAGGGGCCTAACATCTAGGTTATCGGCCCCTAATTGTATGGGTGATCGTGAAGATGATAATGAAATGTAAACTATAACTAAAACTAACTACTAACTTAAATACTCGAAGAAGAAATAAAATAAAATAAAAATAGGCAAATAAAGGATAGGAGGAAAAGAAATGCCCTCAACCCTCGAAGAATGCGGATTGACAGACTTTGAAGGATGGAGAGCCATGAAAGGCAGATAGGAAGTGAAAGAGGAGAGGGTCCACCCCACAGGTAATGGATAAAAGGGGGAAACCGGACCGAGCTCAGGAATCCCTCGGATTCGCCAACTCCCGAACTCACCAGCCGTGAGCTCCTGAGGGTGTAGCAATATCCAGGGTGCACCAGAAGTGGTGGGGCTACACACACCCGGCCTCCTTGAGGGCCTTAAGCAGAAGGTAGGAGATAACATGAAAAGATAAAGAAGGCTGACTCCTCGCAAAAGGAGGGTATCAGAAAAGATGAGACAAGGGCCAATTAGGCGGGAAAGGAAGAGACTCCCTAGGCCTTGGATACCCTAATACCGTCGGGGTCGGAAGAGAACAAGAGTTGACCAAGTGAGGTCGACAGGAAAGAAGACAGAAAGGAGCCCGGCACAAGTAACTGGAAGCAATGCCGGACTCAGCTGGGGCCCCATGGTCGCCAACCCACGTCTCACTAGATGAGAGCCCCTGGGGGAATCCCTAATTTAAAAGTCACGTCGGGAATTGCAATATCTGAATGTACAAAAACTTGACTGAATATTTTTTATCCCTCCCTGTCAGTTTAATGAAATTCCAGAAGAAACATTCCCCTAATTAGTCTTCCTGTTTTAGACTTAGGCATGGCGCAGAGTTTACTGCGGATTTAATGAGCCAATTGCATGAAGTGTCGCTCACACAAATTGTGCAGGTTCATCTCATTACTCCGCAAACACCTGCTACATCCCTTCATTACATGGAAAGATATCCAAATAGCAGTGTTCTCATTCCTTCTCCGCTGTGTTGTTCCATTACGGGGCTAGCAACAAATAGGGTGTTCTGAAATGTACGCCAATAATAATAATAATAATAATATTTGATATAGTAAAAAGCTTAAGCAGGAAAACTAATTGGAATCATGAAATAGAGGAAGACTTAAGGCAAGCAAATGATTGGATACAGAGGAGAATTCAGAATCAAAATTAAGAATACAACATTTAAAGGAAATGAAAAGGTGAAGACAAGAACATTGTGGGCAGAACAACGGAAACAGATGATGATGATGATAATTGTTGTTTTAAGGGGCCTAACATCGAGGTTATCGGCCCCTAATGATCTGGGTGATAGCGAAAATGATATTGAAATGGAAACCAGAACAAAATTATCTGAGACGGAAAATACGTATAAAAAGGAACTCAGATGGAAACAACTCACAATATGGTCTGACAAAAGGGAATTTAGAACGAAAAGTGGCACAAAAAGAATAGATTGAAAAAGACCCACAAAACGTAGGCTAGATTCAAAATACGTACAAAATGCAACTGAAATTCAAAATACCTACAAAATGCAAATGAGATCGAAAATGAGTACAAAATGCAATTGAGGTTCAAAATACTTACAAAATGCAATTGAAATTGAAAATACACAATGCAATTCAGATTGAAATAGGCCCTATCCCAGTTCCAATCCAAATTATTCACAAAGTGCAATTGAAATTCAAAATACTTACAAAATGCATTGAAATTGAAAATGCTTACAAAATTTACGGTAGATTCAAACGACTCATGTGGATTGACAATACTTACAAAAAGCAATTTAGATTGAAAATACTTGCCAAAATGTAATTTAGATTCAAAATACCCACAAAATGCAATTGAGAATCAAAATATGTGCAAAATGCCCGCCAATCAAAATGCAATTTAGATTCAAAATTCGTGCGAAATGCGGTTTGGGTTGAAAATGCTTACAAAATGCAATTGAAATTCAAAATACTCACAAAGGTCGCTCCGCCATATTGAAAGACTTACCAAAAAGCAATTTAGATTGTCAATCTTTACAAAATGCAATTGAGGTTGAAAACAATCGCGAGATATAATTTAGATCGAAAAAACATACAAAAAGCAACGTAGATTAAAAATGACTTGAAAAATCGCTAGAAGGGAATTTAGATAAACGGTGAACCAAGTAACAAAAACAGTGCGAGAATCGTAAAGAGAAAAGTAAATACATTGAAAAGAGGAGAGGAGAGGGGAGGGGAGAGAGGAGAAGGTAAGGGACAAAAGGGGAAAATGGACCCAGCTCAGCAATCCCTCGGGGTCGCCAACTCCCGAACTCACCAGCCGTGAGCCCCTGAGGGTGTAGCATTATCTAGGGTGCACCAGAAGTGGTGGGGCTACATACACCCTGCCTCCTTAAGGGCCTTGAGCACAAGGCAGGAGGTAAATGGAAAAGAAAAAGAAGGCTGACCCCTCACAGAAGGAGGGTATCAGGAAAGATGAGACAAGGGCCAATTAAGGCGGGAAAGTGAAAGACTCCCTAGGCCTCGGATAACCTAATACCGTCGGGGTCGGAAGAGAACAAGAGTTGACCAAGGGAGGTCGAACGGAAACAGAAGCACAGTCAAAGGATGAGGAGATTTCGGGAAGAGAAGAGGAAGTGAAAATCGTTTCATCGTGAGATATTAAAGTTCAAACACTGTCCATAAGGGCAAAGTAGGCCAAGATCGAAGAGAGAATAATAATGATCTTCTTCTTCTTCCTCTTCTCCTTCTTTCTCCTTACATCATTCCCACTCCTATGTAGGGTCGATGTTTCTGACAGCTCTCGTCCATTTAACCCGGTCATGCACATCCTCTTCTGACAACTGTTTTTCTCTTAGGTCCTCCTGTATACAATCCTTCCATCGTCGTTTTAAGTCTACCTCGCATTCTCACTCCCTGTATTTGCATGTCTAATATCTTCCTCCCCACGTAGGATTCCTCTCTTCTTCTCACATGCTCGTACCATTGAAGTCGCTTTTCTTGTATCTTCTTAGATATTTCCTCAACCTTCAATGTTCCTCTTATTTTGACATTTTCCACTCTATCACGCTTAGTCACTCCACTCATCCACTTGAGCATTTTCATTTCCGTGACGTCAAGCCTGTTTATGTGTGTTTTCCGTGTTGGCCATGTTCCAGGCCATACGGCAATGCTGGCCTTACGAGTCTTATATATTAGCCTACTTTCGAATTTTGCAAAAAAATGAAAGTAGATTTATGAGATCAACACAGGGCGAAAAAAAGTGTGTCTGTCTGTGTGTGTGTATGTGTGAGTCTGTGTACTCTGAATGTCTGTCCCCCCCCCCCCCCCCTCTATCAATTCGAACACGGTGAACGCGAATTGAACGAAATTTGGCACAAAGGTAGCACTAGCAAAGGACACCTCAGTGTCATGTTTTATATTGCCGCCATCTTGACAGAAACGTAATGGCGGCCACACAAACATTCATAGCTTAAATCAAATTACGACTAACCTAATCATCCGATCTCTACCAAATTTTGCAACAACATACCTTTATGGGGGGAGCATCCTTTGACCAAACTAATAGGTCATCAGCCTAATAGTATGTGGATGGCGGCCATCATTGTGTGAAAATCGATTTCCCCTATTAATACGAACATGGTGAAACCGAACGGAACGAAATTTGGTACAGAGGTAGTACTAGCAAAGGGCACCTCATTGTCATGTTTTATATCACCGCCATCTTGACAGAAACGTAATGGTGGCCACACAAATGTTCAAAGCTTAAATCAAATTACGACTAACATAATCATTCAATCTCTACCAAATTTTGCAACAACATACCTTTATGGAGGGAGCATCCTTTGACCAAACTAATAGGTCATCAGCCTAATAGTATGTGGATGGCGGCCATCTTTGTGTGAAAATCGATTCCCCCTATTCATTCGAACATGGTGAAACCGACCGGAACGAAATTTGGCACAAAGGTAGCACTAGCAAAGGACACCTCAGTGTCCTGTTTAATATCGCCACCATCTTGACAGAAACGTAATGGCGGCCACACAAATGTTCAAAGCTTAAATCAAATTAGGACTAACATAATCATCCGATCACTACCAAATTTTGCAACAACATACCTTTATGGAGGGAGCATTCTTTGACCAATCTAATAGGTCATTAGCATAATAGTTTGCGGATGGCGGCCATCTTTGTGTCAAAATCGATTCCCTCTATTAATTCGAACACGTTGAAACCGAATGGAACGAAATTTGGTACAGAGGTAGCACTAGCAAAGGGCACCTCATTGTCATGTTTTATATCACCGCCATCTTGACGGAAACGTAAACGCGGCCAACCAAATGTTACAAGCTAAAATGTAATTACGACCAACCTAATAATCTAGTCTCTACCAAATTTTGCTACAACATATCTTTGTGTGGGAAGCATATTCTGAACAAATTGCAAGATCGTCAGCACAATAGTTTGCTGATGGTGGCCAAGTATGTGTGCAAATCGATTCCCCCTATCAATTCAAACACGGTGAAACCGAATTGAACGAAATTTGGTACAGAGGTAGCACTAGCAAAGGGCACCTCAGTGTCATGTTTTATATCGCCGCGATCTTGACGGAAACGGAATGACGGCCACCCAAATGTTAAAAGCTTAAATCAAATTACGACCATCCTAATAATTTGATCTCTACCAGATTTTGCAACACCATAGCTTTTTGTGGAAAGGATCTTATGACTGACTACAAGGTCATCAGCCCAATAGTTTGCAAATAGCGGCCATGTAAGTGTGCAAATCTATTCCCCATATCAATTCAAACACGGTGAAACCGAATTGAATGAATTTTTTTTACAGATGTAGCACTAGCAAAGGGTGATCACTTTCGTGATGTTTTTAATGTGTGTTTATTTCTTATGCCGCATTTGTCGGTCAAATGCTTTGGGACCACCGAACTATTAATGTATTTAATCACATTTATGTTTATAATATATAATGTAATTTTCGAGTGATTACTCGTAACAAACAAAATTTCTAAGACACATACCTCAGCCTGTTCATAGATGTTGACTCTCCGAGCCACAAGTTCACTACTGCCAGGTGTGCTTCTCGCCTAGCCGCTACGTGAAGGACTGTCGTCACATCTCCGCTTTAGCCAATCAGTCGCCGCCAGCCAGTGCTGATTTCTCGATTGTTCTACGCCCTATTTAAGAAGCGGTTCTCCTCTTCAAGAGTCAGATCCAGCACGCCAGATCCAGCACGACAGTACCGCATCACTTCATGGAGTCTTCCAAAGCTTCGTTCCATGGGGCAAATACCTAACGGCATGCTTCAACATAAGACGGTGTACTCAGCACGTCACACCGCTACGCTGGAGATTACTACGCATCAAAGCCACAACTAGATGAGCTGTTGCCAGGCTCAGATCACAGTTCTCACCGCTACGCAAGATGAAAGCTTGCTTGTTACTTTCGCTCTTCAGTGAACTTTGGTTCTAAAGAAGAACCTTTCTTCAAGCCGATACTTTATTTCGAGATGCTGGACATCGAAATCACAAAGTATAGTGTTCGTAAACTATAAACTACAACAGCAAACCAGCAAGCTCTGGCCACGGCCGACCTGCAGCAATGAACCTCTCTAGTCAACATGAATAGCAACGGAAGATAAGTTACGTTCTTTTATTCTCAATTTTTATCAATAATCTTATATGTTTTAATGGTTTTAATATTGCTTGCAAGTGCAATTGTTTTCAAAATAGTGTGTCTTTAAAATGAACTCTTGTAAATAGCACCAAGTTGTGCCAACCTACTAATTTTTAAACCCAAAGGGGTTCCAGTAATGTATAGAATTTATCACTTGTGTCAAACAACAAATAAAGTTTATATTATATTAATGCTTAAATGTTCAGTGTTAAATTTAAACTTAAAGTTGAGTATAAGGAACCAGGCCGCACTCCCCTAGCCCAAAATATTCAGTCTAATAGCTTCTTTCACAGTAGTTATTTTGTCCAGGCATTGCCTGATGCTTTCTCCCGTTTATGAGAACGAACTTGGGCTGTTCTTCACATAACCAAAGGGCACCTCATATTCATGTTTAATATCCCTATAGCACGTTGTATTTCAACAAGCTACTACAACCAACATTCAATTATACTCCTTGAAAATGACAAAGAGTTATAACAATACCCATGCATTTAGGAGAAAGTAGGCTACATGTTCTTTACTGAACATCTTGTTTTTCCTTTAACCTGCGGTCACAGAGCACTCCTGTCATCTTCCTCCAGTTCTTCCATCCTACCTGAATCCCCCCCAGGGGCTCACATCTAGTGGGACGTGGGTTGGAGACCACGGGGCACCAGCTGAGTCCAGCATTGCTTCCACGTACTTGTGCTGGGCTCCTCTCCGTCTGCTTTCCTGTCGACCTCACTTGGTCAACTCTTGTTCTCTTCCGACCCCGACGGTATTAGGGTACCTGAGGCCTACGGAGTCTCTTCCTTTCCCGCCTTAATTGGCCCTTGTCTCATCTTTTCCGATACCCTCCTTCTGTGAGGGGTCAGCCTTCTTTTTCTTTTCCTGTTACCTCCTGCCTTGTGCTCAAGGCCCTCAAGGAGGCAGGGTGTATGTAGCCCCACCACTTCAGGTGCACCCTGGATATTGCTACACCCTCAGGGGCTCACGGCTGGTGAGTTCGGGAGTTGGCGACACCGAGGGATTCCTGAGCTGGGTCCGGTTTCCCCCTTTTGGCCCTTGCCTGTGAGGAGGACCCTCTCCTCTTTCACTTTCCTATGTGCCTTTCGCGAATCTCCTGTTAATTTATCACACTTGTACACAAATAAGCGGCTTCGGTGGCGCAGTCGGTAGCATGCTGAACTCTGTGCCCAAGAGAGCGGGTTCAAACCCGGTCGAAGTAGTTGGATTTTTTAAGAGCGTTAAGATCTTTCAGTATGCCTTCCTTCGGTGGGGAAGTAAAGCCGGCGGTCCCATGTGTTAATTTATGGCATGTAGAAGATCCTTCCAGGAACTAAATTTGTAGGAAGCTAAATTTCAAGGTTAGATTCTTTGTAACGCTCTGTCCAAGTTCCAACGTTCACCACTAGGTGTCAGTGATATCTGGTAGCGAAAGTTGGAACTACTTGAAATTGAACGGAACTTGTAGCTCACACCTTGGTTGTCCGCTTGAAGCAGCTACAGCTTTTGGCGAGCCGAACATGTCCTCGAACACTCCCGGCACTAAAAGCCATTCGCTAAATGATGATGATTGAGTCTTCAGTCTTTTGACTGGTTTGATGCAGCCCTCCACGACTCCCTGTCCTGAGCTAATCGCTTCATCTCTACATAGCTACCACACCCTACATCCGAGGCTATCTGTTTAACATATTCTAACCTTGGTCTACCCCTACAGTTCTTGCCCTCGACCCTTCCTTCCATAACAAAGCTTGCTATTCCTGGGTGTCTTAGTATGTGTCCTACTAACCTATCTCTCTTCAATAGCAGTCGCCAGAAACATCTCTCCTCGCCCACTCGTCTTAATACCTCTTCGTTTGTAACCCTACCTAACCATCTGATCTTCAACATTCTCCTGTAACACCACAATTCAAAAGCTTCAATTCTCATCTTTTCTGCTGCACCAATAGTCCAAGTTTCCCTTCCATATAGCGCCACGCTCCAGACAAAGGCTTTCAAAAATCACTTCCTAATACCTAAATCTATATTCGATGTCAACAGATTCCTTTTTTGTAGAAATGCTTTCCTTGCCTGAGACAACCTACTTTTTATATCCTCTTTGCTTCGTCCATCACTGGTTATTCTGCTTCCTAAGTAACAGAAGTCTCCTACTTCCTTCAGCTTTTCACCTGCCAATTTGATCTCCATAGAGGTTTCTGATTTATTTCGGCTGCATTCCAGTATTTTTGTTTTACATTTATTAATTTTCATCATGAATTCTTTCCGTAAGATGGAGTCCATACCAGTCAAAAACTCATTCAAATCCTCAGGCTTGTCGGCCAAGATAACGATGTCATCAGCAAATCTCAGAGTTGAAATTATTTCTCCTTGAATCTTCACTCCCACTTTAAATTTTTCTCCAATTTCCTTCATTGCTTGTTCAATGTAAAATGGGTGATAAGTTGCAGCCTTGCCTTACACCTTTCTGAATACCAGCTTCTCTCTCATGTCCTTCAGCTCGAATGACTGACGTCTGGTTTCTGTATAGATTGTATACCACCCTCCTATCCCTGTACTTTATTCCAATAGATTTCAAAATGTCAAAAGCCTTTTCTAAGTCTACAAATGCCATGAACGTTCTCTTATCTTTCCTTATTCTACCTTCCAAAATCAGCCTAAGACTTAGTACAGCTTCCCTTGTTCCTACATTTCTTCTGAAACCAAACTGGTCTTCACCCAACTCCGATTCTATCTGGCTTTCAATCCTCTTGTAAATTATTCTAGACAGGATCTTTGAAGCATGAGTAACCAAGCTGATTGTACGGTAATCTTCACATCTGTCAGCTCCCACTTTCTTTGGTATAGGGATGATAACATTCTTCTTGAAATCAGGGGGTACCTCACCTGTCTCATAAATCCTACACACCAAGTGAAATAACCTGATCAGACCTTCATCTCCTATGCAGCGTAGCAACTCAATCGGTATATCATCTATGCCTGGTGCTTTGTTCGTGCTTAAGTCTTCCAATGCTCTGTCAAATTCTGATCTCAATATTAAATCTCCTTTTGCATCCTCATCAATTTCCTCCTCCCTTTCCATTACACGATTCTCAATCTCCTTTCCCTTATACAAACACTCTATGCAAGATTTCCATCTCTCAACCTTTTCTTCCCGACCTGTTACAGGCTTTCCATTTGTGTCCTTAATATTACAGCACTTAGTCTTCTTTTCCCCAAAAGTATTCTTAATCCTTCGATACGCTGTGTCTACTTTTCCTAATTTCAGACAATTTTCTATACCTGCACATTTCTCTCTCAACCATTCTTCTTTCGCTTCCTTGCACTTCTTGTTGACCTCATTTCTCAGACGTCTGTATTCTGCTTTCCCCTTTTCATATCTTACATTCTTGTATTTCCGCCTTTCATCCATCAATTCTAGTATATCCTGAGTGATCCATGGTTTTCTACCTATTCTTTCTTTCCTACCAATGTTTTCTTCTGCGGATTTTGTTATTTCATTCTTCAAAAGTGCCCATTCGTCTGCAATTGAAGTTTGTTTAGGGTTTTTCATTAGTCCTTCCTTTATACTCTTCTTGAATCTTTCGTTTACATCCTTTACTTTCAGTCTGTCTATTGCCCACCTTTTTGGCTTTTGACTTTCCTTCAGTTTCTTCAACTTAAATCTGCATTTCATTACAACCAGATTGTGGTAGGAGTTTATGTCAGCACCAGGATATGTTTTACTATCCAAAAATCTGGTTTCGAAACCTCTGCTTGACCATAATGAAGACGATTTGGTAACGCCCTGTATCTCCTGGTCTCATCCATGTGTATATTCTTCTATTGTGGTTATTGAATAAGGTGTTCGCTATGACCAACTCATGCTCAGTGCAGAATTCCAGCAGCCTGCTTCCTCGATCATTCCTTTCACCTAATCCGAAATCTCCTACTATCTTCCCTTCTCTCCCTTTTCCTACCACAGCGTTCCAATCTCCCATTACTATAACATTTTCATCACTCTTGATATACCTCAGAATTTCATCTATTTCTTCGTAGACCTTTTCAACATCTTCATCATCAGCTTGACTGGTAGGCATATAGACTTGTACCACTGTGGTGCACGTAGGTTTAGTATTTATTTTTGCTACAATAATCCGTTCACTATATTGCTCATAATATTCCACTCGCTGTCCAAGTTTCCTACTCAATATGAGACCAACCCCTGCTTGGCCATTGTTTGATTTAGTGCTAATGACCCTATAGTCTCCTGACCTAAAGTCCTGTTCTTCCTGCCAGCGCATTTCACTAATCCCAACCAAATCCAACCTCAACCTATCCATTTCCCTTTCTAAGTTTTCTAACCTTCCACTTCCTAGCAGACTTCTAACATTCCACGCTCCGATCCGTAGAATATCAGATTTCCTCTTTGTCACTTCTGTAATGTTAACCCCCTCTCTAAATAAATGTGCACAAATATACAATATTAGATTACAAAATTTTGCAAAAAACTTGTGTAGCGTTTAAATCATATTGCTCATTCTATTTGGAGTAATTCTATTGTTGTTGTGTTATTATTAATGTGGTTTAAGTATGTTAACCTGTGATCTATTGAATTATTATTGTGACGAACTGATGATGTTGTCGACACTATTTTGTTATTTACGATTATAATTCAACCATTCGTATTTATGATGATGATGATGATAATTGTTGTTTTAAGGGGCCTAACATCTAGGTTATCGGCCCCTGATGGTTTGGGTGATCGTGAAGATGAAAATGAAAAGCGAACTTAAAACTAAAACTAACTACTAACCTACATACTAGAAGAAGAAATGGAAAACTAAAGGAGAATAAGGCGAATAAAAGGACAGAAGGAAAAGAAATGCCCTCAACCCTCGGAGAAAGCGGATTGAGGGACTTGGAAAGAAGGAGAGCCATGAAAGGCATATAGGAAAGTGAAAGAGGAGAGGGTCCGCCCCAAAAGTAAGGGACAAAAGGGGAAAACGGACCCAGCTCAGGAGTCCCTCGGGGTCGCCAACTCCCGAACTCACCAGCCGTGAGCCCCTGAGGGTGTAGCATTATCTAGGGTGCACCAGAAGTGGTGGGGCTACATACACCCTGCCTCCTTAAGGGCCTAGAGCACAAGGCAGGAGGTAAAAGGAAGAGAAAAAGAAGGCTGACCCCTCGCAGAAGGAGGGAATCAGAAAATATGAGACAAGGGCCAATTAAGGCGGGAAAGGAAGAGACTCCCTAGGGCTCGGATACCCTAATACCGTCGGGGTCAGAAGAGAACAAGAGTTGTCCAAGTGAGGTCGACAGGAAAGAAGACAGAGAGGAGCCCGGCACAAGTAAGTGGAAGCAATGCCGGACTCAGCTGGGGCCCCGTGGTCGCCAACCCACGCCCACAAGATGTGAGCCCCTGGGGGCATTCGTATTTAAACTGGTGGCCTATTGTAATGTGGTTTGCATGACAATGTGGAAAATACGCAAACGATACAATACACTTAAGTGGAATAAGTTTATATAAGTTAAGCGTATTTGGTTCATGAATCCTATGCAGGGTCCGTTTTCACTGAATGCTCACCTCTGATTGGTTGCTGTGAACTTCGTTAGCTTCTTAGTTAGTAAATTGTGGCACCTTCTACTTGTCATTCTGTGGACTGTGTTACTAAACTCTACCTCTAAGTGCTGACCGCACCATCTGTTTGTTACTTAAGATTCTAATTCAACCGTTCCTATTGAAACAAGTGGTAAAATGTTTGAGTGCCCTCATCCAGAACGAATCACCCTCCACACATCAGTTTTCTTAATATTTATCACACACGTACATTTTCTAGGAGATTACACAAATCAATTGAGGGTCAAATTACTTTTTATTCAAATGACTACACATGTGAAAGAGGGCTCAGGAGGTAGTAAAGATAAATTGGAGAATAAGTGAGGACGGGAGAGGGCGAGTTAATTCATCTTGCCGACACGTTGAAGAGAGGAAGAACGTGGCACAGTACTGAGCAATCATTCTTAATTTTCCACTTCAGTAATCTGTTAGTCAGAAGGAAAACGTCACTTTAATGAAAACACGAAGAAACTCTTGATTTGAGTGCCCCCATCCAGAATAAATTACCCTCTACACATCACTTTTCTTCCTTTATTTTTTACCCTCGGCCCAACCAACCGTCTAGGGAGTTTAGGAATCAAACGAGGGCGTAGATGCTTCATGATGAAATATTTGACAGTTGGCAACACCTGATGGCCTTCCACAGTGGCGCACGGAACATTTGCCGTGCCCCGCTCTGGTAAACTTTCCTACATTGCAGTTGCATACCTGGCTCATTTAATCATAGTGTATTAGCCAATCTACTGTCAAAAAGAGAAGAGGAAGGAGAGGGGAGAGACAAAGGAGAGAGAGAGAGAGCAGATCATTTAGGACGTAATGAAATAGCTACTTAGTATATTTCTAAGGAATTCTTTCTAGATTAAGTCTCATTTATTACGTCTAAATGATGATTAAACATTAAAAGGTCTAATTTTTCATATTGAAAATGAATCAAAAAAACGTTGCCTGAATGTAGGCTAATTACATTTATTGTATATAGGATGTGATAAAACACTTTTTTTTTCAAGGTATGGCTTTTTAGTACCGGGAGTGTCCAAGGATATGTTCGGCTCGCCAGATTTAGTAGCTGCTTCGATGCGGACACCCATGGGGTGAGCTACAAGTACCGTCTGGGGAGGAAAGTGTGAATGTTAGGGCTAGGATTTGGAAGGTAGCGGCTGTGGCCTATAGTTAGAACCAACTCCGGCATTTGGCTGGAACGAAAATGGGAAACGACAGAAGACCATCTTCAAGGTTGCCGGCGGGGGGATTCGATCCTCCTCGCCTCCCGGATGTGAGCGACTTTCTGCAGCCACTCCGTAACAACCACGGCTAACTCACCCGGTTATAAAATACAGTGTACCAAGGTGATTACATGTCTTAACAACATAAATTAGCATTGTTAATACAAGCATAGTAGCTATACGTGACCTTACAACGGACAATGGCTAGTCACGGGCGAGCTAACAAAGAGGATTTTACCAGTAATCAGATAATCGAAAGGGATATAAAAAGTAGGTTGACTGAGGTATGGAAAGCATTTCTACAAAAAAAAGCAATCTGTCGACATCAAATATAGAAGTAGGTGTTAGAAAGTCATTTTTAAAAACCTTTGTCTAGAGCGTGGCTCTCTATGGAAGTGAAACTTGGACTGTTGGTGCAGCAGAATAAAAGAGAATATAAGCTTTTCAAATGTGGTGTTACAGGAGAATGTTGAAAATCAGATGGGATCATGATAATTGTTGTTTCAAGGGGCCTAACATGTAGGTTATCGGCCACTAATGGTCTGGGTGATAGTTTTAGTTATAAATACCATCTTCACTAACTATTTACTTATACACTAGAAGAAGAAATGGAAAACAAAAGAAGAATAAGGTAAACAAACGACAGGAGAACAAGAAATGCCCTCAAACCTTGAGGATTGAGGGATTTGGAAGGAAAGCCAGTGGAAAAAGAGGAAAAACCAGCCCCAGCTCAGGAAACCCTGGGGGTCACCAACTCCCAAACTCACCTGCCGTGAGCCCTTGATGGTGTAGCACTATCGAGGGTGCACCAGAAGTGGTGGGGATACATACACCCTGCCTCCTTGAGGGCCTTGTGCAGAAGGCAGGAAATATCATGAAAAGAAAAAGAAGGCTGACGCCGCGGTAAGAATGAGGGTATCAGGAAGGATAAGACCAGGCCAATTAAGGCGGGAAAGTGAAAAAAACCCTGGGCCTCGGATACCCAAATACCGTTGGGGTCGGAGGAGAACAAGAGTTGACTAAGCGAGGCTGACAGGATAGATAACTGAAAGGAGCCCTGCACAAGCAAGTGGAAGCAATGCCGGACTTAATTGGGGTCCCGTGGTCACCAAGCTACTTCCACACGTTGTAAGTCCCTGGGAGGAATCAGATGTGTAGATAGAGTAACAATTGAAGAGAGGAAGAGTGGAAGAGAGGAGATGTTTCTGGTGACTGCTAATGAAGAGAAAATATAGGTTGGTAGGATACTAAGACACCCAGGAATAGCAAACTTAGTTATGGAAGGAAGATGAGGATGATTATTGTTGTTTTAAGGGGCCTAACATCCAGGTTATCGGCCCCTAATGGTCTGTGTGATAGCGAAAATGTCAATGAAGTGGAAACCAGAACGAAAAGGAAGCTTGTAGTTTAACGTGACCGTTAATCTTGAGATCATGAGCCACGGGACCTCCTTTTTACGTGGAATCCGAACCACAGGACATGGCATTTCACTTCGAAAATCTCACATGCATTGACCGGGAATCGAACCCGGACCGCCTTGGTGAGAGGCATACAGCTAGACCGCTGAGCCACCACGCTCCTACCCAGAACAAAAAGTAAGGGAACAGGAAAATACTTACAAAAAGGAACTCAGATTGAAACTACTCACAAAATGGAGAACGGTAATACTTACAAAAGGGAATTTCGAAAATAATACGCACAAAATGTTGATGATGATGATGATGATAATTGTTGTTTTAAGGGGCATAACATCGAGGTTATCGGCCCCTGACACAAAATGTAGGTGAAGTTCCAAATACGTACAATATGCAACATACAGTCGAAATACTTACAAAATGCAAGTGAGATTGAAAATACTCTCAAAATGTAATGTAGATTCAAATTACCCACAAAATGCAATTGAGAATTAACTACTTGAACAAAGCGGGGTAGGTTGAAAACACAAAATGCAATTGAAATTGCTTACAAAATGTATGGTAGATTCGAACTTCTCATTCGGATGGACAATACATACAAAATGCAATTTAGATTGAAAATACAAAATGTAATTGAGATTCAAAATACCCACAAAAATGCAATTGAGACTTAACTACTTGAATAAAGCGGGGTAGGTTGAAAATACAAAATCCAATTGAAATTCAAAATACTCACAAAAGGACCCCCACGATATTGAAAGACTTACTAAAAAGCAATTTAGATTGTCAATCCTTACAAAATGCAATCGAGGTTGAAAAACACTCACAAAATGCAACGTAGATCGAAAAGACTTACAAAAGGCAACGGAGATTTAAAACACCCACAAAAGGGAGTGGAGATGCGAAAATAACAGTGCGGGAATCTTAAAGGGAAAAGGAAATATAATGAAAAGAACATCAACAGGAAAGTGAAAGAGGAGAGGGTCCGTCCCACGGGTAAGGGAAAAAAGGGGGAAACCGGACCCAGCTCAGGAATCCCTCGGGGTCGCCAACTCCCGAACTCACCAGCCGTGAGCCCCTGAGGGTGTAGCACTTTCTAGGGTGCACCAGAAGTGGTGGGGCTACATACACCCTACCTCCTGAGGGCCTTGAGCAGAAGGCAGGAGATAGCAGGAAAAGAAAAAGAAGGCTGACCCCTCCCAGAAGGAAGGGATCAGGAAAGATGAGACAAGGGCCAATGAAGGCGGGAAAGGAAAAGACTCCCTAGGCCTCGGATACCCTAATACCGTCGGGGTCGGAAAAGATCAAGAGTTGATCAAGGGAGGTCGACAGGAAAGAAGACAGAGAGGAGCCCGGCACAAGTTATGGAAGGAAGGTTTGAGGACAAGAACTGTAGATTAGAATAATTATGTTAAACAGATTGCCACGGATATAAGGCGTGGTAGCTATGTAGAGATGAAACGAATAGCCCAAAACAGGAAGACATGGAGGCCTGCATCAAACCAGTCAAAACTCTGAAGACTCAAACAACAAAACTAACAACGCAAACCGATAAATTACGGGAGTGCTACAACTTATGGAGCATAAGACAAGTACATTATGCAACGAGCTTATAAAGGCAATAATTAAGACGCGAGTGTTTCTATACGAGTGTCCTAATTACCATTATAGGCTAGTTGCATACGACTGTTTATGTCGACGATAATTAAAACGATTGGATGTTCGAACATAAATATTCATAAATATGTGTCGACATTTTGCCAGTTTTATGTACGGAACAGAGCGCATGGGACGCAGAGAATACCTTGTATTTGACCATGACTATGCCACTTTAGCCACGTAGTGAAATTTAATATAGGAGGCCGTAGTCAGCGCAGGTGTGATGCTATCCTTACCTAATTGGTCACACAACTGTTTCTTGAGCTCTGATTGGTGGGAGAAACTGTTTCATAATGAAAAATAGTACTATAATGACCCTCATTATGATACTGTTTTCTGACATATAGGGGAAGTCCGTGTAATTTGGACCACTTAACTTGAAGCGTCAATAACTTCTTTGACCGTAATTAAACTTTTTCTCAAATTTTATATACAATAATTAGTACAATGTATTCAATTATTCGGTGAAAATATGATGATGATGATAATTGTTGTTTTAAGGGGCCTAACATCTAGGTTATCGGCCCCTAATGATCTGGGTGATAGCGAAAATGATAATGAAACGGAAACCAGAACGAAAATTAAGTGAGACGGAAAATACTTACAAAAAGGAACTCAGATTGAAACAACTCACAAAATTTTCTTACAAAAGGGAATATAGAACGAAAAGATTCACAAAAAGGAATAGATTGAAAAATACCCACAAAATGAAGACTAGGTTCAAAATACGTACAAAATGCAATGTAGCGTCGAAATACTTACAAAATGCAACTGAAATTCAAAATACTTACAAAATGCAAATGAGATCGAAATTACGTACAAAATGCAATTGAGATTCAAAATACTTACAAAATGCAATTGAAATTGAAAATACACGATGCAATTCAGATTGAAATATCCCAGTTCCAATCCAAATTAGTCACCAAGTGCAATTGAAATTCAAAATACTTACAAAATGCAATTGAAGTTGAAAATGCTTACAAAATGAACGGTAGATTCAAACGACTCATGTGGATTGACAATACTTATAAAATGCAATTTAGATTGAAAATACTTGACAAAATGTAATTTAGATTCAAAATACCCACAAAATGCAATTATGAATCAAAATATGTGCAAAATGCCCTCCAAACAAAATGCAATTTAGATTCAAAATTCGTGCGAAATGCGGTTTTGGTTGAAAATACTTACAAAATGCAATTGACATTCAAAATTCTCACTAAAAGGCCCGGCTACCTGCATTGAAAGACTTACCAAAAAGCAATTTAGATTGTCAATCTTTACAAAATGCAATTGAAGTTGAAAACAATCGCGGGATGTAATTTAGATCGAAAAAACTTACAGAATGCAACGTAGAGTAAAAATACCTAAAAAGACGCTAAAAGGGAATTTAGATACACGGTGAACCAAGTAACAAAAACAGTGCGTGAATCTTAAAGAGTAAAGTAAATATAACGGAAAGAGGAGAGGAGTGGAGAGGAGAGGAGAGGAAAGGGGAGAGAGGAGAAGGTCCGCCCCAAAGGTAAGGGACAAAAGGGGGAAAACGGATCCAGCTCAGGAATCCCTCGGGGTCGCCAACTCCCGAACTCACCAGCCGTGAGCCCCTGAGGGTGTAGCATTATCTAGGGTGCACCAGAAGTGGTGGGGCTACATACACCCTGCCTCCTTAAGGGCCTAGAGCACAAGGCAGGAGGTAAAAGGAAGAGAAAAAGAAGGCTGACCCCTCGCAGAAGGAGGGTATCAGGAAAGATGACACAAGGGCCAATGAAGGCGGGAAAGTGAAAGACTTCCTAGGCCTCGGATAACCTAATACCGTCGGGGTCGGAAGAGATCAAGAGTTCGGTGAAAATAAATCTCAACGAGGCGGCTTCTGTGGCGTACTCGGTAGCTTGCTGAGCTTCTATGCCCAAGATCGCGGGTTCAAATACGGCCGAAGTCGTCGGATTTTCTAAGAGCGTTAAAAATCCCTCAGTATGCTTTCCTTGGGGGGGGGGGGGGGAAGTAAAGCCGGCGGTCCCATGTCATAGATTTATGGCATGTTAAAGAACCTTCCACTAATTACACCGGTGTGAAGCTAAATTGTATAGGTTAAGAATGTAAACAACGCTCTTAGGTTGCTACATTCGTTGCCAAGAGCCGACTGCGGTGACGTCTGGTAGCTAACTTCTGAATTAGTAGTCGTTGACGGTGGCGTTTGGCGGCAAAAGTAGGAACTACTTGAAAATTGATCGTCTGCAGTCCTTACTTGAATTAAAACAGATACACACACTAATACAGTCATCACAATTAACACCGGTTATCAGACAGATTCTACACACACCCAAAGTACACGGGGCTACATGACCGCGTTGTCGCAGCCCCTAAACTTAAGAACCAACCAACCAACCAACCAACCATTATCTCAACGTATAACCTAAAATTTATGTTTATATCAAAATGTAATGTCGTGTAATTCGGACCGATGGCGTGTAACATGGACCAGGGCGATGTGTAATTTGGACTGGTAAATATAAACACTTGTAAGTTATTTAAGCTATTTATTAGGTAATACTAAACAATAAAATACAATACTGCGAATTCTGATTGTCACTTTTGGCATGTGGACCCGAAGGTCTGGGTTCGATTCTTGGCTCTGCCAAGAAATTTTCGTTTTGTTCTGAGTGCTGGAACAGGGTACACTCAGCCTTGTGAGGCAAAACTGGGCAGAGGATGGTATGTTCCCACTTCAGCCATCCTGGAGGTGGTTTTCAGTGGTTTCCCCACTTCTGCTCCAGGAAAATGCTGGGATGGATCCTAACTAAAGGCCTCGGCCACCTCATTACCAATCCTATCCCCAGTTTACAAATACCCACACACTTGTACAGCCATCACAATAACACAGGTTGGCACACAAATTCCACACACACACACACACACAAATACAACGGGCTATTATGACCACGATTTCGCAGCCACTAAAATAAGCAACAACAACAAATCCCTTTCAGGTTATAATGCAACTTCTTTCAGAATCAGCAATAAAACTAAGAAGAGAGTTGTTGTTGCTTATTTCAAGGGCTTTGCAACATCATGGTCATGTGGCCTCGTGTACTTGTGTGAGTGTGGAGTGTGTTATTATGATGCCTGTACTAGTGTATGTATTTATAAATTCGGGATAGGATTGGGAAAGAGGCGGCCGTGGCTCCAAGTTAGGACCGATGCCAGCAATTGCCTTGTGCAAAACTGGGAAACCACGGAAAATCACTTTCAGGATAGCTTAAGTGGGAATCGAACCCCGTTCCAGTTCTCCCATCAGAATTAAAATTTCTTGGCAGAGCCAGGAATCAAACCCAGACCTGCGGGGTGACGGTCAAAAATACTAGCCGCTACACCACGAGATGGTCACTATGAAGAAACGCAATGATTACATTTGTTTCAACGGACCAAATTACACACTCTCGGGCAGTCCAAATTACATGACATGCATATTTTTAATCAAAATTCAAATATTATGAAAATTATTTAAATTTGGAGAATGAGGTATGTAAGAACTTACCACTATGTTTCAGCAGTAGCCTACTTGTGAAAACGACACACACTCTTCGTTGAAATAATTACTTCACATCACACTTCTTTATGGTCGCATAATCTTACAGGGAATGTGGTGACATACTTACTTTCCTAATTCCCCCTCAACCTAGAGACCAAGATTAAAATAACTCGCAGGGCGAAAGGAACCCTCAACTGTCAGGCTGACCTTGCCTGAGAAAAGGGGTGGCCAAACTTGCTAATACCAAAAGTAACATCAGTCCAAATTACACGCCGGTCCAAATTACACGGACTTCCACTAATATTTACATTTCGACATCGTCGAACATACAAATATTTATACGTTATAAAGTAAGTTTTTATGTCAATAATTTGTATATAATGCTGTACATACTGTAAGTGTTGTACATGGTGGCTCATTTGCCCCGTACAATCTACCTATAAGTGTCCCGCATACACATCTGCTATATGGGATGTCTAGTGACATTTCCCCAGGGGTTATACAGCATGCTGACAGATTACATCAGAATACGAAGGGATAACAACCGGAAGGCAGCTCGATAAATATTCATCGGCGTTAATGCGCCCCATTGCATTATGTAACCTCGCATTTGAGAGCGTAATTGACACATATGTGGTACAACAACAGGACAGTTGCGGCCAGCATATTGAAAATGGCTGGTGTATTTAGCAACAACGAGTACAAGGACATCATACTAATCTATGGAGAAGCTTGTGGTAATGCCGTCGAAGCTCGAGGTTTCATAACACAATGGGGCGCATTGAACAAGAGGACTGAGGAATATGAAGCGAGTGGCCGTCTGGTTGTTATCTCTTGGCATGGAAACAAGTATGATAGCTGTCTTACTCAAAGAAGCACACAAAGGACAGACATTCATAAAGAGGAACTAGCAATATTCTCACATATGACTCGGTTTAAACTTGATCCAATTAGATTGCTGTTGCTCTTGTTGATTTATGAGTATTGTGGCATCGTGATCACGCAGCCCCTTGTACTTGAGTGTGTGTAACGTATATTATTGTTATGGCTGTGCATTATTTATTAATCTCATGTTTGTTTTTTTTGTTTTTAGCCTACTTTCGATTTTTGCAAAAAATGAAAGTAGACTTATGAGATCAACACAGGGCGAAAAATTGTGTGTCTGTCTGTGTGTGTGTATGTGTGTGTGTGTGAGTCTGTGTGTGTGTGTGTGTGAGTGTGTGTACTCTGAATGTCTGTCCCCCCCCCCCTATCAATTCGAACACGGTGAAACTGAATTGAACGAAATTTGGTACAGAGGTAGCACTAGCAAAGGTCACCTCAGTGTCATACTTTATATCGCCGCCATCTTTACCAAAACAGAATGGCGGCCACTCAAACGTTCAAAACGTAAAATCAAATTACGGCTAAACTAATCATCCGATCTCCACCAAATTTGGTGACAACATACCTTTATAAAGGACGCGTCTTTCACCCAAAATTCAAGATCATCGGCTGTGCCATTTCAGGATGGCGACCGTGTGAATTATGCAACCATTTTAATCAATAGCTTAAGACCCACCAATTCCGATTATCGAGCCTAGGGTGGTTTAAGCTATCCTGAAGGTCGTGATCCGTTATTTATTATAATTTAATATTATAATATTATACTGTATGAGTGGCTTAAAAGAGCTGAGCCGTCTGTGTCACACGACAAGATGGCAGCTGTCCTCATGTGCCTGTCTTATATTTCAGTAGTTTTAGTATGTTGTATGTGATATACCCTACTGATACAATAATATAAACTTTGTATGAAATGATCTTTAATGAAGATGTACTGCAGTGAAGAAATCGTTTATTTAAAGTCATTATTTGCCAACAGGTTGTATCTAATATGTCAATTAAGAACAGATTGATGTTAAGGATAGGGTTAGCTCTGGGCTAGCGTGTTAAGTCTGTCACGCAGTTGACTGGGGATCGAATACTGTTACAGTTAATTTTTTTTCTTGAATTCTTTTACAAATGATGTGCACGAGCTCTTTCCACATATACTGAATAAGATGTCATTTAGCTCAAAGGAGAGGCTAATGTATACACTCGTTTATTAATAAAATCACAGCCACAACATCGCACATAAACAGACGACATTAGGAAAAGGAGAATAGAAGAACTAGATACACGTTGTTATTAACCACAGCTTTCTCAATGCCTCTGTACGGTGCTGTCCTCTTGTGGGTTATGTGGGTAATATTGTTCCAAACATATCCCTGTGTAAATACCTGGCCTCCTGAAGTATGGCAATTTTGTAATACTGGTAGTTCAACTATTAGCCACGATCGCGCTCCGATTACCTCCCTCGCCTCCCTCTTGGCTACTTTAAACTGTCTACTCATTCAACACCCATAGGCCACTGCCATCGTAGTACATTACGATGGTAGTGCATAGGCGTACAAGATAAAGATTAATTCACTGATAGGTCGCAGCACCAACGTACTGTGATCATCGCGGATTTTTAAAGGGGAAGATACCCAAAACGAAAGATTCTTAACTTTGCAGGCTGGCTTAATATAGAGATTAACGGACGTGAATGCATTACAATAAGTTAGTAGTTTTGTTATTCAATCATCATGAAGTATATAATATTGATTTTGACACTTACTGGCTGATTATCAATATAAAAGAAAACAAACAATACATGGTGGTAGAGGTGATTGTGTTAGGGATGAGGACAAAGAGTCATAAATATACCCATACATTTAGGAGAATGTAGGCTATATGTTCTTTGCTGATCATCATGTTTTAGGATTAGGGAATAACTGATCACAATTGGGTGCAATCGTGTTTACCGACTGAAAAACATCAACGTTCGTTTACTAAGCCAACACTGAAAAGGGGCTTCAAACACAATAATATGCCTGTTCTATTGTGCGCATTTGTTTGGATTTGGGTAGGAGGTGGTCGTGGGCGTAATTTAAGTACCATCCCAGCATTAGCTTGGAGAAACCACGAATAATCACTTCTAGGATGGCTGAAGTGGAAATCAAACCCACTCCTTATCACTTTTGCGTCATGAGATTTAGTGTACGCCTGTTACAGCCTACACCCAAACATTAAATTTCTTGGCAGAGCCGGTAACCGAACCTGGGCCTCCGGAGTGATAGACAAAAATGCTAGACAATACTCCACGAGGTGGTCTGCCAACTTTAAAATTACATTATAATAATGCTAATAATAATAATGTTATTGGTTTTACGTTCCTTTCAACTACTGCGGCTTTTAGAGACGCCGGGGTGCCAGAATTTTTCCCCGGAGGGGAACTTTAACGTGCCAGTAAATCTACTGACACGGCTCCCTCACATTTGTGCACCCTCAAATGCCAGCTGACTGCGCCAGGATTTGATCCTGAAACCTTGGGAACAGCAGGCAAGAACGTTACCACTGCGCCACGCAGCCAGCTCACATTATAAGAGCCAGGTTCAATATCTGCAAGTGGTCTGTAAAAATAGTGTGTTTGAAACCTGTGTGGCGACAGGGAATACAATCCTGATTCAGTGGAACTGAACTAACTTTTACTAGAAATTACCATGTTTATAGTGATAGGGGCAAATAATAAGGTTATATTGTTAGTAACTTTATTAAGGTACCGAGGGTTTCAGTGTGGCCTCATGAACTTGTCATAGCTAGGCGTAGCTAGTCCGATCGGTATCTCGCTATATTTTGTATTCAAATGAGCGGTGTGTAATTCATCTTCTGGATTATCTGACAATAAAATACCGTTAATTGAAAAACTGTTTCAAGTGCTTGACATATTGGAGGGATTGTTGTCTCAATGTATCAGGCCGCGTTTCAAGATTTGGTTATCGTCGATTTACTGCGGCAACAAAATAAAAGTGGAATCTCTCTCTTTCTGGCGGTGTGCTCACGACTGACCGGTTTCTTATTGCAGGCCAGCCGCCATAAGACAGCGAAGGAACTACAGCGGAGCTTTGTCTCCGTTCCAATTTCAAGTAACAGATATCATTTGTCGTACGACCAGTCTGCTGAATCCTCCTTCGTATGAGCACGCTTGGCGTGTTTCAGAACTAGCCAGAGCCTACTAAATACAAAGAATACAAATATAAATGACTTTGGACCTATTTTTTGTTGTTGTCTTATGAACAATTGATATTGCATATTTTCAGTCGGCCAGCACAATGTAATCCCAATAATATGCGAAACATTAGTAGTTTCGTGAAGAACTATAAAGCCTATTTTCATATATCCTACTTATGTTAATTGCCTCTATCAACATACAAACTTTCAGTTTGATTGCTCAAATAGATGTGTAGATATTGAGAACCGACTAAATATAGCGGATGGTCGCCATGTTGGATTTTTATATATGTAGGTCTGAGAGTTATGTACTGTTACATGAAGATTATTGTGTACGGTACGTGTAGTATTCAAACTTCAATCGCATGGTTAGGACACAAGAAGTAAAAACAAGATTTTAAAATTTCGCACAGCTGCCATCCTGTGGTTATGGAAACAATTGAAAAGGAAAAGATGCCAATGGATTAACATTTGTGTAAGGATTTACTGTACCAAGTGTCACTGCACTGGATGGATAAATTGCGAGAAGCGACCATGTGAATATTTATACTTTGCGTCGCCGCCATGTTGGATTTGTGATCACCAGGTTATTTAAAGTCCTATAGGTGAACTTTTGTTCATAGTCCCGATGAACATAAAGAAATTCGGTTTGATTGCTATAATATATTCGTAGATATTCAGAGCCGTCTAAATAGTTCGGCAGGTCGCCATGTAGGATTTTTAAATGTCTAGGCCACTGAGTCATGTACCATTAAAGGAAAATTATTGCGTAGGTTCATTATTCAAACTTTCACTTCGATCGCATGATTACGACACAAGAAATAAAAACTTAATTTTAAAATTCGCACAGCCGCCATTTTGAGGTTATGTAAACAATTCAACTAAATTGGATACCAGTGCATTACAACGTGTATAAACATTTCCTGTACCAGATTTCATTGCGTTTGGAACATTACATCGCGAGAAAGGTCTATTAAAATTTTTAATTCGCTTGGCCGCCATGTTCGTTTTGTAGTTAACTGGTTTTTGAAAGTCTTATAGATGAACTTCCAGTAGTGCCCTTTATCTCCGCACAAAATTTCAGGGTGATACCGCTAATAGTTTCAGAGATATAGAATGCCGGTGAAATATTTCACACATCCGCCATCTTGTGGTTATGTAAACAATTGAACGAAGTTTGATGTCGGTGCATCACAATGTGTATAAACATACACTGTACCAAGTTTTATTGCGTTTGGGTGGTTAAATCGCGAGAAACGTCTATTTAAAAGTCGCAAATTCGCGTGGCCGCCATGTTGGTTTTGTAGTTACCAGTTTTTCAAACGTCACATAAGTGAACTTCTAGTAGTTCCCTTTATTACCGTAAAAATTCCAGGGTAATATCGGGAATAGTTTCGGAGATATTGAATGCTGGTGAAATATTTCTCACAGCCGCCATGTTGGATTGGTGAGACTTAACAAAATTTGAAGGGCACGGTCGGGATCGCCTGGAGTAGTGCTATGAACTTACCGAGTTTCATTGAAATCGCTCCAGCCGTATAGAAATTATTAGGACACACACACACATCTCACGCACACACACTCACACACATACAGACACACGGACAAAGCCTATATTTTCAAAATTGAAAATAGGCAAAAAATAACCTGAAAGAAATTCATGTGATTAAAAAATACATAAAAGCACGTGTAGCATCATGTTGGCAACACTGTCCTGTATGGACTCCTGAACTTTAACCGGAAATATTATTATTTACACGTGTGCCTATTTTGGAATAGCTTCCATGCTTACTTTCAGAGATATCCAACATAGATCTCTCTATTCAATTTGATTTTTCAGCAGGTGGTAGCACTGATGTCATTCTCAATATGACCGTAAGATGTTCAGGTACAGGTCTTGACTCATATTAAATTTGGTTATGACAGCAGCAGCCGTTTACGAGTTGATATAGGACAAACACACACACACACACACATAGACACACAGGCAGACAGAAGGACATACAGACGGACATACACCCACACATTTACCCGGATCGGTGTCATAAGTCTACTTTTTCCTCGTTTATACAAAATGTTAAAAGTAGGCTCAAAATAAAAATATCTATGTATATATTATTTTGTTATGGACTACAGAAGAAAGAAAAACAACGTTTGTAGGTTGCATTTGTAGCATCTTAGCAGAGTACTCGTATGTCATTCTGCATATTAGTTTACAATACTGTTGTTGTTGATTCCTTAGGGGCTTTGCGACAACGTGGCCATGTAGCAAGTGTACTTGGGTGCGTGTAGAAATTATCTGATAGACTGTGTCAGCATGATATCTGTACTAGCGTGTGTATTCGTGATCGGGGTAGAATTTGGGCAGGAACCTGCCGTGGCTTCACGTTAGGTACAGTCCCGGAATTTAACTGGAGTAGATGTGGAAAACCATGAAAAACCATTTCCAGGATGGCTGAGGTAGGAATCAAACCCACCTCTTCTGAGTTTTGCTCGTGTACTCAGTTCCAGCCTTCAGATCAGTCTATGCATACTAGGTCAGTAGCATCATCTGTACGTTGCTTTATGGCCCAGTGCAATTAGAGTTTAACCCGGAAATTTAGAATATCAAGTCCAGATATGAAAACATAGTTGTAAGTACCTTTAAATAAGATTATCCTAAAAGTCCCACGGCTTCCTTGATGGGATACCTGAAATATCCTGGAAAAACCTGGAGAAACCTGGAATTTTCCTGGAACACTTATAAATCGCGAACGAGTGGTCAGAATCTGGTTGTTTTGGGCTTATTAATATTTATTTGTTTGCACAATAATATTTGTAGGTACCCAGGAAAAAATTGGTACATTGTAAAAAGAAATCCAAATATTTTGAATTTTTTGCCCTTTTTTAGGTAAAAAGTCCGAATTTTGACCTGTTTCCATGCCAAAATGCAGTCACATACACGCAGATAATTAACAGCGATGATACAATTAATTATTCACTGTAAAGAAGACCTAAAATACGGTGTTCGTTTTCTGGACTATGGCTACAATGGGCATAATTCGCGAACCCCGGAGTTGCCGAATTTATCTTGTTTTTGTCCTTCTTTTCCTAGAGATGCTTAGCCTTGTGTTAGACCTATGATTTTTTTCTGTTTTCTTAACAAATAAGTACGGCACTCTCTCCCCCTCTTCCCACTCCTCCCCCTCAACCCTGCCGCCTTTGTTCCCAATACTCAAGTCCAATCAATGTATGCTTCTTACGACAATTTTATGTTAAATTTAAAAAAAATCTCGATTCAGAAGGTCTGTGAAGAGGATCTTCAGGTTTTCTTTGAGATCATCCCCCACGCCAGATTCAAAACGCAGTGTGAGAACCGCCAGATGGACTAGGGAGTGTCCTCTAATTGCTCTCGCATATGCATCGCCAGATAGCATGTGTCTTGTTCGCGTGTACTGTCTCCAAACACTCTAGGCGACTTCCTGCCTTCAAGGTGCCAATGGATCCAAGGAAAGACTTCATTAAATAGAAACCCCCAAGTCTAACGACAATACGTTTCAGAGGGCTATCTGGAAGTGCCGCAAGGATCATCGGCACCGCTTTGGATTAGAGCTGCTGATAAAACGTCACCTGTCAAGTGAGAGAGTATTATACACTGTATAAAACGCAATTCGAAGCTGCAAATATTTCTCAACCCAAAAGCTTTGGAAATATTTTTATCTTTTTTCGTTTTCCGTGTGGAAATGCAATGACTTTTTTATACAGTGCTCTACTCACCATGCAATAGGCTTGGTTTTGCTTCTGACAGAGATCAGCTGCGTAGAGTAAAGCCGTGTAAATACAGGATGGATTGATGGGCTTAAGATTGAAGAACGAGAGTGGCATCCCAGAGGACACTGCGTATGGCACTTCGTGATGAACAGATTCCATGTAACCGCTCCAACCAGGGCGAGGAGATGCTCTGGACCAAAATCCCGACGACCACAGGAGATCCAGGGAAGCAGCTTGGGCGACAGTACTTCATTAAGCTGCGTAGTGGAGACATCCTTTGCAACTATCTTGGAGTATCCATTGGAATCTGGATCAAAATAATAAGTCACAGGAAGAAATCATTTGGGTGTTGACCTGCCATCTTCACTTTCCGGGCTTGGAGTCCGAGGAACAGCAGAGTCCGCGTGTAGAGCGGATTTTGGACGCACAGCTGACACGATTGAGTGGCCGATCGACTTAACTATCCGCGTACGAACAAGATCAGACTTTTTCTTGTCAGTGTCACAAATAAGAACTTCAATGAATGCTTGAAGGCCTGCTGGAATTAAATCTTGGTCTCCAGTAGCCATTTCGTCGAGTGAGGAGTAGACGGTGTCATCACACCCGCGAGATTTAATGTCTTTTCGAATCAGCTTTGCAGCAAGCGATATAATCCGAAGTTTCTCTTTTTCAGGGTCACCACTTTTTGCAGTGTACCAACTGTTATCAGAATTCTATGAGCAAATACCGTAAAACACACAATACAGCGTTCGCCAGGTAGCTCCGTAAATGTTATGGAGTACCATACTTAAAAAAAAAATGATTGTAATTATTTTACAGTGTACATCTGCCCGGATTCATGTTTTTCCATTACTTCCATGAGTGATGCTAGTGTAACCTGGCAATCAGCAGATTCTTTTTCTAGCTCTTGGCACAAATAATTAAATGCTGATTTTTTGTAAGCGTCTTCTTTTCTGCCTTTGTTGTGCGCGTTGCCTGGGACAGAAGAGTTGGGCCGTTTGAAATACGCGTAGCACCTCCGGTGATATCTTCCTTCAGCGGCTACCAAATCCGTCAAGGCACTCAAATTTAATTCAACTTTTCGTCCCCAGTCGTCATTCCTCTTCTTAGCTTCTCCACGGAGGGCGTCAATAAACTCAATGTACTCTACTTAGCTGAACTGATTGCGATCAAGGTGAGCGTAGTCTATTCGTTCTTCACAAAAAATACACTGAGTTTTAAAGTCGAACACAAAGTCTCCTGATTGTCTTTTCGATCGAAACACTTCTTCTTCTTCATCTTCTGTCAAGGCTTCGGAAGGTTTTGGTCGTTTATTGTATATCTTCCTACATTCACTGTGCAAGGACGTAAAGAAAATGCAATATAAAACACAAAAGTAGCGTAAGTTTCAGCACATAAGACGACAATAAAAACAAGATGTTCAGTAAAGAACATATAGCCTACTTTCTCCTAAATGTATGAGTATAGTTATAACTCGTTGTTATTATCAAAGAGTATAATAGAACTATTCTTTGTTGAAGTCCTTAGAAACGATTTACTTCTACCAAACGCCACAACCTAGATAAAAACTGCTACCATCATTGAAGAAAGAAAGATAAGAAGTATATCAAGAATGTTATGGATCTGGAGACATAATCGACCGGACTGGCTACGTGGCTCAGCGGTAACGTTCTCGCTTGCTGGGCCCTAGGTTGCAGGTTCGTATCCTGGCGCAGTCAGCTGGCATTTGAGGGTGCACAAATGCGAGGGAGCCGTGTCAGTACATTTACTGGCACGTTAAAGATCCCTTTCGGGCCAAAATTCCGGCACCCCGGTGTCTCTAAAAGCAGCAGTAGTTAAAAGGGAAGTAAAACCAATAACATTATTATTATTATTATTATTATTATTATTATTATTATTATTATTACATATACGACCTGCCGTGGGCAACATCCAACTTTGAGTTGAGGCATGTCTTTACACGTCTGGTAGTGCATGGCTTTCACAACCCTAATTGAATTAACAAATCTTTCCATGACCCTACAGAGACGTGTGTATACAAACTATGTGGATGTTTTCGATTCCTATTTGCCTGAAATAAAAGTAGTAATTAATAACCTGAACTAACACCAACGCCTTGAATTCAGTTACTATGTGAAATCGTTTTGTTCTTTACTTCAAATAACATTTTCAAGTAACGCAAAATAGGCTGTTACAAACCCTTTAAAATAAAAAGTAAAAATGTATCGTAGTATCATCTTGTCATTCTTCAAATTCGATGCGCATAGAATGCCAATGGTATAGTAATCAATGGAGCCCCACGTAGACTAGTCGAGACATCTAGTGGTGAAATATCGAACAATATAATCCTAACAGAGCGAGTGCATTCTAGCGGCCAGAAGAAGAAACTTTTCAATAAAATCTGGAAGTTAATAAGTAGGTCAGCGTGCAGTTACCTTTTTGGCAGCTAGATGTCTCGAGTAAATCTGCTGGCGAATTATGTTTTAATTAAATATATATTTTACACCATAATATGCACAATATAACGCTTAATTTTAAAACATCTGAGTCATTACAAAACAATAAACATATAAAATTTCAAGCAAAAAAACTAGCTCTGATCGAGGTTTGAAACATAGGCATTTGACCGATAGGCTAACGCTCTACCACTGAGCTAATTGTGTCAACGAATATCGATCTATATAAAATGACTTACATAGAACTTGTTAGCAAATAATGATTTATACTAAACGATTTCATCACTGGAGTATATTATTTATATATAAAGCATTTCATACAAAGTTTATTTATTTTGTATCAGTACGCTATATTGCATGCAATACTCAAATTAGTGAAATATAAGTCAGGCACAAGATATCCGCTGCCATCTTGTCTTATTAATGAATCAGCTCAGCTTTTTAAAATCACGTCTGCACTATAGTATTACAAAATAAACCTTAAATTTCGAACGTGCCTCTTCCTTTAGAACAGTTAAAACGATTCTCGGCTCGATAATCGGAACTGGTGGGTCCCATGATATGGATTATAAAGTTTGCATAATTCGCACGGCCGCCATCCTGAAATGGTATGGCGGACGACCTTGTAGTTTGGTCACAAGACGCATCCTATACGAAGGTATGTTGTTACCATATTTGGTAGAGATCGGATGATTTGGTTAGTCGTTATTTGATTTTACGTTTTGAACGTTTGAGTGGCCGCCATTCAGTTTTAGTAAAGATGGCGGCGATATGAAACATGACACTGAGGTGTCCTTTGCTAATGCTACCTTTGTACCAAATTTCGTTCAATTCGCATACACCGTGTTCGAATTGATAGGGGGGGACAGACATTCAGAGTACACACACTCACACACACACAGACACACAGACACACACAGACGCACACACACACACACACACACACACACAGACTCACACACACACATACACACACACAGACAGACACACTTTTTTCGCCCTGTGTTGATCTCATAAGTCTACTTTCATTTTTTGCAAAAATCGAAAGTAGGCTATAAACGTCCTCTCGGCACGGCGGAAGGCGGAGGTAGATTTCACCGGACAAACTTGGGGATAGGCGAAAATAGGCAGAATATGCAGGTTTTTGTAGAAGGATCAGACCTCATTTATTGCGAGAAAGTATTTTATAATTGGAGCTTAATTAACTTTGTTTTTCGTCATTTTATGCATATTTTAAACATTTTATTGTCTTATGGGGACGGTAACTTTCTTGTCATTTGGGGTCCATTTTTAGCCTACTTTTCACATTTTGCAAAAATGAGGAAAAAGAAGACTTATGAGATCGGGCAAATGTGTGTCTGTCTCTCTGTCCTTCTGTCTGTCTGTCTGTCTGTCTGTCCTTCTGTCTGTCTGTCTGGCTGTGTGTGTGTCCCCCCCTATCAACTCCTAAACGGCTGCAGCAATCGAAACAAAATTTGGTAGATGATGATGATGATAATTGTTGTTTTAAGGGGCCTAACATCTAGGTTATCGGCCCCTGATGGTTTGGGTGATCGTGAAGATGAAAATGCAAACTTAAAACTAAAACTAACTACTAACCTACATACAAGAAGGAGAAATGGAAAACTAAAGGAGAATAAGGCAAATAAAAGGACAGAAGGAAAAGAAATGCCCTCAACCCTCGGAGAAGGCGGATTGAGGGACTTGGATGGAAGGAGAGCCATGAAAGGCATATAGGAAAGTGAAAGAGGAGAGGGTCCGCCCCAAAGGTAAGGGACAAAAGGGGAAAACGGACCCAGCTCAGGAATCCCTCGGGGTCGCCAACTCCCGAACTCACCAGCCGTGAGCCCCTGAGGGCGTAGCATTATCTAGGGTGCACCAAAGTGGTGGGGCTACTTACACCCGGCCTCCTTGAGGGCCTTAAGCAGAAGGCAGGAGATAACATGAAAAGAAAAAGAAGGCTGACCCCTCGCAGAAGGAGGGAATCAGAAAAGATGAGACAAGGGCCAATTATGGCGGGAAAGGAAAAGACTCCCTAGGCCTCGGATACCCTAATACCGTCGGGGTCGGAAGAGAACAAGAGTTGACCAAGTGAGGTCGACAGGAAAGAAGACAGAAAGGAGCCCGGCACAAGTAAGTGGAAGCAATGCCGGACTCAGCTGGGGCCCCGTGGTCGCCAACCCACGCCCACAAGATGTGAGCCCCTGGGGGAAAAATTTGGTAGGAGTAAAGATCTATACCTGAATATCTCACGGCCATATTTGAAAATGATGTCAGTGCAACCAACTGCTGAAAAATCGCAATTGAAATTTGAACTCAATGTTGGATATCTTGGAAGGTATGAATGGGAGCTATTTCAAAATTGGCACACGATTAGATAGTAATATTCCTGTATAATTTCAAGGAGGCCATACATGGCAGTGTTGCCAAAATGATTATAAGCCTGCTGATAGGTCCAAAATTTAAATGCACATAACTTCTACACTATCAATTGGATTTCAACCAAATTTCGTATGTGCTATGTGTACATAAGTGGATATGACTGAGCGTATTCTTAAGAGCCACCAGGGCTGACAACTGTTAATAAATGCTCTCAATTTTTTAAAATCCAAATACCCATATATCAGAAAGTATGCAAGCCGACAGCTTTAAACTATGCACACGTATAGTACCTGACATTCTATATTAATTTGGAGTAACTTACATACGTCCGTTCTGCCAACATGATTCTAAGCCTGCTGAGAGGTCCAACTTTAAATACATGTAACTTCTATACTATCATTTGGATTTCAACCAAATTTTGTGTGTGCTATGTGTACCATAACTGATATGACTATGCCGATTCTTAAGAGTAACCAGGGCTGCCAACTGTTAATAAATACTGTCTCTATTTTTGTTATCCTAATATCAATATATAAGAAAGTATGCAAGCCAATAGCTCTAAACTTTGCACACGTAGAGTACCTGGCATTCCAGATTAATTTGATGTAACTGATATATGTCAGTGCTGCCAACATGATTCTAAGCCTGCTGATAAGTCCAATTTTAAAATGCATGTAACTTCTATACTAACTAATGGATTTCATTCAAAATTGACACAACAATAGATCATATTATTTCAGATTATTTCTGATCAATACATGTATGTCATTGTTGCCAACATGATTTTACGCGCGCTGTTAGATCCAAAGTTTAACTGCATGTAACGTCCATGCTATCCATTGGACTTCAAATTTTGTATTCTGTACCTTACGAGATGGAATTAAGAATATATTCAGTCACCAGGGCTGCCAACTGTAGTTCTCTATTATTACGAACTTAATATCGTCATTATTCTAGATAGATCCATATAGATAAATCATTGGCATGAATCTTAAATTTTAAGAAAAGTAGGCTCTTTAGTTCGTCACGGAACTTCTTGTTATACTTGTGGTCACACTGTACTTATGCAAGGTTTCGACACTGATGTGAAACTATGTAACGGTCTGTTACTTCTTCACCCAAAATTATATCTCCCGCAGAGATTTTGGTTGGTTCCTCAGTTTAGGGGCTGCGACAACGCGGTCATGTAACCCCGTGTTCTTTGGGTGAGTGTAGAATCTGTCTGATAAACGGTGTGAATTTTGATGGCTGTATTAGTCTGTAATTCAGGTAAGGACTGCAGACGGTCTATTTCAAGCAGTAGTTCCTAATGTTGCTACCAGATACTACCGTCAACGACACCTAGCTGTGAACTTGGCTACTAAATGCCACCGCAACCAGCAACTCGCAACGAACGTTGGAACTTCCCCTCCAAAGGAAAGCATTGTGAGGGATTTTTAGCGCTCTTAGAAAATCCGATGACTTCGGCCGGCTTTGAACCCGCGACCTTGGGCATAGAAGTTCAGCATGCTACCAGTTACGTCACCGAAGCCGCTTTACACTTAGTCAGATGGAAATATGAATCTGATCTCGTGCAAGTGCGTTGTCATGGCAACGTCTGATGGCTCATCCCTCATCAATTTAGTAGTGTTGCCATGGCAACCTCTGATAGCTCTTGGCATTTTCTTATATTTACGAAATCGTTTTTCTCATCCCTTGGCGTAATGGTGGGTCATATCAAAAATTCTTTCAGACAAAAGTTTTAGGTAATTATTTGAGGAATATTGTCCATTTTGTACGGTTTTGATATTGTGCCTATTAAGAGAGATATGATTAATGTTTCACGAAAAACCCACTTTTTCCCACGTCTTTGGTCAATGGTTGGCGCTATAAAAGAACTCTTCAAACAAAAATGTTTGGGCTTTATCCGATACATAGTATGAACTTCGAACGGATTCGATATTTCAAATATTAAGAGAGTTATATCAATATTTCACTTTATCGAAAAAAAAAGTCCCCCATTTTCACCCCCTTCGACCGATTAAGCCCAGTAACGAACTCGACCGAGATTTTATAGGTATACATATTCAATAAAAAATTCAAAGTGATTGGTGCAACATTACGTCAGTTATCGTGTCCACAAGAAACTGATATATATATATGGTCTGGGGGATGTGAAACGCGAAGATATGTCGAAATTTTCCGGAAGTCGAAACATGGTACCCATTGCAATAGTTAGCTTTCTAATTAAATCTACCTAATAGCTTTCTAATGAAATCTACCTAACACGCGAAAAAGTGATAAATTGAGCAGTTTTCGGACTTCGATTTACACCCATTGAAACCATATTCCAGGCAACAAACGTGTTTTTCGGAATTTTTGGGCCTTTTTTTTACAGTGAATAATTAATTTTATCATCGCTGATAATTTTTTGCATGAATGTGACTGCATTTTAGCATGGAAGCAGATCATATTTTTGTCAAAATTCGGATTTATGACATAAAAAGCGCAAATCAAATTTTTCAATATTTTTTACAGTGTAACATATTATTCTAAATACCGTACAAATAAATATCAATAAGCCAAGACCACTCGTTCGTGATTTATAAGCGTTCCAGGAAAATTCCAGGTTTCTCCAGGTTTTTCCCGGATATTTCAGGTATCCCATCAAGGAGGCAGTGGGACTTTTGGATTATCTTATTTAAAGGTACTTACAGATATTTTTTCATATCCGGACTTGATATTCTAAATTTCTGGGTTTGGGCTTCTTTTCGTCTAATTGCACTGGGCACTGGAGACAATGCACGCTCTTAGATACGTATTGTTTGTTCATCTATGCATAGTAGGTCGGATGATGATGATGAAAATTGTTGTTTTAAGGGGCCTAACATCTAGTTTATTGGCCCCTATGGTTTGCGTGATAATGAAAGATGAGATGAGAATGAAAATTATAACTAATACTAAATACAAAATTACTTACTAGAAGAAGAAATGGTAAACAAAATAAAGGATAAGGCAAATAAAGGATAGGAAGAAAAGAAATGCCCTCAACCTTCGAAGAATGAGGATAGAGGGACTTGGAAGGTACGAGAGCCATGAAAGGCAGATAGGAAAGGGAAAGAGAAGTGGGCCCGCCACAAGGTCAGAGGAAAAAGGGGACAAAACGGACCCAGCTCAGGAATCCCTTGGGGTCGCCAACTCCCAAACTCACCAGCCGTGAGCCCTTGAGGATGTAGCACTATCCTGGGTGCACCAGAAGTGGTGGGGCTACATATACCCTGCCTCCTTAAGGGCCTTGAGCAGAAGTTAGGATATATCATGAAAAGAAAAAGAAGGCTGACCTCTTGAAGAATGAGGGTAACAGGAAAGATGAGACAAGGGCCAATTAAGGCAGGAAAGTGAAAGACTCCCTAGGCCTCGGATACCCTAATATCGTCGGGGTCGGAAGAGAACAAGAGTTGACCAAGAGAGGTCGACAGGAAAGAAGATGGAGAGGAGCCCGGCACAAGTAAGTGGAAGCAATGCCGGACTCAGTTGGGGTCCCGTGGTCGCCAACCCACGTCCCACTAGATGTAAGCCCCTAGGGGGTGGGTGGGTTGGGGGGTTGGTCAGTAGCGTGACCTATACATTGATATAACGACGTAAGCTCTTAGTTACGTATTGTTTGTTAACCTATAGCGTCATCTGTACGTTGCTATAAGAACGCAAGCTCTTAGAAACGTGTTGTTTGTTCATCTATGCATACAAGGTCAGTAGCGTCACTTACCGTTAGTATAATGACGTTATCGTTAGTATAATGACGTAATCTCTTAGTCACGTATTGATTGTTCAACTATGTATAAGGTGCGTTCATAAAGTAACGAGCCGGAGGCTGGAATGCACAAACCAGTGACGACATTGGCTAATCGTGGCATGTGTAACGAGGTGTGGTTCCGACCAGAGCGAGGAAGGTCACAGTCCGTCGCTAGAGGGCACGCGTGCTCGTCACGTGACGATACAAAACGAGCAGCAGCAAGCATCAATCGTCCAACCAAGACCAAGACAGTAGCCCATTTGACATGCTTCCTGGTGTGATTGAAGACTGTGGGGCACCCATTGGGCACACACTTTCCGCAAGTGCAGTTGTTCTTTCATGATGGTGTGCACACTTCCGACGCTCAATCCGACCACGGCGGCTATGGCGTTCACTGTCACTCGGCGGTCCTGGGTAATGAGTGCATCAACCAGCTGGACGTTGTCATCAGTAATGCAGGGGGGTGCCCCAGACCGGGCATCATCGGCTAACGACACCTGTCCTTCCCTGAAGCGCTTGTGCGACGCCTTGACCCTTGCAAGGGACATGCAGTGTTCGCCGTACACTTGTGACATTCGGCGATGAATGTCCGTTCCCCCTACTCCTTTCGCTGTCAAAAACCGAACAGCACCTCTATGCTCTTCGTTTGACGCCTCCATGTCACTGTTTGCAATGCGACTGGCAGCGTTGGACGATTGATGCTTGCTGCTGCTCGCTTTGTATCGTCACGTGACGTGCACGCGTGCTCTCTAGCGACGGGCTGTGACCTTCCACGCTCTGGTCGGAACCACACCTCGTTACACACGCCACGATTAGCCGATGTCGTCACCGGTTTGCGCATTACAGCCTCCGGCTCGTTACTTTTTGAACACACCTTATATATTAGGTCAGTAGCATCACCTATACATTGCTATAAGAACGCAAGCTCTTAGTTACACGTTATTTGTTCATTAATGCTTATTAGGCCAGTAGCCTCATGTGTACGTTGCTATAAGAACGCAAGCTCTAAGTAACGTATTGTTCTTTTTATCAAGCATACTAGGTCAGTAGTGTCATCTTTGCGTTGCTCTAAGAACGCAAGCTCTTAGTTACGTATACTTTGTTTCGTTACAAATTTATTTGTTTCGGAATGTGCTGAACGATGATGAGTGTATATGAATTATCGTGAACAGAAACGTGCGGAAAAGGATGAGGAGCATTTTCAATGGATGTTCCTTGAGACGTCATTCTTCTCTAAAACTGGGATATAGGGAAATACGAACCTTTTCAGGGATTCAAAGATTATACGTTTGAACGCCGTGAACATATCCAAGATCCAAAGCTTTTCTGAGTGGGGTAGAAATTGTACCGGTGTTTTCCAGACCTACCCTTATCAATCTCTATACGGCCAGTTTGGCTGCGCGCAATAATGGACGATACCACAGTGATAGGTGTTGGTGATGATCCCATGTAGCCTAATCGTTATCTGGAATCTCGTTTGCAGCACACGCTCATGATAGCAGAGGTAAAAATTCGCGATTGCCCATATCTCCCTATACTTATAAAAATGCAAACTGGTTGACAGAGTATTCTGAACTGGAAAATGGTCCATTACTTCAATTGCTGGTCGTAGATGTGTAGCTCAGTTACTAGTGTCTGATGGTATATACCAGTGTGATCCAATGTGCGACCTGAGAGACGCATGCGCCCCTTGTACTAATTTCTTTGGCCCACTGGCATCTTGTATTTTAATACATTATAATGCTTTATGAAATCATGGCGCTAACTGACTCGCTGAACGAAACTGTTCAGTTTCTCAATATGCTCCACCACACAAACAACTGAATCAATGTAATGAAAATGTATCATCATTTAGCTTCATAAGATAAAATAGTTTAACTACTGAATTGGCAATAACATTTACTGATACCAACATTACACTATTAATGATTTTTGGGAAAGAAAATGGTACATTTATGACATCAATTTTGCAGTTAAAGCGTTGAAACTTAATATGATTAAAGAAGATTTCGGGGCTTGCAATACAAATTACAATCATGATTCTAGTGTTTCAATCGTTATATTTGTACATTTTTCTTTGATAAGTTTAAAACGTTTCATGCAATTCATTTTTCTCAAGTTACAAGATGATGATGATAATGATGATGATAATTGTGTTTTTAAGGGGCCTAACATCTAGGTTATCGGCCCCTGATGGTTTGGGTGATCGTGAAGATGAAAATGAAAAGCGAACTTAAAACTAAAACTAACTAATAACCTACATACTAGAAGAAGAAATGGAAAACTAAAGGAGAATAAGGCAAATAAAAGGACAGAAGGAAAAGAAATGCCCTCAACCCTCGGAGAAGGCAGATTGAGGGACTTGGAAGGAAGGAGAGCCATGAAAGGCATATAGGAAAGTGAAAGAGGAGAGGGTCCACCCCAAAGGTAAGGGACAAAGGGGGAAAACGGACCCAGCTCAGGAATCCCTCGGGGTCGCCAACTCCCGAACTCACCAGCCGTGAGCCCCTGAGGGTGTAGCATTATCTAGGATGCACCATAAGTGGTGGGGCTACATACACCCTGCCTCCTTAAGGGGCTAGAGCACAAGGCAGGAGGTAAAAGGAAGAGAAGAAAAGAAGGCTGACCCCTCGCAGAAGGAGGGTATCAGAAAAAGATGAGACAAGGGCCAATTAAAGCGGGAAAGGAAGAGACTCCCTAGGCCTCGGATACCATAATACCGTCGGGGTGGGAAGAGAACAAGAGTTGACCAAGTGAGGTCGACAGGAAAGAAGACGGAGAGGAGCCCGGCACAAGAAAGTTGAAGCAATGCCGGACTCAGCTGGGGCCCCGTGGTTGCCAACCCACGCCCACAAGATGTGAGCCCTGGGGGTCAAGTTACAAGAATACTTCAGCCATTACGTTACTATATGTCGATGATGATGATGATAATTGTTGTTTTAAGGGGCCTAACATCTAGGTTATCGGCCCCTAATGATCTGGGTGATAGCGAAAATGATAATGAAACGGAAACCAGAACGAAAATTAAGTGAGACGGAAAATACTTACAAAAAGGAACTCGGATTGAAACGACTCACAAAATGTTCTTACAAAAGGGAATTTAGAACGAAAAGATTCACAAAAGGAATAGATTGAAAAATACCCACAAAATGAAGGCTAGGTTCAAAATACGTACAAAATGCAATGTAGCGTCGAAATACTTACAAAATGCAACTGAAATTCAAAATACTTACAAAATGCAAATGAGATCGAAAATACGTACAAAATGCAATTGAGGTTCAAAATACTTACAAAATGCAATTGAAATTGAAAATACACAATGCAATTCAAATTGAAATAGGCCTTATCCCAGTTCCAATCCAAATTATTCACAAAGTGCAATCGAAATTCAAAATACTTACAAAATGCAATTGAAATTGAAAATGCTTACAAAATGTACGGTGATTCTAACGACTCATGTGGATTGACAATACTTACAAAAAGCAATTTAGATTGAAAATACTTAACAAAATGTAATTTAGATTCAAAATACCAACAAAATGCAATTGAGAATCAAAATATGTGCAAAATGCCCACCAAACAAAATGCAATTTAGATTCAAAATTCGTGCGAAATGCGGTTTTGGTTGAAAATACTTACAAAATGCAATTGAAATTCAAAATACTCACTAAAAGGCCCCGCAACCTGCATTGAAAGACTTACTAAAAAGCAATTTAGATTGTCAATCTTTACAAAATGCAATTGAGGTTGAAAACAATCGCGAGATGTAATTTAGATCGAAAAAACTTACAAAATGCAACATAGATCAAAAATGCCTTAAAAATCGCTAAAAGGGAATTTAGATACACGGTGATTCGAGTAACAAAAACAGTGCGGGAATCTTAAAGAGAAAAGGAAATAGAAGGAAAAGAGGAGAGGAGAGGAGAGGAGAGGGGAGAGAGGAGAAGGTCCGCCCCAAAGGGAAGGGACAAAAGGGGAAAACGGACCCAGCTCAGGAATCCCTCGGGGTCGCCAACGCCCGAACTCACCAGCCGTGAGCCCCTGAGGGTGTAGCATTATCGACGGTGCACCAGAAGTGGTGGGGCTACATACACCCTGCCTCCTGAAGGGCCTTGAGCACAAGGCAGGAGGTAAAAGGAAAAGAACAAGAAGGCTGACCCCTCACAGAAGGAGGGTATCAGAAAAGATGAGACAAGGGCCAATGAAGGCGGGAAAGGAAGAGACTCCCTAGGCCTCGGATACCCTAATACCGTCGGGGTCGGAAGAGAACAAGAGTTGACCAAGTGAGGTCGACAGGAAAGAAGACGGAGAGGAGCCCGGCACAAGTAAGTGGAAGCAATGCCGGACTCAGCTGGGGCCCCGTGGTCGCCAACCCACGCCCACTAGAAGTGAGCCCCTGGGGGGTTACTATATGTCGATTAATGAACAAGATACTGAGGAAATTTCAAGTAGATCGATGCAGTAATTTCTAAGATAAAGTACCTTATTTGCATACAAATGGATGTTGTAAGAAATGGCTGTCAAGGAATTGTCTGCAATGCTTGATGAATAAAGATTTGGTAGATGTTTTCCAATGTTGACAAACTTCAAAAAAACAGAAAAAGATTAACGGTTTTTGCTCCAAAATACTTCGTATAATATTTCAATATGCAGAGAACCCAAAACATCAGAAAAGAGTAAATTAAATTTTTCAACCGAAACCTTAAGTTTCAGCGCGAGATTTCATAATTAAGTAACGCAGCTTACGTTAGATGGCAGTTCCTTCAAATTTGCAGACTGATTCATTCTTCCAGTGTGATGTTCCTGAGAGTATCTGAAAAATTGTATCAATACATAATTTTCCTACACATCACAAATTCTCGTTTTAAATGCAATCTTCGTTCGGCAGTAAATGTGTGTGTGAATGTGCTTTTTGAGCTCTTAAACCCAACGACGTAGCCATGCGCATTAAGTCGCTCACCAAGACCACAACGGGGAGCTGAAGCAAGTCCGTATATCAGAGGTTCGATCCTGGCGTCGACAGCGGCTATCCTGAGTGCAGTTTCCTCCGGAATTTTCCACACTCCGTCCCGAAAAATGCCAGAATAGCACTGCATTTCAGATTCTGTGGCACCTACCACATCCCTAATAATTATAGCTACACAGCTTGCCACGGTGGGTGAGTGGTTATAGTGTCGGACTACCAACCCCAAGCTTGCAGGTTCGCCCCTGGCCATGGTAAGTGATTTTTGAAGGCGACAAAAATCACGATACTCATGTCATACGTTGTTGGCATGTTAAAGAACCCATTTGAATTCAGTAGGCCGTGTTCAATGGCAAAATTAATCTCGGGATTTTCCACCAACACAAAGTTCCTCCAATCTCTACTTGAAAGCGCTGTAGTGTCAAGGAGTTTAGATATCTAACCTCCTTGACTTTCATAGCATTCAAAGGAACAACGAAATTCGACATGCAAGCTACCCTCTGGGTGTCAAGTAACAAAGCTTGCACCAGGCACCCGAGGCCATACGATATTATTATTATTATTATTATTATTATTATAGCTACACACATTACGAGTACTTGAGAATGCTGGCCGCTACACCCCGAGTGGTCCCTAGATGGTTTATTAACGAATGATGAATGAATAAACATACTGATTCGTTTCCCATATTTGTCGTACATATTCAGCACAATTCTGCCTTATTGGAATGTTCAGATGCTGTGTCCACAGCCTATTTCCTATATTTTCTGATCTTCATCTGAATTTGGTATATTACCTTTCACGGCCAGTGAATTAAAACTCTGCAAATTTTCTAGGTTTGTGCCGTGTCTTGTGTGGGAGTTCGCCTAGGACACCAAGATGGCTCATCAGCGGGCTCTTGGTGTCCCCGCCTGGACCCCTACAAGAGTAGCGAACTGCGCGCTACCTCCCGTTTTATGAAATACCATCTTTTTGGAAGCCTTCACAGGGAGGTTATGGCTGCTTGAGCTTTTAGTTCTCGCAGTAAAGAGGCGCTCCATAAAAAGGGAGGTAGCGCACAGTTCGCTACTCTTGTGAGGGTCCGGGTGGGGATACCAAGAGCCCACTGATGAACCAGCTTGGTGTCCGAGGCGAATCTCCACACAAGACACGGCACAAACCTAGAAAAAATTGCTGAGTTTTATTCAGTAGAATATTGTAGTACGTTACCATTGGAACTATCGTAATTTTGGAACTGAGATGATGATGATAATTGTTGTTTTAAGGGGCCTAACATCTAGGTTATCGGCCCCTGATGGTTTGGGTGATCGTGAAGATTAAAATGAAGAGATAAAGAAAAGCGAACTTAAAACTAAAACTAACTACTAACCTACATACTAGAAGAAGAAATGGAAAACTAAAGGAGAATAAGGCAAATAAAGGACAGGAGGAAAAGAAATGCCCTCAACCCTCGAAGAAGGCGGATTGAGGGACTTGGAAGGAAGGAGAGCCATGAAAGGCAGATAGGAAAGTGAAAGAGGAGAGGGCCCGCCCCAAAGGGAAGGGACAAAAAGGGAAAACGGACCCAGCTCAGGAATCCCTCGGGGTCGCCAACTCCCAAACTCACCAGCCGTGAGCCCCTGAGGGTGTAGCATTATCTAGGGTGCACCAAAAGTGGTGGGGCTACATACACCTGGCCTCCTTGAGGGCCTTAAGCAGAAGGCAGGAGATAACATGAAAAGAAAAAGAAGGAGGGAATCAGAAAAGATGAGACAAGGGCCAATTAAGACGGGAAAGGAAGTGACTCCCTAGGCCTCGGATACCCTAATACCGTCGGGGTCGGAAGAGAACAAGAGTTGACCAAGTGAGGTCGACAGGAAAGAAGACAGAGAGGAGACCGGCACAAGTAAGTGGAAGCAATGCCGGACTTAGCTGGGGCCCCGTGGTCGCCAACTCAATCATTGGAACTATCGTAATTTTAGACTGAAGTATGGTGTTTGCATTTTATATTACCTTACACGCATACTATTTGGGTTTTCAAGGTCAGAAATTCACGTTGCAAATTTGAAAAGCGACAAACAAGAATTGATGACCGCGGAAACAAACAATACAATGTAAGTGGAAGTCATTGTACTAGGTAAGTTACCAGACGGACAATATACATTTTGAAACCTATGAGGCTGGCCGCTTTTAATGTCAAATGGGAAGATGAACCATTTTGATCTGAAAATGGATGTATTATAAGGCAGCCATTCTGCTATGGACAAGAGCCGTTTTGATTCCCATAGCTGTATTTAAACAGCTTTTGGGTGGTTTCTAGGACGTTCTGATGCAAAGTGATGGTAGTATTATGTATAGGGAAGCTTAAGGAATGCTCTGAAACAAAAAACTAAATTTCGACCTAAGGTGGACATAGGCCGTTTTGAAACTGAGCACCTCGTTTGTCGTACATATTGAGCACAATTCTGCCATATTGGAATGTCCACAGCCTATTTTCTCCCTTTTCTGGTCTTCATTTGAATTTTATTCAGTAGAAATATCGTAGTACGTTACCATTGGAACTATTGTAATTTTAGACTGAAGTATGGTGCTTGCATTTTATATTACCTTACACGCATAATATTTCGGTTTTCATAGTCAGAAAATCACGTTGCAAATTTGAAAAGTAAGCGATAAACCGGAATTGATGACCGTGGAACTGTTTGTAAACAAAAAATACAATGGAAGTGGAAGCCATTGTACTGTATGTGTATGAGCTGGAAGTTAGTAGGCTACACTTATACTGAAAAAAGAAAATTAGTATCGATTTAAGAGATAGTCTAATGCTCTCCGTCACACTTAGGATTGGAGGAGAAGATAAATTCCAGACGTCTGTCGCGAGCAGCTAGTGTGCTGCCTCACCTAATGAAGACTGATCACTCCAGCTGCTGCAAGTACAATCAAGTCCATATCTAAGCTTGGTGACGTCCATACTTAATAGAGTAGAATCTGTTATATAAATGGGGTTGACGACATTCGTTTGTATCAAGATTCCATTTACTCCAATGTCAGTCAAATGTTTCCAAATACTAATATAATGCCTTTCACGGCCTCGTGATTAAAATCTACCAAATATTCTAGGCTTTACCGGGTCTGTTGCGGGATTTGATTCGATGTACCAAGTTAGGCTCATCAGCAGGCTTTTGGTCAACCCTATTTGTACACGAGTAGGTTAGTGATGATGATAATTGTTGTCTTAAGGGACGTAACATCTAGATTATGTCCCTAATGGTGGGAATCATAGTAACATGATGGTTATATGGAATCAAAGTTATGAGTAGAATAACTACAGTACTTACATACTAGAAAAAAATGGAACACAAAAGAATAACAAGGGAAATAAAATACAGGAAAAATAAATTACCTCAACCTTCGAAACATGAGAGACTTGGAAGGAAGTAGAGCCATGAAAGGCAGAGAGGAAAGGGGGGGGGAAATAGGAGAGGGGGCACCTCAGAAGCACTGAAAAAAATAGGGGGAACACCGGACCAAACAGGGAAATCCCTCGCAGTTTCCATCTCCCAAAGTCATCTGTAGTGAGCCCTTGAGGGTGTAGCACTATCCAGGGCGCACCAAAAGTGGTGGGGCTAGAAACACCCCGTCTCCCTTAGGGTCTTAAGCAGAAGACAGGTGATACCGTCAAAAGAAAGAAAAGGAGTTTTAACCTCACAACGAATGAGGGTAAGTTACCAGAAAAGATGAAACAAGGGCTAATTAAGGCGGGAAAGTGAAAGACACCCTCGACCTCGTATATTCTAATACTGTCGGGGTTGGAAGAGAACAAAAGTTGACCAAGAGAGGTCGACAGAAAGGATGCCAGAAAGGAGCCGGGCACATGTAAGTTGAAGCAATACTGGACTCAACTTAGGTCTCCCGGTCGCTTACTCATATGCCACTAGTCGTGAGCCCCTGGGGGATAATTCGTTTTAGGGGCTCGGGATAACTTGGTTATCAGCCCCGTTTACTAGGGTGTATGTTTAATTTGTCTGATAACCTGCGTTCCAGTGGTGACTCTAGTAATTGTGTTAAATGATCAAGAATAGGGTAGGTAACCCGAGATTTGTAAAAAGGTACTATCCCGTCATTTGTCTAGAGGAGAGGGACGTGGAAATAGCCATACTCGGGATAGCCTCCGTCAATGCTCGAATTCGAACCTCTAATCTCCGGTTCTGTTACAACTCCCCATTACGGTCGTACTGAGCTATTTAGGCTAACGTGCATGGCTACGTCGCAGGGTAAATATTGCTCTAGTTGATGATGATGATGATAATTGTTGTTTTAAGGGGCCTAACATTTAGGTTATCGGCCCCTAATGGTTTGGGTGATAGTGAAAGATGAGATGAGAATGAAAACTATAACTAATACTAACTACAGACTTAGCCTACGTACTAGAAGAAATGGTAAACAATTAAAGGATAAGGCAAATAAGGGGCAGGAGAAAAACAGACCCAGCTCGAGAATCCCCCGGGCTCGCCAACATCCGAACTCACCAGCCGTGAGACCCTGAGGGTGTAGCAATATCCAGGGTGCACCAGAAGTGGTGGGGCTACATACACTCTGCCTCATTGAGGGCCTTGAGCAGAAGGCAGGAGATAACAAGAAAAGAAAAAGAAGGCTAACCCCTCGAAGAATGAGGGTATCAGGAAAGATGAGACAAGGGCCAATTAAGGCGGGAAAGGAAGATGCTCTCTAGGCCTCAGATACACTAATACCGTCGGGGTCGGAAGAGAATAAGAGATGATCAAGAGTGGTCGACAGGAAAGAAGACGGAGAGGAGCCCAGCACAAGTAAGCGGAAGCAATGTCGGACTCAGCTGGGTTCCCGTGGTCGCCAACCCACGTCCTACTAGATGTGTGACCCTGGAGTGTATTGCTCCAGAAGTTCGTGTGGTATAAACAAGGTAACTGTCTTATGAGATAAACAGGAGCATTATCTTTTAGAGTTTCCAGTTTGCGCGCGGGGATGAAAGGACACGCCCTGGACTTCAGCGGGCTCACACCAAGTATTACTATCGATCTTCCACAGCTACTGCGGACCTCCACTGGGGATTAGTTGTTGCATCTCACTAAATAAGCTTAGCAGTAACAATAAAATATATACTTTAGAAAATCTTGCTTGAATGTGGAGTCGTGTTGGTGGACGGAGAAGAGCCGATACAGGAGCTCTATATTTTTATGCCGTGGTCAGCGAAAACAAGCGACCTGAAGCCGACCACCGTGACGACGTTCCCTAATATCTTTTACTTTTCTTTTGATGATAGTGATGACGATGATGATGATAATTTCTTTTCAAGGGGCCTAAGATATAGGTTATCAGACCCTAAGGTTTGGGTGATCGTAAAATGAAAATGAAATGAAAAATGTACTAGGAGAGAAAATGGGAAACAAAATGAAGAATAAGGGAAATAAAAGACAGGAGGAAAGGAAATTCTCTCAACCCTCGAAGAACGAGAATTAAGGGACTTGGAAGAAAGGAGTGCCATGAATGACAGTGACAGTGGCATCTGGTAGCCAAAGTTGGAACTACTTGAACTTCTGGGAGCCTTCGGGCGTTCAATTAAAATACCTTTAATACATAAGTGTGTATAGAATGTGTCTAGAAATAGCGTGCCAAAGGGAAACTGAGCACATCGACACAGGGAACATGTGATCTCCGCGGCCACCCAAAGGTGTTGTGGACGTAAACATGCGTAACTCGACTGGGGTGTCCTGAGTGGTTATTTATGTTTGTCGACAGCAATTGGCAGCCCTAGTGGCTCTTAAGAATACGCTCAGTTATTTCCGTTTCTGTACACACAGCACATTCGAAATGTGGTTGAATTCCAATTGATAGTGTAGAAGTTATATGCATTTAAAAATTGGACCTATCAGCAGGCAACACTGCCATTTATGGCCTCCTGGAAATTATACTGAAATATTATATTCTATACGTGTGCCAATTTTGAAATAGCTCCCATTCATCGTTCCAAGATATCCAACATGGAGCTCCAATGCCAATTTGTGATTTATCAGCAGTTGGTAGCACTGACATCATTTTCAAATACGGAATTGAGATATTAAGGTATAGATCATTACTCCTACCAAATTTTGTTTCGATTGCTGCAGCCGTTTAGGAGTTGATAGGTGATGGGAGGGGGGGGGGGGGGGGACGGGACGACACACACTAGACATACAGAAGGACAGAGACAGAGAGGCACTCATTTGCCCTGATCGATCTCATAAGACTACGTTTTCCTCATTTTTGCAAAATGTGAAAAGTAGGCATAAAATTCGTAATAGAGTATACTATAAATATTTTTGTACCAAAAGTTCACAGAGTAAAATAAAAAAAAATAAAAAAAATAAAAAAAACAGATCTGTTACAATAATTTTGAAATTAAACTCTGTAAACTTTGGGTACAAAAACACTGATAGTCAGTCTGAAAGACTGGACTTTATATCATTTTAAATGCTGCGTTAAGTCAAAGTCAGTTAGAAAAAAAAATGAAAAGATAAAGGGATACTAGGACCTATACGGGAAGAGGGAGGCACCTACAGAATTCGGCACAATGATGATCTTTACAGCCATCAAGAAGACATTGTTACTTGTATAAGAAAGAGGCGCTTGGCCTTCTATGGACACTTGACCCGCATGCTCCCTTGCCGGCTCACCAGTAAGATCTTCACAGTGGTAGGAAGCGGGAAGGCCTCTAGGCCCAAGTGGATCTCTACGGTCAGGACGGATTTAGACCACCTAGGGATCCCACTTAATTCCACACAGGACAGCCTACAATTCCGGCAAGCCATCCGACAGGGAGTTTTTCCTGTATCACTGACAGCTAGGAAGAACACCGGTGTCAGCAGACCACCATGGACGGAGGAAAGAAAGCTGACTCATAGTCAAATGATTAAAGAGTACTGGAAGAAGAGAAACGACAAAGCGACGAGGAGATACGAGCCCCGTGGTCCTCAGTAGGCCCAAACGACGAAGAAGAAGAATATATATATATATAAAAAAGCAAGTGCAAGCCAAGGTCAAAGGAGGTAGCTCACCGGAGCGCGTGGTGAAAGGAGGAAGCTCACGCAGTACTATGACGTCTCACACCTCAGTGCATTCTCGGTACATTTCGTCCCGTCACCGTAACGTAAGGCCAGACCTCAACGAAGTCGACATAATCATTTAAAATGATAAAAATATTTATAGTCGACAGTAAATGTGTGAATGTGTAAACATGGGTAACACAAATGTGGTGTCCTGCATAGTTATTGTTTTTTGTGTGTTTATTTACAGTAAATGTGCACTTTATTACACGGTAGAAGTGTAACTGCATGGCGCAATAGGTAGAGGCGATGAACTTCCAACTGAAAAGGAGTGGGTTCGATCCCCACCCAGGTAGTGGATTTTAGAAACAACACTACCACTTTCGGAAACGCAATTTGCCCTGGGGATCACTCAGCCTACACCAGAAATGAGTACCAGGGTAATTCCTGGGAGCAAAGACGGCCGGCCGCGGACCTGACAACTCCATCCCTTCTACTGCCTCTACCTTCCACTATTCGCAAGGTCTCCATGGCCTGTACGGAGTTGGCTTTGCTTTTACTGTAACTGTCGAATATGCTATTATTATCAATATGACGGCCACCAATCTCGATACAACGACATACGAGATTCTGTATGACCATGCTACCTTCCGGACGATAGAGCAACCACAAATACAGCATTAGTCGTCTACATGTTTATGCTCATCAGTTTACTGGGTAACTGTGTAATAGCCTGGTGTACACATTTACTGTCAATAAACAATACACATGTTACACATGTTTACGTCCATAGCACCTTAACCTGACCTCGGAGACCACATATTTCCCATGTTGATGTGCTCAGTGTGGCTGCCTGGATTGCTGGTTTCTATTTGGCACCCTAGAGGGCTAGGTGGCTCAGCAGTCAAGCTGTTTGCTTCTCACCAAGGTGAACGGGTTCGATTTCCGGTCAATGCATGTGAGATTATCGATGTGAAATGCCATGTCCTGTGGTTCGCATTCCACGTGATTGAGGTCCCGTGGCTCAAGTTCGCGAGATTAACGATCACGTTGGAACGTTTCTTTCTCTCCTTATCGAGGTCATGGTTGATTATACTCAATGAGGGATACTTTTAAAAAACATATTTCTCCATTTATTCTTTTCATTTAACAATGAGCATCAATCTCTAACATTTCACTTCTCGGGATCTTATCACACAAAACCAAATTAATCTTGCTAATAAGAATTAGACCAAATCAACAGATACTTTTCTGTTCCACAAAAACCTTATCTATGTTCAAGACCAAACACAATTATCATCTCACTTCTTCCCTTATACATTTATACAATCTCCATAGATAATAACACTAAGATACTCACTAATAGTCAGACCTATAACAAAAATTTTACAGCATGGAATAAAAATAATCAAAGATATATAAAAAACAAAACAGCATCAAAAAATAATATATAAAAGATCTAACTTATATGAGCATGGCCTCCTCTACCTCACTACTGAACTATATCAAGGAATATCCAAGCTCAGCGCTCAGGCCTACAATTTAATAGTTCACTAGTAATAGGGAGCCATGCTTTTAACCTAAAATAATCTAAGAGATTGAACAGTGACAACGTAAAACTACAAATATCCTTCCTTCTGTTTGGCATGCCTTTACTCAACCACCCTGTATGTACAGTATATAGTAGTGAATGTGTTTATAACTGAGCCTTTCATTGTGGAGGCCTTACGTTAGGAACCACCCCGGCATTTACCCGGAGGGAGTGTGGAAAACCTGGGAAAGAAACACATTCAGGATATCCGCTATAAGAGTCAGCTTCGAACCTACGAAGTTCAAATTTGCTGGAGCCCTATGTCACGGCTGTGGTGAGTGATTTTGCACGCACAGCTACGCCGCTGGTTAGGAATCAAACCCTTCTCTTCTCACGAGGCTGAATGTAAGCTGCTTTGAAACCCTCAGAACATTTTCTCTTTTATCATCGAACCCGGAAACTTTACGTCCTCGAGATCACACATGGTTGAACGAACTAATTATTTATTTATTTATTAATTTATCGTATTACTTTTAGTGCTGAGAGTGTCCGAGGTCATGTTCGGCTCGCCAAAGGCTGTAGCTGCTTCAAGCGGATACCCATAGGGTGAGCTACAAGTTTCGTTCAATTTCAAGTACAGTTGTTCCAACTTTCGCTATCAGATGTCACTGGTACCTAGTGGTGAACGTTGGAACTTTGATGGAGTCCAATGAAATCTTACCTAGACATTTAGCTTCACACACGTTTAGTCTGTGGAAGGATCTTTTTCATGCCATAAATCAATGACATGGGAGCGCCGGCTTTACTTCCCCTCCGAAGGAAGGCATACTGAAGGATTTTAACGTTCTTAAAAAATCCGACGACTTCGGCTGGGTTCGAACCCGCTATCTTGGGCACAGCAGTTCAGCATGCTATCAGCTACGCCACTGAAGCCGCTAATGAATGATAATGAACAAGGATCATTAACTTGTGTTAGGGAAGTTCCAATTCTATCGTTAGTTACAACGATCCGTTATTCAATTCGCAAGACGTACAGTAGGTGCTCGCACTTTGCTTACTGCCTATTGTGGCAGGTGGTCAGTTATTTCATTGCTCTCCAATCAGTGGGTCCAACTCTAGAAAATGTACGACCAGAACACTGGTAACCCAGTAATACAAAGTTCATTAGGCGAGGCCATTTAGGTATCCTGTTCATGGTTCAATATTGCCTCAGGCCTCCCAGCATCGTGCATTCCTCTGTCTGTAACATGCTATCGCCTGGAGTCCACCAGCAATATTGACGATCCATCGCGCAAAGCTCTGCCAACTTGTGTTTTACTTCCATGTTTTGTGGCTTCTGCTCTGCCTAGGGCAAAGCGCGACTGTAAACACATCCATTTGTCATACTCTTGTATGGCATTTGGAAGACGGGGTCCTGTGACAAATAGGCCGCTCTCTGTAAATTTATAGTAGTGCATTGTTTTGAACTGTGTGCTTCCCATTGGAAATAAACAGTCCTTTACTACCCTAGTCACTTCTTTCTCTCCCTGCTGTTTGCATTTATGGTTGATACTCTCCTAATCCGTATGAAATGTTTAAGGCTCAAATTTAATTTTAGTTAGCTTTATGGCCACTCGTAGAGGGTTCACGTCAACGTTACTGCAGTAAATGACATAATAATTAGTAAAAAAAAAGAAGGCATTTGAAGACAATTATGACTATTTTCGTAGGAATATTTGAAGTCATTTAGTTATTATTGATCGGTTTGCGAATAGCATTTTATTTGTGTCTCATTCCCTTCAGGTTTGAATCGTAAATTAAGTTAATTTCTTCTTCATATGTGTTTATCCCTGCAGCAAGATCGCGGTAATTTAAATTACTTCTATTGATTGTATTCTATTGATTGCATTTATAACAGATTTAACTTTGCTATTTTCATATATCTGGGATTTTTTCACTTATCCCAGCTGTATAAGTGTGTTTTAGCAACGCACGTCTCTCTTCTTTTCAAGTAACTGTACTACTACTGCTCCCTTTAAAACTTAAACCTAACCCCAGGCACTACAGCCCGTGAAGGGCGTAGGCCTACCAAGCGACCGCTGCCCAGCAATTTCGCCTACAGATATTGGGGTGACGGGTGATCAGCACATCGGATCCCCTCAGCCTTTAATCTTGGTTTTCGTGATCGGGGCGCTGCCTCACTGTCAGACAGCTACTCAATTGTCCTCACGATGCTGAGTGCACCCCGTTCCAGCCCTCACGTCAGTCTCTAAAATCCCAGACGGAGCCGGGAATCGAACCCGGGGCTTCCGGTTGAGAGGCAGGCGCGCTATCCCAACACCACAGGGACGGCTAAGGAGAGATTTGGCTTAGCTTATTACTGCTTCACACTGCGCGTTGGTCGGCCAGTTACAGTCACTTGTCTCGCGTTTTGCTAGTCTCTACACATCGAATTTTTTTTCGAACTTTCTGAGGACGTCACGCTAATTGGACTACGTAACCTGGCCCCTGAGTGTGCTTTTAGCTCTTGCTTGTTTGGGGCCGATAACCTCGACGTTAGGCCCTTAAAACAAGAATGATCATCATCATCTTAGCTCTTGCCTGTCTACATTACTCTCTCAACACTCTCCAGCGCTTCTTGAGGCTGGAGGTGCTACCCACCGTCTCACAACCTGAAAGCTTCGCCTGAATTCCAATATGTTCTTCTGGTGCACATCTGCATTTTGCCTTGCTAAGGCAAAGTTTTAATGAAGTTTTAAATCGTCCTGCATCCTACAGCTCTAGCAATGTATTTGGTAGATATACAATATTTGATATTCTAAGCAACCTGATTTTAATTTTTGATTTTTTCCTGAGAAACTCTGTATTATTTTTAGCCTATTTTCATTTTATGGAAAAATAGGCTTATGAGATCACCTTTTGTCCGTGTGTTTGTGCGCGCGTGTGTGTGTGTGATGGTGTGTGTGTGTCCCCTAATAACTTCTAAATGGCTTGAGCGATTACAATGAAACTCGTCAAGATCATAGCACTATTCTGGCCGACCCCGACTGTGCCCATTAAATTTTATCGTGTCCCACCAATCCAACATGGTGGCTGTGCGAAATATTTTACCAGCATTCAGTATCTCCGAACCTATTACAGATATCGCCCTGAAATTGTGTACGGTGATAAAGGGCACTACTAGAAGTTCACCTATGAGACTTTCAAACACCTGGTGACTACAAAACCAACATGGCGGCCAAGCGAAGTTGAGACTTTTAAATAGACTTCTCTCGCGATTTAACTATCCAAACGTAATGAAACTTGGTACAGCTAATTTTTATACACTTTGTATTACACTGGAGTCTAATTTAGTTCAATTGTTTACATAACCACAAAATGGCGGCTGTTCGAAATATTTCACTGACATTCTATATCTCCGAAACTATTACAGATATCACCCTGAAATTTTGTACGGTGATAAAGGGAACTGATACAAGTTTATCTATGTAACTTTCATAAACCTGTAGAGTACAAAACGAACATGGCGTCCAAGCGAATTTGAAACATTTTAATAGACTTTTCTCGTGTTTTAACTCAATCAAACTGAAATTTTTATGTTCATAGAGGATATGAACATGTTCACCTATAGGACTTTCAGCAACCTGGTGAGCACAAACCAACATGGCGGCGACGCGAAGTATAAATATTTAAATGGACGTTTCTCGCGAATTAACTATCCGAGTGCAGTTAAACGTTGCACGTTAAATGCTTATACAAATGTTAATCCACTGGCATCTAATTTATTTCAATTGTTTGCATAATCACAAGATGGCAGCTGTGCGAAATTTTAAAATCTCGTTTTTACTTCTTGTGTTCTAATCATGCGCTTGAAGTTTGAATACCACACGTACGCAATAATCTTAATGTAATAGTACAAACATAAAAATCCAACCTGTCGACCATCTGAAATATTTAGACGGTTCTCAATATCTACGAATCTATCACAACCTTCAAACTGAAATTTTGTATGTATATAGAGGCAATTAACATGAGCAGGATATATGAAAATAGGCTGTATAGTTCTTCACGGAACTACTTGTTAAATATTTTTATTCTCTTTGTAAGGATATCCATTTCATTACATTAATTCTATTTAATTATAATATTTAATATGTATTTTTACTTACTCGAAATTAGTTAGTAGACATAGCAATAATATTTTAATTCTTAATGATTGCTGAAGAAGACCCCATTGTTAGGTTGAAACATGTACTTTTAATATATAAATAGATATATTTTAATTATGATTGTAATGATTGGCACATATTTAACAATTTTTAGCCATTTTCATTTTATGAAAAAAAAAAAGGCTTATGAGATCACCTTTTGTCCGTGTGTCTGTGTGTGCGTGTGTGATGGTGTGTGTGTGTTTCCCACTAATAACTTCTAAACGACTGGAGCGATTTCAATGAATCTCGGTAAGATCATTGCACAATTCTGGCCAACCCCGACCGTGCCCTTCAAATTTTATTGTCTCTCACCAATCCAACATGGCGGCTGTGCGAAATATTTCACCAGCAGTCAGTATCTCCGAAACCACTACAGATATCACCCTGAAATTGTGTACGGTGATAAAGGGTAATACTAAAGGTTCACCTATGAGTCTTTCAAAAACCTGGTAACTACAAAACCAACATGGCGGCCAAGCGAATTTGAGACTTTTAAATAGACTTTTCTCGAGATTTAACCATCCAAACATAATGAAACTTGGTACAGCAAAATGTTCATACACATTGTAATGCACTGGCGTCTAATTTAGTTCAAGTGTTTTCATAACCTCAAAATGGCGGCTGTGCGAAATATTTCACCGGTATTCTATATCTCCGAAACTATTACAGATATCACCCTGAAATTTTGTACGGTGATAAAGGGGTATGGTGCAAATTTATCAATGTAACTTTCATAAACCTGTCAAGTACAAAACGAACATGGCGGACAAGTGAATTTGAAACATTTTAATAGACTTTTCTCGTGATTTAACACTCTGAGCGCAGTGAAATGTGGTACAGTAAATGATTATACATAGTGTAATGCACTGGCATCTAATTTAGTTCAATTGTTTACATAACCTCAAGATGGCGGCTGTGCGAAATTTTAAAATTCCGTTTTTATTTCTTGTGTCGTAATCATGCGATCGAAGTGAAAGTTTGAATAATGAACCTACGCAATAATTTTCCTTTAATGGTACAAAACTCTATGACTTACACACATAAACATCCAAAATGGCGATCATCCGAAATACACACATCAAAAAAAGTTTTGCATCACCTCGGTTCCCAGATCTCCGGCATATAGACGTTGACTGTGTATATTGTATCCAAGATACAGTCCCTTTGACTGTTCATAGATGTCACTAAAACTGCTCAAAGATGTAAACAACCATGCATGAGCAGGGCCTATTAGACGGAGGGGGTACGACATCCGATCAGTTCCAGTCATTCCACCAGGACGAAGGTACGCTGCTCATGTTGTCTGTAGTTCTACCATGCCTAGAAGGTCAATACCGCAGTTCGATCGCGTCCGCATTGTTACTTTGTGTCAAGAAGGGCTCTCAACAAGGGAAGTTACCAGGCGTCTCAGAGTGAACCAAAGCGATGTTGTTCGGACATGGAGGAGGTACAGAGATACAGGAACTGTCGATGACAGGCCTCGCTCAGGCCGCCCAAGGGCTACTACTGTAGTGGATGACCGCTACTTACGGATTGCCGCTCGGAGGAACCCTGACAGCAATGCCACCATGTTGAATAATGCGTTTCGTTCAGCCACAGGACGTCGTGTTTCAACTCAAACTGTGCGCAATAGGCTGCATGATGCGCAACTTCACTCCCGACGTCCATGGCGAGGTCCAGCTTTGCAACCCCGACACCATGCAGCGCGGTACAGATGGGCCCAACAACATGCTGAATGGACCCCACGGAATTGGCATCACGTTCTCTTCACCGATGAGTGTCGCATATGCCTTCAACCAGACAATCGTCGGAGACGTGTTTGGAGGCACCCTGGTCAGGCTGAACGTCTTAGACACACTGTCCAGCGAGTGCAGCAAGGTGGTGGTTCCCTGATGTTTTGGGGTGGCATTATTTGGGGCCGACGTACGCCACTGGTGGTCATGGAAGGCTCCGAAACGGCTTTACGATACCTGAATGACATCCTCCGACCCATAGTGCAACCATATCGGCAGAATATTGGAGAGGCATTTGTCTTCATGGACGACAATTCTCGACCTCATCGTGCACATCTTGTGAATGCGTTCCTTCAAGATAACGACATCGCTCGACTACAGTGGCCAGCATGTTCGCCAGACATGAACCCTATCGAACATGCCTGGGATATGTTGAAAAGGGCTGTTTATGGACGTCTTGACCCACCAACCACTCTGAGAGATTTACGCCGAATTGTCGTTGAGGAGTGGGACAATTTGGACCAACAGTGTCTTGATGAACTTGTGGATAGTATGCCATGGCGAATACAGGCATGCATCAATGCAAGAGGACGTGCTACTGGGTATTAGAGGTAGTGGTGTGTACTGCAATCTGGACCACAAATGCTGAAAGTCTAGCTGTATGATGGTACAACATGCAATGTGTGGGTCTCATGAGCAATAAAACGAGCTGAAATGTTGTTTGTGTTGATCTCTATTCCCTTTGTATTTAACGGTTCCGGAACTCTTGGAACCGAGGTGATGCAAAACTTTTTTTGATGTGTGTATTTAGACGGTTCTCAATACCTACGAATCTTTTACAGCAATCAAACTGAATTTTTTATGTTCATAGAGGAAATGATGATGATGATGATAATTGTTGTTTTAAGGGGCCTAACATCTAGGTTATCGGCCCCTGATGGTTTGGGTGACCGTGAAGATGAAAATGAAATGGGAACCTAAAACTAAAACTAACTACTAACCTACATACTAGAAGAAGAAATGGAAAACTAAAGGAGAATAAGGCAAATAAAGGACAGGAGGAAAAGAAATGCCCTCAACCCTCGAAGAAGGCGGATTGAGGGACTTGGAAAGAAGGAGAGCCATGAAAGGCAGATAGGAAAGTGAAAGAGGAGAGGGTCCGCCCCAAAGGTAAGGGACAAAAGGGAAAACGGACCCAGCTCAGGAATCCCTCGGAGTCGCCAACTCCCGAACTCACCAGCCGTGAGCCCCTGAGGGTGTAGCATTATCTAGGGTGCACCAAAAGTGGTGGGGCTACATACACCCGGCCTCCTTAAGGGCCTTGAGCACAAGGCAGGAGATAACATGAAAAGAAAAAGAAGGCTGACCCCTCGCAGAAGGAGGGAATCAGAAAAGATGAGACAAGGGCCAATTAAGGCGCGAAAGGAAGAGACTCCCTAGGCCTCGGATACCCTAATACCGTCGGGGTCGGAAGAGAACAAGAGTTGACCAAGGGAGGTCGACAGGAAAGAAGACGGAGAGGAGCCCGGCACAAGTAAGTGGAAGCAATGCCGGACTCAGCTGGGGTCCCGTGGTCGCCAACCCACAACCCACTAGATGTGAGCCCCTGGGGGATAGAGGAAATGAACATAAGTTCACCTATAGGACTTTCAGTGACCTGGTGAGCACAAATCCAACATGGCGGAGACGCAAAGTATACATATTTAAATGGATCTTCTCGTGATTTAACCATCCGAGTGCAGTGAAACTTTCCACGTTAAATACTTATACAAAAGTTAATCCACTGGCATCTAATTTATTTCAATTGCTTTCCTAACCACAAGATGGCAGCTGTGCGAAATTTTAAAATCTCGTTTTTATTTCTTGTGTTCTAATCATGCGATTGTAGTTTGAATTCCGGTACCACACGTACACAACAATCTTCATTTAATAGTACACAAATAAAAATCCAACCTGCGAACCATCTGCAATATTTAGAAGTTTCTCAATATCTACGAATCTATCACAACCTTCACATTGAAATTTTGTATGTTGATAGTGGCAATTAACATGAGTAGGATATATGAAAATAGGCTGTATAGTTCTTCACGGAACTACTTGTTAAAAATTCTGGATCCAATCCTCGTTTCATTCGCATGGGCTACAGCACTCTAAAATCAACCGGTTCAGCTAAGTACTATTTGAACATTCTGTGCACCCTTTTTTTAACAAGGATTTTTTCTCATACGACAGAACATTGTTCGGTCCTGTGAGGTCACACAGATACGTATTTTATTATGTGCTTTCGAGGCATAGTTTATAGAAAGGCAATTTCCAATTAAATTCAAGTCCAAGAATACATTGTTTTTTAAGTTTTACACATTACTGACGCTAATAATGCCCATCTTGTTATAAGTGAAAATATGTATACTCTTGTTAGACTAGCACCTAGAGGCCTCGTCCTCGAATCCCGGCTCCATCAGGGATATTAGAGGGCTGTTACGGGGTACACTCAGTCACGCGAGGACAATTGAGTAGACAGGTGAGATAGCGCCCCGGTGACAAGACCAAGATTAACGCCCGAGGGAACTCGACGCGCTGACTACGCGTCACCACATAATCTGCAGGCCAAATGGCTGGGTAGTGGTCGATTGGTAGGCCTAGACCATTCATTGGCTGTAGCGCTAGTTTTTTTTTTGTTATACTACACAGGTGGCCAAATTATTATGGTAAACCTAAATAGAGCCAAATTCTTTGTTGTTAAATGGTTCACAGAATCTTCAGCAATGTATAGATTTACTGATCCGTCTTTGCCGCCAATTGAGCTAACGTGGTTGGAAATTAATTAAATTAATGATATCCAGTCAATGATGATGATGATGATGATGATAATTGTTGTTTTAAGGGGCCTAACAGTTAGGTTATCGTCCCCTAATGGTTTGGGTGATCTTGAAGATGATAATGAAATGGAAACTATATGTAAAAGTAACTACTAACTTATATTCTAGAAGAAGAAATGGAAAAAATAGAATAAGGCAAATAAAGGACAGGAGGAAAAGAAATGCCCTCAACCGTCGAAGAATGCGGATTGAGGGACTTGGAAGGAAGGAGAGCCATGACAGGCAGATAGGAAAGTTAAAGAGGAGTGGGTCCGCCCCACAGGTAATGGAAAAAAGGGGGGAAACCAGACCCAGCTCAGGAATCCCTCGGGGTCGCCAACTCTCAAGCCCACCAGCCGTTAGCCCCTGAGAGTGAAGCAATATCCAGGGTGCACCAGAAGTGGTGGGGCTACATACACCCTGCCTCCTTGAGGGCCTTGAGCAGAAGGCAGGAGATAACAGGAAAATAAAAAGAAGGCTGACCCCTCGCAGAAGGAGGGAATCAGAAAAGATGAGACAAGGGCCAATTAAGGCGGGAAAGGAAGACACTCCCTAGGCCTCGGATACCCTAATACCGTCGGGGTTGGAAGAGAACAAGAGTTGACCAAGTGAGGTCGACCGGAAAGAAGACGGAGAGGAGCCCAGCACAACTAATTGGAAGCAATGCCGGACTCAGCTGGGGCCCCGTGGTCGCCAACCCACGTCCCACTAGATGTGAGCCTCTGGGGGGGGGGGGGGGGTCCAGCCAATGATTTGCTGAGATATAATTCTTTCTATAAAAGATATTCGTATGCCATACACCACTCGTAGCAAAAGAATACTCGGCGACATATTTAATTTAGTTCCAACAGCCTCCCCCCTCTCCCACCACTCTCTTTGCTCTCTTTGTAATTTTCCTCTTAATGTTTAATAGAAAATAAAATAATTTTCTTGTATTATTTATTTAGCGTATGGGTTTCAGTGTCGGGAGTGTCCGAGGACATGTTTGGCTCACCCGAGTTTGTAGTTGCTTCTATTCGGACACCCATGGGGTCAGCTACAAGTACCGTCGCATGTGGATGAGATGAAATGAATTTAGATGAATGAAACTGGGCAAGTTCAATTTCAAGTAGTTCCAACTTTGGCTTCCAGACGTCACTGACACCCAGTGGCGAACGTTGGAATTTGACATAGCGTTTCTAAACAAATAACCTACACATTTAGCTACACAGTACCAATTGTAGTGGTAGGTTCTATTTCATGCCAGAAATCTATGACGTGGGACCGCTGGCTTAGGCATAAAAATGTGACCACCGTATTTATTTAACATTTATTTAAAACAAGCTGTACCCGGCATGCGTTGCAATGCCAATCAAAGAAAGTGTTGGCGTTGAAATTCTGTTTCTTGAAGTGCTTTTGGATACACAACATGTTAACTGCCTCTAAGCTATCGTAAAATGGATTTTCTAATTTAGAACCATTCGTGGAAGCGTGCACAACAACTTTCAAAAGTTTCATCGCTGTCACTCATTTGTTGAATCTACTCGTACGCTACCTGTTGTGAAATGGATTTACTAAGTCGAAACCCTTCCCTGGCGTGTACACAATAACTCATCAATGATTCATCGCAATCGGATGAATTGTATATGCACGTATACGAGGTTTTGTTTAAACGATTCGTGCGCTGTCACTCATTTGTTGAATCTACTCGGGCGCTACCTATTGAGAAATGTATTACTAAGTCGAAGCCCTTCCCTGGCGTGTACACAATAACTCATCAAGGTTTCATCGCAATCGAAGAATGTTATATGAACGCAATAGGGGATTTTGTTGAAACGCTTCGTGCGTCGTCACCCGTTTGTTGCATCCACTCTTGCGCTACTTATTGTGAAATGGATTTACTAAGTCCCCTTCCCTGGCGGGCACACAATAACTGATCAATGTTTCAACGCAATCGGATGAATAGTATATGAACGCATACCTGATTTTGTTTAAACGATTCGCGCTCCGTCACTCATTTGTTGAATCTACTCGTGCGCTACCTACTGTAAAATGTATTTACTAAGTTAGAAACCGTCACGTAAGTGTCCACAACATCTTACCCAAGTTTCATCGCTATCGGACTAATGGGATATGAAGACATAGGGGACTGTATTGAAACGCTCCGCATGTCGTCGTTCATTTGTCGAATCTACTTGTGTGCTACCTACTGTGAAATGTATTTACTAAGCCAGAAACCTTCCTTGGAGTGTCCACCATATTTCACCCAAGTTTCACCGCTAACGGCAGAATGGTATATGACCTTATACGGGACTTTGTTGAAACGCTTCGCGCGTCGTCCCTCATTTGTTGAATCAACTTGTGCGCTGCATATTGTATAGTGGATTTACTAAGCAAAAAATTTTCCATGACGTGTACACAACATCTCACCCAAGTTTCATAGCTACGGACGAATGGTACATGAATGCATACGGGACTTGGTTGAAACGCTTCGCGTGTCGTCGCTCATTTGTTGATTCTACTCTTGCGCTACATATTGTAATATGGATGTACTCAGCCAGAAACCTTCCCTGGAGTGTACACAACATCTCACCCAAGTTTCATCGCAATCGGATGAATGGTATGTGAACGTATACGGGACGTTGTCGAAACGCTTCGCGCGTAGTCACTCATTTGTTGAATATAAACGTGCGCTTCGTATTGTAAAATGGATTTACTTAGCCAGAAACCTTTCCTGGAGTGTACACAACAATTCACCAAACATTTATCACTATCAGACGACTGGTATATGACTTTATACCGGACTTTGTTGAAACGCTTCGCGTGTCATCGCTCATTTGTTGAATCTACTGGTGCGATACCTATTGTAAAATGTATATACTAAGCCAGAAACCTTCCCTGGAGTGTACACAACATTTCACCCAAGTTTCATCGCTATCGGATGAATGGTATATGAAATTATATGGGACTTTGTTGAAACGCTTTGCGTGTCGTTGCTCATTTGTTGATTCTACTCGTGCTCTACCTATTTTTAAAGGGATTTACTAAGCTAGAAACCTTTCCTGGAGTGCACACAAAATCTCAGCCTAGTTTCATCGCTATCGGACGAATGGTATATGAACGCAAACGTGACTTTGTTGAAATGCTTTGCGTGTCGTCGCTCATTTGTTGATTCTACTCTTGCGCTACATATTGTAATATGGATGTACTCAGCCAGAAACCTTCCCTGGAGTGTACACAACATCTCACCCAAGTTTCATCGCAATCGGATGAATGGTATGTGAACGTATACGGGACGTTGTCGAAACGCTTCGCGCGTAGTCACTCATTTGTTGAATATAAACGTGCGCTTCGTATTGTAAAATGGATTTACTTAGCCAGAAACCTTTCCTGGAGGGTACACAACAATTCACCAAACATTTATCACTATCAGACGACTGGTATATGACTTTATACGGGACTTTGTTGAAACGCTTCGCGTGTCATCGCTCATTTGTTGAATCTACTGGTGCGATACCAATTGTAAAATGTATGTACTAAGCCAGAAACCTTCCCTGGAGTGTACACAACATCTCACCCAAGTTTCATCGCTATCGGATGAATGGTATATGAAATTACATGGGACTTTGTTGAAACGCTTTGCGCGCCGTTGCTCATTTGTTGATTCTACTCGTGCTCTACCTATTTTTAAAGGGATTTACTAAGCTAGAAACCTTTCCTGGAGTGCACACAAAATCTCAGCCTAGTTTCATCGCTATCGGACGAATGGTATATGAACGCAAACGTGACTTTGTTGAAATGCTTCGCGCGTCGTAGCTCATTTGTTGAATCTACTCGTGCGCTGCCTATTGTAAAGTGGATGTACTAAGCCAGAAAATTCCCCTGCAGTGTACACAACATTTTACGCAAGTTTCATAGCTATCGGACCAATGGTATATGAATGCATACGGGACTTTGTTGAAACGCTATGCGTGTCGTCGCTCATTTGTTGAATCTACTCGTGCGCTATCTACTGTGAAATGTATTCACTAATTTTGAAACCTTCACGTAAGTGTACACAACATCTCACCCAAGTTTCATCGCTATCGGACGAATGGTATATGAACACATACGGGACTTTGTTGAAATGCTTCGCGCATCGTCGCTCATTTGTTGAATCTACGCGTGCGCTACCTATTGTAAAATGGATTTACTAAGTCAGAAACCTTCCTTGGAGTGTACTCAACATCTCACCCAAGTTTCATCGCAATCGGACGAATGGTATATGAACGCATAGGAGACATACAGACATACCCACAGACAAACTATCACGTTACATTGATTTTTAGCCTATTTTCAAATTTGAAAAAATAGGCTTATGAGATCACCTTTTGTCCGTGTGTGTGTGCGTGTGTGTGTGTGTGATTCGTGTGTGTGTCCCCCCCCCTAATAAAATCTAAACGGCAGGAGCGATTTCAATGAAACTCGGAAAGTTCATAGCACTATTCCCGGCGACCTCGACCGTGCCCTTCAAATTTTGTTACGACTCACCAATCCAACATGGCGGCTGTGCGAAATATTTCACCAGCATTCAATATCTCCGCAACTATTACCGATATTACCCTGACATTTCCTATGGTGATAGAGGGATCTACTATGAGTTGACTTTTGTGACTTTTGAAAACCTGGTAACTACAAAACCAACATGGAGGCCAAGCGAATTTGCGACTTTTAAATAGACGTTTCTCGTGATTTGACCAACCAAACGCAATGAAACTTGGTACAGTATATGTTTATATACATTGTAATGCACCGACATCTAACTTCGTTCAATTGTTTACATAATCACAAGATGGCGGATGTGCGAAATATTTCACCGGCATTCTATATCTCTGAAACTATTAGCGGTATCTCCCTAAAATTTTGTACGGAGATAAAGGGCACTACTGGAAGTCCATCTATAAGACTTTCAAAAACCGGTTAACTACAAAACGACCATGGCGTCCAAGCGAATTTGAAAATTTTAAATAGACCTTTCTCGCGATTTAATGTTCCAAGCGCACTGAAACCTGGTACAGGAAATATTTATACACATTGTAATCCACTGGTATCTAATTTAGTTCAATTGTTTACATAACCTCAAGATGGCGGCAGTGCGAATTTTAAAATTAAGTTTTTATTTCTTGTGATGTAGTCATGCGATCGAAGTGAAAGTTAGAATAATGAACCTACGCAATAATTTTCCTTTAATGGTACATGACTCTATGGCCTATACATTTAACAATCCAACATGGCGACCATCCGAAATATTTAGACGATACTGAATATCTACGAATCTATTTTAGCAATCAAACTGCATTTTTTAATGTTCATAGGGGCTATGAACTTAAGTTCACCTATAGGACTTTAAATAACCTGGTGATCACAAATCCAATATGGCGGTGTCGCGAATTATAAATATTCACATGGACGTTTCTCGCAATTTAACCATCCGAGTGCAGTGAAACTTATACAAATGTTAATCCACTGGCATCTAATTTATTTCAATTGTTTACATAACCTCAAGATGGCAGCTGTGAAAAATTTTTTAATCTCCTTGTTTTTTCTTGTGTCCTAATTATGCGATTGAAGTTTGAATACTACACGTTCACAATAATCTGCATGTAACAGTACATAACTCTAGGACCTACATATATAAAATCCAACATGGCGACCATTTAGTCGGTTCTTAATATCTACGAATCTATTACAGCAATCAAACAGAAATTGTGTATGTTGATAGTGGCAATTAACATAAGTAGGATATATGAAAATAGGCTGTATAGTTCTTCACGGAACTACTTGTTATATATATAGATAGATACAATTCTATATAATGTGAAAACTAAAGTGATCAGCCACCTAACTTCCTTCCCCATTTCTATACTACCACCTTCCTATATCCGTCGACTTCAACTGTCGAAATCCCAGTGGGAATATTGTTTACAATACGCCCAGTTGTTGTTTAAAGCAGTGGAATAGTGAGGTCGTCTGCCCCTAGTTTTCAGTGTTGTCTAGTTTACAACTAATTGATAGTGAGGCAGCGTGCCGATCATTGAAACCAATATTAACAGCTGAGAGGACGCGGCGCGCTGACCATGTGACACTCAGCAATGTGTAGGCCGAAAGGCTCGGTAGCGGTCGCTTAGTAGACTACGACCCTTCATGTGCTGTGGTGCTTTGGGATTCTGGGTAGGGGAGTATATTAGGTGGAACATTTTATATGTAGCCTAGGGGATGTTGCATGAAATGTTGGGTATCATGTGCGAATATCATGTATCCCTTGTCGCCTTCATAGAAGCATTCCATCCTAAAAAGAGCCAGGGAACATTTTAGATTGATCATATTCAATTGCCATATGCCTTGTAAGTAAGACTTTTCAAGTGAATTGAAGATTGGGGTCTCAAGCAGTATTAAAATAGTGCAACTCAAGAAGCATTCACAACGAACAAATATTAGAAGAAAATTTATATTTGGTTTTAACGTATAATAAAACCTTTTAAGTTCGACCCTGACTATTATATGTCAGAAAACTGTACCTTAATGAGGCTCATTATAACACTATTTTTCATTATGAAACAGTTTCTCCCAGCAATCAGAGCTCAAGAAACAGTAATTGTTTGACCAATTGGATAATTAGATCCGCTGAGTTCCACGGCCTTCTAATTTAAATTTAACTGCCTGGCCTAGTGTCATAGTAGGGTAATCGAGGAGGCCATGGTCAAATACAAGGCATTCTCTGCGTCTCATGCGCTCTGTTCAGTACATAAAACTGGCGAAATCTCGACAGATATTTGTTAATATTTGTGTTCGAACAAAAAATAGTTATAATAATTATCGTCGAACATAAACAGTCGTATGCAACTCGCCTATAATGGTAATTAAGACACTCGCATGGAAATTATAAAACTCGCATACGCTCGTTTTATAAACATACTCGTGTCTTAATTATTGCCATTATAGGCTCGTTGCATAATGTACTATTAGTTGTACAAATTACAAATTCTTCTTGATTTTAAATCTTGCATGCAACACGCCACTTGGGAGGTTTTTAGAAGACAATTCTATTTCTTAGAACTACTTTCTAACATATCTGATTTCAATAGTTTTCGGAATATTTTTAAGAGAATCTCTAAATTACCATATAATTTCATTTACTCACACCTTTATATTTTTAACATGATGATGATGATATTGTTGTTTTAAGGCGCCTAACATCTAGGTTATCGGCCCCTGATGGTTTGGGTGATCGTGAAGATGAAAATGAAAAGCGCTCTTAAAACTAAAACTAATTACTAACTTACATACTAGAAAAAGAAATGGAAAACTAAAGGAGAATAAGGCAAATAAAGGACAGGAGGAAAATAAATGCCCTCAACCCTCGAAGAAGGCGGATTGAGGGACTTGGAAGGAAGGAGAGCCATGAAAGGCAGATAGGAAAGTGAAAGAGGAGAGGGTCCGCCCCAAAGGTAAGGGACAAAAGGGGGAAAACGGACCCAGCTCAGGAATCCCTCGGGGTCGCCAACTCCCGAACTCACCAGCCATGAGCCCCTGAGGGTGTAGCATTATCTAGGGTGCACCAAAAGTGGTGGGGCTACATACACCCGGCCTCCTTGAGGGCCTTAAGCAGAAGGCAGGAGATAACATGAAAAGAAAAAGAAGGCTGACCCCTCGCAGAAGGAGGGAATCAGAAAAGATGAGACAAGGGCCAATTAAGGCGGGAAAGGAAATGACTCCCTAGGCCTCAGATACCCTAATACCGTCGGGGTCGGAAGAGAACAAGAGTTGACCAAGTGAGGTCGACAGGAAAGAAGACAGAGAGGAGCCCGGCACAAGTAAGTGGAAGCAATGCCGACTCAGCTGGGGCCCCGTGGTCGCCAACCCACGCCCACTAGATGTGAGCCCCTGGGGGATATTTTTAACAGTTTCTTCTGACAACTTAAGATTGCTGTTGTTCACCACGCTGTGGTCGAAACTGGTCTTGTTAGACTATAGGCCCTATTAAACAACTGATAACAATATTTTTATTGATTATTGGCGGTTTTATGATGTAATACCATTCAGATTTCAATTATTAATAATAAAATTGCCTTGACTCATAAATTCGCACAAACGAACGTGATCCTTTCTTCACGCAGGCCTAGCACGTGCCGTTAGAATAGCGTGCTAAGCGATATTCATCCCTGCCGCCGCAAATAGCCACGCTTGACGCATCAGCATATTTACAGCATTCGAGTCGTCACATTTTTGCTCCACCCGTTGTAAGGTCATTAGTAGGACGTGGCAGTTTTCCACATATTGACAGGAATGGGGCTTGGTACTTGAGGTTCATTGAGATGTACAGGGAATACCCTTCATTATGCATGGTTGAGTAGAAACTGAAACTGAATAGCGAATAACAATAATTAACACAATTTGTGCAATCCTCCCACTAATCGAGGGTTTCCTTAACAATAAAGATGATGATGATGATAATTGTTGTTTTAAGGGGCCTAACATCTAGGTGGGTGATCATGAAGATGAAAACTAAATGCAAACTTAAAACTAAAACTAACAACTAACCTACATACTAGAAGAAGAAATGGAAAACTAAAGGAGATTCGGGCAAATAAGGGACAGGAGGAAAAGAAATGCCCTCAACCCTCGAAAAATGCGGATTGAGGGACTTGGAAGGAAGGAGAGCCATGAAAGGCAGACAGGAAAGTGAAAGAGGAGAGGGTCCGCCCCAAGGGTAAGGGTCAAAAGGGGGAAACCGGACCCAGCTCAGGAATCCCTCGGGGTCGCCAACTCCCGAACTCACCAGCCGTGAGCCCCTGAGGGTGTATCATTATCGAGGGTGCACCAAAAGTGGTGGGTCTACATACACCCGGCCTCCTTGAGGGCCTTGAGCAGAAGGCAGGAGATAACAGGAAAATAAAAAGAAGGCTAACCCCTCGCACAAGGAGGGAATCAGAAAAGATGAGACAAGGCCCAATGAAGGCGGGAAATGAAGAGAGATGATGTGATGATAATTATTGTTTTAAGGGGCCTAACATCTAGGTTATCGGCCCCTGATGGTTTGGGTGATCGTGAAGATGAAAAGCGAACTTAAAACTAAAACTAACAACTAACCTACATACTAGAAGAAGAAATGGAAAACTAAAGGAGAATAAGGCAAATAAAGGACAGGAGGAAAGGAAATGCCCTCAACCCTCGAAGAAGGCGGATTGAGGGAAGGAAGGAGAGCCATGAAAGGCAGAGAGGGAAGTGAAAGAGGAGAGGGTCCGCCCCAAAGGTAAGGGACAAAAAGGGAAAACGGACCCAGCTCAGGAATCCCTCGGGGTCGCCAACTCCCGAACTCACCCGCCGTGAGCCCCTGAGGGTGTAGCATTATCTAGGGTGCACCAATAGTGGTGGGGCTACATACACCCGGCCTCCTGGAAGGCCTTAAGCAGAAGGCAGGAGATAACATGAAAAGAAAAAGAAGGCTGGCCCCTCGCAGAAGGAGGGAATCAGAAAAGATGAGACAAGGGCCAATTAAGGCGGGAAAGGAAATGACTCCCTAGGCCTCAGATACCCTAATACCGTCGGGGTCGGAAGAGAACAAGAGTTGACCAAGTGAGGTTGATAGGAAAGAAGACAGAGAGGAGCCGGCACAAGTAAGTGGAAGCAATGCCGGACTCAGCTGGGGCCCCGTGGTCGCCAACCCACATCCCACTAGATGTGAGCCCCTGGGGGGGAAATGAAGAGACTCCCTAGACCTCGGATACACTAATACCGTTGGGGTCGGATGAGAACAAGAGTTGACCAAGTGAGGTCGACAGGAAAGAAGACAGAGAGGAGCCCGGCACAAGTAAGTGAAAGCAATGCCGGACTCAGCTGGGGCCCCGTGGTCACCAATCCACGTCCCACTAGATGTGTAACAATAAAGGTTCAGACAATTACAGGATACCAGCCACGGTGGCCGAAAGCTTATACCTCGCTGGCATCGGGACAGTGCGGGTTCGAATTCCACCTAGGCCATCCTTAAAATGGTTTTCGAGGTTTCCCATTATCGCCACCAGGCAAATGACAGGATTTTTTTTTCAACAGGTCCAAGGCTGAATTCCTTCCAAAATCTCATCCATAATTATACCCAAATTAGCGGTCACCTTTGCGATCAGCCTGTCACAATTCCCAGTTGTATCTGCTGACTAAGTCTGTTCAGCTCCCAGACACCGTTCTTGTGACGGTAGAGGAATGATCCCTCACAGAGTTCTAGGGTGAAGCCGAGCTGGGAGGATAAGTTATAAAATTAAAAAGAAACAAATGTTAGTGGATTGCGCATTACAGAAAGGGAGAAATGTGAAGCAATCCGATGGTTCTTCTGTTGACGACTCGTATCATCATTCGTTAGTTTCGTTATCTTTACATACAAACCTTGGATTTTGTTTTTAAAAGAGCAAGGTTGTTTTGATGATAATTCACTCATGAAGTATTCAACGTTACTGATACCCAACGAACATTGCTGAATATATTTTCTAGCCCTCAAGAGAATTGCCATTACGGCAACATTTTCTATCTTGTCCTTAATAACATTGCTGTACCAAGATACATACCTTCCAGAAGAAATATTTTTTCAATATCAATTCTAGATATTGTTATTAAATAATAATAATAATAATAATAATAATAATAATAATAATAATAATAATAATAATAATAATAACTAATCTTTAATCACCAATCATGAAAATATCTCCCAAATAGAAAAATTCAATCTAAGAGAAATTATTCAGCCAGCAGGATTAAATCAAGAAGCGAACAAGCAAAGAATTGCAAAATTAGGAAAAGCATAATTGGAACAGATAGGATATAAAACAAGTAGTTCCGTGAAGAACTATACAGCCTATTTTCATATATCCTATTTATGTTAACTGCCACTATCAACATACAAAATTTCAGTTTGATTGCTGTAATAGATTCGTAGATATTGAGAACCGACTAAATATTTCGGATGGTCGCCATGTTGGATTTTATATATGTAGAACCTACAGTTATGTACTGTTACATGAAGATTATTGTGTACGTGTAGCATTCAAATTTCAATCGCGTGATTAGGACACAAGAAGTAACAAGGATATTTTAAAATTTCGCACAGCTGCCATCTTGTGATTATGGAAACAATTGAAATAAATTAGATGCCAGTGGATTAACATTCGTATAAGGATTTACTGCACCAAGTTTCACTGCACTGGGATGCTTAAATTGCGAGAAACGTTTATGTGCATATTTATACTTCACGTCGCCGCCATGTTGGATTTGTGATCACCAGGTTATTTAAGTCCTATAGGTGAACTTAGGTTCATAGCCCCTATGAACATTAAAAAAAAATCAGTTTGATTGCTATAAAAGATTCGTAGCCGTCTAAATATTTCGGATGATCGCCAGGTTGGATTGTTAAATGTATAGGCCATACAGTCATGTACCATTAAAGGAAAATTATTACGTAGGTTCATTATTCAAACCTTCACATCGATCGCGAGATTACGACACAAGAAATAAAAACTTAATTTTAAAATTCGCACAGCCGCCATCTTGAGGTTATGTAAACAATTGAACTAAATTAGATACCAGTGCATTACAATGTGTATAAACATTTCCTGTGCCAGATTTCATTGCGTTTGGAACATTAAATCGCGAGAAAGGTCTATTTAAAATTTTAAAATTCGCTTAGCCGCCATGTTCGTTTTGTAGTTAACCGGTTTTTGAAAGTCTTATAGATGAACTTCCAGTAGTACCCTTTATCTCCGTACTAAATTTCAGGGTGATACCGCTAATAGTTTCAGAGATATAGAATGCCGGTGAAATATTTCGCACATCCGCCATCTTGTGGTTATGTAAACAATTGAACGATGTTAGATGTCGGTGCATTACAATGTATATAAACATATACTGTACCAAGTTTTATTGCGTTTGGTTGGTTAAATCGCGAGAAACGTCTATTTAAAAGTCGCAAATTCGCGTGGCCGCCATGTTGGTTTTGTAGTTTCCAGTTTTTCAAAAGTCACATAGGTGATCTTCTAGTAGTTCCCTTTGTCACCGTAATAAATTCCAGCGTGATATCGGTAATAGTTTCTGAGATATTGAATGCTGGTGAAATATTTCGCACAGCCGCCATGTTGGATTGGTGAGACGTAACAAAATTTGAAGGGCACGGTCGGGGTCGCCCGGAATAGTGTTATGAACTTACCGAGTTTCATTGTAATCGCTCCAGTCGTTTAGGAGTTATTAGGACATACACACACAAACACACGGACAAAAGGTGATCTCATAAGCCTATTTTTTCAAAATTGAAAATAGGCTGAAAAACAACCTTATCACAACACGCAGAATTAGGGCACTACAATACAGTCATCAAATCAGTAGAATTTGACGCATTTAAAACTTTGATAACTGGAGTCAAAACACAAGTCAAAATATCGAGAAACAAGGGAGGAAATTCCTTAGAAAAATCATTGGTCCAAAATATGAAAACGGGGTTTGGATGAGAAAGAAGTCACATAAAATCTATCAAATTATTGAAAAAATCACAGATTCTATCAGAAAAATGAGACTGAAATTTTATGGTCACACATAAGTTACAAAATGGATGGCAATATGCTAACAAAGACAATTTAAAAACAACAGTACCTGATCTCTGAAAAAAAAAACACAAGTGGCTGTTGGAATTACTAGCATGCAATAATAGAAATAGCACAAGACCAATAATAAATTAGTATCAACGAACGAAGAAATCATTCACAATAGACCAAACTTTAGAACCCAAAAAGACAGACACAAATTTGCCGAGAAACCTACACGGAATAATTCAGGATGGACAGAAGAAAGCAAAAGAGATCACAGTGAACGGATGCGGAGATAAAAGGAAGAACTGAGGAAACATTGTGCTAACGCGGTGCTTAGTTGGGCATAACGAATAATGAATGGTAATAATAATAGTAATAAAATTAATAATAATACTATTAAATGTAAGAAAACAAGATGTTCAGTAAAGAACATACAGCATACTTTCTCCTAAATGTATGGATATAGGCTAGGTATAGCTCTTTCCGTTATCAAGGAGTATAATTGAATGTTCTGGTGATGCACGTTAACTGTTGTATCCTACATAAGTCTCCCCGTTTGCTAAGTTTAATTGTAATTCCGGTTTTTCATAGAGGTAAATTGAAACATTAGGAAAGAATGCCCATCCACCATCCTGAATGTATGGAATCGTTTATCTTACGCCTTCTGCATGAAAAGCCTCTTGTGTGAGACTTCGTATTTGCTGCGTTTCGTCATTGTAATTATAATAATAGTGGATTGGCAACAATATTTATTTATTTATTTATTTATTTATGCCTTTATCGGGTACAGAATGTCCCAGTGAGCTGGTAGCTGTGTCTGTAACTCGTATATTCAAGATAGCAGCTACGTGCTATTTGCAGTGTGATTTACCTTTTAGTTCACTATGTAATAATTTCAAATCCTGTTTTTTTTAGCCTACTTTCGATTTTTGCAAAAAATGAAAGTAGACTTATGAGATCAATACAGGGCGAAAAATTGTGTGTCTGTCTTTGTGTGTGTATGTGTGTGTGTGTGTGTGTGTGTGTGTGTACTCTGAATGTCTGTGCCCCCTATCAATTCGAACACGGTGTAACCGAATTGAACGAAATTTGGTACAGAGCTAGCACTAGTAAAGGGAACCTCAGTGTCATACTTTATATCGCCGCCATCTTTACCAAAACAGAATGGCGGCCACTCAAACGATCGAAACGTAAAATCAAATTACGGCTAAACTAATCATCCGATCCCCACCAAATTTGGTGACAACATACCTTTATATAGGATGCGTCTTTCACCCAAAATTCAAGGTCATCGGCTGTGCCATTTCAGGGTGGCGACCGTGTGAATTATGCAACCATTTTAATCAATAGCTTAAGACCCACCAATTCCGATTATCGAGCCTAGGGTGGTTTAAGCTATCCTGAAGGTCGTGATCCGTTATTTATTATAATTTAATATTATAATATTATACTGTATGAGTGGCTTAAAAGAGCTGAGCCTTCTGTGTCACACGACAAGATGGCAGCTGTCCTCATGTGCCTGTCTTATATTTCAGTAGTTTTAGTATGTTGTATGTGATATACCCTACTGATACAATAATATAAACTTTGTATGAAATGATCTTTAATGAAGATGTACTGCAGTGAAGAAATCGTTTATTTCAAGTCATTATTTGCCAACAGGATGTATCTAATATGTCAGTTAAGAACAGCATGATGTTAAGGATAGGGTTAGCTCTGGGCTAGCGTGTTAGTCCGTCACGCAGTTGACTGGGGATCGAATACTGCTACGTACAGTTAATTTTTTTCTTGAATTCTTTTACAAATGATTTGCACGAGCTCTTTCCACAGATACTGAATAAGATGTCATTTAGCTCAAAGGAGAGGCTAATGTATACACTCGTTTATTAATAAAATCACAGCCCCAGCATCGCACATAAACAGACGACATTAGGAAAAGGAGAATAGAAGAACTAGATACACGTTGTCATTAACCACAGCCTTCTTAATGCCTCTGTACGGTGCTGTCCTCTTGTGGGTTATGTGGGTAATATTGTTCCAAACATACCGCTGTGTAAATACCTGGCCTCCTGAAGTATGGCAATTTTGTAACACTGGTAGTTGAACTATTAGCCACGATCGCGCTCCGATTACCTTTAAACACTGTCATCTGGATCGCCTCCCTCTTGGCTACTTTAAACTGCCTACGCATTCAACACCCATAGGCCACTGCCATCGTAGTACATTACGATGGCAGTGCATAGGCGTACAAGATAAAGATTAATTCACTGATAGGTCGCAGCACCAACGTACTGTGATCGGCGCAGATTTTTAAAGGGGAAGATACCCAAAACGAAAGATTCTTAACTTTGCAGGCTGGCTTAATATAGAGATTAACGGACGTGAATGCATTACAATAAGTTAGTAGTTTTGTTATTCAATCATCATAAAGTATATAATATTAATTTTGACACTTACTGGCTGATTATCAATATAAAAGAAAACAAACAATACATGGTGGTAGAGGTGATTGTGTCAGGGATGAGGACAAAGAGTCATAAATATACCCATACATTTAGGAGAAAGTAGGCTATATGTTCTTTGCTGAACATCTTGTTATATTTGACATTAGATCAAATTTAGATTTAGTTTTTATATTATCTTTAGATTAAGCTTTTTACTACTATGCATTTTGATCTGTGTGAACTTCCTAGTTTTAAGAATTACATTAAGATGTTAATAGTTAATGTAGCCATATCAAGAAATGTATTTTACTGTGTAGGTGCACTGTCATTGAGGCGCACACTGAGCCCTGTTGTGTACCATCAACAAATTAATTAATTAATTTATTTATTTATTTATGCACGAGATGTATTGTATTATTTTTTGCCCTCTTACAAAGTTTCGTGTTAACTGCGCAATTGGATCTCGAGTTATTGATTTTGAAGTTTTAACAGTATGCTCAACCACTAATTTGAATGTATGGCTGGGGTGTTCGTTTTTCTTTGTCATACAAATATGGTTCTGTATTAATGCTAATTTGAGATATTTTATCTCTAAAATACATATAATTATTTGGTTGTGTATTTTATAATTACAAGGTGGGCGCTGCGTGCTAAATTCAGTGTCATTTTACCATGAATATGGGTACTTCTCTGTCATTAAATTTCGCGTTGATTGTGCTATTATATCGTGAGTTAATGATTTTCTAGTTCTAAGAATACGCCCAACTACCTTCATGAACTTGTAAAGCCGCTGTCTTTTGACTTCATCATAGGAATACACTTACAACGTTCAATATGACTGTCAAGTTTTCGTTGTTGTATCTTAAAGCTTCTTTGAGTTATTCAATATCATATTCTATATTATCAAGATGGCCGCTTCACGTTGTATTCAGTGTGTTATTCTTATCGTTTATTTCATCAAGGTCTCTTATATGGTACTTCTTTTTTTAATAAGTTTCGTTTCAATTGCGCATTTACATTGTGAATAATTCACTATTACTGTAACGTGTTTTTCGAGGGGTTTTTATGCAACTGGCATAAGTCAGCAGGAAGCCATTCTAGATTTATTTACGCGGCAAATTGTTCAGCCAAGAGAATTTTTCATGTTAATTTATTATTATTATTAATTTATTATAATTATTATTAAGGTATTTTCGGAGCATTTTATAAAAATTATTAGCATTCAGATAGGTTTTCTATGTCTTAGAAAACGCTATCAAGCAAATTATTACGAACGACAATATCATAGAAAATTATGTGATTGCGGAATTTTACGGAGTTTTCGTCAGTTAGGGTATATCGAGAGACGTGACTCACTGGGAATTCAAGTACACGCTTAATCTTGTCGGGAAACATGACGCAATCCTGGGTCGCAGCGTCAAGGAAAGGCGAATAGTTGGAACGGAAATCGACTTCATCATCGCCGCGCCGTGTGTAATGACCCGGAGGAGGGGAAGATCGCGTGGTGGGTCAGCCAATCAGTGGAGACCACGTAAGCTAGAAGTCGGATGAAGAGTGGGGAGCCGGCGTGTGCATATATCGTTCGACGCGCCGTGGAACGAGGACTATCTGTATAGAACTTCCCGAGTATGGTTCACGCGGGAGTCGCTCCGATGTTCCGTGGATTGGAGGACTAATTTTTGTAAAACTTAACCAGTGTGGTTGTACGTGTGTTTGGGTCCGATGTACGGACCATAGAATTATCTAATCTACCAGTATATCGTCAAACATCGACGAAGATGACGACATCCAGGAGACTGTGGGAAGCTCACAGCATCATCCAGTACGAGGGAAATGCTTTGGCAATTTCCACCGGTAAGCGCGAATGACGCAGAAATACGCAATCTCTCATTTCTCTTTGTTTTATATTTCATATTTCAGTAACTTCATAGCTTGGGAATAAGAGTAAAATCAATAATTTATCAGACTCCGTTTTCACGTAATTTTCTATCGGTAATATTCAAATCACAACGCTCCAATATAAATTTTATACTTATTATTATTATTAATTTTGCTATACTTGTTTTATATAATAAATTCATTTCTTTTACAATGCAATCTTTGCTTTCAGTAGGTAGCATTAGATATAGACCAATTCCTTCTCCTGATACAATTGTTTGTTGGGTTAATGATCAAATCATACCACGATCTGAGTTAATAGAGTCTTGAAGGTGTTCTGCCAGAGCTAGACGTTGTTAAATACAAATTTAGATTTCAACATTGCATTGAGGTCTTGGCGCCCATTAAAACAACATAGCTTAGGCAGAGGTAAACAGTTACATTTATCCCCCAACAGTTAGGGGCAGTCAAACCGATACACTTGTCGCTCAAAGTGTGGGCTAGCAAAACTGCCACATTTGTCGCTCAACATGTGGGCTAGCAAAACTGCCACATTTGTACGCTCAACGTGGAGCAAATTAAATACCGTTTCACTTGTCATCCCAGCCTAAGGAAAATCTGCCACATTTGTCGCCGACAACTTGGGGCTGAAAACCTAATAACATTTGTGGAAGGAGAAGGGTATATATTTCTGTGCCTGTATTTTGGGGGTTATTTGTCTGTATCAGTGTATATCATTATGGGGGATGAGAAAGAAGACAGATGAGGTTACGTAGTGGTCATCAACGGGAGAGTGATGATACGAGCAGTATGTCGAGTGATGGTAGTACCGGGGTAGCGGAGGTAAATCCCGATACTGAAACAGGGAGTGTAGGCGGCCAACCAGAATTAAAAACTTTACTTCTCGAGTTCATGTATCAGAACAAAGTTAGTAGTGATGCCTTAAATGCAAAATTAGAACAGAATAATGCAAAATTAGAACAAAACAGTAGGGAAAATAAAGAAAGTACAGACGCTTTAAATGCTAAACTGGAACAAAACAACGCTAAATTAGAACAAAACAGTAGGGAAAATAGAGAGAGTAATGAAACTTTAAACGCCAGATTAGAACAAAACAGTAAGGAAAATAGAGAGAGTACTGAAACTTTAAATGCTAAACTGGAACAAAACAACGCCAGATTAGAACAAAACAGTAAGGAAAATAGAGAGAGTACTGAAACTTTAAATGCTAAATTAGAACAAAACAGTAGGGAAATGATTGACAAATTCGAACTGATTAGAGGTGAGATCAGGGGGGTGATGGAAGAAAAGGCTAAAGAGATTATTGCAGATGTAGACAGAAAATTAGGAAAAGTACAGGAGGAGTTGGAAATTAGAATCAGAACACAGGCTGAAAATTTAAAAGAACTAGTGCAACTGGAAACACAGCAGGTCAAAAAGCAATTGGGGGGAGAAATTGACAAAATTCAGGTAGCTACTAAAGAGGTTAAGGAACAGCTGGGGGGTAGAATTGAGAAAGTCCACTCACAAATAGTTGCAGAAGTAAATGATTTAAGAGAGAGTAATAGAGAGAGCATTAGCAAGATTGAGGAGAAACAAGTAAAGCTATATGATAAAGTAGAAGAATCAGAAGGAAACATTAAATTAACAGTAAACAGTATTGAGAGGAAGGCTGAGGAGAAAATCGCAGAATTAGAATTAAAATTAAAAGCTAGGATCAGGCAAGAAAATAGTCAGAATAGGCCAGTTTTTGTGAATAGCACACACAGGGAGGTAGAACTGGGTAAGTTCAGCAATCGACAGGGGTGCCCAATGGAGTTCATGAACACTATAGAAAATAAATTCGGGGAGAGGTTGGAAAATGGTAGTATTGAGTGGTGCCAGGTAGTTGAAATTTTAGAACAAGTGTTTGTGGGGGAAACGAGGAATTGGTTTGCTGTCTACAGAGACAAGTTTACTGATATCAATGATTTTAAAATGAAATTCCGTGAAAAGTTCTGGAATGAGGTTATTCAGTCGCAGCATCGTGAGGGAGTAGTGTGTGGTAAATATAACCCTAAAGGAAGCTCCACCATGACCGAATACTTTTTAGGGCAGGTATTAGTGTGTAAATATCTGGATGGGTTGCAGGAGGAAAGTGATATGGTGAGGTTGCTACTTAGGCACTTTCCCTATAGGATCAAGGAGGCTGCTTGTATCCAGAATGTAAAGACAATATCACAAGTAGAAAATTTGTTAAGCACATTTGATGCACTAGGGAGAGGGGGTTATGAGGACAATTTCAATCGGAACCAGGGTAATAATAATAATAGACCTAATGAAGCCAGGCATCAAGAAGTTCAAGGGAACGGTGGCGAAGGGGCCAACACTCAAAATAGAAATAATAATAATCTGCTAAATCAGAACAGAGGAAATGGCTATGGTAATCAGTATCAAGGGAGGAACAATGATTTCAGGGGAAATCAAGGGAGGAACAATGATTACAGGGGAAATCAAGGGAGAAACAATGATTTTAGGGGAAATCAAGGGAGAAATTATAATGACAATAATTACAACCAGAATAGGGGTCAAGGAAGAGGACAGCCTAGTGGTAGTAATATACAGCCAAACAATGACAACACAGCCCAGAACAACCAGACCAATTCAGTAGTTAGTAGTACTACGACCAGCTGTAGCGGTTCTTTAAACGCGAACCAGGCTGTGAAGTAAGGTCAGAATCTCAGTCTGTAGCATGCCCTGTCCATACAATTATACAGGAACCCTATGACCTAAATGTAAGAAATGAATTATTACATGAACTAAATGATGAAGGTATTATTCAGGAAGTGGTTAGTAAGAGCCCCATAGTTAAATTTAACGTGTCCGAGGCGTACACAGATCTTTTAATTGATAGTAGTTGTATGAAGAGTTGCATAAGTAGTGCATTTTATGATAAAATGAAAGGAACTGGAGTAAATTTTGAGGAGATGTCAATTAAAAGCACTTTTGTTATCACAGCTGTTGGGAAGAGGTCTAAAGTAATTTCTAAGCAAGTTTTAGTAGACATTAAAATTAATAATCATGTAGAGAAGCAGATTTGTCTTGTAATTCCAAATTTAGTATTCAGTGTTATCTTGGGTTCAGAGTGGCTAAGTAGAGTGTCTGGTAACTTATGTTATGATGTAGGGAGTTTGAAATTTAAATGGGGAGATTCTGAAGTGGAAGTAGCGTTCAATGACCATATTCAGAGGAGTAGTATTGTAGGTGTGATTTGTACTTTAAATGAGATATCGCCAGCCGTAGAGCGGGGTTCTTCATGTTTTGTGGGCAGTGTGATTACGAACGGAAGTCTAGAGGACTCGTTACGTGATGCTGCATTTCAGGGTAATATAGAGGTGGAACAGTGTGTTCGGCTCTATGATGTGTTATTGTGTAATAGGAGAGTTTTTGAGGATCGCATTGGAATGGCCAATTGCTATACCCATTCATTGAACGTTATTGATAGGTCAGTATTCGCAGGACATAGATATCCTGTACCTTTCGCTTAGCAGAGTGCAGTTGAGGCACAAATTAACCAGATGCTTGAAGATGGGATTATTGAGCACTCTAACAGTCCGTATGTTAATTCTTTGATCACGGTACCCAAAACCGACGGCACGGTTCGTATTTGTTTAGACGCTCGTTTGGTTAACAGTAGAATTTGTTCAGATCAGCTGAAATCTATGTCAATAGAGGAATTAATGCAAACATTTGAGGGGAAGAAGTATTTCACTTGTGTAGATTTGAGTTCCAGTTTTTGGCAAGTGCCACTTATGTACGAAGATAGACCATTTACAGCTTTTAGTCATAAATATAACCTTTATCAATTTTGTAGAACACCTTATTGGTTAAAGAGTAGTTCAGCAGCTTTAATTAGGGCTTTAAACATCGCATTAGGGGATGACACAGGAGAGTTTGTAACCATTTACATAGATGATATGGTAATTAGTTCACGCATTTTTGAGGAGCATCTAGGTCATTTAGATATAGTTTGTCAAAGTTAGATCAGGCAGGGTTCACTTTGAAGCTGTCTAAGTCGTCATTCTGTCAGTCAGAAGTGACATTTTTAGGTCATAGAGTGTCGAGTAGAGGTGTAACACCATAAGAAAGTAGGGTTAATAAGATACTTAACGCAGAGGTGCCACAGAATGTTAAACAGTTAAAAACTTACCAGGGAATTTGAAACTTTTTCAGGAGGTTTGTTCTTAAATACTCAGGGTTGGTAGAACCATTCAGGGAATTGCTTAAAAGTGGGACTCGGTGGAGATGGGAGTCCAAGCATGATCAGGCTTTTAGAGCACTGAAGGAAGGTTTTGAGAAAGCTGTAGTGCTGAAATATCCGTTAAAAGATAAGGAATATGTGGTTATGACAGATGCTTCACATATAGGCATTGCTGGAGTATTATGTCAGAAAGATGATGAGGGTAATCTGTGCATTGTATCTTTAGCCTCGCGAGGACTGACAGCAGCAGAGAAAAGATACACGATTACTGAGTTAGAGCTTTTAGGTATTGTTTTCAGTTTAGGGAAATTTAGAATGTATTTAGTAGGGGGGAAATTTGAGATCCACACAGATCACCATGCATTACTGTATATGAGGACTTGTAAACTCAGTTCTAACAGAGTTAGTAGGTGGATTCTTGCTCTGCAGGAATACGAATTCACAGTAAAATATATTAAAGGTAAAGATAACATTCTTGCAGACATGCTATCGAGGGACACTAATTTATGTAGGGATTATCCTGTGGTTAAAGCAGAGGACGGTATTTTAATATGTGCATGTGTGGACAGTAGCAACAGGGCATCGTTACAGACACTGAGAAATATGCTAGTAGAGCAACGTGATGACGTTCATTTAAGGGAGCCACTTGCAAGGTTGGAAGCAGGTGACGCGGAAACATTTATAGTTTCCAAACGTATTGGAAAAACAGCATATGTTCTGGAGGATAGTAAGGGAAACAGATTATACGGGACGTATAATATACATAGTCTACGAAAATATGTGTCATAAAGTGAGTGTGTTTAGCTGGCGAGCCAGCCTATCAAATGAGTAAGTGTGGTATTTGGTGCGTGGGAGGAGATGGTCTTCCAGGCAGGCGTATCAGAAGTCACACAGGGGGGTAGTATGTAAGTAAATGGGAGTTTTTAAGGTACAGGGAAATATGACGGGATTGTCGGATGCTCTTGAGCACTAAAATGTCTCGATACACCAAGGCCAGAATTTGGTAGCGCTGGTGAATTCCCATTTGCCTCCAAGAGATGGGTGAGCGCTTGAACAGGGTATTTTTGCTTAAGGCGTCCACGAGGCAAAAGATGGGCCATCAGAAGGCGAGACAGTCCTTCATGAAACTCATACATATCAGCACACGTGATTTCTGTTTACGGCCTCGCCATGTAAGATTTGTAAGTGTGTAATTTAAGGTAATTTGTACAAAGGTATCATTTGTGTCAGGAGAACTGGTCTGTGTTGAGAACTAGTATTAAGTAGAATATGGTCTACGGGAACTTAACAAGACAGGGCGATTACGGCACAGAAATATTTGGTGTTATATGTAATGCACATTTACTGTTTTTTTTTCAGAAGTCAATATTAATTTAATCTACTTTAAAGAGAGATTAAGTATTATGGTCACAAGGCGCTGCCACAATAGTGTGATCGTGTGCTCAGTGATAAGTGAGATTAAATTTCACCATAAGGAAGGGACCTCCAGTGAAATTAGGAAGTTCTTTGGAGATATAAATATATCAGAACACATTCAATGCGTGTGATATGACATCATAAATACATAGTACTCACACATTAATTATGTCTATTTCTCCAACATAGAGATATTTGAGAGGCGGAAATATCCGTGGAACACTATTCTATATGTAAAACATTGGACTGGTTGCAAAGTGCAATCCATAGTGACAACAAACTTTGACGCAAAGTGCGTGAAGAAAAATTATGAGTGTATATATCTGTAATTTAGGGTGATCTCATTTATGTAATATGTATTTTGGATGGGTTTATTAACGTGTCTGGGATAATCGGATAATGGACCGTCGTCACGGTAAATCATCCGATGATCCGAGGCGAATATGTAACGTGTTTTTCGAGGGGTTTTTATGCAACTGGCATAAGTCAGTAGGAAGCCATTCTATATTTATTTACGCGGCAAATTGTTCAGCCAAGAGAATTTTTCATGTTAATTTATTATTATTATTAATTTATTATAATTATTATTAAGGTATTTTCGGAGCATTTTATAAAAATTATTAGCATTCAGATAGGTTTTCTATGTCTTAGAAAACGCTATCAAGCAAATTATTACGAACGACAATATCATAGAAAATTATGTGATTGCAGAATTTTACGGAGTTTTCGTCAGTTAGGGTATATCGAGAGACGTGACTCACTGGGAATTCAAGTACACGCTTAATCATGTCGGGAAACATGACGCAATACTGGGTCGCAGCGTCAAGGAAAGGCGAATAGTTGGAACGGAAATCGACTTCATCATCGCCGCGCCGTGTGTAATGACCCGGAGGAGGGGAAGATCGCGTGGTGGGTCAGCCAATCAGTGGAGACCACGTAAGCTAGAAGTCGGATGAAGAGTGGGGAGCCGGCGTGTGCATATATCGTTCGACGCGCCGTGGAACGAGGACTATCTGTATAGAACTTCCCGAGTATGGTTCACGCGGGAGTCGCTCCGATGTTCCGTGGATTGGAGGACTAATTTTTGTAAAGCTTAACCAGTGTGGTTGTACGTGTGTTTGGGTCCGATGTACGGACCATAGAATTATCTAATCTACCAGTATATCATCAAACATCGACGAAGATGACGACATCCAGGAGACTGTGGGAAGCTCACAGCATCATCCAGTACGAGGGAAATGCTTTGGCAATTTCCACCGGTAAGCGCGAATGACGCAGAAATACGCAATCTCTCATTTCTCTTTGTTTTATATTTCATATTTCAGTAACTTCATAGCTTGGGAATAAGAGTAAAATCAATAATTTATCAGACTCCGTTTTCACGTAATTTTCTATCGGTAATATTCAAATCACAACGCTCCAATATAAATTTTATACTTATTATTATTATTAATTTTGCTATACTTGTTTTATATAATACATTCATTTCTTTTACAATGCAATCTTTGCTTTCAGTAGGTAGCATTAGATATAGACCAATTCCTTCTCCTGATACAATTGTTTGTTGGGTTAATGATCAAATCATACCACGATCTGAGTGAATAGAGTCTTGAAGGTGTTCTGCCAGAGCTAGACGTTGTTAAATACAAATTTAGATGTCAATATTGCATTGAGGTCTTGGCGCCCATTAAAACAACATAGCTTAGGCAGAGGTAAACAGTTACATTTATCCCCCAACAGTTAGGGGCAGTCAAACCGATACACTTGTCGCTCCAAGTGTGGGCTAGCAAAACTGCCACATTTGTCGCTCAACGTGTGGGCTAGCAAAACTGCCACATTTGTACGCTCAACGAGGAGCAAAGTAAATACCGTTTCACTTGTCATCCCAGCCTAAGGAAAATCTGCCACATTACGTTTTAATAATCCGACCAGCCGCCATCTTGACAATTTTGAGTCACTGTTATTTTCCTTTGAACATACGATACTCCATATAGATTTCTACCTCACCACTAATTTTCTTAATTGTAGTTCTAAAACATAGAAAGTTATATATTTATAAATTATAATATTTCAGGATGGCCACTGTGCCATATATTTAGCATGATAAGTTTATCACTAATGCTACTGACGTCCAATATACGAGGGTCATTCCATAAGTCATGGCAACTATGTTATATCTTTCGACAATGCTACAGCATGGGAAATCAACGATGTGCATTGAAACGTTAAGGCCGTGTGATATCTCAATGCCAACAGAAATTAGGGTTCGGGTACAGGAGTTAACGGCAAAGGTACAGATGAAAACCACACAATGGAACTCAGTGTAAATTTATTTTGCACTAGTACAAATGGAACACAAACCAATCAATTAACATCCAGAGCACCGTTTCCAAGCATTGGAACTCCGCTCAGTAACAGACATGGACATGCCAGTTCGGGCATTGGAACACTGATCAATAACAGACACGGACATGCCAGTTCGGGCAGACAAAGGGCGCCCACTTCGCGGCGAGTCTACAGTTGCTGAGCGTCCATGTCGGAAAGCCTTCACCCAACGTGCAGCTGTTCGGTAATCACCAACAGCTTCACCTAGTGCTGCATGACCCTGCGTCGCATTTTTGCCACCGAGAAAAGCAATTCTCACGAATGATCGCTGTTCCAATCTGCTTACATCCATCTTGTAGCACGACCAAGCTCAGAATGAACGTGTAAGGCGCTGGAACCTAGCCATCTGCACTTACAGTCGCCTTCTGTCGGGTGAATTCTGTGCTGTATGCCGCGGGGTTTCGAATGTTTACACTGGAATTACCGTGATGCCATATGTTCGAAAGAAATAACATAGTTGCCATGACTTATGGAATGACCCTCGTACAATACTCCTTTTCTATGAGGTTTCACCTAAATTGTGCAATAACATCCTGAGGTACTAATTTGCATACTTTAATAGTACGTCCAACTGCCATCTATGGAGTCACTGGTCTTTTGTTTTGGGCAAACGAATCTTGTTATTATAGCCTTAGAATACCTAAAGTTATTAACTTAGTTTGAAAATTCAGGATGCCTCATGAGGCTGAGTGAACCACAGTCCAGCTCCTAGACCAGAGTTGAATTTCTTGCCAGAGCAGGGAATCAAATTTAGACTGCTGCAGTGACCTCCAAATGAACATATTATTATTATTATTACGAGGCAACATGTGATGAAACTCATAGTAATGGCCCAGCATGTGAATCTTGTCGCCTTGGTAACCAAATAAGTCTAGATCATTCGCGCACAGCACTTTCGAAGACATTTGAATTTAGTAACTTTTCGTGGATTTTTGTTGTTGTTGACACTAAACATTTATGTTGGTATCATTGATTCATAAAATGTATAACGATACTCGGAAACGCTAGATGAAAAATCGAAATTTTGAATGACTTTTACGAACCTAAGGGACTATTAGTCCAACACAACGAATACGTGCAGGCTACTAACTTTCAAAAATAGTAAGATGTGTTTATAGCAACATAGAGATGTCTCTGCTGAACTACGAGAATACATAGGTCTACAGGGTCTTTCATATAAAGTAAGAACGGCGAGCGGCGGTTTTGTCATTCGCTGCTGAAGCCGGCTTGGCCGAGCTTGTGACGCACCACGGCCCCCTGCTGTAGTATTGAAAGCGCGCGCATAGTACAAACTTGACCTTGCAATAAGCGTGCAGGTGTTGTCAGTCGCCAGTCTGATATGATGATGATAATTGTTGTTTTAAGGGGCCTAACATGTTGAGACAGTTATCATTGCAACATCGTATTTTTGTATGTAAAATTTATTTTTATTACGATTCGGCTCGGCGGGTACGTGATGCATTTGTTCAGCAATTTCCTGATGAAGTCCCACCTTCACTAGCACAGATTCACGTAATTGTAAATAACTTTGACACTACTGGTTCAGTGCTCAATAAAAAACACAAAATAAAAAATCTGAAAAATTACAGTGGCATGACTCACTCGCGTCAGCCAAAATGTGGTTACCAGATACAATGCCTGTACAACCCAGGAAGGACGACACTTCCAGGACCTTTTATAAGGTAATATTTCATAGAGGATTGTACACACGCTTAAAGCAGGGGGCCACGGCTCGCTACAAGCTCGGTCAAGGCCACCACACTAGCGGATAACAAACCCGCCGCTTGGCGTTCTTACTTTATATGAAAGACCCTGTATATGACGACCACTTGCTTCCATGGTAACCACTGGATAACTGCGTTGGATTTTGTGTCTAGGCTAATCACAGAAAGACCTCTTGCCCTAGAACACGTCCATGTCAGTAACTGCCCAGAGTCTCTCTCTTAAGCCCATGTCCATGACATATTATATCTAGGTTAGACACACTACAATTAACACTGTAGATATAGGTTATTATAATGTAAAGGAAAGTTATATCATACTTTCATATAAGATCACCAATGCATGTAGTATTACTTCAGTTGTAATGGAGCATGCAGTTAATAAATATGATGTAAAAAAGTCTCTTTAACCCGTTGAGTGCTACGTCCGTATATAGACGGAGCACGAGAACTTTCAATTCTTTTCAGTTCCTTGTTCGCTCTCGAAATCCAAGTTGATCTCTGTCAAGCTCTGCCATCTGTTGGGCATTATGATATACTACTTGAGTTTGTACTTTTGTTTCCAGAAGTGACTAAAGAAAGTATTTCCTAGACGCGTCTCCTCTACAACTGGAGTTCATCTGGGATTTAAACAAGCATGGAGGAACCAGAAGCAAGTTCTTCTCACCACGTTGAGATTTCCAATTAAAGGATCCTTCAGTAAGGAGCAACATGTATTCATTTTAATTTAGGACCATTTACCTCATATGGAGATGATGCATGTGTGGACACATACATTTAAGAACTGTCTGAAAATAAGAATCAATATTAACGTAGAATGTTTTATTTGCATTTTGATTAAACCGGGAGTGGTGGCGCGGAGTCTTTTCTGAACTGGCGCAAATTCATTTTGTTAGGGTGTGCTTGTTTTTAAACTTAGATACCTTGGCTCCCACATACCTCTCCCCACATTCTTTGCCGTTAGTCTGAGGTCAGTAACATTGAAATGAAAGACAGAAGAGGGATTATTGTAGAGCGGTGCGTGTTAGAGAACCCGATAGTTGAATTATTGAGAGCCTAATGTTTCGAAAGTTTTGTACATATCGGTTGGATGGTTCCTTGGTGTTTCATTTAGCTACTGGGCACATCGTAATAATGATGATGATGATAATTGTTGTCTTAAGGGGCGTAATATCTAGGTTATCGGCCCCTAATGGTTTGGGTGATCGTGAAGATGAAAATGAAATGTAAACTATAACTAAAACTAACTACTAACTTTTATACTAGAAGATGAAATGGAAAACAAAAGGAGAATAAAGCAAATAAAGGACAGGAGGGAAAGAAATGCCCTCAACCCTCGAAGAATGCGGATTGAGGGACTTGGAAGGAAGAGAGCCATGAAAGGCAGCTAGGAAAGTGAAAGAGGAGAGGGTCCGCCCCACAGGTAATGGGGCAAAAGGGGGAAACCGGACCCAGCTCAGGAATCCCTTGGGGTCGCCAACTCCCGAACTCACCAGCCGTGAGCCCCTGAGGGTGTAGCAATATCCAGGGTGCACCACAAGTGGTGGGGCTACATACACCCTGCCTCCTTAAGGGCCTAGAGCACAAGGCAGGAGAGAACATGAAAAGAAAAGGAAGGCTGACCCCTCGCAAAGAAGGGTATCAGAAAAGATGAGACAAGGGGCAATTAAGGCGGGAAAGGAAGAGACTCCCTAAGTCTCGGATACCCTATTACCGTCGGGGTCGGAAGAGAACAAGAGTTGATCAAGTGAGGTCGACAGGAAAGAAGACGGAGAGGAGCCCGGCACAAGTAAGTGGAAGCAGTGCCGGATTCAGCTGGGCCCCATGGTCGCCAACCCACGTCCCACTAGATGTGAACCCCTGGGAGAGGGGGGCGTAATAATTAGCTCCGTGAACTCATTGGGTGTATACTCATACATTTTGTTTCATAACCTTTGATAGTGTGGTTTCTATGGAACCATGTATATTTTTTGGTATCCTATGCGTTTATTTTCAATAACATATCATGCAATTAATTTAATAAACCCAATGCATCTATGTATGATACATGAAACTTAGTATTTATGTGATCAGAACAAGTTCCGTCATAGGGGTCAGAAAGTACCCCGCGCCACCTCTCACGTCGCATCAACGAGCGCCTCCTTTCCAGGGTTAATTAAAATCACAAAACTTATTGAGCCTATCACCTCCCTGGAAAGTTACCAATTATGATGATGATGATAATTGTTGTTTTAAGGGGCCTATCATCTAGGCTATCGGCCCCTGATGGTTTGGGTGATCGTGAAGATGAAAATGAAAAGCGAACTTAAAACTAAAACTAACTAATAACCTACATACTAGAAGAAGAAATGAAAAACTAAAGGAGAATAAGGCAAATAAAAGGACAGAAGGAAAAGAAATGCCCTCAACCCTCGGAGAAGGCGGATTGAGGGACTTGGAAGGAAGGAGAGCCATGAAAGGCATATAGGAAAGTGAAAGAGGAGAGGGTCCGCCCCAAAGGTAAGGGACAAAAGGGGAAAACGGACCCAGCTCAGGAATCCCTCGGGATCGCCAACTCCCGAACTCACCAGCCGTGAGCCCCTGAGGGTGTAGCATTATCTAGGGTGCACCAGAAGTGGTGGGGCTACATACACCCGGCCTCCTGAAGGGCCTAGAGCACAAGGCAGGAGGTAAAAGGAAGAGAAAAAGAAGGCTGACCCCTCGCAGAAGGAGGGTATCAGAAAAGATGAGACAAGGGCCAATTAAGGCGGAAAAGGAAGAGACTCCCTAGGCCTCGGATACCCTAATACCGTCGGGGTCAGAAGAGAACAAGAGTTGACCAAGTGAGGTCGACAGGAAAGAAGACAGAGAGGAGCCCGGCACAAGTAAGTGGAAGCAATGCTGGACTCAGCTGGGGCCCCGTGGTTGCCGACCCACGCCCTCAAGATGTGAGCCCCTGGGGGATACGAATTATGGCTTCTACATTTTGTTACATGCGATTGAAGACACTCAGCACTAAGTTCGGAATCTACTGCCTGGAAATTGGCACTTAAATGGATAAGGAATATTGCTACACCACTTAACATGTGAAAGACGAAAGGAAGGATTTAGTTTCCAGCTAGCATACTGTCGTCGGATAGTAATGTATACGCTCCAGTCCTCCCAGGACAGCAATTACGGATAGGATTATGCCGTGGCTTTGATTGATCGAGTCCTGTCGTTGCTGGCTACAGTACAAGGACAGCGTTTGACCAGTGTCTTCAGGTAAATTCAATAGACTTCACACAGCGATGATTAATTATTTCTGAACATCACATTGAATGCTTGGTCCATTTTTATTAATATTTGGGGAGAGTAGGCCTACTTTAAACTTAAGGCTGTAACCAGACTTCTTTGCCAGTTTGAATCCGGCTTAGTACGCTTTAATATGATGAGTTTCCAGTGGTTATGATATTTCCTGGCGGGCACAATACTCAATCGAGAGTAAGGAATGATGATGATAATTATTTGTTGTTCTAAGGGGCATAACATCGAGGTTATCGGCCCCTAATGAAATAAAATGGCGTGAAATGAAAGGATGAATATAAAAACAGCTCACTGCCATGGATGAAACGAAAATGCTTTATATAAAACAGACAGTGAGCCCCAACAATTATTAAGCCTTATTTGAATAAAAAGAATAAAAGGCGGATGGTAAAAAACAATAAAACAAATAAGGCAAAGTGAACAATACAATACATGAACGCGATAAAAACATAAAATAGACTTAACCTGAATTAAAAGTCTTAACTTACATTAAAACTATAAAAAGTAACCACTCTCCCTCATGAACCGGATGACGAGGTATGCTGACGGCCCGTCATACGGAGAATAAGGGAGAGGGTGTTAGGCAGTTTAAGAGTCCTTCGTAGATCGGCCAGGTCCGCACACTCCAAGATAATGTGTGCCACAGCAAGGAAAGAGTAAGGAAATGTGGATGCGATTTGAAAGGGGTTACGGTACCATTCCTTTGTCGATGCATGATATTTAGGATGATCAATATAATAATAATAATAGTTATAATGATGTGTTCTCAGTTATGATCTACAGTATTCTGCAAGAACGAAGTTAGTGAACAGTGTAGCGACGAAACTCTCCCCACATCGCTAATTACTTACAAGGGAAGTAATAGGTAAGACAGGTCGAAACCTAGCTTGAAACTTTATGGACACAATAGTTGTACTATAAGAGGAAAACGTGCGGAAAATCAGCTGCCAGATTGAACTGCAAGGCTCCGAAATCGTACCTGACATCCTCGTACGGAGGCATGAGGGCTGGTGGAGGTGGACATCCCTGCGGCACTCGGGCGGGGCTTGTATGCTGACTGGAGCGTGCGGCTGTTTCCCACTGGCCTTGAGTGCTTGGATCGTCAGGGCTGTCCATTCCAACATGTACGGTACTCGCTACTTCCCATTGATTTATATGAGGGATTCGCCACATGATTTCGGAGCCTTGCAGTTCAATCTGGCGGCTGATTTTCCGCACGTTGTCCTGATACTTCCCTTGTAAGACCGACATTGCTGTATGGAAGTATGAGCTGGGTAGACTCTGGATGTGCGGCTTCTGTGGCGTAGTTGGTAGCATGCTGAGCTTCTATGCCCAAGATCGCGGGTTCAAACCCGGCCGAAGTCGTAAGGCAATAACTTTGGTTTTCCTCCAGATGGCAGGGATCTGTTTCTGCTTCAGGCAATAATTATAGAATTTCAGAAGCCATATCTCCGTGATGGGACCAAAATGTTTAATTTGCTCAATCATTAGGTCATCTAGACCAGGCGCTTTACCATTTTTGCCATTCTTAACTGCTGTTCTAAGTTCATGCAGGCTGAAGCCATATGATAGGTGGTTGCTTTCAAAGTCAGGATCTCTTTTGAGTTTTGTTCTATCTTTTGAAAAATTGGTCCTTCCATTCTGAACAAGCTGAAGAGCAATTTGATCTGGTGTAATATTTGCATGACCATGATTGTGGGTGGGGTTGTAGTTCAAGCGTCGCAGCAACTGACAGGCTACTACTCCCCTCACCAGTCAGCCTGGAGCAGCCAGATTATCTCAGTGGACAGCAAGATCTGATTGTAATGATTGGATGGCTCCTTCTGAGAACCTTCCTCCTGGTGGAAACCAAGTCTGGAGAGTGTGGAAGTCCTTAAATCGGCCCAGGAGTGGCGTCAGACGAACTAAGGGCAACCTGTTCAAATGGGTCTTTTTGAAGGAATCTTCCAGCTTGTGTGACTGCGGGGTGGGACAGACAACTAAACACTTAATTAACTGTCCTAGTTGTCCTATATCATGTTCCACACAAGAGCTTGTTGACGCTTCAGACAACGCTGTTACTGTTACACAATTTTGGGCTGATATTGTTTAGTTTGTCATTTAAGATTTGTGTTACATTGTATTTATATTCTATCAACCTTTGGCTTATTTCCTATGGTTCTTTTTGCTGTGCTGATGACTCGAAATAAATAAATAAACTTGAATTGAAAAAAAAAAAAACACACACACACTAAAACAGTCATCACAATTAACACCGGTTATCAGACAGATTCTACACACACCTAAGTACACGGGGCTACATGACCGAGTTGTCGCAGCCCCTAAACTGACGAACCAACCAACCAGACTCGGGATATCTGATAAATACACTATAGATAAGTCTTATGAGGATACACGAATTTTTGGTGGAACAAATAGTTGGGAGCAATGGCAAAAAAGGACTTGCAATGAAGCGAAAATGACTAAGTAAGAAATGAACACCCTAAATGAAGCTGTTCGTATGATCCGACTCATATGGTGGGTTAATGGGAAGAGACTGGGGGAGGACAGATTGTTCACGAGGTTAATGAGTTCGACCGTAGAGTGTACCGGTACGTGAAGCAGAGGTAATCCTAGCAGGCGATGGCTGGATTCAATGTTGAACGATATCAAAGTGACAGGTGTAGAAGCAGAGGAAACAGCAATTCAAACTGCTAATAGGGGGTCATGGAGGAGTCTTGTTCACAAACAGAGGCATGCAGACTATACTGGGTGCTCAATGGTAAAGCAGTCTTAAGGTGGCGCTAACTGAATATGATGATGATGATGATGATGATGATAATTGTTGTTTTAAGGGGCCTAACATCTAGGTTATTGGCCCCTAATGATTTGGGTGATCGTGAAGTTGAAAATGAAATGCAAACTATAACTATAAACTAACTACTAACTTATATACTTGAAGAAGAAATGGAAAACAAAAGGAGAATAAGGCAAAAAGACAGAAGGAAAAGAAATGCCCTCAACCCTCGACTAATGCGGATTGAGGGACTTGGAAGGAAGGAGAGCCATGAAAGGCAGATAAGAAAGAGAAAGAGGAGTGGTCCGCCCCAGAGGTAACGATAAAAGGGGGAAAACCGGACCTAGCTCAGGAATCCCTCGGGGTCACCAACTCCCGAACTCACTAGCCGTGAACCCCTGAGGGTGGAGCAATATCCAGGGTGCACCAGAAATGGTGGGGTTACATACACCCTGCCTCCATGAGGGTCTTGAGCAGAAGGCAGGAGATGACAGGAAAAGAAAAAGAAGGCTGACCCCTCGCAGAAGGAGGGTATCAGAAAATATGAGACAAGGGCCAATTAAGGCGGGAAAGGAAGAGACTCTCTAGGCCTCGGATACCCCAATACCGTCGGGGTCGGAAGAGAACAAGAGTTGACCAAGTGAGGTCGACAGAAAAGAAGACGGAGAGGAGCCCGGCACAAGTAAGTGGAAACAATGCCGGACTCAGCTGGGGCCCCGTGGTCGCCAACCCACGTCCCACTATATGTGAGCCCCTGGGGGGACACAAACTACTGAATCAATTGTTATGAAACTTTATTTACCCGGGAGTGGCGGCGTGCGGTCTTTTGTGACCTGGCACAAATTCATTTTGTTAGAGTGTGGTTGTTTCTAAACTTCTTGGCTACCAGATACTTCTCCCCCCATTCTTTGCCCTCAGTCTGAGGTTAGTAACATTGAAATGAAAGTCAGAAGAGGCGGCTGCGGTGGCGTAGTTGGTAGCGTGCTGAGCTTCTATGCCGAACATCGCGGGTTCAAACCCGGCCAAAGTCGTCGGATATTTTTAGAGCGTTAAAATTCCCTAAGTATGCCTTCCTTCGGAGGGGAAGTAAATCCGGCGGTCCTATGTCATAGATTTATGGCATGTTAAAATACCTTCCACTAATTGCACCTGTGTGAAGCTAAATTATATATATGTTAAACATTCGACAATCGCTCGTAGGTTCCGACGTTCGTCGTCAGGAGCCGACTGCGGTGGCATCTGGTAATCAAGTTCTGAACTAGTAGTCGTTGACTGTGGCATTTGGCGGCAAAAGTAGGAACTACTTGAAAAATTCAATGTCTGTAGTCCTCACTTGAATTGAAAACAGATAATACACACTAATACAGTCATCACAATTAACACCGGTTATCAGACAGATTCTACACACACCCAAAGTACACGGGGCTACGTGACTGCGTTGTCGCAGTCCCTAAACTGAGGAACCAACCAACCAACCAACCAAAGTCAGAAGAGGGACTATTGTCCAGTGGTGCGTGTTAGAGAACCCCATAGTTGAATTATTGAAAGTCTACTTTTTCCAGAGTTTTGTAAATATTGCTTGGATAATTCCTTGGTGTTTCATTTAGCTACTGGGCACATCGTAATAATTAGCTCCGTGAACTCATTGGGTGTATACATTTTGTTTCATAACCTGTGCTAGTGTGGTTTCTAAGGATTGATGTATATTGTTTGGTATCCTATGCATTTATTTTCAATAAAATATCATGCAATTGAGTTAATGAACCGAATACATCAATGTATGGTAAATAAAACGTAGTATTTTGCTATCAGACCAAATTCCGACAAAATGGTCAGAAAGTCCCCCGCGTCACCTCTCACGTTGCATCAACGAGCGCCGCCTTTATATGATAAAATAGTTATGTTACTGAAAACACAATATCATTCACTGTTGCCAACATTACAATTAATGAATTCTTAAAAAGCAAAATATTAATCAAAAGGTACATTTATGACCTAACTATTAAAGTTTTAGATTTGAAACTAAATGCACTAAGAGAAGATGTCATCACTTGCAATCCAACTTAGTGTCATGGTTCTATTTCTTCAAACTTATTATTTGTAAATGTTTCTTTTAAAAGTTAAAAAGAAGCTTTGTTTTTGAAGCAGTACATTTTTTATCAAGTTACATAAACACTATAGCCATTATTCTAGGTCAGGTTAATGAACATATCCATTTAATGATACTGGGAAAATTTCAAGTGGATCAGCGGAGTAATTTCTGAGATAATGTACCTTTTTTGCTTAAAAATTGAAGTTGTAAGAAATGGCTGTCAATGATAAGCCCGCAAAGGTAGATGAATAAAGACTCTTTAGATGTTTGCCAAAGTTGACAAACTTCACTAACCCTTATCTCGGAAATTGATAACCATGTTTGATTCAAATCAACTTCCTATGATATTTCAATATGTTGAGAACCCAACCCATCAAAAGAAAGAAAATTGATATTTTTCACCAAACCCTAACTTAGCGCCACCTTAAATGAATATGTATGTATGTATTTATGTATAGGCCTAACAAAAACAATAATAATAATAACACTTATATTATAATCTGTTCTTCCTCTGTGTCCGACTGACTACGTGGCTCTGAAGTAATGTTCTCGCCTACTGTGTCCAAGGGTTCAGGATTGAATCCTTGCGCAGTCAGTAGGCATTTGAGGGTGCGAAAATGCGTCGTCATACACATCTCTAGCCTTATTGGTTTGCGAGATATAATAAGAAGTCTAAAATCATGATTTTACCCCATAAACCATTTTCACACCTACTCGACAGAGGCATCCTGGTCAAGAGGATCAAGCGACGAAATGAATGTCACGCCGAACTTTGTTCTTGCTTAATGGGTTCGCGAGATATCAGCAAAAATGAGTTTTCTTTTTACCCAAAATCCAGTTTCCAAATTCAACCTATAAAAAAAATTAACCACACCATGAGATAGAGCGGAAATACTACCATTCAAACGAATCCACTCTCAACCCTCTAGCCCTAGTCCTTCCCCCACATAACCCTATTCCAGCATAGCCATACGTATTCAAGCACACACGTGATTAGGGGTAGCTCTCTCGTTGCTTACTGGAAGGTTCAAGATCCCCTTCGGGGCAAAATTCCGGCACCTCAGCGTCTCTAAAAGCTGCAGTTGTTAAAAGGGATAAAACCAATAACGTTAACTATCTTCCATGTTCAAGTCCCTCAAATCAAGCATAAACATTAATCTACCAGTCGTCACCTGTAATTTTAGGTATTTATTTATGTGTATAGTAGGTTTCTTGTTGTTGATGCAGTACAGAGTGAGTGTTTTATTGCTGTGTGTCGGGGTTGAGAAGGAGTCGATCCATTTCAATGAGGGCAGCAATATGAAGGAATTATTTACACAGCTCGGTATGTGAGGTGAGGCGAGGTAGTTTTATGGGCCGTGCCATCCCCTCGAGACGAGTGACCCGACCATAGTCCGCCTACGCGCTAACCCGCATCCAGTGCGGCAAGTCTAAGGAGTCACATTCTAAAAAGGAAATAGCCACTTAAATTTGTGGTGCCTAGATAGAAAAGTAATAACATTATGAACCATAAGAAGAAGATGTTTACTGTAAGTTACACACGAACACCCATAATTAAAGTTGAAGCATTTGTGAATTAATAATTACAGAGTTCGGTAATGACCTGAGGATATCACGAGATTAATCCGCACTGCTATAAGAACGAGATGAATTGGAATATACAAGTAGACTGTACGTGAACATCAAATAAATGCATTCTAATATAGCTTACATCCGAGCATCTTCATGGGAACATCCACGAGACTTATTTCAATATAGCTTACATCCGAGCCCATTCATGGGAACATCCACAAGTCTTATTTTAATAGTAAAGCTTACATTCTCAATATCTACGAATCTATTGCAGTACTAAAACTGAATTTCTTTATGTTCATAGGGGCAATGAACATAAGTTCACTTATTGGACTTTCAATAACCTGGTGAGCACAAATCCAACATGACGGCGACGCGAAGTATAAATATTTAAATGGACGTTTCTCGCAATTTAACCATCCGAGTGCAGTGAAACGTGGTACAGTAAATGCTTATACAAATGTTAATCCGCTGACATCTGATTTATTTCAATTGTTTCATGGGGGCATCCTCGAGACAAACTATTTTATTATAGCTTACATTCGAGCGCCTATATGGGAACATCCACGACACGTTTTTAATATTGCTTACATTCGAGCGCCTATATGAGATGATGATGATGATGATAATTGTTGTTTTAAGGGGCCTAACATCTAGGTTATCGGCCCCTGATGGTTTGGGTGATCGTGAAGATGAAAATGAAAAGCGAACTTAAAACTAAAACTAACTACTAACCTACATACTAGAAGAAGAAATGGAAAACTAAAGGAGAATAAGGCAAATAAAAGGACAGAAGGAAAAGAAATGCCCTCAACCCTCGGAGAAGGCGGATTGAGGGACTTGGAAGGAAGGAGAGCCATGAAAGGCATATAGGAAAGTGAAAGAGGAGAGGGTCCGCCCCAAAGGTAAGGGACAAAAGGGGAAAACGGACCCAGCTCAGGAATCCCTCGGGGTCGCCAACTCCCGAACTCACCAGCCGTGAGCCCCTGAGGGTGTAGCATTACCTAGGGTGCACCAAAAGTGGTGGGGCTACATACACCCTGCCTCCTTAAGGGCCTAGAGCACAAGGCAGGAGGTAAAAGGAAGAGAAAAAGAAGGCTGATCCCTCGCAGAAGGAGGGTATCAGAGAAGATGAGACAAGGGCCAATTAAGGCGGGAAAGGAAGAGACTCCCTAGGCCTCGGATACCCTAATACCGTCGGGGTCAGAAGAGAACAAGAGTTGACCAAGTGAGGTCGACAGGAAAGAAGACAGAGAGGAGCCCGGCACAAGTAAGTGTAAGCAATGCCGGACTCAGCTGGGGCCCCGTGGTCACCAACCCACGCCCACAAGATGTGAGCCCCTGGGGGACCTATATGAGAACAACCACGACGGGTTTTAATATAGCTTACATTCAAGCGCCTATATGGGAACATCCACGACGGGTTTTAATATAGCTTACATTCAAGCGCCTATATGGGAACAACCACGACGTGTTTTAATATAGCTTACATTCAAGTGCCTATATGGGAACATCCATGACGCGTTTTTAATATAGCTTTCATTCGAGCGCCTTCATGGGAACATCCACGACACCTTTCAATACAGCTTACATTCAAGCGCCTTCATGGGAACATCCACGACGCGTTTGAATATAGCTTACATTCAAGTGCCTATATGGGAACATCCATGACGCGTTTTTAATATAGCTTTCATTCGAGCGCCTTCATGGGAACATCCACGACACCTTTCAATACAGCTTACATTCAAGCGCCTTCATGGGAACATCCACGACGCGTTTGAATAGAGCTTACATGCAAGTGCCTATATGGGAACATCCACGACGCGTTTTTAATATAGCTTACATTCGAGCGCCTTCATGGGAACATCCACGACACCTTTTTAATATAGTTTACATTCAAGCGCCTTCATGGGAACATCCACGACGCGTTTTTAATATAGCTTACATTCGAGCGCCTTCATGGGAACATCCACGACACCTTTTTAATATAGCTTACATTCAAGCGCCTATATGGGACATCCACGACGCGTTTTTAATATAACTTACATTCGAACGCCTCCATGGAACACCCACGATGCGTATTGGAGTATAGCTTGCTTACTTACTTACTTACTTACTTAGTCGAATCCTCTTCTACCCATTGGTGTCGAGGTTTTACAAAAGTAGCGCCAAGCCTTCCTGTCTCTGCTCAGCCGTTTTGCTTTCCTCCATTCTATTCTCATCTCCTCTAATGCCCTCCACCCCTCACGTTCAATGTTCCTATTCTCATTATCCTTTTGCCTCGCATAGTCGTCAATGATTTAATCAGGCCGATTTTCTCCTTTTGATTTCTTTTAACTTCGTATTTTTCGGGCTAGTGAGTTGTTGGCCCACTGCACCTTAGTCCAGTGGAGGGGATGCATCCTCATAGTCCCTGGAATTACTAGATTTTTACAGGGTTTTCTCCCTTCTCCCATGTGGACAATCCCGTCCACTTGTCTCTAGTGTTCGAGACCTGCTAGCTCGGGGATATACCGCCTCATCTCGGCCCCTGACTGCACTCAGCCACTGTAATTCAGTGTTGCCCGCCCCCCACGACGTGGACGTGTCAGCCAAGAGTTGCCCAAGTGCACAAAGTTACAGCCCAAGCCCCCTGTATGCCCTAGGCCTAGGGGCTTGAATATAGCTACCATAAAAAATACGAAATTAGCTCACATTTAAGACGTCTACACACAAAGTAAACTAATATATAACAAGTAGTTCCGTGAAGAACTAACGCCTATTTTCATATAATATCCTACTTATGTTAATTGGTTCTATCAACATACAAAATATCAGTTTGATTCCTTTAATAGATTCGTAGATATTGAGAACTGTCTAATATTTCGGATGGTCACTATGTTGGATTTTTATATATGTAGGTCTTAAGAGTTATGTACTGTTACATGAAGATTATTGTGTACGTGTAGTATTCAGACTTCAATCGCATGATTAGGACACAAGAAGTAAAACCGAAATTTAAAAATTTCGCACAGCTGCCATCTTGTGGTTATGGAAACAATTGAAATAAATTAGATGTCAGCGGATTAACATTTGTATAAGTATTTAATGTACCAAGTTTCACTGAACTCGGATGGTTAAATTGCGAGAAACGTCTATTTAAATATTTATACTTCGCATCGCCGCCATGTTGGATTGGTGCTCACCAGGTTATTGAAAGTCCTATAGATGAAATTTTGTTCATAGCCCCTATGAACATAAAGAAATTCAGTTTGATTGCTGCAATAGATTCGTAGATATTGGGAACCGTCTGAATATTTCGGATGGTCGCCATGTTAGAGTGTTATATGTATAGGCCATAGAGTTATGTACCATTAAATGAAAATTATTGTGCAGGTTCATTATTCAAACTTTCACTTCGATCGCATGATAAGGACACTAGAAATAAAAACATTGTTTTAAAATTCGCACAGCCACCATCTTGATGTTATGTAAACAATTGAACTAAATTAGAAGCTAGTGTATTACAATGTTTATAAACATTTGCTGTACCAAGTTACATTGCGTTTGGATGATTAAATCGCGAGAAAAGTCTATTTAAAATGTTCAAATATACTTGGCCGCAATGTTCGTTGTGTTGTTAGAGGTTTTCGAAAGTCTCATAGGAGAACTTATAGTAGCTTCCTTTAACAACGTACAAAATTTCAGAGTGATATCGGTAATACTTTCGGAGATATTGAATGTTGGTGAAATATTTCGTACAGCAGCCATGTTAGATTGGTGAGACGTAAAAAAAAATGTGAAGGGCACGGTCGGGGTCGGCAAAATGGTGCTATAACCTTGCCGAATTTCATTGAAATCGCTCCAGCCGTTCAGTAGTTAGAGGGGAACACATACACACACACACAGCCACACAGACACACATACGCACACACACACACATACACGGGCAAAGGGTGATCTCATACGCCTATTTTGTCCTAAAATGAAAATAGACTAAAAATGAGATGGTGTGTGTCTGTGTTTTACTCAATCACGCAAGACCCACTAGTCCGATTTACATGAAATTTTACATGCAAGTAGCTGATTTAACATATAAGCTACCTTTGATTTCGATACGTTGCACTATTTAACGAAGGCGACCATTTTAGTGACGTCACTACACCCTTTGGTTTCATATTTCCATTTCTAATAAAAAGAGAACGCTAAGAAATAGCAAACTTTTCATGGCATATTCGGGGTTTAAAATTAAAATTAAAATTAATTTTCTATCCGAAAGGTCCTTATCACTCTTCTGGTATCCCCAATGGTTAGCGAGTAAAATCTACCTTTGTGCTATAATACACGGCCAACGCCGAGCGGTGTAGTTAGACAAAATCTTCCATCCTTACTCTCCCTCCGCGCAGCACCTCAACCATATCCTGTTTTAACTGTCACTTTCACATTTTAATTTATTTATGACCCGTAGCGAAGCACGGTAGGCGTACTTCAACTAGTAATTTATAATTTGAGAACATTTATCTTTACATGTGTAAAGTATTTAGTGCTGGGCACCTTGAGAGGTGCAAATGCTATCGAGATCAAACATGAAAACATGTATGTTCGCTTTCATTGATTGTGTTATTTTTCCCCCACACAAAGCAAACGCATGACTAAAACAGAAAGCAAAAAGAAAAAAGAAAAAGCAGAAAACAAACACAAAACAACATTCAAAATAAAAAGCAGAAAACAAACACAAAATCTAAAACAAAAAATCAACTTTCAAATACAAAATAAAAAGCAGAAAACAAACACAAAATCAAAACAAAATATCAACTTTCAAAAGCAAAAGCAGAAAACAAACACAAAACAAAAAGCAAAAAACAAACACAAAATCAAAACAAAAAATCAACTTTCAAAAGCAAAAGCAGAAAACAAACACAAAACAAAAAGCAGAAAATAAACACCTAATCGAAAAGGAAGAAAACTTTCAAAATCAATGGCAAAAGCAGAAAACAAACACAAAATCTAAAACAATAAAAACCAGTTTCAAAAACAAAATCAAAACCAAAACAATCACAAGATAGAAAACAAAAAAGAAACAACTTTCAGAAACAAAATCAAAAGCAGAAAACAAACACAAAAGCAAAACAAAAAATCAACTTTCAAAAGCAAAAGCAGAAAACAAACACAAAACAAAAAGCAGAAAACAAACACCTAATCGAAAAGGAAGAAAACTTTCAAAATCAATAGCAAAAGCAGAAAACAAACACAAAACAAAAAGCAAAAAACAAACACAAAATCAAAACAAAAAATCAACTTTCAAAAGCAAAAGCAGAAAACAAACACAAAACAAAAAGCAGAAAACAAACATCTAATCGAAAAGGGAGAAAACTTTCAAAATCAATAGCAAAAGCAGAAAACAAACACAAAATCAAAAGCAAAACAAAACAAACGTTCAAAACAAAAGCAAAAACGAAATCGAACACAAAACCCAAAATTACAAAGTAAAAGGAAAAAAATAGAAAACAACAAACATGAAACCAAAGAACGCTAGACTATTAGTTCCGACGTGACTCCGCTCATGCCCCTCCAGAAGCAAATACTAGTTACGCAACTGCTGAGTGCACCCCGTTCCAGGCCTCATGCCAGATTCCACTATATCTGACTGAGCCGGGGATCGAACACGTGGACACCGAGTGAAAGGCAGGCGCGCTACCCCAACACCACGGGGCCGGTAGAATACAGATGCACTCCATCTTAATTATATTTACGAGGAAGAAGAAAACAATCTGTTCTACGTCTTAAGTCACAATGCTCTTACAGTAATTATCAGCACAGTCACGTGGGCAATAAAACACAGGAGATTACATTCGTGCTTGCGAAATCATGTGAACTCACGTTACGAAGTCTGGCATCGAATGTTTAATAAATAATTTTATAATCATAAAAAGCATTTCGTAGTGAACTTACTTTGAATGGTCTAATTTTTCCCTAGTCCATTTTCAGGGGACAGTCTAGAGATAAACAAGTAGTTCCGTGAAGAAATAAATAGCCTATTTTCATATATCCTACTTGCAGTATGTTAATTGCCTCTATCACCATACACAATTTCAGTTTGTTTGCTGTATGTAATAGATTCGTAGATATTGAGAACCGTCCCAATATTTAGGATGGTTCCCATGTTGGGCTTCTATATAAGTTGGCCATAGAGTTGTGTATTATTAGGCCTACATGACGATTATTGCGTAGGTGTATTATTCAAACTTCAATCTTATGATTATGACACAGCAAATAATAAAAACGAGAATTAAATATTTTACACAGCCGCCATCTTGAGGTTATGAAAGCAATTGAAATAAATTAGATGACAGCGCATTAAAATTTGTATAGGCATTTAGCGTGCCAAGTTTCACTGTGCTTGGATTGTTAAATCAAGATAAATGTCCATTTAAATATTTATGTTCGACCCTCACTATTATGTGTTAGAAAACTGTATCATAATGATGGTCATTATAACACTCTTTTTCATTATGATACAGTTTCTCCAGCCAATCAGAGCTCGTTCATTGACCAATTAGGTAACGATACCTTCACGCGTGCGCTCAAAATCCAACATGTCGGACATAAACACAACATCGAACTATAATAAATTACCGACATGGAATACGCACCGTCCATATGTTCGCGTAAATAAACTGGCGAATATGAGACAACAAATAGCACTGTACCTTAATATAATTTCTACACAGCGCAATCATTGTCTTCAAACAACTCCAGTGACAATATTACTGAGGGGCGGCAGATGTCAACATATGGCCTGCATATGGCATTGCAAGCACACAGAGCGCATGCGTCGGTCGTCCAGAGATCTTGAAAGACTGAGATATAACACCCAATTCTCGCTCTGCGATCACAAAATTCTTGTGGCTGACTCCCAAAGATATTTAAGAATATTTATGTTAAAACATATAATAAAGTTATAATTATCGTCGAACATAAACAGTCGTACGCAACTCGCCTATAATGGTAATTAACACACTCGTATGGAAATTATAAAACTCGCATACGCTCGTTTTATAAAAATACTCGTGTCTTAATTATAGCCATTATAGGCTCGTTGCATAATGTACTATTACATTTCACGTCACCGCATGTTTGATTTTCGCTCACCAAGGTATTGAAAGTCCCATAGGTGAACTTATGCTAATAATCTTTATCAACATACAACATTTCAGTTTGAATGCTATCATAGATTAGTAGATATTGAGAACCGCCTAAATATTTAGGATGGTTGCCAAGCTGGATTTTTATATAATGTAGGATATAGAGTTATAGGCACTATTAGATGACAATTATTGCGTAGGTTCATTATTCAAACGTTGATTTTGATCGCATGATTAGGACACAAAAATAAAAAACTTAATTTTAGTGTTTCCCCCTGCCGCCATCTTGAGGTTATGTAAACAATTGAAATAAATTAGATGCCAGTGCATTTCATTGTATATAAACATTTTCTGTAGCATGTTACACAGCGCTCGGATAGTTATATCGCGAGAAATGTCTATTTAAAAGTTTCAAATTCGCTTGGCCGCCACGTTAGTTTTGTGCTTTACAGGTTTTTGAAAGTCACATAGATGAACTTATAGTAGTGCCCTTTATTACCGTACAAAATTTCAGGGTGCTATCAGTAATAGTTTCGGAGATATATAATGCCGCCGAAATATTTCGCACAGCCGCCATGTTGGATAGGTGAGACATAATAAAATTTGAAGGGCACGATCGGGGTCGGACAAAATAGTACTATGTTATTTCCGAGTTTCATGAAAACGCTCCAGCCGTTTAGTTTTTCTTGGGGATGGGGAGTGACACACATACACAGGCACACACATAGGCTACACACACACGGACAAAAGTTGATCTATTTTTTTTCATAAATAAAAATAGGCAAAACAATCGCTCTTGGCACGTCAGAAGGCGGAGGTATATTTCGAATTCACTAAATTAGCCAATTGAAGTATACCTACAAAGGTTCCACGCGTCTCGCTTGCGAAAAGCCTCATGTTTTTGTACTGTAATTTCAAAAACATTTCGCTCATCCCTTGGCGTAAGGGTGGATGATATCAAAACGTCTTTCTGTCTTAAGTTTATGGTAATTTTTAGAGGACTATTGACCACTGTTCGGAGTGCCATGAACTTTTCCCGGCATTTAGAGATGGAAATTTTCCTGTCCAAAATTGTACCTTCGTCCCTTGGGCCTTGAGCCATGAGTTGTCTACCACAAATCCAAGGAGGAATCTGACTACAACATTAATAAATTATCATTATCATCATAATAATTATATAACTGTATGTAGCCCATGTCTCCCCATTATTATTCCTCGTTTTCAACGGGGTCGGAGTTGAGATGCGTTGGAAGTCTATGTGACATGTGGTTTTTACGGCCAGATGCCCTTCCTGACGCCAAACTCATGAGAGGAGTTAATGAGATATGAAATTAATGAACATTAATGAACCTGGGCAAGGAAGGAAGTGGCCGTGGCCTTTTGGAAGGTATCATCCCAGCATTTGCCTGGAGTTGAAAATGGAGACACCACGGAAAATCATTTCAAGGACGACCAACGGTGGGCCTTGAACCCACGTCTACCGAGTCGGCAGAGAGCTTGGCCCCATGGTCTAGCGCTGCGCGTTAGCGAGCGTAGCTACCGCTGTCGGTCCAATAATTATGTAAGTAATCACCAAAATATCTTCAAGGAGATCCATGTTAGCTGTAGAAAATATGCAATGAATTTCATTTTAGGTGCAAATAATTTTGTCCTTCAGTATTGAAGATGACTTCGCTTCTTCAACGTCATAATTTAATGTAATATCACGGAGTAACGTCGGGTGGCGGAACTATCGCACACGTAGCCAGTGGACAAGTCTGTTCCACGAGACAGCTGTTTCATTGTCTCTCGTTCTTGTTGTTCACCGGTGTCCCATTCTACGTGCGACTCCTTCAATGCTGGTTTCCCCGCTGCGTAGCCGTGCTCGTTAAATCGTGCACCACGGCTGCGAGGGCAGCTGAATCAAGTCCGGAGATTGGAGGTTCAATCCCAGCGCTGAAAATGGCTTTCTCGAGTGTGTTTGTTCCGGTTTTTTCCACACTCCCTCCAGGCAAATGCCCGGAGAGTACCTTATATCAAGTCCCAAGGCACCTACAGGTGCCTCATCCCTGTCCCTAATACAGGTACACACACTACAACAGTCATCACATACATACAGTTTATCAGACAAATTAAACACAAACCCCACTACACCGGGCTGGTGACTAAAATGTCCCAGGTACCTAAAATAATTATCAATAAAACAATTTCACTCACAATATCTCTCACCGAAGAAGCTCCAAAATCAGAAAGTATTACTCCCAAAGTAACACTGATTAAGCCACAAGGGGATAATAGGAATAGCCTACTACTACCACTAATAATAATAATAATAATAATAATAATAATAATAATAATAATAATAATAACAATAAAAATAATAAATAAGATCTACACGAGATTGGGATCTCATGTGGAGATATTCAGGAGAGTAACCAGCTTAAGAGAAAACCCTTAGAACATCGGAGTTTCTAACCTAAACCGACGGTAAAAACTGGAAAGGCGTGGACAAAAGCGAGAAAGGAACAACACCGTCTATGAATGATGGAATACTGGACTAAATTTAATGCTAAAAAAGTAGTTCAGTGACGAACTAAAGAACCTACTTTGTTTAAAATTTAAGATTCACGCCAATGATTTATCTATATTGTGCCCGTTAGACGAGGATTTCGGGGAGCCACCGGTTTCAAATGGCCCTTCCAAGATCCTCCTCCAACCAACACACACGTATGGAGAACGACGCATTCATGGACTGGTTCAGCACGTAGGTCTGCTCTCGGGGGTGTCGGATATAGGTGATGTTCTATTTTAACCAGCCCAGAGGAATGCATCGGTATAAAAACTAAACAAGAACGAGGCCAGACTTTAGTTAAAAACCTATTAAATTTATTTGATTAAGAACAGATCCCTAGCCTAGTTATGAGAGGTGTCAAATGGCTAGTCCATACTAATCTGCCCTGAAAGAAAGATTAAAAAACGTCTGTCTATGAAATCTAATTTCAGCCTCTCATTATCCTAAATACAAAAAGTGTGATAGCAAACTAACTAGGAGCATGAGACGTAAAATCATCCCTATGCAATACATCGAGAATGACTACGGGAGGTTAACGACATCAGTGAATTTACAGCAAAGCAAGACGTAACTTGTTTACAAATACTAGTGTTCTTTTACATTTACAAGCAAGGGACAAATAGCTACGTTACGACGGTGTCATCTCCAACATTTACATTTATTTATCCAGTCGAATCCTATCTGAAGTTAAATAAAATAAACGAGAAGCGTTTATTGCAAAGTTAAAAACCAAAGCTATGCACAATCATCCTGACAAAAAAACAAATCTAGTTTCAACACAAATATGTGCACTATGTAAACACTCCTATATTATGTGCAAATGGCACACCTGCATCCACGATCTGTCACTGTTTGTTAGAAACTGTCATAAGTGTGAGGACATGTGGGTAAAGAAAGAAGAAAGATAGCCTGCAACTGCTATGGAAAATGCCACGACTCGCGTTGCTACCAATATAATGCTTGTTATCACGTCACCAATTGGGCGTCGTCTAAATGTCAGGAAAATAGTCAGAATGTATCCAAGATAACGAAGATCAACAAGTTCTAAATTTGGTCCATCAAAATACGTTATGTTTAGCATTCAGTTCTTATTTATAATCAGAGAATTATTTAAGCTCAATTGATCACAAAAATCCTATTATTTGATTATTAACCTCGGTTTATACCTTTTTATACCTCAAATGTACTTGTAATTGTTATGGACCATGGAACTCGTCCAGTGTAATTGTGTGTGGTAAATGGATCCATCTAAAACATCTCGTAGATTACCTGTGGCAATAGGCCCACTCTCCACTAACTTCACAGACACCCTGTGTCTTGAAAAATAGCATGGACTCATCAATCCAATAATCATCGGTCAACACGACATAACTAGTTCACTGTTGCCGGAAAATGTCAGCTCCATAACTCAGAGCAATACCTCATAATAACGTTTGCTACAAGACAACACATAGCGTGGATCCCTGATTTACACATAATTGCAATGATCAAAAATAACCAGGTTCATGATATCAGCTGTCAGCTGTTTCAAAGGTAAATATAATCGTGTGTTAAACTATGCAATCAGTGCTTTCATAATAGCACGCCTCATCTAATCCAAATGCTTGTATTTTTATCATCATTTCTGTAAGACCTCAATTATAAACCTGTATCGAACTGGCGATACTTCGCTGCCAAGTTCTTCACAGTTCATATGCTAGTAGTCCACTTAAAATCTTAATAATAAAAGAAAACTCTACACTCTCGGTTCATTTGTTTCATGCTAGTGAACAACTGGCTCTGGTATGCTTATGATTAAACTAAGGAATGTCATGGCCTTCTAGATATGCTTCACAGTTACATAAGATTTGTATGGCAGTGTGGCGTAACAATTCCCTGCATGATTCCTTGCATTGATCTTGGCTAACATCTGGTAACCGGTTCCATTTCAATTGTATGTGGGCCACAAAGAACTCACTGCTTGCTCGCAGAAAATGATACGTTGTGAAGAGTGTCGCAAATAAATTCACACTTCTTCTAAAAGTAAACCCTGGCTAGATTGTGCATCATGTGAAACCAACTAAATTACTCTACGGTTCCAACCCTTTACAAAAACGTACTAAGACATATGTTCACTTACTCAACGATGCAAGACGTGGGTCGAACCTCGCTTTAGGATGGAATAGCGAGCTCGGTCTTTGGCTTATGTCATCTCCTCATGGCTCATGTGTGTAGTTGCATCGTTAGCTACCCCAATGCATTCTGGTTTAGCAAGTCATCCTTCTTTCGATAATAGGGTTATATGCATCCTTCGTCAGTACAATTTGGGATGGTGTAGCCTCCATATTGTATGGTATAATTGTGGCACAGGGATTCATCACAGACACTAATGTAAAACTGTGCACAAATATTATCTCACTGAATTTACGATGCGTATCTCAAATTGCCCATAAAACCTCTGCCACAGCTTCTACGATATCACTTTTAAGATATGCTCACTCGGATACTGGCACGTTGCAATACGCTGAACACGTGGTCAAAGTCAATAGTACAAATTACTGCTGCAACTCAATTTTCAATTTACGTGGATTTTCGTGGCGCTCGCAATTATGTTTTTACAATTATTAACTTATCACCGTTCTCTTAATTATCACTCACAATAAGTACTTACTAATGCACGTGAATTTTCAACCATGTGGTTGACAAACCAATTCAGTCACGTTTTTACCAATTTCACTGATCGTACGTAAATGAGCCCAATACGGCCTGCGATACAGTTATAAATTCACTTCCAGCAATTTCGACTGATACAGATACAGGGATGCTTATTAATTCAACGACTACAGTCGGATTTCACTATTGCTATGAGCAAAATTATCTCTTACACAAAGACTGCGCCTGTCTCCTCGAGACGCACGACAAGAAGTGGGGTGTGAGCAATCGACGGAACTGACGTCGAGCCTCGTGTGCCTTACAAAATCCATATTTCGCCTTTCTGGGATATAATAAATGTTTCCAATGTTACCAAAAATTCTCAAACAATTCAAAATAATTTTCAAGGTGTTCAGAGCATGTATACATTCTCCACAAATTGAATTTTGCATAATTATTAAATCCCACAGGGTCCAAAGAGTTTACATGCCAATAGAGGGTACAATCAGTGCTGTTCCAATGCTGCTCCGCCTTCTATCAATCATCTTGGTGTTCAATCGCCTAATCGAACATGCGCTATCGGGTGCAATATAGACCTATCTAGAATAATGACGAAATTAAGTTGTTAATAATGAAATGTTTAATTAGTTCGAAAAATATCTGAAATAGTGTAGCCTAATAGCGCACTACAGTTCACAGCCCTGGTGATAGAATATATTCTTAGTTCCATCTCTTAAGGTTCAGAATGCACATACAATATTTGGTTGAAGTCCAGTGGTTAGCATGGACGTTTCATTCAGTTACACGTTGGATCCATCAGCGCACGTAAAATCATGCTGGCAACAATGTCATGCATGTGTTGCTCAGAAATAATCTGAAATAATATGATCTATCATTGTACCAATTTTGGATGAAATCCATTTGTTAGTATAGAAGTGACATTTATTTAAGGATTGGACTTATCAGCAGGCTTAAAATCATGTTGGCAGCACTGACGTATTTTAGTTACTCCAAATTAATCTATAATATCAAGCACTATACGGGTGCATAGTTAAGAGTTGTTGGCTCGCATACTTTCTGATATATTGATATTAGGTAAAAATAGAGAGAGCATTTATTAACAGTTGGTAGCTATGGTTGCTCGTAAAAGTACCCACGGTCATATCCGTTATGGTACACATAGCACATATGAAATTTGGTTGACATCCAATTGATAGTATAGAAGTTACATAAATTGGACATATCAGCAGGCTTAGAATCACGTTGGCAACACTGTTACATATGGGCTCTTAAAAATTATCTGCATGGTTATTATCTATGTGTGTGCCAATTTGGGAACAGTTCGCATTCATAACGTCTGAGATATCCAACAAAGAGCTCACATTTCAATTGTGATTTTTAAGCAGTGGATGGCACTAACTTAATTTTAAAATATGGCCGTGAGATATTCAGATATAGATATTTACTCATACCAAATTTGGTTTCGATAGCTGCAGCCATTTAGGAATCCATATGGACACACACACACACACACACACACAGACAAAAGGACAGACAGGCACACATCTGACCGGGTGATCTCATAAGACTACTATTTTTTCATCAATTTTGCGAAATGTGAAAAGTTGGCTAAAACAGTTGAAATGACGTGGTCCTTAATTGGCTGAAATGAAACAATAATAATAATCGTATGGTCGAAGCCATACTAAGCTAACTGAAAAGAGGTGGATTCGATTCGTACCTCAGCCTCCCTGGAAGTAGTTTCCCGTGGTTATTCACTTCTAATCCAGGCAGATACCGGGATGGTTCTTAACTTAAGACCACGGCCGTTTCCTACCCAAATTCTACCTCGATTACACAGTGACACAGGTTATCAGACATCTACATACACCGAAGTACATGGTGCTACATGACCACGATGTCGCGACGCCCTAAAGGATCAACAAACCAATTACCTGGTGTAGAACTCTTAAGGTCGATCTAGCTAGGTGATCTATTCCATTTGCACTGCCGTCTAGCAGAGGGTATCCTGTTGTTCATAATTAATATTAATATTTATCTTGTAGTCCCGAAATATAACGAGGTCTTGACCAATCAAAATAGTGTGACTCGAAGTGTCGTGGTATTTTCGGAATTCCTCTGACGGAAATTGAACCCTTGAACCTTGGGCTATGAGTCGGGCACTCTGCCGTAAATCCACAAAAGAAACCGACTATCACATTGGTTGGTTCCTCAGTTTAGGGGCTGAGACAACGCGGTCATGTTGCGCCGTGTACTTTGGGTGTGTGTAGAATCTGTCTGATAACCGGTGTTAATTGTGATGGCTGTATTAGTGTGTATTATCTGTAATTCAGGTAAGGACTGCAGATGATCAATTTTAAGTTGTGCCTACTTTTGCTACCAAATTCTACTGTCAACGACACCTAGCTGTGAAATAGCAACCACAACCTGGCAGCGAACGTTGGTATTTAATAGAGCGTTAATCAAATCTGACCTATAAATTTAGGTTCACACAATTGTAGTTAGTGGAAGTTTCTTTTACATGCCATACATTTACGACAAGGGTTCGCCGGCTTTACTTCTCCTCCGTAGGGGATTTTATCGCTCTTAAAGAATCCGACGACTTCGCCCGGGGTTGAACCCGCAATCTTGGGCATGAAGCTCAGCATGCTACCGATTACGCCACCGAGCCACCTTGACTACTACATTAATACATAACTCTGCAATTACCATCACAATAATCGTGTAAATAACTACCAACATTGATCATCTTTAACGAGAGCCATGTCAGATGTTGGAAATGTAATGCGTTGAATTCCATTTTAGGTTCAGATAATTTTGTTCTCTAGTATTCAAGACGACTCGGCTTTTGTGACGTCATAACCTAATGTAATAATACGGAGTGTCGTCTGGTGGAGACACTATCGCACACGTAGCCAATGGACAAGTCTATTCCAGCAGGAGACAACGGTTCCATTGTCTCACGCCCTTATCAGCTTCCACCGGTGTTCCGTTCTTCATGAGACTTCTTCAAAGCAGGCCTGTTCCATGTCACTCAGGGAAGATAAAGCTCTACCGCAAATAGAATTAATCCCTAAGTAACGCTAATTAAGTCATAGCGGTGAGATGGCTGTCAGCATCTATACAATGATGCAGGCACGGTAAGGACACCGTTTCCATGAAAGTAAGTTCGTGTTAGGAGTCCTAGAAAGTTCTGGAATGGCCAGAAATAAAATATAGTGACCCGTATTCTGGTCTAAATTTCACGATTACATTGCTTATTTTAGCCTATTTTCGTTTGTGAAAAAGCAAAATATAGGCTTATGAGATCACCTTTTGTCCATGTGTGTGTGTTTGTGTCCCTAATAAAATCTAAACGGCTGGGGCGGGGCTGGGCGGGGCGATTTCAATGAAACTCGGTAAGGTCATAGTACTATTTTTTTCGACTCTGACCGTGCCCTTCAAATTTTATTACGTCTCTCCATTCCAGCAAGGTGGCTGAGCGAGATATTTCACCGGTATCTACATCTCCGAATTTATTACTAATATTACCTTGAAATATTGTTTTTTATTTTTTATTTAGTCAATTTACCCTCTAGGTTGGTGGTTCCCACGGACTCAGCGAGGGAACGCACCACTACCGCCTCTATGGGCAGTGTCCTGGAGCTTGGAACATCTGGTCGGGAGGGATAAAACTGGGGAGGTGTGATCAACACTTCGCCCAGGCGGCCTCACCTGCAAAGCGAACAGGGGCCTCATGAGGGATTGGAAGGGATGGAAGATTGGGATGGATAGGCTAGGAAGAGGGAAGGAGGCGGCCGTGGCCTTAGATTAGGTATCATCCCGATATTTGCCCGAAGACGAAGTGGGAAACCACGGAAAACCACTTCGAGGATGGCTGAGGTGGGAATCGAACCCCCCTCTACTCATTTGGGCCACCCGAGGCTGAGTAGACCCCGTTCCAGTCCTCATACCACTTTTCAAATTTCGTGGCAGAGCCGGGAATTGAACCCAGGACCTCCGGGGCAGCAGCTAACCATGCTGACCGCTACGCTACGGAGGCGACTTTGAAATATTGTACAGGGATAAATGGCACTAATAGAAGTTCATCTATGTGACTTTCAAAAACCTGTTCAGAACACATTAAAATGCACTGATTTTTAATTTAGTTCAATTGTTTGCATAATCTCAAGATGGCGGTTGTGCGAAATTTTAAAATTAAGTTTCTATTTCTTGAAAAACTAAGGAATGAAGATTGTAGTTTCACGTGCCCGTGAATCTTGTGATAATGAGCAACGGGACCTATTTTTACGTGGAATCCGAACCACATGACATGGTATCTCACTTTGAAAATCTCACATGCATTGACCGGGAATCGAACCCAGTCCACCTTGGTGAGAGGCCAATGGCTTGACGCTGCGCCACCACGCCTTCCCTATTTATTCCTTATGTCCTAATCATGCAATCGTAGTCAACGCTCGAATAATAAACCTACGCAATAATCGTCAGCTAATAGTACATAACTCTATGGTCTACATACATACAAATCCAACATGGCAACTATCGGAAATATTAGACAGTGCTCAAAATCTACTAATCTGACCTGGTGAGCACAAATCCAACATGGCAGTGACGCAAAATTTAAATATTGAAATGCACGTTTCTCGCGATTAAACCATCCGGGCGCAGTGGAACTTGGTACGATAAATGCTTATACAAATGTTAACCCACAAAGCCGGCGGGCCCATGTCATAGATTTATGGCATGTAATAGAACCTTCCACTAACTACACTTCTGTGAAGCTAAAGTTCGTATGTTAGATTTGATAACGCTCTTATAGTTCCAACGTTCGCTGTCAGGTGCAGGTTGGAATGGCATATAGTAGCTAAGTTTGCAGCTAGGTGTCGTGGACGGAAGCATTTGGTAGCAAAAGTAGAGCTACTTGAAAATGTATTGTCCGCAGTCCTTACCTGAATCACAGATAACACACACTAATACATCCATCACAATTAACACCGGTTATCAGACAGATTCTACACACACCCAAAGTACACGGGGCTACATGACCGCGTTGTCGCAGCCCCTAAACCAACCAACTTTTAACCCACTGACTTCTAATTTATTTAAAATGATTTTATAACCACAAGATGGCGGCTGTAGGAAATTTTAATATCTTGTTTTTATTTCTTGTGTGCTAATGATGCGATTGAAGTTTGAATAATTCACCTACGCAATAATCGTCATGTCATAGTGATTAACTCTATGACCTTTTATATAAAAATCCAACATGACGACCATCCAAAAATATTTAGACGGTCCTCAATATCTATGAATACTATAACAATCTAACTGAAATTAACTTATTTATTATATAGGAAATTGGCTGTAGGCTATAGGTCTTCTTGGAACTACTTGTTCTTATCCCAATTCCTTCACTTACCGATAATCTGCATCTTAATTCAGCCCAGTGGCTGCTTGGATATTTAAAATACATAGCTATTTAACCGCACCGCAGACTATGTTCTTCCACCTCCTAATAGTGTGGTAGCCAGTGACGAATTCACAGCCGCTGTTGTTTTGACATAAAAAGTCTTACAAACAGGACGATAAAAAGGATGAATCACGAAAAGTGAAATGCTAAGAACTACTTTAGCTACAGAGTGAAAGGAATGGTTGAAATGCAGTTCGACATAGGAATTGAAGTTTTTAACGGTGCTAAGTAATTTACTGCCACACTCTGTTCAACGTAAAGACGTCGCACAATTTTAATGGCGTATATTTTTGCTGACACATTCTACCATTTAGTACCAGATTAGGGGCAGATGACCTGGTTATTCCGCCTCTTAAAACAAATATGAACGACGGTCCTTGGTGAAAAGCATAAATATAAAATTATCAATAAAGTTTATACTTTTACTTATAGTAAACCTGAACCTGCTTTCTCATGGTGAAGGTTTTTACGTGAGTTTTGATTGTCCTTCGTTTCCCTCTTCCACTCCAGGCTAATGCCGGGATGGAGCCTAACTTAAGGCCACGAACGCTTTCTACCCGAATCCTAACTCAATTAAAAATACACACACTAGTACAGACATCGCAGTGACACAGGTTATCAAACAAATTGTAAACACACCCAACTACACGGGGATACACGAACAAGTTGTTGCAAAGCCCCTAAAAGAATTAACAATAACAATAACAACAACAATAAAACTACAGAAAATTAAGGCCAGTTTTTCGTGGTTAAGATTGATCGTATTGATTATATTACGAGGGTTGGGGCAAAAGTCATGGCAACTATTTTTTTCTTGAAGATATCAGTCTGGTTGGAAAATGTGATATATACAGATGAAAGGACAAGGTGTTAACTACATGTGTGGACAATGAATAGCACTGAAATATCGTAACACACTCATTTATTCCGGTATTATACAGGGCAATATGGCCTTCACGGTGCAAAAGTATGACAACACAGTACACATACAGTTGACATGACAAACCTGGGCCTAAAGACCCTCAAAGTAGTCCCATGCTACTGTCACCACACGCTGCCAACGATGTGGGAGGCGCTGAATACCAGCTGCCTCAGCATTTGCCGCACCATGTGTGAATCGGGTCACCTGTTGGCGCACAGCATTAGAAATGTCCTCTCGTGTTGCAAACCGCGTACCACGTAGTGGTTCCTTAATCTTCCGAATGAGATGAAAGTCACAGGGCGAAATGTCGGGAGTGTACGGTGGGTGCTCCAATTCTTCCCATTCCCAACGTCACAATAGCTGCCCTACACACTCTGCTTTATGTGGTTCTGCATTGTCGAGCAGGATTATTGCACCGTCCACAAGATCCGGACGTTTCTCCCGAACGCCACGTCGTACTTGTCGCTCCAGGAAGTCCCTGTAGTACTGTGCGATCACTGTTCTGCCATGTGGAACAAAGTGGCAAACAATGACACCCCGGACGTCATACACGACGATCACCATCAATTTGACGACGGAACTTCTGCCTCCTTGGTGATCCAGCATGTCGCCACTCCGCGGGCTGACGTTTCAGTGCTGGTTCGTATGCCCTGGCCCAAAATTCATCGATAGCGACTATTCGTGACAAGAATTGATCGCCTTCCTGCTGCCAGCGTGCAATGTGGTCGGAGCATATTACAAAAGCGCACCCACCTTTGAACTTCCGCCAGTGCATTCGGTGCGCAGTTGCAGCTCATTACGCAATATCATGTGGACATGCGTATCTCGATGCCACTTGCCCTCTCTAACTCCAGTAGCGTCCATCGTCTGTCTTCATCCAGGAGCTGCTCGATGACGGCACGTACCACGTCGGACCGCACACTGGCAGGTCGTCCCGAACGTTGCTCATCATTGGTTGACACACGTCCTTGCTGAAACTTTCCTACCCACCGTGCTACTGTACGGTATGGTAGGGCATTATTCCCAAGGGCTTCCACTAATTCACTGTGACATTCCATCGCATTTCTCCCTCGGAGAACGGCTATTTTGATGCAAGCGCGCTGCTCAACACGGGTTACGTCCATCTCGCACGACACTCACCAACTGACTGATTTCACAGCCCTCGCTTCGCTACTACCAGCTATCACAGAGCCATCTCTTGTTCTGCATACACACTATGCCTGCAGACCTTCCACACGACACATAAATATTTGTGATCCGTTCACATATCTACAAGAAAAAAATAGTTGCCATGACTTTTGCCCCAACCCTCGTATTATTATTACTATTACTGCTCAAAAACCATCACTTGTCCATGGAAGCCAGTATGTCATCTTTTATATTAAGATGTAATGCACACTGTTCCTTCTTCCTTCAGTTACCGAGAAATGAATTCAAACAACAATGATGAAAAATAGGCTTACTGGATTATGTACGTGTATAGGCTACTTAGTAATCTAAGAACATTTATCTTTACTTGTTAAAAATATTTAGGTTCGTAGGTTCCTTAGTTTAGGGGCTGCGACAACGCGGTCATGTAGGTCCGTGTACTTTGGGTGTATGTAGAATCTGTCTGATAACCGGTGTTAATTGTGATGACTGTATTAGTGTGTGTTATCTGTAATTCAGGTAAGGACTGCAGACGATCAATTTCAAGTAGTTCCTACTATTCCTACCAGATGCTACCGTCAACGACACCTAGCTGTTAACTTGGCACCTGGCAGCAAACGTTGGAACTTAATAGAACGTTAATCAAATCTAACCTACAAATTTATCTTCACACAATTGTTGTTAGTGGAAGGTTCTTTTACTTGCCATACATCTATGACATAGGCACGTCGGGTTTACTTCCCCTCCGAAGGAAGGCATACGGAGGGATTTTTAACGTTCATGAGAAATCCGACGACTTCGGCCGGGATTGAACCCGCGATCTTGGGCATAGAAGTTCAGCATGCTACCAAGTACGCCACCGAAGCCGCCTTAAAAAATGTTTAGTGTTAGACCTTGCACATAGAAACGTGAAAATAAAACACATCAAATGCTATCGAGATCAAACATGAAAACGAGTAAGTTTGCTTTCATTGATTGTGTAATTTTGCCCCCGCACGAACAATCGCATGACAAATCAACAGAAAGCAAAAAGCAAAACCAAAGGAAAAGCAGAAAACAAACACAAAGCAAAAAAAGTAACATAAATCGAGAGCAGAAAGCAAACACAAAACCAAAAACAAAACAGAAAGCAAAAATTAAAATTCAAAAAAAGAAGAAAATGCAGATAACAAACAAAAAACCAAACCACAAAACAGAAATCAGAAACCAAAATTTGAAAACAAAAGCTAAAGCAGAAAACAAACACAAACCCAGAACAAAAGAACAGGAAGCAAAAAGCAAAATTCGTAAACAATAGCAAAAGAGAAAACAAACACATAACCAAAATCCAAAAACAGAAAGCGAAAGCAGAATTCAAACACTAAAGAAAAAGCAGAAAACAAACACAATACCATAAACAAAAGACAGAAAACAAAAAGTAAAATTCCAACGAAACGCGAAAGCAGAAACCAAAATCGAAAAACGCAAAGCAAAAACATGTAGATAACAACAAACACAAAATCAAAAACACAATAAATTAGTTCAGATTTGACTCCGCTCATCCCCCTCCAGAAGCAAATTCTCGTTTCGCCACTGTCCCACCCCCTCCTGTTCCTGATACTTATGAGGTGCTTCATTCTATAATTGGTTTGTAATGATTTCTTCCATACCCTATTGATTGTTAATATATTATGAGATCTTAACAACTTACTGTATATTGCAGCAGTCCAAAGGCTATCACGTTTCAATGCGGCACGAGGATATTGACAAATATTTACTAGCAGGCAGCAGTGAGCTCGTGCTGAACAGTATCACTGGAGGATTACGTTACAAGCTATTTCATTGCGCACCACACATATCAGCCCTTCCTGTTCCAATCTTCAACACATCAACTATACCTATACAGTACCAATGTCAAAATTGTTTTCACAATACTGTACTACTCTGCTCGCACCTCGCTATTCCGACTATAAAGCTTTCCAACCTGAGATTACATCATGTGGTTTATAGACGACACAGTTGTCAAATTGTGCACCTAAGCCAAATGATTTTAAACCGAGTGTCCAAGCTCCCCGAGATGACATAGCAGCGGTGGTTGTATAGTAGTAATTAAATCACAGGTGTGGTTTCTCACCGGGTTTGTCCACAGCCCCTCCAGGTAAATCCTAATAACTCTAGTCATACACCCTACTACAGATAGCACAGAAACAAAGATTACACTATGTAACACAATTTTTAGCCTACTTTTCTCATTTTGCAAAAATAAGGAAAAAGTAGACTTATGAGATCGATCCGGGAAAATGTGTGTCTGTCTGTCCGGCCTTCTGTCTGTCTGTCTGTCTGTCTGTGACTCCTAAACGGATGCAGCTATCGAAAACAAATTTGATAAGAGCAAAAGATCTAGACCTGAATATCTCACGGCCATATTTGAAATTGACGTCAGTGCTACAAACTGCAGGAACTTCGCAATTGAAATTTGAGCTCTATGTTGGATATCTCAGAAGTTATGCATGCGAACTATTCCAAATTGGCACACATATAGATAATGACATTCCAGATTAATTTGCAGAAGTCCATACATGCCAGTGTTGCCAACATGATTCTATGCCTGCCGATAGGTCCAATTTCTAAATGAATGTAACTTCTATACTATTGATTGTATTCCAACCAAATTTCGTATGTATTATGTGTACTACAACAGATAAGACTGTGCGTATTCTAAAGAGCCACCAGGGCTGCGAACTGTTAATAAATGATCTATGTTTTAACCCTAATATCAATATATCGGAAAGTATGTAAGCTATCAGCTCTAAACTTTGCAAACGTAGACATTCTAGATTAATTTGCAGTAACTAATATACCTCAGTGCTGCCACCATGATTCTAAGCTTTCTGATAGTTTCATTTTTAAATACATGTAACTTCTATACTAACAAATGGATTTTGTCCAAAATTGGCACTATAATAGATGGTAATATTTCAGATGAATTCTGAGCATCACATATATGACATTGTTCCCAACATGATTTTACGCGCACTGATAAATCCAATATCCAACAGCATGTAACTTCCATACTATCCATTAGACTTCAGCCAAATTTTGTATGTGCATTCTAAACCTTAAGAGTTGGAACTAAGAATATATGCAGAGTCACCAGGGCTGCCAACTGTAGTAAGTCACTCCATTAGGCTACACTATTGCAGGTGTATTTCATACTGCAATACTTAGAAATACTTAGTATTACCAACTTGATTTCGTCATTATTCTAGATAGGTCTATATAGATTGTCATGGTTCTTAAATGTTAAGAAATGTAGGCTTGTTGTCCTTTGAAAGTAAATGCTATTTTCTAATTGATTAAGTCTGAAAAGGTAGGAAAAACATAATTATTCATGTCAAACTTTGCTTTTGTGAGCAGGACATTGATATTTGTGACACGTATTAGGTAGATTTCATTAGAAAGCTAACTATTGCAATGGGTACCATGTTTCGACGTCCGGAAAATTTCGACATATCTTCGCGTTTCACATCCCCCAGACCCCAAAACCACCGTCAGTTCAAAAGTTTATATATAATTTATGTATATATGTATCTATATATATATATATATATATATATATATATATCAGTTTCTTGTGGACACGATAACTGCCGTAATTTTGCACCAATCACTTTGAATTTTTTACATAACATGTATCCCTATAAAATCTCGGTCAAGTTCGTTAATGGGCAAAATCGGTCGAAGGGGATGAAAATGGGGGGATTGTTTCGAAAAAGTGAAATTTCGCTATAACTCTCTTAATACGTGAAATATCGAATCCATTCAAAGTTCATAATATGTGTCGGATAAGTGCCAAAAATTTATGTCAAATAAGATTTTTGATAGCACCAACCATTGACCAAAGGGGTGGAAAAAAGTGGGATTTTCGGGAAACATTAATCATATCTCTCTTAATAGGCACAATATCAAAACCGTACAAAATGGACAATATTCCTCCAATAATTACCTAAAACTTTTGTCTGAAAGAATTTTCGATATGACCCACCATTACGCCACGGAGTGAGCAAAATGATTTAAATTATAAGAAAATTCCAAGTGCCAAGAGTGGTTGCCATGACAACTTTACTTTTAATTGATACGGGTTGAGCCATCAGCAGTTGCTATGACAACGCCACTGCACGAGATCACATTCTGTTTTCATATGTCTGTGGGAAGCGACTTCGGTATCGGAACTGGTAGCATGCTGAACTTCTATGCCCAAGGTCGCGGGTTCAAACCCGGCTGAAGTCGTCGGATTTACTAAGAGCGCCAAAAAACCCTGAGTATGCTTTCCTTCGGAGGGGAAGTTCCAACGATCGTTGCGAGTTGATGGTTCCGGTGGCATCTAGTGGCCAAGTTCACAGCTAGGTGTCGTTGATGGTAGTATTTTAAATTATGTAGCCTATTTTAGGTAGATTTCATCAGAAAGCTAACTATTGCAATGGGTGCCATATTTCGACTTCCGGAAAATTTCGACATATCTTCGCGTTTCACATCCCCCAGACCCCAAACCACCGTCAGTTCAAAAGTTTATATATATGTGTGTGTATATATATGCATATATATCAGTTTCTTGTGGACACGATAACTGCCGTAATTTTGCACCAATCACTTTAATGTTTTACATAATATGTAACCCCTTAAAAAATCGGTCGAGTTCGTTAATGGGCAAAATCGGTTAAAGGGGGGGGGGGGGCTTTTTTTTTCGAAAAAGTGAAATGTCGCTATAACTCTCTTAATACGTGAAATATCGAGTCAATTCAAAGTTCATAATATTTGTCGGATAAGTGCCAAAAATTTATGTCAAATAGGTTTTTTGATAGCACCAACCATTGACCAAAGGGGTGGAAAAAAGTGTTTTTTTCGGGAAACATTAATCATATCTCTCTTAATAGGCACAATATCAAACCCGTACATAATGGAAAATATTCCCCTAATAATTACCTAAAACTTTGTCTGAAAGAATTTTTGATCTGACCTACCATTACGCCAAGGGAAGAGAAAAATGATTTCGGAATTAAAGAACATGCCAAGTGCCATCAGAGGTTACCGTGACAACGCTTCTAAATTGATGAGGGATGAGCTATCAGAGGTTGCCAAGACAACGCCATTGCACGAGATCACATTCATTTTTCCATCTGACTGTGGGAAGCGGCTAACTGGTAGCATGCTGAACTTATATGCCCAAGGTCGCTGGTTCAAAGCCGGCCAAAGTCGTCGGATTTTCTAAGAGCGCTAAAAAACCCTCAGCATGCTTTCCTTTGGAGGAGAAGTTCCAACGTTCGTTGCAAGTTGCTGGTTGCGGTGGCATCTAGTAGCCAAGTTCACAGCTAGGTGTCGTTCACGTTAGGATATGGTACAAAATTAGGAACTACTACTTAAAATTGACCGTCTGCAGACCTTACCTGAATTACAGACTAAAACAGTCATCACAATTAACACCGTTTATCAGATTCTACACACCCGGGGTTACATGACCACGTTGTCGCAGCCCCTAAACTGAGGAACCAACAAAAATCTCTGCGGGTGATAAAATTTTGCGAGAAGAAGTAACAGACTGTCTGATAGTTACACATCAGTTCCAAACCTTGCATAAGGACAGTGTGATCAGAAGTATAAAAATGAACCCCGAATGACAAGAAGGTTACCATCCCCATAAGACAATAAAATGATAAAAATATGCATACAAAAACGAAAAAAAGTTGATTTTTAACCTCCAAATGTAAAATACTTTCTTGCAATCAATGAGGTCTGATCCTCCTACGAAAACCTGCATATTTTGCCTATTATAGCCAATCCCCTAGTTTGCCCGGTGAAATCTACCTCCGTCTTCCGGCGTGCCGAGAGGATTTTTTTTTCATTCATTTTGCCACTTCTTTTAATCATAACCAACAATGAAACAAAGATAGAGAAAGATTATGTTGAATGCAATTAAAATGCATGGAACATAGTAAAATAAATACGAGCATATACTGTATTTAGAAGTGTGTTGCTTCCCCACATAAGCAAAGCAATGTTTATGGAACATAGCATATACTGTATTTAGAAGTGTGTTGCTTCCCCACATAAGCAAAGCAATGTTTATGGAACATAGCATATACTGTATTTAGAAGTGTGTTGCTTCCCCACATAAGCAAAGCAATGTTTATGGAACATAGCATATACTGTATTTAGAAGTGTGTTGCTTCCCCACATAAGCAAAGCAATGTTTATGGAACATAGCATATACTGTATTTAGAAGTGTGTTGCTTCCCCACATAAGCAAAGCAATGTTTATGGAACATAGCATATACTGTATTTAGAAGTGTGTTGCTTCCCCACATAAGCAAAGCAATGTTTATGGAACATAGCATATACTGTATTTAGAAGTGTGTTGCTTCCCCACATAAGCAAAGCAATGTTTATGGAACATAGCATATACTGTATTTAGAAGTGTGTTGCTTCCCCACATAAGCAAAGCAATGTTTATGGAACATAGCATATACTGTATTTAGAAGTGTGTTGCTTCCCCACATAAGCAAAGCAATGTTTATGGAACATAGCATATACTGTATTTAGAAGTGTGTTGCTTCCCCACATAAGCAAATCAATGTTTATGGAACATAGCATATACTGTATTTAGAAGTGTGTTGCTTCCCCACATAAGCAAAGCAATGTTTATGGAACATAGCATATACTGTATTTAGAAGTGTGTTGCTTCCCCACATAAGCAAAGCAATGTTTATGGAACATAGCATATACTGTATTTAGAAGTGTGTTGCTTCCCCACATAAGCAAAGCAATGTTTATGGAACATAGCATATACTGTATTTAGAAGTGTGTTGCTTCCCCACATAAGCAAAGCAATGTTTATGGAACATAGCATATACTGTATTTAGAAGTGTGTTGCTTCCCCACATAAGCAAAGCAATGTTTATGGAACATAGCATATACTGTATTTAGAAGTGTGTTGCTTCCCCACATAAGCAAAGCAATGTTTATGGAACATAGCATATACTGTATTTAGAAGTGTGTTGCTTCCCCACATAAGCAAAGCAATGTTTATGGAACATAGCATATACTGTATTTAGAAGTGTGTTGCTTCCCCACATAAGCAAAGCAATGTTTATGGAACATAGCATATACTGTATTTAGAAGTGTGTTGCTTCCCCACATAAGCAAAGCAATGTTTATGGAACATAGCATATACTGTATTTAGAAGTGTGTTGCTTCCCCACATAAGCAAAGCAATGTTTATGGAACATAGCATATACTGTATTTAGAAGTGTGTTGCTTCCCCACATAAGCAAAGCAATGTTTATGGAACATAGCATATACTGTATTTAGAAGTGTGTTGCTTCCCCACATAAGCAAAGCAATGTTTATGGAACATAGCATATACTGTATTTAGAAGTGTGTTGCTTCCCCACATAAGCAAAGCAATGTTTATGGAACATAGCATATACTGTATTTAGAAGTGTGTTGCTTCCCCACATAAGCAAAGCAATGTTTATGGAACATAGCATATACTGTATTTAGAAGTGTGTTGCTTCCCCACATAAGCAAAGCAATGTTTATGGAACATAGCATATACTGTATTTAGAAGTGTGTTGCTTCCCCACATAAGCAAAGCAATGTTTATGGAACATAGCATATACTGTATTTAGAAGTGTGTTGCTTCCCCACATAAGCAAAGCAATGTTTATGGAACATAATGGCCATTTTCCATACTTTTGTGGTAAAAACAATCAGGACATAACACTTTCAACGAAAGTACAAACACAATGTTAAAATTTGTTACAAAGGCTAGTGTTGTTGTGTTTGCCACGGTGGGTGAGTGGTTTTCGTGTCGGACTGCCAACCCCAAGCTTGCAGGTTCGCTCCTGGCCATGATAAGTGATTTTTGAAAGGCGACGAAAATCACGACACGCATATCATAAGTTGTTGGCATGTTAAAGAACCCATTTGAATTCAGTAGGCCGTGTTCATAATGGAAAAAAGAACCTCGGGATTTTCCGACAGCAAAAATGTTCCTCCTTAGCTTAGATATCTAACCTCCTTGGCTTTCATAGCGCTCCAAGGAACAACAAAATTCGACATGCAAGCTGCCCTGTGGGTGTCAAATAACAAAGCTTGCACCCGGCACCTGAGGCCATACGATATATTAATTATCAGACAAAAAATTAAACATACCGTCAAGTTCAAGGGGTTGATGACCATGATGTACCGGGTCCTAACAGAAAAAACAAATCCCACGAGTCGAACAAAATATTGTTGTTTTGTTAGTATTGATTTCTTATTTAGGGGCTTTGCAACATAATTGTAATGTAGTCTCGTGTACTTGGATGTGTCTGTAATCTGTCTGTCAACATGTGTCATTATGATGGCTATAGCCTACTAGTGTGTGTGGTTTTAACTGGGGCTAAGATTTGAGGAGGAGGCGGCTGAGACCTTAATTTAGATTTCATACCGGCATTTGCCTGGAGTAGATGTGGGGAAACCTCGGAAAACCACTTCTAGGATGGCTGAAATAGCAATCAAACCCACCTATTTTCAGTTCTGCCTTTAAAGGCTGAGTGAATGATCGTTCGAGCCCTCAGACCAGAATTGAAGTTTCTTGTCAAAGTTTGGAATCGAACCCGGGTCTCCACGGTGACAGTCGAGAATTGTAATCATTACGCCATGGTGGACTCACGAACAAACAACTTATTGTCTTATTATAGAAACGTTGTTGAGCCGTGCGCTTTAAACCGTGTACCATGACCGCTGCAGCAAATTCGAAGATAGAAAGTTCAACTCCCGGTGCTAAGGAGGCGCTATCTTGAGTGCGGCCTTTCCCGTTATTTCCACACTCTCTCCAGGCAAATTACGCGATGGCACCTTCTTTCAAGACACGTAGCAGCTTACAGAATCCCTGACTAAAAAAATACGGTTTACCATAGAAACACAATTATCTGACAAATTTCAACACGCCCAAGTGAACGGTTCTAATGACCAATATACAGTGAGGACCTTCCCTATAGAACGAAGCTGGTTCGTGGTGGCTCAGCGATCAAGCTATCTACCTCTCACTAAGGCGGACTGGGTTCGATTCCCGGTCAATGCATATGAGATTTACGAAGTGAAAGGCCATGACCCGTGGTTCGGATTTCACGTAAAAAGGAGGTCTCGTGGCTCATAAACACGAGATTGGTTGGTGGTAGGTTGGTTCCTCAGTTTAAAGGCTGCGACAACGTGGCTATGTAGCCCCGTGTACTTTGGGTGTATGTAGAATCTGTCTGATAACCGGTGTTAATTGTGATGGCTGTATTAGTGTGTGTTATCTGTTTTTAATTCAAGTAAGTACAGCAGACATTGCATTTTCAAGTAGTTCCTACTTTTGCCGCCGAACGCCACCGTCAACGACTACTAGTTCAGAACTTAGTTACTAGATGGTACCGCAGTCGGCTCCTGGCGACGAACGTTGGTACTAAGAGCGTTAGTAAAATTTAACCTATAATTTAGCTTCACACAGGTGTAATTAGTGGAGGTTCTTTAACATGCCATAAATATTTGACATGGAACGGCCGGCTTTACTTCCCCTCCGAAGGAAGGCATACTGAGGGATTTTTAACGCTCTTAAAAATCCGACGATTTCGGCCGGGTTTGAACCCGCGATCTAGGGCATAGAAGCTCAGAATGCTACCAACTACGCCATCGAAGTCGCTGAAAACAAGAGGTTAACGGTCCCGTTAAACTACAATCTTCCTTCCTTATAGAACGGAGCCTCGGATGCGCCGCTCGACAGGCTGGCCACTGTGTGCAGCCGCTTGTCGAGCAAAGCACTGCCGCTAACAGCAGCGTAGCGCCCAACGAGTTCAACACATGTACATTTTGACGTATTTAATATTGATAATTACTTGCATGAATTTCACAGTAGTTGATGGAAATGCTGTCCTCCATTTTCTACACACGTTGCACCGACGTTGGAAGTTTTGGCACACTCGCTGTAACTTATCCTGACTGATATTTCGTATTAGAGCAGTTATTTTGTTCCCGAGGGATCAAAGTTGTTGCGAAGAGCCGTCACGGGATACAGTGCTTCACTACAAGTCATAGCTCTCTCAACTTAGGTGATGATATGATGAGGATAATTATTGTTTTGAGGGGCCTAATATCAGGGTGATCGGCCCCTAATGGAATGGGTGATTGTCACAATGAAATGAAACTATACCTAAAACTATCTACGGACTCACATACTAGAAGACGAAATGGAAAACTAAAACAATAAATAATTGAAGGGCACGGTCGGGGTCAGCTGAAATAGTACTAACTTATGACCTTACCGAGTTTCATTGAAATTGCTTCAGCTGCTTAGAAGTTATTAGGGACACACAAACACGGAAGAAAGCCAATTTTTTTCATAAATGAAAATAGGCTAAAGAGGAATAAGAGAAAAAAAACAGGGGGAAAGCAAAATTCCTTCAACCCTCGAAGAATGAGAATTAAGGGGCTTGCAAGAAAGGATAGCCACGAACGGTAGAGAGGAAAGGGAACGAGGAGAGGGACCGCCCCAAAGGCAATGGAAGAAGAAGAAAGACCGGACCCAGCTCAGGAAGTCCTCGGGGTCGCCAACTCCCGAACTCCTCAGCAGTGAGCTCTTGAGGGTGTAGCATTATAAAGGGTCCACCTTAAGTGGTGGGGCTACATAGACCCTGTTTCCTTTAGGGCCTTGAGCGGAAGGCAGGAGATACAATGAAAAGAAAACAAGGGGTCTGACTCCTGAAGATGATGATGATGATAATTGTTGTTTTAAGGGGCCTAATATCTAGGTTATCGGCCCCTGATGGTTTGGGTGATCGTGAAGATGAAAATGAAAAGCGAACTTAAAACTAAAACTAACTACTAACCTACATACTAGAAGAAGAAATGGAAAACTAAAGAAGAATAAGGCAAATAAAGGGACAGAAGGAAAAGAAATGCCCTCAACCCTCGGAGAAGGCGGATTGAGGGACTTGGAAGGAAGGAGAGCCATGAAAGGCATATAGGAAAGTGAAAGAGGAGAGGGTCCGCCCCAAAGGTAAGGGACAAAAGGGGGAAAACGGACCCAGCTCAGGAATCCCTCGGGGTCGCCAACTCCCGAACTCACCAGCCGTGAGCCCCTGAGGGTGTAGCATTATCTAGGGTGCACCAGAAGTGGTGGGGCTACATACACCCTGCCTCCTTAAGGGCCTAGAGCCCAAGGCAGGAGGTAAAAGGAAGAGAAAAAGAAGGCTGACCCCTCGCAGAAGGAGGGTATCAGAAAAGATGAGACAAGGGCCATTAAGGCGGGAAAGGAAGAGACTCCCTAGGCCTCGGATACCCTAATACCGTCGAGGTCAGAAGAGAACGAGAGTTGACCAAGTGAGGTCGACAGGAAAGAAGACAGAGAGGAGCCCGGCACAAGTAGGTGGAATCAGACTCCTGAAGAATGAGGGATCAGGAAAGATGAGACAAGGGCCAATTAAGGCAAGAAAGTGAAATACTCCCTAGGCCTCAGATACCCCAATACCGTCGGGGTGGAAGAGAACAAGAGTTGACAAAGGGAGGTCGACAGAAAAAGATGACTGTGAGGAGGCCAGTACAAGTAAGTGGTAGCAATCTCGGACTCAGCTGGGGTCCCATGAACCTTCGTTCATTAGGGAAGGCCATCGCTGTATATATTTATATGATGATGATGATGATGATGATGATGATGATAATTGTTGTTTTAAGGGGGCCTAACATCTAGGTTATCGGCCCCTAATGATCTAGGTGAGAGCGAAAATGTTCATGAAATGGAAACCAGAACGAAAATTAAGTGAGACGGAAAATACTGACAAAAAAGAACTCAGATTGAAACAACTCACAAAATGTTCTTACAATAGGGAATTTAGAACGTAAGGATTCACAAAAACAATAGATTGAAAAATACCCACAAAATGTAGGCTAGGTTCAAAATACGTACAAAATGCAATGTAGAGTCGAAATACTTACAAAATGCAAATGAGATCGAAAATACGTAAAAAATGCAATTGAGGTTCAAAATACTTACAAAATGCAATTGAAATTGAAAATACACAATGCAAATCAGATTGAAATATCCCAGTTCCAATCCAAATTATTCACAAAGTGCAATTGAAATTCGAAATACTTACAAAATGTAATTGAAATTGAAAATGCTTACAAAATGTACGGTAGATTCAAACGACTCATGTGGATTGACAATACCTACAAAATGCAATTTAGATTGAAAATACTTGACAAAATGTAATTTAGATTCAAAATACCCACAAAATGCAATTAAGAATCAAAATATTTGCAAACTGCCCACCACACAAAATGCAATTTAGATTTAAAATTCTTGCGAAATGCGGTTTTGGTTGAAAATACTTACAAAATGCAATTGAAATTCAAAATACTCACTAAAATGCCCTGAAAGCTACATTGAAAGACTTACTAAAAAGCAATTTAGATTGTCAATCTTTACAAAATGCAATGGAGGTTGAAAACAATCGCGAGAGGATATTTAGATCGAAAAAACTTACAAAATGCAACATAGATTTAAAAATACCTACTAAAAATGCTAAAGGTAATTTAGAGACACGGGGAACCAAGTAACAAAAACAGTGCGGGAATCTTAAAGAGAAAAGGAAATATAATGAAAAGAAAACAAGAGGTCTGACCCCTTGAAGATGGAGGGATCAGGAAAGATGAGACAAGGGCCAATTAAGGCGGGAAAGTAAAAGACTCCCTAGGCCTCGGATACTTTAGTACCGTCGGGGTCGGAAAAGAACAAGAGTTGACCAAGGGAGGTCGACAGGAAAGAAGACAGAGAGGAGCCCGGCACAAGTAAGTGGAAGCAATGCCGGACTCAGCTGGGGTTCCGTGGTCGCCAACCCACGTCCCACAAGATGTGAGCCCCTGGGGGATATATTTATATGCTAAGCCCATGAAAATAAACTATTTAGCCTACAACAACAAGAACCACAACATAAGTTCTACCGAGTGTCCGGTAAACAGTAGGGCAAGGAAATACCGAGGAAATGAAGGTACATTTTGACAAGTGTCTTATGGTAATTTTGGCGGCTTTGGTGGCGTACATGTTAGCATGCTGATCTTCTATGCCCAAAGTTGCGGGTTCAAACCCGGACGAAATCGTCGGATTTTTAAGAGCGTTAAAAATCCCTCAGCATGCCTTCCTTTGGAAGGGAAGTAAAGCCGGTGGGCCCATGTTATCGATTTATGGCATGTAAAAGAACCTTCTACTACAATGGTGTGTGAAGCCAAATTTGTATTTTGGATTTGATTAACGCTCTATTAATTTCTGACGTTCGCCGCCAGGTGCCGATTGCGGTGGCATCTAGTAGCCAAGTTTGTGGCTCGGTGTCGTTGACGGTAGCTTTTGGTAGCAAAAGTAGGAACTACTTGAAATTGGTCGTCTGCAGACCTAACCTGAATTACAGATAACACACACTAATACAGCCTTCACAATTTACACTGGTTATCAGACATATTCTGCACACACCCAAAGTACACGGGGCTACATCACCGCGTTGTCGCAGCCCCTAAACTCAGGAACAAAGCAACCAACCAACCATGGTAGTTTTGATTCTTGTTTTTTTTTTTAGGGGAGAGATTGTTTATGAAATATTGCGTAGTGGCTAGCATTGTTTGCTGTCACCGCGGAGGCCCGGGTTCGATTCCAGGTTCAGCCAATATTTTAATTTGGATCTGTGGACTGGAACAGGGAACCTCGTGAGACAAAACTAAGAAGAGGCGGATTCGATTCCTACCTCAGCCATCTTGAAAGTAATTTTCTGTGCCTTTCCCAATTCTTATCCAGGCAAATTCTGATATGGTCCCTAACTTAAGACGACGACCAGTTCCTACCCAAATCCTACCTCCTTAGGTACACACTAGTAAAGTGTCACAGGCTATCAGACAAATTTTACACACACCCAAGTGCAGTACATGGGACTACATAACCATAATGTTGTGAAGCACCTAAATAATTAAACACAACTCGGTATTCATTCGAAAACAACGCTACAATGTCACTTGTGCATAGCCTAAGGGTGGGGCGGTGTGGGAAAGTAATGGAAATGCGCTTGGACGAGTTCCCTCCCTCTCCGTGAGATCGGTTTTCTCATAACCTGACTGAGTGACCTTCACATGTACCAGGTGGTTACACACCTGTTACGTGTTGTGTTGTCTTGTTTACAGTGCTCAGATCTGTTATATTTATGACCAATTTGTTACGTCTTGTTTTCTGTCTCGCGACTTAGCCGAGCTTGTTAAGTCATGCACCACGACCGCGACGGCAGCTAGAGCAGGTTCGAATCTCGGCGCTGAGAGCGGCTATTCTGAGAGTCATTTCCCAATGAGTTTTCCTACATTCTCTTGAGGCAAATGCCGGAATTGTATCTTATATCACGTCCTGGGCACCTAATATATTAAGACACACTTCTACAGCCATCACATAACCCACGCAAGGTGGTGTGAACAGAGGCAACATCTCTTACACAGTTATTGTCGACCAACAGTGTTTTACAATTAATGCAGATTTTGCGCTGTATGATTTACTATTTGATAAATAAATCTACCTTTATCATAAATATGGGTTATCAGACAAATTGAACACTCACCCAACTGGAGCTGATTACCTAGATGTCCCAAGCCCCTAAAATGAGTTAACAACAATCTTCTGGTTACTGGGTGAACGCACAACAGCAGCTTTGAAAGCGTTGTTGCCGAATGTTTTCAAAAATCCACTCAACTTGTACGTGCTGTTAGAATAGCGCACCTGCCTCTCTCACGAGGCCCCGGGTTCGATTCCTGGCTCCGTTAGTAATTGTAGAACTGACGTTAGAGCTGGAACGGGGTGCACTCAGCCTCGTGAGCTACCCCACAATCTGCAAGCCAAATGGCTGGACTAGGCCCTTTAATGGCCGTAGTTCCTTGGCGGGGGGCGGGGCAGGGAGGGGGCGTTTTGTTCCCTTTTTCCTCTGACCTTGGGGCGGGCCATCTCCTCTTTCCCTTTCCTATCTGCCCTTCATGGGACTCTCCTTCCTTCCATGATGCCTCTTAATCCTCATTCTTCGAGGGTTGAGGGCATTTCTTTTCTTTCTGTCCTTTATTTGCTTTATCCATTGTTTACCGCTTCTTCTTCTAGTGTGTAAGACTGTAGTTAGTATTAGTTATAGTTTTTCATTCTCATCTCATGCTTCACGATCACCCAAACAATTAGGGGTCGATAACCTAGATGTTAGGCTCCTTAAAACAACAATTATCATCATCATATCATGGGGGTGGGTTAGTTTTTACTCAACTTCTATCATAACGATTCTACATTTAATTCGCTTCCTGAACTGGGAAATCTAGTATTACCCTGCAACTTTGAGTAGGTCTGCCTTCACATACGATGTGATAATGACTGAAATGACGTCCGCACATCGCACAGTGACGTAGGTATTCCATTGTGTGCTCACTTATCACTGCATAGTTTTAGAGCCGGGAAGCTCTAATTAAATCTGTTTCATGAATCAGACAAGCGAGGTATTCTGGGAGGATGAGCGCATTCACCAAATAATTGATTTCATTCAGATTAGAATATTTCCAATAATATCTTTGGTATAAATTGTCGATAAGTACATCCACCCACGCTTCTACCCTACCGTGCCGTGATATGATGAGCCCTGTAGCTACCAATGAATGGCTTTCCTACGGCGATTACATTTCAATGAACAGATTTGTATTTATTTATTTATTTTATTTATTTTATGTCTTTGGTAGTGGGCGACCACGGATCCCCAGCTGAGTTCGGCATTACTTCCACTTACTTGTGCCGGGCTCCTCTCTGTCATCTTTCCTATCGAACTCCCTTGGTTAACTCTTGTTATTGTCTGACCCCGACGGTATTAGGGTATCCGAGGCCTAGGGAGTCTTTTACTTTCCCGCCCTAATGGGCCCTTGTCTCTTCTTTTCTGATCCCTCATTCTTCGAGGGTTCAGCCTTCTTTTTCTTTTTATACCTCCTGCCTTCTGCACGAGGCCCTCAAGGAGGCAGGGTGTGTGTAGCCCCACCACTTATGGTGCACCCTGGATAGTGCTACACCCTCAAGGGCTCATGGTCGGTGAGTTCAGCAGTTGGTGACCTCGAGGGATTCCTGAGCTGGGTCCGGTATTCCCCCACAATTTTTATTGCCTTTGGGGCGAACCCTCTCCTCTTCCACTTCCCTATCTGCCATTCATGGCTCTCCATCCTTCCGAGTCCCTCAATCCTCATTCTTCGAGGGTTGAGGGCATTTCTTTTCCTCCTGTTCTTTATTTGCCTTATTCTCCTTTCGTTTTCCATTTCTTCTTCTAGTATATAAGTTCGTAATTAGTGTTAGTTATAGTTTACATTTATCATCTTCACGATCACCCAAACCATTAGGGGCCGATGACCTAGATGTTAGGCCCCTTAAAACAACAATTATCATCATCATCATCATCATCTTTGGTAGTGGCGACGTAAAAGCTCATATCCCTCTCTTACTCTTAACCACGTAATATGGCACATTTAGAATAATTTCATGAAATGTAGGGCCTATTGATATTAACCCGTTGATTGCTACGCCCGTCAATACACGGTTCACGAGAACTTCTATTTCTATTAATAGTACCCGTTCACTCCAAGTGCCGAGGCGATCCCTGGCATGTTCTGCCATCTGTTGGGCTTTGTGTAGTACTAATTGAGTTTGGATCTTTTCTTACAGAAGTAACTAACAGATCACTAGCCTCAAGTATGTCCTCTACGGCTGGAGGTCATCTGCGATGTAAACATGCACTGGAGGACCACAAGCAAGTTCTTTTTTCACCTGTTGTGGTTTTGGTTCAAATAATATGAAATGTACCAGTACGGAGTCTACTGAGTATGGAAAGAAGTTTATGTTATGATGATGATGATGATGATGATGATAGCTGTTTTAAGGGGCCTAACAGCTAGGTTATCGGCCCATAATGGCGTAGGTGATAGTGAAAAATGGGATGAGAATGAAAAATATAACTAATACTAATTGCAGACTTACATACTGGAATAAGAAATGGTAAAAATATAAAGGATAAGGCAAATAAAGGACAGGAGAAAAGGAAATGCTCTCAACCCTCGAAGAATGAGGATTGAGGGACTTCGACGGAAGGAGAGTCATGAAAGGCAGATAGGAAAGGGGAAAGAGGAGAGGGACCGCCCCAAAGTCAGAGGAAAAAGGGGACAAAACGGACCCAGCTGAGGAATTCCTCCAGGTCGCCAACTCCCAAACTCACAAGCCGTGTAGCACTATCCAGGGTGCACCAGAAGTGGTGAGGTTACAAACACCCTTCTTCCTTGAGGGCCTTGTGCAGAAGACAGGAGATAACATGAAAGTAAAAAGAAGGCTGATCCATCGAAGAATGAGGGTATCAGGAAAGAGGGCCAATTAAGGCGGAAGAGTGAAATAACCCCTAGGCCTCGGATACTCTAATACCGTCCAGGTCGGAAGAGAATAAAAATTGACCTAGGGCACTTGACAGAAAAGTTGATAGAGAGGAGCCCAGTGGAAGAAAATGGTAGCAATTCCCGACTCAGCTAGGATTCTGTGGTCACCAATCCACATCCCATTATTTGTGAGCCCCTGAGAGACTTCATCAAGATTTTCTGAATTGGGAAAATTAATGTTCTAGCAATTTGGTCATGTTTGTAAGTGTGTAAAGAATAAACTTCAAGTATTCTATTCGCTTAATGGAGGGCATGGAGGCTTAGAAAAGAGCAAGCTTTGAATATTTTGCTACCGCATCGCCTCGCATCTTTTATTGGAGAGTTTTGTGGTCGAGATCGCAGGCAGTCAGTCAGGCAGTCATTGAGTCAGTGAGACAGCCAAGCAGAGAGGCTGGCAAGCTAATGGAAATCGATATCCCCGTTTGAATAGAGTGGGTGGGACAGAGATGGAGACACTTGCTATCTGCTGCTATTGCTGCTAGTAACCAAGAATGTTACTCTTACCCACCATATCTTTACTTGTCGACAAACATCAGGCTCGGTATTCAGTGGCACGTTTCGAATCGATACGCTGAATTTATTTAAAGAATGAAGGAGTGAGAGTTTTAGACGGGGAGATTGGAAGAAGTGTGTTACTAAGTGTTGTTTTTAGAGAGAGAGAGAGAAGTTGATGATGGTGATAATTGTTCTTTTAAGGGGCCTAACCTCTAGGTTATCGGTCTCAGATGTTCTGGGTGATACTGAAAATGAAAGATGATCAAATGAAACGTACAACTAAAACAAATTACTGACTTATATACTAGAAGAGGAAATGGGAAACAAAAAGAAGAAGAAAGTAAATTAAAGATAGGAGGAAAGGAAATGCCCTCAACCCTCGAAGAATGAGAATTGAGGTAGGCTACTTGGAAGGCAGGAGAACCAAGAAAGGCAGTGAGGAAAGGGAAATAGGAGAGGGTCGGCCCCAAATGCAATGGAAAGAGGGAGAAAACGGACCCAGCTCAGGAATCCCTCGGGATCGCCAACTCCCGAACTCATCAGTCATTAGCCTCTGAGGGTGTAGCAGTATCCAGGATGCACCAGAAATGGTGGGGCTATATACACCTTGCCTCCTTCAGGGCATTGAGCAGAAGGCAGGAGATAACATGAAAAGAAAAATCTCTCGAGACACGCCGGAAGGCAGAGGTAGATTTCACCGCGCAAACTAGGGAATAGGCTATAATAGGCAAAATATGCAGGTTTTCGTAGAACGATCAGACCTCATTTATTGCGAGTAAGTATTTTACAATTGGAGCTTAATTAACTTTTTTTTTTTCGTATTTCTAGGCATATTTTTAATATTTTATTGTCTTATGGCGATGGAAACCTTCTTGTCATTTGGGGTTCATTTTTATACATGTGGTCACACTGTCCTTATGCAAGGTTTGGAACTGATGTGTAACTATCTAACAGTCTGTTGCTCCTTCACGCAAATTTTAGCTCCCGCAGAGATGTTGGTTGGTTCCTCAGTTCAGGGGCTGCGACAACGTGGTCATGTAACCTCGTGTACATTGGGTGTGTGTAGAAAATGTCTGATAAACGGTGTTAATTGTGATGACTGTATTAGTCTGTAACCCGCGACATTGGGCATTGAAATTCAGCATGCTACCAGTTACGTTACCGAAGCCTCTTCCCACAGAGTCAGATGGAAAACTGAATGTGATCTTGTGCATTGGCATTGTCATGGCAACCTCTGAAAGCTGATCTCCCATAAATTTAGAAGCGTTGTCATGGTAACCTCTGATGGCACTTGGCATTTTCTTCTAATTCCGAAACAATTTTTCTCATCCCTTGGCGTAATGGTGGGTCATATCAAAAATTATTTCAGATAAAAGTTTTAGGTAATTGTTAGGGGAATATTGTCCATTTTGTACGGTTTTGATATTTTGCCAATTAAGAGAGATATGGTTAATGTTTTCCAAAAAACCCACTTTTTTCCACCCCTTTGGTCAATGGCTGGTGCTATCAAGAAACTTTTTAAACATAAATTTTTGGCACTTATCCGACACATAATATGAACTTTGAATGGATTCGATATTTCACATATTAATAGAGTCATAGTGATATTTCACTTCTTCGAAAAAAGCCCCCCATTTTCACACCCCTTCGACCGATATTGCCCATTAACGAAATCGACCGAGATTTTATAGGGATACATATTATGTAAAAAATTCAAAGTGATTGGTGCACAATTACGGAAGTTATCGTGTCCACAAGAAACTGATATATATATATATACTAGCTGAAGTACCCGTGCTTCGCTACGCGTCATAAATAAATTAAAATGTGAAGGTGACAGTTAAAACAGAGGATAGGCGAGGTGCTGCGCAGAGGGAGATTAAGGATGGAACATTTTGTCCAACTACACCGCTCGGCGTTGACCGTGTTTTATAGCACAAATTTAGGTTTTACTCGCTAACAGTTGCAGATACCTTTCGGATAGAAAATGTAATTTTAAACCTCGCATATGCCATCAAAAGTTTGCTATTTCTTGGCGTTCTCTTTTTATTTGAAATGGAAATATGAAAGTTTGAAACCAAAGGGTGTAGTGACGTCACTAAAATGGTCGCCATTTTAAATTGTGCAAAGTATTGAAATCAAAGGTAACCTATATGTTAACCAGATAAATCAGCTACTTCCATGTAAAATTCACGTAAATCGGACCAGTGGTACTTGCGAGATTGAGTAATACACAGACACACACCATCTCAATTTTAGCCTCGCTTCGCTCGCGTCATAGTCGTATCATATTGTTTTTCAATGAAATGCAGGTTTAACCCCGTTAACACCCCTTTAGAACCTGAATACCCAAAAATCCCTCCTTAGTAGACGTTTTCGACACACAACAAACAAACATATCCCCAAAATATCATTCTTCTAACTTTAATAGTTTTGGTTGGTCGATGAGAGCAAACATACAAAAATCCTTCCTTAGTGGACGTTTTTCTTCCAGAAGTTTACCCCTCCCCATATGCCCCTTAAATTGCATTTATGAAAACACGGTCGAACACCTATTTATTTTGTTTATTTATTTATTTATTTATTTATTTATTTATGTATTTATTTATTTTTAAGCTGATAGATTTCCTCCGAGTTTCAGACTCCGCCCTATGTCGTTTAAGAGATACACGCTCAGTTAGGAATCTTTCAACCCCCACTTTTCATCCCTTTCATCTCATAATATACACTACATCGAAAAACCATTAGACGTGTGTCAGCTTATTTTTAATGATTATATATGTGCCAAGTATCACATCCCCAAATGAAACCACTCGTGAGATATTGTTATTCAATGGAAAGCACGTTTACCCCCTTAACACCTCTTTAGAACCTGAATATCCAAAACTCTTTCCTTAGTGGACGTTTTCGACATACAACGAACATATCCCCAAAATGTCATGTTTCTAACTTCAATAATTTTGGCTGGGCGATGATGAGTGAGTGAGTCAGTCAGGATATTTTCTTTCATTTATTTTTGATAATTTCACCCGTCCCCATGAACCCCTTAAATTGGATTTATGAAACAAACGGTCAAACACCTATTTACTTGTATTTTAAGCTGTTTTTTCCCACCGAATTTCAAACTTCACGCCTATGTTGTTTCAGAGATACACGCTCCGTCAAGAATCCCTCAACCCCCAATTTTCACCCCTTTCACCTTATAATATACACCAAATCGGTAAACCCTTAGACATATGTCTGATTATTTTTAATGATTAGTTTATATACCGAATATCACATCCCCAAACAAACAACTCATGAGATATCGTTAATCAATGAAATACACGTTTACCCCCTTGACACGTCTCTAAAACCCGAATAAACAAAAATCATTCCTTAGTTAACGTTTTCGACATACAGCGAACATATTCCCAAAATTTCATGTTTCCAACTTTAATAGTTTTCGCTGGGCGTGATGAGTGAGTGAGTCAGACAGGTCATTTTCTTTCATTTATTTTACCAGAATTTCACCCCTCCCCATGGGCCCCTTAAATTGGATTGATTAAAAAACGCTTGAACACCTATTAACTTATTTCTTAAGCTGTCTTTTCCCCTGAGTCAGTCGGTTAGGACACTTTCTCTCATTTTTCCCCCAGAATTTCACCCCACCCCATTGGCCCCTTAAATTAATTTATGAAAAAAACAGTCGAAAACCGATTTACTTACTTTTTAAGCTGTTTTTTTTTTCGCTGAGTTTCAAATTTCTCGCCTATGTCGTTTAAGAGATAGGCCTACACGCTCCATTAGGAATCCTTCAACCCCCACTTTTCAGCCCTTTCACCTCATAATAATACACCACATCGAAAAACGCTTAGACACATGTCTGCGTATTTTTAATGATTAGTTTATATGCCGAGTATCACATCCACAAATGAAACCACTCGTGAGATATTGATATTCAATGAAATGCAGGTTTAACCCCCTTAAGACCCCTTTAGAACCCGAATATCCAAAAAAACCTCCCTTAGTGTACGGTTTTGACATACAACGAACATATCCCCGAAATGTCATGTTTCTAACTTCAATAATTTTGGCTAGACGATGATGAGTGTGTGAGTAAGTGAGTGAGTCTGGACATTTTCTTTCAATTTTCTTTTTTCAGAATTTCACCCCTCCCCATGAACCCCTTAAATTTGATTTATGAAAAAAAAACTGTCGAACAGCTATTTACTTACTTTAAAGCAGTTTTTTCCCCCTGAGTTTGATGAGTGAGCCAGTCAGTCATTCAGTTAGGACACTTTCTTTCCTGTCCCCCCCCCCCCCAGAATTTCATCTCTCCCCATGGGCCCCTTAAATTGGATTTATGAAAAAACTGTCAAACACATATTTACTTCTTTTTTTATGTTGATTTTTTTTTCGCTGTGTTTCAAACTCCTCGCCTATGTCGTTTAAGAGACACACGCTCCGTTAAGAATCTTTTAATCCCCACTTTTCACCCCTTTCACCTCATAATATACACCACATCGAAAAACCCTCAGACACATGTCTTCTTATTTTTAATGATGAGTTTATATGCCGAGTATCACATCCCCCCATGAAACCAATCGGGAGATATTGCTATTCAATTAAATGCAGGTCTACCCCCTTAACACCCCTTTAGAACCTGAATAGCCAAAATTTCTCTCTTAGTGGGCATTTGCGGCCCTTGAGGAAGCTGCATACCAGATTTCATTCCAATCCGTTCGGTGGTTTCTGAGATTTCGTGATGAATAAATGAATGAATGAGTGAGTGAGTGAGTGGTATTTGAAAAATATATAGTAGAAAGAAGATAGTGTCAAGTCTTTGTTATGCTAAACTCGGTTGACAGTGCTGTGTGAGTAGTTGAGTAACTAACGGGATTTCAAGTAAAGATCCTCATTTTCTATACCGGTAGTGCTGAGCGCAATTGGCATCAAGTCGGCCGTGTCTGGACTTGAGCTATGTTGCCATGGAAACTATCTGCCTTGCCATTCCTTCATGAGTATATTTTATGATTTGATTAGCCTGTTTTTGAGTGAAAAAGGGCCGAAATCAGAAGAATGAGAAAGACTATCGAAAATTCATGTAGCCAGCGGTTCCTTCTGGGTCCTAAACTATGTGTATGCAAAATATGGTTGAGATTGGTGGAACGGTGTAGATTTGTATACGGAACCAACATATATACATACATACATACATACATACATACATACATACAGACTTTCACTTTTATATATTAGATATATATATATATATATATATATATATACATAAATACATAAATTATATATAAACTTTTGAACTGATGGTGGTTTTGGGGTCTGGAAGATGTGAAATGCGAAGATATGTCGACATTTTCCGGAAGTCGAAACATGGTACCCATTGCAATAGTTAGCTTTCTAATGAAATCTACCTAAAGGAAGGTTGATCCCTCGCAGGAGGGTATCCGGAAAGATGAGTCAAGGGCCAATTAAGGCGGGAAAGGAAGAGACTCCCTAGGCCTCGGACACCCTAATACCGTCGGGTACGGAAGAGAACAAGAGTTGACCAAGTGAGGTCGACAGGAAAGAAGACGGAGAGGTGCCCGGCACAAGTAAGTGGAATCAAATCCGGACTCAGCTGGGATCACGTGGTGGCCAACCCACGTTTCACTAGATGTGAGCCCCTGGGTGGGGGGGGGAGAAGGCAATGTAGCTGCAGATTAAGTAGGTAAACCTACCTAACTATGTGATATCAAGGATTATCTATAAATGAGAAACCAAAACAAATGCTCGATCAAAAAATGTTATATTTTACACGTACGAAACCAAAACATGCTTCTACATGTCCAGCATTCAAGAAATGTAAAACTATTTATGTTATACAATGATATGTGCCTAGTGCGCATGGTACTTAATTTCGTGGTAGCATACTGTTCAAACCCGTTGTTAGGGGATGGGATGAACAGGGGTGCGTAAATGTACAATTTAGGGGTGGTTTCCGAAAGGGTGCAGGTTTCCCGTAGTTAGGGGATACTGCAGGTGTAAGTGTCTGTAAGGGGATGTAATGTGATGGCGGTATACATCTATAGGGTCGCGCTTACTTATCAAGGGATGCGCGATTACGAGGGAGCTATTAGTTAATAGTAGCAGTTAAGTGTGAGTGAGTAAGAGCGAGTTTGCTTGCAGTGTCGGCACTTTGCCGCTGGCTGGCTCACTACTATGAGAGCACAATGAAATACCTGACGATGCACTTCCCAGCATTCACGGTCAGGGGCAATTAGGAAGGAACGGGTTGGGCGTGCAGGTGTAAAAACAAAGTAAAATGATGTGCAAAGTGTTGGTTACTGATCAAGTGTTTATTTGATCAGTAGTGATTAATGTGATGTCTCCTTCAGTGGAGAACAAATGTATTACAAAGTACAAGTGTGGGTGTGAAGAGATAAATACAAATATATAAGGAGATCTGAGCACACTCTATCTCACCTGGCGATGACGATGCGTTGGAGATGGATCGAGATGCACAGAGCCGAGGGCCGCGACAGTTGATTGGTCTTCGCCCTCCTTTTAAGGGTTCCTGAGCTGCTGACTCGGCGTGTCTCACTGTTGGAGCTCTGTGTGTAAATGTGTATGCATGTGTCGTAAGCGTGGCTGACAGCAATACCGCTGCGCCTGCTCGTGTAAATGAAATGTATTCGTTGAGGCTCATGACTTAGCCTTGGGTAGTTTTTGTAGGGTGAAATGGTGTATTGGTATTTGGGTAGAAGTGGGTCTTGTGGTCTTGAGTTGATGGTGAAGATGTGTGAGTGGCTGTGCAGCCGTATGTGGATTCAGGGGCGAATGTCCATAATCCCCCTCTGGGTGTGTAGATGTCCCAGGTCTTAGGGTCGTATCGACCCTGGGCCTGAACAAAACTTAATTCCGTGACACTATATTTTGACAACCAATTATTCAGTAACAATGTATATCAATCCAACTCTGACGACTGAGATTGCAAGTATGTTCCTTAGAGAATACGGCTGCATAGAAGGTTTTGAATAATAACGTCAACAACTTTCCGTAACGACCTTGTAGTAGAGGAGCTGCTTAACAAACAACGGGTTTTCACGCAAATACCATTCACTCAACTGCCTGTCGTACACCCAGTGACAAGCTCCGCTCAGAGCATTTTTCCCATGTAACGACATTCCTGCCATCTGTTGATGACTGTTGGAACTCGGGATAAGATGATGATGATAATTGTTGTTTTAAGGGGCCTAACATGTAGGTTATCGGTCCCTAATGATCTGGGTGATAGCGAAAATGAGAATAAAATAGAAACCAGAACGACAATTTTGTGAGACGGAAAATACGTACAAAGAGAAATTCAGATGGAAACAACTCTTAATATGGTCTTACAAAAGGGAATTTCGAACGAAAAGATTCACAAAAAGAATAGATTGAAAAAAAAAACACAAAACGTAGGCTAGATTCAGACAAAATGCAATGTAGCGTCGAAATACTTACAGAATGCAACTGAAATTCAAAATACTTACAAAATGCAAATGAGATCGAAAATACGTACAAAATGCAATTGAGGTTCAAAATACGTACAAAATGCAATTGAAATTGAAAATACACAATGCAATTCAGATTGAAATATCCCAGTTCCAATCCAAATTATTCACAAAGTGCAATTGAAATTCAAAATACTTACAAAATGCAATTGAAATTGAAAATGCTTACAAAATGTTCGGTAGATTCAAACGACTCATGAGGATTGACAATACTTACAAAATGCAATTTAGATTGAAAATACTTGACAAAATGTAATTTAGATTCAAAATACCCACAAAATGCAATTGAGAATCAAAATATGTCCAAAATGCCCACCAAACAAAATGCAATTTAGATTTAAAATTCTTGCGAAAAGCGGTTTTGGTTGAAAATACCCACAAAATGCAATTGATATTCAAAATACTCACTAAAACGCCCTGAAAGCTACATTGAAAGACTTACTAAAAACATTTTAGATTGCCAATCTTTACAAAATGCAATTGAGGTTGAAAAGAATCGCGAGATGTAATTTAGATCGAAGAAACGTACAAAATGCAACGTAGATCAAAAATGCCTTAAAAAGTCGCTAAAAGGGAATTTAGATACACGGTGAACCAAGTAACAAAAACAGTGCGGGAATCTTAAAGAGAAAAGGAAATATAAGGAAAAGAGGAGAGGGGGAGAGAGGAGAGGGTCCGCCCCGAAGTTAAGGGACAAAAGTGGAAAACGGACCCAGCTCAGGAATCCCTCGGGGTCGCCAACTCCCGAACTCACCAGCCGTGAGCCCCTGAGGGTGTAGCATTATCTAGGGTGCACCAGAAGTGGTGAGGCTACATACACCCTGCCTCCTTAAGGGCCTTGAGCACAAGGCAGGAGGTAGAAGGAAAAGAAAAAGAAGGCTGACCCCTCACAGAAGGAGGGTATAAGGAAATATGAGATAAGGGCCAATTAAGGCGGGAAAGTGGAAGACTCCCTAGGCCTCGGATAACCTAGTACCGTCGGGGTCGGAAGAGAACAAGAGTTGACCAAGGGAGGTCGACAGGAAAGAAGACGGAGAGAAAATTAGTTTTCTGGGAATATCTCAGAAACTGTTGGTTTTAGAGCCTTATAATGTAGTTTTCGAGGACCCTTTAGGTCCCCCTGAGTTTTGTTTCTGGCACCGAGGGGCTGTGTCTCGTCGTTGTATGCCATATAATAATAATAATAATAATAATAATAATAATAATAATAATAATAATAATAATAATTAATAATATAGGGATAGGAATATAATAGACCTGCCTTAACACACCCGCAGGTTCAAATCGCGTAAAAAATTTCTATAGTACCCCTTGCGCTTAAGCGCATTATACGTATTGTTACGGCTGTGAGTTTGTGTCATCGCTCGCCGCCTGAGTCACAACTGCCCCAGGGATGGGCTGTGCCCTACCTCCTGTATTGCGTGCGCCTTATGCAACAGAGCTACTAGGACAAAGGGATAGTCCAGAATATTCGTGACTGAGCCAGCGATGGAAAACTCGAGAAGCCGTGAACCCTGGATGGATCTAGAAGAATTCATTGAGTCACCAGCCTGCTATATAAGCGGCTTCAACAGTGAGGGGACCGAGTTTTCTGTGGGTGTGTGTTTCTGAGCTAGAGCGATTATCCTGAGCGACAGAAGTGTGGTGACGAAGTGCCGTGCGAGTTACAAAATCCAGTGACATTGTTTCTCCCAGCTTGTGAACAGCGTGCAGCAAGTGCTCGTAAGTAACTGTAGTCGGCGTACATAACGGAGAGGAGCAGGTAGTTTATGTCAAGGCCACCGTACTCATTAGGACGGATTAACTTCTGTGGTTTGTTGACAAGTGAAAGGGCAAGAGCTCTCCACAAGCAAGAGACTTGGGGAAACTGGAGAAGGTTCCTAATTGCTTGTATTTGCTGATGAGTAGTGTAACTATCTGGCCACAATAAAGTTAATTATTTCATTTAAAGGAACAACTTGTGTTGTGCTTCAACCCACCGTAATCCAGTTAACAAAAGTGCCACTAGGGTGGTGGCACGTAACAACTGGTGTCAGAAGTGGGATTACGAACTCAAGCACAACACCTGACGGTCCTGGTTTCAAAACCCGAGCAGGTCATTTCCTCTAATTTTCCTGTGAGTGCATGCCCTTTACAAGGCAAACAACTAAAATGGAGGCGCAATTGGCAGCATTGCTAGAAAAGTTAAATGGCATAGAAGACGGCCAGAAGAATTTAACCTAGGAGCTAACTACCAAATTAGAAGACGGCCAGAAGAAGATGGAAGACGGTCAAAATAATCTAGCAGAGGACCTGAAGGACGGCCAGAATAAGTTAGCAGAGGACCTAACCGCCAAATTTCTGGATGGCCAGAAAAATCTGGAAGAGTGTCTGCTGACGAAATTAGAGGAGAGCCAAAGGAAATTAGAACAGAGCCTACGTGAGGAAGTCGCAGCAGTGGAAAAGAAGTTCGACGCCTTACAAGTGGAAGTTGTTGAGCTGCGCCAACGTCCGCTGATGGGGGTGGAGGAGCAGTTCAACACCTTGCAAGTGGAAGTTGCCGAGCTGTGCCAACGACCGCTGATGGGGGTGGAGGAGAAATTCAACGCTTTGCAAGTGGAAGTTGCCGAGCTGTGCCAACGACCGCTGATGGGGGTGGAGGAGAAATTCAACGCCTTACAAGTGGAAGTTGCCGAGCTGTGCCAACGCCCGCTGATGGGGGTGGAGGAGAAATTCAACGCCTTACAAAAGGAAGTTGCCGAGCTGCGCCAACGCCCACTGACGGGGTGGAAGAGAAATTCAACGCTCTACGAGAGGAAGTTGCCGAGCTGCGCCAACGCCCGCCCACCGTTACACCGGGAATATCAGGAACGGGATATAGCAGAGTGACGCCTCCAACCTTCGACGGAAAGGTCCCGTGGTGCACCTACTTACGTCAGTTCGAGGCGGCCTGTTCCATAAATAACTGGAACAACACAGAAAAGGCTACGGCTCTCATTGTAGCGCTGAGAGGTGACGCCCTTAACGTCCTTCAGGCCATCCCGACTGGATCCCAGGACTACGCTTCACTGATCGCCCATATGGAGTCCCGATATGGAGATAGCCATCTTCAGCAGGCCTACTAGATGCAGCTCCGGACCCGGGTACAAAAGAACGCGGAAACCCTGCAGGAGTTCGAGATGGACATCGCACGTCTCGTAAGGCTCGCCTACCCAACAGCGCCGGCCGACTTTCTGGAGCAGATAGCGACGCAGACTTTCACCGACGGGCTACGGGACTCGGACACTCAACAGGTGCTGCGACTCGCGCGCAATAAGACCCTGACAGATGCGCTGAGCAACGCACTTGAGTTCGAGACGGCAAAACAGGCATCCAGAATGCACGCGCGGGTGCGTCAAGTGGACGTCGACGAACCAGTAAAAGCCAACGAGGACAAGCCCCTGGCCGACGAATTAATGGAGGCGCTAAGCCGTTTCTTCGATAGTCGCGGCACCACCAGCAACGACACAGCCGGAAGGCAACCGGAGAGGCGGCCCGGAAGAGGACTACCGACCTGCTGGACCTGCGGTAAGAAAGGCCACCTGAGCAAGGACTGCGGTGATCGCCGCCGCCGAGGGTATCCGACGGGAAATCAGTCGTCTGAAAACCGCGCGACCCAGGGAAACGAGTATTAGCCAGCCTTGGGGGGCAAAGGTTGGCTTGTGACAGTCGTCAAGCCCCGGCAGTCCAGGTTCGTGTGACACGGGAGCATCGAGGACCATCGTCAGTCCCACCGTGATCCCGAAGTGGAGAGTGCAACCCACACAAAGGAACCTCCAGCTAATAACCGCGACCGGAGAGACCGCACCGGTACATGGCGAAGCATCACTGGAGTTCGTCATTGGTCGATGGGCGATAAAGCATCCAGTGCTTGTGGCTGACGTATCAAATGAAGTGATCATCGGACTGGACTTCCTGGACCAGAACAACATCATCTTGGATCTGAGTACCAACGCTCTGAACTTCGGAGGTGAAGAACTTGTTTTGCAACCTGCGCACGAGTCCATCACCGCACGGCGTGTAAGGCTGAGAGAAGACGTCATCGTTCCCGCCAGGACGGAGGTCAGCGCTGCCGTAATTGTCGACGGAGCTGCTGAGGGAGTGGCGGCTGTCATCGAGCCAAAATATGAGGACATCCAGACAAAAGGATTGCTAGTTGCCAAGACTCTCATCAACACGACGTCTCGGCCGTACGTCCGCCTGTCCAACCTGAACGACTACGACATTACGGTTCACCGGGACACCAACCTAGGAGTCTGCGAGCCCGTTACCTGGATTGCCCGCATCACAGATACGACAGACGGACACCTGCAGACGGACAACCGAAGAAGACGCACATTGCAAGAAGAACTACAGAAGCTGTACCAAGGATCCCAGGACCATTTAGACGAGCAACAATCACGCCAACTTCAGGACCTGCTACGCGAATTCTAGGACGTCTTCTCCGTGGGGAGCAAAGACTTCGGCTGGACAAGCTTGGTTCAGCACAGAATCGACGTTGGGGACAGGGCACCGATTAGGGCCCCATTCCGACGTGTCCCGCTCGCCAAGCAAGCCGAAGTCGACCGGATGGTAGAAGAGATGAAGGGGCAAGGGGTGATCGAGCCATCACATAGTCCTTGGAGTTCTCCGGTCGTGCTAGTGAAAAAGAAGGACGGTTCCACCAGGTTCTGCGTGGATTACAGGCATGTGAATGACGTCACGAAGAAGGACAGCTACCCTCTACCATGGATCGACGATAGCCTGGACACCATATCAGGGTCGAGATGGTTCTCCACCTTGGATTTGAAGAGTGGCTACTGGCAGGTTGAGGTCCACCCTAAGGACCGCGAGAAAACGGCGTTCTCTGTGGGCAGCGGGCTCTGGCAGTTCACCGTCATGCCATTCGGTCTGTGCAACGCCCCTGCGACCTTCGAAAGGCTAATGGAGTCCATTCTGAGGGGACTACACTGGAAGACCTGCCTGGTCTACCTAGACGACGTCATCGTTCTGGGAAAAAGCTTCGAGGAGCACTACAGCAACCTGAAGGAGATCTTGATGAAGCTACGGGCTGCCCAGCTGAAGTTGGGCCCCAAGAAGTGTCAGCTCTTCCAGAAGCAGGTCCAGTACCTTGGGCATATCGTCTCCGAGGAGGGGGTGCGCACCGACCCAGAGAAGACCGCAGCTGTGAGGGAGTGGCCAGTTCCGAAGGACAAATCCCAACTACGAAGCTTCCTGGGACTCTGCACCTATTACCGTCGCTTCGTGAGAGGATTTGCCGACATCGGTAAACCACTGCATCGACTGACTGAGAAGGACCAACTCTTCACGTGGACAGCAGAATGCCACGGTGCCTTCGAACAACTCAAGCAGGCTCTGTGCACCGCACCTATTCTGGCCTACCCCAGACCTGGAACAAGGTTCATCGTCGATACCGATGCCAGCGATTTTGGTATAGGGGGAATCCTGTCGCAAGTAGTGGACGGCGAGCAGAGAGTAGTGGCCTACTTCAGCAAAGCCTTGTCAAAGCCAGAAAGGAACTACTGCGTCACCAGGAAGGAGCTGCTCGCCATCGTGAAGACCATTGAACACTTCCACAAGTACCTGTACGGGCAAGAATTTCTCATCAGGACCGACCATGCATCCCTGCGGTGGCTCCTGAACTTCAAGCAGCCCGAGGGTCAACTCGCGCGGTGATTAGAGAGGCTTCAACAGTACAACTTTGAGATCCAGCACTGGAAAGGCCAACTGCACTCTAACGCCGACGCCCTGTCACGAAGACCGTGCCCCGAAGACTGCACCTTCTGTACCAGAAGAGAGGAGAACACCGGGATACAGTGCCGAAGGACTACCGTGGAACTTCAAGGGAGCTGGAGCCGCGAATCTTTCACGCGGGCACAAGCAGAAGATGATGACCTGGGACTTATAGCCGAATGGAAAAGGGCCTGTGTCCCCAGACCCGGGTGGAACATTGTGAGTGACTGCAGCCCAAAGTTTAAGTCCTACTGGGCGCAGTGGGACTCGCTGATTGTAAGGGATGGCCTCATCTGCCGCGCCTGGGAGAGCACCGACGGGAAGTCATCTCGGGAACAAGTCGTCGTTCCAAAGGCTATGACGGAGGAAGTCCTGAAGGAAGTCCATGGAGGATCATCTGGTGGACACCTAGGGATAAAGAAGACCCTGGAGAAGCTGAGAGAGCGGTTCTACTGGATCGGATGCCGAACCGACGTGGAGAACCACTACGCGAGGTGCCACGATTGCGCAGCCAGCAAGGGCCCAGGACGAAGACGACGGGGTCCACTGAAGACCTACAACGTGGGCGGCCCCATGGAGAGAGTGGCCATCGATGTTGCTGGGCCATTCCCGTTAAGCGAGGCAGGGAACCACTACACATTAGTCGTCAGCGACTACTTTAACCAAATGGCCGGAGGCGTATGCGCTCCCTAACCAAGAAGCCGCGACGATTGCAGAGACCCTGGTGAAGGAATTCGTCAGCCGGTACGGAGTACCCCTGGAGCTGCACTCCGACCAAGGGAGGAACTTCGAGTCGCAGGTGTTCCAGAACCTATGCCAGCTGCTGGGAATCCGGAAGACAAGGACAACGCCGCTACACCCTCAGTCCGACGGGAAGGTACAGCGATTCAATCGCACCATCGAAAACCATCTCCGAATAGTCGTCAGCGAGCACCAGAGGGATTGGGATAAACATCTTCCACTATTTCTCCTGGCCTACCGCGCCGCCGTGCATGAAGCCACCGGGTGCACACCAGCCCGGGTCATGTTTGGGAGGTAGCTCCGTCTACCTGTCGATCTTGCCTTCGGCCGACCTGGGAATGATCTGATCCCGGTAAGCCAGTATTGTCAAGAACTGGTCGACCAACTGGAGGACGTGCACGCGTTCGCGAGGAGGAAACTGCGGATCGAGACCGACCGAATGAAAACCCGATACGACCAGAAGACGGATGCCGGCGGATTCCACGAGGACGACCTGGTCTGGCTCTTCAACCCATTACGGAAGAAAGGCCTGTCACCCAAACTGCAGAAGTCCTGGGAGGGCCCGTACCGAGTCGTGAAAAAGATCAACGATGTCGTCTACAGGATCCAGCGGAGCCCGAGGGCGAAGATGAAGATCGTGCATCGAGATCGCGTGGCGGCCTACGGAGGGACACAGACGGACCAATGATTGATCGGGACGATCAGCCTTTTTAGGAAGGAGGTGGTGTTACGGCTGTGAGTTTGTGTCATCGCTCGCCGCATGAGTCACAACTGCCCCAGGGCTGGGCTGTGCCCTACCTCCTGTATTGCGTGCGCCTTATGCAACAGGGCTACTAGGACAAAGGGATAGTCCAGAATATTCGTGACTGAGCCAGCGATGGAAATTCGAGAAGCCGTGAACCCTAGATGATGATGATGATGATAATTGTTGTTTTAAGGGGCCTAACATCTAGGTTATCGGCCCCTGATGGTTTGGGTGATAGTGAAGATGAAAATGCAAAGCGAACTTAAAACTAAAACTAACTACCAACCTACATACTAGAAGAAGAAATGGAAAACTAAAGGAGAATAAGGCAAATAAAAGGACAGAAGGAAATGAAATGCCCTCAACCCTCGGAGAAGGCGGATTGAGGGACTTGGAAGGAAGGAGAGCCATGAAAGGCACATAGGGAAGTGAAAGAGGAGAGGGTCCGCCCCAAAGGTAAGGGACAAAAGGGGAAAACGGACCCAGCTCAGGAATCCCTCGGGGTCGCCAACTCCCGAACTCACAAGCCGTAAGCCCCTGAGGGTGTAGCATTATCTAGGGTGCACCAGAAGTGGTGGGGCTACATACACCCTGCCTCCTTAAGGGCCTAGAGCACAAGGCAGGAGGTAAAAGGAAGAGAAAAAGAAGGCTGACCCCTCGCAGAAGGAGGGTATCAGAAAAGATTAGACAAGGGCCAATTAATGCGGGAAAGGAAGAGACTCCCTAGGCCTCGGATACCCTAATACCGTCGGGGTCAGAAGAGAACAAGAGTTGACCAAGTGAGGTCGACAGGAAAGAAGACAGAGAGGAGCCCGGCACAAGTAAGTGGAAGCAATGCCGGAATCAGCTGGGGCCCTCGTGGTCGCCAACCCACGCCCACTAGAAGTGAGCCCCTGGGGGAGAACCCTGGATGGATCTAGAAGAATTCATTGAGTCACCAGCCTGCTATATAAGCGGCTTCAACAGTGAGGGGACCGAGTTTTCTGTGGGTGTGTGTTTCTGAGCTAGAGCGATCATCCTGAGCGACAGAAGTGTGGTGACGAAGTGCCGTGCGAGTTACGAAATCCAGTGACATTGTTTCTCCCAGCGTGTGAACAGCGTGCAGCAAGTGCTCGTAAGTAACTGTAGTCGGCGTACATAACGGAGAGGAGCAGGTAGTTTATGTCAAGGCCACCGTACTCATTAGGACGGATTAACTTCTGTGGTTTGTTGACAAGTGAAAGGGCAAGAGCTCTCCACAAGCAAGAGACTTGAGGAAACTGGAGTAAGGTTCCTAATAGCTTGTATTTGCTGATGAGTAGTGTAACTATCTGGCCACAATAAAGTTAATTATTTCTTTAAGCAGTAATTGATGTTGTGCTTTGTACCCACCGTAATCCAGTTAACAAAAGTGCCACAAGGGGGGGGGGGGGGGCACGTAACAGTATTGATGAATTTTTCGGCTGAATTTGATTCTATGATACACTTCTATCCGTTTGCAAACTTTCACACTAATGTAATTAATGGAATTGATAATAATGATGATAATTGTTGTTTTAAGGGGCCTAACATCTAGGTTATCGGCCCCTGATGGTTTGGGTGATCGTGAAGATGAAAATGAAAAGCGAACTTAAAACTAAAACTAACTACTAACCTACATACTAGAAGAAGAAATGGACAACTAAAGGAGAATAAGGCAAATAAAAGGACAGAAGGAAAAGAAATGCCCTCAACCCTCGGAGAAGGCGGATTGAGGGACTTGGAAGGAAGGAGAGCCATGAAAGGCATATAGGAAAGTGAAAGAGGAGAGGGTCCGCCCCAAAGGTAAGGGACAAAAGGGGAAAACGGACCCAGCTCAGGAATCCCTCGGGGTCGCCAACTCCCGAACTCATCAGCCGTGAGCCCCTGAGGGTGTAGCATTATCTAGAGTGCACCAGAAGTGGTGGGGCTACATACACCCTGCCTCCTTAAGGGCCTAGAGCACAAGGCAGGAGGCAAAAGGAAGAGAAAAAGAAGGCTGACCCCTCGCAGAAGGAGGGTATCAGAAAAGATGAGATAAGGGCCAATTAAGGCGGGAAAGGAAGAGACTCCCTAGGCCTCGGATACCCTAATACCGTCGGGGTCGGAAGAGAACAAGAGTTGACCAAGTGAGGTCGACAGGAAAGAAGACGGAGAGGAGCCCGGCACAAGTAAGTGGAAACAATGCCGGACTCAGCTGGGGCCCCGTGGTCGCCAACCCACGCCCACAAGATGTGGGCCCCTGGGGAAAATTAATGGAATTGCATTGCATCTTACAGCAATAGATGGACCTCTGAGATCCTGTTGCCATGGTTACCGCCTTGCATTCGTTCATTAGTTTATTGAATGAAATTAGTTTTCTAGGAATATCTCACAAACGGTTGATTTTAGGGCCTTAAAATGTGGCCCCTTAGGGCCACCGAGTTTTGTTCTCACATTGAGGGGCTGAAAATGAGTTTTGTCTCGTCCTTCTACGCTTATTTCAACATGTATTTTAAGGGGATAGGCCCCCCTTTTATGAGAGGTATGGAGAAGAGTTACAACAATGATTAGTGTCGTGTCTCTGATGGATATCTGTTCCAAATTTTACGTTGATACACCCCGCCGTTCACGAGTTGTAAGGGAACAAAGTTGTCCACAGACAAACAAACGAACAAACAGACAGACAGACAGACAGACAGACAGACAGACAAAAAAATTGTTTTCGCGCGCATCCATCATAAAACAGTCTGAAACGCGTAAATAACTCAAATTTCCATAGACATCCAGAAAAAAACAGACAAAATTCTGAAAAAACAGACAAACTTTCATTTTTAGCCTATTTTCAGTTAAAAAAAATAGGCTTATGAGATCACCTTTTGTCCGTGTGTGTGTGCGTGTGTGTGTGTGTGTGTGTGTGTGTGTGTGTGTGAGGTGTGTGTGTGTGTGTGTCCCCTCATAAATTCTAAACGGCTTGAGCGATTTCAATGAAACTCGGTAAGTTCATAGCACTATTCCGGGCGACCTCGACCGTGACCTTCAAATTTTGTTACGTCTCACCAATCCAACATGGCGCCTGTGCGAAATATTTCAGCAGCATTCAATATCTCTGAAACTATTACCGACATCACCCTGGAATTTATTACGTTGATAAAGGGAACTACTAGAAGTTCACCTATGTGACTTTTGAAAAACTGGTAACTACAAAACCAACATGGCGGCAACGCGAATTTGCGACTTTTAAATAGACGTTTCTTGCGATTTAACCAACCAAACGCAATAAAACTTGGTACAGTATATGTTTATGCACATCGTAATGCACCGACATCTAACTTGGTTCAATTGTTTACATAACCACAAGATGGCGGATGAGCGAAATATTACACCGGCATTCTATATCTCTGAAACTATTAGCTGTATCACCCTGAAATATTTTACGGAGGTAAAGGGCACTACTGGAAGTTCATCTATAAGACTTTCAAAAACCGGTTAACTACAAAACGAACATGGCGGCCAAGCGAATTCGAAAATTTTAAATAGACCTTTCTCGCGATTTAATCTTCCAAACGCAATTCAATCTGGCACAGAAAATGTTTATACACATTGTAATGCACTGGTATCTAATTTAGTTCAATTGTTTACATAACCTCAAGATGGCGGCTGTGCGAATTTTAAAATTAAGTTTTTATTTCTTGTGTCGTAATCAAGCAATCGAAGTGAAAGTTTGAATAATGAACCTACGCAATAATTTTCCTTTAATGGGACATGCCTCTATGGCCTATACATTTAACAATCCAACATGGCGACCATCCGAAATATTCAGACGACTCTGAATATCTACGAATCTATTATAGCAATCAAACTGAATTTTTTAATGTTCATAGGGGCTATGATCCTAAGTTCACCTATAGGACTTTAAATAACCTGGTGATCACAAATCCAACATGGCGGCGACGCGAAGTAAAATATTCACATGGACGTTTCTCGTAATTTAACCATCCGAGTGCATTGAAACTTGGTAGAGTAAATCCTTTTACGAATGTTAATCCACTGGCATCTAATTTATATCAATTGTTTCCATAACCACAAGATGGCAGCTGTACGAAATTTTAAAATCTCCTTGTTACTTCTTGTGTCCTAATCATGCGATTGAAGCTTGAATGCTACACGTACACAATAATCTTCATGTAACATTACATAACTCTAGGACCTACATATATAAAATCCAACATGGCGACCATCCGAATTATTTAGTCGGTACTCAATATTTACGAATCTATTACAGCAATCAAACTGAAATTTTGTATGTTGATAGTGGCAGTTAATATAAGTAGGATATATGAAAATAGGCTGCATAGTTCTTCACGGAACTACTTGTTAGATATACTGCACCGCTCGGCGTTGACCGTGTTTTATAGGTTTTACTCGCTAACCGTTGGAGATACATGGAAAGTGATCAGGACCTTTCGGATAGAAAATTATATTTTAAATTTCGTATATGCCATCAACAGTTTGCTATTTCTTACCGTTCTCTTTTTATTTGAAATGGAAGTATGAAATTTTGAAACCAAAGGGTGTAGTGACGTCACTAAAATGGCCGCATTTTTTAAATAGTGCCAAATATCGAAATCAAAAGTTGCCTATAAGTAAGCCTGGTAAATCAGCTACATCCATGCAAAGTCTCATTTAAATCGGACCAGAGGTTCTTGCGTGATTGATTAACAGACAGACACACAGACAGACACATACCATCTCATTTTTAGCCTACTTTCGATTTTTGCAAAAAATTAAAGTAGACTTATGAGATCAACACAGGGCGAAAAAAAGCGTGTCTGTCTGTGTGTGTGTGTGTGAGTGTGTGTGTGTGTGTGAGTGTGTGTACTCTGAATGTCTGTCTCCCCCCCCCCATCAATTCGAACAAGGTGAAACCGAATTGAACGAAATTTGGTACAGAGGTAGCACTAGTAATGGACACCTCAGTGTCATGTTTTATATCACCGCCATCTTGACGAAAACGTAATGGCGGCCACCCAAATGTTCAAAGCTTAAATCATATTACGACTAACCTAATCATCCAATCTCTATCAAATTTTGCAACAAAATACCTATATGTGGGCAGCATTCATTGACCAAACTGCAAGGTCATCAGCCCAACAGTTTGCGGATGACGGCCATGTTTGTGTGCAAATCGATTCCCCCCATTAATTCAAACACGGTGAAACCGAATGGAACGAAATTTGGTACAGAGGTAGCACTAGCAAAGGGCACCTCAGTTTCATGTTTTATATTGCCACCATCTTGAGGAAAACGTAATGGCGGCCACCCAAATGTGCAAAGCTTAAATCAAATTACGACCAACCTAATCATCTGATCTCTACCGACTTTTTCAACAATATACCTTTATGTATGTAGAATCGTTTGACCATACTATAAGGTCATCAGCCCAATAGTTTGCGGATGACGGCCATGTTTGCGTGCAAATCGATTTCGCCTATTAATTCAAACACTGTGATACCGAATGGAACGAAATTTGGTACAGAGGTAGCACTAACAAAGGGCACCTCAGTATAATTTTTTGTATCGCCGCCATCTTGACGAAAACGTAATGGCGGCCACCCAAATGTGCAAAGCTTAAATCAAATTACGACCAACCTAATCATCTGATCTCTACTGACTTTTTAAACAATATACCTTTATGTATGTAGAATCGTTTGAACAAACTATAAGGTCATCAGCCCAATAGTTTGCGGATAACGGCCATGTTTGTGTGCAAATTGATTCCCCCTATTAATTTAAACACGGTGAAACCGAATGGAACGATATTTGTTACAGATGTAGCACTAGCAAAGGGCACCTCAGTGTCATGTTTTATATTGCCACCATCTTGAGGAAAACGTAATGGCAGCCACCCAAATGTTAAAAGCTTAAATCAAATTACTACCAACCTAATCATCTGATCTCTACTGAATTTTGCAACAACATACCTTTGTATGATAAGAATCTCTTGACCCAACAACAAGGTAATCAGCCCAATAATTTGCAGATAGCAGCCATGTATTTGTGAAAATCGATTCCCCCTATCAATTCAAAACGGCGAAACCGAATTGAACGAAATTTGGTACAGAGGTCGCTTTTGCCAAACGCAACTCAATGCAAAGTTTTATTTTGTCGCCATCTTGATGGAAACGTAATGGCGGCCACCCAAATATTAAAAGCTTAAATCTAATTACAACCAACCTAATCATGTGATCTGTACCAAATTTTGCAATAGCATAACTGTATGCGAGAAGCGTTATTTGACCAAGCTACAAGATCATCAATCCAATAGTTTTCATATGGCGGCCATGTATGTGTGCAAATAGATTCACCTTATCAATTCAAACACGGTGAAACCGAATTGAATGAAATTTTGTACAGAGGTAGCACTAGCAAAGGGCACCTCATATTCATGTTTAATATCCGTATAACACGTTGTATGTCAACAAGCTACTACAACTCCTTGAAAAGGACAAAGAGCTATAACAATACCCATGCATTTAGGAGAATGTAGGCTATATGCTCTTTACTGAACATCTTGTTATATATTAGTATATCTTTAAAAAAAGACTAAACAAGATGTTCAGTAAAGAACATATATCATACTTTCTCCTAAATGTATGAGTATAGTTATAACTCGTTGTTATTATCAAAGAGTATAATAGAAATATTCTTTGTTGAAGACCTTAGAAACGATTTACCTCTACCAAACGCCACAACCTAGATAAAAACTCCTACCATCATTGAAGAAAGAAAGATAAGAAGTATATCAAGAATGTTATGGATCTGGAGACATAATCGACCAGACTGGCTGCGTGGCTCAGCGGTAACGTTCTCGCTTGCTGGGCCCTAGGTTGCAGGTTCGTATCCTGGCGCAGTCAGCTGGCATTTGAGGGTGCACAAATGCGAGGGAGCCGTGTCAGTACATTTACTGGCACGTTAAAGATCCCCTTCGGGCCAAAATTCCGGCACCCCGGTGTCTCTAAAAGCAGCAGTAGTTAAAAGGGTTGTAAAACCAATAACATTATTATTATTATTATTATTATTATTTTATTATTATTATTATTATTATTATTTTTACACATACGACCTGCCGTGGGCAACATCCAACTTTGAGTTGAGGCATGTATTTACACGTCTGGTTGTGCATGGCTTTCACAACCCTAATTGAATTAACAAATCTTTTCATGACCCTACAGAGACGTGTGTATACAAACTATGTGGATATTTTCGATTGCTATTTGCCTGAAATAAAAGTAGTAATTAATAACCTGAACTAACACCAACGGCTTGAATTCAGTTACTATGTGAAATCGTTTTGTTCTTTACTTCAAGTAACATTTTCAAGTAACGCAAAATAGGCTGTTACAAACCCTTTAAAATAAAAAAGTATAAATGTATCGTAGTATCATCTTGTCATTCTTCAAATTCGATGCGCATAGAATGCCAATGGTATAGTAATCAATGGAGCCCCACGTAGACTAGTCGTGACATCTAGTGGTGAAATGAAAATCCACAACCTGCTTCCAGTCTCCGACCGGGTCAGGAATGGAATGAATGAAGCCCCCCATCTAGCGGCGAGGGATATGAACTGTGCCGGCTGCCGAGGCCTGACGCACTCCTCTGGGGCAATGATTAAATGAATGACAGATGAAATGAAATGATAGTGGAGAGTGTTGCTGGAATGAAATTTTTGACAGGGAAAACCGGAGTACCCGGAGAAAAACCTGTCTGCCTCCGTTTTGTCCAGCACAGATCTCACATGGAGTGACCGGGATTTGAACCACGGACCCAGCGGTGAGAGGCCGACGTGCTGCCGCCTAAGCCACGGAGGCTTTAGTGGTGAAATATCGAACAAAATAATCCTAACAGAGCGAGTGCATTCTAGCGGCCAGAAGAAGAAACTTTTCAATAAAATCTGGAAGTTAATAAGTAGGTCGGCGTGCAGTTACCTTTTTGGCAGGTAGATGTCTCGAGTAATTCTGCTGGCGAATTATGTTTTAATTAAATATATGTTTTGCACCATAATATGCACAATATAACGCTTAATTTTAAAACGTCTGAGTCATTACAAAACAATAAACATATAACATTTCAAGCAAAAAACCTAGCTCAGACCGGGTTTGAACCATAGGCATTTGACCGATAGGCTAACGCTCTACCACTGAGCTAATTGTGTCAACGAATATCGTTCTATATAAAATGACTTACATAGAACTTGTTAGCAAATAATGATTTATACTAAACGATTTCATCACTGGAGTATATTATTTATATATAAAGCATTTCATACAAAGTTTATTTATTTTGTATCAGTACGCTATATTGCATGCAATACTCAAATTAGTGAAATATAAGTCAGGCACAAGATATCCGCTGCCATCTTGTCTTATTACTGAATTGGCTCAGCTTTTTAAAATCACGTCTGCACTATAGTATTACAAAATAAACTTTTAATTTCGAACGTGCCTCTTCCTTTAGAACAGTTAAAACGATTCTCGGCTCGATAATCGGAACTGGTGGGTCCCATGATATGGATTATAAAGTTTGCATAATTCGCACGGCCGCCATCCAGAAATGGTATGGCGGACGACCTTGTAGTTTGGTCACAAGACGCATCCTATACGAAGGTATGTTGTTACCAAATTTGGTAGAGATCGGATGATTTGGTTAGTCGTTATCTGATTTTACGTTTTGAACGTTTGAGTGGCCGCCATTCAGGTTTAGTAAAGATGGCGGCGATATAAAACATGACACTGAGGTGCCCTTTGCTTGTTCTACCTCTGTACCAAATTTCGTTCAATTCGGTTTCACCGTGTTCGAATTGATAGGGGGGGGGGACAGACATTCAGAGTACACACACTCACACACACACAGACACACACACACACAGACTCACACACACACGGACTCACACACACACACATATACACACACACAGACAGACACACTTCTTTCGCCCTGTGTTGATCTCATAAGTCTACTTTCATTTTTTGCAAAAATCGAAAGTAGGCTAAAAATGTACGATGTGTGCAATTTGCAGATACTGTTGCTGTAGGTAAATACGCTCCATAATTGCTGTCCGCTTTACATTTTGGCCACATTAACGCCTGTTTCATGTCATTTTAACACTCTGAGGTCCTTCCTTGATCATTTTGCATGGCTTTCAGAAACAAAAAGTCAAAGGAATGAGTACTCAAACCGTATAATTTCATTATAAACCTATTGGGGAAAGTGTGGTTTATGAACATGCGAGATTTCTCGCACGGGTGCACTAGATCTAATATAAAATGAAAACATCCTACAGGTCACCTCCTTGAGGAAAATTTAAACCACCCTCTGTACGATAACCGGATTTGGTTAGGCAGGGCCTTGTTTTATCGTAAGTTACGGTTCGGCTATAATACTTGAATGATTCATACGTCCGCCATCTTGAAACTATTTGACTGATGACCTTGTAGTTTGGGCAAAATACGCTTACCGCATTAGGGTATATTGTTGCAAAATTTGGTCGAGATGGGATGCTTAGTACAAGGGGGAGGGTGTTAGGCAGTTTGAGAGTCCTTCGCAGATCGGCCAGGTCAACACACTCCCAGTGAGTAGGCCTATGTGCCACGGTAAGGTGAGCGCCGGAAGCATACAAAAGGGAGGGGGGCTTTTCTCTTTAACAAGTGGGAGTGCGTAACAATTCCATGACCGACGAAAGGAAGATTTCCACACCTTTGTTGTGTCCTTGATGAATCTCAGTTTGTTGGGCAGATTCATGGCACGCCACGCTTCATCCCAATGCGACATCGTATTTCAAGACCTGAGGTACCCACCACAAAAGGGCAGATATCCTTTCAATAACCCCATCCACATCCACCACTTAACCCAATCCTTCACTTAAAATTTCTGTTAAGAAACTAACTCCACGATTGGGCAAAGAGGACCACGTGATGCCAATGACGATTCCTACCCAGTTCGTAGTTTGAGGGTAATGGGGAACGCGAAGCCGGTTTGATATCGTCAGACGCGTTACCTTGGTTATGGGGAGCCATTTCTCAAGAAGTAGAGTCCGCCCTGTTATAGCCCTCGCGTCGGATTTCAAATTTTTGGATGAGTCGGGAATCGAACATGCGACCTTACACTGAGAGGCAAGCGCTCTGTCCCTACTGAATGGGACCGGCGTAAAATTTACTGTAACACACACTATAACCTTCATCACAGAGTCACAATTTATCAGGCAAATTAAACAACACCAAGTACAAGGGGCAGATGACCAAGACGTCCCAGGGTTTTAAAATTAATTCAAACAACTTTACTGAGTACGCCAAGCAGCTGACCACTCACAGGATTTAAATATCTATCTACAATGTTATAACAAGATGTTCAGTAAAGAACATATAGCCTACTTTCTCCTAAATGTATGAGTATAGTTATAACTCTTTGTTATTATCAAAGAGTATAATAGAACTATTCTTTGTTGAAGACCTTAGAAACGATTTACCTCTACCAAACGCCACAACCTAGATAAAAACTGCTACCATCATTGAAGAAAGAAAGAAAGAAAGAAAGATAAGAAGTATCTAAAGAATGTTATGGATCTGGAGACATAATCGACCGGACTGGCGGCGTGGCTCAGCGGTAACGTTCTCGCTTGCTGGACCGTATGTTTCAGGTTCGTATCCTGGCGCAGTCAGCTGGCATTTGAGGGTTCACAAATGCGAGGGAGCCGTGTTAGTAGATTTACTGGCACGTTAAAGATCCCCTTCGGGACAAAATTCTGGCACCCCGGCGTCTCTAAAAGCATCAGTAGTTAAAAGGGACGTAAAACCAATAACATTATTATTATTATTATTATTATTATTATTATTATTACATAATCGGCCTGACGCGGGCAACATCCAACTTTGAGTTGAGGCATGTCTTTACACGTCTGGCTGCGTATGACTTTCACAACCCTAATTGAATTAACAAATCTTTCCATGACCCTACAGAGACGTGTGTATACCAACTATGTGGATATTTTCGATTGCTATTTGGCTGAAATAAAAGTATTAATTAATATCCTGAACTAGCACCAACGGTAGAGTTCAGATACTATGTGAAATCGTTTTGTTCTTTACTTCAATTAACATTTTCAAATAACGCACAATAGGCTGTTACAAACCCTTTAAAATAAAAAGTAAAAATGTATCGTAGTATCATCTTGTCATTCTTCAAATTCGATGCGCATAGAATGCCAATGGTATAGTAATCAATGGAGCCCCACGTAGACTAGTCGTGACATCTAGTGGTGAAATATCGAACAATATAATCCTAACAGAGCGAGTGCATTCTAGCGGCCAGAAGAAGAAACTTTTCAATAAAATCTGGAAGTTAATAAGTAGGTCAGCGTGCAGTTACCTTTTTGGCAGCTAGATGTCTCGAGTAAATCTGCTGGCGAATTATGTTTTAATTAAATATATATTTTACACCATAATATGCACAATATAACGCTTAATTTTAAAACATCTGAGTCATTACAAAACATTAAACATATAACATTTCAAGCAAAAAACCTAGCTCTAATCGGGTTTGAACCATAGGCATTTGAGCGATAGGCTAACGCTCTACCACTGAGCTAATTGTGTCAACGAATATCGTTCTATCATAGAACTTGTTAGCAAATAATGATTTATACTAAACGATTTCATCACTGGAGTATATTATTTATATATAAAGCATTTCATACAACGTTTATTTATTTTGTATCAGTACGCTATATTGCATGCAATACTCAAATTAGTTAAATATAAGTCAGGCACAAGATATCCGCTGCCATCTTGTCTTATTACTGAATCGGCTCAGCTTTTTAAAATCACGTCTGCACTATAGTATTACAAAATAAACTTTTAATTTCGAACGTGCCTCTTCCTTTAGAACAGTTAAAACGATTCTCGGCTCGATAATCGGAACTGGAGGGTCCCATGATATGGATTATAAAGTTTGCATAATTCGCACGGCCGCCATCCTGAAATGGTATGGCGGACGACCTTGTAGTTTGGTCACAAGACGCATCCTATACGAAGGTATGTTGTTACCAAATTTGATAGAGATCGGATGATTTGGATAGTCGTTATTTGATTTTATGTTTTGAACGTTTGAGTGGCCGTCATTCAGTTTTAGTAAAGATGGCGGCGATATAAAACATGACACTGAGGTGTCCTTTGCTAGTGCTACCTTTGTACCAAATTTCGCTCAATTCGCATTCGTGTTCGAATTGATAGGGGGGGACAGACATTCAGAGTACGCAAACTCACACACACACACACAGACTCACACACACACAGACAGACACACTTTTTTCGCCCTGTGTTGATCTCATAAGTCTACTTTCATTTTTTGCAAAAATCGAAAGTAGGCTAATTAGCGTCATGAATCTCCCAACACCAAGGTAGCCATGGCAACCAGAGTTCATTATCTATGAATACTACAAGGTTAGCAGCGTCTTCTATACGTTGCTATAAGAATACCAGCTCCTAGTCACGTGTTGATTGTCCATCTATGCATAATAGGTCAGTAGCGTCACCTATACGTTGCTAAAACAACACCAGCTCTTACAAGGGAAGTACCCCCAGCCCGAACGGCTAAAACTGACTGGCAGTGCGCTTAACATACGAAGATATGTCTGTTCTACTACCCATCACGGGCATTTATCTGCAAAACCCCGCATTAGTGTACAATCATTGTTTGGAAGTTATGGCGTCCAAAGATTACAGAAACCCAATTTGCAGCAGAAAGTACCGTGCAACAGGCAATTCTGACAATTATATTAGGAACAATCCATTCCTAGCTATTGGTTAGACCTTTAGACCATTGGTAACACTACAAGAAGATTGCATCAACAAAATTCGCAGCAGATACTACCGTGCAACAGGCGATTCGGACAATTATATTAACAAGAAACAGATGTGGTGCATTATCATCTGGCAAAGGGTTGAACACTTGCTTGCAACAAGAAATCTTAACATATGAAGTACCGTGTTGACATAGTCATCTTTCCCACAATAGATGATACTGTGTTGTCCATCATTCGATGTCGAAGTGTAAATGTGGAGTTTCAATGAAGTGATTAAAACACAGCGGAATAGAACGGTACGCACACTTAACAATGCCAAGATGTAGACATACTCCATTATTTACAATGTTCCCGCATTGCAATAGTCTGAACTCAAATGCCACGGTGATCACATTATCACATACTCAGATGGCGCTGGCGATCGAGCACGTAATTTTACAGATGAATGGCATTGATAGCTATTGACATTGGTACAACTCTATACTTTAAACCCACTTTCAGACAGTTTTCGCCGTTCGAGGTGGGGTACTTCCCTCGTTAGTCACGTGTTGTTTGTTCATCTATGCATAGAATATCAGTAGCGTCATAAGTTGCTATAAAACACAGGCTCTTAGTTACATGTTGTTTGTTGATCTATGCATAGTAGGTCAGTAGCGTCACATATATTTGCTATAGTTAGGCTACGTGTTGTTTGTTCATATATGCATACTAGGTCAGTAACGTCACGTATACGTTGCTATAAGAACACAAGCCCTTAGTCACGTGTTGTTTGTTCATCCATGAATACTAACTAGGTCGGTAGTGTCACCTGTACTTTGCTATAAGAACACAAGCTCTTAGTTATGTGTTCCTTGTCCATCTATGTATACTAGGTCAGTAGTGCAACCTAAATTTTGCTATAGTTACGTGTTGTGTGTTCATCTATGCATACTAGGCCAGTAGTATCACCTAGACGTTGCTATAAGAACACAAGCCCTCAGTTACGTATTTCTTTCTTTCGTATAATATTAAACACTGAGAGGTGTAAACATTATCGCAAACGAAAATAGGCATAAAAGGAAAATAATGATTTTCAAAAATTGATCCTCGACAGGTTATTTTCCTCTACACCTACCCATGCAGAACATTACAAAGCGTTTGAAGGATTCAACGTAGCTCATATTTGAGAAAGTTATGTACATACTCATTATTATGTTTTATTGTGTAGCAGAAAAGATGCACAAGTGTATTTTTTTTTAAATTTCCCCCTACATTTTAAGTAACTCTTTTTTGTTTTACCTTTTCTGTTTACTCATTTTCGAAATTTCTTTCATAAATGACGTCACAAGCACCCAGAACCTGAGCCATGGGAATTAACAATAGGAGAATAAAATCACCAAAGCTGGGCTAGAAATCGTGACTCGACACTAAAGGCCAAAGCCTAACATGCCAACTGATTGTCCACGGGGTTGAACTACAAATTTGACTCATCTGGAAACCGACATGTCCATAGTCCCCATACGTAGGAAAGTGATACCCATTGTCCATACCGAGATATGTTATAGGAATTAATTACGTTATATTTAAGAAAACCGCAAATACGATAATTAACTTTCCCTTTATTTTGGTATTATGGCAATGAGGACAAAACTTTTAGAATATTGATTTCAGTAAAGGTTGGAACAAAAGCGGTGTTCTGTGGTGACAGAGCCACTAGCATCGTCCTTATGCTATTGTAAGACAGACAGCCAGACTGAAATCCTCCCAGGAGCCGTTGAATAGGAGTGCTGATAAGGGAATCTCGCTATCTCTTCCGTGCAACATCATACGGATTGATGACAGTAGTCTGATATGAAACAGCAAGTACAGTGCAGAGTCCAATGTCGGAGTGCTGAATTAGTTTATAATATGAGAACGAAATGTTGAAGCTATTTCATATTTCACATCATAAGAAAGACAATTACCATAATAGAACAAAAAGTTCCGTGAAGAACTATACAGCCTATTTCCACATATCCTACTTGTGTTAATTGCCTCTATCAACATACAAAATTTCAGTTTGATTGCTGTAAAAGATTTGTAGACAATGAGAACCGGCTAAATACTTCGGATGGTCGTCATGTTGGTTTTTTATATATGTAGGTCGTAAAGTGATAGTGATGATAATTGTTGTTTTAAGGGGCCTAACATCTAGGTTATCGGCCCAAGATGGTTTGGGTGATCGTGAAGATGAAAAAGAAAAGCGAACTTAAAAATAAAACTAACTACTAACCTACATACCAGAAGAAGAAATGGAAAACTAAAGGAGAATAAGGCAAATAAAAGGACAGAAGGAAAAGAAATGCCCTCAACCCTCGGAGAAGGCGGATTGAGGGACTTGGAAGGAAGGAGAGCCATGAAAGGCATATAGGAAAGTGAAAGAGGAGAGGGTCCGCCCCAAAGGTAAGGGACAAAAGGGGAAAACGGACCCAGCTTAGGAATCCCTCGGGGTCGCCAACTCCCGAACTCACCAGCCGTGAGCCCCTGAGGGTGTAGCATTATCTAGGGTGCACCAGAAGTGGTGGGGCTACATACACCCGGCCTCCTTAAGGGCCTAGAGCACAAGGCAGGAGGTAAAAGGAAGAGAAAAAGAAGGCTGACCCCTCGCAGAAGAAGGGTATCAGAAAAGATGAGACAAGGGCCAATTAGGGCGGGAAAGGAAGAGACTCCCTAGGCCTCGGATACCCTAATACCGTCGGGGTCAGGTCGTAAAGTGATCTACTATGACATGAAGATTATTGTGTAGGTGTAGTATTCAAACTTCAATTGCATAATTAGGACACGAGAAACAAAAACGACATTTTTAAATTTCGTACAGCTGCAATCTTTTGGTTGGTGGCTTCGGTGGCGTAGTCGGTAGCATGCTGAGCTTCTATGCCCAAGATCGCGGGTTCTAATCTGGCCGAAGTCGTCGGATTTTTTAAGAGCGTTAAAAATCCCTCAGTATGCCTTCCTTGGGAAGGGAAGTAACACCGGAGGTCCCATGTCATAGATTTATGGCATGTTAAAGAACTTTCCACTAATTACACCTGTGTGAAGCTAAATTGTATGGGTTAAGAATGTAAACAACGCTCTTAGGTTCCCACGTTCGTTGCCAAGAGCCGACTGCGGTGACGTCTGGTAGCTAAGTTCTGAACTAGTAGTCGTCGATGGTGGCGTTTGGCGGCAAAGGTAGGAACAACATGAAAATTGATCGTATGCAGTGCTTACTTGACTTAAAACAGATACACACACTATTACAGTCATCACAATTAATACCGGTTATCAGGCAGATTCTACACACACCCAAAGTACACGGGGCTACATGACCGCGTTGTCGCAGTCCTTAAACTTAAGAACCAACCAACCAATCAAACTTTTGGTTATGAAAACAATTGAAATAAATTAGATGCCAGTGGATTAAAATTTGTATAAGCATTTACCGTACCAATTTTCACTCCACTCCGATGGTTAAATCGCGAGAAAAGTGAGACAAGGGCCAACTAAGGCTGGAAAGTGAAAGAATCCCTAGGTCTCGGATACCCTAATACCGTCGGGTTCGGAAGAGAACAAGTATTGGCCATGGGAGGCGGCAGGAAAGATAACTGAACGGAGCCGGGCACAAGGGAGTGGAAGCAATGCCAGACCCAGCTGGGATCCCGTGGCCGCCAACTCACGTCCTACAAGTTGGGAGTATACATCAGAATAACAAATATTAACAGTCAGAATTTGCACACACATACACAAAACACGAGGGGATTGATGACAAACGAAGTCGTAAACCATAAAATGAATCAACAGAAACAAAACCTGTCTTGTGATTTATGATAAAATTAAGGCTGATATTTCCTTAGCTGATATGATGATGACGATGATGATAATTGTTGTTTTAAGGGGCCTAACATCTAGGTTATCGGCCTCTAATGGTTTGGGTGAACATGAAGATGATAATGAAATGTAAACTATAACTAAAAACACTATCTACTAACATATACTAAAAGAAATGAAAAAAGGAGAAAAAGAATAAGGCAAATAAAATACATAAGGAAAAGAAATACCCTCGACCCTCGAAGAATGCGTATTGAGGGACTTTGAAGGAAGGAGAGCCATGAAAGGCAGATAAGAAAGTAAAAGAGGAGAGGTCCGCCCCAGAGGTAATGGAAAAAAGGGGGAACACCGGACCCAGCTCAGGAATTCCTCAGAGTCGCCAACTCCCGAACTCACCAGCCGTGACCCCCTGAAGGTGTAGCACTATCCAGGGTGCACCAGAAGTGGTGGGGCTATATACACCCGGCCTCCTTGAGGGCCTAGAGCTGAAGGCAGGAGAGAAAAAGAACATAAAAAGAAGGCTGACCCCTCGCAGAAGGAGGGTATCAGAAAAGATGAGACAAGGGCCAATTAAGGCTGGAAAGGAACAGACTCCCTAGGCCTCGGATACCCCAATACCGTCGGGGTCGGAAGAGAACAAGAGTTCACCAAGTGTGATCGAAGGGAAAGAAGACGGAGAGGAGCCCGGCACAAGTAAGTGAAAGCAATGCCAGACTCAGCAGGGCCCCGTGGTTGCCAACCCACGTCCCACTAGATGTGAGCCCCTGGGGTGGGGTAGCTGATATGAAGCTATGACCTTTGAAAAGAATGCCTGCAGGCGAAGCAAGCATTGAGAACAACAAGCAAGGAGGCTGCCACTCCACGCCGAGATTAGCTACTTGCGGTAATTGCTTGCCATTGTGTCCCGGCGTTGCCACCCTGATTGATTCGCTCGTCTGCTCCGCAGCGCTCTCTACACTTCACTTACGTTGTAAGCACAAATTACACACCGGTTACTTTCTTTCATTGAGCTACGTTTCACATCTCATTCCCCAAAGGGGCTCACAACTAGAGGAACGTAAGGTGGTGAGCACGACATTCTAGCAATATCTTGTATGAATTCCAATTCCTTACGCCTCACTTCTGAGGATGATGATGATATTGTTGTTTCAAGGGGCCTAACATCTAGGTTATCGGCCCCTAATGGTTTGGGTGATCGCGAAGATGATAGTGAAAAGTAAACTATAATTAAAACTAACTACTAACTTATGTAATAGAAGAAGAAATGGAAAACAAAATGAGAATAAGGCAAATAAAGGACAGGAGGAAAAGAAATGCCCTCAACCCTCGAAGAATGTGGATTGAGGGACTTGGAAGGAAGGAGAGCCATAAAAGTCAGATAGGAAAGTGAAAGAGGAGAGGGTCCTCCCCACAGGGAATGGATAAAAGGGGGAAATCCGGACCCAGCTCAGGAATCCCTCGGAGTCGCCAACTCCTGAAATCACTAGCCGTGAGCCCCTGAGGGTGTAGCATTATCTAGGCTGCACCAGAAGTGGTGGGGCTATATATACCCTGCCTCCTTGAGGGCCTTGAGCAGAAGGCAGGAGATAACAGGAAAAGAAAAAGAAGGCTGACTCCTTGCAGAAGGAGGGTATCAGAAAAATGAGACAAGGGCCAATTAAGGTGGGAAAGGAAGAGACTCCCTAGGCCTCGGATACCCTAATACCGTCGGGGTCGGAAGAGAACAAGAGTTGACCAAGTGAGGTCGACAGGAATGATGACAGAGAGGGGCCCGGTACAAGTGGAAGCAATGCCGGACTCAGCTGGGGCCCCGTGGTCCCAACCCACGTCCCAGTAGATGTGAGCCCCGGGGGCGGGGGGTCACTTCTCTCCTTCACATCCGGATGGATGTCTTGCCCCCATTTTATTCCCTTGTCTACAAGGCACGGAGTAGAGGTGGGAAATCGCGGAATATCCCTTCTAGGATGTTATTTTAAGGGGCCCAACATCTAGGTTATCGGCCTCTTATTGTTTAGGTGATAGTGAAAATGAAAGATGATCAAATGAAACCTACAACTGAAACTAACTACTCTCTAACAAACTGGAAGAGGAAATGAGAAATAAAAAGGAGAAGAATGTAAATAAACGACAGGAGGAAAGGAAATGCCCTCAACCCTCAAAGAATGAGAATTGAGGGACTTGGAAGGAAGGAGAGCCAAGAGAGGCAGAGGGGAAATAGGAAAGGGCCCGCCCCAAAGGCAATGGAAGAAGGAGAAAAACCGGAACCATCTCAGGAAGCCCTCGGGGTTGCCAAACTCGAACTCTCCAGCCGTGAGACCTTGAGGGTGAAGCTCTATCCATGGTGCACCAGAAGTGGTGGGGCTACACACACCCTGCCTCCTTAAGGGCCTTGAGCAGAAGGCAGGAGATACAATGAAAAGAAAACAAGATGATGATGAGGATGATAATTGTTGTTTTAAGGGGCCTAACATCTAGGTTATCGGCCCCTAATGATCTAGGTGATAGCGAAAATGAGAATGAAATGGAAACCAGAACGAAAATTATGTGATGATGATGATGATAATTGTTGTTTTAAGTGGCCTAACATCTAGGTTATCGGCCCCTGATGGTTTGGGTGATTGTGAAGATGAAAATTAAATGCAAACTTAAAACTACAACTAACTAGTATCCTACAGAGTAGAAGAAGAAATGGAAAACTAAAGGATTAGAAGGCAAATAAAGGACAGGAGGAAAAGAAATGCCCTCAACCCTCGAAGAATGCGGATTGAAGGGCTTGGAAGGAAGGGAGCCATGAAAGGCAGATAGGAAAGTGAAAGAGGAGAGGGTCCGCCCTAAAGGTAAGGAACAAAAGTGGAAAACGGACCCAGCTCAGGAATCCCTCGGGGTCGCCAACTCCCGAACTCACCAGCCGTGAGCCCTGAGGGTGTAGCATTATCTAGGGTGCACCAGAAGTGGTGGGGCTACATACACCCTGCCTCCTTAAGGGCCTTGACCACAAGGCAGGAGGTAAAAGGAAAAGAAAAATAAGGCTGACCCCTCACAGAAGGAGGGTATCAGGAAAGATGAGACAAGGGCCAATTAAGGCGGGAAAGTGAAAGACTCCCTAGGCCTCAGATAACCTAATACCATCGGGGTCGGAAGAGAACAAGAGTTGACCAAGGGTGCTCGACAGGAAAGAAAACCGAGAGGAGCCCGGCACAAGTAAGTGGAAGCAATGCCGGACTCAGCTGGGGTCCCGTGGTCGCCAACCCACGTCCCACAAGTTGTGAGCCCCTGGGAGAGGTGCTTAAATGTGAATCAAACCTACATCCTCTTAAATTTACAACTCAATTGTGAGTGTACCTCGTTATAAACCCTTAGATCAGAATTAAATTTATTGGCGTGCCTGGAATTGAAACCAACTTCCATGGATCTGAATGCCTCGTTGCGTGGTAGCTAACACCCATGGCTGTCACCGTGGAGGCTCGGGTTCAATTCCCAGCTCTGACATGAAGTTTAATTATGGTCTGGGAGCTGGAACGCACAGTGGGTCAAAATCGAAATCTAGGAGGACAAAATTATTTATTTTCATAATTAAAAATCAAAATTTATTACTTCTACAGAATTCTCATATAATTGCCGCTCACTCTTCTGGGATATAAACGCATCTTAGTGTAAATCTGTCACCAATGTTCAAGCAGCCTGAATTAGAGGGTGAATGTAAGTGGATTTGGTTTGGTTGTCTTTATGGTTAGTGTGATGCTTTAAGATGGAACTTGCAGCTGAAGGTATGATCTTTCTAACGTGTTTCAGTTATTAATGGGCGTAATCGATACATAATTTTTGCTATATTTGCATTAAGTAATAATTAACTATTATTTTTGAAATTATATTTTCACTTCGTTTCTTAGTATGTCGCGTCACTCTGCGTCACTTTCTACTTAATGTTAAAATGTAGATAAAGTCTTGTAGTTTACGTCAGTTATAAGTTTTTTTTTGCATCTTTTTGCAACTTACTTAGTTATTTTACGTTTTAGAATATGCCGCGCAAACGGTTTTCACACGTTTACAACTGTTTGAAGCACTGGGTTCGACGATTATGTCAAAAGTGGAACTTTGTGACTTGGTTAAAAGTAAATTAGGGGTAGAAAATTGTTCTGAACAGATAACTGAATGCTCTATCCAACTCTTAGTCATAGACAATGTCTTGCATGTGTAGACGTAGCCTAAAAAGTTCTTAACTGATGTTTATTATGAAGTAAACAAATTATATACGTTGCTTTCTCTCTAAATTCATGATTAAAACGTAAAAATAATTTTGTCCCCCTAGATTTCGATTTTGACCCACTGTGGAACAGCCTCGTGAAGCAAAACTGAGGAGAGGTGGGCTCGATTTCCACCTCAGCCATCCTGGAAGTTGTTTTCTGTGGTTACGACTTTTACTTCAAGTGAATGCCGGGATGGTTCCTAAATGAAGGCCACGGTTGCTTTCATCGCAATCCTCATATGAATGAAAACTACACACACTAATACCGCCATCACAATAACACAGGTTATCAGACAAATTCTACACACACCTAAGTACTCGAGGCTACGTGTCGCAAAGCCCTTCAGTGAATTAAAAACATGAGCTGTGCATCTGAAGTGCCAATACTTACTCCAAGACTGCAAAAGGTGGCTCTGATACAATGCATGGAGCTTTTAAACATTTCCCATTGGGCGCACCACTTCTGGTGCACCCTAGATAATGCTACAGCCTCAGGGGCTCACGGCTGGCGAGTTCGGGAGTTGGCGACCCCGAGGGATTCCTGAGCTGGGTCCGGTTTCCGGCTTTTGTCCCTTACCTGCGGGGAAGACCCTGTCCTCTTTCACTTTCCTATTGGCCTTTCATGGCTGTCCTTCCTTCCATGTCCCTCAATCCACCTTCTTCGAGGGTTGAGGGCATTTCTTTTCCTCCTGTCCTTTATTTGCCTTATTCTCCTTTTGTTTTCCATTTCTTCTTCTAGTCTATAAGTTAGTAGTTAGTTTTAGTTATAAGTTTACATTTCATTTTCATCTTCACGGTCATCCAAACCATCAGGGGCCGATAACCTAGATGTTAGGCCCCTTCAAACAACAATTATCATCATCATCCATTGGGCGCTTTCAGGGAGGGTCTTGAACAGGCTTCCGTTTCCATCCGTAGTAATTGATGATGATGATGATGATAATTGTAGTTTTAAGGGGCGTAACAACTAGGTTATCGGTCCCTACAGTAATTGAATACATCGCATGCTGTACCTTACGTCATGAAATACATTTGATAGGGCATTTAGCCATTTTCCTTTTCATTACACTTGTGTAACACGTGATGTAATGTTCTCAAGTGATATCGATCTTAATGAACACGCCGGTGATTTCTATCTTAATGAATGTAATTCTCCACTCCAGGTTAAATATAGCCTAATATGGTGGGGAAACTCGTGGCAATTACCTTTAAATGACGTTATTCATTTTACCTCCTTTTCGTACAGTGACAGTTATTTTTGTACTTGAAACATACATCAGTGCGTAAGTAACAAGTTATTCAGCCTAAAATTGCTTTATATAGCCTATAGTAAGAGCAAAAGAGCAATATGTATACGTTAAGTGCATTAATAATAGTAATGATAATAATAATAATAATAGTTGATGATGATGATGATTGTTGTTTAAGGGGCCTAACATCTAGGTTATCGGCGCCTAATGGTTTGGGTGATCGTGAAGATGATAATGAAATGTAAACTATCTAAAACTAACTACTAATTTATATACCAGAAGAAGAAATGGAAAACAAAAGGAAAATAAGGCAAATAAGGGGCAGGAGGAAAAGAAATGCCCTCAACCCTCGAAGAATGCGGATTGAGGGACTTGGAAGGAAGGAGAGCCATGAAAGGCAGATAGGAAAGTGAAAGAGGAGAGGGTCCTCCCCACAGGTAATGGACAAAAGGGGGAAACCGGACCCAGCTTGGAAATCCCTCCGGGTCGTCTACTCCCGAACTCACCAGCCGTGAGCCCCTGAGGGTGTAGCATTATCCAGGGTGCACCAGAAGTGGTGCGGCTACATACACCCAGCCTCCTTGAGGGCCTTGAGCAGAAGGCAGGAGAGAAAATGAAAAGAAAAAAGAAAGCCGATCCCTCGCAGAAGGAGAGTGTCAGAAAAGATGGGACAAGGGCCAATTAAGGCGGGAAAGGAAGAGACTCCCTAGGCGTCGGATACCCTGATACCGTCGGGGTCAGAAGAGAACAAGAGTTGACCCTGTGAGGTCGACAGGAAAGAAGACGGAAAGGAGCCCGGCACAAGTAAGTGGAAGTATTGCCGGACTCAGCTGGGGCCCCGTGGTCGCCAACCCACGTCCCACTAGATGTGAGCCCCTGGGGGGGAATATTAATACAGTAGTAATAATAGTATTAATAATAAATTATTTAACGCAGTCAATGGCCATACAATGAAATCAGACAACGGAGATACAATGGTTAAATCTGAGAAGTTGAGTCCGAATAATCTGTCCTCTCAGTCCAGACTGAGGCAGTATACAGTAGTGCCGCACTATTCTCTATGCAGTAATAATCTCTGCACTTCGTTTAATACCTATTCTATACGCAATTGAGTCAGAGATACCGGTCTCTTTTCACACTCCATAGCGTGGTATGTACCACACTCGAGGTGCACAGCACGCATATACACTTATGGCAGGCCAGACGAAAGATTTGCTGGTGCAGGTGAGATAGTGAAACCCGTGAATCGCAAATCTCGTCAGTAGGCGTCTTAGCTCGTACTCTGCTCGCATCCATTCCTTATTTAACATAGCATCTGTGATGTACAAGTCTTCTGAAATGGAGTCTCTCTTCCCGTAGCAGTTGTTCACATGTCGGTGGGGAAGGTGATGATGATGATGATGATGAAGATTATAATTGTTGTTTTAAGGGGCCCAACATCTAGATACAGCCCTGAACGAAACCTGCAGGTCGATAACAAATTGCTTAAAACCTATCCCAACAGATAAGCTCTACTACCTGGCTGGAATAGCACCACCTTGTGAACGCAGAGAGGTGGCTGCCAACAGGGAGAGGCTGAGAGTGGAAGAGAACAGCGCCCACCCACTGCATGGATATAATCCTCCTCAGCAACGGCTGAGGTCCCGAAAGAGCTTCCTGAGGACATCTGAGATGCTTACCGTCTCAACGGAGAAGGCAAGCCTGGATATATGGAAGAAGTCGACCCCTCACCCCTCCGGTTGAATGCCAGTAGCTGAAGAACTACCACCCGGACACAATGAAAGCTGGTTGGTGTGGAAATCCCTAAACAGGTTACGATCAGGAGTGTCTTGCGAATGTGGACAAGAACAAACCACATGACACATGCTTCATTGCCCTCTGTGCCCTTCATCTTGTGTAGAGGAAGATCTTCTGTTAGCCACTCCGAGTGCCTTGGATGATGCTCAGTATTGGGCACGTGTTATATAATTAGACAGTTTTACCCTTTTATGTACCTGTATAGAAACTGTACATTTGTATGTTTCCAACACGAGAAATAAATAAAACATCTAGGTTATCGGCCCCTAATGGTGTGGGTAATCGTGAAGATGAAAATGAAATGTAAACTATAACTAAAACTAGCTACTAACATATACTAGAAGAATAAATGGAAAACAAAAGGAGATGATGATGATGATGATGATAATTGTTGTTTTAAGGGGCCTAACATCTAGGTTATCGGCCCCTGATGGTTTGGGTGATCGTGAAGATGAAAATGAAAAGCGAACTTAAAACTAAAACTAACTACTAACTTACATACTAGAAGAAGAAATGGAAAACTAAAGAAGAATAAGGCAAATAAAGGACAGGAGGAAAAGAAATGCCCTCAACCCTCGAAGAAGGCGGATTGAGGGACTTGGAAGGAAGGAGAGCCATGAAAGGCAGATAGGAAAGTGAAAGAGGAGAGGTGATGATGATGATGATGATAATTGTTGTTTTAAGGGGCCTAACATCTAGGTTATCGGCCCCTGATGGTTTGGGTGATCGTGAAGATGAAAATGAAAAGCGAACTTAAAACTAAAACTAACTACTAACCTACATACTAGAAGAAGAAATGGACAACTAAAGGAGAATAAGGCAAATAAAAGGACAGAAGGAAAAGAAATGCCCTCAACCCTCGGAGAAGGTGGATTGAGGGACTTGGAAGGAAGGAGAGCCATGAAAGGCATATAGGAAAGTGAAAGAGGAGAGGGTCCGCCCCAAAGGTAAGGGACAAAAGGGGAAAACGGACCCAGCTCAGGAATCCCTCGGGGTCGCCAACTCCCGAACTCATCAGCCGTGAGCCCCTGAGGGTGTAGCATTATCTAGAGTGCACCAGAAGTGGTGGGGCTACATACACCCTGCCTCCTTAAGGGCCTAGAGCACAAGGCAGGAGGCAAAAGGAAGAGAAAAAGAAGGCTGACCCCTCGCAGAAGGAGGGTATCAGAAAAGATGAGATAAGGGCCAATTAAGGCGGGAAAGGAAGATGATGATGATGATAATTGTTGTTTTAAGGGGCCTAACATCGAGGTTATCGGCCCCTGATGGTTTGGGTGATCGTGAAGATGAAAATGAAAAAGCGAACTTAAAACTAAAACTAACTACTAACCTATATACTAGAAGAAGAAATGGAAAACTAAAGGAGAATAAGGCAAATAAAGGACAGGAGGAAAAGAAATGCCCTCAACCCTCGAAGAAGGCGGATTGAGGGACTTGGAAGGAAGGAGAGCCATGAAAGGCAGATAGGAAAGTGAAAGAGGAGAGGGTCCGCCCCAAAGGTAAGGGACAAAAAGGGAAAATGGACCCAGCTCAGGAATCCCTCGGGGTCGCCAACTCCCGAACTCACCAGCCGTGAGCCCCTGAGGGTGTAGCATTATCTAGGGTGCACCAAAAGTGGTGGGGCTACATACACCCTGCCTCCTTAAGGGCCTAGAGCACAAGGCAGGAGGTAAAAGGAAGAGAAAAAGAAGGCTGACCCCTCGCAGAAGGAGGGTATCAGAAAAGATGAGACAAGGGCCAATTAAGGCGGGAAAGGAAGAGACTCCCTAGGCCTCGGATACCCTAATACCGTCGGGGTCGGAAGAGAACAAGAGTTGACCAAGTGAGGTCGACAGGAAAGAAGACGGAGAGGAGCCCGGCACAAGTAAGTGGAAACAATGCCGGACTCAGCTGGGGCCCCGTGGTCGCCAACCCACGCCCACAAGATGTGAGCCCCTGGGGAAAATTAATGGAATTGCATTGCATCTTACAGCAATAGATGGACCTCTGAGATCCTGTTGCCATGGTTACCGCCTTGCATTCGTTCATTAGTTTATTGAATGAAATTAGTTTTCTAGGAATATCTCACAAACGGTTGATTTTAGGGCCTTAAAATGTGGCCCCTTAGGGCCACCGAGTTTTGTTCTCACATTGAGGGGCTGAAAATGAGTTTTGTCTCGTCCTTCTACGCTTATTTCAGCATGTATTTTAAGGGGATAGGCCCCCCTTTTATGAGAGGTATGGAGAAGAGTTACAACAATGATTAGTGTCGTGTCTCTGATGGATATCTGTTCCAAATTTTACGTTGATACACCCCGCCGTTCACGAGTTGTAAGGGAACAAAGTTGTCCACAGACAAACAAACGAACAAACAGACAGACAGACAGACAGACAGACAGACAGACAGACAAAAAAATTGTTTTCGCGCGCATCCATCATAAAACAGTCTGAAACGCGTAAATAACTCAAATTTCCATAGACATCCAGAAAAAAACAGACAAAATTCTGAAAAAACAGACAAACTTTCATTTTTAGCCTATTTTCAGTTTAAAAAAATAGGCTTATGAGATCACCTTTTGTCCGTGTGTGTGTGCGTGTGTGTGTGTGTGTGTGTGTGAGGTGTGTGTGTGTGTGTCCCCTAATAAATTCTAAACGGCTTGAGCGATTTCAATGAAACTCGGTAAGTTCATAGCACTATTCCGGGCGACCTCGACCGTGACCTTCAAATTTTGTTACGTCTCACCAATCCAACATGGCGCCTGTGCGAAATATTTCAGCAGCATTCAATATCTCTGAAACTATTACCGACATCACCCTGGAATTTATTACGTTGATAAAGGGAACTACTAGAAGTTCACCTATGTGACTTTTGAAAAACTGGTAACTACAAAACCAACATGGCGGCAACGCGAATTTGCGACTTTTAAATAGACGTTTCTTGCGATTTAACCAACCAAACGCAATAAAACTTGGTACAGTATATGTTTATGCACATCGTTATGCACCGACATCTAACTTGGTTCAATTGTTTACATAACCACAAGATGGCGGATGAGCGAAATATTACACCGGCATTCTATATCTCTGAAACTATTAGCTGTATCACCCTGAAATATTTTACGGAGGTAAAGGGCACTACTGGAAGTTCATCTATAAGACTTTCAAAAACCGGTTAACTACAAAACGAACATGGCGGCCAAGCGAATTCGAAAATTTTAAATAGACCTTTCTCGCGATTTAATCTTCCAAACGCAATTCAATCTGGCACAGAAAATGTTTATACACATTGTAATGCACTGGTATCTAATTTAGTTCAATTGTTTACATAACCTCAAGATGGCGGCTGTGCGAATTTTAAAATTAAGTTTTTATTTCTTGTGTCGTAATCAAGCAATCGAAGTGAAAGTTTGAATAATGAACCTACGCAATAATTTTCCTTTAATGGGACATGCCTCTATGGCCTATACATTTAACAATCCAACATGGCGACCATCCGAAATATTCAGACGACTCTGAATATCTACGAATCTATTATAGCAATCAAACTGAATTTTTTAATGTTCATAGGGGCTATGATCCTAAGTTCACCTATAGGACTTTAAATAACCTGGTGATCACAAATCCAACATGGCGGCGACGCGAAGTAAAATATTCACATGGACGTTTCTCGTAATTTAACCATCCGAGTGCATTGAAACTTGGTAGAGTAAATCCTTTTACGAATGTTAATCCACTGGCATCTAATTTATATCAATTGTTTCCATAACCACAAGATGGCAGCTGTACGAAATTTTAAAATCTCCTTGTTACTTCTTGTGTCCTAATCATGCGATTGAAGCTTGAATGCTACACGTACACAATAATCTTCATGTAACATTACATAACTCTAGGACCTACATATATAAAATCCAACATGGCGACCATCCGAATTATTTAGTCGGTACTCAATATTTACGAATCTATTACAGCAATCAAACTGAAATTTTGTATGTTGATAGTGACAGTTAATATAAGTAGGATATATGAAAATAGGCTGCATAGTTCTTCACGGAACTACTTGTTAGATATACTGCACCGCTCGGCGTTGACCGTGTTTTATAGGTTTTACTCGCTAACCGTTGGAGATACATGGAAAGTGATCAGGACCTTTCGGATAGAAAATTATATTTTAAATTTCGTATATGCCATCTACAGTTTGCTATTTCTTACCGTTCTCTTTTTATTTGAAATGGAAGTATGAAATTTTGAAACCAAAGGGTGTAGTGACGTCACTAAAATGGCCGCATTTTTTAAATAGTGCCAAATATCGAAATCAAAAGTTGCCTATAAGTAAGCCTGGTAAATCAGCTACATCCATGCAAAGTCTCATTTAAATCGGACCAGAGGTTCTTGCGTGATTGATTAACAGACAGACACACAGACAGACACATACCATCTCATTTTTAGCCTACTTTCGATTTTTGCAAAAAATTAAAGTAGACTTATGAGATCAACACAGGGCGAAAAAAAGCGTGTCTGTCTGTGTGTGTGTGTGTGAGTGTGTGTGTGTGTGTGTGTGTGAGTGTGTGTACTCTGAATGTCTGTCTCCCCCCCCCATCAATTCGAACAAGGTGAAACCGAATTGAACGAAATTTGGTACAGAGGTAGCACTAGTAATGGACACCTCAGTGTCATGTTTTATATCACCGCCATCTTGACGAAAACGTAATGGCGGCCACCCAAATGTTCAAAGCTTAAATCATATTACGACTAACCTAATCATCCAATCTCTATCAAATTTTGCAACAAAATACCTATATGTGGGCAGCATCCATTGACCAAACTGCAAGGTCATCAGCCCAACAGTTTGCGGATGACGGCCATGTTTGTGTGCAAATCGATTCCCCCCATTAATTCAAACACGGTGAAACCGAATGGAACGAAATTTGGTACAGAGGTAGCACTAGCAAAGGGCACCTCAGTTTCATGTTTTATATTGCCACCATCTTGAGGAAAACGTAATGGCGGCCACCCAAATGTGCAAAGCTTAAATCAAATTACGACCAACCTAATCATCTGATCTCTACCGACTTTTTCAACAATATACCTTTATGTATGTAGAATCGTTTGACCATACTATAAGGTCATCAGCCCAATAGTTTGCGGATGACGGCCATGTTTGCGTGCAAATCGATTTCGCCTATTAATTCAAACACTGTGATACCGAATGGAACGAAATTTGGTACAGAGGTAGCACTAACAAAGGGCACCTCAGTATAATTTTTTGTATCGCCGCCATCTTGACGAAAACGTAATGGCGGCCACCCAAATGTGCAAAGCTTAAATCAAATTACGACCAACCTAATCATCTGATCTCTACTGACTTTTTAAACAATATACCTTTATGTATGTAGAATCGTTTGAACAAACTATAAGGTCATCAGCCCAATAGTTTGCGGATAACGGCCATGTTTGTGTGCAAATTGATTCCCCCTATTAATTTAAACACGGTGAAACCGAATGGAACGATATTTGTTACAGATGTAGCACTAGCAAAGGGCACCTCAGTGTCATGTTTTATATTGCCACCATCTTGAGGAAAACGTAATGGCAGCCACCCAAATGTTAAAAGCTTAAATCAAATTACTACCAACCTAATCATCTGATCTCTACTGAATTTTGCAACAACATACCTTTGTATGATAAGAATCTCTTGACCCAACAACAAGGTAATCAGCCCAATAATTTGCAGATAGCAGCCATGTATTTGTGAAAATCGATTCCCCCTATCAATTCAAAACGGCGAAACCGAATTGAACGAAATTTGGTACAGAGGTCGCTTTTGCCAAACGCAACTCAATGCAAAGTTTTATTTTGTCGCCATCTTGATGGAAACGTAATGGCGGCCACCCAAATATTAAAAGCTTAAATCTAATTACAACCAACCTAATCATGTGATCTGTACCAAATTTTGCAATAGCATAACTGTATGCGAGAAGCGTTATTTGACCAAGCTACAAGATCATCAATCCAATAGTTTTCATATGGCGGCCATGTATGTGTGCAAATAGATTCACCTTATCAATTCAAACACGGTGAAACCGAATTGAATGAAATTTTGTACAGAGGTAGCACTAGCAAAGGGCACCTCATATTCATGTTTAATATCCGTATAACACGTTGTATGTCAACAAGCTACTACAACTCCTTGAAAAGGACAAAGAGCTATAACAATACCCATGCATTTAGGAGAATGTAGGCTATATGCTCTTTACTGAACATCTTGTTATATATTAGTATATCTTTAAAAAAAGACTAAACAAGATGTTCAGTAAAGAACATATATCATACTTTCTCCTAAATGTATGAGTATAGTTATAACTCGTTGTTATTATCAAAGAGTATAATAGAAATATTCTTTGTTGAAGACCTTAGAAACGATTTACCTCTACCAAACGCCACAACCTAGATAAAAACTCCTACCATCATTGAAGAAAGAAAGATAAGAAGTATATCAAGAATGTTATGGATCTGGAGACATAATCGACCAGACTGGCTGCGTGGCTCAGCGGTAACGTTCTCGCTTGCTGGGCCCTAGGTTGCAGGTTCGTATCCTGGCGCAGTCAGCTGGCATTTGAGGGTGCACAAATGCGAGGGAGCCGTGTCAGTACATTTACTGGCACGTTAAAGATCCCCTTCGGGCCAAAATTCCGGCACCCCGGTGTCTCTAAAAGCAGCAGTAGTTAAAAGGGTTGTAAAACCAATAACATTATTATTATTATTATTATTATTATTTTATTATTATTATTATTATTATTTTTATTTTTACACATACGACCTGCCGTGGGCAACATCCAACTTTGAGTTGAGGCATGTATTTACACGTCTGGTTGTGCATGGCTTTCACAACCCTAATTGAATTAACAAATCTTTTCATGACCCTACAGAGACGTGTGTATACAAACTATGTGGATATTTTCGATTGCTATTTGCCTGAAATAAAAGTAGTAATTAATAACCTGAACTAACACCAACGGCTTGAATTCAGTTACTATGTGAAATCGTTTTGTTCTTTACTTCAAGTAACATTTTCAAGTAACGCAAAATAGGCTGTTACAAACCCTTTAAAATAAAAAAGTATAAATGTATCGTAGTATCATCTTGTCATTCTTCAAATTCGATGCGCATAGAATGCCAATGGTATAGTAATCAATGGAGCCCCACGTAGACTAGTCGTGACATCTAGTGGTGAAATGAAAATCCACAACCTGCTTCCAGTCTCCGACCGGGTCAGGAATGGAATGAATGAAGCCCCCCATCTAGCGGCGAGGGATATGAACTGTGCCGGCTGCCGAGGCCTGACGCACTCCTCTGGGGCAATGATTAAATGAATGACAGATGAAATGAAATGATAGTGGAGAGTGTTGCTGGAATGAAATTTTTGACAGGGAAAACCGGAGTACCCGGAGAAAAACCTGTCTGCCTCCGTTTTGTCCAGCACAGATCTCACATGGAGTGACCGGGATTTGAACCACGGACCCAGCGGTGAGAGGCCGACGTGCTGCCGCCTAAGCCACGGAGGCTTTAGTGGTGAAATATCGAACAAAATAATCCTAACAGAGCGAGTGCATTCTAGCGGCCAGAAGAAGAAACTTTTCAATAAAATCTGGAAGTTAATAAGTAGGTCGGCGTGCAGTTACCTTTTTGGCAGGTAGATGTCTCGAGTAATTCTGCTGGCGAATTATGTTTTAATTAAATATATGTTTTGCACCATAATATGCACAATATAACGCTTAATTTTAAAACGTCTGAGTCATTACAAAACAATAAACATATAACATTTCAAGCAAAAAACCTAGCTCAGACCAGGTTTGAACCATAGGCATTTGACCGATAGGCTAACGCTCTACCACTGAGCTAATTGTGTCAACGAATATCGTTCTATATAAAATGACTTACATAGAACTTGTTAGCAAATAATGATTTATACTAAACGATTTCATCACTGGAGTATATTATTTTTATATAAAGCATTTCATACAAAGTTTTATTTATTTTGTATCAGTACGCTATATTGCATGCAATACTCAAATTAGTGAAATATAAGTCAGGCACAAGATATCCGCTGCCATCTTGTCTTATTACTGAATTGGCTCAGCTTTTTAAAATCACGTCTGCACTATAGTATTACAAAATAAACTTTTAATTTCGAACGTGCCTCTTCCTTTAGAACAGTTAAAACGATTCTCGGCTCGATAATCGGAACTGGTGGGTCCCATGATATGGATTATAAAGTTTGCATAATTCGCACGGCCGCCATCCAGAAATGGTATGGCGGCCGACCTTGTAGTTTGGTCACAAGACGCATCCTATACGAAGGTATGTTGTTACCAAATTTGGTAGAGATCGGATGATTTGGTTAGTCGTTATCTGATTTTACGTTTTGAACGTTTGAGTGGCCGCCATTCAGGTTTAGTAAAGATGGCGGCGATATAAAACATGACACTGAGGTGCCCTTTGCTTGTTCTACCTCTGTACCAAATTTCGTTCAATTCGGTTTCACCGTGTTCGAATTGATAGGGGGGGGGGGGACAGACATTCAGAGTACACACACTCACACACACACAGACACACACACACACAGACTCACACACACACGGACTCACACACACACACATATACACACACACAGACAGACACACTTCTTTCGCCCTGTGTTGATCTCATAAGTCTACTTTCATTTTTTGCAAAAATCGAAAGTAGGCTAAAAATGTACGATGTGTGCAATTTGCAGATACTGTTGCTGTAGGAAAATACGCTCCATAATTGCTGTCCGCTTTACATTTTGGCCACATTAACGCCTGTTTCATGTCATTTTAACACTCTGAGGTCCTTCCTTGATCATTTTGCATGGCTTTCAGAAACAAAAAGTCAAAGGAATGAGTACTCAAACCGTATAATTTCATTATAAACCTATTGGGGAAAGTGTGGTTTATGAACATGCGAGATTTCTCGCACGGGTGCACTAGATCTAATATAAAATGAAAACATCCTACAGGTCACCTCCTTGAGGAAAATTTAAACCACCCTCTGTACGATAACCGGATTTGGTTAGGCAGGGCCTTGTTTTATCGTAAGTTACGGTTCGGCTATAATACTTGAACGATTCATACGTCCGCCATCTTGAAACTATTTGGCTGATGACCTTGTAGTTTGGGCAAAATACGCTTACCGCATTAGGGTATATTGTTGCAAAATTTGGTCGAGATGGGATGCTTAGTACAAGGGGGAGGGTGTTAGGCAGTTTGAGAGTCCTTCGCAGATCGGCCAGGTCAACACACTCCCAGTGAGTAGGCCTATGTGCCACGGTAAGGTGAGCGCCGGAAGCATACAAAAGGGAGGGGGGCTTTTCTCTTTAACAAGTGGGAGTGCGTAACAATTCCATGACCGACGAAAGGAAGATTTCCACACCTTTGTTGTGTCCTTGATGAATCTCAGTTTGTTGGGCAGATTCATGGCACGCCACGCTTCATCCCAATGCGACATCGTATTTCAAGACCTGAGGTACCCACCACAAAAGGGCAGATATCCTTTCAATAACCCCATCCACATCCACCACTTAACCCAATCCTTCACTTAAAATTTCTGTTAAGAAACTAACTCCACGATTGGGCAAAGAGGACCACGTGATGCCAATGACGATTCCTACCCAGTTCGTAGTTTGAGGGTAATGGGGAACGCGAAGCCGGTTTGATATCGTCAGACGCGTTACCTTGGTTATGGGGAGCCATTTCTCAAGAAGTAGAGTCCGCCCTGTTATAGCCCTCGCGTCGGATTTCAAATTTTTGGATGAGTCGGGAATCGAACATGCGACCTTACACTGAGAGGCAAGCGCTCTGTCCCTACTGAATGGGACCGGCGTAAAATTTACTGTAACACACACTATAACCTTCATCACAGAGTCACAATTTATCAGGCAAATTAAACAACACCAAGTACAAGGGGCAGATGACCAAGACGTCCCAGGGTTTTAAAATTAATTCAAACAACTTTACTGAGTACGCCAAGCAGCTGACCACTCACAGGATTTAAATATCTATCTACAATGTTATAACAAGATGTTCAGTAAAGAACATATAGCCTACTTTCTCCTAAATGTATGAGTATAGTTATAACTCTTTGTTATTATCAAAGAGTATAATAGAACTATTCTTTGTTGAAGACCTTAGAAACGATTTACCTCTACCAAACGCCACAACCTAGATAAAAACTGCTACCATCATTGAAGAAAGAAAGAAAGAAAGAAAGATAAGAAGTATCTAAAGAATGTTATGGATCTGGAGACATAATCGACCGGACTGGCGGCGTGGCTCAGCGGTAACGTTCTCGCTTGCTGGACCGTATGTTTCAGGTTCGTATCCTGGCGCAGTCAGCTGGCATTTGAGGGTTCACAAATGCGAGGGAGCCGTGTTAGTAGATTTACTGGCACGTTAAAGATCCCCTTCGGGACAAAATTCTGGCACCCCGGCGTCTCTAAAAGCAACAGTAGTTAAAAGGGACGTAAAACCAATAACATTATTATTATTATTATTATTATTATTATTATTATTATTATTATTATTATTACATAATCGGCCTGACGCGGGCAACATCCAACTTTGAGTTGAGGCATGTCTTTACACGTCTGGCTGCGTATGACTTTCACAACCCTAATTGAATTAACAAATCTTTCCATGACCCTACAGAGACGTGTGTATACCAACTATGTGGATATTTTCGATTGCTATTTGGCTGAAATAAAAGTATTAATTAATATCCTGAACTAGCACCAACGGTAGAGTTCAGATACTATGTGAAATCGTTTTGTTCTTCACTTCAATTAACATTTTCAAATAACGCACAATAGGCTGTTACAAACCCTTTAAAATAAAAAGTAAAAATGTATCGTAGTATCATCTTGTCATTCTTCAAATTCGATGCGCATAGAATGCCAATGGTATAGTAATCAATGGAGCCCCACGTAGACTAGTCGTGACATCTAGTGGTGAAATATCGAACAATATAATCCTAACAGAGCGAGTGCATTCTAGCGGCCAGAAGAAGAAACTTTTCAATAAAATCTGGAAGTTAATAAGTAGGTCAGCGTGCAGTTACCTTTTTGGCAGCTAGATGTCTCGAGTAAATCTGCTGGCGAATTATGTTTTAATTAAATATATATTTTACACCATAATATGCACAATATAACGCTTAATTTTAAAACATCTGAGTCATTACAAAACATTAAACATATAACATTTCAAGCAAAAAACCTAGCTCTAATCGGGTTTGAACCATAGGCATTTGAGCGATAGGCTAACGCTCTACCACTGAGCTAATTGTGTCAACGAATATCGTTCTATCATAGAACTTGTTAGCAAATAATGATTTATACTAAACGATTTCATCACTGGAGTATATTATTTATATATAAAGCATTTCATACAACGTTTATTTATTTTGTATCAGTACGCTATATTGCATGCAATACTCAAATTAGTTAAATATAAGTCAGGCACAAGATATCCGCTGCCATCTTGTCTTATTACTGAATCGGCTCAGCTTTTTAAAATCACGTCTGCGCTATAGTATTACAAAATAAACTTTTAATTTCGAACGTGCCTCTTCCTTTAGAACAGTTAAAACGATTCTCGGCTCGATAATCGGAACTGGAGGGTCCCATGATATGGATTATAAAGTTTGCATAATTCGCACGGCCGCCATCCTGAAATGGTATGGCGGACGACCTTGTAGTTTGGTCACAAGACGCATCCTATACGAAGGTATGTTGTTACCAAATTTGATAGAGATCGGATGATTTGGATAGTCGTTATTTGATTTTATGTTTTGAACGTTTGAGTGGCCGTCATTCAGTTTTAGTAAAGATGGCGGCGATATAAAACATGACACTGAGGTGTCCTTTGCTAGTGCTACCTTTGTACCAAATTTCGCTCAATTCGCATTCGTGTTCGAATTGATAGGGGGGGACAGACATTCAGAGTACGCAAACTCACACACACACACACAGACTCACACACACACAGACAGACACACTTTTTTCGCCCTGTGTTGATCTCATAAGTCTACTTTCATTTTTTGCAAAAATCGAAAGTAGGCTAATTAGCGTCATGAATCTCCCAACACCAAGGTAGCCATGGCAACCAGAGTTCATTATCTATGAATACTACAAGGTTAGCAGCGTCTTCTATACGTTGCTATAAGAATACCAGCTCCTAGTCACGTGTTGATTGTCCATCTATGCATAATAGGTCAGTAGCGTCACCTATACGTTGCTAAAACAACACCAGCTCTTACAAGGGAAGTACCCCCAGCCCGAACGGCTAAAACTGACTGGCAGTGCGCTTAACATACGAAGATATGTCTGTTCTACTACCCATCACGGGCATTTATCTGCAAAACCCCGCATTAGTGTACAATCATTGTTTGGAAGTTATGGCGTCCAAAGATTACAGAAACCCAATTTGCAGCAGAAAGTACCGTGCAACAGGCAATTCTGACAATTATATTAGGAACAATCCATTCCTAGCTATTGGTTAGACCTTTAGACCATTGGTAACACTACAAGAAGATTGCATAAACAAAATTCGCAGCAGATACTACCGTGCAACAGGCGATTCGGACAATTATATTAACAAGAAACAGATGTGGTGCATTATCATCTGGCAAAGGGTTGAACACTTGCTTGCAACAAGAAATCTTAACATATGAAGTACCGTGTTGACATAGTCATCTTTCCCACAATAGATGATACTGTGTTGTCCATCATTCGATGTCGAAGTGTAAATGTGGAGTTTCAATGAAGTGATTAAAACACAGCGGAATAGAACGGTACGCACACTTAACAATGCCAAGATGTAGACATACTCCATTATTTACAATGTTCCCGCATTGCAATAGTCTGAACTCAAATGCCACGGTGATCACATTATCACATACTCAGATGGCGCTGGCGATCGAGCACGTAATTTTACAGATGAATGGCATTGATAGCTATTGACATTGGTACAACTCTATACTTTAAACCCACTTTCAGACAGTTTTCGCCGTTCGAGGTGGGGTACTTCCCTCGTTAGTCACGTGTTGTTTGTTCATCTATGCATAGAATATCAGTAGCGTCATAAGTTGCTATAAAACACAGGCTCTTAGTTACATGTTGTTTGTTGATCTATGCATAGTAGGTCAGTAGCGTCACATATATTTGCTATAGTTAGGCTACGTGTTGTTTGTTCATATATGCATACTAGGTCAGTAACGTCACGTATACGTTGCTATAAGAACACAAGCCCTTAGTCACGTGTTGTTTGTTCATCCATGAATACTAACTAGGTCGGTAGTGTCACCTGTACTTTGCTATAAGAACACAAGCTCTTAGTTATGTGTTCCTTGTCCATCTATGTATACTAGGTCAGTAGTGCAACCTAAATTTTGCTATAGTTACGTGTTGTGTGTTCATCTATGCATACTAGGCCAGTAGTATCACCTAGACGTTGCTATAAGAACACAAGCCCTCAGTTACGTATTTCTTTCTTTCGTATAATATTAAACACTGAGAGGTGTAAACATTATCGCAAACGAAAATAGGCATAAAAGGAAAATAATGATTTTCAAAAATTGATCCTCGACAGGTTATTTTCCTCTACACCTACCCATGCAGAACATTACAAAGCGTTTGAAGGATTCAACGTAGCTCATATTTGAGAAAGTTATGTACATACTCATTATTATGTTTTATTGTGTAGCAGAAAAGATGCACAAGTGTATTTTTTTTTAAATTTCCCCCTACATTTTAAGTAACTCTTTTTTGTTTTACCTTTTCTGTTTACTCATTTTCGAAATTTCTTTCATAAATGACGTCACAAGCACCCAGAACCTGAGCCATGGGAATTAACAATAGGAGAATAATATCACCAAAGCTGGGCTAGAAATCGTGACTCGACACTAAAGGCCAAAGCCTAACATGCCAACTGATTGTCCACGGGGTTGAACTACAAATTTGACTCATCTGGAAACCGACATGTCCATAGTCCCCATACGTAGGAAAGTGATACCCATTGTCCATACCGAGATATGTTATAGGAATTAATTACGTTATATTTAAGAAAACCGCAAATACGATAATTAACTTTCCCTTTATTTTGGTATTATGGCAATGAGGACAAAACTTTTAGAATATTGATTTCAGTAAAGGTTGGAACAAAAGCGGTGTTCTGTGGTGACAGAGCCACTAGCATCGTCCTTATGCTATTGTAAGACAGACAGCCAGACTGAAATCCTCCCAGGAGCCGTTGAATAGGAGTGCTGATAAGGGAATCTCGCTATCTCTTCCGTGCAACATCATACGGATTGATGACAGTAGTCTGATATGAAACAGCAAGTACAGTGCAGAGTCCAATGTCGGAGTGCTGAATTAGTTTATAATATGAGAACGAAATGTTGAAGCTATTTCATATTTCACATCATAAGAAAGACAATTACCATAATAGAACAAAAAGTTCCGTGAAGAACTATACAGCCTATTTCCACATATCCTACTTGTGTTAATTGCCTCTATCAACATACAAAATTTCAGTTTGATTGCTGTAAAAGATTTGTAGACAATGAGAACCGGCTAAATACTTCGGATGGTCGTCATGTTGGTTTTTTATATATGTAGGTCGTAAAGTGATAGTGATGATAATTGTTGTTTTAAGGGGCCTAACATCTAGGTTATCGGCCCAAGATGGTTTGGGTGATCGTGAAGATGAAAAAGAAAAGCGAACTTAAAAATAAAACTAACTACTAACCTACATACCAGAAGAAGAAATGGAAAACTAAAGGAGAATAAGGCAAATAAAAGGACAGAAGGAAAAGAAATGCCCTCAACCCTCGGAGAAGGCGGATTGAGGGACTTGGAAGGAAGGAGAGCCATGAAAGGCATATAGGAAAGTGAAAGAGGAGAGGGTCCGCCCCAAAGGTAAGGGACAAAAGGGGAAAACGGACCCAGCTTAGGAATCCCTCGGGGTCGCCAACTCCCGAACTCACCAGCCGTGAGCCCCTGAGGGTGTAGCATTATCTAGGGTGCACCAGAAGTGGTGGGGCTACATACACCCGGCCTCCTTAAGGGCCTAGAGCACAAGGCAGGAGGTAAAAGGAAGAGAAAAAGAAGGCTGACCCCTCGCAGAAGAAGGGTATCAGAAAAGATGAGACAAGGGCCAATTAGGGCGGGAAAGGAAGAGACTCCCTAGGCCTCGGATACCCTAATACCGTCGGGGTCAGGTCGTAAAGTGATCTACTATGACATGAAGATTATTGTGTAGGTGTAGTATTCAAACTTCAATTGCATAATTAGGACACGAGAAACAAAAACGACATTTTTAAATTTCGTACAGCTGCAATCTTTTGGTTGGTGGCTTCGGTGGCGTAGTCGGTAGCATGCTGAGCTTCTATGCCCAAGATCGCGGGTTCTAATCTGGCCGAAGTCGTCGGATTTTTTAAGAGCGTTAAAAATCCCTCAGTATGCCTTCCTTGGGAAGGGAAGTAACACCGGAGGTCCCATGTCATAGATTTATGGCATGTTAAAGAACTTTCCACTAATTACACCTGTGTGAAGCTAAATTGTATGGGTTAAGAATGTAAACAACGCTCTTAGGTTCCCACGTTCGTTGCCAAGAGCCGACTGCGGTGACGTCTGGTAGCTAAGTTCTGAACTAGTAGTCGTCGATGGTGGCGTTTGGCGGCAAAGGTAGGAACAACATGAAAATTGATCGTATGCAGTGCTTACTTGACTTAAAACAGATACACACACTATTACAGTCATCACAATTAATACCGGTTATCAGGCAGATTCTACACACACCCAAAGTACACGGGGCTACATGACCGCGTTGTCGCAGTCCTTAAACTTAAGAACCAACCAACCAATCAAACTTTTGGTTATGAAAACAATTGAAATAAATTAGATGCCAGTGGATTAAAATTTGTATAAGCATTTACCGTACCAATTTTCACTCCACTCCGATGGTTAAATCGCGAGAAAAGTGAGACAAGGGCCAACTAAGGCTGGAAAGTGAAAGAATCCCTAGGTCTCGGATACCCTAATACCGTCGGGTTCGGAAGAGAACAAGTATTGGCCATGGGAGGCGGCAGGAAAGATAACTGAACGGAGCCGGGCACAAGGGAGTGGAAGCAATGCCAGACCCAGCTGGGATCCCGTGGCCGCCAACTCACGTCCTACAAGTTGGGAGTATACATCAGAATAACAAATATTAACAGTCAGAATTTGCACACACATACACAAAACACGAGGGGATTGATGACAAACGAAGTCGTAAACCATAAAATGAATCAACAGAAACAAAACCTGTCTTGTGATTTATGATAAAATTAAGGCTGATATTTCCTTAGCTGATATGATGATGACGATGATGATAATTGTTGTTTTAAGGGGCCTAACATCTAGGTTATCGGCCTCTAATGGTTTGGGTGAACATGAAGATGATAATGAAATGTAAACTATAACTAAAAACACTATCTACTAACATATACTAAAAGAAATGAAAAAAGGAGAAAAAGAATAAGGCAAATAAAATACATAAGGAAAAGAAATACCCTCGACCCTCGAAGAATGCGTATTGAGGGACTTTGAAGGAAGGAGAGCCATGAAAGGCAGATAAGAAAGTAAAAGAGGAGAGGTCCGCCCCAGAGGTAATGGAAAAAAGGGGGAACACCGGACCCAGCTCAGGAATTCCTCAGAGTCGCCAACTCCCGAACTCACCAGCCGTGACCCCCTGAAGGTGTAGCACTATCCAGGGTGCACCAGAAGTGGTGGGGCTATATACACCCGGCCTCCTTGAGGGCCTAGAGCTGAAGGCAGGAGAGAAAAAGAACATAAAAAGAAGGCTGACCCCTCGCAGAAGGAGGGTATCAGAAAAGATGAGACAAGGGCCAATTAAGGCGGGAAAGGAACAGACTCCCTAGGCCTCGGATACCCCAATACCGTCGGGGTCGGAAGAGAACAAGAGTTCACCAAGTGTGATCGAAGGGAAAGAAGACGGAGAGGAGCCCGGCACAAGTAAGTGAAAGCAATGCCAGACTCAGCAGGGCCCCGTGGTTGCCAACCCACGTCCCACTAGATGTGAGCCCCTGGGGTGGGGTAGCTGATATGAAGCTATGACCTTTGAAAAGAATGCCTGCAGGCGAAGCAAGCATTGAGAACAACAAGCAAGGAGGCTGCCACTCCGCGCCGAGATTAGCTACTTGCGGTAATTGCTTGCCATTGTGTCCCGGCGTTGCCACCCTGATTGATTCGCTCGTCTGCTCCGCAGCGCTCTCTACACTTCACTTACGTTGTAAGCACAAATTACACACCGGTTACTTTCTTTCATTGAGCTACGTTTCACATCTCATTCCCCAAAGGGGCTCACAACTAGAGGAACGTAAGGTGGTGAGCACGACATTCTAGCAATATCTTGTATGAATTCCAATTCCTTACGCCTCACTTCTGAGGATGATGATGATATTGTTGTTTCAAGGGGCCTAACATCTAGGTTATCGGCCCCTAATGGTTTGGGTGATCGCGAAGATGATAGTGAAAAGTAAACTATAATTAAAACTAACTACTAACTTATGTAATAGAAGAAGAAATGGAAAACAAAATGAGAATAAGGCAAATAAAGGACAGGAGGAAAAGAAATGCCCTCAACCCTCGAAGAATGTGGATTGAGGGACTTGGAAGGAAGGAGAGCCATAAAAGTCAGATAGGAAAGTGAAAGAGGAGAGGGTCCTCCCCACAGGGAATGGATAAAAGGGGGAAATCCGGACCCAGCTCAGGAATCCCTCGGAGTCGCCAACTCCTGAAATCACTAGCCGTGAGCCCCTGAGGGTGTAGCATTATCTAGGCTGCACCAGAAGTGGTGGGGCTATATATACCCTGCCTCCTTGAGGGCCTTGAGCAGAAGGCAGGAGATAACAGGAAAAGAAAAAGAAGGCTGACTCCTTGCAGAAGGAGGGTATCAGAAAAATGAGACAAGGGCCAATTAAGGTGGGAAAGGAAGAGACTCCCTAGGCCTCGGATACCCTAATACCGTCGGGGTCGGAAGAGAACAAGAGTTGACCAAGTGAGGTCGACAGGAATGATGACAGAGAGGGGCCCGGTACAAGTGGAAGCAATGCCGGACTCAGCTGGGGCCCCGTGGTCCCAACCCACGTCCCAGTAGATGTGAGCCCCGGGGGCGGGGGGTCACTTCTCTCCTTCACATCCGGATGGATGTCTTGCCCCCATTTTATTCCCTTGTCTACAAGGCACGGAGTAGAGGTGGGAAATCGCGGAATATCCCTTCTAGGATGTTATTTTAAGGGGCCCAACATCTAGGTTATCGGCCTCTTATAGTTTAGGTGATAGTGAAAATGAAAGATGATCAAATGAAACCTACAACTGAAACTAACTACTCTCTAACAAACTGGAAGAGGAAATGAGAAATAAAAAGGAGAAGAATGTAAATAAACGACAGGAGGAAAGGAAATGCCCTCAACCCTCAAAGAATGAGAATTGAGGGACTTGGAAGGAAGGAGAGCCAAGAGAGGCAAAGGGGAAATAGGAAAGGGCCCGCCCCAAAGGCAATGGAAGAAGGAGAAAAACCGGAACCATCTCAGGAAGCCCTCGGGGTTGCCAAACTCGAACTCTCCAGCCGTGAGACCTTGAGGGTGAAGCTCTATCCATGGTGCACCAGAAGTGGTGGGGCTACACACACCCTGCCTCCTTAAGGGCCTTGAGCAGAAGGCAGGAGATACAATGAAAAGAAAACAAGATGATGATGAGGATGATAATTGTTGTTTTAAGGGGCCTAACATCTAGGTTATCGGCCCCTAATGATCTAGGTGATAGCGAAAATGAGAATGAAATGGAAACCAGAACGAAAATTATGTGATGATGATGATGATAATTGTTGTTTTAAGTGGCCTAACATCTAGGTTATCGGCCCCTGATGGTTCGGGTGATTGTGAAGATGAAAATTAAATGCAAACTTAAAACTACAACTAACTAGTATCCTACAGAGTAGAAGAAGAAATGGAAAACTAAAGGATTAGAAGGCAAATAAAGGACAGGAGGAAAAGAAATGCCCTCAACCCTCGAAGAATGCGGATTGAAGGGCTTGGAAGGAAGGGAGCCATGAAAGGCAGATAGGAAAGTGAAAGAGGAGAGGGTCCGCCCTAAAGGTAAGGAACAAAAGTGGAAAACGGACCCAGCTCAGGAACCCTTCGGGGTCGCCAACTCCCGAACTCACCAGCCGTGAGCCCTGAGGGTGTAGCATTATCTAGGGTGCACCAGAAGTGGTGGGGCTACATACACCCTGCCTCCTTAAGGGCCTTGACCACAAGGCAGGAGGTAAAAGGAAAAGAAAAATAAGGCTGACCCCTCACAGAAGGAGGGTATCAGGAAAGATGAGACAAGGGCCAATTAAGGCGGGAAAGTGAAAGACTCCCTAGGCCTCAGATAACCTAATACCGTCGGGGTCGGAAGAGAACAAGAGTTGACCAAGGGTGCTCGACAGGAAAGAAAACCGAGAGGAGCCCGGCACAAGTAAGTGGAAGCAATGCCGGACTCAGCTGGGGTCCCGTGGTCGCCAACCCACGTCCCACAAGTTGTGAGCCCCTGGGAGAGGTGCTTAAATGTGAATCAAACCTACATCCTCTTAAATTTACAACTCAATTGTGAGTGTACCTCGTTATAAACCCTTAGATCAGAATTAAATTTATTGGCGTGCCTGGAATTGAAACCAACTTCCATGGATCTGAATGCCTCGTTGCGTGGTAGCTAACACCCATGGCTGTCACCGTGGAGGCTCGGGTTCAATTCCCAGCTCTGACATGAAGTTTAATTATGGTCTGGGAGCTGGAACGCACAGTGGGTCAAAATCGAAATCTAGGAGGACAAAATTATTTATTTTCATAATTAAAAATCAAAATTTATTACTTCTACAGAATTCTCATATAATTGCCGCTCACTATTCTGGGATATAAACGCATCTTAGTGTAAATCTGTCACCAATGTTCAAGCAGCCTGAATTAGAGGGTGAATGTAAGTGGATTTGGTTTGGTTGTCTTTATGGTTAGTGTGATGCTTTAAGATGGAACTTGCAGCTGAAGGTATGATCTTTCTAACGTGTTTCAGTTATTAATGGGCGTAATCGATACATAATTTTTGCTATATTTGCATTAAGTAATAATTAACTATTATTTTTGAAATTATATTTTCACTTCGTTTCTTAGTATGTCGCGTCACTCTGCGTCACTTTCTACTTAATGTTAAAATGTAGATAAAGTCTTGTAGTTTACGTCAGTTATAAGTTTTTTTTTGCATCTTTTTGCAACTTACTTAGTTATTTTACGTTTTAGAATATGCCGCGCAAACGGTTTTCACACGTTTACAACTGTTTGAAGCACTGGGTTCGACGATTATGTCAAAAGTGGAACTTTGTGACTTGGTTAAAAGTAAATTAGGGGTAGAAAATTGTTCTGAACAGATAACTGAATGCTCTATCCAACTCTTAGTCATAGACAATGTCTTGCATGTGTAGACGTAGCCTAAAAAGTTCTTAACTGATGTTTATTATGAAGTAAACAAATTATATACGTTGCTTTCTCTCTAAATTCATGATTAAAACGTAAAAATAATTTTGTCCCCCTAGATTTCGATTTTGACCCACTGTGGAACAGCCTCGTGAAGCAAAACTGAGGAGAGGTGGGCTCGATTTCCACCTCAGCCATCCTGGAAGTTGTTTTCTGTGGTTACGACTTTTACTTCAAGTGAATGCCGGGATGGTTCCTAAATGAAGGCCACGGTTGCTTTCATCGCAATCCTCATATGAATGAAAACTACACACACTAATACCGCCATCACAATAACACAGGTTATCAGACAAATTCTACACACACCTAAGTACTCGAGGCTACGTGTCGCAAAGCCCTTCAGTGAATTAAAAACATGAGCTGTGCATCTGAAGTGCCAATACTTACTCCAAGACTGCAAAAGGTGGCTCTGATACAATGCATGGAGCTTTTAAACATTTCCCATTGGGCGCACCACTTCTGGTGCACCCTAGATAATGCTACAGCCTCAGGGGCTCACGGCTGGCGAGTTCGGGAGTTGGCGACCCCGAGGGATTCCTGAGCTGGGTCCGGTTTCCGGCTTTTGTCCCTTACCTGCGGGGAAGACCCTGTCCTCTTTCACTTTCCTATTGGCCTTTCATGGCTGTCCTTCCTTCCATGTCCCTCAATCCACCTTCTTCGAGGGTTGAGGGCATTTCTTTTCCTCCTGTCCTTTATTTGCCTTATTCTCCTTTTGTTTTCCATTTCTTCTTCTAGTCTATAAGTTAGTAGTTAGTTTTAGTTATAAGTTTACATTTCATTTTCATCTTCACGGTCATCCAAACCATCAGGGGCCGATAACCTAGATGTTAGGCCCCTTCAAACAACAATTATCATCATCATCCATTGGGCGCTTTCAGGGAGGGTCTTGAACAGGCTTCCGTTTCCATCCGTAGTAATTGATGATGATGATGATGATAATTGTAGTTTTAAGGGGCGTAACAACTAGGTTATCGGTCCCTACAGTAATTGAATACATCGCATGCTGTACCTTACGTCATGAAATACATTTGATAGGGCATTTAGCCATTTTCCTTTTCATTACACTTGTGTAACACGTGATGTAATGTTCTCAAGTGATATCGATCTTAATGAACACGCCGGTGATTTCTATCTTAATGAATGTAATTCTCCACTCCAGGTTAAATATAGCCTAATATGGTGGGGAAACTCGTGGCAATTACCTTTAAATGACGTTATTCATTTTACCTCCTTTTCGTACAGTGACAGTTATTTTTGTACTTGAAACATACATCAGTGCGTAAGTAACAAGTTATTCAGCCTAAAATTGCTTTATATAGCCTATAGTAAGAGCAAAAGAGCAATATGTATACGTTAAGTGCATTAATAATAGTAATGATAATAATAATAATAATAGTTGATGATGATGATGATTGTTGTTTAAGGGGCCTAACATCTAGGTTATCGGCGCCTAATGGTTTGGGTGATCGTGAAGATGATAATGAAATGTAAACTATCTAAAACTAACTACTAATTTATATACCAGAAGAAGAAATGGAAAACAAAAGGAAAATAAGGCAAATAAGGGGCAGGAGGAAAAGAAATGCCCTCAACCCTCGAAGAATGCGGATTGAGGGACTTGGAAGGAAGGAGAGCCATGAAAGGCAGATAGGAAAGTGAAAGAGGAGAGGGTCCTCCCCACAGGTAATGGACAAAAGGGGGAAACCGGACCCAGCTTGGAAATCCCTCCGGGTCGTCTACTCCCGAACTCACCAGCCGTGAGCCCCTGAGGGTGTAGCATTATCCAGGGTGCACCAGAAGTGGTGCGGCTACATACACCCAGCCTCCTTGAGGGCCTTGAGCAGAAGGCAGGAGAGAAAATGAAAAGAAAAAAGAAAGCCGATCCCTCGCAGAAGGAGAGTGTCAGAAAAGATGGGACAAGGGCCAATTAAGGCGGGAAAGGAAGAGACTCCCTAGGCGTCGGATACCCTGATACCGTCGGGGTCAGAAGAGAACAAGAGTTGACCCTGTGAGGTCGACAGGAAAGAAGACGGAAAGGAGCCCGGCACAAGTAAGTGGAAGTATTGCCGGACTCAGCTGGGGCCCCGTGGTCGCCAACCCACGTCCCACTAGATGTGAGCCCCTGGGGGGGAATATTAATACAGTAGTAATAATAGTATTAATAATAAATTATTTAACGCAGTCAATGGCCATACAATGAAATCAGACAACGGAGATACAATGGTTAAATCTGAGAAGTTGAGTCCGAATAATCTGTCCTCTCAGTCCAGACTGAGGCAGTATACAGTAGTGCCGCACTATTCTCTATGCAGTAATAATCTCTGCACTTCGTTTAATACCTATTCTATACGCAATTGAGTCAGAGATACCGGTCTCTTTTCACACTCCATAGCGTGGTATGTACCACACTCGAGGTGCACAGCACGCATATACACTTATGGCAGGCCAGACGAAAGATTTGCTGGTGCAGGTGAGATGGTGAAACCCGTGAATCGCAAATCTCGTCAGTAGGCGTCTTAGCTCGTACTCTGCTCGCATCCATTCCTTATTTAACATAGCATCTGTGATGTACAAGTCTTCTGAAATGGAGTCTCTCTTCCCGTAGCAGTTGTTCACATGTCGGTGGGGAAGGTGATGATGATGATGATGATGAAGATTATAATTGTTGTTTTAAGGGGCCCAACATCTAGATACAGCCCTGAACGAAACCTGCAGGTCGATAACAAATTGCTTAAAACCTATCCCAACAGATAAGCTCTACTACCTGGCTGGAATAGCACCACCTTGTGAACGCAGAGAGGTGGCTGCCAACAGGGAGAGGCTGAGAGTGGAAGAGAACAGCGCCCACCCACTGCATGGATATAATCCTCCTCAGCAACGGCTGAGGTCCCGAAAGAGCTTCCTGAGGACATCTGAGATGCTTACCGTCTCAACGGAGAAGGCAAGCCTGGATATATGGAAGAAGTCGACCCCTCACCCCTCCGGTTGAATGCCAGTAGCTGAAGAACTACCACCCGGACACAATGAAAGCTGGTTGGTGTGGAAATCCCTAAACAGGTTACGATCAGGAGTGTCTTGCGAATGTGGACAAGAACAAACCACATGACACATGCTTCATTGCCCTCTGTGCCCTTCATCTTGTGTAGAGGAAGATCTTCTGTTAGCCACTCCGATTGCCTTGGATGATGCTCAGTATTGGGCACGTGTTATATAATTAGACAGTTTTACCCTTTTATGTACCTGTATAGAAACTGTACATTTGTATGTTTCCAACACGAGAAATAAATAAAACATCTAGGTTATCGGCCCCTAATGGTGTGGGTAATCGTGAAGATGAAAATGAAATGTAAACTATAACTAAAACTAGCTACTAACTTATATACTAGAAGAAGAAATGGAAAACAAAAGGAGATGATGATGATGATGATGATAATTGTTGTTTTAAGGGGCCTAACATCTAGGTTATCGGCCCCTGATGGTTTGGGTGATCGTGAAGATGAAAATGAAAAGCGAACTTAAAACTAAAACTAACTACTAACTTACATACTAGAAGAAGAAATGGAAAACTAAAGAAGAATAAGGCAAATAAAGGACAGGAGGAAAAGAAATGCCCTCAACCCTCGAAGAAGGCGGATTGAGGGACTTGGAAGGAAGGAGAGCCATGAAAGGCAGATAGGAAAGTGAAAGAGGAGAGGGTCCGCCCCCCAGGTAAGGAAAAAAAGGGGGAAACCGGACCCAGTTCAGGAATCCCTCGGGGTCGCCAACTCCCGAACTCACCAGCCGTGAGCCCCTGAGGGTGTAGCAATATCCAGGGTGCACCAGAAGTGGTGGGGGTTACATATACCCTGTCTCCTTGGGGGCCTTGAGCAGAAGGCAGGAGAGAACATGAAAAGAAAAAGCAGGCTGACCCCTCGCAGAAGGAGGGTATCAGAAAAGATGAGACAAGGGCCAATTAAGGCGGGAAAGGAAGAGACTCCCTAGGCCTCGGATACTCTAATACCGTAGGGGTAGGAAGAGAACAAGAGTTGACCAAGTGAGGCCGACAGGAAGGAAGACGGAGAGGAGCCCGGCACAAGTAAGTGGAAGCAATGCCCGACTCAGCTGGGGCGCCGTGGTCGCCAACCCACGTCCCACTAGATGTGAGCCCCTGGGGGGCGGTGTGGAAGGTAAGTGTATTTGCAATCGGAGGTCTTCAACCAAAAACGTTTCTCTTACTAATACGTATCGTGACAAGGGGAAATCTGAATCCCCTAGCACCCTTTTCAGATATAATAATAATAACATGATGATGATGATGATAATTGTTGTTTTAAGGGGCCTAACATCTAAGTTATCGGTCCCTGATGGTTTGGATGATCGTGAATGAAAATGAAAAGCGAACTTAAAACTAAAACTAACTACTAACCTACATACTAGAAGAAGAAATGGAAAACGAAAGGAGAATAAGGCAAATCAAAGGACAGAAGGAAAAGAAATGCCCTCAACCCTCAGAGAAGGCGGATTGAGGGACTTGGAAGGAAGGAGAGCCATGAAAGGCATACAGGAAAGTGAAAGAGGAGAGGGTCCGCCCCAAAGGTAAGGGACAAAAGGGAAAAACGGACCCAGCTCAGGAATCCCACGGGGTCGCCAACTCCCGAACTCACCAGCCGTGAGCCCCTGAGGGTGTAGCATTATCTAGGGTGCACCAGAATTGGTGGGGCTACATACACCCTGCCTCCTTAAGGGCCTAGAGCACAAGGCAGGAGGTAAAAGGAAGAGAAAAAGAAGGCTGACCCCTCGCAGAAGGAGGGTATCAGAAAAGATGAGATAAGGGCCAATTAAGGCGGGAAAGGAAGAGACTCCCTAGGCCTCGGATACCCTAATACCGTCGGGGTCAGAAGATAATAATAACAATAATAATAATACTACTACTAATAATAATAATAGGTTAACAATAATAAAATGCTGTATATGGTTTATCTGCAGAGGGTGTTAATGCCTTTTTTCATTAATGCCAACATTATTGTTGGCGCTGGTTTTGCCGCTTAGTTCGAAGCATGAAATCGCCTAGATCTGTTGTGTGTAGATGCCAGTCCAAGTTGAAAAACAAGGCTCCTTCCACAATATTGAGGGAAAGAGAGTGTTCATTTTATATTTGTGAGACTACATGTTTCGTCAGCAGTGTAAATTATAATCGGGCGAATGTGTCCCTAATAAATTGTTGGAAACAGTGTGGTTATTGCAGTGGTGAGTGCGGAATTAAACTTAACATACAATCACAAACCTAACCTGGGGCATACACCCCAGACCCCCTTGCTTGTAGTACAATCAGTAATTCTCGTCCAGACAGTCTTTAAACCTATTACCGGCCAATGGTTTCGTTCAGACCGTCGTCTAGTCTCACTCAACTTTATTATAATCACTAAACTTTAGTACATCAGTAATTTTTGTTCAGACAGTCGTCTAACCTCACTATAGGTGAGTGTGGTGAAGTGAAGTTGGCAGCATTGCCTGAATAAAATGATACAAAAAGTACAAACAAGTTTCAGAGTGTCACAAATAAAATTGAAATGCACGAGAGTCCAATATTAATAATAATGTATGTATGTATGTCTACCCCTTATTATTCCCGTTTTCCAATGAGATGCGATGGAAGTATTTGTGGCGATGATTTTTACGGCCCAACCTCATGTGAGGAATTAATGAGAGATGAAATGAATGATGGTGAATGAAACTGGGCAAGGAATTGGAAGGAAGCGGCCGTGGCCTGTCAGAAGGTACCGTCTCAGCATTTGCCTGGTGTTGAAAATGGGAAACCACGGAAATCCATTTCAAGGACGGGCTCGAACCCACGCGTCTACCGAGTCAGCAGAGAGCTTGGCTGCGCATTAGCCAGCTTAGCCACTACTGTCGGTAATAATAATAATAATAATAATAATCAATTATATAAAACAAAGTGTCCAGACTGACTGACTGACTCATCATCGCCCAGCCAAAACTATTAAAGTTAGAAACATGAAATTTTGGGGATATGTTCGTTTTAAGTCGAAAACGCTCACTAAGGAAGGATTTTTGGATATTCAGGTTCTAAAGGGGTGTTAGGGTGGTACACCTGCATTTCATTGAATTACAATATCTCCGGCTTGGTTTCATTGAGGGATGTGATACTCGGCATATAGACTCATCATTAAAAATAAGAAGACATGTGTCTGAGGGTTTTTCGATGTGGTGTGTATTATGAGGTGAAAGGGGTGAAAAGTGCGGGTTGAAGGATTCCTAACGGAGCGTGTATCTCTTAAACGACATAGGCGAGGAGTTTGAAACTCAACGAAAAAAAATCAGCAAATAAAAAAAGTAAATAGGTGTTTGGCCGTTATTTAATCCAATTTAATGGGCCCACGGGGTGGGGTCAATTCTGGGGGAATAAACAGGAAAGTAAGTGTCCTAACTGATTGACTGACTGACTCACTCATCAAACTCTGGGAGAAAAACTGCTTGAAAATAAGTAAATAGGTGTTCGACAGTTTTTTTCATGATACCAATTTAAGGGGTTCATGGGGATGGGTGAAATTCTGAAACTAGAAAATTGAAAGAAAAAGTCCTGACTCACTCACCATCGCTCAGCCAAAATTATAGAAATTAGAAACATGACATTTTGGGGATATGATCATTGTATGACAAAACCGTCCACTAAGGGGGGATTTTCGAATATTCAGGTTCTAAAGAGGTCTTAAGGGGGTTAAACCAGCATTTCATTGAATAACAATATCTCCCGATTGGTTTCATTGGGGAATGTGATACTCGGCATACAAACTCATTATTAGAAATAAGAAGACACGTGTCTGAGGGTTTTTCGATGTGGTGTATATTATGAGGTGAAAGGGGGTGAAAAGTGGGGGTTGGAGATTTCCTAACAGAGAGAGTATCTCTTAAACGACATAGGCGAGGAGTTTGAAACTCAGCGGGAAAAAATCAGCTTAAAAAATAAGTAAATGGGTGTTTGAGCGTTTTTTCGTAAATCCAATTTAAGGGGCCCATGGGGAGGGGTGAAATTCTGGGGGAAAAACAGGAAAGAAAGTGTCCTAACTGATTGACTGACAGACTCACTCATCAAACTCAGGGGGAGAAACTGCTTAAAAATGAGTAAATAAGTGTTCGACAGTTTTTTTTTTCATAAATCAAATTTAAGGAGTTCATAGGGAGGGGTGAAATTCTGAAGAAAAAAAAATAATAACAAATTGAAAGAAAATGTCCTGACTCACTCACTCATCATCGCCCAGCCAAAATTATTGAAGTTAGAAACTTCACATTTTGGGGATATGTTTGCTGTATGTCAAAACCGTGCACTAAGTGAGGATTTTCGGATATTCAGGTTCTAAAGGGGTCTTAAGGGGGGTTAAACCTGCATTTTATTGAATAACAATATCTCACGAGTGGTTTCATTTGTGTCTCCCACAAATCCAACCCCTCGTCCTCGTCGTGGGAGATGGGCAACGTAATTAAGTAGGGGATTGCCTGTAGGGGCGAAGTACAGTGGGGACTTTGTGTGCCTCAAGACCGCTACGGTAGCTGAGAAGGCCCTACAGGAACCCTGAAGAAATTACGGCTAACGGGTCTCTGGTGAAACAACTGCTGCCTTGTAGTATGGAGTTGGTTCTTCCAAGGCTAAGAGAAGAAACCCTGACAGAAATTCAGCCTGGTGCCTCAGGCTTAAGGTGGCAGCCCCTCCAAGGCACTTGGAGGCAGTGGGTTAATCACTCGCTCCTCTTAAATAAACTGATTGCGGAAACTGAAGCGAAATTACAAAACCGGACGGATAACCTGATGACGACTTTTGGCATGAAGAGGACTACGAAAATCGGTTTCTGGAATGTGAGGACCTTGATGGAGAAAACCATACTGAAACAAGTGACACGGGAGATGAAGAACTATGGGCTGAATATCCTAGGATTGAGTGAAGTGAGGTGGCCAGGATTTGGTGAAATACAGACAACAGATGGAATTACATTTCTCTATTCTGGGGGCGATGAAGAAGAAGAACAGGGATGGAGTGGGGTTGCTGCTCAACAGAAATGCAAAGAGAAGCCTTATGGAGTGGAAGCCAATTTCTAGTAGGCTCATGTTTGCTAGGTTCAAGACAAAGATCAGGAATGTGATCATCATCCAATGATATGCGCCTACAGAACAATCGGAGCCAGAGAAGAAGGGAGAATTCTACCAAATGCTGCGAGATGTCACAAGACAAACAAGTAAGAAGGACATTCTTATTGTTATGGGAGACTTCAACGCGAAGGTGGGCTCAAACAATGAGGGGTTGGAGCAGATCATGGGTAAACATGGCCTTGGTGAGATGAATGACAATGGGGAGAAATTTACAGAATATTGCACCAGTCAGGATTTGGTGATGGGTGGCACGGTATTTCCTCATAGGCGGTGCCACAAGGTCACCTGGGTGTCTCCTGATCAAGTCACAGAAAATCAAATTGATCACATCGCGGTGAGCAGGAGGTTCAGAAGAAGCTTGGAAGATGTTAGGAACAAGAGAGGAGCGGACGTTGGTAGTGACCATCATCTTGTGGTTGCCAACTTCCGCATGAAGATCGTCGCAGTCCACGAAAGTTTAACACTCGCCACAACAAGTTTGATGTGGGCAAGCTTAAGAACCAGCAGAGATTGGACCAATTTAAACTGGAGCTCAGAAATAAATTCCAGGTGTTGGACTCCGAGACAGAGAAGGACGTGGAGACTGTGTGGAGCGAGGTAAAGAATATCTTCGTGGAAACCAGTGAGATGCAGCTCGGGTACAAGAACTACCTGCGGAAAGAATGGATATCCGATCAGACCTGGGACAAGATAAATTATAGGAAGGAGATTAAGGCCAAGCTCAACACCTGCAAGACTAGGCAGCAGAAGGCTCTCACACAAGCAAAGTATTCAACAGCAAACAGGGATTTAAAGAGGAGTGTACGGAAGGATCATAGGAGGTGGATTGATGAGCAGGCGGAGAAGGCAGAAGAAGCGGCACGAAGGGGGGACGTTAAGGAGCTCTATGGCATCACAAAGACACTTTCGAAGAAAGGTTTTAAAAAAACTAGGCCTGTGAAGAGCAAGACGGGCGAGATCCTCACGACGTGTGAACAGCAGCTGACAAGATGGAGAGAACACTTTCCGGAGGTTCTTAATAGAGATAGAGGACCAGAAAGTAACCAGCGAGAAGATGAAGAGGAAGCAGAAAGTGACCCAAGCATCAGCCTCGACTCCCCAACTCGGGGCGAAATACGGACAGCGTTGAAGCAGATGAAATGCGGGAAGGCACCAGGTCTGGATAATATCCCAGCGGAAGTACTGAAAGCATACCTGGATATTACGATCGATCTGCTGCACCCGCTGTTGGAGAAGATCTGGAAGGAGGAGAAAATACCAACCGACTGGAAGAAGGAGTTGATAGTCAAGTTGCCGAAGAAAGGGGACACCACAAACTGTAACAACTGGAGGGGTATCACCTTGCTGTCCATTCCAAGCAAAGTGCTGGCGAGAGTCATCCTGAAACGTATAAAAGACTGCGTAGAAAAAAGGCTTCGGAAGGAACAGGCTGGATTTCGACAACATCGCAGCTGTGTGGATCTCATCAACACCCTCCGAATCATCCTGGAGCAGAGTGTGGAGTGGCGGAATACCCTTTACCTCACATTTGTTGACTTCGAGAAAGCCTTCGACTCCGTAAATCAAAGAATCATGTGGAAGACCCTCGAGGAATATAAAATTCCAACAAAGATCATCAGAATCATGGAAGAGATGTACGAAGGGTATGAGTGCCAGGTTCTTCACGAAGGCAAATTAACAGAAAAGATAAAGGTCAGTTCCGGAGTGAGACAGGGGTGTGTCCTTTCCCCCACTCTGTTCCTGTTGGTCCTGGATAGTGTGATGACGAAGGTAATGGGAGGACGGAAGAGGGGTATTCAATGGGGTATAAATGACAGGCTTGAAGATCTGGATGTCGCAGACGACATTTGTCTTATGGCACAACGGTACCGAGACATTGAAGATAAGCTGGGGAGGTTGCAGAGAGAAGCAGAACGTGCAGGACTGATGTTCAACACCAACAAGACCAAAGAGATGAGGATAAATTCTGACATCACGACTAGTTTGACAGTCAACGGAAAGGACATTGAGCGAGTGGAGTTTTTCCTCTACCTTGGAAGTATAGTCACAAATGATGGGGGAGCAGAGGAAGATGTTCGAAGCCGTATCAGGAAGGCAAATGGTGCCTTTGTCCAGCTCTACCCCATCTGGAGAAATAGAAACATTTCCAGGAAGACCAAGCTCCGCCTTTTCAATAGCAACGTAAAGTCTATTCTTCTCTACGGCTGTGAAACATGGAAAGTCACAAAACCGATCAACAACCAGCTACAGGTGTTCATTAACAGATTTCTGCGTCGCATCATGAATGTGAGGTGGCCGGACATAATCTCAAATGAAGATCTTTGGACCATCACCAATCAACAATCGATTAGCATCCAGATCAAGGAGAGGAAATGGCGCTGGATTGGTCACACACTAAGGAAGCCGGACGGAGCTATTGAGAGGGCGGCGCTAGACTGGAATCCTCAAGGCGCCAGGAAGCGAGGTCGACCTAAGAAGACCTGGAAGAGGACGATCGAAAATGAAATTGCAGAGGTGGACAAGAACTGGAGTCAAGTGAAGAGAATGGCCAGGAACCGTACTGCGTGGAGAAATTTCGCCAAGGCCCTATGCTCCGGAAGGAGCGGCAGGAATTAAGTAAGTAAGTAAGTAAGTTTCATTTGTGGATGTGATACTCGGCATATAAACTTATCATTAAAAATAAGCTGACATGTGTCAAAGGGTTATTCGATGTGGTGTATATTATAAGGTGAAAGGGGTGAAAAGTGGGGGTTGAAGGATTCCTAACGGGGCGTGTATTTCTTAAACGACATAGGCGAGAAGTTTGAAACTCAGCGGAAAAAAATCAACTTAAAAGATAAGTAAATCGGTGTTCAACCGTTTTTTCGTAAATTCAATTTAATTGGCCAATGGGGTGGGGTGAAATTCTGGAGAAAAAGAAAGGAGAGAAAGTGTCCTAACTGATTGACTAACTCACTCACTAACTCATCAAACTCAGGGGAAAAAGCTTAAAAATAAGTTAATAGGTGTTCGTGCGTTTCTTCATAAATTCACTTTAAGAGGCCCATGGGGAGGGGTAAAATTCTGGTAAATATAATTGAAAGAAAATAACCTGACTGACTCACTCACTCATCCTCGCCCAGCGAAAACTTTTGAAGTTGGAAACATGAAATTTTGGGAATATGTTCGCTGTATGTCGAAAACGTCAACAAAGGAAGGGTTTTTGTTTATTCGGGTTCTGAAGAGGTGTTAAGGGGGTAAACGTGCATTTCATTGAATAACAATATCTCATGAGTTGTTTCTTTGGGGATGTGATATTCGGCATATAAACTAATCATTACAAATTAGCAGACATGTCTAAGGGTTTATCGATGTGGTGTATATTATGAGTTGAAAGGGGTGAAAATTGGGGGTTGAAGGATTCTTAACGGAGCCTGTATCTCTTAAAAGACATAGGCGAGAAGTTTGAAATTCAGCGGAAAAAGAACAGCTTAAAATATAAGTAAATAGGTGTTCGACCGTTTTTTCATACATCAAATTTAAGGGATTCATGAGAGGGGTGAAATTCTGAAATATAAATGAAAGAAAATGTCCTAACTTACTTACTCATCATCGCCCAGCCAAAATTATAGAAACATGAAATTTTGGAGTTATGTTCGTTGTATGTCGAAAACGTCCACTAAGGAAGAATTTTGGGGTATTCAGGTTCTAAAGGGGTGTTAAGGGGTAGACCTGCATTTAATTGAATAATAATATCTCCCGATTGGTTTCCTTGGGGGATGCGATACTCGGCATATAAAATCATCATTAAGAATAAGAAGACACATGTCTGAGTGTTTTTCGATGTAGTGTATATTATGAGGTGTATGTGTGAAAAGTGGGGGTTGAAGGATTCCTAACGGAGCAAGTTTCTCTTAAAAGACAGAGGCATAAAGTATGAAACTCAGGGGGGAAAATCAGCTTGAAAAATAAGTAAATAGGTGGTCGACCGTTTTTTCATGAATCCAATTTGAGGGGTCCATGGGGAGGGGTGAAATTCTCGGGAAAGAGGTCCACTAAGGAAGTTTTTTTTATATTCACTCATCATCCCCCCAGCCAAACCTATTGCAGTTAGAAACTTGAAATTTTGGGGATAAATTCGTTGTATGTCGAAAACGTACGCTAAGGATTGATTTTTGCACATTTATGTTCTGAAGCGGTGTTAAGGGGGTTAAACTTGAATTTCAGTGATTTACAATATCTCACGAGTTGTTTCATTTGTGGATGTGATATTCGGCATATAAATTAATCAATAAAAATAAGCAGGCATATGTCTAAGGGTTTCCTGATATGGTGTATATTATGAGGTGAAAGGGGTGAAAATTGGGGGTTGAAGGCTTCTTAACGGAGCATGTACCTCATAAACGACATTAGCGAGAAGTTTGAAATTCAGCGGAAAATAATCAGCTTAAAAAATAAGTAAATTGGTGTTAGACCGTTTTTTTTTTCATAAATCCCATTTAAGGGGTTCAAGGGGAGGGGTGAAATTCTCAAAAAGAACGAAAGAAAATGTCCTGACTAACTCACTTATCATCGCCCAGCCAACCGCGCTGCACAAATCATCCGCAATGTAAAACGTGGCTACAACAAGAGCCAACTAACTCAAATTGAGCTAGACTTTCAGAGGAACAACACAAGGGACTTCTACAGGACCTTCAAACGCAATCCAAGCAAATACAATCCTCCGAGTCTACAGTTCAAAGACTCAAATGGGAGTCTAGCTTACAGTGAGAGAGAAAATTGCCAGATTCTAGCGAAATACTTTGAATCCCTACTTAATTGTGAGACTCCAAACTCCACTTTTTCATTTGAAGACAACATACAAGTCCACCCAGATTCATCCCCTCCAACGAAAGAAGAAATCAAACAGATTATCCAGTCACTTAAGAACAACAAGGCACCAGGTGAGGACTCGATAATCGCCGAATTGTGGAAGTATGCTGGTGAATAGATGATTGATAAATTGACTGACATTATCAAAAAGATTTGGGAAACTGAGAAACTTCCACGTGACTGGACTTCTGCCTTGATTCATCCCCTGCATAAGAAAGGTGACAAATCGGACGTTAACAACTACCGCGGCATTTCCCTCCTACTGATCACTTACAAAATTATTTCAAAAGCTCTGCAGATTAGGGAAGAACAACAACTTGATCCACAATTAGGAGAGTACCAAGGAGGGTTAAGGAAAGAGCGCTCATGTGCTGAACAAATTATGAATCTGAAATCCATCCTTTTCTATCTGAAGCAAAGGAACAAGAAATTTGTGGTAAACTTCGTCGACTTCAAGAAGGCCTATGATTCGATTGATAGAATAGCTCTTATTCAAATTCTAAAGGAATTTGCATAAGATAATAAAACCAGGGCAATCATTCATCAGAACTTAGCTAACACAACCTCCAGAGTCAAGTTTAGAGGAGAAATTTCAGTCTCTTTCGAAATTAAGACAGGAGATAGGCAGGGAGGCCTGCTCTTCAACTGTGCACTTGAAAAAGTCATCCGCGAGTGGCGCAAAGAAATGAACGATGGGGTCCAAAATGGAGTACGACTGGGTTACAAGAACATGAACCTTTCTATTGATTGCATAGCTTTTGCAGATGATCTTGCAATTTTCTCCGACTCTTTAGACATGGCCACAAAACAAATTAACCAGCTGCAGGTACAGGCAATAAAAGTTGGTATTCAGATCTCTTTGGAGAAAACACACTTCATAACTAACATCAAGCCAGCACCAAGGGAGCTAAAAGTAAACCAGGGGAAAATCAAATATCTTGGCGAGTGGGTAGAACCCAACGTATGTGAGAAAGAAACCTTCACTTCGCGCATGAACAAAATGGAAATGGCGTACCAACTCACCAAGGACGTTTACAACAAAAAGTCAATTTACCTGAACGCAAAACTTAGGAATTATTGCACTGTCATACGACCAGAGGCTCTGTACGCAGCGGAATGCCTCACCATGAACAAGAAAGGCCTGGTAGAAAAATTGGAGATCAAGGAAAGAAAGTTCTTGAGGAAAATTCTTGGCCCGATTAAAGACAAAGGTGAATATAGACGACGGCATAACTATGAGCTGTATATTCATGTCAAGAAGATCTCTGATGTAATGAGGAAAAGGAGGATTGCATTTTATGGCCACTTGCTTAGAATGAAACCCACACGATTGACGAACCGGATCTTTAACTATTTTAAAAATATGAAGACCAAGCCAGCCTGGTTCGAAGAGGTGGAAAGTGACCTGCAAGAGATGGAAATTACCTGTGGGGATATTCAAGAACGCAATCCCCTCAGGAAGAAACTTCACGGCCACCAGGTTTTTCATGAAAAACCGAAGTTGAAGACGGGAAAGATGTGGACGGAAGAAAGAAAAGAGCAACACCGGCAACGCATGAAGGAACACTGGGCAAAGATCAAAGCCCAGAGAAGCCTGTTGAAATAACGTGGTCCTTAGTTGGCCAATACGATTAAATAATAATAATAATAATAATTACACATAGAAAAGATCAGCAAATACAGCGAGTTGGTCGACTCTATCAAAAGACAATGGCATGTAGAGCGGGTAAAGACCATACCTATCATTGTCTCAGGTACGGGCGTGATCCCAAGTACCTTTCTCCAAGGCCTTAAAGAACTGGATCTTGACACTCAACTGTACAAACTGATGCAGAAGGCAGTTCTATCAACAACCAGAATCATCCGGAAGTTCATGGGTAACAAACCTACCGGACATTGTGGTGACTTAATGATGATGATGACAATTGCTGTTTTAAGGAGCCTAGTTGTTGCTTTTGTGTTTGCTTTCAAAATAAAGGGAACAATACGAACAAACTTACAGACTATATTAACAAATGAAATGAAATCAAATGGAATGCAAAGATCAGAATTTGGCAGTCTTGATGGCCCTATCATTTGCTCTCCAAAGATCGTCGGTGGTGCAAGTCTCAGATAGGTTTCTGCATACCAGAAGATGTTGTGGGTCCTGCAGTTCCCCAAATTCATAAAGTCCGTCGTCAGTGTAGCCCAATGTCTTGAGAGTAGCTCTGCATCGAGATATGATGATAATTGTTGTTTTTAGGGGCTTACGATCTAGGTTATCGGCCCCTAATGGTTTGGGTGATAGTGAAAGATGAAATGAGAATGAAAACTATAACTAATACAAACTACAAACTTTCATACTAGAAGAAGAAATGGTAAATAAAGGATATGGCAAATAAAAGACAGGAGGAAAAGAAATGCCCTCAACCCTCGAAGAATGAGGATTGAGGGACTTGGAAGGAAGGAGAGCCATGAAAGGCAGATAGGCAAGTGAAAGAGGAGAGGACCCGCCCTAAGGTGAGAGGAAATAGGGGGAAAAAACGGACCCAGCTCAGGAATCCTTCGGGGTCGCCAACTCCCAAACTCACCAGCCGTGAGCCCCTGAGGGTGTAGCACTATCCAGGGTGCACCAGAAGTGCTGGGGCTACATACACCCTGCCTCCTTGAGGGTATTGAGCAGAAGGCAGGAGAGAACAGGACAAGACAAGGAAGGCTGACCCCTCACAAAAGGAGGGTATCAGAAAAGATGAGACAAGGGCCAATTAATGCGGGAAAGGAAGAGACTCCCCAGGCCTCGAATGCCCTAATACCGTCGGGGTCGGAAGAGAAAAAGAGTTGACTAAGTGAGTTCGACAGGAAAGACGACGGAGAGGAGCCCGGCACAAGTAAGTGGATGCAATGCCGGACTCAGTTGGGGTCCCGTGGTCGCCAACCCACGTCCCACGAGATGTGAGCCCCTGGGGGTTCGTAAAGAGACTGAGGCTATTCAGGGAGAATTGATCCTACATTGGGAGATTATTCTGAATAGATCTGCATTTTTTCTTGTTCCATCACTGCAAAGTAGCTTAATTGCAGTGGAGTTTATGTCTCCCAAGGATATCGTCAAGGGCCGTTTCGCTGGCCGGTGTGTCTTGTCTATGAATACAGTTCTTGCAGACCTTGCAGGGGAACGATACATTTAAACTGCTTACGGAACACCTTTCCCAGAAATGAAACACGGATACCCGAGGGAATTACATGCAAGATTAGTAAAACTCCTTCCAATTTCTGACCTCCATCCAGGGCAATATAAACTATGTTTTACTGGCATCGCTATTGGTAAGAGGTGAAGCAGACTATCATATCATTGAGATTTCTAACGCCATTATAAAGAGAGGTACCGGTAGTGATTATGTGATATTACGTTGAGTAACAGCGGTGGGAAATGAGTTATTGCATCGCGTTCTGTGGACTACTTCATCGTTTATTTCTCATAATAATAATAATAGTAATATTTTATTATTCATAATAATAGTACTAATAATAATTTCAAATTATTCTGATACAATAGATGGTTTTCCGTTCACATATTATCAGAAACCACGTTTCCCATCTTTCAAAAAAGATGAAAGAATAACTTAAGACATCAATCCAGGCAGATGTATCTGTCGGAACTGTCAGTCCTTTGTGTGTGTCTCCTCCTATCAACTCCTAACGGCTCCAGCTATCAAAATTATATTCAGCATGTGAGAACATCTATACCAGGACATCGCAAGGCCATGCCTGAAAATGATAACAGTGCTACCAACAGTGCAAAATCATAATTTAAATCTGTACACTAAGTTGGGTATCTCAGAAGATATGCATTGGAACTCGCTCAAAATAGGGACACATGACCTCGTAGTTCCGCCCCTAAAAACAACAATTACTAACTAACTATCTCTCAAAATTGGCACACTTGTTGATGATAATAATTCAAATTAGGTTTCAAGAGCCCAAACAAGACAGTGCTGCCAAAGCATGCTGATATGTAGGTTCAATGTTTAAATGGATATAATGTACATAATAACAAATGGATTCCTTCCAAAATGCTAAAAATCCCTCAGTATGCTTTCCTTCGGAGGGGAAGTTCCAACGTTCGTTGCAAGTTGCTGGTTTCAGTGGCATCTAGTTGCCAAGTTCACAGCTAGGTGTCGTTGACGGTAGTATTTAACTACATGTAACCATCTGTTGGGATACAACAAAATTTCTTGACAGCATTGTACACCTAAAGAGATGGAATTAGACGTATATTCAGAGCCAACAGGATTGACAACTGTAGATAAATGCTCTCTACAATTTTGAATGCTAGTCTCAGTATATAAGAAAGTGTGCAGAAGAGTTCTAAGAACTTTTCACACGTATAGAATATATTATTTCAGATTAATTTTGAGGAGCCTATACGATATGACAGTGGTACCACCATATTCAAATGCTTCTATTCTTCTCTCTTCTTCTGCGCCAACGGTAAAGTTTCACTTCCATAGAGTGCCACATCCAACTACAAGATAATGATGATGATAATTGTTGTTTTAAGGGGCCTAACATCTAGGTTATCGGCCCCTAATGGATTGGATAATCGTGAAGATGATGATGATGATGATGATGATAATTGTTGTTTTAAGGGGCCTAACATCTAGGTTATCGGCCCCTGATGGTTTGGGTGATCGTGAAGATGAAAAAGAAAAGCGAACTTAAAACTAAAACTAACTACTAACCTACATACTAGAAGAAGAAATGGAAAACTTAAGGAGAATAAGGCAAATAAAGGACAGGAGGAAAAGAAATGCCCTCAACCCTCGAAGAAGGCGGACTGAGGGACTTGGAAGGAAGGAGAACCTTGAAAGGCATATAGGAAAGTGAAAGAGGAGAGGGTCCACCCTAAGGGTAAGGGATAAAAGGGGGAAAACTGGACCCAGCTCAGGAATCCCTCGGGGTCACCAACTCCCGAACTCACCAGCCGTGAGCCCCTGAGGGTGTAGCAATATGAAGGGTGCACCAGAAGTGGTGGGGCTACATACACCCGGCCTCCTTGAGGGCCTTGTCAGAAGGCAGGAAATAAGAGGAAAAGAAAAAGAAGGCTGACTCCTCGCAGAAGGAGGGTATCAGAAAAGATGAGACAAGGGCCTATTAAGGCGGGAAAGGAAGAGACTCCCTAGGCCTCGGATACCTTAATTCCGTCGGGGTTGGAAGAGAACAAGAGTTGACCGAGTGAGGTCGACAGGAAAGAAGACGGAGAGGAGGCCGGCACAAGTAAGTCGAAGCAATGCCAGACTCAGCTGGGGCCTCGCGGTTGCCAACCCACATCCTACTAGATGTCAGCCCATGGGGGGGGGGTCTCGTCAAGACACTTAGGCTATTAAGTGAGAATCGATCCCAGATCGGGTGAGTATTCTGAATAGAACTGTATTTTTTCTTGTTCCATCACTACAATGTAGCTTAATTGCAGTGGAGTTTATGTCTCCCAAGGATATCGTCAAGGGCCGTTTCGCTGGCCGGTGTGTCTTGTCTATGAATACAGTTCTTGCAGACCTTGCAGGGGAACGATACATTTAAACTGCTTATGGAACACCTTTCCCAGAAATGAAACACGGATACTCGAGGGAATTACATGCAAGATTAGTAAAACCCCTTCCAATTTCTGACCTCCATCCAGGGCAATATAAACTATGTTTTACAGGCTTCGCTCTTGGTAAGAGGTGAAGCAGACTATCATATCATTGAGACTTCTAAGGCCATCATAAAGAGAGATACCGGTAGTGATTATGTGATATTACGTTGAGTTACAGCGGTGGGAAATGAATTATTGCATCACGTTCTATGGACTACTTCATTGTTTATTTCTCATAATAATAATAATAATAATATTCTATTATTCATAAAAATAGTACTAATAATAATTTCAAATTAATCTGATACATTAGATGGTTTTCCGTTCAAATCTGATGAGAAACCAATTAACATTATTTTCATTCAAGATTTTGAGTTAGATGTTATATTTTTTTAGCCTACGTTTCCCATCTTTCAAAAAAGATGAAAGAATAACTTAAGACATCAATCCAGGCAGATGTATCTGTCGGAACTGTCAGTCCTTTGTGTGTGTCTCCTCCTATCAACTCCTAACGGCTCCAGCTATCAAAATTATATTCAGCTTGTGTGAACATCTATACCAGGACATCGCAAAGCCATACCTGGAAATGATAACAGTGCTATCAACAGTGCAAAATCATAATTTAAATCTGTACACTAAGTTGGGTATCTCAGAAGATATGCATTGGAACTCGCTCAAAATAGGGACACATGACCTCGTAGTTCCGCCCCTAAAACAACAATTACTAACTAACTATCTCTCAAAATTGGCACACTTGTTGATGATAATAATTCAAATTAGGTTTCAAGAGCCCAAACAAGACAGTGCTGCCAAAGCATGCTGATATGTAGGTTCAATGTTTAAATGGATATAATGTACATAATAACAAATGGATTCCTTCCAAAATGCTAAAAATCCCTCAGTATGCTTTCCTTCGGAAGGGAAGTTCCAACGTTCGTTGCAAGTTGCTGGTTTCAGTGGCGTCTAGTTGCCGAGTTCACAGCTAGGTGTCGTTGACGGTAGTATTTAACTACATGTAACCATCTGTTGGGATACAACAAAATTTCTTAAGAGCATTGTATACCTAAAGAGATGGAATTAGACGTATATTCAGAGCCAACAGGATTGACAACTGTAGATAAATGCTCTCTACAATTTTGAATGCTAGTCTCAGTATATAAGAAAGTGTGCAGAAGAGTTCTAAGAACTTTTCACACGTATAGAATATATTGTTTCAGATTAATTTTGAGGAGCCTATACGATATGACAGTGGTACCACCATATTCAAATTCGTCTATTCTTCTCTTTTCTTCTGCGCCAACAGTCCAAGTTTCACTTCCATAGAGTGTCACATCCAATTACAAGATAATGATGATGATAATTGTTGTTTTAAGGGGCCTAACATCTAGGTTATCGGCCCCTAATTGTTTGGGTGATCGTGAAGATGATAATGAAATGTAAACTATAACTAAAACTAACTACTAACTTATATACTAGAAGAAGAAATGGAAAAGAAAAGGAGAATAAGGCAAATAAAGGACAGGAGGAAATGAAATGCCCTCAACCCGCGAAGAATGCGGATTGAGGGACTTGGAAGGAAGGAGAGCCATAAAAGTCAGAAAGGAAAATGAAAGAGGGGAAGGTCCGCCCCACTGGTAAGGGATGAAAGGGGGAAAACCGGACCCAGCTCAGGAATCCCTTGGGGTCACCAACTCCCGAACTCACCAGCCGTGAGCCCCTGAGAGTGTAGCAATATCTAGCGTGCACCAGAAGTGGTGGGGCTGCAAACACCCTGCCTCCTTAAGGGCCTTGAGCAGAAGGCAGGATATAACAGGAAAAGAAAATGATGATGATGATAATTGTTGTTTTAAGGGGCCTAACATGTAGGTTATCGGCCTCTGATGGCTTGGGTGATCGTGAAGAGGAAAAGAAAAAGAAGGCTGACTCCTCGCAGATGGAGGGTATCAGAAAAGATGAGACAAGGGCCAATTAAGGCGGGAAACGAAGAGACTCCCTAGGCCTCGGATACCCTAATACCGTCGGGGTCGGAAGAGAACAAGAGTTGACCAAGTGAGGTCGACCGGAAAGAAGACGGAGAGGAGGCCGGCACAAGTAAGTGGAAGCATGGCCGGACTCCGCTGGGGCCCCGTGGTTGTCAACCCACGCCCCACTAGATGTGAGCTCCTGGTGGGTCCAACTGCAAGAGGCTAAATGACTACGATGTTCCAAGCTCCTAAAATAAAACAACAACAACAATCCTACATTTGGATCACAGGGAATTCTAATTAATTGTTGTTGTTGTATTGACACGAATACGTCTGAAGATTAAAGCGTCAAAGAATCAGTATTAATTTGAATCATCAGTATTGGCCAATTTACACGTAAGTGATGTGCCAGCCAAGTACGGCCAGGCACAATAAGAGTCAAAGCGTTACTGTGAATCGGTGGCTCAATCTTCTACCCATCAGGAGCGTCGTTATAGAGTAAAGCATCGCGTCCGATACTCTCTTTGAAGGACAGGCACTCCCTTTCTCTCAACTTCTTCATCCCCGAAGGCAGGAGATACGAATCACAGGCAGCTGGTGGTTGACAAACACCTCTAATCTGGCTGCATAATATATCTGCGGTGATGTTCCCTGCTTTAATTTGTCACTCTTATCGTCTGAAACATGTCCGAGCATTCATTTAATGCATTAACATACAAAGCAAGCTCCTCAAAGAAGCAAATAAAAGGGGCAAGTAGACCGCCCCATGCAACGACAATGTTTGGATAGTTGCCTATATAATCTAAGTCACGGCGCGTCGTTCTTGAGAGGTCTGAAGTTGTTGTTGTTGTTGTTGTTGATTAGTTTTTGGGACTGTGCGGAATCGTTGCCATATATCTCCCTGTATTTAGGAGTGTGTGTAAGTTTTTTTACAGATAACCTGTGTTATTGTAATGGCTGTATTCATGTGTGTATTTCTAATTGAGACTACTGTATGATTGGGTAAGCAAGCAGCCATGGGCTTAATTTAGGTACCATCCTGATATTTGCCAGAAATAAAAATGGGAAACACCGGAAATGACTTTACTAGAATGGCTGAGGCAGGAATCGAACCCACCTATTCTCAATTTAGCCTCACGAGGCTGAGTGCACCCCGTACCCGTCCTCAGACCAGAAATAAATTTCTTGGCAGAGCCGGGAATTGAACACGGACTTCCAGGCCGACAGCCAAGAATGCTGCTACCCGCTGCACCAGTACGTGGATTTGGCTTATAAGATACCCCCATGCATGAAGCGGAGTGTGGCTACATAGATTGACCGGTGTTGCAGATCAACACAACTTCATTGAGGAACTTCAGACGTTATAACGAATGAAATATGAGGAACTTCAGACGTTATAACTAGAGGTGTTAGTTTTTGTTAATTCGCGATAAAACGAAAAGTCATACTTAGAGGTTAGGATGTTTTATTTTCACGTATTTACATGTTTCGTGCCGCCCAGGAGTGAAATTAAATCGCGAAATAACGCGAATTTTGTGAATAACACCACAAATACAGCAATCTGCGAAATAAAAACAAATTTTCAGATTTTTTCCCCACACCAATCCGAACATTTTTTTCCACAAGCCGATAATCGAATTTGGTTGGTGTTCAATTCGAGAGAATGATCGATTGTATAGTTTCGCGAGGGGTAATACTACGATATACGTCATATTACGATATACTGTCGATATTCTCGTTACTCGTTGGATTTTAGCGCTGTGGTAAACAGCTGTTATATCGCGGCGTGAATAGTTTGGCCGACTACCTCCAAAAGGTTATGTGATAGTTGTTCATAATGTAAACTACGTTTGCCTCCTGTTACATCGGTAGCGAGTGTAAATTATAGTAGAGAATTCTATATAATTTAATAAAAAGTGCGCAAATTGTGCGTTATCATCGAAGCTAGTGTGTTATTTGCGTGAATCAGTTGGCGACCACGTGTTCGTCGTATTAGTTCCGAACTTAGCAGTACAGGAAGATGAGACGCGACGTAATTTAAATATTATGACACGAATTCAGAAATAAATTTTGCGTGTGGTTACGAATTTATACTGGCGTGTGACTACAGTCAACCGTGTGATAACAGTGTTTGTTACTGGGCATCGCTCAGTTGAGTTTAAAAATGCCGAAGGTAGCTGTTTCTGCCACAGACAGATTTATAATTTCTTGTGGCATTCTTATGTGCAAATATTGTGATTGTCGGTTAGATTATCGCAGGAAAGATGCATTAGACAAACATTGCAAATCGGAGAAGCATTCAAAACGCCGAGAAAATTCGCGTCTTGAAGTTAGTGTTCCTAGAGTGGCCACCTTGAAAGAAACATTATCAAATGCTAGTCGTGTGAAGGATATGAAAGAAGAGTTTATTTTGGACACTACTACTGCGTTTGTGAAAGCTAATATACCAGTAGAGAAACTAGACAATCCTGCTATCCGTACTTGGTTTAATAAGTACGTTCGCGGAAGTGGAGATTTACCATCAGCAAATCAGATTCGTCAGAAATACATCCCCATGATTGGCGAAAGAAGGAGGGAAGAAATTAGGGAAGATAAAAAAAACAAAGACGTGTTTCTGCTATGTGACGAAACAACTGACAAGAATGGTAGGTGTGTTTTCAACATTCTTTTTCGTCCATCAGTACCATCAACTGAAATGAACACCCATCTGGCTGCCTCTGTTGTTCTAGATTCTGCCAATAGCGTAAATTGCTCCAATGCGATATTAGACACCTTGAATTCCTATGAAATTGAACGGGAGCGTGTAGTGGCTGTAGTTACGGACTCAGCACGCTACATGACAAAATGTGTAACTACTCTTCAAGGATTGATTGAAGAATTAAGTCATGTCCAGTGCTGGGCTCATAAAGTCAATCTTATCGGCTGCGTATTTGAAAACGAGCTGGACGAATTGAACATGTCTATAGTAAAGACAAAGAATGCCTTTTTAAATACGCGAAAAAGAAAAAGCAATTACGTTGCATTTCTAAGGGAGAAATATGAAAACACAGAAAAAGAGAATGAAATTCTAGCTTTCCCAATGCCTGTATGTACAAGATGGAATTCATGGTTTAAGGCTGCAATGTATATGGCCACGCATGTGGAAGATCTGGTAGAATTTTTCAAAACATTGGAAGATTCAAATTTTTCCAACAAGCATCGACTTCAACAATACAATTTATACAATTACAAGCATTGTATGTTTCTGTTGTTGGTGCCTCTCTTATGGACTTGCTTAATTTCTTGGAGGGATCTAAGTACCCAACAATTCACTTACTGGCTGGGAAGCTGGATGACCTGGAGGTAAAGCTCAAGCTATTACGCGATGGTGGAATGTTCAATCATACGATCCTCCAGAACTTGGAACAGCTTCCTCAAAAGATGCAGATAAAGGTTAAGTCCAAGCTTACGTGTGTTGCCCAGTCAGCTCTAGTGAAAGTCAGGACTTTAAGGACCACGGATCCTGCCAGGAAGACTGTAGAAGCCATCGGGTCATTGTTTGATCCTCGGCATGCACCTAAGAACGTATCTCCCACAGAACTGCTCCAATTTAAGAAGAATGCCCCATTTCTTACGAAGATGGAGTCTCAACAGTTTTTAGAGGATCACAGCATTTACCTGACTGCAATCAAGAACCAACTGCGTCATGAAGATAATGTGAATGTTCCAGAGATCCTCATGGGATTAAGGCCTGCTCACCGAGACTATGCAACAGCTGCATTAAAGTGTGTGTGGTATTCTTGTTCAAATGTGGATTCTGAAAAATTATTTTCGAAATACAGTCTCATAGTAAGTGATAGGAGGCGAAAATTGACAGCTGCAAATGCTGAGACTTTAACCATGATCTACTTCCAGTGATTTCACCGCAGTATTTGGATAAAACTGAAAAAGGTATTCACTGAAATGTGTTTCGAGATGGTGAATGTAAAATAAAAATGTGACTTCCATATAAGTATTATCTCATTCTTCCATAGCCATGTTTAACGTTTAACCCTGCTGTTTTGTTTTTACTTTGTTTTATTAATTGTTTATATTTTTAAATGCACTTATTGTACAAGACTTATCGCTTTCCAAATTTTAACATGTCATCCCCCGAAAAAATAATAAAAACACAAAACACCACCTTTTGAATTTTAAATCAACAAATCTTCAAAAAAATAGCAACACTTTCTAACACCTCTAGTTAAAACGAATGAAATATGAGGAACTTCAGACGTTATAACGAATGAAATACAATTGTATGGACTCCTGTTCTAATATCCTTTAAATGTTGCCGACAAATTGCCAGTGAGAGGTCGAAGGTGATGCAAGATTCTCATAAAAAGAATGAAAGTTCTTGTTATACACGTCCGCCTTTCTTAACTGTTATGAGGGTTGCAAACTCAATCTACGTCACGGCGTTTGCCATCGAGAAGCATTTGAGTGGCATTCCTCAATGCGATATAAAATGCATTTTCAATAACCAAGGTACATGCCGTGTCGTACGGTAGTGTTTACCATTGTTGACCACTACCTCGGAGGACTGAGTTCTATTCTCAGCAATACCAAAATATTTAATTTTTGTTTGCTACATGGGAATGGTCTCGTTGACATTCGAGTCACATAACAGGCATCGAACACATGCACCAACCAGGTCAGTTGGTTACAAGAGTTTACAAGAATATTTGTCATAATAATTATGACACAACACAATTTAATGTGTATTTTAATAATAAACAATATTAACAGTTTTAGCCTACTTTCGATTTTGGCAAAAAATGAAAGTAGACTTATGAGATCACTACAGGGCCAAAAATTGTGTGTCTGTCTGTGTGTGTGTATGTGTGTGTGTGTGAGTCTGTGTGTGTGTGCGTGTGTGTGTGTGTGAGTGTGTGTACTCTGAATGTCTGTTCCCCCCTATCAATTCGAACACGGTGAATACGAATTGAACGAAATTTGGTACAGAGGTAGAACAAGCAAAGGGCACCTCAGTGTCATGTTTTATATCGCCGCCATCTTTACCAATTCTGAATGGCGGCCACTCAAACGTTCAAAACGTAAAATCAAATAGCGACTAACCAAATTATCCGATATCTACCAAATTTGGTAATAACATACCTTCATATAGGATGCGTCTTGTGACCAAACTACAAGGTCATCCGCCGTACCATTTCAGGATGGCGGCCGTGCGAATTATGCAAACTTTATAATCCATATCATGGGACCCACCAGTTCCGATTATCGAGCCGAGAATCGATTTAACTGTTCTAAAGGAAGAGGCACGTTCGAAATTAAAAGTTTATTTTGTAATACTATAGTGCAGAAGTGATTTTAAAAAGCTGAGTCGTCTCGGTAAGAAGACAAGATGGCAGCGGATATCTTGTGCCTGCCTTATATTTCACTAATTTGAGTATTGCATGCAATATAGCGTACTGATACAAAATAAATAAACTTAGTATGAAATGCTTTATACATAAATAATATACTCCACTGATGAAATCGTTAGGTCTAAATCATTATTTGCTAACAAGTTCTATGTAAGTCATTTTATATAGATCAATGTTCGTTGGCACAAATGGCTCCGTGGTAAAGCGTTAGTCTGTCATTCATATGCCTATGGTTCAAACCCCATCAGAGTTTGGTTTTTTGCTTGAAATTTTACATATTTGTTCTATGTAATGACTCAGACATTTTAAAATTAAGCCTTATATTGTGCATATTACGGTGCAAAACATATATTTAATTAAAACATAATTCGCCAGCAGATTTGCTCGAGACATCTAGCAGCCTAAAAGGTAACTGCACGCCGGCCTACTTATTAACTTCCTGATTTTATTGAAAAGTTTCTTCTTATGGCCGCTAGAATGCACTCGCCCTGTTAGGATTATATTGTTCGATATTTCTCCACTAGATTTCACGACTGGTCTACGTGGGACTCCATTGATAGTATACCATTGGCATTCTATGCGCGTCGAATTTGAAGAATGACAGGATGATACTATGATACATTTTTACTTCTTATTTTAAAGGGTTTGTTACAGCTTATTGTGCGTTATTTGAAAATGTTATTTGAAGTAAAGAACAAAACGATTTCACATAGTAACTGAATTCTAGCCGCTGGTACTAGTTCAGGTTATTAATACTTTTATTTCAGGCAAATAGCAATCGAAAATATCCACATAGTTTGTATACACACGTCTCTGTAGGGACACGGAAAGATTTGTTAATTCAATTAGGGTTGTGAAAGCCATGCACAACCAGACGTGTAAAGACATGCCTCAACTCAAAGTTGGATGTTGCCCACGGCAGGTCGATTATGTAATAATAACAATAATAATAATGTTATTTGTTTTACGACCCTTTTAACTACTGCTGCTTTTAGATACGCCGGGGTGCCGGAATTTTGGCCCGAAGGGGATCTTTAACGTGCCAGTAAATCTACTGACACGGCTCCCTCGCATTTGTGCACCCTCAAATGCCAGCAGACTGCGCCAGGGTACGAACCTGCAACCTAGGGCCCAGCAAGCGAGAACGTTACCGCAGAGCCACGCAGCCAGTCCGGTCGATTATGTCTCCAGATCCATAACATTCTTGAGATACTTCTTATCTATCTTTCTTCAGTGATGGCAGTAGTTTTTTTCTAGGTTGTGGCGTTTGGTAGAGGTAAATAGTTTCTAAGGTCTTCAACCAAGAAATGATTCTATTATACTCTTTGATAATAACAACGAGTTATAACTATACTCATACATTTAGGAGAAAGTAGGCTATATGTTCTTGACTGAACATCTTGTTTCAATATCATATTAAAATTCGTTATATTGTCAAATGCATCAACTAGTTAATTTGTTATTAGAAGCTTTACAGTCGGTCAACACAGGAGCCCGTATTGAGCGACTGAAAAAACGTCTAATAATAGATTACTTAACGTTGAAAAATGGTTTCTTGTAAGTTATTTCAATATCTACTGATTAAATGAAAATCATCTTACAATTCGTGTACAAAAATTACTTAATTCTTTCTTTCTTTCTTTCTTTCTTTCTTTCTTTCTTTATTTATTTATTTTACTTCATCACTTTCACTTTTTATTCCCTTCTTCCTTCATTCATTCTTTCTATTCCTTCTCTCCTTCCATTCTTTCTATGCTTTCTATTCCTTCTCTCCTTCCATTCTTTCTATGCTTTCTATTCCTTCTTTCCTTCCATTCTTTCTATACTTTCTTTCAATTCTTTCCTTCCATTCATTCTATACTTTCCTTTCTCTCCATCTTTCCTTCCGTTCTTTCTATACTTTTTTTTCTTTCTTTGTATCATTATTTCCTTTCTTTATTTCTTCTCTTCATTTCTTTCCTTCTTTCTTTCATTTATTATTTGCTTCATTTATTTATTCTCTTTCTTTCTTTCTTTCTTTCTTTCTTTCTTTCCTTCTTTTCTTCTTTCCTTTCTTTATTTATTTCTTTTATCTATTCTTTCTTTCCTCTATTTCTTCTCTCCTTCCATTCTTTCTATGCTTTCTATTCTTTCTTTCCTTCCATTCTTTCTATACTTTCTTTCTGTACTTTCTTTTCTTTCTTTCCATCTTTCCTTCCGTTCTTTCTATACTTTTAATTTTCTTTCTCTCTTTCTTTCATTCTTTCTTTCTTTCTTTCTTTCTTTCTTTCTTTCTATCATTATTTCCATTTTTTATTTCTTCTTTTCCTTTCTCTATTTGCTTCCTTTATTTCTTCTCTTTCTTTCTTTCTTTCTTTCTTTCCTTCTTTTCTTCTTTCCTTTCTTTATTTATTTCTTTTATCTATTTTTTCTTTCCTCCCTTCATTTCATTATTTCTTCTCTTTCTTTCTTTCTTTCTTTCTTTCTTTCTCTCTTTCCTTTGTTCTCTTATTTTTTTCTTTCATTCTTTCTTTTTTTCCTTCTTTCATTGTTCGAAGTTGCGGTCTAGAGTATTCTGTAATAAGTAAGTCAGTTGAGCGACGAACCTCTCCCTACATTGCTCAGTATGTAGACCGACCTTGCTGTATGGATGTGAGAGTTGGGTAGATTCAGCATAGCTGATACTTAAGCTAGAGGTGACTGAATCATACGGAGACAGTCCATCCATGCAGTCGCTAGAGTCGACGCCGACTTGATGGCACCTGATCATCATCAACTGATAATATGATGATGATGATGATAATTGTTGTTTTAAGGGGCCTAACATCAAGGTTATCGGCCCCTAATGATCTGGGTGATAGCGAAAATGATAAGGAAATGGAAACCAGAACAAAATTATCTGAGACGGAAAATACGTACAAAAAGGAACTCGGATGGAAACAACTCACAATATGGTCTTACAAAAGGGAATTTAGAACGAAAAGAGTCACAAAAAGAATACATGGAAAAATACCCACAAAACGTAGGCTAGATCCAAAACACGTACAAAATGCAATGTAGCGTCGAAATACTTACAAAATGCAACTGAAGTTCAAAATCCTTACAAAATGCAAATGAGATCGAAAATACGTACAAAATGCAATTGAGGTTCAAAATACTTACAAAATGCAATTGAAATTGAAAATACACAATGCAATTCAGATTGAAATAGGCCCTATCCCAGTTCCAATCCAAATTATTCACAAAGTGCAATCGAAATTCAAAATACCTACAAAATGCAATTGAAATTGAAAATGCTTACAAAATGTACGGTGATTCTAACGACTCATGTGGATTGACAATACTTACAAAATGCAATTTAGATTGAAAATACTTGATAAAATGTAATTTAGATTCAAAATACCCACAAAATGCAATTGAGAATCAAAATATGTGCAAAATGCCCACCAAACAAAATGCAATTTAGATTCAAAATTCGTGCGAAATGCGATTTTGGTTGAAAATTCTTACAAAATGCAATTGAAATTCAAAACAAGATGTTCAGTAAAGAACATATAGCCTACTTTCTCCTAAATGCATGGGTATTGTTATAACTCTTTGTCCTTTTCAAGGAGTATGATTGAATGTTGGTTGTAGTAGCTTGTTGAAATACAACGTGCTATAGGGATATTAAACATGAATATGAGGTGCCCTTTGCTAGTGCTACCTCTGTACCAAATTTCGTTCAATTCGGTTTCACCGTGTTTGAATTGATAGGGGGAATTGATTTGCACACATACTTGGCCACCATCTGCAAACTATTGGGCTGATGTTCTTGCTGTTTGGTCTGAATATGTTTCCCACATAAAGATATGGTGTTGCAAAATTTGGTAGAGACTAGATTATTAGGTTGGTCGTAATTACATTTTAGCTTTTAACATTTGGGTGGCCGCGATTACGTTTCCGTCAAGATAGCGGTGATATAAAACATGACACTGAGGTGCCCTTTGATAGTGCTACCTCTGTACCAAATTTCGTTCCATTCGGTTTCACCGTGTTCGAATTGATAAGGGGAATCGATTTTCACACAAAGATGGCCGCCATCCGCAAAATATTAGGCTGATGACCTATTAGTTTGGTCAAAGGATGCTCCCTCCATAAAGGTATGTTGTTGCTAAATTTGCTAGAGATCGGATGATTAGGCTAATCGTAATTTGATTTAAGCTTTGAACATTTGTGTGGCCGCCATTACATTTCTGTCAATATGGCGGCGATATAAATCATGACACTGAGATGCCCTTTGCTAGTGCTATCTCTGTACCAAATTTCGTTCCATTCGGTTTCACCGTGTTTGAATTAATAGGGAGAATCGATTTTGACACAAAGATGGCCGCCATCCGCAAACTATTAGGCGAATGACCTATTAGATTGGTCAAAGGATGCTCCCTCCATACAGGAATGTAGTTGCAAAATTTGGTAGAGATCGGATGATTAGGTTAATCGTAATTTGATTTAAGCTTTGAACATTCGTGTGGCCGCCATTACGTTTCAGTCAAGATGGTGGCGATATAAAACATGTCACTGAGGTGCCCTTTGCTAGTGCTACCTCTGTAGCAAATTTCGTTCCATTCGGTTCCACCGTGTTCGTATTAATAGGGGGAATCAATTTTGACATAAAGATGGCCGCCACCCGCAAACTATTAGGCTAATAACCTATTAGATTGGTCAAAGGATGCTCCCTCCATAAAGGTATGTAGTTGCAAAATTTGGTAGAGATCGGATGATTAGGTTAATCGTAATTTGATTTAAGCTTTGAACATTCGTGTGGCCGCCATTACGTTTCTGTCAAGATGGCGGCGATATAAAACATGACACTGAGGTGCCCTTTGCTAGTGCTACCTCTGTACCAAATTTCGTTCCATTTGGTTTCACCGTGTTTGAATTAATTGGGGGAATTTATTTTCACACAAAGTAGGCCGCCATCCGCAAACTATTAGGCTAATGACCTAGTTATTTGGTCAAAGAATGCTTCCTCTATAAAGGTATGTTGTTGCAAAATTTGGTAGAGATCGGATGATTAGGTAATCGTAATTTGATTTAAGCTTTGAACATTTGTGTGGCCGCCATTACGTTTCCGTCAAGATGGCGGCGATATAAAACATGACACTGAGGTGCCTTTCGTTAGTACTACCTCTGTACCAAATTTCGTTCCATTCGGTTGCACCGTGTTCGAATTAATAGGGGGAATCGATTTTCACACAAAGATGGCCGCCATCCGCAAACTATTACGCTGATGACTTTTTAGTTTCGTCAAAGGATACTCCCCCCATAATGGTATGTTGTTGCAAAATTTGGTAGAGATCGGATCATTAGATTAGTCGTAATTTGATTTAAGCTTTGAACATTTGTGTGGCCGCCATTACGTTTCCGTCAAGATGGCGGCGATATAAAACATGACACTGAGGTGTCCTTTGCTAGTGCTACCTTTGTACCAAATTTTGTTCAATTCGCATTCACCGTGTTCGAATTGATAGGGGGGGGGGGGACAGGCATTCAGATTACACACACTCACACACACACACAGACACTGACACACAGACACACAGCCACACACACACACACACAGACTCACACACACAGACAGACACACTTTTTTCGCCCTGTGCTGATCTCATAAGTCTACTTTCATTTTTTGCAAAAATCGAAAGTAGGCTAATACTCACTAAACGGCCCGGGCACATGCATTGAAAGACTTACTAAAAAGCAATTTAGATTGTCAATCTTTACAAAATGCAATTGAGGTTGAAAACAATCGTGAGATGTAATTTAGATCGAAAAAACATACAAAAAGCAACGCAGATTAAAAATGCCTTAAAATCGCCAGAATGGAATTTAGATACATGGTGAACCAAGTAACAAACAAGTAGTTCCGTGAAGAACTATACAGCCTATTTTCATACATCCTACTTATGTTAATTGCCACTATCAACATATACAATTTCAGTTTGATTGCTGTAATAGATTCGTAGATATTGAGAACCGACTAAATATTTCGGATGGTTGCCATGTTGGATTTTATATATGTAGGTCCTAGAGTTATGTACTGTTACATGCAGATTATTGTGAACGTGTAGTATTCAAACTACAATCGCATAATTAGGACGCAAGAAGTAACAAGGAGATTTTAAAATATTTCACAGTTGCCATCTTGAGGTTATGGAAACAATTGAAATAAATTAGATGCCAGTGGATTAACATTCGTATAAGGATTTACTGTACCAAGTTTCACTGCACGCGGATGGTTAAATTGCGAGAAATGTCCATGTGAATATTTATGATTCGCGTCGCCGCCATGTTGGATTTGTGATCACCAGGTTATTTAAAGTCCTATAGGTGAACTTAAGTTCATAGCCCCTATGAACATTAAAAAATTCAGTTTGATTGCTAAAATAGATTCGTAGCTATTCAGTATCGTCTAAATATTTCGGATGGTCGCCATGTTGGATTGTTAAATGTATAGGCCATAGAGTCATGTACCATTAAAGGAAAATTATTGCTTCGGTTCATTATTCAAACTTTCACTTCGATCGCATGACTACATCACAAGAAATAAAAACGTAATTTTAAAATTCGCACTGCCGCCATCTTGAGGTTATGTAAACAATTGAACTAAATTAGATACCAGTGGATTACAATGTGTATAAATATTTCCTGTACCAGGTTTCAGTGCGCTTGGAACATTAAATCGCGAGAAAGGTCTATTTAAAATTTTCAAATTCGCTTGGCCGCCATGTTCGTTTTGTAGTTAACCGGTTTTTGAAAGTCTTATAGATGGACTTCCAGTAGTGACCTTTATCTCCGAACAAAATTTTAGGGTGATACCGCTAATAATTTCAGAGATATAGAATGCCGGTGAAATATTTCGCACATCCGCCATCTTGTGATTATGTAAACAATTGAACGAAGTTAGATGTCGGTGCATTACAATGTATATAAACATATACTGTACCAAGTTTCATTGCGTTTGGTTGGTCAAATCGCGAGAAACGTCTATTTAAAAGTCGCAAATTCGCTTGGCCGCCATGTTGGTTTTGTAGTTACCAGGTTTTCAAAAGTCACATAAGTGAACTTATAGTAGTACCCTCTATCACCATAGAAAATGTCAGGGTAATATCGGTAATAGTTTCGGAGATAATGAATGCTGGTGAAATATTTCGCACAGCCGCCATGTTGGATTGGTGAGTCGTAACAAAATTTGAAGGGCACGGTCGAGGTCGCCCGGAATAGTGCATTGAACTTTCCGAGTTTCATTGAAATCGCTCCTGCCGTTTAGATTTTATTAGGGGGGGACACACACACGAATCACACACACACACACACACACACACACGCACACACACACGGACAAAAGGTGATCTCATAAGCCTATTTTTTCAAAATTGAAAATAGGCTAAAAACAGTGCGGGAATCTTAAAGAGAAAAGTAAATATAATGAAAAGAGGAGAGGAGAGAGGAGAGAGGAGAAGGTCCGCCCCAAAGATAAGGGACAAAAGGGGAAAACGGACCCAGCTCAGGAATCCCTCGGGGTCGCCAACTCCCGAACTCACCAGCCGTGAGCTCCTGAGCGTGTAGCATTATCTACGGTGCACCAGAATTGGTGGGGCTACATACACCCTGCCTCCTTAAGGGCCTTGAGCGCAAGGCAGGAGGTAAAAGGAAAAGAAAAAAACGCTGACCCCTCACAGAAGTAGGTTGGTTGGTTGGTTCCTTAGTTTAGGGGCTGCGACAACGCGGTCATGTAGCCCCGTGTACTTTGGGTGTGTGTAGAATCTGTCTGATAACCGGTGTTAATTGTGATGACTGTATTAGTGTGTGTATCTGTTTTTTTAATTCAAGTAGGGACTGCAACTTTGAATTTTCAAATAGTTCCTACTTTTGCCGCCAAGCGCCACCGTCAACGACTACTAGGCCTAGTTCAGAACTAGCTACTAGACGCCACCGCAGTCGGCTCTTGGCAACGAATGTAGCAACCTAAGAGCGTTGTTTACATTCTTAACCTATCCAATTTAGTTTCACACAGGTGTAATTAGTGGAAAGATCTTTAACATGCCATAAATCTATGACATGGGACCGCCGGCTTTACTTCCCCTCCGAAGGAAGGCATACTGAGGGATTTTTAACGCTCTTAAAAAATCCGACGGCTTCGGCCGGGTTTGAACCCGCTATCTTGGGTATAGAAGCTCAGCATGCTACCAACTACGCCACCGAAGCCGCCCACAGAAGGAGGGTATCAGGAAAGATGAGACAAGGGCCAATTAAGGCGGGAAATTGAAAGACTCTCTAGGCCTCGGATAACCTAATACCGTCGGGGTCGGAAGAGAACAAGAGTTGACCAAGTGAGGTCGACAGGAAAGAAGACGGAGAGGAGCCCGGCACAAGTAAGTGGAAGCAATGCCGGACTCAGCTGGGGTCCCGTGGTCGCCAACCCACGCCCACTAGATGTGAGCCCCAGGGGGTTAGAGGGTAAGAGAAGCAAAGGTAGACCTAGAAGACGATGGTTAGATTCAGTGTTGAACGATTTAAAAGTGAGACGTGTAGAAGCAAAGGAGGTCGCATGGCTAACTCCTAATAGGGCATCATGTAGGTGGCTTAATCTCAAACAGATGCTTGCTGACTCCACTAGACGCTGAAAGGCAGAAGAGTCTCAATTGAAAATGTATGATGTATGTAGGCCCTATTTCTTTCTTGCAGACGGATGTGTTGGTTTTGCTCAGTTCCTATCTCGATGTGTGACACTCGATACTTTCTCCTTTCTATACTTTCCTTTCTTTCCTTCCATTCTTTCTATACTTTCTTTTCTTTCTTTCCATATTTCCTTCCATTCTTTCTGTACTATTAATTTTCTTTCTTTCTTTCTTTCTTTCTTTCTTTCTTTCTTTCTTTCTTTCTTTCTTGCGTTCATTCTTTCTTTTATTCTTTATTTGCTTTCTTTATTTCTTCTCTTCGTTCTTTCTTTCCTTCTTTCTTTCTTTCTTTCTTTCTTTCTTTCTTTCTTTCTTTCTTTCATTCATTCATTCTTAAGTTGCTTCCTTTATTTCTTCACTCGAACCTTGCATTACACAGTTCCTCAAAACTTGGATTTCTTGAAAACTTGCGTACGGTTTCTCAAGGTTCAGATCTATTTTATAAGCACTGGTGCCTGACACAAAGGGATGCTTGCTATTGCTACAGCCACATAATTTGGAAGTCTTTGTTTTCTCAACAGCAATTTTTGTATATAACTGTAAACTTGTCCTTTGTTGCTATATTTTCTACCACTTAAACGACAATTTTATGTATTAAGATTAAAATAAATACAAATATTGCATTAATATCACAAAATATGGAAAAAATAATTATTTTACATATAAATATGAACCAGAGTTCAGCAAGAAAATGAAAGATTACTGGTTCAAAAGAAAGGCTCAAGATTCCAGCAAAAAAAAAAAGGAGCCGGCAAATAATCCACCAAAAACACCAGAAGTGAGAGACAACATCTAAAGCACAAGCACCGTGGTCCATAGGTGTCCCAAACGACCGAATATCCCTACCTATATTATTCTGCTAAGGTCTCATTCCAGTTTTGTACCGAAAATAAGGTCCCATTAACACCAACCTACACATATGGGGTCCCTACAGGTTCAGCATAACCCAATGCGTAAGCGAAACGCATTCACTTACTCTTTAAATGCCTCACAAATAAATAAATACCTTAAAACATGTATATTTACAATTAAATAATGAAAGAATGCAACACGGTAACCATGGTAACAGAATCTCACAGGTCCATCTATTTCTCACCCAAAGTACACGGGCTACATGACCGCGCTGTCGCAGCCCCTAAACTTAGGAACCAACCAACCAGCTATTTCTATAAGACGCAATGCAATTCCAATTATTACATTACTGTGAAAGTTTCCAGACGGTTATAAGGTAATCACTGAACCAAATTAAGCTGTAAAATTCATCAATACGTACAGTATAATGCGCTTAAGGGGGTCAAGGGGCACTCTAGATTGTTTTCACGCAATTTTCACGTGTGAGTGTGGTACGAAAGGTTTTTTTTTCACCCGACTATAAAGGGCCTCCGAAAACCACATTTAAAGGCCCTTAAATTAACAGTGTCTGATATTCCCAGAAAACTAACTTCGCTCTGATATACCTATGAAGGAATGACAAACTTCTAACCACTGCACCAGTAGCTGAATTGATTAAGTCTGATTATTCATACCAAGGATAAATCAATCATAGCATTCATGATTGAGATTTTGCTAAGTGTACTCTTTACAACTAGAATATTCGCGGGCGAAGCCGCTAGTATATATATAAATATGAACCAATGTCAGAAATATGGAAAAATACGGAAAATCAATTTGTTTAATTTGAATAGAGGACAACATAATCCATGGAGATAAGTTAAAATATATATCTATCTGTATAATAAAGAAATACGTAAATACATATATCTAGCCATGATTATTATAACTATTACTTCTTCTTTTGTCGTTATGTTAGTTGGTTAGATGGTTTTCGCCTTCTTATCCTCCCAAAATCTCTTCATGAATGCACTGTGTTGCATCTTGCGTTCTTTTGACCACTTCCTACCAGTTTATTTTATGGGTTTCTTCCTAATTTTATGGTTGCCTACTTTTGTCCTAAAAGCTCCACGATTGTCTATGATGTCGTCTGTGATATTTATTTATTGGAGGTCCACCTTAGTTTCTTCTAGCCATTTTATCTTGACCTTCTTTGAGTTGATTACTTTGAATAATCTCTTAGTTAGTCTGTCGCTGTTCATTCTGTAGATATGGCCATATAAATTCAGGCTTCGCTTCCGTACGGCCCCAGTGAACCTGTCAGTGAAGGAGCAGAGGTCCGCTGTTCTCCTCTTAATTCACATTCCATTTCCCCTCGTGGGACCATAAATTTTCCGGAGAATTTTCCGTTTATGTTTTTCAATGTCTGAAATTTTAGAGTGGCCACCCTGGCATAGATTTCTGAGGCATATAATATTACTATCATTATTATTATTATTTTTAATTCAGATTCAGTAGAAACTATTTCATACAGTGACATGAACGATTCATCTTAAGAACCACAGGAAAACTAGGGGGTAACAGGTATCATACGGAGGTATGAGACTGATTACAACATCTCCTTAAATGTTTGAACAACAAGAAGAAAACAGGAGCAGGTGGTTTAGATATTTTAAGTCTCTCATAATTATTTTTTTAGCGTATGGCTTTTACAGCCGGGAGTGTCCGAGGACATGTTCGGCTCGCCAGTTTTTGTAGCTGCTTCGAGACGGATACCCAATGGGTGAGCTACAAGTACCGTTGGGGAGGAAAGTTGGAATGTAAGGACGAGGAGTTGGAAGGTAACGGCTGTGGCCGATAGTTAGGGACCAACCCCGGCATTTGCCTGAAAGGAAGATGGGAAACCACAGAAGACCATCTTAAAGTTTGCCGGCGGGGGGATTCGAAACTACTCGCCTCCTGGATGTGAGCGACTGCCAGCAGTCATGCCATAACGACCACGGCTAACTCACCCGGTCTCTCATTATTATTGGCCTGTGATAACCACTTGAATCCACATACAATGAATGAGCATATTTACAGAAATAAAATGGTTTAGTTTCTATATTTTCTCGGTGACAAACACCGAGACGTAGATCTTCATGGTAACCTTCCATGAATTTTGGTCTGTGGACCATAACATATTCTCTTGCGTTTACTTCTTGTGTAGAAATAAAGAGATCTGGAAAAAAATATGGATGGCGTGTAGACGTCCTATTTGAACATCGTCTTTCTTCTTAATACCTGCGGGTCACGCAGCAAGGCACTCTTACATGCACACAGCTACGTTTTAACATGAAAGAGAAATTCCCTACCAGAAGCAGGATCTTGTATACACACATCAAAAAAAGTTTTGCATCACCTCGGTTCCAAGAGTTCCGGAACCGTTAAATACAAAGGGAATAGAGATCAACACAAACAACATTTCAGCTCGTTTTATTGCTCATGAGACCCACACATTGCATGTTGTACCATCATACAGCTAGACTTTCAGCATTTGTGGTCCAGATTGCAGTACACACCACTACCTCTAATACCCAGTAGCACGTCCTCTTGCATTGATGCATGCCTGTATTCGCCGTGGCATACTATCCACAAGTTCATCAAGACACTGTTGGTCCAATTGTCCCACTCCTCAACGACAATTCGGCGTAAATCTCTCAGAGTGGTTGGTGGGTCAAGACGTCCATAAACAGCCCTTTTCAACATATCCCAGGCATGTTCGACAGGGTTCATGTCTGGCGAACATGCTGGCCACTGTAGTCGAGCGATGTCGTTATCTTGAAGGAACGCATTCACAAGATGTGCACGATGAGGTCGAGAATTGTCGTCCATGAAGACAAATGCCTCTCCAATATTCTGCCGATATGGTTGCACTATGGGTCGGAGGATGTCATTCAGGTATCGTAAAGCCGTTTCGGAGCCTTCCATGACCACCAGTGGCGTACGTCGGCCCCACATAATGCCACCCCAAAACATCAGGGAACCACCACCTTGCTGCACTCGCTGGACAGTGTGTCTAAGACGTTCAGCCTGACCAGGGTGCCTCCAAACACGTCTCCGACGATTGTCTGGTTGAAGGCATATGCGACACTCATCGGTGAAGAGAACGTGATGCCAATTCCGTGGGGTCCATTCAGCATGTTGTTGGGCCCATCTGTACCGCGCTGCATGGTGTCGGGGTTGCAAAGCTGGACCTCGCCATGGACGTCGGGAGTGAAGTTGCGCATCATGCAGCCTATTGCGCACAGTTTGAGTTGAAACACGACGTCCTGTGGCTGAACGAAACGCATTATTCAACATGGTGGCATTGCTGTCAGGGTTCCTCCGAGCGGCAATCCGTAAGTAGCGGTCATCCACTACAGTAGTAGCCCTTGGGCGGCCTGAGCGAGGCCTGTCATCGACAGTTCCTGTATCTCTGTACCTCCTCCATGTCCGAACAACATCGCTTTGGTTCACTCTGAGACGCCTGGAAACTTCCCTTGTTGAGAGCCCTTCTTGACACAAAGTAACAATGCGGACGCGATCGAACTGCGGTATTGACCTTCTAGGCATGGTAGAACTACAGACAACATGAGCAGCGTACCTTCGTCCTGGTGGAATGACTGGAACTGATCGGCTGTCGTACCCCCTCCGTCTAATAGGCCCTGCTCATGCATGGTTGTTTACATCTTTGAGCAGTTTTAGTGACATCTATGAACAGTCAAAGGGACTGTATCTTGGATACAATATACACAGTCAACGTCTATATGCCGGAGATCTGGGAACCGAGGTGATGCAAAACTTTTTTTGATGTGTGTAGATAAAGATAAAGATGTTGATGATGATGATAATTGTTGTTTTATGGGGCCTAATATCTAGGTCATTGGCCCCTAATGGTTTGGGTGATGATGAGAAATGAAAGATGAAAAGAAACGTACAACTTACAACCAACTTACGGGCCAAAAGAAGAAAAGAAAATAACAAAAACGAATATATGGAAATAAAACGCATGGAAAATAAATGCCCTCTATCCTCGAATAATGAGGACTGAGTGGCATGGAAAGAAGTACAGCCATGAAAGGATGATCGGAAATAGAAAGAGGAAAGGGTCCATTCCAAAGACAATAGAATGAGGGAATTCCTCGGCGTCGCCAACTCCCGAACTCACCAGCCGTGAGTCCTTGAGGGTGTGGCACTATCCAGGATGCATCATACTGTAAGTGTAGAGCTACACACACCCTGCTTCCTCTAGGGCCTTGAGCAGAAGGCAGGAGAGGCCATGAAGCAAGCATCTCCCCTGTATAATTCTTAGACGCACCTAAACGAGCTCGGCTACACTGGCGAGTATAAAAAATGGAATTCCTATCAATAATCGCGTAGTATAAAAAAATAACGGCTAGCATGTGAATGTGTGAGTGGGACGAGACAGATGCGATGCGAGGACACAGGCTGGCCACTGAATAACTTATTGCCCCTATTGATTGGCGTGCATTCCAAGCGAACGGAGGTCAAGTTCTCACATGGATTACTGCTTCGCACATCAGCGAACTCATCGCAACCAAACCACGAGCGCTCGTGTCATGAACAGTTCTCCAACTTTCTACAAACGTAACAGGTTATTAATAATCCACGACAGGGGACCACCTCAATGATATTATTCCCATACACATTACAGAATAAATATGAACTTAATCCTAGAGAATACACGTAGTGATATGAACTTAGTCGTACCTAATAGCTTTCCTAATTAACGATTTAATATAAATGAATACTAATGGATATTTAATAAATGTATTATACCTTAGTCAATAATAACTAAATTAATATACATTAATTAATGAACTGTACCACTTTCGGCCATTTGAGCCTAAGCAGGCCTTGTCACCTCAGACACTGTCGAGTGTAGTCGAGTCGTGACTTCAGAGAAGAGTGGCTGTGTTTGGAGTTTCCCTGGAAGTGCAACTCGGCTCTTCTTTACTTCGTCTGTGAAGGGGGATTTTTAGCCTACTTTCGATTTTTGCAAAAAATGAAAGTAGACTTATGAGATCAACACAGGGCGAAAAAAAGTGTGTCTGTCTGTGTGTGTGTATGTGTGTGTGTGAGTCTGTGTGTGTGTGTGTGTGTCTGTGTGTCTGTGTGTGTGTGTGAGTGAGTGTACTCTGAATGTCTGTCCCCCCCTATCAATCCGAACACGGTGAATGCGAATTGAACGAAATTTGGTACAAAGGTAGCACTAGCAAAGGACACCTCAGTGTCATGTTTTATATCGCCGCCATCTTTACTAAAACTGAATGGCGGCCACTCAAACGTTCAAAACGTAAAATCAAATAACGACTAACCAAATCATCCGATCTCTACCAAATTTGGTAACAACATACCTTCGTATAGGATGCGTCTTGTGACCAAACTACAAGGTCGTCCGCCATACCATTTCAGGATGGCGGCCGTGCGAATTATGCAAACTTTATAATCCATATCATGGGACCCACCAGTTCCGATTATCGAGCCGAGAATCGTTTTAACTGTTCTAAAGGAAGAGGCACGTTCGAAATTAAAAGTTTATTTTGTAATACTATAGTGCAGACGTGATTTTAAAAAGCTGAGCTGATTTAGTAATAAGACAAGATGGCAGCGGATATTTTGTGCCTGACTTATATTTCACTAATTTGAGTATTGCATGCAATATAGCGTACTGATATAAAATAAATAAACTTTGTATGAAATGCTTTATATATAAATAATATACTCCAGTGATGAAATCGTTTAGTATAAATCACTATTTGCTAACAAGTTCTATGTAATTCATTTTATATAGAACGAAATTCGTTGACACAATTAGCTCAGTGGTAGAGCGTTAGCCTATCGGTCAAATGCCTATGTTTCAAACCTCGATCAGAGCTAGTTTTTTTGCTTGAAATTTTATATGTTTATTGTTTTGTAATGACTCAGATGTTTTAAAATTAAGCGTTATATTGTGCATATTATGGTGTAAAATATATATTTAATTAAAACATAATTCGCCAGCAGATTTACTCGAGACATCTAGCTGCCAAAAAGGTAACTGCACGCCGACCAGATTTTATTGAAAAGTTTCTTCTTCTGGCCGCTAGAATGCACTCGCTCTGTTAGGATTATATTGTTAGATATTTCACCACTAGATATCTCGACTAGTCTACGTGGGGCTCCATTGATTACTATACCATTTGCATTCTATGCGCAACGAATTTGAAGAATGACAAGATGATACTACGATACATTTTTACTTTCTATTTTAAAGGGTTTGTAACAGCCTATTGTGCGTTATTTGAAAATGTTAATTTAAGTTAAGAACAAAACGATTTCACATAGTATCTGAACTCTACCGTTGGTGCTAGTTCAGGATATTAATTAATACTTCTATTTCAGCCAAATAGCAATCGAAAATATCCACATAGTTGGTATACACACGTCTCTGTAGGGTCATGGAAAGATTTGTTAATTCAATTAGGGTTGTGAAAGTCATACGCAGCCAGACGTGTAAAGACATGCCTCAACTCAAAGTTGGATGTTGCCCGCGTCAGGCCGATTATGTAATAATAATAATAATAATGTTATTGGTTTTACGTCCCTTTTAACTACTGTTGCTTTTAGAGACGCCGGGGTGCCAGAATTTTGTCCCGAAGGGGATCTTTAACGTGCCAGTAAATCTACTAACACGGCTCCCTCGCATTTGTGTACCCTCAAATGCCAGCTGACTGCGCCAGGATACGAACCTGAAACATACGGTCCAGCAAGCGAGAACGTTACCGCTGAGCCACGCCGCCAGTCCGGTCGATTATGTCTCCAGATCCATAACATTCTTTAGATACTTCTTATCTTTCTTTCTTTCTTCAATGATGGTAGCAGTTTTTATCTAGGTTGTGGCGTTTGGTAGAGGTAAATCGTTTCTAAGGTCTTCAACAAAGAATAGTTCTATTATACTCTTTGATAATAACAACGAGTTATAACTATACTCATACATTTAGGAGAAAGTAGGCTATATGTTCTTTACTGAACATCTTGTTGTTTCATGTACCTCGCCATTCTTAAATTACGTCTGACATGAATTCATTGCACTTCTCCACGATAATACAATTAATAGGCCAGTCAGTGATTTTAACCCATCATGCCGAGACGAAAAACGGATATAGGTCGTAGTTCATTGAAATCGAAGATAATTTTCTTATCACGTAACAATGAAACTGAGCAACACAAAATTCCTCGATTGTCACTAGAGAGAGAGAAAGAAAGAATTCACAAGGACCAAGGAAGTTATGTTCAAGGTTTGTGGTCTGATAAAGAGAATTATGCTAGGAATTATGATTCCTCCATAAATTATATAAATGATGCTTGAGTTTTCAGGGTTGCTATTAAATAAATAAACAAATAAGTAAATAAATAAATCCCATATTCTTAAGTGTGTGTTGAATTTGACTAACAAAGCATGTTCGAATAATTTTAAATACTAGTATTTGCTTCAAGCAAAAAATTCGAAGTATTCAAAAATTATTTCAAAATATTCGTATTTCTGAAATAACTCGACTATTCAGTGGTTCGAAGAACAAGCCGAATCATTCAAATTGAAAGAAATCAGATAGGTTGATGATGATGATAATTGTTGTTTTAAGGGGGCCTAACATCTAGGTTATCGGCCCCTAATGGTTTGGGTGATCGTGAAGATGAAAATGAAATGTAAATTATAAATAAAACTAACTGCTAACTTATATACTAGGAGAAGAAATGGAAAACAAAAGGAGAATAAGGCAAATAAAGGACAGGAGGAAAAGAAATGCCCTCAACCCTCGAAGAATGCGGATTGAGGGACTTGGAAGGAAAGAGAGCCATGAAAGGCAGATAGGACTGTGAAAGAGGAGAGGGTCCGCCCCAGAGGTAATGGATAAAAGGGGGAAAACCGGAGGAGAAGAAATGGAAAACAAAAGGAGAATAAGGCAAATAAAGGACAGGAGGAAAAGAAATGCCCTCAACCCTCGAAGAATGCGGATTGAGGGACTTGGAAGGAAAGAGAGCCATGAAAGGCAGATAGGACAGTGAAAGAGGAGGGTCCGCTCAAGAAGTAATGGATAAAAGGGGAAAAACCGGAACCTGCTCAGGAATCCCTCGGGGTCACCAACTCCCGAACTCACCAGCCGTGAGCCCCTGAGGGTGTAGCATTATCTAGGGTGCACCAGAAGTGGTGGGGCTACAAACGTCCGACCTCCTTGAGGGCCTTGATCAGAAGGCAGGAGATAACAGGAAAATAAAAAGAAGGCTGACCCCTCACGTAAAGAGGGTATCAGAAAAGATGAGACAAGGGCCAATTAAGGCTGGAAAGGAACAGACTCCCCTGGCCTCGGATACCCTAATACCGTCGGGAAAACCAGACAGGGGAAGACAAAGAAAGAAAGAAAGAAAGAAAGAAAGAAAGAAGGAAAGAAAGAGTTAACAAGTGGTGCTTGTTTTGAACAATAATTATTGATTATTAATTATAAACTCGCTCAAGTTGTGCAAATCATAAGGATACAATAAAGGACATACGAACATGTACATCCATGTACAGCCATGGAGTTTACGAAATGACGGAGATCCCGGTCATGTAGAACTCCATCCAGATATATTCACTTTAGTGCGCTATTTTTCTATGTTTCTTCTATTATTCTATATATATTTATTTATAAGGACCTATCAGGCTGAATGGGAAAGGATTTAACTCCCATCCATCCCCTTGGATTCGTCTCTGCTTCGAACCGTTCGATTACTGGACATACTTCTTTGCACAAATTCCTTTATTTTTCGGGTGCTTATCGTCTTCAAGAAATTCAAATATTTGATAAAGGAAGATGATAATGATGATAATTGTTGTTTTAAGGGGCCTAACATCCAGGTTATCGGCCCCTAATGGTTTGGTGATCGTGAAGATGAGAATGAAATGAAATGAAATTAAATTAAATTAAATTAAATTAAATTAAATTAAATTAAATTAAATTAAATGTAAACTAACTACGACCTTACATACTAGAAGAAGAAATGGTGAACAAAAGGAGAAGAAAGAAAACAAAGGACAGGAGGAAAAGAAATGCCCTCAACCCTCAAAGAATGCGGATTGAGGGACTTGGAAGGAAGGAGAGCTATGAAAGGCAGATTGGAAAGGGAAAGAGGAGAGGGTCCGGCCCACAGGTAAGGGATAAAAGGAGGAAAACCAGACCCAGCTCAGGAATCCCTCTGGGTCGCCAACTCCCGAACTCACCAGCCGTGAGCCCCTGAGGGTGTAGCAATATCTAGGGTGCACCAGAAGTGGTGGGGCTACATACACCCTGCCTCCTTGAGGGCTTATGCAAAAATCAGGAGATAACATGAAAAGAAAAGGAAGGCTGACCCCTCGCAGAAGGAGGGTATCAGAAAAGATGAGACAAGAGCCAATTAAGGCGGGAAAGGAAGAGACTCCCCAGGCCCCTGTTATCCTAATACCGTCGGTGTCGAAGAGAACAAGAGTTCACCAAGAGACGTCGACAGGAGAGAAGACTGAGAGGAGCCCTGCACAAGTAAGTGGAAGCAATGTCGGACTCAGCAGGGGTCTCGTGGTCGCCAACCCACGTCCCACTTGATGTGAGCCCCTGGGGTAGAATGTTCGGATGATTCGAAGATTCCAAGTATTTGGACATCGGCATTGTTCAAACATTCAAATTCTTTGAATAATTAATTCGAATGTCGAATTGGCGAATATTCGAATTAGTAGAATTAATCGAATTGCCAAGTGATTTGTACGGCCCTAGGAGAAATCGAACCCACCAACTCTTAGTTCTCCCTCACGAGGCTGAGCGAGCCTCATTCCAGCCCTCAAGAGAGGAATTACATTTTAAAATTTAATCGAATTAGTTAGTGCTCGCGCCATCACGTATGAGTGACCTCAGCCAGGATTGTTGAACGCGGGGAACACACGAAAAGGCAAGGGCTCTTGGAACTGGAAATCCGATCATTTTTACACGCATTTCCCTGTGGAGTGGATAATATTTCAAGTTGAGTACTTCTCGCTCACGTTATATGCTCTCCAGGATAAATTGCATTCCTGCAACGGAATGTCTGCGAAGGACTATTATACGAGTATGTTTTCTGCCACAAGGAATTATGTAATGTTTACATATTAATTACTGTTATATTTATATCACCTCCTGGTATTGTAAAATACTTTATGGGTGTGTGATAGAGCAGAAGCGGCTTCGGTGGCAAAGTTGGTAGCATGCTGAACTGCTGTGCCCAAGATCACGGGGTCAAACCCGGCCGAAGCCGTTGGAATTTTTAAGAGCGTTAAAATCCTTCAGTATGCCTTCTTTCCCAGGGGAAGTAAAGCCGGCGGTCCCATGTCATAGATTTATGGCATGTAATAGATCCTTCAACTATGTAAACTTGTGTGAAGCTAAATTTCTAGGTTAGTTTTCGTTGAAACGCTCTATCAACGTTCCAACGTTCACCACTAGATGCAAGTGTAATCTGGTAGTGAAAGTTGAAACTACTTGAAATATAACGGAACTTGTAGCTCACCCCATGGGTGTCCGCTGGAAGCAGCTACAGCCTCTGGCGAGCCGAACATGTCCTCGGACACTCCAGGCACTAAAAGCCATACGCTAAATAAAATAGAGCAGCAGTGAAGCAGCTTGCCTCTCAAAAAGGTGGACCGGGTTTGATTCGAGGGTCATTTTCTTGGTGAAATGTCGTCTTTCTTGTTGTCGTTCTTCTTTTTTTTAAATGTAGAGACATGGACATCTTGGTCAGTACAGCACACCCTGCAACGAAGCCGCGTTTGTTAAATCTCTCACTATGACCGCGATGGAGAAGGAAAGGAAGGAAGATTGTAGTTTTACGTGACCGTTAATCACGAGATCATAAGCAACGGGACCTCCTTTTTACGTGGAATCCGAACCTCAGGACATGGCATTTCACTTTGAAAATCTCACATGCATTGACCGGGAATCGAACCCGGTCTGCCGTGGTGAGAGGCCATCAGCTTGACCGCTGCGCCATCACGCGATGGAGAGTTTCAATAAATTTGGAGAGTGGAGTTTCGAATCCTAGCGCTGATATCGGCTATCCTAAGCGTAGTTTTTCTCGAGGGGTTCTTCCCCACCCTCCCTCCAGGCAGATGCTGGGATAGTCCCAGGGTATCTACACCGTTTCCAACCATAATGATTTCAGTTACACACACAACTACAATCACCACAGAAACATAGAGAAATTGAGCATACACCCAAGTACATAGGATTGATAACCAAGATGGTTCAAGCTCACATAACAAATTAACAACATATTAATTTCAGCCCCATGTACTTGGTTCTTTGTAGGTTCATTTGATAACTCGTGCTGTTGCGGTATCTGTAGAAGTGTGTTTATTTTTATTAGAGACACACAATTGACAGGAATAGAGGCGGCCGTGGCCTCGATTTACGAGCCGGCCTGGCGTTTGTCTGGAGTATAAGTGTTTTCTTGCTGATGTGATTGTTTCATTTGAGGGGTTTGTACATGTTGGTAATTTAGCCCCACGTACTTAGGAGACTTCTGTTACTTAGGAAGCAAAATAACCAGTAATGGACGAAGCAAAGAGGATATAAAAAGTAGTTTGGCTCAGGCAAGGAAAGCATTTCTACAAAACAGGAATCTGTTGACATCGAATATAGATTTAGGTATTAGGAAGTCATTTATGAAAGGCTTTGTCTGGAGCGTGGCGCTCTATGGAAGTGAAACTTGGACTATTGGTGCAGTAGAAAAGAGGAGAATTGAAGTGTTTGAAATGTGCTGTTACAGAAGAATGATGAAGATCAGATGGGTAGATAGGGTTACTAACGAAGAGGTATTGAGACGATTGGAAGAGGAGAGAAGTTTCTGGCAACTGCTAATGTAGAAAAGAGATAGGTTGGCAGGACACTTATTGAGACACCCAGGAATAGCATGCTTAGTTATGGAAGGGAGAGTCGAGGACACGAACTGTAGGGGTAGACCAAGGTTAGAATATGTTAAACAGATTACCTGGGATGTAGGGCGTGGTATCTATGCAGAGATGAAACGATTAGCTCAGGACAGGGAGGCATGGAGCGCTGCATCAGACCAGTCAAATGACTGAGGACTCAAACAACAACAACTTAATCATGTGTTCAATTTGAACCTGTGTTATTGTGGTGCCTGTAGTAGCGTGTGTATTTGCAATTCCGGTGATGATTGGGAAGGGAGTGGCCGTGGCATCACATTAGAAACCACCTTGTATTTGTTTGTAGTAGAAGAAGGGAAACTATAGAAAACCTCTTCTAGGGTAGCTGAGGTGGGAATCGAACTCATCCTTGTGCAGGTTTGCCTCACAAGGCTAAGTGTACCCCGCTACAACACTCAGAACAGAATGATATGTCTTGGTACATTCTGGAATTCAACCGGGACCTCTGCAGTGACAGACAAGAATGCTAGCCATTACACTACGAGGTGATTCAAGACGGTATTGATGATGATGATGATGATGATGATGCTGATTAGGGCCCGGATGTTGACGACATGTCATCTTTTTACTGAGCTGTCTAAAACAATGCTGACGTCCATAGAAACTCCGGACGGGCCACCCCGTTTTCAAATATGTAATTTTTATTTTGCATCTTTTTGCATTTGTTTGCTATTTTTCCATTTTAAGAGCATTTTTTAAGTTTGGTAGATTTTTTGGTCTTATTTTAGATAAATCGGCCTTTTGAGGTCATTTTTTCCAATTTAGTCATGACACATCTTTATATGAGGGAGTTAAGTCTCTCAGAGTTAAGAAGAAGCTAGTAGCTGATACGAGATAATTTAAAGAATTGCAATATTTATTCAATTTCCTTAATCAACCGGGTGGAAACTAGTCTTAGCAACAATCGTGGCCAAATTGGTGCCGGTATTGCATGAAAACTGAAAATATTGCCGGACAAAAACACCGGGTATAAAACATTGTGCAAAATCTCAGACATTCTTTCTGGTGAAAACTACTGTATGGAAGGGACTGAGGAGGATTTAGCAGCGAACGATCTTCCTCACTTTAAGTACACTCCGATCACATCAGTTGATGTTGAACGCAGCTTTCCGAGATATAAAAACTTGTTGGCTGATAATCGCAGATCATTTACGTTTGACAACATCAGAATGACATGCGTAGTGCAGTGCAACTCAGACTAAAGCGAACATAAACCTTTTGTTAAGTGCTATAAATCTATTTTGATTGACTTTTCAGTTTGAGCAAGATATCATTTTTGAAATATTTGTGAGTTTATTATTATAAGATTATTTTCGCCATTTTATAGTCCATTTTTCAAATTTTTAGGACATTTATTACAATCATTTTTGAAAATTTAAAGTGCATTTTTAACCTTTTTTCCGGCATCAACTTCCGGGCCCTAATGATGATAATTGCTGTTTTAAGGGGCCTATCATCTAGGTTATCGGTGCCTAATGGTTTGGGTGATAGTGAAAATGAGACCTGCGACTAAAGCTAATTAGGCCTACTGACTTAAATCTAGAAGAGGAAATGGGAAACAAAAAGAAGAAGAATGTAAATAAAATACAGGAGGACAGGAAATGCCCTCAACTCTCGAAGAATGAGAATTGTGGAACTTAGAAGAAAGGAGAGCCATGAAAGACAGAGAGGAAAGGCAATGGAAAAAGGGAGAAACCGGACCCAGCTCAGGAGTCCCTCGGGGTCGCCAACTCCCGAACTCACCAGCCGTGAGACCAAGATAGTCTCAAATTGAAGTATACAAAGTTATTGTATCATTTAGGGGCTTGGAAATCACGGTCATTGGCCACATTAACTAGGATGTGCGTGGAATTTGTCTGAAACAATTTGTCTGTATTACTGATGTATATTTACTATTGGAAACGAGGCGGCCATCACCATAAGCTAGGAATCACCTCGGCATTTGCCTTCAATAGTAGTAGATGATGAAAATGAAAATCCACAACCTGCTTCCAGTCTCCGACCGGGTCAGGAATGGAATGAATGAAACCCCCATCTAGCGGCGAGGATATGAATTGTGCCGGCTGCCGAGGCCTGACGCACTCCTCTGGGGCAATGATTAAATGAATGACAGATGAAATGAAATTATAGTGGAGAGTGTTGCTGGAATGAAATTTTGACAGGGAAAACCGGAGTACCCGGAGAAAAACCTGTCTGCCTCCGTTTTGTCCAGGACAGATCTCACATGGAGTGACCGGGATTTGAACCACGGACCCAGCGGTGAGAGGCCGGCGTGCTGCCGCCTAAGCCACTGAGGCTCTAGTAGTAGATGATGATGATGATAATTGTTGTTTTAAGGGGCCTAACATCTAGGTTATCGGCCCCTAATGATCTGGGTGATAGCGAAAATGACAATGAAATGGAGACCACAACGAAAATTAAGCTGGAATGAAAATACTTACAAAATGGAACCAGTAATTCAGAAGGAAAATGAAGATGATGATGATGATGATAATTGTTGTTTTAAGGGGCCAAACATCGAGGTTATCGGCCCCTCAAGAAATGAAATGGCGTGAAATGAAAGGATGAAGATTTAAAAAGAACAGCTCACTGCTATGGATGAAACGAAAATGGTTGAGATAAAATAGACAGTGAGCCCCAACAACTATGCATTATGTAGCAGGGAAAATACTTACAAAAAGGAACTCAGAGTGGAACTACTCACCAAATGGAGAGCGGTAATACGTACATAAGGGAATTTCGAACGAAAATACTCACAAAAGGAATAGATTGTAAAATACGCACAAAATGTAGGTCAAGTCCCAAATACGTACAAAATGCAACGTACAGTCGAAATACCTACAAAATGCTAGGGAAATCAAAATACTTACAAAATGCAAATGAGATTGATGATTATGATGATGATAATTGTTGTTTTAAGGGGCCTAACATCTAGGTTATCGGCCCCTGATGGTTTGGGTGATCGTGAAGATGAAAAATGAAAAGCGAACTTAAAACTAAAATAACCTACATACTAAAAGAAGATGATGATGATGATAATTTTTGTTTTAAGGGGCCTAACATCTAGGTTATCGGCCCCTGATGGTTTGGGTGATCGCGAAGATGAAAATGGAAAGCGAACTTAAAACTAAAACTAACTAATAACCTACATACTAGAAGAAGAAATGGAAAACTAAAGGAGAATAAGGCAAATAAAAGGACAGAAGGAAACGAAATGCCCTCAACCCTCGGCGAAGGCGGATTGAGGGACTTGGAAGGAAGAAGAGCCATGAAAGGCATATAGGAAAGTGAAAGAGGAGAGGGTCCGCCCCAAAGGTAAGGGACAAAAGGGGAAAACGGACCCAGCTCAGGAATCCCTCGGGGTCGCCAACTCCCGAACTCACCAGCCGTGAGCCCCTGAGGGTGTAGCATTATCTAAGGTGCACCAGAAGTGGTGGGGCTACATACACCTTGCCTCCTTAAGGGCCTTGGGCTCAAGGCAGGAGGTAAAAGGAAAAGAAAAAGAAGGCTGACCCCTCACAGAAGGAGGGTGTCAGGATAGATGAGACAAGGACCAATTAAGGCGGGAAAGGAAGAGACTCCCTAGGCCTCGGATACCCTAATACCGTCGGGGTCGGAAGAGAACAAGAGTTGACCAAGTGAGGTCGACAGGAAAGAAGACGGAGAGGAGCCTGGCACAAGTAAGTGGAAGCAATGCCGGACTCAGCTGGGGCCCCGTGGTCGCCAAGCCACGCCCACTAGAAGTGAGCCCCTGGGGGGAGAAGGAAAATACTCACAAAAGGAATTTAGATTGAAAAATACGCACAAAATGAAGTTTAGGTTCAAAATACTTACAAAATCTAATGTAGATTTGAAATACTCAACAAATTGCAATTGAAATTCAAAATTCTTACAAAACGCGATTGAAATTCAAAATTCTTACAAAATGCAATTTAGATTGAAAATACTTACAAAATGGAGTTTAGATCGAAAATGTCAAAAAATACTCAAAACAAGATGTTCAGTAAAGAACATATAGCCTACTTTCTCCTAAATGTATGAGTATAGTTATAACTCGTTGTTATTATCAAAGAGTATAATAGAACTATTCTTTGTTGAAGACCTTAGAAACGATTTACCTCTACCAAACGCCACAAACCAGATAAAAACTGCTACCATCATTGAAGAAAGAAAGATAAGAATTATCTAAAGAATGTTATGGATCTGGAGACATAATCGACCGGACTGGCGGCGTGGCTCAGCGGTAACGTTCTCGCTTGCTGGACCGTATGTTTCAGGTTCGTATCCTGGCGCAGTCAGCTGGCATTTGAGGGTGCACAAATGCGAGGGAGCCGTGTTAGTAGATTTACTGGCACGTTAAAGATCCCCTTCGGGACAAAATTCTGGCACCCCGGCGTCTCTAAAAGCAACAGTAGTTAAAAGGGACGTAAAACCAATAACATTATTATTATTATTATTATTATTATTACATAATCGGCCTGACGCGGGCAACATCCAACTTTGAGTTGAGGCATGTCTTTACACGTCTGGCTGCGTATGACTTTCACAACCCTAATTGAATTAACAAATCTTTCCATGACCCTACAGAGACGTGTGTATACCAACTATGTGGATATTTTCGATTGCTATTTGGCTGAAATAAAAGTATTAATTAATATCCTGAACTAGCACCAAAGGTAGAGTTCAGATACTATGTGAAATCGTTTTGTTCTTTACTTAAATTAACATTTTCAAATAACGCACAATATGCTGTTACAAACCCTTTAAAATAAAAAGTAAAAATGTATCGTAGTATCATCTTGTCATTCTTCAAATTCGATGCGCATAGAATGCCAATAGTATAGTAATCAATGGAGCCCCACGTAGACTAGTCGTGACATCTAGTGGTGAAATATCGAACAATATAATCCTAACAGAGCGAGTGCATTCTAGCGGCCAGAAGAAGAAACTTTTCAATAAAATCTGGAAGTTAATAAGTAGGTCGGCGTGCAGTTACCTTTTTGGCAGCTAGATGTCTCGAGTAAATCTGCTGGCGAATTATGTTTTAATTAAATATATATTTTACACCATAATATGCACAATATAACGCTTAATTGTAAAACATCTGAGTCATTACAAAACAATAAACATATAACATTTCAAGCAAAAAACCTAGCTCTGATCGGGTTTGAACCATAGGCATTTGAGCGATAGGCTAACGCTCTACCACTGAGCTAATTGTGTCAACGAATATCGTTCTATATAAAATGACTTACATAGAACTTGTTAGCAAATAATGATTTATACTAAACGATTTCATCACTGGAGTATATTATTTATATATAAAGCATTTCATACAAAGTTTATTTATTTTGTATCAGTACGCTATATTGCATGCAATACTCAAATTAGTGAAATATAAGTCAGGCACAAGATATCCGCTGCCATCTTGTCTTATTACTGAATCGGCTCAGCTTTTTAAAATCACGTCTGCACTATAGTATTACAAAATAAACTTTTAATTTCGAACGTGCCTCTTCCTTTAGGACAGTTAAAACGATTCTCGGCTCGATAATCGGAACTGGTGGGTCCCATGATATGGATTATAAAGTTTGCATAATTCGCACGGCCGCCATCCTGAAATGGTATGGCGGACGACCTTGTAGTTTGGTCACAAGACGCATCCCATACGAAGGTATGTTGTTACCAAATTTGGTAGAGATCGGATGATTTGGTTAGTCGTTATTTGATTTTACGTTTTGAACGTTTGAGTGGCCGCCATTCAGTTTTATTAAAGATGGCGGCGATATAAAACATGACACTGAGGTGTCCTTTGCCAGTGCTACCTTTGTACCAAATTTCGTTCAATTCGTATTCACCGTGTTCGAATTGATTGGGGGGGACAGACATTCAGAGTACACACACTCACACACACACACACACACACACACACACACACACACAGACTCACACACACACATACACACACACACACACACAGACTCACACACACACATACACACACACAGACAGACACACTTTTTTCGCCCTGTGTTGATCTCATAAGTCTACTTTCATTTTTTGCAAAAATCGAAAGTAGGCTAAATATAGAGACACGGGGAGCCAATTCATAAAAACAGGGCGGGAATCTTAAAGAGAAAAGGAACTATAATTAAAAGAAAAAGAAGGCTGACCCCTAGAAGAATGAGGTATCAGGAAAGATGAGAGAAGGGCGAATGAAGGCGGGAAAGGAAGAGACTCCCTAGGCCTCGGATACCCTAATACCGTTGGGGTCGGAAGAGAGTAAGAGTTGACCACGAGAGGTCGACATGGAGGAAGACAGAGAGGAGCCCGGCACAAGTAAGTGGAAGCAATGCCTGACTCAGCTGGGGTCCCGTGGTCGCCAACCCACGTCCCACTATATGTGAGCCCATGGGGGGGGTAATATTAAACAAAATCAACAGCAATAACTCTTAGTGAAGAAGACTACTGTAGCTCACACAGACGTAATGGTGGTCCCTGTTGATTACCTTCAATTAATTTCTCGTTTTCAAACAAGGTTGTAAGAGCAGTTGTGAACCATTTCCACTCCCAACAGTTAAGCTGACAAAAGGTTTTGTGTATGGTCGGAATAACTAGTTAGCTTTCAGTCAGAAAATATCCTGCCTTTGTTGTGGTAGAGAGAGAAGGACAGGTTATAAACAGATAATATACAAAATCAGTGGTTAAATTGACATATGTAGTGTTAGCAAAGCGTCATCAACTGCGATGGTTTTGCTTGCAGTGTAATAACATGAAAGCTTTTGAAAATGATTTATCGAAACGCTTTGTTTGATATCCTGAGTATAAAGTGAAATGAAGGGTAATAATATATCAAAGGAAATTGGCAGGAACTCGGCAATTCTTTTAGGTTTGTGCCGTGTCTTGTGTGGGGTTTCGCCTAGGACACCAGGTTGGCTCATCAGCGGGCTCTTGTTGTCCCCGCCTGGACCCCCACAGGAGTAGCGAACTGCGCATCAACCCCCTTCATAAGAAGTGCAACTGCACCACTTTACTGCGAGAACTAAAGGCTCAAACAGCCTAACCCCCCCTTCCAAAAAGATGGTAGAGCTCAGCAACTTGAAGTGTAACCCTGCGTGAGCGCTAGCTCCGTCAGCCAGAGTGACAGAGAGTACAGCGAGCTTGTAGTTCGCATTTTTTCCGGGGTTTCAGTTGGAGTTGCTGCGCTCTATATTGTATTTCACGGCCAGTGAATTAAAACTCAGCAATTCTTTTAGGTTTGTGAAATTAATTTCAAATAAAGCTGAATGTCACCGAGATGATTTATTTTTATTTTTAGTGAAAACGGAAAGAACTTCCCATATCCTCTCAATTTTTTCATAATTTAACCATGACGAATAGAAATAAATAGTGTTATCACTCACCGAGTTCAACCGCGCCCTGCTTTGCTAGCGCTAGCGGCGCTGATCCCCAACGCTACACAGACAGCTGTTCAATAGTGGGATACGCGCTGGGCTACGTAAACCTCTTTACGAAGGCTGCGGTTACGCTGATTACAACAAATTGTGTGTTTAGACTTATGAATAATACTGTCAAAAAGTTAGCATTAATATTCTCTGTCCCCATGTAGAACTATCGTTTAAAACCCTCCGTTAGTCGCGCATTGGTCTGACAGCTCCATGGTTCATTATATTAGTTTTAATATCAAGCCAACAGTTCAAGTTATGATCTTATCGTCTCGTGACATCTTACACCAAACCATAGTAAGCATTTTTTCTGGAGTTGTGAAATAGCGTGCCTAAAAATAACTTTATCACGTGTAATACTTTGTCAGCGTGATATTGATAGTACCAGCGCTCCCAATGATGTTACATTCTGCTAGTGAGTGGCAGGTGTGCTGTTATAACGATTATTTGGCTTAGTATGTTGCCTTAGTTAATATCAGTAAGGAGACTGTGCCTTACGAAAAACTAAGGATGCAGATGAAGCGTGTCACCTTCTGCTGAAAGATAACGAATAGCTAGTTCATGATTCAGTAATTTCAAAGGAATTTGTGACTCTGATACTGAAGACAAAGTTGAAACAAGATCAGAAGATCAGGAGGACGGTAACGGAAGCGAAGAATTGGATGACCGTTTATTTTATTGGCAGGTTGGCCATTATTATATGTCCGACTCATTCTTGGCCACTTGGCTATCACCACGGAAGTCCGGGTTCGATTCCCAGCTCTGCCAATAAATTTAATACTGGTCTGAGGGCTGGAACGGTGTTCACTCAGCCTCGTGTGGCAAAAATGTTAAGAGGCGCGTTCGATTCCTACCTCAGCTATCCTGGAAGTGGATTTCCGTGGTTTCCCACTTCTCCTCCAGGCAAATGCCAGGATGGTACCTAACTGAAGGATACGGCCGCTTCCTACCCAAATCCGACCTCAATTCCAAATACACACACTACTACAGACATCATATTGACACAGGTTATCAGACGAATTCTAAACAAACCCAAACACACGGGGATACGTGACCACGATGTCGTTAAGTCCCTAAAGAATCAACAACTATTATTATTTTAGGCCTATTATTATTAAAACGGATTTTTTTTTCGTTTTAGGTAAGGATGGCACGAAATAGAACAAGTAACCATGGAAGGCTGCCTTCATTCCGTATCCTACTGGGCGGCTTTCGTGATTTTACATCAGTGGATAGATATTTCGGTAAATTTTGAAAAAAATTGAGGTACTGATCCTGGTTTTAATTTCCACTTCACGCGAGGAAGTTTCACGTTCTCATAGTTCACTACGAAAGAGTCCACCTTTATAATAATTAAATCTTCCGAAAAACGTTCGTCACAGATTCTATTTTTGATCGACAATTGCTTATCCTTCCACGGAAAAACTCTCGCCCATTTCGAAAACAGATTTGTTTCTTTTGGCGGTGTGAAAAATGTCTACCATCAGATTTTCTTCGCAACCCGATTTACTTCCAGGAACAAAACTTTACGACATTTTCCCGAAGCAACAGAAAACTTAGTTGTTTGCACACACAAAGCACTGCACAGACATTCGTAAATTATTACAAAGAAACAAATTCCCTCGAATAATATGACTTCTCGCGCACAGGATATTACAGTACTAACCTCGTGGGTTACTGTCATACGTGCTTATGGTTCGTCGCGACTTCCGCGCTACACACTGGCTGGACCTTGAACTACAATGCTTAAGTAGCGGAGTGATGACACTGTTTATTTCTATTCGTCATGATTTAACTTTAGTTGTTATTAATTTTACATGAACTTCCTTTATAAGAAATAAATTAGGTAAAAAAAGTGACAGTCAGTCTGAAAGACTAGACTTTGTATCATTTTAAATGCTACAAATGCTAAAAATGCTAGAAAGGCTGGAGGCTTCTCGCGAGTGACATGTTGGAAAATTATATGCCTACTACTAATCTTGCTTATCTTGTTTCAAATTACTCGCGAACGGCTAGTGCAAACCAAGGGCAAAGCAAGGTCAAGCGCTCGGGATGCCGCCACGCTCAACAGAGCGCGCGTGGACGTGCCCCTTCCATCCAGTCTAAAATCACTTATAGTGGGCGATGTATTGAAGATCGAGATATGCTCTCGCGGACTTTTTTGTAGAACTTTTCATGCTGACCAATGCTTACTTACGCTCATAGTATATTGATATTTTTAACGGTTTGCCCAGCGTAAGCTTAAGAAGCGCACGGACTCAAAGTTTGTTTTCGACTTTTTCACTGAAATCGTTACTGCTTGGCTTCCTTTGATCATACATAAATTATTTTCTACAGAATCTTTCCTCGAGATATCCATTACTGAATGGTGAAAACCGCATCGTAATCCATCCAGTGGTTCTCGTGATTACCCGCGACATCCAGGAATCGGGGACTTTAGTCTTATACTATCGAAGTAGAGATTGTCGGGGAACACATGCACAAGCAGTACTATGACGTCACACACCTCAGTGCATCTGGGTACATTTCGTCCCGTCACCGTAACGTAACGCCAGACCCCAGCGTAACGACGAAGTCGACAAGATCATTTAAAATGATAAAAACTATATTGCTTACCCTTAATTCGTGTGGTTTAAGTATTTCTTTTTAGTGTTGAAAGTTTGAATTCGCTCTTCTGAAATATTTACAGAATGTGACTTACCATGTTCTTCCCGTAGAGTCTTCAAATGTGTTCTATTTGTGTCATATAACGCAAGTAGGAACTACTAAATTAATTAAACTGATAGGGATCAGTGCCCTTGATGTTCCAAATGCTTCACAACATTTATTTTGGGAAAACAATTTTTAGTTGACCCCACACCCTGTCATGGCGCTGATTCGCTAGCGATAACTGCTCAAAATCGTACACAATAAGTAAAGCGCTACGCGGATGCGGATATTCGCAAAACTATTCGCCATGCGGATATAGTTTGCAAGGGTGTGCGGATAGTGGATAGCCTGCGGATAATGGAGTAAATTTGCAGATATTTTTAGAATACAATTCGAACTTGTTGAATATCATGATGATGATGATGATAATAGTTTTTAGGGGGCCTAACATCTTGGTTATCGGCCCCTAATGGTGTTGGTGATCGTGAAGATGAAAATGAAATGTAAACTATAACTAAAACTAACTACTAACTTATATACTAGAAGAAGAAATGGTGAACAAAAGGAGAATAAGGCAAATAAAGGACAGGAGGAAAATAAATGCCCTCAACCCTCGAAGAAAGCGGAAGGGACTTGGAAGGAAGCAGAGCCATGAAAGGCAGATAGGAAAGTGAAAGAGGAGAGGGTCCGCCCCACAGGTAATGGACAAAAGGGGGAAACCGGACCCAGCTCAGGAATCCCTCAGAGTCGCCAACTCCCGAACTCACCAACCGTGAGCCCCTGAGGGTGTAGCATTATCTAGGGTGCACCAGAAGTGGTGGGGCTACATACACCCTGCCTCCTTGAGGGCCTTGAGCAGAAGGCAGGAGATAACATGAAAAGAAAAAGAAGGCTGACCCACCGCAGAAGGAGGGTATCCGAAAAGATGAGACAAGGGCCAACAAAGGCGGGAAAGGAAGAGTCTCCCTAGGCCTCAGATACCCTAATATCCTCGGGGTCGGAAGAGAACAAAAGTTGACCAAGTGAGGTCGACAGGAAAGAAGACAGAGAGGAGCCCGGCACAAGTAAGTGGAAGCAATGCCGGACTCAGCTGGGGCCCCGTGGTCGCCAACCCACGTCCCACTAGATGTGAGCCCCTGGAGGGGAACTTCTTGAATATCATTACTAGGACCCGGATGTTTATTACGTTATATATTTTTCCATTTTTTTTTTCAAGACAAATGATTTACGCTAATCTCATTCAAATTATGTCATTAAGCACAGTTAACACTCCGAACTGAAAAGGGTTGCCATTCTGGCTGTGTAACATTCATTTTGAACATAGAACCTGACATACATATCCTAAGGAATCTACTTTCCTGTGTTGCTTTAATATTTTATCTAATTGAAAATATTACTCTTAATGCCAGTAGATTTGGATAACAAACGTGTGGATGCGGATAAAAGTCGTGATGTTGTGCGGCAGATGCGGATAACATTTTGCTTATCCGCGAAGGGCTCTAACAAAAAGACGATCATTTTAAACAGCTCCTACAAAATGTTTTAGTGTGTGTCAATTTCATTCTAACAGACAAAGATTCTACATACATGAAAAAATATGAAACGATAATAATTTTATTTCTACAGCTACACAAAAGGGCACATTTTACATTAATCAGCCAGTTCAATACACTCTTGAAATAAAACATCCGCATTAAATTAACTATAACAAATAAAATATTTCGTCCATTGAAGTAGTATGTGGAGTAGTTCCCATAACACAGGCTGCGTTTCCCTTTCGAATCGCTATGCCGATTCTCTGCATCAAATTGGTTTTGGAACGAGGATCACCAGAGACTCCAGCTATTTCTCTTCCTAGCTTGTTTACTAGATTTATTGCGTCCTCACTCCAAGCACCCAGTATCTCCACAGCAAAGGCCACTTGGCATTTGCCATTCGACCACGGAATTATGGTCATCCCATCAGGGCGGCGACATTCGTCTCTGCAAATTCCAGATGGTTCAAGAATTGACGAGAACTTTGCAGTAGCGAAAGCCCTCCGAAGCGTTTCATTTATCGAGAAATGACGAGAATGTCGGCCAGCACTCCTTTTACAAGAGAGACCGTGTGTACCACGTGCGGGAAAAAAATGTTTTATGTAAGTTGATAAAGTTAATTTACTCCAGTGGCCTCGATTTCAAATGCGGGAGGATTTCACAAACAAGTGTTCAAATGCAACAAGGGGAACACTAAATATTGTACAACCCCTCAGGGGTGTGCACCCCCTGGAGACCATCCCCCCATCATCTATCTAAATCACCCCTAACTGGCAACCCTTGTAAGTCCAGGCCAACATCTATCAACACCGCAAGGACAGCTTGCCATTCTGGAAAGCTGGCCCAATCCTTGCATCACTACTACAAACAGCGACACACTATTAACTAGGGCATCTACGCCATCAGAATGTCGACGAAGCAACGCCGGAGAATATAAAAGGGAGTCTTAAGGAGGTCAGGCTCTTCTCCATTATCAGTCTTACAGTGTGGCGGCCAGAGGCTATTGCTGTTATCAGGTGAGTGAGTCAGCAGGTGTTCAGAATCCTATACTTGGTAACCCGTACCCCCAATTTGTATAGACAAGTTTGTATACATTGTAACATCACCACATCCCTTAAAAGGGACTCATAATTCCATTACTACTGACCAATAAACACTTGGTCAGTACAACACACCTGTATTACTATTTTACACGCCTCTTCACGACCTAAAGTCCATCCTGAATCCTCCGTCACTATTAGACGTGACTTACAGTAGCCAGATACTTGCTAGTGCAAACATCATTGTATTCCCGTACCGGCCTGACTGATAGGAGCAGCACGCGCCATATAGCTGACGCGTGCAAGTCGATTATCTAACCAGCCAGCTGGACGACCAGCGCGTTGAACTGTACACTAAGTTCCATCCCCTAAAATACACCTACATCTTTTATAGGAACGCCCCCTAGTTCCTAACACTAAACAACACTCTACACTGGTCAGCTTGCCCGACTACGGGAAGCTACCCCCTTTTAGGCACTTCCTTCTAAATCAACACAATAACTCTTCCGTTTTAGATCCTACCACCTCCAAATAAGGGATCTAAAACAGATGGTGGAGGCCGGGTACTACGCACAGTAAAATAGGACTCAAACAACGAGCCCTCGTAGTAAAAACGGCCCGTACCGCATATAGCCAAGCGAGACTGAATTTTTTTTTTGTGTAGAAGGCATTATTTTTCCCTTCCCCTAGCTACACGAGAGAAATTTTTCTCTTTCCCCCCCTTTATTACACGGGGACTCGTATTATTATTAACAACCCCCAACCAGAGTCATTTTTTCTCTTTCTTCTTTCATCCCCAACATAATATACAAGCATGAACTCACATGCACGACAGGCCAGGCTGAGGAATATTCATTTTGAGCGGGCAAATGAAAAACTCACGAACCACGCAAACGACATCGCCATGGACACATTAACACAGCAATTTGCGAGAACGTCCCTCTCGACCCGTACCGCAACACAGGGGCGGGAGTCTACCGTGGCCCCAGGCCAGAAAGCGGGCAGGACACCCTCCAACACGTTGCGGGAGCACACACACACACACACACCACCAATTCCCGGAACCGGCCCGGAAGCCTAACAAGACTGAGAACAGGCGAGGCCGGGGACACGCCCCCCCCCCCCCCCCCCCCCAACACCAATACAGGGAGGAACGGGACTACCCACCCCGACGTTACGCAGAAGGACAGACAATCAAACAACCAGGGAAGACACAGGAAGACACAGAAGGGATGAGCGGGCAAGGGCCTACAGGCGAACACATTCCCGGGACTATAGGGACCCCACTAGGACGACAACAGGAGTACACGCTACGGCAAGGGATGACATCCGCGATCGGCGGCGAAACGACCGAGGGGGCGGGCAAGAGCGACACTTACACGACACTTGGAGGTCCACGGAACGATATGATGAAAGGGAACATATGTTCACCGGGCACACGGGCCTAACTAGGCACGCAATGGCTAATTCAATGCCAGGACCCCGAGTCCGAGTGCAGACGTGGACACACACGGAAATCCACACTCGGCGCACATACATAACCACACACAATTGGTAGCACACTATCCCATCCACGAGAAAACACGTTCAAAATTTAGGATGATTACCGGAAAAACCCAGGCTAACTAGGCCATTCCTGAGTACATGGTAGGGCCACAAGGACATAAGCGTAGATACGCTAACTCGGCAATTTGCGAGGATGTCCCTCTCGCCATGTGCTGCCACACATGGGAAGGAGGTCACCATGGCCACAGTCCAGAAGACGGCCAGGTTAGACTCCAATACACTGCGGGGACAAGCTTACACCACTACACATCCCTTAGCGCCGGTTCGGAAGGCAATTTTGCCAAACCGGGCAGCAGAACCTAGGCCAACCCCCTCGCAACGGACGAACGAGAGGGAGTTGAATCCAGGACCCTCAGACACACATGACATGACAGGGAGACAACGGGACGTAACCACGTCATGGGCTGAGGACATAGAGCCCGCCCTACAGCACATTGAGCCTACACACACCCACACAGATAGGCAAACACAATGGCAGGAGTCTGCCGTGGCCACAGGCCAGAAAGCGGTCAGGCTACACGCCACCACATCGCCAGGCCAGAGACAGGCAATTAAGCGGCCTTTACCGCCAGTTCAAAGGGCAAGTTTGCCAGAACGGAGGCGAACACCAGCATTAGTACCCCAGGTGCGAATGCATAAGAGGGTGTTGCATTCAGTCCCTCAGGATGCACGATACACGCCTGCACATTGTGACCACGCACTCACACACGGTACACGGGGTACAGGAAAGGTGTTATTACCAACCCCACAAAACCACTCAGGCAAAAACACACACACCCCCGTAAACTCTAATAGGGTAGCGCAGAGCGCAATTAGGCCCTCGAATACAGGCACACTCAAACCTACAGACACGCGCTACGGTGGAAGTAGGCTCAGGATTACTTTGCTACAAACTCCCCCGAAAAATGGCAAAGAAGCGCCTCAGTGTATTTCAGGGGCCTATAATCTCATAACAGGGCAGAACCCTTCACCTTTCCGAGCAAGGACGCTCGGACGGCAGTAACGACTTCCACCAGGGACACAGAAATAAGCTAATATCACTTGAACCTATATTAGGGACACACATAAGCTCGTTTACACGGGAGAAATACGCCAATAAATACATACAGACTCACTAACATAAACGGTACATTTTTTTGCATCTATATGCAGTACAACATGGCTAAACCAAAGGGGTATCAGTCTAAATTCTTCTTGATTTTTTGAGCCCCTAGCATCTTTTTTCACAAGCCATCCATGGTTATTGAGCATGGGTGGTACATATTATAACTTGGATAACGTAAAGTTTCCAATATCCAAAGCCAAGTGGAAGCCCATCAGGTGAGCTACGCGGCTTAAGGCCGGAAAAAGCTATTTTGAACACAGCTTAAGCATCAAATCACAGCATAGAGCTTAAGCGGGTCTTTCTAGGTGGAAATGACTAAATGTTCTATGATCCGGTCCCACAGTTTGATAGATTCTCTTGCGGCGGGCAAAAGCCCTGATTGTAGCAAGAATTAAGAATCTCAAACTATTTTTCAAAAGTGGTACATTTCCCTGAGACGTAACTAGATTACTATAGTACTAACGTCACCAACTAGGTGGATAGTACGCTCAGGTACTACTTACCATTTTTAAAACATTTTTCATAGTGTTTACGACATAGTTTTGACAGACTATCGCCGTCGGGCAACCCGCTTTAACCAGCATAGAGCAGGGTGCAGGCGACATACAAGATATTTTTATACCTTTTCAAAGTGCTCTCTTAATACGGAGCGGGGCATAGCTCATTTTTTTCTCTGCCTCAGTCATTAGGCCCGATGAAGGAAAAATTGGCCAAGTTGAACTATATACATTGCATCCATAGGCATACGTGACACGTTACACTGCCTATAATATGACTTTTTTCTCACCTCCATAATAACACGCAAAGCTCCCACACCTACACGCACAGGCGGGAACACTACCAAACGGAAAGGAAATGATCCCACTGGCAGACGGGGAAAGAAGGCCAAGAAATAGCCTTCGAACCTCACTGACCGCACCGGGATACGATCCTAACACTCGACAGAACTGTCCCGGAGACACAGCCTAGAATGGCGCCAGAAACAATTACTCTGAGAAAAGACGGCCTCAAAACCCGCAACCTTCTGAACACCAGGAACATAAGGTCGGGTAGCTATCCAGTTCTAGAATAGAAAAGTAGGAAGCTAAAACAGATTGGGACAGTTCCAATAACAGATGTCCATAAATGAAAAAAAAAATCACCTCCGGCACATAGTCACCAAACAAGCGACTAGCGGCCCGGAGACACTCGTGTATAACGACATTTTATACAACGGATAGGGACATACGCGAACCACGTCACAGTAACACAAAATTTGGGGACACAAATGTAGTTAGTGAGAGGTTCTTTTACAGTGCGGCCAATGCATGTGAGACTTTCGAAGTGAAATGCCATGGCCTGTGGTTTGGATTCCACGTAAAACGGAAGTCCCGTGGCTCATGATCTACAGATTAACGGTCACGTTAAACTACAAGTTTCCTTCCTTTTTTTTACAGTGCGAAAAGCACTACTCACAGTCACAGAGAGCAAGCCGATTAGACACACATGTGCCGGACACACAGCACTATCAAAACAAGTAACAAGTGAGCGCGCATGACATTGTAATCCAATACCGCCACACTCAGCGATAACGCAAGTCCCATGGATAACCTGCACGCTTACAGACAGCAATATACTAGCACCTCTCAGAGCAGAACACACGACATCATTTAAGCCGAGTTCAGAACCCCACAAATCCCCAAATTACACTACGAGGAGAATTCAAAAGTACACAAACTCTTCACGGCAAGGCGTACTTTCATTTGCGCATTGCAAATACACGGTACATGGGACATAATATGGACGGCACAAATACCGTCGTAACAAGCCTTTACACTAAGCCGGGTCCGAACCCATGATCACACACTACACTCGTACCAAAAACTAACTAACCAACGGTATTTTTGGTACGAGAGACACAAGCAAAAACCACACTGAGGACACCTCAATCCCTGAAACACAGCGCAGACACAAAACACAGAGAATTACATAGATCACGGGTTCAAATCCCAGCGAAAATTGGACACCAGGGAAAACAACTATCCAGGCTTCCAATCACACTGAAATTAGCTCATACAACCACACAACCAGATAATACCACATTTCCTTCGGCCAAAAGCCAGGCAAAAAATTTCAAATACACCTGACATGGAAAATACATTTCCCAGACACAGGCATAGAAATTTCATAAGACAAAGGTCTTATGAAATAGTGGCCACACAATAGTACTAGCAAATAGTACGAATTGCTACATTAGTCCGCCAGGAATCTAGAACAATGACAACACTCGCATACGTGAAGGAAAGCACATGCCGGCGGATGACATACATATCATCCCAGCCTGCCATTACACATACAAACCGCTGACTTGCAGACGTCGTCACATTGCAATACCGCTGGTGACAAGACACTATTGTTTATCGGCATTGACCATGAAATTACAAGCACAAAACAATCTTCAGGCCATACATTTTTTAACACGCAAAAACAATTGTGACATTTAGCAATGAACAGACGTCACAGACCGGAACTTATCTTGGGCCCATAGGAGCACGTTCTCAAAGACGTTGACAGGCCAAGGGCACCTCCCGCCCATACACGCGATACATATTCCGACTTAGCATATAACAGACCAACCGTCCGCGTGGTGTAGCGGAACATAGCCACACACACACACGCGCTCACTAATAAGGAGCGAACACAGACAGGGGCTCTGAGGAAACAAGACCTCCCCCCTAATAACTTCCTTTCGCGATTATATTCCTAAAATAAATCATTCCAAGCGATTAGGACATGGCCAGTCGCACTACGACCACTGGCCACATTCACACTACAAATGGCAGACCAGATTAGGTCGTGACGCTTTACTATCCCAAGAAGCGGATAGAAAGCAGACATGGACCAAGGGAGGATGACAGGAGCACAGGCTACCATCGTACCACCTTACTCCCTTCCAATAACCTTCACACGTCCAACACGACCAACGCAGACATATGAACACGAGCAAAACAGCTACACTACATTACAAAGTATACACAAGGGGTTGATAGATTTCATGCGTTTAAAGAGAAGGCCTACTACGCCTTGGCTCTCGATGCTACCACCTGAGTATTAGGGGTGGGTCGGCAAACATCAATTAAGCATAATGCGCATCTCCAAATGAGAGATGAGGCCAAAATTATATATATTAACCATTCTATGTTAATTAAATACTCCCGCATGACAGGGATATATTATTATTACGCCTCAGCATACGCCTATCCTTATATGAGTGCAGATGCCTCATATCCAGATACCTGCATGAGTATCCCATCCATTTACCAGGGTTATTACTATCAAACCTGCATGGAATTTTTATATTTTTGCAATCCTGGGAATTACCTGCCCCAGTCCACTCATTGTAGGAGCAATCCTAGTACTATTACTGGCTCAAGGCCACCATTTATTGGAGCCCAATGATGCGCAACCTCTTCCTACCATGCTTTCAGCCCACTCTACAAATAACTACCCCCAGATCCTAATAACAGGGTACCTGACGCCACAGACCCTACTAACACCTCCATTAAGGTAAAAAGAGCATTATCGCTGGAAAGCTGACGTAGCAATAGTAGACCAGAAGTAGTCTATGTACTTAGAAGCTCTACAACCCCACAACACTTGAAATATTTTACATTTTACATTTTTTAATTATTTACACAGGTTACGCCCATTTTTTTTATTTAAAGGTAAAGGAATCTGAAACACTCTGATTGGTGATAGCGGCATAAGCCAAAGGCCAAAGGCACCGCACTTTGAGAGGAAAAAAGGCGATGATGAGCCTTACCCTAGTAACTTGACGACTAGACCAAACAGACAAACCACGTAAGGTTGAGGCACTCGCGGCCTGGCCGGGCAAGCTCTGGAATCCTAGGTGCACCTAAACTGCCCCTGGGAGGAAGGGATGCTACACCCACTCTGTGCCACGGTCGTCGAAGCCAAGACCTGCAGGGAAGTCTTTCTGAGGATGGTGGGAGAAATAGCTCACTCCGCGCTGGACTCAGGGGATGACCCTAGAGACGACCCCATTATGACTAGACTTCTAGCTAAAATTAAGTAAGTAGGGCTTCTACAGCGGGAAGCAAGACTCCTGTGCGCTGGAGTGAAATATTACTGCGAAAAGCATATTACTGCGGCCGATAAAGGCGAAGAGAAATATTATTGCGAAAAGCATACTACTGCGGCCGATAAAGGCGAAGAGAAATATTACTGCGAAAAGCAGACTACGATTGCCAATGAAGGCGAAGATAACATTATGCCATTAAACAATGTCCAATGCCCACATAAATGGCGACGCAGCGGGCAGTCAGAGGGCATTAAATAGACATGCAACGAGCTGTCTACAGGGGTTACAGTGGGCAGACCCAACTATGACAACATATGGAGAACAATGGCAACGAGCAGGATGGTACAGCAGGCGAAACGTTTTGCTTTGTGGCAACGTAAGCCGCCTGTGACTAGGTTAATACTAGTTCATAATCACCTAGAATAGACGTCGACAACTAGAATTAAGGGGGCGGAATCCGGCGATTCTAGAGACAACCGGTGTTTCTAGGACTCGTGCGGGTGGTGATCTGGGGAGGGTAAAACCTGCCCCGGGCGATCGCCCTGGTCGAAATTTTAGCTGTAAGACGGTTGCATTTGACACGCAACCTAGGATTAAGCAAATTTACTGACCGCTGTTGCCAGGTAATGGCACAGCACATTTCGGCAATAGAATAAGGCCATCCATTCGGCTTAATAGTAGTAGCCATTTTTTTTTAATTTTTAATCATAATTAAGATAGATAGTGTTAAGGTAACGCCGCTCGGCACCTGATGGAGACGCAAATCTGTCATCAGGGTAAGCCCGATAGCACATAGGTTAACGATAGCACATAGGTTAACGATAGCACATAGGTCAACGATAGCACATAGGTTTACGACATCACATTAAGAAACGGCATTACGGCACCGTATAGGGTAAGCCCGGCCATACATCAAATTAACATTAATCATGCTATTTTTTTCAGAGAAAGAAGAGCTTCAGCCAGTAAAAAAATGACACAGGAAGCGACATAGAGAATATGTCATACTAATAAGTTTTTTCTAAACCTCGCCATTTTTTTCCAGGCATCGTCACGAGATATAGGAAACTGGTGACAGGAATTTCACTACCATATAGCAGTGTCATATTATTTACGGCATGCCATGATTGTGTACTATTTTTTTATATACGTCAACTTGCACTAATCCTAACACACTCTCACACACTCACCACATTTTTTTTTCAGCTACACACTCCAAAAAAGTCTGCACAGCAGGACTGGTGCCTGTGGGGTACCAGGCTTGCTGGCAGATCAACTAAACAGAAACACATAAAGCGTCAAAATGCGACGCAGATTACGACAATGAGGGCGCAACCGATTTGTGGCGGCGACTCTCATTGTCAAGTGTGAAAGCATTCACCCACAGAGGATGCTTCACAGATTAGGTTTTAAGAATACATTGCAAGCGGTACGACCACTAAACCGTACCAAGAAGTGGCCGTACAGGATCAGCCGTGAGACGGCAAGCGTACGTACAAACGGGTAGCGTGCACGCGAGGTACCAAACAAAAACTAGAATTATAAGGGATTAGCGCGCTTAAGTTAGACATAAGACCACTGTAATTAATAATTTTAAAGGGTAAACTTCATACAAATTCATGCGCCCACGGGCAATTATTCCACTGGAAATCAATAATATTCCTAAATGTCAAAATCGCAACATAGTACATTAAACACTATATTTTTTTTTGTTTGTTTATCAAGTTCACATGTACACAATGTCTATGGTCTGTTTTCTTTCATTTTTCTTTCTTCTAACTTCCCCATTTGTCAGGGTGTTCCGTTTTATCCCAAACCAATAAATGCCTTTTGAATATTTCCCTTAAATTATACCCTGGAACACCCATTTTTTCTATTTTCTTCTACCTTTCTTATTGCAGGGAGCACTTTTTCCCTAAGATAGGGCGGACGACGCAATCATCCGTTCGGCCCTGGGTTTTTTTCCTCCCTGCACAACAATGTAACATCAGCACCATGTATTTTTTTTCATCAAACTTCCAAAATGCCAATGTCGATTTCTTTTGCAATATTTTTATGCCAATGTCAATGTTATGTATATATGTATATCCCATAACCCTCCCCTCAGAACACGAGCTGATCTCACGCCCACACATCAACACGACATCACCACACGACGACGACGACGACGAGGAAGACATCTACAGAAGATACGAGGGGACTTCAAAAACAACCACATCGACTACATCTATAACATCAACATCCCAACCCCAAGTTCCGTTCCCGTTCGCGGGGACGCGAACAAAATAGGGGAAGAGGCTTGTACAACCCCCCAGGGGTGTGCACCCCCTGGAGACCATCCCCCCATCATCTATCTAAATCACCCCTAACTGGCAACCCTTGTAAGTCCAGACCAACATCTATCAACACCGCAAGGACAGCTTGCCATTCTGGAAAGCTGGCCCAATCCTTGCATCACTACTACAAACAGCGACACACTATTAACTAGGGCATCTACGCCATCAGAATGTCGACGAAGCAACGCCGGAGAATATAAAAGGGAGTCTTAAGGAGGTCAGGCTCTTCTCCATTATCAGTCTTACAGTGTGGCGGCCAGAGGCTATTGCTGTTATCAGGTGAGTGAGTCAGCAGGTGTTCAGAATCCTATACTTTGTAACCCGTACCCCCAATTTGTATAGACAAGTTTGTACACATTGTAACATCACCACATCCCTTAAAAGGGACTCATAATTCCATTACTACTGACCAATAAACACTTGGTCAGTACAACACACCTGTATTACTATTTTACACGCCTCTTCACGACCTAAAGTCCATCCTGAATCCTCCGTCACTATTAGACGTGACTTACAGTAGCCAGATACTTGCTAGTGCAAACATCATTGTATTCCCGTACCGGCCTGACTGATAGGAGCGGCACGCGCCATATAGCTGACGCGTGCAAGTCGATTATCTAACCAGCCAGCTGGACGACCAGTGCGTTGAACTGTACACAAAGTTCCATCCCCTAAAATACACCTACATCTTTTATAGGAACGCCCCCTAGTTCCTAACAATAAACAACACTCTACACTGGTCAGCTTGCCCGACTATGGGAAGCTACCCCCTTTTAGGCACTTCCTTCTAAATCAACACAATAACTCTTCCGTTTTAGATCCTACCACCTCCAAATAAGGGATCTAAAACAATATGCAACTACTAAATATATTCGTGGAAGGGAACTAGGCATGTCGTTGAACACTGTGCCATTGGTGGCTAAGAGGACAATGATAAAATAGGTTAATACTCACCACGTTGATGAGCTGGACAAAAGCGAGACCGAAGCGGACGTCCACCTTCTGCGTCATGTTCTGAACGGGCCGGATGAGCTTGTTGTATCCTCTGAAGAGATCTCGAACTAGACGCTCCTCGTCCTCAGAGCACCAGCCTGCAACAAGACATACTTATGTTATTTCTTGACCACATATTAGCTGTAGAGGTACGTATAAGAGCCAGGCTAGGAGCAAGAAGCAAAAGGTGAGAGGAGTACAACGAGGTGGCCTGGAACACACGATTCCCCATGTCAGGAAGCGCTGAAAGATGTGTAAAAAGCATAGGCCTACTAAAAGGGGATTTATGCTTTTCTGTCAGTCAACCTGATTGTACTAGGGCTGGTACTTCAAATAGATTGGTTTCAGTTTTCAAATAATCGATAATCGAAGCAGCCACACAGCGCACGGCCCAGCATGTATCAGGCACCCAAATAACGTCCATCGCAGGCGCGTGGCTGGGCGGAGAGCATTAGTTCCGATATCCGCCAACGGTAAATATTCGCTGGTCGGGTAGTAGAACAAGGGAGAGGGTGTTAGGTAGTCTGAGAGCCCTTCGCATATCTGCCAGGTCCACACACTCCAAATGAGTGTGTGCTACGGTAAGGTGGTCGCCGCAAATACACGTGGGAGGGGGTTCTATCTTGGGCAAGTGGGAGTGCATAGCAATCCCATGGCCGATCCGGAGTCAACAGAGATCGGTGTTATGCGCTAATAGAGATCAATATACAGCAGATTAATGAGATTAACTCCTGTAGCCTAACTTTCTTTAAATGCCATGTAACTTGGACACATTATGAGACGGAGGTGGAAGGGTCTCGGAGACAAGGCGGCCAGCATTGAGATGGATTGGTTCCATCAAATCCAACATGAATATGTCAGTGAAGGATCTGAAGTATTGTACCCAATCGGGGATGGTACAAGATCGAACACACAACTTTTTAAATGAAAGGAAATAATCCACGTTAAACCAAGATGGAAATTTTACAGAAAGGTAGCTATCAAACAAGGATTATGAAGAAGCAGATGTTATATTAAAACAGGCAGGACACGATACATACCCATTAACTTTGACATGTTTTAAAGTAATATAAACACGGGAAGCAGTTATGCGTGCTCTTGAAGGAGAGATTTCGTTGAGGCGAGCAGCACTTCAAATTCTTCGTGCCCAGCACGTTTGGAAGTGTTTATGACCCTATGAGTGTCAGATAAGAAGGGGACTATTTTTTTATATTAATGATAATTACAGCTATTGAGCGAGGCCCCAAAAATTACAATTCAGCAGTACACGAGTACAGAGACCGGGGAATCACCCGTTGTGGAGCCAGATAATTGCAGAGAACAATTTTGCTGGCCACTGAAATGAGAATCAAAAGCCAGATTATTAAGTCTCCCAAGGAAAGGGATTTTCCAACATGTTTAAAACTTATAATATGTTGTTGTTTGAGTCCTCAGTCTTTCGACTGGTTTGATGCAGCTTTCCATGCCTCCCTGTCCTGAGCTACTCATTTCATCTCAACATAGCTACCACAACCTACATCCGAGGAAATCTGTTTAACATATTCTAACCTTGGTCTACCCCTACAGTTCTTGTCCTCAACCCTTCCTTCCATAACTAAGCTTGCTATTCCTGGGTGTCTTAGTATGTGTCCTACCAACCTATCTCTTCTCTTCATTAGCAGTCGCCAGAAACATCTCTCCTCTCCCACTAGTCTTAATACCTCTTCGTTTGTAACACTATCTACCCATCTGATCTTCATCATTCTCCTGTAACACCACATTTCAAACGCTTCAAATCTCCTCTTTGCTGCTGCACCAATGGTCCAAGTTTCACTTCCATTGAGTGCCACGCTCCAGACAAAGGCCATCAAAAATGACTTCCAAATACCTAAATCTATATACGATGTCAACAGATCCCTTTTCTGTAGAAATGCTTTCATTGCCTGAGCTAACCTACTTTTTATATCCTCTTTCCTTCGTCCATCACTGGTTATTTTGCTTCATAAGTAACAGAATTCTCCTACTTCCTTTAGCTTTTCACCTGCCAATTTGATGTCCATAGAGGTTTCTGATTTATTTCGGCTGCATTCCAATATTTTTGTTTTACATTTATTAATTTTCATCATGAATTGTTTCCTCAAGACAGAGTCCATAGCATTCAACATCTCATTCAAATCCTCAGGCGTGTCGGCCAAGATGCCTATGTCATCGGCAAATCTCAGAGGTGAAATTATTTCTCCATGAATCTTCACTCCCACTTTACATTTTTCTCCAATTTCCTTCATTGCTTGTTCAATGTAAAGATTGAAAAGTATGGGTGATAATATATGCACAGATAAAAAGCACTGACTCAGATGAAGTCATATGACGAGAGCGCAAGGGTTCGAGGAAGAAATTAATTAATCGGTTAGGCCCCGGAACGTGGATAAAAAACGTTTTTAATTAATTATATATAATCAGACGATCGAATCTCGATCAACCCAAGATAAATCGAACATTTAGAATATTCCTCACCTATAGGGAAAATTTCGAAGGTGATTGGAACAGGGAATCAAAAGTTAAGCTCGCAAAGTAATTAGGGAACTATGTTTTATCCCAAACTAAATATAAGGGCTCCTAGCGAAGCCTAAGGCTGTTGATGTCAGTTGAAGTCAGTCAGTCACCAGGAGGCTCGAGAGGAGAGAGCCACGTTACGTTAAAAGTCATTTGGTATACCAAGGTGAGGGCACGTCACGAAAGTAAAGTCATTTCATACACAGTGTAGAGAGTCTTTTACTAAGTTCAGTCAATTTGTGAACTCAGGTTGGAGTAACGTTGTTTCGAGACCAAGCTACGCCAAGCTACGTTATAGTGCGTTAGGCTACGCTACGCAAAGTATATAAAGGACCTCAAAGGAGGCATCGTATGATAATAGTCATAAATTGGACCTCATAGAAGGCCACGTTGTATTCATCAGTTTGTGGACTCTAGTAAGGAAAAAGGGTACGAGACCACGATACGAGAAATTGTGAACTGTAGGGAAAGCTACGCTACACCAAGCGAAGACATTATAATCTGAGGTCTCAGAGGGGAGCCTTATTTTCAAGTCATCGCACCATGAAGTCTAATAAGTTGAACGTCAGAGGACATTGGTTAAAAACGGAAACAGAATACTTAAAGGAACACGAAATAGAGAAGTGTTTGAGCTAGGAAGTATACGGTCCTCGTGGGAGGCCAAGTTAGCACGAAAACGATAGGTTCGCGACAAAGGCAACCATAGGACGAAAGGATATAGCTACAGTGGAGATAGACAAACAAGTAGTAGTGAAGAAAGCTCTATAAAAAGGAACAGTTCAAACAGACACTAGAAAACTTTGAATTCGAGGGGTAGGAGATACCGGAGGAGAAGGAGACACACGTTCGTTGCTAGAAAGAGGTGGCAGAGGAAAGAGATTTCCACAATAGGAGCATCAGTAGGACACATCGTCAGCGGTCGAAGGAGCGTTCGTCAGCGGCTGAGATATGATCCGTGTGAAATAGCGTTTGTGTGAATAGGTTATTTTTTATCCCAGTGTAAGAAGGGATATGATATATCTGTGTAAAGTGTTAAATTTATAGAGAATGTGCCAGTGTAAAAAGAGTGTTGAGAATATGAAAAGTGTATGTAAAATTGGTAGAATGTATTGCTAAAGAAAATGCAAGATGGGTCAACCCGTCATAAGATTTGGTCATCCACCTGAGAGGGAGAAGGGGTAAGTAATGATACTTCATTGCAATATGTTACGTTACGCACGGCTAACTAAATGAGTGATAATAATGAATGGAATTGTGACCATAAAGTAAAAATATGATTGAGTAATAAAGGTGTTATATAAATTATAAAATAAGTGAAACCCGGGGAAAATGAATGAAACATAATTAATAAAATCTTGGAGGAGGAAATCGTATGTACTATTGGACAAATGGCAGGTCAGCATGCCAAGTAAATATTGAGTTTTTATACTCTGAATAATAATATTGAGTTTTTATACTCAGAATAATAATATTGAGTTTTATACTCCAGAATAATAGATGATGATGATAATTGTTGTTTTAAGGGGCCTAACATCTAGATTATCGGCCCCTAATGGTTTGGGTGACCGTGAAGATGAAAATGAAATGTAAACTTATAACTAAAACTATCTACTAACTTATATACTAGAAGAAGAAATGGAAAACAAAAGGAGAATAAGGCAAATAAAGGACAGGAAGAAAAGAAATGCCCTCAACCCTCGAAGAATACGGATTGAGGGACTTGGAAGGAAGGAGAGCCATGAAAGGCAGATAGGAAAGTGAAAGAGGAGAGAGTCCGCCCCATAGGTAAGGGACAAAAGGGGGAAACCGGACCCAGCTCAGGAATCCCTCGGGGTCGCCAACTCCCGAAATCACCAGCCGTGATCCCCTGAGGGTGTAGCGTTATCTAGGGTGCACCAGAAGTGGTGGGGCTACATACACCCTGCCTCCTTGAGGGCTTTGAGCAGAAGGTAGGAGATAACATGAAAAGAAAAGGAAGGCTGACCCCTCGCAGAAGGAGGGTATCAGAAAAGATGAGACAAGGGCCAAAGAAGGCGGGAAAGGAAGAGACTCCCTAGGCCTCGGATACCCTAATTCCGTCGGGATCGGAAAAGAACAAGAGTTGACCAAGTGAGTTCGACAGGAAAGAAGACGGAGAGGAGCCGGCACAAGTAAGTCGAAGCAATGACGGACTCAGCTGGGGCCCCGTGGTCGCCAACCCACGTCCCACTAGATGTGAGCCCCTGGGGGTTCTAGAATAATAAATGAATAATGAATTGTTATAATTGAAACAGTTAGTGGATAATGGGATTTTATAAATCAGAATAATTAAAGTATTGAATGAATAGTGGTGGTTGTATACCGTAATAATTGAAGGGTTGAATAGTGGTTGTTGGAAAGAAATTGTGGAAATATAGGCTGTTTTGCCATGTTAAAGGAAAGTAAAGGTACCGATAAGAAGATGTTGTTGAATAGACCGTAATTGAAGGCAAGCGATTAAAAGTAGTGAAGTTGGTAGGTGATGAATATCCAAGCATATGATTGTGCCAAATAAAGGGCAAGTAAGTTGAAGTAAACTCAAGCTGGGAGTAATTATGCATTGTTAATTCATACGCATATTTCGAGAGATCAGTCTACGGAGTCGGTTCATCGATTCATTTCTGGGTAGCGACCAAAAGAGTGGATGTATGGGATTTCCACTAAAATAGCTGTGTGTGTTATATTGTTGTTGAATCTGCATTGTAAGTCTGGATGAATGTATTTGTGTAAGCAGAAGGCCGAGGCTTTGGTGAAAGATCCTCCCTCGAGCCGTTCATGCAATTAACGGGCGGACGAGCATGGCGTCTCGGACCGTGCCATTTTCTTCGTGTTTTTCTCATGCAAGCATTGTCAATTATTGTTGCCTAAGCGGGCGTAGTATGCTGTAAGCAGGTGCTCTTATTACCGACCATTTAATAAAGCTCCGAATAAATGTATAGATGAATTAATTCGCAAAGTGAAGTTATGATGAATGAGAAGTGAAGTAATTGAAAAGGTAGGAATATTATAAAGAACTTTGTAATCATTGAGACGGGAAACGCGAGATGTAGTTGAATGAATGAAAAGCCTTAGAGTTGTACGGATAAATTGTTGTGGTCATAAATATTGTTTTAACAAGCCGGCTTGGGGAAGCGCGACCTTGCCTGCAGACCGTGTCTTGGAAGGGAGAATAAGGGTTATTTTATGAGGAAGCGGCAAACACAATGGCAAGTGGTCTGACTGGTAATTAACGGAGTACAAGTAAAATTATTTAATGACAAGAGCTCTACAGTGCTCAAATTTAAATTTTTGAATTGCTAAGGATTAGACGAGTATTTCCAGCTAAAATTGAAATGAATTCTTTCAAATTTGACGAAAATGGTCAAAGATAATTATGCAAAAAGTAAGGGATTTCCTCACTCTCAAGACAATTCAGAAGGGTAAACATATATGATGAATTTGAGTTCAGATGGGAATAAGCCCACTGACAAATGATAAATAGTAGTGCGTAATGTGATATAACACACCTTATCCTAGTGGCATGAGAGAGAATGGTGATGTGAGGGATGGGATTCGATCCCAGACATGTGTAATATGTATGTAGGCTTGATGGAAGTGAGAGTTGTTAAGCTTAAAAATGCTAAATGCAATGGTGATAAATAAATGATTGAAGTCTATACCCAAAAGGGAATAAATAAGATAAATATCCCGCAAGCCTTACAGAAACATTGTTCTTGTACGTGTGATAGGCACGCTTTATAACTTAAATAAGAACAATTCCCAGTTAAAGACAACATGGAGGGAATTAAGCAAGATAAAGTGTAGGATGATTTTGGACAGTTTGTGAAGATATTTTGATGTTTTATTAATGATTTTTTGTGTGTGTTCTATTAATGGATTTATTGGATTTCATTCCAAATGCAATTGTTGATGTGAGATTGTTTACTGGATGCTTCCCTTAAGGAAAATAAACTATATTTTGAGTTAATATGTGAGTATTCATGTAGCCTTGTTGACCTTAACGTGCTACCATATCTGAATGCGCGATCATACGTTGGGAGGAACGTTACACCCCCGAAGCCGTGAGTTTAGCCAGGTTATGACCGAGCATTTTCCGTCATTAAACGGGCACAGTGTATGGCTGAAGACCGAATCATATGGAGAGAGTCCATCCATGCAGTCACCAGGAGTCGACGCCGAATTGATGGCACCTGATCATTATCATCATCATCATCAACTTTCTTTCAGGTTTAGGGAATAACACCTATTACAATTGGGTACAATCAGGTCGACCGATTGAAAAGCATAATTTTGTTTACTAAGGATACACTGAACAAGATGTTCAGCAAAGAACATATAGCCTACTTTCTCCTAAATGTATGGGTATCTTTATGACTCTTTGTCCTCATCCCTAAAACAATCACCCCAACCACAATGTATTGTTTGTTTTCTTTTATATTGATAATAAGCCAGTAAGTGTCAAGATCAATATTATATACTTTATGATGATTGAATAACAAAACTACTAACTTATTGTAATGCATTCACGTCCGTTAATCTCTATATTAAGCCAGCCTGCAAAATTAAGAATCTTCCGCCCCAATCATCTTCCGCCCCAATCACAGTAGGTGGTGCTGCGACCTATCAGTGAATTAATCTTTATCTTGTACGCCTATGCACTGCCATCGTAATGTACTACGATGGCAGTGTTCTATGGGTGTTGAATGAGTAGGCAGTTTAAAGTAGCCAAGAGGGAGGCGATCCAGCTGGCAGTGTTTAAAGGTATTCGGAGCGCGATCGTGGCTAATAGTTGAACTACCAGTATTACAAAATTGCCATACTTCAGGAGGCCAGCTCAGACATTTACACAGCGTTATGTTTGGAACAATATTACCCACATAACCCACAAGAGGACAGCACCGTACAGAGGCATTAAGAAGGCTGTGGTTAATGACAACGTGTATCTAGTTCTTCTATTCTCCTTTTTCTAATGTCTTCTGTTTATGGGCGATGCTGGGACTGTGATTTTATTAATATACGAGTGTATACTTTATCCTATCCTTTGAGCTAAATGACATTTTATTCAGTATCTGTGGGAAAAGCTCGTGCACATCATTTGTAAAAGAATTCAAGAAAAAAAAACCCTAACTGTAGCAGTATTCGATCCCCAGTCAACTGCGTGTCAGACTAACATGCTAGCCCAGAGCTAACCGTATCCATGACGTCAGGTGTTCTTAACTGACATTAGATACAAACTGTTGGCAAATAATGACTTTAAATAAACGATTTCTTCACTGCAGTACATCTTCATTAAAGATCATTTCATACAAAGTTTATATTATTGTATCAGTACGGTATATCACATACAACATACTAAAACTACTGAAATATAAGACAGGCACATGAGGACAGCTGCCATCTTGTCGTGTGACACAAACGGCTCAGCTCTTTTAAGCCACTCATACTGTATAATATTATAATATTAAATTATAATAAATAACGGATCACGACCTTCAGGATAGCTTAAACCCCCCTAGGCTCGATAATCGGAATTGGTGGGTCTTAAGCTATTTATTAAAATGGTTGCATAATTCACACGGCCGCCATCCTGAAATGGCATGGCCGATGACCTTGAATTTTGGGTGAAAGACGCGTCCTATATAAAGGTATGTTGTCACCAAATTTGGTAGAGATCGGATGATTAGTTTAGCCGTAATTTGATTTTACGTTTTGAACATTTGAGTGGCCGCCATTCTGTTTTGGTAAAGATGGCGGCGATATAAAGTATGACACTGAGGTGTCCTTTACTAGTGCTACCTCTGTACCAAATTTTGTTCAATTCGGTTTCACCGTGTTCGAATTGATAGGGGGGGGGGGACATACATTCAGAGTACACACACTCACACACACACACACAGACACACACACACACACAGACTCACACACACACATACACACCCACACACACAGACTCACACACACACATACACACACACAGACAGACACACTTTTTTCTCCCTGTGTTGATCTCATAAGTCTACTTTCATTTTTTGCAAAAATCGAAAGTAGGCTAAAAATGGCTTACAAAACGATGATATTGTAAACGGTATAGGAGAAACCAAGGAAAGCCAGCCCCAGACCCCCTTGCATGTTGTACAAGCAGTAATTTTCGTCCAGACAGTCATCTAACATAGTAGCGGTCAATAGTTTCACCCAGTCGGGCGAGTTAACCGACTGAAGATCATTTGGTTATGCTGTTCGATTTCAGACGCAAGTGATGTGTTGCTGGTAATTTATATTACGAGCTTGGTACATCTTCGGTCATCAGCTCCATGTACTTGTATGTGTGTTGAATTTGTCTTACAACCTGTATTTATGTGGTGACTATAATAGCGGGTTAGGGTCGGGAATGGGGATAGGTGTCACAAGTCTTGAAATAAGGTACTATCCCGGCATTTTCCTGAAGTTAAGAAGTGGTAAACCATGGGAAACCCTTTCAGGATGATCAGGAGGGAATCGAACCCATCTCTGCTCAGTTTTGCCTCACGATGCTGACTGTAGCCCGTTCCAGCCCTCAGACAAGCATCATATATATTATTTGGGCTGTCTTCCACGGAACTCTTCAGGATTGCACAGGATAAGAATGTGTTAGCCATGGTGGTAGCCAACGTCCGTATCGGATAAGGTAGAAGAAGAAGAATATAGATCCCTCCTGCGGCGTTCACAAGCGACCGATCGTGACAATGAGCATTCAGATGAAATAGAATAGACATTAGCAGTGACGAATTGCACTCTAATTTCATAAATATCTATAATTTCTTTGAAAAAAATACTATAAAACTGTACGAAGTGTGCGATTTGCAGATACTGTTGCTGTAGGAAAATATGCTCCATAATTGCTGTCCACTTCACAGTTTGACCACTGTGACGCCTGCTTCATATCATTTTAACATTCTGAGGTCTTTCTTTTATCATTTTGCATGGATATCAAAAACAGTAAACCAAAGGAATGAGTACTCAAATCGTATCATTTCATAAATATCGAATGACTGGTGAGTGTTACAGCAAAGCTTTCAACCAATGGACTCACTGTCAGCTCACAAATGACATTAGCAGTGACGAATTGCATTCTAATTTCATAAATATCAATTTTTGTAAGAAGTGTGCGAATAGCAAATACTGTTGCTGTAGGAAAATACGCGACATAATTGCTGTTCAGTTCGTATTTTGGCCATAGGGACGCCCATTTCATATTCAAACTATTAAACGTTAATTCATTATTATTGGGGAAAGTGTGCTTTATGAACAAGCGAGATTTCTCGCACGGGTCCGCTAGTTATATTATATTTCTTAGCAGAACCAGGTGCACTCAGCCTCGTGAGGACAATTGAGTAGCTGTCTGACAGTGAGGCAGCGCCCCGGTCACGGAGACCAAGATTAACGGTCGAGGGGGCCTGACGCACTAACCACGAGTCACCCCAAAATCTGCAGGTCAAATTACTGGACAGCGGCCACTTGGTAAGCCTAGGCCCTTCATGGGCTGTAGCGTCTGGGGGGTATAGTTTGTTTTCTTAGCAAAACCGGGAATCGAACCCAGACCTCAATGATTTATTTATTTATATTTATTTATTTATTTATTTATCGTATGGAATTTAATGCCGGGAGTGTCCGAGGACATGTTCGTCTCGTCAGAGGCTGTAGCTGCTTCCAGTGGACACCCATACGGTGAGCTACAAGTTCCGTTCAATTTCAAGTGGTTCCGACTTTGGCTACCAGATGTCAATGACACTTAGTGGTGAACGTTGGAACTTTGATAGAGTGTTCCAACGAAATCTAACCTAGAAATTTAGCTTCACACAAGTTTAGTCTCTGGAAGGAACTTTATCAGGCCATAAATTGATGAAATGGGACCGCCGGCTTTACTTCCCCTCTGAGGGAAGGCATACTGAAGGATTTTAACGCTCTTAAAAAATACCGACGACTTCGGCCGGGTTTGAACCCGCTATCTTGGGAACAGCAGTTCTGCATGATACCAACTATGCCACCGTCATAACAACCAAGTATGCTAGCCAGTATACCACGAGGTTGTGAGTTCTCATGCTGTACAGAATAGGAAACAGCTATCTCAACTCCCTTTCACTAGAAATATGCTAATTAAAAAAGCATTACCGGTTTATCTAACACTTTGGTTACTGCATCGCTGAAAACATGTTGCAGAGGGGTGTTTTGGGGTGGGGGGATATTTACGATACTAGTCAGTGTCTGATAAAACCGGCAGGATGTAAATCATTCACCCCTCTTCCTACACCATACCATCGTATCACATAGCACCGCGAGGCGCCACGCTATTCTGTGTTCTATATCGATTTTGTCATATCCTTGTATTGAACAGTGGTTAACCCACGATGCTACGATAAGCCGGAGAGCGAGTTTAAGGCAGAAGGGGAGTGGGTAGATAGATGGGGAGGGGGTGAGGTGAGGTGGTAGAGAGGGTAGGAATCTCTAGAGAGACTGAACTGGGTGGGCTATCGTCAGACATTAGCCCTGTCGTCATCTTGTGACGTAATTACGTTATATTATGATTGATGGCGCACAAGCAGAGCTTTAAATTCAATTAACTCTTACTAGGAACAAGTCATTACTATTACATTAACAAGCATCTTTCACCAATATTATTTTATTCACTTCCTTGATTTTATTATGATAGGTGATCGTGATATTCTTATCAATGGATTAGATCCGCACTGTAAAATTCCTTTTCAAAAAGGTAAACAAGCAAATGCGCGCGTTACCTTACACGTTCGAGTCTTCTACCTCTCCCTACCTTTCTTGATGATGATGATAATTGTTGTTTTAAGGGGCCTAACATCTAGGTTATCGGCCACTAATGGTTTGGGTGATCGTGAAGATAATGAAATGTAAACTATATCTAAAACTAACTACTAACTTATATACTAGAAGAAAGAAAGGAAAACAAAAGGAGAATAATGCAAATAAAGGACAGGGGGAAAAGAAATGCCCCCAACCCTGAAAAATGCGGATTAAGGACTTGGAAGGAAGGAGAGCCACAAAAGGCAGATAGGAAAGTGAAAGAGGAGAGGGTCCGCCCCACAGGTAATGGATAAAAGGGGGAAAACCGGAACCAGCTCAGGAATCCCTCGGGGTCACCAACTCCAGAACCCACCAGCCGTCAGCCCCTGAGGGTGTAGCAATATCCAGGGTGCACCAGAAGTGGTGGGGCTACATACACCCTGCCTCCTTGAGGGGCTTGAGCAGAAGGCAGGAGATAACATGAAAAGAAAAACAAGGCCCACCCCTCGCAGAAGGAGGGAATCAGAAAAGATGAGACAAGGGCCAATTAAGGCGGGAAAGGAAGGGACTCCCTAGGCCTCGGATACCCTAATATCGTCGGGGTCGGAAGAGAACAAGAGTTGACCAAGTGAGGTCGAAAGGAAAGAAGACATAGAGGAGCCGGGCATAAGTAAGTGGAAGCAATGCCGGACTCAGCTAGGGTCCGTGGTCGCCAATTCACGTCCCACAAGATATGAGCCCCTGAGGGGGGGATTTAAATCATTCACAATTTGTTATTAAAATCATTTTATTTTATTTGTATTACCCTACTCAGTAACGTTTTCTCCTCTGTGAACTTACAAAGTTTCCCAAAAGGATTTGCACCTGGAAATTTTCGAAAATGGAGATTCTGAGGGGCACCTTCACGCACGGTGGTGAGCTGGGCTGCTTAAGTACGCTATGGATGAGCATAAGGTGCATATGTCTGTTGCGCAACGCATCATTATCAGATTTCTCGCAGAAGGGGACACCAAACCTTCGGAAATTTTGAGACGGCTCCGCGCACAGTTTGGGGAAGAAAAACTGTCGCTGACTCGAGTGTATGAGTGAGCTAACACATTTGTGCGGGAAGAGAAGCTGTGGAAGATGAACCTCATGAAAGGAGGTCGCGGACAATCATCAATGCAGACAACATTGTTACCATTCGTGACATTATTGAAGAAGATCGGCACATACACATTTCTGACATTGTTTTAGCTGTAGGAATAAGCGTATCGCAACAAGCGACGCTGGCAACCGATCCGAAACATCATTCTTGTCCACGACAATGCAAGGCCACACACTGCCGCATTAACGCGAAAAAAGCTGGGGGAAATTCATTTCACACCTCTGGAATACCATCCCGTTCAGTCCAGATTTATCGCCCTGCGATTACCATTTGTTTGGACCGCTCTAACAAGACCTAGGAGGACAGTGGTTCGATGATGATGCAAGTGTAGAAGAGTTCGTGCGCAACCGGTTCCGCACACGTCCCTCTTCTTTCTATGAGGACGTATTCAAGAAATTGCTAATCTGATGGATAAAATGTGTATCGAAGGCAGAACACTATGTAGAAAGGCGATCTCTATATGTGTATTTCTTGGTTGATGCAATACATTTAAAAAAATAATTCCCGGTTATATTTGACTGACCCTCGTAAATGTCAGGTGACTGCCCCTGGACTCGATCCCGCATACTTAGGGACACCAGACGTTGTTCCACAGAACCAGTCAAAAATAACCATATTGAGTGTATATTTAGCTCCGATAATCACATCTATTGAAGGGTAAGTAAACGTGTCGACATAGATTGATTGACGGGGATTAATCTATGTGAAGATGTGTGTACACAGTCCCGGCAATCAGATGGAATCACTGTTAAACGACTGTGAGGAAAGGAGAGAAGAAAGACTGGCTCTCCTTCTCTCTCAGCAAAGCACACCCCCTGAGAGCTTCCGCTTGGGCCGCTCCAGTTCAAACACGCCTTGTTTGTCGATTGAAGAGTCCAGTTGACAGTAGACTCGACTCACTCCTGGCTGATACAATTTGTTTATCGACTAGACGCGGAGAGAGAAGAGTTTTCTTACAGTTGAAATTCTGCTGACGTAACAGTTGGACTCCTGAAGTGCGACACTGCTATAGTCTGTACACTGCCAGAATGGGATTGCCATTTGGCCGGAAATTCTACGTCAGTCATCACCCCTCTGCCTCTTGACCAATCCACGTTCACATAGATGATGTCATAATACTCTGCGTTGCCATTTCACCGCCCACATGCTTCAGTGCCTGATTAGCTGTACTGTCATCGCGGCAGGAGATGCCAGTTGAACACGCTGTGACGGGGTGCGGGGGGGTCTTGCAGTACGCATGCGCGGTTCACCTATTCCAAACTTAAATATATCGGCTACCCGCATGTCAATGGTTATTATTGCAGCAGACGATACCCAGCCAGTAAAAGAAGGAATGGGCTGAGTGAGTGAAGCAAGTAGTGACAAACTGAATGTTTTTGGAATGCGCGATACGCAGTAAGCGGGAAGATGATGATGCTGATGATAATTGTTGTTTTACGGGGCCTAACATCTAGGTTATCGGCCCCTAATGATCTGGGTGATAGCGAAAATGAGAATGAAATGGAAACCAGAACGAAAATTATGTGAGACGGACATTACGTACAAAGAGAAACTCAGATGGAAACAACTCACAATATGGTCTTACAAAAGGGGAATTTAGAACGAAAAGATTCAAAAAAAAGAATAGATTGAAAAAGACCCACAAAACGTAGGCTAGATTCAAAAAACGTACAAAATGCAATGTAGCGTCGAAATACTTACAAAATGTAATTTAGGTTCAAAATACTTACAAAATGCAATTGAAATTGAAAATACACAATACAATTCAGATTGAAATATCCCAGTTCCAATCCAAATTATTCACAAAGTGCAATGGAACTTCAAAATGCAATTGAAATTGAAAATGCTTACAAAATGTACGGTAGATTCAAACGACTCATGTGGATTGACAATACATACAAAATGCAATTTAGATTGAAAATACTTGACAAAATGTAATTTAGATTCAAAATACCCACAATATGCAATTAAGAATCAAAATATGTGCAAAATGCCCACCAAACAAAATGCAATTTAGATTCAAAATTCGTGCGAAATGCGGTTTTGGTTGAAAATACTTACAAAATGTAATTGAAATTCAAAATACTCACTAAAAGGCCCGGCCACCTGCATTGAAAGACTTACTAAAAAGCAATCTAGATTGTCAATCTTTACAAAATGCAATTGAGGTTGAAAACAATCGCGAGATGTCATTTAGATCGAAAAAACTTACAAAATGCAACGTAGATTATAAAATGCCTTAACAAATCGCTAAAAGGGAATTGAGATACACGGTGAACCAAGTAACAACAAGATGTTCAGCAAAGAACATATAGCCTACTTTCTCCTAAATGTATGGGTATATTTGTAACTCTTTGTCCTCATCCCTAAAACCACCTCTACCACCATGTAGTGTTTGTTTTCTTTTATATTGATAATTAGCCAGTAAGTGTCAAAATCAATATTATATACTTTATGATGATTGAATAACAAAACTACTAACTTATTGTAATGCATTCACGTCCGTTAATCTCTATATTAAGCCAGCCTGCAAACTTAAGGATCTATCGTTTTGGGTACCTTCCCCTTAAAAAATCCGCGCCAATCACAGTAGGTTGGTGCTGCGACCTAGCAGTGAATTCATATTTATCTAGTACGCCTCTGGGTGTTCAACGAGTAGGCAGTTTAAAGTAGCCAGGAGGGAGGCGATCCAACTGGCAGTGTTTAATGATAGAGCGTACAGTCACTTGTCCTGCTAGAAGGACCTTCCGGAAGTACTTTTGTACACAGCGGTGCGTCCTTCCAGCAGGACTTTGGACCCTTATGGCAAATGTATGAACTGGCCTTCCAGCAGGACGCGTCCTTCCGGCAGTACTTTGGGTTATCAGAGCGTAATAATATTGCAGTTCTGGTACTGGGCAAACAATAAAAGTCATTAAATATTCTAAAATATTCAATATGACTGATATTGACTAATACAATAACTGTCTCTTAACAACATATTGACTCTAAAATATATAAACGTATAAAGTATAAACGTGTTTTCTTATAGTACAGAGACTAAATAAATGTATGAGCGACGGCGCGTCCATCACTCGAGAATAAATAAATTAAAAAAAGCCTAGTTGTGTTTTTGTCAATATCCCACTGCACAGTTGCACAACTACACGTAATTTAAACTACAGTACCATGACATTTACTGATATCATAATTACTAGCAAATAACGAGCGACTCCATGCATCTCCGCTGTTTGGAGCATCGAAATAGGTAGCAAAAACATAAACACAGTCACCATTACGTATAATCGCCGCCATTACTGAACGGTCAGAGCTACCAACTTCAGACTTGCATGCGCTGATTCGTTACATTTCCCTCTATATAATGGAAAAAAGAACGGTCCTGCCAGCAGGAAGCTTCGTCCTCATATAAGCAATTGAATTACGTACTCAAATGAGGACCTAACTTCCTGCCGGCAGTGCCTTGTACGTTCTATCATTAAAGGTAATCGGAGCGCGATCGTGGCTAATAGTCGAACTACCAGTATTACAAAATTGCCATACTTTAGGAGGCCAGGTATTGACACAGCGGTATATTTGGAACAATACTACCCACATAACCCACAAGAGGACAGCACCGTACAGAGACATTAAGAAGGCTGTGGCTGATAACAACGTGTATCTAATTCTTCTATTCTCCTTTTCGTAATGTCTTCTGTTTATGTGCAATGCTGGGACTGTGATTTTATTAATAAACGAGTGTATACATTAGCCTTCCCTTTGAGCTAAATGACATTTTATTCAGTATCTGTGAAAAGAGCTTGTGCACATCATTTGTAAAAGAATTCAAGAAAAAAAAAAGTCAACTGTAGCAGTATTCGATCCCCAGTCAACTGCGTGACAGGCTAACACGCTAGCCCAGAGCTAAACATATCCGTAACATCATGGCGATCTTAACTGATATATTAGATTCAACCTGTTGGCAAATAATGACTTGAAATAAACTATTTCTTCACTGCAGTACATCTTCATTATAGATCATTTCATACAAAGTTTATATTATTGTATCAGTAGGGTATATCGCATACAACATACTAAAACTACTGAAATATAAGACAGGCTCATGAGGACAGCTGCCATCTTGTCGTGTGGCAGATACAGCTCAGCTCTTTTAAGCCAGTCATACAGAATAATATTATAATATTAAATTATAATAAATAACGGATCACGACCTTCAGGATAGCTTAAACCACCCTAGGCTTGATAATCTGAATTGGTGGGTCTTAAGCTATTGATTATAATGGTTGCATAATTCACACGGCCACCATCCTGAAATGGCAAGGCCGATGACCTTGAAGTTTGGGTGAAAGACGCGTCCTATATAATGGTATGTTGTCACCAAATTTGGTAGAGATCGGATGATTAGTTTAGCCGTAATTTGAGTTTACGTTTTGAACGTTTGAGTGGCCGCCATTCAGTTTTGGTAAAGATGGCGGCGATATAAAGTATGACACTGAGGTGCCCTATGCTAGAGCTACCTCTGTACCAAATTTTGTTCAATTCGGTTTCACCGTGTTCGAATTGATAGGGGGGGGACAGACATTCAGAGTACACTCACTCACACACACACACACACACACACACACAGACTCACACACACACATACACACAGACAGACACACAATTTTTCGCCCTGTGTTGATCTCATAAGTCTACTTTCATTTTTTGCAAAAATCGAAAGTAGGCTAAAAACAGTGCGGGAATCTTAAAGAGAAAAGGAAATATAAGGAAAAGATGAGAGGAGAGGAGAGGAGAGGGGAGAAAGGAGAGATGATGATGATGATAATTGTTGTTTTAAGGGGCCTAACATCTAGGTTATCGGCCCCTGATGGTGTGGGTGATCGTGAAGATGAAAATGAAATTTAAACTTAAAACTAAAACTAACTAATAAGGAAAAGAGGAGAGGATTGGAGAGGAGAGGGGAGGGGAGAGAGGAGAGGGTCCGCCCCAAAGGGAAGGGACAAAAGGGGAAAACGGACCCAGCTCAGGAATCCCTCGGGGTCGCCAACTCCCGAACTCACCAGCCGTGAGCCCCTGAGGGTGTAGCATTATCTAGGGTGCACCAGAAGTGGTGGGGCTACATACACCCTGCCTCCTTAAGGGCCTTGAGCACAAGGCAGGAGGTAAAAGGAAGAGAAAAAGAAGGCAGACCCCTCGCAGAAGGAGGGTATCAGAAAATATGAGACAAGGGCCAATTAAGGCGGGAAAGGAAGAGACTCCCTAGGCCTCGGATACCCTAATACCGTCGGGGTCGGAAGAGAACAAGAGTTGACCAAGTGAGGTCGACAGGAAAGAAGACAGAGAGGAGCCCGGCACAAGTAAGTGGAAGCAATGCCGGACTCAGCTGGGGTCCCGTGGTCGCCAACCCACGCCTCACAAGATGTGAGCCCCTGGGGGGGATGAGAAATGTTAATGATGCCACAATGCAAACTAACAAGCTTATTGACAGCGTTAGGACTTGTGCGTATAGCAATCATGATAGTGAGAACTGATGAAATGCCGAGACCTTCTTCTCAAATATACGGTACTTAATGAGCTATATTAAAAAAAGTTGAAGGCATATTGAGTAAATATTTCTCGGATTTAAGTGCAAACCTTGCCTGAACATTTCGTCCGCAATGCAGGAGCAAAATCCTCTCTTACTGCTGAAGTAGTAGATTTCCATAGAAAAATGTACGCTTACATTATTGTAAGTTACCGAACACAGTGTTTTCTTGAAGCCATTACCATTATCACAAAATATAAGGAGATATTGTATGTTCTACGTTTGTAGCAACTATTCTAGATTCTAAATAATTCTGTAGCCTATCACTGAAATAATTTTTAAATATAATATAGCTAGTTGAATGAACTAACACATTTTCCCACGCGCGCACAGAAGGAGCGAACAGTTTGGCACCCTCGTTCTCAGATCACATGGCGAGGCGAGAACTGTCAATCCCATTCTGGCAGTGTACAGAGTATAGCTAGATTCTTAATAGTTGTTGATTCTTTTAGGGGCTTTGCGACATCGTGGTCATGTAGTCCCGTGTACTTGGGTCTGTGTAGAATTTGTCTGATAACCTGTGTCGAACTGACTCATTTGCCCACGCGTTCACAGTAGGAGCGAATAGTTTGGCAACCTCGTTCTCAGATCACATGGCGAGGCGAGAACTGTCAATCCCATTCTGGCAGTGTACATAGTATAGCTAGATTCTTAATAGTTGTTGATTCTTTTAGGGGCTTTGCGACATCGTGGTCATGTAGTCCCGTGTACTTGGGTCTGTGTAGAATTTGTCTGATAACCTGTGTCGAACTAACTCATTTGCCCACGCGTTCTCAGTAGGAGCGAATAGTTTGGCAACCTCGTTCTCAGATGACATGGCGAGGCGAGAACTTTCAATCCCATTCTGGCAGTGTACATAGTATAGCTAGATTCTTAATAGTTGTTGATTCTTTTAGGGGCTTTGAGACATCGTGGTCATGTAGTCCCGTGTACTTGGGTCTGTGTAGAATTTGCCTGATAACCTGTGTCACTGTGATGCCTGAAATAGTGTGTGTATTTGTAGTTGAATTAGGATTTGGGTAGGAAGTGGCGGTGGCCTTAAGTAAGGTATCAACCCGGCCTTTGCCTGGAGTAGAAGTGGGAAACCACTTCCAGGATAGTTGAGGTAGGAATTAAACCCAACTCTTCTCAGTTTTGCCTCACGAGGTTGAGTTTTCCCCGTTCCAGTCCTCATACCAGAATTACATTTCTTGACAAAGCCAGGAATTGAATCCAGGCCTCCACGGAGACAGGCTGTCGGTTGCCTGGTCGTTTCCACATGGCAGCCTTCCACTTCAAACGCGCGCACTCCCTGCTCCATGATTTCAATTGATTTCAATAGAGCCCTAAAGTTTATTTTAGCCGACTTTTATCACCAAGGGTATCCTCTGCTAATTACAATCCGATGGCATTAGGGTATCAGATCCCTCGGGGTCGTCAACTCCCGAACTCATCAACCGTGAACCTCCGAGGGTGTAGCACTATCCAGGGTGCACCAGAAATTGTAGGGCTACATACACCCCAAGGAGGTGTATTTTATCTCTCTTTCAAAATTTGGTTCTTTCTTTGTTCAGACCTTCACTGCTTCCCTTCTATCTCCCACTTATACAGGAAGTTTGGGACTTTTATATGTGGGTGTTAAACCTTAAACTCACTTTAATTAGTCTTTCAACGAAACGTTAAAATATTTTTTGAGTTTGCTCAGAATAAAAATGAAACAATAACGGTTAATTCATATTGCGGAAATGGAGTGAGTTTCATTTTGTATTTGAAGGCTTAACACCTGCTTTAAATAATTAAAAATCCAAAAATTCCTATAAAGGCGGGATATATCAGGGAAACGGTATATATATGCACAAAGCATGAACCGTATTTTGAAAAATGATTAAAAATAGTTAAGATTTCAATTTAAAAAAAAATACTTTGCTTTAACAAAAGGATGTGCGTGTTTTCTTGGAAAAGTACGAGGGGCGTTATATAAGTAATAGCCATTGTGATATTACGCCGTTGCAGCACTGCGGTCGGCATTCCGTGCAGGTGCGCTGTGTATCTGCATCTATTGGCAAGGCTGAGACGCCATTACGGCAACAGTCGCCCATGTGTGGGTGTGTTGACAAGCCTTTGAAATGGCATCGCCGATCACGGGTCCCGCCGACTCGTAGAAAAAAAGAGAAAACTCCCCTGTAAGATATGCCGCCATTTGGCCACCACTGTCAGGAAAATTGCGTGCTTACTCAGGAGAACTCCGTATGTTTAGGAGTTATACGCATCTGACCTGACAGTGGTGGCCAAATGGCAGCAATTCTTACAGGGGAGTTTTCTTTTTTTTTCTACGTGTCGGCGGGACCCGTGATCGGCGATGCCATTTCAAAAGCTTGTCAACACACCCAAAGATGGGCGACTATTGCCGTAATGGCGTCTCAGCCTTGCCAATAGATGCAGGTACACAGCGCACCTGCACGGAATGCCGACCGCAGTGCAGCAACGGCGTAATATCAATACGGGTATTACTTAAAAAACGCCCCTCGTAAATAATTGTTGTAGAAGATTTATGGCGTAGAACTACAAGGTTATAAGTTTAATATCGTTATTGTTTTGGCTCCTTAAGCTGTATGTCCCCCCATAATATTTTTATTTTCATCCGTCATCGTTTCTTTCCATGAGGAAACGAATACTCCCACGGTATCCCCTCCCTGTTGTGACAGATGAACCAAAAGACAGGGTACATGCAGCCCATCTGTGCATGATACTCCCAGAATAGAAATAAGTAGCTTACATCTTGTGAATATTACTGAGATAGCGACTTTAGATTTTATCCTCTGGTCTCTCTCTGGTCTGAACATTTTAATGTAGGAACTGAAAACCGCAGTGGCATTGTTAAGAAACGAATTTAGATGATGATGATGATAATTGTTGTTTTAAGGGGCCTAACATCTAGGTTATCGGCCCCTGATGGAGTGGGTGATCGTGAAGATGAAAAGCGAACTTAAAACTAAAACTAACTACTAACCTACATACTAGAAGAAGAAATGGAAAACTAAAGGAGAATGAGGCAAATAAAAGGACTGAAGGAAAAGAAATGCCCTCAACCCTCGGAGAAGGCGGATTGAGGGACTTGGAAGGAAGGAGAGCCATGAAAGGCATATAGGAAAGCTAAAGAGGAGAGGATGATGATGATGATAATTGTTGTTTTAAGGGGCCTAACATCTAGGTTATCGGCCCCTGATGGTTTGGGTGATCGTGAAGATGAAAAAGAAAAGCGAACTTAAAAAAATTAAAACTAACTACTAACCTACATACTAGAAGAAGAAATGAAAAAAAAAATGAGAATAAGGCAAATAAAGGACAGGAGGAAAAGAAATGCCCTCAACCCTCGAAGAATGCGGATTGAGGGACTTGGAAGGAAGGAGAGCCATGAAAGGCAGATAGGAAAGTGAAAGAGGAGAGGGTCCGCCCCGAAGGTACGGGACAAAAGGGGGAAAACGGACCCAGCTCAGGAATCCCTCGGGGTCGCCAACTCCCGAACTCACCAGCCGTGAGCCCCTGAGGGTGAAGCATTATCTAAGGTGCACCAAAAGTGGTGGGGCTACATACACCCTCCCTCCTTAAGGGCCTTGAGCACAAGGCAGGAGGTAAAAGGAAAAGAAAAAGAAGGCTGACCCCTCACAGAAGGAGGGTGTCAGGAAAGATGAGACAAGGGCCAATTAAGGCGGGAAAGGAAGAGACTCCCTAGGCCTCGGATACCCTAATACCGTCGGGGTCAGAAGAGAACAAGAGTTGAACAAGTGAGGTCGACAGGAAAGAAGACAGAGAGGAGCCCGGCACAAGTAAGTGGAAGCAATGCCGGACTCAGCTGGGGCCCCGTGGTCGCCAACCTACGCCCACAAGATGTGAGCCCCTGGGGGTGAAACGAATTTAATTCAAATTCTCTCTCTCCCTTTTGTTTATCGCTTAGCTTCATTCTTCGAAGGTTGAGGAAATGTTATTTACACTATTTTTATAGTCAGTAGTTGTAGGTTATTAGAATTTTTGTCGCAGTTGTAGGAGTACAGGGTATTTTGGCACGGTTCTCATGTAGCTGAGCGGTCACCAACCGAGACACGTTTTGTATATTTCCGGCCTTGTCAACCGTCATAAAAGTGCCAGGCAATGAAGGAGAAATACGTTTGTGTTAGCTGTGCTGTGAATGATATCGAGTGTTTTAACTAAGGATAACCAGGGATGCTAATATTTTGTATTATTTTTATGCAAATTTAAAATTAGTAGGAACCTTGCTCGATTACTTTAAAACAATGTATTCGTCTCGCGCAACTGTTTTGTAAAATAGACCGCAGTGCTACATTATCGACGAATAAATTTTTCCTATAAATTCCCAGGTGTTCGGAGTGTACCATATATATCTACAAAAATCAAAATAAAAAACACAAAAACACAAACACAAAAACAAAAACAAAATGCAAAAGCAAATTGCAAAAGCAAAAACAAAAACAAAAACAAAATATACAAAAGCAAAAGCAAAAACAAAAACAAAATTACAAACACAAAAACAAACAAAAGAAAACTAAATAAAAGGTAATAAAACGAAAGGAAAAGAATAGAAAAAGGAAATAATTAAATTAATTAATTAATTAATAATCAATTACTTAATTCATTCTGAAGAAGGCGTTGCCCATGGCCTGATTTTTAATGCGCGTTGCTACTCATGTTGGTGTAAAAACGGGAATAATTATCGTTATATCCCTCCAGGCCCAATGATGACGCATGAGAAAGCTTCCATCTCCAGTACAGTGTCTGCAGAAGGAATTCTTTGGGGGCCTCTAATCTGGTCTGCGGTATATCTATTTCTTGATCCCTTCTCACCTGCCACAATAATATGTTTATCCTAAGAATATCAGTCTCTTCGGATCTGTTTGCAGATTGTTCGCTAACACTTCAACTTCCCTACCACATTTCCCCGCAATGGCTCTCGAGAGTGAACCTTGTCTTCATCCCCATCACAGCCTCACTCTGTTCGCCCCGCCTTGCTTGACGTCACGACGTCAACGTATCGAACTTTGCTGCTCAACTGGTTTTTAGAAACGTATCGGGACTATAATATGTGGCAAAGCTAGGGTGCTGAAAGACGTTTACGTAGCGATATGAACTTTATCATATCTAATAGCTTTCTTTATTTACGATTTATTACAAAATGAATTCACATTGCTAGTTAATAAATATATTACACCTTAGTCAATAATTATGATGATTATGATAATTGTTGTTTTAAGGGGCCTAACATCTAGGTTATCGGCCCCTAATGGTTAGGGTGATCGTGAAGATGATAATGAAATGTAAACTATAATTAAAACTAACTACTAACTTATATACTAGAGGAAGAAACGGAAAACAAAAGGAGAATAAAGCAAATAAAGGACAAGAAAAAAGAAATGCCCTCAACCCTTGAAGAATACGGAAGGAGGGTTTGGAAGGAAGGAGAGCCATGAAAGGCAGATAGGAAAGTGACGAGGAGAGGTGATGTTGATGATGATAATTGTTGTTTTAAGGGGCCTAACATCTAGGTTATCGGCCCCTAATGATCTGGGTGATAGCGAAAATGATGATGAAACGGAAACCAGGACGAAAATTAAGTGAGACGGAAAATACTTACAAAAAGAACTCAGATTGAAACAACTCACAAAATGTTCTTACAAAAGGGAATTTAGAACGAAAAGATTCACAAAAGGATTAGATTGAAAAATACGTACAAAATGCAATGTAGCGTCGAAATACCTACAAAATGAAATTGAAATTCAAAATACTTACAAAGTGCAAATGAGATCGAAATTACGTACAAAATGCAATTGAGGTTCAAAATACTTACAAACTGCAATTGAAATTGATGATGATGATGATAATTGTTGTTTTAAGGGGCCTAACATCTAGGTTAACGGCCCCTAATGATCTGGGTGATAGCGAAAACGATAATGATGATGATGATGATAATTGTTGTTTTTAGGGGACTAATATCTAGGTTATCGGCCCCTGATGGTTTGGGTGATCGTGATGATGAAAAATGAAAAGCGAACTTAAAACTAACTAATAACCTACATACTAGAAGAAGAAATAGAAAACTAAAGGAGAATAAGGCAAATAATGGACAGTAGGAAAAGAAATGCCCTCAACCCTCGAAGAAGGCGGATTGAGGGACTTGGAAGGAAGGAGAGCCATGAAAGGCAGATAGGAAAGTGAAAGAGGAGAGGGTCCGCTCCAAAGGTAAGGGACAAAAGCGGAAAACAGACCCAGCTCAGGAATCCCTCGGGGTCGCCAACTTCCGAACTCACCAGCCGTGAGCCCCTGAGGGTGTAGCATTATCTAGGGTGCACCAAAAGTGGTGGTGCTACATACAGCCGGCTTCCTTGAGGGCCTTAAGCAGAAGGCAGGAGATAACATGAAAAGAAAAAGAAGGCTGACCCCTCGCAGAAGGAGGGAATCAGAAAAGATGAGACAAGGGCCAATTAAGGCGGGAAAGGAAGAGACTCCCTAGGCCTCGGATACCCTAATACCGTCGGGGTCGGAAGAGAACAAGAGTTGACCAAGTGAGGTCGACAGGAAAGAAGACAGAGAGGAGCCCGGCACAAGTAAGTGGAAGCAATGCCGGACTCAGCTGGGGTCCCGTGGTCGCCAACCCACAAAAATGATAATGAAACGGAAAACAGAACGAAAATTAAGTGAGACGGAAAATACATACAAAAAGGAACTCGGATTGAAACGACTCACAAAATGTTCTTACAAAAGGGAATTTAGAACGAAAAGATTCACAAAAAGAATAGATTGAAAAATACCCACAAAATGAAGGCTAGGTTCAAAATACGTGCAAAATGCAATGTAGCGTCGAAATACTTACAAAATGCAACTGAAATTCAAAATACTTACAAAATGCAAATGAGATCGAAAATACGTACAAAATGCAATTGAGGTTCAAAATACTTACAAAATGCAATTGAAATTGAAAATACACGATGCAATTCAGATTGAAATATCCCAGTTCGTATCCAAATTATTCACAAAGTGCAATTGAAATTCAAAAACTTACAAAATGCAATTGAAGTTGAAAATGCTTACAAAATGTACGGTAGATTCAAACGACTCATGTGTATTGACAATACTTACAAAATGCAATTTAGAATGAAAATACTTGACAAAATGTAATTTAGATTCAAAATACCCACAAAATGCAATTAAGAATCAAAATATGTGCAAAATGCCCACCAAACAAAATGCAATTTAGATTCAAAATTCGTGCGAAATGCGGTTTTGGTTGAAAATACTTACAAAATGCAATTGAAATTCAAAATTCTCACTAAAAGGCCCGGCTACCTGCATTGAAAGACTTACCAAAAAGCAATTTAGATTGTCAATCTTTACAAAATGCAGTTGAAGTTGTAAACAATCGCGAGATGTAATTTAGATCGAAAAAAACTTACAAAATGCAACATAGATTAAAAATACCTTAAAAAACGCTAAAAGACAATTTAGATACACGGTACACCAAGTAATACAAACAGTGCAGGAATCTTAAAAAGAAAGGAAATATAATGAAAAGAGGAGAGGAGAGGAGAGGAGAGGGGAGAGAGGAGAGGGGAGAGAGGAGATGATGATGATGATAATTGTTGTTTTAAGGGGCCTAACATCTAGGTTATCGGCCCCTGATGGTTTGGGTGATCGTGAAGATGAAAATGAAATGCGAACTTAAAACTAAAACTAACTACTAACCTACATACTAGAAGAAGAAATGGAAAACTAAAGGAGAATAAGGCAAATAAAAGACAGGAGGAAAAGAAATGCCCTCAACCCTCGAAGAAGGCGGATTGAGGGACTTGGAAGGAAGGAGAGCCATGAAAGGCAGATAGGAAAGTGAAAGAGGAGAGGGTCCGCCCCAAAGGTAAGGGACAAAAAGGGAAAACGGACCCAGCTCAGGAATCCCTCGGGGTCGCCAACTCCCGAACTCACCAGCCGTGAGCCCCTGAGGGTGTAGCATTATCTAGGGTGCACCAGAAGGGGTGGGGCTACATACACCCGGCCTCCTTAAGGGCCTTGAGCACAAGGCAGGAGGTAAAAGGAAAAGAAAAAGAAGGCTGACCCCTCACAGAAGGAGGGTATCAGGATAGTTGAGAGAAGGGCCAAAGAAGGCGGGAAAGTGTAAGACTCCCTAGGCCTCGGATACCCTAATACCGTCGGGGTCGGAAGAGAACAAGAGTTGACCAATTGAGGTCGACAGGAAAGAAGACTGAGAGGAGCCCGGCACAAGTAAGTGGAAGCAATGCTGGACTCAGCTGGGGCCCCGTGGTCGCCAACCCACGCCCACTAGAAGTGAGCCCTTGGGGGAGAATGGAAAGAAGACGGAGAGGAGCCCGGCACAAATAAGTGGTAGCAATGTAGGACTCTGCTGGGGCCTCGTGGTCGCCAACCCACGTCGCACAAGATGTGAGCCCATGGGGTGAGTCAATAATTAGATTAATATAAGTTAATTAGTTCAATGTATCAGTTTTGACCATGAAAGTGAAGTTGCTTCTAGGCCTACAGTAATTTTCATTTCAAGATTGGAACAACAACACAAATTCATAGTCCAACCTATGGTCCATTCCACAAAAATGCTTTATTGACGAAGAGAACACACTTCACACCCTGCTGGCCATCTCAAGATGGTATTAAATAAATACATAACAAGTAGTTCTGTGAAGAACTATACAGCCTATTTTCATATATCCTTCTCATGTTAATTGTCTCTATCAACATACAAAATTTCAGTTTAATTGCTGTAACAGATTCGTAGATATTGAGAACCGTCTAAATATTTCAGATGGTCGCCAGGTTGGAGTTTTATTTTTGTACTATTACATTAAGATTATTGTGTACGTGTGGTATTCAAACTTCAATCGCATGATTAGAACACAAGAAGTAAAAACGAGATTTTAAAAGTACGCACACCAGCCATCTTGTGATTATGCAAACAATTTAAATAAATTACATGCCAGTGGATCAACATTTGTACAAGCATTTAACGTGCAACGTTTCACGGCACTCGGATAGTTAATTCGCAAGAAACTTCCATTTAAATATTTATACTTCCGCGTCACCGCCATGTTGGATTTGTGCTCACCAGGTTACTGAAAGTCCTATAGGTGAACATATGTTCATAGTCTCTATGAACATTAAAAAAATCAGTTTGGTTGCTGCAAAAGATTCATAGATATTGAGAAATGTCTAAATATTTCGGAAGCTTGCCATTTAGGATTGTTATATGTATAGGCCATAGAGTTATGTACCATTCACGGACAATTATTGCCTAGCTTCAGTATTCAAACTTTCACTTCGATCGCATGATTACGACACAAGAATAAGAACTTAATTTTAAAATTTCGCACAGCCGCCATCTTGATGTTATGTAAACAATTGAATTAAATTAGATGGCAGTGAATTACAATCTGCAAAATCATTTACTGTACCACATTTCACTGCGCTCAGAGAGTTAAATCACGAGAAAAGTCTATTAAAATCTTTCAAATTCGCTTGGTCGCCATGTTCGTTTTGTACTTTACAGGTTTATGAAATATACATAGGTAAACTTGTATCAGTACCCTTTATCACCGTACAAAATTGCATGATGTTATCTGTAAGAGATTCGGAGATATAGAATGTCAGTGAAATATTTCGCACAGCCGCCATTTTGAGGTTATGTAAACAATTGAACTAAATTAGACTCCATTGCATTACAATGTGTATAAACATTTGCTGTACCAAGTTTCATTACGTTTGGATAGTTAAATCGCGAGAAATGTCTATTTAAACGTCTCAATTTCGCTTGACCGCCATGTTGGTTTTGTAGTCACCAGGTTTTTGAAAGTCTCATAGGTGAACTTCTAGTAGTGCCCTTTATCACCGTACACAATTTCAGGGCGATATCGGTAATAGTTTCGGAGATATTGAATGCTAGTGAAATATTTAGCACAGCCGCCATGCTGGATTGGTGAGACGTAACAAAATTTGAAGGACACGGTCGAGGTCGCCAGGAATAGTGCTATAAACTTACCGAGTTTCATTGAAATCGCCCCAGCCGTTTAGATTTTATTAGGGGGGGGGGACCCACACACACCTCTCACACACACACACACACACACGCACACACACACGGACAAAAGGTGATCTCATAAGCCTATTTTTTCAAAATTGAAAATAGGCTAAAAATAGTAAGTTGCGATATTTAGTCAATTTTACCCTCCAGGTTGGTGGTTCCCACGGACTCAGCGAGGGACCTCACCACTACCGCCTTTCCAGACAGTGCCCTAGAGCTGAGAACACTAGGTCGGATTGGATACAACTGGGGAGTTGTGATCAGCACTTCGTCCAGGCGGCGAACAGGTGTTTTATGAGGGATGCGAAGGGAAGATTGGGATCGATAGGCAAGGAAGAGGGAGGGAGGCGGCCGTGGCCTTACAAGAGGTACCATCCCGGCATTTGCCCGAAGACGAAGTGGGAAACCACGGAAAACCACGTCAAGGATGGCTGAGGTGGGAACCCTCTCTACTCATTTGGACCACCCGAGGCTGATTATAGACCCTGTTCCAGTCCTAATACCAATTTTCAAATTTCGTGGCAGAGCCGGAAATCGAACCCAGGAACTCCGGGGCGGCAGATAACCATGCTGACCGCTACGCTACGGAGGCGACTTGAATTCCAAAGTATTTTTCAAAATATTTGTTAAACTATTAGTGTAATATAATCCTTTCATGGTTGCATCTAATAAATAAATAAATAAATGCTTGATTCTGAACAAGAAACGTGAATTAGAAGAACTGGAGAAGAAAGAAAGAAAAATCTTAAGGAAGATGATGATGATGATAATTGTTGTTTTAAGGGGCCTAACATCTAGGTTATCGGCCCCTGAACTCTTAAGGAAGATCTTAGGACCCGAAAATAGAAATGATGGTACATGGCGGAAGAGGCGAAACAAAGATATTCACGGACAAGCAGAAAAAAATCACCGATACCATACGGAAGAGAAGATTGAAGTTCTATGGACACCTTACGAGAATGAGTGATAGTCGACTAACGAAGAAGATCTTTAATTACATCACCAAGATAAAAGCGACTACAAAATGGGTAGAGGAAATAAGAAAGGATATGGAGGAAGTTGGGGTCAGTCCAAATGAGACCTGGAATAGAGAGGTGTTTCGAGGTACGATTGATGCATTCAAGGGGTTCCAGGAAAAGCAAAGGAGAAGAGCCAAGAACATCTGGTCGGAAGAAAGGAAGAGAATCCACAGTGAAAGGATGAAGAGTTTCTGGGAGCAGAAAAAAGGACTAATCAGCAAGTCCATTGTTTCCCGTGGTCCCAAGTATGCCAAAATCGAACAAAGAAGAAGAAAAAAAAAAAAAAAAAAATGGATATCTTTACAAAACATTAAATTTAAAAATTGAATAAATACAATACTAGCGGACCCGTGCGAGAACTCTTTCATTATGGGTTGTGTGCGCCTCATGTGTACAGACTACCCGCCCAGCCCTAGTGCTATGTGGGCTGTACGCGATACAGTTCTGCCAGGGGCTATCATATTGTTTATTTGTTTAAAAGCACGTTATAAACAAATAAATATATTTCCGTTGACTTTTCAAGAAATGCAAGATTTTTCCTGTACTATTGAGACGATTTGGAAGATTTTGGTACAAACCACACTTTCTAACTCCATCTGGTTTGGGAGCTTGAGTTTAGTGATGATGATGATGATAATTGTTGTTTTACGGGGCCTAACATCTAGGTTATCGGCCCCTAATGATTTGGGTGATAGCGAAAATGAGAATGAAATGGAAACCAGAACGAAAATTATGTGAGACGGAAAATACGTACAAAGAGAAACTCAGATGGAAACCACTCACAATATGGTCTTACAAAAGGGAATTTAGAACGAAAAGATTCACAAAAAGAATAGATTGAAAAAGACCCACAAAACGTAGGCTAGATTCAAAATACGTACAAAATGCAATGTAGCGTCGAAATACTTACAAAATGCAACTGAAATTCAAAATACTTACTAAATGCAAATGAGATCGAAAATACGTACAAAATGCAATTGAGGTTCAAAATACTTACAAAATGCAATTTAAATTGAAAATAAACAATGCAATTCAGATTGAAATATCCCAGTTCCAATCCAAATTATTCACAAAGTGCAATTGAAATTCAAAATACTTACAAAATGCAATTGAAATTGAAAATGCTTGCAAAATGTACGGTAGATTCAAACGACTCATGTGGATTGACAATACTTACAAAATGCAATTTAGATTGAAAATACTTGATAAAATGTAATTTAGATTCAAAATACCCACAAAATGCAATTGAGAATCAAAATATGTGCAAAATGCCCACAAATCAAAATGCAATTTAGATTCAAAATTCGTGCGAAATGCGGGTTTGGTTGAAAATACTTACAAAATGCAATTGAAACTCAAAATACTCACTAAAAGGCCCGGCCACCTGCTGAGTTTAGTGAAACATACACTTTAGCTAATTATATACCGTAATATGATTATTAAGAATTCTGTTGTAGATGTCAAAAGGTAATGTAATTCTCAAAAAGAAAGTGCAGTCAGTTATCAGAACAGAAGAATAAAACTAATCCGTATCCAGTTATCAATACGGGAAACATCTTAAAACGTTTAAAAACGGATATCCAGTAACTTGTTGCAAATTGATATTAATATTGGTTAGACCTTGTGATGCATTAGGTTGTCCACCATTGACTATTTTGGCAGAGCTGGGAATTGAACGTTGATCTCAGGGTTGACAGCCAAGAAAGATAGATACTTTACCATGGAATTCGCGACTGATAAAAACAGAAATGCCTCATTTCGCTTTTTGCTGTGGCAGCCCTATAATCACAATTTACAATATTATTGACATTTTAAACAAATAATTTCTGGTTTATTCAATTATATTTCCTGATTCGTAATAAATTGAATTATTATTCCTGTGGCAGAAAGCTTTATCATTCCGTATAAATCTGCTTTATTAAATATTTTATACTGTATATGAATTGCAGCCAATGGCCATAGCAGGGTATTTTAAATTGAATACCCTTAGGTCCCCAGCAAGTTTAAATTTCAAGTAGTTCCAACTTTGGCTATCAGATAATTGCTACTGACACCTAGCAGTGAACGTTGGAACTTGACAGAGCGTTTCTTAACAAATAACCTACAAATTTGGCTACACGTTACCAATTGTAGTGGTAGGCATACTGAAGGAGTTTAGCGCTCTTCAAAATCCGACGACTTCGGCTAGGTTTGAACCCGTTCAGCATATTACCGACTACGCCACGTAAAATAATAAACCCTCGTAAAAGCGAGGTGCATCTTCTTAATCACGAAATACCATTTGAGAATTTAGAAATAAAATATTCTTACCTTGATGATGATGATGATGATGATGATGATGATGATGATAATTGTTGTTTTAAGGGGCCTAACAACTAGGTTATCGATCCCTAATGGTTTGGGTGATCGTAAAGATGATAATGAAATGTAAACTATAACTAAAAACTAACTACTAACTTATATACTAGAAGAAGAAATGGAAAACAAAAGGAGAATAAAGGAAATAAAGGACAGGAGGAAAAGAAATGACCTGAACCCTCGAAGAATGCGGATTGAGGGACTTGGAAGGAAGCAGAGCCATAAAAGGCAGATAGGGAAGTGAAGAGGAGAGGGTCCGCCCCACAGGTAATGGATAAAAGGGGGAAAACCGGACCCACCTCAGGAATCCCTCGGGGTCACCAACTCCCGAACTCATCAGCCGTGAGCCCCTGAGGGTGTAGCAATATCTAGGGTGCACCAGAAGTGGTGGGGCTACATACACCCTGCCTCTTTAAGGGCCTTGAGCACAAGGCAGGAGGTAAAAGGAAAAGAAAAGGAAGGCTGACCCATAGCAGAAGGACGGTATCAGAAAATATGTGACAAGGGCCAATTAAGGCGGGAGAGGAAGAGACTCCCTAGGCCTCGGATACCCTAATACACTCGTTGTCGGAAGAGAACAAGAGTTGACCAAGTGATGTCTACAAGAAAGAAGACGGAGAGGAGCCCGGCACAAGTATGTGGAAGCAATGCCGGACTGAGCTGGGGTCCCGTAGTCGCCAACCCATGTCCCACTAAGTGTGAGCCCCGGGGGCAGTATTCTTACCTTGATAGGATTAGAAGTTATTTGTTTGTAACAACATAGTAGAAGGTATGAGTTTTAAATGTAGCACCTTGTGTAACAGTAAATTCCCAGAAATGTATAATTTCCCCCAATCACAAAGCACTTCCACTTGACGAAGGTGAGAGATAGATGTTTCCTACTTGTCCACTAGTCAGGTGACCAGCATCCCCAGCGTCCTATCCTGCCATAGAAGTGACATTGTTTCCTGTTTCCGGCGCGCGTGGAGCTGCTGACAACAATTCATTAACGTGATGATCGATTAGAACTCTGACTCTAATGAGATAGCGTTAGTGACGTCACATAGCACCGTGACGCTCAAGTGTCCAGCGCCACTCATTTGGCACGTGGCAAGATCTCCAACTTGACTTCCAAATCTTTCGTATCATTAGGCTCAGGTAAGACACTACCACTACTACTACTACTTGGCGGCGTAGCCCTGCTCGTTAAATCGTACACTACGGCTGCGTGGGCAACTCTGGAGATAGCAATGATGATTATGATAATTGTTGTCTTAAGGGGCCTAACATCTAGGTTATCGGCCCCTAATGGTTTGGGTGATCGTGAAGATGATGATGAAATGGAAACTATATCTAAAACTACGAACTTATATACTAGAAGAATAAATGGAAAACAAAAGGAGAATAAGGCAAATAAAGGACAGGAGGAAAAGAAATGCCCTCAACCCTCGAAGAATGCGGATTAAGGGACTTGGAAGGAAGGAGAGCCATGAAAGGCAGATAGGAAAGTGAAAGAGGAGAGGGTCTGCCCCACAGGTAATGGATTAAAGGTAAAAATCGGACCCAGCTCAGGAATCCCTCGGGGTCGCCAACTCCCGAACTCACAAGCCGTGAGCCCCTGAGGGTGTAACAATAGCTAGGATGCACCAGAAGTGGTGGGGCTACATACACCCTGCCTCCTTGAGGGCCTTGAGCAGATGGCAGGAGATAATAGGAAAAGAAAGAGAAGGCTGACCCCTCACACAAGGAGGGTATCAGAAAAGATGAGACAAGGGCCAATTAAGGCGGGAAAGGAAGATACTCCCTAGGCCTCAGATATACTAATACCGTCGGGGTCGGAAGAGAACAAGAGTTGACCAAGTGAGGTCGACAGGAAAGAAGACGGAGAGGAGCCCGTCACAAGTAAGTGGAAGCAATGCCGGACACAGCTGGGGCCCCGTGGTTGCCAACCCACGTCCCACTAGATGTGAGACCCTGGTGGGCGTACCATACTGTAGCAGGTCTTCCCATGAATGGTTTGAAGTTCAACGAGCTTTGTTACTGGCAGTGACACAACATGCGACAGTTCGTCCTTAAGTTTTGCTCAATAGTGCATTTGATGTCAACAGATTCCTTTTCTGTAGAAATGCTCTTCTTGCCTCTGCCAACCTACTTTTTATATCCTCTTTGCTTCGTCCAACAATGGTTCATTTGCTTCGTAAGTAGCAAAAGTCTCCCTCTTCCTTCAGTTTTCCACCTGCCAATTTGACGTCCATAGGGGTTTATGATTTATTTCGGCAACATTCCAATATTATTGTTTTACATTATGTTGTTGATTTTCATCATGATTTCTTTCCTCATTTTCATAAATGAAATCCACAGCCTGCTTCCAGTCTCCGACCGGGTCAGGAATGGAATGAATGAAGCCCCCTTCTAGCGGCGAGGATATGGACTGTGCCGGCTGGTGAGGCCTGACCCACTCCTCTGGGGCAATGATTAAATGAATGACAGATGAAATGAAATGATAGTGGAGAGTGTTGCTGGAATGAAATTTTGACAGGGAAAACCGGAGTACCCGGAGAAAAACCTGTCTGCCTCCGTTTTGTTCAGCACAGATCTCACATGTAGTGACCGGGATTTGAACCACGGTCCCAGCGGCGAGAGGCCGGCGTGCTGCCGCCTAAGCCACGGAGGCTTTTTTTTTCTTAAATGTTTACCATTAAAAATTTGAGGTAAAGAGATTGAACTACCATACCTTGGAACTGAAATTAAATTGTGAGAATTCAGTGACAGAAGAAGCTCTTAAAATCAGCCCTTATATTTAGGCACCTGAAAGTCAAATTTTATATGACTCTCATTAGACCGGTTTTGACGTACGGATGAAAATGCTCTAGTAGTCTTTGAAAGGAAGGTAACAAAGTGGATTTTTTGCCCTGTGAGAGAGGGAGAAGGATGGATAATAACATCAAATAGAGAAACAGAAGAGATTCTCAGAGGCGAAGACATAGTGAGGTTTGTGAAGTCCCGTTGGCTAGCCTGGCTGAGACATGTGGAACTTAGGCTGGCTGCGTGGCTCAGCGGTAACGTTCTCGCTTGCTGGGCCCAGGGTTGCAGGTTCGTATCCTGGCGCAGTCAGCTGGCATTTGAGGGTGCGCAAATGCGAGGGAGCAGTGTCAGTAGATATACTGGCACGTTAAACATCCCCTTCAGGGCAAAATTCCGGCACCCCGGCGTCTCTAAAAGCCAGAGTAGTTTAAGAGGACGTAAAACCAATAACATTATTATTATTATTACATGTGGAACGAATGAGTGATAACAGGTTACCAAGACAAGACGTGGGAGCCCAAAAGAGAGAAGGATGCAGGGCCTGGAGGAAGATTTAAGGATGGTAGTAAATGACACAGGATCGAGGAGAGTGGAATCGTGAGCTAGGCCAAAGCCCATATAAGGCTTTAGCGCCGAAAAATGAAGTAAGAGAAGGATGGTATTCTAGAAATATCTCGGAAACTGTTGGTTTTAGGGTATTTAAATGTGTTTTAGGGGAGCCGTTGGGACTTGCGGAGTACTTTCTTCATGGCATCGAGCTTTGTCCGGTCTTTGTACGACAACCTCCATCTTTTGCTCATATTAGCCTATATTCCAGTTCCAAGTGGACGAAATCCGAAGAATAGAAAATGCTATCCATAATTGAGTTTAACTACTACCGCAATACAGTAAATAATTGTACATACAGTATTGCAAATACTAATCACACTTACAGATTTAATACCGGTAGCCTAAGTGTAATGGTCTGATGATGATCGCTTGACGATCGAAACTGGTCATCCAAGTGGTATTTATTAATCTCATGTATTTTATTTTTTCAGAATTAGGGACAAACCCATCACAATTGGGTACAATCGTGTTGACCGACTGAAAAACATTAAATATCGTCTTCTTATTATTATTATTTTTCTAATATGACCGCATAGGATCACTGTAGTAATTCCATCGTTCAGATCTTCTTTGAAGGGATTGTTCAGGCTTTGCGTTCCTCACAGTACTTCATAAGACGGTTTGATCGTCGTGCCCTTTCCTCAAATGAAAATTTCGTCTATTAAAAATATATTTTTTATGAAAGCAATAAGGGGCAAAGAGGCATGAAGGAACACCAAAATGGATGTTATTGTTTCAAATGCAAGAGGAATATTTCTGTGGTGCTGAAAACGAAAAACAAAAATCCAGTTTCTCGCTAAAATATATTTCTGAGTACAAAATTGGCTTTCTTTCCGGAACTTTTCAACATTCAAAGCTGAAATTTGAGATATAATTTCTCCTTATGTGCGTTATAATTTAACACTCCCGTTTTTCTAATTTTTCTTTTGAATTTTCAAGATGGAAATGTTCGTAAAATGCTGTAAAATTTAAAGAAATCATATAAAAGATGTAGCATACATTTATTTTTAGAATAAATAGAACATTTTACTGAACATCCCTGAAAGATTTTAATTAATTCCTATTAATCATTCTGAGTAAAAGGTAAATAAGAAGATGACATATAAACTAGTGACTTAGGGGCAGATAACTTCGCTGTTCCACCCCTTAAAACAACAATAAGTATCTAATAATTAACTAAAATGTTAATTTATTTACCAACGAATAGGTAAAATAGTGATTATCCACCTTTAAGTCAATAATACATTATATTGAAACTAACGATAAAGTAATACTAGTTTCAGTTAGTTTGTAACTTTCCTCAGTTATATTTAAAATTAAAAATAATGTTAATTACAATCAAATTACTGACCAGTTTGATAACATTAGGCTATTTGAAGACATCGTTAAGAATATGGTAAGACACAATATAAATCTGTTTAAAAAAGTCCTCTCGGCACGCCGGAAGGCGGAGGTAGATTTCATCGGGCAAACTTGGGGATAGGCGAAAATAGGCAGAATATGCACGTTTTCGTAGAAGGATCAGACCTCATTTATTGCGAGAAAGTATTTTATAATTGGAGCTTAATTAACTTTGTTTTTCGTCATTTTATGCATATTTTAAAGATTTGATTGTCTTATGGGGACGGTAACCTTCTTGTCATTTGGGGTACATTTTTGTACTTGTGGTCACACTGTCCTTATGCAAGGTTTCGACACTGATGTGTAACTATCTAACGGTCTGTTACTTCTTCACGCAAAATTATATCTCCCGCAGAGATTTTGGTTGGTTCCTCAGTTTAGGGGCTGCGACAAGGCGGTCAAGTAACCCCGTGTACTTTGGGTGAGTGTAGAATCTGTCTGATAAACAGTGTGAATTGTGATGGCTCTATTAGTCTGTAATTCAGGTAAGGACTGCAGACGGTCAATTTCACGCAGTAGTTCCTAATGTTGCTACCAGATACTACCGTCAACGACACCTAGCTCTGCACTTGGCTACGAGATGCCACCGCAACCAGCAACTCGCAACGAACGTTGGATCTTCCCCTCCAAAGGAAAGCATATTGAGGGATTTTTAGCGCTCTTAGAACATCCGACGACTTCGGCCGGCTTTGAACCCGCGAACTTTGGCATAGAAGTTCAGCATACTACCAGTTACGTCACCGAGGCCGCTTCTCACTTAATCAGATGGAAAACTAAATGTGATCGCGTGCAAGTGCGTTGTTATGGCAACGTCTGATAGCACATCCCTCATCAATTTAGTAGTGTTGTCATGGCAACCTCTGATAGCTCTTGGCATTTTCTTGTAATTCCGAAATCATTTTTCTCATCCCTTGGCGTAATGGTGGGTCATATCAAAAATTCTTTCAGACAAAAGTTTTAGGTAATTATTAGGGGAATACTGTCCATTTTGTACGGTTTTGATATTGTGCCTATTAAGAGAAATATGATAAATGTTTCCCGAAAAACCCACTTTTTCCCACCCCTTTGGTCAATGGTTGGTGCTATCAAAAAACTCTTCAAACATGAATTTTTGGGCCTTATTCGACACATAGTATGAACTTTGAATGGATTCGATATTTCAAATATTAAGAGAGGTATAGTGATATTTCACTTTTTCGAAAAAAGACCCCCCATTTTCACTCCCGTCGACCGATTATGCCCATTAACGAACTCGACCGAGATTTTATAGGGATACATATTATGTAAAAAATTCAAATTGATTGGTGCAAACTTGCGGTAGTTATCGTGTCCACAAGAAAGTGATATATATATATATACATAAATTATATATAAACTTTTTAACTGACGGTGGTTTTGGGGTCTAGGGGATGTGAAACGTGAAGATATGTCGAAATTTTCCAGAAGTTGAAACATGGTACCCATTGCAATAGTTAGCTTTCTAATGAAATCAACCTAAAACAGATCTGTTACATTGAAGTATTAATGAAAGTGTAAAAATATTGCTTATAAAAAAATCAAAATATCAAAATAGAGAAATCTGCTTCGATGGAGTAGTAAACGGCATTGAAAACGTACCTTATGTTTTTCAAATGTTATTATCATCCAATAAAATGGTCGTTTTAATTTTGGTGATTTGTACCTTATTTTGAATTAAAATAAAATTGATGTGTCTATGGAGGTAGAAATAATATTGAAACGTCCCCTGTGTTTTCACAAAATTTCCGCCTGCATTTTACATATATTTATTTGAATTTTCATGGAAATGATATAATATTAAAAATTAATTAATTTTCATTTATATATCAATTCGGACAAATTATAAGGTGCGTTTAGAAAGTAACGAGGCGGAGGCTGGAATGCGCAAACCGGTGACGATATCCGCTAATCGTGGCGTGTGTAACGAGGTGTGGTTCCGACCAGAGCGTGGAAGGTCACAGCCCGTCGCTAGAGGGCACGCGTGCACGTCACGTGACGATACAAAGCGAGCAGCAGAATGCATCAATCATCCAACGCTGCCAGTCGCATTGCAAACAGTGACATGGAGGCGTCAACCGAAGAGCAAAGAGGTGTTGTTCGGTTTCTGACAGCGGAAGGAGTAGGGGAAACGGACATTCATCGCCGAATGTCACAAGTGAACGGCGAACACTGCATGTCCCTTGCAAGGGTCAAAGCGTGGCACAAGCGCTTCAGGGAAGGACGGAGTCGTTAGCCGATGATGCCCGGTCTGGGGCACCCCCCCCCCCCCTGCATTACCGATGACAATTTCCAGCTGGTTGATGCACTCATTACCCAGGATCGCCGAGTGACAGTGAACGCCATTGCCGCCGTGGTCGCTCTACGTCAATGCACGACCTCATACGGCCGCAAAGTCTCGGAAGTCCTGCAGAAATTCAATTGGGAGGTTCTCGGCCACCCTCCATACAGTCCAGACCTCTCTCTCTGTGATTACGCCATGTTTGGTCCCCTGAAAAGGGCTCTGCGGGGCCAACGATTCACCTCGGACGCTGACGTCCAGCTGTACGTGCGGAACAGGTTCACATCACAGTACAGGGAATTGTATGAGACATCCATTCACCGCCTCGTGTCACAGTGGGAGAAGTGCCTCAACAGCCAGGACCAATACTTCTAACATACAGGTTCTGGTTTCTGTAATTATGCCTCCGGCTCGTTACTTTTTGAACGTACCTTATACTTTGATACACTTTACTAATAAGTGTGTAAATTGGAGGACATGTTTCGTTCGTCAGGTCAACTTCATCAGATCTTGTTCACCTAAAGCTTATTTTTAACATCCATAATATATTTAATTTATATACAAAGTGCAACCGATGGTCATAGCAGGGTATCCTAATCAAACGCCTGTAGTTCCAACTTTAGCTACTAGATTCCACTGTCACTGACACCTAGCGGCAAACGTTGGAACTTGATAGAGCACTTCTAACCAGCCAAATATAACCTACAAATTTGGCTACACACTACCAATTGTAGTATTAGGAATAATTGTTGTTTTAAGGTGCCTATCATCTAGGTTATTGGCCGCTAATGAAATTAATAATAAAACAATTGAATATAAAAACTACCTAACCCACCCAACTACTGTACTGACTTACTGCTAACTTATAAACTAGAAGAAGAAATGGACAATACAGGAATATGGGAAATAAAAGACAGGGAAAGGAAATTCCCTCATCCCTCGAATAATGAGGGACTCAGGTGAAAATAAAAGGCAGGAAAGGGAAAGAGGAGAGTGTCCGCCCCCGACGTACTAGAAAAAGGGGAAAACTGCACGAAACTCAGGAATCCCTCAGGGTTGCCAACTGACAAACTCACCAGCCGTGAGGCCTTGAGGTAGTATCACTTAATACAGGGCGCACTCTAAGTGGTAAGGTTACACACATCATGTCTCCTTTAGGATCTTCTGCAGAAGGTAGGAGATAGCATGAGAAGGGGTCCCACCCCTCGAAGAATGAGGGATCAGAAAAGATGAGACAAGGGCCAATTAAGGCTTGAAAGTAAAAACTCACTAGGCCTCAGTTGCCCTAATACCGTTGGGGTCGGAAAAGAACAAGTATTGACCAAGGAAGGTCGACAGTAAGCAAGACAGAGAGGAGTCCGGTATACTGTAAGTATGTGGAAGAAATGCCGGACTCAGCTGTAGTTGCACTACTAAGCTGTTGATAAACGTTACTTCGGAGCAGTATTGCCAATTAAAATAACTATTTAGTTAGATGTACGGTAGTGATTTTTTACAAAATTTGGTGACAGAATTATTAAAATTTAGAATTGTTTATTCCTGAAGGGACTGCACAAAGACCCGTGAAAAAATCGATCTCAGGATATCTATTCTCAGTGCCAGGATTCATACTTACGATATCCAGACTTGGTGGGCTGCCCGCGTGGCCATGGTGCTCGATTTAGGAATCACGTCTACGCCGAGGGACTGTTTAGGTAGGGATTTAGCGAATATTTAAACCCCCGTTAGCGGCAGAAATATATTTTCAATGTTGATAACATAGGAATCGGGCAACGTTTGACTACAACTATATGATCTTTTAAAAATGTACTTGGCAAATTTACTTTGGAGCAGTGGTGTTTCTTATGGTTCAGCTAGTGAAGCTCCCATTCATCGGTTTATGAATAATTTAAATGCTTTACTTTTGAATTGCAAGTTCAGTACGAAGAATACTATGTATTATGCTTTTTTTTTCTTAAGGCTACTAAGTTCAGTGTCTTAAATACATTGTGTGCTCGTTGATTCTGAATTATGCAGAGTAGGTGGAGTGTTATCTGGTAGATGGAAATATACGATTCTCCAGATCAGGAAACGTAGAGAGATGTAAAAATCTTCAGTAAAACTTGTATGGTTTTGGAGAACATTCAAGTTAGTAATGGGAAAGGGACGATCGTGGCCTTAAGTTAGGAACCATCGCGATATTTGCCTGTAGTCCAAGTGGGAATACATGGGAAAATAACTTCCAGGACGGCTATTCTGAGTTTGGTTTTCTCGCGGGTTTTTAACAATCCCTTCAGGAAAATTCCGCTTACCTTAGTATCTTACTTCAACTCCCGCGGTACCTACCTCATCCCTCATCCCTGTCCCTAAAACAGTTACACATACTACTACAGTTATCACAGAAATACAGATATCAGACACGTTCAATACACACCCAATTTTACGGGGTTGATGAACAAGATGTCCCAAGCCCCTCAAATGAATTAGCGACAAAAAACAACATATCTAAGCGATACTAAATTTCAAATATTGTCGCCAAATTTTCGGAAAAGCTACTAGATGTAGCGAAATAGTTAATAAAATAGTTGGCAATACTGCTCCCAAGTAACGTTTAGCATCAGCGTAGTAGTGTAACATATTAATATTTCAATACATACATTATATTAACGAGAAATAAAGTGTGGCGAACTAATTTGCTTCATCAATATTCCCGGTAACAGGTCCAGCCTTAATTGGCTTAATGTTTGCTGAACAAGTCGTGTACATTTTGAAACAATTAGTGACTTAGCAATAGAGCACGATGAGATGGAGTGTAGGGTAAACATTAAGCGATAGCATACAGTACTCTACTGTATAATTGAATCTATAGAGCGCAGCACCGCTCCCAGTGAACTTGATACGCGATGGCCCAGGTCAAGAGTGTTCAAACCGCGGCTGAGGGATCCATGTGACCCGCTCAATCATTTTATGATGCCCTCCAAAGAGCTTGTAATTTCACAGACCACCTCGTGCTTTAGTGGCTAGCATTCGTTGCTGTCTCCCATGAGATCCGCCCTCAGTTCCCGGCTCTGCCAAGGAACTTAATTCTTGTCTGAAGCCTGGAACGAGGGATACTGAGCCTCTTGAGGTGACACTCGAAAGCGTGGGTTCCATTCCTTCCGGAACCATTCTAGCAAGGATTGGTGATCCCCAAGCTCCTAAATAAACTAACAACAACAACGATACGTGCTGTATGGTGATGTTAGGTTTGGCCCTTGGCACAGCCTGGAGACAGGTTCGAGTTGGTCCCATGGAACTGCCCCCTGTAGTCAAGGTTACGTTTGAAATGAGCCCATGGTCAAAAGAACCCTCTGCGGATCTCCGTCGACCGCAGGTTAGGTTATGTTTGGTTAGCTAAGGTTATTTAACCTGATTTAATATTTTATTGATTAAACAAAATTAACATGATGATGATAATTGTTGTATTAAGGGGCCGAACATCTAGGTTATCGGCCCCCAATGGTTTGGGTGTTCGTGAAAATCAAAGATGATGACATGAAACCTACAACTAAAACTAACTACTGTCTTCACAATTACCTTACGTACTAGAAGAAGAAATGAGTAAATAAAAGAGGAAAACGATAAGGAATTATGGACAGGAGAAGAATAAATTCCCTCAATCCACGAATAATGAGGATTGAGGGACTTGAAAGGAAGAAGAGCCATGAAAGGCAGATAAGAAAGGGGAAAGAGGAGGGGGCCCGCCCCATAGTCAGTGGAAAAAGGAGGGAAAAACGGACCAAGCTCAGCAATCCCTCGGGGTGCCAACTCCCAAATTCACCAGTCGTGAGCCCTTGAGGGTGTAGCACTATCCAGGGTGCACCGGAAGTGGTGGGGCTACACGCACCCTGCCTCTTTAAGGGCCTTCAGGCAGAAGGCAAGAGTTATCAGGAAAAGAAAAACATGAGGTCTGACCCCTTGAAGAATGAGGGAACAAAATAGGTGAGAAAAGGGTCAATTAAGGCGGGAAAGTGAAAGACTCCCTATGCCTCGGATACTCTAATACCTTCAGGGTCGGAAAAGAACAAGAGTTAACCAAGGGAGATCGAAAGGAAAGGTGACAGTGAGGAAACCTGCACATGTAAGTGGAACCAATGCTTGACTCAGCTGGAGTCCCGTGGTCGCCAACCATCGTCCCACTACTGTCGACCAAAGTATTATGTGTACTCGAGTTTGAAGGTCGTTTGTGACGTAACCAAACCAATAGACATACATAAAATCCAATAACATCATCATTTTCGTCGTTCTATTTTACGTGAGTTCATGTAGGCTTGGAATTTTTAGTTTATATTTTAATATTTTTTATCGCAGTTGGTACACAAAATGTGCCCGTTTTTAAGCGTGTTTCAACCATGCGTCACATTTAAAAATTATTATCTCACAAACCCGTCATCAGATCGAATCCAAATTTTAACACAATATACATTGGAATGTTGTATAACTGGTTTATTAATTTCAAAATTTTGCGTGTCCAAGGAACAAAGTTGTTATCATTTGTGTAAGGTAACGTTTTCTCGGCTTGGGGTGGTTGGAATATGTAGTTCTTAGTTGCGTTGCATTCCTTATACATCAAAAAGTTATGCTGTATGACTTTAAAATACGTGAATTAATTCACTTATTTTATATCAGTTTATATTTGAACGGGGAAATACGACCTCGCCTCGCTCGGCAGTGATGGGCTCCATCTCAGCAACGCTGTACAGCTTACCCCGGAGCGGCTGGCTGGTGAATCATGCCTTATTTCCACGAACAAATACAAACCGATATAAAATAAGTGAATTAATTTACGTATTTCACAGTCATACAGCATAACTTCTTGATGTATAAGGATTACAACGCGAGCAAGAGCTATATTTTCCAACCACCCCGAGCCGAGAAAAAGTTACCTTACAAAAATGATAACAACATTGTTTCTTCGACACACAAAATTTTGAAATTAATAAACCAGTTATACAAAATTCCAATGTATATTGTGTTAAAATTTGCATTCGATCTGATGACGGGGTTTTGAGATAATAATTCTTAAATGTGACGCATGGTTGAAACACGCTTAAAAACGGGCACATTTTGTGTTCCAACTGTGATTAAAAATATTAAAATATAAATTAAAAATTCCAAACCTACATAAAATAACGTAAAATAGAACGACGAAAACGATATGTTATTGGATTTTATGTAGGTCTATTGGTTACTTCACAAACAACCTTCAAACTCGAGTGCACATAATACTTTGGTCGACAGTAGTCGTGAGCCCCTGGGGGGATCAAATTTAGACGTTATCAAAGTAATCTTAATGAGGATGTAATAATTACGATAATAGTATTTGATATTGGAATGTTATTTTTATACTTGTTACTATCAAAAAGGGCGTACAAATAAGAACGAGCGGCCGAACATTAACAAATACTGAAAACTTCCCTACCTATCGGAGGAACAAATAGACCCCGACCGTCCAGGGGCCCTACTAGATTCCGACCCTTCGGGGATCGACGGTAATCTGCAGAGGAATGTTTGTACCGTGGGCTCAGCTCTTACGTGTTTGGAACCTCCAAGCACCGAACTTGTTGCATCTCCTCATCAAGGTCATGATACGTGATTTAACTTGCACGGCTACGCCACGGGGTGTACCAAAATACACGGTGTTACATCGTCGCAATGCCTCAAAACAACTATTTATAATACATGAACTCTCCTGAACAATTTGATGTATCATTTATCGAATAATTTCAATTGGAAGTGTTTCTTCTATTTACATTTCAAAGCTATTAGTGCAAATGTAAATAAATCCAGTTATTCTGCAATGACCTACTTTAATTATTCCTGTGATACCATGTGAAACTATGAACTTGATTACCCGAAAATGCCATTTATCAAAATCTCTTCATTTGGTGGCAAAGAACCGAACGTCCCTTTTCTCATCAGAATGCTGGTTTTTAAAGTACTGTTCATTCTTATAAGTGAGAGTGCCCTGAGGGTGAACATTACGTGAGTTGGGTTGGATTTGGCCGGTGGTGAAGCAGAGCAGAGTTACAATGCTCATTACCTCTGTATGCTAGGCAAACAGAGCCCAAGACATTCACAATGGGCTTGTTCCAACAGTCAGTACTCAGACTGCTGCACATCCTAATTTATTCACACCCACTGTGCGAGGCGAACACCTTTCCAGCTTCTTACACACTAAAATGGATCGGCCCATATCTCGCTATTTTATGGTTACGTCAATAATAATCATATGATGATAATGATAATTGTTGTTTTAAGGGGCCTAACATCTAGGTTATCGGTCACTAATGAGTTGGGTGATCGTGAGGATTATAATGAAAAGTGAACTATAATTAAACTAACTTATATACTAGAAGAAGAAATTGAAAACAAAAGGAGAATAAGTCAATAATGATGATGATAATTGTTGTTTTAAGGGGCCTAACATCTAGGCTATCGGCCCCTGAAGGTTTGGGTGATCATGAAGATGAAAATAAAATGTAAACGTAAAACTAAAACTAACGACCAACCTACATACTAGAAGAAGAAATGGAAAACTAAAGGAGAATAAGGCAAATAAAGGACAGGAGGAAAAGAAATGCCCTCAATCCTCGAAGAATGCGGATTGAGGGACTTGGAAGGAAGGAGAGCCATGACAGGCAGATAGGATAGTGAAAGAGGAGAGGGTCCGCCCCGAAGGTAAGGGACTAAAGGGGAAAACGGACCCAGCTCAGGAATCCCTCGGGGTTGCCAACTCCCGAACTCACCAGCCGTGAGCCCCTGAGGGTGTAGCATTATCTAGGGTGCACCTGAAGTGGTGGGGCTACATACACCCGGCCTCCTTGAGGGCCTTGAGCAGAAGGCAGGAGATAACAGGAAAAGAAAAAGAAGGCTGATCCCTCACAGAAGGAGGGAATCAGAAAAGATGAGACAAGGGCCCATTAAGGCGGGAAAGGAAGAGACTCCCTAGGCCTCGGATACCCTAATACCGTCGGGGTCGGAAGAGAACAAGAGTTGACCAAGTGAGGTCGACAGGAAAGAAGAAAGAGAGGAGCCCGGCACAAGTAAGTGGAAGCAACGCCGGACTCAGCTGGGGTCCCGTGGTCGCCAACCCACGACCCACTAGAGAATAAGTCAAATAAAGGACAGGAGGAAGAGAAATGCCCTCAACCCTCGAAAAATGTGGATTGAGGGACTTGGAAGGAAGGAGAGCCATGAAAGGCAGATAGGAAAGTGAAAGAGGAGAGGGTCGTCCCCACAGGTAATGGACCAAAGAGGAAAACCGGACCCAGCTCAGGAATCCCTCGGGGTCGCCAACTCCCGAACTCACCAGCCGTGAGCCCCTGAGGGTGTAGCAATATCCAGAGTGCACCAGAAGGGGTGGGGCTACATACACCCTGCCTCCTTGAGGGCCTTGAGCAGAAAGCAGGAGATAACAGGAAAAGAAAAAGAAGGCTGACCCCTCGCAGAGAGGTAGGGGTATCAGAAAGATGAGACAAGGGCCAATTCAGGCGGAAAAGGAAGAGACTCCCTTGGCCTCGGATGCTCTAATACCGTCGGTGTCGGAAGAGAACAAGAGTTAACCAAGTGAGGTCGACAGGAAAGAAGACGGAGAGGAGCCCGGCTCAAGTAAGTGGAAGCAATGCCGGACTCAGCTGGGGCCCCGTGGTCGCCAACCCACGCCCCACTAGATGTGGGCCCCTGGGGGGAATAATAATCCCAGAAAAGATTTCTATGTAAATACATATTTATTTAGGAAGCTGAATTTAATTCTATTTTGTATTATCATTACGAATCATAGCATGTGTAGTTGATAAGTGGAGCATTTATTTTCCATATTTTTTCCAAATTTGGAATTTTAGCACATATGCTCCATATCCGTAGTCATCAAAATCAATACAGTCCATATTTCGGATGGAAATTAATATATTCTAGTAAATTAGCAGTCCGGTCAATAATGGAGGAACAAGTTAAAGATATACAGTATATTTAAAAAAAATCGTGGTACAGGTAAAGTTGCAGATGTGGTAAATATGAGAACGGTCACTGTACTTTCAAAGAACCCTGGATATGAAGCAATGGGAAAGTTTGCTGCAATTTTGTGTGGAGATTTGAGGGTAAAGTTAACGTTTGATTTAACGCCAGCAGACATTGTGAAGTCAATCATGCCCCAATTACCCCTTCTGATGTTGAAGCAGTTTCAGTCAATATAAATCTGTCCTTAGAGACAATTGGAAGAGTTTCACTTTCCAGTACTTAAAATAACATTTTGTAATCCATTGTTTTGGTAACAAATATAATAGATTGAGCATTCTTTAAAGACCATATTGATATTACGAGTATAATGAGAAGTGCAACGTTATGTTTCAAATAGATCTACTTTGTTTATCTTCTTTGAATTTGGAGTTAGTTAGTTAGTTATTGTTGTTTTAAGGGGCGAAACTACGAGGTCATCTGCCCCTCTTAACACAGATTAAAGAATACAAATTTTGAATTGAATATAAAATTTTGAGGTCGACATCTAAATTTAAAAAGACCAAAAATTAATAAAACAAAAACAAACAATTAAATAAAAAATAAATAAAAAAAATAAACAAAAATACGGAAAAAACAAAACATTATCATTCAAAAACGAACAAGTCGTTGAGTCAATGTTCACTGGAAAATTTAGATTGCTGGCCCTAACCCACTCTCACTTATAAAGCGGATAACGCGATCAGCAGCCACCGCGTCATCGGCTAATATAAGTTTGAGTGTCGTCTGCAAACCAAGGTTTCTTCGTAAGTCAGGAAGATCCACACACTCGGTGAAAATGTGGGCCACGGTGAATACGGCTCCACAGGTACAAAGTGGGGGTCTTCCCTTCTCATTAGGTACGAGTGGGTGGATCTTGTATGACCTATCCTTAGCCTACACAAAATGACGGACTCTCTCCAGGCCCGGAAGGAGCTCCGCCACACGCGAGTAGTTCCCTTGATCGCTCTCAGTTTACTGGGCAGTGGGTCAGCTAGCCACTGACTCTCCCAAGAAGCCAGAACTTGTAGGCGTAACTGAGAGTGAATATCTCTAGCGGGTACCTCCATTGGTCGAGGTGGTAGTGATACCGCCTCTTTTGCAGCTTGATCTGCTAACTCATTTCCCGCAATTCCCATGTGGCTTGGAAGCCACAGAAAGGTGATTCGAGTGTCAGCGTGGCACAGCCTGGCTAGTAGGCCGTGGATTCGCTGCACTAGGGGGTGTTGCGGGAAACATGTAGCAATTGACTGCAACGAACTCAAAGAGTCGGCACACACGAGGAAGTGGATTCGTGCATCCTGTAGTGCAAACTGCAGAGCTTCATAGATGGCAACGAGCTCCGCAGTAAACACACTACAGGCCTCAGGCAAAGAGATCTTGGTATTTGCACCATCAATAACGTAAGCACAACCCACCTTCTCGTCCACCTTCGAACCATCCGTGTATAGAATGCCAGCGTCCGGAAATTGGTGAACTATGCTGTGGAACTGCCTCCGGTAAACGGAGGCATCCGTGTTCACCTTAGGACCTCGGTGCAGATCTAACCGAATTTCCGGACGCGGGACTTGCCACGGAGGCACCTCGCTAGATGTCCGGATCATACAGGGACCTACAGCCACTCCTATTTCAGTACACGAGCTATCAAGTCTAATACCAACCGGCCGAGTGGCACGAGGCCGTTTGGCGTACCCCTGGTGGTTTTGGGTACCGAAGAGAGCTCGATAGGTCGGGTGTTGCGGCATTTGACGCACATTGGCAGCATATGCTAAAAGCATATGTTGGCGTCTATAATTTAAAGGTGGAACACCCGATTCGGCGAGTAGGCTGGGTATCGGGCTGGTCCGGAAGGCACCGGTAGCCAGCCTAACGCCACTATGGTGGATACTGTCCAGCATTTTCAAGGTTGCCGGCCATGCTGAACCGTATGCCGCAGAACCATAGTCTAGCCGGGACAGGACGAGGGCTTGGTAGAACCGTAGCAGCACCGCACGGTCAGCCCCCCACGTAGTGCCACTAAGAAACCTGAGCATGTTCAGTTTCCTGAGACATGTCATTTACAATTGCCGCATATGGTACTGTCACGTTAACTTGCTGTCAAAATGGAGCCCCAGGAAGCGATAAGTGTCAACCAACGGCAACGCAGCATCCCTGAGATGTAGTTCAGGGTGTAAATATAGCCCCCGTAGCCGACAAAAATGGACGACGGAGGTTTTCGCTGCTGAAAAATGAAAACCCCGGTCGTGAGCCCACCTGTCGTCCCGGTTGATAGCTAGCTGCAATTGCCGTTCCACGACTGCCATACTTCCAGAGCTGTAATGCAGAGCTAAATCGTCTATATACAGCGATGGATCTACCGCGGACCCGGCGGCGGCAACAATGCCATTAATGGCAATCGCGAACAAGGTGACACTCAGCACTGAACCCTGAGGAACTCCATTTTCTTGGGTATAGTATTGCGATAATGTCCTACCGACTCTTACACGGAAGAGTCGGACGGACATGAAATTCGCAATGAAAGTCGGTAAGTTACCACGGAGTCCCCACTTGTGAAGGGTGGAAAGGATCCCGTAGCGCCATGTGGTGTCGTAGGCTTTCTCGAGGTCAAAGAAAACTGTGACTAGGTGCTGCTTTCGGAAAAATTGAATTTGGATATTACAATAGAAATTATACTTTATTGTAATTTAAGTCGATATATTGTATACTGTAATTCCATATTTAAATAAAAATAACTAAATTTATACAGAGAGTTTATTTTGTATCTGACAGAGACCCTCGCTTGCCCGCTCGCCCGCGGCGCGAGCCGGTCTCTTGCCACGCACTTTGCCATTATGCGGCGCCCTCGCGGCACTGAGTCATTGAGTATAGGAATTTGTACTTACCTTGACCAATTTTTGACGAACTGACTTACGGAGAGCGATTGTCAAATTATTTTCACCAAGATTCTGCCACTGATTACACTGCCGAAGCATCCATGACAGAATTGCATCGCATTTTCGGTACGAGGATTATAAGTCGGAACGTGTGGCCCCCGCGAAGCCTAAACTTATCACCATGTGACGTTTATTTGTGGGGGACGCTTAAAAATAGTGTGTATGCGAGAAACCCTCACACTATAAATGAGCTTAAAGACTATATTACAGCTGAAATACAGTCAATCGGTGCTGAGGAACTTCAGAAAGTAAATGCCAGTTTCATAAAAAGGTACCAGCGATGTGTAGCAGTGAATGGCGAACATTTTCAGCACCAGCTGTGAACTAGGTTAAGTACAAATTCCTATACTCAATGACTCAGTGCGGCGCTGGCGCCGCATAACGGCAAAGTGCGTGGCGGGAGACAGGCTCGCGGCGCGGGCGAGGGGGCAAGCGAGGGTCTCCGTCAGATACAAAATAAAGTCTCTATATAGCCTATACGTATTTCTTTAATTACTAGTACATATAAATCAATAATTAGTAATGATGTCTTTCGATATAAATGGTGGTGATGATAATGTTTTCATCGTTGTTATTGTTGTTGTTGTTGTTGTTGTGCTTATCATCATCCTCATACTACGGATTGGTGGCATAGTTGGTAGCATGCTGAACTGCAGTGCCAAAGATCGCGGGTTCAAACCTGGCCGAAGTCGTCGGATTTTTAAGAGCGTTAAAATACTTCAGTATGCCTTCCTTCGGAGGAGAAGTAAAGCCAGCGGTCTCATTTCCGATTTATGGCATGTGTGAAGCTAAATTTCCAGGTTAGATTTCGTTGTAACGCTCTATCAAAATTCCAATGTTCAATACTAGGTGTCAGTGACATCTGGTAGCGAAAGTTGGAACTACTTGAAATTGAACGGACCTTGTAGCTCACCCCATGGGTGTACGCCTGAAGCAGCTACAGCCTCTGGCGAGCTGAACATGTCCTCGGACACTAAAAGCCACACGATAAATAAATCATATAGATGTTACCCAGTTACAGCAGCAGTTATCTTAGATTTATGTAGATTTGTATGTATTTATTCCTAGTGATTTTAACTTACTCATTTTAAGAGATTCCTAATTGACGTTTAATGTAAATTTAATACCATGTATATTTAATAATTTTATTACACCTTATGGCAATAAATTGAATTAATATACATTAACTATTTATACCAGTTTCGGCCGTAATATGGTCTTCTCCAGTAATTGTATTTAAAAGAAACTATTGTAATTGCGAGCAAAGTTTGCATATACAGGGTGTCTTTTATGTACATTTGGAGAATGATAGGTCGTGTAGGGGACGAGTATAGAAGACATTTGAGATAGGGAACTTGGGGTCGGAGCGGCCTCCTTAACCCCTAAAATAAGGGTTGATTCAGGCCCTCCACCCTGTAAGTTACGCAACCGACACAAGCCTCTAGTAGCCTACCTTTCTCCATCCCTTTAAAGGAACTTTGTGACTAATTACGGAACTGCGGTAGTTTTAAGATCATGCCTTCTAATGATTACCCTACGGCAACAATTAAGCTAAACCATACTTTCTCTTGCAAATCAACGAGATTTAAACGTAATAACGGACTTAAACAATTTAATGCTACGAAGTGCACAAAGATCGGTTTAATTTACCGAAGGTATCAAGCTTAAAAACGTTACACCTAAAATAACAATTTAAAAAAATTGCCAAAGCCCGGAATCGAACCCAGGACTACCGGCCTTTTGCACCGCAACGCTATCCACTACGCCAGCGCCACAAGGTGAAAATAATCTTGCCAAGAGTTAAAGGATTGAGAAAGGTAATAGAGGTTTGGGTCGATTGCCTTACTTACAGGGTGGAGAGCCTGAATCAACCTTTATTTTAGGGGTTAAGGAGGCCGCTCCGACCCAAAGCTCCCTATCTCAAATTACTTCTATACCCGTCCCCTGCCTTGGAGGCTGGATTTAGACAGCTCCTTAACCCGGTCCATGAGTCAATCCTAATTGGTTACATGGATAATTCTTGCCAGGCGCGTCCACGTCGCGGGGGTGGGCAACGGTACTGTAATATACCATGGAACTACAGTACCGGCTAAGTTCTGGTGAGGACCCAGTCCTATGGGGTATAACATAGGCCCCGTGCACAGGGTTACGTGCGAAGACCTCAACGGAATCTGCAGCGGAGAAGATGGACTTCGGAACGGTGGAGATTGCGGAAGAGGCAACCCAGTACTCGGGGAATAGTATGAGTACAGCATCAATCGGCAGCGTCTGTTTCCCATGTTAGGGGCGGCTGCAAGGGCGTCTGTTCTCCATGTTAGGGGCGGCCTGAATAATAGCTGGCAGTAGCTTCATAAAATGCCTTTGGGAGTGGCGACCCCATCGTAATAATAGCCTAAAATGGAAATGGCACTTCCAATGATTCGGAAAAGGTTAGGGCGTACCCTGCAGGCGACGCGCAGTTCCTTTGGTACTGGGGGAACTGTGAGAAATGGGCGACCAGTAACCGAAATGAAAGTGGGAATCATGAATGTCATGACCCTGACAGGCAAGGTGGAGGAGGTGGTAGACTTCATGGAGAGGGAGAAGGTTGGAATGATGGGGCTGAGTGAAGTGAAATGGAAAGGTAAAGGAAGGAAGAAATTGAGGAAAGGATATACATTATACTGGAGTGGTGGACAAGAGGCAAAAAATGGCGTGGGACTGATAACTTCGAAACAACTGGAGGAGTATGTTGAAGTGGTAGAGTGTGTGAGTGACAGAATAATGAAAATTAGAATGAAGATGAAGAATGACGTGATGGACTTCATACAAGTGTATGCACCACAGACTGGAAACAGAGAAGAAGATATTGAAGTATTCCTGGAGGATGTAGAAAGAGTAATCTCAGATGTAGAAGTGGTGATCATGGGAGATATGAATGCACAAGTCGGAAATGAGAGACAAGGAAAGGAAGAAGTCGTTGGACCATATGGATATGGGAAAAAGAACCGGGAAGGAGAGGAACTTGTAAACTTTTGTGAAAGGAATGGACTGATAGTGGGTAATTCATGGTTTCGGAAGAAAAACAGCAGGAAAATTACGAGATATGGGTGGGGTGATAGAAGAACAAAATCAGTAATTGACTACTTCCTGGTGGAAAGGACAAATCGCAGAAAGCTGATGGATGTGACAGCTTTACCAGGAGAAGCATTTGATGGGGACCATAGAACTGTGGTGGCAAAATTTAGATGGGGAAAATTGGAAAACCTAAAGGAGATCAGAGAAAGTAAAATAAAAGTATGGAAATTGAAAGACAAAGCTGTACAGGAAGATTTTCAGGAGAGATTGAAGCAACAAATCCCAGTTACTGAAGTGGAAAATGTAGAACAGGAATGGTCCCACTTTAAAAAGGCATTTGCTGGTGCAGCAGAGAGTGCTTGTGGTAGGACGTCAACAAGAGTGAAAGAGAAGGAGACACCGTGGTGGAATGAGGAAGTGAGGAAAGCAGTGAAAGAAAAGAAGTCTGCATGGAAAGAATGGAACCGAGATCAAACAGAAGAAAGCAAAAGGAAGTATCACGACAGCAAACGGAGGTGTAAGAAAGTGGTAGGAGAAGAAAAGAAGAAAAGTTGGGAAGAATTTACACGAAGAATGGAAACAGATGTAAGTGGCAGTAAAAGGATGCTGTATGGGCTTCTAAGAAGTAAGAGGAAAGAAAGGGTTACTACAAAGCTGGTGAAAAAGGAAGATGGAGAGTTGTTAACACACCCGGAAGAGATAAAGGGACGATGGAAGGAGTATTTCGATAAGCTATTGAACGTGAGCAATTGTACTGGTGAGATCGAAGTGACACAGCCTGACGACTCTATAACAGAAGATGATATAACAATGCTGGAGGTAGAATTAGCAGTACAGAAGATGAAGATGGGAAAAGCAACAGGGGTGGATGAGATCAGTGTAGAAATGATAAAGGCTGCTGGACCTGTTGGTATGCAATGGCTGTATCGACTGCTAAAGTGTGTGTGGAAACGGAAATGTGTACCAGAAGACTGGGTGAAAGGGCTAATAATACCAGTGTTTAAGAAAGGGGACAAGAAAGTGTGTGATAACTATAGAGGGATCACCCTCATATCACAGATAGTAAAAATACTGGAAAGGATATTAGAAAGAAGAATGAGAAGAAAGGTGGAAGGAGAGTTGCAAGAGGAACAGTATGGCTTCAGGAGTGGAAGATCCACAGTGGACCCAATCTTTAGCTTGAGGCAGGTGATGGAAAAGAACTGGGAATATGGAGAGGATTTGATCATGACTTTCATAGATCTAGAAAAGGCATATGATAGTGTCCCCAGAGAGAAGGTATGGGAAACCATGGTTAAGAAGAGACTGGGAAGAGAAATGTTGGAAATGGTGCAAGCAATGTACAACAACTGTGTTAGCAGGGTTCTGACCCCTGTTGGAAAGACAGATTGGTTTAGGAACAAGACTGGACTAAGACAGGGGAGTGTGCTGTCACCTCTTTTATTCATAATGGTAATGGATGAAATTGTAAAGGAAACAAAGGAAGCATATGGACATAAAGAAATGAAGTTACTATTATTTGCAGACGATATTGTGGTCTGGGGAAGGAACACCGAAGAAGTGCAAAAACAACTAGATGCACTGAACGAAAATATTCAGAAGTATGGCCTGAAAATCAGTATAGAGAAAAGCAAGACCATGGTGATGACAAGAGGGGAAAGACAAGGAAAGGGCATTGTGAAAATTGGAAGTCAGAGTTTGGAAATTGTGGACACGTTCAAATACCTAGGAAGTGAATTGATGCAAACTGGTAGGTTGGACATGGAGATTGGCAGGAGGGTACAGCAGAGCAATGCATTCTATCAAAGTGTAAGAAAACTGGTTTGGGATAAGGAAGTACCAAGGAAAAGCAAGGAGGTAATGTATAAAATGTACTATGTACCCATATTAACGTATGCAGCTGAGACTTGGACCCTGACGAGCAGGCAAGAGAGTAGAATCCAAGCCAGTGAAATGAAATTCCTAAGAAGTATGATAGGTAAGACAAGGAAAGACAGAGTGAGGAATGAAGATGTTAGGAAGGAAGTTGGGATGGGAAAACTAAATGAGAGAATTGAGAAGAATAAACTAAGGTGGTTTGGACATGTAAAGAGGATGGAGGAAAATAGAATACCAAGACAGATGCTGGAGGCGAAGTGCAAGGGTAAGAGAGCAAGGGGAAGACCTAGAACAAGGTGGATTGATTCAGTGAAGAACAGCGTGAGAAAAAGAAATCTGGACTGGGACAAGATCGTGGAAGAAGAATGGTGGAAGGAAAGAGGAAAGTGGAGAAGTGCCATAAATACCCCGACCCGGCAGAAGCTGGATAAGGGGAAATGATGATGATGATGATGATGACCCGTCCCCTACACGACCTATCATTTTCCAAAGGTACATAAAAGACACCCTGTATATTACAGTATACTGTACTTGTATTATTTCTGTGAAAAATTAATTTAAAAATTATCAAAATGCTTAAAAAACAGATCTGTAACAAATACGGGCTTTAAATTGATGACCAGTATGTCGTCCTTCGGAGGGGAAATAAAGCCCGCGGGCCCATGTAATAGATTTATGGCATGTAAAAGAACCTTCCAATAACTTCAATTGTGTGAAGCTAAATGTGTACATTAGATTTGATTAATGCTCTTAGATACAAACGGTCGTCGCCAGGAGCTGGTTGCGACGGCATCTAGTAGCCATGTTCACAACTAGGTGTCGTGGACGGTAGGATTTGGTATCAAAAGTAGGAACTACTTGAAATTATCGTCTGCAGCCCTTTATCCCCTTGGCACTACAGCCCGTGAAAGGCCTAGGCCTATCAAGCAACCGCTGCCCAGCCATTTGGCCTGCGGATATTGGGGTGACGTGTGATCAGTGCATCAGGTCCCCTCGGCCGTTAATCTTGGTTTTCGTGATCGGGGTGCTGCCTCACTGTCAGACAGCTACTCAATTGTCCTCACGAGGCTGAGTGCACCCCATTCCAGCCCTCACATCAGTTTCTAAAATCTCTGACGGTGCCGGGAATCAAACCTGGGGCCTCCGGGTGAGAGGCAGGCGCGCTACCCCAACACCACGGGGCCGGCGTCGGCAGTCCTTACTTGAATACAAACAGACAACACATGCTTATACAGTCATCACAATTAAAACCTGTTATCAGACAAATTCTACGCACACCCAAGTAGACGGGGCTACATGACCGCGTTGTCACAGCCCCTAAACTAAGGAACCAACCAACTAAATTGATGATGATGATGATAATTATTGTTTTAAGGGGCCTATCACCTAGGTTATCGGCCCCTAATGGTTTGGGTGAAGGTGAAAGGTGAGATGAATATGAAAACTATAACTAATACTAACTACAAACTTACATACTAGAAGAAGAAATGGTAAACACACAAAGGATATGGCAAACAACGGACAGGAAGAAAAGAAATGCCCTCAACCCTCGAAGAAAGACGATTGAAAGACTTGGAAGGAAGGAGAGCAATGAAAGGCAGACAGGACAGCGAAAGAGGAGAGGGCCCGCTCCAAAGTCAGAGGAAAAAGGGGACAAAACGGACCCAGCTCAGGAATCCCTCGGGGTCGCCAACTCCCAAACTCACCAGCCGCGAGCCCTTGAGGGTGTAGCACTATCCAGGGTGCACCAGAAGTGGTAGGGCTACATACACCCTGCCTCCTTGAGGGCCTTGTGCAGAAGGCAGGAGATAACATGAAAAGATAAATAAGGCTGACCCCTCATAGAAGGAGGGTATCAGGGAAGATGAGACAAGGGCCAATTAAGGCGGGAAAGGAAGAGACTCCCTAGGCCTCGGATACCCTAATACCGTCGGGGTAGGAAGAGAACAAGAGTTCAGCAAGAGGGGTCGACAGGAAAGAAGACGGAGAGGAGCCCGGCACAAGTAAGTGGAAGTAATACCGGGCTCAGCTGGAATCCTGTGGTCACCAACCCATGACCCACAAGTTGTGAGCCCCTGGGGGACCAACTAAATTGATGACAATATAAAATAATGTTGTGAAAATGACATATCTAAACAGTTAATATTTGTATATTATTATCAAATAGACTAAAACACTTCCTTAAAAAAATTTCCTGGGGTAGTTAACGGGGTGTTGATTTTTATAGGATAAATAAAGGCTCTTTTCAAAGTGGAGCATAGGTTGGAATATGTAGGCTATTGCATGTATTTTCTTATTGCAATGGAAATTTTGAAGTGAATAGTCCTCGACAAAAAACAGTTGTGTCGTAATTTATGGTTGGATTTTGTCATATCTTACTGTGTATTTTGGTTTTCATTTGTAGTTTTTATGGACTTGCGAGGCGTTTATACTTAGTTAAGATATTTATGTATGTACAAAGCTGGCCAATTAAAAGGTAACACTTGGATTCTTCAAAGAATGTACACAAAATTATTTTTACTTACATTATTTTGAAACTGAAATGCAAGGAATGAAAACAGCAACTTCTTTCTAAGGGAAGGATCATTTTTACTTAAGGGGAGTTAGGCTACTAAGGAGAAATTGTAAAAATGTGTCAATTTCCAATTATCTCTATATGATATACATGAACTATCCTCAACATGTTGATGATGATAATTGTTGTTTTAAGGGCCTACCATCTAGGTTATCAGCCCCTAATGGTTTGGGTGATAGTGAAAATGAAAGATGATCAAATGAAACCTACCACTAAAACTAACTACTAGCTTTCAAACTAGAAGAGGAAATGGGGGAAAAAACGGAAAGAATGTAAATAAAAGTCAGGAGGATCAAAAATTGAGGATTGAAATTTTATGGTCATTTTCAAAAACGTCAACCGACTAGGTTTACACACAAGATCATCACCTACGCAGAAAAACTGAAGAATGTACCATGGATTCAGCAAGTCAAACATGACTTGGAGAAGGCCAAAGTAAGAACAGCGAAGTCTTTGACGAGAACCTATTCCGATGTAGGGTAAATGGATAGATAGTAGCACCAGATGATGACGCTTCAATGAAACCAGGAACCGAGTGGACTGAGGAAAGGAAGATGGCCCACGGAGAGAGAATGAGAACTATATGGAAGATCAGAAAGGCGAATCATAGAAGTACTGCGTGATCCATCTGGTTCCATTCGCATATAATAATAATAACAATAATAACAAAGACAGGAAGAAAAGAAATGCCCCAAATCCATGACGATTAAGGGACTTGAAAGGAAGGAGAGCCACGAAAGGCAGATTGGAAAGGGAAAGGGTCGGCCCCAAAGTCAGTGGAAAAAAGGGAAAGAACGTACCCAGGTCAGCAATCCCTAGGGGACTCCAACTCCCCTACCAGCCGAGATCCCTTGATGGTGTAGCACTATCCAGGGTGCACCGGAAGTGGTGGGGCTACATACACCCACGAGTTGTGAGGATTTGCCTTGAAAATGACCTCCATAGCAGAGGGCAAAATGTCGGTTATTCAATTGAAATGTACACAGTAATAATATCCTAAACCGGTAACGGTGGCCGAGAGCGCTAATGTGCAAACTCAGACCTCTCTGTTATCGTGAGAGCATGGGTTCAAATCCCACGTTGGCTGTCCTGAAGTTGGTTTTCGTGTTTTTTTCATTTTCACTACAGGTCCATGGCCGACTCCCTTCCAATGATCTCTTTCCTGGCCCTTACTCAATTAGAAGTCACCTGGGCTATCGGCCAGTCACCATCCTCAGTTGTATCTGCTGACAAAATATGTTCAGCTCCCAGATACCGTCCTTGCGATGGTAGAGGAATAGATGATGGTGATAATTATTGTTTTAAGGAGCCTAACATCTAGGTTATCGGCCCCTAATGGTTTGGGTAACCGTGAAGATGAAAAATAAAATAAAAATGAAATGTAAACTTAGAACTAAAACTAGCTACTAACATATATACTAGAAGAAGAAATGGAAAACAAAAGGAGAATAAGGCAAATAAAGGACAGGAGGAAAAGAAATGCCCTCAACCCTTGAAGAATGCGAATTGAGGGACTTGAAAGGAAGGAGAGCCATGAAAGGCAGATAGGAAATTGAAAGAGGTGAGGGTCCACCCCCCAGGTAAGGGACAAAAGGGGGAAACCGGACCCAGCTCTGGAATCCCTCGGGGTCGCCAACTCCCAAACTCACCAGCCGCGAGCCCTTGAGGGTGTAGCACTATCCAGGGTGCACCAGAAGTGGTAGGGCAACATACACCCTGCCTCCTTGAGGGCCTTGAGCAGAAGGCAGGAGATAACATGAAAAGAAAAAGAAGGCTGTCCCCTCGCAGAAGGATTGTATCAGAAAAGATGAGACAAGGCCCAATTAAGGCGGGAAAGGAAGAGACTCCCTAGGCCTCGGATACCCTAATACAGTCGGGGTCGGAAGAGAACAAGAGTTGACCAAGTGAGGTCGACAGGAAAGAAGACGGAGAGGAGCCTGGCACAAGTAAGTGGACGCAATGCCAGACTCAGCTGGGGCCCCGTGGTCGCCAACCCACGGCCCACTAGATGTGAGTACCCTAGGGGGGGGGGGGGGAGGGGTAGAGGAATAATCCCTCACGGAGTCGAGCTGGGAGGATAAGCGATAAGAATAAATCCAGTACATAAATAAATACAGTGATCAAGTTAACTGTTCTCAACAGGACCGCGCAAGACGTAACCAGATAAGTAGCCTGTACAATACAATCTGAATTGACCATTTACAACAACCACACTATATTACTCCAAACAAGCAAATTCCTGAGGTCAACTACCACTTCCAGTATCTCAACAAATCATCACAGAGACTACAACTAACACATATTGATGAGTTGCATTATCTTAACTAATACTGCAACTAAATAAGTGTATATATTATAAATATTTTCACCCATATTTTCAGACATAAATTTTATAGCCTAAGTGTAATGGATGTAATGATGACCGCTTGACGATCGAAACTGGTCATCCATCTCATGTATTTATTTTTCAGGATTAGGGAATAACCCAGCTCATTTGGGTACAATCATGTTGACCGACTGAAACGCATCAAATTTTGTCCACAAATAAACTTTAATAGCAATAACGGCCTTCAAATTATGAAAATGATCATTCATTTAAAATTACTGTACATGCAAAGAATATTAAATATACCGTAAAATCGTCTAAATTTTCACATGATCGAGGGAGTTAATTGATAGTCGTTAAGCCCTGGGGACTATCACCGTCTTTGCAGCCTTTTTGAAGCACGATGTGGTATCTCATTGAGCCAACGCAATATCGTCTTCCCGATAACGACCTGAGAATGCACGGACGTTGTATTTTTATCCCCACGACACCGCGAGCACGCGATTGGAACAGCTATTTGGGTGCTTACAAAATGACTCCATCAGGAACGTGCTTAGCATGCACAAAAAGGCGCTCTGCCCTTTCCTTTTTCAATCTATTTGGAGTTAAGAAATTCAGCCCTATAGAAAAGTTTAATAAAGAAAGGCGCGTATGATAAAACATGAACAATCGAACAAAGCTGGTTGTTTCAATATTTTCCAATGGCGTTGGTTTTCAATCTTTCGTTATAAAAATAAATACATCATCACGACACTGTATAAATAATTGATATTACAACATTTCTGTTGGTCAACACCATTAAATTTCAGTTACTGGGACATGCAAAAATTAGCCTGAAAAAATGCATGCAATTTACATATGCCGTCCCTAATAAGCTATTGGGTCTTTAATGTACCTTTGGAGAATGATAGGTCTTGTACGGGGCAGATATATAAGTAATTTCAGATAGGGAACTTGGGGTCGGAGCGGCCTCCTTAACCCCTAAAATAAGGGTTGATTCTGGCCCTCCACCCTGTAAGTTAGGCAACCGACCCTAGCCTCTATTAACTTTATAAATCCTTTAACTCTTGGCAAGATTCATTTCAGCATGTGGCGCTGGCGTAATGGATAGCGTAAGGCCGGTAGTCCCGGGTTCGATTCCGGGCTTGGGCAAAATCAGCCATCGTGCGAAATTAAACTGAACGTAGTATTTATGTCAACTGCCCGACTGTTGTTCTCTAAAACTGTACGCCTGCACTCACTCTCTTCTCTGCCGTAGCACCAGACTGTATAATGTGACTACAATACGACAAATAACATTAAAAAAAAAGAAGTGCCTTACATTCGCTATGACTATCAATAATACACAAGTACAATCTTTGTAAGTGTGCGGTTTAAATTTAGAAGACGATTGTTTCTCTCATGGGCAATTATACGTCGCATGCTTCAGAGTCGATTGCCAAAAGGCAATGGGAAAGGGAAATAAACTGATCCAGCTCTGGAATCTCTTGGCAGTCACCCACTCCCGAACTCACCAGCCGTAAGGCCTTCAGGTTGTAGCTTTATCCATGGCTCAATATAAGTGGTTGGGCTGCACACACCCTGACTTAAGTAGATGGCAGGAGATATTACGAAAAGAAATACAAGTGGTTTGACGTCTCAAAGAATGAGGGATGAAGAAAGATGAGACTTGGACCTATTAAGGCGGGAAATTGAGACACTCCCTAGACCTTGGATTCCCTAATACCATCGGGGTCAGAAGTGTACTGGAGTTGACAGGAAATATGACAGAGAGGAGCCCGGTACAAGTAAGTAGATGCAATGCCGGATTTAGCCAATCCACGACCCACTAGTTGTGATCTCCTGGGGGCCTTAAATGAATCAACAACTACAAAACTTTGTAAGACCTTGGATTCCCTAATACCATCGGGGTCAGAAGTGTACTGGAGTTGACAGGAAATATGACAGAGAGGAGCCCGGTACAAGTAAGTAGATGCAATGCCGGATTTAGCCAATCCACGACCCACTAGTTGTGATCTCCTGGGGGCCTTAAATGAATCAACAACTACAAAACTTTGCGTGCTGGTACATATTAAACCCTCAGCTGTTTGCTTTATCGCTGGTTTGCTGGCTCTCGCATACAAACTCACAGATAAATTGCAGCTCCCACTTGAGCCATTGGAAATTCATTAATTGTTTTGATGGAGGATTCTAGCCCTGTTAAATATGTGATCGTGATGTACAAATAATCCCACGGGATTGTCATCACTTTCAAAAGTTTGATTGTTAGACTTTTTAGTTGCTTTTTAATTCAATTAAAATTCAATTAGGTAATTGTAAATTGTCCAATTAAGCCTCATGTTTTGTATACGTCATCGTAATTAGTGCTGAAATATTTCAAGTTTTGTGAGCCATTGTTCAGTACTACACACTGGCAAATGAGCCGATGAAGAGATGACGGATGGCTGGCCACCAATTGCTTGCTATTCGAGAGGAGGTAAATTGATGTGTCATGAAGCTGGGGGCGATATACAAACAAAAATATAATTCAACACTCTTTCAATGACTACGTAATTTTTCTTTCTCATACTGTTAGTATTTGATAACAACTAAATAACTTAGTTTCTCCACAAATATACTCGTGATTGAAAATCATGACTGAGGTTGATTATGAGTCCTACGGGGCATGAGAATATCATGGTCATCAGGGCCGACAATTTATTGATAATTCTTCTTCTTCCTTCGATTTTGGCCTACTGTGGACCACGGAAAACAACTGATTTGTTGGTTAGTCTTTTTTTCTTCTCCCAAAATTTCTTCATCCTTTCGCTGTGGTTCCTCCTCCTCTCATCTGACCAGGTGTTTTTGGCCCTTTTACATTGCTTTTCCTGGAACCCCTTGAATTTATCAATCTTAGCTCGAAACACATCTCTATTCCAAATGTCTTCTGGATTTATCCCCACTTCCTCCATGTCTTTTCTCGTTTCCTCTATCCATAATGTAGTTGCCTTGATCTTGGTGATGTAGTTAAAGATTCTCTTCGTTAGTCGACTCTCGCTCATTCTCATGAGGTGTCCATAAAACTTCAATCTCCTCTTACGGATGGTGTCTGTGATTTTCTCTGCCTGTCTGTAGAGATCTTCATTTCTCCTCTTCCTCCATGTACCATCTTTTTTGATAATTATTATTTTAATATGCATGAAATCTAGGATATTAGCCCCTAATGGTTTGGATGATGAAAAATGATATGAATGAAATTAAAAATATAAATAAAAAAAGAAAAATAAGACGTTTTACCTTTCAAAGACTCATAACTAACTTACGTACTAGAAGAAGATATGGAAACAAGAAGTTCTGTGAAGAACTAAAGCCTATTTTCATATATCCTAATTATGTTAATTGCCTCTATCAACATACAAAATGTCAGTTTGATTGCTGTAATAGATTCGTATATATTGGGAACCGTCCAAATAATTCGGATGATCGACATGTTGGATTTTTATAGCCTATATGTAGGTATTAGAGTTATGTACTATTACATGAAGATTATTGTGTAGGTGTAGTATTCAAAGTTTAATCGCATGATTAGTACACAAGAAATGAAAATCAGATTCTAACATTTCGCACAGCGCCATATTGTGGTTAGGAAAACAATGGAAATAAACTAGATGTCAGTGGATTAAAATTTGTATCAGCATTTACCGTACCTAGGTTTACTGCAGTTGGATGGTTAAATCGCGAGAAACGTCCATTGAAATATGTATATTTCACGTCACCGCCATGTTGGATTTGTGCTCACCAGATTATTCGAAGTCCCATAGGTGAACTTATGTTTATAGCCTCTAATAACATACAAAATTTCAGTTTGATTGCTATCATAGATTAATATATATTGAGAACCGTCTAAATATTTCGGTTGGTCGCGATGTTGGATTTTTATATGTAGGCCATAGAGTTATGTACTATTAGATTTTTGCGTAGGTTCATTATTCAAACGTTCAATTTGATCACATGGTTAATACACAAGAAATCAAAACTTAATTTTAAAATTGCGCACAGCCACCATCTTGAGGTTATATAAACAATTGAACTAAATTAGATGCCAGTGCATTACAATGTGTTTAAATATTTGCTGTACCAAGTTTCATTGCGTTTGGAAGGTTAAATCGCGAGAAACTTCTATATAAAAGTTTCAAATTCGCTTGGCCACCATGTTCGTTTTGTAGTTAACAGGTTTTTGAAAGCCTCATAGGTGAACATCTAGTAGTGCCCTTTATCACCGTACAAAATTTCTGGGTGAAATCGGTAATAGTTTTGGAGATATAGAATGCCGGTGAAATAATTCGCACAGCCGCCATCTTGAGGTTATGTAGACAATTGAATAAATTAAATGCCAGTGCATTACAATGTGCATAAGCATTTGCTGTACCAAGTTTCATTGCGTTTGAATGGTTAAATCGAGAGAAATGTCTATTAAAAAGTTTCTGCTTCGCTTGACCGCCATATTCGGTTGGTATTTAACAGGTTTTTGAAAGTCTCATAGGTGAACTTCTAGCAGTGCCCTTTATCACCGTACTAAATTTCAGGTTTATATCCGCAATAGGTTCGGAGATATACAATGTCGGTGAAATATTTAGCACAGCCACCATGTTGGATTGGTGAGACGTAATACAATTTGGAAGGCATGGTCGGGGTCAGCCAAAATAGTACTATGAACTTACCGAATTTCATTGAAATCGCTCCAGCGGTTTAGAAGTTATTAGAGGGGACACACACACACACACACACACACACACACATACACACATGGACAAAAGGTGATCTCATAAGCCTATTTTTTTTTCATGAAATAAAAATAGGCTAAAAAGACTACTTTTTCCTAAATGCATGGTATAGTTATAAATCTCTGTCCTTTTCAAGGAGTAGCCTATAATTGAATGTTGGTTGTAATAACGTGTGGAAATACAACGTGCTATACAGATATTATACGTTGATTGATTGAATCCTCACCTCAATTATATACACACACACACACACACACACACACACACACACACTAATCATCAAAATAACACAGGTTAACAGACAAAATTCAACACTCACCCAAGTACACGAGGCTAAATGAAATTGATGTCCATGCATCTCAAATGAAACAACAACAACAGCTTTCTACCAAGATTCTCTTCGTATAAAAGTACACACAGACATCACAGTGACACTGGTTATCAGACAACTTCTACACACACCCAAGTACACAGGGCTACAAAACCATGAAGCCGCAAAGCCCCTAAAGAATCAACATCAACAATAGACCCTACCGAGAATCAAGGACAACGAATTCTAATCTCTGTAGTAGAGTGTTGAAATATGTGGTGTTTTAAGTATATAATATAATATTCTTGATTGCAAATACACACTATATATGCTTAACATTATAACGTGTGAGTAGTTCTAAATCAATAAATACAACAACAAACAAGTAAAAAATTATGTACCTGCTTGACCTCAAGGTTATGAGCCTACGACGCTACCACTACGCAACTCACACCCAGTACTCAGTAAACACTACCGGTAGTTTAACAACTGCGTAACATATTTTGTCTTGAAATGAACGATTTCATTAGCGTATCCTGCCGTTTTTATAAACCATTTGATACTAAATATGTATTGTTTTGTTCAGTACATTTCTAAAAGGATATAAACTTACAAAGTTACTGAAATATGGTCTAGCGAGCAATAAATACCCTCCATATTGGCCCAACGGGACGGCCCGGTCCAGCTCGATATGGCACGGTCAGTCTGAACTGTTAGCCATTGCTACGGTTACATATTCTATGTATTTATTTATTTATTTATTTATTTAATATCCTACCGGTCACCTCCTTGAGGACAGTTTAAACCTCCCAATATACGATAAGCGGATTTAGTGAGACCAGACCTTGATGAATCGTAAGTCACGGTTAGACTATAATACTTGCATGATTCATACATCCGCCATCTTGAAACTATTTGGCTGATGACCTTGTAGTTTGGGCAAAAGACGCGTCCCATATTAAGGTATGTTGTTGAAAAGTTTGGAAGAGATCGGTTGATTAGGTTAGTCGTAATTTGATTTAAGCTCAGAACATCTGAGTGGTCGCCATTCCGTTTCCGTCAAGATGGCGGCGATATAAAACATGACACTGACGTGTCCTTTGCTACTGCTACCTCTGAACCAAATATGGTTTAATTTGGCGGGGGAGGGGGAGGGGAAGATATTCACAATCACACACACCCACATACACACACACACACACACAGACAGCCAGACTGACAATTTTTGGCCCGTGCAGATCTCATAAGTCTACTTTCATTTTTTTCAAAGATCGTAACTAGGCTAAAAAGAGGGAATAAGGGAAACAAACGATAGGGAAATAAATGCCTTCCAACCTAAATGAATGAAGACTGAGGAACTTGGAAGAAGTAGGATCATGAAAGGCAAATATGAAAAAGAAAGATGAGAGGGTCTGCCTCAAGGGAAATGGAAAAAGGGAAAAACGGACCCAGCTCAGCAATCCGTCGAGGTCACCAACTTTGGAAGTCACCAACCGTGAGTCCTTGAGGGTGTAGCACTACCCATGGAGCACCATACGTGATGGATCTGCATACACCTTGCATCCTGTATAACCTTGGACAGAAGGCAGAAGTTAACAGGAAAAGAAAAGAATACGAAAAAGATCTGACCCCTCGAAGAATGAGAGTATGAAGAATGATGAGATAAGGTGGTAAAATGAAAGACACCTTGTGCCTCGTATACGGTACCCTTATATCGTCGTTGGTGTCGGAGGAGAACAAGGGTTGGCCAAGGGTGGTCGGCAGGAATGATGATACACAGGAGCCCGGCAAAAGGAAGTGGGAGCAAGCTGGGTTCAGCTGGGGTCCCGTGGTCGCCAACTCACGTTGTGGTCGCCAATCACGTTATACTAATCGCAATCCTCTGAGGGTAATGCCTGGATTCCTATGTATTCTGTTCACACATAAGTAGGCTACTAAAGGCAGCAGTGGTAGTACAGTTTGTAGCAGTAGAAAGGGAGAGAAGGAGGCGAGATATTTCAGGTCAGAGGCCCCTTAAGTTGGCACGTGGTGGCCCGCTGGCGTTAATTAAGCCACATGGGATTAGAATCAAGTTCTCCCTGAAAGCATGTGATCAGTGTCTTATTTAATGCTCAATGAGAATTTGTGGTACACCAGTGAACATCGTAGAAACTCTTCGGACTAGGGGTTTACTCGCGAGTGTGCTTTAAATGGAATGCCGAGGTCTGGACTTTGGGTAAATAGACAAATACTCGTTACTGGTAGAATGAGTTCACTCGAATGGCATACGAGGTCAGGAAGGTCAGGAAAGTAATCATTGAATTGCATGCGAGGATTTTTGAAGGTACATTGGAATTGTATGCGAGCCAGTTCAGGCCGAAAAAGAAGGGATGATAATTATTGTTTTACGTGGTCTAACATCTAAGTCATCGACCCCTAATGATACGGGTGAAAGTAAAAAAAAACAATTAAATGATTACGCCAACAGTTATTACCACTTCTAACTACTGACTTTAACGTACACTCTAGATCAGGGCCATCCACACAGCGCTCCCCGAGCGCTAGCGCTCCGGCCGCGCTCTAAGCCAGTGCTCCGAGCGCTTTGGTGGAAGGTAGTGGTGGGAGGAGCTTGGCTGGTTGAGTGCGCGGTCAGCCCAACGCGCTGAATTGAGCAATGCTTGGCTCAACGTACATTTGTGAGAGTTTCTTTTCGGTTCTTAAGCTTACCAAAAGTAAACATCATGCAACGATGAGCGATAGAAACTTGCGCAATGGTTTACGAATAGCTGTGTCCAGAAATAGTGTACTCAATTTAGAGAAGATTGTTTCCTCAAACACTAAAAGCTCGTAAAATCGACGGAGCAAAGGTCTCTCAAGGTCTGTACTATCTGTTCAAATGAGTTAAGTAGTGTTGAATTTCAGTTTTAAATAAATCACAATATTCATGACTTAACACTTCCGTTCGTTTCCTGCACATTCCATACATCGGAGTGCCATTCGATTTGTATATGCGGTATATTTTTTAAGGCAAAACAGCCCTATCAATATGATATCAACAATCCCACAAAAGCCGTCGACCGCACGAATCTACGTACTTACTATTCAGCGCGGTCCAAACATCGTCCGTCTCCTCGCTGCCACAGTGTAGTGGTGGTAGGGGAAGGAGCGCTAGTCTGACTGCCCAGTGCTCCCCGCAGAGCGCAATGGCCAGATTACCCTGCTCTAGAAGAAGAAATGGAAAAAAGGAGAAAGGTAAATAAAAAACAGGCTTTTAGAGATGCCTCGAAGGGGATCTTGAACGCACAAGTAATCCACTGACACGGCTCCCTCGCATTTGCACACCGTCAAATGCCAAGTGACAGCGCCAGGATTCGATTCTGCAACCTTGGGGACAACAGAAAGGGCGTGACTATAAAGTGAAATTTTTGATGATACATGAATCGCAATCAATGGCCATAAGCGGGGTATGTTTGATTAACGCTCGAGGGCTCCCAACAAGTTCAATTTCAAGTAGTTCCAAATTTGGCTACCAGATGCTACTGTCACTAACACTAGCGGCGAACGTTGGAACTTGATAGAGCGTTGTGTACTAGCCAGATATAACAATACAAAAATCGCTACACACCACCAATTGCAGTAGTAGGTTCTTTTACATGCCATACATCTATGAAATGGGCCCACTGGCTTTACTTCCCCTCCAAAGAAAGGCTACCGACTATGTCACCAAAGTTACTTTTACGTTAGCATATGACAATAATATACGTTATTCCAACATCAAAAGTCAAAATTTTACACTGTACCTATACATCGCGTCCACAACATTGGCAATTCCTACGTCGAGCCGCTTTTGAAGATGTATCTTTTCCATATTAATCAAAATGTGTAACAGATCTGGTTTTATTAGATTTTAGTATTTTTAAACATTTTAGAAATAGTTTTGAACCTAACCTTTTTATAAATTTAAATATTACTTCCTCAAAATTATTAGAAATACTTGGGAAATTATTGTTTTGCCACGGCGGGTCATTGGATAGCGTGTCGGTCTACTAACCCCAAGATTGCAGGTTCACTCCTGGCCGTAGTAAGTGATTTTTGAAAGGCGGCAAAAATACGACACGCATGTCATACGATGTTGGCATGCCAAAGAACCCATTTGAATTCAGTAGGCCGTGTTCATAATGGCAAAATTAATCTTGGGAGTTTCCGCCAACACAAAGTTCCTCATTCTCTACTAGAAAGCGCTATAATGTTCAAGGAGCCTAGATATCTAACCTCCTTGACTTTCATAGTGATTCAAGGAACAACGAAATTCGACATGCAAGCTACCCTCTGGGTGTCAAATTTCAAAGCTTGCACCCGGCACCCGAGCCATACGATATTATTATTATTATTATTATTATCACATTAATACACAAACTTGAAACTTCATTTTATGTTTCTATTTATAAATGTTAATTAGTATAATTACATTGTCTGACGAAGGCCATAATGTGATCGAAACTGGTCCATTGAATATATTGAAATTATAATTTTATTGACTAAAGGTATATTTTCGTTATCTATTAAACTTTGTCAGTAAGGAACACTTTAGATATGGTCATTTTCATGTCTCTTGGTATATCTGATATAAATTACATTTAAGAAATAACTGCATCTAGTAAAGGTTGTTGATGATGATTATGATAATTGTTGTTTTAAGGGTCCACGGTGAGTGAGTGGTTAACGTGTCGGATTACCAACCCCTAGCTTGTTGGTTCGCCCCTGGCCTTGGTAAGTGATTTTTGAAAGGCGACAAAAATCACGACATGGATGTCATGCGTTGTTGGCATGTTAAAGAACCCATTTGAAAAGGAAACGAAGCTTGTAGTTTAACGTGACCGTTAATCTGTAGATTATGAGCCACGGGACCTCCTTTTTTACGTGGAATCCGAACCACAGGACATGGCATTTCACTTCGAAAATCTCACTTGCATTGACCGGGAAGCGAACCTGGACCACCTTGGTGAGAGGCATACACCTAGACCACTGAGCCACCACGCCCGCGAACCCATTTGAATTCAGTAGGTCGTGTTCAATGGCAAAATTAATCTTGGGATTTTCCGCCCAACACAAAGTTCCCCCATTCTTTACTAGAAAGCGCTGTAGTGTCAAGGAGTTTAGATATCTAACCTCCTTGACTTTCATAGCGTTCAAAGGAACGACGAAATTCGACATGCAAGCTGCCCTCTGGGTGTCAATTAACAAAGCTTGCACCCAGCACACGAGGCCATACGATATTTAAAAAAATATTAAAATTTAAAGGGGCCTGACATCTAGGTTATCGGCCCCTAATGGTTTGGGTGATCGTGAAGATGATAATGAAATGAAACTAATCCTAAAACTAACTACATACTTACAAACTAAAAGAGGAAATGGAAAACAAAAATAAGAATAAGGGAAACAAATGACAGGAGCAAAGGAAATGCCCTCAATCCTCGAAGAATGAGAATTAAAGAACTTGGAAGAAATGAGAGCCAGAAAAGGCAGACAGGAAAGGTTGAGAGGAAAGGGACCGCCCCAAAGGCAATGGAAGAAGGAGAAAAACCGGATTCAGCTCAAGAAACCCTCGGGGTCACCAACTCCCGAACACACCATACGTGAGCCCTTGAGGGTGTAGTACAATCCAGGGCGCATCATAAGTGGTGAGTCTACACACACCCTGCCTCCTTCAGGACCTTGAGCAGAAGGCAGGAGATATATAATTAAAAGAATACAAGAGGTCTGACCCCTCGAAGAATGAGGGATCAGGAAAGATGAGACAAAGGCCAATTATGACGGGAAAGAGAAAGACTCCCTAGGCCTCGAATACTCTAATACCGTCGGGGTCGGAAACGAACAAGAGTTGACCAAGTGAGGCTGACAGGAAACAGAGAATTTCCCGGCACAAGTAAGTGGAAGAATTGCAGGAATCAGCTGGGGTCCCGTGGTCACCAACCCACGTCCCACTAGATGTGAGCCCCTGGGGAGATTTAGTAAAGGATGTAGGAGACTTCTGCTACTAAGGAAGCAAAATAACAAGTAATGGGACGAAGCAAAGAGGATGTAAATAGTAGGTTGCCTCAGGCAAGGGAAGTATTTCTACATAAAAAGAATCTGTTGACATCAAATATAAATGTAGGTATTTGAAAGTCAGTTTTGAAAGTCTCTGTCTGTATAGTGGCGCTCTATGAAAGTGAAACTTCGACTGGTGGCGCAACAAAGAAGAGGAGAAAAGAAGCATTTGAAAGGAGAATGATAAAGATCAGATGGGTAGATAGAGTAACAAATGAAGTGGTATTAAGACGAGTGGGAGAGGAGATATGTTTTTAGTGACTGGTAATGAAGACAAGAGATAGGTTGGTAGGACACTTACTAAGACACCCAGGAATAGCAAACTTAGTTATGGAAAGAGGGGTCGAGGGTAAGAACTGCAGACCAAGGTTAGGATATGTTCAACAGATTGCCTCAGATGTAAGGTGTGGTAGCTATGTAGAGATGAAACGATCAGATGAAGACAGGGAGGCATGGAGCGCTGCATCAAACCAGTCAAAAGAATGAAAACTTAAACAATAACACAGTCATTTTTTAAGGAAAATATTTTGGGCGTGGATATCTTTTAGTATGTAAGATGTCAGTATTTAGTTGTGGTTGTATTAGTACTCATTTCATTATAATCCATGTGTTTAAGAGCAGATGACTTAGATGCGTCACCCTTTAAAGGAAAACATACAGTTTAAGGTGTCAATACAACAACGATTTTGTCCATCATAAATCTTGTACAACAATTATATATATTTCAATGGAGAAGCAGACAACTTGCTGTTGGAAACAAATTTATAAATTTTCAAAATCGATTTTCATATCTATGCTTATATAATTTTCAAAATTGATTTACCCTAACAATGTTTATACAATTTCCTAAATTGATTCACCTAACTATACTTATACAACTTTCAGGATTGATTACCATAACTATGCTTATACAATTTTCAAAATTGATATCATAACTATGCTTGTACAGTTTTCAAAATTGATTTATCTTAACTATGATTATGCAATTTCCTTAAATTGAATCACATAACTATACTTACACAATTTTAAAAATTGATTATCATAACTATGCTTATACAATTTTCAAAATTGATTATCATAACTATGCTTATACAATTTTCTTAATTGATTTATTTTAACAATGTTTAAACAATTTCCGAAATATTTTTCAGTTTTTCGCAGTCAGTTTACCCTCCAAGTGGGGTCTTCCCACGGACTCAGCAAGGGATCTCACCTTTACAGCCTCTACGGGCAGAGTTCCCGGAGCTTGACATCGAAACGGGGGATACAACTGGGGAGGCGGGACTACATCATCTAACCTCAAAATCTCATTATATGGTTATCATCCAAATCATAAGTTACTACTTTCACGTTACAAGAATATTAGTCATGGCCTTACCACAAACCGAGAAAATGTTTAGTATAATGATGCCTGATACTTAGGGGTGACAATTTTTAGTATTTTGAAATCAGAAATTTATCATTTTAATTTGAAAATGTATAATTTTGTAGCCCTTATACATTTGCAATTTAGCATTTTATAGTATTTGGCGAAAGCACATAAGTTAATTTGAGTTAAATTTGACAAATGACGAACATCTTTTGAAATGGTATTAATGTAAATTAAAATCATATTTGTAAAAGTGTTATTTATTTATTTATTTATTTATTTATTTATTTATTTATCGTATGGCTATTAGTGCCGGGAGTGACCGAGGACATGTTCGGATCGCCTGAGTCTCTAGCTGCTTCCAGCGGACACCCTTTTTTGGGTGAGCTACATGTTCCGTTCAGTTTCAAGTAGTTCCAACTTTCGTTACCAGATATCAATGATACCTAGTGGTGAACGTTGGAACTTTGATAGAGCGTTCTGACGAAATCTAACCTAACAATTTAGCTTCACACAAGTTTAGTCTGTGAAAGGATCTTTTACATGCCATAAAACTATGAAATGGGACCGCCGGTTTTACTTCCCCTCCGAAGGAAGGCATACTGAAGGATTTTTAACGCTCTTAAAAATCCGACGACTTCGGCCGGGTTTGAACCCGCTATCTTGGGAACAGCAGTTCAGCATGCTACCAAAATGCATGGAGTAGCCTGCTGTAAATTGCGTATTAATTTTAAACCAGCTTAAGTACCCGTTCGAAGAACGGTCTTCGGTATTAATAACTCTGTCTGTTAGGTAGTCAGCCCGAAGGCTGGTTGGATCCTCAAAAAGTACTGCCGTAGGTTATGTGGGTAGATACCCACAAACACCCAAGGCAGCGCTATATTGAGGCGTACTAGGCAAGAATAGGAGTGAGGTAGTTCGCCATTGCTTTCCTCACTGAGTCAGAACAGCAGTACTAACTCTATAAGTAGAACCTTTCACAGCATCCACAGGCACTGACTGTGCCCTGAATGTCATTACTAAGCACCACTCATACCTCAGTAGCTTCCATATAAACACAGCCATAAGAGAGACTGAGATATCGGTGAAAAGCCACATTTTACTCTAGTCTGTGCCAACAGTCAAGTGCAAAAATGTACTAGATGTTACCAAATAAGCAACTTTGCAATGGTTAGGGGCTTGTCATCATTCGTAAGTTTATTGGAGCGAAGTTAATTTTCTGGGAATATCATAGACACTGTTAATTTAAGGGCCTTAAAATGTGGTTTTCGGACATCCTTTATAGACTCCCGAACTTTGTGTATCACAATGAGAAGCGCAACATATGGTTTGGTCTTCCTTCTAGGATATTTTTTTATCTCGCCTATTTTAGCATGTGTTTTGGAAAGTTTTCCACAAATTTTCCCTTCTATGAGAAGTACGGCGAAGAGTTTCATAAATGATTGGTGTATTGCCTCTCATGGATATTATACCTAATGTAACGATGCTCCAAGCATACGAACACGAGTTATATGCGTACATAAAGTTACACAGAAAGACAGACAGACAAATTTATTCTTTGATTGCATCCGTCAAAAGTATTCCGAAACGCGTAAATGAAACAAAATTGTAAATTGAATAAACAATCATATATTTATTTATAGATAGGTGCATTTGTTATATTTTGTATTTAGTGTAGCCTATTTAGGGCCCCCGAGTTTTGTTTCTGACACCGAGAGGCTGAAAATGAGATTTGTCTCGTCGTTGTACGCTATAATATAATAATAATAATAATAATAATAATAATAATAATAATAATGTGGATCAAGCGAAAAATGAACAAATGCCAGAATGTAAAATGAGGCTTATCGTGGTCCCTAGTTGGCCGATTAGCGAAATTGAATGAATGAATAATAATAATAATAATAATAATAATATTATTAATAATAATAAAGACTTTCTTCAGCTATTCCTATTTAATTGGGGTCGTCGGAGCAAACCAGGCTCATTTTGGTTTTGGCCGGGTTTTAAGGCCACGTGATTTTTCAGGTGAAAATTCCACCCCGCTGTCACCAGGATTCGAACCCCGGCCGTCCGGGTGAAAGACGAGCAGCTGGGCCACTGCCCCATCACGCTGCCCAATAATAATAATAAAAATGATGATAATAATAATAATAATAATAATAATAATAATAATATAGGGGTAGGGATAAGAATATTATAGACCTTCTGTACCACACCCGTACGTGTAAATAACGTACATTTTTTTTAGAGTACCCGTTGACCCCCTTAAGCGCATTGTACGTACGGTATTGATGAATTTCACAGCTTTACTTAATTCCGTTATAACCTTATAGCCGTTGCAAACTTTCACAGTAATGTAACAAGTAGTTCCGTGACGAACTAAAGAGCCTACTTTTCTTAAAATTTAAGATTCATGCGAATGAATAATCTATATATCAGAAATGAAATGTTACATTCGATCTTTCAGCGTGCGTAATATCATGTTGGCAACAGTGTCATGTATGTGTTTCTTAGAATTTATCTGAAATATTTTGATCTATTATTGTCCCAATTTTATAATATCCATTTGTTAATATAGAAGTTACAAGTATTTAAAAATTGGACCTATCAGCAGGCTTAGAATCATGTTGGCAGCACTGACATATATCAATTATTCCAAATTAATCCGGAATGTGTGGTGCTATACGTGTGAAAAATTTAGAGCTATTGGCTTGCATACTTTCTGATATATTGGAATTAGGAGTAAAAATTATAGAGAGCACTTATTAACAGTTGACTCTTAAGAATACTTTTAGTCACTTATGGTACACAATGCACTTACGAAATTTGGTTGAAATCGATTTCTTAGTATAGAAGTTACATGCATTTATAATTGAACCTATCAGCAGGCTTAGACTCATGTTGGCAGTTTCAACGTATATCAGTTACTCCAAATTAATCTAGAATGTTAGGGAACTATACTTTCTGATATATTGGTATTAGAATAACAAAATATGGAGAGCACTTAATAATAACAGATGGCAGCCATAGTGGCTCTCAATAATACGCATAGACGTATCTGTTATCGTTTCTAACATCTCTCCATTTGATATTCATGACAGAAAAACCTCTCTCCGAAAAAGCATTGGAGGAGAAAATGCTAGGTATTTACTTCACAAGGACTAAGATATTCCTTAATTTTGTTGCCCCGAATAAATCTATTACATTTACCAATCTATCTGACACGGACATAAAAATCATTTTCTCTTTCACACTTGCACCTATATCACCAGAAAACAAGCTAGATATTGCAATCAATTCTGAAGCGGGACATTTGAAAATTGGTGCGAAATTGAATATATTATCAAATTATTAAAAAAAAATACTATTTGGCGTTCCGTTAAGGATTAAAACGGAACGCGGAACAAAACAAGTAAAAAAGTGACAGTCTGTATAATTTTAAATGCTACAAATGCTGAAAAATGCTAGAAAGGCAGGAGGCTTCGAGCGAAGAAAGTACTCGCGAACGTCAAGTGCAAAGCAAGGGCAAAGCAAGGGCAAGCTCACCAGAGCGTGCGGGGACGTGCCCCTTCCGTCCAGTCTAGAAACACTTATAGTGGGCGATGTATTGAAGATAAAGATATGCTCTCGCGGACTTTTTTGTAGAACTTTTCATGCGGACCAATTCTTACGCTCATAGTATATTGATATTTTTAACGGTTTGCCCAGCGTAAGCTTAAGAAGCACACGGACGCCAAGTTTGTTTTCGACTTTTTCACTGAAATCGTTACTGCTTGGCTTCCTTTGATCATACATAAATTATTTTCTACAGAATCTTTCCTCGAGATATCCTTTACAGAATGGTGAAAACCTCATCAAAATCCATCCAGTGGTTCTCGAGATTACCCGTGACATCCAAGAATCGGGGATTTTTGCCTTATACTAACGACGTAGAGATTGTCGGGGTACACATGCACCAAGCGGTACTATGACGTCACACACCTCAGTGCATCTGGGTACATATCGTCCCGTCACCGTAACGTAACGCCAGACCCCAGCGTAACGACGAAGTCGACAAGATCATTTAAAATGACAAAACGGAATTGTTCCGGGTTAAACGGAAAGTCTGGCTGCCCTAGGACCAATACGCGTGAAATGTCCTTGTTACCATTCCAGACTTTGGAAATGTAATAATGTGTGAAAGAGGCGGTGAGTGGAGAGGAGGTCAGTGTGGCCCGCATTGCCGTGCTGCTGTATAAATACAGAACTGGGCTGTGCTGTGCTAGGCTGGGGCGTGGCACGATCGATCAGCTGCTCTCCGCCACTGTACCATGTGGCAGACAATTGTCGTAACGTGGCGTAGCCTATATCCCTGGGGACTGCCTACCATTTTAATATTCCACGTGGTCACGCTCAATTGGGGGAGCCGAGGTTCCAACAGTGACTACCCTCACCTCTTAAAAACACACTTTGTTGTTGTTGTTCGTGTTATTGTTGATTGATTTAGGGGCTTTGCATTATCGTGGACATGTAGCCCCGGGTACTTGGGTGTGTGTAGAATTTGTCTGATAAACCTGTGTCACTGTGATGTCTGTAGGATTTGGGTAGAAAACGGCGGTGGTCTTCAGTTAGGTAACATCCCTGAATTTGCCTGGAGTTGAAGTGGGAAACCGCGGAAAACCACTTCCAGGATGGCTGAGGTAGGAATCAAATCCACCTCTTCTACGTTTTGCCTCATGAGGCTGATTGTAATCCTGTCCAAACCTCAGACCATAATTACATTTCTTGGCAGAGCCAGGAATCGAATCCGGGCCTCCACGGTGACAGCCAAGAATGCTAGTCACTATGCAACGTGGTTGGTTTACTATAGAAGAAAAGACACTATTTATGGAGGGGCGGATAGTCCAGAACATCATGATGAACACATCTTTCTCTCCTACCTACAATTCAAGGTAGGTTTGACAATGAATCATCAGTACCGTATGTCTCGTTCACCTTGACGAAATACTCTTCTTTATAGAAATTAATAGCACAGGTGCAGTGAGTGAATCTTCACGCGTTCCTCACTAGAATCAGAACGCAACAATAATAACTCAATTTGAATTACGAACAAACAATCTGCGAAGCTACTAGTACTTTCACTGACAATCAGTCACAAGCAACGTTTTAGTCTATCTTACATACCAGTGACAGTCCGCTCCAGTTTTTATATTATCATCCTACAGGTTTTATTAAGATGAAAACTCCTTAAAAATTCCATTAAGATTGATATTACCCTTTGATCTTTTTTGAATTCTCCTTTACTAGTAAGTTATTGCTCATTTAGTCTTTGCTCGTATGTAAAAATTAAAGACTATTGGCATTCCTTTACTTCTGCATAGCAGTTTTATTTCCTTTCACATCATGTTCAATGTTATATATCCCTTTCTCCTTCTCCTTCCCCATATCCATCTCCATCTCCTTCTTCTTCTTCTTCTTCTGTCATTTAGGTCTACTGTGATGCTGATGATGATGATGGTTGTTGTTTTAAGGGGCCTACCATCTAGGTTATCAGCCCCTAATGGTTTGGGTGATCGTTAAGATGATAATGAAATGTAAACTACACACATCAAAAAAAGTTTTGCATCACCTCGGTTCCAAGAGTTCCGGAACCGTTAAATACAAAGGGAATAGAGATCAACACAAACAACATTTCAGCTCGTTTTATTGCTCATGAGACCCACACATTGCATGTTGTACCATCATACAGCTAGACTTTCAGCATTTGTGGTCCAGATTGCAGTACACACCACTACCTCTAATACCCAGTAGCACGTCCTCTTGCATTGATGCATGCCTGTATTCGCCGTGGCATACTATCCACAAGTTCATCAAGACACTGTTGGTCCAAATTGTCCCACTCCTCAACGACAATTCGGCGTAAATCTCTCAGAGTGGTTGGTGGGTCAAGACGTCCATAAACAGCCCTTTTCAACATATCCCAGGCATGTTCGATAGGGTTCATGTCTGGCGAACATGCTGGCCACTGTAGTCGAGCGATGTCGTTATCTTGAAGGAACGCATTCACAAGATGTGCACGATGAGGTCGAGAATTGTCGTCCATGAAGACAAATGCCTCTCCAATATTCTGCCGATATGGTTGCACTATGGGTCGGAGGATGTCATTCAGGTATCGTAAAGCCGTTTCGGAGCCTTCCATGACCACCAGTGGCGTACGTCGGCCCCACATAATGCCACCCCAAAACATCAGGGAACCACCACCTTGCTGCACTCGCTGGACAGTGTGTCTAAGACGTTCAGCCTGCCTGACCAGGGTGCCTCCAAACACGTCTCCGACGATTGTCTGGTTGAAGGCATATGCGACACTCATCGGTGAAGAGAACGTGATGCCAATTCCGTGGGGTCCATTCAGCATGTTGTTGGGCCCATCTGTACCGCGCTGCATGGTGTCGGGGTTGCAAAGCTGGACCTCGCCATGGACGTCGGGAGTGAAGTTGCGCATCATGCAGCCTATTGCGCACAGTTTGAGTTGAAACACGACGTCCTGTGGCTGAACGAAACGCATTATTCAACATGGTGGCATTGCTGTCAGGGTTCCTCCGAGCGGCAATCCGTAAGTAGCGGTCATCCACTACAGTAGTAGCCCTTGGGCGGCCTGAGCGAGGCCTGTCATCGACAGTTCCTGTATCTCTGTACCTCCTCCATGTCCGAACAACATCGCTTTGGTTCACTCTGAGACGCCTGGAAACTTCCCTTGTTGAGAGCCCTTCTTGACACAAAGTAACAATGCGGACGCGATCGAACTGCGGTATTGACCTTCTAGGCATGGTAGAACTACAGACAACATGAGCAGCGTACCTTCGTCCTGGTGGAATGACTGGAACTGATCGGCTGTCGTACCCCCTCCGTCTAATAGGCCCTGCTCATGCATGATTGTTTACATCTTTGAGCAGTTTTAGTGACATCTATGAACAGTCAAAGGGACTGTATCTTGGATACAATATACACAGTCAACGTCTATATGCCGGAGATCTGGGAACCGAGGTGATGCAAAACTTTTTTTGTTGTGTGTATAACGAAAAAAAACTTATATACTGGAAGAAGAAATGGAAAACAAAAGGAGAATAAGGCAAATAAAGGACAGGAGGAAAATAAATGCCCTCAACCCTCGAAGAATGCGGATTGAGGGACTTGGAATGAACGAGAGCCATAAAAGGCAGATAGGAAAGTGAAAGAGGGGAGGGTCAGCCCCACAGGTAATGGATAAAGAGGGGAAAACCGGACCCAGCTCAGGAATCCCTTGGGGTCACCAACTCCCAAACTCACCAGCTGTAAGCCTCTGAAAAAGAGAAAAAGAAGGCTGACCCCTCGCAGAAGGAGGGTATCAGAAAAGATGAGACAAGGGCCAATTAAGGTGGGAAAGGAAGAAACTCCCTAGGCCTCGGATACCCTAATACCGTCGGGGTTGGAAGAGAACAAGAGTTGACCAAGTGAGGTCGACAGGAAAGAAGACGGAGAGGGACCCGGCACAAGTAAGTGGAAGCAATGCCGGACTCAGCTGGGACCCCGTGGTCACCAACCCACGTCCCACTAGATGTGAGCCCCTGGGGGGTATGTTTATGAATAACTCCGCCACTGGGAGATCCCATAGATACACTAGTGTCAGTCCCAAGCCTGGCTAATTGACGAGGGAACCGACAACACACGTAGGGGTAAGGAGCAAACGCTGAACCCACGTACTAAAACACCAGGTAGAACGCAAATGCCCAACCAAGGCAATTGGAGACGGAGAACCAATCATCCGCCCTTTATATACACAAAGGATAAACTGATATGAAATTGCAAAACTGATCGGATAAACTGACGACGACCTTTGGCATGAAGAGGGAAACGAAAATTCGTTTCTGAGGCAAATACGGTCGCCTTAAGAAGGCCTGGCAACGGACGATCGGGTATGATGATGATAAGGAGCCTAACATCTGGGATATTGGTCTATAATATTGTGGGTGATAGTAAATTTGATGAAATGAATAACTACAACTAAAACGAACTGTTAAATTGCATTGTGGTGTTTGAAGCCATATTTTCAGTGTCGCCTTAGTAAACAAGAGTTTAGTGCTTTTCAGTCAGTCAACACGAATGTACCCAAAAGAGATGGGTTATGCCCTAATCCTGAAATAAATTACATGAGATTAATAAAACACTAGGATGACCAGTTTCGATCGTCAAGCGATCATCATCAGATCCATTACACTTAGGCTACAAAATCTATGTTTGAAATACAGGTGAAAATATTTACAATATGTACAATTATTTAGTTGCAGTATTGGTACTGCAACTGTCAGTGTATGCTAAATGCAGTATATATGTTAGGTGAAATGCTAAATGGTGATAGCTATCCGGAGATTGTACTTTACAGAGATTATATGGTTGTAAACTATGGTTAAACTATAAAATTTTTGGCTAACTACTTATCTGATTGTCTTCCGTATTACAGCTACTCGCAGTTTTCGTGCTCACTGGGACTCGCTGTGCGGTCGACTGCGGTGGTTATCTTAACGACTGGTTTTTCCCCTGCCTCCTCCCCCCTCCTGTCCCTACGTGCTGTGGGGAGTGATAGCGATGTGTTTATGTGAGGTGTTGCCAACCTAGATAAGATGTATGTTATTGAATGAGGTGGGTCCACAACTATTAAAGACCGTGGATTGGCCCTCGCCACGCGTGGAGCATAACCCATTCGAACTAAGCGTTGACGGTCTTATGAGGACGTCCCGGCACCTTTAATACTGCCGCGAATATGGGCATTGGTTTATTGCAGAAGCAAAGTACATCGTACACCTGATCTAACATACAGTACGTACTAGAAGAAGAAAAGGAAAGAAAAGGAATCAAGTAAATTGACGTCGGGGAAAATAAATGCCCTCAATCCTCGAATAATTTGGACTAAGGGACTTGGAAAGAAGTAGAGCCATTAAAGGATAGTTTTCATCGTTCATTCATGACAGCAGTGGCAGGTTCAAATCGTGCTCGTGTGTTATTTTTCTGACAGAAATGAAATAAAAGTGATAATTTCTTTTGTTCTTAAAATTGTAGTATTTGATCATGTCCAAACTTACAGAGGAAATTGTGATAGCTAGGTCTAAGACTTCCGATCTCTCAAATATAAGGAGGTTAAATTGCTGGGGTACGGATCTGTAGGACGTTAGTTTGCTTCGAAAGATGCGTAATGTGGAAGTGTTATCATTGAGGTAAGTAATTTACTAATTGAAATAATCACCATGAACAAGATCGGAGCCAGTATTAAGTGAATACGTGGTGATTTGTGAAATGCTTGTTTAAACCGAGTGTTATTATAATATTAGATGCTGATAACGTATAACATTATATGTTGGTTGAGCAACACGACAAGTGAACTTATCAATTGCAGTGTACTAAATAGAATTGAGTTTTCGACAAGAGGAACGCCATTTTGGAAATTATCCGCTGCAGAATAACGGCAATCGGTGAAGTAAAACGCCAACTAGACTCCATGCCTGATATAAGCATTTAGCACGTCCCCATGCTGGACGAGAAAGACTACTGCCCCATCTGTGAACGGCATGTAGAAGACGAGTTTGCCGTACAATGCGATGGCTTATGCCAGAAATGGCACCATCTGAATTGTGCCGAATTACAACAAGGACAATTCAACGCATTGAAAGCGTCAAATAAAAAAAAGTCGAAACTTTTGTGGCTCTGCTACGAATGCGAACAAGACTTTGTGTTATATAAAGCAGGTAAAACTCTTCAAAAAGATATGATGATGATGATGATGATAATTGTTGTTTTAAGGGGCCCAACATCTAGGTTATCTGCCCCTAATGATCTGGGTGATAGCGAAAAATGAGAATGAAATGGAAACCAGAACGAAAATTATGTGAGACGGAAAATACGTACAAAGAGAAACTCAGATGGAAACAACTCACAATATGGTCTTACAAAAGGGAAGTTAGAACGAAAAGATTCACAAAAAGAATAGATTGAAAAAGAACCACAAAACGTAGGCTAGATTCAAAATACGTAAAAAATGCAATGTAGCGTCGAAATACTTACAAAATGCAACTGAAATTCAAAATACTTACAAAATGCAAATGAGATCAAAAATACGCACAAAATGCAATTGAGGTTCAAAATACTTGCAAAATGCAATTGAAATTGAAAATACACAATGCAATCTTCAAAAAGAAATTGACAATATCCGATCAGATATGAATAAGAAATTAGACTCACAGAATCGATACTGGTGATTAAACGTCACACAATGAATAGTAGGCAAGTATCAGCTACTAGTAACTCAATACCAAAGAATATGCAGGAGCCTCCACCGGGGAACCTGGAGAAGCATGACGCACTTGCACAACCTATACAATCATCTTCAACAAAAGTAGATTTAGGGCATAAATATAGATCGCTTGAAGAAGGCCCTCAAAGGAAGAGAGAAGACAATAGAAAAAGAACGACAATAGAAGATAAAGTCGCAGGAAAACATCCCAGTGATGATGTAAAACAACAGAAAAAACCAGCACCCAGAACACCAGTACAAGACAACGTGAATAAAACGGAAAGCAACACGGTACACAATAATCCGGGGGCAGGAACGTACGTTGCTGAGGAAGAGTCAGAAACACTGATGTCCGAAAAACCGGAGGAAGGAGATTGGGCATACCACACTTCAAGGAGAAGAAAAAGTCAACGTCAAGACATTATCATCGGTACCAAACAAGGAATTGACATCGACTTACAAGCGGCAGACAAGACAGCCTGGTTGTACGTGGGCAAGGTGAAACATAGGACAACCGAAGAAGCAATTAGAACCTTCTTGCTAAGAAACAATATAACCGAGGGAGTAGTTTGCGAAAAGCTCCCCACAATTGGAACTAAGGAAGCTTTTAAGATTGGCTTTCCCTTCAATCATCTCACTGAAACAAAGATGATGATGATGATGATAATTGTTGTTTTAAGGGGCCTAACATCTAGGTTATCGGCCCCTGATGGTTTGGGTGATCGTGAAGATGAAAATGAAAAGCGAACTTAAAACTAAAACTAACTATTAACCTACATACTAGAAGAAGAAATGGAAAACTAAAGGAGAATAAGGCAAATAAAAGGACAGAAGGAAAAGAAATGCCCTCAACCCTCGGAGAAGGCGGATTGAGGGACTTGGAAGGAAGCAGAGCCATGAAAGGCATATAGGAAAGTGAAAGAGGAGAGGGTCCGCCCCAAAGGGAAGGGACAAATGGGGAAAACGGACCCAGCTCAGGAACCCCTCGGGGTCGCTAACTCCCGAACTCACCAGCCGTGAGCCCCTGAGGGTGTAGCATTATCTAGGGTGCACCAGAAGTGGTGGGGCTACATACACCCTGTCTCCTTAAGGGCCAAGAGCACAAGGCAGGAGGTAAAAGGAAGAGAAAAAGAAGGCTGAACCCTCGCAGAAGGAGGGTATCAGAAAAGATGAGACAAGGGCCAATTAAGGCGGGAAAGGAAGAGACTCCCTAGGCCTCGGATACCCTAATACCGTCGGGGTCAGAAGAGAACAAGAGTTGACCAAGTGAGGTCGACAGGAAAGAAGACAGAGAGGAGCCCGGCACAAGTAAGTGGAAGCAATGCCGGACTCAGCTGGGGCCCCGTGGTCGCCAACCCACGCCCACAAGATGTGAGCCCCTGGGGGACTGAAACAAAGAAACCGGAGTTTTGGCCTGAAGGAGTTCTTGTCAAAAGATACCGTTTTCGAGGCCTCAGGAGCAACAAAGGAGCATCCTTCGACTAACCAAGCACTAAGCCTTCTTTTATGGAATGCGGAAGGACTCAAACGCGCTGCAATTCACCCCTCAATATCTAACAATACATTATGACGTAGTGATCATGACAGAGACTTTTCTACAGGAACCAGTAGACCTACCAGGTTTCTACGGAATACATGCATACGCAAGTGCCACAGGAGGCAGACCAGCGGGCGGAGTGTCTTGTTTCCTCAAACCATCAGTAGGAAGCATCCTGTCGTACAGGAAAGAGACAAACGCCACAATAATCAAGACCACAAGGCTCTCTCCAGATGCGTCACCGGAAGACGTTATGGACACTCTTTTAAGGTTATTAAGTCACGCAGCACATCAAGCGAATGTAATATTAGCAGGCGATATCAACTGCAGAACTGATAAGACAAGCACTAAAACTGACCTGGTTTTGGAAGCACTAGAAGAAGAAGGGTTCACGCTAGTTAATGACAAAACTTTCCAAACCTATTTCGCTACCAACGGGGCAAGCGCCATCGATCAAGTGTTTTACAGGGGAACAGATATACGAATATTGAAACAAGAGGGTTTATGGGCCTCAGGAGCTACCCCAATTAGAAAACACATCCCCGTGTCCACAGTAATAAAAATAGCACCCCAGACAAAATTAGTGAAATCATCTCCAGAGCAAAAACCTTCCAGAAATCTCGATCTGACAAAATTGCAGGACACAACAGGTATAGAAAAAGCAAGTGCCCTCATCGCTCAGGACCAACTAGATGACGCGGTACAGTGTGTTAACAATCTGATCAGTAAAGCATTCGTCCCGCGAAGAAAGAGATATGCACAAAAATGGTTCGATACAGAGTGCTACCAAACTCGGAAGGAAACCCTGCGTGCACTATACAGAGCAAAGTGTACAAACGACAGAGAAGACTTGGAAAAATATGCTACGATGAGGAAACAGTATAAACTGCTACTGAAAACTAAAAGAACTGAGCTCGTTGAGGCCGAAGCAATGGGAACAGCAGAAGCAGCGAGGACAGATCCTTTCTTAGCCCTAAGGAAGAATCAAACTCCCAAGGCGAGTGAGATACCAATAGAGACTAGGGAGAAACATTTATCCGAGACCCACAATAAGAATGGAACTGCAACAGCCTACCAAGTCACATATACAAATAGTACTGATACAGTATTTACTCAAATTACTCCAGAGGAAATCATAACGGCTAAGAAGGGCAAGGCAGCAGGGCTGAACAAGATATGCATGGAACATATAAAAGAGACACGCGAACTACTATTGCCAATATGGACAGAACTGTTTAATAGGTGCTTGAGAACAGGAACGATTCCAGTCAGCTGGAGAACATCCCAAATGACAATACTATATAAAGGGAAAGGGCACACTGCAGACCCGAACTCTTCTAGGGGTATAGCTCTAGAATCCACGATATTCAAACTTTTCTCCAAAATTTTGACGAAAAGACTAGTCACGGAAGTGGATACGTTCATACCAGATTGTCAATTCGGCTTCCGAGAAGGAAGGAGTACTTTACAAGCTGTAAATGTACTACAAGAAGAAGCGGAACAGGCACTAAGGCACAAGAAGGGGAAATACTGTGTGGTCTTCATTGACTATAGAAAAGCTCTTGACTTAATCAATCGGAATATCCTCATAAATAAACTAAAAGGGATGCTGGGATACGCCCACCCACTAGCAAGAATAGTAGAGGCAATTCTAACATACAATTACATCGTTATTAATGACGGTGTAGTCCTGTCAAAGAAGATCATACATATAAACGGCGTACTTCAGGGCGACCCCATGCGTCCACTATTGTTTAATGTCTTAACAGCTGCCATTTTTAACATCGTTCAGGACCAACCAACGGTGAAACTAATAATGTACGCTGACGATATGGCACTAGGATCGCACTCCAGAAGCTCGCACTGTGGGCTGGTGAAAACAGCCTCGAGATCAACGAAGAAAAAACCTTCTACATGATTCTCAGAAAAGGAGGTAAACTGGCAACAGATGACCATTTAACCCTGCAAGGTGTTAAGCTAACAACAGTGAACAAATTTCAATACTTAGGAGTGTATTTACAAACAACCATGTCTTCCTACAGGATCCACATTCAAGAGAGAGTCTCAGCAGTTATAAGAGCCAATCACAGAATAAAGAATATCAGCAAACTTTCATTGTCTACTGCAATGACCTTTTTTAAGGCAGTCGTTTCTCCAATAGCCTCATATGGAATAGAATTAATATGGGCGCACTTAACAAACAGCGATCTCATAAGGTTGGAATGTGTGAAAGCAAGATACCTGAAGAGAGCTCTCGTAGTTGAGATACATGCACCCTCAAGGATAGTATATGAATTAGCAAGGGAAAGTTTCGTCGTGGAGGACTTAAGACTTCAGTTCATGCTACCATCTACAGGCCCATTCCAAGCGCTACTCAAATCGCGATGGATGAAGAGGAAGGATATTGATCCCGATTTCTATGGCACAAGCGCAATGATAGACCGACAATGGGCAGAGTCTGGGCAAGACCAAAGGCATGTGGTAACCAGACTTGCTACCCGTGGTTTCCACCATAAAATCTGCCGAACTCAAAGGTTTCACCAACCTGGTGAAGACTGTATATGCTCATTGTGTAACCGGAAGTGCGACCGTTACCATATAATACTCTGTGGCAAAAGAACAAACACAATGAGAGAATATAGTGAAACCTAAATGTCAATGTATTAGATTTAGGTTTAATGCTATTTCGAGCGCGTCCTAATAAATTAAATTAAAGGATGATGATGATAATTGTTGTTTTAAGGAGCCTATCATCTAGGTTATCGGCCCCTAATGGTTTGGGTGATCGTGAAGATGATAATGAAATGTAAACTATAACTAAAACTAACTACTAACTTATATACTAGAAGAAGAAATGGAAAACAAAAGCAGAATAAGGCAAATAAAGGACAGGAGGAAACGAAATGCTCTCAACCCTCGAAGAAGGCGGATTGAAGGACTTGGAAGGAAGGAGAGCCATAAAAGGCAGATAGGAAAGGGAAAGATGATGATGATGATGATGATAATTGTTGTTTTAAGGGGCCTAACATCTAGGCTATCGGCCCCTGATGGTTTGGGTGATCGTGAAGATGAAAAGGAAATGTAAACTTAAAACTAAAACTAACTACCAACCTACATACTAGAAGAAGAAATGGAAAAAATAAAGGAGGATATCTCAAATAAAGGACAGGAGGAAAAGAAATGCCCTCAACCCTCAAAGAATTCGGATTGAGGGACTTGGAAGGAAGGAGAGCCATGAAAGGCAGATAGGAAAGTGAAAGAGGAGAGGGTCCGCCCCGAAGGTAAGGGACAAAAGGGGAAAACGGACCCAGCTCAGGAATCCCTCGGGGCCGCCAACTCCCGAACTCACAAGCCGTGAGCCCCTGAGGGTGCAGCATTATCTAGGGTGCACCAAAAGTGGTGGGGCTACATACACCCGGCCTCCTTGAGGGCCTTGAGCAAAAGGCAGGAGATAACAGGAAAAGAAAAAGAAGGCTGACCCCTCGCAGAAGGAGGGAATCAGAAAAGATGAGACAAGGGCCAATTAAGGCGGGAATGGAAGAGACTCCCTAGGCCTCGGATACCCTAATACCGTCGGGGTAGGAAGAGAACAAGAGTTGACCAAGTGAGGTCGACAGGAAAGAAGAAAGAGAGGAGCACGGCACAAGTAAGTGGAAGCAATGCCGGACTCAGCTGGGGCCCCGTGGTCGCCAACCCACTTCCCACTAGATGTGAGCCCCTGGGGTAGGAAAGGGAAAGAGGAGAGGGTCCGCCCCGACAGGTGATGGACAAAAGGGGGGGGGGAAACCGGACCCAGCTCAGGAATCCCTCGGGGTCGCCAACTCCCGAACTCACCAGCCGTGAGCCCCTGAGGGTGCAGCCATATCTAGGGTGCACCAGAAGTGGTGGGGCTACATACACCCTGCCTCCTTAAGGGCCTTGATCACAAGGCAGGAGGTAAAAGGAAATGAAAAAGAAGGCTGACCCCTCGCAGAAGGAGGGTATCAGAAAAGATGAGGCAAAGGCCAGTTAAGGCGGGAAAGGAAGAGACTCCCAAGGCCTCGGATACCCTAATAACGTCGGGGTTAGAAGAGAACAATAGTTGACCAAGTGAGGTCGACAGGAAAGAAGACGGAGAGGAGTCCGGCACAAGTACAGTAAGTGGAAGCAATGCCGGACTCAGCTGGGGCCCGTGGCTGCCAACACACGTCCCACTAGATGTGAGCCCCTGGGGGATAAAACTAATTGACATACTCTAATGAAACTTTTTGTGTGTATTTCTGCTTACTATATGGCAAAATTATGTAAATTCATGTCTCTCAATAAAATAGTTTCATTATAAAAATGTAGCAAAAATGATATAAAATTTTAACATTTTCTTTTCAATACAAAAGTAAAAATATTTGTTGTCGAGATATGTTGCTGAAAGTACTTGCATTTCTAGACGAATATCGTTGCAATAAAATAAAATTAACAGAACCTAAAAATGTTGAACATTACAGGAGTTATCACTAAAACTCTGGAGCCTTGAATGATGAACAACCACCATTTTGAATTTAGAAAAAAAATTGACGTGGATGTAATGTTGTTTTTCATATAGAATGGTTGGTTCTTAAGTTTAGGGGCTGCAACAACGTGGTCATGTAGCCCTTTCATATAGAATAATGCCAATGTGTCATGTGCACAACATATATTTGCTCTAACTGTTGTGGTTTTGAAGGGAAAAAAAAAATTAAATTTTAACATGGTAACCTGTGCATACATCTTTGTAGTAAAATTCTGTATTTATCATCTTATATATTAAAATAGTTTTCAAAATATTTCACCCTTTACTAAAACTGAAATATTTCGGGAAGTATTTGCGCTACGACGACGTTTGTTGTCTTAAAATGTAATGCCCGTCAAGCACCGTCGATTGATATCCACCTTACTTGATTATATCATTCGAGTATTAAAATAATTGCGAATATTTCTTCCTTCAAGGTCTCACGAAAATTGAATATCGAATGACTTGGCGGACATATTGTCGCTAGGTGACAACGACTAACACTGTATCATGATATTCAACGCCGCCCCATATAACTTGATATTAACAGAGAGTTCCCTAATTACGTCATGATGTCGTTAACTTCTACCTGCTCCACTCGGGCGCTAATGTCGCATGTATCCATACATGATATCGTTAACTTCTACCTGTTCCACTCGGGCGCGAATGTCGCATACATCCATACAATAAGTAAGCCTAGAAGGGGATTCTGTGCACATAATTTAATTAAAACTTCTCAAAGAATGGATTACTTTGAGACTGAAATGCTCATGCACAATCAGCAGTCATTTTGCTAATGACACTGTCATGTCAACATCTCTTTGAACGACAACAAATACTGTAATAGAAAGACAACTAATTTCACGAAGATGCCGCTACAGTCGAATGTTGGAATCGCCATTTTGTATTGTGTATCCGATCTTTCTGTTATATAGTCTTTGGTCTCACCAGCTACAAACTGTCTTATTTTCCATTCATCATTCGTCCTTATAGGTTGTGTGCTCAATCAATAAATGAATCATAATATGGTGAATGAGAGGTTGATGATGATGATAATTGTTGTTTTAAGGGGCCTAACATCTAGGTTATCGACCCCTGATGGTTTGGGTGATCGTGATGATGAAAAAGAAAAGCGAACTTAAATCTCAAACTAACTAATAACCTACATACTAGAAGAAGAAATGGAAAACTAAAGGAGAATAAGGCAAATAAAAGGACAGAAGGAAAAGAAATGCCCTCAATCCTCGGAGAAGGCGGATTGAGGGACTTGGAAGGAAGGAGAGCCATGAAAGGCATATAGGAAAGTGAAAGAGGAGAGGGTCCGCCCCAAAGGTAAGGGACAAAAGGGGAAAATGGACCCAGCTCAGGAATCCCTCGGGGTCGTCAACTCCCGAACTCACCAGCCGTGAGCCCCTGAGGGTGTAGCATTATCTACGGTGCACCAGAAGTGGTGGGGCTACATACACCCTGCCTCCTTAAGGGCCTAGAGCACAAGGCAGGAGGTAAAAGGAAGAGAAAAAGAAGGCTGACCCCTCGCAGAAGGAGGGTATCAGAAAAGATGAGACAAGGGCCAATTAAGGCGGGAAAGGAAGAGACTCCCTAGGCCTCGGATACCCTAATACCGTCGGGGTCAGAAGAGAACAAGAGTTGACCAAGTGAGGAGTGAGGTGAATGAGAGGCGACACTCAATTACAAATGTTATAAAGATTAAAGGTGACGGTAATTGTCTGTTCAGGTCATTGGCATATTGTGAGTACAACAATCAGAGTTTATTTACACAGGTTAGAAAGCGAATTGTAAAACATGTTACAGACAAGTGGAATAATTATTCTTCCTTTATTGTTGGCAACAGTAAGCCTCCGTGGCTTAGGCGGCAGCACGTCGGCCTCTCACCGCTGGGTCCGTGGTTCAAATCCCGGTCACTCCATGTGAGATCTGTGCTGGACAAAACGGAGGCAGACAGGTTTTTCTCCGGGTACTCCGGTTTTCCCTGTCAAAATTTCATTCCAGCAACACTCTCCACTATCATTTCATTTCATCTGTCATTCATTTAATCATTGCCCCAGAGGAGTGCGTCAGGCCTCGGCAGCCGGCACAGTTCATATCCCTCGCCGCTAGAAGGGGGCTTCATTCATTCCATTCCTGACCCGGTCGGAGACTGGAAGCAGGCTGTGGATTTTTCATTGTTGGCAACAGCGATATGTTCGAAACTGCTATCAATACGAGCGATGATTACAAAATGTGTATGTCTCTGAATGGTGTTCATGGAGGTCATGTTGAGTTAGTTGTCGCTGCTCAAGTTTGCAAAATGGATATTTATTCGTGGATTACTACTGTCATATGGAAGGTGACCAGTTAAAATATATACTCGTGCGTCATCAACAAACGAAGTTACGAGTTGATACATATGCCGGTTTAGCAGACGCCTTGCATGTACGAGCAGAAAATGAAAATCTCAGAGTCAGTCGTGTTGTAGTTTTGCCATCTTCTTTTACAGGTAGCACAAAGAAAATATTGCAAAATTATCAGTATACGTTGGCGATAGTGGGGAAGTTTGGAAAGCCTGATATATTCATTACGTTCACCTATAATGTGGGCTGGCCAGAAATAAGGAAGGAAGGAAGGAAGCTTGTAGTTTAACGTGACCGTTAATCTTGAGATCATGAGCCACGGGACCTCCTTTTTACGTGGAATCCGAACCACAGGACATGGCATTTCACTTCGAAAATCTCACATGCATTGACCGGGAATCGAACCCGGACCGCCTTGGTGAGAGGCATACAGCTAGACCGCTGAGCCACCACGCCCCCCTGGCCAGAAATACTTAACATCATTCATCTCTGGCAAACGGCTAATAATAGGCCTGGAAGTGAGAGTTTTCCATTGCAAAGTAACGATTGATTAATGTTAAGGAAATTTTCGGTGAAAGCATATCTATATACAGTGGAATTTCAAAAACGAGGTCTCCCGCACATCCATTTACTCTTGACATTAACGGAAGATTCTAAGTTTCGAGAAATTTCTGACATTGACCGTGTGGTTTCAGCCTAAAAACCAGATCTGGAGGACGAAGCGCAATACGAGTTGGTAAGCCGTCATATGGTACATGGTCCTCTCGGATCTTTGAATCCTGCTTCAGTCTGTATGAAAGATGGAATATGTAAGAAAGATTTCCCTAAACAGTTTCAGGAAGAGACCAAAGATAATGCCAATGGTTATCCTTCGTATAGGAGAAGAAATAATGGATGCATTATTATAAAATCAATTCTAGGCATTGACATTGAAGTCGATAGCCGATTCATTGTTCCCTAAAATACATTTCTTTTACTTTACGTGCAAGATCATATTAATGTTGAATTATGCTCAAGTGTTCGGAGTGTTAAATACATCCACAAATATCTTATCTATTAAATCCACAAGTATGTGTATAGGAGTCATGACTGCTGCATTGTTAAAATATGTCCTGAAGGCGAAACGGTGAACTACGATGAAATTACTTCTTTCCTAAATGCGAGATATGTTGGTCCAACAGAAGCCGCATTCAGGATATTTTCATTTCACATGCATGAACTGTCACATTCTATCGTGCGATTACCAGATCACTTGCCAAACTTGCAAAATATCTATTTTAAAAATGATAACGCTCTTGGTATTTTACTTCAAGCACATTTGCGCAACACGGAATTACAAGCGTGGTTCAAGTTAAATCAAGATTCTCAAGTCAGAAGTCCGTATATATATATCCTGAAACGCCAGTACATTACGTCTGGAATAAGAGCAACTGCCAGTGGCAAAAAAGAAAACATGTTTCAAAAACTATAGGCTAAATGTATAATGTTTCGCCTACAGAAACAGAAAGGTATTATTTACGCCTGTTATTGCTTCACGTCATAGGTGCTATCAGCTTCCAGGATCTACGAACATACAAAGCAGTTGTCTATTCTACTTTTAAAGAAACAGCTAAGGAGCGAGGTTTGCTGATTGACGATTCTGAATGGCAGCTTTGTTTAGCAGAAGCGTCACAATTTCAGATGCCTTCTCAGTTACGACAACTGTTTTCTTACATATGTATCTTTCAGACCCCTTCTAATGTAAGATAGTTATGGGACATTTTCAAGAATTCATTATCAGAAGATTATCTGCAGTTTCACGAACCTAACATTGCATATCAGTTCACTCTTATACATATTTCTAATGTAAAGCTCCATGGTCTTCCCATTACTTCTCTCGAATTGCCAGCTATTATTGATAATTTCCCTCAGACAAATTTACCAATGAATTATCCAAAACTTAATGAGGATCAATTAAGTCGGATGATAAACCAAGCAAATGGAAACCAAACGGCTATAATTACAGAAATGTTGGGGTTAGTACTGAACCCGAGGGGCTTATGCTGACTGATATCGAACGTGGATCTCAGAGACTATGATCTCAGTATAAAGGTTCCACCAGGGAACGAACCCTAGGTCTGTTGAGGGAGTTTCATTGTAAAAGATCCCTAGAGAGAAGTGTATATATAATCACTGGTGTGATTCCAGTTGATAATGACATTATTTATTAAAATAATGCGGGGAAATTGAGCAGAATACAGCATTATTAGACTACTTGGAGTAGGCTATACTGGACTTGGAGCACAGCAAGTGCAGAGTTGACGTTTTACTAATAGGCTCAGAATTGTGGGAGGTGCTCCGTGGAGCCACGTCAATCTTTCTGACCTCGTTATGTCGTCTGGAGGAGGTTGGGGGCTTGAATAATGACCAGGTTACTCCCCGACTGAGAATGGAAATGAGAATGGGACGGGAAGATCCCAAGGAAAATCATTGATTACTCGTGATTGGAGTAACGAAATGACATGAGAGTTGCGCACAGGTGAACCTTTAGCCAGGAGGCTAATTTTAGAGCCTTTAATCTGCGAAATTGACGCATATTTAATGAGTGCGGAAGGATAGAAGACTATGGTTGTTCGCAGCTGGATTTGAGGATGTTGCCAGGGATTCCCAGTGAGGTAGCGTCCCCACGCTATGGAGAAAGGAATTAATATTAATTAATTGGCCGAGCGATTCTCCAGCACGCAGATAGTTCTGGGATCAGAGAAGAAAAAGGAATCCGATGAACATGGTTTCGAGACCAGAATCATGCTGGGAGAGGAATCGAGTTAACGCGGGAAAATTTCACTCTACTTTTTGTGAGAATCCAATATAAGGGAGTCGACCCTTGGCAGAGCACCCCAGTTGGAGCCAGTCTTACGCAGTTTACACAGTTGGTCAGGAGAGTCGCAGACAGTCATCAAGGCGGAAAGTATGTCGGTCAGGCGCATGGAAGGACGCCCGAACAAAGACCTGTACATTTGAGTGAAGCATTTAATAAGCTTTTATTAATAATAGTCGTGCTGCAGGTATAGTCAGCAATACGAACAATGGTGTGTTCACTTAGGAAGCAACGTGTGAGATACGTTGCAGAACTATTGTAAATAATAATTTGTGTAAAGTTATGGACAGTGTAAAGCGCAATGTATAAAATAGTGACTGATCATACAGGTCTAATTACGCTGGAATGCGCTGGGAGAAACTTTACGAATCATTTGGTAATATCTTAAGAATACCAGATAATAACGCTCAGGACGGAAGTTAGCATATTTATGCAAAGCAGGAAGCTTACCGTAGGAGTATGGATAAACTGTTGGTGAATTCCGAGGGCAGGTGAACCAGACTTTCAATCAGGAGTTGGTAGGAGCACGGGAGATGCCGTCGACACCTGCAATTTTGATATTTTTGCTAGGGAATGTCAACCAATGAAAAGTGTTCAAAGTGACGTGTGTTATGTATAAAGCATATGTGAAATATCTTTTAAATTAATGTTTTAATAAGTGTTATAAAGTGTCATGTGTTTTGGAAGCAATAGCTTCTTTATAGAAATGCAAAGTGTCGTGTGGTTAGCGGAAGATATGTATCATAAAATGTGTGTATTCAAGATGCAAATGTCACGCTAAACCTGCATATGGCAGGCGACCCGGAGGAATATGAGAGGGTGGAGCCACCATGAAGAGCTTATATATGCGAGTACCCCACAAATTATGGTTTAGTAGAGGTATAGGCCACTGCATGTTATGTGATTTCAGAGTTATAAAGATGCCAGTAAGAATCAGATTAGGAGATAGACTCTCCAGGTTTAATCATTTTTGTGTTGATTTTCATAGAGTTGAGATGTTAATTTGCATCAGTAAGTGGATTAATCGTTACCACTATTAATAAAAAATGGCAATCAGTTATGTAAATGAAACGAACACGGTTGTTCGGATTTTTGAGATGTTTAGTTGTGTCGGATTTTGGTAATTCATGTCAGTGAGAATAATAATAATGATAATAATGAATAAAATAAAGGTATGAATGAACGCATCAGGGAAAATGTTGTAAGCAAGAAATAGTTACGCTAATTGCAAGACTTCTCGATCTAAGCAGTAAGATTATACAGTAAGATTACATTAAGGGATTAAGAAAAGAGTTTATATCAGAATATATTGTATTAATGGGAATATAATTATGCCAGGAATGGAAGAGCTTTTAGTGAATTGAATTTGCAGCTTATGTGAGAAGCTTATAGAGTAATTGATAGATTTCTCTTAATATTATAGGACGAAGGTCGTAACATTAGGTCAGGAACCAGGTGGTCTATTCGACGTATGAAATCTCGTATGCCATGGGGCATAATTGGAGATATGCTTTGTACCAGAGTGTATTTAGTGATATGGACCCTAACTCTGATGATGGATATGGAATGTTCCGGTTGGAATCCCGTGATAGGTGAGGGGCAAACGATGGACACCTCCACTCTATCTGATTCCCCGAGAACTTATGATTTAATTGATTCGGCTCGTTGAAGCGAATCGTATTACGGCAGCATGTTATGGGCTGACTGCAGCATTTATTGAAGACACCGGTTACCTAATAGACCAATGTTTTATGAACCTCGTACCTTCATGTTGAAATGGGCTATGTGGTGCCAATTATTATTATCCTCGGAGTAGGAGTAAATGTAAAGCTCATTCAATACCTGTGTGCATAATATTCAGTTAAAATCCATTGGGATATGTGTGTCATTGGGACAACAGTATTTGTCTGGTAAAATCTCATACTGCTTGGTGAAGGTAGCTTTTAGACGGGAAGCGAGGGTCGAGCTAATGTTGGAACCCCATTCCACTTCTATTGTAAACAGGCCGGTCGGGTAGAGGGTCTGGACGGTCATGCGAACCGTGAAAGTAAGTTTGAAAAGAACAGGTTTTAGACCCTGTTAATGACATGAAATGAAATATTGTTATATTGAGTAATGAAGCCATGTGGTTTAAGAACACATTGATAATTATAGATCACCCTGATGGTTCATGATTTTAGCTATCTAACGAATGGTTAGACGTTGCATTTGTACTGTCACTGACAACTTTTTCTGAAGTTGGTTACTAGATTCCACAGGCTACGCGCGCAAGGTAGTTTAATTGTACCATCCGACACAGCAATAACTTAACGTTTTTAAGATGAAATCACAAACGGCATGCAGTGGAACTATATAAATAGAGGAAGAGTAGGGGTAGCTTACATAATTATGGAGTTGCACGTTGACTGCTGTGCAACACCAGAATAGGCTAATGCATGTAAAGCATTTGGTGGGAGGAGAAAGATCAAAACACACACGGTACACATAGTTGTCAAATTAAGAGGTTTAAGGAATAAGTAATTTTGTGGAATTAAAGAAGTCACAATTGTATGACAGTAGTATCAATGTACAGTTTGTTTCTGAAGTCGTATGTGCATCAGCGCACTAGAGTACTTTATGAAGTTGATATAAGGGTAATGGTTTGTGTTATGATATGCTTTTATTATGATTATATTATGTTCATATTAGTGGATTGTGGAAGTAATTTTTGTTTGCTTTTGTTTTTGATGGTTATGGGGATTGGTTTGTTTGTTTGAAGCCATGAATTGATTACTGAATTAAAGTTTTAGAATAGAGTTGTGCCTTGTCATTGTAGAGTTGATACCTTTTAGCCTCAAATCCAAAATATGCAACTGCTCAATGGGGAGACGGTTCACGCCCGAGTCCTGATGCTAGCTGGAGGCGGAAGCATATTTTCCATCGAGATTACTCACATGGGTACATGGAAATTGATGTCCTGTACAGTGATTTGAGCTATAGGTACAACTGAAGTCGGTCTAGATCTAGTGCACACAACTCTATTAAAGTAACAATTAACGAAGTAAGGGATGACCGCTCCTAACCCTAGCTGAGCTCCGATACGAACAATATAAATTTTGATAAGCACCTTCTATAAGCATGATACTATTTTATTTATCATGGCGCTGGTATGTGGGCCGGTTTTAAATGCAGGTCACTAGGCGCAGAGGTGGATTCTAATTATCATGGCCCAGGCAACGTGGAGCGGTATTAATTCTTTATGGAACCGCCTGCGTCAGTGCAATATGAGCGATCTTGGCATTGCACCAACCGGACATGATGGTATTATTTTAATTATCATGTCGCTAAGCATGTATTTCATTTATCATGGCGCCCAGATTTCGTGGAGCTTATGGGATTTAGGGAAAACCCATAGATTTTTATGGTATTTCATGGGGAAAACCATAGTAATTGTTTTTTTGCCTCAAACTGTGTTTGAGTGTTTTTTGAGTTCAGTAGGCTTTTGATGTAACGCAGAATCTTTCTATTGAGAAGAGGATTACCCAAGGGTATGAGCGCTACATACCAGATCCACAATTTATCATAATATTAACAGGTTTTGTACGACTTTACAATATGTGTACAGTGTTTGATGTTTCTCTTCAAAACATATCCACACATTTTTCCAGGAAGCCTGCCTGCATATTAAAGTGTATTATTGTAAAAATGTCTGGCACAGAGGAGATCCTGCAGGTCATTGCAGGGTTGAAACAGCATTTTGATGCTGTTAACGAGCAAAATAAGCTGGAAGCTAAGGCTTTCCAGGATGGAATAAACACTCGTTTAGATGCCAATCAGCAGGCAATTAATCATAATCAGAGTGAATTGAATAATCGGTTAGATGCAAATAAGGTTGAATTAAACAATAAGTTAGGTCAAATGCAAGAGGTAATTAAGACCGAAGTAACAGAAACTGTTGTAAGCATTGTATCGGAAATGCAGGTTAAAACAGATAAACGTTTCGAGGCTATAGAAGCCAAGCTCGAAAGTAATTTACAAGCGTGTTAGCATGCTCAGGATGAAACCAACAGTAGGTTAGATGCGTTATCTAACGACATTAAGGATATTCAAATCCAGAATGAGGCGAATCTCGAACGCCAAGCGAAACAATTTTCAGATATTTACGAGAACGGTAGATCAGAGGTTAGAGGAGAACAACTCTAAATGGGACCAGAAATTGAAGAGCTATGCTAGAGCAATTAACGGTGATCTAAAGAAGCAGGATCAGAATATCTTAGGTCAATGCCAGGAAATAGGTGAAATTAAAGCCGTCGTTAACGAGAGTAAAGAGCTGGTAGGACATCTGAAGGGTCAGATGTGCAAAGTTCATCAAGAACTGGACCAAGTTCAAAGTGACATTGTTGTAGTCAACAAAAGGCAAGAGGAGAATAGAGGTGAAATTGTTAAGGTCCAGAAGGAAATGTCAAAGGTCAATGGACACATTCGAGAGGAAATCAAAGGATTGAGAGAAGAACTCGAAGTGAGAGAAGGCCAGAAGACAGAGGCAAGCGACAAGACCCTTGCTCAGATAAAAGAAGATGTAGAGGATGAAATCTCCCATATCAAACAAAGCCTAAAGGAAGACAAGAAGAAAATATTTCAAGTAGCTGAGGAAAATCGAGATAGGCTTACCAGAATCGAGAAGGAGGTAATTACTCGTCTGGAAAGAGCAGACATGCGCCACAATCAAATGGAGACTAGGATAACCGCACAGGAGGAAACCGTTCTGAAAGATCCTAAGTCAAGTGAAGGCAGCATGGAAGATATGAGGAAAACAAGGTGGGCAGACTTAGAAACCCAACCTATAATCAGGAATGCTACAGGCCCAGGCGAAAGTCCTTATATGACGCCAGGTGCACCAATCGCAGCATCAACGCCACATGAAAATGCTATGCACACCCAGGTGATAAACGTAATCAGGGCAAGCGAAGACAAACCAAGGAAATTCTCAGGTAGCCACTGTAACATGACACCAAAATATTGGTTGAAGGAAGTGACTAAATATCTGAATGAAGCACGGATATCGCCAGAGCGCAGGCTACGAGCCATTGAGAAACTAACAGAGGGAGAATGTGCATTATGGTTTCGCAGTTTCCGGTATACTTTCGATACTGTTGAGGAGTTTCGAGAGGCATTTTTGAAGAGATACTGGGATCCAGCGGTCCAACAGAATTTACGGTTGGATTTATATTCAAAAAAATACAGCACTAACAACCAAACGAAGTATGCAGAATTTTTTATATCGCAGATGTGTCGATTCAAAGAACTGGATCAAAAACCGAGCGAGCTGGAATTATGTATTGCTATCGCCAAGCAGCTTCCATACGAGATCCAAAGACTGCTAATCTCGGCTAATGCGAAAACTGCTATAGAAATGGAGACAGTTCTTAGACAACTGGACCTCACAACAGCAAATACGATGCGTCAGAGTCGAACCGTGGAACAGGTACACGTGACCAACACGCAGACTGACCATCATCAAGCTCCAAGGAACAACAAAGCTACGAGCACAGAAACATTAGATTCCTACGGACGGCAATGGGAGCAGGAACCCAGAAGATGGCAGTCAAAGTACAAAGGAAATGCTAGTAGAGGAGGAAGAGGCCGAAATTCGTGGAATAAGCAGAATACCAGGGGTAGACCGTACCAAAACAATGGAGGTAACAATGGCCAAGAAGGCAACAATAGAAATTGGAGACCCCAAGAAAGAAGAAGTAACTTCGATGACGAGGTAGAAGAACGATATCACGCTTCATTGCGATACCTCGAGGAAAGGGGAGATGAGCCCCAAAAACAACAAGTCCGCTGGCAAGAAGTTATGCAGAACAGGACATCGCCAGACAGATATGGAGATGGAGCTAAGAGTTTGGAGCAACAGCGCAGCGAACAGGAGAGAAGAAACTCCAAGGGGACGGGCGCTGAAGGAAAAAAAAACGCCAAAATTAGAAGAGTTCGAGACTGAGGGATGGAAGTCTGTTAACATCATCAATTGGATAGCCAAACCAGAAGAGCTAATCAAGGATACAGGAGGATCACAGGTCATGGTCAAGAGAGAATTGCCTATTATAATCGTAAGAGTGGCAGGATTGAAAATAAGGAGTTTGTTAGACACGGGGTCGACAGTGAGCCTTATGACACAAGCTTTATATAATGAAATAGCCCAGAGAGAGAATATTTTGAAAATACCGATCTCTAGTGTCAAAATAAAAGGGGTAATTCCAGACAGAACAATGATATGTAAATATCCGGTATTCCTATATTTAGAGATAGGAGGCTCTATATTCTCACAGAGTTTTCTATTAGTAAACAAACTGCCTTATAACCTAATTATTGGGGCAGAATTTATAAGGGAATACAGAGTGATAATCGACCTAGCACAGGACAGGGTTATGTTCCATGTGAATGGGGGAGCCAAAGGCTTGGAGGTCGCACTCAATGAGATTGAACCAGGGTCAAGTGAACAAGTATGGCATACATACAGAGACGTGGCTGGAGAAGAAGTGTTAGCTATGGAGCAGTTAGAAGAAGAGCTGAAAACACTAGCCACTGACCTGGAGAAAGATTTGGAACCCGAACTGGAAGAATATATTTCGGAAAAACTAGAAGAAGCGAAAATTGGGCTAAAAGAGAAGGAAAATTTAAAGCAGTTATTACTGGAACAGAAGGAAGTCTTTGATTCGAGACCTGGTCGTATAAAGAACTTCACCTATGCTTTTCAAGTCAGTGATTGGACACCATTTAGGCAGAAACCCTACCCTATAGCCGAAAAGCATTATGCTAAAGTGAAAGAGGCAATTCAGGAGATGTTGGAGGCCGGTGTTATTGAGAAGACACCTACGCCTTATGTAAGTCCATTGGTAATTGTACCGAAGACAGACGGAACTGTCAGAGTATGTCTGGACCTGAAACATTTAAATTTGAAGGTTATTCCGGAGTTTGACCAAGTGCCGCCTATTAAAGAGATCCTCAGGAAGTTCAAAGGGAAAACTGTATTCACAAATTTGGACATCACATCCAGTTTCCACCATCTTGAATTAAAGAAGAAAACTAGTATGTTGACAGGATTCATGTTTGATCAACACACATACACATTTTTAAGGCTACCTTTTGGGTTGAAAACAGCTGGTTCAGCACTGATAAGAGCGTTAGATCGCAATCTATCAGATGATGTGAATGAGAGTACCATCAGATATGTGGACGACATTCTACTCACATCAGAATCTCTGGAGGAGCACATGAGAGACCTGAAGAAGTTGCTAGATGACCTTCGAGAAGCTAACTTTAAGGTTAATATCAAGAAATCGCACTTCTGTCAGAGGGAAGTCAAATTCCTAGGGCATGTTATTGATGCAAATGGAGTTAAGCCTAATCAAGATAAATTGGAGGTAATTCGAAATTTCCCTCGACCCACGAAAGTAAAGCACGTCCGACAGTACTTGGGAGTAATTTGATTCTTTTCGAACCACTGCCCAAACTATACTACGACAGTAGCACCCCTGCAGGACCTATTGAAGAAAGGCGGCAGATGGAATTGGACGGAGCAATGTCAGGAAGCATTCGTGAGGTCAAAACAAATGCTTTTGGAATATGTGAAACTGGGATACCCGGATTATACCCAGAAGTTCATCATACAGACGGATGCATCACTCATTGGGATAGGAGCGATGCTATTCCAGGAAAATGTTGACCAGCCTCAAAAGAAAGTCTTTATTGCCTTTATAAGTAGGAGGTTGAAAGCCCATGAGAAAAATTACACGATTACAGAGATAGAGTTGCTCGCAATTTTGTACGCGTTGCAATCATGGCATAAACTCGTGTATGGCTTTCAAATAGTCCTCAGAACAGACCATAAAGCTTTAACATTTTTGTTAAAGACAGACTTGTCTAGCCAGAGATTGACAAGATGGTCCCTGTATATTCAGCAATTTAATGTGGAAATAGAATACTGTCCAGGGAAAGAGAATGTAATACCGGACATATTAAGCCGTTACCCTAGATAAGAGGAAGCGCTGGCTGTCCAGATTGAGAATCGAGATCAGAAGACGTTGGATGACTTGAGGAATCTTACCAACCTACAACGCGAAGACCCGTGGTTGAAGATGATGATCGATTACTTCGAGGGACGTTTAGCAAGGGGAACTGCAATATACAGAGAGGCAGAGGCATTGGCAACGGATTATGTATGGTATAATCAGATACTACACAAGTGGGATGATGTAGATCATACACGTCAAAGGATTGTGATTCCTGCATCTTTGCAGAGAAGATTGGTGTGGCTAGCACACAGAGCATTTGGACATCCAGGGATAGACAAAATTTGTGCTCTGTTGAAAGAAGCATTTACTTGGCCACAGTTGAGAGAAACGGTGAGAAATGCTATTAGGACATGTGATCTATGCCAAAGGGTAAAGCCAAATCCCTTTTTAATGAGGCAACGACCTATCCCGTTGTTACCGGAGAAGCCAAGGCAGCTATTGAGCATAGACAACTTTGGACCACCGCCTAGAGCACGTAGAGGCAATAGACACATTTTTGTAGCCATGGATGTATTTTCGAAAATGGTGGTATTATGCCCCATACAGAAGACAAGTTCAAAGCAGGTATTGAAACGCCTGAAAGAGAGAGTTATTCCGATTCTTGGGAAGCCGGATAACATACTCTCAGACCACGGAAGTTGCTTTACAAGTGCAGAATTTCGTCGAGAACTGGAGACTCTAGGAATTAGGCAGATTTTATCTACCATTCGCCATCCTGAGGCAAGTCCAGTTGAGAGAGATCCAGAAATACATGAAGATCTACTGCTCTGAAGCGAATTGGCGTTGGATTGAATTCCTAGAAGTAATTGAATACTGTATAAATAATACCGTACATGAGGCGACAGGTCAGGTTCCCGTGACTCTACATTTGGATCAGAGACCGGAGAGACCGTGGACTGGTGTCATTCCATTACCAGTAGACGCTCAGCCAGGACGAGAATTGAGGATCCAACGGACCCTCGAATATCTCAAAGCACAGGCGGAGAGACGTCAGAGAAGAAACCGTGCGAAGAGGTATCATAGACCGCTTCTCGTGGGAGAGAAGGTTTTAATCAGGAAACCAGCCAGTTCAGATCCAGAGGCACGGAAGTATAAGAAGTTCATTTTTGCTTACCACGGCCCGTTCGAGGTGATTAGAGACCTACAAAACAATGCATACAGGATAAAGCATTTAGAAACTGGAAACGAGGTCGTTATGAATGCGGCCAATTTAAAAATTTATTATTCGCCTGAAGTATTCAACGAACAAGAAGAAGTATTAACAGCGCACACCCAACTGAACGTGGATAGCGAAGTCAGCCAGACAGTCAGACCTGAAAGTTCACGCGGCGAGACGGAACGAGCAGCCGACAGCTTGCCCAGTGGAAGGGACATACAGCAAGAATGCCAGTGCCTGCGAGAATTCTACAAAGAAATGGTTGAAGTAGCGAGGGAAGTTGAGGCCATAAATGCGACCCTCCGCCTTGAGAATGAACAGCTTAGAGAGAGCGCAGTGTGGAAGGGGGAACGGAACTAACCTACTCGCAGCCAGACGAGGTGAAGGACCCCAGATGTAAACACAGACAGTGGTAGACAGTCAGCTGGTTACTTATAGAGAGTCATTTGCAATCGACTTCTATAAGTTTTGCAAGGGGAATATGAACCAAAGGGGCTTATGCTGACTGATATCGAACGTGGATCTCAGAGACTGTGATCTCAGTATAAAGGTTCCACCAGGGAACGAACCCTAGGTCTGTTGAGGGAGTTTCATTGTAAAAGACCCCTAGAGAGAAGTGTATATATAATCACTGGTGTGATTCCAGTTGATAATGATATTATTTATTAAAATAATGCGGGGAAATTGAGCAGAATACAGCATTATTAGACTACTTGGAGTAGGCTATACTGGACTTGGAGCACAGCAAGTGCAGAGTTGACGTTTTACTAATAGGCTCAGAATTGTGGGAGGTGCTCCGTGGAGCCACGTCAATCTTTCTGACCTCGTTATGTCGTCTGGAGGAGGTTGGGGGCTTGAATAATGACCAGGTTATTCCCCGACTGAGAATGGAAATGAGAATGGGACGGGAAGATCCCAAGGAAAATCGTTGATTACTCGTGATTGGAGTAACGAAATGACATGAGAGTTGCGCACAGGTGAATCTTTAGCCAGGAGGCTAATTTTAGAGCCTTTAATCTGCGAAATTGACGCATATTTAACGAGTGCGGAAGGACAGAAGACTATGGTTGTTCGCGGCTGGATTTGAGGATGTTGCCAGGGATTCCCAGTGAGGTAGCGTCCCCACGCTATGGAGAAAGGAATTAATATTAATTAATTGGCCGAGCGATTCTTCAGCACGCAGATAGTTCTGGGATCAGCGAAGAAAAAGGAACCCGATGAACATGGTTTCGAGACCAGAATCATGCTGGGAGAGGAGTCGAGTTAACGCGGGAAAATTTCGCTCTACTTTTTGTGAGAATCCAATATAAGGGAGTCGACCCTTGGCAGAGCACCCCAGTTGGAGCCAGTCTTACGCAGTTTACACAGTTGGTCAGGAGAGTCACAGACAGTCGTCAAGGCGGAACGTATGTCGGTCAGGCGCATGAAAGGACGCCCGAACAAAGACCTGTACATTTGAGTGAAGCATTTAATAAGCTTTTATTAATAATAGTCGTGCTGCAGGTATAGTCAGCAATACGAACAATGGTGTGTTCACTTAGGAAGCAACGTGTGAGATACGTTGCAGAACTATTGTAAATAATAATTTGTGTAAAGTTATGGACAGTGTAAAGCGCAATGTATAAAATAGTGACTGATCATACAGGTCTAATTACGCTGGAATGCGCTGGGAGAAACTTTACGAATCATTTGGTAATGTCTTAAGAATACCAGATAATAACGCTCAGGACGGAAGTTAGCATATTTATGCAAAGCAGGAAGCTTACCGTAGGAGTATGGATAAACTGTTGGTGAATTCCGAGGGCAGGTGAACCAGACTTTCAATCAGGAGTTGGTAGGAGCACGGGAGATGCCGTCGACACCTGCAATTTTGATATCTTTGCTAGGGAATGTCAACCAATGAAAAGTGTACAAAGTGACGTGTGTTATGTATAAAGCATATGTGAAATATCTTTTAAATTAATGGTTTAATAAGTGTTATAAAGTGTCATGTGTTTTGGAAGCAATAGCTTCTTTATAGAAATGCAAAGTGTCGTGTGGTTAGCGGAAGATATGTATCATAAAATGTGTGTATTCAAGATGCAAATGTCACGCTAAACCTGCATATGGCAGGCGACCCGGAGGAATATGAGAGGGTGGAGCCACCATGAAGAGCATATATATGTGAGTACCCCACAAATTATGGTTTAGTAGAGGTATAGGCCACTGCATGTTATGTGATTTCAGAGTTATAAAGATGCCAGTAAGAATCAGATTAGGAGATAGACTCTCCAGGTTTATCATTTTTGTGTTGATTTTCATAGAGTTGAGATGTTAATTTGCATCAGTAAGTGGATTAATCGTTACCACTATTAATAAAAAATGGCAATCAGTTATGTAAATGAAACGAACACGGTTGTTCGGATTTTTGAGATGTTTAGTTGTGTCAGATTTTGGTAATTCATGTCAGTGAGAATAATAATAATGATAATAATGAATAAAATAAAGGTATGAATGAACGCATCAGGGAAAATGTTGTAAGCAAGAAATAGTTTCGCTAATTGCAAGACTTCTCGATCTAAGCAGTAAGATTATACAGTAAGATTACATTAAGGGATTAAGAAAAGAGTTTATATCAGAATATATTGTATTAATGGGAATATAATTATGCCAGGAATGGAAGGGCTTTTAGTGAATTGAATTTGCAGCTTATGTGAGAAGCTTATAGAGTAATTGATAGATTTCTCTTAATATTATAGGACGAAGGTCGTAACATTAGGTCAGAAACCAGGTGGTCTATTCGACGTATGAAATCTCGTATGCCATGGGGCATAATTGGAGATATGCTTTGTACCAGAGTGTATTTAGTGATATGGACCCTAACTCTGATGATGGATATGGAATGTTCCGGGTTGGAATCCCGTGATAGGTGAGGGGCAAACGATGGACACCTCCACTCTATCTGATTCCCCGAGAACTTATGATTTAATTGATTCGGCTCGTTGAAGCGAATCGTATTACGGCAGCATGTTATGGGCTGACTGCAGCATTTATTGAAGACACCGGTTACCTAATAGACCAATGTTTTATGAACCTCGTACCTTCATGTTGAAAGGGCTATGTGGTGCCAATTATTATTATCCTCGGAGTAGGAGTAAATGTAAAGCTCATTCAATACCTGTGTGCATAATATTCAGTTAAAATCCATTGGGATATGTGTGTCATTGGGACAACAGTATTTGTCTGGTAAAATCTTATACTGCTTGGTGAAGGTAGCTTTTAGACGGGAAGCGAGGGTCGAGCTAATGTTGGAACCCCATTCCACTTCTATTGTATACAGGCCGCTCGGGTAGAGGGTCTGGACGGTCATGCGAACCGTGAAAGTAAGTTTGAAAAGAACAGGTTTTAGACCCTGTTAATGACATGAAATGAAATATTGTTATATTGAGTAATGAAGCCATGTGGTTTAAGAACACATTGATAATTATAGATCACCCTGATGGTTCATGATTTTAGCTATCTAACGAATGGTTAGACGTTGCATTTGTACTGTCACTGACAACTTTTTCTGAAGTTGGTTACTAGATTCCACAGGCTACGCGCGCAAGGTAGTTTAATTGTACCATCCGACACAGCAATAACTCAACGTTTTTAAGATGAAATCACAAACGGCATGCAGTGGAACTATATAAATAGAGGAAGAGTAGGGGTAGCTTACATAATTATGGAGTTGCACGTTGACTGCTGTGCAACACCACAATAGGCTAATGCATGTAAAGCATTTGGTGGGAGGAGAAAGATCAAAACACACACGGTACACATAATTGTCAAATTAAGAGGTTTAAGGAATAAGTTATTTTGTGGAATTAAAGAAGTCACAATTGTATGACAGTAGTATCAATGTACAGTTTGTTTCTGAAGTCGTATGTGCATCAGCGCACTAGAGTACTTTATGAAGTTGATATAAGGGTAAAGGTTTGTGTTATGATATGCTTTTATTATGATTATATTATGTTCATATTAGTGGATTGTGGAAGTAATTTTTGTTTGCTTTTGTTTTTGATGGTTATGGGGATTGGTTTGTTTGTTTGAAGCCATGAATTGATTACTGAATTAAAGTTTTAGAATAGAGTTGTGCCTTGTCATTGTAGAGTTGATACCTTTTAGCCTCAAATCCAAAATATGCAACTGCTCAATGGGGAGACGGTACACGCCCGAGTCCTGATGCTAGCTGGAGGCGGAAGCATATTTTGCATCGAGATTACTCACATGGGTAGAGTAGAAAACAGCAATGAAAGGATGAGTAATGCATATATCACTGACGGTCCAGGGGGAATCGGGAAAACATTTCTTTACCAATGCTTGATTCACAGTTGCACAAATTTGGGGTTAAATGTAGTTTCTGTTGCATGGACTGGTATTGCAGCAATGTTACTACAGTACACAGCCAGTTCAAGTTACCTGTACATTTACATGAAAGTTCTGTATCAGGAATAAAAGTTAACAGCAAGGAAGCTTTTTATATTCGTTCAGCAAAACTTATCATCTGGGATGAAGCCTCTATGGCTAATAAGCACGCGTTGATGTGTGTAAATCGGTTGCTCAAGGACATCATGAATAACGACGTGCCTTTCGGAGGAATAATTATCACATTAGGTGGAGATTTTAGGCAGGTATTGCCTGTTGTACCTCACGCATCTAAAACAGCATCAGTCCAAATGTCATTGGCCATTATTAAAAATTGTTTAACTCAACAAAAATATGCGAGCGAATACAGATCAACGTGACTTTGCAAACTTCTTCATACAAATTGGTAACTGTGAATACCCTCACGTCGATGGAGAAAATTCAGAATTAGTCCCACGCTGAAAAATATTTCACGCTTTTCAAAAATAGCGATTTTAGCACCTAAATATGAACATTGTAAAGAAATCAATGACAAAGATTTAGACATAATCCCAGGATCATCGAGAACTTACATCAGTGTGAATAATTTGAATACTGAAGATGAGAGTGAACTTCTACAATACCCAATAGAATTATTAGACAGCATAGGCATAAGTGGATTGCCACCTCATATCCTTCGACTAAAAGAATGCTCTATTGTGATTTTATTGAGAAATATTAATGTTACCCAAGGTCTGTTAAACGGTACTAGACTCTTGGTTTGGAAGATGCATGACAATTGCTTACACCTGGAAATTATTACTGGCGTAAATGTTGGAAACAATGTCCTACTCCCTCGCCTTGACCTTACGCCATCAGATACTTCTATGCCATTTTCCTTCAAAAGGAGGCAGTTTCCAGTACGTTTGGCTTTTTGTATAACTATCAATAAAGCTCAAGGTCAAACACTAGATCAAGTAGGCATTTATTTACCTCAACCGGTGTTTAGCCACGGACAACTTTACTGTATGCCGCACTATCGCGAGCAAAATCCTTTCATGACGTCAAAGTTCAAATAGAACCAAAAGGCAAGCGAACAGCAAATGTCGAATGGAAGGAAATACTATTAGAATTTTGAAACGAGTGTTGCGGAGGGGCACAGATTAAATAACAATTATACAAGGACGTCTGCATCCCTAATACGATAACTGTCCTGTGGTAATGGTAAAAAGTTACTATTGTACTACATAGGTGATTACTATCCTACATCCTGTTATTTCATTCCCTCAATTCCATAACAAAGATATACTCAATCAAATTTACAGCTTAATAAATATTAATTCCGTGTGAGTTATCTCTCATTTACCAACAATCGCATTTACTTACTATTCTATCTGTAGGGGTGGAGGCGATAGCTGTCTTTACAGAGACGTGCAAATTATTAGATTCGATGCCAGTTTTCCAAAATTGCATTTTTACTTTTCACAGTTTAATGCACTAAGCATGTTTACAAGGCGATGAAATTACTTCAAATGTTTAACCAAGACTCCTAATTATATTCCATTTAAGAAACTCAAATTAAAATGATTTTTTTGAATTTCCACTAACAGAGGAGCCTTGCAAATGCAAATTGCCACACGTTTCGTTTTTATTACTTCACTCTACTTTACGTGTGAAGTTAGAGCGGAGGGATTTGGGGTCTTTTAACTGATGAACGCTATTGAGCTATTCAAAGATTCATGAAATATGCATTGAAATCACATGACTTGAATTCCAAAGTCAATAAAAAATTGAAAATGGACACAGCTCAAATATCCCTCGGAATCCAATAATCAGAAAGTTTCCAGACGCAATTCCTTATGGGAAAATGTGTAATTCCACGGGATAGGAAACACTACTAAGTAGGACAACAAAAGAAGTTGGTCAGTAAAATTATTTTGAATAAAAGTAATTACGACTAATTAAAATTACTTATTTAATTCTATTAATTTGCACACCTCTATATGTTAACCAAGAGTTACATCTCTAAATTGAAATATAAGAGACCCATCTTTTATTTTAAATTTATACCATTGTTCGTATGTAGACAAAACACCAAATTGTACCGCTGTAGCCTTAAATTGTGTGGATATCTCTATCTACTTAGTATAAAACTAAGTTCCCAATTCTTAGATGTAACGGGTAATCTCGAGAGCAACTTGATGTATTTTGATGCGGTTTTCACCATTTTGTAAAGGTTTTCTCGATGAAGGATTAGGTAGAAAAACATTTATTTATGACCAAAAGAAGCCGAGCATTTACGATTTCAGTGAATTGGGTTGAAGAAAAACCTAACGACCATGTGTCTTTAAAAAAAATCTATATTCTCTGAGAATTCTTCAGCATGAAAAATTCTGCAAGAAAGTCTGCGACAGCTCCCAGATCGACCATTGTAAGTGTTTTTAAGTTTTCATTTCTTCCAGCAATCTCCATTCAGTGGAAATTTAAATTACTGTCTTCAGAGTGATTTTATGAGCTTGTGAGCGACCTATCACCCTAGGTTCAGCCAGCATCAAACTGCCGAGTCGTGTCGAGTTAATTCTTCAGAGAAGAGTATAACTTATGTGTTTGGAGTTAGCTGTTCACCTCGGCCTGACGTCCGAGCGCCTTTTAAGCTTACGCAGGGTAAATAGTGGGACACACACACCGAGGACAGCAAGACACCCACACGTTTGATCTCATAAGTCTACTTCATCATTTACCCAAAAGCGACGGTACCGTAAATGTCTGTTCAGGTCACTAACATGAAGACATGCAAATGTAATATGGACAGAAGTGCTGTAGGATTGTTGAAGTGAATGCTGCGGAGCAGCACGGGTCTTCTAGTATTAATAATTGTAGGATTATTATATAAATCCCTGTTGCATTTATTAATAACTTTATGTATACGTCTTGAGGTTAGCTCCTTTCCTCCTTGAAAGAACTGGTAAACTTTGGCCTATGTTTATTTGTGTAATTCTTCAGTCCTAATTGGATCATTAAACCTTGCTTTGAAATTTAATTGGTGTGTGGATCTTTAAAGGCGTATTATTTTAAGAGGTATCTATGAGTCAATACGGAAAAATATTTTGCATTACCTGTCATGGTAAATGCTATTGTTTTTTTATAACGAGGTATAGTAATCCCCATAACGTTTCGTTGCAGACTAACGGTGGAAATCAAATCCACACACAAACATTCGAACGCAATTCAACTGCTGTGGAGACCGTCAATGTCAGGGATGAAATACCTGCAGACACTCATTTTGTCTCGTGTCAATAAGGAATATCTCCTGGGAGACCTAAAAGTAGCGCGGCAACACTTTCATCTCTGTTGACCACACGCTCTTGTCGTGTGCTGAAACCCGTATCGCTCTTCTAGCCTCAGCTAATTTGTCTGCAGTCTCACCTTTCCTTTCCGGTGGTGGAACAGTGCCTCAATCAAATACACCCCATCAATCTGGGTCACGGACATTGCCTAGGGAGATTTCTTGAGATGATAATTGATACGTGCAAGGGCACGTCCCTACTCTTTCAAACATGTATATACGCTTGGATTGTAACATCTCGACATTTGAAACGACCGCCTGGTGACTTGTTTCCCATTTTGAACACGAGATGGTAGCACCTGTCGGACTTTGGAAAGATTTCAAATAGTTCCTGTGTCTCCCCACCAGGTAGCGTGTGCTGCGCCTTATTAAACTCTTAATACGCATGACATAATTGAAAGACAATTACATTCTTCATCTTAAAACAAATGCCGGGGTATTCATGATACCGCCAAATTATGAACTTAATTATGACATTGTTGTTTGAGGTGTCAAACCGTGATTGGACATTTTCCAAATATCATGCATGCAGCGCGCCTGGCTTCCTTGTCGGCGCCATTATGTGTTGTCATCGGTAACTGAACAGTCTGGATTGAACTGAGGGTTCGTGAATTTGATTGTCTATTAAGGCGGGGGCCTGTGGCCCTCGCCTCACCAAGAAATGGAATTACATTACAAAAACGTAAACCGCAGTGGGTAGGAAGTGGGATCGTCGCCCCTGAAGCATGGTCTACCTTATTTTCGCCGGAATGAGAAAACTTGAAGATGTTTAGTGTCAATGGTTGCGTGTGCCAGCAACAGTCATCTGGGCAGTTTTCTTTTTTTTTAAATTATTTATTAGTGTTATGTTTGTTTTATCATCAGTGTCTCCCCAAAGGCCTTATTAAGGTATGTTTTATCATCAGTGTCTCCCCAAAGGCCTTATTAAGGTATGTTTTGAAACATTTAATTTAAATTATTGGAGCTCCTTATTTTGCATTGTGTGATGAGTGTTTGTTTTAGTTCTGAAAGGATGACCTTGGAATAGATATGTCACCTATGAAAATGTAAAATTTTGTTAAACTTTTTTTTTTGTCCGGGGAACACAAATGTTTTTCTTCTTAAATTATTATTTGCATCTAGTTAAGGCAGTTTCTTCTTATAATATTATGGTAATGGCCAGACGAGTCTATTTACAATAGGCCTAAATTGGTTCATTAGTCGGTCTTTTTTTTTGTCTGATCCGTTGCATGTAAAAACCTTTTGATCTCGTAATGTCTAGAGTTTGTTATATCTAGCTGTTTTCTCACTGGAGAAGTTTATTTTAAATATGTAAATTACGCGTTTCTCATTATTACGTACTGATGTACATTCTTCTGTTCTCGGTCGCCATGGTAACTTGTTTTCTGAAGTGCATTGTGGGTTTTTGTTTTCTGGCGTTTTTTGAAGTGCACGTTCTTGAGGTCATGGTGGTGTTGGTTAACTTATTTGTTTTAATTTTCCTTTGATTTTCTTTTTTGGTGGAGTTTTCTTGGTACTCCTTCGTTATTCTTTCATTACCTTGTTTTTGGTAATTATTTCGCACTAGTTTTTTTTCTGATTCTCCAAGGCCCTCATGGTCCAGTTTGGGAGTGTGTCTGGTGCTTATTTAGTTTTTTTTTTGGGTTTGTAGCCGTTTATGCTCTTACCTCAAGTAATCCTTTTTGATATTGGCCTTAAATATTTATTATTTCTACAGTGAGAATTCTAGCTGAGATTTTATTTTAATTTTAATTTTGGCTGCCTGATGCATGTTGTGTTTGCTGGTGGAGGTGTTTTCTTTTTAAATTTTAACATTAAATGTTTATTTTAAATTTTAAGCAGCTGTTGTGGCATTATTTCGCCGGCGGCAGTTCCGTTGGTTTTTGGGGGGTGTTTGTACGATAGCCTGTGTGTGTTGTCCCCTTCTCCATCTTCCTTCCACTCCTTTTGGAGCTCTTCTGTTGGGACATGTCATCTGGAGGTGATGTTGCTGCGGAAGTGACCCGGACCTCTGAATACAGGTAAGTTGGCTCATCCACGCTCCCCGTACTCGTCTCATTCTGGTGAAGCAGAGCGTTGGTTATCGAGAAGCCGACGTGCTGCTGGCCAGTGCCGTTAATGTGGGGTTGCATTTTGGTAGCAGATCCTGCTCATGTTCACTTCCGTAACTATCCCCTCCCCAGTACCCACAGGCTGTTTTATGGACCCCTCTAGAGCCGATGGGTCAGTTGTTGGTGTGATTTTGTCAGGAAAGTGCACGTAATGTTGTGTAAAGCTAATCCTTGTCGTTTGTTGTGTTTCATGGTTGCCTCTGAATGTACATGTGGAATGCTGTATGTAAGTGTCCTGTTCTAAACGAGGCGTTTACTCCTGTATTTTACCCTGTTTGTGTGCAACATTCCAACTTAAGAAGCAGCTCGGTAAGTGACTGACAAGTGTTCTTGGCATGGGAAATGGGATTTCTTAATGTTCTGATAGCCTATATGCTGCGTGTGAAGGAATCCTGGAGCCCCGTCGGAAGCTTGTAGCCTGATGTTTTGTGCCTATTTTTGTAATTTAGCTTTCTGGTCTCGAGCCAAGCAAGTGGTGACGTGTGCAGTTCTGGGCTACGTTGTGCATGATGTTGTTGTCGAAATTCCAGGTGTCGTGGCAGTGTTGGTGTTTAAGAAGACTGTCGTGTTCCTGTATGTTTCTTTGCATGATATTCTGTGGTGATATGCTGTCCTCGTAAATTATTTATTATGGAACTGTCACGCCTACTGGTGTAATGGCAAAGTGTAGTCCGATTAAAAGGGCTAACCTATGGAAATCTGCCCTCCCTATGACCCTAGTGTGGTGCCGAAGGCACATTTAACATGCATGTCACTAATTTTTTGGCTAGTAATTGTTCCCTAACTCTTTCAAGGTAAGTGTTTGTTTTGGGGTGTTTTCATCGCAGTGTGCGATCTGTAATTTTTGTTCTTAAACTTACATTATAATGCAATCGTTCTGGGATAAGCGTATATGTTGTGCAAATCATGTCTGTATGCATATGTTAACGTTAGATTTTGATTTAGATTTGTAGGGTGGGGTAATTTAGGGTTTGTTTTGTTTGCTAAAGTAAGGTTAGGATCGTATATTTATTAGTTGCTTTCCTTGTAATTTTGAACTAAAGCGAATATGTAGGAGTGTTTTACGTGGAGATATCTACTGTCTGGGGTTAGCTAGGTTTGAAGTATGGGATTCTTTCTTGGTTTGATCCCTGGGCAGGTTGTATATAGGACTTGCACGATCCGAACTGGCTTGGTATGGGACAGGTCTGTTCGATGAAATGCAAGTATGTGTCATGTAATGTAATGTAATTGTAAGGGTATTGTGTTTTTAATTGTATTTGTTTGTGTTATGATATCTCTACGACTACATAACTTGCATATTTGAGTATTAATGGGAATTATTTTTGTGGGTGGTAAAAATTATGTATCGCTATTATTGGAGTATGTTGTGCGATGAATATGTTGTTGTGAATATGAGATCTCAGTTCGTGAACAGCCATAATGTAATGTGCTTTCCTGCTTGATTAATTAATATAGGGTCGTCTAAATTTACTGGGATTAAATTTCTGTTGGACATTATGGTCATCAGGTTCTGTAAGTCAGCTTGTTTTACTTTTAAAGCCAGTAATCTCTTGTTGCTGGAAATCAGGGTCACCTGTTGCCTCATGCTAACCGTAAATTACATAGGCCTTCTGTTGTAGTTCATGCTATGGCAATCTCGGTCATCAGCCACTGTAGTTTGAGTAAAATTTTCTGCTTTTGATTAATAATCCTAAATTTTTCGGCTTTATCGTTTGGAATGGTGCATAAGTGTTCTCTGTTAGCCTCGTCTTTCGACAAGAGCGGCTTGTTTCTCATCTAACCGTATTTTTGGGCCATGTTAGGCATACTTTGGTTGTACGTGTTCGTGTCTTTAACCTGAACGAGGAAACCTCATTGTACCTCGTGTACTGTTGAACTTAGTTCTTTTTATGTTGGATTTTTCTCACCCAGGCGGATGTCGGCTGTATTCTCATCGGGTGTCGAACCTCAATTTCGTTCCTTGTGTGTGTGTATTGGTGTTTGGTTTTCTGCGCTGCCATTTCTCCTTCGTTCTTGTCGTTTCTGTAACTGCGTTTGAATTCCTCAGTGTCCCCATGCCAAGTAATGCGTGCGGTCACGAACCAACTATGTAGAAGCATACATGTCAGATTAATTAATTTTCCTTTTCAAAACCTTAAGGCCAACTAAAGAAAATTTCCAGAGGGCATCTGTCACACATTAAGCGAGGTGGAGAGGTGTCTAATGAGGAAATGCTACCGTAAATTTTGTAAAACGAATTTTGTATAATGTAGAGTGTCCCTAAAATTCATTGAAGCCTTCTGGTATCTGTTCCTTGTGGAATTTTGAATTTAATTGGGTTTGCAAACTCTGATGGGATACAAAATGTAAATGTTGGGAAGTTCCCATTGTAATGGTAAATTGTAAAAGTGTACCTAATTTTGATGTTTCATAGGAGATGCTAATATGTAAGTTGGGCTCGGTGGGAGACCTAACTCATGGTAACCTTGTATTCCTGTTCCCTTTGGGAATTTTAGTGGTCATTCCTCTACCGTAGTTCCTTCTAAATGTATAGTCGTCTAACTCATGTAATCTTGTAATGTACTTCGAATCTATAAAAAGGTAAACTTGTTAATGAAAATTTGTAAGCACGGATCTAGGGCATTGTCAAAAATTTTTTCTTCATTTAAATTCAACTTTGTTTCTCTTTTGTTAAAATGCAATAAGATTTAATACCTATGTAAACCTTTTTTTGAAATTTGATTAACTTCTATTTTTGTTAATGGCTGCCCACGCGTCGAGTCATATTTGCACATTGCTTCCACCTACTTCGTCTAAAGCGACCTACATTGGACTTGTTGAAAATGTTCCTAACGTGTCTCGGACTCTGAAAGCACTGCTGGTGCTGGTGTACTGCGTTTCTGAGGATTTTTGGACACAGTGATGCTGTTGACTAAGTGGTTTGCGAGGTGATCAATTATCCCATCACTGATAATCTGACCCTGCATTCTTCCTAACCAAAACGATGCGGTTTCATCCATCAATTGGAGTTAACAGGTGAACATTATCTTCGGGAAACATCTCTGGTGAATCGACAAGTTAAGGAGTACTGTCTATGCCTAGGCATATTCGTGAACGGTGTTCACGCTTAAGGGAGGGAGACTGATACGTGCAAGGGCACGTCCCTACTCTTTCAAACATGTATATACGCTTGGATTGTAACATCTCGACATTTGAAACGACCGCCTGGTGACTTGTTTCCCATTTTGAACACGAGATGGTAGCACCTGTCGGACTTTGGAAAGATTTCAAATAGTTCCTGTGTCTCCCCACCAGGTAGCGTGTGCTGCGCCTTATTAAACTCTTAATACGCATGACATAATTGAAAGACAATTACATTCTTCATCTTAAAACAAATGCCGGGGTATTCATGATACCGCCAAATTATGAACTTAATTATGACATTGTTGTTTGAGGTGTCAAACCGTGATTGGACATTTTCCAAATATCATGCATGCAGCGCGCCTGGCTTCCTTGTCGGCGCCATTATGTGTTGTCATCGGTAACTGAACAGTCTGGATTGAACTGAGGGTTCGTGAATTTGATTGTCTATTGAGGCGGGAGCCTGTGGCCCTCGCCTCACCAAGAAATGGAATTACATTACAAAAACGTAAACCGCAGTGGGTAGGAAGTGGGATCGTCGCCCCTGAAGCATGGTCTACCTTATTTTCGCCGGAATGAGAAAACTTGAAGATGTTTAGTGTCAATGGTTGCGTGTGCCAGCAACAGTCATCTGGGCAGTTTTCTTTTTTTTTTTAATTATTTATTAGTGTTATGTTTGTTTTATCATCAGTGTCTCCCCAAAGGCCTTATTAAGGTATGTTTTGAAACATTTAATTTAAATTATTGGAGCTCCTTATTTTGCATTCTGTGATGAGTGTTTGTTTTAGTTCTGAAAGGGTGACCTTGGAATAGATATGTCACCTATGAAAATGTAAAATTTTGTTAAACTTTTTTTTTGTCCGGGGAACACTAATGTTTTTCTTCTTAAATTATTATTTGCATCTAGTTAAGGGAGTTTCTTCTTATAATATTATGGTAATGGCCAGACGAGTCTATTTACAATAGGCCTAAATTGGTTCATTAGTCGGTCTTTTTTTTTGTCTGATCCGTTGCATGTAAAAAACTTTTGATCTCGTAATGTCTAGAGTTTGTTATATCTAGCTGTTTTCTCACTGGAGAAGTTTATTTTAAATATGTAAATTACGCGTTTCTCATTATTACGTACTGATGTACATTCTTCTGTTCTCGGTCGCCATGGTAACTTGTTTTCTGAAGTGCATTGTGGGTTTTTGTTTTCTGGCGTTTTTTGAAGTGCACGTTCTTGAGGTCATGGTGGTGTTGGTTAACTTATTTGTTTTAATTTTCCTTTGATTTTCTTTTTTGGTGGAGTTTTCTTGGTACTCCTTCGTTATTCGTTCATTACCTTGTTTTTGGTAATTATTTCGCACTAGTTTTTTTTCTGATTCTCCAAGGCCCTCATGGTCCAGTTTGGGAGTGTGTCTGGTGCTTATTTAGTTTTTTTGGGGGGGTTTGTATCCGTTTATGCTCTTACCTCAAGTAATCCTTTTTGATATTGGCCTTAAATATTTATTATTTCTACAGTGAGAATTCTAGCTGAGATTTTATTTTAATTTTAATTTTGGCTGCCTGATGCATGTTGTGTTTGCTGGTGGAGGTGTTTTCTTTTTAAATTTTAACATTAAATGTTTATTTTAAATTTTTAAGCAGCTGTTGTGGCATTATTTCGCCGGCGGCAGTTCCGTTGGTTTTTGGGGGGTGTTTGTACGATAGCCTGTGTGTGTTGTCCCCTTCTCCATCTTCCTTCCACTCCTTTTGGAGCTCTTCTGTTGGGACATGTCATCTGGAGGTGATGTTGCTGCGGAAGTGACCCGGACCTCTGAATACAGGTAAGTTGGCTCATCCACGCTCCCCGTACTCGTCTCATTCTGGTGAAGCAGAGCGTTGGTTATCGAGAAGAAGACGTGCTGCTGGCCAGTGCCGTTAATGTGGGGTAGCAATAATGATGATGATAATTGTAGTTTTAAGGGGCCTAACATGTAGGTTATCGGCCCCTAATGGTTTTGGGTGATCGTGAAGATGAAAATGAAATGTAAACTATAACTAAAGCTAACTACTAACTTATAAACTAGAAGAAGAAATGGAAAACGAAAGGAGAATAAGGCAAATAAAGGACAGGAGGAAAAGAAATGCCCTCAACCCTCGAAGAATGCGGATCGAGGCACTTGGAAGGAAGGAGAGCCTTGAAAGGCATATAGGAAAGTGAAAGGGGAGAGGGCTCTCCCCACAGGTAAGGGACAAAAGGGGGAAATAGGACCCAGCTCAGGAATCCCTCGGGGTCGCCAACTCCCGAACTCACCAGCCATGAGCCCCTGAGTGTGTAGCAATATCCAGGCTGCACCAGACGCGGTGGGGCTACATACAACCTACATCCTTGAGGGCCCTGAGCAGAAGGCGGGAGAGAACATGAAAAGAAAAGAAGGCTGACCCCTCGCAGGAGGAGGGTATCAGAAAAGATGAGAAAAGGGCCAATTAAGGCGGGAAAACAAGAGACTCCCTAGGCCTCGGATACCGTAATACCGTCGGGGTAGGAAGAGAACAAGAGTTGACCAAGTGAGGTCATTAGGAAAGAAGACGAAGAGGAGCCCGGCACAAGTAAGTGGAAGCAATGCCGGACTCAGCTGGGGCCCCGTAGTCGCCAACCCACGTCCCACTTGATGTGAGTCCATTGGAGGGGGGGGGGGGGTCATGAGAAAGCTTCCTATTGCAATGGGTACCATGTGGCGACTTCCAGAAAATTTCTATATATTTCCGCGTTTCACTTCACCCAGACCCCAAAACCACCATCAGTCACTTTCTTGTTGACACGATAATTATTGTCGTTTTGCACTAATCTCTTTCAAATTTATACATACAATATAACCGTTCAAAATCTCGGTCGAGTTCCTTAATTGGCAAAATGAGGGGCTTTTTTTAAGTGCCCCCAGGGGCTCACATCTAGTGGGACGTGGGTCGGCGACCACGGGCCCCAGGTGAGTCCGGCATTGCTTCCACTTACTTGTGCCGGGCTCCTCTCCGACTTACTTCCTGTCGAACTCACTTGATCAACTCTTGTTCTCTTCCGACCCCGACGGTAATAGGGTATCCGAGGCCCAGGGAGTCTTCCTTTCCCGCCTTAATTGGCCCTTGTCTCATCTTTTCTGATACCCTCCTGCGAGGGGTCAGCCTTCTTTTTCTTTTCATGATATCTCCTGCCTTGTGCTCAAGGCCCTCAAGGAGGCCGGGTGTATGTAGCCCCACCACTTCTGGTGCACCCTAGATATTGCTACACCCTCAGGGTCTCATGGCTGGTGAGTTTGGGAATTGGCGACCCCGAGGGATTCCTGAGCTGGGTCCGTTTTGCCCGCTTTTTCCTCTGACCTTGGGACGGGCCCTCTTTCACTTTCCTATCTGCCTTTCATGGCTCTCCTTCCTTCCAAGTCCCTCAATCCGCCTTCTTTGAGGGCTGAGGGCATTTCTTTTCCTCCTGTCCTTTATTCCCCTTATTCTCCTTTTATTTTTCCATTTCTTCTTCTAGTATATAAGTTAGTAGTTAGTTTTAGTTATAGTTTACATTTCATTATCATCTTCACGATCAGCCACACAATTAGGGACCGATATCCTAGATGTTAGGCCCCTTAAAACAACAATTATCATCATCAACATCATCATCATCATCATCATTCTCATCTCATCTTTCACTATCACGCAAACTATTAGGGCCGATAACGTAGATGGTAGGCCCCTTAAAGCAACAATTATCATCATATCATCATTTCAAAAAAAAAGAGGGGAAAAAACGCTATAACTTTCTTAATATGTGAACAATCGAATCCAATCAAAGTTCGTTCTATTCATCGGATAAGAGCCGTAAACGTAACTCTATTAGGCTATGTCTTTGATAGCTCCAACCATTGACCAAAGGGATGTGAAAAATGGAGATTTGAGAGAAAACAAGATGTTCAGTAAAGAACATATAGCCTACTTTCTCCTAAATGTATGAGTATAGTTATAACTCGTTGTTATTATCAAAGAGTATAATAGAACTATTCTTTGTTGAAGACCTTAGAAACGATTTACCTCTACCAAACGCCACGACCTAGATAAAAACTGCTACCATCATTGAAGAAAGAAAGAAAGAAAGAAAGATAAGAAGTATATCAAGAATGTTATGGATCTGGAGACATAATCGACCGGACTGGCGGCGTGGCTCAGCGGTAACGTTCTCGCTTGCTGGGCCCTAGGTTGCAGGTTCGTATCCTGGCGCAGTCAGCTGGCATTTGAGGGTGCACAAATGCGAGGGAGCCGTGTCAGTACATTTACTGGCACGTTAAAGATCCCCTTCGGGCCAAAATTCCGGCACCCCGGTGTCTCTAAAAGCAGCAATAGTTAAAAGGGATGTAAAACCAATAACATTATTATTATTATTATTACGACCTGCCGTGGGCAACATCCAACTTTGAGTTGAGGCATGTCTTTACACGTCTGGTTGTGCATGGCTTTCACAACCCTAATTGAATTAACAAATCTTTCCATGACCCTACAGAGACGTGTGTATACAAACTATGTGGATATTTTCGATAATATAATCCTAACAGAGCGAGTGCATTCTAGCGGCCAGAATAAGAAACTTTTCAATAAAATCTGGAAGTTACCTTTTTGGCAGCTAGATGTCTCGAGTAAATCTGCTGGCGAATTATGTTTTAATTAAATATATATTTTACACCATAATGTGGACAATATAACGCTTAATAACATTTTCAAGTAACGCAAAATAGGCTGTTACAAACCCTTTAAAATAAAAAGTTAAAATGTATCGTAGTATCAACTTGTCATTCTTCAAATTCGATGCGCATAGAATGATAATGGTATAGTAATCAATGGATCCCCACGTAGACTAGTCGGGACATCTAGTGGTGAAATATCGAACAATATAATGCTAACAGAGCGAGTGCATTCTAGCGGCCAGAAGAAGAAACTTTTCAATAAAATCTGGAAGTTACCTTTTTGGCAGCTAGATGTCTCGAGTAAATCTGCTGGCGAATTATGTTTTAATTAAATATATATTTTACACCATAATTTGCACAATATAACGCTTAATTTTAAAACATCTGAGTCATTACAAAACAATAAACATATAACATTTCAAGCAAAAAAACTAGCTCTGATCGGGTTTGAACCATAGGAATCTGAGCGACAGGCTATCGCTCTACCACTGAGCTAATTGTGTCAACGAATATCGTTCTATTTAAAATGACTTACATAGAACTTGTTAGCAAATAATGATTTATACTAAACGATTTCATCACTGGAGTATATTATTTAAATATAAAGCATTTCATACAAAGTTTATTTATTTTTTATCAGTACGCTATATTGCATTCAATACTCAAATTAGTGAAATATAAGTCAGGCACAAGATATCCGCTGCCATCTTGTCTTATTAATGAATCAGCTGAGCTTTTTAAAATCACGTCTGCACTATAGTATTACAAAATAAACTTTTAATTTCGTACGTGCCTCTTCCTTTAGAACAGTTAAAACGATTCTCGGCTCGATAATCGGAACTGGTGGGTCCCATGATATGGATTATAAAGTTTGCATAATTCGCACGGCCGCCATCCTGAAATGGTATGGCGGACGACCTTGTAGTTTGGTCACAAGACGCATCCTATACGAAGGTATGTTGTTACCAAATTTGGTAGAGATTGGATGATTTGGTTAGTCGTTATTTGATTTTACGTTTTGAACGTTTGAGTGGCCGCCATTCAGTTTTAGTAAAGATGGCGGCGATATAAAACATGACACTGAGGTGTCCTTTGCTAGTGCTACCTTTGTACCAAATTTCGTTCAATTCGCATTCACCGTGTTCGAATTGATAGGGGGGGACAGACATTCAGAGTACACACACTCACACACACACACACAGACTCACACACACACATACACACACACAGACAGACACACTTTTTTCGCCCTGTGTTGATCTCATAAGTCTACTTTCATTTTTTGCAAAAATCGAAAGTAGGCTAAAAACATACTTCCCTTAATATTAACGATATCAGAACCATATAAAATGACCGATAGTCTCTAAAATTTGAGTTATACGTTTGTCTGAAGTTTTTTTTAATATGATCCACCTTACGCTAACGGATGAGCCGAATATTTTCGGAATTATAAGAATATGGGGCTTCTCGTATGCTAAACAAATTGAAACAATGTGTACATCAAATGGCAAATTTAGTAAATTCGAATTACTTTTCTGCGTATAAAGTAGGAGGTAACATTCAAAGAAAAATAATATATACATTGTGATTTGATGATGATGATGATAATTGTTCTTTTAAGGGGCCTAACTTCGAGGTTATCGGCCCCCCTAGGTTTGGGTGATTGTGAAGATGATAATGAAATGTAAACTATAACTAAAACTAACTACTAACTTATATACTAGAAGAAGAAATGGAAAATAAAAGGAGAATAAGGCAAATAAAGGACAGGAGGAAAAGAAATGCCCTCAATCCTTGAAAAATGCGGATTAAGGGACTTGGAAGGAAGGAGAGCCATGAAAGGCAGATAGGAAAGTGAAAGAGGAGAGGGTCTGCCCCACAGGTAAGGGATAAAAGGAAAAATCGGACCCAGCTCAGGAGTCCCTCGGGGTCGCCAACTCCCGAACTCACAAGCCGTGAGACCCTGACGGTGTAGCATTATCTAGGGTGCACCGGAAGTGGTGGGGCTACATACACCCTGCCTCCTTGAGGGCCTTGAGCAGAAGGCAGGAGATAACATGAAATGAAAAGAAGGCTGACCCCTCGCAGAAGAAGGGTATCAGAAAAGATGAGAGATTCCCGGTCAATGCATGTGATATTTTCGATGTGAAATGCCATGTCCTGTGGTTCGGATTCCACGTAAAACGGAGGTCCCGTGGCTTATGATCGCGAGATTAATGGTCACGTTAAACTACAAGCTTCCTTCCTTCCTTCCAGAAAAGATGAGACAAGGGCCAATTAGGGCGGGAAAGGAAGATTCTCCCTAGGCCTCGGATACCCTAATACCGTCGGGGTCGGAAGAGAACAAGAGTTGACCAAGTGAGGTCGACAGGAAGGAAGATGGTGAGGAGCCCGGCACAAGTAAGTGGAAGCAATGCCGGAGTCAGCTGGGGCCCCGTGGTCACCAACCCACGTCCCACTACATGTGAGCCCCTGGTGGGACACTGTGATTTGCTGATGATATTATCGTCTTAGCCGATAAACCATAGGATTTGAATGAGATTCAACTGGTATGGACTCCGTCTTTAGGAAATCATTCATGATGAAAATTAATAAACGTAAAACCAATGTAATGGGATGCAACCGAAAGAAATCAGAAACCCTTATTGACGTCAAATTGGCAGATGAAAAGGTGAAGGAAGTAGGAGACTTCTGTTACTTAGGAAGCAAAATAAGATATACGAACCGAAGGGGATATAAAAGATAAGTTGGCTCAGACAAGGAAAGCTTTTCTACAGAAACTCAATCTGTTGACATCAAATATTGATTTAGGTATTATAAAGTTATTTTTGAAAGCCTTTGTGTGGAGCGTGGTGCTCTATGGAAGTGAAACTTGGACTGTTGGCACAGCAGGAAATTGGAGAATAGAAGCGATTATTATTTATTTATTTTTTTATTTATCGTATGGCTTTTAGTGCCGGGAATGTCCGAGGACATGTTCGGCTCGCCAGAAGCTGTAGCTGCTTTATGTGGACACCACTAGGGTGAGCTACAAGTTCCGTTCAATTTCAAGTAGTTCCAACATTCGCTTCCAAGATATCAATGATACCTAGTGGTGGACGTTGGAACGTGTATAGAGCGTTACAAAGAAATCTAACCTAGAAATTTAGCTCCACACAAGTTTAGACAGTGGAAGGATCTTTTACATGCCATAAATCTATTACATGGGACTGCCGGCTTTACTTCCCCTCCGAAGGAAGGCATACTGAAGGATATTAACGGTCTTAAAAAAACCGACGACTTCGGCGGGGTTTGAACACGCTATCTTCGGCACAGCAGTTAAGCATGCTACCAACTACGCCACCGAAGCCGCGATTGAAATATGGTCTTAGAGGATAATGATGAAGATCGGTGTTGAAATTATTTCTCCTTGAATATTTACTCCTATAGATAATTTTTCTCAATGTGAGATAAGGCACAATTATTATTTTATTTTACAAAACACTCACTGCTCTAGAACTTCTTAACCCGTTGTTTGAAATATCTTGGGAGAGATCTGCACTCGTGCTTTGAGTGGAGCTAAGAACCAAGTGCAACAGTGTGAGGACTGTTCCATCCAGCTACTGCCAGATGAATTACAAAATCACTTTGCAAATTGAGAATACAGGATGAACAAAAAATTCCGCACTTAGAGGTCGGCATGCGGTTCCCCGTCGAAACTCATGACAAAAGTTTATGTTGCAGAACCTAGTCCCGCCAATAGGTTTAACAGAAATGCGTGTTAAGATACGAGGCTCTGGCAAAGCTGTAAATGCATGCAGCGTGGCCAAAAACAGGTCGCAGGAACTCGGCGTTCTGCCGGAGCTTTCTCTGTACATTCCGATGCATTGCAGTATGTGACAGTGTTGCCAGCTTCTCGTTTTCATACATGTGTTTTCAAACAGCACCCGATCCGATTTTGCTATATAAACTTTTGACTTGCAATTGGATGAGGAATTGCATGCCGACCTCCAAGTGCGGCATTTTTTGTTCACCCTCTATATTAATTATGTATCAGAATATGAGTGTCCATCAACGTGCATTATCCATTCACGGTCAGTAAGCTATTTCATAAAACAGGGAAAATCCTGTTCTCAAAGACTTCAAAATCACCAATTCTGGGGGAGTCCGCGAGATGTAAAACCCATATGATCCCATAAGACTTTTAACTCATAATTCTGCACGGACAATAGTACGATGTCGGTGTTAACCTTGAGGACCGAGATTCCTCATCTCTTTGGTAATACGAGGGTTGTCAAAAATGTAGAGGCAACATATGCATTCATACTGAACATGATGATGATAATTGTTGTTTTAAGGGGCCTAACATCTAGGTTATCGGCCCCTGATGGTTTGGGTGATCGTGAAGATGAAAATGAAAAGCGAACTTAAAACTAAAAAAAACTACTAACCTACATACTAGAAGAAGAAATGGAAAACTAAAGAAGAATAAGGCAAATAAAAGGACAGAAGGAAAAGAAATGCCCTCAACCCTCGGAGAAGGCGGATTGAGGGACTTGGAAGGAAGGAGAGCCATGAAAGGCATATAGGAAAGTGAAAGAGGAGAGGGTCCGCCCCAAAGGTAAGGGACAAAAGGGGAAAACGGACTCAGCTCAGGAATCCCTCGGGGTCGCCAACTCCCGAACTCACCAGCCGTGAGCCCCTGAGGGTGTAGCATTATCTAGGGTGCACCACAAGTGGTGGGGCTACATACACCCTGCCTCCTTAAGGGCCTAAAGCACAAGGCAGGAGGTAAAAGGAAGAGAAAAAGAAGGCTGACCCCTCGCAGAAGGAGGGTATCAGAAAAGATGAGACAAGGGCCAATTAAGGCGGGAAAGGAAGAGACTCCCTAGGCCTCGGATACCCTAATACCGTCGGGGTCAGAAGAGAACAAGAGTTGACCAAGTGAGGTCGACAGGAAAGAAGACAGAGAGGAGCCCGGCACAAGTAAGTGGAAGCAATGCCGGACTCAGCTGGGGCCCCGTGGTCGCCAACCCACGCCCACAAGATGCATACTGAACAATTTATTCTAGAAGCAGACCTATGTAATCCCGTACAACATGTTACACCCGTTGCCAGATGGTTGGAAGGGGCATGATACTTATAGTAATAGCACCTGTGTTATGTCCACGATAGATTTCCCTACCGCTGAAAGTATGCCTAGGGCTCACGCTCAGAAACAATTTTGGGATGTCCCAATTAATCGTTTAAAACAGTCTCATAGAGACAGTTTTTATAAATTCCCTAAAAAATCCATAATGGTTTAGCACTGCCCAGGGAGCGCCAGAAGGGGTGGGACTACACTCACCCTGCTTCTTATAAGGCCTGGTGCAGAAGGCAGGAGATACGAGGAAATATACATATATATTCTTAGGGCAAATAAAGCAATTTAATATGATTCCACTCGAGTAGCCCATCAATTTCGGATGCCAAAAGTAGTTAATGGTGGAAGGTGACATTCTTTTGAGAACGTGTTTTTCTTAAGTTAATTAGAATAATCTACTGTTTTGTGCACTGAGGCTATGCTGATGAACAGAGTATACTGAAGAGCCAATAGATGATGATGATGATGATGATGATGATGATGATGATGATGATGATTGTTTTAAGGGGCCTAACATCTAGGTTATCGGCCCCTAATTGTTTGGATGATCGTAGGGATGAAAATGAAAATGAAATTTATACTATAACTAAAACTATCTACCAACTTACATACTAGAAGAAGAAATGGAAAACAAAAGGAGAATAAGGCAAATAAAGGACAGGAGGAACAGAAATGCCCTCAACCCTCGAAGAATGTGGATTGAGGGACTCGGATTGAAGGGGAGCCATGAAAGGCAGATAGGAAAGTGAAGTAATGGAATAAAGGGGGAAACCGGACCCAGTTCAGGAATCCCTCGTGGTCGCCACCTCCCGAACTCCCCAGCCGTGAGCCCCTGAGGGTGTAGCAATATCCAGGGTGCACCAGACGTGGTGGGGCTACATAAACCCTGCCTCCTTGAGGGCCTTGAGCAGAAGGCAGGAGAGAACATGAAAAGAAAAAGAAGGCTGACCCCTCACAGAAGGAGGGTATCAGTAAAGATGAGACAAGGGCCAATTAAGGTGGGAAAAGAAGAGACTCCCTAGGCTTCGGATAACCTAATACCGTCGGGGTCGGAACTGAACAAGAGTTGACCAAGTGAGGTCTACAGGAAAGAAGACGGAGAGGAGCCCAGCACAAGTAAGTGAAAGCAATGCCGGACACAGCTGGGGCGCCGTGGTCGCCAATCCACGTTCCACTGTGTGTGAGCCCCTGTGGGTGGAGGTGGGGGGGAAGAGCCAATAGAAAGGCACTTCTGCATCACGATTATAAGAACACGTTAACTACCGTCACATTACATCGATCGCTTTCAAATTTACAAGAAAAATATAACCATTCAAAATGTGGTTCGAGTTTGTTAACAGGCATATTCGGACCAAGGGGGTGGAAATGTGGGTGCCAATTTTAGAAAATGTGAAGTATGGCCATAACTTTCTCAGTATGTAAAAAATCGAATCCATTCAAAGTTCGTATTATTTGTCGGACAACATTATCTCGGTAAAGTTTTTGATAGCACAAACCATTGACCCAAGGGGCGAGAAAATACAGTTTTGAGAAAAAAAAACTGCCTCCCTTAATGGGCGCGATATTAAAGCCGTTTAAAATAGTCAATATTCCTCTAAACATTACCTAAAACTTTAGTCTGACGATTATGATAAACGGTTGTTTTAAGGGGCCTAACATCAAGGTTATCGGTCCCTAATGGTTTGGGTGATCGTGAAGATGATAATGAAATGTAAACTATAACTAAATCTAACTACTAACTTATATACTAGAAGAAGAAATGGAAAACAAAGGAGAATAAGGCAAATAAAGGACAGGAGGAAAAGAAATGCCCTCAACCCTCGAAGAATGCGGATTGAGGGACTTGGAAGGAAGGATAACCATAAAAGGCAGATAGCAAAGTGAAAGAGGAGAGGGTCACCCCACAGGTAATGGATAAAAGGGGGAAAACTGGACCCAGCTCAGGAATCCCTCGGGGTCGCCAACTCCTGAACTCACCAACCATAAGCCCCTGAGGGAGTAGCAATATCTAGGGTGCACCAGAAGTGGTGGAGCTACATACACTCTGCCTCCTTGAGGGCCTTGAGCAGAAGGCAGGAGGTAACATGAAATGAAAAAGAAGACTGACCCCTCGCAGAAGGAGGGTATCAGAAAAGATGAGACAAGGGCCAATTAAGGCGGGAAAGGAAGAGACTCCCAAGGTCTCGGATATCCTAATACCGTCGGGGTCGGAAGAGAACAAGAGTTGACCGAGTGAGGTCGACATGAAAGAAGACGGAGAGGAGCCCGGCAAAAGTGAGTGGAAACAATGCCGGACTTACCTGGGGCCCCGTGATCACCATCCCACGTCCCACTAGATATGAGCCCCTGGGGGAAAACTTTAATCTGAAAGAATTTTGATAAGGCACACACTTACGCCCAAAGATGAGCAAAATTTATTCGGAATGATAAGAAGATGGTGTTTCTTGTATGATACACATGTGGAAGTACTGTAGGTATACAAAAATTGGCAAATGTAGTGTATTTGAAATAATTTTCTTTGTCTGGTGAAATGTACCTGCGCCCTCCTGCGTGCCGAGAGGAATGTTTTTCCATTAAGAATGAAGTTATTTTCCATACTTGGATAATCTTCTAATTCATCTCCACCCATGCATGGAATGCATAAAATGCTTTCCGCTTTACTAGTACAATATTTCAGCTGATACTCTTGAAGCGGGCTCGCTTGTAATATGTTACTTGATCTTGTTTGTCTGAGTTTTGTCGTGCATACAAAAACAGAGCGGGGCCTAGCAGTACTTTTCTATGGGCTTTGAATACTTGATACAGAGACTGAACTCTGATGTCTGGGAGGGAAATTGGCTAATATAACATAGAGAAAAAGAGATGGAGAGAGGGATAAAGTTTAAAGCTCTCTTCGAAGAATCCCCAGAAGATATATTATATGAACTGGAATTTCCTCCACTACTACATTCGCCATTTACTGCGTGTGTCTTGTGCTCTTTACTCAAGTTACTCTCATTTCTGAGATTATATGGAGCACAGAATAATGACAGCAAAGATAAGTAAATGTAAGGAATGATGAAGAAAAGAACAGTCACAACAAAAAGTGAGAACTTTTCAAGACTACTTTCAAGAATACCCCGGAAAGATGACCGCCTCATTCATGATACTGCCCAAGTCTTCCTTCAACTTATCCAAGTTACCGGATTAGCTTACTTAGCCGTTCCACTCCACTACTGCCAGCAAACGATAAGCTCGTGTGTTGTGCCAATGATGATGATGATGATAATTGTTGTTTTAAGGGGCCTAACATCTAGGTTATCGGCCCCTGATGGTTTGGGTGATCGTGAAGATGAAAATGAAAAGCGAACTTAAAACTAAAACTAACTACTAACATACATACTAGAAGAAGAAATGGAAAACTAAAGGAGAATAAGGCAAATAAAAGGACAGAAGGAAAAGAAATGCCCTCAACCCTCGGAGAAGGCGGATTGAGGGACTTGGAAGGAAGCAGAGCCATGAAAGGCATATAGGAAAGTGAAAGAGGAGAGGGTCCGCCCCAAAGGTAAGGGACAAAAGGGAACAACGGACCCAGCTCAGGAATCCCTCGGGGTCGCCAACACCCGAACTCACCAGCCGTGAGCCCCTGAGGGTGTAGCATTATCTAGGGTGCACCAGAAGTGGTGGGGCTACATACACCCTGCCTCCTTAAGGGCCTAGAGCACAAGGCAGGAGGTAAAAGGAAGAGAAAAAGAAGGCTGACCCCTCGCAGAAGGAGGGTATCAGAAAAGATCAGACAAGGGCCAATTAAGGCGGGAAAGGAAGAGACTCCCTAGGCCTCGGATACCCTAATACCGTCGGGGTCAGAAGAGAACAAGAGTTGACCAAGTGAGGTCGACAGGAAAGAAGACAGAGAGGAGCCCGGCACAAGTAAGTGGAAGCAATGCCGGGCTCAGCTGTGCCAATGAGGCTAGTAATAAAATGATGATTATAATTGTTGTTTTGAGGGGCCTAACATCTTGGTTTTTATTTATTCGTGTCAATAACACTTACAATGTATGTACGAAGGTGGATCAAAAAGTTAGTTGCACTAACGCGCAGCAGCAGCGTGCTGTGTGTCGCAAACGTGGGCACAGCGGAGAAAGGGACAGACACTGCCCATACATCTCTTAGGCAGGTCGCTGTGGTGTCTCGTCGTGTATGGTGTGAATAGCGGTCAAAAGGAATGGTGCGTCGACTGGACGTTCACTCCAAATGTGAGGCGCGTGCGACAATCTGATTCCTATGGTCCAAAAGGAAGAATTGCACGGACATTCATCGTGAAATTAGTGCTGTGTTTGGGGAGCGGGCCATTTCCCGGCAAGGGATCGTAAAGTGGTGTCAGCAATTCGAAGCCGGATGCACGGATATCACGGACGAATATTGCGAGGGCAGGCCCGCAACGTCCAGGACCCGTGCAAATGTCAACAGTGTGAATGCGATCATTAGACAAAACGGTGGTCGACATTCCCAGATCGACGAGGAGGTGAAGGCCGCTGTCTCCGTGTGGTTGCAGAACGCTGGTGGAACTTCCTGTGCATCCGGCATCGACAAGTTGGTTGTGCGTTCGCAGAAATGTTTGGAGTCTCTTGGAAACTATGTGGAAAAGTGACGTTACATTGTATGTTGTTATAGACGTGTTGCTGTTGTATAGGTGGTGTAATAAATGGCCATAACTGGGAAGTGCAACTTATTTTTTGATCTGCCCTCGTAGTTAATATGAGCAATAATGCATAATACTTACATGAACATATTTACATATTTACATTACTGACAGTTAATTTACACAGCTGCCGCCCATAAATTAGCAACCTCTCTTGCATTTGGTGTTGCACGTATCAAGTCTTCCAATGTGCAAGTTGTTGGGCACTGGCTACACTGGAGCAGGAGGGGGGAAGTCTGTATTACACCACATTCACACAGCGGCGACTCCACATTGAAACCCCATCTCATTAAATTGACACCTAGGTTATCAACCCCTAATGGTGTGGATGATAGTGAAATGAAAATGATATGACACCTTTATCTAAAACTAAATAGTGCTATATCCTTCCCGAGTTTCATTGACATCGCTCGTGCCGTTTAGATTTTATTAGGGATGCACACACATACGCATACACACACACGCGCGCGGAGAAAATGTGATCTCATAAACCTATTTCTTCATATGATGAAAATAGGTTAAAATAATAAGCTAAATAAAAGACAGGTGGTCAAGAAATGCCCTAAACCCACGAAGAATGAGAATTGAGGGACTAGGAAGGAAGGAGAGCCATGAAAGCCAGATAGGGAAGGCAGTGCGAAGAGGGTCAGACCCAGTGTCACTGGAGAAATGGGGTGACCCGGACCTAACTATGGAATCCCTGGGGGTCGACTATTCCCGAACTCACCAGTCGTGAACCCTTGAAGGTGTAGCACAATCCGGGGTGCACCAGAAGTGGTAAGACTACACACATCTTGCCTCCTGTAGGGCCTTGAGCAGAACTCGGGATATACCACGAAAAGTAAAGAAGAGGTCTGACCCCGAAGAATGATGGATTAGGAAAGAAGAGACAAAATAAGGCGGAAAAATTGAAATATTCTCTAGACCACGGATGCCCTAATACCGTTGGAGTTGGGGAAGAACATGATCTGACCAAGGGAGATCTACAGGAAAGATGACAGAGAGGAGCCCGGCATAAGTAAGCGGAAGCAATGCTGGACCCAGCTTTGTCCCGTGGTCGTCAACCCACGACCTACTATTCGCGAGCCCCTTTAGTACAAGCCAGCACGTGTTTAACTTTCGAAATTTGCATGAGGGTAGGTCCGTCAACCAGTATCTTTATAACGTTGTTGACACACAAAGTTAGCTGTTTTTGAATTGAAGTTGCGTGGACAAGTACAAATCCATAACGTGAAACGTCTCATACGTTGATTGGACGACATGTTCACTTTTAGCAAATTTCTCTGCAACTGCACAAAAGTATCGAGGTGTTTTTCTTCTTCTTGTTTCGAATAACCCATTTGTAGGGTACGATGAATGAACTTTGGCTATTCTTCATTGTATTCGATATCCTTTCTTCCAAATTTCCTTCATACTTCTAGAGTGTCGTTCCTTCTCGTCTTGAGCCCACTTTCGTCTAGTTGTTAATTTCTTTCTCTCCTGCAATACTACCATTTGAGTAACTTCTCGTAAGAGTGTTCTGATTTCTAATGTGTCTGTGTTAATTCCAGTTTTTTTATATCTTTGTCATTTCGACGAACCATATGGGTTAGGATTTGTAACTATTTAGTAAGTTGAAAATCTGTTTAGTTTATTTATTTATTTATTTATTTATTTATTTATTTATTTATTTATTCGTATCAGAAGTATACATTTTACATTTAACAAGTAGTTCCGTGACGAACTAAAGAGCATACTTTTCTTAAAATTTAAGATTGATGCCAATCTACAGTATATAGACCTATCTGGAATAATGACGAAATAAAGTTGGTAATACTAACATTTCTAAGTACTGCAGTTTGAAATACACCTGAAATAGTGTACCCTAATAGATTAACATATTACAGTTGGCAGCCCTGGTGATTCTGAATGTATTCTTAGTTTCATCTCTTAAGGTATAGAATGCACATACAACATTTGGGTGAAGTCTAATGGATAGTATCAATGTTACATACTGTGTGATATTGGATTTATCAGTGCGCGTAAAATCATGTTGGGAACAATGACATGTATATGATGCTCAGAATTAATCTGAAATATTACGATAAACTATAGTGCCAATTTTGGATTAAATCTATTTGTTAGTATAGAAGTTACATGTAATTAAAAATTGAAACTATTAGAAAGCTTAGAATCATGTTGGCAGCACTGAGGTATATTAATTACTCCAAATTAATCTAGAATGTCAGGTACTATACGTGTGCGAAGTTTAGAGCTGATGTCTTGCATACTTTCTGATATATTGATATTAGGATTAAACAAATAGAGAGAGCATTTACCAACGTTGGCAGCCCTCCTGGTTCTTACAAATACGCATAGCCATAACTGTTATGGTACACGAAGCATATAACAAATTTGTTTGAAATCCATTTGTTATTAGAGAAGTTATATGAATTTTAAAACTGGACCTATCAGGAGGCTTCGAATCGTGTTGGCAGCACTGATGAATATACGTTACACCAAACTAAGGTAGAATGTCAGGTACTACACGTGTGCAAAGTTTAGAGGTGTTGGCTTGCATACTTTCTGATTTATTGATATTAGGGTTGAAACATAGCGAGAGCATTTATTAACAGTTGGCAGCCCTGGTGGCTCATTAGAAAACGCACAGTGAGATCTTCTGTAGTACACATAGTACATACGAAATGTGGTTTAAATCCAATCAATAGTATAGAAGTTACATGCATTTAGAAATTGAACCTATCGGCAGGCTTAGAATCATGTTGGCAATACTGGCATGTATGGTCTTCTGAAAATTAATCTGAAATGCTATTGTGTATGTGTGTGCCAATTTTGGAATAGTTCGCATGCATAACTTCTGAGATATCCAGCATAGAGCTCAAATTACAATTGCGATTTTTCAGCAGTTGGTAGCACTGACGTCAATTTAAAATATGGCCGTGAGATATTCAGGTATAGATCTTTACTCTTACCAAATTTGGTTTCGATAGCTGCAGCCGTTTAGGAGTTGATAGTGGGTGGACACACACAGCCAGCCAGCCAGCCAGACAGGACAGACAGACAGACAGACAGACAGACAGACAGACAGACACACACACACACACATACACACACACACACACACATTTTCCCGGATCGATCTCATAAGTCTACTTTTTCCTCATTTATGTAAAATGAGAAAAGTAGGCTAAAAATTTGGTACTTAACAATGTACATATCAAATCGTTTCTGTCCCAAATTTTGCCAAGTCACGGGCATTAGGTGTCGCAGCCATCAAGTACTCCATTGTGCAACTTAAGGGACACTTAATGCAGTTCATGAAATGGACTGTGGTTTGGACTTCACCACAATCACATAGTCTGGATGTGCCAGGAAACCCCTACTTTCACATATTGGTTCTTGATCTATCAACACCAGTGTGAAGCCTGTTCAATGACTTCCACGTAGACCAGTGTTTCTCATGTCCTGGCGGGAGATGTTCAATTGGTAGCATGCAGCCATCAAGTTGAGTATTTCTAGATCTCCATAATCTTAACCTTGTGGACTAGGCAGATTCATGTAGATCTTCTGTTGTACTCAGGAAACTACTCCAAGACGTCAGTTGTCGATGGGCAGATTTATATCCGTACAATGGGTGTGCGCATGACGTAATTGCTTTGGTTTTCTCAGTCCTGGCTGCAACTTCTCTTCTAATATCCGTTGGGGTGATTCCAGCCAAACAGTAGATTCTATTGCGTGATGTTGGTCTCAAACAGCCAGTGATAAGTCGGCATGTTTCATTAAGAGAAGTGTCAACTTGTTTAGCATGACTGGAACTGTACCAAACAGGACAAGCGTACTCTGCAGCGGAGTAACACAGAGCCAGGGCTGTAGTTCTCATCGTCTTTGGCTGTGTACCCAACTGGTTCCAGACAGTTTGCGAAGGATTTTGTTTCTGGCTGACACTTTCTGCTTGACGTTCATGCAATGCTGTTTATAGGTGAGAGCACGATCCAATGTTACACCTAAATATTTAGATGTTGGGCAGTGATCTAGTTGCGTGTCTTCCCATGAAACCAAGGAAATCTGTTTAGTTAGTCTATTGTTCTGTAAATGTGACAAAAAACTGTAGTTTTCTCTTCCTCATTACGTCAGTTATTCTTCAATTTTTTAATATAGCTGTATCGTCTTAACCTATATTCTGCATTATTATTTCATTTTATTCCCAGTATTTTTCTCAAAATTCTTCTGTCAACCTTCTGTAATTTGTCTAGATCTTCAATTCATGTTAGTTTAAGTTTCTCTGCCGCATTCAGAGTTTCGGGTCTTACCACCGTTGTATTAGTCTACATGTGATCCTGGTTCTCGACTGAAAGATGCAACAGTGATATGCTGGTAGAATCTGCGCGCCCACTTAGGGGCAAGGTGCGCGGATGACGTCACACATATTGTATCACGCAAATTTTGGCTTGACCCTCATATTATAACCAAGATCAAAATGCCAGAGCTGTCAAATCCTCAACATTTAGTACCGATGTTATGAAAAGTGGTAACGTCGACTTTCCAGCACTCCATGGCCTCTTTTTTAAAACAAAACTTCATATAAAGAGTGAACTATGATGTCTAGGAGGGAAATTGGCTAACGGAGAGAAAATGTGAGAGGGATGGATACAGTTTTGAAGCTAATACCTCAACGGGGTTATTACATGAACTGGAACTACTGTACTACTGTTCTACTGGACAGCTGCGTGGCTCAGCGGTAACTTTCTCACCTGCTGGCCCTAGTTAGTAGCATCGAATCATGGCGCAGTCAGTTGGAATTTGGGGGTGCCCAAATGTGAGGGAGGCGTGTCAGTAGATTGATGATGATGATGATGATGATGATAATTGTTGTTTTAAGGGGCCTAACATCTAGGTTATCGGCCCCTAATGGTTTGGGTGATCGTGAAGATGAAAATGAAATATAAACTATAACTAAATCTAACTACGAACTTATATACTAGAAGAAGAAATGGAAAACCAAAAGGAGAGAATAAGGCAAATAACGGACAGGAGGCAAAGAAATGCCCTCAATCCTCGAAGAATGTGAATTGAGGGACTTGGAAGGAAAGAGAGCCATGAAAGGCAGATAGGTAGGTAAAATAGGAGAGGGTCCACCCCACAGGTAATGGATAAAAGGGGGAAAACCGGACCCAGCTCAGGAATCCCTTGGGGTAGCCAACTCCCGAACTCACCAGCCATGACCCCTGAGGGTGTAGTAATATATAGGGTGCACCAGAAGTGGTGGGGCTACATACACCCTGCCTCCATAAGGGCCTTGAACACAAGGCAGGAGGTAACAGGAAAAGAAAAAGAAGAATGATCCCTCGCACAAGGAGGGTATCAGAAAAGATGAGACAAGGGCCAAATAAGGCGGAAAGGAACAGACTCCCTACGCCTCGGATACCCTAATACCGTCGGGGTCGGAAGAGAACAAGAGTTGACCAAGTGAGGTCGACAGGAAAGAAGATGGAGAGGATTCCGGCACAAGTAAGTGGAAGCAATGCCGGACTCAGCTGGGGCCCCGTGGTCGCCAACCCACGTCCCACTAGATGTGAGCTCCTGGGGGGGTCAGTAGATTTACTGGCACGTTTAAGATCCCCTTCGGGGAAAAATTCCGGCCCCCCAGCGTCTCTAAAACCCGCAGTAGTTAAAAGGGACGTAAAACCAATAACATTATTACTATACAGTACTTTCACTTTCGAGATTATGTGGAGCACAGTTCAGAAACAGATACGTTGTTGTTGTTGTTGTTGTTGTTGTTGATTATTTAGGGGCTTTGCGACTTCGTGGTCATGTAGCCCCATGTACTTGTGTGGGTGTGTGTGTGTGTGTGTGTGTGTGTAGAATTTCTCTGATAGCCTTTGTCACTGTGATGGCTAGCCCAGTGTAGTTTAAATCTAATCACGCTAAAATAGTAGATGTTGCTCTTAACGATACCTATTGTCTCATCATCGGATGCTTAAAACCCACTCCTTTAGACAAGCCCTACAGCCTTGCTGGTATTGCACCTCCTGGCATCCGTAGAGAAGTAGCAGCAAAAAGTGAGAAGGACAAGGCGCAAATTTCTCAAGCACACCCTTTATATGGATATCAACCAGCAAACCCACGACTAAAATCAAGGAAGAGCTTCCTCAGGACAACAGAGGCTCTTGTCGGTACACCACAGCAGTCCCGAACCGGTCCATGGCGTGCAAGGTTTAACAGCCCTGAGGGTTGGTTCTAACCATGTGAAAAATTACCCGCAGGCTACACAGAGAAATGGATCACATGGAGATGTGGTCGGGGGTTACTAAATGCAAGAGTAATTTAATGAAATGGGTTAGTTAGTTAGTTATTGTTGTTTTAAGGGGCGGAACTACGAGGTCATCTGCCCCGCTTAACACAGATTAAAGAATACAAATTTTGAATTGAATTTAAAATTTTGAAGCGGACATCTAAATTTAAAAAGACCAAAATTTAATAAAACAAAAACAAAAAATTAAATAAAAATAAAACTTATAAAAATAAACAAAATTTACCGAAAAACAAAAACATTATCATTCAAAAACGAACAAGTCGTTGAGTCAATGTTCACTGGAAAATTTAGATCGCTGGCCCTAACCCACTCTCACTTATAAAGCGGATAACGCGATCAGCAGCCACCGCGTAATCGGCTAATATAAGTTTGAGTGTCATCTGCAAACCAAGGTTTCTTCGTAAGTCAGCAAGATCCACACACTCGGTGAAAATGTGGGCCACGGTGAAAGCGGCTCCACAGGTACAAAGTGAGGGGTCTTCCCTTCTCATTAGGTACGAGTGGGTGGATCTTGTATGACCTATCCTTAGCCTACACAATATGACGGACTCTCTCCAGGCCAGGAAGGAGCTCCGCCACACGCGAGTAGTTCCCTTGATCGCTCTCAGTTTACTGGGCAGTGGGTCAGCTAGCCACCGACTCTCCCAAAAAGCCAGAACTTGTAGGCGTAACTGAGAGCGAATTTCTCTAGCGGGTACCTCCATTGGTCGAGGTGGTAGTGATACCGCCTCTTTTTCAGCTTGATCAGCTAACTCATTTCCCGCAATTCCCATGTGGCTTGGAAGCCACAGAAAGGTGATTCGAGTGTCAGCGTGGCACAGCCCGGCTAGTAGGTCGTGGATTCGCTGCACTAGGGGGTGTTGCGGGAAACATGTAGCAATTGACTGCAACGAACTCAAAGAGTCGGTACACACGAGAAAGTGGATTCGTGCATCCTGTAGTGCAAACTGCCGAGCTTCATAGATGGCAACGAGCTCTGCAGTAAACACACTACAGGCCTCAGGCAAAGAGATCTTGGTATTTGCACCATCAATAACATAAGCACAACCCACCTTCTCGTCCACCTTCGAACCATCCGTGTAGAGAATGCCAGCGTCCGGAAATTGGTGAACTATGCTGTGGAACTGCCTCCGGTAAACGGAGGCATCCGTGTTCACCTTAGGACCTCGGTGCAGATCTAACCGTATTTACGGACGCGGAACTTGCCACGGAGGCACCTCGCTAGATGTCCGGATCATACAGGGACCTACAGCCACTCCTATTTCAGTACACGAGCTATCAAGTCAACCGGCCTCGTGCCACTCGGCCGGTTGGCGTACCCCTGGTGGTTTTGGGTACCGAAGAGAGCTTGATAGGTCGGATGTTGCGGCATTTGACGTACATTGGCAGCATATGTTAAAAGCATACAGTATGTTGGCGTCTATAATTTAAAGGTGGAACACCCGATTCGGCGAGTAGGCTGGGTATCGGGCTGGTCCGGAAGGCACCGGTAGCCAGCCTAACGCCACTATGGTGGATACTGTCCAGCATTTTCAAGGTTGCCGGCCTTGCTGAACCGTATGTCGCAGAACCATAGTCTAGCCGGGACAGGACGAGGGCTTAGTAGAACCGTAGCAGAACCGCACGGTCGGCCTCCCACGCAGTGCCACTAAGAAACTTGAGCATATTCAGTTTCCTGAGACACGTCATTTTCAATTGCCGTATATGGGGCTGCCACGTTAATTTGCTGTCAAAATGGAGCCCCAGAAAGCGATAAGTGTCAACCAACGGCAACGCAGCATCCCTGAGATGTAGTTCAGGGTGTAAGTGTAGCCCCCGTAGCCGACAAAAATGGACGACGGAGGTTTTCGCTGCTGAAAAACGAAAACCCCGATCGTGAGCCCACCTGTCGACCCGGTTGATAACTAGCTGCAGTTGCCGTTCCACGACTGCCATACTTCCAGAGCTGTAATGCAGAGCTAAATCGTCTACATACAGCGATGGAACTACCGCGGACCCGGCGGCGGCAACAATGCCATTTATGGTAATCGCGAACAAGGTGACACTCAGCACTGAACCCTGAGGAACTCCATTTTCCTGAGTATAGTATTGCGATAATGTCCTACCGACCCTTACACGGAAGAGTCGGACGGACATGAAATTCGCAATGAAAGTCGGTAGGTTACCACGGAGTCCCCACTTGTGAAGGGTGGAAAGGATCCCGTAGCGCCATGTGGTGTCGTAGGCTTTCTCGAGGTCAAAGAAGACCGTGACTAGGTGCTGCTTTCGGAAAAATTCCCCCTGTATAGCGCTCTCAAGTCGCACCAGATGGTCAGTGGTGGACCTATGAGAGCGAAATCCACACTGGTACTCAGACAAGAGACCTTTCTCCTCCAAGAACCACACCAGTCGACGGTTCACCATCTTTTCGAGCAGCTTACATAGGCCATTTGTCAAACAAATGGGCCTATAGCTGCTTACAAACTTGGGATCCTTTCCAGCCTTCGGAATCGGTATCACGATCCCCTCTCGCCATTGAGATGGAAACTCTCTTTCAATCCATATACGATTGAAGAGGATCATCAGTTTTTTTAATATTGGATTCGCAAAGATGTTTTAATATTTGATTATGTATGTTATCCGGTCCAGGAGCCGTATCCCAGAACAGTGCAAGCGCACTGCGCAGTTCCCATTCAGAGAATGGTACATTATAGGACTCCGAAGCAGCATTGGCAAAGGACAAGGGGTGAGTCTCTGCCTCCCGCTTCAGAGTCAGAAATGTAGGATCGTAACTCCCGGAGCAGGATACATCGGAGAAGTGCGAGCCAATGCTGTTGGCAATGGCGAGATGGTCCGTGATGATGACTCCATTGATGGACACTCCGGGTATCGACAGTGATGTCGGGAGTCGGGAGATCCGACGAAGCTTAGTCCACACTTGAGATGAAGGAGTATGCGCCGTCATAGACGACACATACTTTTCCCACGTCGTTTTCTTACTCTCCGGAATCAGATATCGGGCTCTAGCACCCATCCTTCTGAAGGTGATAAGGTTGGCCATAGTGTTTTGCCTCCGATAGCATTTGAAAGCACGTCGACGATCTTTAATGGCTGCTGCAATCTCGGCTGTCCACCAAGGGACAAGCTTCCGGCGTGAGTTGCCGGATGAGGAAGGTATTGTTTCCTCAGCAGCAGCCAAAATACCATTCGTTATGTGAATGGTATGATCGTCGACACTCTCAAAGGTATCTTCGGCAAACACCGCACGTGCCGTGAAAGTTGGCCAATCAGCCCGACGGAGAAGCCTTCGACTTGGTGCCTCGATGGCTCTCTGGTTCGGAAGAGTAACGATAATTGGAAAATGGTCACTATTACAAAGGTCATCGTGTACACCCCACTGTAGCAGGGGAACCAACGCACGACTGCACAAGGTAATATCGATACTTGAATAAGTACCGTGTGCAATAGAGAAGTGCGTAGGTTCCCCTGTGTTCAACAGACACAGGTCCAGCCGCCTGATCAGCCTCTCAAAATCTCTCCCTTTACCGCTAGTGGTAGCGGAGCCCCAGATGGTGTTGTGGGCATTAACATCTCCCAGAAGGAGAAAAGGAGGGGGGAGCTGAGAGACTAGATCCACCAGCTGGTCGTAATCCGGCTGAGAATCAGGCGGGATGTACACGTTACATACTGTTGCCATTACTGGCAACGAAGTACGAACTGCAACTGCCTCTAGCTGAGTACGCAACGGCACCTCTTCACTAAAGAGGCTAGAGTGGACGAGAGTGCAGACGCCACCAGCGGCCACAGCTCCGTCCACCCGGTCTTTAGAGAAGAGTTTGAAGTGACGCATTGTTGTCTCATGTCCAGGACGAAACCTGGATTCCTGAAGACAGACAATGGTTGCCGAAAAAGAAGATATTAATTGTCGTAACTCAGCGCGATGAACAGAATAGCTATTACAGTTCCATTGTAATAGTGCCATGGTGTGGACTTAAGTAGAAATGGGTCTTCTACTTATGCTTGACCGTTTGCCACCCTTCCCCAACTCTAGTTGGAGATGATGGGCAGGAGAGCACACCTCAATCTCCACATCTCCTTCCGAAGACGAAGAAAATGGAGCGGGCGCTCTCTTGGGTTGCGCGCGGTCGTCGTCGGACCTCACGAGTCTCGCTCTTGGGGAAGAGCGAGAGCGGTGTCGAGGGACTTTCTCCGGGTCTGAAGACTGGGTGTCTGTCCCCGACACGCTCCGAAGAGATTTCTTTCTGGATCGGCGCCGACGTGTGTTTGGGGAAGTAGATGGTCCCTTCCCCACAGACGCCGGGTCCTTATAAAACAAGGTCGCTCCTGCTGGCACCGCTCCACTGGTAGTGGTGGGAGCGGGATGGCCAGCAGATACGTGAGCAGCCCTGCCTTTAGGAGAGGAAGAGAAACGGCGCTGAACCGTTCCTCTCTCCTCCGCCGATCGATTTTCTTTTCTATAGGGGAGTTCCTCCATACGGACGGGCTTGGCTTCAGCAGGCTTCGCTCCCTTGGTGGTCGTGGGAGCGGAAAGGCCAGCAGAGACAGTTGCCACCCCGTCAGCAGGAGGGCGAAAGAGACGTCGACGAACCGTCTCCCTCTTCTCCCCTATATTTTTCGTATTAGGTGGGCTGGAAGAAGGACCAGCCCTGGTCGGCAAAGTCTTCTTTCCCCCTATAGCTGGGGAAGACCTTTTCGCCGACCGTTTCGGAGAAGAAGAGGACTTCTTCTCCGAATTCGCCGGTTTAAGTGTTAAAACCGGCGCCTTCTTAACCGTGGCCGAAGAAGGTTTTGGGACCTCCTTCGGGCTGACAGTGCTCGCTGGTACAGCGAGGGGAGATTTCAAACTCGTACTAAATGAGGACATCGAGGGTACTGCACTGGAAACTTTAACGGCAGGGGTGATTGAGGGCGTCGCTGCAGCTGCAAACGATACCCGAAATTCGGGGGCATTCATATCACGGTACCTCTTGCGACCGTCGTGATATGAAAGCCTGTCAAGAGTCCTGATTTCCTGGATCTTGGCTTCCATAATGAATTCAGGGCAATGTTTTGACCGTGGAGAGTGACTTCCTTGGAAGTTGGGACATATCGGGGGGAGGCGTACACCTCTCGTCACCCTCATGTGTCCCCTTGCCACACTCTCTACATACGGCCTTCGCAGTACACCTGGCGGAAACATGCCCGAATCTCTGGCACTGGTAGCAGCGCATAGGTGGAGGGATGTACGGTCGCACATCGCAGTGGTACGATGTGACCTTCACCTGCTTAGGTACAACATCACCCTCAAAATGGAGAATAAAAGCGCCGGTATCGAAGCTCCTTTCCCCAATATTTCGGGTGATGCGCCTAATCTTTGTGACGCCTCTCTTCCCCAGATCCCGCAACAGTTCAGCATCGCTATTCAAAATGAGGTCACGATGGAAAATAACCCCACGGACCTCATTCAGCGTTTCGTGCTTTGGGATCTTAACGGGGATTTCGCCGAATTGCGTGCATTCCAACAACGCTTCGGTTTGCTGCCGGCTAATGGTATGCAGCAAGAGCTCCCCGTTCCGGAGCTTGGAAATCCCGTTAAGATCACCAAATTTCCCCTCGATTTCCTCAGCGAAAAAGATCGATTTTACAAGCTTGAAATCATCCCCGTCTGTCCTAGTAGCTACCAGGTAACGAGGTGATCTATCTGTCGCAAATCGTTTGTTAAAGGCTTCATCCCAAGGCGTATACACCTTGGGATTAGCTCGACACTCCAGAGACGGCTTTTTAAGGGTGCCACCCTGTACAGGTGTCCGTGATCGCTTTGATGGCATCCCGGACGAAATCCTCCCTGAATACTGCCCACTCCGAACGGGGGCTATCGCTGTGGGCGCCACCCAGCCAAGGCAATACCTACTTGGCATAGCAGATATTGCCCGGTGTCCCAGTGCTTCGAACAGGCACTTCCCCCTCGGCATGCACAGGATTTATGCAGCTCCAGTATTCGGCCTTGCAGGGACCTTCGTTGTAAGGCGGATACTACTGTAGGGTACAGGGCGCACCCACCTGACGGGATGGGGCATACCGTCTAGGCTTTCTGGCCAGATGGCCAAGCTGGTGGCCCTTCCCCTAACAGCATGCATGTTCATTTCTATTGGTCAAACCAGAGCTGGGACCAGAAAACCAAAATCGACCATTATAAGGCCCCCTCTAAGTCGCCTTTTACGACAGGCAAGGGATACCGTGGATGAATTCTGCCCTCCCCATCCACAGGGAGTCTGAAAAAATCAAAAACTGGCAAGTTGTTCGGCCATGTCGGCCCTATTAGTCGCCTCCTACGACAGGCAGGGCATACCGTGGGTGTATTCTATCCCGCACCCACACGGGGGAATGAAATGGGGTTTCAATATGGAGTCACCACTGTGTGAATGTGGTGTAGCCACTGCCCAACAACTTGCACATTGGAAGACTTGGTACGTGCGACAACAAATGCAATAGAGATTGCTATCTTCTGGTCGGCAGCAGTTTAAATGAACTGTCAAGTAATGTAAATATGTAAATACTAGTGGGCCCGTGCGAGCTTTCGCAGCGTGAATGTAGGTTTATGGGGTAGTAGGGAAGATTGTGGGAGAACAAAGTTTTAAATATTGAAGAAATGTATTTATTGTTGTTAAACGGCATACGTACATGAGAAGAACACTAAGATTTATGTAGAACAGTGTTTTGTACTTGTCACAGCACCTCTTTGTAGACAATATTCGATGTTATAACGAATTCATCGGTTATTGTTTGCTCGGGAGTTTCTTCTACAGCAATTTTTCACTTACAAAGGATTGAACCCTAGAGAAAGTCTTGGCGAGACCACACCGGAGCCATCTGGTGAGAGACTCCTCAGCTAGCAGTACGCCGCGCTTCCGCCAGATGGCTGCCGCCGCCGCACTGCCCTGCGCTCTAGCGGCAGGCTCGCCAGGTTACGGTGCTCCCATTGTAAATGTACATTTTTAAGGTATTTATTTAATTTCAAGGCATTTAAAGAGGAAGCGAGTGCGTGTCGGGCACACATGGGGTTATGCAGATCCTGTAGGTACCCCATATGTGTAGGTTGGTGTTAATAGGACCTTATTTTCGGTACAAAACCGGGATGGGACCTCAGCAGAATAATATAGGGAGGATGTTCATGTAAATAATATGCATTATTGTCAATATTAACTTCATACATTGTAAGTGCTTTTGACACGAATAAATAAAACTGTGATGGGTGTACTAATGTGAGTACTTGCAATTGAGGTAGGATTTGGGGAGGAAACGGCCGTGGTCTTATGTTAGGTACTGTACCATTATTCACATATTGATATGATAAGTATTTGAGCGCGACGTTTGGTTTGAAATCCAGCGCGATTCACGGTCGCAAGGCGAGCTAGGTACAGCTGGGATGTTACTGTATTTTCCGAATACCGGCGAGCAGGCCTGAAGCCGCTGTGACGCGAGAACAACATGGCGACTATTGACCCAGTTTATTGATCTACCACCAGGAGTACATTTTATAAAGAATGAGAAGAAAAGAGAATAACATGCAAGATTTGCAGTATTATACAAGATGTAAGATCATAACATGATATGAATTTTGATATATATACATGTTAATAATCTGTATGTAACGTTTTAAGTTATGGACCGCATTTACCAATGCGATGAAAGCTTGATCCATGCTCGCTGATTTCTATACATGGATCGCTGGTGGCTAAGGCAGCAGTAAGCCGAATAGAGGATGACTAGTATAGCAAGATGCCAGCGAGCGCATAGTGTAATTTTGCGAATCCGGCTCTGTGATTGGTTACTGGTAGTTTGATGTTATATATATGTATTTATACTGGCAGTAAATATTTTGTGTTTCTTGTAGTTGTAAAATGGGCTGAATTTCGTTATTTAAAGCGTAAATTCTTAGTTTTAAGTACCGGTTTGGTGACCCATCATCCCAGGAAAGCCGGTAATACCTTTACTTCTCAGGCAGATAGGTCACTTAGCAGTAATTTTGAAGTTATTGTGAAGTTAAGTATACACATGCGATGGTGCTGAAGCAGACGTGATCGGGCTAGGCTATTGCGTGTTTAAATTTGATCCCATTTAAGTTTTTTTCGGTTCTGGGTGCGAATAGTTCGCTTAATAGTTGTAAAACGGTGGGGAGAGTATATTTTGAGTAGGTTTTTAGTTGTGTTAAGTTTTATGTGGAGCTGAGGAGAGAAATTGATTTGGCTTAAAGTGCATTTTTGGCTTTGATCTACTTCCCGTTATTATTAAGTTTAATGTGCTGCTAGCATCATTAAAGGCTGTAGTATTTGATGTAGAGTGCTGGGATTACTTGGGGGAAGTGTTGGTTATTTCATGGAAACAGAAATTCATTACCAAGCACCGATTACGATATGTCGAATCTAGGCCTGTATAGTGAGCTACGTTTATTGGTACATCATTTGAAGAACGCATAATTTCGTGGCATATATACATGTATACCGTATATACAATTTACAAGAATGTTTCCATAAATTGTTTTTCACTCGTTACTCTGTTACTGATCGCTAATTGCGTGTACTCAGCACCTAAGTTGATATTTGTCAGCCGTTATTATACATTCATTTTTATTGATATTCCGGAGATTTACTGACCTCGGAATGACGTGTCAGTGATCCCAATGCCCTTATGCTATGAGTGAACATATCTCTATATTTTATTTGCTCCAAAGCACCATTAACTACGATTTAAAATTGACTAAATTATCATTGCTTCCTCATAAGGAGAGCTCGAGAATGGGTACGCCAACATGGCGGATCGCGCGCTCAACCTGGCGTACTTTCTCGTGCAGCGGAGATCTGCCATCAGCGATCCATGTATAGAGATCAGTGTCCATGTTGCATCGTGGTGGGGGAAGACGGAGACTTCCTGTAACCATCCGCGCACGGCAGTGGACAGACCGTATTTCAAGTCACATGAAAACACATCTCTTGAGGAGAGTTAAAACGCGTTACGAAAGTATCCATTTCGACGCGATAGCATTATCAAACACTTTGATATTTCGACAGAGCCAGTGTCGAAGAACTCTGTTTATTGTCATACAAGATGTGGACTTGTTAAGAAATACACACGAGTAGACCTTGTGTTTCTCACGGATAAAGTCATACGCTCATTTTATCGTATGGACTTTAAATTATACTGCAATTACAATGAATATAATAAGGAACTTTAACTACGTTACAATAAACTGCAATTCACGACAGTAAACTTTGTATTTAGAAGCAGTGCTATACATACTTGTGTACGATTTCAACTACGCAGCAATGTTGTTTGAACTTTGAACATTATTTCTCATCTACAAACGACATATTATTAGACAAGATGTCGAGAGGAATAGTTCTAATGCAGTTTACTTTACTAACTATGGTGGGTTAAACACGCTAGCATGAATACTACTGAACCAGCATAGCATCGAACATTTCAGTGAAACATTTCAATGAACCCGGTAATGACTTACGCTTACTGCGGGGCCACAAGTACACAGCTGTTTAGTGCTTTCCAATGCTATTCTTAGTGGCAATCATGCGTGTACGGTTAATGACATTCCGGTTGGAAAAGACTTTGTTCTTGATGGAGTTGGAATCTTGAAGGATTGGTAGCTGACCGTTCATCCAGGATGGATGATAGCCTGTTAAACCAGAGGGAACATGTGGAGTGAAGAAGGTGTTCCGAGGTTCGATTCCCGGCGATCTGGGGAGTCCAAGCTATTGCTACATTTGAGGGAAGATGTGATATGCAGGGCATATCAATGCTCTCATTTGAACTTCTAGATTCGACAAGGTACAGAAAAATCAGTCCAGTCTTTCGTAGTAGAGTGTAGACATTTCAATGCTAGTTTCTGCCATTATTTCTTGTGTATTTTTGCTTTTTGTGTTGTATGTCGAATTATACAATTTAGGCATAACGTTCTAATCATGACTGATTTTATACTCGACAGGTTTTAGATTCCAATAAGGATTGCAACCATTTTTCACTTTGTATTTCTTGATGTTTAATCAAATTTAATAGTAAATTCAGTAATATGTTTATTGAAGCTTCCTGGGTGTAGTGAAGAGGATTTCGATAGGCACGTTTGTGATTTTGCGTATTTAGCAGTGTGGTGAACACTTATATATGTCAATCTTTGACATTGTTTGCAGCTGTAGACTCTGTTATGAGCTACATTTATCACTGAACTTCCGGAATATTATATATTCGAGTGATCCGTTTCGCAATTTAATGCTGAATTTGATAGCAAGCTATAAGCTTTTGAAGCTTTATTACCGAGAAGTTTGATCCTTCGCTTCTGCTAGGGACCATTCTCTGTGCTTTTGAAGGATAGAGACTTGTATTGTTTTCTAACCGCTCAATTGCGCTAATTGATATGATTACCATGATCGGTGGGGTAGGAACACTACTTGTTTCCTGGAATTCATTTGTGCAGGGGTGTACCGAACTTTGGCTGGGTAAACTTTTTCTTCGTTGATTTGAATTGAGATTTTGATTCATAATAGCCTCATGTGTGAAGGCATAGTTGAGATCCATGTTAGAAGGAATTTATAATCGTTATTAATACTAGTCTGTTGACTAATGAAGATTCTGAAACAACATTCACTTTTTTAACCAAGGTATATCCCAGATTTAATGAACGTACAAGCACGATTTGATAAAGGAAATATAATTGTAATTCAGGTTTTTGAAAGCATAGTTGTTTATTCCAAAAGGATATTTTGATTATTATTATTAGAAACCAGTCTACATAATTGGAAAGTAATGTAACAATTTAATACATTCTAACAACGATGTAATGCTAATAATAATAAGCCGAAAATGAAATATAATGATGAAATTCGTCGTTCACCAGTGAGGGTGACCAATATGTGTAATTGTATATGCTTATGACATAAGTCATGAAATAAGTGCTCAGGGGAGTACAAATGTATAAAAATAGAGCCGTGTGGAGGCATTGATAATGAAGTTTATATTCGAAGGAATATTAAGTGGTATTCCGTGGAAAGTAGTCCATGATGATTGGTATTTTGTAGTCAAGTATGATTTGACTGGCTTTCAGATTTAATTCATCGTAATTTTACAGGCGATTATCCGTTGTTTACAAGCATGTAAGCTCTAGCATGAGGGATTGATATATTTGTTGGAGGATATTAATTTTCAGTATCCTTGATTTAATCACTGTGCTGACAAAGGTTTTTACAGTTATCCTGGTCAGTTATTTTTGGTGATTACTGCTGTTATAGAGGTAATGTTAACCTCTACTAAGCTTTATTGCTTGGTCGGAGAAGACCAATTTGAACATATTCACATTCGTGAAAATAACGCACCGAATGATATACTAATGGAAGGATGTTGAGTCCTTTTGCTTGCGTAAAAGTAGAAGACACACTAGGAGTGTGCCATAGACACTGTATATAAATGTATATTTCTGTATATAAGAGTTTATTTCAATTTGTAGGCTAGAGGAGCCTACTTAAATGTGGAATCTTTGTATAATGCTACAGAAGCATTACATTTTTGTCATATTAGGTCTTTGCATTAATTAGATTTCGATCTAATTTTCGTCTTTTAGTGAGATGCAGATTCTCTAGTGATGACGAGGAACTGTATTCACTTGATATGGATGTTAGTTTCCATTTGAAGCTACACTTGTCTTTCTTGTTGCTTTTGCTATAGCAATTATTTACTATCATTCTTCGTAATGAATAAATATTGCATAGTTTCATTTTAATTCTTGCAGTGTGATACTTTATAGACGTGAAAAGAGGCCACGTTAAGGAAACCATTGCAGGCATTTCAGTGTTTTTCCACGCTTCTGAGATTACGTATTTACGTAGTTCTTGTGTTCTTTTGAGCTAGTTTTCTTTCTTTGCCATGGTCTTTCCTGATGATGATGAAGATGATGATGATAATTATTGTTTTAAGGGGCCTAACATCCAGGTTATCGGCCCCTAATCGTCTGTGAGATAGCGAAAATATCAATGAAGTGGACACCAGAACGAAAAGTATATGAGCAGGAAAATACTTACAAAAAGGAACTCAGATTGAAACTACTCACAAAATGGAGAGCGGTAACACGTACATAAGGGAATTTCGAACGAAAATACTCACAAAAGGAATAGATCGAAAAATACGCACAAAATGTAGGTTAAGTCCAAAATACGTTCAAAATGCAACGTACAGTCGAAATACTTACAAAATGCAAATGAGATTGAAAATACGCACAAAATGTAATGTAGATTCAAAATACCCACAAAAATGCTATTGAGACTTAACTACTTGAACAAAGCAGGGTAGGTTGAAAATACAAAATGCAATTGTAATTGCTTACAAAATGTGTGGTAGATTCAAACTTCTCATTTGGATGGACAATACTTACAAAATGCAATTTAGATTGAAAATACTTACAAAATGTAATTTAGATTCAAAATACCCACAAAAATGCAATTGAGACTTAACTACTGAAACAAAGCGGGGTAGGTTGAAAATACAAAAGAAATTCAAAATACTCACAAAAGGACCCCCCCCCCCCCCAACCGATATTGAAAGACTTACTAAAAAGCAATTTAGATTGTCAATCCTTACAAAATGCAATCGAGGTTGAGAAACACTCACAAAATGCAACATAGATCGAAAAGACGTATAAAATGCAACGGAGATTGAAAACACCCACAAAATGGAGTGGAGATGCAAAAATAGCAGTGCGGGAATCTCAAAGGGGAAAGGAAATATAATGAGAAGAAAAACAACAGGATAGTGAAAGAGGAGAGGGTCCGTCCCAAAAAAGCGGAATACCGGACCCAGCTCAGGAATCCCTCGGGGTCTCCAACTCATGAACTCACCAGCCGTGAGCCCCTGAGGGTGTAGCATTATCTAGGGTGCACCAGAAGTGGTGGGGCTACATACACCCTGCCTCCTTAAGGGCCTAGAGCACAAGGCAGGAGGTAAAAGGAAGAGAAAAAGAAGGCTGACCCGTCGCAAAAGGAGGGTATCAGAAAAGATGAGACAAGGGCCAATTAAGACGGGAAAGGAAGAGACTCCCTAGGCCTCGGATACTCTAATACCGTCGGGGTCAGAAGAGAACAAGAGTTGACCAAGTGAGGTCGACAGGAAAGAAGACAGAGAGGAGCCCGGCACAAGTAAGTGGAAGCAATGCCGGACTCAGCTGGGGCCCCGTGGTCGCCAACCCACGCCCACAAGATGTGAGCCCCTGGGGGAAACGCAATAATCGTCATCTAATATAACATAACTCTATAACCACTGCCCAGCCATTTGGCCTGAAGTTATTGGGGTGACGAATGGTCAGCGCATCGGGTCCCCTCGGCCGTTAATGTTGGTTTTCGTGGCCGGTGCGTTGCCTCGCTATCAGACAGGTACTCAATTGAAACTCACGAGGCTTAGTGCTACCAAATCCAGCCCTCACGTCAGTTTCTAAAATCCCTGACGGAGCTGGGAAACGGACCCGGGGATACTGGTGAGAGACGCAGGCGCGCTACCCCCACCGTGTTCGATACTACTACTACTATTAATAAAATACTGTACATATAAAACGCTAAGGTGTATGTTTCACAAAACTCATGATGATGATGATAATTGTTGTTTTAAGGGGCCTAACATCGAGGTTATCGGCACCTAATGAAATAAAACGGCGTGAAATGAAAATATGAAGATAAAAACAGCTCACTGTCCTGGATGAAACGAAAATAGGTTATATAAAATAGACAGTGAGCCCCAACAATTATGCCTTATTTGAATAAAAAGAATAAAATGCGGATGGTAAGAATAAAACAAATAAAGCATAGTGAACAATAAAATAGATGAACACAATAAAAAAAGTCCTCTCGGCACGCCGGAAGGCGGAGGTAGATTTCACCGGGCAAACTAGGGGATAGGCTATAATAGGCAAAATATGCAGGTTTTCGTAGGAGGATCAGACCTCATTGATTGCGAGAAAGTATTTTACAATTGGAGGTTAATTAACTTTTTTCCCCGTCTTTCTATGCATTATTCAACATTTTATTGTCTTATGGGGATGGTAACCTTCTTGTCATTTGGGGTTCATTTTTAGCCTACTTTTCACATTTTGCAAAAATGAGGAAAAAGTAGACTTATGAGATCGGGCAAATGTGTGTCTGTCTGTCTGTCTGTCTGTCTGTCTGGCTGTGTGTCTGACCCTCCCCCCCCCCTATCAACTCCTAAACGGCTGCAGCAATCGAAACAAAATTTGGTAGGGGTAAAGATCTATACCTGAATATCTCACGGCCATATTTGAAAATGATAACAGTGCTACCAACTGCTGAAAAATAGCAATTGAAATTTGAGCTCCATGTCGGATATATTGGAAGGTATGAATGGAACCTATTTCAAAATTGGCACACGTATAGATAATAATATTTCAGTTTAATTTCCAGGAGGCCATACATGGCAGTGTTGCCAAAATGATTATAAGCCTGCTAATAGGTCGAAATTTTAAATGCGTATAACTTCTACACTATCAATTGGATTTCAACCAAATTTCGTATGTGCTATGTGTACATAAACAGATATGACTGAGCGTATTCTTAAGAGCCACCAGGGCTGCCAATAGTTAATAAATGCTCTCATTTTTTAAAATCCAAATACCCACAAATCAGTAAGTATGCAAGCCGACAGCTTTAAACTATGCACACGTATAGTACCTGGCATTCTATATTAATTTGGAGTAACTTATATACGTCAGTGCTACCAACATGATTCTAAGCCTGCTGAGAGGTCCAACTTTAAATACATGTAACGTCTATACTATCATTTGGATTTTAACCAAATTTCGTGTGTACTATGTGTACCATAACAGATATGACTATGCCGATACTTAAGAGTAACCAGGGCTGCCAACTGTTAATAAATACTGTCTCTATTTTTGTTACCCTAATATCAATATATCAGAAAGTATGCAAGCCAATAGCTCTAAACTTTGCACACGTATAGTACCTGGCATTCTAGATTAATTTGGAGTAACTAATATAGGCTTACGCCAGTGCTGCCAACATGATTCTAACTTCTATACTAACTAATGGATTTCATTCAAAATTGACACAACAATTGATCATATTATTTCGTATTATTTCTGACCAATTGTTGCTAACATGATTTTACGCGCGCTGTTAGATCCAATGTTTAACTGCATGTAACGTCCATGGTATCCATTGGACTTCAATCAAATTTTGTATTCTGTACCTCAAGAGTTGGAACTAATAATATATTCAGTTACCAGTGCTGGCAACTGTAGTTCTCTATTAGGCTACATTATGCCAAGTATTCAGTATTTCGAACTATTTAGAAATGTCGATATTACCAACTTAATTTCGTCATTATTCTAGATAGATCCATATAGATTAATCATTGGAATGAATCTTAAATTTTTGAAAAGTAGGCTCTTTAGTTCGTCACGGAACTTCTTGTTATACTTGTGATCACACTGTCCTTATGCAAGGTTTGGAACTGATGTGTAACTATCTAACAGTCTGTTACTTCTTCGCGCAAAATGTTATCTCCCGCAGAGATGTTGGTTGGTTCCTCAGTTTAGGGGCTGCGACAACGTAGTCATGTAACCCCGTGTACATTGGGTGTGTGTAGAATCTGTCTGATAAACGGTGTTAATTGTGATGACTGTATTGGTCTGTAATTCATGTAAGGTCTGCAGACGGTCAATTTTAAGTAGTAGTACCTAATTTTGTACCAAATACTACCGTCAACGACATCTAGCTGTGAACGTGGCTGCTAGATGCCACCGCAACCAGCAACTTGCAACGAACGTTATAACTTCCCCTCCGAAGGAAAGCATGCTGAGGGATTTTTAGCGCTCTTAGAAAATCCGGCGACTTTGGCCGGCCTTGAACCAGCGACCTTGGACATAGAAGTTAAGCATGCTAACAGTTAGCCGCTTCCCTCATAGTCAGATGGAACAAGAAGTTCCGTGACAAACTAAAGAGCGTACTTTTCTTAAAATTAAGATCCATGCCAATGATTAATCTACAGTATATGAACCTATCTAGAATAATGACGAAATTAATTTGGTAATATCAAAATGTCTTAATTAGTTCGAAATACTGTATACTAGGCATAATGTAGCCTCATAGAGCAATACAGTTGGCAGCCCTGGTGACTGAATATATTCTTAATTTCATCTCTTAAAGTACAGAATTCAAAATGTGGTTGAAGTCCAAAGGACGTTACATGGAGTTGGACATTGGATCTATTAGTACACGTAAAAGCATGTTGGCAACAATGTCATGCGAGAGCTGGTCAGAAATAATCTGAAATATTATGATATATTTTTGTGCCAATTTTGGATGAAATCCATTTGTTGGAATAGAAGTTGCATGTATTTTAAAATTGGAGCTATCATCAGGCATAGAATCATGCTGGCAACACTGACTTATATTAATTACTCCAAATTAATCTAGAATGTCAGGTGCTATACGTGTGCAAAGTATAGAGCTGTTGGCCTGCATACTTTCTGATATATTGATACTAGGGTAAAAAATATAGAAACCATTTATTAACAGTTAGCAGCCCTGATTGCTCTTAAGAATACACTCAGTCATATCTGTTTATGTACACATATTACATACAAAATTTGGTTGAAATCCAATTGATAGTGTAGAAGTTATATGCATTTAAAAATTGGACCTATCAGAAGGCTTAAAATTATTTTGGCAACACTGTCATGTATGGCCTCCGGGAAATTAAACTGAAATAGTATTATCTACATGTGTGCCATTTTTGGAATAGCTCCCATGTATACCTTCCAAGATATCCAACATGGAGCTCAAATTCCTAGTGCTTTTTTTAGCAGTTGGTAGCACTGACATCTTTTTCAAATATGGGCCTGATATATTCCGGTAATCATCATTATTCATACTAAATTTGGTTTCGATTGCTGCAGCCGTTTAGGAGTTGTTAGGGGGGGGGGGGGGGGTGACACACACACACACAGCCAGCCAAACATACAGGACAGACAGACAGACACATTTTCCCGGATCAATCTCATAAGTCTACTTTTTACTCAGTTTTGCAAAGTGTGAAAAGTAGGCTAAAAATGAATGTGATCTCGTCAATGGCGTTGTCTTGGCAACCTCTGATAGCTCATCCCTCATCAATTTAGAAGCGTTGTCATGGTAACCTCTGATGGCACTTGGCATTTTCTTTAATTCAGAAATTAATTTTCCCATCTCTTGGCGTAATGGTGGGTCATACCAAAAATTCCCTCAGACAAAACTTTTAGGTAATTATTAGGGAAATATTTTCCATTTTGTAGGGTTTTGATATTGTGCCTATTAAGAGAGATATGATTTATGTTTCCCGAAAAACCCACTTTTTTCCACCCCTTTGGTCAATGGTTTGTGCTATCAAAAAACTTATTTGACATAAATTTTCGGCACTTATCCGACACATATTATGAACTTTGAATGGATTCGATATTTCACGTATTAAGAGAGTTATAGCGAAATTTCACATTTTCGAAAAAAAGCCCCCCATTTTCACCCCCTTCGACCAATTTTGCCCATTAACGAACTCGACCGAGATTTTAATGGGATACTTATTATGTAAAAAATTCAAACTGATTGGGGAAAATTACGGCAGTTATCGTGTCCACAAGAAACTGATATATATATATAAACTTTTGAACTGACGGTGGTTTTGGGGTCTGGGGGATGTGAAACGCGAAGATATTTCGAAATTTTCCGGAAGTCGAAACATGGTACCCATTGCAATAGTTAGCTTTCGAATGAAATCTACCTAACAGACTTAACCTGAATTAAAAGACTTAACTTACATTAAAACTTAAAAAAGTAACCATTCTCCCTTATGAACCGGATGACGAGGTCTACTGACGGCCCGTCATCACGGAGAATAAGGGAGAGGGTATTAGGCAGTTTATGAGTCCTTCGCAGATCGGCCAGGTCCACACACTCCAAGAGAATGTGTGCCACGGTTAGGTGGGCGCCGCAAGTACACACAGGGGGGTCATCTCTCTTTAGCAAGTGGGAGTGCGTAGCAATCCCATGGCCGATCCGGAGTCGACAGAGTATCACAGCTTCCTTCCGGAGAGTGGAAGGAAGATTTCCACACCTTCGTTGTCTCCTTGATGCCTCTCAGTTTGTTAGGTGGAGGCGTGGCACGCCATGCTTCCTCCCAATGCGACAGGATCGAATGTCGCAACTAAGAGCGCACATCACTAGCAGGCACCTTATACGGTAGCGAGGGCAGTGCGAATTCCTCTCTAGCCGCCTGATTAGCAAGCTCGTTTCCCGCAATCCCCATGGGGCTAGGAAGCCACACAAAGGTCACTCCGATTCCAGCTTTTCACGCACTGACGAGCAGGTCGTGCACACGCTGGACCAGTGGGTGCTTCGAAAAACACACATCGATCGCTTGCAGCGCACTCAGAGAGTCAGTACACACAAGAAAGTGCTGGTGATTGTCTCATAACGTGTACCTCAGAGCCTCTAAGATGGCATAGAGCTCCGCTGTGTACATACAAAACTCAAAATAATGCCCAATGTCGCCGGTTCAAACCCGGCCGAAGTCGTCGGATTTTTAAGAGCGTTAAATATCCCTCAGTATGCCTCCGTTCGGAGGGGAAGTAAAGCCGGCGGTCCCATGTCATAGATTTACGGCATGAAAAAGAACCTTCCACTAACTACACTTGTGTGAAGCCAAAATTTGTAGGATAGAATTGATAAAGCTCTATTAGTTCCAACGTTCGCCACCATGTGCTGACTGCGATGCCATGTAGTAGCCAAGTCCGCAAGCTAGGTGTCGAGGACTGTAGCATTTGGTAGCAAAAGTAGGAACTACTTGAAATTATTGTCTGCAATCCTTACTTGAATTTAAACAGATAACACACACTAATACAGTCATTACAATTAACACCGGTTATCAGACAGATTCTACACACACCCAAAGTACACGGGGCTACATGACCGTATTGTATCAGCCCCTAAACTACGGAAGCAACCGTCAAACTAATAAACTATAGGGAGATCGAGGTACGGTTTGTGCTAAAATCCTCCAAATCAAAAGTACAGGAAGAACCTTGCATTTCTTGAAAAGTCAACGGATATATATATTTATTTGTTTAAAAAGTTCATTTAAACAAATAAACAAGACGATAGCCATTGCCAGGACTGTACCACGTACAGTCTCTCACTATACCATTACCCTGAAAGAATACACAGTACATCCCAATTACTTGAAAAGGACCACCTGTTAAAATATAGTTCCTCCTGCCCAGCGTTCTATTTTCTTGTGTTTCTTCACCACCGACATAAACTTCTTTTTGATACCACATTCCTTTCATTTATGTTCAAGTTCTAATTAAATAAACTTCCATTGCAACCAGTTCATCAGCATAAGTTTGCATGGCTTTCACCAAACTGAATTCTACTGAGCCAGTGCGTTAGAAACTAACTTAGGCCTGAATTCTAGAAGAAAAGGACAAAAGATGTTGATAAATGCTGTCTTAAGGGACCTAACATCTAGGTTATCGGTCCCTAATGGTTTGGGTGATAGTGAAACATGAGAATGTAAGGTAAACTATAACTAGAACTAACTACACACTTACAGACGAGAAGAAGAAATGGAAAACAAAAGGACAATAAGGCAAATAAAGACAGGGGGAAAAGAAATACCCTCAAGCCTCGAAGAATGAGGAGTGAGGGACTTGGAAACAAGGAGTCATGAAAGGCAGATAAGAAAGTGAGGGAGGAGAGGGTCCGCCCCAGAGGTAATGGAAAAAGGGGGAAAACCCGGACCAAGCTCAGGAATCCCTTGGGGTTGCCAACACCCGAACTCACCAGCCGTGAGCCCTTGAAGGTGTAGCACCATCGAGGGTGCACCAGAAGGGGTGGGGCTACACACAGCCTGCCTCCTTAAGGTCCTTGAGCAGGAGATATGAAGAGAAAAGAAGAGGTCTGCCCCTCGAAGACTGAGGCATCAGGAAAGATGGGACAAGGGCCTATTAAGGCGGGAAAGAGAATGACTCCCAAGGCCTCGGATACCCTAATACCGTCGGGGTCGGTAAAGAACAAGAGTTGACCAAGGGGGGTCGATAGGGGAGATGGCAGGGAGGAGCCCGGCACAAGTAAGTGGAAGTAATGCCGAACTCATCTGGGGCTCCGTGGTCGCCAACCCACGTCCCACTAGTCGTGAGCCCCTGGGAGAGGAAAAGGTCAAAACATAAAATAATAAGGCTGATAAAGGAAAAGGGAAAAGAAATGCCTTCAACCCTCAAATAATGAGGATTGTGTGACTTGAAAGGTAGTTTTTAACAACAAATTATATATCCGCCTTAGTCAATACATAAACGAAAAGAAAATATAATTACATTTGCTCCTGGTACATGTTTCAGGGATTAATAGCTTTTATCCCCTTCATCAGCCAAGACAAATATCTGAAGAAAGATATAAAATAGCGTAGCACCCAAAAAAACAAATGGCTATTTGACTTAATATGGTGCACCATATAAGTAGGTCACAGAAAAATGTTGAGCAAAACTAAAAAAATATATGAAACAGCGATGATATTCAGCCATCAAAACACAGATAATCAGTAGACAGTTCATTCGTGAATCAGCACCAAAACACTGGTCGAAGCTTGAATTGGCAAAAATCACAATACTTCAACATATGTACACAACCAATGAAGAAGCCGTATTAACAGGTCCAAATCAAATGCCTGCATACAAACGAGACGAGCGTGGAAAGAAAAAACTTCATATAGCAATGAGGTTAGCTCAATGCATAACCTGAAAGAAGCAAAGGAAAAACAAAAACCATAATAAAAGGGACCAAGGGGAACTTTCTAGACTGAAAAAATTATGAAAAACTATAAAAATTAATTTAAAATGATATAGAACGAAAGCAAACTTAATAATATTTGAAAAACTTACTGCAGGTTAAATTAAGGTATCAATTACGAAAAGATTGTCTTATGTTTGAAAATTATTGTAAAGAATTTATGGATGTAGCCAATTCCAACACTCATATATATGGTAGCAATGGATTATAAATAATGCCATAGCTAGTTCTGTAATAGGACGTATGTATGAGTGGAGCGCTACTATGAAAAAAGAGATTCTTTGGTGAAAAATGTTCAAAGTGGAAATTAAATTATATAATATAATAAAAATCAAGTTATAGGGTATTGTAATGGCAGAGGGGTGTAACAGTATATTAATAAGTATGTAATTATGTATAAATATGTTATGTAGAAAAGTTATACTAAAGAGCATCTAAGGTGGTTTATTATTGGACTTACTAGTTAAATTAATAAGATATTAGAATCGAAAATGACTTCATTAAGATTCACTGGGTCAGGAATACTGTGTGCTGTGTTGATTTCAATGGATTCGAGAACATTCATCATAGTACCCTTGCTAATGTAATGTAAGATTTCTAAATCATTCTCTATACTAGTGAATTTGTAGCCTGAATCCTCCATATCTGCGGCCATGGCTGAATACTTTCTGTATTTAGTGGCATTTAAGTGATCATTATATCTTGTGGTGAAATTTCTTCCTGTTTGACATATGTAATTGGCGTTACAATCATTACAACTTAATCTGTAAACACCGGATTTGCTGAATTTATCCTTCAAGTTGAAAGAATTGGAATTAAAGAAAATGCTCTTCTTAGTATTGTTAGTTTTGTAAGCTATTTTCATGTTAAACTTTTTGAATTTGTTAGTGATGTTATAAGTATGATGATTAAAATAAGTAAAAACTGCGTATGAGGACTTTTCTTTATGCTCAGGTTGAAGTGTGATGGGCTTATATTTTAATTTGTTGATAATATTAAAAATGTATTGATGATTATAACCTTTAACTCTGGCAATTTGATATATTATCTCAATTTCTCTGTCAAAATCTTGCTTGGAAAGAGGTAAATTCATGGCTCTGTTCACAAGGTTAAAGAAGGTGGCTTTTTTTTATGACAGCCAGGATGGTTTGAATCTTGCCTTATAACAGAATGGGTTTGCGTGGGTTTCCTGAAAATTTGGTAATGCAGTCTGTTATCTTTTTTGAAAATGGTTGTGTCTAGAAAATTAATCTTGTTGTTTGAGGTGGATTCCATGGTAAATTTAATATTATTCTCAATATTGTTGAGTTGATCTAAAATTCTATCAATCTTTTGAATATTGTCGTCAATAATGATGAACACATCATCAACGTATCTACCCCAAAACGTAATCCCCATTATTTTATCTTTTATTTTAGATTCTTCTAAATGGTTGCGGTAAATGTTAGCCAGTATTCCTGACAATGGAGAACCCATAGCTAAGCCATCATTTTGTTTATAAACTTTACTGTTGAATGTAAAGTAATTATTATATGGAATAAAATTTACAATGTAAATGAATTCATCAATTTCTACTTTGGATAGACTGCTATTATCTGTTAGATTCTTCTTAATGATGTCTATTGTAGGCATAATAGGTATATTGGTGTACATATCTTTGATGTCAGCACTATGTAAAGAATGTTCTTGTTTAAGCTCCAATACTGATGTTTTCTCACAAAAATGTAAAGTATTTTTGAAAGACATTTTTGCTTTAAAACAAAAATGTTTCATTAAAAAATGTTGAGCAAAATGTGATGTTTTATATAACGGGCTGTTTCTGAAATTGATAATAGGACTAATAGGAATGTCATTTTTGTGTATTTTGGGAAGGGCACGTAATGTAGGAACACTGGGTTTCATATGGGCTAGTTGAGTAACTTGCTTATCATCTAAAATAAAAAATGTGTTTTTAAGAATGCTTTCTGGTTTTCTTTGTATGGATGCAGTGGGATCTTTCTTTATTTCTTTAAAATTATCATTGCTAATGAAATCAATAGTTTTAGAGATGTATTCTTCTTTGTCAATGAGTACTATAGTGTTTCCTTTGTCTGCTTTAGTTACAATGATATTATTATTTATAAGCTTCTTTTTTAATTTATAGATGTCGTGATTATTGTAACTAGTGTCTGAAAAGCTATTATTCATATTAACAATCTTGTGAATTTCTTTGTTGGTTTCGTGTCTTATTCCGTTTTGTTCATTAATGGATAGTTTTCTTATTGCGGTTCCAGTTTCAGCTACTATCGTGGTGAGGACTTCATTATTTAATTTAGTATCCCAATTATGCTTTGGGCCTTTGTTCAGAATGTTAAGTTCATGGTCATTGAGCTTTATTTTCGTTAGATTTTTTAAAGGATCCTGAAATTTGTGAAGACCTTTATTTACCAAGTGTTTTTGCACTGTGTTGTCATTATTATGTAAATTGGTCAGTTTATTATCTAAAATAGCTAATTTCTGTGATATTTTCGTGTGGTCAATTTGATTAACGTAGAGGATATTTGTCCCAATCCTTTTTAGAAGATAAATTGGAAGCTTCAAGATGCGCACGGTATAGCATGTTATTAATATTATTCTTTCTTATGAAAAGGAATTTAATTTATCTTTGAAATAATCTATTGTTTATCAATCTTTGCGTTTTACTCTCATATGGGGTTAAAGGGCATTTCTTTTGATAAGATTTTAGATGTTGGGGTATTACATTAAGGGCTCTGCACTTTTAAGAAAATCAATACCTTTTATATTGCTAGCTAGTTTTATTTTAAGATCTTAAAATTTATATCTTGCTTTCTTGGCTAAGGCAGCCTGGCTCGCTTCATTGATTCTATTAATTAAACTAGTTTCCATGATGGTTCCGTATTGACGTACTAAATAGTTTTTAACAACAAATTATATATCCCCCTTAGTCAATACATAAACGAAAAGAAAATATAATTACATTTGCTCCTGGTTCATGTTTCAGGGATTAATAGCTTTTATCCCCTTCATCAGCCAAGTCTAATATCTGAAGAAAGATATATAATTAGAAATCTTACATTACACTAGCAAGGGTACTATGATGAATGTTCTCGAATCCATCGAAATCAACACAGCACACAGTATTCCAGACCCAGTGAATCTTAATGAAGTCATTTTCGATTCTAATATCTTATTTGACACTCTCAAAAATAACTTAACTAGTAAGTCCAATAATAAACCACCTTAGATGCTCTTTAGTTTTATTTTAAGATCTTCAAATTTATATCTTGCTTTCTTGCTACCGAGTCATGGGCGGACTAGGTTAAAGAAGTTAGCTCACCTTAGAGTAGGTACACTTAATGTTGGATCAATGACTGGACGAGGACGGGAAATTGCTGATTTGATGAGAAGAAGGAATATCGAAATTCTATGTGTACAAGAAACTAGGTGGAAGGGAAATAAAGCAAAAGAGCTTGGTGATGGCTACAAATTACTGTACAGTGGAACGAACAATCTGGGAAGGAATGGGGTTGGCATCATTCTCTCGAAAGAGATGAAGGCTTGCCTGATGGAAGTCCACAGGAGAAATGACCGGATAATGAGTATCAAACTGTGCCTCGAGGGTATATTTAACATAATTTGTGCTTATGCCCCTCAAGTTGGTTGTAATGAGGACGAAAAGGATAAATTCTGGAGTGACCTGGATGAGGAAATCAGTCGCTTACCAGCCGAAGAAAGAGTTATTTTAGGTGGTGACTTGAATGGGCATGTAGGCACTTCAGTAGGAGGAGAGCTAGCAAGGAGAGTACATGGAGGCTGGGGATTAGGAGACCGTAATGCGGAGGGTGAAAGAGTGATAAATTTTGCATTGGGAGCAGACTTAGCTACAGTATATGTAACACCTTCTTTAAGAAATGTGGACAGCAGCTGGTAACTTATAAAAGTGGAGGAAATGAAAGTCAAATCGATTACCTCATGTGTAGAAGACCACATCTGAAGGAAGTGCAGAACTGTAAAGTCATAGCAGGTGAACACGTAGCTCCGCAACACAGAGTATTAGTTGCCGATTATCAGTATATCTGCCTCAAGCCATATGTGGAGAAGAAAACGGTGTCGAAAATCAAATGGTGGCGGCTAGAAGACCCTATTCTGTGTAGTGAGTTCAAAACTGAAGTTTTACGGCAATATCAACATATAGAAGGAGTTGAAAATTGGTGGAAAGTGAACAGTGAAATAATTCGCCGAGCAGGAGAAGCCATTCTTGGTAAAACCTCCGGTAAAGTTGCTCATAGGGACAAAGAAACTTGGTGGTGGAATACTGCAGTAAAAGAAGCAATAAAGGCCAAGAGGTTTGCCAAAAAAGCCTGGGATCAATCTGCGACAGTTGAAGACAGAGAACTGTACAGACAGGCAAATAAAGATGCTAAGCGAGTGGTAGGGCAGGAAAGGGCAGATGCTTGGGATGATGTATATGAGGACTTGGAGAATACCGGTGGAGTGAAGAAGCTTTTCAGGATAGCGAGGGCTAGAGATAAGGCATCGAAAGATTTTACTCATATTAAGCAGATGAAGAGTGGTGAGGGAGTAGTTCTTCATGATGAAAACAAAATCAAGAAAAGGTGGGAGGAATATTTCAACCACTTACTAAATGAGGAAAATGATAGGCTGTCTTCTGGTGATGGTGTGCCCTACCAGAGTTTAACCACTGGAATTGGTAGAGAAGAAGTGATGATTGCTGTCAAGAAAATGAAAAAAGGAAAAGCCACAGGTCCTGATGAAATTCCAGTGTAAGTATGGCAGTGTCTTGGGCAGACAGGAATAGATATGTTGTGGGATCTCATGCAGCAAATTTATTCGGAAGAGGTTATGCCCATGGAGTGGAGGGAGACAACACTGGTCCCTATATATAAGGAAAAGGGCGACATCCAGGACTGTTCTAACTACAGGGGGATAAAGCTGATGTCCCATACCATGAAAATCTGGGAGAAAATTATCGAGAAAAGGCTTCGAGAGGACACAACGATTGGAGAACAGTTTGGGTTCAATCCTAGTAGGAGCACAACTGATGCCATTTTTGCACTCCGGCAACTCATCGAAAGGCATAGAGAGAAGAATAAGGAGCTACATATTGTTTTTATAGTCTTAGAGAAAGCCTATGATAGAGTTCCACGCCAGGAAGTCTGGAGATGTCTGAGGACCAAAGCAGTCCCGGAAAAATATGTGCGGCTTATCCAGGACATGTACGAGGAGGCTAAAACAAGAGTCCGGAGTAGCGTCGGGTAGACCAACTGGTTTCCTGTTCAAGTTGGGTTGCATCAGGGGTCAGCCCTGAGTCCATACATATTCAATCTTGTCATGGATGTCCTATCTGATGGCTTACGTAGTGCAGCACCATGGTGCATGCTGTTTGCCGATGACATTGTTTTGTGCGACACCAGTAGGAGAGAACTGGAAAGGCGACTGGAGAGCTGGCGAGACGCCTTGGAGACCAGAGGCATGAAAATCAGTCGAAAGAAAACCGAGTATTTGTGCCTTGGTGGTGAGGGCAATGAATTAGTGCAGATGGATGGAGTAAGCTTAAAGCCAGTCAGTAGCTTCAAGTATCTTGGGTCAACCATGTCTGAAGATGGCAACATAAATACTGAGATTAACCACAGGGTTCAGTCAGCCTGGATGAACTGGAAAATGTTTTCTGGCATTCTGTGTGACAAAAGGCTCAGTATAAGGGTGAAAGGAAAGGCCTACAAGACAGCTGTGAGGCCAGCCATGATGTATGGTGCGGAGACATGGGCAATAACTAAGTCACAATGTAATAAGCTGGATGTGACTGAGATGAAGATGCTGCGCTGGATGAGTGGCATCACTAGGATTGATCACATCGCAAATGAGAAAATCAGGGGCACAGTAAAAGTAACAGAAGTCTCCAAGAAAATCCAGGAGAGAAGACTGCTGTGGTATGGGCATGTTATGCGTCGGGATAATAAATATGTAGGAAGGAGAGCGATGTCTCTGGTTGTGGATGGCACGAGGAATAGAGGCAGACCTCGAAGAAGATGGACTGACAATATCCATGAAGACCTAATGGAGAAGCAGTTAAGGGACGACGATGTGTGGGACAGAATAAAATGGAAAAGACTTGCCAGAAACATCGACCCCACTTGAAGTGGGATAAGGTGAATAAGAAGAAGATGCTCTTTAGTATAACTTTTCTACATCACTTATTTATACATAATTACATACTTATTAATATACTGTTACACCCCTCTGCCATTACAATACCCTATAACTTGATTTTTATTGTATTACATAATTTAATTTCCACTTTAAACATTTTCACCAAAGAATCTCTTTTTTCATAGTAGCGCTTCACTCATACATACGTCCTATTACAGAACTAGCTATGGCAATGTTTATAATCCATTGCTACCATATATATGAGTGTTGGAATTGGCTACATCCATAAATTCTTTACAATAATTTTCAAACATAAGACAATCTTTTCGTAATTGATACCTTAATTTAACCTGCAGTAAGTTTTTCAAATATTATTAAGTTTGCTTTCGTTCTATATCATTTTAAATTAATTTTTATAGTTTTTCATATTTTTTTCAGTCTAGAAAGTTCCCCTTGGTCCCTTTTATTATGGTTTTTGTTTTTCCTTTGCTTCTTTCAGGTTATGCATTGAGCTAACCTCATTGCTATATGAAGTTTTTTCTTTCCACGCTCGTCTCGTTTGTATGCAGGCATTTGATTTGGACCTGTTAATACGGCTTCTTCATTGGTTGTGTACATATGGTGAAGTATTGTGATTTTTGCCAATTCAAGCTTCGACCAGTGTTTTGGTGCTGATTCACGAATGAACTGTCTACTGATTATCTGTGTTTTGATGGCTGAATATCATCGCTGTTTCATATATTTTTTTAGTTTTGCTCAACATTTTTCTGTGACCTACTTATATGGTGCACCATATTAAGTCAAATAGCCATTTGTTTTTTTGGGTGCTACGCTATTTTATATCTTTCTTCAGATATTTGTCTTGGCTGATGAAGGGGATAAAAGCTAATACATCCCTGAAACATGTACCAGGAGCAAATGTAATTATATTTCCTTTTCGTTTATGTATTGACTAAGGCGGATATATAATTTGTTGTTAAAAACTATTTAGTACGTCAATACGGAACCATTATGGAAACTAGTTTAATTAATAGAACTTGAAAGGTAGTAGAGCCATGAGAGGGGGGAAGTTAGTTATAGATCTTACATCATGTTCATTTTCACTCTCATCCAAAGGATTACCTGGTATGTTTGCTCCTCAAAACCACCATTATACAAGTACACGGGGTTTATTACCACAGTGTCAGAGTCCCTTATAGAAACAACTATTCATCACCTCGTGGTGTAGCGGCTGGCATTCTTGGCTGTCGCCCCGCAGGTCCCCGTTCGATTCCTATCACTGTCAAGATATTTAATTCTAGTCTGAGGGCTGGAACTGGGTACACTCAGCCTCGTGAGATCAAATTAAGAATAGGTGAGTTCAAATCCCACCTCAGTCATCCTGGAAGTGGTTTCCCCACTTCTACTCCAGGAAAATGCCGGGATGGTTCCTTCTTAAGGCCTTGGCCGCCTCGTTACTAATCCTCACCTGAATTACAAATACACACACTACTACATACATCACAATAACACAGGTTATCAGACTAATTTTACACCCACCCAAATACACGGGGCTACATGATGATTATAACGATGATGATGATGATGATGATGATGATAATGATAATTGATTTGTTTACAGGGCCAAACATATAGGTTATTGACCCCTAATGAAAAATGAAAATAAACCTATAAGTAAATCTAACTACATACATACAATTAAAACTAACTACAGCTTGCACACTAGAAGAAGAGAAGCAAAACAAAAGAAGAGTAACACGTAGTTCCGTGACGAGCTAAATAGCCTACGTTTCTTAAAATTTAAGACTCATGCCAATGGATAACCTATATATATTAGAAATGAAAAGTTACATTGGATCTATCGGCTCACGTAAACTCATGTTGGCAACAGTGTCATGTATGTGTTTCTTAGAATTTATCTGAAATATTATGATCTATTATTGTCCCAATTTTTGATAATATCCATTTGTTAATATAGAAGTTACAAGTATTTAAAAATTGGGCCTATTAGCATAGCAGGCTCAGTATCATGTTGGCTGCACTGACATATCGCAGTTATTCCAAATAGAATGTCAGGTACTATACGTGTGCAGGGTTTAAAGCTGTTGGCTTGCATATTTATGATATATTGGTATTAGAATAAAATCATAAGGAGAGCATTTATTAACAGGTTGGCAGCCCTGCTGGCTCCCAAGAATACGATTAGTCATATCTGCTACGGTATAAACATACGAAATTTGGTTGATATGTAATTGATAGTATAGAAGTTACATTCAGTTAAATGTTGGACCTATCAGCAGACCTAGAATCATGTTGGCAACACTGTCTAATATGGGCTCCTGAAAATTAATCTGGCATGCCATTATTTCTGTGTGTGCCAACTGGGGAACAGCTCGCATGCATAACTTCTGAGATATCCAACATAGAGCTCAAATTCCAATTGTGATTTTACAGCAGTTGGTAGCACTGACGTAATTTTCAAATATTGCCATGTGATATTGAGGTGTATATCTTTACTCATACCAAATTTGGTTTTGATAGCTGCAGATGTTTAGGCGTTGATAGGGGGAAAACACACACACAGACAGACAGTCACACATTTGCCTGGATCGATCTCATAAGTGTACGTTTTCCTCATTTTTACAAAATGTAAAAAGTAGGCTAAAAATAAAATAAAGCGGAAATAAATGCCCTCGACCCTCGAAGAATGAGGATTGAGGGACTTAGAAAGAAGAAGATCCACGAAAGGCAAGTAGGAAACGGAAAGAGAGGGCCACACCAAAGGCAATGGAAAAATGGAAAAACGGACCCAGCTCAGGAATCCCTCGGGATCGCTAAATCTTGAACTCACTAGCCGTGATCCCTTGAGGATGTAGCGCTATTCAGATTGCACCAGAAGTGGTGGGGGTACACACACCCAGCCTCCGTAAGGGTCTTGAGCACAAGGCAGGAGATATCATGAAGAGATTAGAAGAGGTCTGACCCCTCAAGAATGAGGGATCAGGAAAAATAAGAGAAGGGGCAATGAAGGCGGGAAAGTAAAAGACCCCCTAGGTTTTGTATACCCTAATACCGTCGGGATCGGAAGAGTTCAAGAGTTGAACAACAGAGGTCGACACGAAAGAAGACGGAGAGGAACCCAGGACAAGTAAGTGGACGCAATGCCAGACTCAGCTGGGGTGCTATGGTCTCCAAACCCTGTCCCACTAGGACTAGATGTAAGCCTCTGGCGAAGGGGGGATACATAACCCCTATGTTGCAAAGCGTCTAATCAATCAATCAGGAAACACCTACAACTTCAGTTTCAGTTAGAGTACGTTCTTATCAGCGTGACACTATGATTTCTTCTTCCCCCTCTTTCGACCTCCTCAGAGTCATACAATCGATTATATCGATTCGTCAGTTCCTTTATGAGCGACTAGAAAGCATCTCATCATGAAGCAGACTCAGTATGTGGACGTTTAATCTGCACCTCTCCCCCGGGCTACCGAGACAGTGTACGCACGCCGTGACGTCATGAGGCAGTCACGTCGATACTGTACTGCATGGTCGCCGTGCCGCGCATCGAACTCGGGTAATGAATGACGAGAGTTTAAGGCACGGGTCAGTAAAACCAGCTCCAATACACACTACGGGGAAAGGGTCATCCAATCTGAAATCGGACAACACTATTACCGTGCTGAATGTATTTCTACCCACAATCATTCTCGTTTCTACAGGGTCAGGAATTAGATGATGATAATTCATTTTAGGTACCTGAGTATGTACCGTATCTATCCTTTATTAATCCCATTTCCATCGGGGTCAGGGATGATATGCGATGAAATTCTATGTGGCGGATGGTTTTTACGGCCAGATGCCCTTCCTGACGCCAACCTCAAAAGAGGAGAAAATGAGAGATGAAACTGGGCTTGGATGTGGAAGAAAGTGGCCGTGGCATGCCAGAAGGTACTGTCCCAGCATTTGCCTAGTGTTGAAAATGGGAAACCACGGAAAACCATTTCAAGGACGGCTGACGGTGGGGCTCGAACCCATGCGACTACCAAGTCAGCAGAGAGCTTGGCCCTATGACCTAACGCTGCGCTTTAGCAAGCGTAGCCACCGCTGTCGGTTCGATGATGATGATTGTTGGTTTAAGGGGCCTGAGCATCTAGGCTATCAGCTCCTAATGCTTTAAGTGATAGCGACAAAGGAAAACCAACTAGCTACTGATTTACATCTAACGTATATATTAGAAAACGAAATGGGGAAAACAGGAACAAGGAAAATAAAAGTCAGAGAAAAGAAATGCCCTCAACCCTCCAAAATTAAGGATTGAGATATTTAGAAAGAAACAGAGCCATGAAAGGCAGATAAGAAAGGGAAAGAGGAGAGGGTCCACCCCGAAGAAATTGGTAAAAGGGGAAAACGGATCCAGCTAAAGTATCCCTCAGGGTCGCCAACTGCCGAACTCATCAGCCATGAGCACTTGATGGTGTAGCACTATCCAGGGTGCACCGTAAGTGGTGGGCTACACACACCCTACCTCTTATTGGGCCTTGAGAAGAAGGCACGAGATATCTTGAAAAGGGAAAGAAGAGGTCTGGCCCCTCGAGGAATGAGGGTATCAGGATACAGTAGATGAGACAATGGCCAATTTAGGCGGGAAATTGAAAGACTCCCTAGGTCTCGGATACCCTAATACCGTCGGGGTCGGAAGAGAACAAGAGTTGAACATGGGAGATCGACTGGAAAGATGACAGATAGGAACCCGGCACAAACAATTATTGAAAGCAATGCCGTTCTCAGCTGGGGTCGCCAATCTACGTCCCACTAGTCGCCAGCCCCTGTGAGGGAGGGAGGGGGTATGTTTTGATAAGTTGAGATACTGTGGTAGTTCTGTTTTAAGGCTCGAAATATCGATGTCATGTGGCGTAACAATTTGGATATGATATAGAATAACATCGTAGACATTTACGTCTTTACCAACCAGGGACGTCTGCTGTGGCCAGACATACCATACAGAGTGAAATATTTGTCATTTGTGTGGAGAAACATTTCCACCTAGAATCATTCGATGTAAATAACTAAACATCCTAAGAAGTTTAATAGAGGTGATGGCTGCCCTCTACAGTTTAATTACCATTGTCGTGTTCAAACATTCTCTCTGGTAGGTATTAAAGGAAGTTCACATTTACTTACTTATGTAGTTTAATATCTTAAAACTAACTAGATCATAATTGTAACAAGGGAGGACAACATACAATAATATAAGACAAGTCAAAGATATGACATTACACGTAATGCGCAGGATTCCCGACCGTGCTACGGGCGCTGCCGTACGTGGGCACTGGGTGAATTACCGTTAATATAGGGAGCAGCAACGTACAACCATCTTCTTCTTGGTCTCGGGAGGTCATGTACTGTATCCTTTTATGTTTCGACATTGCTTCTTATCATACACTTTCTTATCTAAGAAGGTTAAATGCCATTGATGACTCATTTCTTTTTTCTTGACACTATTGTTCCAAATCGCGCCATTTATTTTAAATTTGCACTCGATCTAATGCAGTCAGTTTCGTTACTTCTAATGTCGACAGTTCAATACTCCCATAAATCCGAGTTGAAAAATTTGAACTAATAAAAAGAACAAGTTGTTAGTTTCGGTGCGCGAAAGCTGAACACGGTCAACGTGCTTGTTAAGACTGACCTTGAACACCGTCCGGCAACTCCCCGATCCTACACTCCGACTCTTCCTCCTTCTCACCTTCAATATGAGTCTCAAGTTCCTCGTAAACGACCGGTGACTCAAACGTTGTGCAGTTTCATGTGCCGACAATATCCATATTTAAGACTGTCCACGGATGACCAATAGTTGATGGTTTTGTCCAATGGCATCCCTGCTCTGTTACTCTACGTGGAGTCCAGACGCCGGCTCGCTTGTCAAGTCTCCTGTGTTGCACAGTTGCACGTAGTTCTGTCCAGTCTCGCTGCTTGCTCTCAGTGGCTACTGTGGGAGTTGACAACGCTGTGCCTTGAGCTGGGATCGCTCTGGCGTCACGTAAGCATGGCCACCCAGCAAGGTTTCAAAACCGAGCCGATCGTTTATGAAGAATATTAGAGAACTATACATCGCCGCCACGTTATACGAATAAATGAGTCTGGTCTTGGACCGTATTGTTTGTGTACATGCTGACAAACGTGTAATTTCATAAGCCTGAGTTTTTCTATAGTTCGAGGTGGTTACGGTCCCATCCATCTAAAATTAGCCAGACTCTATTGCACCCCCAAATCTACATTAAAGAAAATTAATAATAATAATAATAATAATAATAATAATAATAATAATAATAATAATATAGTGTGGCCTCGGATGCCGCGTGCAAGCTTTGTTATTTGACACCCAGAGGGTAGCTTGCATGTCAAATTTCGTTGTTCCTTGAAGCACTATGAAAGTCAAGGAGGTTAGATATCTAAGCTCCTTGAACACGATAGCGCTTTCTAGTAGAGAAATCAGGAACTTTGTGTTGGCGGAAACTCCCGAGATTAATTTTGCCATTATGAACACGGCCTACTGAATTCAAAAGGGTTATTTTACATGCCAAAATCGTATGACATACGTGTCGTAAGTTTTGCCGCCTTTCAAAAATCACTTACCACGGCCAGTAGCGAACCTGGAAACTTGGGGTTAGTAGACCGAGACGTTAACCACTCACCCAGAGTGGCAAGAAGTTAATAATATTAATAATAATAATAATAATAATAATAATAATAATAATAATGATGATGATAATTGTTGTTTTAAGGGGCCTAACATCTAGGCTATCGGCCACTGATGGTTTGGGTGATCGTGAAGATGAAAATGAAATGTAAACTTAAAACTAAAACTAACTACCAACCTACATACTAGAAGAAGAAATGGAAAACTAAAGGAGAATAAGGCAAATAAAGGACAGGATGAAAAGAAATGCCCTCATTCCTCGAAGAATGCGGATTGAGGGACTTGGAAGGAAGGAGAGCCATGAAAGGCAGATAGGAAATTGAAAGAGGAGAGGGTCCGCCCCGAAGGTAAGGGACAAAAGGGGAAAACGGACCCAGCTCAGGAATCCCTCAGGGTCGCCAAATCCGGAACTCACCAGCCGTGAGCCTCTGAGGGTTTAGCATTATCTAGGGTGCACCAAACGTGGTGGGGCTACATACACCCTGCCTCCTTGAGGGCCTTGAGCAGAAGGCAGGTGATAACAGGAAAAGAAAAAGAAGGCTGACCCCTCGCAGAAGGAGGGAATCAGAAAAGATGAGACAAGGGCCAATTAAGGCGGGAAAGGAAGAGACTACCTAGGCCTCGGATACCCTAATACCGTCGGGGTCGGAAGAGAACAAGCGTTGACCAAGTGAGGTCGACAGGAAAGAAGAAAGAGAGGAGCACGGCACAAGTAAGTGGAAGCAATGCCGGACTCAGCTGGGGCTCCGTGGTCGCCAACCTACTTCCCACTAGATGTGAGCCCCTGGGGGAAATAATAATAATAATAATAAGGGTTTCAAGATGAAGTACGACCTAAGAGAAGCGGACGAACCTTGACAGAAGATCAAAAGAAACATGGCAGTGAACACATGACGGAATATTGGAGACTAAGAAAACTCCAGGCAAAGGAAAGGAAAAGAAATAAAGTTGCTGCCTGATCCTAAGATAATAATTATGTGATGATGATGATGATGATGATAATTGTTGTTTTAAGGGGCCTAACATCTAGGTTATCGGCCCCTAATGGTGTGGGTGATCGTGAAGATGATAATGAAATATAAACTATAACTAAAACTAACTACCAACTTATATACTAGAAGAAGAAAGGGAAAACAAAAGGAGAATAAGGCAAATAAAAGACAGGAGGAAAAGAAATGCCCTCAACCCTTGAAGAATGTGGATTGAGGGCCTTGGAAGGAAGGAAAGCCATGAAAGGCAGATAGGAAAGTGAAAGAGGAGAGGGTGCGCCCCACAGGTAATGGACAAAAGGGGTAAACCGGACCCAGCGCAGGATTCCCTCGTGGTCGCCAACTCCCGAACTCACCGGCAGTGAGCCCCTGAGGGTGTAGCAATATCCAGAGTGCACCAGAAGTGGTGGGGCTACATACTCCCTGCCTCCTTGTGGGCCTTGAGAAGAAGGCAGGAGATAACATGAAATGAAAAAGAAGGTTGACCCCTCGCTAAGAAGGTTATCAGAAAAGATGAGACAAGGGCCAATTAAGGCGGGAAAGGAAGAGACTCCCTAGGCCTCGGATACCCTAATACCGTCGGGGTCGGGAGAGAACAAGATTTGACCAAGTGAGGTCGACAGGAAAGAAGACGGAGAGGAGCCCGGCACAAGTAAGACGGCGTTAGAAGTAACGCCTGATTCTCAACCCTGGTTTCGTATTTTAATTTTATAGGTCCTGAAAATAATGGAAAACATTTGAGAACAGCGCAGCGGTTATAACATTTGACGTCACCCGTTGTTAAAATCCAAGCTTAATGAGTGTCTTGGTGGGCTCGGCGCTCCTTAGCTCATTACTGTGTCCTTGTGATCTTTGCAGTGGTCAGATTTTAATTCCTACTTTTGTAATCTCCAGAGCTGCTTTATTGGAACGCTGCGCTGGAGTAGGATTTAATTGGTCCAACGCTTGCTTTGAAGTCTTGTATTCCAGGCATTGTTCACCAAGACAATGGAGAAATGACCTTCCCATTACCATAACCCTTTGAGCTGCGTCTCGTTCTTTCGATGAGACGGGAAACGATTTTCGAAAAGATGAAGCTTTGTTCATTCAAGAACCACTGGGAGAACGAGCGAGCTTTAGTGACGATTCTATTAAACCAGTAAGTTATGTTCTTTTTCTTTCGTTTCACCCTCTTAGGGGTACGTTGAATCAATCATTTCCCTGTACGCTGTTCATTCCGTAGAGCCAAGTCTTTCCAATCTTCTTTTCCTCTCTTCCTCCGAGATAATGGGTTTGGATTTTAGTGTAGCTCTGTCTTAGAACCTTTACGTCTTTAGTAATTAATTTGGCTGTTCGATCGAGTAATGACGTTTCAGTCTTTTTCAATTCTACTAGGTGTCTTTCAATTTCTTTAAACCAGTTGGGTTTTGTTTTACGATTACGGAAAAGGTCAAAGATTTGTTTCGTTAATCTATTAGAATCCATTCTCAGAAGATGACCGTAAAAATTTATCCACCTTTTTCGCATGGTATCTGAGAGTTTTTCAATTTTCTGGTAGAGAGTTTCATTCCTAATGTATATAATCTTGTTATCCTGAAATTTTGGTCCTATAATTTTTCTTAAAATTTTCCTTTCCTTCAGCTCGAGTTTTTCCACTTGGCCCTTAAAATTTATTGTTAGTGTTTCTGCAGCGTGCAGTGCTTCTGGCTTAATCACTGTCTTGTAATGTTTAATTTTGCACCCCCCATGAAAGGGATTTTTTTTATTGTATGTATCTTTTGTTTATTGGAAGGCCAGTTCTAGCTTATTTTTCCTGGATTCCATTGCTTTACGTTCCCGGGCGTCGTGGCGCAGCGGTCACGCTGTTGGCCTCTCACCAAGGCGGACTGGGTTCGATTCCCAGTCAATGCATGTGAGATTTTCGAAGTGAAATGCCATGTCCTGTGGTTCGGATTCCACGTAAAAAGAGGTCCCGTGGCTCATGATCGCGAGATTAACGGTCACGTTAAACTACAAGCTCTTCCTTCCTTCCTTCCTTCCTTCCTTCCTTCCTTCCTTCCTTGCTTTACGTTACATTGTTTAAATGACTCATGGTGGTTCCGTATTTATAGGCTATACTAGAATAGTTTTTTAACAAGAAAAGTACATCCGCCTGAATCAATATTACAAATAAAAAATTAATTATTCAACTTGTTTTCAGTAGCCTACATGTTTCGAGGATTAATTACATTTTATCCCCTTCATCAGCTATTGAAAAACACAAAACGAAGCGTAGCACAGTAATACGATACGTATTTAAATCTAATATGGTGCACCATAAAATTTAGGTTATAAGAAGAGAATAAGATGAAATGAAATAGAAGGTGAAGGTGATCAGCTTGCAGGTGCTTGTGACAAATAATAGTTCCGTATTGAAGCTTGAAACGGTAGATATGGAACACCAATACTTCACCAATCCATGTAGATCTATAGTAAATGAAGAGCCTGTATCCAATTTTAGCCTTTTCAAAACAAAGTGGCTTCAAGAAAATCGACGTGATGGAATGTGATCTCTTGGTAAAGAGATGTTAGTTGGAAGCATAAGGTGTATGAGGTTAGGACAATGTTACATTCAGAAAATGATTTGTCAATAGACGTTCCTCAGCATTCCAACTAATCCATTCTCCGAAATATTTGATCTCTTGTACTATTTCATTTTTTTTTTGTTTTATAACTTTGAAGTATTTACGAGGGTGTTTGTTGTTCGTCATGATCTTTTTTTTTTCTTTTTCGAAAGAGATGTGAATACCTATTTTAGCTGCTTGTTTCTCTAGTTCAAGGATTTGCTACGTTGCTTCCTCCAATGTTTCAGCCAACAAGGCCATATCATGATGATGATGATGATAATTGTTGTTTTAAGGGGCCTAACATCTAGGTTATCGGCCCCTGATGGTTTGGGAGATCGTGAAGATGAAAATGAAATGCGAACTTAAAACTAAAACTAACTACTAACCTACATACTAGAAGAAGAAATGGAAAACTAAAGGAGAATAAGGCAAATAAAGGACAGGAGGAAAAGAAATGCCCTCAACCCTCGAAGAAGGCGGATTGAGGGACTTGGAAGGAAGGAGAGCCATGAAAGGCAGATAGGAAAGTGAAAGAGGAGAGGGTCCGCCCCAAAGGTAAGGGACAAAAAGGGAAACGGACCCAGCTCAGGAATCCCTCGGGGTCGCCAACTCCCGAACTCACCAGCCGTGAGCCCCTGAGGGTGTAGCATTATCTAGGGTGCACCAAACGTGGTGGGGCTACATACACCCGGCCTCCTTGATGGCCTTAAGCAGAAGGCAGGAGATAACATGAAAAGAAAAAGAAGGCTGACCCCTCGCAGAAGGAGGGAATCAGAAAAGATGAGACATATGCCAATTAAGGCGGGAAAGGAAGAGACTCCCTAGGCCTCGGATACCCTAATACCGTCGGGGTCGGAAGAGAACAAGAGTTGACCAAGGGAGGTCGACAGGAAAGAAGAAAGAGAGGAGCCGGCACAAGTAAGTGGAAGCAATGCCGGACTCAGCTGGGGCCCCGTGGTCGCCAACCCACAACCCACTAGATGTGAGCCCCTGGGGGGAAGGCCATATCATCTCTAAAAGCTATACAATTGATTTCAAGGTTCTTCTTTTTGCAACCCAGTCTTATTCCACTCTTTATATTCGTGTTCCATTCTCTGACTACTTTCTCAAGCGCACCGTTGAACAACAACGGCGAGAGACCATCACCTTGTCGTACTCCCGTTCTTATTTCGAAGGGGTCGGATATTTCACCCATGAATTTAACTTTCGGAAACGTATTTCTGATAGTCGCTTATGTTATTATACACTAATTTTATTAATGCAGCAAATGACCATTTATTTTATTTTTAATATGCGTCGGGAAAGGGATTTTGGAAGGAAATCAGTCGTGGACCTAATGAAAGGAATCGTCCCAGGATTTTCATGTTGGTCGAAACGGTAAATCACATAAACCATTTTCAGGACGGCCGAGGTGGGATTCAAAACCAGCCTCTCCCAATGCCTGGGACACACGAGGTAGTGCGTTAGCACTCTGTCACCGTGGCCGATATAGTTATTCATTATTTTGAACAACTTCCTGGGTGGATCCGCGATACGGATGTACACCTGTAGATCCCAAGATCAAGCATTCGATTCCCGGCGGAAGAATCCGAATTTCGAATGGATGGTTATGATAATTGTCCCCTTAATGGGCCTAACATGGATGTTATCGGCCTCTAATGGTTTGGGTGGGAGAGAAAATAAAATATTATGAAACCTTCAATTTATAATGACTTCTGACTTAGCAACGAACTTACAAACTACAAAAATAACCGGAAAAAACGGACGGAAAAAGATAAGAGGGGGAAGAATCAGACGGGGAAAAGAAATGCCCTCAACCTTCAACAAATAAGGACTGAGGGATTGGAAAATAGGTTGAGTCATGAAAGGCTGATGAGGATGATGATAATTGTTGTTTCAAGGGGCCTAACATCTAGCTTATCGGCCCCTGATGGTTTGGGTGATCGTGAAGATGGAAATGAAATGCAAACTTAAAACTAAAACTAACTGCTAACCTACATACTAGAAGAAGAAAATGAAAACTAAAGGAGAATAAGGCAAATTAAGGACAGGGGGAAAAGAAATGCCCTCAACCCTCGATGAATGCGGATTGAGGGACTTAGATGATGATGATGATGATGATGATGATAATTGTTGTTTTAAGGGGCCTAACATCTAGGTTATCGGCCCCTAATGATCGGGGTGATAGCGAAAATGAGAATGAAATGGAAACCAGAACGAAAATTATGTGAGGCGGAAAATACGTACAAAGGGAAACTCAGATGGAAACAACTCACAATATAGTCTTACAAAAGGGAATTTAGAACGAAAAGATTCACAAAAAGAATAGATTGAAAAAGACCCACAAAACGTAGGCTAGATTCAAAATACGTACAAAATGCAATGTAGCGTCGAAATACTTATAAAATGCAACAGAAATTCAAAATACTTACAAAATGCAAATGAGATCGAAAATACGTACAAAATGCAATTGAGGCTCAAAATACTTACAAAATGCAATTGAAATTGAAAATACACAATGCAATTCAGATTGAAAGAGGCCCTATCCCAGTTCCAATCCGAATTATTCACGAAGTGCAATTGAAATTCAAAATACTTACAAAATGCAATTGAAATTGAAAATGCTTAAAAAATGTACGGTTGATTCAAACGACTCATGTGGATTGACAATACTTACAAAATGCAATTTAGATTGAAAATACTTGACAAAATGTAATGTAGATACAAAATACCCACAAAATGCAATTGAGAATCAAAATAGGGCCTATGTGCAAAATGCCCACCAAACAAAATGCAACTTAGATTCAAAATTAGTGCGAAATGCGGTTTTGGTTGAAAATATTTACAAAATGCAATTGAAATTCAAAATACTCACTAAAAGGCCCGGCTACCTGCATTGAAAGACTTACTAGAAAGCAATTTAGATTGTCCATCTTTACAAAATGCAATTGAGGTTGAAAACAATCGCGAGATGTAATTTAGATCGAAAAAACTTACAAAATGCAACGTAGATCAAAATTGCCTTAAAAATCACTAAAAGGGAATTTAGATACACGGTGAACCAAGTAACAAAAACAGTACGGGAATCTTAAAGAGAAAAGGAAATATAGGGAAAAGAGGAGAGGAGAGGTGAGGGTCCGCCCCAAAGGTAAGGGACAAAAGTTGAAAACGGACCCAGCTCAGGAATCCTTCGGGGTCGCCAACTCCTGAACTCACCAGCCGTGAGCCCCAGAGGGTGTAGCATTATCTAGGGTTCACCAGAAGTGGTGGGGCTACATACACCCTGCCTCCTTAAGGGCCTTGAGCAGAAGGCAGGAGGTAAAAGGAAAAGAAAAAGAAGTCTGACCCCTCACAGAAGGAGGGTATCGGGAAAGATGTGACAAGGGCCAATTAAGGCGGGAAAGTGAAAGACTCCCTAGGCCTCGGATAACCTAATACCGTCGGGGTCGGAAGAGAACAAGAGTTGACCAAGGGAGGTCGACAGGAAAGAAGACGGAGAGGAGTCCGGCACAAGTAAGTGGAAGCAATGCCGGACTCAGCTGGGGTCCCGTGGTCACCAACCCACGCCTCACTAGATGTGAGCCCCTGGGGGGGAGGGACTTAGAAGGAAGGAGAGCCATGAAAGGCAGATAGGAAAGTGAAAGAGGAGAGGGTCCGCCCCAAAGGTAAGGGACAAAAGGGGAAAACGGACCCAGCTCAGGAATCCCTTGGGGTCGCCAACTCCTGAACTCACCAGCAGTGAGCCCCTGATGGTGTAGCATTATCTAGGGTGCACCAAAAGTGGTGGGGCTACATACACCCTGCCTCCTTGAGGGCCTTGAGCAGAAGGCAGGAGATAACATGAAAAGAAAAAGAAGGCTGACCCCTCTCAGAAGGAGGGAATCAGAAAAGATGAGAGAAGGGAAAATTAAGGCGGGAAAGGAAGAGACTCCCTAGGCCTCGGATACCCCAATACCGTCGGGGTCGGAAGAGAACAAGGGTTGACCAAGTGAGGTCGTCAGGAAAGAAGACAGAGAGGAGCCCGGCACAAGTAAGTATAAGCAATGCCGGACTCAGCTGGTGCCCCGTGGTCGCTAACCCACGTCCCACTAGATGTGAGTCCCTGGGGGAGAGTCATGAAAGGCAGATAGGTAAGAGAAAGAGAAGAGATGATGATGATAATTGTTGTTTTAAGGGGCCTAACATCTAGGTTATCGGCCCCTGATGGTTTGGGTGATCGTGAAGATGAAAATGAAAAGCGAACTTAAAACTAAAACTAACTACTAACCTACATACTAGAAGAAGAAATGGAAAATTAAAGGAGAATAAGGCAAATAAAAGGACAGAAGGAAAAGAAATGCCCTCAACCCTCGGAGAAGGCGGATTGAGGGACTTGGAAGGAAGGAGAGCCATGAAAGGCATATAGGAAAGTGAAAGAGGAGAGGGTCCGCCCCAAAGGTAAGGGACAAAAGGGGAAAACGGACCCAGCTCAGGAATCCCTCGGGGTCGCCAACTCCCGAACTCACCAGCCATGAGCCCCTGAGGGTGTAGCATTATCTAGGGTGCACCAGAAGTGGTGGGGCTACATACACCCTGCCTCCTTAAGGGCCTAGAGCACAAGGCAGGAGGTAAAAGGAAGAGAAAAAGAAGGCTGACCCCTCGCAGAAGGAGGGTATCAGAAAAGATGAGACAAGGGCCAATTAAGGCGGGAAAGGAAGAGACTCCCTAGGCCTCGGATACCCTAATACCGTCGGGGTCAGAAGAGAACAAGAGTTGACCAAGTGAGGTCGACAGGAAAGAAGACAGAGAGGAGCCCGGCACAAGTAAGTGGAAGCAATGCCGGACTCAGCTGGGGCCCCGTGGTCGCCAACCCACGCCCACAAGATGTGAGCCCCTGGGGGGGAAAGAGAAGAGGATCGCCTACTATAAAAAGGGGAGAAACAAGACCCTCATGGTCGCCAACTCCAGACGAGAGCCCTTGAGGATGTATCACAATGTAGCGTGCACCATAAGTGGTGCCTTGAGCAGAAGGCAGGAGATATCATGAAATACAGGTTGTGCTGTGAAGAACTAAATTGCCTATTTTCACATATAATACTTAAGTTAATTGCCAATGAACATACGATATTTCAGTTTGATTGCTGTAATAGATTCGTAGATATTGAGAACCGTCTAAATATTTCGGTTGGTCGCCATGTTGGATTTTTATGTATGTAGACCATAGAGTTATGTATTTTTATATGAAGGTTATTGCGTACGTGTATTATTCAAAGTTCAATCACATGATAAAAACACAAGAAATAAGAACGAGATTTTCAAATTTCGCACAGTCGCTATCATGTGGATATGAAAACCATTGAAATAAATTAGATGGCAGTGGATTAAAATTTGTGTAAGCATTTACCGTACCAAATTTCACTGCGCTCGGATGGTTAAATCGCGAGAAACGTCCATTTAAATATTTAAATTTCGCGTCACCGCCATAATGGTAATATGCTACCAGGTTATTGAAATTCCCTTAAGTTAACTTATGTTCACAGCCTTTATCATTTCAGTTTGATTGCTGTCATAGATATTGAGAACCGTTTAAATATATCAGATGGCCGCCATGTTAGATGATGATGATGATGATGATAATTGTTGTTTTAAGGGGCCTAACATCGAGGTTATCGGCCCCTAATGATCTGGGTGATAGCGAAAATGATAATGAAATGGAAACCAGAACAAAATTATCGAAGACGGAAAATACGTACAAAAAGGAACTCACATGGAAACAACTCACAATATGGTCTTACAAAAGGGAATTTAGAACGAAAAGTTGCACAAAAAGAATAGATTGAAAAAGACCCACAAAACGTAGGCTAGATTCAAAATACGTACAAAATGCAAAGTAGCGTCGAAATACTTACAAAATGCAACTGAAATTCAAAATACTTACAAAATGCAAATGAGATCGAAATTACGTACAAAATGCAATTGAGGTTCAAAATACTTACAAAATGTAATTGAAATTGAAAATACACAATGCAATTCAGATTGAAATATCCCAGTTCCAATCCAAATTATTCACAAAGTGCAATTGAAATTCAAAATCCTTACAAAATGCAATTGAAATTGAAAATGCTTACAAAATGTACGGTAGATTCAAACGACTCATGTGGATTGACAATACTTACAAAAAGCAATTTAGATTGAAAATACTTGACAAATGTAATTTAGATTCAAAATACCCACAAAATGCAATTGAGAATCAAAATATGTGCAAAATGCCCACCAAACAAAATGCAATTTAGATTCAAAATTCGTGCGAAATGCGGTTTTGGTTGAAAATCCTTACAAAATGCAATTGAAATTCAAAATACTCACTAAAAGGCCCGGCAACCTGCATTGAAATACTTACCAAAATGCAATTTATATTGTCAATCTTTACAAAATGCAATTGAGGTTGAAAACAATCGCGAGATGTAATTTAGATAGAAAAAACTTACAAAATGCAACATAGATCAAAAATGCCTTAAAAAAAATCGCTAAAAGGGAATTTAGATTCACGGTGATTCGAGTAACAAAAACAGTGCGGGAATCTTAAAGAGAAAAGGAAATAGAAGGAAAAGAGGAGAGGAGAGGAGAGGGGAGTGAGGAGAAGGTCCGCCCCAAAGGGAAGGGACAAAAAGGGAAAACGGACCCAGCTCAGGAATCCCTCGGGGTCGCCAACGCCCGAACTCACCAGCCGTGAGCCCCTGAGGGTGTAGCATTATCGACGGTGCACCAGAAGTGGTGGGGCTACATACACCCTGCCTCCTTAAGGGCCTTGAGCACAAGGCAGGAGGTAAAAGGAAAAAAACAAGAAGGCTGACCCCTCACAGAAGGAGGGTAACAGGAAAGATGAGACAAGGGCCAATTAAGGCGGGAAAGTGAAAGACTCCCTAGGCCTCGGATAACCTAATACCGTCGGGGTCGGAAGAGAAAAAGAGTTGACCAAGTGAGGTCGACAGGAAACAAGACGGAGAGGAGCCCGGCACAAGTAAGTGGAAGCAATGCCGGACTCAGCTGGGGCCCCGTGGTCGCCAACCCACAACCCACTAGATGTGAGCCCCTGGGGGGGGGGGGGCGCCATGTTAGATTATTATAGAAGTAGACTCTAGAGTTATGTACTTTAGATGACGATTATTGTGTTGGTTCATTATTCAAACGTTGACTTCGATCGCATGATTATGACACAAGAAATAAAACTTAATTTTGAAATTTCGCACAGCCACCATCTTGAAGTTTTGCAAACAATTGAACTAAATTAGATACCATTGGTTTGTAATTTGTAAAACCATTTACCGTACCTTGTTTTACTGCGTTCAAATGATTAGATCATGAGAAAAGTCAATTTGAAAGATTCAACGTTGCTTGGCCACCATGTTCGTTTTGTACTTGACAGGTTTTTGCAGTCACTTAGGTGAACTTCTAGTAGTGCCCTTTATCACCGTACAAAATTTCAGGGTGATATCTGTAGTAGTTTTGGGGATATAGAATGCCAGTGAAATATTTCGCACAGCCGCCATGTTGGATTGATGGACGTAATACAATTTGAAGGGCACGATCGGGATCGGACAAAATAGTACTATGACCTTACCGAGTTTCATTGAAAGCACGACGTCGCACACTGGACAAGAAAGGGGCTTCGGTGGCGTAGTTGGTAGCATGCTGAGCTTCTATGCCCAAGATAGTGGGTTCAAACCCGGCCGAAGCCGTCGGATTTTTAAGAGCGTTAAAAATCCCTCAGTATGCCTTCCTTCGGAGGGGAAGTAAAGCCGGTGGTCCCATGTCATAAGATGTATGGCATGTTAAAGAACCTTCCACTAATTAGACCTGTGTGAAGCTAAATTGTATAGGTTAAGAACGCTCTTAGGTTCCTACGTTCGTTGCCAAGAGCCGACTGCGGTGGCGTCTAGTGGCTAAGTTCTGATCTAGGCCTAGTAGTCGTTGACGGTGGCGTTTGGCGGCATAAGTAGGAACTATTTGAAAAAATTCAAAGTTGCAGTCCTTACTTGAATTAAAAAGCAGATACACACACTAATACAGCCATCACAATTAACACCGGTTATCAGACAGATTTTACACACACCCAAAGTAACGGGGCTACATGACCGCGTTGTCGCAGCCCCTAAACTGAGGAACCAACCAACCTGGACAAGAAATTAAAATTAAGTGTGCCAAAAATCCTTGAAAGCGATATACACACCCCTCATATGTATACCAAAGGTGTAACGTCACACTTCCAACACCACTTACTGTAGTGTGTTAGTTGACGTGACAATAATAACACAGCTGCTATTCGTGTCTTGTTGAAGGTCGCATGTTGCAAGCAAGATAGCAGTGTATTCGACTAGTCTTGCGCATAATAGTTCGCGGCTGGGAGCGATCAGTTTAGTTCGCAGCTCCTTAGCGAACTAGTTCGCTCTTTTAGTTCGTTAGTTCCCATCTCGAAGACAGATCGTTCGCTCGCCTTGCTACTGCCAATGTACGCGCAACTTGTTTGTTATAGCAGTCTGTCACCACTCATTACTCGTCACCAGTGATTGCTCATTCACATTGCTCTCGTCTCAAGCAATACTGTAACAGTTACTATGCTCGCTGCACGTGCAGTTCGTGTATTATTAGATATTGACATGTTGCGTGTGTAGTAATATGTTTTACATTTTGATATTCGAAGAAAAAAAAATACAAAAATATGAGTATTGAAACATTAGTGAATTTCCTTATTCCTTCCTTATTTCCTTTTAATCCTTGTAGGAACATAGGGTAGCTACAGACTTCTTCCATCTTACTCTATTGTTGGCCATCCTTTTAATTAGGGTCCATGTATTTCCATCTGAGACAATTTCTCTTTCTATTGTTTATAAAGCCAAAAGACGTCATTTTTTATCATTAGTGAAATACCGGTACCGTACCTAAAGGAATAACAGTATGGACAATGTGTTCGTAGAAGCATACACTTATTATTCTCTTTATTTTCTTTCTCGCGTGGGGCCTATAACCTAGATGTTAGGCCCCTTAAAACAACAATTATCATTTTTCGCGTATATCGGCACGTCAACATCCGATTCCATTTCCTACTTGCCACTAGGTGATGATAAGACGTACCCCCCCCCCCCCCGCAATTTTCGTTTCATTTCTTACTTGCTTCGTGATATTCATTATTTGTCTGCTCTGAAACCGTTGAGTACATTATCTTTATGGCATGAATGGGAGGAATAGGTTTTTTAGTTCAGAGTGTTTGTCCATAGAAGTTAGCTTTTCTTTGTGAATCATCGTAATAACGTTCATTTCTTAAAAACAGGTAAAAGTAGTTGTATCACCATGTATCGAGAAAAATAAATATCAACCAGATCATTGTGAGGTTTGAAGCCATTTTTCAGTGTTGCCTAAGTAAACAAAAGTTTGGTGCTTTTCAGTCGGTCAACACGAATGTACCCAAACAGAGTTGGGTTATGCCTCAATCCTGAAATAAATTACTGAAAAGCACCAAACTTTTATCAACCAGTTCATTAAAATGGTAATGTTAATGCAGTTTGCCGATTTTCTAAATAATTGGGCATATTTTCAAATAATCCAAAATGACTAAGTTAAATAAAACTGTGGAATTATCCCCACTGTATTACATTACAAATATAAGGTAGTTATTACCTATTAGCGTGTTAGCACTAGTAGTGTGTTATACTGTTATTATTATAAACCAACATTGAACAATCGCCGCGCCAAAACTGGACAATCTTGCCACTAACAATAAATACACTCAATCAACTGAACTGACTGAACGAAAGAAAGCGCATGTGATTGTGCAATGAGTGATGACGTGACGAGCTGACGAGCTACGGTGGACCCGCGCTCTCGCGCTGTTACAAGTTGGTCAGCGGAAAAAGAGCGAACGAACTAACAAGCGAGGGATCTGGGAACTAGTTCGGTAGTTCGTCTGTGGGACCCGCTCTTCCGAACTAGTTCGTTCGCGAACTACACAAGACTATATTCGACGACTCTCCGTTTGTAATTTGTGAACTGCGTTGATGTTCGAACGGTTGTTCGTTGGTTTGAATTTTTAATGAGGGGATGCTTAAAATGTTGGCGAAGTATAGGCTAGCTCCAATCCTTATGGAGCGATGTTAGGGTGAAGCCATTTTAGCGTTTGTGAAAAAAGTTCTTGCAGAAAACTGCAATTTGGCTTGCTTTTGTTCTGGAATATATACAATGACCAATGAGGTGTTTCGAGTTATGATTGCCAGAATCACATGACAAGCTGGCTGCAGCCATCGGATAGGATGATGATAATTGTTGTTTTGAGGGGCCTAACATCTAGGTTATCGGCCCCTAAAAAATGTAAGTGAGATCGGAAATGATTACAAAAAGCAATTTAGATTGAAAATACTCACAAAAGGTAAATTTTGATGGAAAAAGACTTACAAAATGGAATTTTGAGTGAAAATACAAAAAGGCAAGTTAGATCCATAATACTCACAACATGCAAATTAGATTCAAAATACTTAGGCTACAAAATGCAATTTATATTGAGAACACTTACAAAATGCAATTTAGGTTGAAAATACTTACAATATGCAATTGAAATTCAAAATACTCACAAAATGCAATTGAAAATCGAAATGCTTTCAAAGTGGAATTTAGATTGAAAGGACGTGCAAAATGCAATTTAGATTGAAAAAATTCACAAAACGGAATTAAATTGAAAAGACGCACAAAAGATAATTGTAAGTGAAAAGACGTACAAAATGTAAAAGGAAAAGTAGGTGGACCTCTCGAAGAATGAGGGATCCAGAACCATGATGATGATGATGATAATTGTTGTTTTAAGGGGACTAACATCGAGGTTATCGGCCCCTGACGAAATGAAATGGCGTGAAATGAAAGGATGAAGAAAAAAAACAGCTCACTGCTATGGAAGAAACGAAAATGGTTTAGATAAAAAAGACAGTGAGCCCCAACAATTATGTGTTATGTAGCAGGAAAAGTACTTACAAAAAGGAACTCAGATTGAAACTACTCACCAAATGGAGAGCGGTAATACCTACATAAGGGAATTTCGAACGAAAAGACTCACAAAAGGAATAGATTGAAAAATACGCACAAAATGTAGGGTAAGTCCAAACTACGTACAAAATGCAAGGTACAGTCGAAATACTTACAAAATGCAAGTGAAATCAAAATACTTACAAAATGCAAATGAGATTGAAAATACGCACAAAATGTAATGTAGATTCAAAATACCCACAAAATGCAATTGAGACTTAAGTACTTGAACAAAGCGGAGTAGGTTGAAAACACAAAATGCAATTGAAATTGCTTACAAAAGGTATGGTAGATTCAAACTTCTCATTTGGATGGACAATACTTACAAAATGCAATTTAGATTGAAAATAATTACAAAATGTAATTTAGATTCAAAATACTCACAAAATTGAAATTGAGACTTAACTACTTGAACAAAGCGGGGTAGGTTGAAAATACAAAATGCAATTGAAATTCAAAATACAGTGGAACTTGGATAATTCGAACCTCAAGGGACCAGTAAAAAATTCGAATTATCCAAAAATTCGAATTAAGAAAGTTCTTTGGAAAGGGTAGAGAAAATATATTGTATTACGTTTACATATTGATTTACGTTCAACAAAGCAGATTAACATACAACGGTACTGTATAATGACTGTATCGTGAATAACCTCAAAAGTTTCAAATGATCAAATAAAAACCAAAATGTATTCACCTATTTAACGACAGTAGTAATCCAGCAATCTAGTTAAATCTTAGAAAAATCTACTGCTTTTCAAAAAATTTGAGATTTTTACCTGTTTCCTACAATTACGTCGCTCGGCCATCACAAAAGAATCTAACATATTTAAGGGGCGGAAAACAGAATCACTTACGTCATTTCTACTTTCAATGAGAAAACGCCGAAGTTCTGTGATGTGGTTTGTTGCTTGGGCTGCAATCGGAACAGTTTTTTCGTGAACTTCCACCACGGGTTCATCGCCAGATGCGTCGTCATCGTCTTGTTTTTCGGAGTTCAGTACATCGGTGATGATTTGTGCGTCGGTCAGCTTACTACAAACTGCGACATTTTAGTCTGATTGGCTTTTTACACGTAAAAACTTCGAATTATCCAAAATATAATTCGAATTGACCACGATTCTTTAGCATTGATTGTATATAAAATGCTAGGGACCAAGAGAAAAATTCTAATTAAAGAAGATTTCGAATTATATAAGTTCGAATTAGCCACGCTCCACTGTACTCACTAAAGTCCCAGCCCCTATATTGAAAGACTTGCTTAAAAGCAATTTTGATTGGCAATCCTTACAAAATGCAAGTGAGGTTGAAAAACACACACAAAATGCAATTTAGATCTAAAAAACTTACAAAATGCAACGTAGATCAAGAATACCTACAAAAAGGTGCGGGAAACTTAAAGAGAAAAGGAAATATAAGGAAAGGCGGAGAGGAGAGGGGAGAGGGGAGAGAGGAGAGGGTCCGCCCCAAAGGTAAGGGACAAAAGGGGAAAACGGACCCAGCTTAGGAAACCCTCGGGGTCACAAACTCCCGAACTCACCAGCCGTGAGCCCCTGAGGGTGTAGCATTATCTAGGGTGCACCAGAAGTGGTGGGGCTACATACACCCTGCCTCCTTAAGGGCCTTGATCACAAGGCAGGAGGAAAAAGGAAAATAAGGCTGACCCCTCCCAGAAGGAGGGTATCAGAAAAGATGAGACAAGGGCCAATTAAGGCGGGAAAGGAAGAGACTCCCTAGGCCTCGGATAACCTAATACCGTCGGGGTCGGAAGGGAACAAAAGTTGACCAAGTGAGGTCGACAGGAAATAAGATGGAGAGGAGCCCGGCACAAGTAAGGGGAAGCAATGCCGGACTCAGCTGGGGTCCCGTGGTCGCCAACCCACGTCCCACTAGATGTGAGCCCCTGAGGGGGATCCTGAAACTGGAGAGAAGGACCAATTAGGGCGGGAAAGGAAGATACTCCCTAGGCCTCAGATACCCTAATACCGTGGGGGTTGGAAGAGAAAAGGAGTTGACCAAAAGAGGTCGATAGGAAAGATCTGACGAGTCCGGCACAAGTTAAGTGGAAGCAATGCCCGACTCAGCTGGGGTCCCGTGGTCGCCAACCCACGTTCCACAAGTTGTGTGTCCCTTGGAGAGGGGGGCATGAGATTTATGTGGACTCCTTTTAAATTGAATAACTGGTTGTCCCGCATTGTGGGATTTGTTGTTATTTCCTGGCTCATGACAAAGCCCCACCAAGCTCGTTCATAGAAGCTCGATTTAAACACATTTCATGTCTCGTCTTCAAAACGTATTCACACTCACAGGATTGTGCGTCGTCGGTGGTAAGTCTTGGAACTCACTCCGTTTTCGCCAGACTTCAGTTGATTTGTTTTTGATGCGATTTCTAATATGGGGAAGCCGTTGCATATCAAATACATAGTGCAAGTTGGAACACCTGAACCACCCGGCCATTACTACAAATTTAAAATAAAAAGAATTGGTCAGTCATATGGAGTTCTTATGTGTGCCTCATTTTAAGGCAGCCCAGGAAGTTGGGGCTCTATTTACATAACATACGATGATGGTATTTGACGAAACAAGCTCTCTCAAGGCTGATAAAGTAACCAATATTCGCAAACTTATTTTCGTGGTAATTATTTTCATTGATTACGGTCTACTGAGCTTTGACGGAAGAATTCAAGCGATCGCCATGTTGGATTTGAAAGATATGAAAGCTAGAATGTAAATGATGTGGACGGAACTTATACATCTATAAATTAGACACGTCCGTAAATCTCAAACGACTATTTTAGCCTATTTGTTTCTTATGAAATACATGCATATGGGCTCACATTTTGTCTGTGCAAGTGTCCCGAATCAATTCTGGTTGGCAGAAGGAATTCCAATGAAACTTGGCAAGTACTTACTTATACCTCATCCGACCCGCACCATGCCTTTTAAATTTCAGTAAATGTTACCAATTCAACATGGCGGCCGCGCGAATCATTTCACCATTTCTCAATATCTCCGAAATTATTGCACCAATAATTTAGTTCTTCGCGGAAGTACTTGTTGATCAGTGTATTCTCCCCGTACTAATTTATGGTTGTGAGACCTGGACATCCAATGCATTCAAGTAGTAAAACTGCACAAAGAGGCATGGAAAAGTCGATGTTCTTTTCTTACAGAAAGAGGGCAGTTGACATATGTTCCAAGGACTGGAGTCTCATTTCCACCTCGGTTCAATTCTTTTCTAGATCAAGTACACAACCCATTAAATGGACCGTGTCTGAGCACCTAATCACTTACATAGTGGGTGCAATGACCACTGTGTACAAGGTGCATTCCATTTTGCGAACTGGGAAACTTCCCGTCCGGAGGACCCAAGTAAGCATCTCGGATCTGACAGTGTTCATATTTAATGATGATGAAGATAGTTGTTGTTTTAAGGAGCCTAACATCGAGGTTATCGGCCCCTAATGATATGGGTGATAGCGAAAATAAGAATGAAATGGAAACCAGAACGAAAATTATGTGAGACGGAAAATACGTACAAAAAGGGACTCAGAGGGAAACAACTCACAATATGGTCTTACAAAAGGGAATTTAAAACGAAAAAAGTCACAAAAAGAATAAATTGAAAAAGACCCACAAAACGTAGGCTAGATTCAAAATACGTACAAAATGCAATGTAACGTCGAAATATTTACAAAATGCAACTGAAATTCAAAATACTCACAAAATGCAAATGAGATCGAAAATACGTACAAAATGCAATTGAAATTCAAAATACTTACAAAATGCAATTGAAATTGAAAATGCTTACAAAATGTACGGTAGATTCAAACGACTCATGAGGATTGACAATACTTACAAAATGCAATTTAGATTGAAAATACTTGACAAAATGTAATTTAGATTCCAAATACCCACAAAATGCAATTGAGAATCAAAATATGTGCAAAATGCCCGCCAAACAAAATGCAATTTAGATTCAAAATTCGTGCGAAATGCGGTTTTGGTTGGAAATACTTACAAAATGCAATTGAAATTCAAAATACTCACAAAGGTCCCTCCGCCATATTGAAAGACTTACTAAAAAACAATTTAGATTGTCAATCTTTACAAAATGCAATTGAGGTTGAAAACAATCGCGAGATGTAATTTCGATCGAAAAAAACATACAAAAAGCAACGTAGATTAAAAATGCCTTAAAAATCGCTAGAAGGGAATTTAGATACACGGTGAACCAAGTTACAAAAACAGTGCAGGAATCTTAAAGGGAAAAGTAAATATAATGAAAAGAGGAGAGGAGAGGAGAGGGGAGAGAGGAGAAGGTCCGCCCCAAAGGTAAGGGACAAAAGGGGAAAATGGACCCAGCTCAGGAATCCCTCGGGGTCGCCAACTCCCTAACTAACCAGCCGTGAGCCCCTGAGGGTGTAGCATTAACTAGGGTGCACCAGAAGTGGTGGGGCTACATACACCCTGCCTCTTTAAGGGCGTTGAGCACAAGGCAGGAGGTAAAAGGAAAAGAAAAAGAAGGCTGACCCCTCACAGAAGGAGGGTATCAGGAAAGATGAGACAAGGGCCAATTAAGGCGGGAAAGTGAAAGACTCCCTAGGCCTCGGATAACCTAATACCGTCAGGGTCGGAAGAGAACAAGAGTTGACCAAGGGAGGTCGACATGAAAGAAGACGGAGAGGAGCCCGGCACAAGTAAGTGGAAGCAATGCCGGTCGGTCATATTTAATAATGGGTTGTCTATTCACGATATTCCGCACTCGTTGCACTAAAATAATATCATGGTATAGTATTCTTGTCCGGATGAATCTATACCATTTTAAACACTATTTAATCAAATCTAACCTAGAAATTTAGCTTCATACAATTCTAGATAGTGGAAGGTTCTTGTACAGGCCATCAATCTATGAAAAGAGGATAACAGAAGCATTTCAATTGTGCATTACAGGAGAATGATAAAAATCAGATGAGTATATTAACAAATGAAGAGGTATTAAGACGAGTGGGAGAGGAGAGATGTTTATGGCGACTGCTAATGAAGAGAAGAGAGAGGTTGGTTGGACACATACTAAGACACCCAGGAATAGCAAACTTAGTTTTGGAGGGAAGGGTCGACGATAAGAACTGTAGAAGTAGACCAAGGTTAGAATATGTTAAACAGATTACCTCGGATGTAGGATGTGGTATCTGATATCAGTATCGGCTGCATTCCATTTTTTGCCCAGACTTATGAGATATACACAGGGCCAAAAGTTGTGTGTCTGTCTGTGTGTCTGTGCTCGAGTGTGTGTACTCTGAATGTCTGTCCTCTGTATCAATTCGAACACGGTGAAACCGAATTGAACGAAATTTGTAGCTAAGGGCACCTCAGCGTCATGTTTTATATCGCCGCCATCTTGACGGAAACGTAATGGCGGCACCCAAATATTAAATGCTTAAATCATATTACGTTTAACCTAATCATCTGATATCTACTAAATTTTGCAATAACATACCGTTATGTGGTAAGCATCTTTTGACCAAACTATAAGGTCATCAGCCTAATAATTTGCAGAATACGGGCTTGTATGTGTGCAAATCGATTCCCCCTATCAATTCAAACGCGGTAAAATCGAATTGAACAATATTTGGTACAGTGGTAGCACTAGCAAAGGGCACCTCAGTGTCATGTTTTATATCGCCGCCAACTTGACGGAAACAGAATGGCGACAACACAAATATTAAATGCTTAAATCAAATTACGACCAACCAAATCATTTGATCTCTACCAAATTTTGCAACAACATAGACTACCCTTCAGTGGGAAGCATCTTTTGACTGAACTACAAGGTCATCAGCCCAATAGTTTACAGATAGCGGCCATGTATGTGTGCAAATCGATTCACCACATCAATTCAAACACGGTGAAACTGAATTGAATGACATTTTGTACAGAGGTAGCACTAGCAAAGCGCACCTCATATTCATGTTTAATATCCGTATAGCACGTTGTATTTCAACAAGCTACTGCAACCAACATTCAATTATACTCCTTGAAAAGGACAAAGAGTTATAACAATACCCATGCATTTAGGAGAAAGTAGGCTATATGGTCTTTACTGAACATCTTATTATTTTATTTTCTTATTTTATGAATTCCTTCCTCAAGACTGACACGTTAAATATCCCCTTAAGAGTCTAAATGCCAACACAGCGGTGACTCTATACGCCACAGTTGTTAAAGGGGTCGTAAACCCAATAATATTATTATTATTGAAAGCAAGCTGAGTTGAAGGAACTTGCTCATTTACCACACCCCTGTTCAAGAGAACCTAATCAGTATTCGGAGAAGCTGTCGGTACTCAAGTTCCTGCAAGTTAACTGATTAAGAAATATAATTTCCACTGCAACTTACGACAGAATTAATTGAGAGTCTCGTGGGATCGAACCACACTTTACAATTCGTACATCAAGCGCCACACCAACTTCTTGTTAGCCGAGATGAAGGTGTATTAAACAAGACGCCACATAGACCTCAATTCATTTATCAAGACGTAACAAAATTCCATTCAGTTACAAAGTCTTGTACTATATTACTCAGGCATACAAAATGATCCAAAATTCACGCTCGGAGACCACAATTAATTTGTGAATTACATACCAAAATGTTAACATTAAACTTCTACAGACAGTGCCAATTACATGATGATGATGATGATAATTGTTGTTTTAAGGGGCCTAACATCTAGGTTATCGGCCCCTGATGGTTTGGGTGATCGTGAAGATGAAAAAAAAAATGCGAACTTAAAACTAAAACTAACTACTAACCTATATACTAGAAGAAGAAATGGAAAACTAAAGAAGAATAAGGCAAATAAAGGACAGGAGGAAAAGAAATGCCCTCAACCCTCGAAGAAGGCGGATTGAGGGACTTGGAAGGAAGGAGAGCCATGAAAGGCAGATAGGAAGTGCCAATTACAAACACGATGTATAGGTAGCAACACCGTATAGTGGAATAATGAAAATCCACAGCCTGCTTCCAGTCGACTGACCGGGTCAGGGAATGGTATGAATGAAGCCCCCATCTAAAGGCGAGGATATGAAATGTGCCGGCTGCCGAAGCCTGTCACACTCCCCTGGGGCAATGATTAAATGAATGACAGATGAAATGAAATGATAGTGGAGAGTGTGGCTGGAATGAAATTGTAACAGGGAAAACCGGAGTACCCGGAGGAAACCCTGTCTGCCTCTGATTTGTCCAGCACAAATCTCACATGGAGTGACCGGGATTTGGACCATGGACCCAGCGATAAGATGATGATGATGATGATGATGATGATGATGATGATAATTGTTGTTTTAAGGGGCCTAACATCGAGGTTGTCGGCCCCTAATGATCTGGGTGATAGCGAAAGTGATAATGAAATGGAAACCAGAACAAAATTATCTGAGACGGAAAATACGTATAAAAAGGAACTCAGATGGAAACAACTCACAATATGATCTTACAAAAGGGAATTTAGAACGAAAAGAGTCACAAAAAGAATACACGAAAAAAAAACGTAGGCTAGATTCAAAATACGTACAAAATGCAATGTAGCGTCGAAATACTTACAAAATGCAACTGAAATTCAAAATACTTACAAAATGCAAATGAGATCGAAAATACGTACAAAATGCAATTGAGGTTCAAAATACTTACACAATGCAATTGAAATTGAAAATACACAATGCAATTCAGATTGAAATAGGCCCTATCCCAGTTCCAAGCCAAATTATTCACAAAGTGCAATCGAAATTCAAAATACTTACAAAATGCAATTGAAATTGAAAATGCTTACAAACTGTACGGTGATTCTAACGACTCATGTGGATTGACAATACTTACAAAATGCAATTTAGATTGAAAATACTTGACAAAATGTAATTTAGATTCAAAATACCCACAAAATGCAATTGAGAATCAAAATATGTGCAAAATGCCCACCAAACAAAATGCAATTTAGATTCAAAATTCGTGCGAAATGCGGCGTTGGTTGAAAATTCTTACAAAATGCAATTGAAATTCAAAATACTCACTAAAAGGCCCGGGCACATGCATTGAAAGACTTACTAAAAATCAATTTAGATTGTCCATCTTTACAAAATGCAATTGAGGTTGAAAACAATCGCGAGATGTAATTTAGATCGAAAAAACATTCAAAAAGCAACGTATAAAATGCCTTAAAAAATCGCCAGAAGAGAATTTAGATACACGGTGATTCGAGTAACAAAAACAGTGCGGGAATCTTAAAGAGAAAAGGAAATATAAGGAAAAGAGGAGAGGAGAGGGTCCGCCCCAAAGGTAAGGGACAAAAGTGGAAAACGGACCCAGCTCAGGAATCCCTCGGGGTCGCCAACTCCCGAACTCACCAGCCGTGAGCTCCTGAGAGTGTAGCATTATCGACGGTGCATCAGAAGTGGTGGGGCTACATACATCCTGCCTCCATAAGGGCCTTGAGCACAAGGCTGGAGGTAAAAGGAAAGAAAAAGAAGGCTGACCCCTCACAGAAGGAGGGTATCAGGAAAGATGATGATGATGATGATGATGATGATGATGATAATTTTTGTTTAAAGGGGCCTAACATCTAGGTTATCGGCCCCTGATGGTTTGGGTGATCGTGAAGATGAAAATGAAAAGCGAACTTAAAACTAAAACTAACTACTAACCTACATACTAGAAGAAGAAATGGAAAACTAAAGGAGAATAAGGCAAATAAAGGACAGGAGGAAAAGAAATGCCCTCAACCCTCGAAGAAGGCGGATTGAGGGACTTGGAAGGAAGGAGAGCCATGAAAGGCAGATAGGAAAGTGAAAGAGGAGAGGGCCCGCCCCAAAGGGAAGGGACAAAAAGGGAAAACGGACCCAGCTCAGGAATCCCTCGGGGTCGCCAACTCCCGAACTCACCAGCCGTGAGCCCCTGAGGGTGTAGCATTATCTAGGGTGCACCAGAAGTGGTGGGGCTACATACACCCTGCCTCCTTAAGGGCCTAGAGCACAAGGCAGGAGGTAAAAGGAAGAGAAAAAGAAGGCTGACCCCTCGCAGAAGGAGGGTATCAGAAAAGATGAGACAAGTGCCAATTAAGGCGGGAAAGGAAGAGACTCCCTAGGCCTCGGATACCCTAATACCGTCGGGGTCGGAAGAGAACCCAGCGATGGGAGGCCGGCGTGCTGCCGCCTAAGCCATGGAGGCTCGAGTGGAATAATACGTTGTTGTTTTTATGTCCCTTTTAACTACTGTGACTTTTAGAGACGCTAGGGTGCTGGAATTTTGCCCCGCAGGGGATCATTAACGTACCAGCAAATCTACTGACACGGCTCCTTCGCATTTGTGCACCCTCAAATGCCAACTAACTACGCCGGGATTCGATCCCACTTTCTTGGCCTCAATAGGCGAGAACGTTACCGCTCAGCCACGCAGCCGTATGGTGGAAATCGCCTTATTACTACAAGGTATTTCTTCTCAATGATATTTTCTTTGTTCGTTTGTTTCTCTGTTTGTTGTTGATTTATTTAGGAAATTTAAGACATCGTGGCATGGGTCTACTTGTGTGTGTAATCTCTCTGATAACCAGTGTCATTGTGATGGCTGTACTAGTTTGTGTGTTTGTAATTGAAGCTAGGGTATGGATAGGAGGTGGCCGTGGCCTTAATTAAGGTGCTATCCCGGCATTCGCCTGGAATAAAATTAAGAAATTTATGGAAAACCACTTCTAGGATGGCTAGGATAGGATTCCAACTCACTTCTACTCAGCTCTACCTCGCGAGTGCACCCTGTTTCAACCCTCAAACCAGTACAGTATTACATTTCTTGACAAAATCGTGAATCTAAAAAGCCTTGATCCCATGACCTGTGACCTGGCGAGCCTGGCCTGTAGTTCGCCAGACCTCACGCCGTGGGAACGCAAAGACACGTTATTACTCGGGTTGGCTCGAGGTGGCTCGGCCTTTCCCGTGTATTGTCGGTACCTCAAAAGCTTGGAGCTCGACGGATGACAAGCCTCAGTACAGCTTGGACGCCCGTTCCCACGATCTGTTGTGGTTTGTTGCAGTGCTTGGATACAGATATTTCTGGATAATTATGGAGTGGTCCAATTTAGTGATCATGGTATTTATAGATTTGTACGAGGGAGAACCTTCTATCTGGAACCCGCAAAATGCTGAGTACAATGATAGAAACAAAATATGCAATGCTTGGAAGCGAATCCAAGGTAGCATCAGCGTTTATTGCTCGTTAAAAGAACTAGCTCTGATTACTCTTCTTGACTAGTGGCTGCTCAAGATTCCCCAAGTCACGAGCCTTTCCGCTCCATGGGAACGGCTTGAGGTCGGAATACGACAGAGCACGACAGGCCACAACACAACAGATTACAAGTCTGTGAGTAGTCTCGCCAAGTCACAGGCCGTGAAAACTAGGCTTAACGCGGACCTCTGTGGCGACAGCCGAAAGTGCTAGTCACTACGACACGTGGTGGACTGGTTTTTGTTATATTCTTAACGATCCAGATCAACAAGAGCTAGTTCAGAAATCTTGGCTGTCACCCCGGTGGATCGGCAAATTAAATTCTTATCTGATGGCTCGATTGGGGTACAGTTAACCTTGGGAGGCGAAACTGAGAAGAGGTGGGCCATTCTGGAAGTGGTTTTCTGTGGTTTCCAACATCTACTCCAGGCAAATGACGAGATGGTTCTAACTTAAGGTCACGGTCGTCACCTTCTCAATCCTCATCACAACTACAAATACACACACTACAGATGATGAAACAATAACACAGGCTGTCAGACTATTTCTACACACACACACACACACACACATGGGGTTAAATGTCCATGATGTCCAAGTCCCTCAAATGAAACAACTACAACAACATCATAAGGAGCTAAAATGAGATAATCGTATGGCCTCGGCAACCTCGTGTAGTTCCTTTTAGTTCGAATCCACCTCTTGGTGTAGTGGCTAGCCTTCTGGACTGTCACCACGGAGGTCCATGTTCGATTCCCTGCTCCACCAAGAAATTTAATTCAGGTTTGAGGGTTGGAACGGGTACACTGAACCCTGGTTTGGATGATAAATTGCAATAAATAAAGAAATAAAGAAATTAAAACAAGATGTTCAATAAAGAATATATAGCCTACTTTCTCCTAAACGTATGAGTATAGTTATAACTTTGTTTTTATCAAAGAGTATAATAGAATCACCTCTTGGTTGATGACCTTAGAAACTATTTACCTCTACCAAACACCACAACCTCGAAAAAACTGCTACCATCAATGAAGAAAGAAAGATAAGAAGTATCTCAAGAATGTTATGGATCCGGAGACATAATCGACCGGACTGGCTGCGTGGCTCAGCGGTAACGTTCTCGCTTGCTGGGCCCTAGGTTACAGGTTTGTATCCTGGTGCAGTCAGCTGGCATTTGAGGGTGCACAAATGCGAGGGAGCCGTGTCAGTAGATTTACTGGCACGTTGAAGATCCCCTTCGGGGAAAAATTCCTGCACCCGGCGTCCCTAAAAGCCACAGTAGTTAAAAACAATATTACTATTATTATTATTATTATTATTATTATTACATAATCGACCGGACGTGGGCAATATCCAACTTTGAGTTGAGGCATGTGTTTACACGTCTGGCTATGCATGGCTTTCACCACCCTAATTGTATTAACAAATCTTTCCATGACCTTACAGTGACGTGTGTATACCAACTGTGTGGATATTTTCGAATACTATTTGGCTGCAATAAAAGTACTAATTAATATCCTGAACTAGCATCAACTGCTAGAGTTCAGGTACTATGTGAAATCGTTTTGTTCTTTGAATCAAATAACATTTTCAAATAACGCACTATTGGCTGTTACAAACCCTTTAAAATAAAAAGTAAAAATATATCGTATTATCAACTTGTCACTCTTCAAATTCGATGCGCATAGAATGCCAATGGTATGCTAATCAATGGAGTCCCACATAGACCAGTCGTGACATCTAGTGGAGAAGTATCGAACAAGATAATCCTAACAGGGCGAGTGCATTCTAGCGGCCAGAAAAATAAACTTTTCAATAAAATCTGCAAGTTAATCTGTAGGCAGGCGTGCATTTCGCAATCAGTTGGCCATGATAATTCACATTTTTGCCGCTAGATGTCTCTTGCATATCCGCTGGCGAATGTTTTAATTAAATATATATATATATATTCCATTGTAATATAACGCTTAATTTTAAATTGTCTGAGTCATTACAAAACAATAAATATAAAAAATTTCAAGCAAAAAAATCTAACCCTGATGGGGTTTGAACCTTCGCCATAAGAGTATGGCCAATGCTTTACCACGCAGCCAAGCGTGCCAACAAACATTGTCCGATATCAAATGAGTTACATACGACGTGTAAGCTAATAATGATTTAGACTAAACGATTTCATCAGTGGAGTATATTATTTATATATAAAGCATTTCATGCAAAGTTTATTTATCTTGTACCATGATGATGATGATAATTGTTGTTTTAAGGGGCCTAACATCTAGGTTATCGGCCCCTGATGGTTTGGGTGATCGTGAAGATGAAAATGAAAAGCGAACTTAAAACTAAAACTAACTACTAACCTACATACTAGAAGAAGAAATGGAAAACTAAAGGAGAATAAGGCAAATAAAAGGACAGAAGGAAAATAAATGCCCTCAACCTTCGGAGAAGGCGGATTGAGGGACTTGGAAGGAAGGAGAGCCATGAAAGGCATATAGGAAAGTGAAAGAGGAGAAGGTCCGCCCCAAAGGTAAGGGACAAAAGGGGAAAACGGACCCAGCTCAGGAATCCCTCGGGGTCGCCAACTCCCGAACTCACCAGCCGTGAGCCCCTGAGGGTGTAGCATTATCTAGGGTGCACCAGAAGTGGTGGGGCTACATACACCCTGTCTCCTTAAGGGCCTAGAGCACAAGGCAGGAGGTAAAAGGAAGAGAAAAAGAAGGCTGACCCCTCGCAGAAGGAGGATATCAGAAAAGATGAGACAAGGGCCAATTAAGGCGGGAAAGGAAGAGACTCCCTAGGCCTCGGATACCCTAATACCGTCGGGGTCAGAAGAGAACAAGAGTTGACCAAGTGAGGTCGACAGGAAAGAAGACAGAGAGGAACCCGGCACAAGTAAGTGGAAGCAATGCGGACTCAGCTGGGGCCCCGTGGTCGCCAACCCACGCCCACAAGATGTGAGCCCCTGGGGGATTATCTTGTATCAGTACGCTATATTGCATGCAATACTCAAACTAGTGAAATATAAGTCAGGCACAAGATATCAGCTGCCATCTTGTCTTGTAACTGAGACGGCTCGGCTTTTTAAAATCACTTCTGCACTATAGTATTACAAAATAAACTTAATTTCGAACGTGCTCTTCCTTTAGAACAGTTAAAACGATTCTCGGTTCGATAATCGGAACTGGTGGGTCGCATGATATGGATTATAAAGTTTGCATAATTCCCACGGCCGCCATCCTGAAATGGTACGGCGGATGACCTTGTAGTTTGGTCACAAGGCGCGTCCTATATGAAGGTATGCTGTAATCAAATTTGGTAGAGATCGGATGATTTATTTAGTCGTTATTTGATTTTACGTTTTGAACGTTTGAGTGGCCGCCATTCAGTTTTTGTAAAGATGGAGGCGATATAAAACATAACACTGAGGTGCCCTTTGCTAGTGCTACCTCTGTACCAAATTTCGATCAATTCGGTTTCACCGTGTTTGAATTGATAGGGGGGACAGCCATTCAGAGTACACACACACACTCACACACACACACGCACACAGACACACAGACAGACACACAATTTTTGGCCCTGTGTTGTGACCATTTAGATGAGGGCCACAGATTGTTTTTCTTAGAGGAACCACCTGTTTGAAGAACGCGCGGAGCTGAGGTATTTTGTTTCATCAAGTTAACGCTAGATGGAGAGAGCGTCGATATGAGAGGACTCATATGATATTTTTACGAATTACTATGTGAAGAGGTTGAACCACCAAAACATCGGGGGAACGTGCAGTACTCATTACTGGGAAAATTACCGAAGAGATCAAGAGAATCCGTCGTTTGGATCAGAAGATATTGGAGTTGAAGAAGCCAGGCGCAAGAATTATTTTTCGCATCGGAGTGGCTGAAGGAAGTAGGCCGCACGCCACAGGTGAAGCAGAGAGGCGAGACGGTATAGCGACTAACACCGCGTGCTCAAGGTCTACGTGCTTGGCAGATATTTGTGTTGAAAGATAGCAGTCTTAAAAGAATTGGAAGGCAATCAGCGTATATGATGTGGGCCTTAAAACCCTGATATCATAAATAAGCTAGAGGGGCAAGCCATTGCTTTGGTGTGTGCAAAGTATTGGGGAATTCCTTACTCATCTAAGGAATATAGCCTATAAACTAGAAATGGTGCTAGCATGCTACGTAAACCACTCTTAAGATTGTCAGTTTATCGTTCAAACAGCAAGGCCACAAGCAGATACCGTACGCGAGGATCGAGAGGAAAACAGTATTGGTTGAAACATGATTTCATACCCGGAGTTGATATTTTAGAACGGGAAGTGAACCAGTCGAGTTAGGAAGTTTTCTGTGGCACAAAGCTGCAAGTGTTAGCTTGGGACTCGAATACTTATAATATTATGTTGCCAGACATGCATCATAGTAGTTGGAAAATGGTAGATCGGACCGTCTCCATGAAGTGTTAAAAGAGCTGGAGGTAAGATGTCATGGGATTGTTGGGAACATCTTCCGGAATAATGGAGTATAGGCGAGTAGGGACTCGGAACATCTGTCCACTGGAAAGAACGTGTGCCAGCCGGCCTACATGGATTCTACGGCAGAAGGACTATTCCTACAAGATCTTCACGATGTAAGCCAACTTTATTATTAAGTAGCTAGTGTATTGCATTCTCAATTTCGACTATACTGTCTGCTAAGTAGGTTTACGCTTATGGATTTTTATTTCAAGACGTTATTGCACATTTGAAGATTTATCAGCCAATTTATTTCGAATGGATCTCTTTGATGGAAATCTAGTGCGTTTGGGATGTCAACCTGATAAGCTTCGATATAGCAGTAGGCTATTGTGTGGAAGATATTTTACACCATTCCACGCCTAAACCTTATGTTAGGGGACTTTGAAATAATTTTTGGATTTGTTCATAGTTAAATGGTTTATAATTAAAATTAATTTGTTTAAAATATTTTCTCGATTTTGTTAGTAATTTCTTCTTTTGAATATGTTGATAGATGAAGAATGTGGATAGCCACATTACGCTTAAATATTATTCCTTGGGAATAATAGTTCGAAATTTTCTGTGAATTTATAAATTTTTATATTTGAATTTAAAATAAATGTAAAATATTTTCTCGTTGTAAATTAAGTTGAGATATGACATCGGAAGGCTGTATGACTGATAGTCAAGCCATAATGATAATAATGATATGTAAATGATTATATTGTTTGGAACATTTTCCAATAAGAATGAATAATAATAATAATAATCCTTGGTAATAATAACGGTTAATCATTGGAGGAATAATGGATCGTAGTTGATAATATGGGGGTTGATTTTGAACGGATGGATATGCCGAAAGCGTGATCTTTGATATTGGGAACGGAAGGTCATTCATGTACGAATTTTTGTATAAAATGAGGAACTATGTATTGGAATTATGCGACAGTTTAACCGAGGTGTGTTGGGGCAGACTTTAAAAGTTTATTACACCTATGCGAAAGGCCGAGATATTTGAATTTTGTGAGGGAGCGCTTGATCCCACGTGTTGGTCGATTAGAAGCCATTGAACCCAGCCTGCGTAGCTGTGGGGTCGTTATAAAAGTAAGATTATAATGGTCAAATGTGAAAATAAAATATGAATTAATAATGGATGTTTATAAAGTTGAGTTGAGGGTCAAATAATTGCTCCATGCTCAAATATGATTAAAATGAGGACAATGTAGTCGCTAATATGGGAAACTAGTGGCCGATCGTTGGTGAATTTCTACATTCCTAGACTGTTGTATAGTCGCCCGCACGGTGTAGTCGTTTATATTTGAACATGTTTATGTCTCGTCCTAGTTTTGCTGAAGGCCTTACCGTGTCCTATTTAACGAATTGATAGCATGAGAGGCATGTTTTCTAGAGATTGGTTGGTGCATTGAAAATTTTAAGCTGATAGCTGATTGAATTTATGGATGCATTAATTTTAGTAAAGTGCCAATGTGGATTATTCTAAATAATATTTTTTTTTGGCAAGAAATTAAATTGAAATGAATAACATACATAAATTGAATTACATGCAGATTATCAAAGAAGTTAAATCGAAGCGATTAAATCAGAGGATTTAAATATTATGTGAATTGGAGAATAAAATTTATTTTGGTGACATAGTGGAAATGTCAGAAGTTCAGTCAATGTTTAAATTTTGATAAATGCTGTCTTGGGGTTTTTGTTTTTTTTGATTTCACGCCGTTTTGGGAATGTGATTTCCCTGAATTAAGTTGAAGATGTGTGAATTTCCCCGCAGAGGTTGAGACATTTCAGGGAAAATTTGATTCAAGTGATACTCTTGTGAATATTAAAATCATGGTGTCAGGATGGACTGATATTTTCCTGCACATCAGTGATAATTGTACAGTTTAAATAATTCAGTGAAGCAGATGCTGAGATGGACTAATGATTTTCTCAGACATCAGTAATTATTTTTGAGAATAGTGAATTTACTTTTGGATAGAGGCTGAAATTACTTTATTTTATGCGTTTATTTTCAGGTCTGGAATTTTAGATTTATCCCTTGGGGGATTACTGTATTCAAATAGGACCAGCAGACAGTTAAATTAAACTGAGGTATTTTAAGAAATTGGTGTTATTCACTACCTTCCATCCTTTATGGAGTGTGAATTTCGATATCCGTCCGGCTGATTTTTGATTAGAAGTTTTTGCATTGCTATACTCAGTTTGACCCCGAGTTTTTTTTTTTTTTTTTTAGTCTTATGCTCGGCGGATGTTGAAATTCATACTCGTGTGCACGTGGGACTTCGGTCAAACGGTCACAGTGTAGAACTCATGTCTACTTTCATTTTTTTGCAAACGTCGAAAGTAGGCTAAAAGAGAACTATAACTAAAACTACCAACAGACTTGCATACTAGAAGAACAAAAGGAAAACAACAGAAGGGAAAAAGGTAAATAAAAGACAGGTAGAAAAGAAATGCCCTCAGCCCTCGAAGAATGAGGATTGAGGGACTTGGAGGGAAGGAGAGTCATGAAAGGCAGATAGGAAAGGGAAATACGAGAGGGCCCGCCCCAAAATCAGTGGAAAAACGGCCCCGGCTCAGGAATCCCCCGAGATCACCAATTCTCGAACTGACCTGCCGTGATCCCTTGAGGGTGTAGCACTATCCCGGGTGCACCATAAGTGGTGGGGCTACACACACCCTGCCACCTTAGGGTCTTGAGCGGAAGGCATGATATACCATGAAAAGAAAATATGTGTGACACCTCGATGAATGAGGGTATAAGAAAATATGAGACAAGGACCAATGAAGGCATGAATGTGAAAGACTCCTTAGGCCTCGGTTATCCTAATACCGTCAGGGTTGGAAGAGAAGAAGAGTTGACCAAGTGAGGTCGACGGTAAAGATGACAGAGAGGAGCCCGGCACAAATATGTAGAAGCAATGCCGGAGCCAGTTGGGGTCACCAAACCACGTCCCACTACGTCTGAATCCCAGGGGACACATTGAGTGAGGAGGTATGACTATGAACTTAGATTACTATAAAAATATTCAATTTCAGGCCACATATTTGTAAATGCACTAGATAAAAATAATTTCGCGAGTTACATTACGTCACATGTGAGTCATAGTTTCTTGCACAAGTCAATGGACTTGAGCTTTATAGCAGCTGATGTTGAACATCAGGCAGCATGTTATGTCCTGCGACAATGGACGCGTTATGCTGTTCTTGGCTTCATTATGAGCACTATCGGACACGTGTGTGCTTGCGCAATGCAGGTGACACGTGCTCAACTAGTGGGAATATCTAACCCCTCCCCTATCCTAGACTCACTGTCCCAACGATTAACACTTTTACCACAACAATAGCATTGCCCAACAAAACAATATTTGACAAAGGTTACTTTTAGTTATTACTTCATGTTGTGTTCATTCAGTACAACCAATAAGATGTAAGGTAGATAGTCCAAATGGCATGATGATTGCGGAAATCGAAACCACCTCTATTGCTATGACCAATGCTCTACCAATGGCTTATTATAAATGTACACAACACGACCTAAGAGCTGAAAGTCTCTTGGTTTATTATGCGGTCGTGAAAAAGTTAAAGGTTAGTACCCGGGTGCAATCCGCTGCTCTTTGAGAGTGCGCAAATGCGAGGGAGCCGTGTCAGAAGATTTACTGGTACGTTAAAGATCCTCTTCGGGACAAAATTCTGGCAGCCCAGCGTCTCTAAAAGCCAGAGTATTTAAAAGGGACGTTAAATTAAGAATATCATGATTATTGAAAAATATCACATGAAAAGACATGAATACAACCATGACTGCCCAAATCCTTATTGACAAAGTTTAATAATATATTATGAAAATGAATTCCTGAAGTCAATTAAATGCACCTTTAATTATAGTTTATCGGTATTTATAATTGCATAATTTTAACAGCGCTTTCTTGAACATTTCCATGTGTAACAAGTAATACCGTTAGGATGATGATGATGATGATGATGATAATTGTTGTTTTAAGGGGCCTAACATCTAGGTTATCGGCCCCTAATGATCTGGGTGATAGAGAAAATGATAATGAAACGGAAACCAGAACGAAAATTAAGTGAGACGGAAAATACTAACAAAAAGGAACTCAGATTGAAACAACTCACAAAATGTTCTTACAGAAGGGATTTTGAACGAAAAGATTCACAAAAGGAATAGATTGAAAAATACCCACAAAATGAAGGCTAGGTTCAAAATACGTACAAAATGCAATGTAGCGTCGAAATACCTACAAAATGCAATTGAAATTCAAAATACTTACAAAATGTAAATGAGATCGAAATTACGTACAAAATGCAATTGAGGTTCAAAATACTTACAAAATGCAATTGAAGTTGAAAATGCTTACAAAATGTACGGTAGATTCAAACGACTCATGTGGATTGACAATACTTACAAAATGCAATTCAGATTGAAAATACTTGACAAACTGTAATTTAGATTCAAAATACCCACAAAATGCAATTAAGAATCAAAATATGTGCAAAATCCCCACCAAACAAAATGCAATTTAGATTCAAAATTCGTGCGAAATGCGGTTTTGGTTGAAAATACTTACAAAATGCAATTGAAATTCAAAATTCTCACTAAAAGACCCGGCTACCTGCATTGAAAGACTTACCAAAAAGCAATTTAGATTGTCAATCTTTACAAAATGCAATTGAAGTTGAAAACAATCGCGAGATGTAATTTAGATCGAAAAAACTTACAAAATGCAACGTAGATTAAAAATACCTAAAAAAATCGCTAAAAGGGAATTTAGATACACGGTGAACCAAGTAATAAAAACAGTGCGGGAATCTTAAAGAGAAAAGGGAATATAATGAAAAGAGGACAGGAGAGGAGAGGATGGAGAGGGTCCGCCCCAAAGGTAAGGGACAAAACAGGGAAACGGACCCAGCTCAGGAATCCCTCGGGGTCGCCAAGTCCCGAACTCACCAGCCGTGAGCCCCTGTGGGTGTAGCATTATCTAGGGTGCACCAGAAGTGGTGGGGCTACATACACCCTGCCTCCTTAAGGGCCTTGAGCACAAGGCAGGAGGTAAAAGGAAAAGAAAAAGTAGGCTGAACCCTCGTAGAAGGAGGATATCAGAAAAGATGAGACAAGGGCCAATTATGGCGGGAAAGGAAGAGACTCCCTAGGCCTCGGAAACCCTAATACCGTCGGGGTCGGAAGAGAAAAAGAGTTGACCAAGTGAGGTCGACAGGAAACAAGATGGAGAGGAGCCCGGCACAAGTAAGTGGAAGCAATGCCGGACTCAGCTGGGGTCCCGTGGTCGCCAACCCACGTCCCACCAGATGTGAGCCCCTGAGGGGAATACCGTTAGGAACTAAAGCCTAATTTCATATATCCTACTTATGTTAATTGACTCGATCAACATACAAAATTTCAGTTTGATTGCTGTAATAGATTCGTAGATATTGAGAACCGAATAAATATTTCGGATGGTCGCCATGTAGACCTAGGTCTTAAAAGTTATGTGTTATTATTTTTAGCCTACTTTTCACATTTTGCAAAAATGAGGAAACAGTAGACTTATGAGATCGATCCGGGAAAATGTTTGTCTGTCTGTCTGTCTGTCCTTCTGTCTATCTGTCTGGCTGTGTGTGTGTCCCCCCGCCTTATGAACTCCTAAACGGCTGCTGCAATCGAAACCAAATTTAGTATGAGTAAATATGTATACCGGAATAGCTCATGCCTATATTTGGAAATGATATCAGTGCTACCAATTGCCGAAAAAACGCACTAGAAATTTGTGCTCCATGTTGGATATCTTGAAAGGTATGCATGGGAGCTATTTCAAAATTGGCACACATGTAGATAATACTATTTCTGTTAAATTTCCATGAGGCAATACATGACAGTGTAGCCAAAATAATTTTAAGCCTTCTGATAAGTCCAATTTTTAAATGTATATAACTTTTACACTATCAATTGGATTTCAACCAATTTTGTATGTAATATGTGTACATAAACAGATATGACTGAACGTATTCTTGAGAGCCACCAGGGCTGCCAACTGTTAATAATTGCTCTTTCTATTTTTAGCCTATTTTCAATTTTGAAAAAATAAAGGCTTATGAGATCACCTTTTGTCCGTGTGTGTGTGTGCGTGTGTGTGTGATTCGTGTGTGTGTCCTCCCCCTAATAAAATCTAAACGGCTGGAGTGATTTCAATGAAAATCGGTAAGTTCATAACACTATTCCGGGCGACCCCGACCGTGCCCTTCAAATTTCGTTACGACTCACCAATCCAACATGGCAGCTGTGCGAAATATTTCACCAGCATTCAATATCTCCGAAACTATTACCGATATTACCCTGACATTTTTTATGGTGATAAAGGAAACCACTATCAGTTCACTTATGTGACCTTTGAAAACCTGGTAACTACAAAACCAGCATGGCGGCCAAATAAAAATGCGACTTTTAAATAGACGTTTCTCGCGATTTAACCAACCAAACGCAATGGAACTTGGTACAGTATATGTTTATATACATTGTATTGCACCGAGATCTAACTTTGTTCAATTGTTTACATAACTACAAGATGGCGGGTGTGCGAAATATTTCACCGGCATTCGATATCTCTGAAACTATTAGCGGTATCTCCCTGAAATTTTGTACGGAGATAAAGGGCACTACTGGAAGTCCATCTATAAGACTTTCAAAAACCGGTTAACTACAAAACGAACATGGCGGCCAAGCGAATTTGAAAATTTTAAATAGACCTTTCTCGTGATTTAATGTTCCAAACGCACTGAAATCTGGTACAGGAAATATTTATACACATTGTAATGCACTGGTATCTAATTTAGTTCAATTGTTTACATAACCTCAAGATGGCAGCTGTGAGAATTTTAAAATTAAGTTTTTATTTCTTGTGATGTAGTCATGCGATCGAAGTGAAAGTTTGAATAATGAACCTACCCAATAATTTTCCTTTAATGGTACATGACTCTATGGCCTATGCATTTAACAATGCAACATGGCGACCATCCGAAATATTTAGACGGCTCTGAATATCTACGTATCTATTATAGCAATCAAACTGAATTTTTTAATGTTCATAGGGGCTATGAACTTAAGTTCACCTATAGGACTTTAAATAACCTGGTGATCACAACTCCAACACGGCGGCGACGCGAAGTATAAATATTCACATGGACGTTTCTCGCAATTTAACCATCCGAGTGCAGTGAAACTTGGTACAGTAAATCCTTATACGAATGGTAATCCACTGGTATCTAATTTATTTCAATTGTTTCCATAACCTCAAGATGGCAGCTGTGCGAAATTTTAAAATCTCCTTGTTACTTCATGTGTCCTAATTATGCGATTGAAGTTTGAATACTACACGTACACAATAATCTGCATGTAACAGTACATAACTCTAGGACCTACATATGTAAAATCCAACATGGCGACCATCCGAAATATTTAGTCAGTTCTCACTATCTACGAATCTATTACAGCAATCAAACTGAAATTGTGCATGTTGATAGTGGCAGTTAACATAAGTAGGATATATGAAAATAGGCTATATAGTTATTCACGGAACTACTTGTTTTAAATCCAAATTCCAATATGTCAGAAAGTATGCAAGCCTACAGGTTTAAACTATGCACACATGTATTACCTGACATTTTAGATTAATTTGGAGTAACTTTTATACGTCAGTTCTACCAACATGATTCTAAGCCTGCTGATAGGACCAATTTTTAATTACATGTAACTTCGATACTAACATTTGTATTTCAACCAAATTTCGTATGTGCTAAGTGTAACATAACAGATATGACTAAAAGTATTCTTAAGAGCAATCAGGACTGCCAACTGTTAATAAATGCTGTCTATATATTTTTACCCTAATATTATTATATCAGAAAGTATGCAAGCCAACAGCTCTATACTTTGCACACGTACAGCACCTGCCATTCTAGATTAATTTGGAGTAATTAATATAAGTCAGTGCTGCCGACAGGATTATATGCCTGCTGATATGTCCAATTTTAAAATACAGGCAACTCCTATACTAACAAATGGATTTCATCCAAAATTGGCACAACAAGATATCATAATATTTCAGATTATTTCTGACCAGCATACGCATGACATTGTTGCCAACATGCTTTTACGCGTGCGGATGTAACGCATGTAACGCCCATTGGACTTCAACAAAATTTTGTGTTATGTACCTTAAGAGATGGAACTAAGAATATATTCAGTCACGAGGGCAGCCAACTGCAGTGCTCTATTAGGCTACATTATACCAGGTATATTTCGAACTAATTAGATATTTCGATATTACCATTCGTCATTATTCTAGATAGGTTCATATACTGTAGATTAATCATTGGCAAGAATCTTAATTTTAAGAAAAGTAGGTTCTTTAGTTCGTCACGGAACTTGTTGTTGCTGTACGTGTAGTATTCAAACTTCAATCGCATGATTAGGACACAAGAAATAAAAACTTAATTTTGAAATATCGCACAGCTGCCCTCTTGTGGTTATGAAAACAATTGAAATAAATTATGATGATGATGATAATTGTTGTTTTAAGGGGCCTAACATCTAGGTTATCGGCCCCTGATGGTTTGGGTGATCGTGAAGATGAAAATGAAAAGCGAACTTAAAACTAAAACTAACTACTAACCTACATACTAGAAGAAGAAATGGAAAACTAAAGGAGAATGAGGCAAATAAAAGGACAGAAGGAAAAGAAATGCCCTCAACCCTCGGAGAAGGCGGATTGAGGGACTTGGAAGGAAGGAGAGCCATGAAAGGCATATAGGAAAGTGAAAGAGGAGAGGGTCCGCCCCAAAGGTAAGGGACAAAAGGGGAAAACGGACCCAGCTCAGGAATCCCTCGGGGTCGCCAACTCCCGAACTCACCAGCCGTGAGCTCCTGAGGGTGTAGCATTATCTAGGGTGCACCAGAAGTGGTGGGGCTACATACACCCTGCCTCCTTAAGGGTCTAGAGCACAAGGCAGGAGGTAAAAGGAAGAGAAAAAGAAGGCTGACCCCTCGAAGAAGGAGGGTATCAGAAAAGATGAGACAAGGGCCAATTAAGGCGGGAAAGGAAGAGACTCCCTAGGCCTCGGATACCCTAATACCGTCGGGGTCAGAAGAGAACAAGAGTTGACCAAGTGAGGTCGACAGGGAAGAAGACAGAGAGGAGCCCGGCACAAGTGAGTGGAAGCAATGCCGGACTCAGCTGGGGCCCCGTGGTCGCCAACCCACGCCCACAAGATGTGAGCCCCTGGGGGTGAAATAAATTAGATGCTAGTGCATTACAATATGTATATTCATATACTGTACCTTATTTCACTGCGCTCAGATGGCTAAATAGCGAGAAACATCTATTAAAACGTTTCAACTTCGCTTGGCCGCCATGTTCGCTTTGTAATTTGCAGGTTTTTGAAAGTTACATAGATAAACGTGCAGTAGTGCCCTTTATCGTCGTGCAAAATTTGAGGGTGATATCAGTAATCGTTTCAGAGATACAGGAAGCCAGTGAAATATTTCGCTCAGCCGCCATCTTGTGATTAAGTAAACAATTGAACTAAATTAAATGCCAGTGCATTGCAATGTGTATATACATTTGCTATACCAAATTTCATTAGGTTTGGATGGTTAAATCGCGAGAAAAGTCTATTTAAATATCGCAACTTCTCTTGGCCGCCATGTTAGTTTAATATTTACCAGGTTTTTCAAAAATCCATAGTTGAACCTCTAGTAGTGCCGTTTATCACCGTACAAAATTTCAGGGTAATATCGGTAATAGTTTCGGAGATATTGAATGCTGGTTAAATAATTCGCACAGCCGCCATGCTGGATTGCTGAGACGGTAGTAAAACTTGAAGGGCACGGTCGGGGTCGGCCAAAATGGTGCTATGACCTTACCGAGATTCATTGAAATCGCTCCAGCTGTTTAGAATTATTAGGTGGACACACACACACACATCACACAGACACACAATACACACACATACGCCGTGAGGTGGTAAAGTGAGAAAAGGAGAGAGCTGTACTGGACTAAGTCATCCTTGTGATACTTCTCATATTCCTCTTTAATGACAAGAGCATCAGAGAAATTGACCAGCAGTGCAACTAGCTCTGACGTCATAGAGCACAGTTCTAACTGGAGCTGGGCTTGTGCTTGGTCAGAACCTCCCCGTTGTTTAGGGCATTGCCCTTCTAGCGTGGACCCTTACACTTAATCATAGAGCACAGTGTTTGGGGTGAGGCTTCAAGGTCAAGCTGACCGGTCTTAGGCCGGTATTACACTATCAAATAAATTTGTCAAATAAATTTTATCAAATATTTTATAAAACTGAACTTTTATAAAAGTTATACAAAGAAATAATCACACCATTACACTACATCAAATATTTTATCATAGTTCAGCAAAATGGATGAAGGACAGTTACCTGTTCACTGTACTGTATTACGGTAGTTGAAATTCTGTGGTAGCAATTATTATTATTATACAGTATTCTGCCTAGTGGCAGGTCCATGTCTTCGTACAGAGAATTTCTGATGCCAACGTTCCCGGTCTTCAGCTTCTTTCTTCAGTCTGCTGTAACTCTTTCTATCTTTCATATCATCCAAATGTTGGATTCTTCTTCTTCCCCGTCCTGTCGTTCCTTTGATCTTACCTTCAATGACGTCGTGTATGAGCCCCTCATGTCTAAGTATGTGCCCGATCCAGTTGGCCTTCCTCTGAAGAATTGTATTCAGAAAAGTTTTATTCTCACCTACTCTTCTCAGTACTGCATCGTTTGTCACCCGATCTGTCCACTTGATCTTCTCTATTCTCCTCCAGCACCACATTTCAAAACTTTCTAAGTATTTTCTTTCCCTTTTTCTCATTGTCCACGTCTCTGCCCCGTACAGTGCAATGCTCCAGATGTAACACTTCACCAATTTCTTCCTTAGTTCTAAACTCAACTTTCCGGTGAGCAGAGTCCTCTTCTTGTTGAATGCGGCTTTGGCAATGGCAATTCTGGCGCGAATTTCATTTGTGCATTGAGCATCTTTTGTCAGCAAGCTTCCCAAGTACTTGAACTGCTTCACATTCTCCAATTCTTGATTGTCGATATTTACTCTCAAAGGTTTCTCCCGTTTTGAAATCCGCATCACTTTTGATTTCTCGATGTTGATTTCCATGCCATATATCCTTCCAGTTTCCACCAACCGGTTCATCATGTGCTGCAGTTGTCTTTGATTTTTGGCGAGCACTACTAGGTCATCTGCATACTTGATGGTGTTTATGAGGCGTCCTCCTATCCTGAAATTTCCGCACCCTTTCAAAGCTTCTTTCACCAGCCATTCACCATACAGGTTGAAGAGACTTGGCGATAGACAACATCCTTGTCTGACTCCTCTTCCTATTTCCACGCTGTTCGTTTCTCCGTATTTCAGTCGCACCTTTACTCTTTGTCCCAGGTACAAATTAAAAATTAGTCTCCGGTCTCTCCAGTTGATTCCTATCTCCTTAAGGATGTTCAACAATTTTGCCCAGTTGACTCTGTCAAAGGCCTTCTGCCAGTCTATAAAACAAACGCAAACTTCTTCGTTAACAGTCAAAACTCTCTCCGACAATATCCTCACTATACCGATAGCATCTCTGGTTCCTTTTCCTTTCCTAAATCCAAATTGATCCTCTCCCATTACTACTTCAATTTTGTGTTCCAGCCGTCTATTGAGTATTCTTGCAATGATCTTCGCCACATGTGAGATCAGACTAATTGTTCGGTAATCACTACATTTCGTAGCTTGTTTTTTCTTCTCAAGAGGAACCATTGTGACGTCCAAAAAGTCTTTAGGCCATTCTCCATTTTCATAAATGTTGTTGATAAGTTGTGTCAGCACTTTCAGACCTCCGTCTCTGATTTCTTTCAGCAAATCCACCGGTATGTCGTCTTCTCCTGTAGCTTTCCCTTTTTTCATGTCCTCAATTGCCTTCTCTACTTCCGTTGTCAGTATGCTGGGCCCTTTCTGGTAGCAATAAGGGTATATAAATGAAACGGAATGATAAAGTGAACGTCTCTGGGTGGGTTGCCCACGTTAAAGTGTATTACGAGTAAAATCTTGGTGAACAAGCTGCAGTACGAGCACTTGAAAAATTACATTAATATTTAATTATTTATAATTATGATGAAATGAATGATGGTGACGTTCGAAAAAACCACTGCCCGAGCAAAGAAAATTGAAACATACGAAGTAAAAAATTATGCCTTGAGTAGGATTCGATCCCAGGTCCCCTCGAACTTCAGTCGAGCGCTCTATCCATTCCCCTAACTAGGCACTGCCATATAATGGTTGGTTAGATGCATTACGTACCGGTAAGGATAAAGTGCTTATTTACACTCGTTTGTACTATCATAAGTGTAATTGTAAAATTATAATACAACTATTATAACATAAAGTGCACTACTATTCACGGCTTATTTCAGCCTATGTAACTATTGAATTCCTCTTTATATCCTGAAATGCGCATCCTTTGTGCGCAGTGGATATAGCCTCGGCTATTTTTACCCACAGTTTCTATCTGTTATTCATGTTTTACATCGTATACCATTCATTATGTAACATATTATGTAACATTTCATGCATTTCACACTCTGATATGAGCATATTTGTTGTGGTAATATTCCAGCTGTTATGATCCGCCATTTTGGTTTGAATCTTTTATCAAAGATACCATGATGCTCATACATTTTATAAAAGAAATTGTATAAAACCACCTTTTATAAAAGATTTCCGCATTACACTGTCATATCTTTTATAAAAGATATTTTAACAAAGATCTTTGACAAATTTCTTTGATAGTGTAATACCGGCCTTAGCAGGCAGACTTCTAGCCACGTTTCAGTTGTGGGAAGAACACCGACAGCAGTCACTCGTCATCCGTCGTGCTGTCAACATAGAATGCTCAAAATCTGCGCATGCAAACGTCTTGAGCTCCACGCAGTTAAGGGAGGGTTTTATCCTCTATTTTGTATTAATCGATTAACCGAACACAACTTATTAGCAGCTTGCCACGGTGGGTGAGTGGTTATCGTGTCGGTCTTCCAACCCCAAGCTTGCAGGTTCGCTCCTGGCCATGGTAAGTGAATTTTCAGAGGTAACAAGCATGTCATACGTTGTTGGCATGTCAAAGAACCCATTTGAATTCAGAAGGCCGTGTTCATAATGGCAAAATTAATCTCGGGAATTTCCGCCAACACATAAGTTTCTTCTTTCTCTACTAGAAAGCGCTCGAATGTCAAGGAGCTTAGATATCGAACCTCTTTGACTTTCATAGCGCTCCAAGGAAAAACGAAATTCGACATGCAAGATGCCCTCTCCGTGTCAAATAACAAAGCTTGAACCCGCCCCCGAGGCCATACGATATTATTATTATTACTTACTAGCAGAAGTACCCGTTCTTCGAACGGTGTTCGGTGTTAACAACATACATTATCAATTCAGGTACTGTTGCAATGGTTAGCGGTTTGTCATTCCTTGTTTATCAGAACGAAGTTAGTTTTCTGGGAATATCACACACACTGTTAATTTAAGCGCCTTAAAATGTGGTTTTCGGAGACCCTTTATAGACTCCCGAATTTTATGTCTCACATTGAGAAGCGCAACATATGCTTTGGTCGTCCTTCTAGGATAATGTTTATATGATGATGATGATAATTGTTGTTTTAAGGGGCCTAACATCTAGGTTATCGGCCCCTAATGATGTGGGTGATAGCGAAAATGAGAATGAAATGGAAACCAGAACAAAAATTATCTGAGACGGAAAATACGTACAAAGAGAAACTCAGATGGAAACAACTCACAATATGGTCTTACAAAAGGGAAGTTAGAACGAAAAGATTCACAAAAAGAATAGATTGAAAAAGACCCACAAAACGTAGGCTAGATTCAAAATACGCACAAAATGCAATGAAGCGTCGAAATACTTACAAAATGCAACTGAAATTCAAAATACTTACAAAATGCTAATGAGATCGAAATTACGTACAAAATGCAATTGAGGTTCAAAATACTTACAAAATGCAATTGAAATTGAAAATGCTTACAAAATATACGGTAGATTCAAACGACTCATATGGATTGACAATACTTACAAAATGCAATTTAGATTGAAAATACTTTACAAAATGTAATTTACATTCAAAATACCCACAAAATGCAATGGAGAATCAAAATATGAGCAAAATGCCCACCAAACAAAATGCAATTTAGATCAAAATTCGTGCAAAATGCGGTTTTGGTTGAAAATACTTACAAAATGCAATTGAAATTCAAAATACTCACTAAAAGGCTCGTCTACCTGCATTGAAAGACTTACTAAAACAATTTAGATTGTCAATCCTTACAAAATGCAATTGAGGTTGAAAACAATCGCGAGATGTAATTTAGATCGAAAAAACATACAAAAAGCAACGTAGATTAAAAATGCTTTAAAAATCGCTAGAAGGGAATTTAGATACACGGTGAACCAAGTAACAAATAATGTGCGGGTATCTTAAAGAGAAAAGAAAATATAATGAAAATAGGAGAGGAGAGGGGTGAGAGGAGAAGGTCCGCCCCAAGGCAAGGGAAAAAAGGGGAATACGGACCCAGCTCAGGAATCCCTCGGGGTCGCCAACTCCCGAACTCACCAGCCGTGAGCCCCTGAGGATGTAGCATTATCGACGGTGCACCAGAAGTGGTGGGGCTACATACACCCTGCCTCCATAAGGGCCTTGAGCACAAGGCTGGAGGTAAAAGGAAAGAAAAAGAAGGCTGACCCCTCACAGAAGGAGGGTATCAGGAAAGATGAGACAAGGGCCAATTAAGGCGGGAAAGTGAAAGACTCCCTAGGCCTCGGATAACCTAATACCGTCGGGGTCGGATGAGAAGAAGAGTTGACCAAGGGAGGTCGACAGGAAAGAAGAAAGAGAGGAGCCCGGCACAAGTAAGTGGAAGCAATGCCGGACTCAGCTTGGGCCCCGTGGTCGCCAACCCACAACCCACCAGATGTGTGCCCCTGGGGGAGATAATTTTTATATTTCGCCAATTTTAGCATGTATTTTGAGAGGATTTTCCCTATATCCACCTTTCTACTGTATGAAAAGTACGGTGAAGAGTTATATAAATGATTGGTGTATTGACTCTCATGGATACCATATCTAATTTTACGATGCACCAAGCATCCGAACACGAGTTATAGGCGTACATAAAGATACACAGAATGACAGACAGACAATTCTATTGTCTACAACATATCACCCAGATATCCAAATATGTGTATATCTACCACACAGTATCAAACAAAATCATCCTTACGATGAACCCGTCTGTCGAAAAAAAAAAAAAAAAAAATTAGTTAAAATGTGCTCTCAAACTAAATTTACCTACAGTGAACCTTCCTGACGTGAAATAGAATTGAAAGCCTTGTTGACGAAACGCAATACACGTCACATAAAAACTGACCCTCTACGTTGTGTTAGGTCCCCATACACAGAAAGACCTCTTTCATAAATTATAAAGGCTTGTGGTGCATGAAAATTCAGGTTCTTTATCCTAAAATGGCCCAAATTCCTAAAAGCCGCAAAAAATGCTGATTCAATTCAGGAATTTTTTAAAATAATGTTGCTGTTTGGAGACATAATAGACCTTCTGTACTATATGTCGCACGTGAAAATTGCGTGAAAACGCTCTAGGTTACCCCTTGTCCCCCTTCATTGCATTGATGAATTATACAGTCTATGTTGGTTCTGTGAAAACCTTATAGCAATTTGCAAACTTTCACAGAAATGTAATAAATGGAGTGACATTGCTTCTTACAGAAATAGATGGAAAGTTGGATATCACCCCTTGAGATAATGTTGTCATGGATACCGACTTGCATTCTTTCATTAGTTTCTTAAATTAAATAAAATTCAATTAATTTTCTGTGAATATCTCAGAAACTGTTGGTTTTAGAGCCTTATAATGTAGTTTTCTAGGACCCTTTAGGGCCCACAAGTTTTGTTTCTGTCACCGAAGGGCATTGTCTCGGCGTTGTACGCTATAATATACAACTACTACTATTACTACTACTACTACTACTACTACTACTACTACTACTACTACTACTAATAATAATAATAATAATAATATAGAGATAGGAATATAATAGGCCTGCCGTACCACACCCGCAGGTGTACATCGCGTGAAAAAATTCTCGAGTACCCCTTGACCCCCTTAAGCGTATTATACGTATTGATGAATTTTACAGCTTAAATTGGTTCCGTGATAACCTTCTGGCCATTTGAAAACTTTCACACTAATGTAATAAATGGAATTGCATTGCGTCTTACAGCAATAGGTGGACCTCTGAGATTCTGTTGCCATGGTTACCGGCTTGCATTCTTTCATTAGTTTCTTAAATTAAATTAGTTTTCTGGGAATATCTCAAAACCAGTTGGTGTTAGGGCCTTAAAATGTGGTTTTCGGGGACCCTTTTGGGTCTCCCGAGTTTTGTCTCTCACATTGAGGGGCTGAAAATGAGCACTGTCTCGTCCTTCGACGCCCATTTCAGCATGTATTTCAAGGGGGTAGGCCCCCCTTTTATGAGAGGTATGGAGAAGAGTTTCATCAAAGGGTAGTGTCGTGCCTCTGATGGATATGTGGACCAAATTTTACGTTGATACACCCAGCTGTTCTCGAGTTATAAGGGAACAAAGTTGTCCACAGACAAACCGACAGACAAAAATAATATTTTCGCGCGCATCCGCCATGAAACAGCCTAAAACGCTTAAAAAACTCAAATTTCGATAAAAATTCAGAAGAAACAGACCAACTTTCATTTTTAGCCTATTTTCAATTTTGAAAAAATAGGCTTATGAGATCACCTTTTGTCCGTGTGTGTGTGTGCATGTGTGTGTGTGTGTGTGTGTGTGTGTGAGTGAGGTGTGTGTGTGTGTGTGTGTGTGTGTGTGTCCCCTAATAAATACTAAATGGCTGGAGCGATTTCAATGAAACTCGGTAGTAGTGTGTTTTGGCCGGTTCTGGCCCCACCTCCACCTCCCCACCTCACAAGATGGCGGCAGCCCGATATCTCTCGAACGCATGGTTGGATTTTGACAAATGAGGTGTCATTGAACTCGGGCTGACACCCCCTTTCCAATGGACAACATATTTCAACCCCAAAAATAAAACCTACCCCTACTAGGGAGTGAAATTGTAATTTTTTAGAGAATCTCTCTTTCCAATTGCAACATGTGAGAGTTGGAATGCCGATATGGATTTAAACGTTGTTCCACATAAAGTGCATGTGTACGGTTGATAGCCACTATGAATTAACATGCTTGTTTTTTGTTTTTTACGCATGCCCACTCATGGCTTTTGTAAGAGGGTGGGGGAGTGGTTCCCTGTGGACGGGTTATTGTTGACAGGTCCTTGTTGACAAGTCATTGTTGACGGGTCCCTGTGGACTGGTCATTGTTGACGAGTCCTTGTGGACGAGTCCTTGTCCCTTTGGACTGATCCCTTTGGACCGGTCCCTTTGACCTGGTCCCTATGGACTGGCTCATGAATTTATTTAAATTATGTCAAAGGGTCTAACTACATTTGTGTGTGTTGAACTGACGTTGTTCACCACTACTATAATGGGATAACGATATGAAAGGAAAGTGACGAAATACATGTGAACATACAAGGGATCTAACTTGGTGGATGGATGTGTTCTAACGAGTCATTTGTAGTTGAAAGAGAATAATACATGTTCTTAAGATGTTAAAACTGAGGAGATGGTACGTGCAGTAAGACGTCTTGTTACTTCCTGTGTCATATTACAGACATGACAGAGAGCGCGCAGATCTGTTGCTATGACTAACACTGCAGTAATTTGAAACCGCAAGTGTTCATTAAGACAATGGATGATGATCATGCAAAGTTAGCAGTTATTGGATATTACACAGGTGTTCCTTCCGGTGTCATGTTGCTGACATACCAGAGAGCGCACACTGCTGTTGCTATGACTGATGCTGCAGTAATTTGAAACCCCATATGTTGATACCACACAGGTGTTCCTAGTGTACTTTGGACTCTCAACTGAATTGGGAAAGGAATTGCAATGATCTGCAAAAAAACTGCTGACACGAGCGATGAGAGTTTATATAAGAGGGGTGTCATATATCTCCCTACTGTCAGTCTTTATTACTCGCTTTGAGTGAACAGTGCTCTATTACTGCTCAAGATTTGGTAGAAAATCATTAAATTATTTTGCAAGGTAAGTACTTATTATTAATGGATTGTAGTCTTTTATTACTAATTGATGTTGAAGTTATTGATTGGAATGTATTTATTGATTGATTGATTAATTGATTGATTGATTTGTTTACAGATAATTGGGTACCTGTAGGATACCAGATTCCTACAATCTGTTCATTCAGTGACAGCAGTTGATCAATTATAAAAAGGTAAGTGCCCCCTCTAATAACTTTTAAACAGCTAGAGTATTATTTTCCAATGTTCACCACTACATGTCAGTGAAAATGGTATATTTAGCAGTAAAAAGTTGGAACTACTTGACCATGATGTGTAAAGCTAAATTTGTAGGTTAGATTTTGATTACCACTCTATTAAGTTCGAATGTTCATTGCTAGGTGTCGGTGACATAGGGAATATTTAAAGTCTTAACCTCAGTTCACTTAACTTTACCTAACTTAACCTTGTCATGTGACATGTTTTACAAGTTTAAACTTGTTTTAAGACTGACTATGACGTCACACTTAGGTCACTTAACTGGCGATCGCTGGTTTCCAATATGTGACATGTTCTACAAGTTTAGACTTGTTTTAAGACTGGCTATGACGTCACACTTAGCTCACTTAACTGGTGATCGCTGGTTTCTATCACGTGACATGTTCCACAAGTTTAGACTTGTTTTAAGATTGGTTATGACGTCACACTTAGCTCACTTAACTGGCGATCACTGGTTTCTATCACTCTATCATGTTCTAATGTTCACCGCTAGGTGTCAGTGACAGTGGTATATAGTAACCCCCAGTTAGAACTACATGAAGTTAGACTTGCTAGGAGTTCACAGATGATCGATTTAAATACCCTGCTATAACCATTGACTGGAATGTAATTAAACTATTTATATTGTACTTTTGTTTATCATTTATTAACATTTATGATTTCTTTCTTTTATAGGTAATTTCGAAAGGGATCATCATGTTCAAGTGTGATGACTGTAAGAAACAGTTCTCAAGACCTGACAGCCTTCAACGACACGCAACTGTTAAACATGACATTAAAATGTTTGTGTGCAGTCATTGTGCTACCACATTTAACAGACAAGATAATCTTGCACGTCATGAAAATTTAATGCATGTTTGTTCAGCACCATTTTCATGTTCAGTTTGTGAACTTGGTTTTTCTGCTGTAAAGCGATATCAATCCCACATGGTTGAAGTGCATGGTGAACAACAAGAATTAAAAACTGTAAAACCAACAACTAGCACGGAACATTTAAATGAATGTAATGCTCAAAAGCGTAAACGTTCTCAAGATTGTGAAAATAGTTGTGCATCAAAAAGAAAGAAGAATGGTGAACCTTCAATAACACATTGTGATGTATGTAATATTGATATACCTCCTTCAATCATTCATGGACATTTACGCAGTATTCAACATAAAAATAACACTTGCCATGAAAGAAATTCTGGAAATGTTCAACAAATTGGTAGTGCATTTAAAAGTCGAATTGGTAGTTATAGACTTCATAGTGAAGAAAAAACTCAAAGTATTGAATGATTTTAAAAAAATGTTCAACCTACTGTGTTTGGCTTGGTAGGAAATGTTTTATTAGAGCATAAAACATTTAAAATGAATTTTGAACTTTTTGGCCTCTATGTAAAACCTGGGAGCGAAGGTGAAATTACGGATATAAAATCTTTTAATACAAAAAACGTAATTGTTAGTGAATCAACTAATATTAGTGATATATATCAAAATATTTCAAGTGCTATCATCGTGGAGAGTGAAGAGTTCCAGGAAAGGGAGTCGGGCTGGGCATTGGTTGAAGTACTTTATTTAGAAACCAACATGAATAAATATAATCCCCTTCGAGCATCATCATACATTGATTTTCCAGCATGGATCAAACGTAAGAAAGCTGTTGTGAACGTTATGAAAAATGATGACGCATGCTTTGCATGGGCTGTAACCTCAGCTCTCCATCCAGCAGTGGGACATGTGGAGAGAACATCATCCTATCCTCACTATTCCTCAGTGTTAGATTTAAAAGAAATGGAATTTCCTATGGCGATAAAAGACATTAAACGTTTTGAAGAGCTGAACAATGTAAGTATTAATGTTTATGAAATTGAAAATAAGAGTATAGTAGGCCCTCTATATTATACTCAGGAAAAAAAGGATGCTCATGTAAATTTACTTTACATAACCGAAGGTGAAAATGCCCACTATTGTTGGATAAAACATTTAAGTAGACTTGTTGGTAGTCAGATAACAAAAGATAAATCTAAGAAGTGGTTGTGTGATGGCTGTTTGCTATATTTCAGAAAAGAGGACTAACTAACTCAACATCAAAAATGGGGGTGTAATCATGTGTGTACGGTATTACCGACTCCTAAAAATAATATTCTAAAATTCAAGGATTATGAGAAACAGCTTCGAGTACCATTTGTTATATATGCTGACTTCGAGGCTTTGCTAAAACCATTTAATACATGTTCATCGAATCCAGCCCAACCTTTCACCAACACTACTCACATTCATGAACCTTTTAGCTTTGCATATTATATTAAATGTAGTTTCGATGACTCTTTAAATAAGTTTGAGCTCTATAGAGGACCTGATGCACCTCAAGTTTTTATGGAAAGGCTTGAGAAAGATGCCATCCGTATATCCTCTATTTTAAATACGATCATTCCAATGGAACCACTAACTTTATTAGAGCAAATGAATTTTGAAACTGAAACTAATTGTTTTATATGTGGTGAATGTTTATGTACAGATAGGGTTCGCGATCATGATCATTTAACAGGAAAATATCGTGGTGCTGCTCACCAAGAATGTAATTTAAATTATAGAGTAAGTAAATTCATTCCGGTCATTCTACACAACGGTAGCAAATACGATAACCACTTTATCGTTAAAGAATTTGGAGCTTCAGATGTGAAAATTGATGTTATTGCAAATAATAAGGAATAATACATATCGTTCACAAAATACATCAAAACTAGCAATAAAAAAACCATTAAACTGCGATTTTTAGATTCATTCCGCTTTATGTCGAGTAGTCTTGATAAGCTGACTAGTAATTTAAAATCAGATCAGTTTCATGAAATTCAACGTGTCTTTCCTAAAGAAGATGATTTTAATTTGATTCGTCAAAAGGGTATATTCCCTTATGAATATATTAACTGTGTGGAACGTCTTGAGGAGTGTTCTTTACCACCGAAAGATGCATTTTACAGTTCCTTAAACACAAGTCATATCAGTGATCAGGAATATTTACATGCACAACGTGTATGGACACAGTTTGACATTCAAACTTTAGGAGAATTTTCAGACATATATTTGAAGACAGATGTGTTGTTATTAGCAGATGTTTTTGAAAATTTTCGGAATGTTTGCATGAAAACTTATGACCTTGATCCTTGTCAGTATTTCACAGCTCCTGGGTTAAGTTTCAGTTCAATGTTGAAAAAAAACGAAAGTAAATTTAGAATTAATGACTGATATAGACATGATCAATTTTATAAAATCATCAATTCGAGGTGGATTAAGCCAATGTAGAGGACGGTACTCCAAAGCGAATAATAAATACATGCCTATCTACAACCCTTGTGAAGAGTCAAAGTATATTGTCTACCTCGATGCAAATAACCAATATGGTTGGGCTATGAGTCAATATCTACCACTGAAAGATTTTCGCTGGCTGACACAACCTGAAATTGATGTTTTACATGTTGACACTCTTAATGATAACGATGATAAAGGATATATTTTAGAGATAAATCTTGAGTACCCTAAAGAGTTACATGATGATCATAATGATTTACCATTTTGTCCTGAGAATATGAAATCTACATACATCACATCACGAACAAAAATGTTAATTGCTAATGTAAATGATAAATGATGATGATGATGATAATTGTTGTTTTAAGGGGCCTAACATCGAGGTTATCGGCCCCTAATGATCTGGGTGATAGCGAAGATGATAATGAAACGGAAACCAGAACGAAAATTAAGTGAGACGGAAAATACTTACAAAAAGGAACTCGGATTGAAACGACGCACAAAATGTTCTTACAAAAGGGAATTTAGAACGAAAAGATTCACAAAAGGAATAGATTGAAAAATACCCACAAAATGAAGGCTAGGTTCAAAATACGTACAAAATGCAATGTAGCGTCGAAATACTTACAAAATGCAACTGAAATTCAAAATACTTACAAAATGCAAATGAGATCGAAAATACGTACAAAATGCAATTGAGGTTCAAAATACTTACAAAATGCAATTGAAATTGAAAATACACAATGCAATTCAGATTGAAATAGGCCTTATCCCAGTTCCAATCCAAATTATTCACAAAGTGCAATCGAAATTCAAAATACTTACAAAATGCAATTGAAATTGAAAATGCTTACAAAATGTACGATGATTCCAACGACTCATGTGGATTGACAATACTTACAAAAAGCAATTTAGATTGAAAATACTTGACAAAATGTAATTTAGATTCAAAAACCCACAAAATGCAATTGAGAATCAAAATATGTGCAAAATGCCCCCAAACAAAATGCAATTTAGATTCAAAATTCGTGCGAAATGCGGTTTTGGTTGAAAATACTTACAAAATGCAATTGAAATTCAAAATACTCACTAAAAGGCCCCGCAACCTGCATTGAAAGACTTACTAAAAAGCAATTTAGATTGTCAATCTTTACAAAATGCAATTGAGGTTGAAAACAATCGCGAGATGTAATTTAGATCGAAAAAACTTACAAAATGCAACATAGATCAAAAATGCCTTAAAAATCGATAAAAGGGAATTTAGATACACGGTGATGCGAGTAACAAAAACAGTGCGGGAATCTGAAAGAGAAAAGGAAATAGAAGGAAAAGAGGAGAGGGGAGGGGAGAGAGGAGAAGGTCCGCCCCAAAGGGAAGGGACAAAAGGGGGAAAACGGACCCAGCTCAGGATCCCTCGGGGTCGCCAACGCCCGAACTCACCAGCCGTGAGCCCCTGAGGGTGTAGCATTATCGACGGTGCACCAGAAGTGGTGGGGCTACATACACCCTGCCTCCTTAAGGGCCTTGAGCACAAGGCAGGAGGTAAAAGGAAAAGAACAAGAAGGCTGACCCCTCACAGAAGGAGGGTATCAGGAAAGATGAGACAAGGGCCAATTAAGGCGGGAAAGGAAGAGACTCCCTAGGCCTCGGATACCCTAATACCGTCGGGGTCGGAAGAGAACAAGAGTTGACCAAGGAAGGTCGACAGGAAAGAAGAAAGAGAGGAGCCCGGCACAAGTAAGTGGAAGCAATGCCGGACTCAGCTGGGGCCCCGTGGTCGCCAACCCACTTCCCACTAGATGTGAGCCCCTGGGGGAGTAAATGATAAATGTAAATATGTAATACATTATCAAAACTTGAAACAGTGTCTACAGCATGGATTGAAATTAACTAAAATTCATCGCGTATTGCAATTTCATCAGTCAGCATGGCTCAAACCGTATATTGATCTAAACAATAATTTAAGAACACAGTCAACAAACGCGTTTGAAAAAGATTTTTATAAACTCATGAATAATAGTGTTTTTGGAAAGACTATGGAGAATGTTGATAAACGAGTTGATGTAAAGCTGATAAAAAAGTGGGAGAATGATGGTAAAAGGTATGGTGCGAGCAACTTAATAAGCAAGCCTAACTTTCATAGCTGTTCAATTATTCATGAGGATTTAGTTGTAATACAAATGAATCGTCTTAAAGTAACTTACAACAAACCCATATATGTGGGTTACACCATTCTGGAATTATCAAAAACACTTATGTATGAATTTCACTATGATTATGTAAAGAAAAACTATCTTGATAATGATAAATTACTCTACACAGACACAGATTCTTTTATTTATGAGTTTAAAACTGATGATTTTTACGAGGATATCAAAACTGAGCTAAATAGGTTTGATACAAGTGACTACCCCAAGGATAATATTTACCATTTACCTCTAGTAAACAAAAAGGTTCTTGGGAAATTTAAGGATGAATGTGCTGTTGTTATTATAGACACCTTTGTAGGCACAAAATCTAAATCATACAGCTATATGACAATTGATGATGTAGTAGTAAAAAAATTAAAAGGAGTGAAAAAGAATGTTGTTAGTAAAGAGTTAGATATAAGTGATTATAAAAACTGTATAGTTAGTAACCCACCTGTATTATATGAGAAAATGTGTGTATTTAGAAGTAAAAATCATCAGCTACATACCAATTTGTTGAACAAAGTTGCTTTAAGTAATGAAGACAACAAACGATTCATTATACCCAACACATTTAATACTCTTGCTTGGGGAAACAGTCGTATTGACGACTATTACTTTGCTTAAGTCTAATGATCACTATATTGTAATATTTGTAGTGTGTTTTATATTGTAATATTATTTGTAAAAACTGTAAGTAGAATGTATAATGTTAGGCTACAGTAGTTTAGTAAAAATAAGATAAGTAATACATTTTAGTGTAAAATGTTTGCTTTTGTATATTACGAAAAAGATTTTAAAAAATTTACTGAATGTGTGAACTAAACAAGGGGAATGTAAAAAATGTAAAGTGGAAATTGTAAATATCCATGTGTGAAAAAGTGAAATGGCTATCACCATTTTAAAATTAAAAAAGACATTGTGATCTGGTAAACCTTGTTTTTAATTTCACAACAACAAAAATGTACAGAATGTGTAAACTAAACAAGGGGAATGTAAAAAAATGAAAAGTGGAAATTGTAAATATTCATGTGTGAAAAAATGAAAATAAAGAAATGGCTATCACCATTTTAAAATTAAAAGACATAGTGATTTAGTGAACCTTATTTATATTTCACAAAAAAAAATGTACAGAATGTGTGAACTAAACAAGGGGAATGTAAAAAAATGTAAAGTGGAAATTGTAAATATTCATGTGTAAAAAAATGAAAATGAAGAAATGACTATCACCATTTTTAGAATTAAAAGACATTGTGATCTGGTAAACCTTGTTTTTTATTTCACAACAACAAAAATGTACATAACGTTTAAACTAAACAAGGGGAATGTAAAAAAATGTAAAGTGGAAATTGTAAATATTCATGTGTGAAAAAAATGAAATGTCTATCACCATTTTTTTAAATAAAAGACATTGTGATCTTCTAAACCTTGTTTTTATTTCACAACAAATAGAGCTTTACAAAAATAGAATACAAAGAAATACCAATTCCTCAATCCTTTTCAATGTCCATGTCCACTCATTATTAACTTTCCTTTTATAACACTAATCACAATGACGACTGCCAACCTCTCTCCCACTGAGACATCACAGAATGTCAAAAGTTGTTTAGCTTTTCAACGATACTTTATCCGCTACACGTCTTAATGCAGAATGACTGTGGTGATAAGAAAGGTGCATGCTTGATCCAAAGGATTAATAGGTATATCACTATGCTGCAAAGGTTCTTCAAGACAAGTTCCAGGACTACACAAATAATAACCAGGTAGGTAGATTTCGAAAGTCAAGTATTGAATTACTTTGTTAATGACGCCATTGCCAGTACAGGTCTGGCATATCCTTTTCCATCTATGGTAAAAAGGTTTGATCTTCCTCTTCCTCTGTGGATGATGTTTGTTGTTGTTGCTTTTTTTCTTCATTACTCCCGTGGTATGAGGAAACAAAGTCTTTACACTGACTTTTATGACCATGATATAGTTTGACTAGTTGACAAGTAGCACACTGTCGCATAGAGGGTATTTTTGCCATAGCCACTTGCTTATGGTGATCATAATCCGTACATGGTTGCAATTCACTTAACACAGGGTCTTGAGTCCATGATTTTGGTACATGTTGCCAGAGTTCTTTCACTGCATTTGCTGCGACATAATAAATGAATGATTTTGGAAGAGCCAATAATTCTTCTTTAGTAAAACTGTCTAGTTTCTTTTTACACACAAAGAACTTTCCAATCGCTTTATCGGTAGCATCCCCTTTCTCCATGGTATCACGTTGATGTTTACACGTCGTTTGTAGAACTCTCACTGGTGTCATTCACAGGTAAACCTTTAGTTTTAATTTTATTTAACAACTCCCAGCAAGCATTGGTGGATAGCCAATGAAACAATTGCCACACCTGTGCCAAGGCTTTATGGGTAATATTGTCACAGGGGCAGCGATCCATGAGTGTTTGCAGCGATGGACAGCCCATGTCCATTAAATCGATACATTGACAGTAAGACGCTAAAAATGGTTGTAGCCATTGACGTTTTTCACTAAATTTCACAAATATTACATGGGCAGAAGACAAGTGGGCTTTCATGACCATGTCCAGGTGCTTATATGAAATGGTTCCTTGCTTCCAGTCTAGTTGCATATGAGTTTCAATCCACTGGGTTTGTTTACGGTCTTTATCACACAACAAATCAAACGCATAATGTGGTTTAAACACCAAATGGGTAGCTTGTGATATCCAAAAAGTGGAACAATCGATGATGGCCACTTCTTTAAATATAAATTTGTTATCTCCAATTTTAAACCCTTGACAGTCGACAATCAGTGTACGCAACATGTTCACTCTTGTCTGGATCAAGTCCAACTGACCACAGACTGATAATTGTTCAGTAAGGTGTACCCATGTCATTTACTTACATTCCATTCTAGTAAAAGAAATGAAAAACATCGAGTAGTCACTATAGAGGTTAGGATATGACAGGGGGGGGGGGGGGGGGGCATAAGAAATCTCTTATATAAAAACAAGTGTCCTGACTGACTGACTGACTGACTGACTGACTGACTGACTGACTCATCATCGGCCAGCCAAAACTATTAAAGTTAGAAACATGAAATGTTGGGAATATGTTCGTTGTAAGTCGAAAACGCCCACTAAGGAAGGGTTTTTGGATATTCAGTTTCTAAAGGGGTGATAAGGGGGAACACTTGCATTTCATTGAATAACAATATCTCCAGATTGCTTTCATTGGGGGATTTGATACTCGGCATATAAACTCATCATTAAAAATAAGAAGATACGTGTTTGAGGGTTTTTCGATGTGGTGTATATTTTGAGGTGACAGGGGTGAAAAGTGGGGGTTGAAGGTTTCCTAACCGAGCGTGTATCTCTTAAACGACATAGGCGAGGAGTTTGGACCTCAGCGGAAAAAAATCAGCATAAAAAATAACAAAATAGGTGTTTGACCGTTTTTTCATAAATCCAATATAAGGGGCCCATGGGGAGGGGTGAAAATATGGGGAGGGGGGGGAAACGTAATATGCCTGAGTGTAAAGTTATACATGGCCTATGTTGTAGACAATAACACATTACTTCTTTTTTGTCTCTTGCTATTTCATCATACGACGAATACTTAGGGAGTTATTAATGATTTTGTACTTTTTGGCCGGAATTTTCTAAGTCCCAGGAATGGCATAAAAATTGATTCGAATGAAATTTCGAAAAATAGTTTTTTTTAATACTTTTATTATATTTTTCACGTCTTTTAGGGTCCGGAACCAACATGATATTTTGATGTTTTTTTTCGTCCCATGCATTTTTGGTTTCAGGTGATAGAATTATTTTCCACTAGGACCGATGCTTATCTCTTATATAAAAACAAGATGTTCAGTAAAGAACATATAGCCTACTTTCTCCTAAATGCATGGGTATTGTTATAACTCTTTGTCCTTTTCAAGGAGTATGATTGAATGTTGGTTGTAGTAGGTTGTTGAAATACAACGTGCTATAGGGATATTAAACATGAATAAGAGGTGCCCTTTGCTAGTGCTACCTCTGTACCAAATTTCGTTCAATTCGGTTTCACCGTGTTTGAATTGATAGGGGGAATCCATTTGCACACATACTTGGCCACAATCTGCGAACTATTGGGCTGATGTTCTTGCAGTTTGGTCAGAATATGTTTCCCACATAAAAATATGGTGTTGCAAAATTTGGTAGAGACTAGAATATTAGGTTGGTCGTAATTACATTTTAGCTTTTAACATTTGGGTGGCCGAGATTACGTTTCCATCAAGATAGCGGTGATATAAAACATGACACTGAGGTGCCCTTTGCTAGTGCTACCTCTGTACCAAATTTCGTTCATTCGGTTCCACCGTGTTCGAATTAATAGGGGGAATCAATTTTGACATAAAGATGGCCGCCATCCGCAAACAATTAGGCGAATGACCTATTAGATTGGTCAAAGGATGCTCCCTCCATAAAGGTATGTAGTTGCAAAATATGGTAGAGATCGGATGATTAGGTTAATCGTAATTTGATATAAGCTTTGAACATTCGTGTGGCCGCCATTACGTTTCAGTCAAGATGGCGGCGACATAAAACATGACACTGAGGTACCCTTTGCTAGTGCTACCTCTGTACCAAATTTCGTTCCATTCGGTTCCACCGTGTTCGAATTAATGGGGGAACCAATTTTGACATAAAGATGGCCGCCATCCGCAAACTATTACGCTAATAACCTATTAGATTGGTCAAAGGATGCTCCCTCCAAAAAGGTATGTTGTTGCAAAGTTTGGTAGAGATCGGATGGTTATGTTAGTCGTAATTTAGCATAAGCTTTGAACATTTGTGTGGCCGCCATTACGTTTTTGTCAATATGGCGGCGATGTAAAACATGACACTGAGATGCCCTTTGCTAGTGCTACCTCTGTACCAAATTTCGTTCCATTCGGTTTCACCGTGCTTGAATTAATAAGGGGAATTGATTTTTACACAAAGATGGCCGCCATCCGCAAACTATTAGGCTAATGACCTATTCATTTAGTCAAAGGATGCTTCCTCTATAAGGGTATGTTGTTGCAAAATTTGGTAGAGATCGGATGATTAGGTTAATCGTTATTTGATTTAAGCTTTGAACATTTGTGAGGCCGCAATTACGTTTCCGTCAAGATGGCGGCGATATAAAACATGACACTGAGGCGCCTTTTGTTAGTACTACCTCTGTACCAAATTTCGTTCCATTCGGTTGCACCGTGTTCGAATTAATAGGGGGAATCGATTTTCACACAAAGATGGCCGCCATCCGCAAACTATTACGCTGATGACCTATTAGTTTGGTCAAAGGATTCTCCCCCCATAAAGGTATGCTGTTGCAAAATTTGGTAGAGATCGGATGATAAGGTTAGTCGTAATTTGATTTAAGCTTTGAACATTTGTGTGGCCGCCATTACGTTTCCGTCAAGATGGCGACGATATAAAACATGACACTGAGGTGCCTTTTGTTAGTACTACCCCTGTACCAAATTTCGTTCTATTCGGTTGCACCGTGTTAGAATTAATAGGGGGAATCGATGTTCACACAAAGATGGCCGCCATCCGCAAACTATTACGCCGATGACCTATTGGTTTGGTCAAAGGATGCTCCCCCCATTAAGGTATGTTGTTGCAAAATCTGGTAGAGATCGGATGATAAGGTTAGTCGTAATTTGATTTAAGCTTTGAACATTTGTGTGGCCGCCATTACGTTTCCGTCAAGATGGCGGCGATATAAAACATGACACTGAGGTGTCCTTTGCTAGTGCTACCTTTGTACCAAATTTCGTTCAATTCGCATTCACTGTGTTCGAATTGATAGGGGGGGGACAGACATTCAGAGTACACACACTCACACACACACAGACACACACACACACATACACACACACAGACTCACACACACACATACACACACACACACAGACTCACACACACACATACACACACACAGACAGACACACTTTTTTCGCCCTGTTTTGATCTCATAAGTCTACTTTCATTTTTTGCAAAAATCGAAAGTAGGCTAACAAGTGTCCTGACTGACTGACTGACTGACTGACTTACTCATCATCGGCCAGCCAAAACTATTAAAGTTAGAAACATGAAATTTTGGGAATATGTTCGTTGTAAGTCGAAAACGCCCACTAAGGAAGGGTTTTTGGATATTCAGTTTCTAAAGGGATGTTAAAGGGTTACACTTGCATTTCATTGAATAACAATATCTCCAGATTGCTTTGATAATATGATGATAATTGTTGTTTTAAGGGGCCTAACATCTAGGTTATCCGCCCCTGATGGTTTGGGTGATCGTGAAGCTGGAAAAAAAAAAATGCAAACTTAAAACTAAAACTAACTACCAACCTACATACTAGAAGAAAAAATGGAAAACTAAAGGAGAATAAAGCAAATAAAGGACAGGAGGAAAAGAAATGCCCTCAAACCTCGAAGAATGCGGATTGAGGGACTTGGAAGGAAGGAGAGCCATGAAGGGCAGATAGGAAAGTGAAAGAGGAGAGGGTCCGCCCCGAAGGTAGGGGACAAAAGGGGAAAACGGACCCAGCTCAGGAATCCCTCGGGGTCGCCAACTCCCGAACGCACCAGCCGTGAGCCCCTGAGGGTGTAGCATTATCTAGGGTGCACCAAACGTGGTGGGGCTACATACACCCGGCCTCCTTGAGGGCCTTGAGCAGAAGGCAGGAGATAACAGGAAAAGAAAAAGAAGGCTGACCCCTCACAGAAGGAGGGTATCAGGAAAGATGAGACAAGGGCCAATTAAGGCGGGAAAGTGAAAGACTCCCTAGGCCTCGGTTACCCTAATACCGTCGGGGTCGGAAGAGAACAAGAGTTGACCAAGTGAGGTCGACAGGAAAGAAGACAGAGAGGAGCCCGGAACAAGTAAGTGGAAGCAATGCCGGACTCAGCTGGGGCCCCGTGGTCGCCAACCCACTTCTCACTAGATGTGAGCCCCTGGGGGCCAGATTGCTTTCATTGGGGGATTTGATACTCGGCATATAAACTCATCATTAAAAATAAGAAGATACGTGTCTGAGGGTTTTTCGATGTGGTGTATATTTTGAGGTGAAAGGGGTGAAAAGTGGGGGTTGAAGGTTTCCTAACCAAGCGTGTATCTCTTAAACGTCATAGGCGAGGAGTTTGGACCTCAGCGGAAAAAAATCAGCATAAAAAATAACAAAATAGGTGTTTGACCGTTTTTTCATAAATCCAATATAAGGGGCCCATGGGGAGGGGTGAAAATATGTGGGGGGGAACGTAATATGTCTGAGTGTAAAATTTTGCATGGCCTATGTTATAGACAATAACACATTACATCTTTTTTGTCTCTTGCTATTTCATCATACGACGAATACTTAGGGAGTTATTAATGATTTTGTACTTTTTGGCCGGAATTTTCTAAGTCCCAGGAATGGCATAAAAATTGATTCGAATGAAATTTCGAAAAATAGTTTTTTTTTATACTTTTATTATATTTTTCACGTCTTTTAGGGTCCGGAACCAACATGATATTTTGATGTTTTTTTTTCGTCCCATGCATTTTTGGTTTCAGGTGATTGAATTATTTTCCACTAGGACCGTTGCTTATCTCTTATATAAAAACAAGATGTTCAGTAAAGAACATATAGCCTACTTTCTCCTAAATGCATGGGTATTGTTATAACTCTTTGTCCTTTTCAAGGAGTATGATTGAATGTTGATTGTAGTAGCTTGTTGAAATACAACGTGCTATAGGGATATTAAACATGAATTTGAGGTTCCCTTTGCTAGTGCTACCTCTGTACAAAATTTCGTTCATTCGGTTCCACCGTGTTCGAATTAATAGGGGGAATCAATTTTGACATAAAGATGGCCGCCATCCGCAAACTATTAGGCTAATGGCCTATTAGATTGGTCAAAGGATGCTCCCTCCATAAAGGTATGTTGTTGCAAAGTTTGGTAGAGATCGGATGGTTGTGTTAGTCGTAATTTGATTTAAGCTTTAAACATTTGTGTGGCCGCCATTACGTTTCTGTCAATATGGCGGCGATATAAATCATGACACTGAGATGCCCTTTGCTAGTGCTATCTCTGTACCAAATTTCGTTCCATTTGGTTTCACCGTGTTTGAATTAATAGGGGGAATCGATTTTGACACAAAGATGGCCGCCATCCGCAAACTATTAGGCGAATGACCTATTAGATTGGTCAAAGGATGCTCCCTCCATAAAGGTATGTTGTTGCTAAATTTGCTAGAGATCGGATGATTAGGTTAATCGTAATTTGATTTAAGCTATGAACATTCGTGTGGCCGCCATTACGTTTCAGTCAAGATGGCGGCGATATAAATCATGACACTGAGGTGCCCTTTGCTAGTGCTACCTCTGTACCAAATTTCGTTCCTTTCGGTTCCACCGTGTTCGAATTAATAGGGGAAATCAATTTTGACATAAAGATGGCCGCCATCCGCAAACTATTAGGTTAATAACCTATTAGATTGGTCAAAGGATGCTCCCTCCAAAAAGGAATGTTGTTGCAAAGTTTGGTAGAGATCGTATGGTTATGTTAGTCGTAATTTAACTTAAGCTTTGAACATTTGTGTGGCCGCCATTACGTTTCTGTCAATATGGCGGCGATATAAGACATGACACTGGGATGCCCTTTGCTAGTGCTACCTTTGTACCAAATTTCGTTCCATTCGGTTTCACCGTGTTTGAATTAATAGGGGGAATTGATTTTCACACAAAGATGGCCGCCATCCGCAAACTATTAGGCAAATGACCTAGTCATTTGGTCAAAGGATGCTTCCTCTATAAAGGTATGTTGTTGCAAAATTTGGTAGAGATCGGATGATTAGGTTAATCGTAATTTGATTTAAGCTTTGAACATTTGTGTGGCCGCCATTACGTTTCCATCAAGATGGCGGCGATATAAATCATGACACTGAGGTGCCTTTTGTTAGTACTACCTCTGTACCAAATTTCGTTCCATTCGGTTGCACCGTGTTCGAATTAATAGGGGGAATCGTTTTTCACACAAAGATGGCCGCCATCCGCAAACTATTACGCTGATGACCTATTAGTTTGGTCAAAGGATGCTCCACCCATAAAGGTATGTTGTTGCAAAATTTGGTAGAGATCGGATGATTAGGTTAGTCGTAATTTGATTTAAGCTTTGACCATTTTTGTGGCCGCCATTACGTTTCCGTCAAGATGGCGGCGATATAAAACATGACACTGAGGTGCCTTTTGTTAGTACTACCTCTGTACCAAATTTCGTTCCATTCGGCTGCACCGTGTTCGAATTAATAGGGGGAATCGTTTTTCACACAAAGATGGCCGCCATCCGCATACTATTACGCTGATGGCCTATTGGTTTAGTCAAAGGATGCTCCCCCCATAAAGGTATGTTGTTGCAAAATTTGGTAGAGATCGGATGATTAGGTTAGTCGTAATTTGATTTAAGCTTTGAACATTTGTGTGGCCGCCATTACGTTTCAGTCAAGATGGCGGCGATATAAAACATGACACTGAGGTGTCCTTTGCTATTGCTACCTTTGTACCAAATTTCGTTCAATTCGCATTCACCGTGTTCGAATTGATAGGGGGGGACAGACATTCAGAGTACACACACTCACACACACACAGACACACACACACACACACACACATACACACACACACACACAGACTCACACACACACATACACACACACAGACAGACACACTTCTTTCGCCCTGTGTTGATCTCATAAGTCTACTTTCATTTTTTGCAAAAATCGAAAGTAGGCTAACAAGTGTCCTAACTGACTGACTGACTGACTGACTCATCATCGGCCAGCCAAAACTATTAAAGTTAGAAACATGAAATTTTGGGAATATTTTCCTTGTAAGTCGAAAACGCCCACTAAGGAAGGGTTTTTGGATATTCAGTTTCTTAAGGGGTGTTAAGGGGGTACACTTGCATTTCATTGAATAACAATATCTCCAGATTGCTTTCATTGGGGGATTTGATACTCGGCATAAAAACTCATCATTAAAAATAAGAAGATACATGTCTGAGGGTTTTTCGATGTGGTGTATATTTCGAGGTGAAAGGGGTGAAAAGTGGGGGTTGAAGGTTCCCTAACCGAGCGTGTATCTCTTAAACGACATAGGCGAGGAGTTTGGAACTCAGCGGAAAAAAATCAGCATAAAAAATAGCAAAATAGGTGTTTGACCGTTTTTTCATAAATCCAATATAAGGGGCCCATGGGGAGGGGTGAAAATATGGGGGGGGGAACGTAATATGTCTGAGTGTAAAATTTTGCATGGCCTATGTTATAGACAATAACACATTACATCTTTTTTGTCTCTTGCTATTTCATCATACGACGAATACTTAGGGAGTTATTAATGATTTTGTACTTTTTGGCCGGAATTTTCTAAGTCCCAGGAATGGCATAAAAATTGATTCGAATGAAATTTCGAAAAATAGTTTTTTTTAATACTTTTATTATATTTTTCACGTCTTTTAGGGTCCGGAACCAATATGATATTTTGTTGTTTTTTTTCGTCCCATGCATTTTTGGTTTCAGGTGATTGAATTCTTTTCACTGGGACCGATGCTTATCTCTTATATAAAAAAGTCCTCTCGGCACGCCGGAAGGCGGAGGTAGATTTCACCGGACAAACTTGGAGATAGGCGAAAATAGACAGAATATGCAGGTTTTCGTAGAAGGATCAGACTTCATTTATCGCGTGAAAGTATTTTATAATTGGAGATTAATTAACTTTGCTTTTCTTCATTTTAAACATATTTTAAACATTTTATTGTCTTACGGGGACGGTAACCTTCTTGTCATTTGGAGTCCATTTTTAGCCTATTTTCAATTTTGAAAAAATAGGCTTATGAGATCACCTTTTGTCCGTGTGTGTGTGTGTGTGTGTGTGTGTGTGTGTGTGTGTGTGTGTGTGAGGTGTGTGTGTGTCCCCCCTAATAAAATCTAAACGGCTGGAGCGATTTCAGTGAAACTCGGTAAGTTCATAGCACTATTCCCGGCGACGTCGACCGTGCCCATCGAATTTTGTTACGTCTCACCAATCCAACATGGCGGCTGTGCGAAATATTTCACTAGTATTCAGTATCTCCGAAACTATAACGGATATCGCCCTGAAATTGTGTACGGTGATAAAGGGTACTACTTGAAGTTCACCTATGAAACTTTCAAAAACCTGGTTACTACATAATCAACATGGCGGCCAAGCGAAGTGGAGACGTTTAAATAGACTTTTCTCGCGATTTAACTATCCAAACGTAATGAAACTTGGTACAGCAAATATTTATACACATTGCAATGCACTGGAGTCTAATTTAGTTCAATTGTTTACATAACCTCAAAATGGCGGCAGTGAGAAATATTTCACTGACATTCTATATCCCCGAAACTATTACAGATATCACCCTGCAATTGAGTACGGTGATAAAGGGTACTGATACAAGTTTACCTATGTATAATTCATAAACCTGTAAAGTACAAAACGAACATGGCGACCAAGCGAATTTGAAATATTTTAACAGACTTTTCTCGTGAGTTAACTCTCTGAGCGCAGTGAAATGTGGTACAGTAAATGATTTTGCAGATTGTAATGTACTGCCATCTAATTTAATTCAATTGTTTACATAACCTCAAAATGGCGGCTGTGCGAAATTTTAAAATTAAGTTTTTATTTCTTGTGTCGTAATCATGCGATCGAAGTGAAAGTTTGAATAATGAACCTAGGCAATAAGTGACCTTGAATGGTACATAACTCTATTGCCTATACATATAACAATCCTAAATGGCAAGCTTCCGTAATATTTAGACGGTTCTCAATATGTATGAATCTTTTACAGCAACCAAACTGAAATTTTTATGTTCATAGAGACTATGAACATACGTTCACCTATAGGACTTTCAGTAACCTGGTGAGCACGAATCCAACATGGTGGCGACGCGAAGTATAAATATTTAAAGGGACGTTTCTCGCGAATTAACTATCCGAGTGCCGTGAAACGTTGCACGTTTTAAATGCTTACACAAATGTTGATCCACTGGCATCTTATTTATTTCAATTGTTTGCATAATCACAAGATGGCTGCTGTGCGTAATTTTAAAATCTCGTTTTTACTTCTTGTGTTCTAATCATGCGATTGAAGTTTGAATACCACACTTACACAATAATCTTAATACAATAGTACAAAAATAAAAATCCAACCTGGCGACCATCTGAAATATTTAGACGGTTCTCAATATCTACGAATCTGATACAGCAATTAAACTGAAATTTTGTATGTTGATAGAGGCAATTAACATGAGCAGGATATATGAAAATAGGCTGTACAGTTCTTCACGGAACTACTTGTTATACTTGTGGTCACACTGTCCTTATGCAAGGTTTCGATACTGATGTGTAACTATGTAACGGTCTGTTACTTCTTCACGCAAAATTATATCTCCCGCAGAGATGTTGGTTGGTTCCTCAGTTTAGGGGCTGCGACAACGCGGTCATATAACCCCGTGTACTTTGGGTGAGTGTAGAATCTGTCTGATAAACGGTGTGAATTTTGATGGCGGTATTAGTCTGTAATTCAGGTAAGGAATGCAGACGCTAAATTTCAAGCAGTAGTTCCTAATGTTGCTACCAGATACTAACGTCAACGCCACCCAGCTGTGAACTTGGCTACTAGATGCCACCTCAATCAGCAACTCGCAACGAACGTTGGAACTTCCCCTCCAAAGGAAAGCTTACTGAGGGATTTTTAGCGCTCTTAGAAAATCCGACGACTTTGGCCGGCTTTGAACCCGCGACCTTGGGCATAGAAGTTCAGCATGCTACCAGTTACGTCACCGAAGCCGCTTCACACTTAGTCAGATGGAAATCTGAATCTGATCTCGCGCAAGTGCGTTGTCATGGCAACGTCTGATGGCTCATCCCTCATCAATTTAGTAGTGTTGCCATGTCAACCACTGATAGCTCTTGGCATTTTCTTATAATTCCGAATTTTCTCATCCCTTGGCGCAATGGTGGCTCATATCAAAAATTCTTTCAGACAAACGTTTTAGGTAATTATTAGGGGAATATTGTCCATTTTGTACGGTTTTGATATTGTGCCTATTAACAGAGATATGATTAATGTTTCCCGAAAAAAACACTTTTTCCCACCCCTTTGGTCAATGGTTGGTGCTATCAAAAAAACGCTTCAAACATAAATTTCTGAGCTTTATCCGACACATAGTATGAACTTTGAACGGATTCGATATTTCACATATTAAGAGAGTTATAGCAATATTTCATTTTTTCGAGAAAAAAAAAGTCCCCCATTTTCATCCCCTTCGACCGATTTAGCCCAGTAACGAACTCGTCCGAGATTTTATGGGTATACATATTCGGTAAAAAAATCAAAGTGATTGGTGCAAAATTACGGCAGTTATCGTGTCCACAAGAAACTGATATACATATATATACATATATTACATAAATTATATATAAACTTTTGAACTGACGGTGGTTTTGGGGTCTGGGGGATGTGAAACGCGAAGATATGTCGAAATTTTCCGGAAATCGAAACATGGTACCCATTGCAATAGTTAGCTTTCTAATGAAATCTACCTAAAATACTGCTGTAAACGACACCTAGCTGTGAACTTGGCTACTAGATGCCACCTCAATCAGCAACTCGCAACGAACGTTGGAACTTCCCCTCCGAAGGAAAGCAAACTCAGGTTTTTTAGCGCTCTTAGTAAATCCGACGACTTCAGCCGGGTTTGAACCCGCGACCTTGGGCATAGAAGTTCAGCATGCTACCAGTTCCGATACCGAAGTCGCTTCCCACTGACATATGAAAACTGAATGTGATCTCGTGCAGTGGCGTTGTCATAGCAACTGCTGATGGTCATCCCTTATCAATTAAAAGTAAAGTTGTCATGGCAACCTCTCTTGGCACTTGGCATTTTCTTATAATTTAAATCATTTTGTTCACCCCGTGGCGTAATGGTGGGTCATATCAAAAATTCTTTCAGACAAAAGTTTTAGGTAATTATTGGAGGAATATTGTCCATTTTGTGCGATTTTGATATTGTGCCTATTAACAGAGATATGATTAATGTTTCCCGAAAAACCCACTTTTTCCCACCCCTTTGGTCAATGGTTGGTGCTATCAAAAAGCTTATTTGACATAAATTTTTGGCACTTATCCGACACATATTATGAACTTTGAAGGGATTCGATATTTCATGTATTAAGAGAGTTATAGCGATATTTCACTTTTTCGAAAAAAGACCCCCATTTTTACCCCCTTTGACCGATTTTGCCCATTAACGAACTCGACCGAGATTTTATAGGGATACATACTATGTAAAAAATTCAAAGTGATTGGTGCAAAATTACGGCTGTTATCGTGTCCACAAGAAACTGATATATATATATATATATATATATATATATATATATATATATATATATATGGATAGATAGATAGATAGATACATATATACATAAATTATATATAAACTTTTGAACTGACGGTGGTTTTGGGGTCTGGGGGATGTGAAACGCGAAGATATGTCGAAATTTTCCGGAAGTCGAAACATGGGACCCATTGCAATAGTTAGCTTTCTAAAGAAATCTACCTAAAACAAGTGTCCTGACTGACTGACTGACTGACTGACTGACTGACTCATCATCGCCCAGCCAAAACTATTAAAGTTAGAAACATGAAATTTTGGGGGTATGTTCGTTGTAACTCGAAAACGCTCACTAAGGAAGGATTTTTGGATATTCAGGTTCTAAAGGGGTGTTAAGGGGGTACACCTGCATTTCATTGAATAACGATATCTCTGGATTGGTTTCATTGAGGGATGTGATACTCGGCATATAAACTCATCATTAATAATAAGAAGACATGTGTCTGAGGGTTTTTAGATGTGGTGTATATTATGAGGTGAAAGGGGTGAAAAGTGGGGGTTGAAGGCTTCCTAACGGAGCGTGTATCTCTTAAACGACATAGGCGAGGTGCTTGAAACTCATCGAAAAAAATCAGCTTAAAAAATAAGTAAATAGGTGTTTGACCGTTTTTTCATAAATCCAATTTAAGGGGCCCATGGGGAGGGGTGAAATTCTGGGGGAAAAAAACAGGAAAGAATGTGTCCTAACTGATTGACTGACAGACTCACTCAACAAACTCAGAGGGAAAAAACTGCTTTAAAATAAGTAAATAGGTGTTCGACAGTTTTATTTCATAAACCCAATTAAAGGGGTTCGTGGGGAGGGGTGAAATTCTTAAAAAAGGAAATTGAAAGAAAAAGTCCTGACTCACTCACCATCGTCCAGCCAAAATTATTGAAGTTAGAAACATGAAATTTTGGGGATGTGATCATTGTATGTCAAAACCGTCCACTAAGGGAGGATTTTCGGATATTCAGGATCTAAAGGGGTCTTAAGGGGGTTAAACCTGCATTTCATTCAATAACAATAACTCCCGATTGGTTTCATTGGGAGATGTGATACTCGGCATATAAACTCATCATTAAAAATAAGAAGACACGTGTCTGAGGGTTCTTCGATGTGGTGTATATTATGAGGTAAAAGGGGTGAAACGTGGGGGTTGATGGATTTCTAACGGAGCGTGTATCTCTTAAACGACATAGGCAAGGAGTTTGAAACTCAGTGGGAAAAAGATCAGCTTAAAAGATAAGTAAATAGGTGTTCGACCGTTTTTTTTTCATAAATCCAAATTAAGGGGTTCATGGGGAGGGGTGAAATTCTGAAAAAATAATTGAAAGAAAATGTCCTGACTCACTCACTCACTCATCTTCGCCCAGCCAAAATTATTGAAGTTAGAAACATGACATTTTGGGGATATGTTCGTTGTATGTCAAAACCGTACTCCAAAGGAGGATTTTCGGATATTCAGGTTCTAAAGTGGTCTTAAGGGGGTTAAACCTACATTTTATTGAATAACAATAACTCACGTGTGGTTTCATTAATTTGTGGATGTGATACACGGAATATAAACTAATCATTAAAAATAAGCCGACATGTGTCTAAGGGTTTTTCGATGTGATGTATATTATAAGGTGAAAGGGGTGAAAAGTGGGGGTTTAAGGATTCGTAACGGAGCGTGTATCTCTTAAACGATATAGACGAGAAGTTTGAAATTCAGCAACAACAAAAAACAGCTTAAAATAAAAGTAAATATTTGTTCGGCCGTTTTTTCACAAATCCAATTTAAGGGGCCCTTGGAGAGGGGTGAAATTCTGAAGAAAAAAAACAGGAAATAAAGTGTTCTAACTGATTAACTCACTCACTCATCCTACTGAGGGGGGAAGAACAACTTAAAATTAAGTAAATAGGTGTTTGATGTTTTTTTAATAAATCCAATTTAAGGGGTTCATGAGTGGGGTGAAATTCTGAAAAATAAATGAAAGAAAATGTCCTGACTTACTCACTCACTCATCATCGCCCAGCCAAAATTATTGAAGTTAGAAACATATAATTTTGGGGTTAGTTCGCTGTATGTCGAAAACGTCCACTATGGAAGGACTTTTGGGTATTCAGATTCTAAAGGGGTATTAAGGGGGTAGACCTGCATTTAATTGAATAACAATATCTCCCGATTGGTTTCCTTGGGGGATGCGATACTCGGCATATAAACTCATCATTAAGAATAAGAAGACATATGTCTGAGGGTTTTTCGATGTAGTGTATGTTATGAGGTGAAAGGGGTGAAAAGTGGGGGTTGAAGGATTCCTAACGGAGCAAATATCTCTTAAAAGACAGAGGCATAATGTATGAAACTCAGGGGGTAAAATCAGCCTGAAGAATAAGTAAATAGGTGGTCGACCGTTTTTTCACAAATCCAATTTTAGGGGCCCTTGAAGAGGGGTGAAATTCTGGAGAAGAAAAAACAGGAAATAAAGTGTTCTAACTGATTAACTCACTCACTCATCCTACTGAGGGGGGAAGAACAACTTAAAATTAAGTAAAGAGGTGTTCGACCGTTTATTTTTCATAAATACCATTTAAGGGGTTCATTGGGAGGGGTGAAATTCTCAAAAATAAATGAAAGAAAATCTCCTGACTGAGTCACTCACTCATCATCGCCCAGCCAACATTATTGAAGTTAGAAACATCAAATTTTGGGGATATGTTCGTTGTATGTCGAAAACGTCCACTAAGGAAAGATTTTTGGATATTCAGGTTCTAAAGGGGTGTTAAGGGGGTAAACGTGTATTTCATTGAATAATAATATCTCACGAGTGTTTTCATTTGGGGATGTGCTACTTGGCATATAAACTAATCATTAAAAATAAGCTGACACATGCCTAATGGTTTTTCGATATGTTGTATATTATGAGTGAAAGCGGTGAAAAGTGGGGGTTGAAGGATTCTTAACGGAGCGTGCATCTCTTAAACGACATAGGCGAGGAGTTTGAAACTCAGAGGAAGACAATCGGCTTAATAATAAATAAATAATTAAATAAATAGATGTTCGACCGTTTTTTCATAAATCCAATTTAAGGGGCCCTTGGGGAGGGGTGAAATTCTGGAAGAAAAACGTCCACTAAGGAAGGATTTTTGGATATTCACTCTCATCGACCAACCAAAGCTATTAAAGTTAGAAGAATGATATTTTGGGGATATGTTTGTCGAAAACGTCTACTAAGGAGGGATTTATGGATATTCAGGTACTAAAGGGGTGTTAGCGGGGTAAAACCTGCATTTCATTGAATAACAATGTAACATGACTATGACGCGAGCGAAGCAGCGGGTACCTGCTAGTCTATTATATAAAAACAAGTGTCCTGACTGACGGACTGACTCATCATCGCCCAGCCAAAACTATTAAAGTTAGAAACATGAAATTGACGGCGAAAAACTGTTTAAAAATTAGTAAATAGGTGTTGGACAGTTATTTTTATAAACCGAATTTAAGGGGTTCATGAGGAGGGATGAAATTCTGAAAGAAGAAAATTGAAAGAAAAAGTCCTGACACACTCACAATAGCCCAGCCAAATTTATTGAAGTTAGAAACATGGTATTTTGGGGATATGATCATTGTATGTCAAAACCGTCCACTAAGGGAGGATATTTGGATATTCAGGTTCTAAAGGTGTCTTAAGGGGGTTAAACCTGCATTTCATTGTATAACAATAACTCCCGACTGGTCTCATTGGGGAATGTGATACACGGCATATAAACTCATCATTAATAATAAGAAGACACGTGTCTGAGGGTTTGTTGATGAGGTGTATATTATGAGGTGAAAGGGGTGAAAAGTGGGGGTTGAAGGATTCCTAACGGAGCGTGTATCTCTTAAACGACATAGGCAAGGAGTTTGACACTCAGCGGGGAAAATCAGCTTGAAAGATAAGTAAATAGGTGTTCCACCGTTCCATTTTCATAAATCCAATTTAAGGGGCCCATAGGGAGGGGTGAAATTCTGGAGGGGGGGGGGAACAGGAAAGGAAGTGTCCTAACTGATTGACTGACTCACTCACTCTTCAAACCCAGGGGGAAAAAACTGCTTAAAAATAAGTAAATAAGTGTTCGACAGTTTTTTTTTTCATAAATCAAATTTAAAGGGTTCATGGGGAGGGGTGAAATTCTGAAAAAGCAAAAATGAAATAAAATGTCCTGACTCACTCACCATCGCCCTGGCAAAATTATTGAAGTTAGAAACATGACATTTTGGGGATATATTCTTTTTATTTCAAGCCCGTATAGTAAGGGAGGATTTTCGGATATTCAGATTCTAAAGGGGCCTTAAGGGGGTTAAACCGCATTTTATTGAATAAAAATATCTCACGAGTGGTTTCATTTGTGGATGTGATACTCGGCATATAAACTAATCATTAAAAATAAGCAGATATGTGTCTAAGGGTTTTTCGTTGTGATGTATATTATAAGGTGAAAGGGGTGAAAAGTGGGGGTTGAAGGATTCCGAACGGAGCGTGTATCTCTTAAACGATATAGGCGAGAAGTTTGAAACTCAGCGGAAAAAATAAGTAAATCGGTGTTCGACCGTTTTTTTATAAATTCAAATTAAGGGGCCAATAGGGTGGGGTGAAATTCTGAAAAAAAAACTGACTTACTCCCTCACTCATCAAAATCAGTCGAAAAGGACAGCTTAAAAAATAAGTTAATAGGTGTTCGAGCGTTTCTTCATAATCCAATTTAAGGGGCCCATGGGGAGGGATAAAATTCTGGTGAATATAATTGAAAGAAAATGACCTGACTCACTCACCCACTCATCATCGCCCAGCGAAAACTATTGAAGTTGGATACATTACATTTTGGGAATATGTTCGCTGTATGTCGAAAACGTCAACTAAGGAAGGATTTTTGTTTATTCGGTTTCTGAAGAGGTGTTAAGGGGGTAAACGTGCATTTCATTGAATAACATGAGTTCTTTCTTTTGGGATGTGATATTCGGCATAAAAACTAATCATTAAAAATAAGCAGACATATGTCTAAGGGTTTATCGATGTGGTGTATATTATGAGGTGAATGGGGTGAAAATTGGGGGTTGAAGGATTCTTTACGGAGCGTGTATCTCTTAAACGACATTAGCGAGAAGTTTGAAATTCAGCGGAAAAAATCAGCTTAAAAAATAAGTAATTAGGTGCTCGACCGTTTTATTCATAAATCCCATTTAAGGGGTTCATGGGGAGGGGTGAAATTCTCAAAAATAAATGAAAGAAAATGTCCTGACTGACTGACTCACTCACTCATCATAGCCCAGCCAAGATTATTGAAGTTAGAAACATGAAATTTTGGGGATATGTTCGTTGTATGTCGAAAACGTCCACTAAGGAAAGAATTTTGGATATTCAGGTTCTAAAGGGGTGTTAAAGGGGTAAACCTGCATTTCATTGAATAACAATATCTCACGAGTGGTTTCATTTGGGGATGTGATACTTGGCATATAAACCAATCATTAAAAATAAGCTGACACATGTCTAATGGATTTTCAATGTGGTGTATAATATGAGTGAAAGGGGTGAAAAGTGGGGGTTGAAGGATTCCTAACGGACCGTGCATCTCTTAAACGACATAGGCGAGGAGTTTGAAACTCAGAGGAAAACAATCAGGTTAATAATAAATAAATAATAATTAAATAAATAGGTGTTCGGCCGTTTTTTTTTCAAAAATCCAATTTAAGGGGCTCATGGGGAGGGGTGAAATTCTGGAAGAAAAACGTCCACTAAGGAAGGAATTTTGGATATTCACTCTCATCGGCCAACCAAAACTATTAAAGCTAGAAGAATTATATTTTGGGGATATATTTGTTGTGCGTCGAAAACGTCTAATAAGGCGGGATTTTTGGATATTCAGGTTCTAAAGGGGTGTTAACGGGATAAACCTGCATTTCATTGAAGAACAATATGACACGAGTATGACGCGAGCGAAGCTGCGGGTTCCTGCTAGTAATAATATAACAACAACAACCAATTTTTTTTATTTTATTATTTTATTAGCATAGCAAGTTTTACATTCTTTTTTCATTCTAGGATAGAGGCGGTACCATCTCATACAACAAAAAAGTCTTTTGTGTTTATAGTGTCCATAACACCGATGATATTCTAATGTCTCTAAACTGGATGTTTTTGACTGTGAGCTGCTCACTGAAGCACTGCCGGCACCATAAAGTCCACACGTATCATAACTTTTTTCATCACTCAGAGGCATGAGTGAGGGGTAACTTGAATGGCAGGGTATATTACCCACCTCCATTCTGCATAGGTAGGGACAGGCAGGTGACCAGCGCTGATGTTCCTGCATGGGTTCATCGCTCTCTTGCCATTGGTCTAAGATGATGGGACAAAACACACATTTCACTTCATCTCTTCTTTTTAAATAGTAGAATCCAGCGGCTGCTAAGGCTTGAGGGTTTATAAAAGGCACCGGCCACGTCGCAAAGGTCTTGAAACGTTGTTCCTCAGATTTTAAATTCATGGATGTAACTTCTCTTGAGGCTTGAAAGCAAGACATGACTGAGTGGTTTGATGTGTGTTGACCTGCTATTTATACACTTGTCACTTGGTTGGATAGTGGATAATAGTTGACTTGTTTGTGATCAATAATCAAACAGTAGGCCGTGGTAATGGCTGGAACATTGTCATGCGTTTCAAAATCTAGTCGAATGTCAATATTGGATGGTTTGACAGACTCTTCCAAGTAGGAACGGTCAAAGACAATCAGTGGCGCCCTTGTCTTAAAAGCTTGGGGTGACAACATTGGACAATTCTCTTTTTGATAATACGACCATCTAAATTTAGAAAACAAGTCGTACAGGGGGGCAAACTTATTTTTTGAAAAATCTAAATCCAGCCCTTCATAGGGAAACACAGCACCGTTGAGGAAAAGACGTGCATTTCTCAATTGCAGGTGATCAAATTGCGTGGCATCTTTGGTTTGTTGATACTTGCGATTTGTTTGAAAACCCACAATCATGTAGAGAGGTCTCTCTGTATAGCGGGCTGTTTTTATAGACCAACTATGTGTGTTGGTGGTAGGCAATAACGGGTACTCATGGAGTGCCCAGCTTCTAAATTCCATGGGTAGAGGTATATCTCTCTTTACCATTTTAAGTATGTCCAGTTTTTTGCTATCGTTAAGGGTCACATGAGGCACTTTCCATAGCAAGCGTTGTAGTTGAATTTTTGAATCAATGGGGGCATTGTCGACTCCCTTGAGTGCATTATTATCACTCCTGTCTCTCACCAGATAAAGCCCTTGCCTTGCGTTGACCACAATGCGCTGGTGATCTTCAGCAAAGCCTAAAATCAGTTTGAGAGGTAAATATCCAGTAAAGGTGCCATCGGTGTGTACCATCCAGTCATTGGTCGAGTCAGGGCACCAACCCGCCATGCAAAGTGTTTTAGCTTCTTCCTCACTATAAGAGGGATATAGTTTCATGACACTGGAAATACCCACATTTCGAGTGCTATCCACCACGATATCGTTAATCACATAACGCACTTCAGAAAACAGAAAGGCGAAAGCATGGTTGGCTAACTTGGATGTAGTGGGTGTAGAGCCATCGGCTTTGGTGAGCCGACCTTCAATCTGAATAACACTTTCATGCGATAGAGTGTAAATATCTTGGTTGTTGATAACAAATTGAATTTCATCATTGTTATTGAGTCCAGGTGTTTGAGCTTGATATGAATGCAGATCAATTCTTACCACTCCTGGTTGTTCCTCGATGTGGTTTGCAACCTCTAGGATAGAATTCATCGCGGGGGTTGATGTGGTAACCCAAATGGTGTAAAATCTGCTTGTTCTGAGATGTTAACGTGTATTCACGTGGTAAACAACTAACACCATTCCTAGACGGTGCTGTTGCTTTATATACAAACTTCATAGTGGTTTTAGCACCAACTTGTAAGTCACTGGTGTGGTAGAATCTAGATCAATGAGTTGTTGCTCTCTATTGATCAGTCTTAATGTTATATTACTAATACCATCGACAGCCACAGAATGAAAAAGCACCACTGGAGGGTTTTCACGAATAATATAGCCATTGGGCGATGTTACAATAAAGTCATAAAGCGAATGCGACGGTTCTTGATTGGTGTACACTTGACTAATAATATTACACGTCACCGACACATGATGGTCCTCAATGAATTTCACTTCATGGTCTGATTCATGTTTTTTGTTGGGCTCTAACACACGTGGTTTAAATCCTAGTAATGGACCAATGGAATCGGGGTGAGTTTTAAAGTCAATTTTGAATGTAGAAAAAATACTGCAGCGATGAGTGTTGGTATTTCCTACAAGTTCAAACTTGCGCGTTCCATCGAAAAATGACTTTAAACCATATTCATTGATCAACACCACATAAATGTGTTCATAAATGTCATCTATCGTGTATCCACCAGAGTTCAGGGTGAGCACAAAATCATCATAGTAAAACTTGTTGTTCACATTTTCACGTATGTTGTATATTCGATTGTATGTTTCAAGAGAAACAAGTCCTAAACCATAAGGTTTTTCACTCAATTCGATAGGTGGGTAAAAGTCTAGGTTCACTTCAGGTCCACGCCCATGCAGTGTTAACGTCTTACTTTCCACCGACATACTGTTGACGTTTTTGCTTATGTTGCGTTTTATATAAAAAAATTAAACACAAACGTCCACACTGTTGGCTGTTAAACGTTTGCTCACGTTTCACATTATAATATATCTTGATCCTGTTTCCAAAATAGGCCACTAGTTCCATGGGCGGGGGCAAATTCCCAAAACTGTCAAAGTACCATACAGTAGATCCCTCTTTGACATAAGCTACATAATGTGTTCCAGGTCCTCGGTGATCATCCAAATTGACAACAGCACATTCATGTTTCCAGGGTCGTGAGGGTAATTGGTTTCGCATAAACACACCTCGAAAATGAGAAAGCTTCAGTTGTTTAGCATAGCTTTCCACTTGCTGATGCGTTAGGGCATGTCTTGCTATGGCCGAGGTTAAAGATGTTTTTATTTTATTTCGAAAAGGTGAAATTCCAAATCCTTGTTGATAAAAGGCTGGCTTCAAATTGACATTTCTAGCCCCCATAGCAATGGCCTCCATTGTTTCATTGTGTCGCTGACTTTCTTTGAGTTGTTGCTTGCCCTGTTGCGCGGCTTTAATAGTTTTTGCCACTGCACTGGCACCGCCTAAAAGTGAACCCAGAGCAGCCAGACCAGCGAATAATGCAGGTAAAAATCCCGCTCGTTTAGGGACGGGAATCACTCGTCCTTGTTTTGAACCCTGTCGCTGACGTTTTGGAATAACATGTCTCTGTGCTACACGAAGAGCTTTCCTTATAGTCAACACATTATTTTTTCTTTTTTTCTTTCGCAAGGGCTTGTCCACGAATGTCATAAGCCCAGGCTTTGCCAAGGACAGGCTCATATTTTTAGTCTTTCTCACCACATATCTTTGTTTCACCATGATGATGATGACCAACAACCTTACACAAGAAAGTTTAAGTCACAACTAACGTCAGATTGTTATTTCATGGCTGTATATTCCAATTCTACATAAAGTGGGAAATCGTTTATGGTTTTTCCAGCTTGCTTTTCATTCCATGTCAACATGAGATGAAAGGATAATTCGTCTCCTGCATTGACCATTTCATGGTTATGAACCAACATCCTATGACCATTTATCTCTATTTGTAAATGGTTCTCATCAGGTATGGCATATTTGATGTGAATGGTTCCATTATAGTGTAGTCGATAGTGGCTTAAACCCGAAGCAAGCACATAGGTCAAGTGCTGGTCATGAACTAGCGGTATATGGTTTCTCTCATTCACAGGTTTTACATTTGTCAGATGCACTAAAAATACAGATGGGATAAATTTATAAAGACTTTTCATTTCATAGGTCACGTATCGCTTGGTACAGACATCATCATCTTCTTGTGGGTCTTCCACGTGAATAATGCGGTGATGATTAGCGCTATAGCCATCCACCGTAAGCTGAGGCACTTTATTATAAAACTCATACACCTTGTTATCCACATAATTTTTTGTAGTAACGTCTGTAGACACTTGAGGATGTTTTACATGAGTTAACCGCTTTCCCTTAAAGTCATAATCTCCTTGTCTTGTGCGTGGCACTACTGACCTATCCACATAGTGTTTATTAGCAGGATCTGTTTCTTGTTTAGGATCATGTATGGGAACAGACCTAGCTTTGACCATCAACGCACGTCCAAAGACATCCATCGTCAACCTGTAGTACGAGTCTACTGTTTCTATGACAAGGCTCGGTGCGATGTATATAGACAGCCTGCTAGCCTCTCTAAGCCTTAGTTGAAATGAAGCTAATTAAGCAGCAAGAGTCATTCCCCGTGAGGGACATGGTTTCCCATCTCTGCCCCACATCACGTGAACAACGCCATGGTTCACTGTTTCCATCTTCCATTCGCTGCATCATTGTGGGACCTTCCGGCTGTGGAAAGACCAATCTTTTGCTGAACCTTATTACAGCGCCCAATGGTCTGTGTTTTCAAAATATTTATATTTTCGCAAAATCTCTCTACCAACCCCTCTACGTGTTCCTGGATCAAGTCATGTCTGGATTAAAAAATGAGAATATGGGATATTTTACATTTTCCACGCAAGAAAATGTTATTTCACCGGATGAGGTAAAGCCTGATTCACTCATGATTTTCGATGATGTATCCACTGAACGACAAGGTATCATTCAAAGCTATTTCAGCATGGGTCGACACAAACATATCGATTGCTTCTATCTTGGACAAACGTATTCTAAAATGTCCAAACAGTTGATTCGTGACAATGCCAATGTCATTGTTTTATTTCGCCAGGACGAGAGGAACAGTCGTCACATTTATAATGAACATGTGAATCCGGATATGACCTTTCAAATGTTTACAGAATTGTGTGGCAAGTGCTGGAACACACAACGTCATGCCTGTTTAGTGATTGATAAACAAAGTGAACTCAACCAAGGGCGGTATCGCTTAGGGTTTGATCATTTTATTGCTATTTAAGGCACTGTCTCATTCCCTCTCAAGTCATTTGTCACGACACCATGGCGTTAGCAGAGAGTCAATTGAAAAAGCATATTATTAGAGCAAAAAATACTATTCGCCAAAAGTTTCGTCAATTGAAACGATCGCGTGCGGATCATGCTTTGTTTATTCAACAACATTTAGCACCTCCGCTAAAAGCCATGTTGAAACCCTCTTTCAAGCCATCTGAAACGCTACCTACCGTTTCACAAGCCACTCAGACGCACCACGAGGACCCTGAGGAAGAGGAAGATTTAACTAGTGTTAGCGAAGTTGAGGATAATGAGGAACAAGTGTTTACGCCTCAAAAAAAGGCATCACCCCTTGCAGAGATTTTAAGAAAAAGGAAATCCTTAGCCATGGTCGAACCCCCTTGCCCTTCCAGATCGTCTCCATTTTCACAACTCTTGGCCACCCCTCAACATAAAGCTCAACTGAAAAACATTTTAATAAAATATTATGGATCAACACTGGAACCCTATTTCACCAATCTATTTGTTGGAAACACAGATACCACGTATGGTGTTCGCTATGAGGATGATAGTTTTAAAATTGGTGATTCATCGATTAAATTTAGTCGTACTAAAGCTGTCATTAAAAAGATCAACTATAAATTAACACCAGGACTGTTAAAGCTACTATTCTCTCGGACTCCCTCATCTCAAGATTATACGCCAGAGGACCTTAGTAAATATAAATCCATTTTATTGGACACCCATGCACACAAAAGACAGTATGATCCCACTCAACAAGTGAATGCCAATATATCTCAAAAATATAAAACCATCATCGCAAAAATGTTCCCCACTAGTCAAAGTGGTCGTCGTAAAGTGTCCGCTTCAGGGGTGACATTTAAACCATTAAAACCCCTTGTGGATGTTACCTACTGGCACAATCCAAATAAACTCGTCCAGCGACTACAGCTGTTGCATGCTTCACGTCAAGCCGGTCATACTGGTCACGATTGGGAAATTCAAGAAATTGAGGAAGAACTTCGAAATGCCAAAATTATTGTTTAAGCCCTCACCCATTAAAATGGGTATTGCTCACGAGTTGCATCGTCCAGCTAGACGTCACTATCAGCGACTCAAGGTGATTTCACAAGGTGTGGATGAACTTTGGCAAGCAGACTTGGTTGAAATGATTCCCTATGCTAACGTTAACGAAGGTGTACGCTATATGTTGACGGTCATTGATGTTTATTCCAAAATGGCGTTTGTTGAACCTGTGCGTCGCAAGTCTAGTCCACTAGTCACCAAAGCCTTTCAACATATTATTCAACAAACTAAACGTCAACCTCAGCTGCTACAAACCGACCAGGGAAAAGAATTTTTCAACAAGGATTTCTCCAGTTTTCTCAAATCTAAGGATATTCACCATTACACCACGTACAGCAATCTCAAAGCCAGCGTGGTCGAGCGGTTCAACCGAACATTGAAAACCCATATGTGGAAAGCGTTTACCGCTCAGGGCACTTATCGCTGGTTGGACTTGTTACCTGAGTTAGTGTCACGTTACAATGACACCAAACACAGAACCATTGGGACCAACCCACGACTTGTGACCAAAAAAATTCCACAACTGGATAAACTGTTTAACCCCATAAAAACAGCAGATCCTAAACGTCATCGCCTTGGGGACCATATTCGTGTGAGCAAATTCAAGTCCGTCTTCGACAAGGGCTACACACCAAATTGGGGGACTGAACTATTTCGAATTCGTCAAGTCAACCTGAACAGTCCAGTCACCTATTTACTCGAGGACCTCAACCATCAACCCATAAAAGGCAGGTTTTATCTTCAAGAACTCCAAAAGACAGCGTTTCCTAAACATTACCTTGTGGAGAAAGTGTTGAAAACAAAAAGGAAATAAACTTTATGTAAAATGGTTGGGATTTAGCTCAGCCTTTAATTCTTGGATTAACAAATTACATGTTGTATGAACCTGTGTGTCTTGTATTTATTTATTCACTCATGTTGTACTTAACCTACAGTCCTATGTACAGTCCTCAGCTCTACATGTATTATGAGCAATACATATTTCTTTCTCCCTTCACCTATGTTCTCTCTTACACCCCCCCCCCCCCCCCACCCCCTTCACCTCCCACCACTGTCAAAACAGGTTGTGACTTGTTAGCTCTTATCGTGCACGTGTACAGGTGAACACCTGTATGTTAGATCATATTACACATGAACTCACATTTTCTCACGTATGAACCAAAAGAGGATGTGACTTTGTTTCACAAGGAGGACGGTAATAAGGTCATCTCACACGTGTTCACATGAATTTCGTCACTTTCCTTTCATATCGTTATCCCATTATAGTAGTGGTGAACAACGTCAGTTCAACACACACAAATGTAGTTAGACCCTTTGACATAATTTAAATAAATTCATGAGCCAGTCCATAGGGACCAGGTCAAAGGGACCGGTCCAAAGGGATCAGTCCAAAGGGACAAGGACTCGTCCACAAGGACTCGTCAGCAATGACCAGTCCACAGGGACCCGTCAACAATGACTTGTCAACAAGGACCTGTCAACAATAACCCGTCCACAGGGAACCACTCCCCCACCCTCTTACAAAAGCCATGAGTGGGCATGCGTAAAAAACAAAAAACAAGCATGTTAATTCATAGTGGCTATCCACCGTACACATACACTTTATGTGGAACAACGTTTAAATCCATATCGGCATTCAAACTCTCACATGTTGCAATAGGAAAGAGAGATTCTCTAAAAATTACAATTTCACCCCCTAGTAGGGGTAGGTTTTATTTTTGGGGTTGAAATATGTTGTCCATTGGAAAGGGGGTGTCAGCCCGAGTTCAATGACACCTCATTTGTCAAAATCCAACCATGCGTTCGAGAGATATTGGGCTGCCGCCATCTTGTGAGGTGGGGAGGTGGAGGTGAGGCCAGAACCGGCCAAAACACACTACTCTCGGTAAGTTCATAGCACTTTTCCGGGCGACCCCGACCGTGCCTTTCAAATTTTGTTACGTCTCACCAATCCAACATGGCGGCCGTGCGAATTATTTCACCAGCATTCAATATCTCTGAAACTATTCCCGATATCACCCTGGAATTCTGTACGGTGATAAAGTGAACTACTAGAAATTCACCTATGTGACTTTTGAAAAACTGGTAACTACAAAACCAACATGGCGGCCACGCGAATTCGCGACATTTAAATAGACGTTTCTCCCGATTTAACCAACCAAACTCGTTAAAACTTGGTACAGTATATGTTTATACACATTGTAATGCACCGACATCTAACTTGGTTCAATTGCTTACATAAACACAAGATGGCAGATGTGCGAAATATTTCACAGGCATTCTATATCTCTGAAACTATTAGCGGTGTCACCCTGATATTTTGCACGAAGATAAAAGTCACTACTGGAAGTTCATCTATAAGACATTCAAAAACCGGTTAACTACAAAACGAACATGGCGGCCAAGCGAATTTTAAAATTTTAAATAGACCTTTCTCACGATTTAATGTTCCAAACGCAATGAAATCTGGTACAGGAAATGTTTATACACATTGTAATGCACTGGTATCTAATTTAGTACAATTGTTTACATGACCTCAAGTTGGCGGCTGTGCGAATTTAAAATGAAGTTTTTATTTCATGTGTCGTAATCATGCGATCGAAGTGAAAGTTTGAATAATGAACCTACGCAATAATTTTCCTTTAATGGTACATGACTCTATGGCCTATACATTTAACAATCCAACATGGCGACCATCCGAAATATTTATACGGCTTTGAATATCTACGAATCTATTATAGCAATCAAACTGAATTTTTTATGTTCATAGGGGCTATGAACTGAAGTTCACCTATAGGACTTTAAATAACCTGGTGATCACAAATCCAACATGGCGGCGATGCGAAGTATAAATATTCACATAGACCTTTCTTGCAATTTAACCATCCGAGTGCAGTGAAACTTAGTACTGTAAATCCTTATACGAATATTAATCCACTGGCATCTAATTTATTTCAATTGTTTCCATAACCACAAGATGGCAGCTGTGCGAAATTTTAAAATCTCCTTGTTATTTCTTGTGTCCTAATCATGCGATTGAAGCTTGAATGCTACAGGTCCACACTAATCTTCATGTGACAGTACATAACTCTAGGACCTACATATATAAAATCCAACATGGCGACCATCCGAAATATTTAGTCGGTTCTCAATATCTACGAATCTATTACAGCAATCAAACTCAAATTTTGTATGCTGATAGTGGCAAATAACTTAAGTAGGATATATGATACTAATAGGCTGGATAGTTCTTCACGGAACTACTTGTTATATATATAGAGATATACTGCACCGCTCGGTGTTGACCGTGTTTTATAGGTTTTACTCTCTAACCGTTGGAGACACACGAAACGTGATACGGACCTTTCGGATAGAAAATTAAATTTTAAAGCTGGTTTGTGCCATCAAAAGTTTGCTATTTCTTAGCGTTCTCTTTTTATTTGAAATGCAAATGTGAAATTTTGAAACCAAAGGGTGTAGTGACGTCACTAAAATGGTCGCCATTTTTAAATAGTGCAATATAACGAAATCCAAAGTAGCCTATGTGTAAACCTGGTAAATCAGCTCAATCGGACTAGTGGTTCTTGCGTGATTGAGTAACAGACAGGACGACAGATAGACACACACACACACACACACACCATCTGATTTTAATATATTAGTATGATTAACAGCTCTAGTTTTAACCTGGCTAAGGGAAGGAAACTTGCAGTTTTTCGATATTGCCTCGTGGTAAAAATTCAAGGGATCTCCTTATTAAGTGAAATCCAAACCACTCAACTTTACATGTCACTTCGTAAGTCTCACAGGCATTAGGCGGGAATCAAACCCCCTTCACCATGGTGTGAGGCAAGCGGCTTGGTCTCTTGCTCTATCACGCTTCTTTTATCCCCCAGGTCACTCGGTGGCAATGCCTAGAAACAAATTACATGTAACAAAATTCAGTCTCATCTCCCTCCTGAGGGAGGAGCTGATACAAAATATATTTCCATTTCCGGTGTTTAACGCGCATTAGTGACCGGTACCCACATGTGTGTGCATAACAAATTTTGAAATCCCCCCCGCACAATCAATATTGCTATCGCAACCATTATGATTTACATAAGTAATAATGTTAGGTCAATGTGTGTATATAAAACTGCCAGTGTATGCAATAGGATGACATGGGATTACTGTGAAACCCCTGTGGCCCCAATTTTCTCATAAACGATTACATGTAAGTACTTAAGACAATAACAAACACCGCGAGGTTCATCAAGAACTGGCATTTTTCCAGCTTCAAGCCATATGTCCAATCAAATCCAATATAAATGATGAGGATGATGATAATTGTTGTTTTAAGGGGCCTAACATCTCGGTTATCGGCCCCTAATGGTTTGGGTGATCGTGAATATGAAAATGAAATATAAACTATAACTAAAACTATCTTATATACTAGAAGAAGAAATGGAAGACAAAAAGGAGAATAAGGCAAACAAATGGCAGGAGGAAAAGAAACGCCCTCAACCTCCGAAGAATGTGAATTGAGGGACTTGGAAGGAAGGAGAGCCATGAAAGGGAGATAGGAAAGTAAAAGAGGAGAGGGTCCACCACAGAGGCAATGGAAAAAAGGGGGAAAACCAGACCCAGCTCAGGAATCCCCCGGGGTCGGCAACTCCCAAACTCACCAGCCGTGAGCCCCTGAGGGTGTAGCAATATCCAGGGTGCACCAGAAGTGGTGGGGCTACGTGCACCCTGCCTCCTTGAGGGCCTTGATCAGAAGGCAGGAGATAACATGAAACGAAAAAGAAGGCTGATCCCTCACAGAAGGAGGGTATCAGGAAAGATAAGATAAGGGCCAATTAAGGAGGGAAAGGAAGAGACTCCCTAGGCCTCGGATACCCTAATACCGTCGGGGTCGGAAAAGAACAAGAGTTGGCCAAGAGCAGTCGTCAGGAAAGAAGACGGAGAGGAGCCCGGCACAAGTAAGTGGAAGCAATGCCAGAATCAGCTGGGGTTCCGTGGTCGTGAACCCACGTCGCTCTAGGATGTGAGCCCCTATGGCGTGGGGGGAGTTTCATTCTATCTATTAAGGCAGAACCGAGAGCAAATGGGTTCGATTCCTGCATTAGCCTTCCTAGGAGGAGTTTTCCTTAGTTTCTCAATTCAGCTCCACGCAAGCAGGGAGTGTCAATAATTCCGGAGAAGTTGAAGTTTATACTCGGGATGATCGCTGTCAGAGCGGGAGTTTAAACCACCGATCTCCCATCTGAGTCTTCTTATTGTAACCGTGTTGCCTACCTAAACACGCACAACTTCACCCCGGGATATTTAGGCTTCAATGATTATTGATGATGAGGATAATAGTTGTTTTAAGGGGCCTAACATCTAGGTTATCGGCCCCTACTGGTCTGGGTGATAGCGAAAATGACAATGAAATGGATACCAGAACAAAACTTAAGTGAGACGGAAAATACTTACAAAAAGGAACTCAGATTGAAACTACTCACAAAATGGAGAGCGGTAATACTTACAAAATAGAATTTAGAACGACAATACTCACAAGAGGACTAGATTGAAAAATACGCACAAAATATAGGCTAGGTTCAAAATACGTAGTAAATGCAATTGAAATTCAAAATACTTACAAAATGCAAATGAGATTGAAAATACTTACAAAATGCAATTAAAATTGAAAATACACAATGCAATTCAGATTGAAAAACTCCCATTCCAGATACACAATACTCACAAAGGGCAATTGAAATTCAAAATGCTTACAAAATGCAATTGAAATTGAAAATGCTTACAATATGTAGGGTAGATTCAAACTACTCATTTGGATTGACAATACTTACAAAATTTCAAAATACCCACAACATGCAATTGACACTCAAATTACTTCCAAAATGCTTGCGAAATTGCGGTTTAGGTTGAAAATACTTACAGAATGCAATTGAAATTCAAAATACTCACTAAAATGTCCTGATCCTATATTGAAAGACTTACTAAAAAGCAATTTAGATGGGCAAACTTTACAAAATGCATTTCAGGTTGAAAACACTCGAGAAGTGCAATTTAGATCGAAAAAACTTACAAAATACAAAATGCAAAATGCAACGTAGATTGAAAATACCTACAAACTGGAGTGTAGATGAAAAAAAAATCGCTAAAGGGAATTTAGATACATGGGAGGCCAATAAACAAAAAAGTGCGGGAATCTTAAAGAGAAAAGATATATAATGAGAAGAAAACAAGAGGTCTGACCCCTCGAAGAAAGAGGGATCAGGAAAGACGATACAAGGGCCAATTAAGGCGGGAAAGTGAAAGACTCTCTAGGCCTCGAATACCCTAATACCGTTGGGGTCGGAAATGAACATGAGTTGACCAAGGGAGGTCGACAGGGAAGAAGATGGATAGGAGCCCTGCAGAAGTAAATGGAAGCAATGCCTGACTCATCTGGGGCCCGTGGTCGCCAACCCACGTCCCACTAGTTGTGAGCACCTGGGGTATGACAAGATTATAATAATGATTGTGATTGTTGTTATAAGGGTTCAATTATTGAGGTAATTGACCCCCAATGATTTCGGAGATAATGCAAAGTTATGAAGAAATGAAAATAAAGCTAAAATTAACTACCGGTACTGATTTATACAGCAAATAGAAGAAAAAAGAACAAAATACGGCATAAGGGAAATAAATCACAAGGGAAAGAATTGTCCACCTTCAACGAATGAGGGATGAGGGACAGGGAAAGAAGAAAAGCCATGAAAGACACGATAGGGGAGGGAAGGAGGAGAGAGTCCACTCCAAAGTAAATTCAAAAATGGTAAAACGGATTGAGTTCAGGAATCCCCTAACGTCATAAATTCCAGATTTAACCAGCAGTAATTTCTTGAGAGTGTAGAACTATCCAAGATGCAGCATAAGTGGTGGGACTATATACACTCTACCTCCTTTAGGGCCTTGAGCAGAAGGTAGGAGATACCTTGAAAAACATTAGGAAGTCTGGCCCCTCTAAGAATTAGAGTATTGGGGCGGATGAAACAAGGGTGAATTAAGGCGGCAAAATGAAAGACACCCAAGGTTTAGGAACTCTAATACGGTCGGGGTCAGTAGAGAACAAGAGCTGACCATGGGAGGTTAACAGTAAAGATGGCAGAGAGGAGCCCGTCACAAGTAAATGTAAGCAATGCCGGACTCAGCTGGGGCCTCGTGGTCGTCAATCTACGTACCATTAGTTGTGAATAATAATGTTATTTGTTTTACGTCCCTCTTAACATCTGCGGCTTTTAGAGACACCGGGGTGTCGGAATTTTGCCCCGAAGGGGATCTTTAACGTGCCAGTAAATCGACTGACATGGCTCCGTCGCATTTGCGCACCCTCAAATGCCAGTTGACCGCGCCAGGATTCGATCCTGCAGCCTTAAGCACAGCAAGCGAGAACGTTACCGCTGGGCACGTAGCCAGCCGCCATTAGTTGTGATGATGATGATGATGATGATGATTGTTGTTTTAAGGGGCCTAACATCTAGGTTATCGGCCCCTGATGGTTTGGGTGATCGTGAAGATGAAAATGAAAAAGCGAACTTAAAACTAAAACTAACTACTAACCTACATACTAGAAGAAGAAATGGAAAACTAAAGGAGAATAAGGCAAATAACGGACAGGAGGAAAATGAATGCCCTCAACCCTCGAAGAAGGCGGATTGAGGGACTTGGAAGGAAGGAGAGCCATGAAAGGCAGATAGGAAAGTGAAAGAGGAGAGGGTCCGCCCCAAAGGAAAGGGACAAAAGGGGGAAAACGGACCCAGCTCAGGAATCCCTCGGGGTCGCCAACTCCCGAACTCACCAGCCGTGAGCCCCTGAGGGTGTAGCATTATCTAGGGTGCACCAAAGTGGTGGGGCTACATACACCCGGCCTCCTTGAGGGCCTTAAGCAGAAGGCAGGAGATAACATGAAAAGAAAAAGAAGGCTGACCCCTCGCAGAAGGAGGGAATCAGAAAAGAAGAGACAAGGGCCAATTAAGGCGGGAAAGGAAAAGACTCCCTAGGCCTCGGACACCCTAATACCGATTAGTTGTGAGCCCCTGGAGGGGTATTCACAAGAGAAAATGATCCCTTTCGTTGAAAATACATCACAAATAGTCACCGTAACAATCAACACAGTCTACGATATATCGCGAGAGAAATGTTTCATTCTGCTGTAAAACAAAGGCAAACATCTAAAGGCAATATCTTCAAGTGCACGTACTGAAGGCACAAAATGTAACGCATGGCGTTAATGGTTGTGTTGGTCAGCCACTGGAGGGGAAGTTGACTCGCTGGCGTGGCGGAAGGCACATTAGCCCCCACTGACGCGATAACCAGAGGTGAATTGCTCCAGCAGAGCTGATTTCCGTCCTCACGACAGGCAGGCCTCACACGTCCTGCAGTCTGCACAAAATATTAGGTCGTAACATCTTCTAACGGAATCAAACACTGATACAAATATCCCAGATGAGGGGATAAACCCACTTGACACATTTATATAACCATCTCTATCTCTATATAAGAATGAAAGTTTGTCTGTTTTTTCTGAATTTCTACGGAAATTTGCGTTATTTACGCGTTTCAGACTGTTTTATGACGGATGCGCGCGAAAATATTTTTTTTTGTCTGTCTGTCTGTCTGTCTGTCTGTCTGTCTGTCTGTATGTCTGTCTGTCTGTCTATATGTGGACAAGTATGTTCCCTTATAACTCGAGAACGGCTGGGTGGATCAACGTAAAATTTGGTACAGATATCCTTCATAGGCACGACACTAATCATTGATGTAACTCTTCTCTGTAGCTCCAATAAAAGGGGGCCTACCCCCTTAAAACACTTGCGGAAATAGGCGTAGACGGGCGAGACAAAGCTCATTTTTAGCCCCTCAATGTGAGGAACGAAACTCGAGGGCCCCCGAAAACCACATTTTAAAGCCCTAAAACCAACAGTTTTTGATGATGATGATGATGATAATTGTTGTTTTAAGGGGCCTAACATCGAGGTTATCGGCCCCTGATGAAATGAAATGGCGTGAAATGAAAGGATGAAGAAAAATAACAGCTCACTGCTATGGATGAAACGAAAATGGTTTAGATAAAATAGACAGTGAGCCCCAAGAACTATGCCTTATGTAGCAGGGAAAATACTTATAAAAAGGAACTCAGATTGACACTACTCACGAAATGAAGAGCGGTAATACGTACATAAGGGAATTTGGAACGAAATGACTCACAAAAATAATAGATTGAAAAAATACGCACAAAATGTAGGTTAAGTCCAAAATACGTACAAAATGCAACTGAAATCAAAATACTTACAAAATGCAAATGAGATTGAAAATACGCACAAAATGTAATGTAGATTCAAAATACCCACAAAATGCAATTGAGACTTAACTACTTGAACAAAGCGGGGTAGGTTGAAAACACAAAATGCAATTGAAATTGCTTACAAAAGGTATGGTAGATTCAAACTTCTCATTAGGATGGACAATACTTACAAAATGCAATTTAGATTGAAAATAATTACAAAATGTAATTTAGATTCAAAATACCCACAAAATTGCAATTGAGACTTAACTACTTGAACAAAGCGGGGTAGGTTGAAAATACAAAATGCAATTGAAATTCAAAATAATCACTAAAGTCCCAGCCCCTATATTGAAAGACTTACTAAAAAGCAATTTAGATTGTCAATCCTTACAAAATGCAATTGAGATTGAAAAACACTCACAAAATGCAATCTAGATCGAAAATACGTACAAAATGCAACGTAGATTAAAAATACCTACAAAATACGTACAAAATGCAACGTAAATTAAAAATACCTACAAAAAACCGCTAGAAGGGGATTTAGATACACGGGGAACCAAGTAACCAAAACAGTGCGGGAATCTTAAAGAGAAAAGGAAATATAAGGAAAAGAGGAGAGGAGAGGAGAGGGGAGAGGAGAGGAGAAGGTCCGCCCCAAAGGGAAGGGACAAAAGGGGGAAAACGGACCCAGCTCAGGAATCCCTCGGGGTCGCCAACTCCCGAACTCACCAGCCGTGAGCCCCTGAGGGTGTAGCATTATCTAGGGTCCACCAGAAGTGGTGGGGCTACATACACCCTGCCTCCTTAAGGGCCTTGAGCACAAGGCAGGAGGTAAAAGGAAAAGAAAAAGAAGGCTGACCCCTCACAGAAGGAGGGCATCAGGAAAGATGAGACAAGGGCCAATTAAGGCGGGAAAGTGAAAGACTCCCTAGGCCTCGGATAACCTAATACCGTCGGGGTCGGAAGAGAACAAGAGTTGACCAAGGGAGGTCGACAGGAAAGAAGAATGAGAGGAGCCCGGCACAAGTAAGTGGAAGCAATGCCGGACTCAGCTGGGGCCCCGTGGTCGCCAACCCACAACAGTTTTTGAGATATTTCCAGATAACTAATTTCATTTAATACAATAACGAAAGAATGCAAGCCGGTTACCATGGCAACGGAATCTCACAGGTCCATCTATTGCTGTAAGACGCAATACAATTCCATTTATTACATTACTGAGATAGTTTGCAAACGGCTATTAGGTTATAACGGAACCAAATTAAGCTGTAAAATTCATCAATGTCATATAATGCGCTTAGGGGGGGGGGGGGGGTCAAGGTGTACTCTAGATTTTTTTCACGTGATTTACACGTGCGGGTGCGGTACGGAAGGTCTATTATATCCCTATCCATATATTTTCATATTATTATTATAATTATTATTATTATACTACGGCCTACAACGACGAGACAAAGCTTATTTTCAGCCCCTTGGTGTCAGAAACAAAACTCGGGTCCCCTAAAGAGCCGTAAAGGGTCCCCAAAAACTACATTTTAAGGCTCTAAAACCAACAGTTTTTTAGATATTCCCAGAAAACTAATTTCATTTAATAAACTAATGAAGGAATGCAAGCCAGTAACCATGACAACAGTATCTCAAGAGGTGGCATCCAACTTTCCATCTATTTCTGCAAGAAGTAATGCCACTCCATTTATTAAATTTCTGTGAAAGTTTGCAAATGGCTATAAGGTTATCACGGAACCAACTAAAACTGTAAAGTTCATCAATGCGCTTAAGGGGCTCAAGGAGTACCCTAGATTTTTTCACACGACGTACACTTGCGATATGTCGTACAGAAGGTCTATTATATCTCCAAACAGCAACATTATTTTCAAAAATTCCTGATTTGAAATAGTAGACAATTTTTGCTGCTTTTAGGAATTTGGGCCATTGGTGGCTAAAAAACCTGAATTTTCATGCACCACAATCCTTTATAATTTACAAAAGGGGTCTTCTTGTGGTTGAGCACTTGACACAACGGTAAGGGTCAGTTTGTATGTGACGTGTATTGCGATTCGTCTACGAGGTTTTCAATTTTATTTTCACGTCAGGAAGAACACGTTAGGTAAATTTAGTTTGAGAGCACATTTTAAATAATCATTTTTCTTTGTCGACAAACAGGTTCCAAGCCCCTAACAATTGCAACAGTAGCTCAATTGATAAAGTCTGGCTATTAATACCGAAGACCGTTCGAAGAATGGGTACATCTGCTAGTTATGATATAAACATGAAAAGTACATACATCCGTATACAGTACATATCAGGGGTGTATATGAGGGGGGAACTGTGGGGCGGCAGCCCCCCCCCCCCAAAAAAAAATGCCAATAAAATTAAGTGCTTTAGTAAAAGCATAAAATCATTGAAAATTTGGTTGTACACTCATCTTAACATATTGGCTAAGTTATAAACAATATTAAGATTGAAATTAGACTACCTCGTGGTATAGTGGCTAGCATTCTTGGCTGCCGCCAAGAGGTCCGAATTCGATTCCCGGCTCTGTCAAGAAATTTTAATTCTGGTCTGAGGGCTGGAACGGGGTACACTCAGCCTTGTGAGGCAAAACTGAGAATTCCACAGTGTGGTACTTTTGAGAAATAAAATATCAACTTGGAAAAAAATAAAAGAAAAGAAAACTGTTTACCTTTCTGCTTAGTAAATCGACAAATATTTAAATATTTGCCATTCATATTCCACAGATCATATTCATTAACTGTAAAATGTTACTTGTGTGTTGTGGTGTATTTTACACCTTTCCTTGTATTGCCACTAATTGTAGGCTATGTAAACTTAGAATTTTACAATTAACTCTTATGTAAAATAAGTACACAAAGTTATGTGATCTAAGATATTGTTTGATATTTCTGGGTATTTTGTTGTGTCAATCCCCTGAAATACTCACAATTTTCCAGGGTAGTCATCCCCCGCCCCGAAAGAAAATTGTATATTCGCTCCTGGTACATATATACATATGATGATGATGATGATGATGATAATTGTTTTTTAAGGGGACTAACATCTAGGTTATCGGTCCCTGATGGTTTGGGTGATCGTGAAGACGAAAATGAAATGCAAACTTAAAATTAAAATTAACTACTAACCTACATACTAGAAGAAGAAATGGAAAACTAAAGGAGAATAAGGCAAATAAAGGACAGGAGGAAAAGAAATGCCCTCAACTTTCGAAGAAGGCGGATTGAGGGACTTGGAAGGAAGGAGAGCCATGAAAGGCATATAGGAAAGTGAAAGAGGAGATGATGATGATGATGATGATGATAATTGTTGTTTAAAGGGGCCTAACATCTAGATTATCGGCCCCTGATGGTTTGGGTGATCGTGAAGATGAAAAAGAAAAACGCTTTTAAAACTAAAACTAATTACTAACCTACATACTAGAAGAAGAAATGGAAAATTAAGGAGAATAAGGCAAATAAAGGACAGGAGGTAAGGTATCCTCCATGACTGGTCGTGAGGCCCTGAGGGTGTAGCATTATCTAGGGTGCACCAAACGTGGTGGGGCTACATACACCCGGCCTCCTTGAGGGCCTTAAGCAGAAGGCAGGAGATAACATGAAAAGAAAAAGAAGGCTGACCCCTCGCAGAAGGAGGCAATTAGAAAAGATGAGACAAGGGCCAATTAAGGCGGGAAAGGAAGAGACTCCCTAGGCCTTGGATACCCTAATACCGTCGGGGTCGGAAGATGATGATGATGATGATAATTGTTGTTTTAAAGGGCCTAACATCTAGGCTATCGGCCCCTGATGGTTTGGGTGATCGTGAAGATGAAAATGAAATGCAAACTTAAAACTAAAACTAACTACCAACCTACATACTAGAAGAAGAAATGGAAAACTAAAGGAGAAGAAGGCAAATAAAGGACAGGAAGAAAAGAAATGCCCTCAATCCTCGAAGAATGCGGATTGAGGGACTTGGAAGGAAGGAGAGCCATGAAAGGCAGATAGGAAAGTGAAAGAGGAGAGGGTCCGCCCCGAAGGTAAGGGACAAAAGGGGGAAAACGGACCCAGCTCAGGAATCCCTCGGGATCGCCAACTCCCGAACTCACCAGCCGTGAGCCCCTGAGGGTGTGCAATTATCTACGGTGCACCAGAAGTGGTGGGGCTACATACACCCTGCCTCCTTAAGGGCCTTGAGCACAAGGCAGGAGGTAAAAGGAAAAGAAAAAGAAGACTGACCCCTCACAGTAGGAGGGTATCAGGAAAGATGAGACAAGGGCCAATTAAGGCGGGAAAGTGAAAGACTCCCTAGTCCTCGGATAACCTAATACCGTCGGGGTCGGAAGAGAACAAGAGTTGACCAAGGGAGGTCGACAGGAAAGAAGACGGAGAGGAGCCCGGCACAAGTAAGTGGAAGCAATGCCGGACTCAGCTGGGGTCGCGTGGTCGGCAACTCACGTCCCACTAAATGTGAGCCCCTGAGGGGAATAAATTAAAAAAATCATAAAGAAATAAACAACCAACCACACAAATAAACAATAAAATAAGAGACTAATTAAATAAATAAAAAGTTCTTAATTAATCAATGGATAAATGAATGAATAAATAAATAAACATCCCAGTTGATCTAAGCATCGAAGTGAGATATTATGATACGAAAGGGAAAGTGCTCATTGCCCTAAATTAATATCACTCATTTGGTGCAATATAGATTAATATCGAAGAATGTACAGTACAATGGTATACGAGGCTGTCGGTTTGGTTGTAGATCGTAAACAATGATGAAACTAGTTTTTATACCGCGTCACGCAGAATTGCATTTATGTCGTCACATTTTTTGCCACGACAATATATAAAATCGTGTTTTACTTTTTAATTTATTCAGTAACACTCGACTGCAGGGGCTGAGGGATGGGGAGGGGTGTATTTCCAAACTGAATGTTCAGTGGCAGAGTGATGGAAGCTGTGGTGGGGGGAGGGAAACAAGCGCTCTATTGCCAATTCCATTAGAATTGCAAAATGGCAGAGAGACGAATGGCAATGGTAAGCCCCGACAAAACATATTTTGTTGCTCCCGTTGGAAATAAGAATATGAAATCCTTTGATAGCGCCACTTTGTGAAAGACGGGAGTCGCAAACAGCTCTTAAGGGAGTGGCAACGGCCAGCGAGCTTTCCCGAGGGCTTCCTTTGCCTTCTTCTTCGGTACAAGTGGGTATCAGGGGCCTTCAGGGTCTAACTTGTAATCTAATCTCTTGGCTTTGTATCTTCATGTATTTCAGCCTAAGGAGACGGTGTGTGAGTTTAAATTCTCACTGCTAATTACACCATTTCCCACACACAGTCAGTTTGTTCTCTGAGAATTCTGTGGAGTATGACTAGTTTGTTATTGTTATTTTAAGGGGCGGAACTACGAGGTCATCTGCCTTTCTTACCGTGGAAGTCCGGGTTCGATTCCCGGCTCTGGACAAAACTCGAAGATATGGGTGAGTGGTTTAACGTTGCTTCCCCCCAAGCTAATTTTGGGATGAAATTCAGACCACTACTCCCTCCTTTCAAATCTTCTATATCCAACCTCCAATTTCAAATGCAAACCCTTTTACAGATACCAAAATAACACAGGTTATCAGTCAAATAAAAGTTATCTATTTATCTCCATATTATATCTATCTACACGCACACATACGTGCATATACATGCACGCACATGTACACAGGGCTATTAACCATGATATCCAAGTCACAAAATTAATGAAAACCAACAACTACATCAACTGTTCTAATTTTCTAATGTTCCTGGTTTAACCCTCAAAGAATGTGGATCGAGGGATATGGAAAGAATTAGAGTCATAAAAGGTGCATATGGAATAAAACGATGAGTGTCTGCTCCCAAAGTCAGTGGAAAAATGGGGGAAAACAAACCCAGCTCAGGAATCGCTTGGGGTCACCAACTCCCGAGATCACCAGCAGTGATCCCTTGAGGGTAGCAGTATCCAGCAGTATGCAATATGCAGAAAACAGGAGATACCATGAAAAGAAAAGGTATGATCTCTCGAACAATGAAGGTAAGTTATCAGGAAATTTGACAGAAGGGCTAATTGTTGGTTGGTTGGTTCCTCAGTTTAGGGGCTGCGACAATGCGGTCATGTAGCCCCGTGTACTTTGGGTGTGTGTAGAATCTGTCTGATAACCGGTGTTAATTTTAATGAAGGGCTAATTAAGACGGGAAAATAAACGACATCCTCGATCTCCGATACCCTAATACCGTCGGGATTGGAATAGAACGAGAGTTGACCAACGGAAGTCGACAGGAAGAATTACAGAAGTAAGCCCGACACAAGTAAGTGGAAGCAAGGCTGGACTCAGCTGGGATCCCGTGGTCGCCAACCGACGTCTCACTAGTCGTTGGTTCATGGGGAGATAATACAATGAAACATAGTAATTATAGACATTCTTGCGCACAATTTGCTCTGAGTGCTGCCCGATTGTGCGAAGCCATCGCTAACAAAGGAAGACGTACGCTTCAATCTCATCTCTCATTCAAATCCACTCTGGCCAGCTTTAAAAATGCACGACGGGGAGTTACTTGCCAAGCCACTTTCCGTATTCTGCACCAAGTCTTCTGCTGATTTCTGCAGTTCAACTCAATCTGCGAGACAATTCCGATACTGAAGATCTTGTTCCAATTCACAATCCAAGAGCGTGATACAGTCTGGTCTCCACATTGCAGTTAGTTTGTTATTGTTATTTTAAGGGGCGGAACTACGAGGTCATCTGCCCTTCTTAACACAGATTAAGGTATAGCAATTTGGAATGGAATTTAAAATATAGAGGTGGACACATAAATTTGAAAAAAAAAGAACTAAAAAACTAAATAAAATTAATAATGATAATATAAACCAAAATTACGGAAAAACAAAAATTTATCATTCAAAAACGAACAAGTCGTTGAGTCAATGTACACTGGAAAATTTAGATTGCTGGCCCTAACCCACTCTCACTTATAAAGCGGATGACGAGTTCAGCTAATAGGTCATATCGTTATATGCATGTAACTTCCATACTTTCAATTCGATTTCAACCAATATCGTATGTACAATGTGTAGCACAACAGATATGACAAAGCGTATTCTTAAGATGATGATGATGATGATGATGATGATAATTGTTGTTTCAAGGGGCCTAACATCTAGGTTATCGGCCCCTAATGGTTTCGGTGATCGTGAAGATGAAAATGAAATGCAAACTATAACTAAAAACTAACTACGAACTTATATACTAAAAAAAAAAGTCAACCCCTGGCTCTATACAGCCCATGACGGGCTAAGGCCGACCAAGCGACCGCTGCCCAGCCATTCGGCCTGCAGATATTGGGGTGACGCGTGATCAGCGCGTCGGGTCCCCTCGGCGGTTAAACTTGGTTTTCGTGATCGGGGCGCTGTCTCACTGTCAGATAGCTACTCAATTGTCCTCACGAGGCTGAGTGCACCCCGTTCCAACCCTCACGTCAGTTTTAAAATCCCTGACGGAGCCGGGGATCGAACCCGGGGCCTCCGGGTGAGAGGCAGGCGCGCTACCCCAACAACACGGGGCCGGCGAACTGTTATACTAGAAGAAGAAATTGAAAACAAAAGGAGAATAAGGCAAATAAAGGACAGGAGGAAAAGAAATGCCATCAACCCTCGTAGTATGCGGATTGAGGGACTTGAAAGGAAGGAGAGCCATGAAAGGCAGATAGGAAAGTGAAAGAGGAGAGGGTCCACCCCACAGATAAGGGACAAAAGGGGGAAACCGGACCCAGCTCAGGAATCCCTCGGGGTCGCCAACTCCCGAACTCACCAGCCGTGAGCCCCTGAGGGTGTAACAATATCCAGGGTGCACCAGAAGTGGTGGGGCTACACACACCCTGCCTCCTTGAGGACCTTGAGCAGAAGGCAGGAGATAACAGGAAAAGAAAAAGAAAGCTGACCCCTCGCAGAAGGACGGTTTCAGAAAAGAGGAGAAAAGGGCCAATTAAGGCGGGAAAGGAAGATACTCCCTAGGCCTCGGATACCCTAATACCGTCGGCGTCGGAAGAGAAGAGTTGACCAAGTGAGGTCGACAGGAAAGAAGACGGAGAGGAGCCCGGCACAAGTAAGTGGAAGCAATGCTGGACTCAGCTGGGGCCCCGTGGTCACCAACCCACGCCCAACTAGATGTGAGCCCCTGGGGGAGTATTCTTAAGAGCAACCAGGGCTGCCAACTGTTAATAAATGTTCTCTTTATATTGTATCCCAATACCAATATATGAGAAAGTATGCAAGCCAACAGCTCGAAACTTTGCACACGTATAGTACATGGCCTTCTACATTCATTTGGTGTAACTAATATACGTCACTGCTGCCAACATGACTCTAAGCCTGCCGATAGTTCCAATGTTTAAATATATGTAACTTCTGTACGAACGAATCGATTTCAACAAAATTTCGTATGTGCTTTGTGTACTATAAGTGATGTGACTATGCATATTCTTAAGAGCGAGCGAGGCTGCCAACTCTAAATAAATGCTGTCTTAATTCTTTTACCCTAATATCTACATATCAGAAAATATACAAGCCAACCGCTCTAAACTTAGCATACGTATAGTACCCTAAAATTCATATTATTTTTTAGTATCTAATATAAGTCAATGCTGGCAACATGATTAAATGCATGTAACTTCTATTCTAACAAATGGATTTCATCCGAAATTGGCACAATAATAGTTCATAATATTTCAGATTAATTCTAAGCAAAATTTGATGATGATGATGATGATAATTGTTGTTTTAAGGGGCCTAACATCTAGGTTTTCGGCCCCTGATGGTTTGGGTGATCGTGAAGATGAAAATGAAAAGCGAACTTAAAACTAAAACTAACTACTAACCTACATACTAGAAGAAGAAATGGAAAATAAAGGAGAGTAAGGCAAATAAAAGGACAGAAGGAAAAGAAATGCCCTCAACCCTCGGAGAAGGCGGATTGAGGGACTTGGAAGGAAGGAGAGCCATGAAAGGCAGATAGGAAAGTGAAAGAAGAGAGGGTCCGCCCCAAAGGTAAGGGACAAAAGGGGAAAACGGACCCAGCTCAGGAATCCCTCGGGGTCGCCAACTCCCAAACTCACCAGCCGTGAGCCCCTGAGGGTGTAGCATTATCTAGGGTGCACCAGAAGTGGTGGGGCTACATACACCCTGCCTCCTTAAGGGCCTAGAGCACAAGGCAGGAGGTAAAAGGAAGAGAAAAAGAAGGCTGACCCCTCGCAGAAGGAGGGTATCAGAAGAGATGAGACAAGGGCCAATTAAGGCGGGAAAGGAAGAGACTCCCTAGGCCTCGGATACCCTAATACCGTCGGGGTCAGAAGAGAACAAGAGTTGACCAAGTGAGGTCGACAGGAAAGAAGAAAGAGAGGAGCCCGGCACAAGTAAGTGGAAGCAATGCCGGACTCAGCTGGGGCCCCGTGGTCGCCAACCCACGCCCACAAGATGTGAGCCCCTGGGGGATAAGCAAAATTTACATGACATCGTTGCTAAAATGATTTTACGCGTGCTGATATGCCTAACTGCATGTAACGTCCATATTATCCATTGAACTTCAACCAAATTTTGTATGTGCATTCTGTACCTAAGAGATGGATCTAAGGATATATTCAGAGTCACAAGGGCTGCCAACTGTAGTGCTCTATTAGGCTACACTATTTCAGGTTAACTTCAAGCTAATTAAAAATGTTAGCATTAACAACTTAATTTCGTCATTATTCTAGACGAAATCATTGGCATGATCTTAAATTTTAATTAGAGTTGGCTCTTTAATTCGTCACGGAACTACTTGTTTATGTTAAGAAGTACATTATAGTCAGAATTTTGAACCAAGATTCCTCCGGCTTTTAGAAAATGCCAGTACCATAGAATTCATCTTCTTCTATTTGAATCACTAACAACTATTTTGCTCTTTTACTCTTGCTCCTAATCCATCCCTTGTCGTAAACATTAGGCTGGGTGCGTGGCTCAGTAGTAACGTTCACGCCTGCTGTTCCTAAGGTTGCAGGATCGAATCCTGGCGGAGTCTCCTCACATTTGATGATGATGATGATAATTGTTGTTTTAAGGGGTCTAACATCTAGGTTATCGGCCCGTAATGGTTTGGGTGATCGTGAAGATGAAAATGAAATTCAAACTATAACTAAAAACTAACTACGAACTGATATACTAGAAGAAGAAATTGAAAACAAAAGGAGAATAAGGCAAATAAAGGACAGGAGGAAAAGAAATGCCCTCAACCCTTGAAGAATGCGGATTGAGGGACTTGGAAGGAAGGAGAGCCATAGAAGGCAGATAGGAAAGTGAAAGAGGAGAGGGTCCACCCTACAGGTAACGGACAAAAGGGGGAAACCGGACCCAGCTCAGGAATCCCTCTGGGTCGCCAACTCCCGAACTCACCAGCCGTGAGCCCCTGAGGGTGTAGCATTATCCAGGGTGCACCAGAAGTGGTGGGGCTACATACACCCTGCCTCCTTGAGGGCCTTAAGCAGAAGGCAGGAGATAACAGGAAAAGAAAAAGAAGGCTGGCCCCCCGCAGAAGGAGGGTATCAGAAAAGATGAGACAAGGGCCAATTAAGGCGGTGGAAGAAAGAGATTCCCTAGGCCTCGGATACCCTGATACCGTCGGGGGTCAGAAGAGAACAAGATTTGACCAAGTTAGGTCGACAGGAAAGAAGACAGAGAGGAGCCCGGCACAAGTGAGTGGAAGCAATGCCGGACTCAGCTGGGGCCCCGTGGTCGCCAACCCACGTCCCACTAGATGTGAGCTCCTGGGGGAGGGTACGCAAATGTGAGGGAGCCGTGTCAGTAGATTTACTGGCATGTTAAAAATCCCCTTCGGGACAAAACTCTGGCATCCCGGCCTCTCTAAAAGTCGTAGTAGTTATAAGGCAAGTAAAACAAATAACATTATAATTTTGTCTTTTTTCATGCTTATTGTCTAATAGAAATAAAAATAAAAATCTACGTTAGTGAAAAGAGATGGTATATCGGCTTTCACGGCCAGTGAATTAAAACTCAGCAATTTTTCAAGATTTGTGCCGTGTCTTGTGTGGGGTTTTAATTCACTGACCTGAAAGCCAATATACCATCCTTTTGCAAGTCTTCATGGGGAGGTTATGGCTGCTTCAAATTTTAGTTCTCACGGTAAAGAGGTGCAGGTGTGCTTCATAAAAAGGGAGGTAGCGCGCAGTTCGCCACTCCTGTTGGGGGTCCGGGAGGGGGCACCAAGAGCCCGCTGATGAGCCAGGTTGGTGTCTTAGGCGAATCCACACACAAGAAACGGCACAAACCTAGAAAAATGCTACGTTAGTGATTTTATCAATAGGACGCACGTTTGTCGGACAGTATCAGGATCTTTAGGAATGTGCTATGAAAATAGTAACGTAAGGAAGCTACGTTTCGGTATATTAATATTGCGCAAGAAAGAATTGTAAGAAAAGTTTGCCTTATTCTAGCATTTCTTTATCATTATTGCGAAGATAAGCCCGATGTTTCCCCCCTTAAAACAATAATCTACCCCACCACCACCAACTGCTAGATACGCGTTATAGAACAGCTCATAGCATATTTTTCTGAAAGTTGTGTTTTACTACGAATGACCAGTGTTGATAGAAATGTTGTGACATGACGGTATTCCTGGAAATTTGCTTTCATCTCATCACGATTTATCAACAGCAGCGTGGAGCGCTCGATTTCCGAGAACTCTCTCGCGCATGGGTGAACCGACTATCTCGCTCACTGAATAGCAGATCAGTGCTGGAGCTAATGAAATGTTTATTATGATTACAAAGATTATGTCAGAGCATTTCTATTGCAAGCGGTGATCAGAAACTACGCTTACAAAGCCGTCAGAGAACCGTGTATATTTTATTTCATACAACCAATATAACCAACTGAGAGTGCATATATTAGGTTATGATGATGATGATGATAATTGTTGTTTTAAGGGGCCTAACATCTAGGTTATCGGCCACTAATGGTTTGGGTGATCGTGAAGAAGAAAATGAAATGTAAACTTAAAACTAAAACTAACTACCAAACTACATACTAGAAGAAGAAATGGAAAACTAAGGGAGAATAAGGCAAATAAAGGACAGGAGGAAAAGAAATGCCCTCAGCCCTCGAAGAATGCGGATTGAGGGACTTGGAAGGAAGGAGAGCCATGAAAGGCAGATAGGAAAGTGAAAGAGGAGAGGGTCTGCCCCGAAGGTAAGGGACAAAAGGGGAAAACGGACCCAGCTCATGAATCCCTCGGGGTTGCCAACTCCCGAACTCACCAGCCGTGAGCCCCTGAGGGTGTAGCATTATCTAGGGTGCACCAAACGTGGTGGGGCTACATACACCCGGCCTCCTAGAGGGCCTTGAGCAGAAGGCAGGAGATAACAGGAAAAGAAAAAGAAAGCGCACCCCTCGCAGAAGGAGGGAATCAGAAAAGATGAGACAAGGTCCAATTAAGGCGGGAAAGGAAGAGACTCCCTAGGCCTCGGATACCCTAATACCGTCGGGGTCGGAAGAGAACAAGAGTTGACCAAGTGATGATGATGATGATGATAATTGTTGTTTTAAGGGGCCTAACATCGAGGTTATCGGGCCCTAATGATCTGGGTGATAGCGAAAATGATAATGAAATGGAAACCAGAACAAAATTATCTGAGACGGAAAATACGTACAAAAAGGAACTCACAATATGGTCTTACAAAAGGCAATTTAGAACGAAAAGAGTCACAAAAAGAATACATGGAAAAATACCCACAAAACGTAGGCTAGATTCAAAATACGTACAAAATGCAATGTAGTGTCGAAATACTTACAAAATGCAACTGAAATTCAAAATACTTACAAAATGCAAATGAGATCGAAAACACGTACAAAATGCAATTGAGGTTCAAAATACTTACAAAATGCAATTGAAATTGAAAATACACAATGCAATTCAGATTGAAATAGGCCCTATCCCAGTTCCAATCCAAATTATTCACAAAGTGCAATTGAAATTCAAAATACTTACAAAATGCAATTGAAATTGAAAATGCTTACAAAATGTACGGTGATTCTAACGACTCATGTGGATTGACAATACTTACAAAATGCAATTTAGATTGAAAATACTTGACAAAATGTAATTTAGATTCAAAATACCCACAAAATGCAATTGAGAATCAAAATATGTGCAAAATGCCCACCAAACAAAATGCAATTTAGATTCAAAATTCGTGCGAAATGCGGCGTTGGTTGAAAATTCTTACAAAATGCAATTGAAATTCAAAATACTCACTAAAAGTCCCGGGCACATGCATTGAAAGACTTACTAAAAAGCAATTTAGATTGTCTATCTTTACAAAATGCAATTGAGGTTGAAAACAATCGCGAGAAGTAATTTAGATCGAAAAAACATACAAAAAGCAACGTAGATTAAAAATGCCTTAAAAATCGCTAGAAGGGAATTTAGACACACGGTGAACCAAGTAACAAAAACAGTGCGGGAATCTTAAAGAGAAAAGTAAATTTAAGGAAGATGATGATGATGATAATTGTTGTTTTAAGGGGCCTAACATCGAGGTTATCGGCCCCTAATAAATTTAAGGAAGAGAGGAGAGGAGAGGAAAGGAGAGGGGAGAGAGGAAAAGGTCCGCCCCAAAGGGAAGGGACAAAAGGGGAAAACGAACCCAGCTCAGGAATCCCTCGGGGTCGCCAACTCCCGAACTCACCAGCCGTGAGCCCCTGAGGGTGTAGCATTATCGACGGTGCACCAGAAGTGGTGGGGCTACATACACCCTGCCTCCTTAAGGGCCTGGAGCACAAGGCAGGAGGTAAAAGGAAAAGAAAAAGAAGGCTGTCCCCTCACAGAAGGAGGGTATCAGGAAAGATGAGACAAGGGCCAATTAAGGGGGGAAAGTGAAAGACTCCCTAAGCCTCGGATAACCTAATACCTTCGGGGTCGGAAGAGAACAAGAGTTGACCAAGGGAGGTCGACAGGAAAGAAGAAAGATAGGAGCCCGGCACAAGTAAGTGGAAGCAATGCCGGACTCAGCTGGGGCCCCGTGGTCGCCAAACCACAACCCACTAGATGTGAGCCCCTGGGGGAGAAAAAGGAGAGGGTCCACCCCACACGTAAGGGACAAAAGGGGGAAACCAGACCCAGCTCAGGAATCCCTCGGGGACGCCAACTCCCGAAATCACCAGCCGTGAGCCCCTGAGGGTGTAGCAATATCCAGGGTGCACCAGAAGTGGTTGGGCTACAAACACTCTGCCTCCTTGAGGGCCTTGACAGAAGGCAAGAGATAACATGAAAAGAGAAAGACAGCTGACCCCTCGCAGACGGAGGGTATCAGATAAGATGAGGCAAGGGCCAATTAAGGCGAGAAAGGAAGAGACTCCCTAGGCCTCGGATACCCTAATACCATCGGGGTCGGAAGAGAACAAGTGTTGACCAAGTGGGTCGACAGGAAAGAAGATGGAGAGGAGCCCGGCACAAGTAAGTGGAAGCAATGCCGGACTCAGCTGGGGTCCCGTGGTCGCCAATCCACGTCCCACTAGAAGTCAGCCCCTGGGGGGTACATTAGGTAAATTTTAGTCCTAGTCTCCATATTAGTTTAGGCACTTGTCACTTTGTGTGATGAGATTCAATATTCCCTTATGGTAACAATCCTGTCTTTGCGTGTTCAGCCCCGTTGTCGCGAAGTGTTTCACCTCCTAGGTGCTCCTTAAACTTCCACATGGTAGAATATTATTGCAGATCGTTTATTTGTATTCATTTTAATTTAATTTTAATTATTTTACCCTAATAGTAATTATTATTAATTTTAATTCTTGTTTTCTTTAAAATTTTAATGTTCTTAAAATTAAGCGTATAAAAGAATAGAATTTTAATTTTTATATGCTTATTTATTATTAAATCTATTTTTTTATCATTTTTTAAACTTCTTAATTTTAATTGTTCACCCTAATATTAATTAATATTTTTTATTTTATTTTCTTTAACATTTTAATGTTCTAAAAATAAAGGATATAAACTATTATAATTTTAATTTTGATGAGCTTTTTTATTTTTAATTATAATTTCATTAGGCCTGCCATTTTTAAAACTTTTTAATTTTAACTTTTTCTATTTAAGAAAATGTTATATGTACTTAAGGTCAAGGAGATAAAGAGATAATATTTGTTTTTCACTAATATTATCACTTCCAAAATAACATTCGTTGGTATATTGCTGAAAGATTGAACCATCAGCATCATTGGCAATATAAATTGTCCTTATAGTAACTGGTTAATATATAGACCACTAACCTACAAAGGGTTAAGTGAGGAAACAGGTGAAAGTCGCTTGGAGCGAGGTCAGGGCTGTAGGGAGGGTGGTCAGTGATGTCCCAGCGAAACCGCTTCAACATTGTGATGGTCTTCTGGGCTATATGAGGTCGCGCGTTGTCTTGAAGGAAGGTGACGCCCTCGGTGAGAAGTTCTGGCCGTGGTTACATGTTTCGCCCACAGAAATCGAATAACTGAGCGGATCTCTTGTCAAAACCAGTTTTCCTAACGTTTCGCCATTAGTTGTTTACCTACAACTAGCACTGTAGGTAGCGGGTGGATGAAAATCTTCACAGTTACCATCAGTAACTTATGTATTCGAATCACCCTACACTACTAATTTCTGTCGTCGGCTTTTTAAGAGCGCTAAAAATCCCTCAGTATGCCTTCCTTCGGAGGGGAAGTAAAGCCGACGGTCGCATGTCATAAATTTATGGCATGAAAAAGAACCTTCCACTAATGACACTTGTGGAAGCAAAAATTTGTAGGTTAGTTTGATAACGCTCTATTACTTCCAACGTTCGCCACCGGGTGCTGACTGCGATTGCATTTAGTAGCCGCGTCCGCAGCTAGGTGTCGTGGATGGTAGTATTTGGTGGCACACCGAAAGTAAACGGGGCTACATGACCGCGTTGTCGCAGCCCCTAAACTATGGAACCAGCCAACTAATTTCTGTATACCAGACGAAAATTCAGGAATATCGGCCTTGTAACCTTATCTTCCACAGATTCCCACCCTAGTTTTTCTATCATTCGAGTTAACTAGCCTACTTCTAGTATTAAAATCGTTGAGCACAAACCTAGCAGCCTTCCTTTGTTTCACCTCCAGCTCAGTGACGAGCCCTACCTGATAAATGGGTCCCAAACCGCTGAGCCGTATTCCAAGATTGGCCTCACCAGGGTCAAATATCCTAATTCCTTTGCGGTGGAACTACTGTGTTTTAATACCTTCATTGCAAAATGAAGTCATTCTTGCGCTTTTGAAACGGCGCAACCCACATGGGTACTCCGTTTCATATCATTCCTCTATATGGATGCCCAAGTATTTGCACGAGTCTTCTTCTACACACATCAAAAAAAGTTTTGCATCACCTTGGTTCCCAGATCTCCGGCATTTAGACGTTGACTGTGTATATTGTATCCAAGATACAGTCCCTTTGACTGTTCATAGATGTCACTAAAACTGCTCAAAGATGTAAACAACCATGCATGAGCAGGGCCTATTAGACGGAGGGGGTACGACAGCCGATCAGTTCCAGTCATTCCACCAGGACGAAGGTACGCTGCTCATGTTGTCTGTAGTTCTACCATGCCTAGAAGGTCAATACCGCAGTTCGATCGCGTCCGCATTGTTACTTTGTGTCAAGAAGGGCTCTCAACAAGGGAAGTTTCCAGGCGTCTCAAGAGTGAACCAAAGCGATGTTGTTCGGACATGGAGGAGGTACAGAGATACAGGAACTGTCGATGACAGGCCTCGCTCAGGCCGCCCAAGGGCTACTACTGTAGTGGATGACCGCTACTTACGGATTGCCGCTCGGAGGAACCCTGACAGCAATGCCACCATGTTGAATAATGCGTTTCGTTCAGCCACAGGACGTCGTGTTTCAACTCAAACTGTGCGCAATAGGCTGCATGATGCGCAACTTCACTCCCGACGTCCATGGCGAGGTCCAGCTTTGCAACCCCGACCCCATGCAGCGCGGTACAGATGGGCCCAACAACATGCTGAATGGACCCCACGGAATTGGCATCACGTTCTCTTCACCGATGAGTGTCGCATATGCCTTCAACCAGACAATCGTCGGAGACGTGTTTGGAGGCACCCTGGTCAGGCTGAACGTCTTAGACACACTGTCCAGCGAGTGCAGTGGTTCCCTGATGTTTTGGGGTGGCATTATGTGGGGCCGACGTACGCCACTGGTGGTCATGGAAGGCTCCGAAACGGCTTTA